>CM077669.1:511079005-514059005 GCA_039707655.1 Elymus sibiricus
GTGTACGAACTGGACAATCTCTTTCGAAGTGTTAGGGTTTTGGACTCAAACTCTTCTGTTACAAAAGGATTTCAATTTTTTAAACATATTTGAACTCAAGACTTTTTCTGCATTCAATATGCACCATTCAAAGCCACATCATCACTTTTCAAACCTTTTCTGACTTCATTTGCTATTTTTCATGCATTTCATGATTTATTTTGAGCTAAAATGACCCTGAGATTGAAAAGCACTGCAAATGAACTCTGAAATGGTTGAAAATTGGCATGGTATCATAATTTCACCCACGTAGCATGTGCTAACAAGTTGAGAGGGTTACGGCAAAAACTGGATGCACTTCGTGTACGAACTGGACAATCTCTTTCGAAGTGTCAGGGTTTTGGACTAAAACTCTTCTGTTACAACAGGATTTCAATTTTTTAAACATATTTGAACTCAAGACTTTTTCTGCATTCAATATGCACCATTCAAAGCCACATCATCACTTTTCAAACCTTTTCTGACTTCATTTGCTATTTTTCATGCATTTCATGATTTATTTTGAGCTAAAATGACCCTGAGATTGAAAAGCACTGCAAATGAACTCTGAAATGGTTGAAAATTGGCATGGTATCATAATTTCACCCACGTAGCATGTGCTAAAAAGTTGAGAGGGTTACGGCAAAAACTGGATGCACTTCGTGTACGAACTGGACAATCTCTTTCGAAGTGTCAGGGTTTTGGACTAAAACTCTTCTGTTACAAAAGGATTTCAATTTTTTAAACATATTTGAACTCAAGACTATTTCTGCATTCAATATGCACCATTCAAAGCCACATCATCACTTTTCAAACCTTTTCTGACTTCATTTGCTATTTTTCATGCATTTCATGATTTATTTTGAGCTAAAATGACCCTGAGATTGAAAAGCACTGCAAATGAACTCTAAAATGGTTGAAAATTGGCATGGTATCATAATTTCACCCACGTAGCATGTGCTAAAAAGTTGAGAGGGTTACAGCAAAAACTGGATGCACTTCGTGTACGAACTGGACAATCTCTTTCGAAGTGTCAAGGTTTTGGACTAAAACTCTTCTGTTACAAAAGGATTTCAATTTTTTAAACATATTTGAACTCAAGACTATTTCTGCATTCAATATGCACCATTCAAAGCCACATCATCACTTTTCAAACCTTTTCTGACTTCATTTGCTATTTTTCATGCATTTCATGATTTATTTTGGGCTAAAATGACCCTGAGATTGAAAAGCACTGCAAATGAACTCTAAAATGGTTGAAAATTGGCATGGTATCATAATTTCACCCACGTAGCATGTGCTAAAAAGTTGAGAGGGTTACGGCAAAAACTGGATGCACTTCGTGTACGAACTGGACAATCTCTTTCGAAGTGTCAGGGTTTTGGACTAAAACTCTTCTGTTACAAAAGGATTTCAATTTTTTAAACATATTTGAACTCAAGACTTTTTCTGCATTCAATATGCACCATTCAAAGCCACATCATCACTCTTCAAACCTTTTCTGATTGCTATTTTTCATGCATTTCATGATTTATTTTGAGCTAAAATGACCCTGAGATTGAAAAGCACTGCAAATGAACTCTAAAATTGTTGAAAATCGGCATGTTATCATAATTTCACCCACGTAGCATGTGCTAAAAAGTTGAGAGGGTTACGGCAAAAACTGGATGCACTTCGTGTACGAACTGGACAATCTCTTTCGAAGTGTCAGGGTTTTGGACTAAAACTCTTCTGTTACAAAAGGATTTCAATTTTTTAAACATATTTGAACTCAAGACTATTTCTACATTCAATATGCACCATTCAAAGCCACATCATCACTTTTCAAGACTTCATTTGCTATTTTTCATGCATTTCATGATTTATTTTGAGCTAAAATGACCCTGAGATTGAAAAGCACTGCAAATGAACTCTAAAATGGTTGAAAATTGGCATGGTATCATAATTTCACCCACGTAGCATGTGCTAAAAAGTTGAGAGGGTTACGGCAAAAACTGGATGCACTTCGTGTACGAACTGGACAATCTCTTTCGAAGTGTCAGGGTTTTGGACTAAAACTCTTCTGTTACAAAAGGATTTCAATTGTTTAAACATATTTGAACTCAAGACTTTTTCTGCATTCAATATGCACCATTCAAAGCCACATCATCACTCTTCAAACCTTTTCTGATTGCTATTTTTCATGCATTTCATGATTTATTTTGAGCTAAAATGACCCTGAGATTGAAAAGCACTGCAAATGAACTCTAAAATGGTTGAAAATCGGCATGTTATCATAATTTCACCCACGTAGCATGTGCTAAAAAGTTGAGAGGGTTACGGCAAAAACTGGATGCACTTCGTGTACGAACTGGACAATCTCTTTCGAAGTGTTAGGGTTTTGGACTAAAACTCTTCTGTTACAAAAGGATTTCAATTTTTTAAACATATTTGAACTCAAGACTTTTTCTGCATTCAATATGCACCATTCAAAGCCACATCATCACTTTTCAAACCTTTTCTGACTTCATTTGCTATTTTTCATGCATTTCATGATTTATTTTGAGCTAAAATGACCCTGAGATTGAAAAGCACTGCAAATGAACTCTGAAATGGTTGAAAATTGGCATGGTATCATAATTTCACCCACGTAGCATGTGCTAACAAGTTGAGAGGGTTACGGCAAAAACTGGATGCACTTCGTGTACGAACTGGACAATCTCTTTCGAAGTGTCAGGGTTTTGGACTAAAACTCTTCTGTTACAACAGGATTTCAATTTTTTAAACATATTTGAACTCAAGACTTTTTCTGCATTCAATATGCACCATTCAAAGCCACATCATCACTTTTCAAACCTTTTCTGACTTCATTTGCTATTTTTCATGCATTTCATGATTTATTTTGAGCTAAAATGACCCTGAGATTGAAAAGCACTGCAAATGAACTCTAAAATGGTTGAAAATCGGCATGTTATCATAATTTCACCCACGTAGCATGTGCTAAAAAGTTGAGAGGGTTACGGCAAAAACTGGATGCACTTCGTGTACGAACTGGACAATCTCTTTCGAAGTGTCAGGGTTTTGGACTAAAACTCTTCTGTTACAAAAGGATTTCAATTTTTTAAACATATTTGAACTCAAGACTATTTCTACATTCAATATGCACCATTCAAAGCCACATCATCACTTTTCAAGACTTCATTTGCTATTTTTCATGCATTTCATGATTTATTTTGAGCTAAAATGACCCTGAGATTGAAAAGCACTGCAAATGAACTCTAAAATGGTTGAAAATTGGCATGGTATCATAATTTCACCCACGTAGCATGTGCTAAAAAGTTGAGAGGGTTACGGCAAAAACTGGATGCACTTCGTGTACGAACTGGACAATCTCTTTCGAAGTGTCAGGGTTTTGGACTAAAACTCTTCTGTTACAAAAGGATTTCAATTGTTTAAACATATTTGAACTCAAGACTTTTTCTGCATTCAATATGCACCATTCAAAGCCACATCATCACTCTTCAAACCTTTTCTGATTGCTATTTTTCATGCATTTCATGATTTATTTTGAGCTAAAATGACCCTGAGATTGAAAAGCACTGCAAATGAACTCTAAAATGGTTGAAAATCGGCATGTTATCATAATTTCACCCACGTAGCATGTGCTAAAAAGTTGAGAGGGTTACGGCAAAAACTGGATGCACTTCGTGTACGAACTGGACAATCTCTTTCGAAGTGTTAGGGTTTTGGACTAAAACTCTTCTGTTACAAAAGGATTTCAATTTTTTAAACATATTTGAACTCAAGACTTTTTCTGCATTCAATATGCACCATTCAAAGCCACATCATCACTTTTCAAACCTTTTCTGACTTCATTTGCTATTTTTCATGCATTTCATGATTTATTTTGAGCTAAAATGACCCTGAGATTGAAAAGCACTGCAAATGAACTCTGAAATGGTTGAAAATTGGCATGGTATCATAATTTCACCCACGTAGCATGTGCTTAGAAGTTGAGAGGGTTACGGCAAAAACTGGATGCACTTCGTGTACGAACTGGACAATCTCTTTCGAAGTGTCAGGGTTTTGGACTAAAACTCTTCTGTTACAACAGGATTTCAATTTTTTAAACATATTTGAACTCAAGACTTTTTCTGCATTCAATATGCACCATTCAAAGCCACATCATCACTTTTCAAACCTTTTCTGACTTCATTTGCTATTTTTCATGCATTTCATGATTTATTTTGAGCTAAAATGACCCTGAGATTGAAAAGCACTGCAAATGAACTCTGAAATGGTTGAAAATTGGCATGGTATCATAATTTCACCCACGTAGCATGTGCTAAAAAGTTGAGAGGGTTACGGCAAAAACTGGATGCACTTCGTGTACGAACTGGACAATCTCTTTCGAAGTGTCAGGGTTTTGGACTAAAACTCTTCTGTTACAAAAGGATTTCAATTTTTTAAACATATTTGAACTCAAGACTATTTCTGCATTCAATATGCACCATTCAAAGCCACATCATCACTTTTCAAACCTTTTCTGACTTCATTTGCTATTTTTCATGCATTTCATGATTTATTTTGAGCTAAAATGACCCTGAGATTGAAAAGCACTGCAAATGAACTCTAAAATGGTTGAAAATTGGCATGGTATCATAATTTCACCCACGTAGCATGTGCTAAAAAGTTGAGAGGGTTACGGCAAAAACTAGATGCACTTCGTGTATGAACTGGACAATCTCTTTCGAAGTGTCAGGGTTTTGGACTAAAACTCTTCTGTTACAAAAGGATTTCAATTTTTTAAACATATTTGAACTCAAGACTATTTCTGCATTCAATATGCACCATTCAAAGCCACATCATCACTTTTCAAACCTTTTCTGACTTCATTTGCTATTTTTCATGCATTTCATGATTTATTTTGAGCTAAAATGACCCTGAGATTGAAAAGCACTGCAAATGAACTCTGAAATGGTTGAAAATTGGCATGGTATCATAATTTCACCCACGTAGCATGTGCTAAAAAGTTGAGAGGGTTACGGCAAAAACTGGATGCACTTCGTGTACGAACTGGACAATCTCTTTCGAAGTGTCAGGGTTTTGGACTAAAACTCTTCTGTTACAAAAGGATTTCAATTTTTTAAACATATTTGAACTCAAGACTATTTCTGCATTCAATATGCACCATTCAAAGCCACATCATCACTTTTCAAACCTTTTCTGACTTCATTTGCTATTTTTCATGCATTTCATGATTTATTTTGAGCTAAAATGACCCTGAGATTGAAAAGCACTGCAAATGAACTCTGAAATGGTTGAAAATTGGCATGGTATCATAATTTCACCCACGTAGCATGTGCTAAAAAGTTGAGAGGGTTACGGCAAAAACTGGATGCACTTCGTGTACGAACTGGACAATCTCTTTCGAAGTGTCAGGGTTTTGGACTAAAACTCTTCTGTTACAAAAGGATTTCAATTTTTTAAACATATTTGAACTCAAGACTTTTTCTGCGTTCAATATGCACCATTCAAAGCCACATCATCACTTTTCAAACCTTTTCTGACTTCATTTGCTATTTTTCAAGCATTTCCTGATTTATTTTGAGCTAAAATGACCCTGAGATTGAAAAGCACTGCAAATGAACTCTGAAATGGTTGAAAATTGGCATGGTATCATAATTTCACCCACGTAGCTTGTGCTAAAAAGTTGAGAGGGTTACGGCAAAAACTGCATGCACTTCGTGTACGTACTGGACAATCTCTTTCGAAGTGTTAG
Source organism: Elymus sibiricus (assembly GCA_039707655.1). Classification (NCBI taxonomy): domain Eukaryota; kingdom Viridiplantae; phylum Streptophyta; class Magnoliopsida; order Poales; family Poaceae; genus Elymus; species Elymus sibiricus. Next base: position 511,084,785 of record CM077669.1, read on the forward strand.
GGTTTTGGACAAAAACTCTTCTGTTACAGAAGGATTCAATTTTTTAAACATATTTGAACTCAAGACTTTTTCTGCATTCAATATGCACCATTCAAAGCCACATCATCACTTTTCAAACCTTTTCTGACTTCATTTGCTATTTTTCATGCATTTCATGATTTATTTTGAGCTAAAATGACCCTGAGATTGAAAAGCACTGCAAATGAACTCTGAAATGGTTGAAAATTGGCATGGTATCATAATTTCACCCACGTAGCATGTGCTAAAAAGTTGAGAGGGTTACGGCAAAAACTGGATGCACTTCGTGTACGAACTGGACAATCTCTTTCGAAGTGTCAGGGTTTTGGACTAAAACTCTTCTGTTACAAAAGGATTTCAATTTTTTAAACATATTTGAACTCAAGACTTTTTCTGCGTTCAATATGCACCATTCAAAGCCACATCATCACTTTTCAAACCTTTTCTGACTTCATTTGCTATTTTTCAAGCATTTCCTGATTTATTTTGAGCTAAAATGACCCTGAGATTGAAAAGCACTGCAAATGAACTCTGAAATGGTTGAAAATTGGCATGGTATCATAATTTCACCCACGTAGCTTGTGCTAAAAAGTTGAGAGGGTTACGGCAAAAACTGCATGCACTTCGTGTACGTACTGGACAATCTCTTTCGAAGTGTTAGGGTTTTGGACAAAAACTCTTCTGTTACAGAAGGATTCAATTTTTTAAACATATTTGAACTCAAGACTTTTTCTGCATTCAATATGCACCATTCAAAGCCACATCATCACTTTTCAAACCTTTTCTGACTTCATTTGCTATTTTTCATGCATTTCATGATTTATTTTGAGCTAAAATGACCCTGAGATTGAAAAGCACTGCAAATGAACTCTGAAATGGTTGAAAATTGGCATGGTATCATAATTTCACCCACGTAGCATGTGCTAAAAAGTTGAGAGGGTTACGGCAAAAACTGGATGCACTTCGTGTACGAACTGGACAATCTCTTTCGAAGTGTCAGGGTTTTGGACTAAAACTCTTCTGTTACAACAGGATTTCAATTTTTTAAACATATTTGAACTCAAGACTTTTTCTGCATTCAATATGCACCATTCAAAGCCACATCATCACTTTTCAAACCTTTTCTGACTTCATTTGCTATTTTTCATGCATTTCATGATTTATTTTGAGCTAAAATGACCCTGAGATTGAAAAGCACTGCAAATGAACTCTGAAATGGTTGAAAATTGGCATGGTATCATAATTTCACCCACGTAGCATGTGCTAAAAAGTTGAGAGGGTTACGGCAAAAACTGGATGCACTTCGTGTACGAACTGGACAATCTCTTTCGAAGTGTCAGGGTTTTGGACTAAAACTCTTCTGTTACAAAAGGATTTCAATTTTTTAAACATATTTGAACTCAAGACTATTTCTGCATTCAATATGCACCATTCAAAGCCACATCATCACTTTTCAAACCTTTTCTGACTTCATTTGCTATTTTTCATGCATTTCATGATTTATTTTGAGCTAAAATGACCCTGAGATTGAAAAGCACTGCAAATGAACTCTAAAATGGTTGAAAATTGGCATGGTATCATAATTTCACCCACGTAGCATGTGCTAAAAAGTTGAGAGGGTTACGGCAAAAACTAGATGCACTTCGTGTATGAACTGGACAATCTCTTTCGAAGTGTCAGGGTTTTGGACTAAAACTCTTCTGTTACAAAAGGATTTCAATTTTTTAAACATATTTGAACTCAAGACTATTTCTGCATTCAATATGCACCATTCAAAGCCACATCATCACTTTTCAAACCTTTTCTGACTTCATTTGCTATTTTTCATGCATTTCATGATTTATTTTGAGCTAAAATGACCCTGAGATTGAAAAGCACTGCAAATGAACTCTGAAATGGTTGAAAATTGGCATGGTATCATAATTTCACCCACGTAGCATGTGCTAAAAAGTTGAGAGGGTTACGGCAAAAACTGGATGCACTTCGTGTACGAACTGGACAATCTCTTTCGAAGTGTCAGGGTTTTGGACTAAAACTCTTCTGTTACAAAAGGATTTCAATTTTTTAAACATATTTGAACTCAAGACTATTTCTGCATTCAATATGCACCATTCAAAGCCACATCATCACTTTTCAAACCTTTTCTGACTTCATTTGCTATTTTTCATGCATTTCATGATTTATTTTGAGCTAAAATGACCCTGAGATTGAAAAGCACTGCAAATGAACTCTGAAATGGTTGAAAATTGGCATGGTATCATAATTTCACCCACGTAGCATGTGCTAAAAAGTTGAGAGGGTTACGGCAAAAACTGGATGCACTTCGTGTATGAACTGGACAATCTCTTTCGAAGTGTCAGGGTTTTGGACTAAAACTCTTCTGTTACAAAAGGATTTCAATTTTTTAAACATATTTGAACTCAAGACTTTTTCTGCGTTCAATATGCACCATTCAAAGCCACATCATCACTTTTCAAACCTTTTCTGACTTCATTTGCTATTTTTCATGCATTTCCTGATTTATTTTGAGCTAAAATGACCCTGAGATTGAAAAGCACTGCAAATGAACTCTGAAATGGTTGAAAATTGGCATGGTATCATAATTTCACCCACGTAGCTTGTGCTAAAAAGTTGAGAGGGTTACGGCAAAAACTGCATGCACTTCGTGTACGTACTGGACAATCTCTTTCGAAGTGTCAGGGTTTTGGACAAAAACTCTTCTGTTACAGAAGGATTCAATTTTTTAAACATATTTGAACTCAAGACTATTTCTGCATTCAATATGCACCATTCAAAGCCATATCATCACTTTTCAAACCTTTTCTGACTTCATTTGCTATTTTTCATGCATTTCATGATTTATTTTGAGCTAAAATGACCCTGAGATTGAAAAGCACTGCAAATGAACTCTGAAATGGTTGAAAATTGGCATGGTATCATAATTTCACCCACGTAGCATGTGCTAAAAAGTTGAGAGGGTTACGGCAAAAACTGGATGCACTTCGTGTACGAACTGGACAATCTCTTTCGAAGTGTCAGGGTTTTGGACTAAAACTCTTCTGTTACAAAAGGATTTCAATTTTTTAAACATATTTGAACTCAAGACTTTTTCTGCGTTCAATATGCACCATTCAAAGCCACATCATCACTTTTCAAACCTTTTCTGACTTCATTTGCTATTTTTCAAGCATTTCCTGATTTATTTTGAGCTAAAATGACCCTGAGATTGAAAAGCACTGCAAATGAACTCTGAAATGGTTGAAAATTGGCATGGTATCATAATTTCACCCACGTAGCTTGTGCTAAAAAGTTGAGAGGGTTACGGCAAAAACTGCATGCACTTCGTGTACGTACTGGACAATCTCTTTCGAAGTGTTAGGGTTTTGGACAAAAACTCTTCTGTTACAGAAGGATTCAATTTTTTAAACATATTTGAACTCAAGACTTTTTCTGCATTCAATATGCACCATTCAAAGCCACATCATCACTTTTCAAACCTTTTCTGACTTCATTTGCTATTTTTCATGCATTTCATGATTTATTTTGAGCTAAAATGACCCTGAGATTGAAAAGCACTGCAAATGAACTCTGAAATGGTTGAAAATTGGCATGGTATCATAATTTCACCCACGTAGCATGTGCTACAAAGTTGAGAGGGTTACGGCAAAAACTGGATGCACTTCGTGTACGAACTGGACAATCTCTTTCGAAGTGTCAGGGTTTTGGACTAAAACTCTTCTGTTACAAAAGGATTTCAATTTTTTAAACATATTTGAACTCAAGACTATTTCTGCATTCAATATGCACCATTCAAAGCCACATCATCACTTTTCAAACCTTTTCTGACTTCATTTGCTATTTTTCATGCATTTCATGATTTATTTTGAGCTAAAATGACCCTGAGATTGAAAAGCACTGCAAATGAACTCTGAAATGGTTGAAAATTGGCATGGTATCATAATTTCACCCACGTAGCATGTGCTAAAAAGTTGAGAGGGTTACGGCAAAAACTGGATGCACTTCGTGTACGAACTGGACAATCTCTTTCGAAGTGTCAGGGTTTTGGACTAAAACTCTTCTGTTACAAAAGGATTTCAATTTTTTAAACATATTTGAACTCAAGACTTTTTCTGCGTTCAATATGCACCATTCAAAGCCACATCATCACTTTTCAAACCTTTTCTGACTTCATTTGCTATTTTTCATGCATTTCATGATTTATTTTGAGCTAAAATGACCCTGAGATTGAAAAGCACTGCAAATGAACTCTGAAATGGTTGAAAATTGGCATGGTATCATAATTTCACCCACGTAGCATGTGCTAAAAAGTTGAGAGGGTTACAGCAAAAACTGGATGCACTTCGTGTACGTACTGGACAATCTCTTTCGAAGTGTTAGGGTTTTGGACAAAAACTCTTCTGTTACAGAAGGATTCAATTTTTTAAACATATTTGAACTCAAGACTATTTCTGCATTCAATATGCACCATTCAAAGCCATATCATCACTTTTCAAACCTTTTCTGACTTCATTTGCTATTTTTCATGCATTTCATGATTTATTTTGAGCTAAAATGACCCTGAGATTGAAAAGCACTGCAAATGAACTCTGAAATGGTTGAAAATTGGCATGGTATCATAATTTCACCCACGTAGCATGTGCTAAAAAGTTGAGAGGGTTACGGCAAAAACTGGATGCACTTCGTGTACGAACTGGACAATCTCTTTCGAAGTGTCAGGGTTTTGGACTAAAACTCTTCTGTTACAAAAGGATTTCAATTTTTTAAACATATTTGAACTCAAGACTTTTTCTGCGTTCAATATGCACCATTCAAAGCCACATCATCACTTTTCAAACCTTTTCTGACTTCATTTGCTATTTTTCAAGCATTTCCTGATTTATTTTGAGCTAAAATGACCCTGAGATTGTAAAGCACTGCAAATGTACTCTGAAATGGTTGAAAATTGGCATGGTATCATAATTTCACCCACGTAGCATGTGCTAAAAAGTTGAGAGGGTTACGGCAAAAACTAGATGCACTTTGTGTACGAACTGGACAATCTCTTTCGAAGTGTCAGGGTTTTGGACAAAAACTCTTCTGTTACAAAAGGATTTCAATTTTTTAAACATATTTGAACTCAAGACTTTTTCTGCATTCAATATGCACCATTCAAAGCCACATCATCACTTTTCAAACCTTTTCTGACTTCATTTGCTATTTTTCATGCATTTCATGATTTATTTTGAGCTAAAATGACCCTGAGATTGAAAAGCACTGCAAATGAACTCTAAAATGGTTGAAAATTGGCATGGTATCATAATTTCACCCACGTAGCATCTGCTAAAAAGTTGAGAGGGTTACGGCAAAAACTGGATGCACTTCGTGTACGAACTGGACAATCTCTTTCGAAGTGTCAGGGTTTTGGACTAAAACTCTTCTGTTACAAAAGGATTTCAATTTTTTAAACATATTTGAACTCAAGACTATTTCTGCATTCAATATGCACCATACAAAGCCACATCATCACTTTTCAAACCTTTTCTGACTTCATTTGCTATTTTTCATGCATTTCATGATTTATTTTGAGCTAAAATGACCCTGAGATTGAAAAGCACTGCAAATGAACTCTGAAATGGTTGAAAATTGGCATGGTATCATAATTTCACCCATGTAGCATGTGCTAAAAAGTTGAGAGGGTTACGGCAAAAACTGGATGCACTTCGTGTACGAACTGGACAATCTCTTTCGAAGTGTCAGGGTTTTGGACTAAAACTCTTCTGTTACAAAAGGATTTCAATTTTTTAAACATATTTGAACTCAAGACTTTTTCTGCATTCAATATGCACCATTCAAAGCCACATCATCACTTTTCAAACCTTTTCTGACTTCATTTGCTATTTTTCATGCATTTCATGATTTATTTTGAGCTAAAATGACCCTGAGATTGAAAAGCACTGCAAATGAACTCTGAAATGGTTGAAAATTGGCATGGTATCATAATTTCACCCACGTAGCATGTGCTAAAAAGTTGAGAGGGTTACGGCAAAAACTGGATGCACTTCGTGTACGAACTGGACAATCTCTTTCGAAGTGTCAGGGTTTTGGACTAAAACTCTTCTGTTACAAAAGGATTTCAATTTTTTAAACATATTTGAACTCAAGACTTTTTCTGCATTCAATATGCACCATTCAAAGCCACATCATCACTTTTCAAACCTTTTCTGACTTCATTTGCTATTTTTCAAGCATTTCCTGATTTATTTTGAGCTAAAATGACCCTAAGATTGAAAAGCACTGCAAATGAACTCTGAAATGGTTGAAAATTGGCATGGTTTCATAATTTCACCCACGTAGCTTGTGCTAAAAAGTTGAGAGGGTTACGGCAAAAACTGGATGCACTTCGTGTACGAACTGGACAATCTCTTTCGAAGTGTCAGGGTTTTGGACTAAAACTCTTCTGCTACAAAAGGATTTCAATTTTTTAAACATATTTGAACTCAAGACTTTTTCTGCATTCAATATGCACCATTCAAAGCCACATCATCACTTTTCAAACCTTTTCTGACTTCATTTGCTATTTTTCATGCATTTCATGATTTATTTTGAGCTAAAATGACCCTGAGATTGAAAAGCACTGCAAATGAACTCTGAAATGGTTGAAACTTGGCATGGTATCATAATTTCACCCACGTAGCTTGTGCTAAAAAGTTGAGAGGGTTACGGCAAAAACTGCATGCACTTCGTGTACGTACTGGACAATCTCTTTCGAAGTGTTAGGGTTTTGGACAAAAACTCTTCTGTTACAGAAGGATTCAATTTTTTAAACATATTTGAACTCAAGACTTTTTCTGCATTCAATATGCACCATTCAAAGCCACATCATCACTTTTCAAACCTTTTCTGACTTCATTTGCTATTTTTCATGCATTTCATGATTTATTTTGAGCTAAAATGACCCTAAGATTGAAAAGCACTGGAAATGAACTCTGAAATGGTTGAAAATTGGCATGGTATCATAATTTCACTCACGTAGCATGTGCTAAAAAGTTGAGAGGGTTACGGCAAAAACTGGATGCACTTCGTGTACGAACTGGACAATCTCCTTCGAAGTGTCAGGGTTTTGGACAAAAACTCTTCTGTTACAAAAGGATTTCAATTTTTTAAACATATTTGAACTCAAGACTTTTTCTGCATTCAATATGCACCATTCAAAGCCACATCATCACTTTTGAAACCTTTTCTGACTTCATTTGCTATTTTTCATGCATTTCATGATTTATTTTGAGCTAAAATGACCCTGAGATTTTAAAGCACTGCAAATGTACTCTGAAATGGTTGAAAATTGGCATGGTATCATAATTTCACCCACGTAGCATGTGCTAAAAAGTTGAGAGGGTTACGGCAAAAACTGGATGCACTTCGTGTACGAACTGGACAATCTCTTTCGAAGTGTCAGGGTTTTGGACTAAAACTCTTCTGTTACAAAAGGATTTCAATTTTTTAAACATATTTGAACTCAAGACTATTTCTGCATTCAATATGCACCATTCAAAGCCACATCATCACTTTTCAAACCTTTTCTGACTTCATTTGCTATTTTTCATGCATTTCATGATTTATTTTGAGCTAAAATGACCCTGAGATTGAAAAGCACTGCAAATGAACTCTAAAATGGTTGAAAATTGGCATGGTATCATAATTTCACCCACGTAGCATGTGCTAAAAAGTTGAGAGGGTTACGGCAAAAACTGGATGCACTTCGTGTACGAACTGGAGAATCTCTTTCGAAGTGTCAGGGTTTTGGACTAAAACTGTTCTGTTACAAAAGGATTTCAATTTTTTAAACATATTTGAACTCAAGACTATTTCTGCATTCAATATGCACCATTCAAAGCCACATCATCACTTTTCAAACCTTTTCTGGCTTCATTTGCTATTTTTCATGCATTTCATGATTTATTTTGAGCTAAAATGACCCTGAGATTGAAAAGCACTGCAAATGAACTCTGAAATGGTTGAAACTTGGCATGGTATCATAATTTCACCCACGTAGCTTGTGCTAAAAAGTTGAGAGGGTTACGGCAAAAACTGCATGCACTTCGTGTACGTACTGGACAATCTCTTTCGAAGTGTTAGGGTTTTGGACAAAAACTCTTCTGTTACAGAAGGATTCAATTTTTTAAACATATTTGAACTCAAGACTTTTTCTGCATTCAATATGCACCATTCAAAGCCACATCATCACTTTTCAAACCTTTTCTGACTTCATTTGCTATTTTTCATGCATTTCATGATTTATTTTGAGCTAAAATGACCCTAAGATTGAAAAGCACTGGAAATGAACTCTGAAATGGTTGAAAATTGGCATGGTATCATAATTTCACTCACGTAGCATGTGCTAAAAAGTTGAGAGGGTTACGGCAAAAACTGGATGCACTTCGTGTACGAACTGGACAATCTCCTTCGAAGTGTCAGGGTTTTGGACAAAAACTCTTCTGTTACAAAAGGATTTCAATTTTTTAAACATATTTGAACTCAAGACTTTTTCTGCATTCAATATGCACCATTCAAAGCCACATCATCACTTTTGAAACCTTTTCTGACTTCATTTGCTATTTTTCATGCATTTCATGATTTATTTTGAGCTAAAATGACCCTGAGATTTTAAAGCACTGCAAATGTACTCTGAAATGGTTGAAAATTGGCATGGTATCATAATTTCACCCACGTAGCATGTGCTAAAAAGTTGAGAGGGTTACGGCAAAAACTGGATGCACTTCGTGTACGAACTGGACAATCTCTTTCGAAGTGTCAGGGTTTTGGACTAAAACTCTTCTGTTACAAAAGGATTTCAATTTTTTAAACATATTTGAACTCAAGACTATTTCTGCATTCAATATGCACCATTCAAAGCCACATCATCACTTTTCAAACCTTTTCTGACTTCATTTGCTATTTTTCATGCATTTCATGATTTATTTTGAGCTAAAATGACCCTGAGATTGAAAAGCACTGCAAATGAACTCTAAAATGGTTGAAAATTGGCATGGTATCATAATTTCACCCACGTAGCATGTGCTAAAAAGTTGAGAGGGTTACGGCAAAAACTGGATGCACTTCGTGTACGAACTGGAGAATCTCTTTCGAAGTGTCAGGGTTTTGGACTAAAACTGTTCTGTTACAAAAGGATTTCAATTTTTTAAACATATTTGAACTCAAGACTATTTCTGCATTCAATATGCACCATTCAAAGCCACATCATCACTTTTCAAACCTTTTCTGGCTTCATTTGCTATTTTTCATGCATTTCATGATTTATTTTGAGCTAAAATGACCCTGAGATTGAAAAGCACTGCAAATGAACTCTGAAATGGTTGAAAATTGGCATGGTATCATAATTTCACCCACGTAGCATGTGCTAAAAAGTTGAGAGGGTTACGGCAAAAACTGGATGCACTTCGTGTACGAACTGGACAATCTCTTTCGAAGTGTCAGGGTTTTGGACTAAAACTCTTCTGTTACAAAAGGATTTCAATTTTTTAAACATATTTGAACTCAAGACTTTTTCTGCATTCAATATGCACCATTCAAAGCCACATCATCACTTTTCAAACCTTTTCTGACTTCATTTGCTATTTTTTATGCATTTCATGATTTATTTTGAGCTAAAATGACCCTGAGATTGAAAAGCACTGCAAATGAACTCTGAAATGGTTGAAAATTGGCATGGTATCATAATTTCACCCACGTAGCATGTGCTAAAAAGTTGAGAGGGTTACGGCAAAAACTGGATGCACTTCGTGTACGAACTGGACAATCTCTTTCGAAGTGTCAGGGTTTTGGACTAAAACTCTTCTGTTACAAAAGGATTTCAATTTTTTAAACATATTTGAACTCAAGACTTTTTCTGCATTCAATATGCACCATTCAAAGCCACATCATCACTTTTCAAACCTTTTCTGACTTCATTTGCTATTTTTCAAGCATTTCCTGATTTATTTTGAGCTAAAATGACCCTGAGATTGAAAAGCACTGCAAATGAACTCTGAAATGGTTGAAAATTGGCATGGTATCATAATTTCACCCATGTAGCATGTGCTAAAAAGTTGAGAGGGTTACGGCAAAAACTGGATGCACTTCGTGTACGAACTGGACAATCTCTTTCGAAGTGTCAGGGTTTTGGACTAAAACTCTTCTGTTACAAAAGGATTTCAATTTTTTAAACATATTTGAACTCAAGACTTTTTCTGCATTCAATATGCACCATTCAAAGCCACATCATCACTTTTCAAACCTTTTCTGACTTCATTTGCTATTTTTCATGCATTTCATGATTTATTTTGAGCTAAAATGACCCTGAGATTGAAAAGCACTGCAAATGAACTCTGAAATGGTTGAAAATTGGCATGGTATCATAATTTCACCCACGTAGCATGTGCTAAAAAGTTGAGAGGGTTACGGCAAAAACTGGATGCACTTCGTGTACGAACTGGACAATCTCTTTCGAAGTGTCAGGGTTTTGGACTAAAACTGTTCTGTTACAAAAGGATTTCAATTTTTTAAACATATTTGAACTCAAGACTATTTCTGCATTCAATATGCACCATTCAAAGCCACATCATCACTTTTCAAACCTTTTCTGACTTCATTTGCTATTTTTCATGCATTTCATGATTTATTTTGAGCTAAAATGACCCTGAGATTGAAAAGCACTGCAAATGAACTCTGAAATGGTTGAAAATTGGCATGGTTTCATAATTTCACCCACGTAGCTTGTGCTAAAAAGTTGAGAGGGTTACGGCAAAAACTGGATGCACTTCGTGTACGAACTGGACAATCTCTTTCGAAGTGTCAGGGTTTTGGACTAAAACTGTTCTGTTACAAAAGGATTTCAATTTTTTAAACATATTTGAACTCAAGACTATTTCTGCATTCAATATGCACCATTCAAAGCCACATCATCACTTTTCAAACCTTTTCTGACTTCATTTGCTATTTTTCATGCATTTCATGATTTATTTTGAGCTAAAATGACCCTGAGATTGAAAAGCACTGCAAATGAACTCTGAAATGGTTGAAAATTGGCATGGTATCATAATTTCACCCACGTAGCTTGTGCTAAAAAGTTGAGAGGGTTACGGCAAAAACTGCATGCACTTCGTGTACGTACTGGACAATCTCTTTCGAAGTGTTAGGGTTTTGGACAAAAACTCTTCTGTTACAGAAGGATTCAATTTTTTAAACATATTTGAACTCAAGACTTTTTCTGCATTCAATATGCACCATTCAAAGCCACATCATCACTTTTCAAACCTTTTCTGACTTCATTTGCTATTTTTCATGCATTTCATGATTTATTTTGAGCTAAAATGACCCTAAGATTGAAAAGCACTGGAAATGAACTCTGAAATGGTTGAAAATTGGCATGGTATCATAATTTCACTCACGTAGCATGTGCTAAAAAGTTGAGAGGGTTACGGCAAAAACTGGATGCACTTCGTGTACGAACTGGACAATCTCCTTCGAAGTGTCAGGGTTTTGGACAAAAACTCTTCTGTTACAAAAGGATTTCAATTTTTTAAACATATTTGAACTCAAGACTTTTTCTGCATTCAATATGCACCATTCAAAGCCACATCATCACTTTTGAAACCTTTTCTGACTTCATTTGCTATTTTTCATGCATTTCATGATTTATTTTGAGCTAAAATGACCCTGAGATTTTAAAGCACTGCAAATGTACTCTGAAATGGTTGAAAATTGGCATGGTATCATAATTTCACCCACGTAGCATGTGCTAAAAAGTTGAGAGGGTTACGGCAAAAACTGGATGCACTTCGTGTACGAACTGGACAATCTCTTTCGAAGTGTCAGGGTTTTGGACTAAAACTCTTCTGTTACAAAAGGATTTCAATTTTTTAAACATATTTGAACTCAAGACTATTTCTGCATTCAATATGCACCATTCAAAGCCACATCATCACTTTTCAAACCTTTTCTGACTTCATTTGCTATTTTTCATGCATTTCATGATTTATTTTGAGCTAAAATGACCCTGAGATTGAAAAGCACTGCAAATGAACTCTAAAATGGTTGAAAATTGGCATGGTATCATAATTTCACCCACGTAGCATGTGCTAAAAAGTTGAGAGGGTTACGGCAAAAACTGGATGCACTTCGTGTACGAACTGGAGAATCTCTTTCGAAGTGTCAGGGTTTTGGACTAAAACTGTTCTGTTACAAAAGGATTTCAATTTTTTAAACATATTTGAACTCAAGACTATTTCTGCATTCAATATGCACCATTCAAAGCCACATCATCACTTTTCAAACCTTTTCTGGCTTCATTTGCTATTTTTCATGCATTTCATGATTTATTTTGAGCTAAAATGACCCTGAGATTGAAAAGCACTGCAAATGAACTCTGAAATGGTTGAAAATTGGCATGGTATCATAATTTCACCCACGTAGCATGTGCTAAAAAGTTGAGAGGGTTACGGCAAAAACTGGATGCACTTCGTGTACGAACTGGACAATCTCTTTCGAAGTGTCAGGGTTTTGGACTAAAACTCTTCTGTTACAAAAGGATTTCAATTTTTTAAACATATTTGAACTCAAGACTTTTTCTGCATTCAATATGCACCATTCAAAGCCACATCATCACTTTTCAAACCTTTTCTGACTTCATTTGCTATTTTTTATGCATTTCATGATTTATTTTGAGCTAAAATGACCCTGAGATTGAAAAGCACTGCAAATGAACTCTGAAATGGTTGAAAATTGGCATGGTATCATAATTTCACCCACGTAGCATGTGCTAAAAAGTTGAGAGGGTTACGGCAAAAACTGGATGCACTTCGTGTACGAACTGGACAATCTCTTTCGAAGTGTCAGGGTTTTGGACTAAAACTCTTCTGTTACAAAAGGATTTCAATTTTTTAAACATATTTGAACTCAAGACTTTTTCTGCATTCAATATGCACCATTCAAAGCCACATCATCACTTTTCAAACCTTTTCTGACTTCATTTGCTATTTTTCAAGCATTTCCTGATTTATTTTGAGCTAAAATGACCCTGAGATTGAAAAGCACTGCAAATGAACTCTGAAATGGTTGAAAATTGGCATGGTTTCATAATTTCACCCACGTAGCTTGTGCTAAAAAGTTGAGAGGGTTACGGCAAAAACTGGATGCACTTCGTGTACGAACTGGACAATCTCTTTCGAAGTGTCAGGGTTTTGGACTAAAACTCTTCTGCTACAAAAGGATTTCAATTTTTTAAACATATTTGAACTCAAGACTTTTTCTGCATTCAATATGCACCATTCAAAGCCACATCATCACTTTTCAAACCTTTTCTGACTTCATTTGCTATTTTTCATGCATTTCATGATTTATTTTGAGCTAAAATGACCCTGAGATTGAAAAGCACTGCAAATGAACTCTAAAATGGTTGAAAATTGGCATGGTATCATAATTTCACCCACGTAGCATGTGCTAAAAAGTTGAGAGGGTTACGGCAAAAACTGGATGCACTTCGTGTACGAACTGGACAATCTCTTTCGAAGTGTCAGGGTTTTGGACTAAAACTCTTCTGTTACAAAAGGATTTCAATTTTTTAAACATATTTGAACTCAAGACTATTTCTGCATTCAATATGCACCATTCAAAGCCACATCATCACTTTTCAAACCTTTTCTGACTTCATTTGCTATTTTTCATGCATTTCATGATTTATTTTGAGCTAAAATGACCCTGAGATTGAAAAGCACTGCAAATGAACTCTAAAATGGTTGAAAATTGGCATGGTATCATAATTTCACCCACGTAGCATGTGCTAAAAAGTTGAGAGGGTTACGGCAAAAACTGGATGCACTTCGTGTACGAACTGGACAATCTCTTTCGAAGTGTCAGGGTTTTGGACTAAAACTGTTCTGTTACAAAAGGATTTCAATTTTTTAAACATATTTGAACTCAAGACTATTTCTGCATTCAATATGCACCATTCAAAGCCACATCATCACTTTTCAAACCTTTTCTGACTTCGTTTGCTATTTTCAAGCATTTCCTGATTTATTTTGAGCTAAAATGACCCTGAGATTGAAAAGCACTGCAAATGAACTCTGAAATGGTTGAAAATTGGCATGGTATCATAATTTCACCCACGTAGCTTGTGCTAAAAAGTTGAGAGGGTTACGGCAAAAACTGCATGCACTTCGTGTACGTACTGGACAATCTCTTTCGAAGTGTTAGGGTTTTGGACAAAAACTCTTCTGTTACAGAAGGATTCAATTTTTTAAACATATTTGAACTCAAGACTTTTTCTGCATTCAATATGCACCATTCAAAGCCACATCATCACTTTTCAAACCTTTTCTGACTTCATTTGCTATTTTTCATGCATTTCATGATTTATTTTGAGCTAAAATGACCCTAAGATTGAAAAGCACTGGAAATGAACTCTGAAATGGTTGAAAATTGGCATGGTATCATAATTTCACTCACGTAGCATGTGCTAAAAAGTTGAGAGGGTTACGGCAAAAACTGGATGCACTTCGTGTACGAACTGGACAATCTCCTTCGAAGTGTCAGGGTTTTGGACAAAAACTCTTCTGTTACAAAAGGATTTCAATTTTTTAAACATATTTGAACTCAAGACTTTTTCTGCATTCAATATGCACCATTCAAAGCCACATCATCACTTTTGAAACCTTTTCTGACTTCATTTGCTATTTTTCATGCATTTCATGATTTATTTTGAGCTAAAATGACCCTGAGATTGTAAAGCACTGCAAATGTACTCTGAAATGGTTGAAAATTGGCATGGTATCATAATTTCACCCACGTAGCATGTGCTAAAAAGTTGAGAGGGTTACGGCAAAAACTAGATGCACTTTGTGTACGAACTGGACAATCTCTTTCGAAGTGTCAGGGTTTTGGACAAAAACTCTTCTGTTACAAAAGGATTTCAATTTTTTAAACATATTTGAACTCAAGACTTTTTCTGCATTCAATATGCACCATTCAAAGCCACATCATCACTTTTCAAACCTTTTCTGACTTCATTTGCTATTTTTCATGCATTTCATGATTTATTTTGAGCTAAAATGACCCTGAGATTGAAAAGCACTGCAAATGAACTCTGAAATGGTTGAAAATTGGCATGGTATCATAATTTCACCCACGTAGCATGTGCTAAAAAGTTGAGAGGGTTACGGCAAAAACTGGATGCACTTCGTGTACGAACTGGACAATCTCCTTCGAAGTGTCAGGGTTTTGGACAAAAACTCTTCTGTTACAAAAGGATTTCAATTTTTTAAACATATTTGAACTCAAGACTTTTTCTGCATTCAATATGCACCATTCAAAGCCACATCATCACTTTTCAAACCTTTTCTGACTTCATTTGCTATTTTTCATGCATTTCATGATTTATTTTGAGCTAAAATGACCCTGAGATTGTAAAGCACTGCAAATGTACTCTGAAATGGGTGAAAATTGGCATGGTATCATAATTTCACCCACGTAGCATGTGCTAAAAAGTTGAGAGGGTTACGGCAAAAACTAGATGCACTTTGTGTACGAACTGGACAATCTCTTTCGAAGTGTCAGGGTTTTGGACAAAAACTCTTCTGTTACAAAAGGATTTCAATTTTTTAAACATATTTGAACTCAAGACTTTTTCTGCATTCAATATGCACCATTCAAAGCCACATCATCACTTTTCAAACCTTTTCTGACTTCATTTGCTATTTTTCATGCATTTCATGATTTATTTTGAGCTAAAATGACCCTGAGATTGAAAAGCACTGCAAATGAACTCTGAAATGGTTGAAAATTGGCATGGTATCATAATTTCACCCACGTAGCATGTGCTAAAAAGTTGAGAGGGTTACGGCAAAAACTGGATGCACTTCGTGTACGAACTGGACAATCTCTTTCGAAGTGTCAGGGTTTTGGACTAAAACTCTTCTGTTACAAAAGGATTTCAATTTTTTAAACATATTTGAACTCAAGACTTTTTCTGCATTCAATATGCACCATTCAAAGCCACATCATCACTTTTCAAACCTTTTCTGACTTCATTTGCTATTTTTCATGCATTTCATGATTTATTTTGAGCTAAAATGACCCTGAGATTGAAAAGCACGGCAAATGAACTCTAAAATGGTTGAAAATTGGCATGGTATCATAATTTCACCCACGTAGCATGTGCTAAAAAGTTGAGAGGGTTACGGCAAAAACTGGATGCACTTCGTGTACGAACTGGACAATCTCTTTCGAAGTGTCAGGGTTTTGGACTAAAACTGTTCTGTTACAAAAGGATTTCAATTTTTTAAACATATTTGAACTCAAGACTATTTCTGCATTCAATATGCACCATTCAAAGCCACATCATCACTTTTCAAACCTTTTCTGACTTCATTTGCTATTTTTCATGCATTTCATGATTTATTTTGAGCTAAAATGACCCTGAGATTGAAAAGCACTGCAAATGAACTCTAAAATGGTTGAAAATTGGCATGGTATCATAATTTCACCCACGTAGCATGTGCTAAAAAGTTGAGAGGGTTACGGCAAAAACTGGATGCACTTCGTGTACGAACTGGACAATCTCTTTCGAAGTGTCAGGGTTTTGGACTAAAACTCTTCTGTTACAAAAGGATTTCAATTTTTTAAACATATTTGAACTCAAGACTTTTTCTGCATTCAATATGCACCATTCAAAGCCACATCATCACTTTTCAAACCTTTTCTGACTTCATTTGCTATTTTTCATGCATTTCATGATTTATTTTGAGCTAAAATGACCCTGAGATTGAAAAGCACTGCAAATGAACTCTGAAATGGTTGAAAATTGGCATGGTATCATAATTTCACCCACGTAGCATGTGCTAAAAAGTTGAGAGGGTTACGGCAAAAACTGGATGCACTTCGTGTACGAACTGGACAATCTCTTTCGAAGTGTCAGGGTTTTGGACTAAAACTGTTCTGTTACAAAAGGATTTCAATTTTTTAAACATATTTGAACTCAAGACTATTTCTGCATTCAATATGCACCATTCAAAGCCACATCATCACTTTTCAAACCTTTTCTGACTTCATTTGCTATTTTTCATGCATTTCATGATTTATTTTGAGCTAAAATGACCCTGAGATTGAAAAGCACTGCAAATGAACTCTGAAATGGTTGAAAATTGGCATGGTATCATAATTTCACCCACGTAGCATGTGCTAAAAAGTTGAGAGGGTTACGGCAAAAACTGGATGCACTTCGTGTACGAACTGGACAATCTCTTTCGAAGTGTCAGGGTTTTGGACTAAAACTCTTCTGTTACAAAAGGATTTCAATTTTTTTAACATATTTGAACTCAAGACTTTTTCTGCATTCAATATGCACCATTCAAAGCCACATCATCACTTTTCAAACCTTTTCTGACTTCATTTGCTATTTTTCATGCATTTCATGATTTATTTTGAGCTAAAATGACCCTGAGATTGAAAAGCACTGGAAATGAACTCTGAAATGGTTGAAAATTGGCATGGTATCATAATTTCACTCACGTAGCATGTGCTAAAAAGTTGAGAGGGTTACGGCAAAAACTGGATGCACTTCGTGTACGAACTGGACAATCTCCTTCGAAGTGTCAGGGTTTTGGACAAAAACTCTTCTGTTACAAAAGGATTTCAATTTTTTAAACATATTTGAACTCAAGACTTTTTCTGCATTCAATATGCACCATTCAAAGCCACATCATCACTTTTGAAACCTTTTCTGACTTCATTTGCTATTTTTCATGCATTTCATGATTTATTTTGAGCTAAAATGACCCTGAGATTGTAAAGCACTGCAAATGTACTCTGAAATGGTTGAAAATTGGCATGGTATCATAATTTCACCCACGTAGCATGTGCTAAAAAGTTGAGAGGGTTACGGCAAAAACTAGATGCACTTCGTGTACGAACTGGACAATCTCTTTCGAAGTGTCAGGGTTTTGGACAAAAACTCTTCTGTTACAAAAGGATTTCAATTTTTTAAACATATTTGAACTCAAGACTTTTTCTGCATTCAATATGCACCATTCAAAGCCACATCATCACTTTTCAAACCTTTTCTGACTTCATTTGCTATTTTTCATGCATTTCATGATTTATTTTGAGCTAAAATGACCCTGAGATTGAAAAGCACTGCAAATGAACTCTGAAATGGTTGAAAATTGGCATGGTATCATAATTTCACCCACGTAGCATGTGCTAAAAAGTTGAGAGGGTTACGGCAAAAACTGGATGCACTTCGTGTACGAACTGGACAATCTCTTTCGAAGTGTCAGGGTTTTGGACTAAAACTCTTCTGTTACAAAAGGATTTCAATTTTTTAAACATATTTGAACTCAAGACTATTTCTGCATTCAATATGCACCATTCAAAGCCACATCATCACTTTTCAAACCTTTTCTGACTTCATTTGCTATTTTTCATGCATTTCATGATTTATTTTGAGCTAAAATGACCCTGAGATTGAAAAGCACTGGAAATGAACTCTGAAATGGTTGAAAATTGGCATGGTATCATAATTTCACTCACGTAGCATGTGCTAAAAAGTTGAGAGGGTTACGGCAAAAACTGGATGCACTTCGTGTACGAACTGGACAATCTCCTTCGAAGTGTCAGGGTTTTGGACAAAAACTCTTCTGTTACAAAAGGATTTCAATTTTTTAAACATATTTGAACTCAAGACTTTTTCTGCATTCAATATGCACCATTCAAAGCCACATCATCACTTTTCAAACCTTTTCTGACTTCATTTGCTATTTTTCATGCATTTCATGATTTATTTTGAGCTAAAATGACCCTGAGATTGAAAAGCACTGCAAATGAACTCTGAAATGGTTGAAAATTGGCATGGTATCATAATTTCACCCACGTAGCATGTGCTAAAAAGTTGAGAGGGTTACGGCAAAAACTGGATGCACTTTGTGTACGAACTGGACAATCTCTTTCGAAGTGTCAGGGTTTTGGACAAAAACTCTTCTGTTACAAAAGGATTTCAATTTTTTAAACATATTTGAACTCAAGACTTTTTCTGCATTCAATATGCACCATTCAAAGCCACATCATCACTTTTCAAACCTTTTCTGACTTCATTTGCTAGTTTTCATGCATTTCATGATTTATTTTGAGCTAAAATGACCCTGAGATTGAAAAGCACGGCAAATGAACTCTGAAATGGTTGAAAATTGGCATGGTATCATAATTTCACCCACGTAGCATGTGCTAAAAAGTTGAGAGGGTTACGGCAAAAACTGGATGCACTTCGTGTACGAACTGGACAATCTCTTTCGAAGTGTCAGGGTTTTGGACTAAAACTGTTCTGTTACAAAAGGATTTCAATTTTTTAAACATATTTGAACTCAAGACTATTTCTGCATTCAATATGCACCATTCAAAGCCACATCATCACTTTTCAAACCTTTTCTGACTTCATTTGCTATTTTTCATGCATTTCATGATTTATTTTGAGCTAAAATGACCCTGAGATTGAAAAGCACTGCAAATGAACTCTAAAATGGTTGAAAATTGGCATGGTATCATAATTTCACCCACGTAGCATGTGCTAAAAAGTTGAGAGGGTTACGGCAAAAACTGGATGCACTTCGTGTACGAACTGGACAATCTCTTTCGAAGTGTCAGGGTTTTGGACTAAAACTCTTCTGTTACAAAAGGATTTCAATTTTTTAAACATATTTGAACTCAAGACTATTTCTGCATTCAATATGCACCATTCAAAGCCACATCATCACTTTTCAAACCTTTTCTGACTTCATTTGCTATTTTTCATGCATTTCATGATTTATTTTGAGCTAAAATGACCCTGAGATTGAAAAGCACTGCAAATGAACTCTAAAATGGTTGAAAATTGGCATGGTATCATAATTTCACCCACGTAGCATGTGCTAAAAAGTTGAGAGGGTTACGGCAAAAACTGGATGCACTTCGTGTACGAACTGGACAATCTCTTTCGAAGTGTCAGGGTTTTGGACTAAAACTGTTCTGTTACAAAAGGATTTCAATTTTTTAAACATATTTGAACTCAAGACTATTTCTGCATTCAATATGCACCATTCAAAGCCACATCATCACTTTTCAAACCTTTTCTGACTTCATTTGCTATTTTTCATGCATTTCATGATTTATTTTGAGCTAAAATGACCCTGAGATTGAAAAGCACTGCAAATGAACTCTGAAATGGTTGAAAATTGGCATGGTATCATAATTTCACCCACGTAGCATGTGCTAAAAAGTTGAGAGGGTTACGGCAAAAACTGGATGCACTTCGTGTACGAACTGGACAATCTCTTTCGAAGTGTCAGGGTTTTGGACTAAAACTCTTCTGTTACAAAAGGATTTCAATTTTTTTAACATATTTGAACTCAAGACTTTTTCTGCATTCAATATGCACCATTCAAAGCCACATCATCACTTTTCAAACCTTTTCTGACTTCATTTGCTATTTTTCATGCATTTCATGATTTATTTTGAGCTAAAATGACCCTGAGATTGAAAAGCACTGCAAATGAACTCTGAAATGGTTGAAAATTGGCATGGTATCATAATTTCACCCACGTAGCATGTGCTAAAAAGTTGAGACGGTTACGGCAAAAACTGGATGCACTTCGTGTACGAACTGGACAATCTCTTTCGAAGTGTCAGGGTTTTGGACTAAAACTCTTCTGTTACAAAAGGATTTCAATTTTTTAAACATATTTGAACTCAAGACTTTTTCTGCATTCAATATGCACCATTCAAAGCCACATCATCACTTTTCAAACCTTTTCTGACTTCATTTGCTATTTTTCAAGCATTTCCTGATTTATTTTGAGCTAAAATGACCCTGAGATTGAAAAGCACTGCAAATGAACTCTGAAATGGTTGAAAATTGGCATGGTATCATAATTTCACCCACGTAGCTTGTGCTAAAAAGTTGAGAGGGTTACGGCAAAAACTGCATGCACTTCGTGTACGTACTGGACAATCTCTTTCGAAGTGTTAGGGTTTTGGACAAAAACTCTTCTGTTACAGAAGGATTCAATTTTTTAAACATATTTGAACTCAAGACTTTTTCTGCATTCAATATGCACCATTCAAAGCCACATCATCACTTTTCAAACCTTTTCTGACTTCATTTGCTATTTTTCATGCATTTCATGATTTATTTTGAGCTAAAATGACCCTAAGATTGAAAAGCACTGGAAATGAACTCTGAAATGGTTGAAAATTGGCATGGTATCATAATTTCACTCACGTAGCATGTGCTAAAAAGTTGAGAGGGTTACGGCAAAAACTGGATGCACTTCGTGTACGAACTGGACAATCTCCTTCGAAGTGTCAGGGTTTTGGACAAAAACTCTTCTGTTACAAAAGGATTTCAATTTTTTAAACATATTTGAACTCAAGACTTTTTCTGCATTCAATATGCACCATTCAAAGCCACATCATCACTTTTGAAACCTTTTCTGACTTCATTTGCTATTTTTCATGCATTTCATGATTTATTTTGAGCTAAAATGACCCTGAGATTGTAAAGCACTGCAAATGTACTCTGAAATGGTTGAAAATTGGCATGGTATCATAATTTCACCCACGTAGCATGTGCTAAAAAGTTGAGAGGGTTACGGCAAAAACTAGATGCACTTTGTGTACGAACTGGACAATCTCTTTCGAAGTGTCAGGGTTTTGGACAAAAACTCTTCTGTTACAAAAGGATTTCAATTTTTTAAACATATTTGAACTCAAGACTTTTTCTGCATTCAATATGCACCATTCAAAGCCACATCATCACTTTTCAAACCTTTTCTGACTTCATTTGCTATTTTTCATGCATTTCATGATTTATTTTGAGCTAAAATGACCCTGAGATTGAAAAGCACTGCAAATGAACTCTGAAATGGTTGAAAATTGGCATGGTATCATAATTTCACCCACGTAGCATGTGCTAAAAAGTTGAGAGGGTTACGGCAAAAACTGGATGCACTTCGTGTACGAACTGGACAATCTCTTTCGAAGTGTCAGGGTTTTGGACTAAAACTCTTCTGTTACAAAAGGATTTCAATTTTTTAAACATATTTGAACTCAAGACTATTTCTGCATTCAATATGCACCATTCAAAGCCACATCATCACTTTTCAAACCTTTTCTGACTTCATTTGCTATTTTTCATGCATTTCATGATTTATTTTGAGCTAAAATGACCCTGAGATTGAAAAGCACTGCAAATGAACTCTAAAATGGTTGAAAATTGGCATGGTATCATAATTTCACCCACGTAGCATGTGCTAAAAAGTTGAGAGGGTTACGGCAAAAACTGGATGCACTTCGTGTACGAACTGGACAATCTCTTTCGAAGTGTCAGGGTTTTGGACTAAAACTGTTCTGTTACAAAAGGATTTCAATTTTTTAAACATATTTGAACTCAAGACTATTTCTGCATTCAATATGCACCATTCAAAGCCACATCATCACTTTTCAAACCTTTTCTGACTTCATTTGCTATTTTTTATGCATTTCATGATTTATTTTGAGCTAAAATGACCCTGAGATTGAAAAGCACTGCAAATGAACTCTGAAATGGTTGAAAATTGGCATGGTATCATAATTTCACCCACGTAGCATGTGCTAAAAAGTTGAGAGGGTTACGGCAAAAACTGGATGCACTTCGTGTACGAACTGGACAATCTCTTTCGAAGTGTCAGGGTTTTGGACTAAAACTCTTCTGTTACAAAAGGATTTCAATTTTTTAAACATATTTGAACTCAAGACTTTTTCTGCATTCAATATGCACCATTCAAAGCCACATCATCACTTTTCAAACCTTTTCTGACTTCATTTGCTATTTTTCATGCATTTCATGATTTATTTTGAGCTAAAATGACCCTGAGATTGAAAAGCACTGCAAATGAACTCTGAAATGGTTGAAAATTGGCATGGTATCATAATTTCACCCACGTAGCATGTGCTAAAAAGTTGAGACGGTTACGGCAAAAACTGGATGCACTTCGTGTACGAACTGGACAATCTCTTTCGAAGTGTCAGGGTTTTGGACTAAAACTCTTCTGTTACAAAAGGATTTCAATTTTTTAAACATATTTGAACTCAAGACTTTTTCTGCATTCAATATGCACCATTCAAAGCCACATCATCACTTTTCAAACCTTTTCTGACTTCATTTGCTATTTTTCAAGCATTTCCTGATTTATTTTGAGCTAAAATGACCCTGAGATTGAAAAGCACTGCAAATGAACTCTGAAATGGTTGAAAATTGGCATGGTATCATAATTTCACCCACGTAGCTTGTGCTAAAAAGTTGAGAGGGTTACGGCAAAAACTGCATGCACTTCGTGTACGTACTGGACAATCTCTTTCGAAGTGTTAGGGTTTTGGAAAAAAACTCTTCTGTTACAGAAGGATTCAATTTTTTAAACATATTTGAACTCAAGACTTTTTCTGCATTCAATATGCACCATTCAAAGCCACATCATCACTTTTCAAACCTTTTCTGACTTCATTTGCTATTTTTCATGCATTTCATGATTTATTTTGAGCTAAAATGACCCTAAGATTGAAAAGCACTGGAAATGAACTCTGAAATGGTTGAAAATTGGCATGGTATCATAATTTCACTCACGTAGCATGTGCTAAAAAGTTGAGAGGGTTACGGCAAAAACTGGATGCACTTCGTGTACGAACTGGACAATCTCCTTCGAAGTGTGAGGGTTTTGGACAAAAACTCTTCTGTTACAAAAGGATTTCAATTTTTTAAACATATTTGAACTCAAGACTTTTTCTGCATTCAATATGCACCATTCAAAGCCACATCATCACTTTTCAAACCTTTTCTGACTTCATTTGCTATTTTTCATGCATTTCATGATTTATTTTGAGCTAAAATGACCCTGAGATTGTAAAGCACTGCAAATGTACTCTGAAATGGTTGAAAATTGGCATGGTATCATAATTTCACCCACGTAGCATGTGCTAAAAAGTTGAGACGGTTACGGCAAAAACTGGATGCACTTCGTGTACGAACTGGACAATCTCTTTCGAAGTGTCAGGGTTTTGGACTAAAACTCTTCTGTTACAAAAGGATTTCAATTTTTTAAACATATTTGAACTCAAGACTTTTTCTGCATTCAATATGCACCATTCAAAGCCACATCATCACTTTTCAAACCTTTTCTGACTTCATTTGCTATTTTTCAAGCATTTCCTGATTTATTTTGAGCTAAAATGACCCTGAGATTGAAAAGCACTGCAAATGAACTCTGAAATGGTTGAAAATTGGCATGGTATCATAATTTCACCCACGTAGCTTGTGCTAAAAAGTTGAGAGGGTTACGGCAAAAACTGCTTGCACTTCGTGTACGTACTGGACAATCTCTTTCGAAGTGTTAGGGTTTTGGAAAAAAACTCTTCTGTTACAGAAGGATTCAATTTTTTAAACATATTTGAACTCAAGACTTTTTCTGCATTCAATATGCACCATTCAAAGCCACATCATCACTTTTCAAACCTTTTCTGACTTCATTTGCTATTTTTCATGCATTTCATGATTTATTTTGAGCTAAAATGACCCTAAGATTGAAAAGCACTGGAAATGAACTCTGAAATGGTTGAAAATTGGCATGGTATCATAATTTCACTCACGTAGCATGTGCTAAAAAGTTGAGAGGGTTACGGCAAAAACTGGATGCACTTCGTGTACGAACTGGACAATCTCCTTCGAAGTGTGAGGGTTTTGGACAAAAACTCTTCTGTTACAAAAGGATTTCAATTTTTTAAACATATTTGAACTCAAGACTTTTTCTGCATTCAATATGCACCATTCAAAGCCACATCATCACTTTTCAAACCTTTTCTGACTTCATTTGCTATTTTTCATGCATTTCATGATTTATTTTGAGCTAAAATGACCCTGAGATTGTAAAGCACTGCAAATGTACTCTGAAATGGTTGAAAATTGGCATGGTATCATAATTTCACCCACGTAGCATGTGCTAAAAAGTTGAGAGGGTTACGGCAAAAACTAGATGCACTTTGTGTACGAACTGGACAATCTCTTTCGAAGTGTCAGGGTTTTGGACAAAAACTCTTCTGTTACAAAAGGATTTCAATTTTTTAAACATATTTGAACTCAAGACTTTTTCTGCATTCAATATGCACCATTCAAAGCCACATCATCACTTTTCAAACCTTTTCTGACTTCATTTGCTATTTTTCATGCATTTCATGATTTATTTTGAGCTAAAATGACCCTGAGATTGAAAAGCACTGCAAATGAACTCTGAAATGGTTGAAAATTGGCATGGTATCATAATTTCACCCACGTAGCATGTGCTAAAAAGTTGAGAGGGTTACGGCAAAAACTGGATGCACTTCGTGTACGAACTGGACAATCTCTTTCGAAGTGTCAGGGTTTTGGACTAAAACTCTTCTGTTACAAAAGGATTTCAATTTTTTAAACATATTTGAACTCAAGACTATTTCTGCATTCAATATGCACCATTCAAAGCCACATCATCACTTTTCAAACCTTTTCTGACTTCATTTGCTATTTTTCATGCATTTCATGATTTATTTTGAGCTAAAATGACCCTGAGATTGAAAAGCACTGCAAATGAACTCTAAAATGGTTGAAAATTGGCATGGTATCATAATTTCACCCACGTAGCATGTGCTAAAAAGTTGAGAGGGTTACGGCAAAAACTGGATGCACTTCGTGTACGAACTGGACAATCTCTTTCGAAGTGTCAGGGTTTTGGACTAAAACTCTTCTGTTACAAAAGGATTTCAATTTTTTAAACATATTTGAACTCAAGACTATTTCTGCATTCAATATGCACCATTCAAAGCCACATCATCACTTTTCAAACCTTTTCTGACTTCATTTGCTATTTTTCATGCATTTCATGATTTCTTTTGAGCTAAAATGACCCTGAGATTGAAAAGCACTGCAAATGAACTCTGAAATGGTTGAAAATTGGCATGGTATCATAATTTCACCCACGTAGCATGTGCTAAAAAGTTGAGAGGGTTACGGCAAAAACTGGATGCACTTCATGTACGAACTGGACAATCTCTTTCGAAGTGTCAGGGTTTTGGACTAAAACTCTTCTGTTACAAAAGGATTTCAATTTTTTAAACATATTTGAACTCAAGACTTTTTCTGCATTCAATATGCACCATTCAAAGCCACATCATCACTTTTCAAACCTTTTCTGACTTCATTTGCTATTTTTCATGCATTTCATGATTTATTTTGAGCTAAAATGACCCTGAGATTGAAAAGCACTGCAAATGAACTCTGAAATGGTTGAAAATTGGCATGGTATCATAATTTCACCCACGTAGCATGTGCTAAAAAGTTGAGAGGGTTACGGCAAAAACTGGATGCACTTCGTGTACGAACTGGACAATCTCTTTCGAAGTGTCAGGGTTTTGGACTAAAACTCTTCTGTTACAAAAGGATTTCAATTTTTTAAACATATTTGAACTCAAGACTTTTTCTGCATTCAATATGCACCATTCAAAGCCACATCATCACTTTTCAAACCTTTTCTGACTTCATTTGCTATTTTTCATGCATTTCATGATTTATTTTGAGCTAAAATGACCCTGAGATTGAAAAGCACTGCAAATGTACTCTGAAATGGTTGAAAATTGGCATGGTATCATAATTTCACCCACGTAGCATGTTCTAAAAAGTTCAGAGGGTTACGGCAAAAACTAGATGCACTTCGTGTACGAACTGGACAATCTCTTTCGAAGTGTCAGGGTTTTGGACAAAAACTCTTCTGTTACAAAAGGATTTCAATTTTTTAAACATATTTGAACTCAAGACTTTTTCTGCATTCAATATGCACCATTCAAAGCCACATCATCACTTTTCAAACCTTTTCTGACTTCATTTGCTATTTTTCATGCATTTCATGATTTATTTTGAGCTAAAATGACCCTGAGATTGAAAAGCACTGCAAATGAACTCTGAAATGGTTGAAAATTGGCATGGTATCATAATTTCACCCACGTAGCATGTGCTAAAAAGTTGAGAGGGTTACGGCAAAAACTGGATGCACTTTGTGTACGAACTAGACAATCTCTTTCGAAGTGTCAGGGTTTTGGACAAAAACTCTTCTGTTACAAAAGGATTTCAATTTTTTAAACATATTTGAACTCAAGACTATTTCTGCATTCAATATGCACCATTCAAAGCCACATCATCACTTTTCAAACCTTTTCTGACTTCATTTGCTATTTTTCATGCATTTCATGATTTATTTTGAGCTAAAATGACCCTGAGATTGAAAAGCACTGCAAATGAACTCTAAAATGGTTGAAAATTGGCATGGTATCATAATTTCACCCACGTAGCATGTGCTAAAAAGTTGAGAGGGTTACGGCAAAAACTGGATGCACTTCGTGTACGAACTGGACAATCTCTTTCGAAGTGTCAGGGTTTTGGACTAAAACTCTTCTGTTACAAAAGGATTTCAATTTTTTAAACATATTTGAACTCAACACTATTTCTGCATTCAATATGCACCATTCAAAGCCACATCATCACTTTTCAAACCTTTTCTGACTTCATTTGCTATTTTTCATGCATTTCATGATTTATTTTGAGCTAAAATGACCCTGAGATTGAAAAGCACTGCAAATGAACTCTGAAATGGTTGAAAATTGGCATGGTATCATAATTTCACCCACGTAGCATGTGCTAAAAAGTTGAGAGGGTTACGGCAAAAACTGGATGCACTTCATGTACGAACTGGACAATCTCTTTCGAAGTGTCAGGGTTTTGGACTAAAACTCTTCTGTTACAAAAGGATTTCAATTTTTTAAACATATTTGAACTCAAGACTTTTTCTGCATTCAATATGCACCATTCAAAGCCACATCATCACTTTTCAAACCTTTTCTGACTTCATTTGCTATTTTTCATGCATTTCATGATTTATTTTGAGCTAAAATGACCCTGAGATTGAAAAGCACTGCAAATGAACTCTGAAATGGTTGAAAATTGGCATGGTATCATAATTTCACCCACGTAGCATGTGCTAAAAAGTTCAGAGGGTTACGGCAAAAACTGGATGCACTTCGTGTACGAACTGGACAATCTCTTTCGAAGTGTCAGGGTTTTGGACTAAAACTCTTCTGTTACAAAAGGA
This sequence comes from Elymus sibiricus, assembly GCA_039707655.1. Taxonomy (NCBI): domain Eukaryota; kingdom Viridiplantae; phylum Streptophyta; class Magnoliopsida; order Poales; family Poaceae; genus Elymus; species Elymus sibiricus. Next base: position 511,113,026 of record CM077669.1, read on the forward strand.
TTTCAATTTTTTAAACATATTTGAACTCAAGACTTTTTCTGCATTCAATATGCACCATTCAAAGCCACATCATCACTTTTCAAACCTTTTCTGACTTCATTTGCTATTTTTCAAGCATTTCCTGATTTATTTTGAGCTAAAATGACCCTGAGATTGAAAAGCACTGCAAATGAACTCTGAAATGGTTGAAAATTGGCATGGTATCATAATTTCACCCACGTAGCTTGTGCTAAAAAGTTGAGAGGGTTACGACAAAAACTGCATGCACTTCGTGTACGTACTGGACAATCTCTTTCGAAGTGTTAGGGTTTTGGACAAAAACTCTTCTGTTACAGAAGGATTCAATTTTTTAAACATATTTGAACTCAAGACTTTTTCTGCATTCAATATGCACCATTCAAAGCCACATCATCACTTTTCAAACCTTTTCTGACTTCATTTGCTATTTTTCATGCATTTCATGATTTATTTTGAGCTAAAATGACCCTAAGATTGAAAAGCACTGGAAATGAACTCTGAAATGGTTGAAAATTGGCATGGTATCATAATTTCACCCACGTAGCATGTGCTAAAAAGTTGAGAGGGTTACGGCAAAAAGTGGATGCACTTCGTGTACGAACTGGACAATCTCTTTCGAAGTGTCAGGGTTTTGGACAAAAACTCTTCTGTTACAAAAGGATTTCAATTTTTTAAACATATTTGAACTCAAGACTTTTTCTGCATTCAATATGCACCATTCAAAGCCACATCATCACTTTTCAAACCTTTTCTGACTTCATTTGCTATTTTTCATGCATTTCATGATTTATTTTGAGCTAAAATGACCCTGAGATTGAAAAGCACTGCAAATGAACTCTGAAATGGTTGAAAATTGGCATGGTATCATAATTTCACCCACGTAGCATGTGCTAAAAAGTTGAGAGGGTTACGGCAAAAACTGGATGCACTTCGTGTACGAACTGGACAATCTCTTTCGAAGTGTCAGGGTTTTGGACTAAAACTCTTCTGTTACAAAAGGATTTCAATTTTTTAAACATATTTGAACTCAAGACTATTTCTGCATTCAATATGCACCATTCAAAGCCACATCATCACTTTTCAAACCTTTTCTGACTTCATTTGCTATTTTTCATGCATTTCATGATTTATTTTGAGCTAAAATGACCCTGAGATTGAAAAGCACTGCAAATGAACTCTAAAATGGTTGAAAATTGGCATGGTATCATAATTTCACCCACGTAGCATGTGCTAAAAAGTTGAGAGGGTTACGGCAAAAACTGGATGTACTTCGTGTACGAACTGGACAATCTCTTTCGAAGTGTCAGGGTTTTGGACTAAAACTCTTCTGTTACAAAAGGATTTCAATTTTTTAAACATATTTGAACTCAAGACTTTTTCTGCATTCAATATGCACCATTCAAAGCCACATCATCACTCTTCAAACCTTTTCTGATTGCTATTTTTCATGCATTTCATGATTTATTTTGAGCTAAAATGATCCTGAGATTGAAAAGCACTGCAAATGAACTCTGAAATGGTTGAAAATCGGCATGTTATCATAATTTCACCCACGTAGCATGTGCTAAAAAGTTGAGAGGGTTACGGCAAAAACTGGATGCACTTCGTGTACGAACTGGACAATCTCTTTCGAAGTGTCAGGGTTTTGGACTAAAACTCTTCTGTTACAAAAGGATTTCAATTTTTTAAACATATTTGAACTCAAGACTTTTTCTGCATTCAATATGCACCATTCAAAGCCACATCATCACTTTTCAAACCTTTTCTGACTTCATTTGCTATTTTTCATGCATTTCATGATTTATTTTGAGCTAAAATGACCCTGAGATTGAAAAGCACTGCAAATGAACTCTGAAATGGTTGAAAATTGGCATGGTATCATAATTTCACCCACGTAGCTTGTGCTAAAAAGTTGAGAGGGTTACGGCAAAAACTGGATGCACTTCGTGTACGAACTGGACAATCTCTTTCGAAGTGTCAGGGTTTTGGACTAAAACTCTTCTGTTACAAAAGGATTTCAATTTTTTAAACATATTTGAACTCAAGACTATTTCTGCATTCAATATGCACCATTCAAAGCCACATCATCACTTTTCAAACCTTTTCTGACTTCATTTGCTATTTTTCATGCATTTCATGATTTATTTTGAGCTAAAATGACCCTGAGATTGAAAAGCACTGCAAATGAACTCTAAAATGGTTGAAAATTGGCATGGTATCATAATTTCACCCACGTAGCATGTGCTAAAAAGTTGAGAGGGTTACGGCAAAAAGTGGATGCACTTCGTGTACGAACTGGACAATCTCTTTCGAAGTGTCAGGGTTTTGGACTAAAACTCTTCTGTTACAAAAGGATTTCAATTTTTTAAACATATTTGAACTCAAGACTTTTTCTGCATTCAATATGCACCATTCAAAGCCACATCATCACTTTTCAAACCTTTTCTGACTTCATTTGCTATTTTTCATGCATTTCATGATTTATTTTGAGCTAAAATGACCCTGAGATTGAAAAGCACTGCAAATGAACTCTAAAATGGTTGAAAATTGGCATGGTATCTTAATTTCACCCACGTAGCATGTGCTAAAAAGTTCAGAGGGTTACGGCAAAAACTGGATGCACTTCGTGTATGAACTGGACAATCTCTTTCGAAGTGTCAGGGTTTTGGACTAAAACTCTTCTGTTACAAAAGGATTTCAATTTTTTAAACATATTTGAACTCAAGACTTTTTCTGCATTCAATATGCACCATTCAAAGCCACATCATCACTTTTCAAACCTTTTCTGACTTCATTTGCTATTTTTCAAGCATTTCCTGATTTATTTTGAGCTAAAATGACCCTGAGATTGAAAAGCACTGCAAATGAACTCTGAAATGGTTGAAAATTGGCATGGTATCATAATTTCACCCACGTAGCTTGTGCTAAAAAGTTGAGAGGGTTACGGCAAAAACTGCATGCACTTCGTGTACGTACTGGACAATCTCTTTCGAAGTGTTAGGGTTTTGGACAAAAACTCTTCTGTTACAGAAGGATTCAATTTTTTAAACATATTTGAACTCAAGACTTTTTCTGCATTCAATATGCACCATTCAAAGCCACATCATCACTTTTCAAACCTTTTCTGACTTCATTTGCTATTTTTCATGCATTTCATGATTTATTTTGAGCTAAAATGACCCTAAGATTGAAAAGCACTGGAAATGAACTCTGAAATGGTTGAAAATTGGCATGGTATCATAATTTCACCCACGTAGCATGTGCTAAAAAGTTGAGAGGGTTACGGCAAAAACTGGATGCACTTCGTGTACGAACTGGACAATCTCTTTCGAAGTGTCAGGGTTTTGGACTAAAACTCTTCTATTACAAAAGGATTTCAATTTTTTAAACATATTTGAACTCAAGACTTTTTCTGCATTCAATATGCACCATTCAAAGCCACATCATCACTCTTCAAACCTTTTCTGATTGCTATTTTTCATGCATTTCATGATTTATTTTGAGCTAAAATGACCCTGAGATTGAAAAGCACTGCAAATGAACTCTGAAATGGTTGAAAATCGGCATGTTATCATAATTTCACCCACGTAGCATGTGCTAAAAAGTTGAGAGGGTTACGGCAAAAACTGGATGCACTTCGTGTACGAACTGGACAATCTCTTTCGAAGTGTCAGGGTTTTGGACTAAAACTCTTCTGTTACAAAAGGATTTCAATTTTTTAAACATATTTGAACTCAAGACTTTTTCTGCATTCAATATGCACCATTCAAAGCCACATCATCACTTTTCAAACCTTTTCTGACTTCATTTGCTATTTTTCATGCATTTCATGATTTATTTTGAGCTAAAATGACCCTGAGATTGAAAAGCACTGCAAATGAACTCTGAAATGGTTGAAAATTGGCATGGTATCATAATTTCACCCACGTAGCTTGTGCTAAAAAGTTGAGAGGGTTACGGCAAAAACTGGATGCACTTCGTGTACGAACTGGACAATCTCTTTCGAAGTGTCAGGGTTTTGGACTAAAACTCTTCTGTTACAAAAGGATTTCAATTTTTTAAACATATTTGAACTCAAGACTATTTCTGCATTCAATATGCACCATTCAAAGCCACATCATCACTTTTCAAACCTTTTCTAACTTCATTTGCTATTTTTCATGCATTTCATGATTTATTTTGAGCTAAAATGACCCTGAGATTGAAAAGCACTGCAAATGAACTCTAAAATGGTTGAAAATTGGCATGGTATCATAATTTCACCCACGTAGCATGTGCTAAAAAGTTGAGAGGGTTACGGCAAAAAGTGGATGCACTTCGTGTACGAACTGGACAATCTCTTTCGAAGTGTCAGGGTTTTGGACTAAAACTCTTCTGTTACAAAAGGATTTCAATTTTTTAAACATATTTGAACTCAAGACTTTTTCTGCATTCAATATGCACCATTCAAAGCCACATCATCACTTTTCAAACCTTTTCTGACTTCATTTGCTATTTTTCAAGCATTTCCTGATTTATTTTGAGCTAAAATGACCCTGAGATTGAAAAGCACTGCAAATGAACTCTGAAATGGTTGAAAATTGGCATGGTATCATAATTTCACCCACGTAGCTTGTGCTAAAAAGTTGAGAGGGTTACGGCAAAAACTGCATGCACTTCGTGTACGAACTGGACAATCTCTTTCGAAGTGTTAGGGTTTTGGACAAAAACTCTTCTGTTACAGAAGGATTCAAATTTTTAAACATATTTGAACTCAAGACTTTTTCTGCATTCAATATGCACCATTCAAAGCCACATCATCACTTTTCAAACCTTTTCTGACTTCATTTGCTATTTTTCATGCATTTCATGATTTATTTTGAGCTAAAATGACCCTAAGATTGAAAAGCACTCGAAATGAACTCTGAAATGGTTGAAAATTCGCATGGTATCATAATTTCACTCACGTAGCATGTGCTAAAAAGTTGAGAGGGTTACGGCAAAAACTGGATGCACTTCATGTACGAACTGGACAATCTCCTTCGAAGTGTCAGGGTTTTGGACAAAAACTCTTCTGTTACAAAAGGATTTCAATTTTTTAAACATATTTGAACTCAAGACTTTTTCTGCATTCAATATGCACCATTCAAAGCCACATCATCACTTTTCAAACCTTTTCTGACTTCATTTGCTATTTTTCATGCATTTCATGATTTATTTTGAGCTAAAATGACCCTGAGATTGTAAAGCACTGCAAATGAACTCTAAAATGGTTGAAAATTGGCATGGTATCATAATTTCACCCACGTAGCATGTGCTAAAAAGTTGAGAGGGTTACGGCAAAAACTGGATGCACTTCGTGTACGAACTGGACAATCTCTTTCGAAGTGTCAGGGTTTTGGACTAAAACTCTTCTGTTACAAAAGGATTTCAATTTTTTAAACATATTTGAACTCAAGACTTTTTCTGCATTCGATATGCACCATTCAAAGCCACATCATCACTTTTCAAACCTTTTCTGACTTCATTTGCTATTTTTCATGCATTTCATGATTTATTTTGAGCTAAAATGACCCTGAGATTGAAAAGCACTGCAAATGAACTCTGAAATGGTTGAAAATTGGCGTGGTATCATAATTTCACCCACGTAGCATGTGCTAAAAAGTTGAGAGGGTTACGGCTAAAACTGGATGCACTTCGTGTACGAACTGGACAATCTCTTTCGAAGTGTCAGGGTTTTGGACTAAAACTCTTCTGTTACAAAAGGATTTCAATTTTTTAAACATATTTGAACTCAAGACTTTTTCTGCATTCAATATGCACCATTCAAAGCCACATCATCACTTTTCAAACCTTTTCTGACTTCATTTGCTATTTTTCATGCATTTCATGATTTATTTTGAGCTAAAATGACCCTGAGATTGAAAAGCACTGCAAATGAACTCTGAAATGGTTGAAAATTGGCATGGTATCATAATTTCACCCACGTAGCATGTGCTAAAAAGTTGAGAGGGTTACGGCAAAAACTGGATGCACTTCGTGTACGAACTGGACAATCTCTTTCGAAGTGTCAGGGTTTTGGACTAAAACGCTTCTGTTACAAAAGGATTTCAATTTTATAAACATATTTGAACTCAAGACTATTTCTGCATTCAATATGCACCATTCAAAGCCACATCATCACTTTTCAAACCTTTTCTGACTTCATTTGCTATTTTTCATGCATTTCATGATTTATTTTGCGCTAAAATGACCCTGAGATTGAAAAGCACTGCAAATGAACTCTGAAATGGTTGAAAATTGGCATGGTATCATAATTTCACCCACGTAGCATGTGCTAAAAAGTTGAGAGGGTAACGGCAAAAACTGGATGCACTTCGTGTACGAACTGGACAATCTCTTTCGAAGTGTCAGGGTTTTGGACTAAAACTCTTCTGTTACAAAAGGATTTCAATTTTTTAAACATATTTGAACTCAAGACTTTTTCTGCATTCAATATGCACCATTCAAAGACACATCATCACTTTTCAAACCTTTTCTGACTTCATTTGCTATTTTTCATGCATTTCATGTTTTATTTTGAGCTAAAATGACCCTGAGATTGAAAAGCACTGCAAATGAACTCTGAAATGGTTGAAAATTGGCATGGTAACATAGTTTCACCCACGTAGCATGTGCTAAAAACTTGAGAGGGTTACGGCAAAAACTGGATGCACATCGTGTACGAACTGGACAATCTCTTTCGAAGTGTCAGGGTTTTGGACTAAAACTCTTCTGTTACAAAAGGATTTCATTTTTTTAAACATATTTGAACTCAAGACTTTTTCTGCATTCAATATGCACCATTCAAAGCCACATCATCACTTTTCAAACCTTTTCTGACTTCATTTGCTATTTTTCATGCATTTCATGATTTATTTTGAGCTAAAATGACCCTGAGATTGAAAAGCACTGCAAATGAACTCTGAAATGGTTGAAAATTGGCGTGGTATCATAATTTCACCCACGTAGCATGTGCGAAAAAGTTGAGAGGGTTACGGCAAAAACTGGATGCACTTCGTGTACGAACTGGACAATCTCTTTCGAAGTGTCAGGGTTTTGGACTAAAACTCTTCTGTTACAAAAGGATTTCAATTTTTCAAACATATTTGAACTCAAGACTATTTCTGCATTCAATATGCACCTTTCAAAGCCACATCATCACTTTTCAAACCTTTTCTGACTTCATTTGCTATTTTTCATGCATTTCATGATTTATTTTGAGCTAAAATGACCCTGAGATTGAAAAGCACTGCAAATGAACTCTGAAATGGTTGAAAATTGGCGTGGTATCATAATTTCACCCACGTAGCATGTGCTAAAAAGTTGAGAGGGTAACGGCAAAAACTGGATGCACTTCGTGTACGAACTGGACAATCTCTTTCGAAGTGTCAGGGTTTTGGACTAAAACTCTTCTGTTACAAAAGGATTTCAATTTTTTAAACATATTTGAACTCAAGACTTTTTCTGCATTCAATATGCACCATTCAAAGCCACATCATCACTTTTCAAACCTTTTCTGACTTCATTTGCTATTTTTCATGCATTTCATGATTTATTTTGAGCTAAAATGACCCTGAGATTGAAACGCACTGCAAATGAACTCTGAAATGGTTGAAAATTGGCATGGTATCATAATTTCACCCACGTAGCATGTGCTAACAAGTTGAGAGGGTTACGGCAAAAACTGGATGCACTTCGTGTACGAACTGGACAATCTCTTTCGAAGTGTCAGGGTTTTGGACTAAAACTCTTCTGTTACAAAAGGATTTCAATTTTTTAAACATATTTGAACTCAAGACTTTTTCTACATTCAATATGCACCATTCAAAGCCGCATCATCACTTTTCAAACCTTTTCTGACTTCATTTGCTATTTTTCATGCATTTCATGATTTATTTTGAGCTAAAATGACCCTGAGATTGAAAAGCACTGCAAATGAACTCTGAAATGGTTGAAAATTGGCATGGTATCATAATTTCACCCACGTAGCTTGTGCTAAAAAGTTGAGAGGGTTACGGCAAAAACTGGATGCACTTCGTGTACGAACTGGACAATCTCTTTCGAAGTGTCAGGGTTTTGGACTAAAACTCTTCTGTTACAAAAGGATTTCAATTTTTTAAACATATTTGAACTCAAGACTATTTCTGCATTCAATATGCACCATTCAAAGCCACATCATCACTTTTCAAACCTTTTCTGACTTCATTTGCTATTTTTCATGCATTTCATGATTTATTTTGAGCTAAAATGACCCTGAGATTGAAAAGCACTGCAAATGAACTCTGAAATGGTTGAAAATTGGCATGGTATCATAATTTCACCCACGTAGCTTGTGCTAAAAAGTTGAGAGGGTTACGGCAAAAACTGGATGCACTTCGTGTACGAACTGGACAATCTCTTTCGAAGTGTCAGGGTTTTGGACTAAAACTCTTCTGTTACAAATGGATTTCAATTTTTTAAACATATTTGAACTCAAGACTATTTCTGCATTCAATATGCACCATTCAAAGCCACATCATCACTTTTCAAACCTTTTCTGACTTCATTTGCTATTTTTCATGCATTTCATGATTTATTTTGAGCTAAAATGACCCTGAGATTGAAAAGCACTGCAAATGAACTCTAAAATGGTTGAAAATTGGCATGGTATCATAATTTCACCCACGTAGCATGTGCTAAAAAGTTGAGAGGGTTACGGCAAAAAGTGGATGCACTTCGTGTACGAACTGGACAATCTCTTTCGAAGAGTCAGGGTTTTGGACTAAAACTCTTCTGTTACAAAAGGATTTCAATTTTTTAAACATATTTGAACTCAAGACTTTTTCTGCATTCAATATGCACCATTCAAAGCCACATCATCACTTTTCAAACCTTTTCTGACTTCATTTGCTATTTTTCATGCATTTCATGATTTATTTTGAGCTAAAATGACCCTGAGATTGAAAAGCACTGCAAATGAACTCTGAAATGGTTGAAAATTGGCATGGTATCATAATTTCACCCACGTAGCTTGTGCTAAAAAGTTGAGAGGGTTACGGCAAAAACTGCATGCACTTCGTGTACGAACTGGACAATCTCTTTCGAAGTGTTACGGTTTTGGACAAAAACTCTTCTGTTACAGAAGGATTCAAATTTTTAAACATATTTGAACTCAAGACTTTTTCTGCATTCAATATGCACCATTCAAAGCCACATCATCACTTTTCAAACCTTTTCTGACTTCATTTGCTATTTTTCATGCATTTCATGATTTATTTTGAGCTAAAATGACCCTAAGATTGAAAAGCACTCGAAATGAACTCTGAAATGGTTGAAAATTGGCATGGTATCATAATTTCACTCACGTAGCATGTGCTAAAAAGTTGAGAGGGTTACGGCAAAAACTGGATGCACTTCGTGTACGAACTGGACAATCTCCTTCGAAGTGTCAGGGTTTTGGACAAAAACTCTTCTGTTACAAAAGGATTTCAATTTTTTAAACATATTTGAACTCAAGACTTTTTCTGCATTCAATATGCACCATTCAAAGCCACATCATCACTTTTCAAACCTTTTCTGACTTCATTTGCTATTTTTCATGCATTTCATGATTTATTTTGAGCTAAAATGACCCTGAGATTGTAAAGCACTGCAAATGTACTCTGAAATGGTTGAAAATTGGCATGGTATCATAATTTCACCCACGTAGCATGTGCTAAAAATTTGAGAGGGTTACGGCAAAAACTAGATGCACTTCGTGTACGAACTGGACAATCTCTTTCGAAGTGTCAGGGTTTTGGACAAAAAATCTTCTGTTACAAAAGGATTTCAATTTTTTAAACATATTTGAACTCAAGACTATTTCTGCATTCAATATGCACCATTCAAAGCCACATCATCACTTTTCAAACCTTTTCTGACTTCATTTGCTATTTTTCATGCATTTCATGATTTATTTTGAGCTAAAATGACCCTGAGATTGAAAAGCACTACAAATGAACTCTGAAATGGTTGAAAATTGGCATGGTATCATAATTTCACCCACGTAGCATGTGCTAAAAAGTTGAGAGGGTTACGGCAAAAACTGGATGCACTTCGTGTACGAACTGGACAATCTCTTTCGAAGTGTCAGGGTTTTGGACTAAAACTCTTCTGTTACAAAAGGATTTCAATTTTTTAAACATATTTGAACTCAAGACTTTTTCTGCATTCAATATGCACCATTCAAAGCCACATCATCACTTTTCAAACCTTTTCTGACTTCATTTGCTATTTTTCATGCATTTCATGATTTATTTTGAGCTAAAATGACCCTGAGATTGAAAAGCACTGCAAATGAACTCTGAAATGGTTGAAAATTGGCATGGTATCATAATTTCACCCACGTAGCATGTGCTAAAAAGTTGAGAGGGTTACGGCAAAAACTGGATGCACTTCATGTACGAACTGGACAATCTCTTTCGAAGTGTCAGGGTTTTGGACTAAAACGCTTCTGTTACAAAAGGATTTCAATTTTATAAACATATTTGAACTCAAGACTATTTCTGCATTCAATATGCACCATTCAAAGCCACATCATCACTTTTCAAACCTTTTCTGACTTCATTTGCTATTTTTCATGCATTTCATGATTTATTTTGCGCTAAAATGACCCTGAGATTGAAAAGCACTGCAAATGAACTCTGAAATGGTTGAAAATTGGCATGGTATCATAATTTCACCCACGTAGCATGTGCTAAAAAGTTGAGAGGGTAACGGCAAAAACTGGATGCACTTCGTGTACGAACTGGACAATCTCTTTCGAAGTGTCAGGGTTTTGGACTAAAACTCTTCTGTTACAAAAGGATTTCAATTGTTTAAACATATTTGAACTCAAGACTTTTTCTGCATTCAATATGCACCATTCAAAGACACATCATCACTTTTCAAACCTTTTCTGACTTCATTTGCTATTTTTCATGCATTTCATGTTTTATTTTGAGCTAAAATGACCCTGAGATTGAAAAGCACCGCAAATGAACTCTGAAATGGTTGAAAATTGGCATGGTAACATAGTTTCACCCACGTAGCATGTGCTAAAAAGTTGAGAGGGTTACGGCAAAAACTGGATGCACTTCGTGTACGAACTGGACAATCTCTTTCGAAGTGTCAGGGTTTTGGACTAAAACTCTTCTGTTACAAAAGGATTACAATTTTTTAAACATATTTGAACTCAAGACTATTTCTGCATTCAATATGCACCATTCAAAGCCACATCATCACTTTTCAAACCTTTTCTGACTTCATTTGCTATTTTTCATGCATTTCATGATTTATTTTGAGCTAAAATGACCCTGAGATTGAAAAGCACTGCAAATGAACTCTAAAATGGTTGAAAATTGGCATGGTATCATAATTTCACCCACGTAGCATGTGCTAAAAAGTTGAGAGGGTTACGGCAAAAACTGGATGCACTTCGTGTACGAACTGGACAATCTCTTTCGAAGTGTCAGGGTTTTGGACTCAAACTCTTCTGTTACAAAAGGATTTCAATTTTTTAAACATATTTGAACTCAAGACTATTTCTGCATTCAATATGCACCATTCAAAGCCACATCATCACTTTTCAAACCTTTTCTGACTTCATTTGCTATTTTTCATGCATTTCATGATTTATTTTGAGCTAAAATGACCCTGAGATTGAAAAGCACTGCAAATGAACTCTGAAATGGTTGAAAATTGGCATGGTATCATAATTTCACCCACGTAGCATGTGCTAAAAAGTTGAGAGGGTTACGGCAAAAACTGGATGCACTTCGTGTACGAACTGGACAATCTCTTTCGAAGTGTCAGGGTTTTGGACTAAAACTCTTATGTTACAAAAGGATTTCAATTTTTTAAACATATTTGAACTCAAGACTTTTTCTACATTCAATATGCACCATTCAAAGCCACATCATCACTTTTCAAACCTTTTCTGACTTCATTTGCTATTTTTCATGCATTTCATGATTTATTTTGAGCTAAAATGACCCTGAGATTGAAAAGCACTGCAAATGAACTCTGAAATGGTTGAAAATTGGCATGGTATCATAATTTCACCCACGTAGCTTGTGCTAAAAAGTTGAGAGGGTTACGGCAAAAACTGCATGCACTTCGTGTACGAACTGGACAATCTCTTTCGAAGTGTTAGGGTTTTGGACAAAAACTCTTCTGTTACAGAAGGATTCAAATTTTTAAACATATTTGAACTCAAGACTTTTTCTGCATTCAATATGCACCATTCAAAGCCACATCATCACTTTTCAAACCTTTTCTGACTTCATTTGCTATTTTTCATGCATTTCATGATTTATTTTGAGCTAAAATGACCCTAAGATTGAAAAGCACTCGAAATGAACTCTGAAATGGTTGAAAATTGGCATGGTATCATAATTTCACTCACGTAGCATGTGCTAAAAAGTTGAGAGGGTTACGGCAAAAACTGGATGCACTTCGTGTACGAACTGGACAATCTCCTTCGAAGTGTCAGGGTTTTGGACAAAAACTCTTCTGTTACAAAAGGATTTCAATTTTTTAAACATATTTGAACTCAAGACTTTTTCTGCATTCAATATGCACCATTCAAAGCCACATCATCACTTTTCAAACCTTTTCTGACTTCATTTGCTATTTTTCATGCATTTCATGATTTATTTTGAGCTAAAATGACCCTGAGATTGTAAAGCACTGCAAATGTACTCTGAAATGGTTGAAAATTGGCATGGTATCATAATTTCACCCACGTAGCATGTGCTAAAAATTTGAGAGGGTTACGGCAAAAACTAGATGCACTTCGTGTACGAACTGGACAATCTCTTTCGAAGTGTCAGGGTTTTGGACAAAAAATCTTCTGTTACAAAAGGATTTCAATTTTTTAAACATATTTGAACTCAAGACTATTTCTGCATTCAATATGCACCATTCAAAGCCACATCATCACTTTTCAAACCTTTTCTGACTTCATTTGCTATTTTTCATGCATTTCATGATTTATTTTGAGCTAAAATGACCCTGAGATTGAAAAGCACTACAAATGAACTCTGAAATGGTTGAAAATTGGCATGGTATCATAATTTCACCCACGTAGCATGTGCTAAAAAGTTGAGAGGGTTACGGCAAAAACTGGATGCACTTCGTGTACGAACTGGACAATCTCTTTCGAAGTGTCAGGGTTTTGGACTAAAACTCTTCTGTTACAAAAGGATTTCAATTTTTTAAACATATTTGAACTCAAGACTTTTTCTGCATTCAATATGCACCATTCAAAGCCACATCATCACTTTTCAAACCTTTTCTGACTTCATTTGCTATTTTTCATGCATTTCATGATTTATTTTGAGCTAAAATGACCCTGAGATTGAAAAGCACTGCAAATGAACTCTGAAATGGTTGAAAATTGGCATGGTATCATAATTTCACCCACGTAGCATGTGCTAAAAAGTTGAGAGGGTTACGGCAAAAACTGGATGCACTTCATGTACGAACTGGACAATCTCTTTCGAAGTGTCAGGGTTTTGGACTAAAACGCTTCTGTTACAAAAGGATTTCAATTTTATAAACATATTTGAACTCAAGACTATTTCTGCATTCAATATGCACCATTCAAAGCCACATCATCACTTTTCAAACCTTTTCTGACTTCATTTGCTATTTTTCATGCATTTCATGATTTATTTTGCGCTAAAATGACCCTGAGATTGAAAAGCACTGCAAATGAACTCTGAAATGGTTGAAAATTGGCATGGTATCATAATTTCACCCACGTAGCATGTGCTAAAAAGTTGAGAGGGTAACGGCAAAAACTGGATGCACTTCGTGTACGAACTGGACAATCTCTTTCGAAGTGTCAGGGTTTTGGACTAAAACTCTTCTGTTACAAAAGGATTTCAATTTTTTAAACATATTTGAACTCAAGACTTTTTCTGCATTCAATATGCACCATTCAAAGACACATCATCACTTTTCAAACCTTTTCTGACTTCATTTGCTATTTTTCATGCATTTCATGTTTTATTTTGAGCTAAAATGACCCTGAGATTGAAAAGCACCGCAAATGAACTCTGAAATGGTTGAAAATTGGCATGGTAACATAGTTTCACCCACGTAGCATGTGCTAAAAAGTTGAGAGGGTTACGGCAAAAACTGGATGCACTTCGTGTACGAACTGGACAATCTCTTTCGAAGTGTCAGGGTTTTGGACTAAAACTCTTCTGTTACAAAAGGATTACAATTTTTTAAACATATTTGAACTCAAGACTATTTCTGCATTCAATATGCACCATTCAAAGCCACATCATCACTTTTCAAACCTTTTCTGACTTCATTTGCTATTTTTCATGCATTTCATGATTTATTTTGAGCTAAAATGACCCTGAGATTGAAAAGCACTGCAAATGAACTCTAAAATGGTTGAAAATTGGCATGGTATCATAATTTCACCCACGTAGCATGTGCTAAAAAGTTGAGAGGGTTACGGCAAAAACTGGATGCACTTCGTGTACGAACTGGACAATCTCTTTCGAAGTGTCAGGGTTTTGGACTAAAACTCTTCTGTTACAAAAGGATTTCAATTTTTTAAACATATTTGAACTCAAGACTATTTCTGCATTCAATATGCACCATTCAAAGCCACATCATCACTTTTCAAACCTTTTCTGACTTCATTTGCTATTTTTCATGCATTTCATGATTTATTTTGAGCTAAAATGACCCTGAGATTGAAAAGCACTGCAAATGAACTCTGAAATGGTTGAAAATTGGCATGGTATCATAATTTCACCCACGTAGCATGTGCTAAAAAGTTGAGAGGGTTACGGCAAAAACTGGATGCACTTCGTGTACGAACTGGACAATCTCTTTCGAAGTGTCAGGGTTTTGGACTAAAACTCTTCTGTTACAAAAGGATTTCAATTTTTTAAACATATTTGAACTCAAGACTTTTTCTACATTCAATATGCACCATTCAAAGCCACATCATCACTTTTCAAACCTTTTCTGACTTCATTTGCTATTTTTCATGCATTTCATGATTTATTTTGAGCTAAAATGACCCTGAGATTGAAAAGCACTGCAAATGAACTCTGAAATGGTTGAAAATTGGCATGGTATCATAATTTCACCCACGTAGCTTGTGCTAAAAAGTTGAGAGGGTTACGGCAAAAACTGCATGCACTTCGTGTACGAACTGGACAATCTCTTTCGAAGTGTTAGGGTTTTGGACAAAAACTCTTCTGTTACAGAAGGATTCAAATTTTTAAACATATTTGAACTCAAGACTTTTTCTGCATTCAATATGCACCATTCAAAGCCACATCATCACTTTTCAAACCTTTTCTGACTTCATTTGCTATTTTTCATGCATTTCATGATTTATTTTGAGCTAAAATGACCCTAAGATTGAAAAGCACTCGAAATGAACTCTGAAATGGTTGAAAATTGGCATGGTATCATAATTTCACTCACGTAGCATGTGCTAAAAAGTTGAGAGGGTTACGGCAAAAACTGGATGCACTTCGTGTACGAACTGGACAATCTCCTTCGAAGTGTCAGGGTTTTGGACAAAAAC
Organism: Elymus sibiricus; assembly: GCA_039707655.1. Classification (NCBI taxonomy): domain Eukaryota; kingdom Viridiplantae; phylum Streptophyta; class Magnoliopsida; order Poales; family Poaceae; genus Elymus; species Elymus sibiricus. The sequence goes on from CM077669.1 coordinate 511,128,630, forward strand.
TCTTCTGTTACAAAAGGATTTCAATTTTTTAAACATATTTGAACTCAAGACTTTTTCTGCATTCAATATGCACCATTCAAAGCCACATCATCACTTTTCAAACCTTTTCTGACTTCATTTGCTATTTTTCATGCATTTCATGATTTATTTTGAGCTAAAATGACCCTGAGATTGTAAAGCACTACAAATGTACTCTGAAATGGTTGAAAATTGGCATGGTATCATAATTTCACCCACGTAGCATGTGCTAAAAATTTGAGAGGGTTACGGCAAAAACTAGATGCACTTCGTGTACGAACTGGACAATCTCTTTCGAAGTGTCAGGGTTTTGGACAAAAACTCTTCTGTTACAAAAGGATTTCAATTTTTTAAACATATTTGAACTCAAGACTATTTCTGCATTCAATATGCACCATTCAAAGCCACATCATCACTTTTCAAACCTTTTCTGACTTCATTTGCTATTTTTCATGCATTTCATGATTTATTTTGAGCTAAAATGACCCTGAGATTGAAAAGCACTACAAATGAACTCTGAAATGGTTGAAAATTGGCATGGTATCATAATTTCACCCACGTAGCATGTGCTAAAAAGTTGAGAGGGTTACGGCAAAAACTGGATGCACTTCGTGTACGAACTGGACAATCTCTTTCGAAGTGTCAGGGTTTTGGACTAAAACTCTTCTGTTACAAAAGGATTTCAATTTTTTAAACATATTTGAACTCAAGACTTTTTCTGCATTCAATATGCACCATTCAAAGCCACATCATCACTTTTCAAACCTTTTCTGACTTCATTTGCTATTTTTCATGCATTTTATGATTTATTTTGAGCTAAAATGACCCTGAGATTGAAAAGCACTGCAAATGAACTCTGAAATGGTTGAAAATTGGCGTGGTATCATAATTTCACCCACGTAGCATGTGCTAAAAAGTTGAGAGGGTTACGGCAAAAACTGGATGCACTTCGTGTACGAACTGGACAATCTCTTTCGAAGTGTCAGGGTTTTGGACTAAAACTCTTCTGTTACAAAAGGATTTCAATTTTTTAAACATATTTGAACTCAAGACTTTTTCTGCATTCAATATGCAACATTCAAAGCCACATCATCACTTTTCAAACCTTTTCTGACTTCATTTGCTATTTTTCATGCATTTCATGATTTATTTTGAGCTAAAATGACCCTGAGATTGAAAAGCACTGCAAATGAACTCTGAAATGGTTGAAAATTGGCATGGTATCATAATTTCACCCACGTAGCATGTGCTAAAAAGTTGAGAGGGTTACGGCAAAAACTAGATGCACTTCGTGTACGAACTGGACAATCTCTTTCGAAGTGTCAGGGTTTTGGACTAAAACGCTTCTGTTACAAAAGGATTTCAATTTTATAAACATATTTGAACTCAAGACTATTTCTGCATTCAATATGCACCATGCAAAGCCACATCATCACTTTTCAAACCTTTTCTGACTTCATTTGCTATTTTTCATGCATTGCATGATTTATTTTGCGCTAAAATGACCCTGAGATTGAAAAGCACTGCAAATGAACTCTGAAATGGTTGAAAATTGGCATGGTATCATAATTTCACCCACGTAGCATGTGCTAAAAAGTTGAGAGGGTAACGGCAAAAACTGGATGCACTTCGTGTACGAACTGGACAATCTCTTTCGAAGTGTCAGGGTTTTGGACTAAAACTCTTCTGTTACAAAAGGATTTCAATTTTTTAAACATATTTGAACTCAAGACTTTTTCTGCATTCAATATGCACCATTCAAAGACACATCATCACTTTTCAAACCTTTTCTGACTTCATTTGCTATTTTTCATGCATTTCATGTTTTATTTTGAGCTAAAATGACCCTGAGATTGAAAAGCACTGCAAATGAACTCTGAAATGGTTGAAAATTGGCATGGTAACATAGTTTCACCCACGTAGCATGTGCTAAAAAGTTGAGAGGGTTACGGCAAAAACTGGATGCACTTCGTGTACGAACTGGACAATCTCTTTCGAAGTGTCAGGGTTTTGGACTAAAACTCTTCTGTTACAAAAGGATTACAATTTTTTAAACATATTTGAACTCAAGACTTTTTCTGCATTCAATATGCACCATTCAAAGCCACATCATCACTTTTCAAACCTTTTCTGACTTCATTTGCTATTTTTCATGCATTTCATGATTTATTTTGAGCTAAAATGACCCTGAGATAGAAAAGCACTGCAAATGAACTCTGAAATGGTTGAGAATTGGCGTGGTATCGTAATTTCACCCACGTAGCATGTGCTAAAAATTTGAGAGGGTTACGGCAAAAACTGGATGCACTTCGTGTACGAACTGGACAATCTCTTTCGAAATGTCAGGGTTTTGGACTAAAACTCTTCTGTTACAAAAGGATTTCAATTTTTTAAACATATTTGAACTCAAGACTATTTCTGCATTCAATATGCACCATTCAAAGCCACATCATCACTTTTCAAACCTTTTCTGACTTCATTTGCTATTTTTCATGCATTTCATGATTTATTTTGAGCTAAAATGACCCTGAGATTGAAAAGCACTGCAAATTAACTCTGAAATGGTTGAAAATTGGCATGGTATCATAATTTCACCCACGTAGCATGTGCTAAAAAGTTGAGAGGGTTACGGCAAAAACTGGATGCACTTCGTGTACGAACTGGATAATCTCTTTCGAAGTGTCAGGGTTTTGGACTAAAACTCTTCTGTTACAAAAGGATTTCAATTTTTTAAACATATTTGAACTCAAGACTTTTTCTACATTCAATATGCACCATTCAAAGCCACATCATCACTTTTCAAACCTTTTCTGACTTCATTTGCTATTTTTCATGCATTTCATGATTTATTTTGAGCTAAAATGACCCTGAGATTGAAAAGCACTGCAAATGAACTCTGAAATGGTTGAAAATTGGCATGGTATCATAATTTCACGCACGTAGCTTGTGCTAAAAAGTTGAGAGGGTTACGGCAAAAACTGGATGCACTTCGTGTACGAACTGGACAATCTCTTTCGAGGTGTCAGGGTTTTGGACTAAAACTCTTCTGTTACAAAAGGATTTCAATTTTTTAAACATATTTGAACTCAAGACTATTTCTGCATTCAATATGCACCATTCAAAGCCACATCATCACTTTTCAAACCTTTTCTGACTTCATTTGCTATTTTTCATGCATTTCATGATTTATTTTGAGCTAAAATGACCCTGAGATTGAAAAGAACTGCAAATGAACACTAAAATGGTTGAAAATTGGCATGGTATCATAATTTCACCCACGTAGCATGTGCTAAAAAGTTGAGAGGGTTACGGCAAAAAGTGGATGCACTTCGTGTACGAACTGGACAATCTCTTTCGAAGAGTCAGGGTTTTGGACTAAAACGCTTCTGTTACAAAAGGATTTCAATTTTTTAAACATATTTGAACTCAAGACTTTTTCTGCATTCAATATGCACCATTCAAAGCCACATCATCACTTTTCAAACCTTTTCTGACTTCATTTGCTATTTTTCATGCATTTCATGATTTATTTTGAGCTAAAATGACCCTGAGATTGAAAAGCTCTGCAAATGAACTCTGAAATGGTTGAAAATTGGCATGGTATCATAATTTCACCCATGTAGCTTGTGCTAAAAAGTTGAGAGGGTTACGGCAAAAACTGCATGCACTTCGTGTACGAACTGGACAATCTCTTTCGAAGTGTTAGGGTTTTGGACAAAAACTCTTCTGTTACAGAAGGATTCAATTTTTTAAACATATTTGAACTCAAGACTTTTTCTGCATTCAATATGCACCATTCAAAGCCACATCATCACTTTTCAAACCTTTTCTGACTTCATTTGCTATTTTTCATGCATTTCATGATTTATTTTGAGCTAAAATGACCCTAAGATTGAAAAGCACTCGAAATGAACTCTGAAATGGTTGAAAATTGGCATGGTATCATAATTTCACTCACGTAGCATGTGCTAAAAAGTTGAGAGGGTTACGGCAAAAACTGGATGCACTTCGTGTACGAACTGGACAATCTCCTTCGAAGTGTCAGGGTTTTGGACAAAAACTCTTCTGTTACAAAAGGATTTCAATTTTTTAAACATATTTGAACTCAAGACTTTTTCTGCATTCAATATGCACCATTCAAAGCCACATCATCACTTTTCAAACCTTTTCTGACTTCATTTGCTATTTTTCATGCATTTCATGATTTATTTTGAGCTAAAATGACCCTGAGATTGTAAAGCACTGCAAATGTACTCTGAAATGGTTGAAAATTGGCATGGTATCATAATTTCACCCACGTAGCATGTGCTAAAAATTTGAGAGGGTTACGGCAAAAACTAGATGCACTTCGTGTACGAACTGGACAATCTCTTTCGAAGTGTCAGGGTTTTGGACCAAAACTCTTCTGTTACAAAAGGATTTCAATTTTTTAAACATATTTGAACTCAAGACTATTTCTGCATTCAATATGCACCATTCAAAGCCACATCATCACTTTTCAAACCTTTTCTGACTTCATTTGCTATTTTTCATGCATTTCATGATTTATTTTGAGCTAAAATGACCCTGAGATTGAAAAGCACTGCAAATGAACTCTGAAATGGTTGAAAATTGGCATGGTATCATAATTTCACCCACGTAGCATGTGCTAAAAAGTTGAGAGGGTTACGGCAAAAACTGGATGCACTTCGTGTACGAACTGGACAATCTCTTTCGAAGTGTCAGGGTTTTGGAGTAAAACTCTTCTGTTACAAAAGGATTTCAATTTTTTAAACATATTTGAACTCAAGACTTTTTCTGCATTCAATATGCACCATTCAAAGCCACATCATCACTTTTCAAACCTTTTCTGACTTCATTTGCTATTTTTCATGCATTTCATGATTTATTTTGAGCTAAAATGACCCTGAGATTGAAAAGCACTGCAAATGAACTCTGAAATGGTTGAAAATTGGCGTGGTATCATAATTTCACCCACGTAGCATGTGCTAAAAAGTTGAGAGGGTTACGGCAAAAACTGGATGCACTTCGTGTACGAACTGGACAATCTCTTTCGAAGTGTTAGTGTTTTGGACTAAAACTCTTCTGTTACAAAAGGATTTCAATTTTTTAAACATATTTGAACTCAAGACTTTTTCTGCATTCAATATGCACCATTCAAAGTCACATCATCACTTTTCAAACCTTTTCTGACTTCATTTGCTATTTTTCATGCATTTCATGATTTATTTTGAGCTAAAATGACCCTGAGATTGAAAAGCACTGCAAATGAACTCTGAAATGGTTGAAAATTGGCATGGTATCATAATTTCACCCACGTAGCATGTGCTAAAAAGTTGAGAGGGTTACGGCAAAAACTGGATGCACTTCGTGTACAAACTGGACAATCTCCTTCGAAGTGTCAGGGTTTTGGACTAAAACGCTTCTGTTACGAAAGGATTTCAATTTTATAAACATATTTGAACTCAAGACTATTTCTGCATTCAATATGCACCATTCAAAGCCACATCATCACTTTTCAAACCTTTTCTGACTTCATTTGCTATTTTTCATGCATTTCATGATTTATTTTGCGCTAAAATGACCCTGAGATTGAAAAGCACTGCAAATGAACTCTGAAATGGTTGAAAATTGGCATGGTATCATAATTTCACCCACGTAGCATGTGCTAAAAAGTTGAGAGGGTAACGGCAAAAACTGGATGCACTTCGTGTACGAACTGGACAATCTCTTTCGAAGTGTCAGGGTTTTGGACTAAAACTCTTCTGTTACAAAAGGATTTCAATTTTTTAAACATATTTGAACTCAAGACTTTTTCTGCATTCAATATGCACCATTCAAAGCCACATCATCACTCTTCAAACCTTTTCTGACTTCATTTGCTATTTTTCATGCATTTCATGATTTATTTTGAGCTAAAATGACCCTGAGATTGAAAAGCACTGCAAATGAACTCTGAAATGGTTGAAAATTGGCATGGTATCATAATTTCACCCACGTAGCATGTGCTAAAAAGTTGAGAGGGTTACGGAAAAAACTGGATGCACTTCGTGTACGAACTGGACAATCTCTTTCGAAGTGTCAGGGTTTTGGACTAAAACTCTTCTGTTACAAAAGGATTTCAATTTTTTAAACATATTTGAACTCAAGACTTTTTCTGCATTCAATATGCACCATTCAAAGCCACATCATCACTTTTCAAACCTTTTCTGACTTCGTTTGCTATTTTTCATGCATTTCATGATTTATTTTGAGCTAAAATGACCCTGAGATTGAAAAGCACTGCAAATGAACTCTGAAATGGTTGAAAATTGGCATGGTATCATAACTTCACCCACGTAGCTTGTGCTAAAAAGTTGAGAGGGTTACGGCAAAAACTGCATGCACTTCGTGTACGAACTGGACAATCTCTTTCGAAGTGTCAGGGTTTTGGACAAAAACTCTTCTGTTACAAAAGGATTTCAAATTTTTAAATATATTTGAACTCAAGACTTTTTCTGCATTCAATATGCACCATTCAAAGCCACATCATCACTCCTCAAACCTTTTCTGATTGCTATTTTTCATGCATTTCATGATTTATTTTGAGCTAAAATGACCCTGAGATTGAAAAGCACTGCAAATGAACTCTAAAATGGTTGAAAATCGGCATGGTATCATAATTTCACCCACGTAGCATGTGCTAAAAAGTTGAGAGGGTTACGGCAAAAACTGGATGCACTTCGTGTACGAACTGGACAATCTCTTTCGAAGTGTCAGGGTTTTGGACTAAAACTCTTCTGTTACAAAAGGATTTCAATTTTTTAAACATATTTGAACTCAAGACTTTTTCTGCATTCAATATGCACCATTCAAAGCCACATCATCACTTTTCAAACCTTTTCTGACTTCATTTGCTATTTTTCATGCATTTCATGATTTATTTTGAGCTAAAATGACCCTAAGATTGAAAAGCACTGGAAATGAACTCTGAAATGGTTGAAAATTGGCATGGAATCATAATTTCACTCACGTAGCATGTGCTAAAAAGTTGAGAGGGTTACCGGAAAAACTGGATGCACTTCGTGTACGAACTGGACAATCTCTTTCGAAGTGTCAGGGTTTTGGACTAAAACTCTTCTGTTACAAAAGGATTTCAATTTTTTAAACATATTTGAACTCAAGACTTTTTCTGCATTCAATATGCACCATTCAAAGCCACATCATCACTTTTCAAACCTTTTCTGACTTCATTTGCTATTTTTCATATATTTCATGATTTATTTTGAGCTAAAATGACCCTAAGATTGAAAAGCACTGGAAATGAACTCTGAAATGGTTGAAAATTGGCATGGAATCATAATTTCACTCACGTAGCATGTGCTAAAAAGTTGAGAGGGTTACCGGAAAAACTGGATGCACTTCGTGTACGAACTGGACAATCTCTTTCGAAGTGTCAGGGTTTTGGACCAAAACTCTTCTGTTACAAAAGGATTTCAATTTTTTAAACATATTTGAACTCAAGACTATTTCTGCATTCAATATGCACCATTCAAAGCCACATCATCACTTTTCAAACCTTTTCTGACTTCATTTGCTATTTTTCATGCATTTCATGATTTATTTTGAGCTAAAATGACCCTGAGATTGAAAAGCACTGCAAATGAACTCTGAAATGGTTGAAAATTGGCATGGTATCATAATTTCACCCACGTAGCATGTGCTAAAAAGTTGAGAGGGTTACGGCAAAAACTGGATGCACTTCGTGTACGAACTGGACAATCTCTTTCGAAGTGTCAGGGTTTTGGAGTAAAACTCTTCTGTTACAAAAGGATTTCAATTTTTTAAACATATTTGAACTCAAGACTTTTTCTGCATTCAATATGCACCATTCAAAGCCACATCATCACTTTTCAAACCTTTTCTGACTTCATTTGCTATTTTTCATGCATTTCATGATTTATTTTGAGCTAAAATGACCCTGAGATTGAAAAGCACTGCAAATGAACTCTGAAATGGTTGAAAATTGGCGTGGTATCATAATTTCACCCACGTAGCATGTGCTAAAAAGTTGAGAGGGTTACGGCAAAAACTGGATGCACTTCGTGTACGAACTGGACAATCTCTTTCGAAGTGTTAGTGTTTTGGACTAAAACTCTTCTGTTACAAAAGGATTTCAATTTTTTAAACATATTTGAACTCAAGACTTTTTCTGCATTCAATATGCACCATTCAAAGTCACATCATCACTTTTCAAACCTTTTCTGACTTCATTTGCTATTTTTCATGCATTTCATGATTTATTTTGAGCTAAAATGACCCTGAGATTGAAAAGCACTGCAAATGAACTCTGAAATGGTTGAAAATTGGCATGGTATCATAATTTCACCCACGTAGCATGTGCTAAAAAGTTGAGAGGGTTACGGCAAAAACTGGATGCACTTCGTGTACAAACTGGACAATCTCCTTCGAAGTGTCAGGGTTTTGGACTAAAACGCTTCTGTTACGAAAGGATTTCAATTTTATAAACATATTTGAACTCAAGACTATTTCTGCATTCAATATGCACCATTCAAAGCCACATCATCACTTTTCAAACCTTTTCTGACTTCATTTGCTATTTTTCATGCATTTCATGATTTATTTTGCGCTAAAATGACCCTGAGATTGAAAAGCACTGCAAATGAACTCTGAAATGGTTGAAAATTGGCATGGTATCATAATTTCACCCACGTAGCATGTGCTAAAAAGTTGAGAGGGTAACGGCAAAAACTGGATGCACTTCGTGTACGAACTGGACAATCTCTTTCGAAGTGTCAGGGTTTTGGACTAAAACTCTTCTGTTACAAAAGGATTTCAATTTTTTAAACATATTTGAACTCAAGACTTTTTCTGCATTCAATATGCACCATTCAAAGCCACATCATCACTTTTCAAACCTTTTCTGACTTCATTTGCTATTTTTCATGCATTTCATGATTTATTTTGAGCTAAAATGACCCTGAGATTGAAAAGCACTGCAAATGAACTCTGAAATGGTTGAAAATTGGCATGGTATCATAATTTCACCCACGTAGCATGTGCTAAAAAGTTGAGAGGGTTACGGAAAAAACTGGATGCACTTCGTGTACGAACTGGACAATCTCTTTCGAAGTGTCAGGGTTTTGGACTAAAACTCTTCTGTTACAAAAGGATTTCAATTTTTTAAACATATTTGAACTCAAGACTTTTTCTGCATTCAATATGCACCATTCAAAGCCACATCATCACTTTTCAAACCTTTTCTGACTTCGTTTGCTATTTTTCATGCATTTCATGATTTATTTTGAGCTAAAATGACCTTGAGATTGAAAAGCACTGCAAATGAACTCTGAAATGGTTGAAAATTGGCATGGTATCATAACTTCACCCACGTAGCTTGTGCTAAAAAGTTGAGAGGGTTACGGCAAAAACTGCATGCACTTCGTGTACGAACTGGACAATCTCTTTCGAAGTGTCAGGGTTTTGGACAAAAACTCTTCTGTTACAAAAGGATTTCAAATTTTTAAATATATTTGAACTCAAGACTTTTTCTGCATTCAATATGCACCATTCAAAGCCACATCATCACTCCTCAAACCTTTTCTGATTGCTATTTTTCATGCATTTCATGATTTATTTTGAGCTAAAATGACCCTGAGATTGAAAAGCACTGCAAATGAACTCTAAAATGGTTGAAAATCGGCATGGTATCATAATTTCACCCACGTAGCATGTGCTAAAAAGTTGAGAGGGTTACGGCAAAAACTGGATGCACTTCGTGTACGAACTGGACAATCTCTTTCGAAGTGTCAGGGTTTTGGACTAAAACTCTTCTGTTACAAAAGGATTTCAATTTTTTAAACATATTTGAACTCAAGACTTTTTCTGCATTCAATATGCACCATTCAAAGCCACATCATCACTTTTCAAACCTTTTCTGACTTCATTTGCTATTTTTCATGCATTTCATAATTTATTTTGAGCTAAAATGACCCTAAGATTGAAAAGCACTGGAAATGAACTCTGAAATGGTTGAAAATTGGCATGGAATCATAATTTCACTCACGTAGCATGTGCTAAAAAGTTGAGAGGGTTACCGGAAAAACTGGATGCACTTCGTGTACGAACTGGACAATCTCTTTCGAAGTGTCAGGGTTTTGGACTAAAACTCTTCTGTTACAAAAGGATTTCAATTTTTTAAACATATTTGAACTCAAGACTTTTTCTGCATTCAATATGCACCATTCAAAGCCACATCATCACTTTTCAAACCTTTTCTGACTTCATTTGCTATTTTTCATGCATTTCATGATTTATTTTGAGCTAAAATGACCCTAAGATTGAAAAGCACTGGAAATGAACTCTGAAATGGTTGAAAATTGGCATGGAATCATAATTTCACTCACGTAGCATGTGCTAAAAAGTTGAGAGGGTTACCGGAAAAACTGGATGCACTTCGTGTACGAACTGGACAATCTCTTTCGAAGTGTCAGGGTTTTGGACTAAAACTCTTCTGTTACAAAAGGATTTCAATTTTTTAAACATATTTGAACTCAAGACTTTTTCTGCATTCAATATGCACCATTCAAAGCCACATCATCACTTTTCAAACCTTTTCTGACTTCATTTGCTATTTTTCATGCATTTCATGATTTATTTTGAGCTAAAATGACCCTAAGATTGAAAAGCACTGGAAATGAACTCTGAAATGGTTGAAAATTGGCATGGAATCATAATTTCACTCACGTAGCATGTGCTAAAAAGTTGAGAGGGTTACCGGAAAAACTGGATGCACTTCGTGTACGAACTGGACAATCTCTTTCGAAGTGTCAGGGTTTTGGACTAAAACTCTTCTGTTACAAAAGGATTTCAATTTTTTAAACATATTTGAACTCAAGACTTTTTCTGCATTCAATATGCACCATTCAAAGCCACATCATCACTTTTCAAACCTTTTCTGACTTCATTTGCTATTTTTCATGCATTTCATGATTTATTTTGAGCTAAAATGACCCTGAGATTGAAAAGCACTGCAAATGAACTCTAAAATGGTTGAAAATCGGCATGGTATCATAATTTCACCCACGTAGCATGTGCTAAAAAGTTGAGAGGGTTACGGCAAAAACTGGATGCACTTCGTGTACGAACTGGACAATCTCTTTCGAAGTGTCAGGGTTTTGGACTAAAACTCTTCTGTTACAAAAGGATTTCAATTTTTTAAACATATTTGAACTCAAGACTTTTTCTGCATTCAATATGCACCATTCAAAGCCACATCATCACTTTTCAAACCTTTTCTGACTTCATTTGCTATTTTTCATGCATTTCATGATTTATTTTGAGCTAAAATGACCCTAAGATTGAAAAGCACTGGAAATGAACTCTGAAATGGTTGAAAATTGGCATGGTATCATAATTTTACCCACGTAGCATGTGCTAAAAAGTTGAGAGGGTTACGGCAAAAACTGGATGCACTTCGTGTACGAACTGGACAATCTCTTTCGAAGTGTCAGGGTTTTGGACTAAAACACTTCTGTTACAGATGGATTTCAATTTTTTAAACATATTTGAACTCAAGACTTTTTCTACATTCAATATGCACCATTCAAAGCCACATCATCACTTTTCAAACCTTTTCTGACTTCATTTGCTATTTTTCATGCATTTCATGATTTATTTTGAGCTAAAATGACCCTAAGATTGAAAAGCACTGGAAATGAACTCTGAAATGGTTGAAAATTGGCATGGAATCATAATTTCACTCACGTAGCATGTGCTAAAAAGTTGAGAGGGTTACCGGAAAAACTGGATGCACTTCGTGTACAAACTGGACAATCTCCTTCGAAGTGTCAGGGTTTTGGAGAAAAACTCTTCTGTTACAAAAGGATTTCAATTTTTTAAACATATTTGAACTCAAGACTTTTTCTGCATTCAATATGCACCATTCAAAGCCACATCATCACTTTTCAAACCTTTTCTGATTTCATTAGCTATTTTTCATGCATTTCATGATTTATTTTGAGCTAAAATGACCCTGAGATTGAAAAGCACTGCAAATGAACTCTGAAATGGTTGAAAATTGGCATGGTATCATAATTTCACCCACGTAGCATGTGTTAAAAAGTTGAGAGGGTTACGGCAAAAACTGGATGCACTTCGTGTACGAACTGGACAATCTCTTTCGAAGTGTCAGGGTTTTGGACTAAAACTCTTCTGTTACAAAAGGATTTCAGTTTTTTAAATATATTTGAACTCAAGACTTTTTCTGCATTCAATATGCACCATTCAAAGCCACATCATCACTTTTCAAACCTTTTCTGACTTCATTTGCTATTTTTCATGCATTTCATGATTTATTTTGAGCTAAAATGACCCTGAGATTGAAAAGCACTGCAAATGAACTCTGAAATGGTTGAAAATTGGCATGGTATCATAATTTCACCCACGTAGCATGTGCTAAAAAGTTGAGAGGGTTACGGCAAAAACTGGATGCACTTCGTGTACAAACTGGACAATCTCCTTCGAAGTGTCAGGGTTTTGGACTAAAACGCTTCTGTTACGAAAGGATTTCAATTTTATAAACATATTTGAACTCAAGACTATTTCTGCATTCAATATGCACCATTCAAAGCCACATCATCACTTTTCAAACCTTTTCTGACTTCATTTGCTATTTTTCATGCATTTCATGATTTATTTTGCGCTAAAATGACCCTGAGATTGAAAAGCACTGCAAATGAACTCTGAAATGGTTGAAAATTGGCATGGTATCATAATTTCACCCACGTAGCATGTGCTAAATAGTTGAGAGGGTAACGGCAAAAACTGGATGCACTTCGTGTACGAACTGGACAATCTCTTTCGAAGTGTCAGGGTTTTGGACTAAAACTCTTCTGTTACAAAAGGATTTCAATTTTTTAAACATATTTGAACTCAAGACTTTTTCTGCATTCAATATGCACCATTCAAAGCCACATCATCACTTTTCAAACCTTTTCTGACTTCATTTGCTATTTTTCATGCATTTCATGATTTATTTTGAGCTAAAATGACCCTGAGATTGAAAAGCACTGCAAATGAACTCTGAAATGGTTGAAAATTGGCATGGTATCATAATTTCACCCACGTAGCATGTGCTAAAAAGTTGAGAGGGTTACGGAAAAAACTGGATGCACTTCGTGTACGAACTGGACAATCTCTTTCGAAGTGTCAGGGTTTTGGACTAAAACTCTTCTGTTACAAAAGGATTTCAATTTTTTAAACATATTTGAACTCAAGACTTTTTCTGCATTCAATATGCACCATTCAAAGCCACATCATCACTTTTCAAACCTTTTCTGACTTCGTTTGCTATTTTTCATGCATTTCATGATTTATTTTGAGCTAAAATGACCCTGAGATTGAAAAGCACTGCAAATGAACTCTGAAATGGTTGAAAATTGGCATGGTATCATAACTTCACCCACGTAGCTTGTGCTAAAAAGTTGAGAGGGTTACGGCAAAAACTGCATGCACTTCGTGTACGAACTGGACAATCTCTTTCGAAGTGTCAGGGTTTTGGACAAAAACTCTTCTGTTACAAAAGGATTTCAAAATTTTAAATATATTTGAACTCAAGACTTTTTCTGCATTCAATATGCACCATTCAAAGCCACATCATCACTCCTCAAACCTTTTCTGATTGCTATTTTTCATGCATTTCATGATTTATTTTGAGCTAAAATGACCCTGAGATTGAAAAGCACTGCAAATGAACTCTAAAATGGTTGAAAATCGGCATGGTATCATAATTTCACCCACGTAGCATGTGCTAAAAAGTTGAGAGGGTTACGGCAAAAACTGGATGCACTTCGTGTACGAACTGGACAATCTCTTTCGAAGTGTCAGGGTTTTGGACTAAAACTCTTCTGTTACAAAAGGATTTCAATTTTTTAAACATATTTGAACTCAAGACTTTTTCTGCATTCAATATGCACCATTCAAAGCCACATCATCACTTTTCAAACCTTTTCTGACTTCATTTGCTATTTTTCATGCATTTCATGATTTATTTTGAGCTAAAATGACCCTAAGATTGAAAAGCACTGGAAATGAACTCTGAAATGGTTGAAAATTGGCATGGTATCATAATTTCACCCACGTAGCATGTGCTAAAAAGTTGAGAGGGTTACGGCAAAAACTGGATGCACTTCGTGTACGAACTGGACAATCTCTTTCGAAGTGTCAGGGTTTTGGACTAAAACACTTCTGTTACAGATGGATTTCAATTTTTTAAACATATTTGAACTCAAGACTTTTTCTACATTCAATATGCACCATTCAAAGCCACATCATCACTTTTCAAACCTTTTCTGACTTCATTTGCTATTTTTCATGCATTTCATGATTTATTTTGAGCTAAAATGACCCTAAGATTGAAAAGCACTGGAAATGAACTCTGAAATGGTTGAAAATTGGCATGGAATCATAATTTCACTCACGTAGCATGTGCTAAAAAGTTGAGAGGGTTACCGGAAAAACTGGATGCACTTCGTGTACAAACTGGACAATCTCCTTCGAAGTGTCAGGGTTTTGGAGAAAAACTCTTCTGTTACAAAAGGATTTCAATTTTTTAAACATATTTGAACTCAAGACTTTTTCTGCATTCAATATGCACCATTCAAAGCCACATCATCACTTTTCAAACCTTTTCTGATTTCATTAGCTATTTTTCATGCATTTCATGATTTATTTTGAGCTAAAATGACCCTGAGATTGAAAAGCACTGCAAATGAACTCTGAAATGGTTGAAAATTGGCATGGTATCATAATTTCACCCACGTAGCATGTGTTAAAAAGTTGAGAGGGTTACGGCAAAAACTGGATGCACTTCGTGTACGAACTGGACAATCTCTTTCGAAGTGTCAGGGTTTTGGACTAAAACTCTTCTGTTACAAAAGGATTTCAGTTTTTTAAATATATTTGAACTCAAGACTTTTTCTGCATTCAATATGCACCATTCAAAGCCACATCATCACTTTTCAAACCTTTTCTGACTTCATTTGCTATTTTTCATGCATTTCATGATTTATTTTGAGCTAAAATGACCCTGAGATTGAAAAGCACTGCAAATGAACTCTGAAATGGTTGAAAATTGGCATGGTATCATAATTTCACCCACGTAGCTTGTGCTAAAAAGTTGAGAGGGTTACGGCAAAAACTGCATGCACTTCGTGTACGAACTGGACAATCTCTTTCGAAGTGTCAGGGTTTTGGACAAAAACTCTTCTGTTACAAAAGGATTTCAAATTTTTAAATATATTTGAACTCAAGACTTTTTCTGCATTCAATATGCACCATTCAAAGCCACATCATCACTCTTCAAACCTTTTCTGATTGCTATTTTTCATGCATTTCATGATTTATTTTGAGCTAAAATGACCCTGAGATTGAAAAGCACTGCAAATGAACTCTAAAATGGTTGAAAATCGGCATGGTATCATAATTTCACCCACGTAGCATGTGCTAAAAAGTTGAGAGGGTTACGGCAAAAACTGGATGCACTTCGTGTACGAACTGGACAATCTCTTTCGAAGTGTCAGGGTTTTGGACTAAAACTCTTCTGTTACAAAAGGATTTCAATTTTTTAAACATATTTGAACTCAAGACTTTTTCTGCATTCAATATGCACCATTCAAAGCCACATCATCACTTTTCAAACCTTTTCTGACTTCATTTGCTATTTTTCATGCATTTCATGATTTATTTTGAGCTAAAATGACCCTGAGATTGAAAAGCACTGCAAATGAACTCTGAAATGGTTGAAAATTGGGATGGTATCATAATTTCACCCACGTAGCATGTGCTAAAAAGTTGAGAGGGTTACGGCAAAAACTGGATGCACTTCGTGTACGAACTGGACAATCTCTTTCGAAGTGTCAGGGTTTTGGACTAAAACTCTTCTGTTACAAAAGGATTTCAATTTTTTAAACATATTTGAACTCAAGACTTTTTCTGCATTCAATATGCACCATTCAAAGCCACATCATGACTTTTCAAACCTTTTCTGACTTCATTTGCTATTTTTCATGCATTTCATGATTTATTTTGAGCTAAAATGACCCTAAGATTGAAAAGCACTGGAAATGAACTCTGAAATGGTTGAAAATTGGCATGGAATCATAATTTCACTCACGTAGCATGTGCTAAAAAGTTGAGAGGGTTACCGGAAAAACTGGATGCACTTCGTGTACGAACTGGACAATCTCTTTCGAAGTGTCAGGGTTTTGGACTAAAACTCTTCTGTTACAAAAGGATTTCAATTTTTTAAACATATTTGAACTCAAGACTTTTTCTGCATTCAATATGCACCATTCAAAGCCACATCATCACTTTTCAAACCTTTTCTGACTTCATTTGCTATTTTTCATGCATTTCATGATTTATTTTGAGCTAAAATGACCCTGAGATTGAAAAGCACTGGAAATGAACTCTGAAATGGTTGAAAATCGGCATGGTATCATAATTTCACCCACGTAGCATGTGCTAAAAAGTTGAGAGGGTTACGGCAAAAACTGGATGCACTTCGTGTACGAACTGGACAATCTCTTTCGAAGTGTCAGGGTTTTGGACTAAAACTCTTCTGTTACAAAAGGATTTAATTTTTTAAACATATTTGAACTCAAGACTTTTTCTGCATTCAATATGCACCATTCAAAGCCACATCATCACTTTTCAAACCTTTTCTGACTTCATTTGCTATTTTTCATGCATTTCATGATTTATTTTGAGCTAAAATGACCCTGAGATTGAAAAGCACTGCAAATGAACTCTAAAATGGTTGAAAATCGGCATGGTATCATAATTTCACCCACGTAGCATGTGCTAAAAAGTTGAGAGGGTTACGGCAAAAACTGGATGCACTTCGTGTACGAACTGGACAATCTCTTTCGAAGTGTCAGGGTTTTGGACTAAAACTCTTCTGTTACAAAAGGATTTAATTTTTTAAACATATTTGAACTCAAGACTTTTTCTGCATTCAATATGCACCATTCAAAGCCACATCATCACTTTTCAAACCTTTTCTGACTTCATTTGCTATTTTTCATGCATTTCATGATTTATTTTGAGCTAAAATGACCCTGAGATTGAAAAGCACTGCAAATGAACTCTAAAATGGTTGAAAATCGGCATGGTATCATAATTTCACCCACGTAGCATGTGCTAAAAAGTTGAGAGGGTTACGGCAAAAACTGGATGCACTTCGTGTACGAACTGGACAATCTCTTTCGAAGTGTCAGGGTTTTGGACTAAAACTCTTCTGTTACAAAAGGATTTCAATTTTTTAAACATATTTGAACTCAAGACTTTTTCTGCATTCAATATGCACCATTCAAAGCCACATCATCACTTTTCAAACCATTTCTGACTTCATTTGCTATTTTTCATGCATTTCATGATTTATTTTGAGCTAAAATGACCCTAAGATTGAAAAGCACTGGAAATGAACTCTGAAATGGTTGAAAATTGGCATGGAATCATAATTTCACTCACGTAGCATGTGCTAAAAAGTTGAGAGGGTTACCGGAAAAACTGGATGCACTTCGTGTACAAACTGGACAATCTCCTTCGAAGTGTCAGGGTTTTGGAGAAAAACTCTTCTGTTACAAAAGGATTTCAATTTTTTAAACATATTTGAACTCAAGACTTTTTCTGCATTCAATATGCACCATTCAAAGCCACATCATCACTTTTCAAACCTTTTCTGATTTCATTTGCTATTTTTCATGCATTTCATGATTTATTTTGAGCTAAAATGACCCTGAGATTGAAAAGCACTGCAAATGAACTCTGAAATGGTTGAAAATTGGCATGGTATCATAATTTCACCCACGTAGCATGTGTTAAAAAGTTGAGAGGGTTACGGCAAAAACTGGATGCACTTCGTGTACGAACTGGACAATCTCTTTCGAAGTGTCAGGGTTTTGGACTAAAACTCTTCTGTTACAAAAGGATTTCAGTTTTTTAAATATATTTGAACTCAAGACTTTTTCTGCATTCAATATGCACCATTCAAAGCCACATCATCACTTTTCAAACCTTTTCTGACTTCATTTGCTATTTTTCATGCATTTCATGATTTATTTTGAGCTAAAATGACCCTGAGATTGAAAAGCACTGCAAATGAACTCTGAAATGGTTGAAAATTGGCATGGTATCATAATTTCACCCACGTAGCTTGTGCTAAAAAGTTGAGAGGGTTACGGCAAAAACTGCATGCACTTCGTGTACGAACTGGACAATCTCTTTCGAAGTGTCAGGGTTTTGGACAAAAACTCTTCTGTTACAAAAGGATTTCAAATTTTTAAATATATTTGAACTCAAGACTTTTTCTGCATTCAATATGCACCATTCAAAGCCACATCATCACTCTTCAAACCTTTTCTGATTGCTATTT
The DNA here is from genome assembly GCA_039707655.1 of Elymus sibiricus. Lineage (NCBI taxonomy): Eukaryota > Viridiplantae > Streptophyta > Magnoliopsida > Poales > Poaceae > Elymus > Elymus sibiricus. The sequence goes on from CM077669.1 coordinate 511,147,084, forward strand.
TTCATGCATTTCATGATTTATTTTGAGCTAAAATGACCCTGAGATTGAAAAGCACTGCAAATGAACTCTAAAATGGTTGAAAATCGGCATGGTATCATAATTTCACCCACGTAGCATGTGCTAAAAAGTTGAGAGGGTTACGGCAAAAACTGGATGCACTTCGTGTACGAACTGGACAATCTCTTTCGAAGTGTCAGGGTTTTGGACTAAAACTCTTCTGTTACAAAAGGATTTCAATTTTTTAAACATATTTGAACTCAAGACTTTTTCTGCATTCAATATGCACCATTCAAAGCCACATCATCACTTTTCAAACCTTTTCTGACTTCATTTGCTATTTTTCATGCATTTCATGATTTATTTTGAGCTAAAATGACCCTGAGATTGAAAAGCACTGCAAATGAACTCTGAAATGGTTGAAAATTGGCATGGTATCATAATTTCACCCACGTAGCATGTGCTAAAAAGTTGAGAGGGTTACGGCAAAAACTGGATGCACTTCGTGTACGAACTGGACAATCTCTTTCGAAGTGTCAGGGTTTTGGACTAAAACTCTTCTGTTACAAAAGGATTTCAATTTTTTAAACATATTTGAACTCAAGACTTTTTCTGCATTCAATATGCACCATTCAAAGCCACATCATGACTTTTCAAACCTTTTCTGACTTCATTTGCTATTTTTCATGCATTTCATGATTTATTTTGAGCTAAAATGACCCTGAGATTGAAAAGCACTGCAAATGAACTCTGAAATGGTTGAAAATTGGCATGGTATCATAATTTCACCCACGTAGCTTGTGCTAAAAAGTTGAGAGGGTTACGGCAAAAACTGCATGCACTTCGTGGACGAACTGGACAATCTCTTTCGAAGTGTCAGTGTTTTGGACTAAAACTCTTCTGTTACAGAAGGATTTCAATTTTTTAAACATATTTGAACTCAAGACTTTTTCTACATTCAATATGCACCATTCAAAGCCACATCATCACTGTTCAATCCTTTTCTGACTTCATTTGCTATTTTTGATGCATTTCATGATTTATTTTGAGCTAAAATGACCCTAAGATTGAAAAGCACTGGAAATGAATTCTGAAATGGTTGAAAATTGGCATGGAATCATAATTTCACTCACGTAGCATGTGCTAAAAAGTTGAGAGGGTTACCGGAAAAACTGGATGCACTTCGTGTACAAACTGGACAATCTCCTTCGAAGTGTCAGGGTTTTGGAGAAAAACTCTTCTGTTACAAAAGGATTTCAATTTTTTAAACATATTTGAACTCAAGACTTTTTCTGCATTCAATATGCACCATTCAAAGCCACATCATCACTTTTCAAACCTTTTCTGATTTCATTTGCTATTTTTCATGCATTTCATGATTTATTTTGAGCTAAAATGACCCTGAGATTGAAAAGCACTGCAAATGAACTCTGAAATGGTTGAAAATTGGCATGGTATCATAATTTCACCCACGTAGCTTGTGCTAAAAAGTTGAGAGGGTTACGGCAAAAACTGCATGCACTTCGTGTACGAACTGGACAATCTCTTTCGAAGTGTCAGGGTTTTGGACAAAAACTCTTCTGTTACAAAAGGATTTCAAATTTTTAAATATATTTGAACTCAAGACTTTTTCTGCATTCAATATGAACCATTCAAAGCCACATCATCACTCTTCAAACCTTTTCTGATTGCTATTTTTCATGCATTTCATGATTTATTTTGAGCTAAAATGACCCTGAGATTGAAAAGCACTGCAAATGAACTCTAAAATGGTTGAAAATCGGCATGGTATCATAATTTCACCCACGTAGCATGTGCTAAAAAGTTGAGAGGGTTACGGCAAAAACTGGATGCACTTCGTGTACGAACTGGACAATCTCTTTCGAAGTGTCAGGGTTTTGAACTAAAACTCTTCTGTTACAAAAGGATTTCAATTTTTTAAACATATTTGAACTCAAGACTTTTTCTGCATTCAATATGCACCATTCAAAGCCACATCATCACTTTTCAAACCTTTTCTGACTTCATTTGCTATTTTTCATGCATTTCATGATTTATTTTGAGCTAAAATGACCCTAAGATTGAAAAGCACTGGAAATGAACTCTGAAATGGTTGAAAATTGGCATGGTATCATAATTTCACCCACGTAGCATGTGCTAAAAAGTTGAGAGGGTTACGGCAAAAACTGGATGCACTTCGTGTACGAACTGGACAATCTCTTTCGAAGTGTCAGGGTTTTGGACTAAAACACTTCTGTTACAGAAGGATTTCAATTTTTTAAACATATTTGAACTCAAGACTTTTTCTACATTCAATATGCACCATTCAAAGCCACATCATCACTTTTCGAACCTATTCTGACTTCATTTGCTATTTTTCATGCATTTCATGATTTATTTTGAGCTAAAATGACCCTAAGATTGAAAAGCACTGGAAATGAACTCTGAAATGGTTGAAAATTGGCATGGAATCATAATTTCACTCACGTAGCATGTGCTAAAATGTTGAGAGGGTTACCGGAAAAACTGGATGCACTTCATGTACAAACTGGACAATCTCCTTCGAAGTGTCAGGGTTTTGGAGAAAAACTCTTCTGTTACAAAAGGATTTCAATTTTTTAAACATATTTGAACTCAAGACTTTTTCTGCATTCAATATGCACCATTCAAAGCCACATCATCACTTTTCAAACCTTTTCTGATTTCATTTGCTATTTTTCATGCATTTCATGATTTATTTTGAGCTAAAATGACCCTGAGATTGAAAAGCACTGCAAATGAACTCTGAAATGGTTGAAAATTGGCATGGTATCATAATTTCACTCACGTAGCATGTGCTAAAAAGTTGAGAGGGTTACCGGAAAAACTGGATGCACTTCGTGTACAAACTGGACAATCTCCTTCGAAGTGTCAGGGTTTTGGAGAAAAACTCTTCTGTTACAAAACGATTTCAATTTTTTAAACATATTTGAACTCAAGACTTTTTCTGCATTCAATATGCACCATTCAAAGCCACATCATCACTTTTCAAACCTTTTCTGATTTCATTTGCTATTTTTCATGCATTTCATGATTTATTTTGAGCTAAAATGACCCTGAGATTGAAAAGCACTGCAAATGAACTCTGAAATGGTTGAAAATTGGCATGGTATCATAATTTCACCCACGTAGCATGTGTTAAAAAGTTGAGAGGGTTACGGCAAAAACTGGATGCACTTCGTGTACGAACTGGACAATCTCTTTCGAAGTGTCAGGGTTTTGGACTAAAACTCTTCTGTTACAAAAGGATTTCAGTTTTTTAAATATATTTGAACTCAAGACTTTTTCTGCATTCAATATGCACCATTCAAAGCCACATCATCACTTTTCAAACCTTTTCTGACTTCATTTGCTATTTTTCATGCATTTCATGATTTATTTTGAGCTAAAATGACCCTGAGATTGAAAAGCACTGCAAATGAACTCTGAAATGGTTGAAAATTGGCATGGTATCATAATTTCACCCACGTAGCTTGTGCTAAAAAGTTGAGAGGGTTACGGCAAAAACTGCATGCACTTCGTGTACGAACTGGACAATCTCTTTCGAAGTGTCAGGGTTTTGGACAAAAACTCTTCTGTTACAAAAGGATTTCAAATTTTTAAATATATTTGAACTCAAGACTTTTTCTGCATTCAATATGCACCATTCAAAGCCACATCATCACTCTTCAAACCTTTTCTGATTGCTATTTTTCATGCATTTCATGATTTATTTTGAGCTAAAATGACCCTGAGATTGAAAAGCACTGCAAATGAACTCTAAAATGGTTGAAAATCGGCATGGTATCATAATTTCACCCACGTAGCATGTGCTAAAAAGTTGAGAGGGTTACGGCAAAAACTGGATGCACTTCGTGTACGAACTGGACAATCTCTTTCGAAGTGTCAGGGTTTTGGACTAAAACTCTTCTGTTACAAAAGGATTTCAATTTTTTAAACATATTTGAACTCAAGACTTTTTCTGCATTCAATATGCACCATTCAAAGCCACATCATCACTTTTCAAACCTTTTCTGACTTCATTTGCTATTTTTCATGCATTTCATGATTTATTTTGAGCTAAAATGACCCTGAGATTGAAAAGCACTGCAAATGAACTCTGAAATGGTTGAAAATTGGCATGGTATCATAATTTCACCCACGTAGCATGTGCTAAAAAGTTGAGAGGGTTACGGCAAAAACTGGATGCACTTCGTGTACGAACTGGACAATCTCTTTCGAAGTGTCAGGGTTTTGGACTAAAACTCTTCTGTTACAAAAGGATTTCAATTTTTTAAACATATTTGAACTCAAGACTTTTTCTGCATTCAATATGCACCATTCAAAGCCACATCATGACTTTTCAAACCTTTTCTGACTTCATTTGCTATTTTTCATGCATTTCATGATTTATTTTGAGCTAAAATGACCCTGAGATTGAAAAGCACTGCAAATGAACTCTGAAATGGTTGAAAATTGGCATGGTATCATAATTTCACCCACGTAGCTTGTGCTAAAAAGTTGAGAGGGTTACGGCCAAAACTGCATGCACTTCGTGGACGAACTGGACAATCTCTTTCGAAGTGTCAGTGTTTTGGACTAAAACTCTTCTGTTATAGAAGGATTTCAATTTTTTAAACATATTTGAACTCAAGACTTTTTCTACATTCAATATGCACCATTCAAAGCCACATCATCACTGTTCAATCCTTTTCTGACTTCATTTGCTATTTTTGATGCATTTCATGATTTATTTTGAGCTAAAATGACCCTAAGATTGAAAAGCACTGGAAATGAATTCTGAAATGGTTGAAAATTGGCATGGAATCATAATTTCACTCACGTAGCATGTCCTAAAAAGTTGAGAGGGTTACCGGAAAAACTGGATGCACTTCGTGTACAAACTGGACAATCTCCTTCGAAGTGTCAGGGTTTTGGAGAAAAACTCTTCTGTTACAAAAGGATTTCAATTTTTTAAACATATTTGAACTCAAGACTTTTTCTGCATTCAATATGCACCATTCAAAGCCACATCATCACTTTTCAAACCTTTTCTGATTTCATTTGCTATTTTTCATGCATTTCATGATTTATTTTGAGCTAAAATGACCCTGAGATTGAAAAGCACTGCAAATGAACTCTGAAATGGTTGAAAATTGGCATGGTATCATAATTTCACCCACGTAGCTTGTGCTAAAAAGTTGAGAGGGTTACGGCAAAAACTGCATGCACTTCGTGTACGAACTGGACAATCTCTTTCGAAGTGTCAGGGTTTTGGACAAAAACTCTTCTGTTACAAAAGGATTTCAAATTTTTAAATATATTTGAACTCAAGACTTTTTCTGCATTCAATATGAACCATTCAAAGCCACATCATCACTCTTCAAACCTTTTCTGATTGCTATTTTTCATGCATTTCATGATTTATTTTGAGCTAAAATGACCCTGAGATTGAAAAGCACTGCAAATGAACTCTAAAATGGTTGAAAATCGGCATGGTATCATAATTTCACCCACGTAGCATGTGCTAAAAAGTTGAGAGGGTTACGGCAAAAACTGGATGCACTTCGTGTACGAACTGGACAATCTCTTTCGAAGTGTCAGGGTTTTGGACTAAAACTCTTCTGTTACAAAAGGATTTCAATTTTTTAAACATATTTGAACTCAAGACTTTTTCTGCATTCAATATGCACCATTCAAAGCCACATCATCACTTTTCAAACCTTTTCTGACTTCATTTGCTATTTTTCATGCATTTCATGATTTATTTTGAGCTAAAATGACCCTAAGATTGAAAAGCACTGGAAATGAACTCTGAAATGGTTGAAAATTGGCATGGTATCATAATTTCACCCACGTAGCATGTGCTAAAAAGTTGAGAGGGTTACGGCAAAAACTGGATGCACTTCGTGTACGAACTGGACAATCTCTTTCGAAGTGTCAGGGTTTTGGACTAAAACACTTCTGTTACAGAAGGATTTCAATTTTTTAAACATATTTGAACTCAAGACTTTTTCTACATTCAATATGCACCATTCAAAGCCACATCATCACTTTTGAAACCTTTTCTGACTTCATTTGCTATTTTTCATGCATTTCATGATTTATTTTGAGCTAAAATGACCCTAAGATTGAAAAGCACTGGAAATGAACTCTGAAATGGTTGAAAATTGGCATGGAATCATAATTTCACTCACGTAGCATGTGCTAAAAAGTTGAGAGGGTTACCGGAAAAACTGGATGCACTTCATGTACAAACTGGACAATCTCCTTCGAAGTGTCAGGGTTTTGGAGAAAAACTCTTCTGTTACAAAAGGATTTCAATTTTTTAAACATATTTGAACTCAAGACTTTTTCTGCATTCAATATGCACCATTCAAAGCCACATCATCACTTTTCAAACCTTTTCTGATTTCATTTGCTATTTTTCATGCATTGCATGATTTATTTTGAGCTAAAATGACCCTGAGATTGAAAATCACTGCAAATGAACTCTGAAATGGTTGAAAATTGGCATGGTATCATAATTTCACCCACGTAGCATGTGCTAAAAAGTTGAGAGGGTTACGGCAAAAACTAGATGCACTTCGTGTACGAACTGGACAATCTCTTTCGAAGTGTCAGGGTTTTGGACAAAAACTCTTCTGTTACAAAAGGATTTCAAATTTTTAAATATATTTGAACTCAAGACTTTTTCTGCATTCAATATGCACCATTCAAAGCCACATCATCACTTTTCAAACCTTTTCTGACTTCATTTGCTATTTTTCATGCATTTCATGATTTATTTTGAGCTAAAATGACCCTGAGATTGAAAAGCACTGCAAATGAACTCTGAAATGGTTGAAAATTGGCATGGTATCATAATTTCACCCACGTAGCTTGTGCTAAAAAGTTGAGAGGGTTACGGCAAAAACTGGATGCACTTCGTGTATGAACTGGACAATCTCTTTCGAAGTGTCAGGGTTTTGGACAAAAACTCTTCTGTTACAAAAGGATTTCAAATTTTTAAATATATTTGAACTCAAGACTTTTTCTGCATTCAATATGCACCATTCAAAGCCACATCATCACTTTTCAAACCTTTTCTGACTTCATTTGCTATTTTTCATGCATTTCATGATTTATTTTGAGCTAAAATGACCCTGAGATTGAAAAGCACTGCAAATGAACTCTGAAATGGTTGAAAATTGGCATGGTATCATAATTTCACCCACGTAGCTTGTGCTAAAAAGTTGAGAGGGTTACGGCAAAAACTGGATGCACTTCGTGTACGAACTGGACAATCTCTTTCGAAGTGTCAGGGTTTTGGACTAAAACTCTTCTGTTACAAAAGGATTTCAGTTTTTTAAACATATTTGAACTCAAGACTTTCTCTGCATTCAATATGCACCATTCAAAGCCACATCATCACTTTTCAAACCTTTTTTGACTTCATTTGCTATTTTTCATGCATTTCATGATTTATTTTGAGCTAAAATGACCCTGAGATTGAAAAGCACTGCAAATGAACTCTGAAATGGTTGAAAATTGGCATGGTATCATAATTTCACCCACGTAGCATGTGCTAAAAAGTTGAGAGGGTTACGGCAAAAACTGGATGCACTTCGTGTACGAACTGGACAATCTCTTTCGAAGTGTCAGGGTTTTGGACTAAAACTCTTCTGTTACAAAAGGATTTCAATTTTTTAAACATATTTGAACTCAAGACTTTTTCTGCATTCAATATGCACCATTCAAAGCCACATCATGACTTTTCAAACCTTTTCTGACTTCATTTGCTATTTTTCATGCATTTCATGATTTATTTTGAGCTAAAATGACCCTGAGATTGAAAAGCACTGCAAATGAACTCTGAAATGGTTGAAAATTGGCATGGTATCATAATTTCACCCACGTAGCTTGTGCTAAAAAGTTGAGAGGGTTACGGCCAAAACTGCATGCACTTCGTGGACGAACTGGACAATCTCTTTCGAAGTGTCAGTGTTTTGGACTAAAACTCTTCTGTTATAGAAGGATTTCAATTTTTTAAACATATTTGAACTCAAGACTTTTTCTACATTCAATATGCACCATTCAAAGCCACATCATCACTGTTCAATCCTTTTCTGACTTCATTTGCTATTTTTGATGCATTTCATGATTTATTTTGAGCTAAAATGACCCTAAGATTGAAAAGCACTGGAAATGAATTCTGAAATGGTTGAAAATTGGCATGGAATCATAATTTCACTCACGTAGCATGTCCTAAAAAGTTGAGAGGGTTACCGGAAAAACTGGATGCACTTCGTGTACAAACTGGACAATCTCCTTCGAAGTGTCAGGGTTTTGGAGAAAAACTCTTCTGTTACAAAAGGATTTCAATTTTTTAAACATATTTGAACTCAAGACTTTTTCTGCATTCAATATGCACCATTCAAAGCCACATCATCACTTTTCAAACCTTTTCTGATTTCATTTGCTATTTTTCATGCATTTCATGATTTATTTTGAGCTAAAATGACCCTGAGATTGAAAAGCACTGCAAATGAACTCTGAAATGGTTGAAAATTGGCATGGTATCATAATTTCACCCACGTAGCTTGTGCTAAAAAGTTGAGAGGGTTACGGCAAAAACTGCATGCACTTCGTGTACGAACTGGACAATCTCTTTCGAAGTGTCAGGGTTTTGGACAAAAACTCTTCTGTTACAAAAGGATTTCAAATTTTTAAATATATTTGAACTCAAGACTTTTTCTGCATTCAATATGAACCATTCAAAGCCACATCATCACTCTTCAAACCTTTTCTGATTGCTATTTTTCATGCATTTCATGATTTATTTTGAGCTAAAATGACCCTGAGATTGAAAAGCACTGCAAATGAACTCTAAAATGGTTGAAAATCGGCATGGTATCATAATTTCACCCACGTAGCATGTGCTAAAAAGTTGAGAGGGTTACGGCAAAAACTGGATGCACTTCGTGTACGAACTGGACAATCTCTTTCGAAGTGTCAGGGTTTTGGACTAAAACTCTTCTGTTACAAAAGGATTTCAATTTTTTAAACATATTTGAACTCAAGACTTTTTCTGCATTCAATATGCACCATTCAAAGCCACATCATCACTTTTCAAACCTTTTCTGACTTCATTTGCTATTTTTCATGCATTTCATGATTTATTTTGAGCTAAAATGACCCTAAGATTGAAAAGCACTGGAAATGAACTCTGAAATGGTTGAAAATTGGCATGGTATCATAATTTCACCCACGTAGCATGTGCTAAAAAGTTGAGAGGGTTACGGCAAAAACTGGATGCACTTCGTGTACGAACTGGACAATCTCTTTCGAAGTGTCAGGGTTTTGGACTAAAACACTTCTGTTACAGAAGGATTTCAATTTTTTAAACATATTTGAACTCAAGACTTTTTCTACATTCAATATGCACCATTCAAAGCCACATCATCACTTTTGAAACCTTTTCTGACTTCATTTGCTATTTTTCATGCATTTCATGATTTATTTTGAGCTAAAATGACCCTAAGATTGAAAAGCACTGGAAATGAACTCTGAAATGGTTGAAAATTGGCATGGAATCATAATTTCACTCACGTAGCATGTGCTAAAAAGTTGAGAGGGTTACCGGAAAAACTGGATGCACTTCATGTACAAACTGGACAATCTCCTTCGAAGTGTCAGGGTTTTGGAGAAAAACTCTTCTGTTACAAAAGGATTTCAATTTTTTAAACATATTTGAACTCAAGACTTTTTCTGCATTCAATATGCACCATTCAAAGCCACATCATCACTTTTCAAACCTTTTCTGATTTCATTTGCTATTTTTCATGCATTGCATGATTTATTTTGAGCTAAAATGACCCTGAGATTGAAAATCACTGCAAATGAACTCTGAAATGGTTGAAAATTGGCATGGTATCATAATTTCACCCACGTAGCATGTGCTAAAAAGTTGAGAGGGTTACGGCAAAAACTAGATGCACTTCGTGTACGAACTGGACAATCTCTTTCGAAGTGTCAGGGTTTTGGACAAAAACTCTTCTGTTACAAAAGGATTTCAAATTTTTAAATATATTTGAACTCAAGACTTTTTCTGCATTCAATATGCACCATTCAAAGCCACATCATCACTTTTCAAACCTTTTCTGACTTCATTTGCTATTTTTCATGCATTTCATGATTTATTTTGAGCTAAAATGACCCTGAGATTGAAAAGCACTGCAAATGAACTCTGAAATGGTTGAAAATTGGCATGGTATCATAATTTCACCCACGTAGCTTGTGCTAAAAAGTTGAGAGGGTTACGGCAAAAACTGGATGCACTTCGTGTATGAACTGGACAATCTCTTTCGAAGTGTCAGGGTTTTGGACAAAAACTCTTCTGTTACAAAAGGATTTCAAATTTTTAAATATATTTGAACTCAAGACTTTTTCTGCATTCAATATGCACCATTCAAAGCCACATCATCACTTTTCAAACCTTTTCTGACTTCATTTGCTATTTTTCATGCATTTCATGATTTATTTTGAGCTAAAATGACCCTGAGATTGAAAAGCACTGCAAATGAACTCTGAAATGGTTGAAAATTGGCATGGTATCATAATTTCACCCACGTAGCTTGTGCTAAAAAGTTGAGAGGGTTACGGCAAAAACTGGATGCACTTCGTGTACGAACTGGACAATCTCTTTCGAAGTGTCAGGGTTTTGGACTAAAACTCTTCTGTTACAAAAGGATTTCAGTTTTTTAAACATATTTGAACTCAAGACTTTCTCTGCATTCAATATGCACCATTCAAAGCCACATCATCACTTTTCAAACCTTTTTTGACTTCATTTGCTATTTTTCATGCATTTCATGATTTATTTTGAGCTAAAATGACCCTGAGATTGAAAAGCACTGCAAATGAACTCTGAAATGGTTGAAAATTGGCATGGTATCATAATTTCACCCACGTAGCTTGTGCTAAAAAGTTGAGAGGGTTACGGCAAAAACTGCATGCACTTCGTGTACGAACTGGACAATCTCTTTCGAAGTGTCAGGGTTTTGGACAAAAACTCTTCTGTTACAAAAGGATTTCAAATTTTTAAATATATTTGAACTCAAGACTTTTTCTGCATTCAATATGCACCATTCAAAGCCACATCATCACTCTTCAAACCTTTTCTGATTGCTATTTTTCATGCATTTCATGATTTATTTTGAGCTAAAATGACCCTGAGATTGAAAAGCACTGCAAATGAACTCTAAAATGGTTGAAAATCGGCATGGTATCATAATTTCACCCACGTAGCATGTGCTAAAAAGTTGAGAGGGTTACGGCAAAAACTGGATGCACTTCGTGTACGAACTGGACAATCTCTTTCGAAGTGTCATGGTTTTGGACTAAAACTCTTCTGTTACAAAAGGATTTCAATTTTTTAAACATATTTGAACTCAAGACTTTTTCTGCATTCAATATGCACCATTCAAAGCCACATCATCACTTTTCAAACCTTTTCTGACTTCATTTGCTATTTTTCATGCATTTCATGATTTATTTTGAGCTAAAATGACCCTGAGATTGAAAAGCACTGCAAATGAACTCTGAAATGGTTGAAAATTGGCATGGTATCATAATTTCACCCACGTAGCATGTGCTAAAAAGTTGAGAGGGTTACGGCAAAAACTGGATGCACTTCGTGTACGAACTGGACAATCTCTTTCGAAGTGTCAGGGTTTTGGACTAAAACTCTTCTGTTACAAAAGGATTTCAATTTTTTAAACATATTTGAACTCAAGACTTTTTCTGCATTCAATATGCACCATTCAAAGCCACATCATCACTTTTCAAACCTTTTCTGACTTCATTTGCTATTTTTCATGCATTTCATGATTTATTTTGAGCTAAAATGACCCTGAGATTGAAAAGCACTGCAAATGAACTCTGAAATGGTTGAAAATTGGCATGGTATCATAATTTCACCCACGTAGCATGTGCTAAAAAGTTGAGAGGGTTACGGCAAAAACTGGATGCACTTCGTGTACGAACTGGACAATCTCTTTCGAAGTGTCAGGGTTTTGGACTAAAACTCTTCTGTTACAAAAGGATTTCAATTTTTTAAACATATTTGAACTCAAGACTTTTTCTGCATTCAATATGCACCATTCAAAGCCACATCATCACTTTTCAAACCTTTTCTGACTTCATTTGCTATTTTTCATGCATTTCATGATTTATTTTGAGCTAAAATGACCCTGAGATTGTAAAGCACTGCAAATGTACTCTGAAATGGTTGAAAATTGGCATGGTATCATAATTTCACCCACGTAGCATGTGCTAAAAAGTTGAGAGGGTTACGGAAAAAACTAGATGCACTTCGTGTACGAACTGGACAATCTCTTTCGAAGTGTCAGGGTTTTGGACAAAAACTCTTCTGTTACAAAAGGATTTCAAATTTTTAAATATATTTGAACTCAAGAGTTTTTCTGCATTCAATATGCAACATTCAAATCCACATCATCACTCTTCAAACCTTTTCTGATTGCTATTTTTCATGCATTTCATGATTTATTTTTCGCTAAAATGACCCTGAGATTGAAAAGCACTGCAAATGAACTCTGAAATGGTTGAAAATTGGCATGGTATCATAATTTCACCCACGTAGCATGTGCTAAAAATTTGAGAGGGTTACGGCAAAAACTGGATGCACTTCGTGTACGAACTGGACAATCTCTTTCGAAGTGTCAGGGTTTTGGACTAAAACTCTTCTGTTACAAAAGGATTTCAATTTTTTAAACATATTTGAACTCAAGACTTTTTCTGCATTCAATATGCACCATTCAAAGCCACATCATCACTTTTCAAACCTTTTTTGACTTCATTTGCTATTTTTCATGCATTTCATGATTTATTTTGAGCTAAAATGACCCTGAGATTGAAAAGCACTGCAAATGAACTCTAAAATGGTTGAAAATCGGCATGGTATCATAATTTCACCCACGTAGCTTGTGCTAAAAAGTTGAGAGGGTTACGGCAAAAACTGGATGCACTTCGTGTACGAACTGGACAATCTCTTTCGAAGTGTCAGGGTTTTGGACTAAAACTCTTCTGTTACAAAAGGATTTCAATTTTTTAAACATATTTGAACTCAAGACTTTTTCTGCATTCAATATGCACCATTCAAAGCCACATCATGACTTTTCAAACCTTTTCTGACTTCATTTGCTATTTTTCATGCATTTCATGATTTATTTTGAGCTAAAATGACCCTGAGATTGAAAAGCACTGCAAATGAACTCTGAAATGGTTGAAAATTGGCATGGTATCATAATTTCACCCACGTAGCTTGTGCTAAAAAGTTGAGAGGGTTACGGCAAAAACTGCATGCACTTCGTGGACGAACTGGACAATCTCTTTCGAAGTGTCAGTGTTTTGGACTAAAACTCTTCTGTTACAGAAGGATTTCAATTTTTTAAACATATTTGAACTCAAGACTTTTTCTACATTCAATATGCACCATTCAAAGCCACATCATCACTGTTCAATCCTTTTCTGACTTCATTTGCTATTTTTGATGCATTTCATGATTTATTTTGAGCTAAAATGACCCTAAGATTGAAAAGCACTGGAAATGAATTCTGAAATGGTTGAAAATTGGCATGGAATCATAATTTCACTCACGTAGCATGTGCTAAAAAGTTGAGAGGGTTACCGGAAAAACTGGATGCACTTCGTGTACAAACTGGACAATCTCCTTCGAAGTGTCAGGGTTTTGGAGAAAAACTCTTCTGTTACAAAAGGATTTCAATTTTTTAAACATATTTGAACTCAAGACTTTTTCTGCATTCAATATGCACCATTCAAAGCCACATCATCACTTTTCAAACCTTTTCTGATTTCATTTGCTATTTTTCATGCATTTCATGATTTATTTTGAGCTAAAATGACCCTGAGATTGAAAAGCACTGCAAATGAACTCTGAAATGGTTGAAAATTGGCATGGTATCATAATTTCACCCACGTAGCTTGTGCTAAAAAGTTGAGAGGGTTACGGCAAAAACTGCATGCACTTCGTGTACGAACTGGACAATCTCTTTCGAAGTGTCAGGGTTTTGGACAAAAACTCTTCTGTTACAAAAGGATTTCAAATTTTTAAATATATTTGAACTCAAGACTTTTTCTGCATTCAATATGAACCATTCAAAGCCACATCATCACTCTTCAAACCTTTTCTGATTGCTATTTTTCATGCATTTCATGATTTATTTTGAGCTAAAATGACCCTGAGATTGAAAAGCACTGCAAATGAACTCTAAAATGGTTGAAAATCGGCATGGTATCATAATTTCACCCACGTAGCATGTGCTAAAAAGTTGAGAGGGTTACGGCAAAAACTGGATGCACTTCGTGTACGAACTGGACAATCTCTTTCGAAGTGTCAGGGTTTTGGACTAAAACTCTTCTGTTACAAAAGGATTTCAATTTTTTAAACATATTTGAACTCAAGACTTTTTCTGCATTCAATATGCACCATTCAAAGCCACATCATCACTTTTCAAACCTTTTCTGACTTCATTTGCTATTTTTCATGCATTTCATGATTTATTTTGAGCTAAAATGACCCTAAGATTGAAAAGCACTGGAAATGAACTCTGAAATGGTTGAAAATTGGCATGGTATCATAATTTCACCCACGTAGCATGTGCTAAAAAGTTGAGAGGGTTACGGCAAAAACTGGATGCACTTCGTGTACGAACTGGACAATCTCTTTCGAAGTGTCAGGGTTTTGGACTAAAACACTTCTGTTACAGAAGGATTTCAATTTTTTAAACATATTTGAACTCAAGACTTTTTCTACATTCAATATCCACCATTCAAAGCCACATCATCACTTTTCGAACCTATTCTGACTTCATTTGCTATTTTTCATGCATTTCATGATTTATTTTGAGCTAAAATGACCCTAAGATTGAAAAGCACTGGAAATGAACTCTGAAATGGTTGAAAATTGGCATGGAATCATAATTTCACTCACGTAGCATGTGCTAAAATGTTGAGAGGGTTACCGGAAAAACTGGATGCACTTCATGTACAAACTGGACAATCTCCTTCGAAGTGTCAGGGTTTTGGAGAAAAACTCTTCTGTTACAAAAGGATTTCAATTTTTTAAACATATTTGAACTCAAGACTTTTTCTGCATTCAATATGCACCATTCAAAGCCACATCATCACTTTTCAAACCTTTTCTGATTTCATTTGCTATTTTTCATGCATTTCATGATTTATTTTGAGCTAAAATGACCCTGAGATTGAAAAGCACTGCAAATGAACTCTGAAATGGTTGAAAATTGGCATGGTATCATAATTTCACTCACGTAGCATGTGCTAAAAAGTTGAGAGGGTTACCGGAAAAACTGGATGCACTTCGTGTACAAACTGGACAATCTCCTTCGAAGTGTCAGGGTTTTGGAGAAAAACTCTTCTGTTACAAAAGGATTTCAATTTTTTAAACATATTTGAACTCAAGACTTTTTCTGCATTCAATATGCACCATTCAAAGCCACATCATCACTTTTCAAACCTTTTCTGATTTCATTTGCTATTTTTCATGCATTTCATGATTTATTTTGAGCTAAAATGACCCTGAGATTGAAAAGCACTGCAAATGAACTCTGAAATGGTTGAAAATTGGCATGGTATCATAATTTCACCCACGTAGCATGTGTTAAAAAGTTGAGAGGGTTACGGCAAAAACTGGATGCACTTCGTGTACGAACTGGACAATCTCTTTCGAAGTGTCAGGGTTTTGGACTAAAACTCTTCTGTTACAAAAGGATTTCAGTTTTTTAAATATATTTGAACTCAAGACTTTTTCTGCATTCAATATGCACCATTCAAAGCCACATCATCACTTTTCAAACCTTTTCTGACTTCATTTGCTATTTTTCATGCATTTCATGATTTATTTTGAGCTAAAATGACCCTGAGATTGAAAAGCACTGCAAATGAACTCTGAAATGGTTGAAAATTGGCATGGTATCATAATTTCACCCACGTAGCTTGTGCTAAAAAGTTGAGAGGGTTACGGCAAAAACTGCATGCACTTCGTGTACGAACTGGACAATCTCTTTCGAAGTGTCAGGGTTTTGGACAAAAACTCTTCTGTTACAAAAGGATTTCAAATTTTTAAATATATTTGAACTCAAGACTTTTTCTGCATTCAATATGCACCATTCAAAGCCACATCATCACTCTTCAAACCTTTTCTGATTGCTATTTTTCATGCATTTCATGATTTATTTTGAGCTAAAATGACCCTGAGATTGAAAAGCACTGCAAATGAACTCTAAAATGGTTGAAAATCGGCATGGTATCATAATTTCACCCACGTAGCATGTGCTAAAAAGTTGAGAGGGTTACGGCAAAAACTGGATGCACTTCGTGTACGAACTGGACAATCTCTTTCGAAGTGTCAGGGTTTTGGACTAAAACTCTTCTGTTACAAAAGGATTTCAATTTTTTAAACATATTTGAACTCAAGACTTTTTCTGCATTCAATATGCACCATTCAAAGCCACATCATGACTTTTCAAACCTTTTCTGACTTCATTTGCTATTTTTCATGCATTTCATGATTTATTTTGAGCTAAAATGACCCTGAGATTGAAAAGCACTGCAAATGAACTCTGAAATGGTTGAAAATTGGCATGGTATCATAATTTCACCCACGTAGCTTGTGCTAAAAAGTTGAGAGGGTTACGGCTAAAACTGCATGCACTTCGTGGACGAACTGGACAATCTCTTTCGAAGTGTCAGTGTTTTGGACTAAAACTCTTCTGTTACAGAAGGATTTCAATTTTTTAAACATATTTGAACTCAAGACTTTTTCTACATTCAATATGCACCATTCAAAGCCACATCATCACTGTTCAATCCTTTTCTGACTTCATTTGCTATTTTTGATGCATTTCATGATTTATTTTGAGCTAAAATGACCCTAAGATTGAAAAGCACTGGAAATGAATTCTGAAATGGTTGAAAATTGGCATGGAATCATAATTTCACTCACGTAGCATGTCCTAAAAAGTTGAGAGGGTTACCGGAAAAACTGGATGCACTTCGTGTACAAACTGGACAATCTCCTTCGAAGTGTCAGGGTTTTGGAGAAAAACTCTTCTGTTACAAAAGGATTTCAATTTTTTAAACATATTTGAACTCAAGACTTTTTCTGCATTCAATATGCACCATTCAAAGCCACATCATCACTCTTCAAACCTTTTCTGATTGCTATTTTTCATGCATTTCATGATTTATTTTGAGCTAAAATGACCCTGAGATTGAAAAGCACTGCAAATGAACTCTAAAATGGTTGAAAATCGGCATGGTATCATAATTTCACCCACGTAGCATGTGCTAAAAAGTTGAGAGGGTTACGGCAAAAACTGGATGCACTTCGTGTACGAACTGGACAATCTCTTTCGAAGTGTCAGGGTTTTGGACTAAAACTCTTCTGTTACAAAAGGATTTCAATTTTTTAAACATATTTGAACTCAAGACTTTTTCTGCATTCAATATGCACCATTCAAAGCCACATCATCACTTTTCAAACCTTTTCTGACTTCATTTGCTATTTTTCATGCATTTCATGATTTATTTTGAGCTAAAATGACCCTGAGATTGAAAAGCACTGCAAATGAACTCTGAAATGGTTGAAAATTGGCATGGTATCATAATTTCACCCACGTAGCATGTGCTAAAAAGTTGAGAGGGTTACGGCAAAAACTGGATGCACTTCGTGTACGAACTGGACAATCTCTTTCGAAGTGTCAGGGTTTTGGACTAAAACTCTTCTGTTACAAAAGGATTTCAATTTTTTAAACATATTTGAACTCAAGACTTTTTCTGCATTCAATATGCACCATTCAAAGCCACATCATGACTTTTCAAACCTTTTCTGACTTCATTTGCTATTTTTCATGCATTTCATGATTTATTTTGAGCTAAAATGACCCTGAGATTGAAAAGCACTGCAAATGAACTCTGAAATGGTTGAAAATTGGCATGGTATCATAATTTCACCCACGTAGCTTGTGCTAAAAAGTTGAGAGGGTTACGGCTAAAACTGCATGCACTTCGTGGACGAACTGGACAATCTCTTTCGAAGTGTCAGTGTTTTGGACTAAAACTCTTCTGTTACAGAAGGATTTCAATTTTTTAAACATATTTGAACTCAAGACTTTTTCTACATTCAATATGCACCATTCAAAGCCACATCATCACTGTTCAATCCTTTTCTGACTTCATTTGCTATTTTTGATGCATTTCATGATTTATTTTGAGCTAAAATGACCCTAAGATTGAAAAGCACTGGAAATGAATTCTGAAATGGTTGAAAATTGGCATGGAATCATAATTTCACTCACGTAGCATGTCCTAAAAAGTTGAGAGGGTTACCGGAAAAACTGGATGCACTTCGTGTACAAACTGGACAATCTCCTTCGAAGTGTCAGGGTTTTGGAGAAAAACTCTTCTGTTACAAAAGGATTTCAATTTTTTAAACATATTTGAACTCAAGACTTTTTCTGCATTCAATATGCACCATTCAAAGCCACATCATCACTTTTCAAACCTTTTCTGATTTCATTTGCTATTTTTCATGCATTTCATGAATTATTTTGAGCTAAAATGACCCTGAGATTGAAAAGCACTGCAAATGAACTCTGAAATGGTTGAAAATTGGCATGGTATCATAATTTCACCCACGTAGCTTGTGCTAAAAAGTTGAGAGGGTTACGGCAAAAACTGCATGCACTTCGTGTACGAACTGGACAATCTCTTTCGAAGTGTCAGGGTTTTGGACAAAAACTCTTCTGTTACAAAAGGATTTCAAATTTTTAAATATATTTGAACTCAAGACTTTTTCTGCATTCAATATGAACCATTCAAAGCCACATCATCACTCTTCAAACCTTTTCTGATTGCTATTTTTCATGCATTTCATGATTTATTTTGAGCTAAAATGACCCTGAGATTGAAAAGCACTGCAAATGAACTCTAAAATGGTTGAAAATCGGCATGGTATCATAATTTCACCCATGTAGCATGTGCTAAAAAGTTGAGAGGGTTACGGCAAAAACTGGATGCACTTCGTGTACGAACTGGACAATCTCTTTCGAAGTGTCAGTGTTTTGGACTAAAACTCTTCTGTTACAGAAGGATTTCAATTTTTTAAACATATTTGAACTCAAGACTTTTTCTACATTAAATATGCACCATTCAAAGCCACATCATCACTGTTCAATCCTTTTCTGACTTCATTTGCTATTTTTGATGCATTTCATGATTTATTTTGAGCTAAAATGACCCTAAGATTGAAAAGCACTGGAAATGAATTCTGAAATGGTTGAAAATTGGCATGGAATCATAATTTCACTCACGTAGCATGTCCTAAAAAGTTGAGAGGGTTACCGGAAAAACTGGATGCACTTCGTGTACAAACTGGACAATCTCCTTCGAAGTGTCAGGGTTTTGGAGAAAAACTCTTCTGTTACAAAAGGATTTCAATTTTTTAAACATATTTGAACTCAAGACTTTTTCTGCATTCAATATGCACCATTCAAAGCCACATCATCACTTTTCAAACCTTTTCTGATTTCATTTGCTATTTTTCATGCATTTCATGAATTATTTTGAGCTAAAATGACCCTGAGATTGAAAAGCACTGCAAATGAACTCTGAAATGGTTGAAAATTGGCATGGTATCATAATTTCACCCACGTAGCTTGTGCTAAAAAGTTGAGAGGGTTACGGCAAAAACTGCATGCACTTCGTGTACGAACTGGACAATCTCTTTCGAAGTGTCAGGGTTTTGGACAAAAACTCTTCTGTTACAAAAGGATTTCAAATTTTTAAATATATTTGAACTCAAGACTTTTTCTGGATTCAATATGAACCATTCAAAGCCACATCATCACTCTTCAAACCTTTTCTGATTGCTATTTTTCATGCATTTCATGATTTATTTTGAGCTAAAATGACCCTGAGATTGAAAAGCACTGCAAATGAACTCTAAAATGGTTGAAAATCGGCATGGTATCATAATTTCACCCATGTAGCATGTGCTAAAAAGTTGAGAGGGTTACGGCAAAAACTGGATGCACTTCGTGTACGAACTGGACAATCTCTTTCGAAGTGTCAGGGTTTTGGACTAAAACTCTTCTGTTACAAAAGGATTTCAATTTTTTAAACATATTTGAACTCAAGACTTTTTCTGCATTCAATATGCACCATTCAAAGCCACATCATCACTTTTCAAACCTTTTCTGACTTCATTTGCTATTTTTCATGCATTTCATGATTTATTTTGAGCTAAAATGACCCTAAGATTGAAAAGCACTGGAAATGAACTCTGAAATGGTTGAAAATTGGCATGGTATCATAATTTCACCCACGTAGCATGTGCTAAAAAGTTGAGAGGGTTACGGCAAAAACTGGATGCACTTCGTGTACGAACTGGACAATCTCTTTCGAAGTGTCAGGGTTTTGGACTAAAACACTTCTGTTACAGAAGGATTTCAATTTTTTAAACATATTTGAACTCAAGACTTTTTCTACATTCAATATGCACCATTCAAAGCCACATCATCACTTTTCAAACCTTTTCTGACTTCATTTGCTATTTTTCATGCATTTCATGATTTATTTTGAGCTAAAATGACCCTAAGATTGAAAAGCACTGGAAATGAACTCTGAAATGGTTGAAAATTGGCATGGAATCATAATTTCACTCACGTAGCATGTGCTAAAAAGTTGAGAGGGTTACCGGAAAAACTGGATGCACTTCATGTACAAACTGGACAATCTCCTTCGAAGTGTCAGGGTTTTGGAGAAAAACTCTTCTGTTACAAAAGGATTTCAATTTTTTAAACATATTTGAACTCAAGACTTTTTCTGCATTCAATATGCACCATTCAAAGCCACATCATCACTTTTCAAACCTTTTCTGATTTCATTTGCTATTTTTCATGCATTGCATGATTTATTTTGAGCTAAAATGACCCTGAGATTGAAAAGCACTGCAAATGAACTCTGAAATGGTTGAAAATTGGCATGGTATCATAATTTCACCCACGTAGCATGTGCTAAAAAGTTGAGAGGGTTACGGCAAAAACTAGATGCACTTCGTGTACGAACTGGACAATCTCTTTCGAAGTGTCAGGGTTTTGGACAAAAACTCTTCTGTTACAAAAGGATTTCAAATTTTTAAATATATTTGAACTCAAGACTTTTTCTGCATTCAATATGCACCATTCAAAGCCACATCATCACTTTTCAAACCTTTTCTGACTTCATTTGCTATTTTTCATGCATTTCATGATTTATTTTGAGCTAAAATGACCCTGAGATTGAAAAGCACTGCAAATGAACTCTGAAATGGTTGAAAATTGGCATGGTATCATAATTTCACCCACGTAGCTTGTGCTAAAAAGTTGAGAGGGTTACGGCAAAAACTGGATGCACTTCGTGTACGAACTGGACAATCTCTTTCGAAGTGTCAGGGTTTTGGACAAAAACTCTTCTGTTACAAAAGGATTTCAAATTTTTAAATATATTTGAACTCAAGACTTTTTCTGCATTCAATATGCACCATTCAAAGCCACATCATCACTTTTCAAACCTTTTCTGACTTCATTTGCTATTTTTCATGCATTTCATGATTTATTTTGAGCTAAAATGACCCTGAGATTGAAAAGCACTGCAAATGAACTCTGAAATGGTTGAAAATTGGCATGGTATCATAATTTCACCCACGTAGCTTGTGCTAAAAAGTTGAGAGGGTTACGGCAAAAACTGGATGCACTTCGTGTACGAACTGGACAATCTCTTTCGAAGTGTCAGGGTTTTGGACTAAAACTCTTCTGTTACAAAAGGATTTCAGTTTTTTAAACATATTTGAACTCAAGACTTTCTCTGCATTCAATATGCACCATTCAAAGCCACATCATCACTTTTCAAACCTTTTTTGACTTCATTTGCTATTTTTCATGCATTTCATGATTTATTTTGAGCTAAAATGACCCTGAGATTGAAAAGCACTGCAAATGAACTCTGAAATGGTTGAAAATTGGCATGGTATCATAATTTCACCCACGTAGCTTGTGCTAAAAAGTTGAGAGGGTTACGGCAAAAACTGCATGCACTTCGTGTACGAACTGGACAATCTCTTTCGAAGTGTCAGGGTTTTGGACAAAAACTCTTCTGTTACAAAAGGATTTCAAATTTTTAAATATATTTGAACTCAAGACTTTTTCTGCATTCAATATGCACCATTCAAAGCCACATCATCACTCTTCAAACCTTTTCTGATTGCTATTTTTCATGCATTTCATGATTTATTTTGAGCTAAAATGACCCTGAGATTGAAAAGCACTGCAAATGAACTCTAAAATGGTTGAAAATCGGCATGGTATCATAATTTCACCCACGTAGCATGTGCTAAAAAGTTGAGAGGGTTACGGCAAAAACTGGATGCACTTCGTGTACGAACTGGACAATCTCTTTCGAAGTGTCATGGTTTTGGACTAAAACTCTTCTGTTACAAAAGGATTTCAATTTTTTAAACATATTTGAACTCAAGACTTTTTCTGCATTCAATATGCACCATTCAAAGCCACATCATCACTTTTCAAACCTTTTCTGACTTCATTTGCTATTTTTCATGCATTTCATGATTTATTTTGAGCTAAAATGACCCTGAGATTGAAAAGCACTGCAAATGAACTCTGAAATGGTTGAAAATTGGCATGGTATCATAATTTCACCCACGTAGCATGTGCTAAAAAGTTGAGAGGGTTACGGCAAAAACTGGATGCACTTCGTGTACGAACTGGACAATCTCTTTCGAAGTGTCAGGGTTTTGGACTAAAACTCTTCTGTTACAAAAGGATTTCAATTTTTTAAACATATTTGAACTCAAGACTTTTTCTGCATTCAATATGCACCATTCAAAGCCACATCATCACTTTTCAAACCTTTTCTGATTTCATTTGCTATTTTTCATGCATTTCATGAATTATTTTGAGCTAAAATGACCCTGAGATTGAAAAGCACTGCAAATGAACTCTGAAATGGTTGAAAATTGGCATGGTATCATAATTTCACCCACGTAGCTTGTGCTAAAAAGTTGAGAGGGTTACGGCAAAAACTGCATGCACTTCGTGTACGAACTGGACAATCTCTTTCGAAGTGTCAGGGTTTTGGACAAAAACTCTTCTGTTACAAAAGGATTTCAAATTTTTAAATATATTTGAACTCAAGACTTTTTCTGGATTCAATATGAACCATTCAAAGCCACATCATCACTCTTCAAACCTTTTCTGATTGCTATTTTTCATGCATTTCATGATTTATTTTGAGCTAAAATGACCCTGAGATTGAAAAGCACTGCAAATGAACTCTAAAATGGTTGAAAATCGGCATGGTATCATAATTTCACCCATGTAGCATGTGCTAAAAAGTTGAGAGGGTTACGGCAAAAACTGGATGCACTTCGTGTACGAACTGGACAATCTCTTTCGAAGTGTCAGGGTTTTGGACTAAAACTCTTCTGTTACAAAAGGATTTCAATTTTTTAAACATATTTGAACTCAAGACTTTTTCTGCATTCAATATGCACCATTCAAAGCCACATCATCACTTTTCAAACCTTTTCTGACTTCATTTGCTATTTTTCATGCATTTCATGATTTATTTTGAGCTAAAATGACCCTAAGATTGAAAAGCACTGGAAATGAACTCTGAAATGGTTGAAAATTGGCATGGTATCATAATTTCACCCACGTAGCATGTGCTAAAAAGTTGAGAGGGTTACGGCAAAAACTGGATGCACTTCGTGTACGAACTGGACAATCTCTTTCGAAGTGTCAGGGTTTTGGACTAAAACACTTCTGTTACAGAAGGATTTCAATTTTTTAAACATATTTGAACTCAAGACTTTTTCTACATTCAATATGCACCATTCAAAGCCACATCATCACTTTTCAAACCTTTTCTGACTTCATTTGCTATTTTTCATGCATTTCATGATTTATTTTGAGCTAAAATGACCCTAAGATTGAAAAGCACTGGAAATGAACTCTGAAATGGTTGAAAATTGGCATGGAATCATAATTTCACTCACGTAGCATGTGCTAAAAAGTTGAGAGGGTTACCGGAAAAACTGGATGCACTTCATGTACAAACTGGACAATCTCCTTCGAAGTGTCAGGGTTTTGGAGAAAAACTCTTCTGTTACAAAAGGATTTCAATTTTTTAAACATATTTGAACTCAAGACTTTTTCTGCATTCAATATGCACCATTCAAAGCCACATCATCACTTTTCAAACCTTTTCTGATTTCATTTGCTATTTTTCATGCATTGCATGATTTATTTTGAGCTAAAATGACCCTGAGATTGAAAAGCACTGCAAATGAACTCTGAAATGGTTGAAAATTGGCATGGTATCATAATTTCACCCACGTAGCATGTGCTAAAAAGTTGAGAGGGTTACGGCAAAAACTAGATGCACTTCGTGTACGAACTGGACAATCTCTTTCGAAGTGTCAGGGTTTTGGACAAAAACTCTTCTGTTACAAAAGGATTTCAAATTTTTAAATATATTTGAACTCAAGACTTTTTCTGCATTCAATATGCACCATTCAAAGCCACATCATCACTTTTCAAACCTTTTCTGACTTCATTTGCTATTTTTCATGCATTTCATGATTTATTTTGAGCTAAAATGACCCTGAGATTGAAAAGCACTGCAAATGAACTCTGAAATGGTTGAAAATTGGCATGGTATCATAATTTCACCCACGTAGCTTGTGCTAAAAAGTTGAGAGGGTTACGGCAAAAACTGGATGCACTTCGTGTACGAACTGGACAATCTCTTTCGAAGTGTCAGGGTTTTGGACAAAAACTCTTCTGTTACAAAAGGATTTCAAATTTTTAAATATATTTGAACTCAAGACTTTTTCTGCATTCAATATGCACCATTCAAAGCCACATCATCACTTTTCAAACCTTTTCTGACTTCATTTGCTATTTTTCATGCATTTCATGATTTATTTTGAGCTAAAATGACCCTGAGATTGAAAAGCACTGCAAATGAACTCTGAAATGGTTGAAAATTGGCATGGTATCATAATTTCACCCACGTAGCTTGTGCTAAAAAGTTGAGAGGGTTACGGCAAAAACTGGATGCACTTCGTGTACGAACTGGACAATCTCTTTCGAAGTGTCAGGGTTTTGGACTAAAACTCTTCTGTTACAAAAGGATTTCAGTTTTTTAAACATATTTGAACTCAAGACTTTCTCTGCATTCAATATGCACCATTCAAAGCCACATCATCACTTTTCAAACCTTTTTTGACTTCATTTGCTATTTTTCATGCATTTCATGATTTATTTTGAGCTAAAATGACCCTGAGATTGAAAAGCACTGCAAATGAACTCTGAAATGGTTGAAAATTGGCATGGTATCATAATTTCACCCACGTAGCTTGTGCTAAAAAGTTGAGAGGGTTACGGCAAAAACTGCATGCACTTCGTGTACGAACTGGACAATCTCTTTCGAAGTGTCAGGGTTTTGGACAAAAACTCTTCTGTTACAAAAGGATTTCAAATTTTTAAATATATTTGAACTCAAGACTTTTTCTGCATTCAATATGCACCATTCAAAGCCACATCATCACTCTTCAAACCTTTTCTGATTGCTATTTTTCATGCATTTCATGATTTATTTTGAGCTAAAATGACCCTGAGATTGAAAAGCACTGCAAATGAACTCTAAAATGGTTGAAAATCGGCATGGTATCATAATTTCACCCACGTAGCATGTGCTAAAAAGTTGAGAGGGTTACGGCAAAAACTGGATGCACTTCGTGTACGAACTGGACAATCTCTTTCGAAGTGTCATGGTTTTGGACTAAAACTCTTCTGTTACAAAAGGATTTCAATTTTTTAAACATATTTGAACTCAAGACTTTTTCTGCATTCAATATGCACCATTCAAAGCCACATCATCACTTTTCAAACCTTTTCTGACTTCATTTGCTATTTTTCATGCATTTCATGATTTATTTTGAGCTAAAATGACCCTGAGATTGAAAAGCACTGCAAATGAACTCTGAAATGGTTGAAAATTGGCATGGTATCATAATTTCACCCACGTAGCATGTGCTAAAAAGTTGAGAGGGTTACGGCAAAAACTGGATGCACTTCGTGTACGAACTGGACAATCTCTTTCGAAGTGTCAGGGTTTTGGACTAAAACTCTTCTGTTACAAAAGGATTTCAATTTTTTAAACATATTTGAACTCAAGACTTTTTCTGCATTCAATATGCACCATTCAAAGCCACATCATCACTTTTCAAACCTTTTCTGACTTCATTTGCTATTTTTCATGCATTTCATGATTTATTTTGAGCTAAAATGACCCTGAGATTGAAAAGCACTGCAAATGAACTCTGAAATGGTTGAAAATTGGCATGGTATCATAATTTCACCCACGTAGCATGTGCTAAAAAGTTGAGAGGGTTACGGCAAAAACTGGATGCACTTCGTGTACGAACTGGACAATCTCTTTCGAAGTGTCAGGGTTTTGGACTAAAACTCTTCTGTTACAAAAGGATTTCAATTTTTTAAACATATTTGAACTCAAGACTTTTTCTGCATTCAATATGCACCATTCAAAGCCACATCATCACTTTTCAAACCTTTTCTGACTTCATTTGCTATTTTTCATGCATTTCATGATTTATTTTGAGCTAAAATGACCCTGAGATTGTAAAGCACTGCAAATGTACTCTGAAATGGTTGAAAATTGGCATGGTATCATAATTTCACCCACGTAGCATGTGCTAAAAAGTTGAGAGGGTTACGGCAAAAACTAGATGCACTTCGTGTACGAACTGGACAATCTCTTTCGAAGTGTCAGGGTTTTGGACAAAAACTCTTCTGTTACAAAAGGATTTCAAATTTTTAAATATATTTGAACTCAAGAGTTTTTCTGCATTCAATATGCAACATTCAAATCCACATCATCACTCTTCAAACCTTTTCTGATTGCTATTTTTCATGCATTTCATGATTTATTTTTCGCTAAAATGACCCTGAGATTGAAAAGCACTGCAAATGAACTCTGAAATGGTTGAAAATTGGCATGGTATCATAATTTCACCCACGTAGCATGTGCTAAAAATTTGAGAGGGTTACGGCAAAAACTGGATGCACTTCGTGTACGAACTGGACAATCTCTTTCGAAGTGTCAGGGTTTTGGACTAAAACTCTTCTGTTACAAAAGGATTTCAATTTTTTAAACATATTTGAACTCAAGACTTTTTCTGCATTCAATATGCACCATTCAAAGCCACATCATCACTTTTCAAACCTTTTCTGACTTCATTTGCTATTTTTCATGCATTTCATGATTTATTTTGAGCTAAAATGACCCTGAGATTGAAAAGCACTGCAAATGAACTCTGAAATGGTTGAAAATTGGCATGGTTTCATAATTTCACCCACGTAGCTTGTGCTAAAAAGTTGAGAGGGTTACGGCAAAAACTGCATGCACTTCGTGTACGAACTGGACAATCTCTTTCGAAGTGTCAGGGTTTTGGACTAAAACTCTTCTGTTACAGAAGGATTTCAATTTTTTAAACATATTTGAACTCAAGACTTTTTCTGCATTCAATATGCACCATTCAAAGCCACATCATCACTTTTCAAACCTTTTCTGACTTCATTTGCTATTTTTCATGCATTTCATGATTTATTTTGAGCTAAAATGACCCTAAGATTGAAAAGCACTGGAAATGAACTCTGAAATGGTTGAAAATTGGCATGGTATCATAATTTCACTCACGTAGCATGTGCTAAAAAGTTGAGAGGGTTACCGGAAAAACTGGATGCACTTCGTGTACAAACTGGACAATCTCCTTCGAAGTGTCAGGGTTTTGGAGAAAAACTCTTCTGTTACAAAAGGATTTCAATTTTTTAAACATATTTGAACTCAAGACTTTTTCTGCATTCAATATGCACCATTCAAAGCCACATCATCACTTTTCAAACCTTTTCTGATTTCATTTGCTATTTTTCATGCATTTCATGATTTATTTTGAGCTAAAATGACCCTGAGATTGAAAAGCACTGCAAATGAACTCTGAAATGGTTGAAAATTGGCATGGTATCATAATTTCACCCACGTAGCATGTGCTAAAAAGTTGAGAGGGTTACGGCAAAAACTGGATGCACTTCGTGCACGAACTGGACAATCTCTTTCAAAGTGTCAGGGTTTTGGACTAAAACTCTTCTGTTACAAAAGGATTTCAATTTTTTAAACATATTTGAACTCAAGACTTTTTCTGCATTCAATATGCACCATTCAAAGACACATCATCACTTTTCAAACCTTTTCTGACTTCATTTGCTATTTTTCATGCATTTCATGATTTATTTTGAGCTAAAATGACCCTGAGATTGAAAAGCACTGCAAATGAACTCTGAAATGGTTGAAAATTGGCATGGTATCATAATTTCACCCACGTAGCATGTGCTATAAAGTTGAGAGGGTTACGGCAAAAACTGCATGCACTTCGTGTACGAACTGGACAATCTCTTTCGAAGTGTCAGGGTTTTGGACAAAAACTCTTCTGTTACAAAAGGATTTCAAATTTTTAAATATATTTGAACTCAAGACTTTTTCTGCATTCAATATGCACCATTCAAAGACACATCATCACTCTTCAAACCTTTTCTGATTGCTATTTTTCATGCATTTCATGATTTATTTTGAGCTAAAATGACCCTGAGATTGAAAAGCACTGCAAATGAACGCTAAAATGGTTGAAAATCGGCATGGTATCATAATTTCACCCACGTAGCATGTGCTAAAAAGTTGAGAGGGTTACGGCAAAAACTGGATGCACTTCGTGTACGAACTGGACAATCTCTTTCGAAGTGTGAGGGTTTTGGACAAAAACTCTTCTGTTACAAAAGGATTTCAAATTTTTAAACATATTTGAACTCAAGACTTTTTCTGCATTCAATATGCACCATTCAAAGCCACATCATCACTCTTCAAACCTTTTCTGATTGCTATTTTTCATGCATTTCATGATTTATTTTGAGCTAAAATGACCCTGAGATTGAAAAGCACTGCAAATGAACTCTGAAATGGTTGAAAATTGGCATGGTATCATAATTTCACCCACGTAGCATGTGCTAAAAAGTTGAGAGGGTTACGGCAAAAACTGGATGCACTTCGTGTACGAACTGGACAATCTCTTTCGAAGTGTCAGGGTTTTGGACTAAAACTCTTCTGTTACAAAAGGATTTCAATTTTTTAAACATATTTGAACTCAAGACTTTTTCTGCATTCAATATGCACCATTCAAAGCCACATCATCACTTTTCAAACCTTTTCTGACTTCATTTGCTATTTTTCATGCATTTCATGATTTATTTTGAGCTAAAATGACCCTGAGATTGAAAAGCACTGCAAATGAACTCTGAAATGGTTGAAAATTGGCATGGTTTCATAATTTCACCCACGTAGCTTGTGCTAAAAAGTTGAGAGGGTTACGGCAAAAACTGCATGCACTTCGTGTACGAACTGGACAATCTCTTTCGAAGTGTCAGGGTTTTGGACTAAAACTCTTCTGTTACAGAAGGATTTCAATTTTTTAAACATATTTGAACTCAAGACTTTTTCTGCATTCAATATGCACCATTCAAAGACACATCATCACTTTTCAAACCTTTTCTGACTTCATTTGCTATTTTTCATGCATTTCATGATTTATTTTGAGCTAAAATGACCCTGAGATTGAAAAGCACTGCAAATGAACTCTGAAATGGTTGAAAATTGGCATGGTATCATAATTTCACCCACGTAGCATGTGCTAAAAAGTTGAGAGGGTTACGGCAAAAACTGCATGCACTTCGTGTACGAACTGGACAATCTCTTTCGAAGTGTCAGGGTTTTGGACAAAAACTCTTCTGTTACAAAAGGATTTCAAATTTTAAAATATATTTGAACTCAAGACTTTTTCTGCATTCAATATGCACCATTCAAAGACACATCATCACTCTTCAAACCTTTTCTGATTGCTATTTTTCATGCATTTCATGATTTATTTTGAGCTAAAATGACCCTGAGATTGAAAAGCACTGCAAATGAACGCTAAAATGGTTGAAAATCGGCATGGTATCATAATTTCACCCACGTAGCATGTGCTAAAAAGTTGAGAGGGTTACGGCAAAAACTGGATGCACTTCGTGTACGAACTGGACAATCTCTTTCGAAGTGTGAGGGTTTTGGACAAAAACTCTTCTGTTACAAAAGGATTTCAAATTTTTAAACATATTTGAACTCAAGACTTTTTCTGCATTCAATATGCACCATTCAAAGCCACATCATCACTCTTCAAACCTTTTCTGATTGCTATTTTTCATGCATTTCATGATTTATTTTGAGCTAAAATGACCCTGAGATTGAAAAGCACTGCAAATGAACTCTGAAATGGTTGAAAATTGGCATGGTATCATAATTTCACCCACGTAGCATGTGCTAAAAAGTTGAGAGGGTTACGGCAAAAACTGGATGCACTTCGTGTACGAACTGGACAATCTCTTTCGAAGTGTCAGGGTTTTGGACTAAAACTCTTCTGTTACAAAAGGATTTCAATTTTTTAAACATATTTGAACTCAAGACTTTTTCTGCATTCAATATGCACCATTCAAAGCCACATCATCACTTTTCAAACCTTTTCTGACTTCATTTGCTATTTTTCATGCATTTCATGATTTATTTTGAGCTAAAATGACCCTGAGATTGAAAAGCACTGCAAATGAACTCTGAAATGGTTGAAAATTGGCATGGTATCATAATTTCACCCACGTAGCATGTGCTAAAAAGTTGAGAGGGTTACGGCAAAAACTGGATGCACTTCGTGCACGAACTGGACAATCTCTTTCAAAGTGTCAGGGTTTTGGACTAAAACTCTTCTGTTACAAAAGGATTTCAATTTTTTAAACATATTTGAACTCAAGACTTTTTCTGCATTCAATATGCACCATTCAAAGACACATCATCACTTTTCAAACCTTTTCTGACTTCATTTGCTATTTTTCATGCATTTCATGATTTATTTTGAGCTAAAATGACCCTGAGATTGAAAAGCACTGCAAATGAACTCTGAAATGGTTGAAAATTGGCATGGTATCATAATTTCACCCACGTAGCATGTGCTAAAAAGTTGAGAGGGTTACGGCAAAAACTGCATGCACTTCGTGTACGAACTGGACAATCTCTTTCGAAGTGTCAGGGTTTTGGACAAAAACTCTTCTGTTACAAAAGGATTTCAAATTTTTAAATATATTTGAACTCAAGACTTTTTCTGCATTCAATATGCACCATTCAAAGACACATCATCACTCTTCAAACCTTTTCTGATTGCTATTTTTCATGCATTTCATGATTTATTTTGAGCTAAAATGACCCTGAGATTGAAAAGCACTGCAAATGAACGCTAAAATGGTTGAAAATCGGCATGGTATCATAATTTCACCCACGTAGCATGTGCTAAAAAGTTGAGAGGGTTACGGCAAAAACTGGATGCACTTCGTGTACGAACTGGACAATCTCTTTCGAAGTGTGAGGGTTTTGGACAAAAACTCTTCTGTTACAAAAGGATTTCAAATTTTTAAACATATTTGAACTCAAGACTTTTTCTGCATTCAATATGCACCATTCAAAGCCACATCATCACTCTTCAAACCTTTTCTGATTGCTATTTTTCATGCATTTCATGATTTATTTTGAGCTAAAATGACCCTGAGATTGAAAAGCACTGCAAATGAACTCTGAAATGGTTGAAAATTGGCATGGTATCATAATTTCACCCACGTAGCATGTGCTAAAAAGTTGAGAGGGTTACGGCAAAAACTGGATGCACTTCGTGTACGAACTGGACAATCTCTTTCGATGTGTCAGGGTTTTGGACTAAAACTCTTCTGTTACAAAAGGATTTCAATTTTTTAAACATATTTGAACTCAAGACTTTTTCTGCATTCAATATGCACCATTCAAAGCCACATCATCACTTTTCAAACCTTTTCTGACTTCATTTGCTATTTTTCATGCATTTCATGATTTATTTTGAGCTAAAATGACCCTGAGATTGAAAAGCACTGCAAATGAACTCTGAAATGGTTGAAAATTGGCATGGTATCATAATTTCACCCACGTAGCATGTGCTAAAAAGTTGAGAGGGTTACGGCAAAAACTGGATGCACTTCGTGCACGAACTGGACAATCTCTTTCAAAGTGTCAGGGTTTTGGACTAAAACACTTCTGTTACAAAAGGATTTCAATTTTTTAAACATATTTGAACTCAAGACTTTTTCTGCATTCAATATGCACCATTCAAAGACACATCATCACTTTTCAAACCTTTTCTGACTTCATTTGCTATTTTTCATGCATTTCATGATTTATTTTGAGCTAAAATGACCCTGAGATTGAAAATCACTGCAAATGAACTCTGAAATGGTTGAAAATTGGCATGGTATCATAATTTCACCCACGTAGCATGTGCTAAAAAGTTGAGAGGGTTACGGCAAAAACTGCATGCACTTCGTGTACGAACTGGACAATCTCTTTCGAAGTGTCAGGGTTTTGGACAAAAACTCTTCTGTTACAAAAGGATTTCAAATTTTTAAATATATTTGAACTCAAGACTTTTTCTGCATTCAATATGCACCATTCAAAGACACATCATCACTCTTCAAACCTTTTCTGATTGCTATTTTTCATGCATTTCATGATTTATTTTGAGCTAAAATGACCCTGAGATTGAAAAGCACTGCAAATGAACGCTAAAATGGTTGAAAATCGGCATGGTATCATAATTTCACCCACGTAGCATGTGCTAAAAAGTTGAGAGGGTTACGGCAAAAACTGGATGCACTTCGTGTACGAACTGGACAATCTCTTTCGAAGTGTGAGGGTTTTGGACAAAAACTCTTCTGTTACAAAAGGATTTCAAATTTTTAAACATATTTGAACTCAAGACTTTTTCTGCATTCAATATGCACCATTCAAAGCCACATCATCACTCTTCAAACCTTTTCTGATTGCTATTTTTCATGCATTTCATGATTTATTTTGAGCTAAAATGACCCTGAGATTGAAAAGCACTGCAAATGAACTCTGAAATGGTTGAAAATTGGCATGGTATCATAATTTCACCCACGTAGCATGTGCTAAAAAGTTGAGAGGGTTACGGCAAAAACTGGATGCACTTCGTGTACGAACTGGACAATCTCTTTCGAAGTGTCAGGGTTTTGGACTAAAACTCTTCTGTTACAAAAGGATTTCAATTTTTTAAACATATTTGAACTCAAGACTTTTTCTGCATTCAATATGCACCATTCAAAGCCACATCATCACTTTTCAAACCTTTTCTGACTTCATTTGCTATTTTTCATGCATTTCATGATTTATTTTGAGCTAAAATGACCCTGAGATTGAAAAGCACTGCAAATGAACTCTGAAATGGTTGAAAATTGGCATGGTTTCATAATTTCACCCACGTAGCTTGTGCTAAAAAGTTGAGAGGGTTACGGCAAAAACTGCATGCACTTCGTGTACGAACTGGACAATCTCTTTCGAAGTGTCAGGGTTTTGGACTAAAACTCTTCTGTTACAGAAGGATTTCAATTTTTTAAACATATTTGAACTCAAGACTTTTTCTGCATTCAATATGCACCATTCAAAGCCACATCATCACTTTTCAAACCTTTTCTGACTTCATTTGCTATTTTTCATGCATTTCATGATTTATTTTGAGCTTAAATGACCCTAAGATTGAAAAGCACTGGAAATGAACTCTGAAATGGTTGAAAATTGGCATGGTATCATAATTTCACTCACGTAGCATGTGCTAAAAAGTTGAGAGGGTTACCGGAAAAACTGGATGCACTTCGTGTACAAACTGGACAATCTCCTTCGAAGTGTCAGGGTTTTGGAGAAAAACTCTTCTGTTACAAAAGGATTTCAATTTTTTAAACATATTTGAACTCAAGACTTTTTCTGCATTCAATATGCACCATTCAAAGCCACATCATCACTTTTCAAACCTTTTCTGATTTCATTTGCTATTTTTCATGCATTTCATGATTTATTTTGAGCTAAAATGACCCTGAGATTGAAAAGCACTGCAAATGAACTCTGAAATGGTTGAAAATTGGCATGGTATCATAATTTCACCCACGTAGCATGTGCTAAAAAGTTGAGAGGGTTACGGCAAAAACTGGATGCACTTCGTGCACGAACTGGACAATCTCTTTCAAAGTGTCAGGGTTTTGGACTAAAACTCTTCTGTTACAAAAGGATTTCAATTTTTTAAACATATTTGAACTCAAGACTTTTTCTGCATTCAATATGCACCATTCAAAGCCACATCATCACTTTTCAAACCTTTTCTGACTTCATTTGCTATTTTTCATGCATTTCATGATTTATTTTGAGCTAAAATGACCCTGAGATTGAAAAGCACTGCAAATGAACTCTGAAATGGTTGAAAATTGGCATGGTATCATAATTTCACCCACGTAGCTTGTGCTAAAAAGTTGAGAGGGTTACGGCAAAAACTGCATGCACTTCGTGTACGAACTGGACAATCTCTATCGAAGTGTCAGGGTTTTGGACAAAAACTCTTCTGTTACAAAAGGATTTCAAATTTTTAAATATATTTGAACTCAAGACTTTTTCTGCATTCAATATGCACCATTCAAAGCCACATCATCACTCTTCAAACCTTTTCTGATTGCTATTTTTCATGCATTTCATGATTTATTTTGAGCTAAAATGACCCTGAGATTGAAAAGCACTGCAAATGAACGCTAAAATGGTTGAAAATCGGCATGGTATCATAATTTCACCCACGTAGCATGTGCTAAAAAGTTGAGAGGGTTACGGCAAAAACTGGATGCACTTCGTGTACGAACTGGACAATCTCTTTCGAAGTGTGAGGGTTTTGGACTAAAACTCTTCTGTTACAAAAGGATTTCAATTTTTTAAACATATTTGAACTCAAGACTTTTTCTGCATTCAATATGCACCATTCAAAGCCACATCATCACTTTTCAAACCTTTTCTGACTTCATTTGCTATTTTTCATGCATTTCATGATTTATTTTGAGCTAAAATGACCCTGAGATTGAAAAGCACTGCAAATGAACTCTGAAATGGTTGAAAATTGGCATGGTATCATAATTTCACCCACGTAGCTTGTGCTAAAAAGTTGAGAGGGTTACGGCAAAAACTGCATGCACTTCGTGTACGAACTGGACAATCTCTTTTGAAGTGTCAGGGTTTTGGACTAAAACTCTTCTGTTACAAAAGGATTTCAATTTTTTAAACATATTTGAACTCAAGACTTTTTCTGCATTCAATATGCACCATTCGAAGCCACATCATCACTTTTCAAACCTTTTCTGACTTCATTTGCTATTTTTCATGCATTTCATGATTTATTTTGAGCTAAAATGACCCTGAGATTGTAAAGCACTGCAAATGTACTCTGAAATGGTTGAAAATTGGCATGGTATCATAATTTCACCCACGTAGCATGTGCTAAAAAGTTGAGAGGGTTACGGCAAAAACTAGATGCACTTCGTGTACGAACTGGACAATCTCTTTCGAAGTGTCAGGGTTTTGGACAAAAACTCTTCTGTTACAAAAGGATTTCAAATTTTTAAATATATTTGAACTCAAGAGTTTTTCTGCATTCAATATGCAACATTCAAATCCACATCATCACTCTTCAAACCTTTTCTGATTGCTATTTTTCATGCATTTCATGATTTATTTTTCGCTAAAATGACCCTGAGATTGAAAAGCACTGCAAATGAACTCTGAAATGGTTGAAAATTGGCATGGTATCATAATTTCACCCACGTAGCATGTGCTAAAAATTTGAGAGGGTTACGGCAAAAACTGGATGCACTTCGTGTACGAACTGGACAATCTCTTTCGAAGTGTCAGGGTTTTGGACTAAAACTCTTCTGTTACAAAAGGATTTCAATTTTTTAAACATATTTGAACTCAAGACTTTTTCTGCATTCAATATGCACCATTCAAAGCCACATCATCACTTTTCAAACCTTTTCTGACTTCATTTGCTATTTTTCATGCATTTCATGATTTATTTTGAGCTAAAATGACCCTGAGATTGAAAAGCACTGCAAATGAACTCTGAAATGGTTGAAAATTGGCATGGTTTCATAATTTCACCCACGTAGCTTGTGCTAAAAAGTTGAGAGGGTTACGGCAAAAACTGCATGCACTTCGTGTACGAACTGGACAATCTCTTTCGAAGTGTCAGGGTTTTGGACTAAAACTCTTCTGTTACAGAAGGATTTCAATTTTTTAAACATATTTGAACTCAAGACTTTTTCTGCATTCAATATGCACCATTCAAAGCCACATCATCACTTTTCAAACCTTTTCTGACTTCATTTGCTATTTTTCATGCATTTCATGATTTATTTTGAGCTAAAATGACCCTTAGATTGAAAAGCACTGGAAATGAACTCTGAAATGGTTGAAAATTGGCATGGTATCATAATTTCACTCACGTAGCATGTGCTAAAAAGTTGAGAGGGTTACCGGAAAAACTGGATGCACTTCGTGTACAAACTGGACAATCTCCTTCGAAGTGTCAGGGTTTTGGAGAAAAACTCTTCTGTTACAAAAGGATTTCAATTTTTTAAACATATTTGAACTCAAGACTTTTTCTGCATTCAATATGCACCATTCAAAGCCACATCATCACTTTTCAAACCTTTTCTGATTTCATTTGCTATTTTTCATGCATTTCATGATTTATTTTGAGCTAAAATGACCCTGAGATTGAAAAGCACTGCAAATGAACTCTGAAATGGTTGAAAATTGGCATGGTATCATAATTTCACTCACGTAGCATGTGCTAAAAAGTTGAGAGGGTTACCGGAAAAACTGGATGCACTTCGTGTACAAACTGGACAATCTCCTTCGAAGTGTCAGGGTTTTGGAGAAAAACTCTTCTGTTACAAAAGGATTTCAATTTTTTAAACATATTTGAACTCAAGACTTTTTCTGCATTCAATATGCACCATTCAAAGCCACATCATCACTTTTCAAACCTTTTCTGATTTCATTTGCTATTTTTCATGCATTTCATGATTTATTTTGAGCTAAAATGACCCTGAGATTGAAAAGCACTGCAAATGAACTCTGAAATGGTTGAAAATTTTCATGGTATCATAATTTCACCCACGTAGCATGTGCTAAAAAGTTGAGAGGGTTACGGCAAAAACTGGATGCACTTCGTGCACGAACTGGACAATCTCTTTCAAAGTGTCAGGGTTTTGGACTAAAACTCTTCTGTTACAAAAGGATTTCAATTTTTTAAACATATTTGAACTCAAGACTTTTTCTGCATTCAATATGCACCATTCAAAGCCACATCATCACTTTTCAAACCTTTTCTGACTTCATTTGCTATTTTTCATGCATTTCATGATTTATTTTGAGCTAAAATGACCCTGAGATTGAAAAGCACTGCAAATGAACTCTGAAATGGTTGAAAATTGGCATGGTATCATAATTTCACCCACGTAGCATGTGCTAAAAAGTTGAGAGGGTTACGGCAAAAACTGGATGCACTTCGTGCACGAACTGGACAATCTCTTTCAAAGTGTCAGGGTTTTGGACTAAAACTCTTCTGTTACAAAAGGATTTCAATTTTTTAAACATATTTGAACTCAAGACTTTTTCTGCATTCAATATGCACCATTCAAAGCCACATCATCACTTTTCAAACCTTTTCTGACTTCATTTGCTATTTTTCATGCATTTCATGATTTATTTTGAGCTAAAATGACCCTGAGATTGAAAAGCACTGCAAATGAACTCTGAAATGGTTGAAAATTGGCATGGTATCATAATTTCACCCACGTAGCTTGTGCTAAAAAGTTGAGAGGGTTACGGCAAAAACTGCATGCACTTCGTGTACGAACTGGACAATCTCTATCGAAGTGTCAGGGTTTTGGACAAAAACTCTTCTGTTACAAAAGGATTTCAAATTTTTAAATATATTTGAACTCAAGACTTTTTCTGCATTCAATATGCACCATTCAAAGCCACATCATCACTCTTCAAACCTTTTCTGATTGCTATTTTTCATGCATTTCATGATTTATTTTGAGCTAAAATGACCCTGAGATTGAAAAGCACTGCAAATGAACGCTAAAATGGTTGAAAATCGGCATGGTATCATAATTTCACCCACGTAGCATGTGCTAAAAAGTTGAGAGGGTTACGGCAAAAACTGGATGCACTTCGTGTACGAACTGGACAATCTCTTTCGAAGTGTGAGGGTTTTGGACTAAAACTCTTCTGTTACAAAAGGATTTCAATTTTTTAAACATATTTGAACTCAAGACTTTTTCTGCATTCAATATGCACCATTCAAAGCCACATCATCACTTTTCAAACCTTTTCTGACTTCATTTGCTATTTTTCATGCATTTCATGATTTATTTTGAGCTAAAATGACCCTGAGATTGAAAAGCACTGCAAATGAACTCTGAAATGGTTGAAAATTGGCATGGTATCATAATTTCACCCACGTAGCATGTGCTAAAAAGTTGAGAGGGTTACGGCAAAAACTGGATGCACTTCGTGCACGAACTGGACAATCTCTTTCAAAGTGTCAGGGTTTTGGACTAAAACTCTTCTGTTACAAAAGGATTTCAATTTTTTAAACATATTTGAACTCAAGACTTTTTCTGCATTCAATATGCACCATTCAAAGCCACATCATCACTTTTCAAACCTTTTCTGACTTCATTTGCTATTTTTCATGCATTTCATGATTTATTTTGAGCTAAAATGACCCTGAGATTGAAAAGCACTGCAAATGAACTCTGAAATGGTTGAAAATTGGCATGGTATCATAATTTCACCCACGTAGCTTGTGCTAAAAAGTTGAGAGGGTTACGGCAAAAACTGCATGCACTTCGTGTACGAACTGGACAATCTCTATCGAAGTGTCAGGGTTTTGGACAAAAACTCTTCTGTTACAAAAGGATTTCAAATTTTTAAATATATTTGAACTCAAGACTTTTTCTGCATTCAATATGCACCATTCAAAGCCACATCATCACTCTTCAAACCTTTTCTGATTGCTATTTTTCATGCATTTCATGATTTATTTTGAGCTAAAATGACCCTGAGATTGAAAAGCACTGCAAATGAACGCTAAAATGGTTGAAAATCGGCATGGTATCATAATTTCACCCACGTAGCATGTGCTAAAAAGTTGAGAGGGTTACGGCAAAAACTGGATGCACTTCGTGTACGAACTGGACAATCTCTTTCGAAGTGTGAGGGTTTTGGACTAAAACTCTTCTGTTACAAAAGGATTTCAATTTTTTAAACATATTTGAACTCAAGACTTTTTCTGCATTCAATATGCACCATTCAAAGCCACATCATCACTTTTCAAACCTTTTCTGACTTCATTTGCTATTTTTCATGCATTTCATGATTTATTTTGAGCTAAAATGACCCTGAGATTGAAAAGCACTGCAAATGAACTCTGAAATGGTTGAAAATTGGCATGGTATCATAATTTCACCCACGTAGCATGTGCTAAAAAGTTGAGAGGGTTACGGCAAAAACTGGATGCACTTCGTGCACGAACTGGACAATCTCTTTCAAAGTGTCAGGGTTTTGGACTAAAACTCTTCTGTTACAAAAGGATTTCAATTTTTTAAACATATTTGAACTCAAGACTTTTTCTGCATTCAATATGCACCATTCAAAGCCACATCATCACTTTTCAAACCTTTTCTGACTTCATTTGCTATTTTTCATGCATTTCATGATTTATTTTGAGCTAAAATGACCCTGAGATTGAAAAGCACTGCAAATGAACTCTGAAATGGTTGAAAATTGGCATGGTATCATAATTTCACCCACGTAGCTTGTGCTAAAAAGTTGAGAGGGTTACGGCAAAAACTGCATGCACTTCGTGTACGAACTGGACAATCTCTATCGAAGTGTCAGGGTTTTGGACAAAAACTCTTCTGTTACAAAAGGATTTCAAATTTTTAAATATATTTGAACTCAAGACTTTTTCTGCATTCAATATGCACCATTCAAAGCCACATCATCACTCTTCAAACCTTTTCTGATTGCTATTTTTCATGCATTTCATGATTTATTTTGAGCTAAAATGACCCTGAGATTGAAAAGCACTGCAAATGAACGCTAAAATGGTTGAAAATCGGCATGGTATCATAATTTCACCCACGTAGCATGTGCTAAAAAGTTGAGAGGGTTACGGCAAAAACTGGATGCACTTCGTGTACGAACTGGACAATGTCTTTCGAAGTGTGAGGGTTTTGGACTAAAACTCTTCTGTTACAAAAGGATTTCAATTTTTTAAACATATTTGAACTCAAGACTTTTTCTGCATTCAATATGCACCATTCAAAGCCACATCATCACTTTTCAAACCTTTTCTGACTTCATTTGCTATTTTTCATGCATTTCATGATTTATTTTGAGCTAAAATGACCCTGAGATTGAAAAGCACTGCAAATGAACTCTGAAATGGTTGAAAATTGGCATGGTATCATAATTTCACCCACGTAGCATGTGCTAAAAAGTTGAGAGGGTTACGGCAAAAACTGGATGCACTTCGTGCACGAACTGGACAATCTCTTTCAAAGTGTCAGGGTTTTGGACTAAAACTCTTCTGTTACAAAAGGATTTCAATTTTTTAAACATATTTGAACTCTAGACTTTTTCTGCATTCAATATGCACCATTCAAAGCCACATCATCACTTTTCAAACCTTTTCTGACTTCATTTGCTATTTTTCATGCATTTCATGATTTATTTTGAGCTAAAATGACCCTGAGATTGAAAAGCACTGCAAATGAACTCTGAAATGGTTGAAAATTGGCATGGTATCATAATTTCACCCACGTAGCATGTGCTAAAAAGTTGAGAGGGTTACGGCAAAAACTGGATGCACTTCGTGCACGAACTGGACAATCTCTTTCAAAGTGTCAGGGTTTTGGACTAAAACTCTTCTGTTACAAAAGGATTTCAATTTTTTAAACATATTTGAACTCAAGACTTTTTCTGCATTCAATATGCACCATTCAAAGCCACATCATCACTTTTCAAACCTTTTCTGACTTCATTTGCTATTTTTCATGCATTTCATGATTTATTTTGAGCTAAAATGACCCTGAGATTGAAAAGCACTGCAAATGAACTCTGAAATGGTTGAAAATTGGCATGGTATCATAATTTCACCCACGTAGCTTGTGCTAAAAAGTTGAGAGGGTTACGGCAAAAACTGCATGCACTTCGTGTACGAACTGGACAATCTCTATCGAAGTGTCAGGGTTTTGGACAAAAACTCTTCTGTTACAAAAGGATTTCAAATTTTTAAATATATTTGAACTCAAGACTTTTTCTGCATTCAATATGCACCATTCAAAGCCACATCATCACTCTTCAAACCTTTTCTGATTGCTATTTTTCATGCATTTCATGATTTATTTTGAGCTAAAATGACCCTGAGATTGAAAAGCACTGCAAATGAACGCTAAAATGGTTGAAAATCGGCATGGTATCATAATTTCACCCACGTAGCATGTGCTAAAAAGTTGAGAGGGTTACGGCAAAAACTGGATGCACTTCGTGTACGAACTGGACAATCTCTTTCGAAGTGTGAGGGTTTTGGACTAAAACTCTTCTGTTACAAAAGGATTTCAATTTTTTAAACATATTTGAACTCAAGACTTTTTCTGCATTCAATATGCACCATTCAAAGCCACATCATCACTTTTCAAACCTTTTCTGACTTCATTTGCTATTTTTCATGCATTTCATGATTTATTTTGAGCTAAAATGACCCTGAGATTGAAAAGCACTGCAAATGAACTCTGAAATGGTTGAAAATTGGCATGGTATCATAATTTCACCCACGTAGCATGTGCTAAAAAGTTGAGAGGGTTACGGCAAAAACTGGATGCACTTCGTGCACGAACTGGACAATCTCTTTCAAAGTGTCAGGGTTTTGGACTAAAACTCTTCTGTTACAAAAGGATTTCAATTTTTTAAACATATTTGAACTCAAGACTTTTTCTGCATTCAATATGCACCATTCAAAGCCACATCATCACTTTTCAAACCTTTTCTGACTTCATTTGCTATTTTTCATGCATTTCATGATTTATTTTGAGCTAAAATGACCCTGAGATTGAAAAGCACTGCAAATGAACTCTGAAATGGTTGAAAATTGGCATGGTATCATAATTTCACCCACGTAGCTTGTGCTAAAAAGTTGAGAGGGTTACGGCAAAAACTGCATGCACTTCGTGTACGAACTGGACAATCTCTATCGAAGTGTCAGGGTTTTGGACAAAAACTCTTCTGTTACAAAAGGATTTCAAATTTTTAAATATATTTGAACTCAAGACTTTTTCTGCATTCAATATGCACCATTCAAAGCCACATCATCACTCTTCAAACCTTTTCTGATTGCTATTTTTCATGCATTTCATGATTTATTTTGAGCTAAAATGACCCTGAGATTGAAAAGCACTGCAAATGAACGCTAAAATGGTTGAAAATCGGCATGGTATCATAATTTCACCCACGTAGCATGTGCTAAAAAGTTGAGAGGGTTACGGCAAAAACTGGATGCACTTCGTGTACGAACTGGACAATCTCTTTCGAAGTGTGAGGGTTTTGGACTAAAACTCTTCTGTTACAAAAGGATTTCAATTTTTTAAACATATTTGAACTCAAGACTTTTTCTGCATTCAATATGCACCATTCAAAGCCACATCATCACTTTTCAAACCTTTTCTGACTTCATTTGCTATTTTTCATGCATTTCAAGATTTATTTTGAGCTAAAATGACGCTGAGATTGAAAAGCACTGCAAATGAACTCTGAAATGGTTGAAAATTGGCATGGTATCATAATTTCACCCACGTAGCATGTGCTAAAAAGTTGAGAGGGTTACGGCAAAAACTGGATGCACTTCGTGCACGAACTGGACAATCTCTTTCAAAGTGTCAGGGTTTTGGACTAAAACTCTTCTGTTACAAAAGGATTTCAATTTTTTAAACATATTTGAACTCAAGACTTTTTCTGCATTCAATATGCACCATTCAAAGCCACATCATCACTTTTCAAACCTTTTCTGACTTCATTTGCTATTTTTCATGCATTTCATGATTTATTTTGAGCTAAAATGACCCTGAGATTGAAAAGCACTGCAAATGAACTCTGAAATGGTTGAAAATTGGCATGGTATCATAATTTCACCCACGTAGCTTGTGCTAAAAAGTTGAGAGGGTTACGGCAAAAACTGCATGCACTTCGTGTACGAACTGGACAATCTCTATCGAAGTGTCAGGGTTTTGGACAAAAACTCTTCTGTTACAAAAGGATTTCAAATTTTTAAATATATTTGAACTCAAGACTTTTTCTGCATTCAATATGCACCATTCAAAGCCACATCATCACTCTTCAAACCTTTTCTGATTGCTATTTTTCATGCATTTCATGATTTATTTTGAGCTAAAATGACCCTTAGATTGAAAAGCACTGCAAATGAACGCTAAAATGGTTGAAAATCGGCATGGTATCATAATTTCACCCACGTAGCATGTGCTAAAAAGTTGAGAGGGTTACGGCAAAAACTGGATGCACTTCGTGTACGAACTGGACAATCTCTTTCGAAG
Source organism: Elymus sibiricus (assembly GCA_039707655.1). Classification (NCBI taxonomy): domain Eukaryota; kingdom Viridiplantae; phylum Streptophyta; class Magnoliopsida; order Poales; family Poaceae; genus Elymus; species Elymus sibiricus. Next base: position 511,190,949 of record CM077669.1, read on the forward strand.
TGTGAGGGTTTTGGACTAAAACTCTTCTGTTACAAAAGGATTTCAATTTTTTAAACATATTTGAACTCAAGACTTTTTCTGCATTCAATATGCACCATTCAAAGCCACATCATCACTTTTCAAACCTTTTCTGACTTCATTTGCTATTTTTCATGCATTTCATGATTTATTTTGAGCTAAAATGACCCTGAGATTGAAAAGCACTGCAAATGAACTCTGAAATGGTTGAAAATTGGCATGGTGTCATAATTTCACCCACGTAGCATGTGCTAAAAAGTTGAGAGGGTTACGGCAAAAACTGGATGCACTTCGTGCACGAACTGGACAATCTCTTTCAAAGTGTCAGGGTTTTGGACTAAAACTCTTCTGTTACAAAAGGATTTCAATTTTTTAAACATATTTGAACTCAAGACTTTTTCTGCATTCAATATGCACCATTCAAAGCCACATCATCACTTTTCAAACCTTTTCTGACTTCATTTGCTATTTTTCATGCATTTCATGATTTATTTTGAGCTAAAATGACCCTGAGATTGAAAAGCACTGCAAATGAACTCTGAAATGGTTGAAAATTGGCATGGTATCATAATTTCACCCACGTAGCATGTGCTAAAAAGTTGAGAGGGTTACGGCAAAAACTGGATGCACTTCGTGCACGAACTGGACAATCTCTTTCAAAGTGTCAGGGTTTTGGACTAAAACTCTTCTGTTACAAAAGGATTTCAATTTTTTAAACATATTTGAACTCAAGACTTTTTCTGCATTCAATATGCACCATTCAAAGCCACATCATCACTTTTCAAACCTTTTCTGACTTCATTTGCTATTTTTCATGCATTTCATGATTTATTTTGAGCTAAAATGACCCTGAGATTGAAAAGCACTGCAAATGAACTCTGAAATGGTTGAAAATTGGCATGGTATCATAATTTCACCCACGTAGCTTGTGCTAAAAAGTTGAGAGGGTTACGGCAAAAACTGCATGCACTTCGTGTACGAACTGGACAATCTCTATCGAAGTGTCAGGGTTTTGGACAAAAACTCTTCTGTTACAAAAGGATTTCAAATTTTTAAATATATTTGAACTCAAGACTTTTTCTGCATTCAATATGCACCATTCAAAGCCACATCATCACTCTTCAAACCTTTTCTGATTGCTATTTTTCATGCATTTCATGATTTATTTTGAGCTAAAATGACCCTGAGATTGAAAAGCACTGCAAATGAACGCTAAAATGGTTGAAAATCGGCATGGTATCATAATTTCACCCACGTAGCATGTGCTAAAAAGTTGAGAGGGTTACGGCAAAAACTGGATGCACTTCGTGTACGAACTGGACAATCTCTTTCGAAGTGTGAGGGTTTTGGACTAAAACTCTTCTGTTACAAAAGGATTTCAATTTTTTAAACATATTTGAACTCAAGACTTTTTCTGCATTCAATATGCACCATTCAAAGCCACATCATCACTTTTCAAACCTTTTCTGACTTCATTTGCTATTTTTCATGCATTTCATGATTTATTTTGAGCTAAAATGACCCTGAGATTGAAAAGCACTGCAAATGAACTCTGAAATGGTTGAAAATTGGCATGGTATCATAATTTCACCCACGTAGCATGTGCTAAAAAGTTGAGAGGGTTACGGCAAAAACTGGATGCACTTCGTGCACGAACTGGACAATCTCTTTCAAAGTGTCAGGGTTTTGGACTAAAACTCTTCTGTTACAAAAGGATTTCAATTTTTTAAACATATTTGAACTCAAGACTTTTTCTGCATTCAATATGCACCATTCAAAGCCACATCATCACTTTTCAAACCTTTTCTGACTTCATTTGCTATTTTTCATGCATTTCATGATTTATTTTGAGCTAAAATGACCCTGAGATTGAAAAGCACTGCAAATGAACTCTGAAATGGTTGAAAATTGGCATGGTATCATAATTTCACCCACGTAGCATGTGCTAAAAAGTTGAGAGGGTTACGGCAAAAACTGGATGCACTTCGTGCACGAACTGGACAATCTCTTTCAAAGTGTCAGGGTTTTGGACTAAAACTCTTCTGTTACAAAAGGATTTCAATTTTTTAAACATATTTGAACTCAAGACTTTTTCTGCATTCAATATGCACCATTCAAAGCCACATCATCACTTTTCAAACCTTTTCTGACTTCATTTGCTATTTTTCATGCATTTCATGATTTATTTTGAGCTAAAATGACCCTGAGATTGAAAAGCACTGCAAATGAACTCTGAAATGGTTGAAAATTGGCATGGTATCATAATTTCACCCACGTAGCTTGTGCTAAAAAGTTGAGAGGGTTACGGCAAAAACTGCATGCACTTCGTGTACGAACTGGACAATCTCTATCGAAGTGTCAGGGTTTTGGACAAAAACTCTTCTGTTACAAAAGGATTTCAAATTTTTAAATATATTTGAACTCAAGACTTTTTCTGCATTCAATATGCACCATTCAAAGCCACATCATCACTCTTCAAACCTTTTCTGATTGCTATTTTTCATGCATTTCATGATTTATTTTGAGCTAAAATGACCCTGAGATTGAAAAGCACTGCAAATGAACGCTAAAATGGTTGAAAATCGGCATGGTATCATAATTTCACCCACGTAGCATGTGCTAAAAAGTTGAGAGGGTTACGGCAAAAACTGGATGCACTTCGTGTACGAACTGGACAATCTCTTTCGAAGTGTGAGGGTTTTGGACTAAAACTCTTCTGTTACAAAAGGATTTCAATTTTTTTAACATATTTGAACTCAAGACTTTTTCTGCATTCAATATGCACCATTCAAAGCCACATCATCACTTTTCAAACCTTTTCTGACTTCATTTGCTATTTTTCATGCATTTCATGATTTATTTTGAGCTAAAATGACCCTGAGATTGAAAAGCACTGCAAATGAACTCTGAAATGGTTGAAAATTGGCATGGTATCATAATTTCACCCACGTAGCTTGTGCTAAAAAGTTGAGAGGGTTACGGCAAAAACTGCATGCACTTCGTGTACGAACTGGACAATCTCTTTCGAAGTGTCAGGGTTTTGGACTAAAACTCTTCTGTTACAGAAGGATTTCAATTTTTTAAACATATTTGAACTCAAGACTTTTTCTGCATTCAATATGCACCATTCAAAGCCACATCATCACTTTTCAAACCTTTTCTGACTTCATTTGCTATTTTTCATGCATTTCATGATTTATTTTGAGCTAAAATGACCCTAAGATTGAAAAGCACTGGAAATGAACTCTGAAATGGTTGAAAATTGGCATGGTATCATAATTTCACTCACGTAGCATGTGCTAAAAAGTTGAGAGGGTTACCGGAAAAACTGGATGCACTTCGTGTACAAACTGGACAATCTCCTTCGAAGTGTCAGGGTTTTGGAGAAAAACTCTTCTGTTACAAAAGGATTTCAATTTTTTAAACATATTTGAACTCAAGACTTTTTCTGCATTCAATATGCACCATTCAAAGCCACATCATCACTTTTCAAACCTTTTCTGATTTCATTTGCTATTTTTCATGCATTTCATGATTTATTTTGAGCTAAAATGACCCTGAGATTGAAAAGCACTGCAAATGAACTCTGAAATGGTTGAAAATTGGCATGGTATCATAATTTCACTCACGTAGCATGTGCTAAAAAGTTGAGAGGGTTACCGGAAAAACTGGATGCACTTCGTGTACAAACTGGACAATCTCCTTCGAAGTGTCAGGGTTTTGGAGAAAAACTCTTCTGTTACAAAAGGATTTCAATTTTTTAAACATATTTGAACTCAAGACTTTTTCTGCATTCAATATGCACCATTCAAAGCCACATCATCACTTTTCAAACCTTTTCTGATTTCATTTGCTATTTTTCATGCATTTCATGATTTATTTTGAGCTAAAATGACCCTGAGATTGAAAAGCACTGCAAATGAACTCTGAAATGGTTGAAAATTGGCATGGTATCATAATTTCACTCACGTAGCATGTGCTAAAAAGTTGAGAGGGTTACCGGAAAAACTGGATGCACTTCGTGTACAAACTGGACAATCTCCTTCGAAGTGTCAGGGTTTTGGAGAAAAACTCTTCTGTTACAAAAGGATTTCAATTTTTTAAACATATTTGAACTCAAGACTTTTTCTGCATTCAATATGCACCATTCAAAGCCACATCATCACTTTTCAAACCTTTTCTGATTTCATTTGCTATTTTTCATGCATTTCATGATTTATTTTGAGCTAAAATGACCCTGAGATTGAAAAGCACTGCAAATGAACTCTGAAATGGTTGAAAATTGGCATGGTATCATAATTTCACCCACGTAGCATGTGCTAAAAAGTTGAGAGGGTTACGGCAAAAACTGGATGCACTTCGTGCACGAACTGGACAATCTCTTTCAAAGTGTCAGGGTTTTGGACTAAAACTCTTCTGTTACAAAAGGATTTCAATTTTTTAAACATATTTGAACTCAAGACTTTTTCTGCATTCAATATGCACCATTCAAAGCCACATCATCACTTTTCAAACCTTTTCTGACTTCATTTGCTATTTTTCATGCATTTCATGATTTATTTTGAGCTAAAATGACCCTGAGATTGAAAAGCACTGCAAATGAACTCTGAAATGGTTGAAAATTGGCATGGTATCATAATTTCACCCACGTAGCATGTGCTAAAAAGTTGAGAGGGTTACGGCAAAAACTGGATGCACTTCGTGCACGAACTGGACAATCTCTTTCAAAGTGTCAGGGTTTTGGACTAAAACTCTTCTGTTACAAAAGGATTTCAATTTTTTAAACATATTTGAACTCAAGACTTTTTCTGCATTCAATATGCACCATTCAAAGCCACATCATCACTTTTCAAACCTTTTCTGACTTCATTTGCTATTTTTCATGCATTTCATGATTTATTTTGAGCTAAAATGACCCTGAGATTGAAAAGCACTGCAAATGAACTCTGAAATGGTTGAAAATTGGCATGGTATCATAATTTCACCCACGTAGCTTGTGCTAAAAAGTTGAGAGGGTTACGGCAAAAACTGCATGCACTTCGTGTACGAACTGGACAATCTCTATCGAAGTGTCAGGGTTTTGGACAAAAACTCTTCTGTTACAAAAGGATTTCAAATTTTTAAATATATTTGAACTCAAGACTTTTTCTGCATTCAATATGCACCATTCAAAGCCACATCATCACTCTTCAAACCTTTTCTGATTGCTATTTTTCATGCATTTCATGATTTATTTTGAGCTAAAATGACCCTGAGATTGAAAAGCACTGCAAATGAACGCTAAAATGGTTGAAAATCGGCATGGTATCATAATTTCACCCACGTAGCATGTGCTAAAAAGTTGAGAGGGTTACGGCAAAAACTGGATGCACTTCGTGTACGAACTGGACAATCTCTTTCGAAGTGTGAGGGTTTTGGACTAAAACTCTTCTGTTACAAAAGGATTTCAATTTTTTAAACATATTTGAACTCAAGACTTTTTCTGCATTCAATATGCACCATTCAAAGCCACATCATCACTTTTCAAACCTTTTCTGACTTCATTTGCTATTTTTCATGCATTTCATGATTTATTTTGAGCTAAAATGACCCTGAGATTGAAAAGCACTGCAAATGAACTCTGAAATGGTTGAAAATTGGCATGGTATCATAATTTCACCCACGTAGCATGTGCTAAAAAGTTGAGAGGGTTACGGCAAAAACTGGATGCACTTCGTGCACGAACTGGACAATCTCTTTCAAAGTGTCAGGGTTTTGGACTAAAACTCTTCTGTTACAAAAGGATTTCAATTTTTTAAACATATTTGAACTCAAGACTTTTTCTGCATTCAATATGCACCATTCAAAGCCACATCATCACTTTTCAAACCTTTTCTGACTTCATTTGCTATTTTTCATGCATTTCATGATTTATTTTGAGCTAAAATGACCCTGAGATTGAAAAGCACTGCAAATGAACTCTGAAATGGTTGAAAATTGGCATGGTATCATAATTTCACCCACGTAGCATGTGCTAAAAAGTTGAGAGGGTTACGGCAAAAACTGGATGCACTTCGTGCACGAACTGGACAATCTCTTTCAAAGTGTCAGGGTTTTGGACTAAAACTCTTCTGTTACAAAAGGATTTCAATTTTTTAAACATATTTGAACTCAAGACTTTTTCTGCATTCAATATGCACCATTCAAAGCCACATCATCACTTTTCAAACCTTTTCTGACTTCATTTGCTATTTTTCATGCATTTCATGATTTATTTTGAGCTAAAATGACCCTGAGATTGAAAAGCACTGCAAATGAACTCTGAAATGGTTGAAAATTGGCATGGTATCATAATTTCACCCACGTAGCTTGTGCTAAAAAGTTGAGAGGGTTACGGCAAAAACTGCATGCACTTCGTGTACGAACTGGACAATCTCTATCGAAGTGTCAGGGTTTTGGACAAAAACTCTTCTGTTACAAAAGGATTTCAAATTTTTAAATATATTTGAACTCAAGACTTTTTCTGCATTCAATATGCACCATTCAAAGCCACATCATCACTCTTCAAACCTTTTCTGATTGCTATTTTTCATGCATTTCATGATTTATTTTGAGCTAAAATGACCCTGAGATTGAAAAGCACTGCAAATGAACGCTAAAATGGTTGAAAATCGGCATGGTATCATAATTTCACCCACGTAGCATGTGCTAAAAAGTTGAGAGGGTTACGGCAAAAACTGGATGCACTTCGTGTACGAACTGGACAATCTCTTTCGAAGTGTGAGGGTTTTGGACTAAAACTCTTCTGTTACAAAAGGATTTCAATTTTTTAAACATATTTGAACTCAAGACTTTTTCTGCATTCAATATGCACCATTCAAAGCCACATCATCACTTTTCAAACCTTTTCTGACTTCATTTGCTATTTTTCATGCATTTCATGATTTATTTTGAGCTAAAATGACCCTGAGATTGAAAAGCACTGCAAATGAACTCTGAAATGGTTGAAAATTGGCATGGTATCATAATTTCACCCACGTAGCATGTGCTAAAAAGTTGAGAGGGTTACGGCAAAAACTGGATGCACTTCGTGCACGAACTGGACAATCTCTTTCAAAGTGTCAGGGTTTTGGACTAAAACTCTTCTGTTACAAAAGGATTTCAATTTTTTAAACATATTTGAACTCAAGACTTTTTCTGCATTCAATATGCACCATTCAAAGCCACATCATCACTTTTCAAACCTTTTCTGACTTCATTTGCTATTTTTCATGCATTTCATGATTTATTTTGAGCTAAAATGACCCTGAGATTGAAAAGCACTGCAAATGAACTCTGAAATGGTTGAAAATTGGCATGGTATCATAATTTCACCCATGTAGCTTGTGCTAAAAAGTTGAGAGGGTTACGGCAAAAACTGCATGCACTTCGTGTACGAACTGGACAATCTCTATCGAAGTGTCAGGGTTTTGGACAAAAACTCTTCTGTTACAAAAGGATTTCAAATTTTTAAATATATTTGAACTCAAGACTTTTTCTGCATTCAATATGCACCATTCAAAGCCACATCATCACTCTTCAAACCTTTTCTGATTGCTATTTTTCATGCATTTCATGATTTATTTTGAGCTAAAATGACCCTGAGATTGAAAAGCACTGCAAATGAACGCTAAAATGGTTGAAAATCGGCATGGTATCATAATTTCACCCACGTAGCATGTGCTAAAAAGTTGAGAGGGTTACGGCAAAAACTGGATGCACTTCGTGTACGAACTGGACAATCTCTTTCGAAGTGTGAGGGTTTTGGACTAAAACTCTTCTGTTACAAAAGGATTTCAATTTTTTAAACATATTTGAACTCAAGACTTTTTCTGCATTCAATATGCACCATTCAAAGCCACATCATCACTTTTCAAACCTTTTCTGACTTCATTTGCTATTTTTCATGCATTTCATGATTTATTTTGAGCTAAAATGACCCTGAGATTGAAAAGCACTGCAAATGAACTCTGAAATGGTTGAAAATTGGCATGGTATCATAATTTCACCCACGTAGCATGTGCTAAAAAGTTGAGAGGGTTACGGCAAAAACTGGATGCACTTCGTGCACGAACTGGACAATCTCTTTCAAAGTGTCAGGGTTTTGGACTAAAACTCTTCTGTTACAAAAGGATTTCAATTTTTTAAACATATTTGAACTCAAGACTTTTTCTGCATTCAATATGCACCATTCAAAGCCACATCATCACTTTTCAAACCTTTTCTGACTTCATTTGCTATTTTTCATGCATTTCATGATTTATTTTGAGCTAAAATGACCCTGAGATTGAAAAGCACTGCAAATGAACTCTGAAATGGTTGAAAATTGGCATGGTATCATAATTTCACCCACGTAGCATGTGCTAAAAAGTTGAGAGGGTTACGGCAAAAACTGGATGCACTTCGTGCACGAACTGGACAATCTCTTTCAAAGTGTCAGGGTTTTGGACTAAAACTCTTCTGTTACAAAAGGATTTCAATTTTTTAAACATATTTGAACTCAAGACTTTTTCTGCATTCAATATGCACCATTCAAAGCCACATCATCACTTTTCAAACCTTTTCTGACTTCATTTGCTATTTTTCATGCATTTCATGATTTATTTTGAGCTAAAATGACCCTGAGATTGAAAAGCACTGCAAATGAACTCTGAAATGGTTGAAAATTGGCATGGTATCATAATTTCACCCACGTAGCTTGTGCTAAAAAGTTGAGAGGGTTACGGCAAAAACTGCATGCACTTCGTGTACGAACTGGACAATCTCTATCGAAGTGTCAGGGTTTTGGACAAAAACTCTTCTGTTACAAAAGGATTTCAAATTTTTAAATATATTTGAACTCAAGACTTTTTCTGCATTCAATATGCACCATTCAAAGCCACATCATCACTCTTCAAACCTTTTCTGATTGCTATTTTTCATGCATTTCATGATTTATTTTGAGCTAAAATGACCCTGAGATTGAAAAGCACTGCAAATGAACGCTAAAATGGTTGAAAATCGGCATGGTATCATAATTTCACCCACGTAGCATGTGCTAAAAAGTTGAGAGGGTTACGGCAAAAACTGGATGCACTTCGTGTACGAACTGGACAATCTCTTTCGAAGTGTGAGGGTTTTGGACTAAAACTCTTCTGTTACAAAAGGATTTCAATTTTTTAAACATATTTGAACTCAAGACTTTTTCTGCATTCAATATGCACCATTCAAAGCCACATCATCACTTTTCAAACCTTTTCTGACTTCATTTGCTATTTTTCATGCATTTCATGATTTATTTTGAGCTAAAATGACCCTGAGATTGAAAAGCACTGCAAATGAACTCTGAAATGGTTGAAAATTGGCATGGTATCATAATTTCACCCACGTAGCTTGTGCTAAAAAGTTGAGAGGGTTACGGCAAAAACTGCATGCACTTCGTGTACGAACTGGACAATCTCTTTTGAAGTGTCAGGGTTTTGGACTAAAACTCTTCTGTTACAAAAGGATTTCAATTTTTTAAACATATTTGAACTCAAGACTTTTTCTGCATTCAATATGCACCATTCGAAGCCACATCATCACTTTTCAAACCTTTTCTGACTTCATTTGCTATTTTTCATGCATTTCATGATTTATTTTGAGCTAAAATGACCCTGAGATTGTAAAGCACTGCAAATGTACTCTGAAATGGTTGAAAATTGGCATGGTATCATAATTTCACCCACGTAGCATGTGCTAAAAAGTTGAGAGGGTTACGGCAAAAACTAGATGCACTTCGTGTACGAACTGGACAATCTCTTTCGAAGTGTCAGGGTTTTGGACAAAAACTCTTCTGTTACAAAAGGATTTCAAATTTTTAAATATATTTGAACTCGAGAGTTTTTCTGCATTCAATATGCAACATTCAAATCCACATCATCACTCTTCAAACCTTTTCTGATTGCTATTTTTCATGCATTTCATGATTTATTTTTCGCTAAAATGACCCTGAGATTGAAAAGCACTGCAAATGAACTCTGAAATGGTTGAAAATTGGCATGGTATCATAATTTCACCCACGTAGCATGTGCTAAAAATTTGAGAGGGTTACGGCAAAAACTGGATGCACTTCGTGTACGAACTGGACAATCTCTTTCGAAGTGTCAGGGTTTTGGACTAAAACTCTTCTGTTACAAAAGGATTTCAATTTTTTAAACATATTTGAACTCAAGACTTTTTCTGCATTCAATATGCACCATTCAAAGCCACATCATCACTTTTCAAACCTTTTCTGACTTCATTTGCTATTTTTCATGCATTTCATGATTTATTTTGAGCTAAAATGACCCTGAGATTGAAAAGCACTGCAAATGAACTCTGAAATGGTTGAAAATTGGCATGGTTTCATAATTTCACCCACGTAGCTTGTGCTAAAAAGTTGAGAGGGTTACGGCAAAAACTGCATGCACTTCGTGTACGAACTGGACAATCTCTTTCGAAGTGTCAGGGTTTTGGACTAAAACTCTTCTGTTACAGAAGGATTTCAATTTTTTAAACATATTTGAACTCAAGACTTTTTCTGCATTCAATATGCACCATTCAAAGCCACATCATCACTTTTCAAACCTTTTCTGACTTCATTTGCTATTTTTCATGCATTTCATGATTTATTTTGAGCTAAAATGACCCTAAGATTGAAAAGCACTGGAAATGAACTCTGAAATGGTTGAAAATTGGCATGGTATCATAATTTCACTCACGTAGCATGTGCTAAAAAGTTGAGAGGGTTACCGGAAAAACTGGATGCACTTCGTGTACAAACTGGACAATCTCCTTCGAAGTGTCAGGGTTTTGGAGAAAAACTGTTCTGTTACAAAAGGATTTCAATTTTTTAAACATATTTGAACTCAAGACTTTTTCTGCATTCAATATGCACCATTCAAAGCCACATCATCACTTTTCAAACCTTTTCTGATTTCATTTGCTATTTTTCATGCATTTCATGATTTATTTTGAGCTAAAATGACCCTGAGATTGAAAAGCACTGCAAATGAACTCTGAAATGGTTGAAAATTGGCATGGTATCATAATTTCACTCACGTAGCATGTGCTAAAAAGTTGAGAGGGTTACCGGAAAAACTGGATGCACTTCGTGTACAAACTGGACAATCTCCTTCGAAGTGTCAGGGTTTTGGAGAAAAACTCTTCTGTTACAAAAGGATTTCAATTTTTTAAACATATTTGAACTCAAGACTTTTTCTGCATTCAATATGCACCATTCAAAGCCACATCATCACTTTTCAAACCTTTTCTGATTTCATTTGCTATTTTTCATGCATTTCATGATTTATTTTGAGCTAAAATGACCCTGAGATTGAAAAGCACTGCAAATGAACTCTGAAATGGTTGAAAATTGGCATGGTATCATAATTTCACCCACGTAGCATGTGCTAAAAAGTTGAGAGGGTTACGGCAAAAACTGGATGCACTTCGTGCACGAACTGGACAATCTCTTTCAAAGTGTCAGGGTTTTGGACTAAAACTCTTCTGTTACAAAAGGATTTCAATTTTTTAAACATATTTGAACTCAAGACTTTTTCTGCATTCAATATGCACCATTCAAAGCCACATCATCACTTTTCAAACCTTTTCTGACTTCATTTGCTATTTTTCATGCATTTCATGATTTATTTTGAGCTAAAATGACCCTGAGATTGAAAAGCACTGCAAATGAACTCTGAAATGGTTGAAAATTGGCATGGTATCATAATTTCACCCACGTAGCTTGTGCTAAAAAGTTGAGAGGGTTACGGCAAAAACTGCATGCACTTCGTGTACGAACTGGACAATCTCTATCGAAGTGTCAGGGTTTTGGACAAAAACTCTTCTGTTACAAAAGGATTTCAAATTTTTAAATATATTTGAACTCAAGACTTTTTCTGCATTCAATATGCACCATTCAAAGCCACATCATCACTCTTCAAACCTTTTCTGATTGCTATTTTTCATGCATTTCATGATTTATTTTGAGCTAAAATGACCCTGAGATTGAAAAGCACTGCAAATGAACGCTAAAATGGTTGAAAATCGGCATGGTATCATAATTTCACCCACGTAGCATGTGCTAAAAAGTTGAGAGGGTTACGGCAAAAACTGGATGCACTTCGTGTACGAACTGGACAATCTCTTTCGAAGTGTGAGGGTTTTGGACTAAAACTCTTCTGTTACAAAAGGATTTCAATTTTTTAAACATATTTGAACTCAAGACTTTTTCTGCATTCAATATGCACCATTCAAAGCCACATCATCACTTTTCAAACCTTTTCTGACTTCATTTGCTATTTTTCATGCATTTCATGATTTATTTTGAGCTAAAATGACCCTGAGATTGAAAAGCACTGCAAATGAACTCTGAAATGGTTGAAAATTGGCATGGTATCATAATTTCACCCACGTAGCTTGTGCTAAAAAGTTGAGAGGGTTACGGCAAAAACTGCATGCACTTCGTGTACGAACTGGACAATCTCTTTTGAAGTGTCAGGGTTTTGGACTAAAACTCTTCTGTTACAAAAGGATTTCAATTTTTTAAACATATTTGAACTCAAGACTTTTTCTGCATTCAATATGCACCATTCGAAGCCACATCATCACTTTTCAAACCTTTTCTGACTTCATTTGCTATTTTTCATGCATTTCATGATTTATTTTGAGCTAAAATGACCCTGAGATTGTAAAGCACTGCAAATGTACTCTGAAATGGTTGAAAATTGGCATGGTATCATAATTTCACCCACGTAGCATGTGCTAAAAAGTTGAGAGGGTTACGGCAAAAACTAGATGCACTTCGTGTACGAACTGGACAATCTCTTTCGAAGTGTCAGGGTTTTGGACAAAAACTCTTCTGTTACAAAAGGATTTCAAATTTTTAAATATATTTGAACTCAAGAGTTTTTCTGCATTCAATATGCAACATTCAAATCCACATCATCACTCTTCAAACCTTTTCTGATTGCTATTTTTCATGCATTTCATGATTTATTTTTCGCTAAAATGACCCTGAGATTGAAAAGCACTGCAAATGAACTCTGAAATGGTTGAAAATTGGCATGGTATCATAATTTCACCCACGTAGCATGTGCTAAAAATTTGAGAGGGTTACGGCAAAAACTGGATGCACTTCGTGTACGAACTGGACAATCTCTTTCGAAGTGTCAGGGTTTTGGACTAAAACTCTTCTGTTACAAAAGGATTTCAATTTTTTAAACATATTTGAACTCAAGACTTTTTCTGCATTCAATATGCACCATTCAAAGCCACATCATCACTTTTCAAACCTTTTCTGACTTCATTTGCTATTTTTCATGCATTTCATGATTTATTTTGAGCTAAAATGACCCTGAGATTGAAAAGCACTGCAAATGAACTCTGAAATGGTTGAAAATTGGCATGGTTTCATAATTTCACCCACGTAGCTTGTGCTAAAAAGTTGAGAGGGTTACGGCAAAAACTGCATGCACTTCGTGTACGAACTGGACAATCTCTTTCGAAGTGTCAGGGTTTTGGACTAAAACTCTTCTGTTACAGAAGGATTTCAATTTTTTAAACATATTTGAACTCAAGACTTTTTCTGCATTCAATATGCACCATTCAAAGCCACATCATCACTTTTCAAACCTTTTCTGACTTCATTTGCTATTTTTCATGCATTTCATGATTTATTTTGAGCTAAAATGACCCTAAGATTGAAAAGCACTGGAAATGAACTCTGAAATGGTTGAAAATTGGCATGGTATCATAATTTCACTCACGTAGCATGTGCTAAAAAGTTGAGAGGGTTACCGGAAAAACTGGATGCACTTCGTGTACAAACTGGACAATCTCCTTCGAAGTGTCAGGGTTTTGGAGAAAAACTCTTCTGTTACAAAAGGATTTCAATTTTTTAAACATATTTGAACTCAAGACTTTTTCTGCATTCAATATGCACCATTCAAAGCCACATCATCACTTTTCAAACCTTTTCTGATTTCATTTGCTATTTTTCATGCATTTCATGATTTATTTTGAGCTAAAATGACCCTGAGATTGAAAAGCACTGCAAATGAACTCTGAAATGGTTGAAAATTGGCATGGTATCATAATTTCACTCACGTAGCATGTGCTAAAAAGTTGAGAGGGTTACCGGAAAAACTGGATGCACTTCGTGTACAAACTGGACAATCTCCTTCGAAGTGTCAGGGTTTTGGAGAAAAACTCTTCTGTTACAAAAGGATTTCAATTTTTTAAACATATTTGAACTCAAGACTTTTTCTGCATTCAATATGCACCATTCAAAGCCACATCATCACTTTTCAAACCTTTTCTGATTTCATTTGCTATTTTTCATGCATTTCATGATTTATTTTGAGCTAAAATGACCCTGAGATTGAAAAGCACTGCAAATGAACTCTGAAATGGTTGAAAATTGGCATGGTATCATAATTTCACCCACGTAGCATGTGCTAAAAAGTTGAGAGGGTTACGGCAAAAACTGGATGCACTTCGTGCACGAACTGGACAATCTCTTTCAAAGTGTCAGGGTTTTGGACTAAAACTCTTCTGTTACAAAAGGATTTCAATTTTTTAAACATATTTGAACTCAAGACTTTTTCTGCATTCAATATGCACCATTCAAAGCCACATCATCACTTTTCAAACCTTTTCTGACTTCATTTGCTATTTTTCATGCATTTCATGATTTATTTTGAGCTAAAATGACCCTGAGATTGAAAAGCACTGCAAATGAACTCTGAAATGGTTGAAAATTGGCATGGTATCATAATTTCACCCACGTAGCATGTGCTAAAAAGTTGAGAGGGTTACGGCAAAAACTGGATGCACTTCGTGCACGAACTGGACAATCTCTTTCAAAGTGTCAGGGTTTTGGACTAAAACTCTTCTGTTACAAAAGGATTTCAATTTTTTAAACATATTTGAACTCAAGACTTTTTCTGCATTCAATATGCACCATTCAAAGCCACATCATCACTTTTCAAACCTTTTCTGACTTCATTTGCTATTTTTCATGCATTTCATGATTTATTTTGAGCTAAAATGACCCTGAGATTGAAAAGCACTGCAAATGAACTCTGAAATGGTTGAAAATTGGCATGGTATCATAATTTCACCCACGTAGCTTGTGCTAAAAAGTTGAGAGGGTTACGGCAAAAACTGCATGCACTTCGTGTACGAACTGGACAATCTCTATCGAAGTGTCAGGGTTTTGGACAAAAACTCTTCTGTTACAAAAGGATTTCAAATTTTTAAATATATTTGAACTCAAGACTTTTTCTGCATTCAATATGCACCATTCAAAGCCACATCATCACTCTTCAAACCTTTTCTGATTGCTATTTTTCATGCATTTCATGATTTATTTTGAGCTAAAATGACCCTGAGATTGAAAAGCACTGCAAATGAACGCTAAAATGGTTGAAAATCGGCATGGTATCATAATTTCACCCACGTAGCATGTGCTAAAAAGTTGAGAGGGTTACGGCAAAAACTGGATGCACTTCGTGTACGAACTGGACAATCTCTTTCGAAGTGTGAGGGTTTTGGACTAAAACTCTTCTGTTACAAAAGGATTTCAATTTTTTAAACATATTTGAACTCAAGACTTTTTCTGCATTCAATATGCACCATTCAAAGCCACATCATCACTTTTCAAACCTTTTCTGACTTCATTTGCTATTTTTCATGCATTTCATGATTTATTTTGAGCTAAAATGACCCTAAGATTGAAAAGCACTGGAAATGAACTCTGAAATGGTTGAAAATTGGCATGGTATCATAATTTCACTCACGTAGCATGTGCTAAAAAGTTGAGAGGGTTACCGGAAAAACTGGATGCACTTCGTGTACAAACTGGACAATCTCCTTCGAAGTGTCAGGGTTTTGGAGAAAAACTCTTCTGTTACAAAAGGATTTCAATTTTTTAAACATATTTGAACTCAAGACTTTTTCTGCATTCAATATGCACCATTCAAAGCCACATCATCACTTTTCAAACCTTTTCTGATTTCATTTGCTATTTTTCATGCATTTCATGATTTATTTTGAGCTAAAATGACCCTGAGATTGAAAAGCACTGCAAATGAACTCTGAAATGGTTGAAAATTGGCATGGTTTCATAATTTCACCCACGTAGCTTGTGCTAAAAAGTTGAGAGGGTTACGGCAAAAACTGCATGCACTTCGTGTACGAACTGGACAATCTCTTTCGAAGTGTCAGGGTTTTGGACTAAAACTCTTCTGTTACAGAAGGATTTCAATTTTTTAAACATATTTGAACTCAAGACTTTTTCTGCATTCAATATGCACCATTCAAAGCCACATCATCACTTTTCAAACCTTTTCTGACTTCATTTGCTATTTTTCATGCATTTCATGATTTATTTTGAGCTAAAATGACCCTAAGATTGAAAAGCACTGGAAATGAACTCTGAAATGGTTGAAAATTGGCATGGTATCATAATTTCACTCACGTAGCATGTGCTAAAAAGTTGAGAGGGTTACCGGAAAAACTGGATGCACTTCGTGTACAAACTGGACAATCTCCTTCGAAGTGTCAGGGTTTTGGAGAAAAACTCTTCTGTTACAAAAGGATTTCAATTTTTTAAACATATTTGAACTCAAGACTTTTTCTGCATTCAATATGCACCATTCAAAGCCACATCATCACTTTTCAAACCTTTTCTGATTTCATTTGCTATTTTTCATGCATTTCATGATTTATTTTGAGCTAAAATGACCCTGAGATTGAAAAGCACTGCAAATGAACTCTGAAATGGTTGAAAATTGGCATGGTATCATAATTTCACTCACGTAGCATGTGCTAAAAAGTTGAGAGGGTTACCGGAAAAACTGGATGCACTTCGTGTACAAACTGGACAATCTCCTTCGAAGTGTCAGGGTTTTGGAGAAAAACTCTTCTGTTACAAAAGGATTTCAATTTTTTAAACATATTTGAACTCAAGACTTTTTCTGCATTCAATATGCACCATTCAAAGCCACATCATCACTTTTCAAACCTTTTCTGATTTCATTTGCTATTTTTCATGCATTTCATGATTTATTTTGAGCTAAAATGACCCTGAGATTGAAAAGCACTGCAAATGAACTCTGAAATGGTTGAAAATTGGCATGGTATCATAATTTCACCCACGTAGCATGTGCTAAAAAGTTGAGAGGGTTACGGCAAAAACTGGATGCACTTCGTGCACGAACTGGACAATCTCTTTCAAAGTGTCAGGGTTTTGGACTAAAACTCTTCTGTTACAAAAGGATTTCAATTTTTTAAACATATTTGAACTCAAGACTTTTTCTGCATTCAATATGCACCATTCAAAGCCACATCATCACTTTTCAAACCTTTTCTGACTTCATTTGCTATTTTTCATGCATTTCATGATTTATTTTGAGCTAAAATGACCCTGAGATTGAAAAGCACTGCAAATGAACTCTGAAATGGTTGAAAATTGGCATGGTATCATAATTTCACCCACGTAGCATGTGCTAAAAAGTTGAGAGGGTTACGGCAAAAACTGGATGCACTTCGTGCACGAACTGGACAATCTCTTTCAAAGTGTCAGGGTTTTGGACTAAAACTCTTCTGTTACAAAAGGATTTCAATTTTTTAAACATATTTGAACTCAAGACTTTTTCTGCATTCAATATGCACCATTCAAAGCCACATCATCACTTTTCAAACCTTTTCTGACTTCATTTGCTATTTTTCATGCATTTCATGATTTATTTTGAGCTAAAATGACCCTGAGATTGAAAAGCACTGCAAATGAACTCTGAAATGGTTGAAAATTGGCATGGTATCATAATTTCACCCACGTAGCTTGTGCTAAAAAGTTGAGAGGGTTACGGCAAAAACTGCATGCACTTCGTGTACGAACTGGACAATCTCTATCGAAGTGTCAGGGTTTTGGACAAAAACTCTTCTGTTACAAAAGGATTTCAAATTTTTAAATATATTTGAACTCAAGACTTTTTCTGCATTCAATATGCACCATTCAAAGCCACATCATCACTCTTCAAACCTTTTCTGATTGCTATTTTTCATGCATTTCATGATTTATTTTGAGCTAAAATGACCCTGAGATTGAAAAGCACTGCAAATGAACGCTAAAATGGTTGAAAATCGGCATGGTATCATAATTTCACCCACGTAGCATGTGCTAAAAAGTTGAGAGGGTTACGGCAAAAACTGGATGCACTTCGTGTACGAACTGGACAATCTCTTTCGAAGTGTGAGGGTTTTGGACTAAAACTCTTCTGTTACAAAAGGATTTCAATTTTTTAAACATATTTGAACTCAAGACTTTTTCTGCATTCAATATGCACCATTCAAAGCCACATCATCACTTTTCAAACCTTTTCTGACTTCATTTGCTATTTTTCATGCATTTCATGATTTATTTTGAGCTAAAATGACCCTAAGATTGAAAAGCACTGGAAATGAACTCTGAAATGGTTGAAAATTGGCATGGTATCATAATTTCACTCACGTAGCATGTGCTAAAAAGTTGAGAGGGTTACCGGAAAAACTGGATGCACTTCGTGTACAAACTGGACAATCTCCTTCGAAGTGTCAGGGTTTTGGAGAAAAACTCTTCTGTTACAAAAGGATTTCAATTTTTTAAACATATTTGAACTCAAGACTTTTTCTGCATTCAATATGCACCATTCAAAGCCACATCATCACTTTTCAAACCTTTTCTGATTTCATTTGCTATTTTTCATGCATTTCATGATTTATTTTGAGCTAAAATGACCCTGAGATTGAAAAGCACTGCAAATGAACTCTGAAATGGTTGAAAATTGGCATGGTTTCATAATTTCACCCACGTAGCTTGTGCTAAAAAGTTGAGAGGGTTACGGCAAAAACTGCATGCACTTCGTGTACGAACTGGACAATCTCTTTCGAAGTGTCAGGGTTTTGGACTAAAACTCTTCTGTTACAGAAGGATTTCAATTTTTTAAACATATTTGAACTCAAGACTTTTTCTGCATTCAATATGCACCATTCAAAGCCACATCATCACTTTTCAAACCTTTTCTGACTTCATTTGCTATTTTTCATGCATTTCATGATTTATTTTGAGCTAAAATGACCCTAAGATTGAAAAGCACTGGAAATGAACTCTGAAATGGTTGAAAATTGGCATGGTATCATAATTTCACTCACGTAGCATGTGCTAAAAAGTTGAGAGGGTTACCGGAAAAACTGGATGCACTTCGTGTACAAACTGGACAATCTCCTTCGAAGTGTCAGGGTTTTGGAGAAAAACTCTTCTGTTACAAAAGGATTTCAATTTTTTAAACATATTTGAACTCAAGACTTTTTCTGCATTCAATATGCACCATTCAAAGCCACATCATCACTTTTCAAACCTTTTCTGATTTCATTTGCTATTTTTCATGCATTTCATGATTTATTTTGAGCTAAAATGACCCTGAGATTGAAAAGCACTGCAAATGAACTCTGAAATGGTTGAAAATTGGCATGGTATCATAATTTCACTCACGTAGCATGTGCTAAAAAGTTGAGAGGGTTACCGGAAAAACTGGATGCACTTCGTGTACAAACTGGACAATCTCCTTCGAAGTGTCAGGGTTTTGGAGAAAAACTCTTCTGTTACAAAAGGATTTCAATTTTTTAAACATATTTGAACTCAAGACTTTTTCTGCATTCAATATGCACCATTCAAAGCCACATCATCACTTTTCAAACCTTTTCTGATTTCATTTGCTATTTTTCATGCATTTCATGATTTATTTTGAGCTAAAATGACCCTGAGATTGAAAAGCACTGCAAATGAACTCTGAAATGGTTGAAAATTGGCATGGTATCATAATTTCACCCACGTAGCATGTGCTAAAAAGTTGAGAGGGTTACGGCAAAAACTGGATGCACTTCGTGCACGAACTGGACAATCTCTTTCAAAGTGTCAGGGTTTTGGACTAAAACTCTTCTGTTACAAAAGGATTTCAATTTTTTAAACATATTTGAACTCAAGACTTTTTCTGCATTCAATATGCACCATTCAAAGCCACATCATCACTTTTCAAACCTTTTCTGACTTCATTTGCTATTTTTCATGCATTTCATGATTTATTTTGAGCTAAAATGACCCTGAGATTGAAAAGCACTGCAAATGAACTCTGAAATGGTTGAAAATTGGCATGGCATCATAATTTCACCCACGTAGCATGTGCTAAAAAGTTGAGAGGGTTACGGCAAAAACTGGATGCACTTCGTGCACGAACTGGACAATCTCTTTCAAAGTGTCAGGGTTTTGGACTAAAACTCTTCTGTTACAAAAGGATTTCAATTTTTTAAACATATTTGAACTCAAGACTTTTTCTGCATTCAATATGCACCATTCAAAGCCACATCATCACTTTTCAAACCTTTTCTGACTTCATTTGCTATTTTTCATGCATTTCATGATTTATTTTGAGCTAAAATGACCCTGAGATTGAAAAGCACTGCAAATGAACTCTGAAATGGTTGAAAATTGGCATGGTATCATAATTTCACCCACGTAGCTTGTGCTAAAAAGTTGAGAGGGTTACGGCAAAAACTGCATGCACTTCGTGTACGAACTGGACAATCTCTATCGAAGTGTCAGGGTTTTGGACAAAAACTCTTCTGTTACAAAAGGATTTCAAATTTTTAAATATATTTGAACTCAAGACTTTTTCTGCATTCAATATGCACCATTCAAAGCCACATCATCACTCTTCAAACCTTTTCTGATTGCTATTTTTCATGCATTTCATGATTTATTTTGAGCTAAAATGACCCTGAGATTGAAAAGCACTGCAAATGAACTCTGAAATGGTTGAAAATTGGCATGGTATCATAATTTCACCCACGTAGCTTGTGCTAAAAAGTTGAGAGGGTTACGGCAAAAACTGCATGCACTTCGTGTACGAACTGGACAATCTCTTTTGAAGTGTCAGGGTTTTGGACTAAAACTCTTCTGTTACAAAAGGATTTCAATTTTTTAAACATATTTGAACTCAAGACTTTTTCTGCATTCAATATGCACCATTCGAAGCCGCATCATCACTTTTCAAACCTTTTCTGACTTCATTTGCTATTTTTCATGCATTTCATGATTTATTTTGAGCTAAAATGACCCTGAGATTGTAAAGCACTGCAAATGTACTCTGAAATGGTTGAAAATTGGCATGGTATCATAATTTCACCCACGTAGCATGTGCTAAAAAGTTGAGAGGGTTACGGCAAAAACTAGATGCACTTCGTGTACGAACTGGACAATCTCTTTCGAAGTGTCAGGGTTTTGGACAAAAACTCTTCTGTTACAAAAGGATTTCAAATTTTTAAATATATTTGAACTCAAGAGTTTTTCTGCATTCAATATGCAACATTCAAATCCACATCATCAATCTTCAAACCTTTTCTGATTGCTATTTTTCATGCATTTCATGATTTATTTTTCGCTAAAATCACCCTGAGATTGAAAAGCACTGCAAATGAACTCTGAAATGGTTGAAAATTGGCATGGTATCATAATTTCACCCACGTAGCATGTGCTAAAAATTTGAGAGGGTTACGGCAAAAACTGGATGCACTTCGTGTACGAACTGGACAATCTCTTTCGAAGTGTCAGGGTTTTGGACTAAAACTCTTCTGTTACAAAAGGATTTCAATTTTTTAAACATATTTGAACTCAAGACTTTTTCTGCATTCAATATGCACCATTCAAAGCCACATCATCACTTTTCAAACCTTTTCTGACTTCATTTGCTATTTTTCATGCATTTCATGATTTATTTTGAGCTAAAATGACCCTGAGATTGAAAAGCACTGCAAATGAACTCTGAAATGGTTGAAAATTGGCATGGTTTCATAATTTCACCCACGTAGCTTGTGCTAAAAAGTTGAGAGGGTTACGGCAAAAACTGCATGCACTTCGTGTACGAACTGGACAATCTCTTTCGAAGTGTCAGGGTTTTGGACTAAAACTCTTCTGTTACAGAAGGATTTCAATTTTTTAAACATATTTGAACTCAAGACTTTTTCTGCATTCAATATGCACCATTCAAAGCCACATCATCACTTTTCAAACCTTTTCTGACTTCATTTGCTATTTTTCATGCATTTCATGATTTATTTTGAGCTAAAATGACCCTAAGATTGAAAAGCACTGGAAATGAACTCTGAAATGGTTGAAAATTGGCATGGTATCATAATTTCACTCACGTAGCATGTGCTAAAAAGTTGAGAGGGTTACCGGAAAAACTGGATGCACTTCGTGTACAAACTGGACAATCTCCTTCGAAGTGTCAGGGTTTTGGAGAAAAACTCTTCTGTTACAAAAGGATTTCAATTTTTTAAACATATTTGAACTCAAGACTTTTTCTGCATTCAATATGCACCATTCAAAGCCACATCATCACTTTTCAAACCTTTTCTGATTTCATTTGCTATTTTTCATGCATTTCATGATTTATTTTGAGCTAAAATGACCCTGAGATTGAAAAGCACTGCAAATGAACTCTGAAATGGTTGAAAATTGGCATGGTATCATAATTTCACTCACGTAGCATGTGCTAAAAAGTTGAGAGGGTTACCGGAAAAACTGGATGCACTTCGTGTACAAACTGGACAATCTCCTTCGAAGTGTCAGGGTTTTGGAGAAAAACTCTTCTGTTACAAAAGGATTTCAATTTTTTAAACATATTTGAACTCAAGACTTTTTCTGCATTCAATATGCACCATTCAAAGCCACATCATCACTTTTCAAACCTTTTCTGATTTCATTTGCTATTTTTCATGCATTTCATGATTTATTTTGAGCTAAAATGACCCTGAGATTGAAAAGCACTGCAAATGAACTCTGAAATGGTTGAAAATTGGCATGGTATCATAATTTCACCCACGTAGCATGTGCTAAAAAGTTGAGAGGGTTACGGCAAAAACTGGATGCACTTCGTGCACGAACTGGACAATCTCTTTCAAAGTGTCAGGGTTTTGGACTAAAACTCTTCTGTCACAAAAGGATTTCAATTTTTTAAACATATTTGAACTCAAGACTTTTTCTGCATTCAATATGCACCATTCAAAGCCACATCATCACTTTTCAAACCTTTTCTGACTTCATTTGCTATTTTTCATGCATTTCATGATTTATTTTGAGCTAAAATGACCCTGAGATTGAAAAGCATTGCAAATGAACTCTGAAATGGTTGAAAATTGGCATGGTATCATAATTTCACCCACGTAGCATGTGCTAAAAAGTTGAGAGGGTTACGGCAAAAACTGAATGCACTTCGTGCACGAACTGGACAATCTCTTTCAAAGTGTCAGGGTTTTGGACTAAAACTCTTCTGTTACAAAAGGATTTCAATTTTTTAAACATATTTGAACTCAAGACTTTTTCTGCATTCAATATGCACCATTCAAAGCCACATCATCACTTTTCAAACCTTTTCTGACTTCATTTGCTATTTTTCATGCATTTCATGATTTATTTTGAGCTAAAATGACCCTGAGATTGAAAAGCACTGCAAATGAACTCTGAAATGGTTGAAAATTGGCATGGTATCATAATTTCACCCACGTAGCTTGTGCTAAAAAGTTGAGAGGGTTACGGCAAAAACTGCATGCACTTCGTGTACGAACTGGACAATCTCTATCGAAGTGTCAGGGTTTTGGACAAAAACTCTTCTGTTACAAAAGGATTTCAAATTTTTAAATATATTTGAACTCAAGACTTTTTCTGCATTCAATATGCACCATTCAAAGCCACATCATCACTCTTCAAACCTTTTCTGATTGCTATTTTTCATGCATTTCATGATTTATTTTCAGCTAAAATGACCCTGAGATTGAAAAGCACTGCAAATGAACGCTAAAATGGTTGAAAATCGGCATGGTATCATAATTTCACCCACGTAGCATGTGCTAAAAAGTTGAGAGGGTTACGGCAAAAACTGGATGCACTTCGTGTACGAACTGGACAATCTCTTTCGATGTGTGAGGGTTTTGGACTAAAACTCTTCTGTTACAAAAGGATTTCAATTTTTTAAACATATTTGAACTCAAGACTTTTTCTGCATTCAATATGCACCATTCAAAGCCACATCATCACTTTTCAAACCTTTTCTGACTTCATTTGCTATTTTTCATGCATTTCATGATTTATTTTGAGCTAAAATGACCCTGAGATTGAAAAGCACTGCAAATGAACTCTGAAATGGTTGAAAATTGGCATGGTATCATAATTTCACCCACGTAGCTTGTGCTAAAAAGTTGAGAGGGTTACGGCTAAAACTGCATGCACTTCGTGTACGAACTGGACAATCTCTTTTGAAGTGTCAGGGTTTTGGACTAAAACTCTTCTGTTACAAAAGGATTTCAATTTTTTAAACATATTTGAACTCAAGACTTTTTCTGCATTCAATATGCACCATTCGAAGCCACATCATCACTTTTCAAACCTTTTCTGACTTCATTTGCTATTTTTCATGCATTTCATGATTTATTTTGAGCTAAAATGACCCTGAGATTGTAAAGCACTGCAAATGTACTCTGAAATGGTTGAAAATTGGCATGGTATCATAATTTCACCCACGTAGCATGTGCTAAAAAGTTGAGAGGGTTACGGCAAAAACTAGATGCACTTCGTGTACGAACTGGACAATCTCTTTCGAAGTGTCAGGGTTTTGGACAAAAACTCTTCTGTTACAAAAGGATTTCAAATTTTTAAATATATTTGAACTCAAGAGTTTTTCTGCATTCAATATGCAACATTCAAATCCACATCATCACTCTTCAAACCTTTTCTGATTGCTATTTTTCATGCATTTCATGATTTATTTTTCGCTAAAATCACCCTGAGATTGAAAAGCACTGCAAATGAACTCTGAAATGGTTGAAAATTGGCATGGTATCATAATTTCACCCACGTAGCATGTGCTAAAAATTTGAGAGGGTTACGGCAAAAACTGGATGCACTTCGTGTACGAACTGGACAATCTCTTTCGAAGTGTCAGGGTTTTGGACTAAAACTCTTCTGTTACAAAAGGATTTCAATTTTTTAAACATATTTGAACTCAAGACTTTTTCTGCATTCAATATGCACCATTCAAAGCCACATCATCACTTTTCAAACCTTTTCTGACTTCATTTGCTATTTTTCGTGCATTTCATGATTTATTTTGAGCTAAAATGACCCTGAGATTGAAAAGCACTGCAAATGAACTCTGAAATGGTTGAAAATTGGCATGGTTTCATAATTTCACCCACGTAGCTTGTGCTAAAAAGTTGAGAGGGTTACGGCAAAAACTGCATGCACTTCGTGTACGAACTGGACAATCTCTTTCGAAGTGTCAGGGTTTTGGACTAAAACTCTTCTGTTACAGAAGGATTTCAATTTTTTAAACATATTTGAACTCAAGACTTTTTCTGCATTCAATATGCACCATTCAAAGCCACATCATCACTTTTCAAACCTTTTCTGACTTCATTTGCTATTTTTCATGCATTTCATGATTTATTTTGAGCTAAAATGACCCTAAGATTGAAAAGCACTGGAAATGAACTCTGAAATGGTTGAAAATTGGCATGGTATCATAATTTCACTCACGTAGCATGTGCTAAAAAGTTGAGAGGGTTACCGGAAAAACTGGATGCACTTCGTGTACAAACTGGACAATCTCCTTCGAAGTGTCAGGGTTTTGGAGAAAAACTCTTCTGTTACAAAAGGATTTCAATTTTTTAAACATATTTGAACTCAAGACTTTTTCTGCATTCAATATGCACCATTCAAAGCCACATCATCACTTTTCAAACCTTTTCTGATTTCATTTGCTATTTTTCATGCATTTCATGATTTATTTTGAGCTAAAATGACCCTGAGATTGAAAAGCACTGCAAATGAACTCTGAAATGGTTGAAAATTGGCATGGTATCATAATTTCACTCACGTAGCATGTGCTAAAAAGTTGAGAGGGTTACCGGAAAAACTGGATGCACTTCGTGTACAAACTGGACAATCTCCTTCGAAGTGTCAGGGTTTTGGAGAAAAACTCTTCTGTTACAAAAGGATTTCAATTTTTTAAACATATTTGAACTCAAGACTTTTTCTGCATTCAATATGCACCATTCAAAGCCACATCATCACTTTTCAAACCTTTTCTGATTTCATTTGCTATTTTTCATGCATTTCATGATTTATTTTGAGCTAAAATGACCCTGAGATTGAAAAGCACTGCAAATGAACTCTGAAATGGTTGAAAATTGGCATGGTATCATAATTTCACATACGTAGCATGTGCTAAAAAGTTGAGAGGGTTACGGCAAAAACTGGATGCACTTCGTGCACGAACTGGACAATCTCTTTCAAAGTGTCAGGGTTTTGGACTAAAACTCTTCTGTTACAAAAGGATTTCAATTTTTTAAACATATTTGAACTCAAGACTTTTTCTGCATTCAATATGCACCATTCAAAGCCACATCATCACTTTTCAAACCTTT
Organism: Elymus sibiricus; assembly: GCA_039707655.1. Lineage (NCBI taxonomy): Eukaryota > Viridiplantae > Streptophyta > Magnoliopsida > Poales > Poaceae > Elymus > Elymus sibiricus. Next base: position 511,217,508 of record CM077669.1, read on the forward strand.
TCTGACTTCATTTGCTATTTTTCATGCATTTCATGATTTATTTTGAGCTAAAATGACCCTGAGATTGAAAAGCACTGCAAATGAACTCTGAAATGGTTGAAAATTGGCATGGTATCATAATTTTACCCACGTAGCTTGTGCTAAAAAGTTGAGAGGGTTACGGCAAAAACTGCATGCACTTCGTGTACGAACTGGACAATCTCTATCGAAGTGTCAGGGTTTTGGACAAAAACTCTTCTGTTACAAAAGGATTTCAAATTTTTAAATATATTTGAACTCAAGACTTTTTCTGCATTCAATATGCACCATTCAAAGCCACATCATCACTCTTCAAACCTTTTCTGATTGCTATTTTTCATGCATTTCATGATTTATTTTGAGCTAAAATGACCCTGAGATTGAAAAGCACTGCAAATGAACGCTAAAATGGTTGAAAATCGGCATGGTATCATAATTTCACCCACGTAGCATGTGCTAAAAAGTTGAGAGGGTTACGGCAAAAACTGGATGCACTTCGTGTACGAACTGGACAATCTCTTTCGAAGTTTGAGGGTTTTGGACTAAAACTCTTCTGTTACAAAAGGATTTCAATTTTTTAAACATATTTGAACTCAAGACTTTTTCTGCATTCAATATGCACCATTCAAAGCCACATCATCACTTTTCAAACCTTTTCTGACTTCATTTGCTATTTTTCATGCATTTCATGATTTATTTTGAGCTAAAATGACCCTGAGATTGAAAAGCACTGCAAATGAACTCTGAAATGGTTGAAAATTGGCATGGTATCATAATTTCACCCACGTAGCTTGTGCTAAAAAGTTGAGAGGGTTACGGCAAAAACTGCATGCACTTCGTGTACGAACTGGACAATCTCTTTTGAAGTGTCAGGGTTTTGGACTAAAACTCTTCTGTTACAAAAGGATTTCAATTTTTTAAACATATTTGAACTCAAGACTTTTTCTGCATTCAATATGCACCATTCAAAGCCACATCATCACTTTTCAAACCTTTTCTGACTTCATTTGCTATTTTTCATGCATTTCATGATTTATTTTGAGCTAAAATGACCCTGAGATTGTAAAGCACTGCAAATGTACTCTGAAATGGTTGAAAATTGGCATGGTATCATAATTTCACCCACGTAGCATGTGCTAAAAAGTTGAGAGGGTTACGGCAAAAACTAGATGCACTTCGTGTACGAACTGGACAATCTCTTTCGAAGTGTCAGGGTTTTGGACAAAAACTCTTCTGTTACAAAAGGATTTCAAATTTTTAAATATATTTGAACTCAAGAGTTTTTCTGCATTCAATATGCAACATTCAAATCCACATCATCACTCTTCAAACCTTTTCTGATTGCTATTTTTCATGCATTTCATGATTTATTTTGAGCTAAAATGACCCTGAGATTGAAAAGCACTGCAAATGAACTCTGAAATGGTTGAAAATTGGCATGGTATCATAATTTCACCCACGTAGCATGTGCTAAAAATTTGAGAGGGTTACGGCAAAAACTAGATGCACTTCGTGTACGAACTGGACAATCTCTTTCGAAGTGTCAGGGTTTTGGACTAAAACTCTTCTGTTACAAAAGGATTTCAATTTTTTAAACATATTTGAACTCAAGACTTTTTCTGCATTCAATATGCACCATTCAAAGCCACATCATCACTTTTCAAACCTTTTCTGACTTCATTTGCTATTTTTCATGCATTTCATGATTTATTTTGAGCTAAAATGACCCTGAGATTGAAAAGCACTGCAAATGTACTCTGAAATGGTTGAAAATTGGCATGGTTTCATAATTTCACCCACATAGCTTGTGCTAAAAAGTTGAGAGGGTTACGGCAAAAACTGCATGCACTTCGTGTACGAACTGGACAATCTCTTTCGAAGTGTCAGGGTTTTGGACTAAAACTCTTCTGTTACAAAAGGATTTCAAATTTTTAAACATATTTGAACTCAAGACTTTTTCTGCATTCAATATGCACCATTCAAAGCCACATCATCACTTTTCAAACCTTTTCTGACTTCATTTGCTATTTTTCATGCATTTCATGATTTATTTTGAGCTAAAATGACCCTAAGATTGAAAAGCACTGGAAATGAACTCTGAAATGGTTGAAAATTGGCATGGTATCATAATTTCACTCACGTAGCATGTGCTAAAAAGTTGAGAGGGTTACCGGAAAAACTGGATGCACTTCGTGTACAAACTGGACAATCTCCTTCGAAGTGTCAGGGTTTTGGAGAAAAACTCTTCTGTTACAAAAGGATTTCAATTTTTTAAACATATTTGAACTCAAGACTTTTTCTGCATTCAATATGCACCATTCAAAGCCACATCATCACTTTTCAAACCTTTTCTGATTTCATTTGCTATTTTTCATGCATTTCATGATTTATTTTGAGCTAAAATGACCCTGAGATTGAAAAGCACTGCAAATGAACTCTGAAATGGTTGAAAATTGGCATGGTATCATAATTTCACCCACGTAGCATGTGCTAAAAAGTTGAGAGGGTTACGGCAAAAACTGGATGCACTTCGTGCACGAACTGGACAATCTCTTTCAAAGTGTCAGGGTTTTGGACTAAAACTCTTCTGTTACAAAAGGATTTCAATTTTTTAAACATATTTGAACTCAAGACTTTTTCTGCATTCAATATGCACCATTCAAAGCCACATCATCACTTTTCAAACCTTTTCTGACTTCATTTGCTATTTTTCATGCATTTCATGATTTATTTTGAGCTAAAATGACCCTAAGATTGAAAAGCACTGGAAATGAACTCTGAAATGGTTGAAAATTGGCATGGTATCATAATTTCACTCACGTAGCATGTGCTAAAAAGTTGAGAGGGTTACCGGAAAAACTGGATGCACTTCGTGTACAAACTGGACAATCTCCTTCGAAGTGTCAGGGTTTTGGAGAAAAACTCTTCTGTTACAAAAGGATTTCAATTTTTTAAACATATTTGAACTCAAGACTTTTTCTGCATTCAATATGCACCATTCAAAGCCACATCATCACTTTTCAAACCTTTTCTGATTTCATTTGCTATTTTTCATGCATTTCATGATTTATTTTGAGCTAAAATGACCCTGAGATTGAAAAGCACTGCAAATGAACTCTGAAATGGTTGAAAATTGGCATGGTATCATAATTTCACCCACGTAGCATGTGCTAAAAAGTTGAGAGGGTTACGGCAAAAACTGGATGCACTTCGTGCACGAACTGGACAATCTCTTTCAAAGTGTCAGGGTTTTGGACTAAAACTCTTCTGTTACAAAAGGATTTCAATTTTTTAAACATATTTGAACTCAAGACTTTTTCTGCATTCAATATGCACCATTCAAAGACACATCATCACTTTTCAAACCTTTTCTGACTTCATTTGCTATTTTTCATGCATTTCATGATTTATTTTGAGCTAAAATGACCCTGAGATTGAAAAGCACTGCAAATGAACTCTGAAATGGTTGAAAATTGGCATGGTATCATAATTTCACCCACGTAGCTTGTGCTAAAAAGTTGAGAGGGTTACGGCAAAAACTGCATGCACTTCGTGTACGAACTGGACAATCTCTATCGAAGTGTCAGGGTTTTGGACTAAAACTCTTCTGTTACAAAAGGATTTCAAATTTTTAAATATATTTGAACTCAAGACTTTTTCTGCATTCAATATGTACCATTCAAAGCCACATCATCACTCTTCAAACCTTTTCTGATTGCTATTTTTCATGCATTTCATGATTTATTTTGAGCTAAAATGACCCTGAGATTGAAAAGCACTGCAAATGAACGCTAAAATGGTTGAAAATCGGCATGGTATCATAATACCCACGTAGCATGTGCTAAAAAGTTGAGAGGGTTACGGCAAAAACTGGATGCACTTCGTGTACGAACTGGACAATCTCTTTCGAAGTGTGAGGGTTTTGGACTAAAACTCTTCTGTTACAAAAGGATTTCAATTTTTTAAACATATTTGAACTCAAGACTTTTTCTGCATTCAATATGCACCATTCAAAGCCACATCATCACTTTTCAAACCTTTTCTGACTTCATTTGCTATTTTTCATGCATTTCATGATTTATTTTGAGCTAAAATGACCCTGAGATTGAAAAGCACTGCAAATGAACTCTGAAATGGTTGAAAATTGGCATGGTATCATAATTTCACCCACGTAGCATGTGCTAAAAAGTTGAGAGGGTTACGGCAAAAACTGGATGCACTTCGTGTACGAACTGGACAATCTCTTTCGAAGTGTCAGGGTTTTGGACAAAAACTCTTCTGTTACAAAAGGATTTCAATTTTTTAAACATATTTGAACTCAAGACTTTTTCTGCATTCAATATGCACCATTCAAAGCCACATCATCACTTTTCAAACCTTTTCTGACTTCATTTGCTATTTTTCATGCATTTCATGATTTATATTGAGCTAAAATGACCCTGAGATTGAAAAGCACTGCAAATGATCTCTGAAATGGTTGAAAATTGGCATGGTATCATAATTTCACCCACGTAGCATGTGCTAAAAATTTGAGAGGGTTACGGCAAAAACTGGATGCACTTCGTGTACGAACTGGACAATCTCTTTCGAAGTGTCAGGGTTTTGGACTAAAACTCTTCTGTTACAAAAGGATTTCAATTTTTTAAACATATTTGAACTCAAGACTTTTTCTGCATTCAATATGCACCATTCAAAGCCACATCATCACTTTTCAAACCTTTTCTGACTTCATTTGCTATTTTTCATGCATTTCATGATTTATTTTGAGCTAAAATGACCCTGAGATTGAAAAGCACTGCAAATGAACTCTGAAATGGTTGAAAATTGGCATGGTATCATAATTTCACCCACGTAGCATGTGCTAAAAAGTTGAGAGGGTTACGGCAAAAACTGGATGCACTTCGTGTACGAACTGGACAATCTCTTTCGAAGTGTTAGGGTTTTGGACAAAAACTCTTCTGTTACAGAAGGATTTCAATTTTTTAAACATATTTGAACTCCAGACTTTTTCTGCATTCAATATGCACCATTCAAAGCCACATCATCACTTTTCAAACCTTTTCTGACTTCATTTGCTATTTTTCATGCATTTCATGATTTATATTGAGCTAAAATGACCCTGAGATTGAAAAGCACTGCAAATGATCTCTGAAATGGTTGAAAATTGGCATGGTATCATAATTTCACCCACGTAGCATGTGCTAAAAATTTGAGAGGGTTACGGCAAAAACTGGATGCACTTCGTGTACGAACTGGACAATCTCTTTCGAAGTGTCAGGGTTTTGGACTAAAACTCTTCTGTTACAAAAGGATTTCAATTTTTTAAACATATTTGAACTCAAGACTTTTTCTGCATTCAATATGCACCATTCAAAGCCACATCATCACTTTTCAAACCTTTTCTGACTTATTTGCTATTTTTCATGTATTTCATGATTTATTTTGAGCTAAAATGACCCTGAGATTGAAAAGCACTGCAAATGAACTCTGAAATGGTTGAAAATTGGCATGGTATTATAATTTCACCCACGTAGCATGTGCTAAAAAGTTGAGAGGGTTACGGCAAAAACTGGATGCACTTCGTGTACGAACTGGACAATCTCTTTCGAAGTGTCAGGGTTTTGGACTAAAACTCTTCTTCTACAAAAGGATTTCAATTTTTTAAACATATTTGAACTCAAGACTTTTTCTGCATTCAATAGGCACCATTCAAAGCCACATCATCACTTTTCAAACCTTTTCTGACTTCATTTGCTATTTTTCATGCATTTCATGATTTATTTTGAGCTAAAATGACCCTGAGATTGAAAAGCACTGCAAATGAACTCAGAAATGGTTGAAAATTGGCATGGTATCATAATTTCACCCACGTAGCTTGTGCTAAAAAGTTGAGAGGGTTACGGCAAAAACTGCATGCACTTCGTGTACGAACTGGACAATCTCTTTCGAAGTGTCAGGGTTTTGGACAAAAACTCTTCTGTTACAAAAGGATTTCAAATTTTTAAATATATTTGAACTCAAGACTTTTTCTGCATTCAATATGCACCATTCAAAGCCACATCATCACTCTTCAAACCTTTTCTGATTGCTATTTTTCATGCATTTCATGATTTATTTTGAGCTAAAATGACCCTGAGATTGAAAAGCACTGCAAATGAACTCTAAAATGGTTGAAAATCGGCATGGTATCATAATTTCACCCACGTAGCATGTGCTAAAAAGTTGAGAGGGTTACGGCAAAAACTGGATGCACTTCGTGTACGAACTGGACAATCTCTTTCGAAGTGTCAGGGTTTTGGACTAAAACTCTTCTGTTACAAAAGGATTTCAATTTTTTAAACATATTTGAACTCAAGACTTTTTCTGCATTCAATATGCACCATTCAAAGCCACATCATCACTTTTCAAACCTTTTCTGACTTCATTTGCTATTTTTCATGCATGTCATGATTTATTTTGAGCTAAAATGACCCTGAGATTGAAAAGCACTGCAAATGAACTCTGAAATGGTTGAAAATTGGCATGGTATCATAATTTCACCCACGTAGCATGTGCTAAAAAGTTGAGAGGGTTTCGGCAAAAACTGGATGCACTTCGTGTACGAACTGGACAATCTCTTTCGAAGTGTCAGGGTTTTGGACTAAAACTCTTCTGTTACAGAAGGATTTCAATTTTTTAAACATATTTGAACTCCAGACTTTTTCTGCATTCAATATGCACCATTCAAAGCCACATCATCACTTTTCAAACCTTTTCTGACTTCATTTGCTATTTTTCATGCATTTCATGATTTATATTGAGCTAAAATGACCCTGAGATTGAAAAGCACTGCAAATGATCTCTGAAATGGTTGAAAATTGGCATGGTATCATAATTTCACCCACGTAGCATGTGCTAAAAATTTGAGAGGGTTACGGCAAAAACTGGATGCACTTCGTGTACGAACTGGACAATCTCTTTCGAAGTGTCAGGGTTTTGGACTAAAACTCTTCTGTTACAAAAGGATTTCAATTTTTTAAACATATTTGAACTCAAGACTTTTTCTGCATTCAATATGCACCATTCAAAGCCACATCATCACTTTTCAAACCTTTTCTGACTTCATTTGCTATTTTTCATGCATTTCATGATTTATTTTGAGCTAAAATGACCCTGAGATTGAAAAGCACTGCAAATCAACTCTGAAATGGTTGAAAATTGGCATGGTATCATAATTTCACCCACGTAGCATGTGCTAAAAAGTTGAGAGGGTTACGGCAAAAACTGGATACACTTCGTGTACGAACTGGACAATCTCTTTCGAAGTGTCATAGTTTTGGACTAAAACTCTTCTGTTACAAAAGGATTTCAATTTTTTAAACATATTTGAACTCAAGACTTTTTCTGCATTCAATATGCACCATTCAAAGCCACATCATCACTTTTCAAACCTTTTCTGACTTCATTTGCTATTTTTCATGCATTTCATGATTTATTTTGAGCTAAAATGACCCTGAGATTGAAAAGCACTGCAAATGAACTCTGAAATGGTTGAAAATTGGCATGGTATCATAATTTCACCCACGTAGCTTGTGCTAAAAAGTTGAGAGGGTTACGGCAAAAACTGCATGCACTTCGTGTACGAACTGGACAATCTCTTTCGAAGTGTCAGGGTTTTGGACTAAAACTCTTCTGTTATAGAAGGATTTCAATTTTTTATACATATTTGAACTCAAGACTTTTTCTGCATTCAATATGCACCATTCAAAGCCACATCATCACTTTTCAAACCTTTTCTGACTTCATTTGCTATTTTTCATGCATGTCATGATTTATTTTGAGCTAAAATGACCCTGAGATTGAAAAGCACTGCAAATGAACTCTGAAATGGTTGAAAATTGGCATGGTATCATAATTTCACTCACGTAGCATGTGCTAAAAAGTTGAGAGGGTTACCGGAAAAACTGGATGCACTTCGTGTACAAACTGGACAATCTCCTTCGAAGTGTCAGGGTTTTGGAGAAAAACTCTTCTGTTACAAAAGGATTTCCATTTTTTAAGCATATTTGAACTCAAGACTTTTTCTGCATTCAATATGCACCATTCAAAGCCACATCATCACTTTTCAAACCTTTTCTGACTTCATTTGTTATTTTTCATGCATGTCATGATTTATTTTGAGCTAAAATGACCCTGAGATTGAAAAGCACTGCAAATGAACTCTGAAATGGTTGAAAATTGGCATGGTATCATAATTTCACCCCCGTAGCATGTGCTAAAAAGTTGAGAGGGTTACGGCAAAAACTGGATGCACTTCGCGTACGAACTGGACAATCTCTTTCGAAGTGTCAGGGTTTTGGACTAAAACTCTTCTGTTACAAAAGGATTTCAATTTTTTAAACATATTTGAACTCAAGACTTTTTCTGCATTCAATATGCACCATTCAAAGCCACATCATCACTTTTCAAACCTTTTCTGACTTCATTTGCTATTTTTCATGCATTTCATGATTTATTTTGAGCTAAAATGACTCTGAGATTGAAAAGCACTGCAAATGAACTCTAAAATGGTTGAAAATTGGCATGGTATCATAATTTCACCCACGTAGCATGTGCTAAAAAGTTGAGAGGGTTACGGCAAAAACTGGATGCACTTCGTGTACGAACTGGACAATCTCTTTCGAAGTGTCAGGGTTTTGGACTAAAACTCTTCTGTTACAAAAGGATTTCAATTTTTTAAACATATTTGAACTCAAGACTTTTTCTGCATTCAATATGCACCATTCAAAGCCACATCATCACTTTTCAAACCTTTTCTGACTTCATTTGCTATTTTTCATGCATTTCATGATTTATTTTGAGCTAAAATGACCCTGAGATTGAAAAGCACTGCAAATGAACTCTGAAATGGTTGAAAATTGGCATGGTATCATAATTTCACCCACGTAGCATGTGCTAAAAAGTTGAGAGGGTTACGGCAAAAACTGGATACACTTCGTGTACGAACTGGACAATCTCTTTCGAAGTGTCATAGTTTTGGACAAAAACTCTTCTGTTACAAAAGGATTTCAATTTTTTAAACATATTTGAACTCAAGACTTTTTCTGCATTCAATATGCACCATTCAAAGCCACATCATCACTTTTCAAACCTTTTCTGACTTCATTTGCTATTTTTCATGCATTTCATGATTTATTTTGAGCTAAAATGACCCTGAGATTGAAAAGCACTGCAAATGATCTCTGAAATGGTTGAAAATTGGCATGGTATCATAATTTCACCCACGTAGCATGTGCTAAAAATTTGAGAGGGTTACGGCAAAAACTGGATGCACTTCGTGTACGAACTGGACAATCTCTTTCGAAGTGTCAGGGTTTTGGACTAAAACTCTTCTGTTACAAAAGGATTTCAATTTTTTAAACATATTTGAACTCAAGACTTTTTCTGCATTCAATATGCACCATTCAAAGCCACGTCATCACTTTTCAAACCTTTTCTGACTTATTTGCTATTTTTCATGTATTTCATGATTTATTTTGAGCTAAAATGACCCTGAGATTGAAAAGCACTGCAAATGAACTCTGAAATGGTTGAAAATTGGCATGGTATTATAATTTCACCCACGTAGCATGTGCTAAAAAGTTGAGAGGGTTACGGCAAAAACTGGATGCACTTCGTGTACGAACTGGACAATCTCTTTCGAAGTGTCAGGGTTTTGGACTAAAACTCTTCTGCTACAAAAGGATTTCAAATTTTTAAATATATTTGAACTCAAGACTTTTTCTGCATTCAATATGCACCATTCAAAGCCACATCATCACTTTTCAAACCTTTTCTGACTTCATTTGCTATTTTTCATGCATTTCATGATTTATTTTGAGCTAAAATGACCCTGAGATTGAAAAGCACTGCAAATGAACTCAGAAATGGTTGAAAATTGGCATGGTATCATAATTTCACCCACGTAGCTTGTGCTAAAAAGTTGAGAGGGTTACGGCAAAAACTGCATGCACTTCGTGTACGAACTGGACAATCTCTTTCGAAGTGTCAGGGTTTTGGACAAAAACTCTTCTGTTACAAAAGGATTTCAAATTTTTAAATATATTTGAACTCAAGACTTTTTCTGCATTCAATATGCACCATTCAAAGCCACATCATCACTCTTCAAACCTTTTCTGATTGCTATTTTTCATGCATTTCATGATTTATTTTGAGCTAAAATGACCCTGAGATTGAAAAGCACTGCAAATGAACTCTAAAATGGTTGAAAATCGGCATGGTATCATAATTTCACCCACGTAGCATGTGCTAAAAAGTTGAGAGGGTTACGGCAAAAACTGGATGCACTTCGTGTACGAACTGGACAATCTCTTTCGAAGTGTCAGGGTTTTGGACTAAAACTCTTCTGTTACAAAAGGATTTCAATTTTTTAAACATATTTGAACTCAAGACTTTTTCTGCATTCAATATGCACCATTCAAAGCCACATCATCACTTTTCAAACCTTTTCTGACTTCATTTGCTATTTTTCATGCATGTCATGATTTATTTTGAGCTAAAATGACCCTGAGATTGAAAAGCACTGCAAATGAACTCTGAAATGGTTGAAAATTGGCATGGTATCATAATTTCACCCACGTAGCATGTGCTAAAAAGTTGAGAGGGTTACGGCAAAAACTGGATGCACTTCGTGTACGAACCGGACAATCTCTTTCGAAGTGTCAGGGTTTTGGACTAAAACTCTTCTGTTACAGAAGGATTTCAATTTTTTAAACATATTTGAACTCCAGACTTTTTCTGCATTCAATATGCACCATTCAAAGCCACATCATCACTTTTCAAACCTTTTCTGACTTCATTTGCTATTTTTCATGCATTTCATGATTTATATTGAGCTAAAATGACCCTGAGATTGAAAAGCACTGCAAATGATCTCTGAAATGGTTGAAAATTGGCATGGTATCATAATTTCACCCACGTAGCATGTGCTAAAAATTTGAGAGGGTTACGGCAAAAACTGGATGCACTTCGTGTACGAACTGGACAATCTCTTTCGAAGTGTCAGGGTTTTGGACTAAAACTCTTCTGTTACAAAAGGATTTCAATTTTTTAAACATATTTGAACTCAAGACTTTTTCTGCATTCAATATGCACCATTCAAAGCCACATCATCACTTTTCAAACCTTTTCTGACTTCATTTGCTATTTTTCATGCATTTCATGATTTATTTTGAGCTAAAATGACCCTGAGATTGAAAAGCACTGCAAATGAACTCTGAAATGGTTGAAAATTGGCATGGTATCATAATTTCACCCACGTAGCATGTGCTAAAAAGTTGAGAGGGTTACGGCAAAAACTGGATACACTTCGTGTACGAACTGGACAATCTCTTTCGAAGTGTCATAGTTTTGGACTAAAACTCTTCTGTTACAAAAGGATTTCAATTTTTTAAACATATTTGAACTCAAGACTTTTTCTGCATTCAATATGCACCATTCAAAGCCACATCATCACTTTTCAAACCTTTTCTGACTTCATTTGCTATTTTTCATGCATTCATGATTTATTTTGAGCTAAAATGACCCTGAGATTGAAAAGCACTGCAAATGAACTCTGAAATGGTTGAAAATTGGCATGGTATCATAATTTCACCCACGTAGCTTGTGCTAAAAAGTTGAGAGGGTTACGGCAAAAACTGCATGCACTTCGTGTACGAACTGGACAATCTCTTTCGAAGTGTCAGGGTTTTGGACTAAAACTCTTCTCTTACAGAAGGATTTCAATTTTTTATACATATTTGAACTCAAGACTTTTTCTGCATTCAATATGCACCATTCAAAGCCACATCATCACTTTTCAAACCTTTTCTGACTTCATTTGCTATTTTTCATGCATGTCATGATTTATTTTGAGCTAAAATGACCCTGAGATTGAAAAGCACTGCAAATGAACTCTGAAATGGTTGAAAATTGGCATGGTATCATAATTTCACTCACGTACCATGTGCTAAAAAGTTGAGAGGGTTACCGGAAAAACTGGATGCACTTCATGTACAAACTGGACAATCTCCTTCGAAGTGTCAGGGTTTTGGAGAAAAACTCTTCTGTTACAAAAGGATTTCAATTTTTTAAGCATATTTGAACTCAAGACTTTTTCTGCATTCAATATGCACCATTCAAAGCCACATCATCACTTTTCAAACCTTTTCTGACTTCATTTGCTATTTTTCATGCATGTCATGATTTATTTTGAGCTAAAATGACCTTGAGATTGAAAAGCACTGCAAATGAACTCTGAAATGGTTGAAAATTGGCATGGTATCATAATTTCACCCACGTAGCATGTGCTAAAAATTTGAGAGGGTTACGGCAAAAACTGGATGCACTTCGTGTACGAACTGGACAATCTCTTTCGAAGTGTCAGGGTTTTGGACTAAAACTCTTCTGTTACAAAAGGATTTCAATTTTTTAAACATATTTGAACTCAAGACTTTTTCTGCATTCAATATGCACCATTCAAAGCCACATCATCACTTTTCAAACCTTTTCTGACTTCATTTGCTATTTTTCATGCATTTCATGATTTATTTTGAGCTAAAATGACCCTGAGATTGAAAAGCACTGCAAATGAACTCTGAAATGGTTGAAAATTGGCATGGTATCATAATTTCACCCACGTAGCTTGTGCTAAAAAGTTGAGAGGGTTACGGCAAAAACTGCATGCACTTCGTGTACGAACTGGACAATCTCTTTCAAAGTGTCAGGGTTTTGGACTAAAACTCTTCTGTTACAAAAGGATTTCAATTTTTTAAACATATTTGAACTCAAGACTTTTTCTGCATTCAATATGCACCATTCAAAGCCACATCATCACTTTTCAAACCTTTTCTGACTTCATTTGCTATTTTTCATGCATTTCATGATTTATTTTGAGCTAAAATGACCCTGAGATTGAAAAGCACTGCAAATGAACTCTGAAATGGTTGAAAATTGGCATGGTATCATAATTTCACCCACGTAGCATGTGCTAAAAAGTTGAGAGGGTTACGGCAAAAACTGGATACACTTCGTGTACGAACTGGACAATCTCTTTCGAAGTGTCATAGTTTTGGACTAAAACTCTTCTGTTACAAAAGGATTTCAATTTTTTAAACATATTTGAACTCAAGACTTTTTCTGCATTCAATATGCACCATTCAAAGCCACATCATCACTTTTCAAACCTTTTCTGACTTCATTTGCTATTTTTCATGCATTTCATGATTTATTTTGAGCTAAAATGACCCTGAGATTGAAAAGCACTGCAAATGAACTCTGAAATGGTTGAAAATTGGCATGGTATCATAATTTCACCCACGTAGCTTGTGCTAAAAAGTTGAGAGGGTTACGGCAAAAACTGCATGCACTTCGTGTACGAACTGGACAATCTCTTTCGAAGTGTCAGGGTTTTGGACTAAAACTCTTCTGTTATAGAAGGATTTCAATTTTTTAAACATATTTGAACTCAAGACTTTTTCTGCATTCAATATGCACCATTCAAAGCCACATCATCACTTTTCAAACCTTTTCTGACTTCATTTGCTATTTTTCATGCATTTCATGATTTATTTTGAGCTAAAATGACCCTAAGATTGAAAAGCACTGGAAATGAACTCTGAAATGGTTGAAAATTGGCATGGTATCATAATTTCACTCACGTAGCATGTGCTAAAAAGTTGAGAGGGTTACCGGAAAAACTGGATGCACTTCGTGTACAAACTGGACAATCTCCTTCGAAGTGTCAGGGTTTTGGAGAAAAACTCTTCTGTTACAAAAGGATTTCAATTTTTTAAGCATATTTGAACTCAAGACTTTTTCTGCATTCAATATGCACCATTCAAAGCCACATCATCACTTTTCAAACCTTTTCTGATTTCATTTGCTATTTTTCATGCATTTCATGATTTATTTTGAGCTAAAATGACCCTGAGATTGAAAAGCACTGCAAATGAACTCTGAAATGGTTGAAAATTGGCATGGTATCATAATTTCACCCGCGTAGCATGTGCTAAAAAGTTGAGAGGGTTACGGCAAAAACTGGATGCACTTCGTGCACGAACTGGACAATCTCTTTCAAAGTGTCAGGGTTTTGGACTAAAACTCTTCTGTTACAAAAGGATTTCAATTTTTTAAACATATTTTAACTCAAGACTTTTTCTGCATTCAATATGCACCATTCAAAGCCACATCATCACTTTTCAAACCTTTTCTGACTTCATTTGCTATTTTTCATGCATTTCATGATTTATTTTGAGCTAAAATGACCCTGAGATTGAAAAGCACCGCAAATGAACTCTGAAATGGTTGAAAATTGGCATGGTATCATAATTTCACCCACGTAGCTTGTGCTAAAAAGTTGAGAGGGTTACGGCAAAAACCGCATGCACTTCGTGTACGAACTGGAGAATCTCTTTCGAAGTCTCAGGGTTTTGGACAAAAACTCTTCTGTTACAAAAGGATTTCAAATTTTTAAATATATTTGAACTCAAGACTTTTTCTGCATTCAATATGCACCATTCAAAGCCACATCATCACTCTTCAAACCTTTTCTGATTTCATTTGCTATTTTTCATGCATTTCATGATTTATTTTGAGCTAAAATGACCCTGAGATTGAAAAGCACTGCAAATGAACTCTAAAATGGTTGAAAATCGGCATGGTATCATAATTTCACCCACGTAGCATGTGCTAAAAAGTTGAGAGGGTTACGACAAAAACTGGATGCACTTCGTGTACGAACTGGACAATCTCTTTCGAAGTGTCAGGGTTTTGGACTAAAACTCTTCTATTACAAAAGGATTTCAATTTTTTAAACATATTTGAACTCAAGACTTTTTCTGCATTCAATATGCACCATTCAAAGCCACATCATCACTTTTCAAACCTTTTCTGACTTCATTTGCTATTTTTCATGCATTTCATGATTTAGTTTGAGCTAAAATGACCCTGAGATTGAAAAGCACTGCAAATGAACTCTGAAATGGTTGAAAATTGGCATGGTATCATAATTTCACCCATGTAGCTTGTGCTAAAAAGTTGAGAGGGTTACGGCAAAAATTGCATGCACTTCGTGTACGATCTGGACAATCTCTTTCAAAGTGTCAGGGTTTTGGACAAAAACTCTTCTGTTACAAAAGGATTTCAAATTTTTAAATATATTTGAACTGACTTTTTCTGCATTCAATATGCACCATTCAAAGCCACATCATCACTCTTCAAACCTTTTTTGATTTCTATTTTTCATGCATTTCATGATTTATTTTGAGCTAAAATGACCCTGAGATTGAAAAGCACTGCAAATGAACTCTAAAATGGTTGAAAATCGGCATGGTATCATAATTTCACCCATGTAGCATGTGCTAAAAAGTTGAGAGGGTTACGGCAAAAACTGGATGCACTTCGTGTACGAACTGGACAATCTCTTTCGAAGTGTCAGGGTTTTGGACTAAAACTCTTCTGTTACAAAAGGATTTCAATTTTTTAAACATATTTGAACTCAAGACTTTTTCTGCATTCAATATGCACCATTCAAAGCCACATCATCACTTTTCAAACCTTTTCTGACTTCATTTGCTATTTTTATGCATTTCATGATTTATTTTGAGCTAAAATGACCCTGAGATTGAAAAGCACTGCAAATGAACTCTGAAATGGTTGAAAATTGGCATGGTATCATAATTTCACCCACGTAGCATGTGCTAAAAAGTTGAGAGGGTTACGGCAAAAACTGGATGCACTTCGTGTACGAACTGGACAATCTCTTTCGAAGTGTCAGGGTTTTGGACTAAAACTCTTCTGTTACAAAAGGATTTCAATTTTTTAAACATATTTGAACTCAAGACTTTTTCTGCATTCAATATGCACCATTCAAAGCCACATCATCACTTTTCAAACCTTTTCTGACTTCATTTGCTATTTTTCATGCATTGCATGATTTATTTTGAGCTAAAATGACCCTGAGATTGAAAAGCACTGCAAATGAACTCTGAAATGGTTGAAAATTGGCATGGTATCATAATTTCACCCACGTAGCATGTGCTAAAAAGTTGAGAGGGTTACGGCAAAAACTGGATGCACTTCGTGTACGAACTGGACAATCTCTTTCGAAGTGTCAGGGTTTTGGACTAAAACTCTTCTCTTACAAAAGGATTTCAATTTTTTAAACATATTTGAACTCAAGACTTTTTCTGCATTCAATATGCACCATTCAAAGCCACATCATCACTTTTCAAACCTTTTCTGACTTCATTTGCTATTTTTCATGCATTTCATGATTTATTTTGAGCTAAAATGACCCTGAGATTGAAAAGCACTGCAAATGAACTCTGAAATGGTTGAAAATTGGCATGGTATCATAATTTCACCCATGTAGCTTGTGCTAAAAAGTTGAGAGGGTTACGGCAAAAATTGCATGCACTTCGTGTACGATCTGGACAATCTCTTTCAAAGTGTCAGGGTTTTGGACAAAAACTCTTCTGTTACAAAAGGATTTCAAATTTTTAAATATATTTGAACTGACTTTTTCTGCATTCAATATGCACCATTCAAAGCCACATCATCACTCTTCAAACCTTTTTTGATTTCTATTTTTCATGCATTTCATGATTTATTTTGAGCTAAAATGACCCTGAGATTGAAAAGCACTGCAAATGAACTCTGAAATGGTTGAAAATTGGCATGGTATCATAATTTCACCCACGTAGCATGTGCTAAAAAGTTGAGAGGGTTACGGCAAAAACTGGATGCACTTCGTGCACGAACTGGACAATCTCTTTCGAAGTGTCAGGGTTTTGGACTAAAACTCTTCTGTTACAAAAGGATTTCAATTTTTTAAACATATTTGAACTCAAGACTTTTTCTGCATTCAATATGCACCATTCAAAGCCACATCATAACTTTTCAAACCTTTTCTGACTTCATTTGCTATTTTTCATGCATTTCATGATTTATTTTGAGCTAAAATGACCCTGAGATTGAAAAGCACTACAAATGAACTCTGAAATGGTTGAAAATTGGCATGGTATCATAATTTCACCCACGTAGCATGTGCTAAAAAGTTGAGAGGGTTACGGCAAAAACTGGATGCACTTCGTGTACGAACTGGACAATCTCTTTCGAAGTGTCAGGGTTTTGGACTAAAACTCTTCTGTTACAAAAGGATTTCAATTTTTTAAACATATTTGAACTCAAGACTTTTTCTGCATTCAATATGCAACATTCAAAGCCACATCATCACTTTTCAAACCTTTTCTGACTTCATTTGCTATTTTTCATGCATTTCATGATTTATTTTGAGCTAAAATGACCCTGAGATTGAAAAGCACTGCAAATGAACTCTGAAATGGTTGAAATTGGCATGGTATCATAATTTCACCCACGTAGCATGTGCTAAAAAGTTGAGAGGGTTACGGCAAAAACTGGATGCACGTCGTGTACGAACTGGACAATCTCTTTCGAAGTGTCATAGTTTTGGACTAAAACTCTTCTGTTACAAAAGGATTTCAATTTTTTAAACATATTTGAACTCAAGTCTTTTTCTGCATTCAATATGCACCATTCAAAGCCACATCATCACTTTTCAAACCTTTTCTGACTTCATTTGCTATTTTTCATGCATTTCATGATTTATTTTGAGCTAAAATGACCCTGAGATTGAAAAGCACTGCAAATGAACTCTGAAATGGTTGAAAATTGACATGGTATCATAATTTCACCCACGTAGCTTGTGCTAAAAAGTTGAGAGGGTTACGGCAAAAACTGCATGCACTTCGTGTACGAACTGGACAATCTCTTTCGAAGTGTCAGGGTTTTGGACTAAAACTCTTCTGTTACAGAAGGATTTCAATTTTTTAAACATATTTGAACTCAAGACTTTTTCTGCATTCAATATGCACCATTCAAAGCCACATCATCACTTTTCAAACCTTTTCTGACTTCATTTGCTATTTTTCATGCATTTCATGATTTATTTTGAGCTAAAATGACCCTAAGATTGAAAAGCACTGGAAATGAACTCTGAAATGGTTGAAAATTGGCATGGTATCATAATTTCACTCAAGTAGCATGTGCTAAAAAGTTGAGAGGGTTACCGGAAAAACTGGATGCACTTCGTGTACAAACTGGACAATCTCCTTCGAAGTGTCAGGGTTTTGGAGAAAAACTCTTCTGTTACAAAAGGATTTCAATTTTTTAAACATATTTGAACTCAAGACTTTTTCTGCATTCAATATGCACCATTCAAAGCCACATCATCACTTTTCAAACCTTTTCTGACTTCATTTGCTATTTTTCATGCATTTCATGATTTATTTTGAGCTAAAATGACCCTGAGATTGAAAAGCACTGCAAATGAACTCTGAAATGGTTGAAAATTAGCATGGTATCATAATTTCACCCACGTAGCATGTGCTAAAAAGTTGAGAGGGTTACGGCAAAAACTGGATGCACTTCGTGTACGAACTGGACAATCTCTTTCGAAGTGTCAGGGTTTTGGACTAAAACTCTTCTGTTACAAAAGGATTTCAATTTTTTAAACATATTTGAACTCAAGACTTTTTCTGCATTCAATATGCACCATTCAAAGCCACATCATCACTTTTCAAACCTTTTCTGACTTCATTTGCTATTTTTCATGCATTTCATGATTTATTTTGAGCTAAAATGACCCTGAGATTGAAAAGCACTGCAAATGAACTCTAAAATAGTTGAAAATCGGCATGGTATCATAATTTCACCCACATAGCATGTGCTAAAAAGTTGAGAGGGTTACGGCAAAAACTGGATGCACTTCGTGTACGAACTGGACAATCTCTTTCGAAGTGTCAGGGTTTTGGACTAAAACTCTTCTGTTACAAAAGGATTTCAATTTTTTAAACATATTTGAACTCAAGACTTTTTCTGCATTCAATATGCACCATTCAAAGCCACATCATCACTTTTCAAACCTTTTCTGACTTCATTTGCTATTTTTCATGCATTTCATGATTTATTTTGAGCTAAAATGACCCTGAGATTGAAAAGCACTGCAAATGAACTCTGAAATGGTTGAAAATTGGCATGGTATCATAATTTCACCCACGTAGCATGTGCTAAAAAGTTGAGAGGGTTACGGCAAAAACTGGATGCACTTCGTGTACGAACTGGACAATCTCTTTCGAAGTGTCAGGGTTTTGGACTAAAACTCTTCTCTTACAAAAGGATTTCAATTTTTTAAACATATTTGAACTCAAGACTTTTTCTGCATTCAATATGCACCATTCAAAGCCACATCATCACTTTTCAAACCTTTTCTGACTTCATTTGCTATTTTTCATGCATTTCATGATTTATTTTGAGCTAAAATGACCCTGAGATTGAAAAGCACTGCAAATGAACTCTGAAATGGTTGAAAATTGGCATGGTATCATAATTTCACCCATGTAGCTTGTGCTAAAAAGTTGAGAGGGTTACGGCAAAAATTGCATGCACTTCGTGTACGATCTGGACAATCTCTTTCAAAGTGTCAGGGTTTTGGACAAAAACTCTTCTGTTACAAAAGGATTTCAAATTTTTAAATATATTTGAACTGACTTTTTCTGCATTCAATATGCACCATTCAAAGCCACATCATCACTCTTCAAACCTTTTTTGATTTCTATTTTTCATGCATTTCATGATTTATTTTGAGCTAAAATGACCCTGAGATTGAAAAGCACTGCAAATGAACTCTGAAATGGTTGAAAATTGGCATGGTATCATAATTTCACCCACGTAGCATGTGCTAAAAAGTTGAGAGGGTTACGGCAAAAACTGGATGCACTTCGTGCACGAACTGGACAATCTCTTTCGAAGTGTCAGGGTTTTGGACTAAAACTCTTCTGTTACAAAAGGATTTCAATTTTTTAAACATATTTGAACTCAAGACTTTTTCTGCATTCAATATGCACCATTCAAAGGCACATCATCACTTTTCAAACCTTTTCTGACTTCATTTGCTATTTTTCATGCATTTCATGATTTATTTTGAGCTAAAATGACCCTGAGATTGAAAAGCACTACAAATGAACTCTGAAATGGTTGAAAATTGGCATGGTATCATAATTTCACCCACGTAGCATGTGCTAAAAAGTTGAGAGGGTTACGGCAAAAACTGGATGCACTTCGTGTACGAACTGGACAATCTCTTTCGAAGTGTCAGGGTTTTGGACTAAAACTCTTCTGTTACAAAAGGATTTCAATTTTTTAAACATATTTGAACTCAAGACTTTTTCTGCATTCAATATGCAACATTCAAAGCCACATCATCACTTTTCAAACCTTTTCTGACTTCATTTGCTATTTTTCATGCATTTCATGATTTATTTTGAGCTAAAATGACCCTGAGATTGAAAAGCACTGCAAATGAACTCTGAAATGGTTGAAATTGGCATGGTATCATAATTTCACCCACGTAGCATGTGCTAAAAAGTTGAGAGGGTTACGGCAAAAACTGGATGCACGTCGTGTACGAACTGGACAATCTCTTTCGAAGTGTCATAGTTTTGGACTAAAACTCTTCTGTTACAAAAGGATTTCAAATTTTTAAACATATTTGAACTCAAGACTTTTTCTGCATTCAATATGCACCATTCAAAGCCACATCATCACTTTTCAAACCTTTTCTGACTTCATTTGCTATTTTTCATGCATTTCATGATTTATTTTGAGCTAAAATGACCCTGAGATTGAAAAGCACTGCAAATGAACTCTGAAATGGTTGAAAATTGACATGGTATCATAATTTCACCCACGTAGGTTGTGCTAAAAAGTTGAGAGGGTTACGGCAAAAACTGCATGCACTTCGTGTACGAACTGGACAATCTCTTTCGAAGTGTCAGGGTTTTGGACTAAAACTCTTCTGTTACAGAAGGATTTCAATTTTTTAAACATATTTGAACTCAAGACTTTTTCTGCATTCAATATGCACCATTCAAAGCCACATCATCACTTTTCAAACCTTTTCTGACTTCATTTGCTATTTTTCATGCATTTCATGATTTATTTTGAGCTAAAATGACCCTAAGATTGAAAAGCACTGGAAATGAACTCTGAAATGGTTGAAAATTGGCATGGTATCATAATTTCACTCAAGTAGCATGTGCTAAAAAGTTGAGAGGGTTACCGGAAAAACTGGATGCACTTCGTGTACAAACTGGACAATCTCCTTCGAAGTGTCAGGGTTTTGGAGAAAAACTCTTCTGTTACAAAAGGATTTCAATTTTTTAAACATATTTGAACTCAAGACTTTTTCTGCATTCAATATGCACCATTCAAAGCCACATCATCACTTTTCAAACCTTTTCTGACTTCATTTGCTATTTTTCATGCATTTCATGATTTATTTTGAGCTAAAATGACCCTGAGATTGAAAAGCACTGCAAATGAACTCTGAAATGGTTGAAAATTAGCATGGTATCATAATTTCACCCACGTAGCATGTGCTAAAAAGTTGAGAGGGTTACGGCAAAAACTGGATGCACTTCGTGTACGAACTGGACAATCTCTTTCGAAGTGTCAGGGTTTTGGACTAAAACTCTTCTGTTACAAAAGGATTTCAATTTTTTAAACATATTTGAACTCAAGACTTTTTCTGCATTCAATATGCACCATTCAAAGCCACATCATCACTTTTCAAACCTTTTCTGACTTCATTTGCTATTTTTCATGCATTTCATGATTTATTTTGAGCTAAAATGACCCTGAGATTGAAAAGCACTGCAAATGAACTCTAAAATGGTTGAAAATCGGCATGGTATCATAATTTCACCCACATAGCATGTGCTAAAAAGTTGAGAGGGTTACGGCAAAAACTGGATGCACTTCGTGTACGAACTGGACAATCTCTTTCGAAGTGTCAGGGTTTTGGACTAAAACTCTTCTGTTACAAAAGGATTTCAATTTTTTAAACATATTTGAACTCAAGACTTTTTCTGCATTCAATATGCACCATTCAAAGCCACATCATCACTTTTCAAACCTTTTCTGACTTCATTTGCTATTTTTATGCATTTCATGATTTATTTTGAGCTAAAATGACCCTGAGATTGAAAAGCACTGCAAATGAACTCTGAAATGGTTGAAAATTGGCATGGTATCATAATTTCACCCACGTAGCATGTGCTAAAAAGTTGAGAGGGTTACGGCAAAAATTGGATGCACTTCGTGTACGAACTGGACAATCTCTTTCGAAGTGTCAGGGTTTTGGACTAAAACTCTTCTGTTACAAAAGGATTTCAATTTTTTAAACATATTTGAACTCAAGACTTTTTCTGCATTCAATATGCACCATTCAAAGCCACATCATCACTTTTCAAACCTTTTCTGACTTCATTTGCTATTTTTCATGCATTTCATGATTTATTTTGAGCTAAAATGACCCTGAGATTGAAAAGCACTGCAAATGAACTCTGAAATGGTTGAAAATTGGCATGGTATCATAATTTCACCCACGTAGCATGTGCTAAAAAGTTGAGAGGGTTACGGCAAAAACTGGATGCACTTCGTGTACGAACTGGACAATCTCTTTCGAAGTGTCAGGGTTTTGGACTAAAACTCTTCTCTTACAAAAGGATTTCAATTTTTTAAACATATTTGAACTCAAGACTTTTTCTGCATTCAATATGCACCATTCAAAGCCACATCATCACTTTTCAAACCTTTTCTGACTTCATTTGCTATTTTTCATGCATTTCATGATTTATTTTGAGCTAAAATGACCCTGAGATTGAAAAGCACTGCAAATGAACTCTGAAATGGTTGAAAATTGGCATGGTATCATAATTTCACCCATGTAGCTTGTGCTAAAAAGTTGAGAGGGTTACGGCAAAAATTGCATGCACTTCGTGTACGATCTGGACAATCTCTTTCAAAGTGTCAGGGTTTTGGACAAAAACTCTTCTGTTACAAAAGGATTTCAAATTTTTAAATATATTTGAACTGATTTTTTCTGCATTCAATATGCACCATTCAAAGCCACATCATCACTCTTCAAACCTTTTTTGATTTCTATTTTTCATGCATTTCATGATTTATTTTGAGCTAAAATGACCCTGAGATTGAAAAGCACTGCAAATGAACTCTGAAATGGTTGAAAATTGGCATGGTATCATAATTTCACCCACGTAGCATGTGCTAAAAAGTTGAGAGGGTTACGGCAAAAACTGGATGCACTTCGTGTACGAACTGGACAATCTCTTTCGAAGTGTCAGGGTTTTGGACTAAAACTCTTCTGTTACAAAAGGATTTCAATTTTTTAAACATATTTGAACTCAAGACTTTTTCTGCATTCAATATGCACCATTCAAAGCCACATCATCACTTTTCAAACCTTTTCTGACTTCATTTGCTATTTTTCATGCATTTCATGATTTATTTTGAGCTAAAATGACCCTGAGATTGAAAAGCACTGCAAATGAACTCTAAAATAGTTGAAAATCGGCATGGTATCATAATTTCACCCACATAGCATGTGCTAAAAAGTTGAGAGGGTTACGGCAAAAAACTGGATGCACTTCGTGCACGAACTGGACAATCTCTTTCGAAGTGTCAGGGTTTTGGACTAAAACTCTTCTGTTACAAAAGGATTTCAATTTTTTAAACATATTTGAACTCAAGACTTTTTCTGCATTCAATATGCACCATTCAAAGCCACATCATCACTTTTCAAACCTTTTCTGACTTCATTTGCTATTTTTATGCATTTCATGATTTATTTTGAGCTAAAATGACCCTGAGATTGAAAAGCACTGCAAATGAACTCTGAAATGGTTGAAAATTGGCATGGTATCATAATTTCACCCACGTAGCATGTGCTAAAAAGTTGAGAGGGTTACGGCAAAAATTGGATGCACTTCGTGTACGAACTGGACAATCTCTTTCGAAGTGTCAGGGTTTTGGACTAAAACTCTTCTGTTACAAAAGGATTTCAATTTTTTTAAACATATTTGAACTCAAGACTTTTTCTGCATTCAATATGCACCATTCAAAGCCACATCATCACTTTTCAAACCTTTTCTGACTTCATTTGCTATTTTTCATGCATTTCATGATTTATTTTGAGCTAAAATGACCCTGAGATTGAAAAGCACTGCAAATGAACTCTGAAATGGTTGAAAATTGGCATGGTATCATAATTTCACCCACGTAGCATGTGCTAAAAAGTTGAGAGGGTTACGGCAAAAACTGGATGCACTTCGTGTACGAACTGGACAATCTCTTTCGAAGTGTCAGGGTTTTGGACTAAAACTCTTCTCTTACAAAAGGATTTCAATTTTTTAAACATATTTGAACTCAAGACTTTTTCTGCATTCAATATGCACCATTCAAAGCCACATCATCACTTTTCAAACCTTTTCTGACTTCATTTGCTATTTTTCATGCATTTCATGATTTATTTTGAGCTAAAATGACCCTGAGATTGAAAAGCACTGCAAATGAACTCTGAAATGGTTGAAAATTGGCATGGTATCATAATTTCACCCATGTAGCTTGTGCTAAAAAGTTGAGAGGGTTACGGCAAAAATTGCATGCACTTCGTGTACGATCTGGACAATCTCTTTCAAAGTGTCAGGGTTTTGGACAAAAACTCTTCTGTTACAAAAGGATTTCAAATTTTTAAATATATTTGAACTGATTTTTTCTGCATTCAATATGCACCATTCAAAGCCACATCATCACTCTTCAAACCTTTTTTGATTTCTATTTTTCATGCATTTCATGATTTATTTTGAGCTAAAATGACCCTGAGATTGAAAAGCACTGCAAATGAACTCTGAAATGGTTGAAAATTGGCATGGTATCATAATTTCACCCACGTAGCATGTGCTAAAAAGTTGAGAGGGTTACGGCAAAAACTGGATGCACTTCGTGTACGAACTGGACAATCTCTTTCGAAGTGTCAGGGTTTTGGACTAAAACTCTTCTGTTACAGAAGTATTTCAATTTTTTAAACATATTTGAACTCAAGACTTTTTCTGCATTCAATATGCACCATTCAAAGCCACATCATCACTTTTCAAACCTTTTCTGACTTCATTTGCTATTTTTCATGCATTTCATGATTTATTTTGAGCTAAAATGACCCTGAGATTGAAAAGCACTGCAAATGAACTCTAAAATAGTTGAAAATCGGCATGGTATCATAATTTCACCCACATAGCATGTGCTAAAAAGTTGAGAGGGTTACGGCAAAAAACTGGATGCACTTCGTGCACGAACTGGACAATCTCTTTCGAAGTGTCAGGGTTTTGGACTAAAACTCTTCTGTTACAAAAGGATTTCAATTTTTTAAACATATTTGAACTCAAGACTTTTTCTGCATTCAATATGCACCATTCAAAGCCACATCATCACTTTTCAAACCTTTTCTGACTTCATTTGCTATTTTTCATGCATTTCATGATTTATTTTGAGCTAAAATGACCCTGAGATTGAAAAGCACTACAAATGAACTCTGAAATGGTTGAAAATTGGCATGGTATCATAATTTCACCCACGTAGCATGTGCTAAAAAGTTGAGAGGGTTACGGCAAAAACTGGATGCACCTCGTGTACGAACTGGACAATCTCTTTCGAAGTGTCAGGGTTTTGGACTAAAACTCTTCTGTTACAAAAGGATTTCAATTTTTTAAACATATTTGAACTCAAGACTTTTTCTGCATTCAATATGCAACATTCAAAGCCACATCATCACTTTTCAAACCTTTTCTGACTTCATTTGCTATTTTTCATGCATTTCATGATTTATTTTGAGCTAAAATGACCCTGAGATTGAAAAGCACTGCAAATGAACTCTGAAATGGTTGAAATTGGCATGGTATCATAATTTCACCCACGTAGCATGTGCTAAAAAGTTGAGAGGGTTACGGCAAAAACTGGATGCACGTCGTGTACGAACTGGACAATCTCTTTCGAAGTGTCATAGTTTTGGACTAAAACTCTTCTGTTACAAAAGGATTTCAATTTTTTAAACATATTTGAACTCAAGACTTTTTCTGCATTCAATATGCACCATTCAAAGCCACATCATCACTTTTCAAACCTTTTCTGACTTCATTTGCTATTTTTCATGCATTTCATGATTTATTTTGAGCTAAAATGACCCTGAGATTGAAAAGCACTGCAAATGAACTCTGAAATGGTTGAAAATTGACATGGTATCATAATTTCACCCACGTAGCTTGTGCTAAAAAGTTGAGAGGGTTACGGCAAAAACTGCATGCACTTCGTGTACGAACTGGACAATCTCTTTCGAAGTGTCAGGGTTTTGGACTAAAACTCTTCTGTTACAGAAGGATTTCAATTTTTTAAACATATTTGAACTCAAGACTTTTTCTGCATTCAATATGCACCATTCAAAGCCACATCATCACTTTTCAAACCTTTTCTGACTTCATTTGCTATTTTTCATGCATTTCATGATTTATTTTGAGCTAAAATGACCCTAAGATTGAAAAGCACTGGAAATGAACTCTGAAATGGTTGAAAATTGGCATGGTATCATAATTTCACTCAAGTAGCATGTGCTAAAAAGTTGAGAGGGTTACCGGAAAAACTGGATGCACTTCGTGTACAAACTGGACAATCTCCTTCGAAGTGTCAGGGTTTTGGAGAAAAACTCTTCTGTTACAAAAGGATTTCAATTTTTTAAACATATTTGAACTCAAGACTTTTTCTGCATTCAATATGCACCATTCAAAGCCACATCATCACTTTTCAAATCTTTTCTGACTTCATTTGCTATTTTTCATGCATTTCATGATTTATTTTGAGCTAAAATGACCCTGAGATTGAAAAGCACTGCAAATGAACTCTGAAATGGTTGAAAATTAGCATGGTATCATAATTTCACCCACGTAGCATGTGCTAAAAAGTTGAGAGGGTTACGGCAAAAACTGGATGCACTTCGTGTACGAACTGGACAATCTCTTTCGAAGTGTCAGGGTTTTGGACTAAAACTCTTCTGTTACAAAAGGATTTCAATTTTTTAAACATATTTGAACTCAAGACTTTTTCTGCATTCAATATGCACCATTCAAAGCCACATCATCACTTTTCAAACCTTTTCTG
This sequence comes from Elymus sibiricus, assembly GCA_039707655.1. NCBI lineage: Eukaryota > Viridiplantae > Streptophyta > Magnoliopsida > Poales > Poaceae > Elymus > Elymus sibiricus. The sequence continues at coordinate 511,244,628 of CM077669.1, forward strand.
ACTTCATTTGCTATTTTTCATGCATTTCATGATTTATTTTGAGCTAAAATGACCCTGAGATTGAAAAGCACTGCAAATGAACTCTAAAATGGTTGAAAATCGGCATGGTATCATAATTTCACCCACATAGCATGTGCTAAAAAGTTGAGAGGGTTACGGCAAAAACTGGATGCACTTCGTGTACGAACTGGACAATCTCTTTCGAAGTGTCAGGGTTTTGGACTAAAACTCTTCTGTTACAAAAGGATTTCAATTTTTTAAACATATTTGAACTCAAGACTTTTTCTGCATTCAATATGCACCATTCAAAGCCACATCATCACTTTTCAAACCTTTTCTGACTTCATTTGCTATTTTTCATGCATTTCATGATTTATTTTGAGCTAAAATGACCCTGAGATTGAAAAGCACTGCAAATGAACTCTGAAATGGTTGAAAATTGGCATGGTATCATAATTTCACCCACGTAGCATGTGCTAAAAAGTTGAGAGGGTTACGGCAAAAATTGGATGCACTTCGTGTACGAACTGGACAATCTCTTTCGAAGTGTCAGGGTTTTGGACAAAAACTCTTCTGTTACAAAAGGATTTCAATTTTTTAAACATATTTGAACTCAAGACTTTTTCTGCATTCAATATGCACCATTCAAAGCCACATCATCACTTTTCAAACCTTTTCTAACTTCATTTGCTATTTTTCATGCATTTCATGATTTATTTTGAGCTAAAATGACCCTGAGATTGAAAAGCACTGCAAATGAACTCTGAAATGGTTGAAAATTGGCATGGTATCATAATTTCACCCACGTAGCATGTGCTAAAAAGTTGAGAGGGTTACGGCAAAAACTGGATGCACTTCGTGTACGAACTGGACAATCTCTTTCGAAGTGTCAGGGTTTTGGACAAAAACTCTTCTGTTACAAAAGGATTTCAATTTTTTAAACATATTTGAACTCAAGACTTTTTCTGCATTCAATATGCACCATTCAAAGCCACATCATCACTTTTCAAACCTTTTCTGACTTCATTTGCTATTTTTCATGCATTTCATGATTTATTTTGAGCTAAAATGACCCTGAGATTGAAAAGCACTGCAAATGAACTCTGAAATGGTTGAAAATTGGCATGATATCATAATTTCACCCACGTAGCATGTGCTAAAAAGTTGAGAGGGTTACGGCAAAAACTGGATGCACTTCGTGTACGAACTGGACAATCTCTTTCGAAGTGTCAGGGTTTTGGACTAAAACTCTTCTGTTACAAAAGGATTTCAATTTTTTAAACATATTTGAACTCAAGACTTTTTCTGCATTCAATATGCACCATTCAAAGCCACATCATCACTTTTCAAACCTTTTCTGACTTCATTTGCTATTTTTCATGCATTTCATGATTTATTTTGAGCTAAAATGACCCTGAGATTGAAAAGCACTGCAAATGAACTCTGAAATGGTTGAAAATTGGCATGGTATCATAATTTCACCCACGTAGCTTCTGCTAAAAAGTTGAGAGGGTTACGGCAAAAACTGCATGCACTTCGTGTACGAACTGGACAATCTCTTTCGAAGTGTCAGGGTTTTGGACAAAAACTCTTCTGTTACAAAAGGATTTCAAATTTTTAAATATATTTGAACTCAAGACTTTTTCTGCATTCAATATGCACCATTCAAAGCCACATCATCACTCTTCAAACCTTTTCTGATTTCATTTGCTATTTTTCATGCATTTCATGATTTATTTTGAGCTAAAATGACCCTGAGATTGAAAAGCACTGCAAATGAACTCTGAAATGGTTGAAAATTGGCATGGTATCATAATTTCACCCACGTAGCATGTGCTAAAAAGTTGAGAGGGTTACGGCAAAAACTGGATGCACTTCGTGTACGAACTGGACAATCTCTTTCGAAGTGTCAGGGTTTTGGACTAAAACTCTTCTGTTACAAAAGGATTTCAATTTTTTAAACATATTTGAACTCAAGACTTTTTCTGCATTCAATATGCACCATTCAAAGCCACATCATCACTTTTCAAACCTTTTCTGACTTCATTTGCTATTTTTCATGCATTTCATGATTTATTTTGAGCTAAAATGACCCTGAGATTGAAAAGCACTGCAAATGAACTCTGAAATGGTTGAAAATTGGCATGGTATCATAATTTCACCCACGTAGCATGTGCTAAAAAGTTGAGAGGGTTACGGCAAAAACTGGATGCACTTCGTGTACGAACTGGACAATCTCTTTCGAAGTGTCAGGGTTTTGGACTAAAACTCTTCTCTTACAAAAGGATTTCAATTTTTTAAACATATTTGAACTCAAGACTTTTTCTGCATTCAATATGCACCATTCAAAGCCACATCATCACTTTTCAAACCTTTTCTGACTTCATTTGCTATTTTTCATGCATTTCATGATTTATTTTGAGCTAAAATGACCCTGAGATTGAAAAGCACTGCAAATGAACTCTGAAATGGTTGAAAATTGGCATGGTATCATAATTTCACCCACGTAGCATGTGCTAAAAAGTTGAGAGGGTTACGGCAAAAATTGGATGCACTTCGTGTACGAACTGGACAATCTCTTTCGAAGTGTCAGGGTTTTGGACAAAAACTCTTCTGTTACAAAAGGATTTCAATTTTTTAAACATATTTGAACTCAAGACTTTTTCTGCATTCAATATGCACCATTCAAAGCCACATCATCACTTTTCAAACCTTTTCTAACTTCATTTGCTATTTTTCATGCATTTCATGATTTATTTTGAGCTAAAATGACCCTGAGATTGAAAAGCACTGCAAATGAACTCTGAAATGGTTGAAAATTGGCATGGTATCATAATTTCACCCACGTAGCATGTGCTAAAAAGTTGAGAGGGTTACGGCAAAAACTGGATGCACTTCGTGTACGAACTGGACAATCTCTTTCGAAGTGTCAGGGTTTTGGACAAAAACTCTTCTGTTACAAAAGGATTTCAATTTTTTAAACATATTTGAACTCAAGACTTTTTCTGCATTCAATATGCACCATTCAAAGCCACATCATCACTTTTCAAACCTTTTCTGACTTCATTTGCTATTTTTCATGCATTTCATGATTTATTTTGAGCTAAAATGACCCTGAGATTGAAAAGCACTGCAAATGAACTCTGAAATGGTTGAAAATTGGCATGATATCATAATTTCACCCACGTAGCATGTGCTAAAAAGTTGAGAGGGTTACGGCAAAAACTGGATGCACTTCGTGTACGAACTGGACAATCTCTTTCGAAGTGTCAGGGTTTTGGACTAAAACTCTTCTGTTACAAAAGGATTTCAATTTTTTAAACATATTTGAACTCAAGACTTTTTCTGCATTCAATATGCACCATTCAAAGCCACATCATCACTTTTCAAACCTTTTCTGACTTCATTTGCTATTTTTCATGCATTTCATGATTTATTTTGAGCTAAAATGACCCTGAGATTGAAAAGCACTGCAAATGAACTCTGAAATGGTTGAAAATTGGCATGGTATCATAATTTCACCCACGTAGCTTCTGCTAAAAAGTTGAGAGGGTTACGGCAAAAACTGCATGCACTTCGTGTACGAACTGGACAATCTCTTTCGAAGTGTCAGGGTTTTGGACAAAAACTCTTCTGTTACAAAAGGATTTCAAATTTTTAAATATATTTGAACTCAAGACTTTTTCTGCATTCAATATGCACCATTCAAAGCCACATCATCACTCTTCAAACCTTTTCTGATTTCATTTGCTATTTTTCATGCATTTCATGATTTATTTTGAGCTAAAATGACCCTGAGATTGAAAAGCACTGCAAATGAACTCTGAAATGGTTGAAAATTGGCATGGTATCATAATTTCACCCACGTAGCATGTGCTAAAAAGTTGAGAGGGTTACGGCAAAAACTGGATGCACTTCGTGTACGAACTGGACAATCTCTTTCGAAGTGTCAGGGTTTTGGACTAAAACTCTTCTGTTACAAAAGGATTTCAATTTTTTAAACATATTTGAACTCAAGACTTTTTCTGCATTCAATATGCACCATTCAAAGCCACATCATCACTTTTCAAACCTTTTCTGACTTCATTTGCTATTTTTCATGCATTTCATGATTTATTTTGAGCTAAAATGACCCTGAGATTGAAAAGCACTGCAAATGAACTCTGAAATGGTTGAAAATTGGCATGGTATCATAATTTCACCCACGTAGCATGTGCTAAAAAGTTGAGAGGGTTACGGCAAAAACTGGATGCACTTCGTGTACGAACTGGACAATCTCTTTCGAAGTGTCAGGGTTTTGGACTAAAACTCTTCTGTTACAAAAGGATTTCAATTTTTTGAACATATTTGAACTCAAGACTTTTCTGCATTCAATATGCACCATTCAAAGCCACATCATCACTTTTCAAACCTTTTCTGACTTCATTTGCTATTTTTCATGCATTTCATGATTTATTTTGAGCTAAAATGACCCTGAGATTGAAAAGCACTGCAAATGAACTCTGAAATGGTTGAAAATTGGCATGGTATCATAATTTCACCCACGTAGCTTGTGCTAAAAAGTTGAGAGGGTTACGGCAAAAATTGCTTGCACTTCGTGTACGAACTGGACAATCTCTTTCGAAGTGTCAGGGTTTTGGACAAAAACTCTTCTGTTACAAAAGGATTTCAAATTTTTAAATATATTTGAACTCAAGACTTTTTTTGCATTCAATATGCACCATTCAAAGCCACATCATCACTCTTCAAACCTTTTCTGATTGCTATTTTTCATGCATTTCATGATTTATTTTGAGCTAAAATGACCCTGAGATTGAAAAGCACTGCAAATGAACTCTAAAATGGTTGAAAATCGGCATGGTATCATAATTTCACCCACGTAGCATGTGCTAAAAAGTTGAGAGGGTTACGGCAAAAACTGGATGCACTTCGTGTACGAACTGGACAATCTCTTTCGAAGTGTCAGGGTTTTGGACTAAAACTCTTCTGTTACAAAAGGATTTCAATTTTTTAAACATATTTGAACTCAAGACTTTTTCTGCATTCAATATGCACCATTCAAAGCCACATCATCACTTTTCAAACCTTTTCTGACTTCATTTGCTATTTTTCATGCATTTCATGATTTATTTTGAGCTAAAATGACCCTGAGATTGAAAAGCACTGCAAATGAACTCTGAAATGGTTGAAAATTGGCATGGTATCATACTTTCACCCACGTAGCATGTGCTAAAAAGTTGAGAGGGTTACGGCAAAAACTGGATGCACTTCGTGTACGAACTGGACAATCTCTTTCGAAGTGTCAGGGTTTTGGACTAAAACTCTTCTGTTACAAAAGGATTTCAATTTTTTAAACATATTTGAACTCAAGACTTTTTCTGCATTCAATATGCACCATTCAAAGCCACATCATCACTTTTCAAACCTTTTCTGACTTCATTTGCTATTTTTCATGCATTTCATGATTTATTTTGAGCTAAAATGACCCTGAGATTGAAAAGCACTGCAAATGAACTCTGAAATGGTTGAAAATTAGCATGGTATCATAATTTCACCCACGTAGCATGTGCTAAAAAGTTGAGAGGGTTACGGCAAAAACTGGATGCACTTCGTGTACGAACTGGACAATCTCTTTCGAAGTGTCAGGGTTTTGGACTAAAACTCTTCTGTTACAAAAGGATTTCAATTTTTTAAACATATTTGAACTCAAGACTTTTTCTGCATTCAATATGCACCATTCAAAGCCACATCATCACTTTTCAAACCTTTTCTGACTTCATTTGCTATTTTTCATGCATTTCATGATTTATTTTGAGCTAAAATGACCCTGAGATTGAAAAGCACTGCAAATGAACTCTGAAATGGTTGAAAATTGGCATGGTATCATAATTTAACCCACGTAGCTTCTGCTAAAAAGTTGAGAGGGTTACGGCAAAAACTGCATGCACTTCGTGTACGAACTGGACAATCTCTTTCGAAGTGTCAGGGTTTTGGACAAAAACTCTTCTGTTACAAAAGGATTTCAAATTTTTAAATATATTTGAACTCAAGACTTTTTCTGCATTCAATATGCACCATTCAAAGCCACATCATCACTCTTCAAACCTTTTCTGATTTCATTTGCTATTTTTCATGCATTTCATGATTTATTTTGAGCTAAAATGACCCTGAGATTGAAAAGCACTGCAAATGAACTCTGAAATGGTTGAAAATTGGCATGGTATCATAATTTCACCCACGTAGCATGTGCTAAAAAGTTGAGAGGGTTACGGCAAAAACTGGATGCACTTCGTGTACGAACTGGACAATCTCTTTCGAAGTGTCAGGGTTTTGGACTAAAACTCTTCTGTTACAAAAGGATTTCAATTTTTTAAACATATTTGAACTCAAGACTTTTTCTGCATTCAATATGCACCATTCAAAGCCACATCATCACTTTTCAAACCTTTTCTGACTTCATTTGCTATTTTTCATGCATTTCATGATTTATTTTGAGCTAAAATGACCCTGAGATTGAAAAGCACTGCAAATGAACTCTGAAATGGTTGAAAATTGGCATGGTATCATAATTTCACCCACGTAGCATGTGCTAAAAAGTTGAGAGGGTTACGGCAAAAACTGGATGCACTTCGTGTACGAACTGGACAATCTCTTTCGAAGTGTCAGGGTTTTGGACTAAAACTCTTCTGTTACAAAAGGATTTCAATTTTTTGAACATATTTGAACTCAAGACTTTTCTGCATTCAATATGCACCATTCAAAGCCACATCATCACTTTTCAAACCTTTTCTGACTTCATTTGCTATTTTTCATGCATTTCATGATTTATTTTGAGCTAAAATGACCCTGAGATTGAAAAGCACTGCAAATGAACTCTGAAATGGTTGAAAATTGGCATGGTATCATAATTTCACCCACGTAGCTTGTGCTAAAAAGTTGAGAGGGTTACGGCAAAAATTGCTTGCACTTCGTGTACGAACTGGACAATCTCTTTCGAAGTGTCAGGGTTTTGGACAAAAACTCTTCTGTTACAAAAGGATTTCAAATTTTTAAATATATTTGAACTCAAGACTTTTTTTGCATTCAAAGCCACATCATCACTCTTCAAACCTTTTCTGATTGCTATTTTTCATGCATTTCATGATTTATTTTGAGCTAAAATGACCCTGAGATTGAAAAGCACTGCAAATGAACTCTAAAATGGTTGAAAATCGGCATGGTATCATAATTTCACCCACGTAGCATGTGCTAAAAAGTTGAGAGGGTTACGGCAAAAACTGGATGCACTCCGTGTACGAACTGGACAATCTCTTTCGAAGTGTCAGGGTTTTGGACTAAAACTCTTCTGTTACAAAAGGATTTCAATTTTTTAAACATATTTGAACTCAAGACTTTTTCTGCATTCAATATGCACCATTCAAAGCCACATCATCACTTTTCAAACCTTTTCTGACTTCATTTGCTATTTTCCATGCATTTCATGATTTATTTTGAGCTAAAATGACCCTGAGATTGAAAAGCACTGCAAATGAACTCTGAAATGGTTGAAAATTGGCATGGTATCATAATTTCACCCACGTAGCATGTGCTAAAAAGTTGAGAGGGTTACGGCAAAAACTGGATGCACTTCGTGTACGAACTGGACAATCTCTTTCGAAGTGTCAGGGTTTTGGACAAAAACTCTTCTGTTACAAAAGGATTTCAATTTTTTAAACATATTTGAACTCAAGACTTTTTCTGCATTCAATATGCACCATTCAAAGCCACATCATCACTTTTCAAACCTTTTCTGACTTCATTTGCTATTTTTCATGCATTTCATGATTTATTTTGAGCTAAAATGACCCTGAGATTGAAAAGCACTGCAAATGAACTCTGAAATGGTTGAAAATTGGCATGGTATCATAATTTCACCCACGTAGCATGTGCTAAAAAGTTGAGAGGGTTACGGCAAAAACTGGATGCACTTCGTGTACGAACTGGACAATCTCTTTCGAAGTGTCAGGGTTTTGGACTAAAACTCTTCTGTTACAAAAGGATTTCAATTTTTTAAACATATTTGAACTCAAGACTTTTTCTGCATTCAATATGCACCATTCAAAGCCACATCATCACTTTTCAAACCTTTTCTGACTTCATTTGCTATTTTTCATGCATTTCATGATTTATTTTGAGCTAAAATGACCCTGAGATTGAAAAGCACTGCAAATGAACTCTGAAATGGTTGAAAATTGGCATGGTATCATAATTTCACCCACGTAGCATGTGCTAAAAAGTTGAGAGGGTTACGGCAAAAACTGGATGCACTTCGTGCACGAACTAGACAATCTCTTTTGAAGTGTCAGGGTTTTGGACTAAAACTCTTCTGTTACAAAAGGATTTCAATTTTTTAAACATATTTGAACTCAAGACTTTTTCTGCATTCAATATGCACCATTCAAAGCCACATCATCACTTTTCAAACCTTTTCTGACTTCATTTGCTATTTTTCATGCATTTCATGATTTATTTTGAGCTAAAATGACCCAGAGATTGAAAAGCACTACAAATGAACTCTGAAATGGTTGAAAATTGGCATGGTATCATAATTTCACCCACGTAGCATGTGCTAAAAAGTTGAGAGGGTTACGGCAAAAACTGGATGCACTTCGTGTACGAACTGGACAATCTCTTTCGAAGTGTCAGGGTTTTGGACTAAAACTCTTCTGTTACAAAAGGATTTCAATTTTTTAAACATATTTGAACTCAAGACTTTTTCTGCATTCAGTATGCACCATTCAAAGCCACATCATCACTTTTCAAACCTTTTCTGACTTCATTTGCTATTTTTCATGCATTTCATGATTTATTTTGAGCTAAAATGACCCTGAGATTGAAAAGCACTGCAAATGAACTCTGAAATGGTTGAAAATTAGCATGGTATCATAATTTCACCCACGTAGCATGTGCTAAAAAGTTGAGAGGGTTACGGCAAAAACTGGATGCACTTCGTGTACGAACTGGACAATCTCTTTCGAAGTGTCAGGGTTTTGGACTAAAACTCTTCTGTTACAAAAGGATTTCAATTTTTTAAACATATTTGAACTCAAGACTTTTTCTGCATTCAATATGCACCATTCAAAGCCACATCATCACTTTTCAAACCTTTTCTGACTTCATTTGCTATTTTTCATGCCTTTCATGATTTATTTTGAGCTAAAATGACCCTGAGATTGAAAAGCACTGCAAATGAACTCTGAAATGGTTGAAAATTGGCATGGTATCATAATTTCACCCACGTAGCATGTGCTAAAAAGTTGAGAGGGTTACGGCAAAAACTGCATGCACTTCGTGTACGAACTGGACAATCTCTTTCGAAGTGTCAGGGTTTTGGACTAAAACTCTTCTGTTACAGAAGGATTTCAATTTTTTATACATATTTGAACTCAAGACTTTTCTGCATTCAATATGCACCATTCAAAGCCACATCATCACTTTTCAAACCTTTTCTGACTTCATTTGCTATTTTTCATGCATGTCATGATTTATTTTGAGCTAAAATGACCCTGAGATTGAAAAGCACTGCAAATGAACTCTGAAATGGTTGAAAATTGGCATGGTATCATAATTTCACCCACGTAGCATGTGCTAAAAAGTTGAGAGGGTTACGGCAAAACCTGGATGCACTTCGTGTACGAACTGGACAATCTCTTTCGAAGTGTCAGGGTTTTGGACAAAAACTCTTCTGTTACAAAAGGATTTCAATTTTTTAAACATATTTGAACTCAAGACTTTTTCTGCATTCAATATGCACCATTCAAAGCTACATCATCACTTTTCAAACCTTTTCTGACTTCATTTGCTATTTTTCATGCATTTCATGATTTATTTTGAGCTAAAATGACCCTGAGATTGAAAAGCACTGCAAATGAACTCTGAAATGGTTGAAAATTGGCATGGTATCATAATTTCACCCACGTAGCTTGTGCTAAAAAGTTGAGAGGGTTACGGCAAAAATTGCATGCACTTCGTGTACGAACTGGACAATCTCTTTCGAAGTGTCAGGGTTTTGGACAAAAACTCTTCTGTTACAAAAGGATTTCAAATTTTTAAATATATTTGAACTCAAGACTTTTTTTGCATTCAATATGCACCATTCAAAGCCACATCATCACTCTTCAAACCTTTTCTGATTGCTATTTTTCATGCATTTCATGATTTATTTTGAGCTAAAATGACCCTGAGATTGAAAAGCACTGCAAATGAACTCTAAAATGGTTGAAAATCGGCATGGTATCATAATTTCACCCACGTAGCATGTGCTAAAAAGTTGAGAGGGTTACGGCAAAAACTGGATGCACTTCGTGTACGAACTGGACAATCTCTTTCGAAGTGTCAGGGTTTTGGACTAAAACTCTTCTGTTACAAAAGGATTTCAATTTTTTAAACATATTTGAACTCAAGACTTTTTCTGCATTCAATATGCACCATTCAAAGCCACATCATCACTTTTCAAACCTTTTCTGACTTCATTTGCTATTTTCCATGCATTTCATGATTTATTTTGAGCTAAAATGACCCTGAGATTGAAAAGCACTGCAAATGAACTCTGAAATGGTTGAAAATTGGCATGGTATCATAATTTCACCCACGTAGCATGTGCTAAAAAGTTGAGAGGGTTACGGCAAAAACTGGATGCACTTCGTGTACGAACTGGACAATCTCTTTCGAAGTGTCAGGGTTTTGGACAAAAACTCTTCTGTTACAAAAGGATTTCAATTTTTTAAACATATTTGAACTCAAGACTTTTTCTGCATTCAATATGCACCATTCAAAGCCACATCATCACTTTTCAAACCTTTTCTGACTTCATTTGCTATTTTTCATGCATTTCCTGATTTATTTTGAGCTAAAATGACCCTGAGATTGAAAAGCACTGCAAATGAACTCTGAACTGGTTGAAAATTGGCATGGTATCATAATTTCACCCACATAGCTTGTGCTAAAAAGTTGAGAGGGTTACGGCAAAAATTGCATGCACTTCGTGTACGAACTGGACAATCTCTTTCGAAGTGTCAGGGTTTTGGACAAAAACTCTTCTGTTACAAAAGGATTTCAAATTTTTAAATATATTTGAACTCAAGACTTTTTTTGCATTCAATATGCACCATTCAAAGCCACATCATCACTCTTCAAACCTTTTCTGATTGCTATTTTTCATGCATTTCATGATTTATTTTGAGCTAAAATGACCCTGAGATTGAAAAGCACTGCAAATGAACTCTAAAATGGTTGAAAATCGGCATGGTATCATAATTTCACCCACGTAGCATGTGCTAAAAAGTTGAGAGGGTTACGGCAAAAACTGGATGCACTTCGTGTACGAACTGGACAATCTCTTTCGAAGTGTCAGGGTTTTGGACTAAAACTCTTCTGTTACAAAAGGATTTCAATTTTTTAAACATATTTGAACTCAAGACTTTTTCTTCATTCAATATGCACCATTCAAAGCCACATGATCACTTTTCAAACCTTTTCTGACTTCATTTGCTATTTTTCATGCATTTCATGATTTATTTTGAGCTAAAATGACCCTGAGATTGAAAAGCACTGCAAATGAACTCTGAAATGGTTGAAAATCGGCATGGTATCATAATTTCACCCACGTAGCATGTGCTAAAAAGTTGAGAGGGTTACGGCAAAAACTGGATGCACTTCGTGTACGAACTGGACAATCTCTTTCGAAGTGTCAGGGTTTTGGACTAAAACTCTTCTGTTACAAAAGGATTTCAATTTTTTAAACATATTTGAACTCAAGACTTTTTCTGCATTCAATATGCACCATTCAAAGCCACATCATCACTTTTCAAACCTTTTCTGACTTCATTTGCTATTTTTCATGCATTTCATGATTTATTTTGAGCTAAAATGACCCTGAGATTGAAAAGCACTGCAAATGAACTCTGAAATGGTTGAAAATTGGCATGGTATCATAATTTCACCCACGTAGCATGTGCTAAAAAGTTGAGAGGGTTACGGCAAAAACTGGATGCACTTCGTGTACGAACTGGACAATCTCTTTCGAAGTGTCAGGGTTTTGGACTAAAACTCTTCTGTTACAAAAGGATTTCAATTTTTTAAACATATTTGAACTCAAGACTTTTTCTGCATTCAATATGCACCATTCAAAGCCACATCATCACTTTTCAAACCTTTTCTGACTTCATTTGCTATTTTTCATGCATTTCATGATTTATTTTGAGCTAAAATGACCCTGAGATTGAAAAGCACTGCAAATGAACTCTGAAATGGTTGAAAATTAGCATGGTATCATAATTTCACCCACGTAGCATGTGCTAAAAAGTTGAGAGGGTTACGGCAAAAACTGGATGCACTTCGTGTACGAACTGGACAATCTCTTTCGAATTGTCAGGGTTTTGGACGAAAACTCTTCTGTTACAAAAGGATTTCAATTTTTTAAACATATTTGAACTCAAGACTTTTTCTGCATTCAATATGCACCATTAAAGCCACATCATCACTTTTCAAACCTTTTCTGACTTCATTTGCTATTTTTCATGCATTTCATGATTTATTTTGAGCTAAAATGACCCTGAGATTGAAAAGCACTGCAAATGAACTCTGAAATGGTTGAAAATTGGCATGGTATCATAATTTCACCCACGTAGCATGTGCTAAAAAGTTGAGAGGGTTACGGCAAAAACTGGATGCACTTCGTGTACGAACTGGACAATCTCTTTCGAAGTGTCAGGGTTTTGGACAAAAACTCTTCTGTTACAAAAGGATTTCAATTTTTTAAACATATTTGAACTCAAGACTTTTTCTGCATTCAATATGCACCATTCAAAGCTACATCATCACTTTTCAAACCTTTTCTGACTTCATTTGCTATTTTTCATGCATTTCATGATTTATTTTGAGCTAAAATGACCCTGAGATTGAAAAGCACTGCAAATGAACTCTGAAATGGTTGAAAATTGGCATGGTATCATAATTTCACCCACGTAGCTTGTGCTAAAAAGTTGAGAGGGTTACGGCAAAAATTGCATGCACTTCGTGTACGAACTGGACAATCTCTTTCGAAGTGTCAGGGTTTTGGACAAAAACTCTTCTGTTACAAAAGGATTTCAAATTTTTAAATATATTTGAACTCAAGACTTTTTTTGCATTCAATATGCACCATTCAAAGCCACATCATCACTCTTCAAACCTTTTCTGATTGCTATTTTTCATGCATTTCATGATTTATTTTGAGCTAAAATGACCCTGAGATTGAAAAGCACTGCAAATGAACTCTAAAATGGTTGAAAATCGGCATGGTATCATAATTTCACCCACGTAGCATGTGCTAAAAAGTTGAGAGGGTTACGGCAAAAACTGGATGCACTTCGTGTACGAACTGGACAATCTCTTTCGAAGTGTCAGGGTTTTGGACTAAAACTCTTCTGTTACAAAAGGATTTCAATTTTTTAAACATATTTGAACTCAAGACTTTTTCTGCATTCAATATGCACCATTCAAAGCCACATCATCACTTTTCAAACCTTTTCTGACTTCATTTGCTATTTTCCATGCATTTCATGATTTATTTTGAGCTAAAATGACCCTGAGATTGAAAAGCACTGCAAATGAACTCTGAAATGGTTGAAAATTGGCATGGTATCATAATTTCACCCACGTAGCATGTGCTAAAAAGTTGAGAGGGTTACGGCAAAAACTGGATGCACTTCGTGTACGAACTGGACAATCTCTTTCGAAGTGTCAGGGTTTTGGACAAAAACTCTTCTGTTACAAAAGGATTTCAATTTTTTAAACATATTTGAACTCAAGACTTTTTCTGCATTCAATATGCACCATTCAAAGCCACATCATCACTTTTCAAACCTTTTCTGACTTCATTTGCTATTTTTCATGCATTTCCTGATTTATTTTGAGCTAAAATGACCCTGAGATTGAAAAGCACTGCAAATGAACTCTGAACTGGTTGAAAATTGGCATGGTATCATAATTTCACCCACATAGCTTGTGCTAAAAAGTTGAGAGGGTTACGGCAAAAATTGCATGCACTTCGTGTACGAACTGGACAATCTCTTTCGAAGTGTCAGGGTTTTGGACAAAAACTCTTCTGTTACAAAAGGATATCAAATTTTTAAATATATTTGAACTCAAGACTTTTTTTGCATTCAATATGCACCATTCAAAGCCACATCATCACTCTTCAAACCTTTTCTGATTGCTATTTTTCATGCATTTCATGATTTATTTTGAGCTAAAATGACCCTGAGATTGAAAAGCACTGCAAATGAACTCTAAAATGGTTGAAAATCGGCATGGTATCATAATTTCACCCACGTAGCATGTGCTAAAAAGTTGAGAGGGTTACGGCAAAAACTGGATGCACTTCGTGTACGAACTGGACAATCTCTTTCGAAGTGTCAGGGTTTTGGACTAAAACTCTTCTGTTACAAAAGGATTTCAATTTTTTAAACATATTTGAACTCAAGACTTTTTCTTCATTCAATATGCACCATTCAAAGCCACATGATCACTTTTCAAACCTTTTCTGACTTCATTTGCTATTTTTCATGCATTTCATGATTTATTTTGAGCTAAAATGACCCTGAGATTGAAAAGCACTGCAAATGAACTCTGAAATGGTTGAAAATCGGCATGGTATCATAATTTCACCCACGTAGCATGTGCTAAAAAGTTGAGAGGGTTACGGCAAAAACTGGATGCACTTCGTGTACGAACTGGACAATCTCTTTCGAAGTGTCAGGGTTTTGGACTAAAACTCTTCTGTTACAAAAGGATTTCAATTTTTTAAACATATTTGAACTCAAGACTTTTTCTGCATTCAATATGCACCATTCAAAGCCACATCATCACTTTTCAAACCTTTTCTGACTTCATTTGCTATTTTTCATGCATTTCATGATTTATTTTGAGCTAAAATGACCCTGAGATTGAAAAGCACTGCAAATGAACTCTGAAATGGTTGAAAATTGGCATGGTATCATAATTTCACCCACGTAGCATGTGCTAAAAAGTTGAGAGGGTTACGGCAAAAACTGGATGCACTTCGTGTACGAACTGGACAATCTCTTTCGAAGTGTCAGGGTTTTGGACTAAAACTCTTCTGTTACAAAAGGATTTCAATTTTTTAAACATATTTGAACTCAAGACTTTTTCTGCATTCAATATGCACCATTCAAAGCCACATCATCACTTTTCAAACCTTTTCTGACTTCATTTGCTATTTTTCATGCATTTCATGATTTATTTTGAGCTAAAATGACCCTGAGATTGAAAAGCACTGCAAATGAACTCTGAAATGGTTGAAAATTAGCATGGTATCATAATTTCACCCACGTAGCATGTGCTAAAAAGTTGAGAGGGTTACGGCAAAAACTGGATGCACTTCGTGTACGAACTGGACAATCTCTTTCGAAGTGTCAGGGTTTTGGACTAAAACTCTTCTGTTACAAAAGGATTTCAATTTTTTAAACATATTTGAACTCAAGACTTTTTCTGCATTCAATATGCACCATTCAAAGCCACATCATCACTTTTCAAACCTTTTCTGACTTCATTTGCTATTTTTCATGCATTTCATGATTTATTTTGAGCTAAAATGACCCTGAGATTGAAAAGCACTGCAAATGAACTCTGAAATGGTTGAAAATTGGCATGGTATCATAATTTAACCCACGTAGCTTCTGCTAAAAAGTTGAGAGGGTTACGGCAAAAACTGCATGCACTTCGTGTACGAACTGGACAATCTCTTTCGAAGTGTCAGGGTTTTGGACAAAAACTCTTCTGTTACAAAAGGATTTCAAATTTTTAAATATATTTGAACTCAAGACTTTTTCTGCATTCAATATGCACCATTCAAAGCCACATCATCACTCTTCAAACCTTTTCTGATTTCATTTGCTATTTTTCATGCATTTCATGATTTATTTTGAGCTAAAATGACCCTGAGATTGAAAAGCACTGCAAATGAACTCTGAAATGGTTGAAAATTGGCATGGTATCATAATTTCACCCACGTAGCATGTGCTAAAAAGTTGAGAGGGTTACGGCAAAAACTGGATGCACTTCGTGTACGAACAGGACAATCTCTTTCGAAGTGTCAGGGTTTTGGACTAAAACTCTTCTGTTACAAAAGGATTTCAATTTTTTAAACATATTTGAACTCAAGACTTTTTCTGCATTCAATATGCACCATTCAAAGCCACATCATCACTTTTCAAACCTTTTCTGACTTCATTTGCTATTTTTCATGCATTTCATGATTTATTTTGAGCTAAAATGACCCTGAGATTGAAAAGCACTGCAAATGAACTCTGAAATGGTTGAAAATTGGCATGGTATCATAATTTCACCCACGTAGCATGTGCTAAAAAGTTGAGAGGGTTACGGCAAAAACTGGATGCACTTCGTGTACGAACTGGACAATCTCTTTCGAAGTGTCAGGGTTTTGGACTAAAACTCTTCTGTTACAAAAGGATTTCAATTTTTTGAACATATTTGAACTCAAGACTTTTCTGCATTCAATATGCACCATTCAAAGCCACATCATCACTTTTCAAACCTTTTCTGACTTCATTTGCTATTTTTCATGCATTTCATGATTTATTTTGAGCTAAAATGACCCTGAGATTGAAAAGCACTGCAAATGAACTCTGAAATGGTTGAAAATTGGCATGGTATCATAATTTCACCCACGTAGCTTGTGCTAAAAAGTTGAGAGGGTTACGGCAAAAATTGCTTGCACTTCGTGTACGAACTGGACAATCTCTTTCGAAGTGTCAGGGTTTTGGACAAAAACTCTTCTGTTACAAAAGGATTTCAAATTTTTAAATATATTTGAACTCAAGACTTTTTTTGCATTCAAAGCCACATCATCACTCTTCAAACCTTTTCTGATTGCTATTTTTCATGCATTTCATGATTTATTTTGAGCTAAAATGACCCTGAGATTGAAAAGCACTGCAAATGAACTCTAAAATGGTTGAAAATCGGCATGGTATCATAATTTCACCCACGTAGCATGTGCTAAAAAGTTGAGAGGGTTACGGCAAAAACTGGATGCACTCCGTGTACGAACTGGACAATCTCTTTCGAAGTGTCAGGGTTTTGGACTAAAACTCTTCTGTTACAAAAGGATTTCAATTTTTTAAACATATTTGAACTCAAGACTTTTTCTGCATTCAATATGCACCATTCAAAGCCACATCATCACTTTTCAAACCTTTTCTGACTTCATTTGCTATTTTTCATGCATTTCATGATTTATTTTGAGCTAAAATGACCCTGAGATTGAAAAGCACTGCAAATGAACTCTGAAATGGTTGAAAATTGGCATGGTATCATAATTTCACCCACGTAGCATGTGCTAAAAAGTTGAGAGGGTTACGGCAAAAACTGGATGCACTTCGTGTACGAACTGGACAATCTCTTTCGAAGTGTCAGGGTTTTGGACTAAAACTCTTCTGTTACAAAAGGATTTCAATTTTTTAAACATATTTGAACTCAAGACTTTTTCTGCATTCAATATGCACCATTCAAAGCCACATCATCACTTTTCAAACCTTTTCTGACTTCATTTGCTATTTTTCATGCATTTCATGATTTATTTTGAGCTAAAATGACCCTGAGATTGAAAAGCACTGCAAATGAACTCTGAAATGGTTGAAAATTGGCATGGTATCATAATTTCACCCACGTAGCATGTGCTAAAAAGTTGAGAGGGTTACGGCAAAAACTGGATGCACTTCGTGCACGAACTAGACAATCTCTTTTGAAGTGTCAGGGTTTTGGACTAAAACTCTTCTGTTACAAAAGGATTTCAATTTTTTAAACATATTTGAACTCAAGACTTTTTCTGCATTCAATATGCACCATTCAAAGCCACATCATCACTTTTCAAACCTTTTCTGACTTCATTTGCTATTTTTCATGCATTTCATGATTTATTTTGAGCTAAAATGACCCAGAGATTGAAAAGCACTACAAATGAACTCTGAAATGGTTGAAAATTGGCATGGTATCATAATTTCACCCACGTAGCATGTGCTAAAAAGTTGAGAGGGTTACGGCAAAAACTGGATGCACTTCGTGTACGAACTGGACAATCTCTTTCGAAGTGTCAGGGTTTTGGACTAAAACTCTTCTGTTACAAAAGGATTTCAATTTTTTAAACATATTTGAACTCAAGACTTTTTCTGCATTCAGTATGCACCATTCAAAGCCACATCATCACTTTTCAAACCTTTTCTGACTTCATTTGCTATTTTTCATGCATTTCATGATTTATTTTGAGCTAAAATGACCCTGAGATTGAAAAGCACTGCAAATGAACTCTGAAATGGTTGAAAATTAGCATGGTATCATAATTTCACCCACGTAGCATGTGCTAAAAAGTTGAGAGGGTTACGGCAAAAACTGGATGCACTTCGTGTACGAACTGGACAATCTCTTTCGAAGTGTCAGGGTTTTGGACTAAAACTCTTCTGTTACAAAAGGATTTCAATTTTTTAAACATATTTGAACTCAAGACTTTTTCTGCATTCAATATGCACCATTCAAAGCCACATCATCACTTTTCAAACCTTTTCTGACTTCATTTGCTATTTTTCATGCCTTTCATGATTTATTTTGAGCTAAAATGACCCTGAGATTGAAAAGCACTGCAAATGAACTCTGAAATGGTTGAAAATTGGCATGGTATCATAATTTCACCCACGTAGCATGTGCTAAAAAGTTGAGAGGGTTACGGCAAAAACTGCATGCACTTCGTGTACGAACTGGACAATCTCTTTCGAAGTGTCAGGGTTTTGGACTAAAACTCTTCTGTTACAGAAGGATTTCAATTTTTTATACATATTTGAACTCAAGACTTTTCTGCATTCAATATGCACCATTCAAAGCCACATCATCACTTTTCAAACCTTTTCTGACTTCATTTGCTATTTTTCATGCATGTCATGATTTATTTTGAGCTAAAATGACCCTGAGATTGAAAAGCACTGCAAATGAACTCTGAAATGGTTGAAAATTGGCATGGTATCATAATTTCACCCACGTAGCATGTGCTAAAAAGTTGAGAGGGTTACGGCAAAAACTGGATGCACTTCGTGTACGAACTGGACAATCTCTTTCGAAGTGTCAGGGTTTTGGACAAAAACTCTTCTGTTACAAAAGGATTTCAATTTTTTAAACATATTTGAACTCAAGACTTTTTCTGCATTCAATATGCACCATTCAAAGCTACATCATCACTTTTCAAACCTTTTCTGACTTCATTTGCTATTTTTCATGCATTTCATGATTTATTTTGAGCTAAAATGACCCTGAGATTGAAAAGCACTGCAAATGAACTCTGAAATGGTTGAAAATTGGCATGGTATCATAATTTCACCCACGTAGCTTGTGCTAAAAAGTTGAGAGGGTTACGGCAAAAATTGCATGCACTTCGTGTACGAACTGGACAATCTCTTTCGAAGTGTCAGGGTTTTGGACAAAAACTCTTCTGTTACAAAAGGATTTCAAATTTTTAAATATATTTGAACTCAAGACTTTTTTTGCATTCAATATGCACCATTCAAAGCCACATCATCACTCTTCAAACCTTTTCTGATTGCTATTTTTCATGCATTTCATGATTTATTTTGAGCTAAAATGACCCTGAGATTGAAAAGCACTGCAAATGAACTCTAAAATGGTTGAAAATCGGCATGGTATCATAATTTCACCCACGTAGCATGTGCTAAAAAGTTGAGAGGGTTACGGCAAAAACTGGATGCACTTCGTGTACGAACTGGACAATTTCTTTCGAAGTGTCAGGGTTTTGGACTAAAACTCTTCTGTTACAAAAGGATTTCAATTTTTTAAACATATTTGAACTCAAGACTTTTTCTGCATTCAATATGCACCATTCAAAGCCACATCATCACTTTTCAAACCTTTTCTGACTTCATTTGCTATTTTCCATGCATTTCATGATTTATTTTGAGCTAAAATGACCCTGAGATTGAAAAGCACTGCAAATGAACTCTGAAATGGTTGAAAATTGGCATGGTATCATAATTTCACCCACGTAGCATGTGCTAAAAAGTTGAGAGGGTTACGGCAAAAACTGGATGCACTTCGTGTACGAACTGGACAATCTCTTTCGAAGTGTCAGGGTTTTGGACAAAAACTCTTCTGTTACAAAAGGATTTCAATTTTTTAAACATATTTGAACTCAAGACTTTTTCTGCATTCAATATGCACCATTCAAAGCCACATCATCACTTTTCAAACCTTTTCTGACTTCATTTGCTATTTTTCATGCATTTCCTGATTTATTTTGAGCTAAAATGACCCTGAGATTGAAAAGCACTGCAAATGAACTCTGAACTGGTTGAAAATTGGCATGGTATCATAATTTCACCCACATAGCTTGTGCTAAAAAGTTGAGAGGGTTACGGCAAAAATTGCATGCACTTCGTGTACGAACTGGACAATCTCTTTCGAAGTGTCAGGGTTTTGGACAAAAACTCTTCTGTTACAAAAGGATTTCAAATTTTTAAATATATTTGAACTCAAGACTTTTTTTGCATTCAATATGCACCATTCAAAGCCACATCATCACTCTTCAAACCTTTTCTGATTGCTATTTTTCATGCATTTCATGATTTATTTTGAGCTAAAATGACCCTGAGATTGAAAAGCACTGCAAATGAACTCTAAAATGGTTGAAAATCGGCATGGTATCATAATTTCACCCACGTAGCATGTGCTAAAAAGTTGAGAGGGTTACGGCAAAAACTGGATGCACTTCGTGTACGAACTGGACAATCTCTTTCGAAGTGTCAGGGTTTTGGACTAAAACTCTTCTGTTACAAAAGGATTTCAATTTTTTAAACATATTTGAACTCAAGACTTTTTCTTCATTCAATATGCACCATTCAAAGCCACATGATCACTTTTCAAACCTTTTCTGACTTCATTTGCTATTTTTCATGCATTTCATGATTTATTTTGAGCTAAAATGACCCTGAGATTGAAAAGCACTGCAAATGAACTCTGAAATGGTTGAAAATTGGCATGGTATCATAATTTCACCCACGTAGCATGTGCTAAAAAGTTGAGAGGGTTACGGCAAAAACTGGATGCACTTCGTGTACGAACTGGACAATCTCTTTCGAAGTGTCAGGGTTTTGGACTAAAACTCTTCTGTTACAAAAGGATTTCAATTTTTTTAACATATTTGAACTCAAGACTTTTTCTGCATTCAATATGCACCATTCAAAGCCACATCATCACTTTTCAAACCTTTTCTGACTTCATTTGCTATTTTTCATGCATTTCATGATTTATTTTGAGCTAAAATGACCCTGAGATTGAAAAGCACTACAAATGAACTCTGAAATGGTTGAAAATTGGCATGGTATCATAATTTCACCCACGTAGCATGTGCTAAAAAGTTGAGAGGGTTACGGCAAAAACTGGATGCACTTCGTGTACGAACTGGACAATCTCTTTCGAAGTGTCAGGGTTTTGGACTAAAACTCTTCTGTTACAAAAGGATTTCAAATTTTTAAACATATTTGAACTCAAGACTTTTTCTGCATTCAGTATGCACCATTCAAAGCCACATCATCACTTTTCAAACCTTTTCGGACTTCATTTGCTATTTTCCATGCATTTCATGATTTATTTTGAGCTAAAATGACCCTGAGATTGAAAAGCACTGCAAATGAACTCTGAAATGGTTGAAAATTAGCATGGTATCATAATTTCACCCACGTAGCATGTGCTAAAAAGTTGAGAGGGTTACGGCAAAAACATGATGCACTTCGTGTACGAACTGGACAATCTCTTTCGAGGTGTCAGGGTTTTGGACTAAAACTCTTCTGTTACAAAAGGATTTCAATTTTTTAAACATATTTGAACTCAAGACTTTTTCTGCATTCAATATGCACCATTCAAAGCCACATCATCACTTTTCAAACCTTTTCTGACTTCATTTGCTATTTTTCATGCATTTCATGATTTATTTTGAGCTAAAATGACCCTGAGATTGAAAAGCACTGCAAATGAACTCTGAAATGGGTGAAAATTGGCATGGTATCATAATTTCACCCACGTAGCATGTGCTAAAAAGTTGAGAGGGTTACGGCAAAAACTGGATGCACTTCGTGTACGAACTGGACAATCTCTTTCGAAGTGTCAAGGTTTTGGACAAAAACTCTTCTGTTACAAAAGGATTTCAATTTTTTAAACATATTTGAACTCAAGACTTTTTCTGCATTCAATATGCACCATTCAAAGCCACATCATCACTTTTCAAACCTTTTCTGACTTCATTTGCTATTTTTCATGCATTTCATGATTTATTTTGAGCTAAAATGACCCTGAGATTGAAAAGCACTGCAAATGAACTCTGAAATGGTTGAAAATTGGCATGGTATCATAATTTCACCCACGTAGCATGTGCTAAAAAGTTGAGAGGGTTACGGCAAAAACTGGATGCACTTCGTGTACGAACTGGACAATCTCTTTCGAAGTGTCAGGGTTTTGGACAAAAACTCTTCTGTTACAAAAGGATTTCAATTTTTTAAACATATTTGAACTCAAGACTTTTTCTGCATTCAATATGCACCATTCAAAGCCACATCATCACTTTTCAAACCTTTTCTGACTTCATTTGCTATTTTTCATGCATTTCATGATTTATTTTGAGCTAAAATGACCCTGAGATTGAAAAGCACTGCAAATGAACTCTGAAATGGTTGAAAATTGGCATGGTATCATAATTTCACCCACGTAGCTTGTGCTAAAAAGTTGAGAGGGTTACGGCAAAAATTGCATGCACTTCGTGTACGAACTGGACAATCTCTTTCGAAGTGTCAGGGTTTTGGACAAAAACTCTTCTGTTACAAAAGGATTTCAAATTTTTAAATATATTTGAACTCAAGACTTTTTTTGCATTCAATATGCACCATTCAAAGCCACATCATCACTCTTCAAACCTTTTCTGATTGCTATTTTTCATGCATTTCATGATTTATTTTGAGCTAAAATGACCCTGAGATTGAAAAGCACTGCAAATGAACTCTAAAATGGTTGAAAATCGGCATGGTATCATAATTTCACCCACGTAGCATGTGCTAAAAAGTTGAGAGGGTTACGGCAAAAACTGGATGCACTTCGTGTACGAACTGGACAATCTCTTTCGAAGTGTCAGGGTTTTGGACTAAAACTCTTCTGTTACAAAAGGATTTCAATTTTTTAAACATATTTGAACTCAAGACTTTTTCTGCATTCAATATGCACCATTCAAAGCCACATGATCACTTTTCAAACCTTTTCTGACTTCATTTGCTATTTTTCATGCATTTCATGATTTATTTTGAGCTAAAATGACCCTGAGATTGAAAAGCACTGCAAATGAACTCTGAAATGGTTGAAAATTGGCATGGTATCATAATTTCACCCACGTAGCATGTGCTAAAAAGTTGAGAGGGTTACGGCAAAAACTGGATGCACTTCGTGTACGAACTGGACAATCTCTTTCGAAGTGTCAGGGTTTTGGACTAAAACTCTTCTGTTACAAAAGGATTTCAATTTTTTAAACATATTTGAACTCAAGACTTTTTCTGCATTCAATATGCACCATTCAAAGCCACATCATCACTTTTCAAACCTTTTCTGACTTCATTTGCTATTTTTCATGCATTTCATGATTTATTTTGAGCTAAAATGACCCTGAGAATGAAAAGCACTACAAATGAACTCTGAAATGGTTGAAAATTGGCATGGTATCATAATTTCACCCACGTAGCATGTGCTAATAAGTTGAGAGGGTTACGGCAAAAACTGGATGCACTTCGTGTACGAACTGGACAATCTCTTTCGAAGTGTCAGGGTTTTGGACTAAAACTCTTCTGTTACAAAAGGATTTCAAATTTTTAAACATATTTGAACTCAAGACTTTTTCTGCATTCAGTATGCACCATTCAAAGCCACATCATCACTTTTCAAACCTTTTCTGACTTCATTTGCTATTTTTCATGCATTTCATGATTTATTTTGAGCTAAAATGACCCTGAGATTGAAAAGCACTGCAAATGAACTCTGAAATGGTTGAAAATTAGCATGGTATCATAATTTCACCCACGTAGCATGTGCTAAAAAGTTGAGAGGGTTACGGCAGAAACTGGATGTACTTCGTGTACGAACTGGACAATCTCTTTCGAAGTGTCAGCGTTTTGGACTAAAACTCTTCTGTTACAAAAGGATTTCAATTTTTTAAACATATTTGAACTCAAGACTTTTTCTGCATTCAATATGCACCATTCAAAGCCACATCATCACTTTTCAAACCTTTTCTGACTTCATTTGCTATTTTTCATGCATTTCATGATTTATTTTGAGCTAAAATGACCCTGAGATTGAAAAGCACTGCAAATGAACTCTGAAATGGTTGAAAATTGGCATGGTATCATAATTTCACCCACGTAGCATGTGCTAAAAAGTTGAGAGGGTTACGGCAAAAACTGGATGCACTTCGTGTACGAACTGGACAATCTCTTTCGAAGTGTGAGGGTTTTGGACAAAAACTCTTCTGTTACAAAAGGATTTCAATTTTTTAAACATATTTGAACTCAAGACTTTTTCTGCATTCAATATGCACCATTCAAAGCCACATCATCACTTTTCAAACCTTTTCTGACTTCATTTGCTATTTTTCATGCATTTCATGATTTATTTTGAGCTAAAATGACCCTGAGATTGAAAAGCACTGCAAATGAACTCTGAAATGGTTGAAAATTGGCATGGTATCATAATTTCACCCACGTAGCTTGTGCTAAAAAGTTGAGAGGGTTACGGCAAAAATTGCATGCACTTCGTGTACGAACTGGACAATCTCTTTCGAAGTGTCAGGGTTTTGGACAAAAACTCTTCTGTTACAAAAGGATTTCAAATTTTTAAATATATTTGAACTCAAGACTTTTTTTGCATTCAATATGCACCATTCAAAGCCACATCATCACTCTTCAAACCTTTTCTGATTGCTATTTTTCATGCATTTCATGACTTATTTTGAGCTAAAATGACCCTGAGATTGAAAAGCACTGCAAATGAACTCTAAAATGGTTGAAAATCGGCATGGTATCATAATTTCACCCACGTAGCATGTGCTAAAAAGTTGAGAGGGTTACGGCAAAAACTGGATGCACTTCGTGTACGAACTGGACAATCTCTTTCGAAGTGTCAGGGTTTTGGACTAAAACTCTTCTGTTACAAAAGGATTTCAATTTTTTAAACATATTTGAACTCAAGACTTTTTCTGCATTCAATATGCACCATTCAAAGCCACATGATCACTTTTCAAACCTTTTCTGACTTCATTTGCTATTTTTCATGCATTTCATGATTTATTTTGAGCTAAAATGACCCTGAGATTGAAAAGCACTGCAAATGAACTCTGAAATGGTTGAAAATTGGCATGGTATCATAATTTCACCCACGTAGCATGTGCTAAAAAGTTGAGAGGGTTACGGCAAAAACTGGATGCACTTCGTGTACGAACTGGACAATCTCTTTCGAAGTGTCAGCGTTTTGGACTAAAACTCTTCTGTTACAAAAGGATTTCAATTTTTTAAACATATTTGAACTCAAGACTTTTTCTGCATTCAATATGCACCATTCAAAGCCACATCATCACTTTTCAAACCTTTTCTGACTTCATTTGCTATTTTTCATGCATTTCATGATTTATTTTGAGCTAAAATGACCCTGAGAATGAAAAGCACTACAAATGAACTCTGAAATGGTTGAAAATTGGCATGGTATCATAATTTCACCCACGTAGCATGTGCTAATAAGTTGAGAGGGTTACGGCAAAAACTGGATGCACTTCGTGTACGAACTGGACAATCTCTTTCGAAGTGTCAGGGTTTTGGACTAAAACTCTTCTGTTACAAAAGGATTTCAAATTTTTAAACATATTTGAACTCAAGACTTTTTCTGCATTCAGTATGCACCATTCAAAGCCACATCATCACTTTTCAAACCTTTTCTGACTTCATTTGCTATTTTTCATGCATTTCATGATTTATTTTGAGCTAAAATGACCCTGAGATTGAAAAGCACTGCAAATGAACTCTGAAATGGTTGAAAATTAGCATGGTATCATAATTTCACCCACGTAGCATGTGCTAAAAAGTTGAGAGGGTTACGGCAGAAACTGGATGCACTTCGTGTACGAACTGGACAATCTCTTTCGAAGTGTCAGGGTTTTGGACTAAAACTCTTCTGTTACAAAAGGATTTCAATTTTTTAAACATATTTGAACTCAAGACTTTTTCTGCATTCAATATGCACCATTCAAAGCCACATCATCACTTTTCAAACCTTTTCTGACTTCATTTGCTATTTTTCATGCATTTCATGATTTATTTTGAGCTAAAATGACCCTGAGATTGAAAAGCACTGCAAATGAACTCTGAAATGGTTGAAAATTGGCATGGTATCATAATTTCACCCACGTAGCATGTGCTAAAAAGTTGAGAGGGTTACGGCAAAAACTGGATGCACTTCGTGTACGAACTGGACAATCTCTTTCGAAGTGTCAGGGTTTTGGACTAAAACTCTTCTGTTACAAAAGGATTTCAATTTTTTAAACATATTTGAACTCAAGACTTTTTCTGCATTCAATATGCACCATTCAAAGCCACATCATCACTTATCAAACCTTTTCTGACTTCATTTGCTATTTTTCATGCATTTCATGATTTATTTTGAGCTAAAATGACCCTAAGATTGTGAAGCACTGCAAATGAACTCTGAAATGGTTGAAAATTGGCATGGTATCATAATTTCACCCACGTAGCATGTGCTAAAAAGTTGAGAGGGTTACGGCAAAAACTGGATGCACTTCGTGTACGAACTGGACAATCTCTTTCGAAGTGTCAGGGTTTTGGACTAAAACTCTTCTGTTACAAAAGGATTTCAATTTTTTAAACATATTTGAACTCAAGACTTTTTCTGCATTCAATATGCACCATTCAAAGCCACATCATCACTTTTCAAACCTTTTCTGACTTCATTTGCTATTTTTCATGCATTTCATGATTTATTTTGAGCTAAAATGACCCTGAGATTGAAAAGCACTGCAAATGAACTCTGAAATGGTTTAAAATTGGCATGGTATCATAATTTCACCCACGTAGCATGTGCTAAAAAGTTGAGAGGGTTACGTAAAAACTGGATGCACTTCGTGTACGAACTGGACAATCTCTTTCGAAGTGTCAGGGTTTTGGACAAAAACTCTTCTGTTACAAAAGGATTTCAATTTTTTAAACATATTTGAACTCAAGACTTTTTCTGCATTCAATATGCACCATTCAAAGCCACATCATCACTTTTCAAACCTTTTCTGACTTCCTTTGCTATTTTTCATGCATTTCATGATTTATTTTGAGCTAAAATGACCCTGAGATTGAAAAGCACTGCAAATGAACTCTGAAATGGTTGAAAATTGGCATGGTATCATAATTTCACCCACGTAGCTTGTGCTAAAAAGTTGAGAGGGTTACGGCAAAAATTGCATGCACTTCGTGTACGAACTGGACAATCTCTTTCGAAGTGTCAGGGTTTTGGACAAAAACTCTTCTGTTACAAAAGGATTTCAAATTTTTAAATATATTTGAACTCAAGACTTTTTTTGCATTCAATATGCACCATTCAAAGCCACATCATCACTCTCCAAACCTTTTCTGATTGCTATTTTTCATACATTTCATGATTTATTTTGAGCTAAAATGACCCTGAGATTGAAAAGCACTGCAAATGAACTCTAAAATGGTTGAAAATCGGCATGGTATCATAATTTCACCCACGTAGCATGTGCTAAAAAGTTGAGAGGGTTACGGCAAAAACTGGATGCACTTCGTGTATGAACTGGACAATCTCTTTCGAAGTGTCAGGGTTTTGGACTAAAACTCTTCTGTTACAAAAGGATTTCAATTTTTTAAACATATTTGAACTCAAGACTTTTTCTGCATTCAATATGCACCATTCAAAGCCACATGATCACTTTTCAAACCTTTTCTGACTTCATTTGCTATTTTTCATGCATTTCATGATTTATTTTGAGCTAAAATGACCCTGAGATTGAAAAGCACTGCAAATGAACTCTGAAATGGTTGAAAATTGGCATGGTATCATAATTTCACCCACGTAGCATGTGCTAAAAAGTTGAGAGGGTTACGGCAAAAACTGGATGCACTTCGTGTACGAACTGGACAATCTCTTTCGAAGTGTCAGGGTTTTGGACTAAAACTCTTCTGTTACAAAAGGATTTCAATTTTTTAAACATATTTGAACTCAAGACTTTTTCTGCATTCAATATGCACCATTCAAAGCCACATCATCACTTTTCAAACCTTTTCTGACTTCATTTGCTATTTTTCATGCATTTCATGATTTATTTTGAGCTAAAATGACCCTGAGAATGAAAAGCACTACAAATGAACTCTGAAATGGTTGAAAATTGGCATGGTATCATAATTTCACCCACGTAGCATGTGCTAATAAGTTGAGAGGGTTACGGCAAAAACTGGATGCACTTCGTGTACGAACTGGACAATCTCTTTCGAAGTGTCAGGGTTTTGGACTAAAACTCTTCTGTTACAAAAGGATTTCAAATTTTTAAACATATTTGAACTCAAGACTTTTTCTGCATTCAGTATGCACCATTCAAAGCCACATCATCACTTTTCAAACCTTTTCTGACTTCATTTGCTATTTTTCATGCATTTCATGATTTATTTTGAGCTAAAATGACCCTGGGATTGAAAAGCACTGCAAATGAACTCTGAAATGGTTGAAAATTAGCATGGTATCATAATTTCACCCACGTAGCATGTGCTAAAAAGTTGAGAGGGTTACGGCAGAAACTGGATGCACTTCGTGTACGAACTGGACAATCTCTTTCGAAGTGTCAGGGTTTTGGACTAAAACTCTTCTGTTACAAAAGGATTTCAATTTTTTAAACATATTTGAACTCAAGACTTTTTCTGCATTCAATATGCACCATTCAAAGCCACATCATCACTTTTCAAACCTTTTCTGACTTCATTTGCTATTTTTCATGCATTTCATGATTTATTTTGAGCTAAAATGACCCTGAGATTGAAAAGCACTGCAAATGAACTCTGAAATGGTTGAAAATTGGCATGGTATCATAATTTCACCCACGTAGCATGTGCTAAAAAGTTGAGAGGGTTACGGCAAAAACTGGATGCACTTCGTGTACGAACTGGACAATCTCTTTCGAAGTGTCAGGGTTTTGGACTAAAACTCTTCTGTTACAAAAGGATTTCAATTTTTTAAACATATTTGAACTCAAGACTTTTTCTGCATTCAATATGCACCATTCAAAGCCACATCATCACTTATACAACCTTTTCTGACTTCATTTGCTATTTTTCATGCATTTCATGATTTATTTTGAGCTAAAATGACCCTGAGATTGTGAAGCACTGCAAATGAACTCTGAAATGGTTGAAAATTGGCATGGTATCATAATTTCACCCACGTAGCATGTGCTAAAAAGTTGAGAGGGTTACGGCAAAAACTGGATGCACTTCGTGTACGAACTGGACAATCTCTTTCGAAGTGTCAGGGTTTTGGACTAAAACTCTTCTGTTACAAAAGGATTTCAATTTTTTAAACATATTTGAACTCAAGACTTTTTCTGCATTCAATATGCACCATTCAAAGCCACATCATCACTTTTCAAACCTTTTCTGACTTCATTTGCTATTTTTCATGCATTTCATGATTTATTTTGAGCTAAAATGACCCTGAGATTGAAAAGCACTGCAAATGAACTCTGAAATGGTTGAAAATTGGCATGGTATCATAATTTCACCCACGTAGCATGTGCTAAAAAGTTGAGAGGGTTACGTAAAAACTGGATGCACTTCGTGTAGGAACTGGACAATCTCTTTCGAAGTGTCAGGGTTTTGGACAAAAACTCTTCTGTTACAAAAGGATTTCAATTTTTTAAACATATTTGAACTCAAGACTTTTTCTGCATTCAATATGCACCATTCAAAGCCACATCATCACTTTTCAAACCTTTTCTGACTTCCTTTGCTATTTTTCATGCATTTCATGATTTATTTTGAGCTAAAATGACCCTGAGATTGAAAAGCACTGCAAATGAACTCTGAAATGGTTGAAAATTGGCATGGTATCATAATTTCACCCACGTAGCTTGTGCTAAAAAGTTGAGAGGGTTACGGCAAAAATTGCATGCACTTCGTGTACGAACTGGACAATCTCTTTCGAAGTGTCAGGGTTTTGGACAAAAACTCTTCTGTTACAAAAGGTTTTCAAATTTTTAAATATATTTGAACTCAAGACTTTTTTTGCATTCAATATGCACCATTCAAAGCCACATCATCACTCTTCAAACCTTTTCTGATTGCTATTTTTCATGCATTTCATGATTTATTTTGAGCTAAAATGACCCTGAGATTGAAAAGCACTGCAAATGAACTCTAAAATGGTTGAAAATCGGCATGGTATCATAATTTCACCCACGTAGCATGTGCTAAAAAGTTGAGAGGGTTACGGCAAAAACTGGATGCACTTCGTGTACGAACTGGACAATCTCTTTCGAAGTGTCAGGGTTTTGCACTAAAACTCTTCTGTTACAAAAGGATTTCAATTTTTTAAACATATTTGAACTCAAGACTTTTTCTGCATTCAATATGCACCATTCAAAGCCACATCATCACTTTTCAAACCTTTTCTGACTTCATTTGCTATTTTTCATGCATTTCATGATTTATTTTGAGCTAAAATGACCCTGAGATTGAAAAGCACTGCAAATGAACTCTGAAATGGTTGAAAATTGGCATGGTATCATAATTTCACCCACGTAGCATGTGCTAAAAAGTTGAAAGGGTTACGGCAAAAACTGGATGCACTTCGTGTACGAACTGGACAATCTCTTTCGAAGTGTCAGGGTTTTGGACTAAAACTCTTCTGTTACAAAAGGATTTCAATTTTTTAAACATATTTGAACTCAAGACTTTTTCTGCATTCAATATGCACCATTCAAAGCCACATCATCACTTTTCAAACCTTTTCTGACTTCATTTGCTATTTTTCATGCATTTCATGATTTATTTTGAGCTAAAATGACCCTGAGAATGAAAAGCACTACAAATGAACTCTGAAATGGTTGAAAATTGGCATGGTATCATAATTTCACCCACGTAGCATGTGCTAATAAGTTGAGAGGGTTACGGCAGAAACTGGATGCACTTCGTGTACGAACTGGACAATCTCTTTCGAAGTGTCAGGGTTTTGGACTAAAACTCTTCTGTTACAAAAGGATTTCAAATTTTTAAACATATTTGAACTCAAGACTTTTTCTGCATTCAGTATGCACCATTCAAAGCCACATCATCACTTTTCAAACCTTTTCTGACTTCATTTGCTATTTTTCATGCATTTCATGATTTATTTTGAGCTAAAATGACCCTGGGATTGAAAAGCACTGCAAATGAACTCTGAAATGGTTGAAAATTAGCATGGTATCATAATTTCACCCACGTAGCATGTGCTAAAAAGTTGAGAGGGTTACGGCAGAAACTGGATGCACTTCGTGTACGAACTGGACAATCTCTTTCGAAGTGTCAGGGTTTTGGACTAAAACTCTTCTGTTACAAAAGGATTTCAATTTTTTAAACATATTTGAACTCAAGACTTTTTCTGCATTCAATATGCACCATTCAAAGCCACATCATCACTTTTCAAACCTTTTCTGACTTCATTTGCTATTTTTCATGCATTTCATGATTTATTTTGAGCTAAAATGACCCTGAGATTGAAAAGCACTGCAAATGAACTCTGAAATGGTTGAAAATTGGCATGGTATCATAATTTCACCCACGTAGCATGTGCTAAAAAGTTGAGAGGGTTACGGCAAAAACTGGATGCACTTCGTGTACGAACTGGACAATCTCTTTCGAAGTGTCAGGGTTTTGGACTAAAACTCTTCTGTTACAAAAGGATTTCAATTTTTTAAACATATTTGAACTCAAGACTTTTTCTGCATTCAATATGCACCATTCAAAGCCACTTCATCACTTATACAACCTTTTCTGACTTCATTTGCTATTTTTCATGCATTTCATGATTTATTTTGAGCTAAAATGACCCTGAGATTGTGAAGCACTGCAAATGAACTCTGAAATGGTTGAAAATTGGCATGGTATCATAATTTCACCCACGTAGCATGTGCTAAAAAGTTGAGAGGGTTACGTAAAAACTGGATGCACTTCGTGTACGAACTGGACAATCTCTTTCGAAGTGTCAGGGTTTTGGACAAAAACTCTTCTGTTACAAAAGGATTTCAATTTTTTAAACATATTTGAACTCAAGACTTTTTCTGCATTCAATATGCACCATTCAAAGCCACATCATCACTTTTCAAACCTTTTCTGACTTCCTTTGCTATTTTTCATGCATTTCATGATTTATTTTGAGCTAAAATGACCCTGAGATTGAAAAGCACTGCAAATGAACTCTGAAATGGTTGAAAATTGGCATGGTATCATAATTTCACCCACGTAGCTTGTGCGAAAAAGTTGAGAGGGTTACGGCAAAAATTGCATGCACTTCGTGTACGAACTGGACAATCTCTTTCGAAGTGTCAGGGTTTTGGACAAAAACTCTTCTGTTACAAAAGGATTTCAAATTTTTAAATATATTTGAACTCAAGACTTTTTTTGCATTCAATATGCACCATTCAAAGCCACATCATCACTCTTCAAACCTTTTCTGATTGCTATTTTTCATGCATTTCATGATTTATTTTGAGCTAAAATGACCCTGAGATTGAAAAGCACTGCAAATGAACTCTAAAATGGTTGAAAATCGGCATGGTATCATAATTTCACCCACGTAGCATGTGCTAAAAAGTTGAGAGGGTTACGGCAAAAACTGGATGCACTTCGTGTACGAACTGGACAATCTCTTTCGAAGTGTCAGGGTTTTGCACTAAAACTCTTCTGTTACAAAAGGATTTCAATTTTTTAAACATATTTGAACTCAAGACTTTTTCTGCATTCAATATGCACCATTCAAAGCCACATCATCACTTTTCAAACCTTTTCTGACTTCATTTGCTATTTTTCATGCATTTCATGATTTATTTTGAGCTAAAATGACCCTGAGATTGAAAAGCACTGCAAATGAACTCTGAAATGGTTGAAAATTGGCATGGTATCATAATTTCACCCACGTAGCATGTGCTAAAAAGTTGAAAGGGTTACGGCAAAAACTGGATGCACTTCGTGTACGAACTGGACAATCTCTTTCGAAGTGTCAGGGTTTTGGACTAAAACTCTTCTGTTACAAAAGGATTTCAATTTTTTAAACATATTTGAACTCAAGACTTTTTCTGCATTCAATATGCACCATTCAAAGCCACATCATCACTTTTCAAACCTTTTCTGACTTCATTTGCTATTTTTCATGCATTTCATGATTTATTTTGAGCTAAAATGACCCTGAGATTGAAAAGCACTGCAAATGAACTCTGAAATGGTTGAAAATTGGCATGGTATCATAATTTCACCCACGTAGCATGTGCTAAAAAGTTGAGAGGGTTACGGCAAAAACTGGATGCACTTCGTGCACGAACTGGACAATCTCTTTTGAAGTGTCAGGGTTTTGGACTAAAACTCTTCTGTTACAAAAGGATTTCAATTTTTTAAACATATTTGAACTCAAGACTTTTTCTGCATTCAATATGCAACATTCAAAGCCACATCATCACTTTTCAAACCTTTTCTGACTTCATTTACTATTTTTCATGCATTTCATGATTTATTTTGAGCTAAAATAACCCTGAGATTGAAAAGCACTACAAATGAACTCTGAAATGGTTGAAAATTGGCATGGTATCATAATTTCACCCACGTAGCATGTGCTAAAAAGTTGAGAGGGTTACGGCAAAAACTGGATGCACTTCGTGTACGAACTGGACAATCTCTTTCGAAGTGTCAGGGTTTTGGACTAAAACTCTTCTGTTACAAAAGGATTTCAATTTTTTAAACATATTTGAACTCAAGACTTTTTCTGCATTCAATATGCAACATTCAAAGCCACATCATCACTTTTCAAACCTTTTCTGACTTCATTTGCTATTTTTCATGCATTTCATGATTTATTTTGATCTAAAATGACCCTGAGATTGAAAAGCACTGCAAATGAACTCTGAAATGGTTGAAAATTGGCATGGTATCATAATTTCACCCACGTAGCATGTGCTAAAAAGTTGAGAGGGTTACGGCAAAAACTGGATGCACTTCGTGTACGAACTACACAATCTCTTTCGAAGTGTCATAGTTTTGGACTAAAACTCTTCTGTTACAAAAGGATTTCAATTTTTTAAACATATTTGAACTCAAGACTTTTTCTGCATTCAATATGCACCATTCAAAGCCACATCATCACTTTTCAAACCTTTTCTGACTTCATTTGCTATTTTTCATGCATTTCATGATTTATTTTGAGCTAAAATGACCCTGAGATTGAAAAGCACTGCAAATGAACTCTGAAATGGTTGAAAATTGGCATGGTATCATAATTTCACCCACGTAGCTTGTGCTAAAAAGTTGAGAGGGTTACGGCAAAAACTGCATGCACTTCGTGTACGAACTGGACAATCTCTTTCGAAGTGTCACGGTTTTGGACTAAAACTCTTCTGTTACAGAAGGATTTCAATTTTTTAAACATATTTGAACTCAAGACTTTTTCTGCATTCAATATGCACCATTCAAAGCCACATCATCACTTTTCAAACCTTTTCTGACTTCATTTGCTATTTTTCATGCATTTCATAATTTATTTTGAGCTAAAATGACCCTAAGATTGAAAAGTACTGGAAATGAACTCTGAAATGGTTGAAAATTGGCATGGTACCATAATTTCACTCAAGTAGCATGTGCTAAAAAGTTGAGAGGGTTACCGGAAAAACTGGATGCACTTCGTGTACAAACTGGACAATCTCCTTCGAAGTGTCAGGGTTTTGGAGAAAAACTCTTCTGTTACAAAAGGATTTCAATTTTTTAAACATATTTGAACTCAAGACTTTTTCTGCATTCAATATGCACCATTCAAAGCCACATCATCACTTTTCAAACCTTTTCTGACTTCATTTGCTATTTTTCATGCATTTCATGATTTATTTTGAGCTAAAATGACCCTGAGATTGAAAAGCACTGCAAATGAACTCTAAAATGGTTGAAAATTCGCATGGTATCATAATTTCACCCACGTAGCATGTGCTAAAAAGTTGAGAGGGTTACGGCAAAACTGGATGCACTTCGTGTACGAAATGGACAATCTCTTTCGAAGTGTCAGGGTTTTGGACTAAAACTCTTCTGTTACAAAAGGATTTCAATTTTTTAAACATATTTGAACTCAAGACTTTTTCTGCATTCAATATGCACCATTCAAAGCCACATCATCACTTTTCAAACCTTTTCTGACTTCATTTGCTATTTTTCATGCATTTCATGATTTATTTTGAGCTAAAATGACCCTGAGATTGAAAAGCACTGCAAATGAACTCTGAAATGGTTGAAAATTGGCATGGTATCATAATTTCACCCACGTAGCATGTGCTAAAAAGTTGAGAGGGTTACGGCAAAAACTGGATGCACTTCGTGTACGAACTGGACAATCTCTTTCGAAGTGTCAGGGTTTTGGACAAAAACTCTTCTGTTACAAAAGGATTTCAATTTTTTAAACATATTTGAACTCAAGACTTTTTCTGCATTCAGTATGCACCATTCAAAGCCACATCATCACTTTTCAAACCTTTTCTGACTTCATTTGCTATTTTTCATGCATTTCATGATTTATTTTGAGCTAAAATGACCGTGAGATTGAAAAGCACTGCAAATGAACTCTGAAATGGTTGAAAATTAGCATGGTATCATAATTTGACCCACGTAGCATGTGCTAAAAAGTTGAGAGGGTTACGGCAAAAACTGGATGCACTTCGTGTACGAACTGGACAATCTCTTTCGAAGTGTCAGGGTTTTGGACTAAAACTCTTCTGTTACAAAAGGATTTCAATTTTTTAAACATATTTGAACTCAAGACTTTTTCTGCATTCAATATGCACCATTCAAAGCCACATCATCACTTTTCAAACCTTTTCTGACTTCATTTGCTATTTTTCATGCATTTCATGATTTATTTTGAGCTAAAATGACCCTGAGATTGAAAAGCACTGCAAATGAACTCTGAAATGGTTGAAAATTGGCATGGTATCATAATTTCACCCACGTAGCATGTGCTAAAAAGTTGAGAGGGTTACGGCAAAAACTGGATGCACTTCGTGCACGAACTGGACAATCTCTTTTGAAGTGTCAGGGTTTTGGACTAAAACTCTTCTGTTACAAAAGGATTTCAATTTTTTAAACATATTTGAACTCAAGACTTTTTCTGCATTCAATATGCAACATTCAAAGCCACATCATCACTTTTCAAACCTTTTCTGACTTCATTTACTATTTTTCATGCATTTCATGATTTATTTTGAGCTAAAATAACCCTGAGATTGAAAAGCACTACAAATGAACTCTGAAATGGTTGAAAATTGGCATGGTATCATAATTTCACCCACGTAGCATGTGCTAAAAAGTTGAGAGGGTTACGGCAAAAACTGGATGCACTTCGTGTACGAACTGGACAATCTCTTTCGAAGTGTCAGGGTTTTGGACTAAAACTCTTCTGTTACAAAAGGATTTCAATTTTTTAAACATATTTGAACTCAAGACTTTTTCTGCATTCAATATGCAACATTCAAAGCCACATCATCACTTTTCAAACCTTTTCTGACTTCATTTGCTATTTTTCATGCATTTCATGATTTATTTTGATCTAAAATGACCCTGAGATTGAAAAGCACTGCAAATGAACTCTGAAATGGTTGAAAATTGGCATGGTATCATAATTTCACCCACGTAGCATGTGCTAAAAAGTTGAGAGGGTTACGGCAAAAACTGGATGCACTTCGTGTACGAACTACACAATCTCTTTCGAAGTGTCATAGTTTTGGACTAAAACTCTTCTGTTACAAAAGGATTTCAATTTTTTAAACATATTTGAACTCAAGACTTTTTCTGCATTCAATATGCACCATTCAAAGCCACATCATCACTTTTCAAACCTTTTCTGACTTCATTTGCTATTTTTCATGCATTTCATGATTTATTTTGAGCTAAAATGACCCTGAGATTGAAAAGCACTGCAAATGAACTCTGAAATGGTTGAAAATTGGCATGGTATCATAATTTCACCCACGTAGCTTGTGCTAAAAAGTTGAGAGGGTTACGGCAAAAACTGCATGCACTTCGTGTACGAACTGGACAATCTCTTTCGAAGTGTCACGGTTTTGGACTAAAACTCTTCTGTTACAGAAGGATTTCAATTTTTTAAACATATTTGAACTCAAGACTTTTTCTGCATTCAATATGCACCATTCAAAGCCACATCATCACTTTTCAAACCTTTTCTGACTTCATTTGCTATTTTTCATGCATTTCATAATTTATTTTGAGCTAAAATGACCCTAAGATTGAAAAGTACTGGAAATGAACTCTGAAATGGTTGAAAATTGGCATGGTACCATAATTTCACTCAAGTAGCATGTGCTAAAAAGTTGAGAGGGTTACCGGAAAAACTGGATGCACTTCGTGTACAAACTGGACAATCTCCTTCGAAGTGTCAGGGTTTTGGAGAAAAACTCTTCTGTTACAAAAGGATTTCAATTTTTTAAACATATTTGAACTCAAGACTTTTTCTGCATTCAATATGCACCATTCAAAGCCACATCATCACTTTTCAAACCTTTTCTGACTTCATTTGCTATTTTTCATGCATTTCATGATTTATTTTGAGCTAAAATGACCCTGAGATTGAAAAGCACTGCAAATGAACTCTAAAATGGTTGAAAATTCGCATGGTATCATAATTTCACCCACGTAGCATGTGCTAAAAAGTTGAGAGGGTTACGGCAAAACTGGATGCACTTCGTGTACGAAATGGACAATCTCTTTCGAAGTGTCAGGGTTTTGGACTAAAACTCTTCTGTTACAAAAGGATTTCAATTTTTTAAACATATTTGAACTCAAGACTTTTTCTGCATTCAATATGCACCATTCAAAGCCACATCATCACTTTTCAAACCTTTTCTGACTTCATTTGCTATTTTTCATGCATTTCATGATTTATTTTGAGCTAAAATGACCCTGAGATTGAAAAGCACTGCAAATGAACTCTGAAATGGTTGAAAATTGGCATGGTATCATAATTTCACCCACGTAGCATGTGCTAAAAAGTTGAGAGGGTTACGGCAAAAACTGGATGCACTTCGTGTACGAACTGGACAATCTCTTTCGAAGTGTCAGGGTTTTGGACAAAAACTCTTCTGTTACAAAAGGATTTCAATTTTTTAAACATATTTGAACTCAAGACTTTTTCTGCATTCAGTATGCACCATTCAAAGCCACATCATCACTTTTCAAACCTTTTCTGACTTCATTTGCTATTTTTCATGCATTTCATGATTTATTTTGAGCTAAAATGACCGTGAGATTGAAAAGCACTGCAAATGAACTCTGAAATGGTTGAAAATTAGCATGGTATCATAATTTGACCCACGTAGCATGTGCTAAAAAGTTGAGAGGGTTACGGCAAAAACTGGATGCACTTCGTGTACGAACTGGACAATCTCTTTCGAAGTGTCAGGGTTTTGGACTAAAACTCTTCTGTTACAAAAGGATTTCAATTTTTTAAACATATTTGAACTCAAGACTTTTTCTGCATTCAATATGCACCATTCAAAGCCACATCATCACTTTTCAAACCTTTTCTGACTTCATTTGCTATTTTTCATGCATTTCATGATTTATTTTGAGCTAAAATGACCCTGAGATTGAAAAGCACTGCAAATGAACTCTGAAATGGTTGAAAATTGGCATGGTATCATAATTTCACCCACGTAGCATGTGCTAAAAAGTTGAGAGGGTTACGGCAAAAACTAGATGCACTTCGTGTACGAACTGGACAATCTCTTTCGAAGTGTCAGGGTTTTGGACAAAAACTCTTCTGTTACAAAAGGATTTCAATTTTTTAAACATATTTGAACTCAAGACTTTTTCTGCATTCAGTATGCACCATTCAAAGCCACATCATCACTTTTCAAACCTTTTCTGACTTCATTTGCTATTTTTCATGCATTTCATGATTTATTTTGAGCTAAAATGACCCTGAGATTGAAAAGCACTGCAAATGAACTCTGAAATGGTTGAAAATTAGCATGGTATCATAATTTCACCCACGTTGCATGTGCTAAAAAGTTGAGAGGGTTACGGCAAAAACTGGATGCACTTCGTGTACGAAATGGACAATCTCTTTTGAAGTGTCAGGGTTTTGGACTAAAACTCTTCTGTTACAAAAGGATTTCAATTTTTTAAACATATTTGAACTCAAGACTTTTTCTGCATTCAATATGCACCATTCAAAGCCACATCATCACTTTTCAAACCTTTTCTGACTTCATTTGCTATTTTTCATGCATTTCATGATTTATTTTGAGCTAAAATGACCCTGAGATTGAAAAGCACTGCAAATGAACTCTGAAATGGTTGAAAATTGGCATGGTATCATAATTTCACCCACGTAGCATGTGCTAAAAAGTTGAGAGGGTTACGGCAAAAACTGGATGCACTTCGTGTACGAACTGGACAATCTCTTTCGAAGTGTCAGGGTTTTGGACAAAAACTCTTCTGTTACAAAAGGATTTCAATTTTTTAAACATATTTGAACTCAAGACTTTTTCTGCATTCAGTATGCACCATTCAAAGCCACATCATCACTTTTCAAACCTTTTCTGACTTCATTTGCTATTTTTCATGCATTTCATGATTTATTTTGAGCTAAAATGACCGTGAGATTGAAAAGCACTGCAAATGAACTCTGAAATGGTTGAAAATTAGCATGGTATCATAATTTGACCCACGTAGCATGTGCTAAAAAGTTGAGAGGGTTACGGCAAAAACTGGATGCACTTCGTGTACGAACTGGACAATCTCTTTCGAAGTGTCAGGGTTTTGGACTAAAACTCTTCTGTTACAAAAGGATTTCAATTTTTTAAACATATTTGAACTCAAGACTTTTTCTGCATTCAATATGCACCATTCAAAGCCACATCATCACTTTTCAAACCTTTTCTGACTTCATTTGCTATTTTTCATGCATTTCATGATTTATTTTGAGCTAAAATGACCCTGAGATTGAAAAGCACTGCAAATGAACTCTGAAATGGTTGAAAATTGGCATGGTATCATAATTTCACCCACGTAGCATGTGCTAAAAAGTTGAGAGGGTTACGGCAAAAACTAGATGCACTTCGTGTACGAACTGGACAATCTCTTTCGAAGTGTCAGGGTTTTGGACAAAAACTCTTCTGTTACAAAAGGATTTCAATTTTTTAAACATATTTGAACTCAAGACTT
The DNA here is from genome assembly GCA_039707655.1 of Elymus sibiricus. Taxonomy (NCBI): domain Eukaryota; kingdom Viridiplantae; phylum Streptophyta; class Magnoliopsida; order Poales; family Poaceae; genus Elymus; species Elymus sibiricus. The sequence continues at coordinate 511,285,247 of CM077669.1, forward strand.
TTTCTGCATTCAGTATGCACCATTCAAAGCCACATCATCACTTTTCAAACCTTTTCTGACTTCATTTGCTATTTTTCATGCATTTCATGATTTATTTTGAGCTAAAATGACCCTGAGATTGAAAAGCACTGCAAATGAACTCTGAAATGGTTGAAAATTAGCATGGTATCATAAATCACCCACGTAGCATGTGCTAAAAAGTTGAGAGGGTTACGGCAAAAACTGGATGCACTTCGTGTACGAAATGGACAATCTCTTTTGAAGTGTCAGGGTTTTGGACTAAAACTCTTCTGTTACAAAAGGATTTCAATTTTTTAAACATATTTGAACTCAAGACTTTTTCTGCATTCAGTATGCACCATTCAAAGCCACATCATCACTTTTCAAACCTTTTCTGACTTCATTTGCTATTTTTCATGCATTTCATGATTTATTTTGAGCTAAAATGACCCTGAGATTGAAAAGCACTGCAAATGAACTCTGAAATGGTTGAAAATTGGCATGGTATCATAATTTCACCCACGTAGCATGTGCTAAAAAGTTGAGAGGGTTACGGCAAAAACTGGATGCACTTCGTGTACGAACTGGACAATCTATTTCGAAGTGTCAGGGTTTTGGACAAAAACTCTTCTGTTACAAAAGGATTTCAATTTTTGAAACATATTTGAACTCAAGACTTTTTCTGCATTCAGTATGCACCATTCAAAGCCACATCATCACTTTTCAAACCTTTTCTGACTTCATTTGCTATTTTTCATGCATTTCATGATTTATTTTGAGCTAAAATGACCCTGAGATTGAAAAGCACTGCAAATGAACTCTGAAATGGTTGAAAATTAGCATGGTATCATAATTTGACCCACGTAGCATGTGCTAAAAAGTTGAGAGGGTTACGGCAAAAACTGGATGCACTTCGTGTACGAACTGGACAATCTCTTTCGAAGTGTCAGGGTTTTGGACTAAAACTCTTCTGTTACAAAAGGATTTCAATTTTTTAAACATATTTGAACTCAAGACTTTTTCTGCATTCAATATGCACCATTCAAAGCCACATCATCACTTTTCAAACCTTTTCTGACTTCATTTGCTATTTTTCATGCATTTCATGATTTATTTTGAGCTAAAATGACCCTGAGATTGAAAAGCACTGCAAATGAACTCTGAAATGGTTGAAAATTGGCATGGTATCATAATTTCACCCACGTAGCATGTGCTAAAAAGTTGAGAGGGTTACGGCAAAAACTGGATGCACTTCGTGTACGAACTGGACAATCTCTTTCGAAGTGTCAGGGTTTTGGACAAAAACTCTTCTGTTACAAAAGGATTTCAATTTTTTAAACATATTTGAACTCAAGACTTTTTCTGCATTCAGTATGCACCATTCAAAGCCACATCATCACTTTTCAAACCTTTTCTGACTTCATTTGCTATTTTTCATGCATTTCATGATTTATTTTGAGCTAAAATGACCCTGAGATTGAAAAGCACTGCAAATGCACTCTGAAATGGTTGAAAATTAGCATGGTATCATAATTTCACCCACGTAGCATGTGCTAAAAAGTTGAGAGGGTTACGGCAAAAACTGGATGCACTTCGTGTACGAACTGGACAATCTCTTTCGAAGTGTCAGGGTTTTGGACAAAAACTCTTCTGTTACAAAAGGATTTCAATTTTTTAAACATATTTGAACTCAAGACTTTTTCTGCATTCAGTATGCACCATTCAAAGCCACATCATCACTTTTCAAACCTTTTCTGACTTCATTTGCTATTTTTCATGCATTTCATGATTTATTTTGAGCTAAAATGACCCTGAGATTGAAAAGCACTGCAAATGAACTCTGAAATGGTTGAAAATCGGCATGGTATCATAATTTCACCCACGTAGCATGTGCTAAAAAGTTGAGAGGGTTACGGCAAAAACTGGATGCACTTCGTGTACGAAATGGACAATCTCTTTTGAAGTGTCAGGGTTTTGGACTAAAACTCTTCTGTTACAAAAGGATTTCAATTTTTTAAACATATTTGAACTCAAGACTTTTTCTGCATTCAGTATGCACCATTCAAAGCCACATCATCACTTTTCAAACCTTTTCTGACTTCATTTGCTATTTTTCATGCATTTCATGATTTATTTTGAGCTAAAATGACCCTGAGATTGAAAAGCACTGCAAATGAACTCTGAAATGGTTGAAAATTGGCATGGTATCATAATTTCACCCACGTAGCATGTGCTAAAAAGTTGAGAGGGTTACGGCAAAAACTGGATGCACTTCGTGTACGAACTGGACAATCTATTTCGAAGTGTCAGGGTTTTGGACAAAAACTCTTCTGTTACAAAAGGATTTCAATTTTTGAAACATATTTGAACTCAAGACTTTTTCTGCATTCAGTATGCACCATTCAAAGCCACATCATCACTTTTCAAACCTTTTCTGACTTCATTTGCTATTTTTCATGCATTTCATGATTTATTTTGAGCTAAAATGACCCTGAGATTGAAAAGCACTGCAAATGAACTCTGAAATGGTTGAAAATTAGCATGGTATCATAATTTGACCCACGTAGCATGTGCTAAAAAGTTGAGAGGGTTACGGCAAAAACTGGATGCACTTCGTGTACGAACTGGACAATCTCTTTCGAAGTGTCAGGGTTTTGGACTAAAACTCTTCTGTTACAAAAGGATTTCAATTTTTTAAACATATTTGAACTCAAGACTTTTTCTGCATTCAATATGCACCATTCAAAGCCACATCATCACTTTTCAAACCTTTTCTGACTTCATTTGCTATTTTTCATGCATTTCATGATTTATTTTGAGCTAAAATGACCCTGAGATTGAAAAGCACTGCAAATGAACTCTGAAATGGTTGAAAATTGGCATGGTATCATAATTTCACCCACGTAGCATGTGCTAAAAAGTTGAGAGGGTTACGGCAAAAACTGGATGCACTTCGTGTACGAACTGGACAATCTCTTTCGAAGTGTCAGGGTTTTGGACAAAAACTCTTCTGTTACAAAAGGATTTCAATTTTTTAAACATATTTGAACTCAAGACTTTTTCTACATTCAGTATGCACCATTCAAAGCCACATCATCACTTTTCAAACCTTTTCTGACTTCATTTGCTATTTTTCATGCATTTCATGATTTATTTTGAGCTAAAATGACCCTGAGATTGAAAAGCACTGCAAATGAACTCTGAAATGGTTGAAAATTAGCATGGTATCATAATTTCACCCACGTAGCATGTGCTAAAAAGTTGAGAGGGTTACGGCAAAAACTGGATGCACTTCGTGTACGAACTGGACAATCTCTTTCGAAGTGTCAGGGTTTTGGACTAAAACTCTTCTGTTACAAAAGGATTTCAATTTTTTAATCATATTTGAACTCAAGACTTTTTCTGCATTCAGTATGCACCATTCAAAGCCACATCATCACTTTTCAAACCTTTTCTGACTTCATTTGCTATTTTTCATGCATTTCATGATTTATTTTGAGCTAAAATGACCCTGAGATTGAAAAGCACTGCAAATGAACTCTGAAATGGTTGAAAATTAGCATGGTATCATAATTTCACCCACGTAGCATGTGCTAAAAAGTTGAGAGGGTTACGGCAAAAACTGGATGCACTTCGTGTACGAACTGGACAATCTCTTTCGAAGTGTCAGGGTTTTGGACTAAAACTCTTCTGTTACAAAAGGATTTCAATTTTTTAAACATATTTGAACTCAAGACTTTTTCTGCATTCAATATGCACCATTCAAAGCCACATCATCACTCTTCAAACCTTTTCTGACTTCATTTGCTATTTTTCATGCATTTCATGATTTATTTTGAGCTAAAATGACCCTGAGATTGAAAAGCACTGCAAATGAACTCTGAAATGGTTGAAAATTGGCATGGTATCATAATTTCACCCACGTAGCATGTGCTAAAAAGTTGAGAGGGTTACGGCAAAAACTGGATGCACTTCGTGTACGAACTGGACAATCTCTTTCGAAGTGTCAGGGTTTTGGACAAAAACTCTTCTGTTACAAAAGGATTTCAATTTTTTAAACATATTTGAACTCAAGACTTTTTCTGCATTCAATATGCACCATTCAAAGCCACATCATCACTTTTCAAACCTTTTCTGACTTCATTTGCTATTTTTCATGCATTTCATGATTTATTTTGAGCTAAAATGACCCTGAGATTGAAAAGCACTGCAAATGAACTCTGAAATGGTTGAAAATTGGCATGTTATCATAATTTCACCCACGTAGCTTGTGCTAAAAAGTTGAGAGGGTTACGGCAAAAATTGCATGCACTTCGTGTACGAACTGGACAATCTCTTTCGAAGTGTCAGGGTTTTGGACAAAAACTCTTCTGTTACAAAAGGATTTCAAATTTTTAAATATATTTGAACTCAAGACTTTTTTTGCATTCAATATGCACCATTCAAAGCCACATCATCACTCTTCAAACCTTTTATGATTGCTATTTTTCATGCATTTCATGATTTATTTTGAGCTAAAATGACCCTGAGATTGAAAAGCACTGCAAATGAACTCTAAAATGGTTGAAAATCGGCATGGTATCATAATTTCACCCACGTAGCATGTGCTAAAAAGTTGAGAGGGTTACGGCAAAAACTGGATGCACTTCGTGTACGAACTGGACAATCTCTTTCGAAGTGTCAGGGTTTTGGACTAAAACTCTTCTGTTACAAAAAGATTTCAATTTTTTAAACATATTTGAACTCAAGACTTTTTCTGCATTCAATATGCACCATTCAAAGCCACATCATCACTTTTCAAACCTTTTCTGACTTCATTTGCTATTTTTCATGCATTTCATGATTTATTTTGAGCTAAAATGACCCTGAGATTGAAAAGCACTGCAAATGAACTCTGAAATGGTTGAAAATTGGCATGGTATCATAATTTCACCCACGTAGCATGTGCTAAAAAGTTGAGAGGGTTACGGCAAAAACTGAATGCACTTCGTGTACGAACTGGACAATCTCTTTCGAAGTGTCAGGGTTTTGGACTAAAACTCTTCTGTTACAAAAGGATTTCAATTTTTTAAACATATTTGAACTCAAGACTTTTTCTGCATTCAATATGCACCATTCAAAGCCACATCATCACTTTTCAAACCTTTTCTGACTTCATTTGCTATTTTTCATGCATTTCATGATTTATTTTGAGCTAAAATGACCCTGAGATTGAAAAGCACTGCAAATGAACTCTGAAATGGTTGAAAATTGGCATGGTATCATAATTTCACCCACGTAGCATGTGCTAAAAAGTTGAGAGGGTTACGGCAAAAACTGGATGCACTTCGTGCACGAACTGGACAATCTCTTTCGAAGTGTCAGGGTTTTGGACTAAAACTCTTCTGTTACAAAAGGATTTCAATTTTTTAAACATATTTGAACTCAAGACTTTTTCTGCATTCAATATGCACCATTCAAAGCCACATCATCACTTTTCAAACCTTTTCTGACTTCATTTGCTATTTTTCATGCATTTCATGATTTATTTTGAGCTAAAATGACCCTGAGATTGAAAAGCACTACAAATGAACTCTGAAATGGTTGAAAATTGGCATGGTATCATAATTTCACCCACGTAGCATGTGCTAAAAAGTTGAGAGGGTTACGGCAAAAACTGGATGCACTTCGTGTACGAACTGGACAATCTCTTTCGAAGTGTCAGGGTTTTGGACTAAAACTCTTCTGTTACAAAAGGATTTCAATTTTTTAAACATATTTGAACTCAGACTTTTTCTGCATTCAATATGCAACATTCAAAGCCACATCATCACTTTTCAAACCTTTTCTGACTTCATTTGCTATTTTTCATGCATTTCATGATTTATTTTGAGCTAAAATGACCCTGAGAATGAAAAGCACTGCAAATGAACTCTGAAATGGTTGAAAATCGGCATGGTATCATAATTTCACCCACGTAGCATGTGCTAAAAAGTTGAGAGGGTTACGGCAAAAACTGGATGCACTTCGTGTACGAAATGGACAATCTCTTTTGAAGTGTCAGGGTTTTGGACTAAAACTCTTCTGTTACAAAAGGATTTCAATTTTTTAAACATATTTGAACTCAAGACTTTTTCTGCATTCAGTATGCACCATTCAAAGCCACATCATCACTTTTCAAACCTTTTCTGACTTCATTTGCTATTTTTCATGCATTTCATGATTTATTTTGAGCTAAAATGACCCTGAGATTGAAAAGCAGTGCAAATGAACTCTGAAATGTTGAAAATTGGCATGGTATCATAATTTCACCCACGTAGCTTGTGCTCAAAAGTTGAGAGGGTTACGGCAAAAACTGCATGCACTTCGTGTACGAACTGGACAATCTCTTTCGAAGTGTCAGGGTTTTGGACTAAAACTCTTCTGTTACAAAAGGATTTCAATTTTTTAAACATATTTGAACTCAAGACTTTTTCTGCATTCAATATGCACCATTCAAAGCCACATCATCACTTTTCAAACCTTTTCTGACTTCATTTGCTATTTTTCATGCATTTCATGATTTATTTTGAGCTAAAATGACCCTGAGATTGAAAAGCACTGCAAATGAACTCTGAAATGGTTGAAAATTGGCATGGTATCATAATTTCACCCACGTAGCTTGTGCTAAAAAGTTGAGAGGGTTACGGCAAAAATTGCATGCACTTCGTGTACGAACTGGACAATCTCTTTCGAAGTGTCAGGGTTTTGGACAAAAACTCTTCTGTTACAAAAGGATTTCAAATTTTTAAATATATTTGAACTCAAGACTTTTTTTGCATTCAATATGCACCATTCAAAGCCACATCATCACTCTTCAAACCTTTTATGATTGCTATTTTTCATGCATTTCATGATTTATTTTGAGCTAAAATGACCCTGAGATTGAAAAGCACTGCAAATGAACTCTGAAATGGTTGAAAATTGGCATGGTATCATAATTTCACCCACGTAGCATGTGCTAAAAAGTTGAGAGGGTTACGGCAAAAACTGGATGCACTTCGTGTACGAACTGGACAATCTCTTTCGAAGTGTCAGGGTTTTGGACAAAAACTCTTCTGTTACAAAAGGATTTCAATTTTTTAAACATATTTGAACTCAAGACTTTTTCTACATTCAGTATGCACCATTCAAAGCCACATCATCACTTTTCAAACCTTTTCTGACTTCATTTGCTATTTTTCATGCATTTCATGATTTATTTTGAGCTAAAATGACCCTGAGATTGAAAAGCACTGCAAATGAACTCTGAAATGGTTGAAAATTAGCATGGTATCATAATTTCACCCACGTAGCATGTGCTAAAAAGTTGAGAGGGTTACGGCAAAAACTGGATGCACTTCGTGTACGAACTGGACAATCTCTTTCGAAGTGTCAGGGTTTTGGACTAAAACTCTTCTGTTACAAAAGGATTTCAATTTTTTAAACATATTTGAACTCAAGACTTTTTCTGCATTCAATATGCACCATTCAAAGCCACATCATCACTTTTCAAACCTTTTCTGACTTCATTTGCTATTTTTCATGCATTTCATGATTTATTTTGAGCTAAAATGACCCTGAGATTGAAAAGCACTGCAAATGAACTCTGAAATGGTTGAAAATTAGCATGGTATCATAATTTCACCCACGTAGCATGTGCTAAAAAGTTGAGAGGGTTACGGCAAAAACTGGATGCACTTCGTGTACGAACTGGACAATCTCTTTCGAAGTGTCAGGGTTTTGGACTAAAACTCTTCTGTTACAAAAGGATTTCAATTTTTTAAACATATTTGAACTCAAGACTTTTTCTGCATTCAATATGCAACATTCAAAGCCACATCATCACTCTTCAAACCTTTTCTGACTTCATTTGCTATTTTTCATGCATTTCATGATTTATTTTGAGCTAAAATGACCCTGAGATTGAAAAGCACTGCAAATGAACTCTGAAATGGTTGAAAATTGGCATGGTATCATAATTTCACCCACGTAGCATGTGCTAAAAAGTTGAGAGGGTTACGGCAAAAACTGGATGCACTTCGTGTACGAACTGGACAATCTCTTTCGAAGTGTCAGGGTTTTGGACAAAAACTCTTCTGTTACAAAAGGATTTCAATTTTTTAAACATATTTGAACTCAAGACTTTTTCTGCATTCAATATGCACCATTCAAAGCCACATCATCACTTTTCAAACCTTTTCTGACTTCATTTGCTATTTTTCATGCATTTCATGATTTATTTTGAGCTAAAATGACCCTGAGATTGAAAAGCACTGCAAATGAACTCTGAAATGGTTGAAAATTGGCATGGTATCATAATTTCACCCACGTAGCTTGTGCTCAAAAGTTGAGAGGGTTACGGCAAAAACTGCATGCACTTCGTGTACGAACTGGACAATCTCTTTCGAAGTGTCAGGGTTTTGGACTAAAACTCTTCTGTTACAGAAGGATTTCAATTTTTTAAACATATTTGAACTCAAGACTTTTTCTGCATTCAATATGCACCATTCAAAGCCACATCATCACTTTTCAAACCTTTTATGATTGCTATTTTTCATGCATTTCATGATTTATTTTGAGCTAAAATGACCCTGAGATTGAAAAGCACTGCAAATGAACTCTAAAATGGTTGAAAATCGGCATGGTATCATAATTTCACCCACGTAGCATGTGCTAAAAAGTTGAGAGGGTTACGGCAAAAACTGGATGCACTTCGTGTACGAACTGGACAATCTCTTTCGAAGTGTCAGGGTTTTGGACTAAAACTCTTCTGTTACAAAAAGATTTCAATTTTTTAAACATATTTGAACTCAAGACTTTTTCTGCATTCAATATGCACCATTCAAAGCCACATCATCACTTTTCAAACCTTTTCTGACTTCATTTGCTATTTTTCATGCATTTCATGATTTATTTTGAGCTAAAATGACCCTGAGATTGAAAAGCACTGCAAATGAACTCTGAAATGGTTGAAAATTGGCATGGTATCATAATTTCACCCACGTAGCATGTGCTAAAAAGTTGAGAGGGTTACGGCAAAAACTGAATGCACTTCGTGTACGAACTGGACAATCTCTTTCGAAGTGTCAGGGTTTTGGACTAAAACTCTTCTGTTACAAAAGGATTTCAATTTTTTAAACATATTTGAACTCAAGACTTTTTCTGCATTCAATATGCACCATTCAAAGCCACATCATCACTTTTCAAACCTTTTCTGACTTCATTTGCTATTTTTCATGCATTTCATGATTTATTTTGAGCTAAAATGACCCTGAGATTGAAAAGCACTGCAAATGAACTCTGAAATGGTTGAAAATTGGCATGGTATCATAATTTCACCCACGTAGCATGTGCTAAAAAGTTGAGAGGGTTACGGCAAAAACTGGATGCACTTCGTGCACGAACTGGACAATCTCTTTCGAAGTGTCAGGGTTTTGGACTAAAACTCTTCTGTTACAAAAGGATTTCAATTTTTTAAACATATTTGAACTCAAGACTTTTTCTGCATTCAATATGCACCATTCAAAGCCACATCATCACTTTTCAAACCTTTTCTGACTTCATTTGCTATTTTTCATGCATTTCATGATTTATTTTGAGCTAAAATGACCCTGAGATTGAAAAGCACTACAAATGAACTCTGAAATGGTTGAAAATTGGCATGGTATCATAATTTCACCCACGTAGCATGTGCTAAAAAGTTGAGAGGGTTACGGCAAAAACTGGATGCACTTCGTGTACGAACTGGACAATCTCTTTCGAAGTGTCAGGGTTTTGGACTAAAACTCTTCTGTTACAAAAGGATTTCAATTTTTTAAACATATTTGAACTCAGACTTTTTCTGCATTCAATATGCAACATTCAAAGCCACATCATCACTTTTCAAACCTTTTCTGACTTCATTTGCTATTTTTCATGCATTTCATGATTTATTTTGAGCTAAAATGACCCTGAGAATGAAAAGCACTGCAAATGAACTCTGAAATGGTTGAAAATTGGCATGGTATCATAATTTCACCCACGTAGCATGTGCTAAAAAGTTGAGAGGGTTACGGCAAAAACTGGATGCACTTCGTGTACGATCTGGACAATCTCTTTCGAAGTGTCATAGTTTTGGACTAAAACTCTTCTGTTACAAAAGGATTTCAATTTTTTAAACATATTTGAACTCAAGACTTTTTCTGCATTCAATATGCACCATTCAAAGCCACATCATCACTTTTCAAACCTTTTCTGACTTCATTTGCTATTTTTCATGCATTTCATGATTTATTTTGAGCTAAAATGACCCTGAGATTGAAAAGCAGTGCAAATGAACTCTGAAATGTTGAAAATTGGCATGGTATCATAATTTCACCCACGTAGCTTGTGCTCAAAAGTTGAGAGGGTTACGGCAAAAACTGCATGCACTTCGTGTACGAACTGGACAATCTCTTTCGAAGTGTCAGGGTTTTGGACTAAAACTCTTCTGTTACAAAAGGATTTCAATTTTTTAAACATATTTGAACTCAAGACTTTTTCTGCATTCAATATGCACCATTCAAAGCCACATCATCACTTTTCAAACCTTTTCTGACTTCATTTGCTATTTTTCATTCATTTCATGATTTATTTTGAGCTAAAATGACCCTGAGATTGAAAAGCACTACAAATGAACTCTGAAATGGTTGAAAATCGGCATGGTATCATAATTTCACCCACGTAGCATGTGCTAAAAAGTTGAGAGGGTTACGGCAAAAACTGGATGCACTTCGTGTACGAACTGGACAATCTCTTTCGAAGTGTCAGGGTTTTGGACTAAAACTCTTCTGTTACAAAAGGATTTCAATTTTTTAAACATATTTGAACTCAAGACTTTTTCTGCATTCAATATGCAACATTCAAAGCCACATCATCACTTTTCAAACCTTTTCTGACTTCATTTGCTATTTTTCATGCATTTCATGATTTATTTTGAGCTAAAATGACCCTGAGATTGAAAAGCACTGCAAATGAACTCTGAAATGGTTGAAAATTGGCATGGTATCATAATTTCACCCACGTAGCATGTGCTAAAAAGTTGAGAGGGTTACGGCAAAAACTGGATGCACTTCGTGTACGAACTGGACAATCTCTTTCGAAGTGTCATAGTTTTGGACTAAAACTCTTCTGTTACAAAAGGATTTCAATTTTTTAAACATATTTGAACTCAAGACTTTTTCTGCATTCAATATGCACCATTCAAAGCCACATCATCACTTTTCAAACCTTTTCTGACTTCATTTGCTATTTTTCATTCATTTCATGATTTATTTTGAGCTAAAATGACCCTGAGATTGAAAAGCACTACAAATGAACTCTGAAATGGTTGAAAATTGGCATGGTATCATAATTTCACCCACGTAGCATGTGCTAAAAAGTTGAGAGGGTTACGGCAAAAACTGGATGCACTTCGTGTACGAACTGGACAATCTCTTTCGAAGTGTCAGGGTTTTGGACTAAAACTCTTCTGTTACAAAAGGATTTCAATTTTTTAAACATATTTGAACTCAAGACTTTTTCTGCATTCAATATGCAACATTCAAAGCCACATCATCACTTTTCAAACCTTTTCTGACTTCATTTGCTATTTTTCATGCATTTCATGATTTATTTTGAGCTAAAATGACCCTGAGATTGAAAAGCACTGCAAATGAACTCTGAAATGGTTGAAAATTGGCATGGTATCATAATTTCACCCACGTAGCTTGTGCTAAAAAGTTGAGAGGGTTACGGCAAAAACTGCATGCACTTCGTGTACGAACTGGACAATCTCTTTCGAAGTGTCAGGGTTTTGGACTAAAACTCTTCTGTTACAGAAGGATTTCAATTTTTTAAACATATTTGAACTCAAGACTTTTTCTGCATTCAATATGCACCATTCAAAGCCACATCATCACTTTTCAAACCTTTTCTGACTTCATTTGCTATTTTTCATGCATTTCATGATTTATTTTGAGCTAAAATGACCCTAAGATTGAAAAGTACTGGAAATGAACTCTGAAATGGTTGAAAATTGGCATGGTATCATAATTTCACTCAAGTAGCATGTGCTAAAAAGTTGAGAGGGTTACCGGAAAAACTGGATGCACTTCGTGTACAAACTGGACAATCTCCTTCGAAGTGTCAGGGTTTTGGAGAAAAACTCTTCTGTTACAAAAGGATTTCAATTTTTTAAACATATTTGAACTCAAGACTTTTTCTGCATTCAATATGCACCATTCAAAGCCACATCATCACTTTTCAAACCTTTTCTGTCTTCATTTGCTATTTTTCATGCATTTCATGATTTATTTTGAGCTAAAATGACCCTGAGATTGAAAAGCACTGCAAATGAACTCTAAAATGGTTGAAAATCGGCATGGTATCATAATTTCACCCACGTAGCATGTGCTAAAAAGTTGAGAGGGTTACGGCAAAAACTGGATGCACTTCGTGTACGAAATGGACAATCTCTTTTGAAGTGTCAGGGTTTTGGACTAAAACTCTTCTGTTACCAAAGGATTTCAATTTTTTAAACATATTTGAACTCAAGACTTTTTCTGCATTCAATATGCACCATTCAAAGCCACATCATCACTTTTCAAACCTTTTCTGACTTCATTTGCTATTTTTCATGCATTTCATGATTTATTTTGAGCTAAAATGACCCTGAGATTGAAAAGCACTGCAAATGAACTCTGAAATGGTTGAAAATTAGCATGGTATCATAATTTCACCCACGTAGCATGTGCTAAAAAGTTGAGAGGGTTACGGCAAAAACTGGATGCACTTCGTGTACGAACTGGACAATCTCTTTCGAAGTGTCAGGGTTTTGGACTAAAACTCTTCTGTTAAAAAAGGATTTCAATTTTTTAAAAATATTTGAACTCAAGACTTTTTCTGCATTCAATATGCACCATTCAAAGCCACATCATCACTTTTCAAACCTTTTCTGACTTCATTTGCTATTTTTCATGCATTTCATGATTTATTTTGAGCTAAAATGACCCTGAGATTGAAAAGCACTGCAAATGAACTCTGAAATGGTTGAAAATTGGCATGGTATCATAATTTCACCCACGTAGCATGTGCTAAAAAGTTGAGAGGGTTACGGCAAAAACTGGATGCACTTCGTGTACGAACTGGACAATCTCTTTCGAAGTGTCAGGGTTTTGGACAAAAACTCTTCTGTTACAGAAGGATTTCAATTTTTTAAACATATTTGAACTCAAGACTTTTTCTGCATTCAGTATGCACCATTCAAAGCCACATCATCACTTTTCAAACCTTTTCTGACTTCATTTGCTATTTTTCATGCATTTCATGATTTATTTTGAGCTAAAATGACCCTGAGATTGAAAAGCACTGCAAATGAACTCTGAAATGGTTGAAAATTAGCATGGTATCATAATTTCACCCACGTAGCATGTGCTAAAAAGTTGAGAGGGTTACGGCAAAAACTGGATGCACTTCGTGTACGAACTGGACAATCTCTTTCGAAGTGTCAGGGTTTTGGACAAAAACTCTTCTGTTACAAAAGGATTTCAAATTTTTAAATATATTTGAACTCAAGACTTTTTTTGCATTCAATATGCACCATTCAAAGCAACATCAACACTCTTCAAACCTTTTCTGATTGCTATTTTTCATGCATTTCATGATTTATTTTGAGCTAAAATGACCCTGAGATTGAAAAGCACTGCAAATGAACTCTAAAATGGTTGAAAATCGGCATGGTATCATAATTTCACCCACGTAGCATGTGCTAAAAAGTTGAGAGGGTTACGGCAAAAACTGGATGCACTTCGTGTACGAACTGGACAATCTCTTTCGAAGTGTCAGGGTTTTGGACTAAAACTCTTCTGTTACAAAAAGATTTCAATTTTTTAAACATATTTGAACTCAAGACTTTTTCTGCATTCAATATGCACCATTCAAAGCCACATCATCACTTTTCAAACCTTTTCTGACTTCATTTGCTATTTTTCATGCATTTCATGATTTATTTTGAGCTAAAATGACCCTGAGATTGAAAAGCACTGCAAATGAACTCTGAAATGGTTGAAAATTGGCATGGTATCATAATTTCACCCACGTAGCATGTGCTAAAAAGTTGAGAGGGTTACGGCAAAAACTGGATGCACTTCGTGTACGAACTGGACAATCTCTTTCGAAGTGTCAGGGTTTTGGACTAAAACTCTTCTGTTACAAAAGGATTTCAATTTTTTAAACATATTTGAACTCAAGACTTTTTCTGCATTCAATATGCACCATTCAAAGCCACATCATCACTTTTCAAACCTTTTCTGACTTCATTTGCTATTTTTCATGCATTTCATGATTTATTTTGAGCTAAAATGACCCTGAGATTGAAAAGCACTGCAAATGAACTCTGAAATGGTTGAAAATTGGCATGGTATCATAATTTCACCCACGTAGCATGTGCTAAAAAGTTGAGAGGGTTACGGCAAAAACTGGATGCACTTCGTGCACGAACTGGACAATCTCTTTTGAAGTGTCAGGGTTTTGGACTAAAACTCTTCTGTTACAAAAGGATTTCAATTTTTTAAACATATTTGAACTCAAGACTTTTTCTGCATTCAATATGCACCATTCAAAGCCACATCATCACTTTTCAAACCTTTTCTGACTTCATTTGCTATTTTTCATTCATTTCATGATTTATTTTGAGCTAAAATGACCCTGAGATTGAAAAGCACTACAAATGAACTCTGAAATGGTTGAAAATTGGCATGGTATCATAATTTCACCCACGTAGCATGTGCTAAAAAGTTGAGAGGGTTACGGCAAAAACTGGATGCACTTCGTGTACGAACTGGACAATCTCTTTCGAAGTGTCAGGGTTTTGGACTAAAACTCTTCTGTTAAAAAAGGATTTCAATTTTTTAAACATATTTGAACTCAAGACTTTTTCTGCATTCAATATGCACCATTCAAAGCCACATCATCACTTTTCAAACCTTTTCTGACTTCATTTGCTATTTTTCATGCATTTCATGATTTATTTTGAGCTAAAATGACCCTGAGATTGAAAAGCACTGCAAATGAACTCTGAAATGGTTGAAAATTGGCATGGTATCATAATTTCACCCACGTAGCATGTGCTAAAAAGTTGAGAGGGTTACGGCAAAAACTGGATGCACTTCGTGTACGAACTGGACAATCTCTTTCGAAGTGTCAGGGTTTTGGACAAAAACTCTTCTGTTACAGAAGGATTTCAATTTTTTAAACATATTTGAACTCAAGACTTTTTCTGCATTCAGTATGCACCATTCAAAGCCACATCATCACTTTTCAAACCTTTTCTGACTTCATTTGCTATTTTTCATGCATTTCATGATTTATTTTGAGCTAAAATGACCCTGAGATTGAAAAGCACTGCAAATGAACTCTGAAATGGTTGAAAATTAGCATGGTATCATAATTTCACCCACGTAGCATGTGCTAAAAAGTTGAGAGGGTTACGGCAAAAACTGGATGCACTTCGTGTACGAACTGGACAATCTCTTTCGAAGTGTCAGGGTTTTGGACTAAAACTCTTCTGTTAAAAAAGGATTTCAATTTTTTAAAAATATTTGAACTCAAGACTTTTTCTGCATTCAATATGCACCATTCAAAGCCACATCATCACTTTTCAAACCTTTTCTGACTTCATTTGCTATTTTTCATGCATTTCATGATTTATTTTGAGCTAAAATGACCCTGAGATTGAAAAGCACTGCAAATGAACTCTGAAATGGTTGAAAATTGGCATGGTATCATAATTTCACCCACGTAGCATGTGCTAAAAAGTTGAGAGGGTTACGGCAAAAACTGGATGCACTTCGTGTACGAACTGGACAATCTCTTTCGAAGTGTCAGGGTTTTGGACAAAAACTCTTCTGTTACAGAAGGATTTCAATTTTTTAAACATATTTGAACTCAAGACTTTTTCTGCATTCAGTATGCACCATTCAAAGCCACATCATCACTTTTCAAACCTTTTCTGACTTCATTTGCTATTTTTCATGCATTTCATGATTTATTTTGAGCTAAAATGACCCTGAGATTGAAAAGCACTGCAAATGAACTCTGAAATGGTTGAAAATTAGCATGGTATCATAATTTCACCCACGTAGCATGTGCTAAAAAGTTGAGAGGGTTACGGCAAAAACTGGATGCACTTCGTGTACGAACTGGACAATCTCTTTCGAAGTGTCAGGGTTTTGGACAAAAACTCTTCTGTTACAAAAGGATTTCAAATTTTTAAATATATTTGAACTCAAGACTTTTTTTGCATTCAATATGCACCATTCAAAGCAACATCAACACTCTTCAAACCTTTTCTGATTGCTATTTTTCATGCATTTCATGATTTATTTTGAGCTAAAATGACCCTGAGATTGAAAAGCACTGCAAATGAACTCTAAAATGGTTGAAAATCGGCATGGTATCATAATTTCACCCACGTAGCATGTGCTAAAAAGTTGAGAGGGTTACGGCAAAAACTGGATGCACTTCGTGTACGAACTGGACAATCTCTTTCGAAGTGTCAGGGTTTTGGACTAAAACTCTTCTGTTACAAAAAGATTTCAATTTTTTAAACATATTTGAACTCAAGACTTTTTCTGCATTCAATATGCACCATTCAAAGCCACATCATCACTTTTCAAACCTTTTCTGACTTCATTTGCTATTTTTCATGCATTTCATGATTTATTTTGAGCTAAAATGACCCTGAGATTGAAAAGCACTGCAAATGAACTCTGAAATGGTTGAAAATTGGCATGGTATCATAATTTCACCCACGTAGCATGTGCTAAAAAGTTGAGAGGGTTACGGCAAAAACTGGATGCACTTCGTGTACGAACTGGACAATCTCTTTCGAAGTGTCAGGGTTTTGGACTAAAACTCTTCTGTTACAAAAGGATTTCAATTTTTTAAACATATTTGAACTCAAGACTTTTTCTGCATTCAATATGCACCATTCAAAGCCACATCATCACTTTTCAAACCTTTTCTGACTTCATTTGCTATTTTTCATGCATTTCATGATTTATTTTGAGCTAAAATGACCCTGAGATTGAAAAGCACTGCAAATGAACTCTGAAATGGTTGAAAATTGGCATGGTATCATAATTTCACCCACGTAGCATGTGCTAAAAAGTTGAGAGGGTTACGGCAAAAACTGGATGCACTTCGTGCACGAACTGGACAATCTCTTTTGAAGTGTCAGGGTTTTGGACTAAAACTCTTCTGTTACAAAAGGATTTCAATTTTTTAAACATATTTGAACTCAAGACTTTTTCTGCATTCAATATGCACCATTCAAAGCCACATCATCACTTTTCAAACCTTTTCTGACTTCATTTGCTATTTTTCATTCATTTCATGATTTATTTTGAGCTAAAATGACCCTGAGATTGAAAAGCACTACAAATGAACTCTGAAATGGTTGAAAATTGGCATGGTATCATAATTTCACCCACGTAGCATGTGCTAAAAAGTTGAGAGGGTTACGGCAAAAACTGGATGCACTTCGTGTACGAACTGGACAATCTCTTTCGAAGTGTCAGGGTTTTGGACTAAAACTCTTCTGTTAAAAAAGGATTTCAATTTTTTAAACATATTTGAACTCAAGACTTTTTCTGCATTCAATATGCACCATTCAAAGCCACATCATCACTTTTCAAACCTTTTCTGACTTCATTTGCTATTTTTCATGCATTTCATGATTTATTTTGAGCTAAAATGACCCTGAGATTGAAAAGCACTGCAAATGAACTATGAAATGGTTGAAAATTGGCATGGTATCATAATTTCACCCACGTAGCATGTGCTAAAAAGTTGAGAGGGTTACGGCAAAAACTGGATGCACTTCGTGTACGAACTGGACAATCTCTTTCGAAGTGTCAGGGTTTTGGAGAAAAACTATTCTGTTACAAAAGGATTTCAATTTTTTAAACATATTTGAACTCAAGACTTTTTCTGCATTCAATATGCACCATTCAAAGCCACATCATCACTTTTCAAACCTTTTCTGACTTCATTTGCTATTTTTCATGCATTTCATGATTTATTTTGAGCTAAAATGACCCTGAGATTGAAAAGCACTGCAAATGAACTCTGAAATGGTTGAAAATTGGCATGGTATCATAATTTCACCCACGTAGCTTGTGCTAAAAAGTTGAGAGGGTTACGGCAAAAACTGCATGCACTTCGTGTACGAACTGGACAATCTCTTTCGAAGTGTCAGGGTTTTGGACTAAAACTCTTCTGTTACAGAAGGATTTCAATTTTTTAAACATATTTGAACTCAAGACTTTTTCTGCATTCAATATGCACCATTCAAAGCCACATCATCACTTTTCAAACCTTTTCTGACTTCATTTGCTATTTTTCATGCATTTCATGATTTATTTTGAGCTAAAATGACCCTAAGATTGAAAAGTACTGGAAATGAACTCTGAAATGGTTGAAAATTGGCATGGTATCATAATTTCACTCAAGTAGCATGTGCTAAAAAGTTGAGAGGGTTACCGGAAAAACTGGATGCACTTCGTGTACAAACTGGACAATCTCCTTCGAAGTGTCAGGGTTTTGGAGAAAAACTCTTCTGTTACGAAAGGATTTCAATTTTTTAAACATATTTGAACTCAAGACTTTTTCTGCATTCAATATGCACCATTCAAAGCCACATCATCACTTTTCAAACCTTTTCTGTCTTCATTTGCTATTTTTCATGCATTTCATGATTTATTTTGAGCTAAAATGACCCTGAGATTGAAAAGCACTGCAAATGAACTCTAAAATGGTTGAAAATCGGCATGGTATCATAATTTCACCCACGTAGCATGTGCTAAAAAGTTGAGAGGGTTACGGCAAAAACTGGATGCACTTCGTGTACGAAATGGACAATCTCTTTTGAAGTGTCAGGGTTTTGGACTAAAACTCTTCTGTTACCAAAGGATTTCAATTTTTTAAACATATTTGAACTCAAGACTTTTTCTGCATTCAATATGCACCATTCAAAGCCACATCATCACTTTTCAAACCTTTTCTGACTTCATTTGCTATTTTTCATGCATTTCATGATTTATTTTGAGCTAAAATGACCCTGAGATTGAAAAGCACTGCAAATGAACTCTGAAATGGTTGAAAATTGGCATGGTATCATAATTTCACCCACGTAGCATGTGCTAAAAAGTTGAGAGGGTTACGGCAAAAACTGGATGCACTTCGTGTACGAACTGGACAATCTCTTTCGAAGTGTCAGGGTTTTGGACAAAAACTCTTCTGTTACAGAAGGATTTCAATTTTTTAAACATATTTGAACTCAAGACTTTTTCTGCATTCAGTATGCACCATTCAAAGCCACATCATCACTTTTCAAACCTTTTCTGACTTCATTTGCTATTTTTCATGCATTTCATGATTTATTTTGAGCTAAAATGACCCTAAGATTGAAAAGCACTGCAAATGAACTCTGAAATGGTTGAAAATTAGCATGGTATCATAATTTCACCCACGTAGCATGTGCTAAAAAGTTGAGAGGGTTACGGCAAAAACTGGATGCACTTCGTGTACGAACTGGACAATCTCTTTCGAAGTGTCAGGGTTTTGGACTAAAACTCTTCTGTTAAAAAAGGATTTCAATTTTTTAAACATATTTGAACTCAAGACTTTTTCTGCATTCAATATGCACCATTCAAAGCCACATCATCACTTTTCAAACCTTTTCTGACTTCATTTGCTATTTTTCATGCATTTCATGATTTATTTTGAGCTAAAATGACCCTGAGATTGAAAAGCACTGCAAATGAACTCTGAAATGGTTGAAAATTGGCATGGTATCATAATTTCACCCACGTAGCATGTGCTAAAAAGTTGAGAGGGTTACGGCAAAAACTGGATGCACTTCGTGTACGAACTGGACAATCTCTTTCGAAGTGTCAGGGTTTTGGAGAAAAACTATTCTGTTACAAAAGGATTTCAATTTTTTAAACATATTTGAACTCAAGACTTTTTCTGCATTCAATATGCACCATTCAAAGCCACATCATCACTTTTCAAACCTTTTCTGACTTCATTTGCTATTTTTCATGCATTTCATGATTTATTTTGAGCTAAAATGACCCTGAGATTGAAAAGCACTACAAATGAACTCTGAAATGGTTGAAAATTGGCATGGTATCATAATTTCACCCACGTAGCATGTGCTAAAAAGTTGAGAGGGTTACGGCAAAAACTGGATGCACTTCGTGTACGAACTGGACAATCTCTTTCGAAGTGTCAGGGTTTTGGACTAAAACTCTTCTGTTAAAAAAGGATTTCAATTTTTTAAACATATTTGAACTCAAGACTTTTTCTGCATTCAATATGCACCATTCAAAGCCACATCATCACTTTTCAAACCTTTTCTGACTTCATTTGCTATTTTTCATGCATTTCATGATTTATTTTGAGCTAAAATGACCCTGAGATTGAAAAGCACTGCAAATGAACTCTGAAATGGTTGAAAATTGGCATGGTATCATAATTTCACCCACGTAGCATGTGCTAAAAAGTTGAGAGGGTTACGGCAAAAACTGGATGCACTTCGTGTACGAACTGGACAATCTCTTTCGAAGTGTCAGGGTTTTGGAGAAAAACTCTTCTGTTAAAAAAGGATTTCAATTTTTTAAACATATTTGAACTCAAGACTTTTTCTGCATTCAATATGCACCATTCAAAGCCACATCATCACTTTTCAAACCTTTTCTGACTTCATTTGCTATTTTTCATGCATTTCATGATTTATTTTGAGCTAAAATGACCCTGAGATTGAAAAGCACTGCAAATGAACTCTGAAATGGTTGAAAATTGGCATGGTATCATAATTTCACCCACGTAGCATGTGCTAAAAAGTTGAGAGGGTTACGGCAAAAACTGGATGCACTTCGTGTACGAACTGGACAATCTCTTTCGAAGTGTCAGGGTTTTGGACAAAAACTCTTCTGTTACAGAAGGATTTCAATTTTTTAAACATATTTGAACTCAAGACTTTTTCTGCATTCAGTATGCACCATTCAAAGCCACATCATCACTTTTCAAACCTTTTCTGACTTCATTTGCTATTTTTCATGCATTTCATGATTTATTTTGAGCTAAAATGACCCTGAGATTGAAAAGCACTGCAAATGAACTCTGAAATGGTTGAAAATTAGCATGGTATCATAATTTCACCCACGTAGCATGTGCTAAAAAGTTGAGAGGGTTACGGCAAAAACTGGATGCACTTCGTGTACGAACTGGACAATCTCTTTCGAAGTGTCAGGGTTTTGGACAAAAACTCTTCTGTTACAGAAGGATTTCAATTTTTTAAACATATTTGAACTCAAGACTTTTTCTGCATTCAATATGCACCATTCAAAGCCACATCATCACTTTTCAAACCTTTTCTGACTTCATTTGCTATTTTTCATGCATTTCATGATTTATTTTGAGCTAAAATGACCCTGAGATTGAAAAGCACTGCAAATGAACTCTGAAATGGTTGAAAATTGGCATGGTATCATAATTTCACCCACGTAGCATGTGCTAAAAAGTTGAGAGGGTTACGGCAAAAACTGGATGCACTTCGTGTACGAACTGGACAATCTCTTTCGAAGTGTCAGGGTTTTGGAGAAAAACTATTCTGTTACAAAAGGATTTCAATTTTTTAAACATATTTGAACTCAAGACTTTTTCTGCATTCAATATGCACCATTCAAAGCCACATCATCACTTTTCAAACCTTTTCTGACTTCATTTGCTATTTTTCATGCATTTCATGATTTATTTTGAGCTAAAATGACCCTGAGATTGAAAAGCACTACAAATGAACTCTGAAATGGTTGAAAATTGGCATGGTATCATAATTTCACCCACGTAGCATGTGCTAAAAAGTTGAGAGGGTTACGGCAAAAACTGGATGCACTTCGTGTACGAACTGGACAATCTCTTTCGAAGTGTCAGGGTTTTGGACTAAAACTCTTCTGTTACAAAAGGATTTCAATTTTTTAAACATATTTGAACTCAAGACTTTTTATGCATTCAATATGCACCATTCAAAGCCACATCATCACTTTTCAAACCTTTTCTGACTTCATTTGCTATTTTTCATGCATTTCATGATTTATTTTGAGCTAAAATGACCCTGAGATTGAAAAGCACTGCAAATGAACTCTGAAATGGTTGAAAATTGGCATGGTATCATAATTTCACCCACGTAGCATGTGCTAAAAAGTTGAGAGGGTTACGGCAAAAACTGGATGCACTTCGTGTACGAACTGGACAATCTCTTTCGAAGTGTCAGGGTTTTGGACTAAAACTCTTCTGTTAAAAAAGGATTTCAATTTTTTAAACATATTTGAACTCAAGACTTTTTCTGCATTCAATATGCACCATTCAAAGCCACATCATCACTTTTCAAACCTTTTCTGACTTCATTTGCTATTTTTCATGCATTTCATGATTTATTTTGAGCTAAAATGACCCTGAGATTGAAAAGCACTGCAAATGAACTCTGAAATGGTTGAAAATTGGCATGGTATCATAATTTCACCCACGTAGCATGTGCTAAAAAGTTGAGAGGGTTACGGCAAAAACTGGATGCACTTCGTGTACGAACTGGACAATCTCTTTCGAAGTGTCAGGGTTTTGGAGAAAAACTATTCTGTTACAAAAGGATTTCAATTTTTTAAACATATTTGAACTCAAGACTTTTTCTGCATTCAATATGCACCATTCAAAGCCACATCATCACTTTTCAAACCTTTTCTGACTTCATTTGCTATTTTTCATGCATTTCATGATTTATTTTGAGCTAAAATGACCCTGAGATTGAAAAGCACTGCAAATGAACTCTGAAATGGTTGAAAATTGGCATGGTATCATAATTTCACCCACGTAGCATGTGCTAAAAAGTTGAGAGGGTTACGGCAAAAACTGGATGCACTTCGTGTACGAACTGGACAATCTCTTTCGAAGTGTCAGGGTTTTGGACAAAAACTCTTCTGTTAAAAAAGGATTTCAATTTTTTAAACATATTTGAACTCAAGACTTTTTCTGCATTCAATATGCACCATTCAAAGCCACATCATCACTTTTCAAACCTTTTCTGACTTCATTTGCTATTTTTCATGCATTTCATGATTTATTTTGAGCTAAAATGACCCTGAGATTGAAAAGCACTGCAAATGAACTCTGAAATGGTTGAAAATTAGCATGGTATCATAATTTCACCCACGTAGCATGTGCTAAAAAGTTGAGAGGGTTACGGCAAAAACTGGATGCACTTCGTGTACGAACTGGACAATCTCTTTCGAAGTGTCAGGGTTTTGGAGAAAAACTATTCTGTTACAAAAGGATTTCAATTTTTTAAACATATTTGAACTCAAGACTTTTTCTGCATTCAATATGCACCATTCAAAGCCACATCATCACTTTTCAAACCTTTTCTGACTTCATTTGCTATTTTTCATGCATTTCATGATTTATTTTGAGCTAAAATGACCCTGAGATTGAAAAGCACTGCAAATGAACTCTGAAATGGTTGAAAATTGGCATGGTATCATAATTTCACCCACGTAGCATGTGCTAAAAAGTTGAGAGGGTTACGGCAAAAACTGGATGCACTTCGTGTACGAACTGGACAATCTCTTTCGAAGTGTCAGGGTTTTGGACTAAAACTATTCTGTTACAAAAGGATTTCAAATTTTTAAACATATTTGAACTCAAGACTTTTTCTGCATTCAGTATGCACCATTCAAAGCCACATCATCACTTTTCAAATCTTTTCTGACTTCATTTGCTATTTTTCATGCATTTCATGATTTATTTTGAGCTAAAATGACCCTGAGATTGAAAAGCACTGCAAATGAACTCTGAAATGGTTGAAAATTAGCATGGTATCATAATTTCACCCACGTAGCATGTGCTAAAAAGTTGAGAGGGTTACGGCAAAAACTGGATGCACTTCGTGTACGAACTGGACAATCTCTTTCGAAGTGTCAGGGTTTTGGACTAAAACTCTTCTGTTACAAAAGGATTTCAATTTTTTAAACATATTTGAACTCAAGACTTTTTCTGCATTCAATATGCACCATTCAAAGCCACATCATCACTTTTCAAACCTTTTCTGACTTCATTTGCTATTTTTCATGCATTTCATGATTTATTTTGAGCTAAAATGACCCTGAGATTGAAAAGCACTGCAAATGAACTCTGAAATGGTTGAAAATTGGCATGGTATCATAATTTCACCCACGTAGCATGTGCTAAAAAGTTGAGAGGGTTACGGCAAAAACTGGATGCACTTCGTGTACGAACTGGACAATCTCTTTCGAAGTGTCAGGGTTTTGGACTAAAACTCTTCTGTTAAAAAAGGATTTCAATTTTTTAAACATATTTGAACTCAAGACTTTTTCTGCATTCAATATGCACCATTCAAAGCCACATCATCACTTTTCAAACCTTTTCTGACTTCATTTGCTATTTTTCATGCATTTCATGATTTATTTTGAGCTAAAATGACCCTGAGATTGAAAAGCACTGCAAATGAACTCTGAAATGGTTGAAAATTGGCATGGTATCATAATTTCACCCACGTAGCATGTGCTAAAAAGTTGAGAGGGTTACGGCAAAAACTGGATGCACTTCGTGTACGAACTGGACAATCTCTTTCGAAGTGTCAGGGTTTTGGAGAAAAACTATTCTGTTACAAAAGGATTTCAATTTTTTAAACATATTTGAACTCAAGACTTTTTCTGCATTCAATATGCACCATTCAAAGCCACATCATCACTTTTCAAACCTTTTCTGACTTCATTTGCTATTTTTCATGCATTTCATGATTTATTTTGAGCTAAAATGACCCTGAGATTGAAAAGCACTACAAATGAACTCTGAAATGGTTGAAAATTGGCATGGTATCATAATTTCACCCACGTAGCATGTGCTAAAAAGTTGAGAGGGTTACGGCAAAAACTGGATGCACTTCGTGTACGAACTGGACAATCTCTTTCGAAGTGTCAGGGTTTTGGACTAAAACTCTTCTGTTAAAAAAGGATTTCAATTTTTTAAACATATTTGAACTCAAGACTTTTTCTGCATTCAATATGCACCATTCAAAGCCACATCATCACTTTTCAAACCTTTTCTGACTTCATTTGCTATTTTTCATGCATTTCATGATTTATTTTGAGCTAAAATGACCCTGAGATTGAAAAGCACTGCAAATGAACTCTGAAATGGTTGAAAATTAGCATGGTATCATAATTTCACCCACGTAGCATGTGCTAAAAAGTTGAGAGGGTTACGGCAAAAACTGGATGCACTTCGTGTACGAACTGGACAATCTCTTTCGAAGTGTCAGGGTTTTGGAGAAAAACTATTCTGTTACAAAAGGATTTCAATTTTTTAAACATATTTGAACTCAAGACTTTTTCTGCATTCAATATGCACCATTCAAAGCCACATCATCACTTTTCAAACCTTTTCTGACTTCATTTGCTATTTTTCATGCATTTCATGATTTATTTTGAGCTAAAATGACCCTGAGATTGAAAAGCACTGCAAATGAACTCTGAAATGGTTGAAAATTGGCATGGTATCATAATTTCACCCACGTAGCATGTGCTAAAAAGTTGAGAGGGTTACGGCAAAAACTGGATGCACTTCGTGTACGAACTGGACAATCTCTTTCGAAGTGTCAGGGTTTTGGACTAAAACTCTTCTGTTACAAAAGGATTTCAAATTTTTAAACATATTTGAACTCAAGACTTTTTCTGCATTCAGTATGCACCATTCAAAGCCACATCATCACTTTTCAAATCTTTTCTGACTTCATTTGCTATTTTTCATGCATTTCATGATTTATTTTGAGCTAAAATGACCCTGAGATTGAAAAGCACTGCAAATGAACTCTGAAATGGTTGAAAATTAGCATGGTATCATAATTTCACCCACGTAGCATGTGCTAAAAAGTTGAGAGGGTTACGGCAAAAACTGGATGCACTTCGTGTACGAACTGGACAATCTCTTTCGAAGTGTCAGGGTTTTGGACTAAAACTCTTCTGTTACAAAAGGATTTCAATTTTTTAAACATATTTGAACTCAAGACTTTTTCTGCATTCAATATGCACCATTCAAAGCCACATCATCACTTTTCAAACCTTTTCTGACTTCATTTGCTATTTTTCATGCATTTCATGATTTATTTTGAGCTAAAATGACCCTGAGATTGAAAAGCACTGCAAATGAACTCCGAAATGGTTGAAAATTGGCATGGTATCATAATTTCACCCACGTAGCATGTGCTAAAAAGTTGAGAGGGTTACGGCAAAAACTGGATGCACTTCGTGTACGAACTGGACAATCTCTTTCGAAGTGTCAGGGTTTTGGAGAAAAACTATTCTGTTACAAAAGGATTTCAATTTTTTAAACATATTTGAACTCAAGACTTTTTCTGCATTCAATATGCACCATTCAAAGCCACATCATCACTTTTCAAACCTTTTCTGACTTCATTTGCTATTTTTCATGCATTTCATGATTTATTTTGAGCTAAAATGACCCTGAGATTGAAAAGCACTACAAATGAACTCCGAAATGGTTGAAAATTGGCATGGTATCATAATTTCACCCACGTAGCATGTGCTAAAAAGTTGAGAGGGTTACGGCAAAAACTGGATGCACTTCGTGTACGAACTGGACAATCTCTTTCGAAGTGTCAGGGTTTTGGACTAAAACTCTTCTGTTAAAAAAGGATTTCAATTTTTTAAACATATTTGAACTCAAGACTTTTTCTGCATTCAATATGCACCATTCAAAGCCACATCATCACTTTTCAAACCTTTTCTGACTTCATTTGCTATTTTTCATGCATTTCATGATTTATTTTGAGCTAAAATGACCCTGAGATTGAAAAGCACTGCAAATGAACTCTGAAATGGTTGAAAATTAGCATGGTATCATAATTTCACCCACGTAGCATGTGCTAAAAAGTTGAGAGGGTTACGGCAAAAACTGGATGCACTTCGTGTACGAACTGGACAATCTCTTTCGAAGTGTCAGGGTTTTGGAGAAAAACTATTCTGTTACAAAAGGATTTCAATTTTTTAAACATATTTGAACTCAAGACTTTTTCTGCATTCAATATGCACCATTCAAAGCCACATCATCACTTTTCAAACCTTTTCTGACTTCATTTGCTATTTTTCATGCATTTCATGATTTATTTTGAGCTAAAATGACCCTGAGATTGAAAAGCACTGCAAATGAACTCTGAAATGGTTGAAAATTGGCATGGTATCATAATTTCACCCACGTAGCATGTGCTAAAAAGTTGAGAGGGTTACGGCAAAAACTGGATGCACTTCGTGTACGAACTGGACAATCTCTTTCGAAGTGTCAGGGTTTTGGACTAAAACTCTTCTGTTACAAAAGGATTTCAAATTTTTAAACATATTTGAACTCAAGACTTTTTCTGCATTCAGTATGCACCATTCAAAGCCACATCATCACTTTTCAAATCTTTTCTGACTTCATTTGCTATTTTTCATGCATTTCATGATTTATTTTGAGCTAAAATGACCCTGAGATTGAAAAGCACTGCAAATGAACTCTGAAATGGTTGAAAATTAGCATGGTATCATAATTTCACCCACGTAGCATGTGCTAAAAAGTTGAGAGGGTTACGGCAAAAACTGGATGCACTTCGTGTACGAACTGGACAATCTCTTTCGAAGTGTCAGGGTTTTGGACTAAAACTCTTCTGTTACAAAAGGATTTCAATTTTTTAAACATATTTGAACTCAAGACTTTTTCTGCATTCAGTATGCACCATTCAAAGCCACATCATCACTTTTCAAATCTTTTCTGACTTCATTTGCTATTTTTCATGCATTTCATGATTTATTTTGAGCTAAAATGACCCTGAGATTGAAAAGCACTGCAAATGAACTCTGAAATGGTTGAAAATTAGCATGGTATCATAATTTCACCCACGTAGCATGTGCTAAAAAGTTGAGAGGGTTACGGCAAAAACTGGATGCACTTCGTGTACGAACTGGACAATCTCTTTCGAAGTGTCAGGGTTTTGGACTAAAACTCTTCTGTTACAAAAGGATTTCAATTTTTTAAACATATTTGAACTCAAGACTTTTTCTGCATTCAATATGCACCATTCAAAGCCACATCATCACTTTTCAAACCTTTTCTGACTTCATTTGCTATTTTTCATGCATTTCATGATTTATTTTGAGCTAAAATGACCCTGAGATTGAAAAGCACTGCAAATGAACTCTGAAATGGTTGAAAATTGGCATGGTATCATAATTTCACCCACGTAGCATGTGCTAAAAAGTTGAGAGGGTTACGGCAAAAACTGGATGCACTTCGTGTACGAACTGGACAATCTCTTTCGAAGTGTCAGGGTTTTGGACAAAAACTCTTCTGTTACAAAAGGATTTCAATTTTTTAAACATATTTGAACTCAAGACTTTTTCTGCATTCAATATGCACCATTCAAAGCCACATCATCACTTTTCAAACCTTTTCTGACTTCATTTGCTATTTTTCATGCATTTCATGATTTATTTTGAGCTAAAATGACCCTGAGATTGAAAAGCACTGCAAATGAACTCTGAAATGGTTGAAAATTGGCATGGTATCATAATTTCACCCACGTAGCATGTGCTAAAAAGTTGAGAGGGTTACGGCAAAAACTGGATGCACTTCGTGTACGAACTGGACAATCTCTTTCGAAGTGTCAGGGTTTTGGAGAAAAACTATTCTGTTACAAAAGGATTTCAATTTTTTAAACATATTTGAACTCAAGACTTTTTCTGCATTCAATATGCACCATTCAAAGCCACATCATCACTTTTCAAACCTTTTCTGACTTCATTTGCTATTTTTCATGCATTTCATGATTTATTTTGAGCTAAAATGACCCTGAGATTGAAAAGCACTACAAATGAACTCTGAAATGGTTGAAAATTGGCATGGTATCATAATTTCACCCACGTAGCATGTGCTAAAAAGTTGAGAGGGTTACGGCAAAAACTGGATGCACTTCGTGTACGAACTGGACAATCTCTTTCGAAGTGTCAGGGTTTTGGACTAAAACTCTTCTGTTAAAAAAGGATTTCAATTTTTTAAACATATTTGAACTCAAGACTTTTTCTGCATTCAATATGCACCATTCAAAGCCACATCATCACTTTTCAAACCTTTTCTGACTTCATTTGCTATTTTTCATGCATTTCATGATTTATTTTGAGCTAAAATGACCCTGAGATTGAAAAGCACTGCAAATGAACTCTGAAATGGTTGAAAATTAGCATGGTATCATAATTTCACCCACGTAGCATGTGCTAAAAAGTTGAGAGGGTTACGGCAAAAACTGGATGCACTTCGTGTACGAACTGGACAATCTCTTTCGAAGTGTCAGGGTTTTGGACTAAAACTCTTCTGTTAAAAAAGGATTTCAATTTTTTAAACATATTTGAACTCAAGACTTTTTCTGCATTCAATATGCACCATTCAAAGCCACATCATCACTTTTCAAACCTTTTCTGACTTCATTTGCTATTTTTCATGCATTTCATGATTTATTTTGAGCTAAAATGACCCTGAGATTGAAAAGCACTGCAAATGAACTCTGAAATGGTTGAAAATTGGCATGGTATCATAATTTCACCCACGTAGCATGTGCTAAAAAGTTGAGAGGGTTACGGCAAAAACTGGATGCACTTCGTGTACGAACTGGACAATCTCTTTCGAAGTGTCAGGGTTTTGGAGAAAAACTATTCTGTTACAAAAGGATTTCAATTTTTTAAACATATTTGAACTCAAGACTTTTTCTGCATTCAATATGCACCATTCAAAGCCACATCATCACTTTTCAAACCTTTTCTGACTTCATTTGCTATTTTTCATGCATTTCATGATTTATTTTGAGCTAAAATGACCCTGAGATTGAAAAGCACTACAAATGAACTCTGAAATGGTTGAAAATTGGCATGGTATCATAATTTCACCCACGTAGCATGTGCTAAAAAGTTGAGAGGGTTACGGCAAAAACTGGATGCACTTCGTGTACGAACTGGACAATCTCTTTCGAAGTGTCAGGGTTTTGGACTAAAACTCTTCTGTTACAAAAGGATTTCAAATTTTTAAACATATTTGAACTCAAGACTTTTTCTGCATTCAGTATGCACCATTCAAAGCCACATCATCACTTTTCAAATCTTTTCTGACTTCATTTGCTATTTTTCATGCATTTCATGATTTATTTTGAGCTAAAATGACCCTGAGATTGAAAAGCACTGCAAATGAACTCTGAAATGGTTGAAAATTGGCATGGTATCATAATTTCACCCACGTAGCATGTGCTAAAAAGTTGAGAGGGTTACGGCAAAAACTGGATGCACTTCGTGTACGAACTGGACAATCTCTTTCGAAGTGTCAGGGTTTTGGAGAAAAACTATTCTGTTACAAAAGGATTTCAATTTTTTAAACATATTTGAACTCAAGACTTTTTCTGCATTCAATATGCACCATTCAAAGCCACATCATCACTTTTCAAACCTTTTCTGACTTCATTTGCTATTTTTCATGCATTTCATGATTTATTTTGAGCTAAAATGACCCTGAGATTGAAAAGCACTACAAATGAACTCTGAAATGGTTGAAAATTGGCATGGTATCATAATTTCACCCACGTAGCATGTGCTAAAAAGTTGAGAGGGTTACGGCAAAAACTGGATGCACTTCGTGTACGAACTGGACAATCTCTTTCGAAGTGTCAGGGTTTTGGACTAAAACTCTTCTGTTAAAAAAGGATTTCAATTTTTTAAACATATTTGAACTCAAGACTTTTTCTGCATTCAATATGCACCATTCAAAGCCACATCATCACTTTTCAAACCTTTTCTGACTTGATTTGCTATTTTTCATGCATTTCATGATTTATTTTGAGCTAAAATGACCCTGAGATTGAAAAGCACTGCAAATGAACTCTGAAATGGTTGAAAATTAGCATGGTATCATAATTTCACCCACGTAGCATGTGCTAAAAAGTTGAGCGGGTTACGGCAAAAACTGGATGCACTTCGTGTACGAACTGGACAATCTCTTTCGAAGTGTCAGGGTTTTGGACTAAAACTCTTCTGTTAAAAAAGGATTTCAATTTTTTAAACATATTTGAACTCAAGACTTTTTCTGCATTCAATATGCACCATTCAAAGCCACATCATCACTTTTCAAACCTTTTCTGACTTCATTTGCTATTTTTCATGCATTTCATGATTTATTTTGAGCTAAAATGACCCTGAGATTGAAAAGCACTGCAAATGAACTCTGAAATGGTTGAAAATTGGCATGGTATCATAATTTCACCCACGTAGCATGTGCTAAAAAGTTGAGAGGGTTACGGCAAAAACTGGATGCACTTCGTGTACGAACTGGACAATCTCTTTCGAAGTGTCAGGGTTTTGGAGAAAAACTATTCTGTTACAAAAGGATTTCAATTTTTTAAACATATTTGAACTCAAGACTTTTTCTGCATTCAATATGCACCATTCAAAGCCACATCATCACTTTTCAAACCTTTTCTGACTTCATTTGCTATTTTTCATGCATTTCATGATTTATTTTGAGCTAAAATGACCCTGAGATTGAAAAGCACTACAAATGAACTCTGAAATGGTTGAAAATTGGCATGGTATCATAATTTCACCCACGTAGCATGTGCTAAAAAGTTGAGAGGGTTACGACAAAAACTGGATGCACTTCGTGTACGAACTGGACAATCTCTTTCGAAGTGTCAGGGTTTTGGACTAAAACTCTTCTGTTACAAAAGGATTTCAAATTTTTAAACATATTTGAACTCAAGACTTTTTCTGCATTCAGTATGCACCATTCAAAGCCACATCATCACTTTTCAAATCTTTTCTGACTTCATTTGCTATTTTTCATGCATTTCATGATTTATTTTGAGCTAAAATGACCCTGAGATTGAAAAGCACTGCAAATGAACTCTGAAATGGTTGAAAATTAGCATGGTATCATAATTTCACCCACGTAGCATGTGCTAAAAAGTTGAGAGGGTTACGGCAAAAACTGGATGCACTTCGTGTACGAACTGGACAATCTCTTTCGAAGTGTCACGGTTTTGGACTAAAACTCTTCTGTTACAAAAGGATTTCAATTTTTTAAACATATTTGAACTCAAGACTTTTTCTGCATTCAATATGCACCATTCAAAGCCACATCATCACTTTTCAAACCTTTTCTGACTTCATTTGCTATTTTTCATGCATTTCATGATTTATTTTGAGCTAAAATGACCCTGAGATTGAAAAGCACTGCAAATGAACTCTGAAATGGTTGAAAATTGGCATGGTATCATAATTTCACCCACGTAGCATGTGCTAAAAAGTTGAGAGGGTTACGGCAAAAACAGGATGCACTTCGTGTACGAACTGGACAATCTCTTTCGAAGTGTCAGGGTTTTGGACAAAAACTCTTCTGTTACAAAAGGATTTCAATTTTTTAAACATATTTGAACTCAAGACTTTTTCTGCATTCAATATGCACCATTCAAAGCCACATCATCACTTTTCAAACCTTTTCTGACTTCATTTGCTATTTTTCATGCATTTCATGATTTATTTTGAGCTAAAATGACCCTAAGATTGAAAAGTACTGGAAATGAACTCTGAAATGGTTGAAAATTGGCATGGTATCATAATTTCACTCAAGTAGCATGTGCTAAAAAGTTGAGAGGGTTACCGGAAAAACTGGATGCACTTCGTGTACAAACTGGACAATCTCCTTCGAAGTGTCAGGGTTTTGGAGAAAAACTCTTCTGTTACAAAAGGATTTCAATTTTTTAAACATATTTGAACTCAAGACTTTTTCTGCATTCAATATGCACCATTCAAAGCCACATCATCACTTTTCAAACCTTTTCTGACTTCATTTGCTATTTTTCATGCATTTCATGATTTATTTTGAGCTAAAATGACCCTGAGATTGAAAAGCACTGCAAATGAACTCTAAAATGGTTGAAAATCGGCATGGTATCATAATTTCACCCATGTAGCATGTGCTAAAAAGTTGAGAGGGTTACGGCAAAAACTGGATGCACTTCGTGTACGAAATGGACAATCTCTTTTGAAGTGTCAGGGTTTTGGACTAAAACTCTTCTGTTACCAAAGGATTTCAATTTTTTAAACATATTTGAACTCAAGACTTTTTCTGCATTCAATATGCACCATTCAAAGCCACATCATCACTTTTCAAACCTTTTCTGACTTCATTTGCTATTTTTCATGCATTTCATGATTTATTTTGAGCTAAAATGACCCTGAGATTGAAAAGCACTGCAAATGAACTCTGAAATGGTTGAAAATTGGCATGGTATCATAATTTCACCCACGTAGCATGTGCTAAAAAGTTGAGAGGGTTACGGCAAAAACTGGATGCACTTCGTGTACGAACTGGACAATCTCTTTCGAAGTGTCAGGGTTTTGGACAAAAACTCTTCTGTTACAGAAGGATTTCAATTTTTTAAACATATTTGAACTCAAGACTTTTTCTGCATTCAGTATGCACCATTCAAAGCCACATCATCACTTTTCAAACCTTTTCTGACTTCATTTGCTATTTTTCATGCATTTCATGATTTATTTTGAGCTAAAATGACCCTGAGATTGAAAAGCACTGCAAATGAACTCTGAAATGGTTGAAAATTAGCATGGTATCATAATTTCACCCACGTAGCATGTGCTAAAAAGTTGAGAGGGTTACGGCAAAAACTGGATGCACTTCGTGTACGAACTGGACAATCTCTTTCGAAGTGTCAGGGTTTTGGACTAAAACTCTTCTGTTACAAAAGGATTTCAATTTTATAAACATATTTGAACTCAAGACTTTTTCTGCATTCAATATGCACCATTCAAAGCCACATCATCACTTTTCAAACCTTTTCTGACTTCATTTGCTATTTTTCATGCATTTCATGATTTATTTTGAGCTAAAATGACCCTGAGATTGAAAAGCACTGCAAATGAACTCTGAAATGGTTGAAAATTGGCATGGTATCATAATTTCACCCACGTAGCATGTGCTAAAAAGTTGAGAGGGTTACGGCAAAAACTGGATGCACTTCGTGTACGAACTGGACAATCTCTTTCGAAGTGTCAGGGTTTTGGAGAAAAACTATTCTGTTACAAAAGGATTTCAATTTTTTAAACATATTTGAACTCAAGACTTTTTCTGCATTCAATATGCACCATTCAAAGCCACATCATCACTTTTCAAACCTTTTCTGACTTCATTTGCTATTTTTCATGCATTTCATGATTTATTTTGAGCTAAAATGACCCTGAGATTGAAAAGCACTACAAATGAACTCTGAAATGGTTGAAAATTGGCATGGTATCATAATTTCACCCACGTAGCATGTGCTAAAAAGTTGAGAGGGTTACGGCAAAAACTGGATGCACTTCGTGTACGAACTGGACAATCTCTTTCGAAGTGTCAGGGTTTTGGACTAAAACTCTTCTGTTACAAAAGGATTTCAAATTTTTAAACATATTTGAACTCAAGACTTTTTCTGCATTCAGTATGCACCATTCAAAGCCACATCATCACTTTTCAAATCTTTTCTGACTTCATTTGCTATTTTTCATGCATTTCATGATTTATTTTGAGCTAAAATGACCCGGAGATTGAAAAGCACTGCAAATGAACTCTGAAATGGTTGAAAATTAGCATGGTATCATAATTTCACCCACGTAGCATGTGCTAAAAAGTTGAGAGGGTTACGGCAAAAACTGGATGCACTTCGTGTACGAACTGGACAATCTCTTTCGAAGTGTCAGGGTTTTGGACTAAAACTCTTCTGTTACAAAAGGATTTCAATTTTTTAAACATATTTGAACTCAAGACTTTTTCTGCATTCAATATGCACCATTCAAAGCCACATCATCACTTTTCAAACCTTTACTGACTTCATTTGCTATTTTTCATGCATTTCATGATTTATTTTGAGCTAAAATGACCCTGAGATTGAAAAGCACTGCAAATGAACTCTGAAATGGTTGAAAATTGGCATGGTATCATAATTTCACCCACGTAGCATGTGCTAAAAAGTTGAGAGGGTTACGGCAAAAACTGGATGCACTTCGTGTATGAACTGGACAATCTCTTTCGAAGTGTCAGGGTTTTGGACAAAAACTCTTCTGTTACAAAAGGATTTCAATTTTTTAAACATATTTGAACTCAAGACTTTTTCTGCATTCAATATGCACCATTCAAAGCCACATCATCACTTTTCAAACCTTTTCTGACTTCATTTGCTATTTTTCATGCATTTCATGATTTATTTTGAGCTAAAATGACCCTGAGATTGAAAAGCACTGCAAATGAACTCTGAAATGGTTGAAAATTGGCATGGTATCATAATTTCACCCACGTAGCATGTGCTAAAAAGTTGAGAGGGTTACGGCAAAAACTGGATGCACTTCGTGTACGAACTGGACAATCTCTTTCGAAGTGTCAGGGTTTTGGACAAAAACTCTTCTGTTACAAAAGGATTTCAATTTTTTAAACATATTTGAACTCAAGACTTTTTCTGCATTCAATATGCACCATTCAAAGCCACATCATCACTTTTCAAACCTTTTCTGACTTCATTTGCTATTTTTCATGCATTTCATGATTTATTTTGAGCTAAAATGACCCTGAGATTGAAAAGCACTGCAAATGAACTCTGAAATGGTTGAAAATTGGCATGGTATCATAATTTCACCCACGTAGCTTGTGCTAAAAAGTTGAGAGGGTTACGGCAAAAATTGCATGCACTTCGTGTACGAACTGGACAATCTCTTTCGAAGTGTCAGGGTTTTGGACAAAAACTCTTCTGTTACAAAAGGATTTCAATTTTTTAAATATATTTGAACTCAAGACTTTTTTTGCATTCAATATGCACCATTCAAAGCCACATCATCACTCTTCAAACCTTTTCTGATTGCTATTTTTCATGCATTTCATGATTTATTTTGAGCTAAAATGACCCTGAGATTGAAAAGCACTGCAAATGAACTCTAAAATGGTTGAAAATCGGCATGGTATCATAATTTCACCCACGTAGCATGTGCTAAAAAGTTGAGAGGGTTACGGCAAAAACTGGATGCACTTCGTGTACGAACTGGACAATCTCTTTCGAAGTGTCAGGGTTTTGGACTAAAACTCTTCTGTTACAAAAGGATTTCAATTTTTTAAACATATTTGAACTCAAGACTTTTTCTGCATTCAATATGCACCATTCAAAGCCACATCATCACTTTTCAAACCTTTTCTGACTTCATTTGCTATTTTTCATGCATTTCATGATTTATTTTGAGCTAAAATGACCCTGAGATTGAAAAGCACTGCAAATGAACTCTGAAATGGTTGAAAATTAGCATGGTATCATAATTTCACCCACGTAGCATGTGCTAAAAAGTTGAGAGGGTTACGGCAAAAACTGGATGCACTTCGTGTACGAACTGGACAATCTCTTTCGAAGTGTCAGGGTTTTGGACTAAAACTCTTCTGTTACAAAAGGATTTCAATTTTTTAAACATATTTGAACTCAAGACTTTTTCTGCATTCAATATGCATCATTCAAAGCCACATCATCACTTTTCAAACCTTTTCTGACTTCATTTGCTATTTTTCATGCATTTCATGATTTATTTTGAGCTAAAATGACCTTGAGATTGAAAAGCACAGCAAATGAACTCTGAAATGGTTGAAAATTGGCATGGTATCATAATTTCACCCACGTAGCATGTGCTAAAAAGTTGAGAGGGTTACGGCAAAAACTGGATGCACTTCGTGTACGAACTGGACAATCTCTTTCGAAGTGTCAGGGTTTTGGACAAAAACTCTTCTGTTACAAAAGGATTTCAATTTTTTAAACATATTTGAACTCAAGACTTTTTCTGCATTCAATATGCACCATTCAAAGCCACATCATCACTTTTCAAACCTTTTCTGACTTCATTTGCTATTTTTCATGCATTTCATGATTTATTTTGAGCTAAAATGACCCTGAGATTGAAAAGCACTGCAAATGAACTCTGAAATGGTTGAAAATTGGCATGGTATCATAATTTCACCCACGTAGCTTGTGCTAAAAAGTTGAGAGGGTTACGGCAAAAATTGCATGCACTTCGTGTACGAACTGGACAATCTCTTTCGAAGTGTCAGGGTTTTGGACAAAAACTCTTCTGTTACAAAAGGATTTCAAATTTTTAAATATATTTGAACTCAAGACTTTTTTTGCATTCAATATGCACCATTCAAAGCCACATCATCACTCTTCAAACCTTTTCTGATTGCTATTTTTCATGCATTTCATGATTTATTTTGAGCTAAAATGACCCTGAGATTGAAAAGCACTGCAAATGAACTCTAAAATGGTTGAAAATCGGCATGGTATCATAATTTCACCCACGTAGCATGTGCTAAAAAGTTGAGAGGGTTACGGCAAAAACTGGATGCACTTCCTGTACGAACTGGACAATCTCTTTCGAAGTGTCAGGGTTTTGGACTAAAACTCTTCTGTTACAAAAGGATTTCAATTTTTTAAACATATTTGAACTCAAGACTTTTTCTGCATTCAATATGCACCATTCAAAGCCACATCATCACTTTTCAAACCTTTTCTGACTTCAGTTGCTATTTTTCATGCATTTCATGATTTATTTTGAGCTAAAATGACCCTGAGATTGAAAAGCACTGCAAATGAACTCTGAAATGGTTGAAAATTGGCATGGTATCATAATTTCACCCACGTAGCATGTGCTAAAAAGTTGAGAGGGTTATGGCAAAAACTGGATGCACTTCGTGTACGAACTGGACAATCTCTTTCGAAGTGTCAGGGTTTTGGACTAAAACTCTTCTGTTACAAAAGGATTTCAATTTTTTAAACATATTTGAACTCAAGACTTTTTCTGCATTCAATATGCACCATTCAAAGCCACATCATCACTTTTCAAACCTTTTCTGACTTCATTTGCTATTTTTCATGCATTTCATGATTTATTTTGAGCTAAAATGACCCTGAGATTGAAAAGCACTGCAAATGAACTCTGAAATGGTTGAAAATTGGCATGGTATCATAATTTCACCCACGTAGCATGTGCTAAAAAGTTGAGAGGGTTACGGCAAAAACTGGATGCACTTCGTGCACGAACTGGACAATCTCTTTTGAAGTGTCAGGGTTTTGGACTAAAACTCTTCTGTTACAAAAGGATTTCAATTTTTTAAACATATTTGAACTCAAGACTTTTTCTGCATTCAATATGCACCATTCAAAGCCACATCATCACTTTTCAAACCTTTTCTGACTTCATTTGCTATTTTTCATGCATTTCATGATTTATTTTGAGCTAAAATGACCCTGAGATTGAAAAGCACTACAAATGAACTCTGAAATGGTTGAAAATTGGCATGGTATCATAATTTCACCCACGTAGCATGTGCTAAAAAGTTGAGAGGGTTACGGCAAAAACTGGATGCACTTCGTGTACGAACTGGACAATCTCTTTCGAAGTGTCAGGGTTTTGGACTAAAACTCTTCTGTTACAAAAGGATTTCAATTTTTTAAACATATTTGAACTCAAGACTTTTTCTGCATTCAATATGCAACATTCAAAGCCACATCATCACTTTTCAAACCTTTTCTGACTTCATTTGCTATTTTTCATGCATTTCATGATTTATTTTGAGCTAAAATGACCCTGAGATTGAAAAGCACTGCAAATGAACTCTGAAATGGTTGAAAATTGGCATGGTATCATAATTTCACCCACGTAGCATGTGCTAAAAAGTTGAGAGGGTTACGGCAAAAACTGGATGCACTTCGTGTACGAACTGGACAATCTCTTTCGAAGTGTCAGGGTTTTGGACAAAAACTCTTCTGTTACAAAAGGATTTCAATTTTTTAAACATATTTGAACTCAAGACTTTTTCTGCATTCAATATGCACCATTCAAAGCCACATCATCACTTTTCAAACCTTTTCTGACTTCATTTGCTATTTTTCATGCATTTCATGATTTATTTTGAGCTAAAATGACCCTGAGATTGAAAAGCACTGCAAATGAACTCTGAAATGGTTGAAAATTGGCATGGTATCATAATTTCACCCACGTAGCTTGTGCTAAAAGTTGAGAGGGTTACGGCAAAAATTGCATGCACTTCGTGTACGAACTGGACAATCTCTTTCGAAGTGTCAGGGTTTTGGACAAAAACTCTTCTGTTACAAAAGGATTTCAAATTTTTAAATATATTTGAACTCAAGACTTTTTTTGCATTCAATATGCACCATTCAAAGCCACATCATCACTCTTCAAACCTTTTCTGATTGCTATTTTTCATGCATTTCATGATTTATTTTGAGCTAAAATGACCCTGAGATTGAAAAGCACTGCAAATGAACTCTAAAATGGTTGAAAATCGGCATGGTATCATAATTTCACCCACGTAGCATGTGCTAAAAAGTTGAGAGGGTTACGGCAAAAACTGGATGCACTTCGTGTACGAACTGGACAATCTCTTTCGAAGTGTCAGGGTTTTGGACTAAAACTCTTCTGTTACAAAAGGATTTCAATTTTTTAAACATATTTGAACTCAAGACTTTTTCTGCATTCAATATGCACCATTCAAAGCCACATCATCACTTTTCAAACCTTTTCTGACTTCATTTGCTATTTTTCATGCATTTCATGATTTATTTTGAGCTAAAATGACCCTGAGATTGAAAAGCACTGCAAATGAACTCTGAAATGGTTGAAAATTGGCATGGTATCATAATTTCACCCACGTAGCATGTGCTAAAAAGTTGAGAGGGTTATGGCAAAAACTGGATGCACTTCATGTACGAACTGGACAATCTCTTTCGAAGTGTCAGGGTTTTGGACTAAAACTCTTCTGTTACAAAAGGATTTCAATTTTTTAAACATATTTGAACTCAAGACTTTTTCTGCATTCAATATGCACCATTCAAAGCCACATCATCACTTTTCAAACCTTTTCTGACTTCATTTGCTATTTTTCATGCATTTCATGATTTATTTTGAGCTAAAATGACCCTGAGATTGAAAAGCACTGCAAATGAACTCTGAAATGGTTGAAAATTGGCATGGTATCATAATTTCACCCACGTAGCATGTGCTAAAAAGTTGAGAGGGTTACGGCAAAAACTGGATGCACTTCGTGCACGAACTGGACAATCTCTTTTGAAGTGTCAGGGTTTTGGACTAAAACTCTTCTGTTACAAAAGGATTTCAATTTTTTAAACATATTTGAACTCAAGACTTTTTCTGCATTCAATATGCACCATTCAAAGCCACATCATCACTTTTCAAACCTTTTCTGACTTCATTTGCTATTTTTCATGCATTTCATGATTTATTTTGAGCTAAAATGACCCTGAGATTGAAAAGCACTGCAAATGAACTCTGAAATGGTTGAAAATTGGCATGGTATCATAATTTCACCCACGTAGCATGTGCTAAAAAGTTGAGAGGGTTACGGCAAAAACTGGATGCACTTCGTGTACGAACTGGACAATCTCTTTCGAAGTGTCAGGGTTTTGGACTAAAACTCTTCTGTTACAAAAGGATTTCAAATTTTTAAACATATTTGAACTCAAGACTTTTTCTGCATTCAATATGCACCATTCAAAGCTACATCATCACTTTTCAAACCTTTTCTGACTTCATTTGCTATTTTTCATGCATTTCATGATTTATTTTGAGCTACAATGACCCTGAGATTGAAAAGCACTGCAAATGAACTCTGAAATGGTTGAAAATTGGCATGGTATCATAATTTCACCCACGTAGCATGTGCTAAAAAGTTGAGAGGGTTACGGCAAAAACTGGATGCACTTCGTGTACGAACTGGACAATCTCTTTCGAAGTGTCAGGGTTTTGGACAAAAACTCTTCTGTTACAAAAGGATTTCAATTTTTTAAACATATTTGAACTCAAGACTTTTTCTGCATTCAATATGCACCATTCAAAGCCACATCATCACTTTTCAAACCTTTTCTGACTTCATTTGCTATTTTTCATGCATTTCATGATTTATTTTGAGCTAAAATGACCCTGAGATTGAAAAGCACTGCAAATGAACTCTGAAATGGTTGAAAATTGGCATGGTATCATAATTTCACCCACGTAGCTTGTGCTAAAAAGTTGAGAGGGTTACGGCAAAAATTGCATGCACTTCGTGTACGAACTGGACAATCTCTTTCGAAGTGTCAGGGTTTTGGACAAAAACTCTTCTGTTACAAAAGGATTTCAAATTTTTAAATATATTTGAACTCAAGACTTTTTTTGCATTCAATATGCACCATTCAAAGCCACATCATCACTCTTCAAACCTTTTCTGATTGCTATTTTTCATGCATTTCATGATTTATTTTGAGCTAAAATGACCCTGAGATTGAAAAGCACTGCAAATGAACTCTAAAATGGTTGAAAATCGGCATGGTATCATAATTTCACCCACGTAGCATGTGCTAAAAAGTTGAGAGGGTTACGGCAAAAACTGGATGCACTTCCTGTACGAACTGGACAATCTCTTTCGAAGTGTCAGGGTTTTGGACTAAAACTCTTCTGTTACAAAAGGATTTCAATTTTTTAAACATATTTGAACTCAAGACTTTTTCTGCATTCAATATGCACCATTCAAAGCCACATCATCACTTTTCAAACCTTTTCTGACTTCAGTTGCTATTTTTCATGCATTTCATGATTTATTTTGAGCTAAAATGACCCTGAGATTGAAAAGCACTGCAAATGAACTCTGAAATGGTTGAAAATTGGCATGGTATCATAATTTCACCCACGTAGCATGTGCTAAAAAGTTGAGAGGGTTATGGCAAAAACTGGATGCACTTCGTGTACGAACTGGACAATCTCTTTCGAAGTGTCAGGGTTTTGGACTAAAACTCTTCTGTTACAAAAGGATTTCAATTTTTTAAACATATTTGAACTCAAGACTTTTTCTGCATTCAATATGCACCATTCAAAGCCACATCATCACTTTTCAAACCTTTTCTGACTTCATTTGCTATTTTTCATGCATTTCATGATTTATTTTGAGCTAAAATGACCCTGAGATTGAAAAGCACTGCAAATGAACTCTGAAATGGTTGAAAATTGGCATGGTATCATAATTTCACCCACGTAGCATGTGCTAAAAAGTTGAGAGGGTTACGGCAAAAACTGGATGCACTTCGTGCACGAACTGGACAATCTCTTTTGAAGTGTCAGGGTTTTGGACTAAAACTCTTCTGTTACAAAAGGATTTCAATTTTTTAAACATATTTGAACTCAAGACTTTTTCTGCATTCAATATGCACCATTCAAAGCCACATCATCACTTTTCAAACCTTTTCTGACTTCATTTGCTATTTTTCATGCATTTCATGATTTATTTTGAGCTAAAATGACCCTGAGATTGAAAAGCACTACAAATGAACTCTGAAATGGTTGAAAATTGGCATGGTATCATAATTTCACCCACGTAGCATGTGCTAAAAAGTTGAGAGGGTTACGGCAAAAACTGGATGCACTTCGTGTACGAACTGGACAATCTCTTTCGAAGTGTCAGGGTTTTGGACTAAAACTCTTCTGTTACAAAAGGATTTCAATTTTTTAAACATATTTGAACTCAAGACTTTTTCTGCATTCAATATGCAACATTCAAAGCCACATCATCACTTTTCAAACCTTTTCTGACTTCATTTGCTATTTTTCATGCATTTCATGATTTATTTTGAGCTAAAATGACCCTGAGATTGAAAAGCACTGCAAATGAACTCTGAAATGGTTGAAAATTGGCATGGTATCATAATTTCACCCACGTAGCATGTGCTAAAAAGTTGAGAGGGTTACGGCAAAAACTGGATGCACTTCGTGTACGAACTGGACAATCTCTTTCGAAGTGTCAGGGTTTTGGACAAAAACTCTTCTGTTACAAAAGGATTTCAATTTTTTAAACATATTTGAACTCAAGACTTTTTCTGCATTCAATATGCACCATTCAAAGCCACATCATCACTTTTCAAACCTTTTCTGACTTCATTTGCTATTTTTCATGCATTTCATGATTTATTTTGAGCTAAAATGACCCTGAGATTGAAAAGCACTGCAAATGAACTCTGAAATGGTTGAAAATTGGCATGGTATCATAATTTCACCCACGTAGCTTGTGCTAAAAGTTGAGAGGGTTACGGCAAAAATTGCATGCACTTCGTGTACGAACTGGACAATCTCTTTCGAAGTGTCAGGGTTTTGGACAAAAACTCTTCTGTTACAAAAGGATTTCAAATTTTTAAATATATTTGAACTCAAGACTTTTTTTGCATTCAATATGCACCATTCAAAGCCACATCATCACTCTTCAAACCTTTTCTGATTGCTATTTTTCATGCATTTCATGATTTATTTTGAGCTAAAATGACCCTGAGATTGAAAAGCACTGCAAATGAACTCTAAAATGGTTGAAAATCGGCATGGTATCATAATTTCACCCACGTAGCATGTGCTAAAAAGTTGAGAGGGTTACGGCAAAAACTGGATGCACTTCGTGTACGAACTGGACAATCTCTTTCGAAGTGTCAGGGTTTTGGACTAAAACTCTTCTGTTACAAAAGGATTTCAATTTTTTAAACATATTTGAACTCAAGACTTTTTCTGCATTCAATATGCACCATTCAAAGCCACATCATCACTTTTCAAACCTTTTCTGACTTCATTTGCTATTTTTCATGCATTTCATGATTTATTTTGAGCTAAAATGACCCTGAGATTGAAAAGCACTGCAAATGAACTCTGAAATGGTTGAAAATTGGCATGGTATCATAATTTCACCCACGTAGCATGTGCTAAAAAGTTGAGAGGGTTATGGCAAAAACTGGATGCACTTCATGTACGAACTGGACAATCTCTTTCGAAGTGTCAGGGTTTTGGACTAAAACTCTTCTGTTACAAAAGGATTTCAATTTTTTAAACATATTTGAACTCAAGACTTTTTCTGCATTCAATATGCACCATTCAAAGCCACATCATCACTTTTCAAACCTTTTCTGACTTCATTTGCTATTTTTCATGCATTTCATGATTTATTTTGAGCTAAAATGACCCTGAGATTGAAAAGCACTGCAAATGAACTCTGAAATGGTTGAAAATTGGCATGGTATCATAATTTCACCCACGTAGCATGTGCTAAAAAGTTGAGAGGGTTACGGCAAAAACTGGATGCACTTCGTGCACGAACTGGACAATCTCTTTTGAAGTGTCAGGGTTTTGGACTAAAACTCTTCTGTTACAAAAGGATTTCAATTTTTTAAACATATTTGAACTCAAGACTTTTTCTGCATTCAATATGCACCATTCAAAGCCACATCATCACTTTTCAAACCTTTTCTGACTTCATTTGCTATTTTTCATGCATTTCATGATTTATTTTGAGCTAAAATGACCCTGAGATTGAAAAGCACTACAAATGAACTCTGAAATGGTTGAAAATTGGCATGGTAT
The DNA here is from genome assembly GCA_039707655.1 of Elymus sibiricus. NCBI lineage: Eukaryota > Viridiplantae > Streptophyta > Magnoliopsida > Poales > Poaceae > Elymus > Elymus sibiricus. Next base: position 511,329,889 of record CM077669.1, read on the forward strand.
CATAATTTCACCCACGTAGCATGTGCTAAAAAGTTGAGAGGGTTACGGCAAAAACTGGATGCACTTCGTGTACGAACTGGACAATCTCTTTCGAAGTGTCAGGGTTTTGGACTAAAACTCTTCTGTTACAAAAGGATTTCAATTTTTTAAACATATTTGAACTCAAGACTTTGTCTGCATTCAATATGCAACATTCAAAGCCACATCATCACTTTTCAAACCTTTTCTGACTTCATTTGCTATTTTTCATGCATTTCATGATTTATTTTGAGCTAAAATGACCCTGAGATTGAAAAGCACTGCAAATGAACTCTGAAATGGTTGAAAATTGGCATGGTATCATAATTTCACCCACGTAGCATGTGCTAAAAAGTTGAGAGGGTTACGGCAAAAACTGGATGCACTTCGTGTACGAACTGGACAATCTCTTTCGAAGTGTCATAGTTTTGGACTAAAACTCTTCTGTTACAAAAGGATTTCAATTTTTTAAACATATTTGAACTCAAGACTTTTTCTGCATTCAATATGCACCATTCAAAGCCACATCATCACTTTTCAAACCTTTTCTGACTTCATTTGCTATTTTTCATGCATTTCATGATTTATTTTGAGCTAAAATGACCCTGAGATTGAAAAGCCCTGCAAATGAACTCTGAAATGGTTGAAAATTGGCATGGTATCATAATTTCACCCACGTAGCTTGTGCTAAAAAGTTGAGAGGGTTACGGCAAAAACTGCATGCACTTTGTGTACGAACTGGACAATCTCTTTCGAAGTGTCAGGGTTTTGGACTAAAACTCTTCTGTTACAGAAGGATTTCAATTTTTTAAACATATTTGAACTCAAGACTTTTTCTGCATTCAATATGCACCATTCAAAGCCACATCATCACTTTTCAAACCTTTTCTGACTTCATTTGCTATTTTTCATGCATTTCATGATTTATTTTGAGCTAAAATGACCCTAAGATTGAAAAGTACTAGAAATGAACTCTGAAATGGTTGAAAATTGGCATGGTATCATAATTTCACTCAAGTAGCATGTGCTAAAAAGTTGAGAGGGTTACCGGAAAAACTGGATGCACTTCGTGTACAAACTGGACAATTTCCTTCGAAGTGTCAGGGTTTTGGAGAAAAACTCTTCTGTTACAAAAGGATTTCAATTTTTTAAACATATTTGAACTCAAGACTTTTTCTGCATTCAATATGCACCATTCAAAGCCACATCATCACTTTTCAAACCTTTTCTGACTTCATTTGCTATTTTTCATGCATTTCATGATTTATTTTGAGCTAAAATGACCCTGAGATTGAAAAGCACTGCAAATGAACTCTAAAATGGTTGAAAATCGGCATGGTATCATAATTTCACCCACGTAGCATGTGCTAAAAAGTTGAGAGGGTTACGGCAAAAACTGGATGCACTTCGTGTACGAAATGGACAATCTCTTTCGAAGTGTCAGGGTTTTGGACTAAAACTCTTCTGTTACAAAAGGATTTCAATTTTTTAAACATATTTGAACTCAAGACTTTTTCTGCATTCAATATGCACCATTCAAAGCCACATCATCACTTTTCAAACCTTTTCTGACTTCATTTGCTATTTTTCATGCATTTCATGATTTATTTTGAGCTAAAATGACCCTGAGATTGAAAAGCACTGCAAATGAACTCTGAAATGGTTGAAAATTGGCATGGTATCATAATTTCACCCACGTAGCATGTGCTAAAAAGTTGAGAGGGTTACGGCAAAAACTGGATGCACTTCGTGTACGAACTGGACAATCTCTTTCGAAGTGTCAGGGTTTTGGACAAAAACTCTTCTGTTACAAAAGGATTTCAATTTTTTAAACATATTTGAACTCAAGACTTTTTCTGCATTCAGTATGCACCATTCAAAGCCACATCATCACTTTTCAAACCTTTTCTGACTTCATTTGCTATTTTTCATGCATTTCATGATTTATTTTGAGCTAAAATGACCCTGAGATTGAAAAGCACTGCAAATGAACTCTGAAATGGTTGAAAATTAGCATGGTATCATAATTTCACCCACGTAGCATGTGCTAAAAAGTTGAGAGGGTTACGGCAAAAACTGGATGCACTTCGTGTACGAACTGGACAATCTCTTTCGAAGTGTTAGGGTTTTGGACTAAAACTCTTCTGTTACAAAAGGATTTCAATTTTTTAAACATATTTGAACTCAAGACTTTTTCTGCATTCAATATGCACCATTCAAAGCCACATCATCACTTTTCAAACCTTTTCTGACTTCATTTGTATTTTTCATGCATTTCATGATTTATTTTGAGCTAAAATGACCCTGAGATTGAAAAGCACTGCAAATGAACTCTGAAATGGTTGAAAATTGGCATGGTATCATAATTTCACCCACGTAGCATGTGCTAAAAAGTTGAGAGGGTTACGGCAAAATCTGGATGCACTTCGTGTACGAACTGGACAATCTCTTTCGAAGTGTCAGGGTTTTGGACTAAAACTCTTCTGTTACAAAAGGATTTCAATTTTTTCAACATATTTGAACTCAAGACTTTTTCTGCATTCAATATGCAACATTCAAGGCCACATCATCACTTTTCAAACCTTTTCTGACTTCATTTGCTATTTTTCATGCATTTCATGATTTATTTTGAGCTAAAATGACCCTGAGATTGAAAAGCACTGCAAATGAACTCTGAAATGGTTGAAAATTGGCATGGTATCATAATTTCACCCACGTAGCATGTGCTAAAAAGTTGAGAGGGTTACGGCAAAAACTGGATGCACTTCGTGTACGAACTGGACAATCTCTTTCGAAGTGTCATAGTTTTGGACTAAAACTCTTCTGTTACAAAAGGATTTCAATTTTTTAAACATATTTGAACTCAAGACTTTTTCTGCATTCAATATGCACCATTCAAAGCCACATCATCACTTTTCAAACCTTTTCTGACTTCATTTGCTATTTTTCATGCATTTCATGATTTATTTTGAGCTAAAATGACCCTGAGATTGAAAAGCACTGCAAATGAACTCTGAAATGGTTGAAAATTGGCATGGTATCATAATTTCATCCACGTAGCTTGTGCTGAAAAGTTGAGAGGGTTACGGCAAAAACTGCATGCACTTCGTGTACGAACTGGACAATCTCTTCCGAAGTGTCAGGGTTTTGGACTAAAACTCTTCTGTTACAGAAGGATTTCAATTTTTTAAACATATTTGAACTCAAGACTTTTTCTGCATTCAATATGCACCATTCAAAGCCACATCATCACTTTTCAAACCTTTTCTGACTTCATTTGCTATTTTTCATGCATTTCATGATTTATTTTGAGCTAAAATGACCCTAAGATTGAAAAGCACTGGAAATGAACTCTGAAATGGTTGAAAATTGGCATGGTATCATAATTTCACTCAAGTAGCATGTGCTAAAAAGTTGAGTGGGTTACCGGAAAAACTGGATGCACTTCGTGTACAAACTGGACAATCTCCTTCGAAGTGTCAGGGTTTTGGAGAAAAATTCTTCTGTTACAAAAGGATTTCAATTTTTTAAACATATTTGAACTCGAGACTTTTTATGCATTCAGTATGCACCATTCAAAGCCACATCATCACTTTTCAAACCTTTTCTGACTTCATTTGCTATTTTTCATGCATTTCATGATTTATTTTGAGCTAAAATGACCCTGAGATTGAAAAGCACTGCAAATGAACTCTGAAATGGTTGAAAATTAGCATGGTATCATAATTTCACCCACGTAGCATGTGCTAAAAAGTTGAGAGGGTTACGGCAAAAACTGGATGCACTTCGTGTACGAACTGGACAATCTCTTTCGAAGTGTCAGGGTTTTGGAGAAAAACTCTTCTGTTACAAAAGGATTTCAATTTTTTAAACATATTTGAACTCAACACTTTTTCTGCATTCAATATGCACCATTCAAAGCCACATCATCACTTTTCAAACCTTTTCTGACTTCATTTGCTATTTTTCATGCATTTCATGATTTATTTTGAGCTAAAATGACCCTGAGATTGAAAAGCACTGCAAATGAACTCTGAAATGGTTGAAAATTGGCATGGTATCATAATTTCACCCACGTAGCATGTGCTAAAAAGTTGAGAGGGTTACGGCAAAAACTGGATGCACTTCGTGTACGAACTGGACAATCTCTTTCGAAGTGTCAGGGTTTTGGACTAAAACTCTTCTGTTACAAAAGGATTTCAATTTTTTAAACATATTTGAACTCAAGACTTTTTCTGCATTCAATATGCACCATTCAAAGCCACATCATCACTTTTCAAACCTTTTCTGACTTCATTTGCTATTTTTCATGCATTTCATGATTTATTTTGAGCTAAAATGACCCTGAGATTGAAAAGCACTGCAAATGAACTCTGAAATGGTTGAAAATTGGCATGGTATCATAATTTCACCCACGTAGCTTGTGCTAAAAAGTTGAGAGGGTTACGGCAAAAACTGCATGCACTTCGTGTACGAACTGGACAATCTCTTTCGAAGTGTCAGGGTTTTGGATAAAAACTCTTCTGTTACAAAAGGATTTCAAATTTTCAAATATATTTGAACTCAAGACTTTTTCTGCATTCAATATGCACCATTCAAAGCCACATCATCACTCTTCAAACCTTTTCTGATTGCTATTTTTCATGCATTTCATGATTTATTTTGAGCTAAAATGACCCTGAGATTGAAAAGCACTGCAAATGAACTCAAAAATGGTTGAAAATCGGCATGGTATCATAATTTCACCCACATAGCACGTGCTAAAAAGTTGAGAGGGTTACGGCAAAAACTGGATGCACTTCGTGTACGAACTGGACAATCTCTTTCGAAGTGTCAGGGTTTTGGACTAAAACTCTTCTGTTACAAAAGGATTTCAATTTTTTAAACATATTTGAACTCAAGACTTTTTCTGCATTCAATATGCACCATTCAAAGCCACATCATCACTTTTCAAACCTTTTCTGACTTCATTTGCTATTTTTCATGCATTTCATGATTTATTTTGAGCTAAAATGACCCTGAGATTGAAAAGCACTACAAATGAACTCTGAAATGGTTGAAAATTGGCATGGTATCATAATTTCACCCACGTAGCATGTGCTAAAAAGTTGAGAGGGTTACGGCAAAAACTGGATGCACTTCGTGTACGAACTGGACAATCTCTTTCGAAGTGTCAGGGTTTTGGACTAAAACTCTTCTGTTACAAAAGGATTTCAATTTTTTAAACATATTTGAACTCAAGACTTTTTCTGCATTCAATATGCACCATTCAAAGCCACATCATCACTTTTCAAACCTTTTCTGACTTCATTTGCTATTTTTCATGCATTTCATGATTTATTTTGAGCTAAAATGACCCTGAGATTGAAAAACACTGCAAATGAACTCTGAAATGGTTGAAAATTGGCATGGTATCATAATTTCACCCACGTAGCATGTGCTAAAAAGTTGAGAGGGTTACGGCAAAAACTGGATGCACTTCGTGTACGAACTGGACAATCTCTTTCGAAGTGTCAAGGTTTTGGACTAAAACTCTTCTGTTACAAAAGGATTTCAATTTTTTAAACATATTTGAACTCAAGACTTTTTCTGCATTCAATATGCACCATTCAAAGCCACATCATCACTTTTCAAACCTTTTCTGACTTCATTTGCTATTTTTCATGCATTTCATGATTTATTTTGAGCTAAAATGACCCTGAGATTGAAAAGCACTGCAAATGAACTCTGAAATGGTTGAAAATTGGCATGGTATCATAATTTCATCCACGTAGCTTGTGCTGAAAAGTTGAGAGGGTTACGGCAAAAACTGCATGCACTTCGTGTACGAACTGGACAATCTCTTTCGAAGTGTCAGGGTTTTGGATAAAAACTCTTCTGTTACAAAAGGATTTCAAATTTTCAAATATATTTGAACTCAAGACTTTTTCTGCATTCAATATGCACCATTCAAAGCCACATCATCACTCTTCAAACCTTTTCTGATTGCTATTTTTCATGCATTTCATGATTTATTTTGAGCTAAAATGACCCTGAGATTGAAAAGCACTGCAAATGAACTCAAAAATTTTTGAAAATCGGCATGGTATCATAATTTCACCCACATAGCATGTGCTAAAAAGTTGAGAGGGTTACGGCAAAAACTGGATGCACTTCGTGTACGAACTGGACAATCTCTTTCGAAGTGTCAGGGTTTTGGACTAAAACTCTTCTGTTACAAAAGGATTTCAATTTTTTAAACATATTTGAACTCAAGACTTTTTCTGCATTCAATATGCACCATTCAAAGCCACATCATCACTTTTCAAACCTTTTCTGACTTCATTTGCTATTTTTCATGCATTTCATGATTTATTTTGAGCTAAAATGACCCTGAGATTGAAAAGCACTGCAAATGAACTCTGAAATGGTTGAAAATTGGCGTGGTATCATAATTTCACCCACGTAGCATGTGCTAAAAAGTTGAGAGGGTTACGGCAAAAACTGAATGCACTTCGTGTACGAACTGGACAATCTCTTTCGAAGTGTCAGGGTTTTGGACTAAAACTCTTCTGTTACAAAAGGATTTCAATTTTTTAAACATATTTGAACTCAAGACTTTTTCTGCATTCAATATGCACCATTCAAAGCCACATCATCACTTTTCAAACCTTTTCTGACTTCATTTGCTATTTTTCATGCATTTCATGATTTATTTTGAGCTAAAATGACCCTGAGATTGAAAAACACTGCAAATGAACTCTGAAATGGTTGAAAATTGGCATGGTATCATAATTTCACCCACGTAGCATGTGCTAAAAAGTTGAGAGGGTTACGGCAAAAACTGGATGCACTTCGTGTACGAACTGGACAATCTCTTTCGAAGTGTCAAGGTTTTGGACTAAAACTCTTCTGTTACAAAAGGATTTCAATTTTTTAAACATATTTGAACTCAAGACTTTTTCTGCATTCAATATGCACCATTCAAAGCCACATCATCACTTTTCAAACCTTTTCTGACTTCATTTGCTATTTTTCATGCATTTCATGATTTATTTTGAGCTAAAATGACCCTGAGATTGAAAAACACTGCAAATGAACTCTGAAATGGTTGAAAATTGGCATGGTATCATAATTTCACCCACGTAGCATGTGCTAAAAAGTTGAGAGGGTTACGGCAAAAACTGGATGCACTTCGTGTACGAACTGGACAATCTCTTTCGAAGTGTCAGGGTTTTGGACTAAAACTCTTCTGTTACAAAAGGATTTCAATTTTTTAAACATATTTGAACTCAAGACTTTTTCTGCATTCAATATGCACCATTCAAAGCCACATCATCACTTTTCAAACCTTTTCTGACTTCATTTGCTATTTTTCATGTATTTCATGATTTATTTTGAGCTAAAATGACCCTGAGATTGAAAAGCACTGCAAATGAACTCTGAAATGGTTGAAAATTGGCATGGTATCATAATTTCACCCACGTAGCATGTGCTAAAAAGTTGAGAGGGTTACGGCAAAAACTGGATGCACTTCATGTACGAACTGGACAATCTCTTTCGAAGTGTCAGGGTTTTGGACTAAAACTCTTCTGTTACAAAAGGATTTCAATTTTTTAAACATATTTGAACTCAAGACTTTTTCTGCATTCAATATGCAACATTCAAGGCCACATCATCACTTTTCAAACCTTTTCTGACTTCATTTGCTATTTTTCATGCATTTCATGATTTATTTTGAGCTAAAATGACCCTGAGATTGAAAAGCACTGCAAATGAACTCTGAAATGGTTGAAAATTGGCATGGTATCATAATTTCACCCACGTAGCATATGCTAAAAAGTTGAGAGGGTTACGGCAAAAACTGGATGCACTTCGTGTACGAACTGGACAATCTCTTTCGAAGTGTCATAGTTTTGGACTAAAACTCTTCTGTTACAAAAGGATTTCAATTTTTTAAACATATTTGAACTCAAGACTTTTTCTGCATTCAATATGCACCATTCAAAGCCACATCATCACTTTTCAAACCTTTTCTGACTTCATTTCTATTTTTCATGCATTTCATGATTTATTTTGAGCTAAAATGACCCTGAGATTGAAAAGCACTGCAAATGAACTCTGAAATGGTTGAAAGTTGGCATGGTATCATAATTTCACCCACGTAGCTTGTGCTGAAAAGTTGAGAGGGTTACGGCAAAAACTGCATGCACTTCGTGTACGAACTGGACAATCTCTTTCGAAGTGTCTGGGTTTTGGACTAAAACTCTTCTGTTACAGAAGGATTTCAATTTTTAAACATATTTGAACTCAAGACTTTTTCTGCATTCAATATGCACCATTCAAAGCCACATCATCACTTTTCAAACCTTTTCTGACTTCATTTGCTATTTTTCATGCATTTCATGATTTATTTTGAGCTAAAATGACCCTAAGATTGAAAAGCACTGGAAATGAACTCTGAAATGGTTGAAAATTGGCATGGTATCATAATTTCACTCAAGTAGCATGTGCTAAAAAGTTGAGTGGGTTACCGGAAAAACTGGATGCACTTCGTGTACAAACTGGACAATCTCCTTCGAAGTGTCAGGATTTTGGAGAAAAACTCTTCTGTTACAAAAGGATTTCAATTTTTTAAACATATTTGAACTCAAGACTTTTTCTGCATTCAATATGCACCATTCAAAGCCACATCATCACTTTTCAAACCTTTTCTGATTTCATTTGCTATTTTTCATGCATTTCATGATTTATTTTGAGCTAAAATGACCCTGAGATTGAAAAGCACTGCAAATGAACTCTGAAATGGTTGAAAATTGGCATGGTATCATAATTTCACCCACGTAGCATGTGCTAAAAAGTTGAGAGGGTTACGGCAAAAACTGGATGCACTTCGTGCACGAACTGGACAATCTCTTTCAACGTGTCAGGGTTTTGGACTAAAACTCTTCTGTTACAAAAGGATTTCAATTTTTTAAACATATTTGAACTCAAGACTTTTTCTGCATTCAATATGCACCATTCAAAGCCACATCATCACTTTTCAAACCTTTTCTGACTTCATTTGCTATTTTTCATGCATTTCATGATTTATTTTGAGCTAAAATGACCCTGAGATTGAAAAGCACTGCAAATGAACTCTGAAATGGTTGAAAATTGGCATGGTATCATAATTTCACCCACGTAGCTTGTGCTAAAAAGTTGAGAGGGTTACGGCAAAAACTGCATGCACTTCGTGTACGAACTGGACAATCTCTTTCGAAGTGTCAGGGTTTTGGACAAAAACTCTTCTGTTACAAAAGGATTTCAAATTTTTAAACATATTTGAACTCAAGACTTTTTCTGCATTCAATATGCACCATTCAAAGCCACATCATCACTTTTCAAACCTTTTCTGACTTCATTTCTATTTTTCATGCATTTCATGATTTATTTTGAGCTAAAATGACCCTGAGATTGAAAAGCACTGCAAATGAACTCTGAAATGGTTGAAAGTTGGCATGGTATCATAATTTCACCCACGTAGCTTGTGCTGAAAAGTTGAGAGGGTTACGGCAAAAACTGCATGCACTTCGTGTACGAACTGGACAATCTCTTTCGAAGTGTCTGGGTTTTGGACTAAAACTCTTCTGTTACAGAAGGATTTCAATTTTTAAACATATTTGAACTCAAGACTTTTTATGCATTCAATATGCACCATTCAAAGCCACATCATCACTTTTCAAACCTTTTCTGACTTCATTTGCTATTTTTCATGCATTTCATGATTTATTTTGAGCTAAAATGACCCTAAGATTGAAAAGCACTGGAAATGAACTCTGAAATGGTTGAAAATTGGCATGGTATCATAATTTCACTCAAGTAGCATGTGCTAAAAAGTTGAGTGGGTTACCGGAAAAACTGCATGCACTTCGTGTACCAACTGGACAATCTCCTTCGAAGTGTCAGGATTTTGGAGAAAAACTCTTCTGTTACAAAAGGATTTCAATTTTTTAAACATATTTGAACTCAAGACTTTTTCTGCATTCAATATGCACCATTCAAAGCCACATCATCACTTTTCAAACCTGTTCTGATTTCATTTGCTATTTTTCATGCATTTCATGATTTATTTTGAGCTAAAATGACCCTGAGATTGAAAAGCACTGCAAATGAACTCTGAAATGGTTGAAAATTGGCATGGTATCATAATTTCACCCACGTAGCATGTGCTAAAAAGTTGAGAGGGTTACGGCAAAAACTGGATGCACTTCGTGCACGAACTGGACAATCTCTTTCAACGTGTCAGGGTTTTGGACTAAAACTCTTCTGTTACAAAAGGATTTCAATTTTTTAAACATATTTGAACTCAAGACTTTTTCTGCATTCAATATGCACCATTCAAAGCCACATCATCACTTTTCAAACCTTTTCTGACTTCATTTGCTATTTTTCATGCATTTCATGATTTATTTTGAGCTAAAATGACCCTGAGATTGAAAAGCACTGCAAATGAACTCTGAAATGGTTGAAAATTGGCATGGTATCATAATTTCACCCACGTAGCTTGTGCTAAAAAGTTGAGAGGGTTACGGCAAAAACTGCATGCACTTCGTGTACGAACTGGACAATCTCTTTCGAAGTGTCAGGGTTTTGGACAAAAACTCTTCTGTTGCAAAAGGATTTCAAATTTTTAAATATATTTGAACTCAAGACTTTTTCTGCATTCAATATGCACCATTCAAAGCCACATCATCACTCTTCAAACCTTTTCTGATTTCATTTGCTATTTTTCATGCATTTCTTGATTTATTTTGAGCTAAAATGACCCTGAGATTGAAAAGCACTGCAAATGAACTCTAAAATGGTTGAAAATCGGCATGGTATCATAATTTCACCCACGTAGCATGTGCTAAAAAGTTGAGAGGGTTACGGCAAAAACTGGATGCACTTCGTGTACGAACTGGACAATCTCTTTCGAAGTGTCAAGGTTTTGGACTAAAACTCTTCTGTTACAAAAGGATTTCAATTTTTTAAACATATTTGAACTCAAGACTTTTTATGCATTCAATATGCACCATTCAAAGCCACATCATCACTTTTCAAACCTTTTCTGACTTCATTTGCTATTTTTCATGCATTTCATGATTTATTTTGAGCTAAAATGACCCTGAGATTGAAAAGCACTGCAAATGAACTCTGAAATGGTTGAAAATTGGCATGGTATCATAATTTCACCCACGTAGCTTGTGCTGAAAAGTTGAGAGGGTTACGGCAAAAACTGCATGCACTTCGTGTACGAACTGGACAATCTCTTTCGAAGTGTCAGGGTTTTGGACTAAAACTCTTCTGTTACAGAAGGATTTCAAATTTTTAAACATATTTGAACTCAAGACTTTTTCTGCATTCAATATGCACCATTCAAAGCCACATCATCGCTTTTCAAACCTTTTCTGACTTCATTTGCTATTTTTCATGCATTTCATGATTTATTTTGAGCTAAAATGACCCTGAGATTGAAAAGCACTGCAAATGAACTCTGAAATGGTTGAAAATTGGCATGGTATCATAATTTCACCCACGTAGCATGTGCTAAAAAGTTGAGAGGGTTACGGCAAAAACTGGATGCACTTCGTGCACGAACTGGACAATCTCTTTCAACGTGTCAGGGTTTTGGACTAAAACTCTTCTGTTACAAAAGGATTTCAATTTTTTAAACATATTTGAACTCAAGACTTTTTCTGCATTCAATATGCACCATTCAAAGCTACATCATCACTTTTCAAACCTTTTCTGACTTCATTTGCTATTTTTCATGCATTTCATGATTTATTTTGAGCTAAAATGACCCTGAGATTGAAAAGCACTGCAAATGAACTCTGAAATGGTTGAAAATTGGCATGGTATCATAATTTCACCCACGTAGCATGTGCTAAAAAGTTGAGAGGGTTACGGCAAAAACTGGATGCACTTCGTGTACGAACTGGACAATCTCTTTCGAAGTGTCATAGTTTTGGACTAAAACTCTTCTGTTACAAAAGGATTTCAATTTTTTAAACATATTTGAACTCAAGACTTTTTCTGCATTCAATATGCACCATTCAAAGCCACATCATCACTTTTCAAACCTTTTCTGACTTCATTTGCTATTTTTCATGCATTTCATGATTTATTTTGAGCTAAAATGACCCTGAGATTGAAAAGCACTGCAAATGAACTCTGAAATGGTTGAAAATTGGCATGGTATCATAATTTCACCCACGTAGCTTGTGCTGAAAAGTTGAGAGGGTTACGGCAAAAACTGCATGCACTTCGTGTACGAACTGGACAATCTCTTTCGAAGTGTCAGGGTTTTGGACTAAAACTCTTCTGTTACAGAAGGATTTCAATTTTTTAAACATATTTGAACTCAAGACTTTTTCTGCATTCAATATGCACCATTCAAAGCCACATCATCACTTTTCAAACCTTTTCTAACTTCATTTGCTATTTTTCATGCATTTCATGATTTATTTTGAGCTAAAATGACCCTAAGATTGAAAAGCACTGGAAATGAACTCTGAAATGGTTGAAAATTGGCATGGTATCATAATTTCACTCAAGTAGCATGTGCTAAAAAGTTGAGTGGGTTACCGGAAAAACTGGATGCACTTCGTGTACAAACTGGACAATCTCCTTCGAAGTGTCAGGGTTTTGGAGAAAAACTCTTCTGTTACAAAAGGATTTCAATTTTTTAAACATATTTGAACTCAAGACTTTTTCTGCATTCAATATGCACCATTCAAAGCCACATCATCACTTTTCAAACCTTTTCTGATTTCATTTGCTATTATTCATGCATTTCATGATTTATTTTGAGCTAAAATGACCCTGAGATTGAAAAGCACTGCAAATGAACTCTGAAATGGTTGAAAATCGGCATGGTATCATAATTTCACCCACGTAGCATGTGCTAAAAAGTTGAGAGGGTTACGGCAAAAACTGGATGCACTTCGTGTACGAACTGGACAATCTCTTTCGAAGTGTCAGGGTTTTGGACTAAAACTCTTCTGTTACAAAAGGATTTCAATTTTTTAAACATATTTGAACTCAAGACTTTTTATGCATTCAATATGCACCATTCAAAGCCACATCATCACTTTTCAAACCTTTTCTGATTTCATTTGCTATTTTTCATGCATTTCATGATTTATTTTGAGCTAAAATGACCCTGAGATTGAAAAGCACTGCAAATGAACTCTGAAATGGTTGAAAATCGGCATGGTATCATAATTTCACCCACGTAGCATGTGCTGAAAAGTTGAGAGGGTTACGGCAAAAACTGCATGCACTTCGTGTACGAACTGGACAATCTCTTTCGAAGTGTCAGGGTTTTGGACTAAAACTCTTCTGTTACAGAAGGATTTCAATTTTTTAAACATATTTGAACTCAAGACTTTTTCTGCATTCAATATGCACCATTCAAAGCCACATCATCACTTTTCAAACCTTTTCTGACTTCATTTGCTATTTTTCATGCATTTCATGATTTATTTTGAGCTAAAATGACCCTGAGATTGAAAAGCACTGGAAATGAACTCTGAAATGGTTGAAAATTGGCATGGTATCATAATTTCACTCAAGTAGCATGTGCTAAAAAGTTGAGTGGGTTACCGGAAAAACTGGATGCACTTCGTGTACAAACTGGACAATCTCCTTCGAAGTGTCAGGGTTTTGGAGAAAAACTCTTCTGTTACAAAAGGATTTCAATTTTTTAAACATATTTGAACTCAAGACTTTTTCTGCATTCAATATGCACCATTCAAAGCCACATCATCACTTTTCAAACCTTTTCTGATTTCATTTGCTATTTTTCATGCATTTCATGATTTATTTTGAGCTAAAATGACCCTGAGATTGAAAAGCACTGCAAATGAACTCTGAAATGGTTGAAAATTGGCATGGTATCATAATTTCACCCACGTAGCATGTGCTAAAAAGTTGAGAGGGTTACGGCAAAAACTGGATGCACTTCGTGTACGAACTGGACAATCTCTTTCGAAGTGTCAGGGTTTTGGACTAAAACTCTTCTGTTACAGAAGGATTTCAATTTTTTAAACATATTTGAACTCAAGACTTTTTCTGCATTCAATATGCACCATTCAAAGCCACATCATCACTTTTCAAACCTTTTCTGACTTCATTTGCTATTTTTCATGCATTTCATGATTTATTTTGAGCTAAAATGACCCTGAGATTGAAAAGCACTGCAAATGAACTCTGAAATGGTTGAAAATTGGCATGGTATCATAATTTCACCCACGTAGCATGTGCTAAAAAGTTGAGAGGGTTACGGCAAAAACTGGATGCACTTCGTGTACGAACTGGACAATCTCTTTCGAAGTGTCATAGTTTTGGACTAAAACTCTTCTGTTACAAAAGGATTTCAATTTTTTAAACATATTTGAACTCAAGACTTTTTCTGCATTCAATATGCACCATTCAAAGCCACATCATCACTTTTCAAACCTTTTCTGACTTCATTTGCTATTTTTCATGCATTTCATGATTTATTTTGAGCTAAAATGACCCTGAGATTGAAAAGCACTGCAAATGAACTCTGAAATGGTTGAAAATTGGCATGGTATCATAATTTCACCCACGTAGCATGTGCTAAAAAGTTGAGAGGGTTACGGCAAAAACTGCATGCACTTCGTGCACGAACTGGACAATCTCTTTCAACGTGTCAGGGTTTTGGACTAAAACTCTTCTGTTACAAAAGGATTTCAAATTTTTAAACATATTTGAACTCAAGACTTTTTCTGCATTCAATATGCACCATTCAAAGCTACATCATCACTTTTCAAACCTTTTCTGACTTCATTTGCTATTTTTCATGCATTTCATGATTTATTTTGAGCTACAATGACCCTGAGATTGAAAAGCACTGCAAATGAACTCTGAAATGGTTGAAAATTGGCATGGTATCATAATTTCACCCACGTAGCATGTGCTAAAAAGTTGAGAGGGTTACGGCAAAAACTGGATGCACTTCGTGTACGAACTGGACAATCTCTTTCGAAGTGTCATAGTTTTGGACTAAAACTCTTCTGTTACAAAAGGATTTCAATTTTTTAAACATATTTGAACTCAAGACTTTTTCTGCATTCAATATGCACCATTCAAAGCCACATCATCACTTTTCAAACCTTTTCTGACTTCATTTGCTATTTTTCATGCATTTCATGATTTATTTTGAGCTAAAATGACCCTGAGATTGAAAAGCACTGCAAATGAACTCTGAAATGGTTGAAAATTGGCATGGTATCATAATTTCACCCACGTAGCTTGTGCTGAAAAGTTGAGAGGGTTACGGCAAAAACTGCATGCACTTCGTGTACGAACTGGACAATCTCTTTCGAAGTGTCAGGGTTTTGGACTAAAACTCTTCTGTTACAGAAGGATTTCAATTTTTTAAACATATTTGAACTCAAGACTTTTTCTGCATTCAATATGCACCATTCAAAGCCACATCATCACTTTTCAAACCTTTTCTAACTTCATTTGCTATTTTTCATGCATTTCATGATTTATTTTGAGCTAAAATGACCCTAAGATTGAAAAGCACTGCAAATGAACTCTGAAATGGTTGAAAATTGGCATGGTATCATAATTTCACTCAAGTAGCATGTGCTAAAAAGTTGAGTGGGTTACGGCAAAAACTGCATGCACTTCGTGTACAAACTGGACAATCTCCTTCGAAGTGTCAGGGTTTTGGAGAAAAACTCTTCTGTTACAAAAGGATTTCAATTTTTTAAACATATTTGAACTCAAGACTTTTTCTGCATTCAATATGCACCATTCAAAGCCACATCATCACTTTTCAAACCTTTTCTGACTTCATTTGCTATTTTTCATGCATTTCATGATTTATTTTGAGCTAAAATGACCCTGAGATTGAAAAGCACTGCAAATGAACTCTGAAATGGTTGAAAATTGGCATGGTATCATAATTTCACCCACGTAGCTTGTGCTGAAAAGTTGAGAGGGTTACGGCAAAAACTGCATGCACTTCGTGTACGAACTGGACAATCTCTTTCGATGTGTCAGGGTTTTGGACTAAAACTCTCTGTTACAGAAGGATTTCAATTTTTTAAACATATTTGAACTCAAGACTTTTTCTGCATTCAATATGCACCATTCAAAGCCATATCATCACTTTTCAAACCTTTTCTGACTTCATTTGCTATTTTTCATGCATTTCATGATTTATTTTGAGCTAAAATGACCCTAAGATTGAAAAGCACTGGAAATGAACTCTGAAATGGTTGAAAATTGGCATGGTATCATAATTTCACTCAAGTAGCATGTGCTAAAAAGTTGAGTGGGTTACGGCAAAAACTGGATGCACTTCGTGTACAAACTGGACAATCTCCTTCGAAGTGTCAGGGTTTTGGAGAAAAACTCTTCTGTTACAAAAGGATTTCAATTTTTTAAACATATTTGAACTCAAGACTTTTTCTGCATTCAATATGCACCATTCAAAGCCACATCATCACTTTTCAAACCTTTTCTGACTTCATTTGCTATTTTTCATGCATTTCATGATTTATTTTGAGCTAAAATGACCCTGAGATTGAAAAGCACTGCAAATGAACTCTGAAATGGTTGAAAATTGGCATGGTATCATAATTTCACCCACGTAGCTTGTGCTGAAAAGTTGAGAGGGTTACGGCAAAAACTGCATGCACTTCGTGTACGAACTGGACAATCTCTTTCGAAGTGTCAGGGTTTTGGACTAAAACTCTTCTGTTACAGAAGGATTTCAATTTTTTAAACATATTTGAACTCAAGACTTTTTCTGCATTCAATATGCACCATTCAAAGCCACATCATCACTTTTCAAACCTTTTCTGACTTCATTTGCTATTTTTCATGCATTTCATGATTTATTTTGAGCTAAAATGACCCTGAGATTGAAAAGCACTGCAAATGAACTCTGAAATGGTTGAAAATTGGCATGGTATCATAATTTCACCCACGTAGCATGTGCTAAAAAGTTGAGAGGGTTACGGCAAAAACTGGATGCACTTCGTGCACGAACTGGACAATCTCTTTCAACGTGTCAGGGTTTTGGACTAAAACTCTTCTGTTACAAAAGGATTTCAATTTTTTAAACATATTTGAACTCCAGACTTTTTCTGCATTCAATATGCACCATTCAAAGCCACATCATCACTTTTCAAACCTTTTCTGACTTCATTTGCTATTTTTCATGCATTTCATGATTTATTTTGAGCTACAATGACCCTGAGATTGAAAAGCACTGGAAATGAACTCTGAAATGGTTGAAAATTGGCATGGTATCATAATTTCACTCAAGTAGCATGTGCTAAAAAGTTGAGTGGGTTACCGGAAAAACTGGATGCACTTCGTGTACGAACTGGACAATCTCCTTCGAAGTGTCAGGGTTTTGGACAAAAACTCTTCTGTTACAAAAGGATTTCAATTTTTTAAACATATTTGAACTCAAGACTTTTTCTGCATTCAATATGCACCATTCAAAGCCACATCATCACTTTTCAAACCTTTTCTGATTTCATTTGCTATTTTTCATGCATTTCATGATTTATTTTGAGCTAAAATGACCCTGAGATTGAAAAGCACTGCAAATGAACTCTGAAATGGTTGAAAATCGGCATGGTATCATAATTTCACCCACGTAGCATGTGCTAAAAAGTTGAGAGGGTTACGGCAAAAACTGGATGCACTTCGTGTACGAACTGGACAATCTCTTTCGAAGTGTCAGGGTTTTGGACTAAAACTCTTCTGTTACAAAAGGATTTCAATTTTTTAAACATATTTGAACTCAAGACTTTTTCTGCATTCAATATGCACCATTCAAAGCCACATCATCACTTTTCAAACCTTTTCTGACTTCATTTGCTATTTTTCATGCATTTCATGATTTATTTTGAGCTAAAATGACCCTGAGATTGAAAAGCACTGCAAATGAACTATGAAATGGTTGAAAATTGGCATGGTGTCATAATTTCACCCACGTAGCTTGTGCTAAAAAGTTGAGAGGGTTACGGCAAAAACTGCATGCACTTCGTGTACGAACTGGACAATCTCTTTCGAAGTGTCAGGGTTTTGGACAAAAACTCTTCTGTTACAAAAGGATTTCAAATTTTTAAATATATTTGAACTCAAGACTTTTTCTGCATTCAATATGCACCATTCAAAGCCACATCATCACTCTTCAAACCTTTTCTGACTTCATTTGCTATTTTTCATGCATTTCATGATTTATTTTGAGCTAAAATGACCCTGAGATTGAAAAGCACTACAAATGAACTCTGAAATGGTTGAAAATTGGCATGGTATCATAATTTCACCCACGTAGCTGTGCTAAAAAGTTGAGAGGGTTACGGCAAAAACTGGATGCACTTCGTGTACGAACTGGACAATCTCTTTCGAAGTGTCAGGGTTTTGGACTAAAACTCTTCTGTTACAAAAGGATTTCAATTTTTTAAACATATTTGAACTCAAGACTTTTTCTGCATTCAATATGCACCATTCAAAGCCACATCATCACTTTTCAAACCTTTTCTGACTTCATTTGCTATTTTTCATGCATTTCATGATTTATTTTGAGCTAAAATGACCCTGAGATTGAAAAGCACTGCAAATGAACTCTGAAATGGTTGAAAATTGGCATGGTATCATAATTTCACCCACGTAGCATGTGCTAAAAAGTTGAGAGGGTTACGGCAAAAACTGGATGCACTTCGTGTACGAACTGGACAATCTCTTTCGAAGTGTCAGGGTTTTGGACTAAAACTCTTCTGTTACAAAAGGATTTCAATTTTTTAAACATATTTGAACTCAAGACTTTTTCTGCATTCAATATGCACCATTCAAAGCCACATCATCACTTTTCAAACCTTTTCTGACTTCATTTGCTATTTTTCATGCATTTCATGATTTATTTTGAGCTAAAATGACCCTGAGATTGAAAAGCACTGCAAATGAACTCTGAAATGGTTGAAAATTGGCATGGTGTCATAATTTCACCCACGTAGCTTGTGCTAAAAAGTTGAGAGGGTTACGGCAAAAACTGCATGCACTTCGTGTACGAACTGGACAATCTCTTTCGAAGTGTCAGGGTTTTGGACAAAAACTCTTCTGTTACAAAAGGATTTCAAATTTTTAAATATATTTGAACTCAAGACTTTTTCTGCATTCAATATGCACCATTCAAAGCCACATCATCACTCTTCAAACCTTTTCTGACTTCATTTGCTATTTTTCATGCATTTCATGATTTATTTTGAGCTAAAATGACCCTGAGATTGAAAAGCACTACAAATGAACTCTGAAATGGTTGAAAATTGGCATGGTATCATAATTTCACCCACGTAGCATGTGCTAAAAAGTTGAGAGGGTTACGGCAAAAACTGGATGCACTTCGTGTACGAACTGGACAATCTCTTTCGAAGTGTCAGGGTTTTGGACTAAAACTCTTCTGTTACAAAAGGATTTCAATTTTTTAAACATATTTGAACTCAAGACTTTTTCTGCATTCAATATGCACCATTCAAAGCCACATCATCACTTTTCAAACCTTTTCTGACTTCATTTGCTATTTTTCATGCATTTCATGATTTATTTTGAGCTAAAATGACCCTGAGATTGAAAAGCACTGCAAATGAACTCTGAAATGGTTGAAAATTGGCATGGTATCATAATTTCACCCACGTAGCGTGTGCTAAAAAGTTGAGAGGTTTACGGCAAAAACTGGATGCACTTCGTGTACGAACTGGACAATCTCTTTCGAAGTGTCATAGTTTTGGACTAAAACTCTTCTGTTACAAAAGGATTTCAATTTTTTAAACATATTTGAACTCAAGACTTTTTCTGCATTCAATATGCACCATTCAAAGCCACATCATCACTTTTCAAACCTTTTCTGACTTCATTTGCTATTTTTCATGCATTTCATGATTTATTTTGAGCTAAAATGACCCTGAGATTGAAAAGCACTGCAAATGAACTCTGAAATGGTTGAAAATTGGCATGGTATCATAATTTCACCCACGTAGCTTGTGCTGAAAATTTGAGAGGGTTACGGCAAAAACTGCATGCACTTCGTGTACGAACTGGACAATCTCTTTCGATGTGTCAGGGTTTTGGACTAAAACTCTCTGTTACAGAAGGATTTCAATTTTTTAAACATATTTGAACTCAAGACTTTTTCTGCATTCAATATGCACCATTCAAAGCCATATCATCACTTTTCAAACCTTTTCTGACTTCATTTGCTATTTTTCATGCATTTCATGATTTATTTTGAGCTAAAATGACCCTAAGATTGAAAAGCACTGGAAATGAACTCTGAAATGGTTGAAAATTGGCATGGTATCATAATTTCACTCAAGTAGCATGTGCTAAAAAGTTGAGTGGGTTACGGCAAAAACTGGATGCACTTCGTGTACAAACTGGACAATCTCCTTCGAAGTGTCAGGGTTTTGGAGAAAAACTCTTCTGTTACAAAAGGATTTCAATTTTTTAAACATATTTGAACTCAAGACTTTTTCTGCATTCAATATGCACCATTCAAAGCCACATCATCACTTTTCAAACCTTTTCTGACTTCATTTGCTATTTTTCATGCATTTCATGATTTATTTTGAGCTAAAATGACCCTGAGATTGAAAAGCACTGCAAATGAACTCTGAAATGGTTGAAAATTGGCATGGTATCATAATTTCACCCACGTAGCTTGTGCTGAAAAGTTGAGAGGGTTACGGCAAAAACTGCATGCACTTCGTGTACGAACTGGACAATCTCTTTCGAAGTGTCAGGGTTTTGGACTAAAACTCTTCTGTTACAGAAGGATTTCAATTTTTTAAACATATTTGAACTCAAGACTTTTTCTGCATTCAATATGCACCATTCAAAGCCACATCATCACTTTTCAAACCTTTTCTGACTTCATTTGCTATTTTTCATGCATTTCATGATTTATTTTGAGCTAAAATGACCCTGAGATTGAAAAGCACTGCAAATGAACTCTGAAATGGTTGAAAATTGGCATGGTATCATAATTTCACCCACGTAGCTTGTGCTAAAAAGTTGACAGGGTTACGGCAAAATCTGCATGCACTTCGTGTACGAACTGGACAATCTCTTTCGAAGTGTCAGGGTTTTGGACAAAAACTCTTCTGTTACAAAAGGATTTCAAATTTTTAAACATATTTGAACTCAAGACTTTTTTTGCATTCAATATGCACCATTCAAAGCCACATCATCACTTTTCAAACCTTTTCTGATTTCATTTGCTATTTTTCATGCATTTCATGATTTATTTTGAGCTAAAATGACCCTGAGATTGAAAAGCACTGCAAATGAACTCTGAAATGGTTGAAAATTGGCATGGTATCATAATTTCACCCACGTAGCATGTGCTAAAAAGTTGAGAGGGTTACGGCAAAAACTGGATGCACTTCGTGCACGAACTGGACAATCTCTTTCAACGTGTCAGGGTTTTGGACTAAAACTCTTCTGTTACAAAAGGATTTCAATTTTTTAAACATATTTGAACTCAAGACTTTTTCTGCATTCAATATGCACCATTCAAAGCCACATCATCACTTTTCAAACCTTTTCTGACTTCATTTGCTATTTTTCATGCATTTCATGATTTATTTTGAGCTAAAATGACCCTGAGATTGAAAAGCACTGCAAATGAACTCTGAAATAGTTGAAAATTGGCATGGTATCATAATTTCACCCACGTAGCTTGTGCTAAAAAGTTGAGAGGGTTACGGCAAAAACTGCATGCACTTCGTGTACGAACTGGACAATCTCTTTCGAAGTGTCAGGGTTTTGGACAAAAACTCTTCTGTTACAAAAGGATTTCAATTTTTTAAACATATTTGAACTCAAGACTTTTTCTGCATTCAATATGCACCATTCAAAGCCACATCATCACTTTTCAAACCTTTTCTGACTTCATTTGCTATTTTTCATGCATTTCATGATTTATTTTGAGCTAAAATGACCCTAAGATTGAAAAGCACTGGAAATGAACTCTGAAATGGTTGAAAATTGGCATGGTATCATAATTTCACCCACATAGCATGTGCTAAAAAGTTGAGAGGGTTACGGCAAAAACTGGATGCACTTCGTGTACGAACTGGACAATCTCTTTCGAAGTGTCAGGGTTTTGGACTAAAACTCTTCTGTTACAAAAGGATTTCAATTTTTTAAACATATTTGAACTCAAGACTTTTTCTGCATTCAATATGCACCATTCAAAGCCACATCATCACTTTTCAAACCTTTTCTGACTTCATTTGCTATTTTTCATGCATTTCATGATTTATTTTGAGCTAAAATGACCCTGAGATTGAAAAGCACTGCAAATGAACTCTGAAATGGTTGAAAATTGGCATGGTATCATAATTTCACCCACGTAGCTTGTGCTGAAAAGTTGAGAGGGTTACGGCAAAAACTGCATGCACTTCGTGTACGAACTGGACAATCTCTTTCGAAGTGTCAGGGTTTTGGACAAAAACTCTTCTGTTACAAAAGGATTTCAAATTTTTAAACATATTTGAACTCAAGACTTTTTTTGCATTCAATATGCACCATTCAAAGCCACATCATCACTTTTCAAACCTTTTCTGATTTCATTTGCTATTTTTCATGCATTTCATGATTTATTTTGAGCTAAAATGACCCTGAGATTGAAAAGCACTGCAAATGAACTCTGAAATGGTTGAAAATTGGCATGGTATCATAATTTCACCCACGTAGCTTGTGCTGAAAAGTTGAGAGGGTTACGGCAAAAACTGCATGCACTTCGTGTACGAACTGGACAATCTCTTTCGATGTGTCAGGGTTTTGGACTAAAACTCTCTGTTACAGAAGGATTTCAATTTTTTAAACATATTTGAACTCAAGACTTTTTCTGCATTCAATATGCACCATTCAAAGCCATATCATCACTTTTCAAACCTTTTCTGACTTCATTTGCTATTTTTCATGCATTTCATGATTTATTTTGAGCTAAAATGACCCTAAGATTGAAAAGCACTGGAAATGAACTCTGAAATGGTTGAAAATTGGCATGGTATCATAATTTCACTCAAGTAGCATGTGCTAAAAAGTTGAGTGGGTTACGGCAAAAACTGGATGCACTTCGTGTACAAACTGGACAATCTCCTTCGAAGTGTCAGGGTTTTGGAGAAAAACTCTTCTGTTACAAAAGGATTTCAATTTTTTAAACATATTTGAACTCAAGACTTTTTCTGCATTCAATATGCACCATTCAAAGCCACATCATCACTTTTCAAACCTTTTCTGACTTCATTTGCTATTTTTCATGCATTTCATGATTTATTTTGAGCTAAAATGACCCTGAGATTGAAAAGCACTGCAAATGAACTCTGAAATGGTTGAAAATTGGCATGGTATCATAATTTCACCCACGTAGCTTGTGCTGAAAAGTTGAGAGGGTTACGGCAAAAACTGCATGCACTTCGTGTACGAACTGGACAATCTCTTTCGAAGTGTCAGGGTTTTGGACTAAAACTCTTCTGTTACAGAAGGATTTCAATTTTTTAAACATATTTGAACTCAAGACTTTTTCTGCATTCAATATGCACCATTCAAAGCCACATCATCACTTTTCAAACCTTTTCTGACTTCATTTGCTATTTTTCATGCATTTCATGATTTATTTTGAGCTAAAATGACCCTGAGATTGAAAAGCACTGCAAATGAACTCTGAAATGGTTGAAAATTGGCATGGTATCATAATTTCACCCACGTAGCTTGTGCTAAAAAGTTGACAGGGTTACGGCAAAAACTGCATGCACTTCGTGTACGAACTGGACAATCTCTTTCGAAGTGTCAGGGTTTTGGACAAAAACTCTTCTGTTACAAAAGGATTTCAAATTTTTAAACATATTTGAACTCAAGACTTTTTTTGCATTCAATATGCACCATTCAAAGCCACATCATCACTTTTCAAACCTTTTCTGATTTCATTTGCTATTTTTCATGCATTTCATGATTTATTTTGAGCTAAAATGACCCTGAGATTGAAAAGCACTGCAAATGAACTCTGAAATGGTTGAAAATTGGCATGGTATCATAATTTCACCCACGTAGCATGTGCTAAAAAGTTGAGAGGGTTACGGCAAAAACTGGATGCACTTCGTGCACGAACTGGACAATCTCTTTCAACGTGTCAGGGTTTTGGACTAAAACTCTTCTGTTACAAAAGGATTTCAATTTTTTAAACATATTTGAACTCAAGACTTTTTCTGCATTCAATATGCACCATTCAAAGCCACATCATCACTTTTCAAACCTTTTCTGACTTCATTTGCTATTTTTCATGCATTTCATGATTTATTTTGAGCTAAAATGACCCTGAGATTGAAAAGCACTGCAAATGAACTCTGAAATAGTTGAAAATTGGCATGGTATCATAATTTCACCCACGTAGCTTGTGCTAAAAAGTTGAGAGGGTTACGGCAAAAACTGCATGCACTTCGTGTACGAACTGGACAATCTCTTTCGAAGTGTCAGGGTTTTGGACAAAAACTCTTCTGTTACAAAAGGATTTCAATTTTTTAAACATATTTGAACTCAAGACTTTTTCTGCATTCAATATGCACCATTCAAAGCCACATCATCACTTTTCAAACCTTTTCTGACTTCATTTGCTATTTTTCATGCATTTCATGATTTATTTTGAGCTAAAATGACCCTAAGATTGAAAAGCACTGGAAATGAACTCTGAAATGGTTGAAAATTGGCATGGTATCATAATTTCACCCACATAGCATGTGCTAAAAAGTTGAGAGGGTTACGGCAAAAACTGGATGCACTTCGTGTACGAACTGGACAATCTCTTTCGAAGTGTCAGGGTTTTGGACTAAAACTCTTCTGTTACAAAAGGATTTCAATTTTTTAAACATATTTGAACTCAAGACTTTTTCTGCATTCAATATGCACCATTCAAAGCCACATCATCACTTTTCAAACCTTTTCTGACTTCATTTGCTATTTTTCATGCATTTCATGATTTATTTTGAGCTAAAATGACCCTGAGATTGAAAAGCACTGCAAATGAACTCTGAAATGGTTGAAAATTGGCATGGTATCATAATTTCACCCACGTAGCTTGTGCTGAAAAGTTGAGAGGGTTACGGCAAAAACTGCATGCACTTCGTGTACGAACTGGACAATCTCTTTCGAAGTGTCAGGGTTTTGGACTAAAACTCTTCTGTTACAGAAGGATTTCAATTTTTTAAACATATTTGAAATCAAGACTTTTTCTGCATTCAATATGCACCATTCAAAGCCACATCATCACTTTTCAAACCTTTTCTGACTTCATTTGCTATTTTTCATGCATTTCATGATTTATTTTGAGCTAAAATGACCCTGAGATTGAAAAGCACTGCAAATGAACTCTGAAATGGTTGAAAATTGGCATGGTATCATAATTTCACCCACGTAGCTTGTGCTAAAAAGTTGACAGGGTTACGGCAAAAACTGCATGCACTTCGTGTACGAACTGGACAATCTCTTTCGAAGTGTCAGGGTTTTGGACAAAAACTCTTCTGTTACAAAAGGATTTCAAATTTCTAAACATATTTGAACTCAAGACTTTTTTTGCATTCAATATGCACCATTCAAAGCCACATCATCACTTTTCAAACCTTTTCTGATTTCATTTGCTATTTTTCATGCATTTCATGATTTATTTTGAGCTAAAATGACCCTGAGATTGAAAAGCACTGCAAATGAACTCTGAAATGGTTGAAAATTGGCATGGTATCATAATTTCACCCACGTAGCATGTGCTAAAAAGTTGAGAGGGTTACGGCAAAAACTGGATGCACTTCGTGCACGAACTGGACAATCTCTTTCAACGTGTCAGGGTTTTGGACTAAAACTCTTCTGTTACAAAAGGATTTCAATTTTTTAAACATATTTGAACTCAAGACTTTTTCTGCATTCAATATGCACCATTCAAAGCCACATCATCACTTTTCAAACCTTTTCTGACTTCATTTGCTATTTTTCATGCATTTCATGATTTATTTTGAGCTAAAATGACCCTGAGATTGAAAAGCACTGCAAATGAACTCTGAAATGGTTGAAAATTGGCATGGTATCATAATTTCACCCACGTAGCATGTGCTAAAAAGTTGAGAGGGTTACGGCAAAAACTGGATGCACTTCGTGTACGAACTGGACAATCTCTTTCGAAGTGTCATAGTTTTGGACTAAAACTCTTCTGTTACAAAAGGATTTCAATTTTTTAAACATATTTGAACTCAAGACTTTTTCTGCATTCAATATGCACCATTCAAAGCCACATCATCACTTTTCAAACCTTTTCTGACTTCATTTGCTATTTTTCATGCATTTCATGATTTATTTTGAGCTAAAATGACCCTGAGATTGAAAAGCACTGCAAATGAACTCTGAAATGGTTGAAAATTGGCATGGTATCATAATTTCACCCACGTAGCTTGTGCTAAAAAGTTGAGAGGGTTACGGCAAAAACTGCATGCACTTCGTGTACGAACTGGACAATCTCTTTCGAAGTGTCAGGGTTTTGGACAAAAACTCTTCTGTTACAAAAGGATTTCAATTTTTTAAACATATTTGAACTCAAGACTTTTTCTGCATTCAATATGCACCATTCAAAGCCACATCATCACTTTTCAAACCTTTTCTGACTTCATTTGCTATTTTTCATGCATTTCATGATTTATTTTGAGCTAAAATGACCCTAAGATTGAAAAGCACTGGAAATGAACTCTGAAATGGTTGAAAATTGGCATGGTATCATAATTTCACCCACGTAGCATGTGCTAAAAAGTTGAGAGGGTTACGGCAAAAACTGGATGCACTTCGTGTACGAACTGGACAATCTCTTTCGAAGTGTCAGGGTTTTGGACTAAAACTCTTCTGTTACAAAAGGATTTCAATTTTTTAAACATATTTGAACTCAAGACTTTTTCTGCATTCAATATGCACCATTCAAAGCCACATCATCACTTTTCAAACCTTTTCTGACTTCATTTGCTATTTTTCATGCATTTCATGATTTATTTTGAGCTAAAATGACCCTGAGATTGAAAAGCACTGCAAATGAACTCTGAAATGGTTGAAAATTGGCATGGTATCATAATTTCACCCACGTAGCTTGTGCTGAAAAGTTGAGAGGGTTACGGCAAAAACTGCATGCACTTCGTGTACGAACTGGACAATCTCTTTCGATGTGTCAGGGTTTTGGACTAAAACTCTCTGTTACAGAAGGATTTCAATTTTTTAAACATATTTGAACTCAAGACTTTTTCTGCATTCAATATGCACCATTCAAAGCCATATCATCACTTTTCAAACCTTTTCTGACTTCATTTGCTATTTTTCATGCATTTCATGATTTATTTTGAGCTAAAATGACCCTAAGATTGAAAAGCACTGGAAATGAACTCTGAAATGGTTGAAAATTGGCATGGTATCATAATTTCACTCAAGTAGCATGTGCTAAAAAGTTGAGTGGGTTACGGCAAAAACTGGATGCACTTCGTGTACAAACTGGACAATCTCCTTCGAAGTGTCAGGGTTTTGGAGAAAAACTCTTCTGTTACAAAAGGATTTCAATTTTTTAAACATATTTGAACTCAAGACTTTTTCTGCATTCAATATGCACCATTCAAAGCCACATCATCACTTTTCAAACCTTTTCTGACTTCATTTGCTATTTTTCATGCATTTCATGATTTATTTTGAGCTAAAATGACCCTGAGATTGAAAAGCACTGCAAATGAACTCTGAAATGGTTGAAAATTGGCATGGTATCATAATTTCACCCACGTAGCTTGTGCTGAAAAGTTGAGAGGGTTACGGCAAAAACTGCATGCACTTCGTGTACGAACTGGACAATCTCTTTCGAAGTGTCAGGGTTTTGGACTAAAACTCTTCTGTTACAGAAGGATTTCAATTTTTTAAACATATTTGAACTCAAGACTTTTTCTGCATTCAATATGCACCATTCAAAGCCAGATCATCACTTTTCAAACCTTTTCTGACTTCATTTGCTATTTTTCATGCATTTCATGATTTATTTTGAGCTAAAATGACCCTGAGATTGAAAAGCACTGCAAATGAACTCTGAAATGGTTGAAAATTGGCATGGTATCATAATTTCACCCACGTAGCTTGTGCTAAAAAGTTGACAGGGTTACGGCAAAAACTGCATGCACTTCGTGTACGAACTGGACAATCTCTTTCGAAGTGTCAGGGTTTTGGACAAAAACTCTTCTGTTACAAAAGGATTTCAAATTTTTAAACATATTTGAACTCAAGACTTTTTTTGCATTCAATATGCACCATTCAAAGCCACATCATCACTTTTCAAACCTTTTCTGATTTCATTTGCTATTTTTCATGCATTTCATGATTTATTTTGAGCTAAAATGACCCTGAGATTGAAAAGCACTGCAAATGAACTCTGAAATGGTTGAAAATTGGCATGGTATCATAATTTCACCCACGTAGCATGTGCTAAAAAGTTGAGAGGGTTACGGCAAAAACTGGATGCACTTCGTGTACGAACTGGACAATCTCTTTCGAAGTGTCATAGTTTTGGACTAAAACTCTTCTGTTACAAAAGGATTTCAATTTTTTAAACATATTTGAACTCAAGACTTTTTCTGCATTCAATATGCACCATTCAAAGCCACATCATCACTTTTCAAACCTTTTCTGACTTCATTTGCTATTTTTCATGCATTTCATGATTTATTTTGAGCTAAAATGACCCTGAGATTGAAAAGCACTGCAAATGAACTCTGAAATGGTTGAAAATTGGCATGGTATCATAATTTCACCCACGTAGCTTGTGCTAAAAAGTTGAGAGGGTTACGGCAAAAACTGCATGCACTTCGTGTACGAACTGGACAATCTCTTTCGAAGTGTCAGGGTTTTGGACAAAAACTCTTCTGTTACAAAAGGATTTCAATTTTTTAAACATATTTGAACTCAAGACTTTTTCTGCATTCAATATGCACCATTCAAAGCCACATCATCACTTTTCAAACCTTTTCTGACTTCATTTGCTATTTTTCATGCATTTCATGATTTATTTTGAGCTAAAATGACCCTAAGATTGAAAAGCACTGGAAATGAACTCTGAAATGGTTGAAAATTGGCATGGTATCATAATTTCACCCACGTAGCATGTGCTAAAAAGTTGAGAGGGTTACGGCAAAAACTGGATGCACTTCGTGTACGAACTGGACAATCTCTTTCGAAGTGTCAGGGTTTTGGACTAAAACTCTTCTGTTACAAAAGGATTTCAATTTTTTAAACATATTTGAACTCAAGACTTTTTCTGCATTCAATATGCACCATTCAAAGCCACATCATCACTTTTCAAACCTTTTCTGACTTCATTTGCTATTTTTCATGCATTTCATGATTTATTTTGAGCTAAAATGACCCTGAGATTGAAAAGCACTGCAAATGAACTCTGAAATGGTTGAAAATTGGCATGGTATCATAATTTCACCCACGTAGCGTGTGCTAAAAAGTTGAGAGGGTTACGGCAAAAACTGGATGCACTTCGTGTACGAACTGGACAATCTCTTTCGAAGTGTCATAGTTTTGGACTAAAACTCTTCTGTTACAAAAGGATTTCAATTTTTTAAACATATTTGAACTCAAGACTTTTTCTGCATTCAATATGCACCATTCAAAGCCACATCATCACTTTTCAAACCTTTTCTGACTTCATTTGCTATTTTTCATGCATTTCATGATTTATTTTGAGCTAAAATGACCCTGAGATTGAAAAGCACTGCAAATGAACTCTGAAATGGTTGAAAATTGGCATGGTATCATAATTTCACCCACGTAGCTTGTGCTGAAAAGTTGAGAGGGTTACGGCAAAAACTGCATGCACTTCGTGTACGAACTGGACAATCTCTTTCGATGTGTCAGGGTTTTGGACTAAAACTCTCTGTTACAGAAGGATTTCAATTTTTTAAACATATTTGAACTCAAGACTTTTTCTGCATTCAATATGCACCATTCAAAGCCATATCATCACTTTTCAAACCTTTTCTGACTTCATTTGCTATTTTTCATGCATTTCATGATTTATTTTGAGCTAAAATGACCCTAAGATTGAAAAGCACTGGAAATGAACTCTGAAATGGTTGAAAATTGGCATGGTATCATAATTTCACTCAAGTAGCATGTGCTAAAAAGTTGAGTGGGTTACGGCAAAAACTGGATGCACTTCGTGTACAAACTGGACAATCTCCTTCGAAGTGTCAGGGTTTTGGAGAAAAACTCTTCTGTTACAAAAGGATTTCAATTTTTTAAACATATTTGAACTCAAGACTTTTTCTGCATTCAATATGCACCATTCAAAGCCACATCATCACTTTTCAAACCTTTTCTGACTTCATTTGCTATTTTTCATGCATTTCATGATTTATTTTGAGCTAAAATGACCCTGAGATTGAAAAGCACTGCAAATGAACTCTGAAATGGTTGAAAATTGGCATGGTATCATAATTTCACCCACGTAGCTTGTGCTGAAAAGTTGAGAGGGTTACGGCAAAAACTGCATGCACTTCGTGTACGAACTGGACAATCTCTTTCGAAGTGTCAGGGTTTTGGACTAAAACTCTTCTGTTACAGAAGGATTTCAATTTTTTAAACATATTTGAACTCAAGACTTTTTCTGCATTCAATATGCACCATTCAAAGCCAGATCATCACTTTTCAAACCTTTTCTGACTTCATTTGCTATTTTTCATGCATTTCATGATTTATTTTGAGCTAAAATGACCCTGAGATTGAAAAGCACTGCAAATGAACTCTGAAATGGTTGAAAATTGGCATGGTATCATAATTTCACCCACGTAGCTTGTGCTAAAAAGTTGACAGGGTTACGGCAAAAACTGCATGCACTTCGTGTACGAACTGGACAATCTCTTTCGAAGTGTCAGGGTTTTGGACAAAAACTCTTCTGTTACAAAAGGATTTCAAATTTTTAAACATATTTGAACTCAAGACTTTTTTTGCATTCAATATGCACCATTCAAAGCCACATCATCACTTTTCAAACCTTTTCTGATTTCATTTGCTATTTTTCATGCATTTCATGATTTATTTTGAGCTAAAATGACCCTGAGATTGAAAAGCACTGCAAATGAACTCTGAAATGGTTGAAAATTGGCATGGTATCATAATTTCACCCACGTAGCATGTGCTAAAAAGTTGAGAGGGTTACGGCAAAAACTGGATGCACTTCGTGCACGAACTGGACAATCTCTTTCAACGTGTCAGGGTTTTGGACTAAAACTCTTCTGTTACAAAAGGATTTCAATTTTTTAAACATATTTGAACTCAAGACTTTTTCTGCATTCAATATGCACCATTCAAAGCCACATCATCACTTTTCAAACCTTTTCTGACTTCATTTGCTATTTTTCATGCATTTCATGATTTATTTTGAGCTAAAATGACCCTGAGATTGAAAAGCACTGCAAATGAACTCTGAAATGGTTGAAAATTGGCATGGTATCATAATTTCACCCACGTAGCTTGTGCTAAAAAGTTGAGAGGGTTACGGCAAAAACTGCATGCACTTCGTGTACGAACTGGACAATCTCTTTCGAAGTGTCAGGGTTTTGGACAAAAACTCTTCTGTTACAAAAGGATTTCAATTTTTTAAACATATTTGAACTCAAGACTTTTTCTGCATTCAATATGCACCATTCAAAGCCACATCATCACTTTTCAAACCTTTTCTGACTTCATTTGCTATTTTTCATGCATTTCATGATTTATTTTGAGCTAAAATGACCCTAAGATTGAAAAGCACTGGAAATGAACTCTGAAATGGTTGAAAATTGGCATGGTATCATAATTTCACCCACGTAGCATGTGCTAAAAAGTTGAGAGGGTTACGGCAAAAACTGGATGCACTTCGTGTACGAACTGGACAATCTCTTTCGAAGTGTCAGGGTTTTGGACTAAAACTCTTCTGTTACAAAAGGATTTCAATTTTTTAAACATATTGGAACTCAAGACTTTTTCTGCATTCAATATGCACCATTCAAAGCCACATCATCACTTTTCAAACCTTTTCTGACTTCATTTGCTATTTTTCATGCATTTCATGATTTATTTTGAGCTAAAATGACCCTGAGATTGAAAAGCACTGCAAATGAACTCTGAAATGGTTGAAAATTGGCATGGTATCATAATTTCACCCACGTAGCGTGTGCTAAAAAGTTGAGAGGGTTACGGCAAAAACTGGATGCACTTCGTGTACGAACTGGACAATCTCTTTCGAAGTGTCATAGTTTTGGACTAAAACTCTTCTGTTACAAAAGGATTTCAATTTTTTAAACATATTTGAACTCAAGACTTTTTCTGCATTCAATATGCACCATTCAAAGCCACATCATCACTTTTCAAACCTTTTCTGACTTCATTTGCTATTTTTCATGCATTTCATGATTTATTTTGAGCTAAAATGACCCTGAGATTGAAAAGCACTGCAAATGAACTCTGAAATGGTTGAAAATTGGCATGGTATCATAATTTCACCCACGTAGCTTGTGCTGAAAAGTTGAGAGGGTTACGGCAAAAACTGCATGCACTTCGTGTACGAACTGGACAATCTCTTTCGATGTGTCAGGGTTTTGGACTAAAACTCTCTGTTACAGAAGGATTTCAATTTTTTAAACATATTTGAACTCAAGACTTTTTCTGCATTCAATATGCACCATTCAAAGCCATATCATCACTTTTCAAACCTTTTCTGACTTCATTTGCTATTTTTCATGCATTTCATGATTTATTTTGAGCTAAAATGACCCTAAGATTGAAAAGCACTGGAAATGAACTCTGAAATGGTTGAAAATTGGCATGGTATCATAATTTCACTCAAGTAGCATGTGCTAAAAAGTTGAGTGGGTTACGGCAAAAACTGGATGCACTTCATGTACAAACTGGACAATCTCCTTCGAAGTGTCAGGGTTTTGGAGAAAAACTCTTCTGTTACAAAAGGATTTCAATTTTTTAAACATATTTGAACTCAAGACTTTTTCTGCATTCAATATGCACCATTCAAAGCCACATCATCACTTTTCAAACCTTTTCTGACTTCATTTGCTATTTTTCATGCATTTCATGATTTATTTTGAGCTAAAATGACCCTGAGATTGAAAAGCACTGCAAATGAACTCTGAAATGGTTGAAAATTGGCATGGTATCATAATTTCACCCACGTAGCTTGTGCTGAAAAGTTGAGAGGGTTACGGCAAAAACTGCATGCACTTCGTGTACGAACTGGACAATCTCTTTCGAAGTGTCAGGGTTTTGGACTAAAACTCTTCTGTTACAGAAGGATTTCAATTTTTTAAACATATTTGAACTCAAGACTTTTTCTGCATTCAATATGCACCATTCAAAGCCAGATCATCACTTTTCAAACCTTTTCTGACTTCATTTGCTATTTTTCATGCATTTCATGATTTATTTTGAGCTAAAATGACCCTGAGATTGAAAAGCACTGCAAATGAACTCTGAAATGGTTCAAAATTGGCATGGTATCATAATTTCACCCACGTAGCTTGTGCTAAAAAGTTGACAGGGTTACGGCAAAAACTGCATGCACTTCGTGTACGAACTGGACAATCTCTTTCGAAGTGTCAGGGTTTTGGACAAAAACTCTTCTGTTACAAAAGGATTTCAAATTTTTAAACATATTTGAACTCAAGACTTTTTTTGCATTCAATATGCACCATTCAAAGCCACATCATCACTTTTCAAACCTTTTCTGATTTCATTTGCTATTTTTCATGCATTTCATGATTTATTTTGAGCTAAAATGACCCTGAGATTGAAAAGCACTGCAAATGAACTCTGAAATGGTTGAAAATTGGCATGGTATCATAATTTCACCCACGTAGCATGTGCTAAAAAGTTGAGAGGGTTACGGCAAAAACTGGATGCACTTCGTGCACGAACTGGACAATCTCTTTCAACGTGTCAGGGTTTTGGACTAAAACTCTTCTGTTACAAAAGGATTTCAATTTTTTAAACATATTTGAACTCAAGACTTTTTCTGCATTCAATATGCACCATTCAAAGCCACATCATCACTTTTCAAACCTTTTCTGACTTCATTTGCTATTTTTCATGCATTTCATGATTTATTTTGAGCTAAAATGACCCTGAGATTGAAAAGCACTGCAAATGAACTCTGAAATGGTTGAAAATTGGCATGGTATCATAATTTCACCCACGTAGCTTGTGCTAAAAAGTTGAGAGGGTTACGGCAAAAACTGCATGCACTTCGTGTACGAACTGGACAATCTCTTTCGAAGTGTCAGGGTTTTGGACAAAAACTCTTCTGTTACAAAAGCATTTCAATTTTTTAAACATATTTGAACTCTAGACTTTTTCTGCATTCAATATGCACCATTCAAAGCCACATCATCACTTTTCAAACCTTTTCTGACTTCATTTGCTATTTTTCATGCATTTCATGATTTATTTTGAGCTAAAATGACCCTAAGATTGAAAAGCACTGGAAATGAACTCTGAAATGGTTGAAAATTGGCATGGTATCATAATTTCACCCACGTAGCATGTGCTAAAAAGTTGAGAGGGTTACGGCAAAAACTGGATGCACTTCGTGTACGAACTGGACAATCTCTTTCGAAGTGTCAGGGTTTTGGACTAAAACTCTTCTGTTACAAAAGGATTTCAATTTTTTAAACATATTTGAACTCAAGACTTTTTCTGCATTCAATATGCACCATTCAAAGCCACATCATCACTTTTCAAACCTTTTCTGACTTCATTTGCTATTTTTCATGCATTTCATGATTTATTTTGAGCTACAATGACCCTAAGATTGAAAAGCACTGGAAATGAACTCTGAAATGGTTGAAAATTGGCATGGTATCATAATTTCACTCAAGTAGCATGTGCTAAAAAGTTGAGTGGGTTACCGGAAAAACTGGATGCACTTCGTGTACGAACTGGACAATCTCCTTCGAAGTGTCAGGGTTTTGGACAAAAACTCTTCTGTTACAAAAGGATTTCAATTTTTTAAACATATTTGAACTCAAGACTTTTTCTGCATTCAATATGCACCATTCAAAGCCACATCATCACTTTTCAAACCTTTTCTGATTTCATTTGCTATTTTTCATGCATTTCATGATTTATTTTGAGCTAAAATGACCCTGAGATTGAAAAGCACTGCAAATGAACTCTGAAATGGTTGAAAATCGGCATGGTATCATAATTTCACCCACGTAGCATGTGCTAAAAAGTTGAGAGGGTTACGGCAAAAACTGGATGCACTTCGTGTACGAACTGGACAATCTCTTTCGAAGTGTCAGGGTTTTGGACTAAAACTCTTCTGTTACAAAAGGATTTCAATTTTTTAAACATATTTGAACTCAAGACTTTTTCTGCATTCAATATGCACCATTCAAAGCCACATCATCACTTTTCAAACCTTTTCTGACTTCATTTGCTATTTTTCATGCATTTCATGATTTATTTTGAGCTAAAATGACCCTGAGATTGAAAAGCACTGCAAATGAACTCTGAAATGGTTGAAAATTGGCATGGTATCATAATTTCACCCACGTAGCGTGTGCTAAAAAGTTGAGAGGGTTATGGCAAAAACTGGATGCACTTCGTGTACGAACTGGACAATCTCTTTCGAAGTGTCAGGGTTTTGGACTAAAACTCTTCTGTTACAAAAGGATTTCAATTTTTTAAACATATTTGAACTCAAGACTTTTTCTGCATTCAATATGCACCATTCAAAGCCACATCATCACTTTTCAAACCTTTTCTGATTTCATTTGCTATTTTTCATGCATTTCATGATTTATTTTGAGCTAAAATGACCCTGAGATTGAAAAGCACTGCAAATGAACTCTGAAATGGTTGAAAATTGGCATGGTATCATAATTTCACCCACGTAGCATGTGCTAAAAAGTTGAGAGGGTTACGGCAAAAACTGGATGCACTTCGTGCACGAACTGGACAATCTCTTTCAACGTGTCAGGGTTTTGGACTAAAACTCTTCTGTTACAAAAGGACTTCAATTTTTTAAACATATTTGAACTCAAGACTTTTTCTGCATTCAATATGCACCATTCAAAGCCACATCGTCACTTTTCAAACCTTTTCTGACTTCATTTGCTATTTTTCATGCATTTCATGATTTATTTTGAGCTAAAATGACCCTGAGATTGAAAAGCACTGCAAATGAACTCTGAAATGGTTGAAAATTGGCATGGTATCATAATTTCACCCACGTAGCTTGTGCTAAAAAGTTGAGAGGGTTACGGCAAAAACTGCATGCACTTCGTGTACGAACTGGACAATCTCTTTCGAAGTGTCAGGGTTTTGGACAAAAACTCTTCTGTTACAAAAGGATTTCAATTTTTTAAACATATTTGAACTCAAGAATTTTTCTGCATTCAATATGCACCATTCAAAGCCACATCATCACTTTTCAAACCTTTTCTGACTTCATTTGCTATTTTTCATGCATTTCATGATTTATTTTGAGCTAAAATGACCCTAAGATTGAAAAGCACTGGAAATGAACTCTGAAATGGTTGAAAATTGGCATGGTATCATAATTTCACCCACGTAGCATGTGCTAAAAAGTTGAGAGGGTTACGGCAAAAACTGGATGCACTTCGTGTACGAACTGGACAATCTCTTTCGAAGTGTCAGGGTTTTGGACTAAAACTCTTCTGTTACAAAAGGATTTCAATTTTTTAAACATATTTGAACTCAAGACTTTTTCTGCATTCAATATGCACCATTCAAAGCCACATCATCACTTTTCAAACCTTTTCTGACTTCATTTGCTATTTTTCATGCATTTCATGATTTATTTTGAGCTAAAATGACCCTGAGATTGAAAAGCACTGCAAATGAACTCTGAAATGGTTGAAAATTGGCATGGTATCATAATTTCACCCACGTAGCGTGTGCTAAAAAGTTGAGAGGGTTACGGCAAAAACTGGATGCACTTCGTGTACGAACTGGACAATCTCTTTCGAAGTGTCTGGGTTTTGGACTAAAACTCTTCTGTTACAAAAGGATTTCAATTTTTTAAACATATTTGAACTCAAGACTTTTTCTGCATTCAATATGCACCATTCAAAGCCACATCATCACTTTTCAAACCTTTTCTGACTTCATTTGCTATTTTTCATGCATTTCATGATTTATTTTGAGCTAAAATGACCCTGAGATTGAAAAGCACTGGAAATGAACTCTGAAATGGTTGAAAATTGGCATGGTATCATAATTTCACTCAAGTAGCATGTGCTAAAAAGTTGAGTGGGTTACCGGAAAAACTGGATGCACTTCGTGTACGAACTGGACAATCTCCTTCGAAGTGTCAGGGTTTTGGACAAAAACTCTCTGTTACAGAAGGATTTCAATTTTTTAAACATATTTGAACTCAAGACTTTTTCTGCATTCAATATGCACCATTCAAAGCCACATCATCACTTTTCAAACCTTTTCTGATTTCATTTGCTATTTTTCATGCATTTCATGATTTATTTTGAGCTAAAAGGACCCTGAGATTGAAAAGCACTGCAAATGAACTCTGAAATGGTTGAAAATCGGCATGGTATCATAATTTCACCCACGTAGCATGTGCTAAAAAGTTGAGAGGGTTACGGCAAAAACTGGATGCACTTCGTGTACGAACTGGACAATCTCTTTCGAAGTGTCAGGGTTTTGGACTAAAACTCTTCTGTTACAAAAGGATTTCAATTTTTTAAACATATTTGAACTCAAGACTTTTTCTGCATTCAATATGCACCATTCAAAGCCACATCATCACTTTTCAAACCTTTTCTGACTTCATTTGCTATTTTTCATGCATTTCATGATTTATTTTGAGCTAAAATGACCCTGAGATTGAAAAGCACTGCAAATGAACTCTGAAATGGTTGAAAATTGGCATGGTATCATAATTTCACCCACGTAGCGTGTGCTAAAAAGTTGAGAGGGTTACGGCAAAAACTGGATGCACTTCGTGTACGAACTGGACAATCTCTTTCGTAGTGTCAGGGTTTTGGACTAAAACTCTTCTGTTACAAAAGGATTTCAATTTTTTAAACATATTTGAACTCAAGACTTTTTCTGCATTCAATATGCACCATTCAAAGCCACATCATCACTTTTCAAACCTTTTCTGACTTCATTTGCTATTTTTCATGCATTTCATGATTTATTTTGAGCTAAAATGACCCTGAGATTGAAAAGCACTGCAAATGAACTCTGAAATGGTTGAAAATTGGCATGGTATCATAATTTCACCCACGTAGCTTGTGCTGAAAAGTTGAGAGGGTTACGGCAAAAACTGCATGCACTTCGTGTACGAACTGGACAATCTCTTTCGAAGTGTCAGGGTTTTGGACTAAAACTCTTCTGTTACAGAAGGATTTCAATTTTTTAAACATATTTGAACTCAAGACTTTTTCTGCATTCAATATGCACCATTCAAAGCCACATTATCACTTTTCAAACCTTTTCTGACTTCATTTGCTATTTTTCATGCATTTCATGATTTATTTTGAGCTAAAATGACCCTGAGATTGAAAAGCACTGCAAATGAACTCTGAAATGGTTGAAAATTGGCATGGTATCATAATTTCACCCACGTAGCTTGTGCTAAAAAGTTGACAGGGTTACGGCAAAAACTGCATGCACTTCGTGTACGAACTGGACAATCTCTTTCGAAGTGTCAGGGTTTTGGACAAAAACTCTTCTGTTACAAAAGGATTTCAAATTTTTAAACATATTTGAACTCAAGACTTTTTTTGCATTCAATATGCACCATTCAAAGCCACATCATCACTTTTCAAACCTTTTCTGATTTCATTTGCTATTTTTCATGCATTTCATGATTTATTTTGAGCTAAAATGACCCTGAGATTGAAAAGCACTGCAAATGAACTCTGAAATGGTTGAAAATTGGCATGGTATCATAATTTCACCCACGTAGCATGTGCTAAAAAGTTGAGAGGGTTACGGCAAAAACTGGATGCACTTCGTGCACGAACTGGACAATCTCTTTCAACGTGTCAGGGTTTTGGACTAAAACTCTTCTGTTACAAAAGGATTTCAATTTTTTAAACATATTTGAACTCAAGACTTTTTCTGCATTCAATATGCACCATTCAAAGCCACATCATCACTTTTCAAACCTTTTCTGACTTCATTTGCTATTTTTCATGCATTTCATGATTTATTTTGAGCTAAAATGACCCTGAGATTGAAAAGCACTGCAAATGAACTCTGAAATGGTTGAAAATTGGCATGGTATCATAATTTCACCCACGTAGCATGTGCTAAAAAGTTGAGAGGGTTACGGCAAAAACTGGATGCACTTCGTGTACGAACTGGACAATCTCTTTCGAAGTGTCAGGGTTTTGGACTAAAACTCTTCTGTTACAAAAGGATTTCAATTTTTTAAACATATTTGAACTCAAG
The DNA here is from genome assembly GCA_039707655.1 of Elymus sibiricus. Lineage (NCBI taxonomy): Eukaryota > Viridiplantae > Streptophyta > Magnoliopsida > Poales > Poaceae > Elymus > Elymus sibiricus. The sequence continues at coordinate 511,369,471 of CM077669.1, forward strand.
ACTTTTTCTGCATTCAATATGCACCATTCAAAGCCACATCATCACTTTTCAAACCTTTTCTGACTTCATTTGCTATTTTTCATGCATTTCATGATTTATTTTGAGCTAAAATGACCCTGAGATTGAAAAGCACTGCAAATGAACTCTGAAATGGTTGAAAATTGGCATGGTATCATAATTTCACCCACGTAGCGTGTGCTAAAAAGTTGAGAGGGTTACGGCAAAAACTGGATGCACTTCGTGTACGAACTGGACAATCTCTTTCGAAGTGTCAGGGTTTTGGACTAAAACTCTTCTGTTACAAAAGGATTTCAATTTTTTAAACATATTTGAACTCAAGACTTTTTCTGCATTCAATATGCACCATTCAAAGCCACATCATCACTTTTCAAACCTTTTCTGACTTCATTTGCTATTTTTCATGCATTTCATGATTTATTTTGAGCTAAAATGACCCTGAGATTGAAAAGCACTGGAAATGAACTCTGAAATGGTTGAAAATTGGCATGGTATCATAATTTCACTCAAGTAGCATGTGCTAAAAAGTTGAGTGGGTTACCGGAAAAACTGGATGCACTTCGTGTACGAACTGGACAATCTCCTTCGAAGTGTCAGGGTTTTGGACAAAAACTCTCTGTTACAGAAGGATTTCAATTTTTTAAACATATTTGAACTCAAGACTTTTTCTGCATTCAATATGCACCATTCAAAGCCACATCATCACTTTTCAAACCTTTTCTGATTTCATTTGCTATTTTTCATGCATTTCATGATTTATTTTGAGCTAAAATGACCCTGAGATTGAAAAGCACTGCAAATGAACTCTGAAATGGTTGAAAATCGGCATGGTATCATAATTTCACCCACGTAGCATGTGCTAAAAAGTTGAGAGGGTTACGGCAAAAACTGGATGCACTTCGTGTACGAACTGGACAATCTCTTTCGAAGTGTCAGGGTTTTGGACTAAAACTCTTCTGTTACAAAAGGATTTCAATTTTTTAAACATATTTGAACTCAAGACTTTTTCTGCATTCAATATGCACCATTCAAAGCCACATCATCACTTTTCAAACCTTTTCTGACTTCATTTGCTATTTTTCATGCATTTCATGATTTATTTTGAGCTAAAATGACCCTGAGATTGAAAAGCACTGCAAATGAACTCTGAAATGGTTGAAAATTGGCATGGTATCATAATTTCACTCAAGTAGCATGTGCTAAAAAGTTGAGTGGGTTACCGGAAAAACTGGATGCACTTCGTGTACGAACTGGACAATCTCCTTCGAAGTGTCAGGGTTTTGGACAAAAACTCTCTGTTACAGAAGGATTTCAATTTTTTAAACATATTTGAACTCAAGACTTTTTCTGCATTCAATATGCACCATTCAAAGCCACATCATCACTTTTCAAACCTTTTCTGATTTCATTTGCTATTTTTCATGCATTTCATGATTTATTTTGAGCTAAAATGACCCTGAGATTGAAAAGCACTGCAAATGAACTCTGAAATGGTTGAAAATCGGCATGGTATCATAATTTCACCCACGTAGCATGTGCTAAAAAGTTGAGAGGGTTACGGCAAAAACTGGATGCACTTCGTGTACGAACTGGACAATCTCTTTCGAAGTGTCAGGGTTTTGGACTAAAACTCTTCTGTTACAAAAGGATTTCAATTTTTTAAACATATTTGAACTCAAGACTTTTTCTGCATTCAATATGCACCATTCAAAGCCACATCATCACTTTTCAAACCTTTTCTGACTTCATTTGCTATTTTTCATGCATTTCATGATTTATTTTGAGCTAAAATGACCCTGAGATTGAAAAGCACTGCAAATGAACTCTGAAATGGTTGAAAATTGGCATGGTATCATAATTTCAAGCACGTAGCTTGTGCTAAAAAGTTGAGAGGGTTACGGCAAAAACTGCATGCACTTCGTGTACGAACTGGACAATCTCTTTCGAAGTGTCAGGGTTTTGGACAAAAACTCTTCTGTTACAAAAGGATTTCAAATTTTTAAATATATTTGAACTCAAGACTTTTTCTGCATTCAATATGCACCATTCAAAGCCACATCATCACTCTTCAAACCTTTTCTGACTTCATTTGCTATTTTTCATGCATTTCATGATTTATTTTGAGCTAAAATGACCCTGAGATTGAAAAGCACTGCAAATGAACTCTGAAATGGTTGAAAATCGGCATGGTATCATAATTTCACCCACGTAGCATGTGCTAAAAAGTTGAGAGGGTTACGGCAAAAACTGGATGCACTTCGTGTACGAACTGGACAATCTCTTTCGAAGTGTCAGGGTTTTGGACTAAAACTCTTCTGTTACAAAAGGATTTCAATTTTTTAAACATATTTGAACTCAAGACTTTTTCTGCATTCAATATGCACCATTCAAAGCCACATCATCACTTTTCAAACCTTTTCTGACTTCATTTGCTATTTTTCATGCATTTCATGATTTATTTTGAGCTAAAATGACCCTGAGATTGAAAAGCACTGCAAATGAACTCTGAAATGGTTGAAAATTGGCATGGTATCATAATTTCACCCACGTAGCATGTGCTAAAAAGTTGAGAGGGTTACGGCAAAAACTTGATGCACTTAGTGTACGAACTGGACAATCTCTTTCGAAGTGTCATAGTTTTGGACTAAAACTCTTCTGTTACAAAAGGATTTCAATTTTTTAAACATATTTGAACTCAAGACTTTTTCTGCATTCAATATGCACCATTCAAAGCCACATCATCACTTTTCAAACCTTTTCTGACTTCATTTGCTATTTTTCATGCATTTCATGATTTATTTTGAGCTAAAATGACCCTGAGATTGAAAAGCACTGCAAATGAACTCTGAAATGGTTGAAAATTGGCATGGTATCATAATTTCACCCACGTAGCTTGTGCTGAAAAGTTGAGAGGGTTACGGCAAAAACTGCATGCACTTCGTGTACGAACTGGACAATCTCTTTCGAAGTGTCAGGGTTTTGGACTAAAACTCTTCTGTTACAGAAGGATTTCAATTTTTTAAACATATTTGAACTCAAGACTTTTTCTGCATTCAATATGCACCATTCAAAGCCACATCATCACTTTTCAAACCTTTTCTGACTTCATTTGCTATTTTTCATGCATTTCATGATTTATTTTGAGCTAAAATGACCCTGAGATTGAAAAGCACTGCAAATGAACTCTGAAATGGTTGAAAATTGGCATGGTATCATAATTTCACCCACGTAGCATGTGCTAAAAAGTTGAGAGGGTTACGGCAAAAACTGGATGCACTTCGTGCACGAACTGGACAATCTCTTTCAACGTGTCAGGGTTTTGGACTAAAACTCTTCTGTTACAAAAGGATTTCAATTTTTTAAACATATTTGAACTCAAGACTTTTTCTGCATTCAATATGCACCATTCAAAGCCACATCATCACTTTTCAAACCTTTTCTGACTTCATTTGCTATTTTTCATGCATTTCATGATTTATTTTGAGCTAAAATGACCCTGAGATTGAAAAGCACTGGAAATGAACTCTGAAATGGTTGAAAATTGGCATGGTATCATAATTTCACTCAAGTAGCATGTGCTAAAAAGTTGAGTGGGTTACCGGAAAAACTGGATGCACTTCGTGTACGAACTGGACAATCTCCTTCGAAGTGTCAGGGTTTTGGACAAAAACTCTTCTGTTACAAAAGGATTTCAATTTTTTAAACATATTTGAACTCAAGACTTTTTCTGCATTCAATATGCACCATTCAAAGCCACATCATCACTTTTCAAAACTTTTCTGATTTCATTTGCTATTTTTCATGCATTTCATGATTTATTTTGAGCTAAAATGACCCTGAGATTGAAAAGCACTGCAAATGAACTCTGAAATGGTTGAAAATCGGCATGGTATCATAATTTCACCCACGTAGCATGTGCTAAAAAGTTGAGAGGGTTACGGGAAAAACTGGATGCACTTCGTGTACGAACTGGACAATCTCCTTCGAAGTGTCAGGGTTTTGGACAAAAACTCTTCTGTTACAAAAGGATTTCAATTTTTTAAACATATTTGAACTCAAGACTTTTTCTGCATTCAATATGCACCATTCAAAGCCACATCATCACTTTTCAAACCTTTTCTGACTTCATTTGCTATTTTTCATGCGTTTCATGATTTATTTTGAGCTAAAATGACCCTGAGATTGAAAAGCACTGCAAATGAACTCTGAAATGGTTGAAAATTGGCATGGTATCATAATTTCACCCACGTAGCATGTGCTAAAAAGTTGAGAGGGTTACGGCAAAAACTGGATGCACTTCGTGTACGAACTGGACAATCTCTTTCGATGTGTCATAGTTTTGGACTAAAACTCTTCTGTTACAAAAGGATTTCAATTTTTTAAATATATTTGAACTCAAGACTTTTTCTGCATTCAATATGCACCATTCAAAGCCACATCATCACTTTTCAAACCTTTTCTGACTTCATTTGCTATTTTTCATGCATTTCATGATTTATTTTGAGCTAAAATGACCCTGAGATTGAAAAGCACTGCAAATGAACTCTGAAATGGTTGAAAATTGGCATGGTATCATAATTTCACCCACGTAGCTTGTGCTAAAAAGTTGAGAGGGTTACGGCAAAAACTGGATGCACTTCGTGTACGAACTGGACAATCTCTTTCGAAGTGTCAGGGTTTTGGACTAAAACTCTTCTGTTACAGAAGGATTTCAATTTTTTAAACATATTTGAACTCAAGACTTTTTCTGCATTCAATATGCACCATTCAAAGCCACATCATCACTTTTCAAACCTTTTCTGACTTCATTTGCTATTTTTCATGCATTTCATGATTTATTTTGAGCTAAAATGACCCTGAGATTGAAAAGCACTGCAAATGAACTCTGAAATGGTTGAAAATTGGCATGGTATCATAATATCACCCACGTAGCATGTGCTAAAAAGTTGAGAGGGTTACGGCAAAAACTGGATGCACTTCGTGTACGAACTGGACAATCTCTTTCGATGTGTCATAGTTTTGGACTAAAACTCTTCTGTTACAAAAGGATTTCAATTTTTTAAATATATTTGAACTCAAGACTTTTTCTGCATTCAATATGCACCATTCAAAGCCACATCATCACTTTTCAAACCTTTTCTGACTTCATTTGTTATTTTTCATGCATTTCATGATTTATTTTGAGCTAAAATGACCCTGAGATTGAAAAGCACTGCAAATGAACTCTGAAATGGTTGAAAATTGGCATGGTATCATAATTTCACCCACGTAGCTTGTGCTAAAAAGTTGAGAGGGTTACGGCAAAAACTGGATGCACTTCGTGTACGAACTGGACAATCTCTTTCGAAGTGTCAGGGTTTTGGACTAAAACTCTTCTGTTACAGAAGGATTTCAATTTTTTAAACATATTTGAACTCAAGACTTTTTCTGCATTCAATATGCACCATTCAAAGCCACATCATCACTTTTCAAACCTTTTCTGACTTCATTTGCTATTTTTCATGCATTTCATGATTTATTTTGAGCTAAAATGACCCTGAGATTGAAAAGCACTGCAAATGAACTCTGAAATGGTTGAAAATTGGCATGGTATCATAATTTCACCCACGTAGCTTGTGCTAAAAAGTTGAGAGGGTTACGGCAAAAACTGCATGCACTTCGTGTACGAACTGGACAATCTCTTTCGAAGTGTCAGGGTTTTGGACTAAAACTCTTCTGTTACAGAAGGATTTCAATTTTTTAAACATATTTGAACTCAAGACTTTTTCTGCATTCAATATGCACCATTCAAAGCCACATCATCACTTTTCAAACCTTTTCTGACTTCATTTGCTATTTTTCATGCATTTCATGATTTATTTTGAGCTAAAATGACCCTGAGATTGAAAAGCACTGCAAATGAACTCTGAAATGGTTGAAAATTGGCATGGTATCATAATTTCACCCACGTAGCATGTGCTAAAAAGTTGAGAGGGTTACGGCAAAAACTGGATGCACTTCGTGCACGAACTGGACAATCTCTTTCAACGTGTCAGGGTTTTGGACTAAAACTCTTCTGTTACAAAAGGATTTCAATTTTTTAAACATATTTGAACTCAAGACTTTTTCTGCATTCAATATGCACCATTCAAAGCCACATCATCACTTTTCAAACCTTTTCTGACTTCATTTGCTATTTTTCATGCATTTCATGATTTATTTTGAGCTAAAATGACCCTGAGATTGAAAAGCACTGGAAATGAACTCTGAAATGGTTGAAAATTGGCATGGTATCATAATTTCACTCAAGTAGCATGTGCTAAAAAGTTGAGTGGGTTACCGGAAAAACTGGATGCACTTCGTGTACGAACTGGACAATCTCTTTCGAAGTGTCAGGGTTTTGGACAAAAACTCTTCTGTTACAAAAGGATTTCAATTTTTTAAACATATTTGAACTCAAGACTTTTTCTGCATTCAATATGCACCATTCAAAGCCACATCATCACTTTTCAAACCTTTTCTGACTTCATTTGCTATTTTTCATGCATTTCATGATTTATTTTGAGCTAAAATGACCCTGAGATTGAAAAGCACTGCAAATGAACTCTGAAATGGTTGAAAATTGGCATGGTATCATAATTTCACCCACGTAGCATGTGCTAAAAAGTTGAGAGGGTTACGGCAAAAACTGGATGCACTTCGTGTACGAACTGGACAATCTCTTTCGATGTGTCATAGTTTTGGACTAAAACTCTTCTGTTACAAAAGGATTTCAATTTTTTAAATATATTTGAACTCAAGACTTTTTCTGCATTCAATATGCACCATTCAAAGCCACATCATCACTTTTCAAACCTTTTCTGACTTCATTTGCTATTTTTCATGCATTTCATGATTTATTTTGAGCTAAAATGACCCTGAGATTGAAAAGCACTGCAAATGAACTCTGAAATGGTTGAAAATTGTCATGGTATCATAATTTCACCCACGTAGCTTGTGCTAAAAAGTTGAGAGGGTTACGGCAAAAACTGGATGCACTTCGTGTACGAACTGGACAATCTCTTTCGAAGTGTCAGGGTTTTGGACTAAAACTCTTCTGTTACAGAAGGATTTCAATTTTTTAAACATATTTGAACTCAAGACTTTTTCTGCATTCAATATGCACCATTCAAAGCCACATCATCACTTTTCAAACCTTTTCTGACTTCATTTGCTATTTTTCATGCATTTCATGATTTATTTTGAGCTAAAATGACCCTGAGATTGAAAAGCACTGCAAATGAACTCTGAAATGGTTGAAAATTGGCATGGTATCATAATATCACCCACGTAGCATGTGCTAAAAAGTTGAGAGGGTTACGGCAAAAACTGGATGCACTTCGTGTACGAACTGGACAATCTCTTTCGATGTGTCATAGTTTTGGACTAAAACTCTTCTGTTACAAAAGGATTTCAATTTTTTAAATATATTTGAACTCAAGACTTTTTCTGCATTCAATATGCACCATTCAAAGCCACATCATCACTTTTCAAACCTTTTCTGACTTCATTTGTTATTTTTCATGCATTTCATGATTTATTTTGAGCTAAAATGACCCTGAGATTGAAAAGCACTGCAAATGAACTCTGAAATGGTTGAAAATTGGCATGGTATCATAATTTCACCCACGTAGCTTGTGCTAAAAAGTTGAGAGGGTTACGGCAAAAACTGGATGCACTTCGTGTACGAACTGGACAATCTCTTTCGAAGTGTCAGGGTTTTGGACTAAAACTCTTCTGTTACAGAAGGATTTCAATTTTTTAAACATATTTGAACTCAAGACTTTTTCTGCATTCAATATGCACCATTCAAAGCCACATCATCACTTTTCAAACCTTTTCTGACTTCATTTGCTATTTTTCATGCATTTCATGATTTATTTTGAGCTAAAATGACCCTGAGATTGAAAAGCACTGCAAATGAACTCTGAAATGGTTGAAAATTGGCATGGTATCATAATTTCACCCACGTAGCTTGTGCTAAAAAGTTGAGAGGGTTACGGCAAAAACTGCATGCACTTCGTGTACGAACTGGACAATCTCTTTCGAAGTGTCAGGGTTTTGGACTAAAACTCTTCTGTTACAGAAGGATTTCAATTTTTTAAACATATTTGAACTCAAGACTTTTTCTGCATTCAATATGCACCATTCAAAGCCACATCATCACTTTTCAAACCTTTTCTGACTTCATTTGCTATTTTTCATGCATTTCATGATTTATTTTGAGCTAAAATGACCCTGAGATTGAAAAGCACTGCAAATGAACTCTGAAATGGTTGAAAATTGGCATGGTATCATAATTTCACCCACGTAGCATGTGCTAAAAAGTTGAGAGGGTTACGGCAAAAACTGGATGCACTTCGTGCACGAACTGGACAATCTCTTTCAACGTGTCAGGGTTTTGGACTAAAACTCTTCTGTTACAAAAGGATTTCAATTTTTTAAACATATTTGAACTCAAGACTTTTTCTGCATTCAATATGCACCATTCAAAGCCACATCATCACTTTTCAAACCTTTTCTGACTTCATTTGCTATTTTTCATGCATTTCATGATTTATTTTGAGCTAAAATGACCCTGAGATTGAAAAGCACTGGAAATGAACTCTGAAATGGTTGAAAATTGGCATGGTATCATAATTTCACTCAAGTAGCATGTGCTAAAAAGTTGAGTGGGTTACCGGAAAAACTGGATGCACTTCGTGTACGAACTGGACAATCTCTTTCGAAGTGTCAGGGTTTTGGACAAAAACTCTTCTGTTACAAAAGGATTTCAATTTTTTAAACATATTTGAACTCAAGACTTTTTCTGCATTCAATATGCACCATTCAAAGCCACATCATCACTTTTCAAACCTTTTCTGACTTCATTTGCTATTTTTCATGCATTTCATGATTTATTTTGAGCTAAAATGACCCTGAGATTGAAAAGCACTGCAAATGAACTCTGAAATGGTTGAAAATTGGCATGGTATCATAATTTCACCCACGTAGCATGTGCTAAAAAGTTGAGAGGGTTACGGCAAAAACTGGATGCACTTCGTGTACGAACTGGACAATCTCTTTCGATGTGTCATAGTTTTGGACTAAAACTCTTCTGTTACAAAAGGATTTCAATTTTTTAAATATATTTGAACTCAAGACTTTTTCTGCATTCAATATGCACCATTCAAAGCCACATCATCACTTTTCAAACCTTTTCTGACTTCATTTGCTATTTTTCATGCATTTCATGATTTATTTTGAGCTAAAATGACCCTGAGATTGAAAAGCACTGCAAATGAACTCTGAAATGGTTGAAAATTGTCATGGTATCATAATTTCACCCACGTAGCTTGTGCTAAAAAGTTGAGAGGGTTACGGCAAAAACTGGATGCACTTCGTGTACGAACTGGACAATCTCTTTCGAAGTGTCAGGGTTTTGGACTAAAACTCTTCTGTTACAGAAGGATTTCAATTTTTTAAACATATTTGAACTCAAGACTTTTTCTGCATTCAATATGCACCATTCAAAGCCACATCATCACTTTTCAAACCTTTTCTGACTTCATTTGCTATTTTTCATGCATTTCATGATTTATTTTGAGCTAAAATGACCCTGAGATTGAAAAGCACTGCAAATGAACTCTGAAATGGATGAAAATTGGCATGGTATCATAATTTCACCCACGTAGCTTGTGCTAAAAAGTTGAGAGGGTTACGGCAAAAACTGCATGCACTTCGTGTACGAACTGGACAATCTCTTTCGAAGTGTCAGGGTTTTGGACAAAAACTCTTGTGTTACAAAAGGATTTCAAATTTTTAAATATATTTGAACTCAAGACTTTTTCTGCATTCAATATGCACCATTCAAAGCCACATCATCACTCTTCAAACCTTTTCTGATTGCTATTTTTCATGCATTGCATGATTTATTTTGAGCTAAAATGACCCTGAGATTGAAAAGCACTGCAAATGAACTCTAAAATGGTTGAAAATCGGCATGGTATCATAATTTCACCCACGTAGCATGTGCTAAAAAGTTGAGAGGGTTACGGCAAAAACTGGATGCACTTCGTGTGAGAACTGGACAATCTCTTTCGAAGTGTCAGGGTTTTGGACTAAAACTCTTCTGTTACAAAAGGATTTCAATTTTTTAAACATATTTGAACTCAAGACTTTTTCTGCATTCAATATGCACCATTCAAAGCCACATCATCACTTTTCAAACCTTTTCTGACTTCATTTGCTATTTTTCATGCATTTCATGATTTATTTTGAGCTAAAATGACCCTGAGATTGAAAAGCACTGCAAATGAACTCTGAAATGGTTGAAAATTGGCATGGTATCATAATTTCACCCACGTAGCATGTGCTAAAAAGTTGAGAGGGTTACGGCAAAAACTGGATGCACTTCGTGTACGAACTGGACAATCTCTTTCGAAGTGTCAGGGTTTTGGACTAAAACTCTTCTGTTACAAAAGGATTTCAATTTTTTAAACATATTTGAAGTCAAGACTTTTTCTGCATTCAATATGCACCATTCAAAGCCACATCATCACTTTTCAAACCTTTTCTGACTTCATTTGCTATTTTTCATGCATTTCATGATTTATTTTGAGCTAAAATGACCCTGAGATTGAAAAGCACTGCAAATGAACTCTGAAATGGTTGAAAATTGGCATGGTATCATAATTTCACCCACGTAGCATGTGCTAAAAAGTTGAGATGGTTACGGCAAAAACTGGATGCACTTCGTGTACGAACTGGACAATCTCTTTCGAAGTGTCAGGGTTTTGGACTAAAACTCTTCTGTTACAAAAGGATTTCAATTTTTTAAACATATTTGAACTCAAGACTTTTTCTTCATTCAATATGCACCATTCAAAGCCACATCATCACTTTTCAAACCTTTTCTGACTTCATTTGCTATTTTTCATGCATTTCATGATTTATTTTGAGCTAAAATGACCCTGAGATTGAAAAGCACTGCAAATGAACTCTGAAATGGTTGAAAATTGGCGTGGTATCATAATTTCACCTACGTAGCATGTGCTAAAAAGTTGAGAGGGTTACGGCAAAAACTGGATGCACTTCGTGTACGAACTGGACAATCTCTTTCGAAGTGTTAGGGTTTTGGACTAAAACTCTTCTGTTACAAAAGGATTTCAATTTTTTAAACATATTTGAACTCAAGACTTTTTCTGCATTCAATATTCACCATTCAAAGCCACATCATCACTTTTCAAACCTTTTCTGACTTCATTTGCTATTTTTCATGCATTTCATGATTTATTTTGAGCTAAAATGACCCTGAGATTGAAAAGCACTGCAAATGAACTCTGAAATGGTTGAAAATAGGCATGGTATCATAATTTCACCCACGTAGCTTGTGCTAAAAAGTTGAGAGGGTTACGGCAAAAACTGCATGCACTTCGTGTACGAACTGGACAATCTCTTTCGAAGTGTCAGGGTTTTGGACAAAAACTCTACTGTTACAAAAGGATTTCAAATTTTTAAATATATTTGAACTCAAGACTTTTTCTGCATTCAATATGCACCATTCAAAGCCACATCATCACTCTTCAAACCTTTTCTGATTGCTATTTTTCATGCATTTCATGATTTATTTTGAGCTAAAATGACCCTGAGATTGAAAAGCACTGCAAATGAACTCTAAAATGGTTGAAAATCGGCATGGTATCATAATTTCACCCACGTAGCATGTGCTAAAAAGTTGAGAGGGTTACGGCAAAAACTAGATGCACTTCGTGTACGAACTGGACAATCTCTTTCGAAGTGTCAGGGTTTTGGACTAAAACTCTTCTGTTACAAAAGGATTTCAATTTTTTAAACATATTTGAACTCAAGACTTTTTCTGCATTCAATATGCACCATTCAAAGCCACATCATCACTTTTCAAACCTTTTCTGATTTCATTTGCTATTTTTCATGCATTTCATGATTTATTTTGAGCTAAAATGACCCTGAGATTGAAAAGCACTGCAAATGAACTCTGAAATGGTTGAAAATCGGCATGGTATCATAATTTCACCCACGTAGCATGTGCTAAAAAGTTGAGAGGGTTACGGCAAAAACTGGATGCACTTCGTGTACGAACTGGACAATCTCTTTCGAAGTGTCAGGGTTTTGGACAAAAACTCTTCTGTTACAAAAGGATTTCAATTTTTTAAACATATTTGAACTCAAGACTTTTTCTGCATTCAATATGCACCATTCAAAGCCACATCATCACTTTTCAAACCTTTTCTGACTTCATTTGCTATTTTTCATGCATTTCATGATTTATTTTGAGCTAAAATGACCCTGAGATTGAAAAGCACTGCAAATGAACTCTGAAATGGTTGAAAATTGGCATGGTATCATAATTTTACCCACGTAGCATGTGCTAAAAAGTTGAGAGGGTTACGGCAAAAACTGGATGCACTTCGTGTACGAACTGGACAATCTCTTTCGAAGTGTCATAGTTTTGGACTAAAACTCTTCTGTTACAAAAGGATTTCAATTTTTTAATTATATTTGAACTCAAGACTTTTTCTGCATTCAATATGCACCATTCAAAGCCACATCATCACTTTTCAAACCTTTTCTGACTTCAGTTGCTATTTTTCATGCATTTCATGATTTATTTTGAGCTAAAATGACCCTGAGATTGAAAAGCACTGCAAATGAACTCTGAAATGGTTGAAAATTGGCATGGTATCATAATTTCACCCACGTAGCTTGTGCTAAAAAGTTGAGAGGGTTACGGCAAAAACTGGATGCACTTCGTGTACGAACTGGACAATCTCTTTCGAAGTGTCAGGGTTTTGGACTAAAACTCTTCTGTTACAGAAGGATTTCAATTTTTTAAACATATTTGAACTCAAGACTTTTTCTGCATTCAATATGCACCATTCAAAGCCACATCATCACTTTTCAAACCTTTTCTGACTTCATTTGCTATTTTTCATGCATTTCATGATTTATTTTGAGCTAAAATGACCCTGAGATTGAAAAGCACTGCAAATGAACTCTGAAATGGTTGAAAATTGCATGGTATCATAATTTCACCCACGTAGCTTGTGCTAAAAAGTTGAGAGGGTTACGGCAAAAACTGCATGCACTTCGTGTACGAACTGGACAATCTCTTTCGAAGTGTCAGGGTTTTGGACAAAAACTCTTCTGTTACAAAGGGATTTCATTTTTTTAAACATATTTTAACTCAAGACTTTTTCTGCATTCAATATGCACCATTTAAAGCCACATCATCACTTTTCAAACCTTTTCTGACTTCATTTGCTATTTTTCATGCATTTCATGATTTATTTTGACCTAAAATGACCCTGAGATTGAAAAGCACTGCAAATGAACTCTAAAATGGTTGAAAATCGGCACGGTATCATAATTTCACCCACGTAGCATGTGCTAAAAAGTTGAGAGGGTTACGGCAAAAACTGCATGCACTTCGTGTACGAACTGGACAATCTCTTTCGAAGTGTCAGGGTTTTGGACAAAAACTCTTGTGTTACAAAAGGATTTCAAATTTTTAAATATATTTGAACTCAAGACTTTTTCTGCATTCAATATGCACCATTCAAAGCCACATCATCACTCTTCAAACCTTTTCTGATTGCTATTTTTCATGCATTGCATGATTTATTTTGAGCTAAAATGACCCTGAGATTGAAAAGCACTGCAAATGAACTCTAAAATGGTTGAAAATCGGCATGGTATCATAATTTCACCCACGTAGCATGTGCTAAAAAGTTGAGAGGGTTACGGCAAAAACTGGATGCACTTCGTGTGAGAACTGGACAATCTCTTTCGAAGTGTCAGGGTTTTGGACTAAAACTCTTCTGTTACAAAAGGATTTCAATTTTTTAAACATATTTGAACTCAAGACTTTTTCTGCATTCAATATGCACCATTCAAAGCCACATCATCACTTTTCAAACCTTTTCTGACTTCATTTGCTATTTTTCATGCATTTCATGATTTATTTTGAGCTAAAATGACCCTGAGATTGAAAAGCACTGCAAATGAACTCTGAAATGGTTGAAAATTGGCATGGTATCATAATTTCACCCACGTAGCATGTGCTAAAAAGTTGAGAGGGTTACGGCAAAAACTGGATGCACTTCGTGTACGAACTGGACAATCTCTTTCGAAGTGTCAGGGTTTTGGACTAAAACTCTTCTGTTACAAAAGGATTTCAATTTTTTAAACATATTTGAAGTCAAGACTTTTTCTGCATTCAATATGCACCATTCAAAGCCACATCATCACTTTTCAAACCTTTTCTGACTTCATTTGCTATTTTTCATGCATTTCATGATTTATTTTGAGCTAAAATGACCCTGAGATTGAAAAGCACTGCAAATGAACTCTGAAATGGTTGAAAATTGGCATGGTATCATAATTTCACCCACGTAGCATGTGCTAAAAAGTTGAGATGGTTACGGCAAAAACTGGATGCACTTCGTGTACGAACTGGACAATCTCTTTCGAAGTGTCAGGGTTTTGGACTAAAACTCTTCTGTTACAAAAGGATTTCAATTTTTTAAACATATTTGAACTCAAGACTTTTTCTTCATTCAATATGCACCATTCAAAGCCACATCATCACTTTTCAAACCTTTTCTGACTTCATTTGCTATTTTTCATGCATTTCATGATTTATTTTGAGCTAAAATGACCCTGAGATTGAAAAGCACTGCAAATGAACTCTGAAATGGTTGAAAATTGGCGTGGTATCATAATTTCACCTACGTAGCATGTGCTAAAAAGTTGAGAGGGTTACGGCAAAAACTGGATGCACTTCGTGTACGAACTGGACAATCTCTTTCGAAGTGTTAGGGTTTTGGACTAAAACTCTTCTGTTACAAAAGGATTTCAATTTTTTAAACATATTTGAACTCAAGACTTTTTCTGCATTCAATATTCACCATTCAAAGCCACATCATCACTTTTCAAACCTTTTCTGACTTCATTTGCTATTTTTCATGCATTTCATGATTTATTTTGAGCTAAAATGACCCTGAGATTGAAAAGCACTGCAAATGAACTCTGAAATGGTTGAAAATAGGCATGGTATCATAATTTCACCCACGTAGCTTGTGCTAAAAAGTTGAGAGGGTTACGGCAAAAACTGCATGCACTTCGTGTACGAACTGGACAATCTCTTTCGAAGTGTCAGGGTTTTGGACAAAAACTCTACTGTTACAAAAGGATTTCAAATTTTTAAATATATTTGAACTCAAGACTTTTTCTGCATTCAATATGCACCATTCAAAGCCACATCATCACTCTTCAAACCTTTTCTGATTGCTATTTTTCATGCATTTCATGATTTATTTTGAGCTAAAATGACCCTGAGATTGAAAAGCACTGCAAATGAACTCTAAAATGGTTGAAAATCGGCATGGTATCATAATTTCACCCACGTAGCATGTGCTAAAAAGTTGAGAGGGTTACGGCAAAAACTAGATGCACTTCGTGTACGAACTGGACAATCTCTTTCGAAGTGTCAGGGTTTTGGACTAAAACTCTTCTGTTACAAAAGGATTTCAATTTTTTAAACATATTTGAACTCAAGACTTTTTCTGCATTCAATATGCACCATTCAAAGCCACATCATCACTTTTCAAACCTTTTCTGATTTCATTTGCTATTTTTCATGCATTTCATGATTTATTTTGAGCTAAAATGACCCTGAGATTGAAAAGCACTGCAAATGAACTCTGAAATGGTTGAAAATCGGCATGGTATCATAATTTCACCCACGTAGCATGTGCTAAAAAGTTGAGAGGGTTACGGCAAAAACTGGATGCACTTCGTGTACGAACTGGACAATCTCTTTCGAAGTGTCAGGGTTTTGGACAAAAACTCTTCTGTTACAAAAGGATTTCAATTTTTTAAACATATTTGAACTCAAGACTTTTTCTGCATTCAATATGCACCATTCAAAGCCACATCATCACTTTTCAAACCTTTTCTGACTTCATTTGCTATTTTTCATGCATTTCATGATTTATTTTGAGCTAAAATGACCCTGAGATTGAAAAGCACTGCAAATGAACTCTGAAATGGTTGAAAATTGGCATGGTATCATAATTTTACCCACGTAGCATGTGCTAAAAAGTTGAGAGGGTTACGGCAAAAACTGGATGCACTTCGTGTACGAACTGGACAATCTCTTTCGAAGTGTCATAGTTTTGGACTAAAACTCTTCTGTTACAAAAGGATTTCAATTTTTTAATTATATTTGAACTCAAGACTTTTTCTGCATTCAATATGCACCATTCAAAGCCACATCATCACTTTTCAAACCTTTTCTGACTTCAGTTGCTATTTTTCATGCATTTCATGATTTATTTTGAGCTAAAATGACCCTGAGATTGAAAAGCACTGCAAATGAACTCTGAAATGGTTGAAAATTGGCATGGTATCATAATTTCACCCACGTAGCTTGTGCTAAAAAGTTGAGAGGGTTACGGCAAAAACTGGATGCACTTCGTGTACGAACTGGACAATCTCTTTCGAAGTGTCAGGGTTTTGGACTAAAACTCTTCTGTTACAGAAGGATTTCAATTTTTTAAACATATTTGAACTCAAGACTTTTTCTGCATTCAATATGCACCATTCAAAGCCACATCATCACTTTTCAAACCTTTTCTGACTTCATTTGCTATTTTTCATGCATTTCATGATTTATTTTGAGCTAAAATGACCCTGAGATTGAAAAGCACTGCAAATGAACTCTGAAATGGTTGAAAATTGCATGGTATCATAATTTCACCCACGTAGCTTGTGCTAAAAAGTTGAGAGGGTTACGGCAAAAACTGCATGCACTTCGTGTACGAACTGGACAATCTCTTTCGAAGTGTCAGGGTTTTGGACAAAAACTCTTGTGTTACAAAAGGATTTCAAATTTTTAAATATATTTGAACTCAAGACTTTTTCTGCATTCAATATGCACCATTCAAAGCCACATCATCACTCTTCAAACCTTTTCTGATTGCTATTTTTCATGCATTGCATGATTTATTTTGAGCTAAAATGACCCTGAGATTGAAAAGCACTGCAAATGAACACTAAAATGGTTGAAAATCGGCATGGTATCATAATTTCACCCACATAGCATGTGCTAAAAAGTTGAGAGGGTTACGGCAAAAACTGGATGCACTTCGTGTGAGAACTGGACAATCTCTTTCGAAGTGTCAGGGTTTTGGACTAAAACTCTTCTGTTACAAAAGGATTTCAATTTTTTAAACATATTTGAACTCAAGACTTTTTCTGCATTCAATATGCACCATTCAAAGCCACATCATCACTTTTCAAACCTTTTCTGACTTCATTTGCTATTTTTCATGCATTTCATGATTTATTTTGAGCTAAAATGACCCTGAGATTGAAAAGCACTGCAAATGAACTCTGAAATGGTTGAAAATTGGCATGGTATCATAATTTCACCCACGTAGCATGTGCTAAAAAGTTGAGAGGGTTACGGCAAAAACTGGATGCACTTCGTGTACGAACTGGACAATCTCTTTCGAAGTGTCAGGGTTTTGGACTAAAACTCTTCTGTTACAAAAGGATTTCAATTTTTTAAACATATTTGAACTCAAGACTTTTTCTGCATTCAATATGCACCATTCAAAGCCACATCATCACTTTTCAAACCTTTTCTGACTTCATTTGCTATTTTTCATGCATTTCATGATTTATTTTGAGCTAAAATGACCCTGAGATTGAAAAGCACTGCAAATGAACTCTGAAATGGTTGAAAATTGGCATGGTATCATAATTTCACCCACGTAGCATGTGCTAAAAAGTTGAGATGGTTACGGCAAAAACTGGATGCACTACGTGTACGAACTGGACAATCTCTTTCGAAGTGTCAGGGTTTTGGACTAAAACTCTTCTGTTACAAAAGGATTTCAATTTTTTAAACATATTTGAAGTCAAGACTTTTTCTGCATTCAATATGCACCATTCAAAGCCACATCATCACTTTTCAAACCTTTTCTGACTTCATTTGCTATTTTTCATGCATTTCATGATTTATTTTGAGCTAAAATGACCCTGAGATTGAAAAGCACTGCAAATGAACTCTGAAATGGTTGAAAATTGGCATGGTATCATAATTTCACCCACGTAGCATGTGCTAAAAAGTTGAGATGGTTACGGCAAAAACTGGATGCACTTCGTGTACGAACTGGACAATCTCTTTCGAAGTGTCAGGGTTTTGGACTAAAACTCTTCTGTTACAAAAGGATTTCAATTTTTTAAACATATTTGAACTCAAGACTTTTTCTTCATTCAATATGCACCATTCAAAGCCACATCATCACTTTTCAAACCTTTTCTGACTTCATTTGCTATTTTTCATGCATTTCATGATTTATTTTGAGCTAAAATGACCCTGAGATTGAAAAGCACTGCAAATGAACTCTGAAATGGTTGAAAATTGGCGTGGTATCATAATTTCACCTACGTAGCATGTGCTAAAAAGTTGAGAGGGTTACGGCAAAAACTGGATGCACTTCGTGTACGAACTGGACAATCTCTTTCGAAGTGTTAGGGTTTTGGACTAAAACTCTTCTGTTACAAAAGGATTTCAATTTTTTAAACATATTTGAACTCAAGACTTTTTCTGCATTCAATATTCACCATTCAAAGCCACATCATCACTTTTCAAACCTTTTCTGACTTCATTTGCTATTTTTCATGCATTTCATGATTTATTTTGAGCTAAAATGACCCTGAGATTGAAAAGCACTGCAAATGAACTCTGAAATGGTTGAAAATAGGCATGGTATCATAATTTCACCCACGTAGCTTGTGCTAAAAAGTTGAGAGGGTTACGGCAAAAACTGCATGCACTTCGTGTACGAACTGGACAATCTCTTTCGAAGTGTCAGGGTTTTGGACAAAAACTCTACTGTTACAAAAGGATTTCAAATTTTTAAATATATTTGAACTCAAGACTTTTTCTGCATTCAATATGCACCATTCAAAGCCACATCATCACTCTTCAAACCTTTTCTGATTGCTATTTTTCATGCATTTCATGATTTATTTTGAGCTAAAATGACCCTGAGATTGAAAAGCACTGCAAATGAACTCTAAAATGGTTGAAAATCGGCATGGTATCATAATTTCACCCACGTAGCATGTGCTAAAAAGTTGAGAGGGTTACGGCAAAAACTAGATGCACTTCGTGTACGAACTGGACAATCTCTTTCGAAGTGTCAGGGTTTTGGACTAAAACTCTTCTGTTACAAAAGGATTTCAATTTTTTAAACATATTTGAACTCAAGACTTTTTCTGCATTCAATATGCACCATTCAAAGCCACATCATCACTTTTCAAACCTTTTCTGATTTCATTTGCTATTTTTCATGCATTTCATGATTTATTTTGAGCTAAAATGACCCTGAGATTGAAAAGCACTGCAAATGAACTCTGAAATGGTTGAAAATCGGCATGGTATCATAATTTCACCCACGTAGCATGTGCTAAAAAGTTGAGAGGGTTACGGCAAAAACTGGATGCACTTCGTGTACGAACTGGACAATCTCTTTCGAAGTGTCAGGGTTTTGGACAAAAACTCTTCTGTTACAAAAGGATTTCAATTTTTTAAACATATTTGAACTCAAGACTTTTTCTGCATTCAATATGCACCATTCAAAGCCACATCATCACTTTTCAAACCTTTTCTGACTTCATTTGCTATTTTTCATGCATTTCATGATTTATTTTGAGCTAAAATGACCCTGAGATTGAAAAGCACTGCAAATGAACTCTGAAATGGTTGAAAATTGGCATGGTATCATAATTTTACCCACGTAGCATGTGCTAAAAAGTTGAGAGGGTTACGGCAAAAACTGGATGCACTTCGTGTACGAACTGGACAATCTCTTTCGAAGTGTCATAGTTTTGGACTAAAACTCTTCTGTTACAAAAGGATTTCAATTTTTTAATTATATTTGAACTCAAGACTTTTTCTGCATTCAATATGCACCATTCAAAGCCACATCATCACTTTTCAAACCTTTTCTGACTTCAGTTGCTATTTTTCATGCATTTCATGATTTATTTTGAGCTAAAATGACCCTGAGATTGAAAAGCACTGCAAATGAACTCTGAAATGGTTGAAAATTGGCATGGTATCATAATTTCACCCACGTAGCTTGTGCTAAAAAGTTGAGAGGGTTACGGCAAAAACTGGATGCACTTCGTGTACGAACTGGACAATCTCTTTCGAAGTGTCAGGGTTTTGGACTAAAACTCTTCTGTTACAGAAGGATTTCAATTTTTTAAACATATTTGAACTCAAGACTTTTTCTGCATTCAATATGCACCATTCAAAGCCACATCATCACTTTTCAAACCTTTTCTGACTTCATTTGCTATTTTTCATGCATTTCATGATTTATTTTGAGCTAAAATGACCCTGAGATTGAAAAGCACTGCAAATGAACTCTGAAATGGTTGAAAATTGCATGGTATCATAATTTCACCCACGTAGCTTGTGCTAAAAAGTTGAGAGGGTTACGGCAAAAACTGCATGCACTTCGTGTACGAACTGGACAATCTCTTTCGAAGTGTCAGGGTTTTGGACAAAAACTCTTGTGTTACAAAAGGATTTCAAATTTTTAAATATATTTGAACTCAAGACTTTTTCTGCATTCAATATGCACCATTCAAAGCCACATCATCACTCTTCAAACCTTTTCTGATTGCTATTTTTCATGCATTGCATGATTTATTTTGAGCTAAAATGACCCTGAGATTGAAAAGCACTGCAAATGAACACTAAAATGGTTGAAAATCGGCATGGTATCATAATTTCACCCACGTAGCATGTGCTAAAAAGTTGAGAGGGTTACGGCAAAAACTGGATGCACTTCGTGTGAGAACTGGACAATCTCTTTCGAAGTGTCAGGGTTTTGGACTAAAACTCTTCTGTTACAAAAGGATTTCAATTTTTTAAACATATTTGAACTCAAGACTTTTTCTGCATTCAATATGCACCATTCAAAGCCACATCATCACTTTTCAAACCTTTTCTGACTTCATTTGCTATTTTTCATGCATTTCATGATTTATTTTGAGCTAAAATGACCCTGAGATTGAAAAGCACTGCAAATGAACTCTGAAATGGTTGAAAATTGGCATGGTATCATAATTTCACCCACGTAGCATGTGCTAAAAAGTTGAGAGGGTTACGGCAAAAACTGGATGCACTTCGTGTACGAACTGGACAATCTCTTTCGAAGTGTTAGGGTTTTGGACTAAAACTCTTCTGTTACAAAAGGATTTCAATTTTTTAAACATATTTGAACTCAAGACTTTTTCTGCATTCAATATGCACCATTCAAAGCCACATCATCACTTTTCAAACCTTTTCTGACTTCATTTGCTATTTTTCATGCATTTCATGATTTATTTTGAGCTAAAATGACCCTGAGATTGAAAAGCACTGCAAATGAACTCTGAAATGGTTGAAAATTGGCATGGTATCATAATTTCACCCACGTAGCATGTGCTAAAAAGTTGAGATGGTTACGGCAAAAACTGGATGCACTACGTGTACGAACTGGACAATCTCTTTCGAAGTGTCAGGGTTTTGGACTAAAACTCTTCTGTTACAAAAGGATTTCAATTTTTTAAACATATTTGAACTCAAGACTTTTTCTTCATTCAATATGCACCATTCAAAGCCACATCATCACTTTTCAAACCTTTTCTGACTTCATTTGCTATTTTTCATGCATTTCATGATTTATTTTGAGCTAAAATGACCCTGAGATTGAAAAGCACTGCAAATGAACTCTGAAATGGTTGAAAATTGGCGTGGTATCATAATTTCACCCACGTAGCATGTGCTAAAAAGTTGAGAGGGTTACGGCAAAAACTGGATGCACTTCGTGTACGAACTGGACAATCTCTTTCGAAGTGTCAGGGTTTTGGACTAAAACTCTTCTGTTACAAAAGGATTTCAATTTTTTAAACATATTTGAACTCAAGACTTTTTCTGCATTCAATATGCACCATTCAAAGCCACATCATCACTTTTCAAACCTTTTCTGACTTCATTTGCTATTTTTCATGCATTTCATGATTTATTTTGAGCTAAAATGACCCTGAGATTGAAAAGCACTGCAAATGAACTCTGAAATGGTTGAAAATTGGCATGGTATCATAATTTCACCCACGTAGCATGTGCTAAAAAGTTGAGAGGGTTACGGCAAAAACTGGATGCACTTCGTTTACGAACTGGACAATCTCTTTCGAAGTGTCATAGTTTTGGACTAAAACTCTTCTGTTACAAAAGGATTTCAATTTTTTAAACATATTTGAACTCAAGACTTTTTCTGCATTTAATATGCACTATTCAAAGCCACATCATCACTTTTCAAACCTTTTCTGACTTCATTTGCTATTTTTCATGCATTTCATGATTTATTTTGAGCTAAAATGACCCTGAGATTGAAAAGCACTGCAAATGAACTCTGAAATGGTTGAAAATTGGCATGGTATCATAATTTCACCCACGTAGCTTGTGCTAAAAAGTTGAGAGGGTTACGGCAAAAACTGCATGCACTTCGTGTACGAACTGGACAATCTCTTTCGAAGTGTCAGGGTTTTGGACAAAAACTCTACTGTTACAAAAGGATTTCAAATTTTTAAATATATTTGAACTCAAGACTGTTTCTGCATTCAATATGCACCATTCAAAGCCACATCATCACTCTTCAAACCTTTTCTGATTGCTATTTTTCATGCATTTCATGATTTATTTTGAGCTAAAATGACCCTGAGATTGAAAAGCACTGCAAATGAACTCTAAAATGGTTGAAAATCGGCATGGTATCATAATTTCACCCACGTAGCATGTGCTAAAAAGTTGAGAGGGTTACGGCAAAAACTAGATGCACTTCGTGTACGAACTGGACAATCTCTTTCGAAGTGTTAGGGTTTTGGACTAAAACTCTTATGTTACAAAAGGATTTCAATTTTTTAAACATATTTGAACTCAAGACTTTTTCTGCATTCAATATTCACCATTCAAAGCCACATCATCACTTTTCAAACCTTTTCTGACTTCATTTGCTATTTTTCATGCATTTCATGATTTATTTTGAGCTAAAATGACCCTGAGATTGAAAAGCACTGCAAATGAACTCTGAAATGGTTGAAAATTGGCATGGTATCATAATTTCACCCACGTAGCATGTGCTAAAAAGTTGAGAGGGTTACGGCAAAAACTGGATGCACTTCGTGTACGAACTGGACAATCTCTTTCGAAGTGTCACGGTTTTGGACAAAAACTCTTCTGTTACAAAAGGATTTCAATTTTTTAAACATATTTGAACTCAAGACTTTTTCTGCATTCAATATGCACCATTCAAAGCCACATCATCACTTTTCAAACCTTTTCTGACTTCATTTGCTATTTTTCATGCATTTCATGATTTATTTTGAGCTAAAATGTCCCTGAGATTGAAAAGCACTGCAAATGAACTCTGAAATGGTTGAAAATTGGCATGGTATCATAATTTCACCCACGTAGCATGTGCTAAAAAGTTGAGAGGGTTACGGCAAAAACTGGATGCATTTCGTGTACGAACTGGACAATCTCTTTCGAAGTGTCATAGTTTTGGACTAAAACTCTTCTGTTACAAAAGGATTTCAATTTTTTAAACATATTTGAACTCAAGACTTTTCCTGCATTCAATATGCACCATTCAAAGCCACATCATCACTTTTCAAACCTTTTCTGACTTCATTTGCTATTTTTCATGCATTTCATGATTTATTTTGAGCCTAAATGACCCTGAGATTGAAAAGCACTGCAAATGAACTCTGAAATGGTTGAAAATTCGCATGGTATCATAATTTCACCCACGTAGCTTGTGCTAAAAAGTTGAGAGGGTTACGGCAAAAACTGGATGCACTTCGTGTACGAACTGGACAATCTCTTTCGAAGTGTCAGGGTTTTGGACTAAAACTCTTCTGTTACAGAAGGATTTCAATTTTTTAAACATATTTGAACTCAAGACTTTTTCTGCATTCAATATGCACCATTCAAAGCCACATCATCACTTTTCAAACCTTTTCTGACTTCATTTGCTATTTTTCATGCATTTCATGATTTATTTAGAGCTAAAATGACCCTGAGATTGAAAAGCACTGCAAATGAACTCTGAAATGGTTGAAAATTGGCATGGTATCATAATTTCACCCACGTAGCTTGTGCTAAAAAGTTGAGAGGGTTACGGCAAAAACTGCATGCACTTCGTGTACGAACTGGACAATCTCTTTCGAAGTGTCAGGGTTTTGGACAAAAACTCTTCTGTTACAAAAGGATTTCAAATTTTTAAATATATTTGAACTCAAGACTTTTTCTGCATTCAATATGCACCATTCAAAGCCACATCATCACTCTTCAAACCTTTTCTGATTGCTATTTTTCATGCATTGCATGATTTATTTTGAGCTAAAATGACCCTGAGATTGAAAAGCACTGTAAATGAACTCTAAAATGGTTGAAAATCGGCATGGTGTCATAATTTCACCCACGTAGCATGTGCTAAAAAGTTGAGAGGGTTACGGCAAAAACTGGATGCACTTCGTGTACGAACTGGACAATCTCTTTCGAAGTGTCAGGGTTTTGGACTAAAGCTCTTCTGTTACAAAAGGATTTCAATTTTTTAAACATATTTGAACTCAAGACTTTTTCTGCATTCAATATGCACCATTCAAAGCCACATCATCACTTTTCAAACCTTTTCTGACTTCATTTGCTATTTTTCATGCATTTCATGATTTATTTTGAGCTAAAATGACCCTGAGATTGAAAAGCACTGGAAATGAACTCTGAAATGGTTGAAAATGGGCATGGTATCATAATTTCACCCACGTAGCATGTGCTAAAAAGTTGAGAGGGTTACGGCAAAAACTGGATGCACTTCGTGTACGAACTGGACAATCTCTTTCGAAGTGTCAGGGTTTTGGACTAAAACTCTTCTGTTACAAAAGGATTTCAATTTTTTAAACATATTTGAACTCAAGACTTTTTCTGCATTCAATATGCACCATTCAAAGCCACATCATCACTTTTCAAACCTTTTCTGACTTCTTTTGCTGTTTTTCATGCATTTCATGATTTATTTTGAGCTAAAATGACCCTGAGATTGAAAAGCACTGCAAATGAACTCTGAAATGGTTGAAAATTGGCATGGTATCATAATTTCACCCACGTAGCATGTGCTAAAAAGTTGAGAGGGTTACGGCAAAAACTGGATGCACTTCGTGTACGAACTGGAGAATCTCTTTCGAAGTGTCAGGGTTTTGGACTAAAACTCTTCTGTTACAAAAGGATTTCAATTTTTTAAACATATTTGAACTCAAGACTTTTTCTGCATTCAATATGCACCATTCAAAGCCACATCATCACTTTTCAAACCTTTTCTGACTTCATTTGCTGTTTTTCATGCATTTCATGATTTATTTTTAGCTAAAATGACCCTGAGATTGAAAAGCACTGCAAATGAACTCTGAAATGGTTGAAAATTGGCATGGTATCATAATTTCACCCACGTAGCATGTGCTAAAAAGTTGAGAGGGTTACGGCAAAAACTGGATGCACTTCGTGTACGAACTGGACAATCTCTTTCGAAGTGTCAGGGTTTTGGACGAAAACTCATTTGTTACAAAAGGATTTCAATTTTTTAAACATATTTGAACTCAAGACTTTTTATGCATTCAATATGCACCATTCAAAGCCACATCATCACTTTTCAAACCTTTTCTGACTTCATTTGCTATTTTTCATGCATTTCATGATTTATTTTGAGCTAAAATGACCCTGAGATTGAAAAGCACTGCAAATGAACTCTAAAATGGTTGAAAATCGGCATGGTATCATAATTTCACCCACGTAGCATGTGCAAAAAAGTTGAGAGGGTTACGGCAAAAACTGGATGCACTTCGTGTACGAACTGGACAATCTCTTTCGAAGTGTCAGGGTTTTGGACTAAAACTCTTCTGTTACAAAAGGATTTCAATTTTTTAAACATATTTGAACTCAAGACTTTTTCTGCATTCAATATGCACCATTCAAAGCCACATCATCACTTTTCAAACCTTTTCTGACTTCATTTGCTATTTTTCATGCATTTCATGATTTATTTTGAGCTAAAATGACCCTGAGATTGAAAAGCACTGCAAATGAACTCTAAAATGGTTGAAAATCGGCATGGTATCATAATTTCACCCACGTAGCATGTGCTAAAAAGTTGAGAGGGTTACGGCAAAAACTGGATGCACTTCGTGTATGAACTGGACAATCTCTTTCGATGTGTCAAGGTTTTGGACTAAAACTCTTCTGTTACAAAAGGATTTCAATTTTTTAAACATATTTGAACTCAAGACTTTTTCTGCATTCAATATGCACCATTCAAAGCCACATCATCACTTTTCAAACCTTTTCTGACTTCATTTGCTATTTTTCATGCATTTCATGATTTAATTTGAGATAAAATGACCCTGAGATTGAAAAGCACTGCAAATGAACTCTGAAATGGTTGAAAATCGGCATGGTATCATAATTTCACCCACGTAGCATGTGCTAAAAAGTTGAGAGGGTTACGGCAAAAACTGGATGCACTTCGTGTACGAACTGGACAATCTCTTTCGAAGTGTCAGGGTTTTGGACTAAAACTCTTCTGTTACAAAAGGATTTCAATTTTTTCAACATATTTGAACTCAAGACTTTTTATGCATTCAATATGCACCATTCAAAGCCACATCATCACTTTTCAAACCTTTTCTGACTTCATTTGCTATTTTTCATGCATTTCATGATTTATTTTGAGCAAAAATGACCCTGAGATTGAAAAGCACTGCAAATGAACTCTAAAATGATTGAAAATCGGCATGGTATCATAATTTCACCCACGTAGCATGTGCTAAAAAGTTGAGAGGGTTACGGAAAAAAACTGGATGCACTTCGTGTACGAACTGGACAATCTCTTTCGAAGTGTCAGGGTTTTGGACTAAAACTCTTCTGTTACAAAAGGATTTCAATTTTTTAAACATATTTGAACTGAAGACTTTTTCTGCATTCAATATGCACCATTCAAAGCCACATCATCACTTTTCAAACCTTTTCTGACTTCATTTGCTGTTTTTCATGCATTTCATGATTTATTTTGAGCTAAAATGACCCTGAGATTGAAAAGCACTGCAAATGAACTCTGAAATGGTTGAAAATTGGCATGGTATCATAATTTCACCCACGTAGCATGTGCTAAAAAGTTGAGAGGGTTACGGCAAAAACTGGATGCACTTCGTGTACGAACTGGAGAATCTCTTTCGAAGTGTCAGGGTTTTGGACTAAAACTCTTCTGTTACAAAAGGATTTCAATTTTTTAAACATATTTGAACTCAAGACTTTTTCTGCATTCAATATGCACCATTCAAAGCCACATCATCACTTTTCAAACCTTTTCTGACTTCATTTGCTGTTTTTCATGCATTTCATGATTTATTTTGAGCTAAAATGACCCTGAGATTGAAAAGCACTGCAAATGAACTCTGAAATGGTTGAAAATTGGCATGGTATCATAATTTCACCCACGTAGCATGTGCTAAAAAGTTGAGAGGGTTACGGCAAAAACTGGATGCACTTCGTGTACGAACTGGACAATCTCTTTCGAAGTGTCAGAGTTTTGGACGAAAACTCATTTGTTACAAAAGGATTTCAATTTTTTAAACATATTTGAACTCAAGACTTTTTCTGCATTCAATATGCACCATTCAAAGCCACATCATCACTTTTCAAACCTTTTCTGACTTCATTTGCTATTTTTCATGCATTTCATGATTTATTTTGAGCTAAAATGACCCTGAGATTGAAAAGCACTGCAAATGAACTCTAAAATGGTTGAAAATCGGCATGGTATCATAATTTCACCCACGTAGCATGTGCTAAAAAGTTGAGAGGGTTACGGAAAAAACTGGATGCACTTCGTGTACGAACTGGACAATCTCTTTCGAAGTGTCAGGGTTTTGGACTAAAACTCTTCTGTTACAAAAGGATTTCAATTTTTTAAACATATTTGAACTCAAGACTTTTTCTGCATTCAATATGCACCATTCAAAGCCACATCATCACTTTTCAAACCTTTTCTGACTTCATTTGCTGTTTTTCATGCATTTCATGATTTATTTTGAGCTAAAATGACCCTGAGATTGAAAAGCACTGCAAATGAACTCTAAAATGGTTGAAAATCGGCATGGTATCATAATTTCACCCACGTAGCATGTGCTAAAAAGTTGAGAGGGTTACGGCAAAAACTGGATGCACTTCGTGTACGAACTGGACAATCTCTTTCGAAGTGTCAGGGTTTTGGACGAAAACTCTTCTGTTACAAAAGGATTTCAATTTTTTAAACATATTTGAACTCAAGACTTTTTATGCATTCAATATGCACCATTCAAAGCCACATCATCACTTTTCAAACCTTTTCTGACTTCATTTGCTATTTTTCATGCATTTCATGATTTATTTTGAGCTAAAATGACCCTGAGATTGAAAAGCACTGCAAATGAACTCTGAAATGGTTGAAAATTGGCATGGTATCATAATTTCACCCACGTAGCATGTGCTAAAAAGTTGAGAGGGTTACGGCAAAAACTGGATGCACTTCGTGTACGAACTGGAGAATCTCTTTCGAAGTGTCAGGGTTTTGGACTAAAACTCTTCTGTTACAAAAGGATTTCAATTTTTTAAACATATTTGAACTCAAGACTTTTTCTGCATTCAATATGCACCATTCAAAGCCACATCATCACTTTTCAAACCTTTTCTGACTTCATTTGCTGTTTTTCATGCATTTCATGATTTATTTTGAGCTAAAATGACCCTGAGATTGAAAAGCACTGCAAATGAACTCTGAAATGGTTGAAAATTGGCATGGTATCATAATTTCACCCACGTAGCATGTGCTAAAAAGTTGAGAGGGTTACGGCAAAAACTGGATGCACTTCGTGTACGAACTGGACAATCTCTTTCGAAGTGTCAGGGTTTTGGACGAAAACTCATTTGTTACAAAAGGATTTCAATTTTTTAAACATATTTGAACTCAAGACTTTTTCTGCATTCAATATGCACCATTCAAAGCCACATCATCACTTTTCAAACCTTTTCTGACTTCATTTGCTATTTTTCATGCATTTCATGATTTATTTTGAGCTAAAATGACCCTGAGATTGAAAAGCACTGCAAATGAACTCTACAATGGTTGAAAATCGGCATGGTATCATAATTTCACCCACGTAGCATGTGCTAAAAAGTTGAGAGGGTTACGGAAAAAACTGGATGCACTTCGTGTACGAACTGGACAATCTCTTTCGAAGTGTCAGGGTTTTGGACTAAAACTCTTCTGTTACAAAAGGATTTCAATTTTTTAAACATATTTGAACTCAAGACTTTTTCTGCATTCAATATGCACCATTCAAAGCCACATCATCACTTTTCAAACCTTTTCTGACTTCATTTGCTATTTTTCATGCATTTCATGATTTAATTTGAGATAAAATGACCCTGAGATTGAAAAGCACTGCAAATGAACTCTGAAATGGTTGAAAATCGGCATGGTATCATAATTTCACCCACGTAGCATGTGCTAAAAAGTTGAGAGGGTTACGGCAAAAACTGGATGCACTTCGTGTACGAACTGGACAATCTCTTTCGAAGTGTCAGGGTTTTGGACTAAAACTCTTCTGTTACAAAAGGATTTCAATTTTTTCAACATATTTGAACTCAAGACTTTTTATGCATTCAATATGCACCATTCAAAGCCACATCATCACTTTTCAAACCTTTTCTGACTTCATTTGCTATTTTTCATGCATTTCATGATTTATTTTGAGCTAAAATGACCCTGAGATTGAAAAGCACTGCAAATGAACTCTAAAATGGTTGAAAATCGGCATGGTATCATAATTTCACCCACGTAGCATGTGCTAAAAAGTTGAGAGGGTTACGGCAAAAACTGGATGCACTTCGTGTATGAACTGGACAATCTCTTTCGATGTGTCAGGGTTTTGGACTAAAACTCTTCTGTTACAAAAGGATTTCAATTTTTTAAACATATTTGAACTCAAGACTTTTTCTGCATTCAATATGCACCATTCAAAGCCACATCATCACTTTTCAAACCTTTTCTGACTTCATTTGCTATTTTTCATGCATTTCATGATTTAATTTGAGATAAAATGACCCTGAGATTGAAAAGCACTGCAAATGAACTCTGAAATGGTTGAAAATCGGCATGGTATCATAATTTCACCCACGTAGCATGTGCTAAAAAGTTGAGAGGGTTACGGCAAAAACTGGATGCACTTCGTGTACGAACTGGACAATCTCTTTCGAAGTGTCAGGGTTTTGGACTAAAACTCTTCTGTTACAAAAGGATTTCAATTTTTTCAACATATTTGAACTCAAGACTTTTTATGCATTCAATATGCACCATTCAAAGCCACATCATCACTTTTCAAACCTTTTCTGACTTCATTTGCTATTTTTCATGCATTTCATGATTTATTTTGAGCAAAAATGACCCTGAGATTGAAAAGCACTGCAAATGAACTCTAAAATGATTGAAAATCGGCATGGTATCATAATTTCACCCACGTAGCATGTGCTAAAAAGTTGAGAGGGTTACGGAAAAAACTGGATGCACTTCGTGTACGAACTGGACAATCTCTTTCGAAGTGTCAGGGTTTTGGACTAAAACTCTTCTGTTACAAAAGGATTTCAATTTTTTAAACATATTTGAACTGAAGACTTTTTCTGCATTCAATATGCACCATTCAAAGCCACATCATCACTTTTCAAACCTTTTCTGACTTCATTTGCTGTTTTTCATGCATTTCATGATTTATTTTGAGCTAAAATGACCCTGAGATTGAAAAGCACTGCAAATGAACTCTAAAATGGTTGAAAATCGGCATGGTATCATAATTTCACCCACGTAGCATGTGCTAAAAAGTTGAGAGGGTTACGGCAAAAACTGGATGCACTTCGTGTACGAACTGGACAATCTCTTTCGAAGTGTCAGGGTTTTGGACGAAAACTCTTCTGTTACAAAAGGATTTCAATTTTTTAAACATATTTGAACTCAAGACTTTTTATGCATTCAATATGCACCATTCAAAGCCACATCATCACTTTTCAAACCTTTTCTGACTTCATTTGCTATTTTTCATGCATTTCATGATTTATTTTGAGCTAAAATGACCCTGAGATTGAAAAGCACTGCAAATGAACTCTAAAATGGTTGAAAATCGGCATGGTATCATAATTTCACCCACGTAGCATGTGCTAAAAAGTTGAGAGGGTTACGGCAAAAACTGGATGCACTTCGTGTACGAACTGGACAATCTCTTTCGAAGTGTCAGGGTTTTGGACGAAAACTCATCTGTTACAAAAGGATTTCAATTTTTTAAACATATTTGAACTCAAGACTTTTTCTGCATTCAATATGCACCATTCAAAGCCACATCATCACTTTTCAAACCTTTTCTGACTTCATTTGCTATTTTTCATGCATTTCATGATTTATTTTGAGCTAAAATGACCCTGAGATTGAAAAGCACTGCAAATGAACTCTAAAATGGTTGAAAATCGGCATGGTATCATAATTTCACCCACGTAGCATGTGCTAAAAAGTTGAGAGGGTTACGGCAAAAACTGGATGCACTTCGTGTACGAACTGGACAATCTCTTTCGAAGTGTCAGGGTTTTGGACTAAAACTCTTCTGTTACAAAAGGATTTCAATTTTTTAAACATATTTGAACTCAAGACTTTTTCTGCATTCAATATGCACCATTCAAAGCCACATCATCACTTTTCAAACCTTTTCTGACTTCATTTGCTATTTTTCATGCATTTCATGATTTATTTTGAGCTAAAATGACCCTGAGATTGAAAAGCACTGCAAATGAACTCTGAAATGGTTGAAAATTGGCATGGTATCATAATTTCACCCACGTAGCATGTGCTAAAAAGTTGAGAGGGTTACGGCAAAAACTCGATGCACTTCGTGTACGAACTGGACAATTTCTTTCGAAGTGTCATAGTTTTGGACTAAAACTCTTCTGTTACAAAAGGATTTCAATTTTTTAAACATATTTGAACTCAAGACTTTTTCTGCATTCAATATGCACTATTCAAAGCCACATCATCTCTTTTCAAACCTTTTCTGACTTCATTTGCTATTTTTCATGCATTTCATGATTTATTTTGAGCTAAAATGACCCTGAGATTGAAAAGCACTGCAAATGAACTCTGAAATGGTTGAAAATTGGCATGGTATCATAATTTCACCCACGTAGCTTGTGCAAAAAAGTTGAGAGGGTTACGGCAAAAACTGCATGCACTTCGTGTACGAACTGGACAATCTCTTTCGAAGTGTCAGGGTTTTGGACAAAAACTCTACTGTTACAAAAGGATTTCAAATTTTTAAATATATTTGAACTCAAGACTGTTTCTGCATTCAATATGCACCATTCAAAGCCATATCATCACTCTTCAAACCTTTTCTGATTGCTATTTTTCATGCATTTCATGATTTATTTTGAGCTAAAATGACCCTGAGATTGAAAAGCACTGCAAATGAACTCTAAAATGGTTGAAAATCGGCATGGTATCATAATTTCACCCACGTAGCATGTGCTAAAAAGTTGAGAGGGTTACGGCAAAAACTAGATGCACTTCGTGTACGAACTGGACAATCTCTTTCGAAGTGTTAGGGTTTTCGACTAAAACTCTTCTGTTACAAAAGGATTTCAATTTTTTAAACATATTTGAACTCAAGACTTTTTCTGCATTCAATATTCACCATTCAAAGCGACATCATCACTTTTCAAACCTTTTCTGACTTCATTTGCTATTTTTCATGCATTTCATGATTTATTTTGAGCTAAAATGACCCTGAGATTGAAAAGCACTGCAAATGAACTCTGAAATGGTTGAAAATTGGCATGGTATCATAATTTCACCCACGTAGCATGTGCTAAAAAGTTGAGAGGGTTACGGCAAAAACTGGATGCACTTCGTGTACGAACTGGACAATCTCTTTCGAAGTGTCACTGTTTTGGACAAAAACTCTTCTGTTACAAAAGGATTTCAATTTTTTAAACATATTTGAACTCAAGACTTTTTCTGCATTCAATATGCACCATTCAAAGCCACATCATAACTTTTCAAACCTTTTCTGACTTCATTTGCTATTTTTCATGCATTTCATGATTTATTTTGAGCTAAAATGACCCTGAGATTGAAAAGCACTGCAAATGAACTCTGAAATGGTTGAAAATTGGCATGGTATCATAATTTCACCCACGTAGCATGTGCTAAAAAGTTGAGAGGGTTACGGCAAAAACTGGATGCATTTCGTGTACGAACTGGACAATCTCTTTCGAAGTGTCATAGTTTTGGACTAAAACTCTTCTGTTACAAAAGGATTTCAATTTTTTAAACATATTTGAACTCAAGACTTTTTCTGCATTCAATATGCACCATTCAAAGCCACATCATCACTTTTCAAACCTTTTCTGACTTCATTTGCTATTTTTCATGCATTTCATGATTTATTTTGAGCCTAAATGACCCTGAGATTGAAAAGCACTGCAAATGAACTCTGAAATGGTTGAAAATTGGCATGGTATCATAATTTCACCCACGTAGCTTGTGCTAAAAAGTTGAGAGGGTTACGGCAAAAACTGGATGCACTTCGTGTACGAACTGGACAATCTCTTTCGAAGTGTCAGGGTTTTGGACTAAAACTCTTCTGTTACAGAAGGATTTCAATTTTTTAAACATATTTGAACTCAAGACTTTTTCTGCATTCAATATGCACCATTCAAAGCCACATCATCACTTTTCAAACCTTTTCTGACTTCATTTGCTATTTTTCATGCATTTCATGATTTATTTTGAGCTAAAATGACCCTGAGATTGAAAAGCACTGCAAATGAACTCTAAAATGGTTGAAAATCGGCATGGTATCATAATTTCACCCACGTAGCATGTGCTAAAAAGTTGAGAGGGTTACGGCAAAAACTGGATGCACTTCGTGTACGAACTGGACAATCTCTTTCGAAGTGTCAGGGTTTTGGACTAAAACTCTTCTGTTACAAAAGGATTTCAATTTTTTAAACATATTTGAACTCAAGACTTTTTCTGCATTCAATATGCACCATTCAAAGCCACATCATCACTTTTCAAACCTTTTCTGACTTCATTTGCTATTTTTCATGCATTTCATGATTTATTTTGAGCTAAAATGACCCTGAGATTGAAAAGCACTGCAAATGAACTCTGAAATGGTTGAAAATTGGCATGGTATCATAATTTCACCCACGTAGCATGTGCTAAAAAGTTGAGAGGGTTACGGCAAAAACTGGATGCACTTCGTGTACGAACTGGACAATTTCTTTCGAAGTGTCATAGTTTTGGACTAAAACTCTTCTGTTACAAAAGGATTTCAATTTTTTAAACATATTTGAACTCAAGACTTTTTCTGCATTCAATATGCACTATTCAAAGCCACATCATCTCTTTTCAAACCTTTTCTGACTTCATTTGCTATTTTTCATGCATTTCATGATTTATTTTGAGCTAAAATGACCCTGAGATTGAAAAGCACTGCAAATGAACTCTGAAATGGTTGAAAATTGGCATGGTATCATAATTTCACCCACGTAGCTTGTGCAAAAAAGTTGAGAGGGTTACGGCAAAAACTGCATGCACTTCGTGTACGAACTGGACAATCTCTTTCGAAGTGTCAGGGTTTTGGACAAAAACTCTACTGTTACAAAAGGATTTCAAATTTTTAAATATATTTGAACTCAAGACTGTTTCTGCATTCAATATGCACCATTCAAAGCCATATCATCACTCTTCAAACCTTTTCTGATTGCTATTTTTCATGCATTTCATGATTTATTTTGAGCTAAAATGACCCTGAGATTGAAAAGCACTGCAAATGAACTCTAAAATGGTTGAAAATCGGCATGGTATCATAATTTCACCCACGTAGCATGTGCTAAAAAGTTGAGAGGGTTACGGCAAAAACTAGATGCACTTCGTGTACGAACTGGACAATCTCTTTCGAAGTGTTAGGGTTTTGGACTAAAACTCTTCTGTTACAAAAGGATTTCAATTTTTTAAACATATTTGAACTCAAGACTTTTTCTGCATTCAATATGCACCATTCAAAGCCACATCATCACTTTTCAAACCTTTTCTGACTTCATTTGCTATTTTTCATGCATTTCATGATTTATTTTGAGCTAAAATGACCCTGAGATTGAAAAGCACTGCAAATGAACTCTGAAATGGTTGAAAATTGGCATGGTATCATAATTTCACCCACGTAGCATGTGCTAAAAAGTTGAGAGGGTTACGGCAAAAACTGGATGCACTTCGTGTACGAACTGGACAATTTCTTTCGAAGTGTCATAGTTTTGGACTAAAACTCTTCTGTTACAAAAGGATTTCAATTTTTTAAACATATTTGAACTCAAGACTTTTTCTGCATTCAATATGCACTATTCAAAGCCACATCATCTCTTTTCAAACCTTTTCTGACTTCATTTGCTATTTTTCATGCATTTCATGATTTATTTTGAGCTAAAATGACCCTGAGATTGAAAAGCACTGCAAATGAACTCTGAAATGGTTGAAAATTGGCATGGTATCATAATTTCACCCACGTAGCTTGTGCAAAAAAGTTGAGAGGGTTACGGCAAAAACTGCATGCACTTCGTGTACGAACTGGACAATCTCTTTCGAAGTGTCAGGGTTTTGGACAAAAACTCTACTGTTACAAAAGGATTTCAAATTTTTAAATATATTTGAACTCAAGACTGTTTCTGCATTCAATATGCACCATTCAAAGCCATATCATCACTCTTC
Organism: Elymus sibiricus; assembly: GCA_039707655.1. Taxonomy (NCBI): domain Eukaryota; kingdom Viridiplantae; phylum Streptophyta; class Magnoliopsida; order Poales; family Poaceae; genus Elymus; species Elymus sibiricus. The sequence goes on from CM077669.1 coordinate 511,405,491, forward strand.
AAACCTTTTCTGATTGCTATTTTTCATGCATTTCATGATTTATTTTGAGCTAAAATGACCCTGAGATTGAAAAGCACTGCAAATGAACTCTAAAATGGTTGAAAATCGGCATGGTATCATAATTTCACCCACGTAGCATGTGCTAAAAAGTTGAGAGGGTTACGGCAAAAACTAGATGCACTTCGTGTACGAACTGGACAATCTCTTTCGAAGTGTTAGGGTTTTGGACTAAAACTCTTCTGTTACAAAAGGATTTCAATTTTTTAAACATATTTGAACTCAAGACTTTTTCTGCATTCAATATGCACCATTCAAAGCCACATCATCACTTTTCAAACCTTTTCTGACTTCATTTGCTATTTTTCATGCATTTCATGATTTATTTTGAGCTAAAATGACCCTGAGATTGAAAAGCACTGCAAATGAACTCTGAAATGGTTGAAAATTGGCATGGTATCATAATTTCACCCACGTAGCATGTGCTAAAAAGTTGAGAGGGTTACGGCAAAAACTGGATGCACTTCGTGTACGAACTGGACAATTTCTTTCGAAGTGTCATAGTTTTGGACTAAAACTCTTCTGTTACAAAAGGATTTCAATTTTTTAAACATATTTGAACTCAAGACTTTTTCTGCATTCAATATGCACTATTCAAAGCCACATCATCTCTTTTCAAACCTTTTCTGACTTCATTTGCTATTTTTCATGCATTTCATGATTTATTTTGAGCTAAAATGACCCTGAGATTGAAAAGCACTGCAAATGAACTCTGAAATGGTTGAAAATTGGCATGGTATCATAATTTCACCCACGTAGCTTGTGCAAAAAAGTTGAGAGGGTTACGGCAAAAACTGCATGCACTTCGTGTACGAACTGGACAATCTCTTTCGAAGTGTCAGGGTTTTGGACAAAAACTCTACTGTTACAAAAGGATTTCAAATTTTTAAATATATTTGAACTCAAGACTGTTTCTGCATTCAATATGCACCATTCAAAGCCATATCATCACTCTTCAAACCTTTTCTGATTGCTATTTTTCATGCATTTCATGATTTATTTTGAGCTAAAATGACCCTGAGATTGAAAAGCACTGCAAATGAACTCTAAAATGGTTGAAAATCGGCATGGTATCATAATTTCACCCACGTAGCATGTGCTAAAAAGTTGAGAGGGTTACGGCAAAAACTAGATGCACTTCGTGTACGAACTGGACAATCTCTTTCGAAGTGTTAGGGTTTTGGACTAAAACTCTTCTGTTACAAAAGGATTTCAATTTTTTAAACATATTTGAACTCAAGACTTTTTCTGCATTCAATATTCACCATTCAAAGCCACATCATCACTTTTCAAACCTTTTCTGACTTCATTTGCTATTTTTCATGCATTTCATGATTTATTTTGAGCTAAAATGACCCTGAGATTGAAAAGCACTGCAAATGAACTCTGAAATGGTTGAAAATTGGCATGGTATCATAATTTCACCCACGTAGCATGTGCTAAAAAGTTTAGAGGGTTACGGCAAAAACTGGATGCACTTCGTGTACGAACTGGACAATCTCTTTCGAAGTGTCACTGTTTTGGACAAAAACTCTTCTGTTACAAAAGGATTTCAATTTTTTAAACATATTTGAACTCAAGACTTTTTCTGCATTCAATATGCACCATTCAAAGCCACATCATAACTTTTCAAACCTTTTCTGACTTCATTTGCTATTTTTCATGCATTTCATGATTTATTTTGAGCTAAAATGACCCTGAGATTGAAAAGCACTGCAAATGAACTCTGAAATGGTTGAAAATTGGCATGGTATCATAATTTCACCCACGTAGCATGTGCTAAAAAGTTGAGAGGGTTACGGCAAAAACTGGATGCATTTCGTGTACGAACTGGACAATCTCTTTCGAAGTGTCATAGTTTTGGACTAAAACTCTTCTGTTACAAAAGGATTTCAATTTTTTAAACATATTTGAACTCAAGACTTTTTCTGCATTCAATATGCACCATTCAAAGCCACATCATCACTTTTCAAACCTTTTCTGACTTCATTTGCTATTTTTCATGCATTTCATGATTTATTTTGAGCCTAAATGACCCTGAGATTGAAAAGCACTGCAAATGAACTCTGAAATGGTTGAAAATTGGCATGGTATCATAATTTCACCCACGTAGCTTGTGCTAAAAAGTTGAGAGGGTTACGGCAAAAACTGGATGCACTTCGTGTACGAACTGGACAATCTCTTTCGAAGTGTCAGGGTTTTGGACTAAAACTCTTCTGTTACAGAAGGATTTCAATTTTTTAAACATATTTGAACTCAAGACTTTTTCTGCATTCAATATGCACCATTCAAAGCCACATCATCACTTTTCAAACCTTTTCTGACTTCATTTGCTATTTTTCATGCATTTCATGATTTATTTTGATCTAAAATGACCCTGAGATTGAAAAGCACTGCAAATGAACTCTGAAATGGTTGAAAATTGGCATGGTATCATAATTTCACCCACGTAGCTTGTGCTAAAAAGTTGAGAGGGTTACGGCAAAAACTGCATGCACTTCGTGTACGAACTGGACAATCTCTTTCGAAGTGTCAGGGTTTTGGACGAAAACTCTTCTGTTACAAAAGGATTTCAAAATTTTAAATATATTTGAACTCAAGACTTTTTCTGCATTCAATATGCACCATTCAAAGCCACATCATCACTCTTCAAACCTTTTCTGATTGCTATTTTTCATGCATTGCATGATTTATTTTGAGCTAAAATGACCCTGAGATTGAAAAGCACTGGAAATGAACTCTGAAATGGTTGAAAATGGGCATGGTATCATAATTTCACGCACGTAGCATGTGCTAAAAAGTTGAGAGGGTTACGGCAAAAACTGGATGCACTTCGTGTACGAACTGGACAATCTCTTTCGAAGTGTCAGGGTTTTGGACTAAAACTCTTCTGTTACAAAAGGATTTCAATTTTTTAAACATATTTGAACTCAAGACTTTTTCTGCATTCAATATGCACCATTCAAAGCCACATCATCACTTTTCAAACCTTTTCTGACTTCATTTGCTATTTTTCATGCATTTCATGATTTATTTTGAGCTAAAATGACCCTGAGATTGAAAAGCACTGCAAATGAACTCTGAAATGGTTGAAAATTGGCATGGTATCATAATTTCACCCACGTAGCATGTGCTAAAAAGTTGAGAGGGTTACGGCAAAAACTGGATGCACTTCGTGTACGAACTGGACAATCTCTTTCGAAGTGTCAGGGTTTTGGACGAAAACTCATTTGTTACAAAAGGATTTCAATTTTTTAAACATATTTGAACTCAAGACTTTTTATGCATTAAATATGCACCATTCAAAGCCACATCATCACTTTTCAAACCTTTTCTGACTTCATTTGCTATTTTTCATGCATTTCATGATTTATTTTGAGCTAAAATGACCCTGAGATTGAAAAGCACTGGAAATGAACTCTGAAATGGTTGAAAATCGGCATGGTATCATAATTTCACCCACGTAGCATGTGCAAAAAAGTTGAGAGGGTTACGGCAAAAACTGGATGCACTTCGTGTACGAACTGGACAATCTCTTTCGAAGTGTCAGGGTTTTGGACTAAAACTCTTCTGTTACAAAAGGATTTCAATTTTTTAAACATATTTGAACTCAAGACTTTTTCTGCATTCAATATGCACCATTCAAAGCCACATCATCACTTTTCAAACCTTTTCTGACTTCATTTGCTATTTTTCATGCATTTCATGATTTATTTTGAGCTAAAATGACCCTGAGATTGAAAAGCACTGCAAATGAACTCTGAAATGGTTGAAAATTGGCATGGTATCATAATTTCACCCACGTAGCATGTGCTAAAAAGTTGAGAGGGTTACGGCAAAAACTGGATGCACTTCGTGTACGAACTGGACAATCTCTTTCGAAGTGTCAGGGTTTTGGACGAAAACTCATTTGTTACAAAAGGATTTCAAGTTTTTAAACATATTTGAACTCAAGACTTTTTATGCATTCAATATGCACCATTCAAAGCCACATCATCACTTTTCAAACCTTTTCTGACTTCATTTGCTATTTTTCATGCATTTCATGATTTATTTTGAGCTAAAATGACCCTGAGATTGAAAAGCACTGCAAATGAACTCTAAAATGGTTGAAAATCGGCATGGTATCATAATTTCACCCACGTAGCATGTGCAAAAAAGTTGAGAGGGTTACGGCAAAAACTGGATGCACTTCGTGTACGAACTGGACAATCTCTTTCGAAGTGTCAGGGTTTTGGACTAAAACTCTTCTGTTACAAAAGGATTTCAATTTTTTAAACATATTTGAACTCAAGAATTTTTATGCATTCAATATGCACCATTCAAAGCCACATCATCACTTTTCAAACCTTTTCTGACTTCATTTGCTATTTTTCATGCATTTCATGATTTATTTTGAGCTAAAATGACCCTGAGATTGAAAAGCACTGCAAATGAACTCTAAAATGGTTGAAAATCGGCATGGTATCATAATTTCACCCACGTAGCATGTGCTAAAAAGTTGAGAGGGTTACGGCAAAAACTGGATGCACTTCGTGTACGAACTGGACAATCTCTTTCGAAGTGTCAGGGTTTTGGACGAAAACTCATCTGTTACAAAAGGATTTCAATTTTTTAAACATATTTGAACTCAAGACTTTTTCTGCATTCAATAAGCACCATTCAAAGCCACATCATCACTTTTCAAACCTTTTCTGACTTCATTTGCTATTTTTCATGCATTTCATGATTTATTTTGAGCTAAAATGACCCTGAGATTGAAAAGCACTGCAAATGAACTCTAAAATGGTTGAAAATCGGCATGGTATCATAATTTCACCCACGTAGCATGTGCTAAAAAGTTGAGAGGGTTACGGCAAAAACTGGATGCACTTCGTGTACGAACTGGACAATCTCTTTCGAAGTGTCAGGGTTTTGGACTAAAACTCTTCTGTTACAAAAGGATTTCAATTTTTTAAACATATTTGAACTCAAGACTTTTTCTGCATTCAATATGCACCATTCAAAGCCACATCATCACTTTTCAAACCTTTTCTGACTTCATTTGCTATTTTTCATGCATTTCATGATTTATTTTGAGCTAAAATGACCCTGAGATTGAAAAGCACTGCAAATGAACTCTGAAATGGTTGAAAATTGGCATGGTATCATAATTTCACCCACGTAGCATGTGCTAAAAAGTTGAGAGGGTTACGGCAAAAACTGGATGCACTTCGTGTACGAACTGGACAATCTCTTTCGAAGTGTCAGGGTTTGGGACTAAAACTCTTCTGTTACAAAAGGATTTCAATTTTTTAAACATATTTGAACTCAAGACTTTTTCTGCATTCAATATGCACCATTCAAAGCCACATCATCACTTTTCAAACCTTTTCTGACTTCATTTGCTATTTTTCATGCATTTCATGATTTATTTTGAGCTAAAATGACCCTGAGATTGAAAAGCACTGCAAATGAACTCTGAAATGGTTGAAAATTGGCATGGTATCATAATTTCACCCACGTAGCATGTGCTAAAAAGTTGAGAGGGTTACGGCAAAAACTGGATGCACTTCGTGTACGAACTGGACAATCTCTTTCGAAGTGTCAGGGTTTTGGACGAAAACTCATCTGTTACAAAAGGATTTCAATTTTTTAAACATATTTGAACTCAAGACTTTTTATGCATTCAATATGCACCATTCAAAGCCACATCATCACTTTTCAAACCTTTTCTGACTTCATTTGCTATTTTTCATGCATTTCATGATTTATTTTGAGCTAAAATGACCCTGAGATTGAAAAGCACTGCAAATGAACTCTAAAATGGTTGAAAATCGGCATGGTATCATAATTTCACCCACGTAGCATGTGCTAAAAAGTTGAGAGGGTTACGGCAAAAACTGGATGCACTTCGTGTACGAACTGGACAATCTCTTTCGAAGTGTCAGGGTTTTGGACTAAAACTCTTCTGTTACAAAAGGATTTCAATTTTTTAAACATATTTGAACTCAAGACTTTTTCTGCATTCAATATGCACCATTCAAAGCGACATCATCACTTTTCAAACCTTTTCTGACTTCATTTGCTATTTTTCATGCATTTCATGATTTATTTTGAGCTAAAATGACCCTGAGATTGAAAAGCACTGCAAATGAACTCTGAAATGGTTGAAAATTGGCATGGTATCATAATTTCACCCACGTAGCTTGTGCTAAAAAGTTGAGAGGGTTACGGCAAAAATTGCATGCACTTCGTGTACGAACTGGACAATCTCTTTCGAAGTGTCAGGGTTTTGGACAAAAACTCTTCTGTTACAAAAGGATTTCAAATTTTTAAATATATTTGAACTCAAGACTTTTTTTGCATTCAATATGCACCATTCAAAGCCACATCATCACTCTTCAAACCTTTTCTGATTGCTATTTTTCATGCATTTCATGATTTATTTTGAGCTAAAATGACCCTGAGATTGAAAAGCACTGCAAATGAACTCTAAAATGGTTGAAAATCGGCATGGTATCATAATTTCACCCACGTAGCATGTGCTAAAAAGTTGAGAGGGTTACGGCAAAAACTGGATGCACTTCGTGTACGAACTGGACAATCTCTTTCGAAGTGTCAGGGTTTTGGACTAAAACTCTTCTGTTACAAAAGGATTTCAATTTTTTAAACATATTTGAACTCAAGACTTTTTCTGCATTCAATATGCACCATTCAAAGCCACATCATCACTTTTCAAACCTTTTCTGACTTCATTTGCTATTTTTCATGCATTTCATGATTTATTTTGAGCTAAAATGACCCTGAGATTGAAAAGCACTGCAAATGAACTCTGAAATGGTTGAAAATTGGCATGGTATCATAATTTCACCCACGTAGCATGTGCTAAAAAGTTGAGAGGGTTACGGCAAAAACTGGATGCACTTTGTGTACGAACTGGACAATCTCTTTCGAAGTGTCAGGGTTTTGGACGAAAACTCATCTGTTACAAAAGGATTTCAATTTTTTAAACATATTTGAACTCAAGACTTTTTATGCATTCAATATGCACCATTCAAAGCCACATCATCACTTTTCAAACCTTTTCTGACTTCATTTGCTATTTTTCATGCATTTCATGATTTATTTTGAGCTAAAATGACCCTGAGATTGAAAAGCACTGCAAATGAACTCTAAAATGGTTGAAAATCGGCATGGTATCATAATTTCACCCACGTAGCATGTGCTAAAAAGTTGAGAGGGTTACGGCAAAAACTGGATGCACTTCGTGTACGAACTGGACAATCTCTTTCGAAGTGTCAGGGTTTTGGACTAAAACTCTTCTGTTACAAAAGGATTTCAAATTTTTAAATATATTTGAACTCAAGACTTTTTTTGCATTCAATATGCACCATTCAAAGCCACATCATCACTCTTCAAACCTTTTCTGATTGCTATTTTTCATGCATTTCATGATTTATTTTGAGCTAAAATGACCCTGAGATTGAAAAGCACTGCAAAAGAACTCTAAAAGGGTTGAAAATCGGCATGGTATCATAATTTCACCCACGTAGCATGTGCTAAAAAGTTGAGAGGGTTACGGCAAAAATTGGATGCACTTCGTGTACGAACTGGACAATCTCTTTCGAAGTGTCAGGGTTTTGGACTAAAACTCTTCCGTTACAAAAGGATTTCAATTTTTTAAACATATTTGAACTCAAGACTTTTTCTGCATTCAATATGCACCATTCAAAGCCACATCATCACTTTTCAAACCTTTTCTGACTTCATTTGCTATTTTTCATGCATTTCATGATTTATTTTGAGCTAAAATGACCCTGAGATTGAAAAGCACTGCAAGTGAACTCTGAAATGGTTGAAAATTGGCATGGTATCATAATTTCACCCACGTAGCATGTGCTAAAAAGTTGAGAGGGTTACGGCAAAAACTGGATGCACTTCGTGTACGAACTGGACAATCTCTTTCGAAGTGTCAGGGTTTTGGACGAAAACTCATCTGTTACAAAAGGATTTCAATTTTTTAAACATATTTGAACTCAAGACTTTTTCTGCATTCAATATGCACCATTCAAAGCCACATCATCACTTTTCAAACCTTTTCTGACTTCATTTGCTATTTTTCATGCATTTCATGATTTATTTTGAGCTAAAATGACCCTGAGATTGAAAAGCACTGCAAATGAACTCTGAAATGGATGAAAATTGGCATGGTATCATAATTTCACCCACGTAGCTTGTGCTAAAAAGTTGAGAGGGTTACGGCAAAAATTGCATGCACTTCGTGTACGAACTGGACAATCTCTTTCGAAGTGTCAGGGTTTTGGACAAAAACTCTTCTGTTACAAAAGGATTTCAAATTTTTAAATATATTTGAACTCAAGACTTTTTTTGCATTCAATATGCACCATTCAAAGCCACATCATCACTCTTCAAACCTTTTCTGATTGCTATTTTTCATGCATTTCATGATTTATTTTGAGCTAAAATGACCCTGAGATTGAAAAGCACTGCAAATGAACTCTAAAAGAGTTGAAAATCGGCATGGTATCATAATTTCACCCACGTAGCATGTGCTAAAAAGTTGAGAGGGTTACGGCAAAAATTGGATGCACTTCGTGTACGAACTGGACAATCTCTTTCGAAGTGTCAGGGTTTTGGACTAAAACTCTTCCGTTACAAAAGGATTTCAATTTTTTAAACATATTTGAACTCAAGACTTTTTCTGCATTCAATATGCACCATTCAAAGCCACATCATCACTTTTCAAACCTTTTCTGACTTCATTTGCTATTTTTCATGCATTTCATGATTTATTTTGAGCTAAAATGACCCTGAGATTGAAAAGCACTGCAAGTGAACTCTGAAATGGTTGAAAATTGGCATGGTATCATAATTTCACCCACGTAGCATGTGCTAAAAAGTTGAGAGGGTTACGGCAAAAACTGGATGCACTTCGTGTACGAACTGGCAATCTCTTTCGAAGTGTCAGGGTTTTGGACGAAAACTCATCTGTTACAAAAGGATTTCAATTTTTTAAACATATTTGAACTCAAGACTTTTTATGCATTCAATATGCACCATTCAAAGCCACATCATCACTTTTCAAACCTTTTCTGACTTCATTTGCTATTTTTCATGCATTTCATGATTTATTTTGAGCTAAAATGACCCTGAGATTGAAAAGCACTGCAAATGAACTCTAAAATGGTTGAAAATCGGCATGGTATCATAATTTCACCCACGTAGCATGTGCTAAAAAGTTGAGAGGGTTACGGCAAGAACTGGATGCACTTCGTGTACGAACTGGACAATCTCTTTCGAAGTGTCAAGGTTTTGGACTAAAACTCTTCTGTTACAAAAGGATTTCAATTTTTTAAACATATTTGAACTCAAGACTTTTTCTGCATTCAATATGCACCATTCAAAGCCACATCATTACTTTTCAAACCTTTTCTGACTTCATTTGCTATTTTTCATGCATTTCATGATTTATTTTGAGCTAAAATGACCCTGAGATTGAAAAGCACTGCAAATGAACTCTGAAATGGTTGAAAATTGGCATGGTATCATAATTTCACCCACGTAGCATGTGCTAAAAAGTTGAGAGGGTTACGGCAAAAACTGGATGCACTTCGTGTACGAACTGGACAATCTCTTTCGAAGTGTCAGGGTTTTGGACGAAAACTCATCTGTTACAAAAGGATTTCAATTTTTTAAACATATTTGAACTCAAGACTTTTTATGCATTCAATATGCACCATTCAAAGCCACATCATCACTTTTCAAACCTTTTCTGATTTCACTTGCTATTTTTCATGCATTTCATGATTTATTTTGAGCTAAAATGACCCTGAGATTGAAAAGCACTGCAAGTGAACTCTAAAATGGTTGAAAATCGGCATGGTATCATAATTTCACCCACGTAGCATGTGCTAAAAAGTTGAGAGGGTTACGGCAAAAACTGGATGCACTTCGTGTACGAACTGGACAATCTCTTTCGAAGTGTCAGGGTTTTGGACTAAAACTCTTCTGTTACAAAAGGATTTCAATTTTTTAAACATATTTGAACTCAAGACTTTTTCTGCATTCAATATGCACCATTCAAAGCCACATCATCACTTTTCAAACCTTTTCTGAATTCATTTGCTATTTTTCATGCATTTCATGATTTATTTTGAGCTAAAATGACCCTGAGATTGAAAAGCACTGCAAATGAACTCTAAAATGGTTGAAAATCGGCATGGTATCATAATTTCACCCACGTAGCATGTGCTAAAAAGTTGAGAGGGTTACGGCAAAAATTGGATGCACTTCGTGTATGAACTGGACAATCTCTTTCGAAGTGTCAGGGTTTTGGACGAAAACTCTTCTATTACAAAAGGATTTCAATTTTTTAAACATATTTGAACTCAAGACTTTTTATGCATTCAATATGCACCATTCAAAGCCACATCATCACTTTTCAAACCTTTTCTGACTTCATTTGCTATTTTTCATGCATTTCATGATTTATTTTGAGCTAAAATGACCCTGAGATTGAAAAGCACTGCAAGTGAACTCTGAAATGGTTGAAAATTGGCATGGTATCATAATTTCACCCACGTAGCATGTGCTAAAAAGTTGAGAGGGTTACGGCAAAAACTGGATGCACTTCGTGTACGAACTGGACAATCTCTTTCGAAGTGTCAGGGTTTTGGACTAAAACTCTTCTGTTACAAAAGGATTACAATTTTTTAAACATATTTGAACTCAAGACTTTTTATGCATTCAATATGCACCATTCAAAGCCACATCATCACTTTTCAAACCATTTCTGACTTCATTTGCTATTTTTCATGCATTTCATGATTTATTTTGAGCTAAAATGACCCTGAGATTGAAAAGCACTGCAAATGAACTCTAAAATGGTTGAAAATCGGCATGGTATCATAATTTCACCCACGTAGCATGTGCTAAAAAGTTGAGAGGGTTACGGCAAAAACTGGATGCACTTCGTGTACGAACTGGACAATCTCTTTCGAAGTGTCAGGGTTTTGGACTAAAACTCTTCTGTTACAAAAGGATTTCAATTTTTTAAACATATTTGAACTCAAGACTTTTTCTGCATTCAATATGCACCATTCAAAGCCACATCATCACTTTTCAAACCTTTTCTGACTTCATTTGCTATTTTTCATGCATTTCATGATTTATTTTGAGCTAAAATGACCCTGAGATTGAAAAGCACTGCAAGTGAACTCTGAAATGGTTGAAAATTGGCATGGTATCATAATTTCACCCACGTAGCATGTGCTAAAAAGTTGAGAGGGTTACGGCAAAAACTGGATGCACTTCGTGTACGAACTGGACAATCTCTTTCGAAGTGTTAGGGTTTTGGACGAAAACTCATCTGTTACAAAAGGATTTCAATTTTTTAAACATATTTGAACTCAAGACTTTTTATGCATTCAATATGCACCATTCAAAGCCACATCATCACTTTTCAAACCTTTTCTGACTTCATTTGCTATTTTTCATGCATTTCATGATTTATTTTGAGCTAAAATGACCCTGAGATTGAAAAGCACTGCAAATGAACTCTAAAATGGTTGAAAATCGGCATGGTATCATAATTTCACCCACGTAGCATGTGCTAAAAAGTTGAGAGGGTTACGGCAAAAACTGGATGCACTTCGTGTACGAACTGGACAATCTCTTTCGAAGTGTCAGGGTTTTGGACTAAAACTCTTCTGTTACAAAAGGATTTCAATTTTTTAAACATATTTGAACTCAAGACTTTTTCTGCATTCAATATGCACCATTCAAAGCCACATCATCACTTTTCAAACCTTTTCTGACTTCATTTGCTATTTTTCATGCATTTCATGATTTATTTTGAGCTAAAATGACCCTGAGATTGAAAAGCACTGCAAATGAACTCTGAAATTGTTGAAAATTGGCATGGTATCATAATTTCACCCACGTAGCATGTGCTAAAAAGTTGAGAGGGTTACGGCAAAAACTTGATGCACTTCGTGTACGAACTGGACAATCTCTTTCGAAGTGTCAGGGTTTTGGACGAAAACTCATCTGTTACAAAAGGATTTCAATTTTTTAAACATATTTGAACTCAAGACTTTTTATGCATTCAATATGCACCATTCAAAGCCACATCATCACTTTTCTAACCTTTTCTGACTTCATTTGCTATTTTTCATGCATTTCATGATTTATTTTGAGCTAAAATGACCCTGAGATTGAAAAGCACTGCAAATGAACTCTAAAATGGTTGAAAATCGGCATGGTATCATAATTTCACCCACGTAGCATGTGCTAAAAAGTTGAGAGGGTTACGGCAAAAACTGGATGCACTTCGTGTACGAACTGGACAATCTCTTTCGAAGTGTCAGGGTTTTGGACTAAAACTCTTCTGTTACAAAAGGATTTCAATTTTTTAAACATATTTGAACTCAAGACTTTTTCTGCATTCAATATGCACCATTCAAAGCCACATCATCACTTTTCAAACCTTTTCTGACTTCATTTGCTATTTTTCATGCATTTCATGATTTATTTTGAGCTAAAATGACCCTGAGATTGAAAAGCACTGCAAATGAACTCTAAAATGGTTGAAAATCGGCATGGTATCATAATTTCACCCACGTAGCATGTGCTAAAAAGTTGAGAGGGTTACGGCAAAAACTGGATGCACTTCATGTACGAACTGGACAATCTCTTTCGAAGTGTCAGGGTTTTGGACGAAAACTCTTCTGTTACAAAAGGATTTCAATTTTTTAAACATATTTGAACTCAAGACTTTTTATGCATTCAATATGCACCATTCAAAGCCACATCATCACTTTTCAAACCTTTTCTGACTTCATTTGCTATTTTTCATGCATTTCATGATTTATTTTGAGCTAAAATGACCCTGAGATTGAAAAGCACTGCAAGTGAACTCTGAAATGGTTGAAAATTGGCATGGTATCATAATTTCACCCACGTAGCATGTGCTAAAAAGTTGAGAGGGTTACGGCAAAAACTGGATGCACTTCGTGTACGAACTGGACAATCTCTTTCGAAGTGTTAGGGTTTTGGACTAAAACTCTTCTGTTACAAAAGGATTTCCATTTTTTAAACATATTTGAACTCAAGACTTTTTATGCATTCAATATGCACCATTCAAAGCCACATCATCACTTTTCAAACCTTTTCTGACTTCATTTGCTATTTTTCATGCATTTCATGATTTATTTTGAGCTAAAATGACCCTGAGATTGAAAAGCACTGCAAATGAACTCTAAAATGGTTGAAAATCGGCTTGGTATCATAATTTCGCCCACGTAGCATGTGCTAAAAAGTTGAGAGGGTTACGGCAAAAACTGGATGCACTTCGTGTACGAACTGGACAATCTCTTTCGAAGTGTCAGGGTTTTGGACTAAAACTCTTCTATTACAAAAGGATTTCAATTTTTTAAACATATTTGAACTCAAGACTTTTTCTGCATTCAATATGCACCATTCAAAGCCACATCATCACTTTTCAAACCTTTTCTGACTTCATTTGCTATTTTTCATGCATTTCATGATTTATTTTGAGCTAAAATGACCCTGAGATTGAAAAGCACTGCAAGTGAACTCTGAAATGGTTGAAAATTGGCATGGTATCATAATTTCACCCACGTAGCATGTGCTAAAAAGTTGAGAGGGTTACGGCAAAAACTGGATGCACTTCGTGTACGAACTGGACAATCTCTTTCGAAGTGTCAGGGTTTTGGACGAAAACTCATCTGTTACAAAAGGATTTCAATTTTTTAAACATATTTGAACTCAAGACTTTTTATGCATTCAATATGCACCATTCAAAGCCACATCATCACTTTTCAAACCTTTTCTGACTTCATTTGCTATTTTTCATGCATTTCATGATTTATTTTGAGCTAAAATGACCCTGAGATTGAAAAGCACTGCAAATGAACTCTAAAATGGTTGAAAATCGGCATGGTATCATAATTTCACCCACGTAGCATGTGCTAAAAAGTTGAGAGGGTTACGGCAAAAACTGGATGCACTTCGTGTACGAACTGGACAATCTCTTTCGAAGTGTCAGGGTTTTGGACTAAAACTCTTCTGTTACAAAAGGATTTCAATTTTTTAAACATATTTGAACTCAAGACTTTTTCTGCATTCAATATGCACCATTCAAAGCCACATCATCACTTTTCAAACCTTTTCTGACTTTATTTGCTATTTTTCATGCATTTCATGATTTATTTTGAACTAAAATGACCCTGAGATTGAAAAGCACTGCAAATGAACTCTGAAATGGTTGAAAATTGCCATGGTATCATAATTTCACCCACGTAGCATGTGCTAAAAAGTTGAGAGGGTTACGGCAAAAACTGGATGCACTTCGTGTACGAACTGGACAATCTCTTTCGAAGTGTCAGGGTTTTGGACGAAAACTCATCTGTTACAAAAGGATTTCAATTTTTTAAACATATTTGAACTCAAGACTTTTTATGCATTCAATATGCACCATTCAAAGCCACATCATCACTTTTCAAACCTTTTCTGACTTCATTTGCTATTTTTCATGCATTTCATGATTTATTTTGAGCTAAAATGACCCTGAGATTGAAAAGCACTGCAAATGAACTCTAAAATGGTTGAAAATCGGCATGGTATCATAATTTCACCCACGTAGCATGTGCTAAAAAGTTGAGAGGGTTACGGCAAAAACTGGATGCACTTCGTGTACGAACTGGACAATCTCTTTCGAAGTGTCAGGGTTTTGGACGAAAACTCTTCTGTTACAAAAGGATTTCAATTTTTTAAACATATTTGAACTCAAGACTTTTTATGCATTCAATATGCACCATTCAAAGTCACATCATCACTTTTCAAACCTTTTCTGACTTCATTTGCTATTTTTCATGCATTTCATGATTTATTTTGAGCTAAAATGACCCTGAGATTGAAAAGCACTGCAAATGAACTCTGAAATGGTTGAAAATTGGCATGGTATCATAATTTCACCCACGTAGCATGTGCTAAAAAGTTGAGAGGGTTACGGCAAAAACTGGATGCACTTCGTGTACGAACTGGACAATCTCTTTCGAAGTGTCAGGGTTTTGGACGAAAACTCTTCTGTTACAAAAGGATTTCAATTTTTTAAACATATTTGAACTCAAGACTTTTTATGCATTCAATATGCACCATTCAAAGCCACATCATCACTTTTCAAACCTTTTCTGACTTCATTTGCTATTTTTCATGCATTTCATGATTTATTTTGAGCTAAAATGACCCTGAGATTGAAAAGCACTGCAAGTGAACTCTGAAATGGTTGAAAATTGGCATGGTATCATAATTTCACCCACGTAGCATGTGCTAAAAAGTTGAGAGGGTTACGGCAAAAACTGGATGCACTTCGTGTACGAACTGGACAATCTCTTTCGAAGTGTCAGGGTTTTGGACTAAAACTCTTCTGTTACAAAAGGATTTCAATTTTTTAAACATATTTGAACTCAAGACTTTTTATGCATTCAATATGCACCATTCAAAGCCACATCATCACTTTTCAAACCTTTTCTGACTTCATTTGCTATTTTTCATGCATTTCATGATTTATTTTGAGCTAAAATGACCCTGAGATTGAAAAGCACTGCAAATGAACTCTAAAATGGTTGAAAATCGGCATGGTATCATAATTTCACCCACGTAGCATGTGCTAAAAAGTTGAGAGGGTTACGGCAAAAACTGGATGCACTTCGTGTATGAACTGGACAATCTCTTTCGAAGTGTCAGGGTTTTGGACTAAAACTCTTCTGTTACAAAAGGATTTCAATTTTTTAAACATATTTGAACTCAAGACTTTTTCTGCATTCAATATGCACCATTCAAAGCCACATCATCACTTTTCAAACCTTTTCTGACTTCATTTGCTATTTTTCATGCATTTCATGATTTATTTTGAGCTAAAATGACCCTGTGATTGAAAAGCACTGCAAATGAACTCTGAAATGGTTGAAAATTGGCATGGTATCATAATTTCACCCACGTAGCATGTGCTAAAAAGTTGAGAGGGTTACGGCAAAAACTGGATGCACTTCGTGTACGAACTGGACAATCTCTTTCGAAGTGTCAGGGTTTTGGACGAAAACTCATCTGTTACAAAAGGATTTCAATTTTTTAAACATATTTGAACTCAAGACTTTTTATGCATTCAATATGCACCATTCAAAGCCACATCATCACTTTTCAAACCTTTTCTGACTTCATTTGCTATTTTTCATGCATTTCATGATTTATTTTGAGCTAAAATGACCCTGAGATTGAAAAGCACTGCAAATGAACTCTAAAATGGTTGAAAATCGGCATGGTATCATAATTTCACCCACGTAGCATGTGCTAAAAAGTTTAGAGGGTTACGGCAAAAACTGGATGCACTTCGTGTACGAACTGGACAATCTCTTTCGAAGTGTCAGGGTTTTGGACTAAAACTCTTCTGTTACAAAAGGATTTCAATTTTTTAAACATATTTGAACTCAAGACTTTTTATGCATTCAATATGCACCATTCAAAGCCACATCATCACTTTTCAAACCTTTTCTGACTTCATTTGCTATTTTTCATGCATTTCATGATTTATTTTGAGCTAAAATGACCCTGAGATTGAAAAGCACTGCAAGTGAACTCTGAAATGGTTGAAAATTGGCATGGTATCATAATTTCACCCACGTAGCATGTGCTAAAAAGTTGAGAGGGTTACGGCAAAAACTGGATGCACTTCGTGTACGAACTGGACAATCTCTTTCGAAGTGTTAGGGTTTTGGACTAAAACTCTTCTGTTACAAAAGGATTTCCATTTTTTAAACATATTTGAACTCAAGACTTTTTATGCATTCAATATGCACCATTCAAAGCCACATCATCACTTTTCAAACCTTTTCTGACTTCATTTGCTATTTTTCATGCATTTCATGATTTATTTTGAGCTAAAATGACCCTGAGATTGAAAAGCACTGCAAATGAACTCTAAAATGGTTGAAAATCGGCTTGGTATCATAATTTCGCCCACGTAGCATGTGCTAAAAAGTTGAGAGGGTTACGGCAAAAACTGGATGCACTTCGTGTACGAACTGGACAATCTCTTTCGAAGTGTCAGGGTTTTGGACTAAAACTCTTCTATTACAAAAGGATTTCAATTTTTTAAACATATTTGAACTCAAGACTTTTTCTGCATTCAATATGCACCATTCAAAGCCACATCATCACTTTTCAAACCTTTTCTGACTTCATTTGCTATTTTTCATGCATTTCATGATTTATTTTGAGCTAAAATGACCCTGAGATTGAAAAGCACTGCAAGTGAACTCTGAAATGGTTGAAAATTGGCATGGTATCATAATTTCACCCACGTAGCATGTGCTAAAAAGTTGAGAGGGTTACGGCAAAAACTGGATGCACTTCGTGTACGAACTGGACAATCTCTTTCGAAGTGTCAGGGTTTTGGACGAAAACTCATCTGTTACAAAAGGATTTCAATTTTTTAAACATATTTGAACTCAAGACTTTTTATGCATTCAATATGCACCATTCAAAGCCACATCATCACTTTTCAAACCTTTTCTGACTTCATTTGCTATTTTTCATGCATTTCATGATTTATTTTGAGCTAAAATGACCCTGAGATTGAAAAGCACTGCAAATGAACTCTAAAATGGTTGAAAATCGGCATGGTATCATAATTTCACCCACGTAGCATGTGCTAAAAAGTTGAGAGGGTTACGGCAAAAACTGGATGCACTTCGTGTACGAACTGGACAATCTCTTTCGAAGTGTCAGGGTTTTGGACTAAAACTCTTCTGTTACAAAAGGATTTCAATTTTTTAAACATATTTGAACTCAAGACTTTTTCTGCATTCAATATGCACCATTCAAAGCCACATCATCACTTTTCAAACCTTTTCTGACTTTATTTGCTATTTTTCATGCATTTCATGATTTATTTTGAACTAAAATGACCCTGAGATTGAAAAGCACTGCAAATGAACTCTGAAATGGTTGAAAATTGCCATGGTATCATAATTTCACCCACGTAGCATGTGCTAAAAAGTTGAGAGGGTTACGGCAAAAACTGGATGCACTTCGTGTACGAACTGGACAATCTCTTTCGAAGTGTCAGGGTTTTGGACGAAAACTCATCTGTTACAAAAGGATTTCAATTTTTTAAACATATTTGAACTCAAGACTTTTTATGCATTCAATATGCACCATTCAAAGCCACATCATCACTTTTCAAACCTTTTCTGACTTCATTTGCTATTTTTCATGCATTTCATGATTTATTTTGAGCTAAAATGACCCTGAGATTGAAAAGCACTGCAAATGAACTCTAAAATGGTTGAAAATCGGCATGGTATCATAATTTCACCCACGTAGCATGTGCTAAAAAGTTGAGAGGGTTACGGCAAAAACTGGATGCACTTCGTGTACGAACTGGACAATCTCTTTCGAAGTGTCAGGGTTTTGGACGAAAACTCTTCTGTTACAAAAGGATTTCAATTTTTTAAACATATTTGAACTCAAGACTTTTTATGCATTCAATATGCACCATTCAAAGTCACATCATCACTTTTCAAACCTTTTCTGACTTCATTTGCTATTTTTCATGCATTTCATGATTTATTTTGAGCTAAAATGACCCTGAGATTGAAAAGCACTGCAAATGAACTCTGAAATGGTTGAAAATTGGCATGGTATCATAATTTCACCCACGTAGCATGTGCTAAAAAGTTGAGAGGGTTACGGCAAAAACTGGATGCACTTCGTGTACGAACTGGACAATCTCTTTCGAAGTGTCAGGGTTTTGGACGAAAACTCTTCTGTTACAAAAGGATTTCAATTTTTTAAACATATTTGAACTCAAGACTTTTTATGCATTCAATATGCACCATTCAAAGCCACATCATCACTTTTCAAACCTTTTCTGACTTCATTTGCTATTTTTCATGCATTTCATGATTTATTTTGAGCTAAAATGACCCTGAGATTGAAAAGCACTGCAAGTGAACTCTGAAATGGTTGAAAATTGGCATGGTATCATAATTTCACCCACGTAGCATGTGCTAAAAAGTTGAGAGGGTTACGGCAAAAACTGGATGCACTTCGTGTACGAACTGGACAATCTCTTTCGAAGTGTCAGGGTTTTGGACTAAAACTCTTCTGTTACAAAAGGATTTCAATTTTTTAAACATATTTGAACTCAAGACTTTTTATGCATTCAATATGCACCATTCAAAGCCACATCATCACTTTTCAAACCTTTTCTGACTTCATTTGCTATTTTTCATGCATTTCATGATTTATTTTGAGCTAAAATGACCCTGAGATTGAAAAGCACTGCAAATGAACTCTAAAATGGTTGAAAATCGGCATGGTATCATAATTTCACCCACGTAGCATGTGCTAAAAAGTTGAGAGGGTTACGGCAAAAACTGGATGCACTTCGTGTATGAACTGGACAATCTCTTTCGAAGTGTCAGGGTTTTGGACTAAAACTCTTCTGTTACAAAAGGATTTCAATTTTTTAAACATATTTGAACTCAAGACTTTTTCTGCATTCAATATGCACCATTCAAAGCCACATCATCACTTTTCAAACCTTTTCTGACTTCATTTGCTATTTTTCATGCATTTCATGATTTATTTTGAGCTAAAATGACCCTGTGATTGAAAAGCACTGCAAATGAACTCTGAAATGGTTGAAAATTGGCATGGTATCATAATTTCACCCACGTAGCATGTGCTAAAAAGTTGAGAGGGTTACGGCAAAAACTGGATGCACTTCGTGTACGAACTGGACAATCTCTTTCGAAGTGTCAGGGTTTTGGACGAAAACTCATCTGTTACAAAAGGATTTCAATTTTTTAAACATATTTGAACTCAAGACTTTTTATGCATTCAATATGCACCATTCAAAGCCACATCATCACTTTTCAAACCTTTTCTGACTTCATTTGCTATTTTTCATGCATTTCATGATTTATTTTGAGCTAAAATGACCCTGAGATTGAAAAGCACTGCAAATGAACTCTAAAATGGTTGAAAATCGGCATGGTATCATAATTTCACCCACGTAGCATGTGCTAAAAAGTTTAGAGGGTTACGGCAAAAACTGGATGCACTTCGTGTACGAACTGGACAATCTCTTTCGAAGTGTCAGGGTTTTGGACTAAAACTCTTCTGTTACAAAAGGATTTCAATTTTTTAAACATATTTGAACTCAAGACTTTTTCTGCATTCAATATGCACCATTCAAAGCCACATCATCACTTTTCAAACCTTTTCTGACTTCATTTGCTATTTTTCATGCATTTCATGATTTATTTTGAGCTAAAATGACCCTGTGATTGAAAAGCACTGCAAATGAACTCTGAAATGGTTGAAAATTGGCATGGTATCATAATTTCACCCACGTAGCATGTGCTAAAAAGTTGAGAGGGTTACGGCAAAAACTGGATGCACTTCGTGTACGAACTGGACAATCTCTTTCGAAGTGTCAGGGTTTTGGACGAAAACTCATCTGTTACAAAAGGATTTCAATTTTTTAAACATATTTGAACTCAAGACTTTTTATGCATTCAATATGCACCATTCAAAGCCACATCATCACTTTTCAAACCTTTTCTGACTTCATTTGCTATTTTTCATGCATTTCATGATTTATTTTGAGCTAAAATGACCCTGAGATTGAAAAGCACTGCAAATGAACTCTAAAATGGTTGAAAATCGGCATGGTATCATAATTTCACCCACGTAGCATGTGCTAAAAAGTTGAGAGGGTTACGGCAAAAACTGGATGCACTTCGTGTACGAACTGGACAATCTCTTTCGAAGTGTCAGGGTTTTGGACTAAAACTCTTCTGTTACAAAAGGATTTCAATTTTTTAAACATATTTGAACTCAAGACTTTTTCTGCATTCAATATGCACCATTCAAAGCCACATCATCACTTTTCAAACCTTTTCTGACTTCATTTGCTATTTTTCATGCATTTCATGATTTATTTTGAGCTAAAATGACCCTGAGATTGAAAAGCACTGCAAATGAACTCTAAAATGGTTGAAAATCGGCATGGTATCATAATTTCACCCACGTAGCATGTGCTAAAAAGTTGAGAGGGTTACGGCAAAAACTGGATGCACTTCGTGTACGAACTGGACAATCTCTTTCGAAGTGTCAGGGTTTTGGACGAAAACTCTTCTGTTACAAAAGGATTTCAATTTTTTAAACATATTTGAACTCAAGACTTTTTATGCATTCAATATGCACCATTCAAAGCCACATCATCACTTTTCAAACCTTTTCTGACTTCATTTGCTATTTTTCATGCATTTCATGATTTATTTTGAGCTAAAATGACCCTGAGATTGAAAAGCACTGCAAGTGAACTCTGAAATGGTTGAAAATCGGCATGGTATCATAATTTCACCCACGTAGCATGTGCTAAAAAGTTGAGAGGGTTACGGCAAAAACTGGATGCACTTCGTGTACGAACTGGACAATCTCTTTCGAAGTGTCAGGGTTTTGGACGAAAACTCTTCTGTTACAAAAGGATTTCAATTTTTTAAACATATTTGAACTCAAGACTTTTTATGCATTCAATATGCACCATTCAAAGCCACATCATCACTTTTCAAACCTTTTCTGACTTCATTTGCTATTTTTCATGCATTTCATGATTTATTTTGAGCTAAAATGACCCTGAGATTGAAAAGCACTGCAAATGAACTCTAAAATGGTTGAAAATCGGCATGGTATCATAATTTCACCCACGTAGCATGTGCTAAAAAGTTGAGAGGGTTACGGCAAAAACTGGATGCACTTCGTGTACGAACTGGACAATCTCTTTCGAAGTGTCAGGGTTTTGGACTAAAACTCTTCTGTTACAAAAGGATTTCAATTTTTTAAACATATTTGAACTCAAGACTTTTTCTGCATTCAATATGCACCATTCAAAGCCACATCATCACTTTTCAAACCTTTTCTGACTTCATTTGCTATTTTTCATGCATTTCATGATTTATTTTGAGCTAAAATGACCCTGTGATTGAAAAGCACTGCAAATGAACTCTGAAATGGTTGAAAATTGGCATGGTATCATAATTTCACCCACGTAGCATGTGCTAAAAAGTTGAGAGGGTTACGGCAAAAACTGGATGCACTTCGTGTACGAACTGGACAATCTCTTTCGAAGTGTCAGGGTTTTGGACGAAAACTCATCTGTTACAAAAGGATTTCAATTTTTTAAACATATTTGAACTCAAGACTTTTTATGCATTCAATATGCACCATTCAAAGCCACATCATCACTTTTCAAACCTTTTCTGACTTCATTTGCTATTTTTCATGCATTTCATGATTTATTTTGAGCTAAAATGACCCTGAGATTGAAAAGCACTGCAAATGAACTCTAAAATGGTTGAAAATCGGCATGGTATCATAATTTCACCCACGTAGCATGTGCTAAAAAGTTGAGAGGGTTACGGCAAAAACTGGATGCACTTCGTGTACGAACTGGACAATCTCTTTCGAAGTGTCAGGGTTTTGGACTAAAACTCTTCTGTTACAAAAGGATTTCAATTTTTTAAACATATTTGAACTCAAGACTTTTTCTGCATTCAATATGCACCATTCAAAGCCACATCATCACTTTTCAAACCTTTTCTGACTTCATTTGCTATTTTTCATGCATTTCATGATTTATTTTGAGCTAAAATGACCCTGAGATTGAAAAGCACTGCAAATGAACTCTAAAATGGTTGAAAATCGGCATGGTATCATAATTTCACCCACGTAGCATGTGCTAAAAAGTTGAGAGGGTTACGGCAAAAACTGGATGCACTTCACGTACGAACTGGACAATCTCTTTCGAAGTGTCAGGGTTTTGGACGAAAACTCTTCTGTTACAATAGGATTTCAATTTTTTAAACATATTTGAACTCAAGACTTTTTATGCATTCAATATGCACCATTCAAAGCCACATCATCACTTTTCAAACCTTTTCTGACTTCATATGCTATTTTTCATGCATTTCATGATTTATTTTGAGCTAAAATGTCCCTGAGATTGAAAAGCACTGCAAGTGAACTCTGAAATGGTTGAAAATCGGCATGGTATCATAATTTCACCCACGTAGCATGTGCTAAAAAGTTGAGAGGGTTACGGCAAAAACTGGATGCACTTCGTGTACGAACTGGACAATCTCTTTCGAAGTGTCAGGGTTTTGGACGAAAACTCTTCTGTTACAAAAGGATTTCAATTTTTTAAACATATTTGAACTCAAGACTTTTTATGCATTCAATATGCACCATTCAAAGCCACATCATCACTTTTCAAACCTTTTCTGACTTCATTTGCTATTTTTCATGCATTTCATGATTTATTTTGAGCTAAAATGACCCTGAGATTGAAAAGCACTGCAAATGAACTCTAAAATGGTTGAAAATCAGCATGGTATCATAATTTCACCCACGTAGCATGTGCTAAAAAGTTGAGAGGGTTACGGCAAAAACTGGATGCACTTCGTGTACGAACTGGACAATCTCTTTCGAAGTGTCAGGGTTTTGGACTAAAACTCTTCTGTTACAAAAGGATTTCAATTTTTTAAACATATTTGAACTCAAGACTTTTTCTGCATTCAATATGCACCATTCAAAGCCACATCATCACTTTTCAAACCTTTTCTGACTTCATTTGCTATTTTTCATGCATTTCATGATTTATTTTGAGCTAAAATGACCCTGTGATTGAAAAGCACTGCAAATGAACTCTGAAATGGTTGAAAATTGGCATGGTATCATAATTTCACCCACGTAGCATGTGCTAAAAAGTTGAGAGGGTTACGGCAAAAACTGGATGCACTTCGTGTACGAACTGGACAATCTCTTTCGAAGTGTCAGGGTTTTGGACGAAAACTCATCTGTTACAAAAGGATTTCAATTTTTTAAACATATTTGAACTTAAGACTTTTTATGCATTCAATATGCACCATTCAAAGACACATCATCACTTTTCAAACCTTTTCTGACTTCATTTGCTATTTTTCATGCATTTCATGATTTATTTTGAGCTAAAATGACCCTGAGATTGAAAAGCACTGCAAATGAACTCTAAAATGGTTGAAAATCGGCATGGTATCATAATTTCACCCACGTAGCATGTGCTAAAAAGTTGAGAGGGTTACGGCAAAAACTGGATGCACTTCGTGTACGAACTGGACAATCTCTTTCGAAGTGTCAGGGTTTTGGACGAAAACTCTTCTGTTACAAAAGGATTTCAATTTTTTAAACATATTTGAACTCAAGACTTTTTCTGCATTCAATATGCACCATTCAAAGCCACATCATCACTTTTCAAACCTTTTCTGACTTCATTTGCTATTTTTCATGCATTTCATGATTTATTTTGAGCTAAAATGACCCTGAGATTGAAAAGCACTGCAAATGAACTCTAAAATGGTTGAAAATCGGCATGGTATCATAATTTCACCCACGTAGCATGTGCTAAAAAGTTGAGAGGGTTACGGCAAAAACTGGATGCACTTCGTGTACGAACTGGACAATCTCTTTCGAAGTGTCAGGGTTTTGGACGAAAACTCATCTGTTACAAAAGGATTTCAATTTTTTAAACATATTTGAACTTAAGACTTTTTATGCATTCAATATGCACCATTCAAAGACACATCATCACTTTTCAAACCTTTTCTGACTTCATTTGCTATTTTTCATGCATTTCATGATTTATTTTGAGCTAAAATGACCCTGAGATTGAAAAGCACTGCAAATGAACTCTAAAATGGTTGAAAATCGGCATGGTATCATAATTTCACCCACGTAGCATGTGCTAAAAAGTTGAGAGGGTTACGGCAAAAACTGGATGCACTTCGTGTACGAACTGGACAATCTCTTTCGAAGTGTCAGGGTTTTGGACGAAAACTCTTCTGTTACAAAAGGATTTCAATTTTTTAAACATATTTGAACTCAAGACTTTTTCTGCATTCAATATGCACCATTCAAAGCCACATCATCACTTTTCAAACCTTTTCTGACTTCATTTGCTATTTTTCATGCATTTCATGATTTATTTTGAGCTAAAATGACCCTGAGATTGAAAAGCACTGCAAATGAACTCTAAAATGGTTGAAAATCGGCATGGTATCATAATTTCACCCACGTAGCATGTGCTAAAAAGTTGAGAGGGTTACGGCAAAAACTGGATGCACTTCGTGTACGAACTGGACAATCTCTTTCGAAGTGTCAGGGTTTTGGACGAAAACTCTTCTGTTACAAAAGGATTTCAATTTTTTAAACATATTTGAACTCAAGACTTTTTATGCATTCAATATGCACCATTCAAAGCCACATCATCACTTTTCAAACCTTTTCTGACTTCATTTGCTATTTTTCATGCATTTCATGATTTATTTTGAGCTAAAATGACCCTGAGATTGAAAAGCACTGCAAGTGAACTCTGAAATGGTTGAAAATTGGCATGGTATCATAATTTCACCCACGTAGCATGTGCTAAAAAGTTGAGAGGGTTACGGCAAAAACTGGATGCACTTCGTGTACGAACTGGACAATCTCTTTCGAAGTGTCAGGGTTTTGGACTAAAACTCTTCTGTTACAAAAGGATTTCAATTTTTTAAACATATTTGAACTCAAGACTTTTTATGCATTCAATATGCACCATTCAAAGCCACATCATCACTTTTCAAACCTTTTCTGACATCATTTGCTATTTTTCATGCATTTCATGATTTATTTTGAGCTAAAATGACCCTGAGATTGAAAAGCACTGCAAATGAACTCTAAAATGGTTGAAAATCGGCATGGTATCATAATTTCACCCACGTAGCATGTGCTAAAAAGTTGAGAGGGTTACGGCAAAAACTGGATGCACTTCGTGTACGAACTGGACAATCTCTTTCGAAGTGTCAGGGTTTTGGACTAAAACTCTTCTGTTACAAAAGGATTTCAATTTTTTTAAACATATTTGAACTCAAGACTTTTTCTGCATTCAATATGCACCATTCAAAGCCACATCATCACTTTTCAAACCTTTTCTGACTTCATTTGCTATTTTTCATGCATTTCATGATTTATTTTGAGCTAAAATGACCCTGTGATTGAAAAGCACTGCAAATGAACTCTGAAATGGTTGAAAATCGGCATGGTATCATAATTTCACCCACGTAGCATGTGCTAAAAAGTTGAGAGGGTTACGGCAAAAACTGGATGCACTTCGTGTACGAACTGGACAATCTCTTTCGAAGTGTCAGGGTTTTGGACGAAAACTCATCTGTTACAAAAGGATTTCAATTTTTTAAACATATTTGAACTCAAGACTTTTTATGCATTCAATATGCACCATTCAAAGACACATCATCACTTTTCAAACCTTTTCTGACTTCATTTGCTATTTTTCATGCATTTCATGATTTATTTTGAGCTAAAATGACCCTGAGATTGAAAAGCACTGCAAATGAACTCTAAAATGGTTGAAAATCGGCATGGTATCATAATTTCACCCACGTAGCATGTGCTAAAAAGTTGAAAGGGTTACGGCAAAAACTGGATGCACTTCGTGTACGAACTGGACAATCTCTTTCGAAGTGTCAGGGTTTTGGACGAAAACTCTTCTGTTACAAAAGGATTTCAATTTTTTAAACATATTTGAACTCAAGACTTTTTCTGCATTCAATATGCACCATTCAAAGCCACATCATCACTTTTCAAACCTTTTCTGACTTCATTTGCTATTTTTCATGCATTTCATGATTTATTTTGAGCTAAAATGACCCTGAGATTGAAAAGCACTGCAAATGAACTCTGAAATGGTTGAAAATTGGCATGGTATCATAATTTCACCCACGTAGCATGTGCTAAAAAGTTGAGAGGGTTACGGCAAAAACTGGATGCACTTCGTGTACGAACTGGACAATCTCTTTCGAAGTGTCAGGGTTTTGGACTAAAACTCTTCTGTTACAAAAGGATTTCAATTTTTTAAACATATTTGAACTCAAGACTTTTTATGCATTCAATATGCACCATTCAAAGCCACATCATCACTTTTCAAACCTTTTCTGACTTCATTTGCTATTTTTCATGCATTTCATGATTTATTTTGAGCTAAAATGACCCTGAGATTGAAAAGCACTGCAAATGAACTCTAAAATGGTTGAAAATCGGCATGGTATCATAATTTCACCCACGTAGCATGTGCTAAAAAGTTGAGAGGGTTACGGCAAAAACTGGATGCACTTCGTGTACGAACTGGACAATCTCTTTCGAAGTGTCAGGGTTTTGGACTAAAACTCTTCTGTTACAAAAGGATTTCAATTTTTTAAACATATTTGAACTCAAGACTTTTTCTGCATTCAATATGCACCATTCAAAGCCACATCATCACTTTTCAAACCTTTTCTGACTTCATTTGCTATTTTTCATGCATTTCATGATTTATTTTGAGCTAAAATGACCCTGTGATTGAAAAGCACTGCAAATGAACTCTGAAATGGTTGAAAATCGGCATGGTATCATAATTTCACCCACGTAGCATGTGCTAAAAAGTTGAGAGGGTTACGGCAAAAACTGGATGCACTTCGTGTACGAACTGGACAATCTCTTTCGAAGTGTCAGGGTTTTGGACGAAAACTCATCTGTTACAAAAGGATTTCAATTTTTTAAACATATTTGAACTCAAGACTTTTTATGCATTCAATATGCACCATTCAAAGACACATCATCACTTTTCAAACCTTTTCTGACTTCATTTGCTATTTTTCATGCATTTCATGATTTATTTTGAGCTAAAATGACCCTGAGATTGAAAAGCACTGCAAATGAACTCTAAAATGGTTGAAAATCGGCATGGTATCATAATTTCACCCACGTAGCATGTGCTAAAAAGTTGAAAGGGTTACGGCAAAAACTGGATGCACTTCGTGTACGAACTGGACAATCTCTTTCGAAGTGTCAGGGTTTTGGACGAAAACTCTTCTGTTACAAAAGGATTTCAATTTTTTAAACATATTTGAACTCAAGACTTTTTCTGCATTCAATATGCACCATTCAAAGCCACATCATCACTTTTCAAACCTTTTCTGACTTCATTTGCTATTTTTCATGCATTTCATGATTTATTTTGAGCTAAAATGACCCTGAGATTGAAAAGCACTGCAAATGAACTCTGAAATGGTTGAAAATTGGCATGGTATCATAATTTCACCCACGTAGCATGTGCTAAAAAGTTGAGAGGGTTACGGCAAAAACTGGATGCACTTCGTGTACGAACTGGACAATCTCTTTCGAAGTGTCAGGGTTTTGGACTAAAACTCTTCTGTTACAAAAGGATTTCAATTTTTTAAACATATTTGAACTCAAGACTTTTTATGCATTCAATATGCACCATTCAAAGCCACATCATCACTTTTCAAACCTTTTCTGACTTCATTTGCTATTTTTCATGCATTTCATGATTTATTTTGAGCTAAAATGACCCTGAGATTGAAAAGCACTGCAAATGAACTCTAAAATGATTGAAAATCGGCATGGTATCATAATTTCACCCACGTAGCATGTGCTAAAAAGTTGAGAGGGTTACGGAAAAAACTGGATGCACTTCGTGTACGAACTGGACAATCTCTTTCGAAGTGTCAGGGTTTTGGACTAAAACTCTTCTGTTACAAAAGGATTTCAATTTTTTAAACATATTTGAACTGAAGACTTTTTCTGCATTCAATATGCACCATTCAAAGCCACATCATCACTTTTCAAACCTTTTCTGACTTCATTTGCTGTTTTTCATGCATTTCATGATTTATTTTGAGCTAAAATGACCCTGAGATTGAAAAGCACTGCAAATGAACTCTAAAATGGTTGAAAATCGGCATGGTATCATAATTTCACCCACGTAGCATGTGCTAAAAAGTTGAGAGGGTTACGGCAAAAACTGGATGCACTTCGTGTACGAACTGGACAATCTCTTTCGAAGTGTCAGGGTTTTGGACGAAAACTCTTCTGTTACAAAAGGATTTCAATTTTTTAAACATATTTGAACTCAAGACTTTTTATGCATTCAATATGCACCATTCAAAGCCACATCATCACTTTTCAAACCTTTTCTGACTTCATTTGCTATTTTTCATGCATTTCATGATTTATTTTGAGCTAAAATGACCCTGAGATTGAAAAGCACTGCAAGTGAACTCTGAAATGGTTGAAAATTGGCATGGTATCATAATTTCACCCACGTAGCATGTGCTAAAAAGTTGAGAGGGTTACGGCAAAAACTGGATGCACTTCGTGTACGAACTGGACAATCTCTTTCGAAGTGTCAGGGTTTTGGACGAAAACTCATCTGTTACAAAAGGATTTCAATTTTTTAAACATATTTGAACTCAAGACTTTTTATGCATTCAATATGCACCATTCAAAGCCACATCATCACTTTTCAAACCTTTTCTGACTTCATTTGCTATTTTTCATGCATTTCATGATTTATTTTGAGCTAAAATGACCCTGAGATTGAAAAGCACTGCAAATGAACTCTAAAATGGTTGAAAATCGGCATGGTATCATAATTTCACCCACGTAGCATGTGCTAAAAAGTTGAGAGGGTTACGGCAAAAACTGGATGCACTTCGTGTACGAACTGGACAATCTCTTTCGAAGTGTCAGGGTTTTGGACTAAAACTCTTCTGTTACAAAAGGATTTCAATTTTTTAAACATATTTGAACTCAAGACTTTTTCTGCATTCAATATGCACCATTCAAAGCCACATCATCACTTTTCAAACCTTTTCTGACTTCATTTGCTATTTTTCATGCTTTTCATGATTTATTTTGAGCTAAAATGACCCTGAGATTGAAAAGCACTGCAAATGAACTCTAAAATGGTTGAAAATCGGCATGGTATCATAATTTCACCCACGTAGCATGTGCTAAAAAGTTGAGAGGGTTACGGCAAAAACTGGATGCACTTCGTGTACGAACTGGACAATCTCTTTCGAAGTGTCAGGGTTTTGGACTAAAACTCTTCTGTTACAAAAGGATTTCAATTTTTTAAACATATTTGAACTCAAGACTTTTTCTGCATTCAATATGCACCATTCAAAGCCACATCATCACTTTTCAAACCTTTTCTGACTTCATTTGCTATTTTTCATGCATTTCATGATTTATTTTGAGCTAAAATGACCCTGAGATTGAAAAGCACTGCAAATGAACTCTGAAATGGTTGAAAATTGGCATGGTATCATAATTTCACCCACGTAGCATGTGCTAAAAAGTTGAGAGGGTTACGGCAAAAACTGGATGCACTTCGTGTACGAACTGGACAATCTCTTTCGAAGTGTCAGGGTTTTGGACGAAAACTCATCTGTTACAAAAGGATTTCAATTTTTTAAACATATTTGAACTCAAGACTTTTTATGCATTCAATATGCACCATTCAAAGCCACATCATCACTTTTCAAACCTTTTCTGACTTCATTTGCTATTTTTCATGCATTTCATGATTTATTTTGAGCTAAAATGACCCTGAGATTGAAAAGCACTGCAAATGAACTCTAAAATGGTTGAAAATCGGCATGGTATCATAATTTCAGCCACGTAGCATGTGCTAAAAAGTTGAGAGGGTTACGGCAAAAACTGGATGCACTTCGTGTACGAACTGGACAATCTCTTTCGAAGTGTCAGGGTTTTGGACTAAAACTCTTCTGTTACAAAAGGATTTCAATTTTTTAAACATATTTGAACTCAAGACTTTTTCTGCATTCAATATGCACCATTCAAAGCCACATCATCACTTTTCAAACCTTTTCTGACTTCATTTGCTATTTTTCATGCATTTCATGATTTATTTTGAGCTAAAATGACCCTGAGATTGAAAAGCACTGCAAATGAACTCTAAAATGGTTGAAAATCGGCATGGTATCATAATTTCACCCACGTAGCATGTGCTAAAAAGTTGAGAGGGTTACGGCAAAAACTGGATGCACTTCGTGTACGAACTGGACAATCTCTTTCGAAGTGTCAGGGTTTTGGACTAAAACTCTTCTGTTACAAAAGGATTTCAATTTTTTAAACATATTTGAACTCAAGACTTTTTCTGCATTCAATATGCACCATTCAAAGCCACATCATCACTTTTCAAACCTTTTCTGACTTCATTTGCTATTTTTCATGCATTTCATGATTTATTTTGAGCTAAAATGACCCTGTGATTGAAAAGCACTGCAAATGAACTCTGAAATGGTTGAAAATCGGCATGGTATCATAATTTCACCCACGTAGCATGTGCTAAAAAGTTGAGAGGGTTACGGCAAAAACTGGATGCACTTCGTGTACGAACTGGACAATCTCTTTCGAAGTGTCAGGGTTTTGGACGAAAACTCATCTGTTACAAAAGGATTTCAATTTTTTAAACATATTTGAACTCAAGACTTTTTATGCATTCAATATGCACCATTCAAAGACACATCATCACTTTTCAAACCTTTTCTGACTTCATTTGCTATTTTTCATGCATTTCATGATTTATTTTGAGCTAAAATGACCCTGAGATTGAAAAGCACTGCAAATGAACTCTAAAATGGTTAAAAATCGGCATGGTATCATAATTTCACCCACGTAGCATGTGCTAAAAAGTTGAAAGGGTTACGGCAAAAACTGGATGCACTTCGTGTACGAACTGGACAATCTCTTTCGAAGTGTCAGGGTTTTGGACGAAAACTCTTCTGTTGCAAAAGGATTTCAATTTTTTAAACATATTTGAACTCAAGACTTTTTCTGCATTCAATATGCACCATTCAAAGCCACATCATCACTTTTCAAACCTTTTCTGACTTCATTTGCTATTTTTCATGCATTTCATGATTTATTTTGAGCTAAAATGACCCTGAGATTGAAAAGCACTGCAAATGAACTCTGAAATGGTTGAAAATTGGCATGGTATCATAATTTCACCCACGTAGCATGTGCTAAAAAGTTGAGAGGGTTACGGCAAAAACTGGATGCACTTCGTGTACGAACTGGACAATCTCTTTCGAAGTGTCAGGGTTTTGGACTAAAACTCTTCTGTTACAAAAGGATTTCAATTTTTTAAACATATTTGAACTCAAGACTTTTTCTGCATTCAATATGCACCATTCAAAGCCACATCATCACTTTTCAAACCTTTTCTGACTTCATTTGCTATTTTTCATGCATTTCATGATTTATTTTGAGCTAAAATGACCCTGAGATTGAAAAGCACTGCAAATGAACTCTAAAATGGTTGAAAATCGGCATGGTATCATAATTTCACCCACGTAGCATGTGCTAAAAAGTTGAGAGGGTTACGGCAAAAACTGGATGCACTTCGTGTACGAACTGGACAATCTCTTTCGAAGTGTCAGGGTTTTGGACTAAAACTCTTCTGTTACAAAAGGATTTCAATTTTTTAAACATATTTGAACTCAAGACTTTTTCTGCATTCAATATGCACCATTCAAAGCCACATCATCACTTTTCAAACCTTTTCTGACTTCATTTGCTATTTTTCATGCATTTCATGATTTATTTTGAGCTAAAATGACCCTGTGATTGAAAAGCACTGCAAATGAACTCTGAAATGGTTGAAAATCGGCATGGTATCATAATTTCACCCACGTAGCATGTGCTAAAAAGTTGAGAGGGTTACGGCAAAAACTGGATGCACTTCGTGTACGAACTGGACAATCTCTTTCGAAGTGTCAGGGTTTTGGACGAAAACTCATCTGTTACAAAAGGATTTCAATTTTTTAAACATATTTGAACTCAAGACTTTTTATGCATTCAATATGCACCATTCAAAGACACATCATCACTTTTCAAACCTTTTCTGAATTCATTTGCTATTTTTCATGCATTTCATGATTTATTTTGAGCTAAAATGACCCTGAGATTGAAAAGCACTGCAAATGAACTCTAAAATGGTTAAAAATCGGCATGGTATCATAATTTCACCCACGTAGCATGTGCTAAAAAGTTGAAAGGGTTACGGCAAAAACTGGATGCACTTCGTGTACGAACTGGACAATCTCTTTCGAAGTGTCAGGGTTTTGGACGAAAACTCTTCTGTTACAAAAGGATTTCAATTTTTTAAACATATTTGAACTCAAGACTTTTTCTGCATTCAATATGCACCATTCAAAGCCACATCATCACTTTTCAAACCTTTTCTGACTTCATTTGCTATTTTTCATGCATTTCATGATTTATTTTGAGCTAAAATGACCCTGAGATTGAAAAGCACTGCAAATGAACTCTGAAATGGTTGAAAATTGGCATGGTATCATAATTTCACCCACGTAGCATGTGCTAAAAAGTTGAGAGGGTTACGGCAAAAACTGGATGCACTTCGTGTACGAACTGGACAATCTCTTTCGAAGTGTCAGGGTTTTGGACTAAAACTCTTCTGTTACAAAAGGATTTCAATTTTTTAAACATATTTGAACTCAAGACTTTTTATGCATTCAATATGCACCATTCAAAGCCACATCATCACTTTTCAAACCTTTTCTGACTTCATTTGCTATTTTTCATGCATTTCATGATTTATTTTGAGCTAAAATGACCCTGAGATTGAAAAGCACTGCAAATGAACTCTAAAATGGTTGAAAATCGGCATGGTATCATAATTTCACCCACGTAGCATGTGCTAAAAAGTTGAGAGGGTTACGGCAAAAACTGGATGCACTTCGTGTACGAACTGGACAATCTCTTTCGAAGTGTCAGGGTTTTGGACTAAAACTCTTCTGTTACAAAAGGATTTCAATTTTTTAAACATATTTGAACTCAAGACTTTTTCTGCATTCAATATGCACCATTCAAAGCCACATCATCACTTTTCAAACCTTTTCTGACTTCATTTGCTATTTTTCATGCATTTCATGATTTATTTTGAGCTAAAATGACCCTGTGATTGAAAAGCACTGCAAATGAACTCTGAAATGGTTGAAAATCGGCATGGTATCATAATTTCACCCACGTAGCAAGTGCTAAAAAGTTGAGAGGGTTACGGCAAAAACTGGATGCACTTCGTGTACGAACTGGACAATCTCTTTCGAAGTGTCAGGGTTTTGGACGAAAACTCATCTGTTACAAAAGGATTTCAATTTTTTAAACATATTTGAACTCAAGACTTTTTATGCATTCAATATGCACCATTCAAAGACACATCATCACTTTTCAAACCTTTTCTGACTTCATTTGCTATTTTTCATGCATTTCATGATTTATTTTGAGCTAAAATGACCCTGAGATTGAAAAGCACTGCAAATGAACTCTAAAATGGTTGAAAATCGGCATGGTATCATAATTTCACCCACGTAGCATGTGCTAAAAAGTTGAAAGGGTTACGGCAAAAACTGGATGCACTTCGTGTACGAACTGGACAATCTCTTTCGAAGTGTCAGGGTTTTGGACGAAAACTCTTCTGTTACAAAAGGATTTCAATTTTTTAAACATATTTGAACTCAAGACTTTTTCTGCATTCAATATGCACCATTCAAAGCCACATCATCACTTTTCAAACCTTTTCTGACTTCATTTGCTATTTTTCATGCATTTCATGATTTATTTTGAGCTAAAATGACCCTGAGATTGAAAAGCACTGCAAATGAACTCTGAAATGGTTGAAAATTGGCATGGTATCATAATTTCACCCACGTAGCATGTGCTAAAAAGTTGAGAGGGTTACGGCAAAAACTGGATGCACTTCGTGTACGAACTGGACAATCTCTTTCGAAGTGTCAGGGTTTTGGACTAAAACTCTTCTGTTACAAAAGGATTTCAATTTTTTAAACATATTTGAACTCAAGACTTTTTATGCATTCAATATGCACCATTCAAAGCCACATCATCACTTTTCAAACCTTTTCTGACTTCATTTGCTATTTTTCATGCATTTCATGATTTATTTTGAGCTAAAATGACCCTGAGATTGAAAAGCACTGCAAATGAACTCTAAAATGATTGAAAATCGGCATGGTATCATAATTTCACCCACGTAGCATGTGCTAAAAAGTTGAGAGGGTTACGGAAAAAACTGGATGCACTTCGTGTACGAACTGGACAATCTCTTTCGAAGTGTCAGGGTTTTGGACTAAAACTCTTCTGTTACAAAAGGATTTCAATTTTTTAAACATATTTGAACTGAAGACTTTTTCTGCATTCAATATGCACCATTCAAAGCCACATCATCACTTTTCAAACCTTTTCTGACTTCATTTGCTGTTTTTCATGCATTTCATGATTTATTTTGAGCTAAAATGACCCTGAGATTGAAAAGCACTGCAAATGAACTCTAAAATGGTTGAAAATCGGCATGGTATCATAATTTCACCCACGTAGCATGTGCTAAAAAGTTGAGAGGGTTACGGCAAAAACTGGATGCACTTCGTGTACGAACTGGACAATCTCTTTCGAAGTGTCAGGGTTTTGGACGAAAACTCTTCTGTTACAAAAGGATTTCAATTTTTTAAACATATTTGAACTCAAGACTTTTTATGCATTCAATATGCACCATTCAAAGCCACATCATCACTTTTCAAACCTTTTCTGACTTCATTTGCTATTTTTCATGCATTTCATGATTTATTTTGAGCTAAAATGACCCTGAGATTGAAAAGCACTGCAAGTGAACTCTGAAATGGTTGAAAATTGGCATGGTATCATTATTTCACCCACGTAGCATGTGCTAAAAAGTTGAGAGGGTTACGGCAAAAACTGGATGCACTTCGTGTACGAACTGGACAATCTCTTTCGAAGTGTCAGGGTTTTGGACGAAAACTCATCTGTTACAAAAGGATTTCAATTTTTTAAACATATTTGAACTCAAGACTTTTTATGCATTCAATATGCACCATTCAAAGCCACATCATCACTTTTCAAACCTTTTCTGACTTCATTTGCTATTTTTCATGCATTTCATGATTTATTTTGAGCTAAAATGACCCTGAGATTGAAAAGCACTGCAAATGAACTCTAAAATGGTTGAAAATCGGCATGGTATCATAATTTCACCCACGTAGCATGTGCTAAAAAGTTGAGAGGGTTACGGCAAAAACTGGATGCACTTCGTGTACGAACTGGACAATCTCTTTCGAAGTGTCAGGGTTTTGGACTAAAACTCTTCTGTTACAAAAGGATTTCAATTTTTTAAACATATTTGAACTCAAGACTTTTTCTGCATTCAATATGCACCATTCAAAGCCACATCATCACTTTTCAAACCTTTTCTGACTTCATTTGCTATTTTTCATGCTTTTCATGATTTATTTTGAGCTAAAATGACCCTGAGATTGAAAAGCACTGCAAATGAACTCTAAAATGGTTGAAAATCGGCATGGTATCATAATTTCACCCACGTAGCATGTGCTAAAAAGTTGAGAGGGTTACGGCAAAAACTGGATGCACTTCGTGTACGAACTGGACAATCTCTTTCGAAGTGTCAGGGTTTTGGACTAAAACTCTTCTGTTACAAAAGGATTTCAATTTTTTAAACATATTTGAACTCAAGACTTTTTCTGCATTCAATATGCACCATTCAAAGCCACATCATCACTTTTCAAACCTTTTCTGACTTCATTTGCTATTTTTCATGCATTTCATGATTTATTTTGAGCTAAAATGACCCTGAGATTGAAAAGCACTGCAAATGAACTCTGAAATGGTTGAAAATTGGCATGGTATCATAATTTCACCCACGTAGCATGTGCTAAAAAGTTGAGAGGGTTACGGCAAAAACTGGATGCACTTCGTGTACGAACTGGACAATCTCTTTCGAAGTGTCAGGGTTTTGGACGAAAACTCATCTGTTACAAAAGGATTTCAATTTTTTAAACATATTTGAACTCAAGACTTTTTATGCATTCAATATGCACCATTCAAAGCCACATCATCACTTTTCAAACCTTTTCTGACTTCATTTGCTATTTTTCATGCATTTCATGATTTATTTTGAGCTAAAATGACCCTGAGATTGAAAAGCACTGCAAATGAACTCTAAAATGGTTGAAAATCGGCATGGTATCATAATTTCAGCCACGTAGCATGTGCTAAAAAGTTGAGAGGGTTACGGCAAAAACTGGATGCACTTCGTGTACGAACTGGACAATCTCTTTCGAAGTGTCAGGGTTTTGGACTAAAACTCTTCTGTTACAAAAGGATTTCAATTTTTTAAACATATTTGAACTCAAGACTTTTTCTGCATTCAATATGCACCATTCAAAGCCACATCATCACTTTTCAAACCTTTTCTGACTTCATTTGCTATTTTTCATGCATTTCATGATTTATTTTGAGCTAAAATGACCCTGAGATTGAAAAGCACTGCAAATGAACTCTAAAATGGTTGAAAATCGGCATGGTATCATAATTTCACCCACGTAGCATGTGCTAAAAAGTTGAGAGGGTTACGGCAAAAACTGGATGCACTTCGCGTACGAACTGGACAATCTCTTTCGAAGTGTCAGGGTTTTGGACGAAAACTCTTCTGTTACAAAAGGATTTCAATTTTTTAAACATATTTGAACTCAAGACTTTTTATGCATTCAATATGCACCATTCAAAGCCACATCATCACTTTTCAAACCTTTTCTGACTTCATTTGCTGTTTTTCATGCATTTCATGATTTATTTTGAGCTAAAATGACCCTGAGATTGAAAAGCACTGCAAATGAACTCTAAAATGGTTGAAAATCGGCATGGTATCATAATTTCACCCACGTAGCATGTGCTAAAAAGTTGAGAGGGTTACGGCAAAAACTGGATGCACTTCGTGTACGAACTGGACAATCTCTTTCGAAGTGTCAGGGTTTTGGACGAAAACTCTTCTGTTACAAAAGGATTTCAATTTTTTAAACATATTTGAACTCAAGACTTTTTATGCATTCAATATGCACCATTAAAAGCCACATCATCACTTTTCAAACCTTTTCTGACTTCATTTGCTGTTTTTCATGCATTTCATGATTTATTTTGAGCTAAAATGACCCTGAGATTGAAAAGCACTGCAAGTGAACTCTGAAATGGTTGAAAATTGGCATGGTATCATAATTTCACCCACGTAGCATGTGCTAAAAAGTTGAGAGGGTTACGGCAAAAACTGGATGCACTTCGTGTACGAACTGGACAATCTCTTTCGAAGTGTCAGGGTTTTGGACGAAAACTCTTCTGTTACAAAAGGATTTCAATTTTTTAAACATATTTGAACTCAAGACTTTTTATGCATTCAATATGCACCATTCAAAGCCACATCATCACTTTTCAAACCTTTTCTGACTTCATTTGCTATTTTTCATGCATTTCATGATTTATTTTGAGCTAAAATGACCCTGAGATTGAAAAGCACTGCAAGTGAACTCTGAAATGGTTGAAAATCGGCATGGTATCATAATTTCACCCACGTAGCATGTGCTAAAAAGTTGAGAGGGTTACGGCAAAAACTGGATGCACTTCGTGTACGAACTGGACAATCTCTTTCGAAGTGTCAGGGTTTTGGACTAAAACTCATCTGTTACAAAAGGATTTCAATTTTTTAAACATATTTGAACTCAAGACTTTTTATGCATTCAATATGCACCATTCAAAGCCACATCATCACTTTTCAAACCTTTTCTGACTTCATTTGCTATTTTTCATGCATTTCATGATTTATTTTGAGCTAAAATGACCCTGAGATTGAAAAGCACTGCAAATGAACTCTGAAATGGTTGAAAATCGGCATGGTATCATAATTTCACCCACGTAGCATGTGCTAAAAAGTTGAGAGGGTTACGGCAAAAACTGGATGCACTTCGTGTACGAACTGGACAATCTCTTTCGAAGTGTCAGGGTTTTGGACGAAAACTCATCTGTTACAAAAGGATTTCAATTTTTTAAACATATTTGAACTCAAGACTTTTTATGCATTCAATATGCACCATTCAAAGCCACATCATCACTTTTCAAACCTTTTCTGACTTCATTTGCTATTTTTCATGCATTTCATGATTTATTTTGAGCTAAAATGACCCTGAGATTGAAAAGCACTGCAAATGAACTCTAAAATGGTTGAAAATCGGCATGGTATCATAATTTCACCCACGTAGCATGTGCTAAAAAGTTGAGAGGGTTACGGCAAAAACTGGATGCACTTCGTGTACGAACTGGACAATCTCTTTCGAAGTGTCAGGGTTTTGGACTAAAACTCTTCTGTTACAAAAGGATTTCAATTTTTTAAACATATTTGAACTCAAGACTTTTTCTGCATTCAATATGCACCATTCAAAGCCACATCATCACTTTTCAAACCTTTTCTGACTTCATTTGCTATTTTTCATGCATTTCATGATTTATTTTGAGCTAAAATGACCCTGAGATTGAAAAGCACTGCAAATGAACTCTAAAATGGTTGAAAATCGGCATGGTATCATAATTTCACCCACGTAGCATGTGCTAAAAAGTTGAGAGGGTTACGGCAAAAACTGGATGCACTTCGCGTACGAACTGGACAATCTCTTTCGAAGTGTCAGGGTTTTGGACGAAAACTCTTCTGTTACAAAAGGATTTCAATTTTTTAAACATATTTGAACTCAAGACTTTTTATGCATTCAATATGCACCATTCAAAGCCACATCATCACTTTTCAAACCTTTTCTGACTTCATTTGCTGTTTTTCATGCATTTCATGATTTATTTTGAGCTAAAATGACCCTGAGATTGAAAAGCACTGCAAATGAACTCTAAAATGATTGAAAATCGGCATGGTATCATAATTTCACCCACGTAGCATGTGCTAAAAAGTTGAGAGGGTTACGGCAAAAACTGGATGCACTTCGCGTACGAACTGGACAATCTCTTTCGAAGTGTCAGGGTTTTGGACGAAAACTCTTCTGTTACAAAAGGATTTCAATTTTTTAAACATATTTGAACTCAAGACTTTTTATGCATTCAATATGCACCATTCAAAGACACATCATCACTTTTCAAACCTTTTCTGACTTCATTTGCTATTTTTCATGCATTTCATGATTTATTTTGAGCTAAAATGACCCTGAGATTGAAAAGCACTGCAAATGAACTCTAAAATGGTTGAAAATCGGCATGGTATCATAATTTCACCCACGTAGCATGTGCTAAAAAGTTGAGAGGGTTACGGCAAAAACTGGATGCACTTCGTGTACGAACTGGACAATCTCTTTCGAAGTGTCAGGGTTTTGGACGAAAACTCTTCTGTTACAAAAGGATTTCAATTTTTTAAACATATTTGAACTCAAGACTTTTTCTGCATACAATATGCACCATTCAAAGACACATCATCACTTTTCAAACCTTTTCTGACTTCATTTGCTATTTTTCATGCATTTCATGATTTATTTTGAGCTAAAATGACCCTGAGATTGAAAAGCACTGCAAATGAACTCTAAAATGGTTGAAAATCGGCATGGTATCATAATTTCACCCACGTAGCATGTGCTAAAAAGTTGAGAGGGTTACGGCAAAAACTGGATGCACTTCGTGTACGAACTGGACAATCTCTTTCGAAGTGTCAGGGTTTTGGACGAAAACTCTTCTGTTACAAAAGGATTTCAATTTTTTAAACATATTTGAACTCAAGACTTTTTCTGCATTCAATATGCACCATTCAAAGCCACATCATCACTTTTCAAACCTTTTCTGACTTCATTTGCTATTTTTCATGCATTTCATGATTTATTTTGAGCTAAAATGACCCTGAGATTGAAAAGCACTGCAAATGAACTCTGAAATGGTTGAAAATTGGCATGGTATCATAATTTCACCCACGTAGCATGTGCTAAAAAGTTGAGAGGGTTACGGCAAAAACTGGATGCACTTCGTGTACGAACTGGACAATCTCTTTCGAAGTGTCAGGGTTTTGGACTAAAACTCTTCTGTTACAAAAGGATTTCAATTTTTTAAACATATTTGAACTAAAGACTTTTTCTGCATTCAATATGCACCATTCAAAGCCACATCATCACTTTTCAAACCTTTTCTGACTTCATTTGCTATTTTTCATGCATTTCATGATTTATTTTGAGCTAAAATGACCCTGTGATTGAAAAGCACTGCAAATGAACTCTGAAATGGTTGAAAATCGGCATGGTATCATAATTTCACCCACGTAGCATGTGCTAAAAAGTTGAGAGGGTTACGGCAAAAACTGGATGCACTTCGTGTACGAACTGGACAATCTCTTTCGAAGTGTCAGGGTTTTGGACGGAAACTCATCTGTTACAAAAGGATTTCAATTTTTTAAACATATTTGAACTCAAGACTTTTTCTGCATTCAATATGCACCATTCAAAGACACATCATCACTTTTCAAACCTTTTCTGACTTCATTTGCTATTTTTCATGCATTTCATGATTTATTTTGAGCTAAAATGACCCTGAGATTGAAAAGCACTGCAAATGAACTCTAAAATGGTTGAAAATCGGCATGGTATCATAATTTCACCCACGTAGCATGTGCTAAAAAGTTGAGAGGGTTACGGCAAAAACTGGATGCACTTCGTGTACGAACTGGACAATCTCTTTCGAAGTGTCAGGGTTTTGGACGAAAACTCTTCTGTTACAAAAGGATTTCAATTTTTTAAACATATTTGAACTCAAGACTTTTTCTGCATTCAATATGCACCATTCAAAGCCACATCATCACTTTTCAAACCTTTTCTGACTTCATTTGCTATTTTTCATGCATTTCATGATTTATTTTGAGCTAAAATGACCCTGAGATTGAAAAGCACTGCAAATGAACTCTAAAATGGTTGAAAATCGGCATGGTATCATAATTTCACCCACGTAGCATGTGCTAAAAAGTTGAGAGGGTTACGGCAAAAACTGGATGCACTTCGTGTACGAACTGGACAATCTCTTTCGAAGTGTCAGGGTTTTGGACGAAAACTCTTCTGTTACAAAAGGATTTCAATTTTTTAAACATATTTGAACTCAAGACTTTTTATGCATTCAATATGCACCATTCAAAGCCACATCATCACTTTTCAAACCTTTTCTGACTTCATTTGCTATTTTTCATGCATTTCATGATTTATTTTGAGCTAAAATGACCCTGAGATTGAAAAGCACTGCAAATGAACTCTAAAATGGTTGAAAATCGGCATGGTATCATAATTTCACCCACGTAGCATGTGCTAAAAAGTTGAGAGGGTTACGGCAAAAACTGGATGCACTTCGCGTACGAACTGGACAATCTCTTTCGAAGTGTCAGGGTTTTGGACGAAAACTCTTCTGTTACAAAAGGATTTCAATTTTTTAAACATATTTGAACTCAAGACTTTTTATGCATTCAATATGCACCATTCAAAGCCACATCATCACTTTTCAAACCTTTTCTGACTTCATTTGCTGTTTTTCATGCATTTCATGATTTATTTTGAGCTAAAATGACCCTGAGATTGAAAAGCACTGCAAATGAACTCTAAAATGGTTGAAAATCGGCATGGTATCATAATTTCACCCACGTAGCATGTGCTAAAAAGTTGAGAGGGTTACGGCAAAAACTGGATGCACTTCGCGTACGAACTGGACAATCTCTTTCGAAGTGTCAGGGTTTTGGACGAAAACTCTTCTGTTACAAAAGGATTTCAATTTTTTAAACATATTTGAACTCAAGACTTTTTCTGCATTCAATATGCACCATTCAAAGACACATCATCACTTTTCAAACCTTTTCTGACTTCATTTGCTATTTTTCATGCATTTCATGATTTATTTTGAGCTAAAATGACCCTGAGATTGAAAAGCACTGCAAATGAACTCTAAAATGGTTGAAAATCGGCATGGTATCATAATTTCACCCACGTAGCATGTGCTAAAAAGTTGAGAGGGTTACGGCAAAAACTGGATGCACTTCGTGTACGAACTGGACAATCTCTTTCGAAGTGTCAGGGTTTTGGACGAAAACTCTTCTGTTACAAAAGGATTTCAATTTTTTAAACATATTTGAACTCAAGACTTTTTCTGCATTCAATATGCACCATTCAAAGCCACATCATCACTTTTCAAACCTTTTCTGACTTCATTTGCTATTTTTCATGCATTTCATGATTTATTTTGAGCTAAAATGACCCTGAGATTGAAAAGCACTGCAAATGAACTCTAAAATGGTTGAAAATCGGCACGGTATCATAATTTCACCCACGTAGCATGTGCTAAAAAGTTGAGAGGGTTACGGCAAAAACTGGATGCACTTCGTGTACGAACTGGACAATCTCTTTCGAAGTGTCACGGTTTTGGACTAAAACTCTTCTGTTACAAAAGGATTTCAATTTTTTAAACATATTTGAACTCAAGACATTTTATGCATTCAATATGCACCATTCAAAGCCACATCATCACTTTTCAAACCTTTTCTGACTTCATTTGCTATTTTTCATGCATTTCATGATTTATTTTGAGCTAAAATGACCCTGAGATTGAAAAGCACTGCAAATGAACTCTAAAATGGTTGAAAATCGGCATGGTATCATAATTTCACCCACGTAGCATGTGCTAAAAAGTTGAGAGGGTTACGGCAAAAACTGGATGCACTTCGTGTACGAACTGGACAATCTCTTTCGAAGTGTCAGGGTTTTGGACTAAAACTCTTCTGTTACAAAAGGATTTCAATTTTTTAAACATATTTGAACTCAAGACTTTTTCTGCATTCAATATGCACCATTCAAAGCCACATCATCACTTTTCAAACCTTTTCTGACTTCATTTGCTATTTTTCATGCATTTCATGATTTATTTTGAGCTAAAATGACCCTGAGATTGAAAAGCACTGCAAATGAACTCTAAAATGGTTGAAAATCGGCATGGTATCATAATTTCACCCACGTAGCATGTGCTAAAAAGTTGAGAGGGTTACGGCAAAAACTGGATGCACTTCGTGTACGAACTGGACAATCTCTTTCGAAGTGTCAGGGTTTTGGACGAAAACTCTTCTGTTACAAAAGGATTTCAATTTTTTAAACATATTTGAACTCAAGACTTTTTCTGCATTCAATATGCACCATTCAAAGCCACATCATCACTTTTCAAACCTTTTCTGACTTCATTTGCTATTTTTCATGCATTTCATGATTTATTTTGAGCTAAAATGACCCTGTGATTGAAAAGCACTGCAAATGAACTCTGAAATGGTTGAAAATCGGCATGGTATCATAATTTCACCCACGTAGCATGTGCTAAAAAGTTGAGAGGGTTACGGCAAAAACTGGATGCACTTCGTGTACGAACTGGACAATCTCTT
Organism: Elymus sibiricus; assembly: GCA_039707655.1. Taxonomy (NCBI): domain Eukaryota; kingdom Viridiplantae; phylum Streptophyta; class Magnoliopsida; order Poales; family Poaceae; genus Elymus; species Elymus sibiricus. Next base: position 511,449,868 of record CM077669.1, read on the forward strand.
TCGAAGTGTCAGGGTTTTGGACGAAAACTCATCTGTTACAAAAGGATTTCAATTTTTTAAACATATTTGAACTCAAGACTTTTTATGCATTCAATATGCACCATTCAAAGCCACATCATCACTTTTCAAACCTTTTCTGACTTCATTTGCTATTTTTCATGCATTTCATGATTTATTTTGAGCTAAAATGACCCTGAGATTGAAAAGCACTGCAAATGAACTCTAAAATGGTTGAAAATCGGCATGGTATCATAATTTCACCCACGTAGCATGTGCTAAAAAGTTGAGAGGGTTACGGCAAAAACTGGATGCACTTCGTGTACGAACTGGACAATCTCTTTCGAAGTGTCAGGGTTTTGGACTAAAACTCTTCTGTTACAAAAGGATTTCAATTTTTTAAACATATTTGAACTCAAGAATTTTTATGCATTCAATATGCACCATTCAAAGCCACATCATCACTTTTCAAACCTTTTCTGACTTCATTTGCTATTTTTCATGCATTTCATGATTTATTTTGAGCTAAAATGACCTTGAGATTGAAAAGCACTGCAAATGAACTCTAAAATGGTTGAAAATCGGCACGGTATCATAATTTCACCCACGTAGCATGTGCTAAAAAGTTGAGAGGGTTACGGCAAAAACTGGATGCACTTCGTGTACGAACTGGACAATCTCTTTCGAAGTGTCAGGGTTTTGGACTAAAACTCTTCTGTTACAAAAGGATTTCAATTTTTTAAACATATTTGAACTCAAGACTTTTTCTGCATTCAATATGCACCATTCAAAGCCACATCATCACTTTTCAAACCTTTTCTGACTTCATTTGCTATTTTTCATGCATTTCATGATTTATTTTGAGCTAAAATGACCCTGTGATTGAAAAGCACTGCAAATGAACTCTGAAATGGTTGAAAATCGGCATGGTATCATAATTTCACCCACGTAGCATGTGCTAAAAAGTTGAGAGGGTTACGGCAAAAACTGGATGCACTTCGTGTACGAACTGGACAATCTCTTTCGAAGTGTCAGGGTTTTGGACGAAAACTCATCTGTTACAAAAGGATTTCAATTTTTTAAACATATTTGAACTCAAGACTTTTTATGCATTCAATATGCACCATTCAAAGCCACATCATCACTTTTCAAACCTTTTCTGACTTCATTTGCTATTTTTCATGCATTTCATGATTTATTTTGAGCTAAAATGACCCTGAGATTGAAAAGCACTGCAAATGAACTCTAAAATGGTTGAAAATCGGCACGGTATCATAATTTCACCCACGTAGCATGTGCTAAAAAGTTGAGAGGGTGACGGCAAAAACTGGATGCACTTCGTGTACGAACTGGACAATCTCTTTCGAAGTGTCACGGTTTTGGACTAAAACTCTTCTGTTACAAAAGGATTTCAATTTTTTAAACATATTTGAACTCAAGACATTTTATGCATTCAATATGCACCATTCAAAGCCACATCATCACTTTTCAAACCTTTTCTGACTTCATTTGCTATTTTTCATGCATTTCATGATTTATTTTGAGCTAAAATGACCCTGAGATTGAAAAGCACTGCAAATGAACTCTAAAATGGTTGAAAATCGGCATGGTATCATAATTTCACCCACGTAGCATGTGCTAAAAAGTTGAGAGGGTGACGGCAAAAACTGGATGCACTTCGTGTACGAACTGGACAATCTCTTTCGAAGTGTCAGGGTTTTGGACGAAAACTCTTCTGTTACAAAAGGATTTCAATTTTTTAAACATATTTGAACTCAAGACTTTTTCTGCATTCAATATGCACCATTCAAAGCCACATCATCACTTTTCAAACCTTTTCTGACTTCATTTGCTATTTTTCATGCATTTCATGATTTATTTTGAGCTAAAATGACCCTGAGATTGAAAAGCACTGCAAATGAACTCTAAAATGGTTGAAAATCGGCATGGTATCATAATTTCACCCACGTAGCATGTGCTAAAAAGTTGAGAGGGTTACGGCAAAAACTGGATGCACTTCGTGTACGAACTGGACAATCTCTTTCGAAGTGTCAGGGTTTTGGACTAAAACTCTTCTGTTACAAAAGGATTTCAATTTTTTAAACATATTTGAACTCAAGACTTTTTATGCATTCAATATGCACCATTCAAAGCCACATCATCACTTTTCAAACCTTTTCTGACTTCATTTGCTATTTTTCATGCATTTCATGATTTATTTTGAGCTAAAATGACCCTGAGATTGAAAAGCACTGCAAATGAACACTGAAATGGTTGAAAATTGGCATGGTATCATAATTTCACCGACGTAGCATGTGCTAAAAAGTTGAGAGGGTTACGGCAAAAACTGGATGCACTTCGTGTACGAACTGGACAATCTCTTTCGAAGTGTCAGGGTTTTGGACGAAAACACATCTGTTACAAAAGGATTTCAATTTTTTAAACATATTTGAACTCAAGACTTTTTATGCATTCAATATGCACCATTCAAAGCCACATCATCACTTTTCAAACCTTTTCTGACTTCATTTGCTATTTTTCATGCATTTCATGATTTATTTTGAGCTAAAATGACCCTTAGATTGAAAAGCACTGCAAGTGAACTCTGAAATGGTTGAAAATCGGCATGGTATCATAATTTCACCCACGTAGCATGTGCTAAAAAGTTGAGAGGGTTACGGCAAAAACTGGATGCACATCGTGTACGAACTGGACAATCTCTTTCGAAGTGTCAGGGTTTTGGACTAAAACTCTTCTGTTACAAAAGGATTTCAATTTTTTAAACATATTTGAACTCAAGAATTTTTATGCATTCAATATGCACCATTCAAAGCCACATCATCACTTTTCAAACCTTTTCTGACTTCATTTGCTATTTTTCATGCATTTCATGATTTATTTTGAGCTAAAATGACCTTGAGATTGAAAAGCACTGCAAATGAACTCTAAAATGGTTGAAAATCGGCATGGTATCATAATTTCACCCACATAGCATGTGCTAAAAAGTTGAGAGGGTTACGGCAAAAACTGGATGCACTTCGTGTACGAACTGGACAATCTCTTTCGAAGTGTCAGGGTTTTGGACTAAAACTCTTCTGTTACAAAAGGATTTCAATTTTTTAAACATATTTGAACTCAAGACTTTTTCTGCATTCAATATGCACCATTCAAAGCCACATCATCACTTTTCAAACCTTTTCTGACTTCATTTGCTATTTTTCATGCATTTCATGATTTATTTTGAGCTAAAATGACCCTGTGATTGAAAAGCACTGCAAATGAACTCTGAAATGGTTGAAAATCGGCATGGTATCATAATTTCACCCACGTAGCATGTGCTAAAAAGTTGAGAGGGTTACGGCAAAAACTGGATGCACTTCGTGTACGAACTGGACAATCTCTTTCGAAGTGTCAGGGTTTTGGACGAAAACTCATCTGTTACAAAAGGATTTCAATTTTTTAAACATATTTGAACTCAAGACTTTTTATGCATTCAATATGCACCATTCAAAGACACATCATCACTTTTCAAACCTTTTCTGACTTCATTTGCTATTTTTCATGCATTTCATGATTTATTTTGAGCTAAAATGACCCTGAGATTGAAAAGCACTGCAAATGAACTCTAAAATGGTTGAAAATCGGCATGGTATCATAATTTCACCCACGTAGCATGTGCTAAAAAGTTGAGAGGGTTACGGCAAAAACTGGATGCACTTCGTGTACGAACTGGACAATCTCTTTCGAAGTGTCAGGGTTTTGGACTAAAACTCTTCTGTTACAAAAGGATTTCAATTTTTTAAACATATTTGAACTCAAGACTTTTTATGCATTCAATATGCACCATTCAAAGCCACATCATCACTTTTCAAACCTTTTCTGACTTCATTTGCTATTTTTCAAGCATTTCATGATTTATTTTGAGCTAAAATGACCCTGAGATTGAAAAGCACTGCAAATGAACACTGAAATGGTTGAAAATTGGCATGGTATCATAATTTCACCGACGTAGCATGTGCTAAAAAGTTGAGAGGGTTACGGCAAAAACTGGATGCACTTCGTGTACGAACTGGACAATCTCTTTCGAAGTGTCAGGGTTTTGGACGAAAACACATCTGTTACAAAAGGATTTCAATTTTTTAAACATATTTGAACTCAAGACTTTTTATGCATTCAATATGCACCATTCAAAGCCACATCATCACTTTTCAAACCTTTTCTGACTTCATTTGCTATTTTTCATGCATTTCATGATTTATTTTGAGCTAAAATGACCCTGAGATTGAAAAGCACTGCAAGTGAACTCTGAAATGGTTGAAAATCGGCATGGTATCATAATTTCACCCACGTAGCATGTGCTAAAAAGTTGAGAGGGTTACGGCAAAAACTGGATGCACATCGTGTACGAACTGGACAATCTCTTTCGAAGTGTCAGGGTTTTGGACTAAAACTCTTCTGTTACAAAAGGATTTCAATTTTTTAAACATATTTGAACTCAAGAATTTTTATGCATTCAATATGCACCATTCAAAGCCACATCATCACTTTTCAAACCTTTTCTGACTTCATTTGCTATTTTTCATGCATTTCATGATTTATTTTGAGCTAAAATGACCTTGAGATTGAAAAGCACTGCAAATGAACTCTAAAATGGTTGAAAATCGGCATGGTATCATAATTTCACCCACATAGCATGTGCTAAAAAGTTGAGAGGGTTACGGCAAAAACTGGATGCACTTCGTGTACGAACTGGACAATCTCTTTCGAAGTGTCAGGGTTTTGGACTAAAACTCTTCTGTTACAAAAGGATTTCAATTTTTTAAACATATTTGAACTCAAGACTTTTTCTGCATTCAATATGCACCATTCAAAGCCACATCATCACTTTTCAAACCTTTTCTGACTTCATTTGCTATTTTTCATGCATTTCATGATTTATTTTGAGCTAAAATGACCCTGTGATTGAAAAGCACTGCAAATGAACTCTGAAATGGTTGAAAATCGGCATGGTATCATAATTTCACCCACGTAGCATGTGCTAAAAAGGTGAGAGGGTTACGGCAAAAACTGGATGCACTTCGTGTACGAACTGGACAATCTCTTTCGAAGTGTCAGGGTTTTGGACGAAAACTCATCTGTTACAAAAGGATTTCAATTTTTTAAACATATTTGAACTCAAGACTTTTTATGCATTCAATATGCACCATTCAAAGACACATCATCACTTTTCAAACCTTTTCTGACTTCATTTGCTATTTTTCATGCATTTCATGATTTATTTTGAGCTAAAATGACCCTGAGATTGAAAAGCACTGCAAATGAACTCTAAAATGGTTGAAAATCGGCATGGTATCATAATTTCACCCACGTAGCATGTGCTAAAAAGTTGAGAGGGTTACGGCAAAAACTGGATGCACTTCGTGTACGAACTGGACAATCTCTTTCGAAGTGTCAGGGTTTTGGACGAAAACTCTTCTGTTACAAAAGGATTTCAATTTTTTAAACATATTTGAACTCAAGACTTTTTCTGCATTCAATATGCACCATTCAAAGCCACATCATCACTTTTCAAACCTTTTCTGACTTCATTTGCTATTTTTCATGCATTTCATGATTTATTTTGAGCTAAAATGACCCTGAGATTGAAAAGCACTGCAAATGAACTCTAAAATGGTTGAAAATCGGCATGGTATCATAATTTCACCCACGTAGCATGTGCTAAAAAGTTGAGAGGGTTACGGCAAAAACTGGATGCACTTCGTGTACGAACTGGACAATCTCTTTCGAAGTGTCAGGGTTTTGGACGAAAACTCTTCTGTTACAAAAGGATTTCAATTTTTTAAACATATTTGAACTCAAGACTTTTTCTGCATTCAATATGCACCATTCAAAGACACATCATCACTTTTCAAACCTTTTCTGACTTCATTTGCTATTTTTCATGCATTTCATGATTTATTTTGAGCTAAAATGACCCTGAGATTGAAAAGCACTGCAAATGAACTCTAAAATGGTTGAAAATCGGCATGGTATCATAATTTCACCCACGTAGCATGTGCTAAAAAGTTGAGAGGGTTACGGCAAAAACTGGATGCACTTCGTGTACGAACTGGACAATCTCTTTCGAAGTGTCAGGGTTTTGGACTAAAACTCTTCTGTTACAAAAGGATTTCAATTTTTTAAACATATTTGAACTCAAGACTTTTTCTGCATTCAATATGCACCATTCAAAGCCACATCATCACTTTTCAAACCTTTTCTGACTTCATTTGCTATTTTTCATGCATTTCATGATTTATTTTGAGCTAAAATGACCCTGAGATTGAAAAGCACTGCAAATGAACTCTAAAATGGTTGAAAATCGGCATGGTATCATAATTTCACCCACGTAGCATGTGCTAAAAAGTTGAGAGGGTTACGGCAAAAACTGGATGCACTTCGTGTACGAACTGGACAATCTCTTTCGAAGTGTCAGGGTTTTGGACGAAAACTCTTCTGTTACAAAAGGATTTCAATTTTTTAAACATATTTGAACTCAAGACTTTTTCTGCATTCAATATGCACCATTCAAAGCCACATCATCACTTTTCAAACCTTTTCTGACTTCATTTGCTATTTTTCATGCATTTCATGATTTATTTTGAGCTAAAATGACCCTGTGATTGAAAAGCACTGCAAATGAACTCTGAAATGGTTGAAAATCGGCATGGTATCATAATTTCACCCACGTAGCATGTGCTAAAAAGTTGAGAGGGTTACGGCAAAAACTGGATGCACTTCGTGTACGAACTGGACAATCTCTTTCGAAGTGTCAGGGTTTTGGACTAAAACTCTTCTGTTACAAAAGGATTTCAATTTTTTAAACATATTTGAACTCAAGACTTTTTCTGCATTCAATATGCACCATTCAAAGCCACATCATCACTTTTCAAACCTTTTCTGACTTCATTTGCTATTTTTCATGCATTTCATGATTTATTTTGAGCTAAAATGACCCTGAGATTGAAAAGCACTGCAAATGAACTCTAAAATGGTTGAAAATCGGCATGGTATCATAATTTCACCCACGTAGCATGTGCTAAAAAGTTGAGAGGGTTACGGCAAAAACTGGATGCACTTCGTGTACGAACTGGACAATCTCTTTCGAAGTGTCAGGGTTTTGGACTAAAACTCTTCTGTTACAAAAGGATTTCAATTTTTTAAACATATTTGAACTCAAGACTTTTTCTGCATTCAATATGCACCATTCAAAGCCACATCATCACTTTTCAAACCTTTTCTGACTTCATTTGCTATTTTTCATGCATTTCATGATTTATTTTGAGCTAAAATGACCCTGAGATTGAAAAGCACTGCAAATGAACTCTAAAATGGTTGAAAATCGGCACGGTATCATAATTTCACCCACGTAGCATGTGCTAAAAAGTTGAGAGGGTTACGGCAAAAACTGGATGCACTTCGTGTACGAACTGGACAATCTCTTTCGAAGTGTCAGGGTTTTGGACTAAAACTCTTCTGTTACAAAAGGATTTCAATTTTTTAAACATATTTGAACTCAAGACTTTTTCTGCATTCAATATGCACCATTCAAAGCCACATCATCACTTTTCAAACCTTTTCTGACTTCATTTGCTATTTTTCATGCATTTCATGATTTATTTTGAGCTAAAATGACCCTGTGATTGAAAAGCACTGCAAATGAACTCTGAAATGGTTGAAAATCGGCATGGTATCATAATTTCACCCACGTAGCATGTGCTAAAAAGTTGAGAGGGTTACGGCAAAAACTGGATGCACTTCGTGTACGAACTGGACAATCTCTTTCGAAGTGTCAGGGTTTTGGACGAAAACTCATCTGTTACAAAAGGATTTCAATTTTTTAAACATATTTGAACTCAAGACTTTTTATGCATTCAATATGCACCATTCAAAGCCACATCATCACTTTTCAAACCTTTTCTGACTTCATTTGCTATTTTTCATGCATTTCATGATTTATTTTGAGCTAAAATGACCCTGAGATTGAAAAGCACTGCAAATGAACTCTAAAATGGTTGAAAATCGGCACGGTATCATAATTTCACCCACGTAGCATGTGCTAAAAAGTTGAGAGGGTGACGGCAAAAACTGGATGCACTTCGTGTACGAACTGGACAATCTCTTTCGAAGTGTCACGGTTTTGGACTAAAACTCTTCTGTTACAAAAGGATTTCAATTTTTTAAACATATTTGAACTCAAGACATTTTATGCATTCAATATGCACCATTCAAAGCCACATCATCACTTTTCAAACCTTTTCTGACTTCATTTGCTATTTTTCATGCATTTCATGATTTATTTTGAGCTAAAATGACCCTGAGATTGAAAAGCACTGCAAATGAACTCTAAAATGGTTGAAAATCGGCATGGTATCATAATTTCACCCACGTAGCATGTGCTAAAAAGTTGAGAGGGTGACGGCAAAAACTGGATGCACTTCGTGTACGAACTGGACAATCTCTTTCGAAGTGTCAGGGTTTTGGACTAAAACTCTTCTGTTACAAAAGGATTTCAATTTTTTAAACATATTTGAACTCAAGACTTTTTCTGCATTCAATATGCACCATTCAAAGCCACATCATCACTTTTCAAACCTTTTCTGACTTCATTTGCTATTTTTCATGCATTTCATGATTTATTTTGAGCTAAAATGACCCTGAGATTGAAAAGCACTGCAAATGAACTCTAAAATGGTTGAAAATCGGCATGGTATCATAATTTCACCCACGTAGCATGTGCTAAAAAGTTGAGAGGGTTACGGCAAAAACTGGATGCACTTCGTGTACGAACTGGACAATCTCTTTCGAAGTGTCAGGGTTTTGGACTAAAACTCTTCTGTTACAAAAGGATTTCAATTTTTTAAACATATTTGAACTCAAGACTTTTTATGCATTCAATATGCACCATTCAAAGCCACATCATCACTTTTCAAACCTTTTCTGACTTCATTTGCTATTTTTCATGCATTTCATGATTTATTTTGAGCTAAAATGACCCTGAGATTGAAAAGCACTGCAAATGAACTCTAAAATGGTTGAAAATCGGCATGGTATCATAATTTCACCCACGTAGCATGTGCTAAAAAGTTGAAAGGGTTACGGCAAAAACTGGATGCACTTCGTGTACGAACTGGACAATCTCTTTCGAAGTGTCAGGGTTTTGGACTAAAACTCTTCTGTTACAAAAGGATTTCAATTTTTTAAACATATTTGAACTCAAGACTTTTTCTGCATTCAATATGCACCATTCAAAGCCACATCATCACTTTTCAAACCTTTTCTGACTTCATTTGCTATTTTTCATGCATTTCATGATTTATTTTGAGCTAAAATGACCCTGAGATTGAAAAGCACTGCAAATGAACTCTAAAATGGTTGAAAATCGGCACGGTATCATAATTTCACCCACGTAGCATGTGCTAAAAAGTTGAGAGGGTTACGGCAAAAACTGGATGCACTTCGTGTACGAACTGGACAATCTCTTTCGAAGTGTCAGGGTTTTGGACGAAAACTCATCTGTTACAAAAGGATTTCAATTTTTTAAACATATTTGAACTCAAGACTTTTTATGCATTCAATATGCACCATTCAAAGCCACATCATCACTTTTCAAACCTTTTCTGACTTCATTTGCTATTTTTCATGCATTTCATGATTTATTTTGAGCTAAAATGACCCTGTGATTGAAAAGCACTGCAAATGAACTCTGAAATGGTTGAAAATCGGCATGGTATCATAATTTCACCCACGTAGCATGTGCTAAAAAGTTGAGAGGGTTACGGCAAAAACTGGATGCACTTCGTGTACGAACTGGACAATCTCTTTCGAAGTGTCAGGGTTTTGGACGAAAACTCATCTGTTACAAAAGGATTTCAATTTTTTAAACATATTTGAACTCAAGACTTTTTATGCATTCAATATGCACCATTCAAAGCCACATCATCACTTTTCAAACCTTTTCTGACTTCATTTGCTATTTTTCATGCATTTCATGATTTATTTTGAGCTAAAATGACCCTGAGATTGAAAAGCACTGCAAATGAACTCTAAAATGGTTGAAAATCGGCACGGTATCATAATTTCACCCACGTAGCATGTGCTAAAAAGTTGAGAGGGTTACGGCAAAAACTGGATGCACTTCGTGTACGAACTGGACAATCTCTTTCGAAGTGTCAGGGTTTTGGACGAAAACTCATCTGTTACAAAAGGATTTCAATTTTTTAAACATATTTGAACTCAAGACTTTTTATGCATTCAATATGCACCATTCAAAGCCACATCATCACTTTTCAAACCTTTTCTGACTTCATTTGCTATTTTTCATGCTTTTCATGATTTATTTTGAGCTAAAATGACCCTGAGATTGAAAAGCACTGCAAATGAACTCTAAAATGGTTGAAAATCGGCATGGTATCATAATTTCACCCACGTAGCATGTGCTAAAAAGTTGAGAGGGTTACGGCAAAAACTGGATGCACTTCGTGTACGAACTGGACAATCTCTTTCGAAGTGTCAGGGTTTTGGACTAAAACTCTTCTGTTACAAAAGAATTTCAATTTTTTAAACATATTTGAACTCAAGACTTTTTATGCATTCAATATGCACCATTCAAAGCCACATCATCACTTTTCAAACCTTTTCTGACTTCATTTGCTATTTTTCATGCATTCCATGATTTATTTTGAGCTAAAATGACCCTGAGATTGAAAAGCACTGCAAATGAACTCTAAAATGGTTGAAAATCGGCATGGTATCATAATTTCACCCACGTAGCATGTGCTAAAAAGTTGAAAGGGTTACGGCAAAAACTGGATGCACTTCGTGTACGAACTGGACAATCTCTTTCGAAGTGTCAGGGTTTTGGACTAAAACTCTTCTGTTACAAAAGGATTTCAATTTTTTAAACATATTTGAACTCAAGACTTTTTCTGCATTCAATATGCACCATTCAAAGCCACATCATCACTTTTCAAACCTTTTCTGACTTCATTTGCTATTTTTCATGCATTTCATGATTTATTTTGAGCTAAAATGACCCTGAGATTGAAAAGCACTGCAAATGAACTCTAAAATGGTTGAAAATCGGCACGGTATCATAATTTCACCCACGTAGCATGTGCTAAAAAGTTGAGAGGGTTACGGCAAAAACTGGATGCACTTCGTGTACGAACTGGACAATCTCTTTCGAAGTGTCAGGGTTTTGGACTAAAACTCTTCTGTTACAAAAGGATTTCAATTTTTTAAACATATTTGAACTCAAGATTTTTTCTGCATTCAATATGCACCATTCAAAGCCACATCATCACTTTTCAAACCTTTTCTGACTTCATTTGCTATTTTTCATGCATTTCATGATTTATTTTGAGCTAAAATGACCCTGTGATTGAAAAGCACTGCAAATGAACTCTGAAATGGTTGAAAATCGGCATGGTATCATAATTTCACCCACGTAGCATGTGCTAAAAAGTTGAGAGGGTTACGGCAAAAACTGGATGCACTTCGTGTACGAACTGGACAATCTCTTTCGAAGTGTCAGGGTTTTGGACGAAAACTCATCTGTTACAAAAGGATTTCAATTTTTTAAACATATTTGAACTCAAGACTTTTTATGCATTCAATATGCACCATTCAAAGCCACATCATCACTTTTCAAACCTTTTCTGACTTCATTTGCTATTTTTCATGCATTTCATGATTTATTTTGAGCTAAAATGACCCTGAGATTGAAAAGCACTGCAAATGAACTCTAAAATGGTTGAAAATCGGCACGGTATCATAATTTCACCCACGTAGCATGTGCTAAAAAGTTGAGAGGGTTACGGCAAAAACTGGATGCACTTCGTGTACGAACTGGACAATCTCTTTCGAAGTGTCAGGGTTTTGGACGAAAACTCATCTGTTACAAAAGGATTTCAATTTTTTAAACATATTTGAACTCAAGACTTTTTATGCATTCAATATGCACCATTCAAAGCCACATCATCACTTTTCAAACCTTTTCTGACTTCATTTGCTATTTTTCATGCTTTTCATGATTTATTTTGAGCTAAAATGACCCTGAGATTGAAAAGCACTGCAAATGAACTCTAAAATGGTTGAAAATCGGCATGGTATCATAATTTCACCCACGTAGCATGTGCTAAAAAGTTGAGAGGGTTACGGCAAAAACTGGATGCACTTCGTGTACGAACTGGACAATCTCTTTCGAAGTGTCAGGGTTTTGGACTAAAACTCTTCTGTTACAAAAGAATTTCAATTTTTTAAACATATTTGAACTCAAGACTTTTTATGCATTCAATATGCACCATTCAAAGCCACATCATCACTTTTCAAACCTTTTCTGACTTCATTTGCTATTTTTCATGCATTTCATGATTTATTTTGAGCTAAAATGACCCTGAGATTGAAAAGCACTGCAAATGAACTCTAAAATGGTTGAAAATCGGCATGGTATCATAATTTCACCCACGTAGCATGTGCTAAAAAGTTGAAAGGGTTACGGCAAAAACTGGATGCACTTCGTGTACGAACTGGACAATCTCTTTCGAAGTGTCAGGGTTTTGGACTAAAACTCTTCTGTTACAAAAGGATTTCAATTTTTTAAACATATTTGAACTCAAGACTTTTTCTGCATTCAATATGCACCATTCAAAGCCACATCATCACTTTTCAAACCTTTTCTGACTTCATTTGCTATTTTTCATGCATTTCATGATTTATTTTGAGCTAAAATGACCCTGAGATTGAAAAGCACTGCAAATGAACTCTAAAATGGTTGAAAATCGGCACGGTATCATAATTTCACCCACGTAGCATGTGCTAAAAAGTTGAGAGGGTTACGGCAAAAACTGGATGCACTTCGTGTACGAACTGGACAATCTCTTTCGAAGTGTCAGGGTTTTGGACTAAAACTCTTCTGTTACAAAAGGATTTCAATTTTTTAAACATATTTGAACTCAAGATTTTTTCTGCATTCAATATGCACCATTCAAAGCCACATCATCACTTTTCAAACCTTTTCTGACTTCATTTGCTATTTTTCATGCATTTCATGATTTATTTTGAGCTAAAATGACCCTGTGATTGAAAAGCACTGCAAATGAACTCTGAAATGGTTGAAAATCGGCATGGTATCATAATTTCACCCACGTAGCATGTGCTAAAAAGTTGAGAGGGTTATGGCAAAAACTGGATGCACTTCGTGTACGAACTGGACAATCTCTTTCGAAGTGTCAGGGTTTTGGACGAAAACTCATCTGTTACAAAAGGATTTCAATTTTTTAAACATATTTGAACTCAAGACTTTTTATGCATTCAATATGCACCATTCAAAGCCACATCATCACTTTTCAAACCTTTTCTGACTTCATTTGCTATTTTTCATGCATTTCATGATTTATTTTGAGCTAAAATGACCCTGAGATTGAAAAGCACTGCAAATGAACTCTAAAATGGTTGAAAATCGGCACGGTATCATAATTTCACCCACGTAGCATGTGCTAAAAAGTTGAGAGGGTTACGGCAAAAACTGGATGCACTTCGTGTACGAACTGGACAATCTCTTTCGAAGTGTCAGGGTTTTGGACGAAAACTCATCTGTTACAAAAGGATTTCAATTTTTTAAACATATTTGAACTCAAGACTTTTTATGCATTCAATATGCACCATTCAAAGCCACATCATCACTTTTCAAACCTTTTCTGACTTCATTTGCTATTTTTCATGCTTTTCATGATTTATTTTGAGCTAAAATGACCCTGAGATTGAAAAGCACTGCAAATGAACTCTAAAATGGTTGAAAATCGGCATGGTATCATAATTTCACCCACGTAGCATGTGCTAAAAAGTTGAGAGGGTTACGGCAAAAACTGGATGCACTTCGTGTACGAACTGGACAATCTCTTTCGAAGTGTCAGGGTTTTGGACTAAAACTCTTCTGTTACAAAAGAATTTCAATTTTTTAAACATATTTGAACTCAAGACTTTTTATGCATTCAATATGCACCATTCAAAGCCACATCATCACTTTTCAAACCTTTTCTGACTTCATTTGCTATTTTTCATGCATTTCACGATTTATTTTGAGCTAAAATGACCCTGAGATTGAAAAGCACTGCAAATGAACTCTAAAATGGTTGAAAATCGGCATGGTATCATAATTTCACCCACGTAGCATGTGCTAAAAAGTTGAAAGGGTTACGGCAAAAACTGGATGCACTTCGTGTACGAACTGGACAATCTCTTTCGAAGTGTCAGGGTTTTGGACTAAAACTCTTCTGTTACAAAAGGATTTCAATTTTTTAAACATATTTGAACTCAAGACTTTTTCTGCATTCAATATGCACCATTCAAAGCCACATCATCACTTTTCAAACCTTTTCTGACTTCATTTGCTATTTTTCATGCATTTCATGATTTATTTTGAGCTAAAATGACCCTGAGATTGAAAAGCACTGCAAATGAACTCTAAAATGGTTGAAAATCGGCACGGTATCATAATTTCACCCACGTAGCATGTGCTAAAAAGTTGAGAGGGTTACGGCAAAAACTGGATGCACTTCGTGTACGAACTGGACAATCTCTTTCGAAGTGTCAGGGTTTTGGACTAAAACTCTTCTGTTACAAAAGGATTTCAATTTTTTAAACATATTTGAACTCAAGATTTTTTCTGCATTCAATATGCACCATTCAAAGCCACATCATCACTTTTCAAACCTTTTCTGACTTCATTTGCTATTTTTCATGCATTTCATGATTTATTTTGAGCTAAAATGACCCTGTGATTGAAAAGCACTGCAAATGAACTCTGAAATGGTTGAAAATCGGCATGGTATCATAATTTCACCCACGTAGCATGTGCTAAAAAGTTGAGAGGGTTACGGCAAAAACTGGATGCACTTCGTGTACGAACTGGACAATCTCTTTCGAAGTGTCAGGGTTTTGGACGAAAACTCATCTGTTACAAAAGGATTTCAATTTTTTAAACATATTTGAACTCAAGACTTTTTATGCATTCAATATGCACCATTCAAAGCCACATCATCACTTTTCAAACCTTTTCTGACTTCATTTGCTATTTTTCATGCATTTCATGATTTATTTTGAGCTAAAATGACCCTGAGATTGAAAAGCACTGCAAATGAACTCTAAAATGGTTGAAAATCGGCACGGTATCATAATTTCACCCACGTAGCATGTGCTAAAAAGTTGAGAGGGTTACGGCAAAAACTGGATGCACTTCGTGTACGAACTGGACAATCTCTTTCGAAGTGTCAGGGTTTTGGACGAAAACTCATCTGTTACAAAAGGATTTCAATTTTTTAAACATATTTGAACTCAAGACTTTTTATGCATTCAATATGCACCATTCAAAGCCACATCATCACTTTTCAAACCTTTTCTGACTTCATTTGCTATTTTTCATGCTTTTCATGATTTATTTTGAGCTAAAATGACCCTGAGATTGAAAAGCACTGCAAATGAACTCTAAAATGGTTGAAAATCGGCATGGTATCATAATTTCACCCACGTAGCATGTGCTAAAAAGTTGAGAGGGTTACGGCAAAAACTGGATGCACTTCGTGTACGAACTGGACAATCTCTTTCGAAGTGTCAGGGTTTTGGACTAAAACTCTTCTGTTACAAAAGAATTTCAATTTTTTAAACATATTTGAACTCAAGACTTTTTATGCATTCAATATGCACCATTCAAAGCCACATCATCACTTTTCAAACCTTTTCTGACTTCATTTGCTATTTTTCATGCATTTCATGATTTATTTTGAGCTAAAATGACCCTGAGATTGAAAAGCACTGCAAATGAACTCTAAAATGGTTGAAAATCGGCATGGTATCATAATTTCACCCACGTAGCATGTGCTAAAAAGTTGAAAGGGTTACGGCAAAAACTGGATGCACTTCGTGTACGAACTGGACAATCTCTTTCGAAGTGTCAGGGTTTTGGACTAAAACTCTTCTGTTACAAAAGGATTTCAATTTTTTAAACATATTTGAACTCAAGACTTTTTCTGCATTCAATATGCACCATTCAAAGCCACATCATCACTTTTCAAACCTTTTCTGACTTCATTTGCTATTTTTCATGCATTTCATGATTTATTTTGAGCTAAAATGACCCTGAGATTGAAAAGCACTGCAAATGAACTCTAAAATGGTTGAAAATCGGCACGGTATCATAATTTCACCCACGTAGCATGTGCTAAAAAGTTGAGAGGGTTACGGCAAAAACTGGATGCACTTCGTGTACGAACTGGACAATCTCTTTCGAAGTGTCAGGGTTTTGGACTAAAACTCTTCTGTTACAAAAGGATTTCAATTTTTTAAACATATTTGAACTCAAGATTTTTTCTGCATTCAATATGCACCATTCAAAGCCACATCATCACTTTTCAAACCTTTTCTGACTTCATTTGCTATTTTTCATGCATTTCATGATTTATTTTGAGCTAAAATGACCCTGAGATTGAAAAGCACTGCAAATGAACTCTAAAATGGTTGAAAATCGGCATGGTATCATAATTTCACCCACGTAGCATGTGCTAAAAAGTTGAAAGGGTTACGGCAAAAACTGGATGCACTTCGTGTACGAACTGGACAATCTCTTTCGAAGTGTCAGGGTTTTGGACTAAAACTCTTCTGTTACAAAAGGATTTCAATTTTTTAAACATATTTGAACTCAAGACTTTTTCTGCATTCAATATGCACCATTCAAAGCCACATCATCACTTTTCAAACCTTTTCTGACTTCATTTGCTATTTTTCATGCATTTCATGATTTATTTTGAGCTAAAATGACCCTGAGATTGAAAAGCACTGCAAATGAACTCTAAAATGGTTGAAAATCGGCACGGTATCATAATTTCACCCACGTAGCATGTGCTAAAAAGTTGAGAGGGTAACGGCAAAAACTGGATGCACTTCGTGTACGAACTGGACAATCTCTTTCGAAGTGTCAGGGTTTTGGACTAAAACTCTTCTGTTACAAAAGGATTTCAATTTTTTAAACATATTTGAACTCAAGATTTTTTCTGCATTCAATATGCACCATTCAAAGCCACATCATCACTTTTCAAACCTTTTCTGACTTCATTTGCTATTTTTCATGCATTTCATGATTTATTTTGAGCTAAAATGACCCTGTGATTGAAAAGCACTGCAAATGAACTCTGAAATGGTTGAAAATCGGCATGGTATCATAATTTCACCCACGTAGCATGTGCTAAAAAGTTGAGAGGGTTACGGCAAAAACTGGATGCACTTCGTGTACGAACTGGACAATCTCTTTCGAAGTGTCAGGGTTTTGGACTAAAACTCTTCTGTTACAAAAGGATTTCAATTTTTTAAACATATTTGAACTCAAGACTTTTTATGCATTCAATATGCACCATTCAAAGCCACATCATCACTTTTCAAACCTTTTCTGACTTCATTTGCTATTTTTCATGCATTTCATGATTTATTTTGAGCTAAAATGACCCTGAGATTGAAAAGCACTGCAAATGAACTCTAAAATGGTTGAAAATCGGCATGGTATCATAATTTCACCCACGTAGCATGTGCTAAAAAGTTGAGAGGGTTACGGCAAAAACTGGATGCACTTCGTGTACGAACTGGACAATCTCTTTCGAAGTGTCAGGGTTTTGGACTAAAACTCTTCTGTTACAAAAGGATTTCAATTTTTTAAACATATTTGAACTCAAGACTTTTTCTGCATTCAATATGCACCATTCAAAGCCACATCATCACTTTTCAAACCTTTTCTGACTTCATTTGCTATTTTTCATGCATTTCATTATTTATTTTGAGCTAAAATGACCCTGAGATTGAAAAGCACTGCAAATGAACTCTAAAATGGTTGAAAATCGGCATGGTATCATAATTTCACCCACGTAGCATGTGCTAAAAAGTTGAGAGGGTTACGGCAAAAACTGGATGCACTTCGTGTACGAACTGGACAATCTCTTTCGAAGTGTCAGGGTTTTGGACGAAAACTCATCTGTTACAAAAGGATTTCAATTTTTTAAACATATTTGAACTCAAGACTTTTTATGCATTCAATATGCACCATTCAAAGCCACATCATCACTTTTCAAACCTTTTCTGACTTCATTTGCTATTTTTCATGCATTTCATGATTTATTTTGAGCTAAAATGACCCTGAGATTGAAAAGCACTGCAAATGAACTCTAAAATGGTTGAAAATCGGCATGGTATCATAATTTCACCCACGTAGCATGTGCTAAAAAGTTGAAAGGGTTACGGCAAAAACTGGATGCACTTCGTGTACGAACTGGACAATCTCTTTCGAAGTGTCAGGGTTTTGGACTAAAACTCTTCTGTTACAAAAGGATTTCAATTTTTTAAACATATTTGAACTCAAGACTTTTTCTGCATTCAATATGCACCATTCAAAGCCACATCATCACTTTTCAAACCTTTTCTGACTTCATTTGCTATTTTTCATGCATTTCATGATTTATTTTGAGCTAAAATGACCCTGTGATTGAAAAGCACTGCAAATGAACTCTGAAATGGTTGAAAATCGGCACGGTATCATAATTTCACCCACGTAGCATGTGCTAAAAAGTTGAGAGGGTTACGGCAAAAACTGGATGCACTTCGTGTACGAACTGGACAATCTCTTTCGAAGTGTCAGGGTTTTGGACGAAAACTCATCTGTTACAAAAGGATTTCAATTTTTTAAACATATTTGAACTCAAGATTTTTTCTGCATTCAATATGCACCATTCAAAGCCACATCATCACTTTTCAAACCTTTTCTGACTTCATTTGCTATTTTTCATGCATTTCATGATTTATTTTGAGCTAAAATGACCCTGTGATTGAAAAGCACTGCAAATGAACTCTGAAATGGTTGAAAATCGGCATGGTATCATAATTTCACCCACGTAGCATGTGCTAAAAAGTTGAGAGGGTTACGGCAAAAACTGGATGCACTTCGTGTACGAACTGGACAATCTCTTTCGAAGTGTCAGGGTTTTGGACGAAAACTCATCTGTTACAAAAGGATTTCAATTTTTTAAACATATTTGAACTCAAGACTTTTTATGCATTCAATATGCACCATTCAAAGCCACATCATCACTTTTCAAACCTTTTCTGACTTCATTTGCTATTTTTCATGCATTTCATGATTTATTTTGAGCTAAAATGACCCTGAGATTGAAAAGCACTGCAAATGAACTCTAAAATGGTTGAAAATCGGCACGGTATCATAATTTCACCCACGTAGCATGTGCTAAAAAGTTGAGAGGGTTACGGCAAAAACTGGATGCACTTCGTGTACGAACTGGACAATCTCTTTCGAAGTGTCAGGGTTTTGGACGAAAACTCATCTGTTACAAAAGGATTTCAATTTTTTAAACATATTTGAACTCAAGACTTTTTATGCATTCAATATGCACCATTCAAAGCCACATCATCACTTTTCAAACCTTTTCTGACTTCATTTGCTATTTTTCATGCATTTCATGATTTATTTTGAGCTAAAATGACCCTGAGATTGAAAAGCACTGCAAATGAACTCTAAAATGGTTGAAAATCGGCATGGTATCATAATTTCACCCACGTAGCATGTGCTAAAAAGTTGAGAGGGTTACGGCAAAAACTGGATGCACTTCGTGTACGAACTGGACAATCTCTTTCGAAGTGTCAGGGTTTTGGACTAAAACTCTTCTGTTACAAAAGGATTTCAATTTTTTAAACATATTTGAACTCAAGACTTTTTCTGCATTCAATATGCACCATTCAAAGCCACATCATCACTTTTCAAACCTTTTCTGACTTCATTTGCTATTTTTCATGCATTTCATGATTTATTTTGAGCTAAAATGACCCTGAGATTGAAAAGCACTGCAAATGAACTCTAAAATGGTTGAAAATCGGCACGGTATCATAATTTCACCCACGTAGCATGTGCTAAAAAGTTGAGAGGGTTACGGCAAAAACTGGATGCACTTCGTGTACGAACTGGACAATCTCTTTCGAAGTGTCAGGGTTTTGGACTAAAACTCTTCTGTTACAAAAGGATTTCAATTTTTTAAACATATTTGAACTCAAGACTTTTTCTGCATTCAATATGCACCATTCAAAGCCACATCATCACTTTTCAAACCTTTTCTGACTTCATTTGCTATTTTTCATGCATTTCATGATTTATTTTGAGCTAAAATGACCCTGAGATTGAAAAGCACTGCAAATGAACTCTAAAATGGTTGAAAATCGGCACGGTATCATAATTTCACCCACGTAGCATGTGCTAAAAAGTTGAGAGGGTTACGGCAAAAACTGGATGCACTTCGTGTACGAACTGGACAATCTCTTTCGAAGTGTCAGGGTTTTGGACTAAAACTCTTCTGTTACAAAAGGATTTCAATTTTTTAAACATATTTGAACTCAAGACTTTTTCTGCATTCAATATGCACCATTCAAAGCCACATCATCACTTTTCAAACCTTTTCTGACTTCATTTGCTATTTTTCATGCATTTCATGATTTATTTTGAGCTAAAATGACCCTGTGATTGAAAAGCACTGCAAATGAACTCTGAAATGGTTGAAAATCGGCATGGTATCATAATTTCACCCACGTAGCATGTGCTAAAAAGTTGAGAGGGTTACGGCAAAAACTGGATGCACTTCGTGTACGAACTGGACAATCTCTTTCGAAGTGTCAGGGTTTTGGACGAAAACTCATCTGTTACAAAAGGATTTCAATTTTTTAAACATATTTGAACTCAAGACTTTTTATGCATTCAATATGCACCATTCAAAGCCACATCATCACTTTTCAAACCTTTTCTGACTTCATTTGCTATTTTTCATGCATTTCATGATTTATTTTGAGCTAAAATGACCCTGAGATTGAAAAGCACTGCAAATGAACTCTAAAATGGTTGAAAATCGGCACGGTATCATAATTTCACCCACGTAGCATGTGCTAAAAAGTTGAGAGGGTGACGGCAAAAACTGGATGCACTTCGTGTACGAACTGGACAATCTCTTTCGAAGTGTCACGGTTTTGGACTAAAACTCTTCTGTTACAAAAGGATTTCAATTTTTTAAACATATTTGAACTCAAGACATTTTATGCATTCAATATGCACCATTCAAAGCCACATCATCACTTTTCAAACCTTTTCTGACTTCATTTGCTATTTTTCATGCATTTCATGATTTATTTTGAGCTAAAATGACCCTGAGATTGAAAAGCACTGCAAATGAACTCTAAAATGGTTGAAAATCGGCATGGTATCATAATTTCACCCACGTAGCATGTGCTAAAAAGTTGAGAGGGTGACGGCAAAAACTGGATGCACTTCGTGTACGAACTGGACAATCTCTTTCGAAGTGTCAGGGTTTTGGACTAAAACTCTTCTGTTACAAAAGGATTTCAATTTTTTAAACATATTTGAACTCAAGACTTTTTCTGCATTCAATATGCACCATTCAAAGCCACATCATCACTTTTCAAACCTTTTCTGACTTCATTTGCTATTTTTCATGCATTTCATGATTTATTTTGAGCTAAAATGACCCTGCATTTGAAAAGCACTGCAAATGAACTCTAAAATGGTTGAAAATCGGCATGGTATCATAATTTCACCCACGTAGCATGTGCTAAAAAGTTGAGAGGGTTACGGCAAAAACTGGATGCACTTCGTGTACGAACTGGACAATCTCTTTCGAAGTGTCAGGGTTTTGGACTAAAACTCTTCTGTTACAAAAGGATTTCAATTTTTTAAACATATTTGAACTCAAGACTTTTTATGCATTCAATATGCACCATTCAAAGCCACATCATCACTTTTCAAACCTTTTCTGACTTCATTTGCTATTTTTCATGCATTTCATGATTTATTTTGAGCTAAAATGACCCTGAGATTGAAAAGCACTGCAAATGAACACTGAAATGGTTGAAAATCGGCATGGTATCATAATTTCACCGACGTAGCATGTGCTAAAAAGTTGAGAGGGTTACGGCAAAAACTGGATGCACTTCGTGTACGAACTGGACAATCTCTTTCGAAGTGTCAGGGTTTTGGACGAAAACTCATCTGTTACAAAAGGATTTCAATTTTTTAAACATATTTGAACTCAAGACTTTTTATGCATTCAATATGCACCATTCAAAGCCACATCATCACTTTTCAAACCTTTTCTGACTTCATTTGCTATTTTTCATGCATTTCATGATTTATTTTGAGCTAAAATGACCCTGAGATTGAAAAGCACTGCAAATGAACTCTAAAATGGTTGAAAATCGGCATGGTATCATAATTTCACCCACGTAGCATGTGCTAAAAAGTTGAGAGGGTTACGGCAAAAACTGGAAGCACTTCGTGTACGAACTGGACAATCTCTTTCGAAGTGTCAGGGTTTTGGACTAAAACTCTTCTGTTACAAAAGGATTTCAATTTTTTAAACATATTTGAACTCAAGACTTTTTCTGCATTCAATATGCACCATTCAAAGCCACATCATCACTTTTCAAACCTTTTCTGACTTCATTTGCTATTTTTCATGCATTTCATGATTTATTTTGAGCTAAAATGACCCTGAGATTGAAAAGCACTGCAAATGAACTCTAAAATGGTTGAAAATCGGCACGGTATCATAATTTCACCCACGTAGCATGTGCTAAAAAGTTGAGAGGGTTACGGCAAAAACTGGATGCACTTCGTGTACGAACTGGACAATCTCTTTCGAAGTGTCAGGGTTTTGGACTAAAACTCTTCTGTTACAAAAGGATTTCAATTTTTTAAACATATTTGAACTCAAGAATTTTTATGCATTCAATATGCACCATTCAAAGCCACATCATCACTTTTCAAACCTTTTCTGACTTCATTAGCTATTTTTCATGCATTTCATGATTTATTTTGAGCTAAAATGACCCTGAGATTGAAAAGCACTGCAAATGAACTCTAAAATGGTTGAAAATCGGCATGGTATCATAATTTCACCCACGTAGCATGTGCTAAAAAGTTGAGAGGGTTACGGCAAAAACTGGATGCACTTCGTGTACGAACTGGACAATCTTTTCGAAGTGTCAGGGTTTTGGACTAAAACTCTTCTGTTACAAAAGGATTTCAATTTTTTAAACATATTTGAACTCAAGACTTTTTATGCATTCAATATGCACCATTCAAAGCCACATCATCACTTTTCTAACCTTTTCTGACTTCATTTGCTATTTTTCATGCATTTCATGATTTATTTTGAGCTAAAATGACCCTGAGATTGAAAAGCACTTCAAGTGAACTCTGAAATGGTTGAAAATCGGCATGGTATCATAATTTCACCCACGTAGCATGTGCTAAAAAGTTGAGAGGGTTACGGCAAAAACTGGATGCACTTCGTGTACGAACTGGACAATCTCTTTCGAAGTGTCAGGGTTTTGGACGAAAACTCATCTGTTACAAAAGGATTTCAATTTTTTAAACATATTTGAACTCAAGACTTTTTATGCATTCAATATGCACCATTCAAAGCCACATCATCACTTTTCAAACCTTTTCTGACTTCATTTGCTATTTTTCATGCTTTTCATGATTTATTTTGAGCTAAAATGACCCTGAGATTGAAAAGCACTGCAAGTGAACTCTAAAATGGTTGAAAATCGGCATGGTATCATAATTTCACCCACGTAGCATGTGCTAAAAAGTTGAGAGGGTTACGGCAAAAACTGGATGCACTTCGTGTACGAACTGGACAATCTCTTTCGAAGTGTCAGGGTTTTGGACTAAAACTCTTCTGTTACAAAAGGATTTCAATTTTTTAAACATATTTGAACTCAAGACTTTTTATGCATTCAATATGCACCATTCAAAGCCACATCATCACTTTTCAAACCTTTTCTGACTTCATTTGCTATTTTTCATGCATTTCATGATTTATTTTGAGCTAAAATGACCCTGAGATTGAAAAGCACTGCAAATGAAGTCTAAAATGGTTGAAAATCGGCATGGTATCATAATTTCACCCACGTAGCATGTGCTAAAAAGTTGAGAGGGTTACGGCAAAAACTGGATGCACTTCGTGTACGAACTGGACAATCTCTTTCGAAGTGTCAGGGTTTTGGACTAAAACTCTTCTGTTACAAAAGGATTTCAATTTTTTAAACATATTTGAACTCAAGACTTTTTCTGCATTCAATATGCACCATTCAAAGCCACATCATCACTTTTCAAACCTTTTCTGACTTCATTTGCTATTTTTCATGCATTTCATTATTTATTTTGAGCTAAAATGACCCTGAGATTGAAAAGCACTGCAAATGAACTCTAAAATGGTTGAAAATCGGCATGGTATCATAATTTCACCCACGTAGCATGTGCTAAAAAGTTGAGAGGGTTACGGCAAAAACTGGATGCACTTCGTGTACGAACTGGACAATCTCTTTCGAAGTGTCAGGGTTTTGGACTAAAACTCTTCTGTTACAAAAGGATTTCAATTTTTTAAACATATTTGAACTCAAGACTTTTTCTACATTCAATATGCACCATTCAAAGCCACATCATCACTTTTCAAACCTTTTCTGACTTCATTTGCTATTTTTCATGCATTTCATGATTTATTTTGAGCTAAAATGACCCTGAGATTGAAAAGCACTGCAAATGAACTCTAAAATGGTTGAAAATCGGCATGGTATCATAATTTCACCCACGTAGCATGTGCTAAAAAGTTGAGAGGGTTACGGCAAAAACTGGATGCACTTCGTGTACGAACTGGACAATCTCTTTCGAAGTGTCAGGGTTTTGGACTAAAACTCTTCTGTTACAAAAGGATTTCAATTTTTTAAACATATTTGAACTCAAGACTTTTTCTGCATTCAATATGCACCATTCAAAGCCACATCATCACTTTTCAAACCTTTTCTGACTTCATTTGCTATTTTTCATGCATTTCATTATTTATTTTGAGCTAAAATGACCCTGAGATTGAAAAGCACTGCAAATGAAGTCTAAAATGGTTGAAAATCGGCATGGTATCATAATTTCACCCACGTAGCATGTGCTAAAAAGTTGAGAGGGTTACGGCAAAAACTGGATGCACTTCGTGTACGAACTGGACAATCTCTTTCGAAGTGTCAGGGTTTTGGACTAAAACTCTTCTGTTACAAAAGGATTTCAATTTTTTAAACATATTTGAACTCAAGACTTTTTCTGCATTCAATATGCACCATTCAAAGCCACATCATCACTTTTCAAACCTTTTCTGACTTCATTTGCTATTTTTCATGCATTTCATTATTTATTTTGAGCTAAAATGACCCTGAGATTGAAAAGCACTGCAAATGAACTCTAAAATGGTTGAAAATCGGCATGGTATCATAATTTCACCCACGTAGCATGTGCTAAAAAGTTGAGAGGGTTACGGCAAAAACTGGATGCACTTCGTGTACGAACTGGACAATCTCTTTCGAAGTGTCAGGGTTTTGGACTAAAACTCTTCTGTTACAAAAGGATTTCAATTTTTTAAACATATTTGAACTCAAGACTTTTTCTACATTCAATATGCACCATTCAAAGCCACATCATCACTTTTCAAACCTTTTCTGACTTCATTTGCTATTTTTCATGCATTTCATGATTTATTTTGAGCTAAAATGACCCTGAGATTGAAAAGCACTGCAAATGAACTCTAAAATGGTTGAAAATCGGCATGGTATCATAATTTCACCCACGTAGCATGTGCTAAAAAGTTGAGAGGGTTACGGCAAAAACTGGATGCACTTCGTGTACGAACTGGACAATCTCTTTCGAAGTGTCAGGGTTTTGGACTAAAACTCTTCTGTTACAAAAGGATTTCAATTTTTTAAACATATTTGAACTCAAGACTTTTTCTGCATTCAATATGCACCATTCAAAGCCACATCATCACTTTTCAAACCTTTTCTGACTTCATTTGCTATTTTTCATGCATTTCATGATTTATTTTGAGCTAAAATGACCCTGAGATTGAAAAGCACTGCAAATGAACTCTAAAATGGTTGAAAATCGGCATGGTATCATAATTTCACCCACGTAGCATGTGCTAAAAAGTTGAGAGGGTTACGGCAAAAACTGGATGCACTTCGTGTACGAACTGGACAATCTCTTTCGAAGTGTCAGGGTTTTGGACTAAAACTCTTCTGTTACAAAAGGATTTCAATTTTTTAAACATATTTGAACTCAAGACTTTTTATGCATTCAATATGCACCATTCAAAGCCACATCATCACTTTTCAAACCTTTTCTGACTTCATTTGCTATTTTTCATGCATTTCATGATTTATTTTGAGCTAAAATGACCCTGAGATTGAAAAGCACTACAAATGAACTCTAAAATGGTTGAAAATCGGCATGGTATCATAATTTCACCCACGTAGCATGTGCTAAAAAGTTGAGAGGGTTACGGCAAAAACTGGATGCACTTCGTGTACGAACTGGACAATCTCTTTCGAAGTGTCAGGGTTTTGGACTAAAACTCTTCTGTTACAAAAGGATTTCAATTTTTTAAACATATTTGAACTCAAGACTTTTTATGCATTCAATATGCACCATTCAAAGCCACATCATCACTTTTCAAACCTTTTCTGACTTCATTTGCTATTTTTCATGCATTTCATGATTTATTTTGAGCTAAAATGACCCTGAGATTGAAAAGCACTGCAAGTGAACTCTGAAATGGTTGAAAATCGGCATGGTATCATAATTTCACCCACGTAGCATGTGCTAAAAAGTTGAGAGGGTTACGGCAAAAACTGGATGCACTTCGTGTACGAACTGGACAATCTCTTTCGAAGTGTCAGGGTTTTGGACGAAAACTCATCTCTTACAAAAGGATTTCAATTTTTTAAACATATTTGAACTCAAGACTTTTTATGCATTCAATATGCACCATTCAAAGCCACATCATCACTTTTCAAACCTTTTCTGACTTCATTTGCTATTTTTCATGCTTTTCATGATTTATTTTGAGCTAAAATGACCTTGAGATTGAAAAGCACTGCAAATGAACTCTAAAATGGTTGAAAATCGGCATGGTATCATAATTTCACCCACGTAGCATGTGCTAAAAAGTTGAGAGGGTTACGGCAAAAACTGGATGCATTTCGTGTACGAACTGGACAATCTCTTTCGAAGTGTCAGGGTTTTGGACTAAAACTCTTCTGTTACAAAAGGATTTCAATTTTTTAAACATATTTGAACTCAAGACTTTTTATGCATTCAATATGCACCATTCAAAGCCACATCATCACTTTTCAAACCTTTTCTGACTTCATTTGCTATTTTTCATGCATTTCATGATTTATTTTGAGCTAAAATGACCCTGAGATTGAAAAGCACTGCAAATGAACTCTAAAATGGTTGAAAATCGGCATGGTATCATAATTTCACCCACGTAGCATGTGCTAAAAAGTTGAGAGGGTTACGGCAAAAACTGGATGCACTTCGTGTACGAACTGGACAATCTCTTTCGAAGTGTCAGGGTTTTGGACTAAAACTCTTCTGTTACAAAAGGATTTCAATTTTTTAAACATATTTGAACTCAAGACTTTTTCTGCATTCAATATGCACCATTCAAAGCCACATCATCACTTTTCAAACCTTTTCTGACTTCATTTGCTATTTTTCATGCATTTCATTATTTATTTTGAGCTAAAATGACCCTGAGATTGAAAAGCACTGCAAATGAACTCTAAAATGGTTGAAAATCGGCATGGTATCATAATTTCACCCACGTAGCATGTGCTAAAAAGTTGAGAGGGTTACGGCAAAAACTGGATGCACTTCGTGTACGAACTGGACAATCTCTTTCGAAGTGTCAGGGTTTTGGACTAAAACTCTTCTGTTACAAAAGGATTTCAATTTTTTAAACATATTTGAACTCAAGACTTTTTCTGCATTCAATATGCACCATTCAAAGCCACATCATCACTTTTCAAACCTTTTCTGACTTCATTTGCTATTTTTCATGCATTTCATGATTTATTTTGAGCTAAAATGACCCTGAGATTGAAAAGCACTGCAAATGAACTCTAAAATGGTTGAAAATCGGCATGGTATCATAATTTCACCCACGTAGCATGTGCTAAAAAGTTGAGAGGGTTACGGCAAAAACTGGATGCACTTCGTGTACGAACTGGACAATCTCTTTCGAAGTGTCAGGGTTTTGGACTAAAACTCTTCTGTTACAAAAGGATTTCAATTTTTTAAACATATTTGAACTCAAGACTTTTTCTGCATTCAATATGCACCATTCAAAGCCACATCATCACTTTTCAAACCTTTTCTGACTTCATTTGCTATTTTTCATGCATTTCATGATTTATTTTGAGCTAAAATGACCCTGAGATTGAAAAGCACTGCAAATGAACTCTAAAATGGTTGAAAATCGGCATGGTATCATAATTTCACCCACGTAGCATGTGCTAAAAAGTTGAGAGGGTTACGGCAAAAACTGGATGCACTTCGTGTACGAACTGGACAATCTCTTTCGAAGTGTCAGGGTTTTGGACTAAAACTCTTCTGTTACAAAAGGATTTCAATTTTTTAAACATATTTGAACTCAAGACTTTTTATGCATTCAATATGCACCATTCAAAGCCACATCATCACTTTTCTAACCTTTTCTGACTTCATTTGCTATTTTTCATGCATTTCATGATTTATTTTGAGCTAAAATGACCCTGAGATTGAAAAGCACTGCAAGTGAACTCTGAAATGGTTGAAAATCGGCATGGTATCATAATTTCACCCACGTAGCATGTGCTAAAAAGTTGAGAGGGTTACGGCAAAAACTGGATGCACTTCGTGTACGAACTGGACAATCTCTTTCGAAGTGTCAGGGTTTTGGACGAAAACTCATCTGTTACAAAAGGATTTCAATTTTTTAAACATATTTGAACTCAAGACTTTTTATGCATTCAATATGCACCATTCAAAGCCACATCATCACTTTTCAAACCTTTTCTGACTTCATTTGCTATTTTTCATGCTTTTCATGATTTATTTTGAGCTAAAATGACCCTGAGATTGAAAAGCACTGCAAATGAACTCTAAAATGGTTGAAAATCGGCATGGTATCATAATTTCACCCACGTAGCATGTGCTAAAAAGTTGAGAGGGTTACGGCAAAAACTGGATGCACTTCGTGTACGAACTGGACAATCTCTTTCGAAGTGTCAGGGTTTTGGACTAAAACTCTTCTGTTACAAAAGGATTTCAATTTTTTAAACATATTTGAACTCAAGACTTTTTATGCATTCAATATGCACCATTCAAAGCCACATCATCACTTTTCAAACCTTTTCTGACTTCATTTGCTATTTTTCATGCATTTCATGATTTATTTTGAGCTAAAATGACCCTGAGATTGAAAAGCACTGCAAATGAACTCTAAAATGGTTGAAAATCGGCATGGTATCATAATTTCACCCACGTAGCATGTGCTAAAAAGTTGAGAGGGTTACGGCAAAAACTGGATGCACTTCGTGTACGAACTGGACAATCTCTTTCGAAGTGTCAGGGTTTTGGACTAAAACTCTTCTGTTACAAAAGGATTTCAATTTTTTAAACATATTTGAACTCAAGACTTTTTCTGCATTCAATATGCACCATTCAAAGCCACATCATCACTTTTCAAACCTTTTCTGACTTCATTTGCTATTTTTCATGCATTTCATTATTTATTTTGAGCTAAAATGACCCTGAGATTGAAAAGCACTGCAAATGAACTCTAAAATGGTTGAAAATCGGCATGGTATCATAATTTCACCCACGTAGCATGTGCTAAAAAGTTGAGAGGGTTACGGCAAAAACTGGATGCACTTCGTGTACGAACTGGACAATCTCTTTCGAAGTGTCAGGGTTTTGGACTAAAACTCTTCTGTTACAAAAGGATTTCAATTTTTTAAACATATTTGAACTCAAGACTTTTTCTGCATTCAATATGCACATTCAAAGCCACATCATCACTTTTCAAACCTTTTCTGACTTCATTTGCTATTTTTCATGCATTTCATGATTTATTTTGAGCTAAAATGACCCTGAGATTGAAAAGCACTGCAAATGAACTCTGAAATGGTTGAAAATCGGCATGGTATCATAATTTCACCCACGTAGCAATGTGCAAAAAAGTTGAGAGGGTTACGGCAAAAACTGGATGCACTTCGTGTACGAACTGGACAATCTCTTTCGAAGTGTCAGGGTTTTGGACTAAAACTCTTCTGTTACAAAAGGATTTCAATTTTTTAAACATATTTGAACTCAAGACTTTTTCTGCATTCAATATGCACCATTCAAAGCCACATCATCACTTTTCAAACCTTTTCTGACTTCATTTGCTATTTTTCATGCATTTCATTATTTATTTTGAGCTAAAATGACCCTGAGATTGAAAAGCACTGCAAATGAACTCTAAAATGGTTGAAAATCGGCATGGTATCATAATTTCACCCACGTAGCATGTGCTAAAAAGTTGAGAGGGTTACGGCAAAAACTGGATGCACTTCGTGTACGAACTGGACAATCTCTTTCGAAGTGTCAGGGTTTTGGACTAAAACTCTTCTGTTACAAAAGGATTTCAATTTTTTAAACATATTTGAACTCAAGACTTTTTCTGCATTCAATATGCACCATTCAAAGCCACATCATCACTTTTCAAACCTTTTCTGACTTCATTTGCTATTTTTCATGCATTTCATGATTTATTTTGAGCTAAAATGACCCTGAGATTGAAAAGCACTGCAAATGAACTCTGAAATGGTTGAAAATTGGCATGGTATCATAATTTCACCCACGTAGCAATGTGCAAAAAAGTTGAGAGGGTTACGGCAAAAACTGGATGCACTTCGTGTACGAACTGGACAATCTCTTTCGAAGTGTCAGGGTTTTGGACTAAAACTCTTCTGTTACAAAAGGATTTCAAGTTTTTAAACATATTTGAACTCAAGACTTTTTCTGCATTCAATATGCACCATTCAAAGCCACATCATCACTTTTCAAACCTTTTCTGACTTCATTTGCTATTTTTCATGCATTTCATTATTTATTTTGAGCTAAAATGACCCTGAGATTGAAAAGCACTGCAAATGAACTCTAAAATGGTTGAAAATCGGCATGGTATCATAATTTCACCCACGTAGCATGTGCTAAAAAGTTGAGAGGGTTACGGCAAAAACTGGATGCACTTCGTGTACGAACTGGACAATCTCTTTCGAAGTGTCAGGGTTTTGGACTAAAACTCTTCTGTTACAAAAGGATTTCAATTTTTTAAACATATTTGAACTCAAGACTTTTTCTGCATTCAATATGCACCATTCAAAGCCACATCATCACTTTTCAAACCTTTTCTGACTTCATTTGCTATTTTTCATGCATTTCATTATTTATTTTGAGCTAAAATGACCCTGAGATTGAAAAGCACTGCAAATGAACTCTAAAATGGTTGAAAATCGGCATGGTATCATAATTTCACCCACGTAGCATGTGCTAAAAAGTTGAGAGGGTTACGGCAAAAACTGGATGCACTTCGTGTACGAACTGGACAATCTCTTTCGAAGTGTCAGGGTTTTGGACTAAAACTCTTCTGTTACAAAAGGATTTCAATTTTTTAAACATATTTGAACTCAAGACTTTTTCTGCATTCAATATGCACCATTCAAAGCCACATCATCACTTTTCAAACCTTTTCTGACTTCATTTGCTATTTTTCATGCATTTCATGATTTATTTTGAGCTAAAATGACCCTGAGATTGAAAAGCACTGCAAATGAACTCTAAAATGGTTGAAAATCGGCATGGTATCATAATTTCACCCACGTAGCATGTGCTAAAAAGTTGAGAGGGTTACGGCAAAAACTGGATGCACTTCGTGTACGAACTGGACAATCTCTTTCGAAGTGTCAGGGTTTTGGACTAAAACTCTTCTGTTACAAAAGGATTTCAATTTTTTAAACATATTTGAACTCAAGACTTTTTCTGCATTCAATATGCACCATTCAAAGCCACATCATCACTTTTCAAACCTTTTCTGACTTCATTTGCTATTTTTCATGCATTTCATGATTTATTTTGAGCTAAAATGACCCTGAGATTGAAAAGCACTGCAAATGAACTCTGAAATGGTTGAAAATCGGCATGGTATCATAATTTCACCCACGTAGCAATGTGCAAAAAAGTTGAGAGGGTTACGGCAAAAACTGGATGCACTTCGTGTACGAACTGGACAATCTCTTTCGAAGTGTCAGGGTTTTGGACTAAAACTCTTCTGTTACAAAAGGATTTCAATTT
Organism: Elymus sibiricus; assembly: GCA_039707655.1. NCBI lineage: Eukaryota > Viridiplantae > Streptophyta > Magnoliopsida > Poales > Poaceae > Elymus > Elymus sibiricus. The sequence continues at coordinate 511,482,224 of CM077669.1, forward strand.
TTTAAACATATTTGAACTCAAGACTTTTTCTGCATTCAATATGCACCATTCAAAGCCACATCATCACTTTTCAAACCTTTTCTGACTTCATTTGCTATCTTTCATGCATTTCATTATTTATTTTGAGCTAAAATGACCCTGAGATTGAAAAGCACTGCAAATGAACTCTAAAATGGTTGAAAATCGGCATGGTATCATAATTTCACCCACGTAGCATGTGCTAAAAAGTTGAGAGGGTTACGGCAAAAACTGGATGCACTTCGTGTACGAACTGGACAATCTCTTTCGAAGTGTCAGGGTTTTGGACTAAAACTCTTCTGTTACAAAAGGATTTCAATTTTTTAAACATATTTGAACTCAAGACTTTTTCTGCATTCAATATGCACCATTCAAAGCCACATCATCACTTTTCAAACCTTTTCTGACTTCATTTGCTATTTTTCATGCATTTCATGATTTATTTTGAGCTAAAATGACCCTGAGATTGAAAAGCACTGCAAGTGAACTCTGAAATGGTTGAAAATTGGCATGGTATCATAATTTCACCCACGTAGCAATGTGCAAAAAAGTTGAGAGGGTTACGGCAAAAACTGGATGCACTTCGTGTACGAACTGGACAATCTCTTTCGAAGTGTCAGGGTTTTGGACTAAAACTCTTCTGTTACAAAAGGATTTCAATTTTTTAAACATATTTGAACTCAAGACTTTTTCTGCATTCAATATGCACCATTCAAAGCCACATCATCACTTTTCAAACCTTTTCTGACTTCATTTGCTATTTTTCATGCATTTCATGATTTATTTTGAGCTAAAATGACCCTGAGATTGAAAAGCACTGCAAATGAACTCTAAAATGGTTGAAAATCGGCATGGTATCATAATTTCACCCACGTAGCATGTGCTAAAAAGTTGAGAGGGTTACGGCAAAAACTGGATGCACTTCGTGTACGAACTGGACAATCTCTTTCGAAGTGTCAGGGTTTTGGACTAAAACTCTTCTGTTACAAAAGGATTTCAATTTTTTAAACATATTTGAACTCAAGACTTTTTCTGCATTCAATATGCACCATTCAAAGCCACATCATCACTTTTCAAACCTTTTCTGACTTCATTTGCTATTTTTCATGCATTTCATGATTTATTTTGAGCTAAAATGACCCTGAGATTGAAAAGCACTGCAAATGAACTCTAAAATGGTTGAAAATCGGCATGGTATCATAATTTCACCCACGTAGCATGTGCTAAAAAGTTGAGAGGGTTACGGCAAAAACTGGATGCACTTCGTGTACGAACTGGACAATCTCTTTCGAAGTGTCAGGGTTTTGGACTAAAACTCTTCTGTTACAAAAGGATTTCAATTTTTTAAACATATTTGAACTCAAGACTTTTTCTGCATTCAATATGCACCATTCAAAGCCACATCATCACTTTTCAAACCTTTTCTGACTTCATTTGCTATTTTTCATGCATTTCATGATTTATTTTGAGCTAAAATGACCCTGAGATTGAAAAGCACTGCAAATGAACTCTAAAATGGTTGAAAATCGGCATGGTATCATAATTTCACCCACGTAGCATGTGCTAAAAAGTTGAGAGGGTTACGGCAAAAACTGGATGCACTTCGTGTACGAACTGGACAATCTCTTTCGAAGTGTCAGGGTTTTGGACTAAAACTCTTCTGTTACAAAAGGATTTCAATTTTTTAAACATATTTGAACTCAAGACTTTTTCTGCATTCAATATGCACCATTCAAAGCCACATCATCACTTTTCAAACCTTTTCTGACTTCATTTGCTATTTTTCATGCATTTCATGATTTATTTTGAGCTAAAATGACCCTGAGATTGAAAAGCACTGCAAATGAACTCTGAAATGGTTGAAAATCGGCATGGTATCATAATTTCACCCACGTAGCAATGTGCAAAAAAGTTGAGAGGGTTACGGCAAAAACTGGATGCACTTCGTGTACGAACTGGACAATCTCTTTCGAAGTGTCAGGGTTTTGGACTAAAACTCTTCTGTTACAAAAGGATTTCAATTTTTTAAACATATTTGAACTCAAGACTTTTTCTGCATTCAATATGCACCATTCAAAGCCACATCATCACTTTTCAAACCTTTTCTGACTTCATTTGCTATCTTTCATGCATTTCATTATTTATTTTGAGCTAAAATGACCCTGAGATTGAAAAGCACTGCAAATGAACTCTAAAATGGTTGAAAATCGGCATGGTATCATAATTTCACCCACGTAGCATGTGCTAAAAAGTTGAGAGGGTTACGGCAAAAACTGGATGCACTTCGTGTACGAACTGGACAATCTCTTTCGAAGTGTCAGGGTTTTGGACTAAAACTCTTCTGTTACAAAAGGATTTCAATTTTTTAAACATATTTGAACTCAAGACTTTTTCTGCATTCAATATGCACCATTCAAAGCCACATCATCACTTTTCAAACCTTTTCTGACTTCATTTGCTATTTTTCATGCATTTCATGATTTATTTTGAGCTAAAATGACCCTGAGATTGAAAAGCACTGCAAGTGAACTCTGAAATGGTTGAAAATTGGCATGGTATCATAATTTCACCCACGTAGCAATGTGCAAAAAAGTTGAGAGGGTTACGGCAAAAACTGGATGCACTTCGTGTACGAACTGGACAATCTCTTTCGAAGTGTCAGGGTTTTGGACTAAAACTCTTCTGTTACAAAAGGATTTCAATTTTTTAAACATATTTGAACTCAAGACTTTTTCTGCATTCAATATGCACCATTCAAAGCCACATCATCACTTTTCAAACCTTTTCTGACTTCATTTGCTATTTTTCATGCATTTCATGATTTATTTTGAGCTAAAATGACCCTGAGATTGAAAAGCACTGCAAATGAACTCTAAAATGGTTGAAAATCGGCATGGTATCATAATTTCACCCACGTAGCATGTGCTAAAAAGTTGAGAGGGTTACGGCAAAAACTGGATGCACTTCGTGTACGAACTGGACAATCTCTTTCGAAGTGTCAGGGTTTTGGACTAAAACTCTTCTGTTACAAAAGGATTTCAATTTTTTAAACATATTTGAACTCAAGACTTTTTATGCATTCAATATGCACCATTCAAAGCCACATCATCACTTTTCTAACCTTTTCTGACTTCATTTGCTATTTTTCATGCATTTCATGATTTATTTTGAGCTAAAATGACCCTGAGATTGAAAAGCACTGCAAATGAACTCTAAAATGGTTGAAAATCGGCATGGTATCATAGTTTCACCCACGTAGCATGTGCTAAAAAGTTGAGAGGGTTACGGCAAAAACTGGATGCACTTCGTGTACGAACTGGACAATCTTTTCGAAGTGTCAGGGTTTTGGACTAAAACTCTTCTGTTACAAAAGGATTTCAATTTTTTAAACATATTTGAACTCAAGACTTTTTATGCATTCAATATGCACCATTCAAAGCCACATCATCACTTTTCTAACCTTTTCTGACTTCATTTGCTATTTTTCATGCATTTCATGATTTATTTTGAGCTAAAATGACCCTGAGATTGAAAAGCACTGCAAATGAACTCTAAAATGGTTGAAAATCGGCATGGTATCATAATTTCACCCACGTAGCATGTGCTAAAAAGTTGAGAGGGTTACGGCAAAAACTGGATGCACTTCGTGTATGAACTGGACAATCTCTTTCGAAGTGTCAGGGTTTTGGACTAAAACTCTTCTGTTACAAAAGGATTTCAATTTTTTAAACATATTTGAACTCAAGAATTTTTATGCATTCAATATGCACCATTCAAAGCCACATCATCACTTTTCAAACCTTTTCTGACTTCATTTGCTATTTCTCATGCATTTCATGATTTATTTTGAGCTAAAATGACCCTGAGATTGAAAAGCACTGCAAATGAACTCTAAAATGGTTGAAAATCGGCATGGTATCATAATTTCACCCACGTAGCATGTGCTAAAAAGTTGAGAGGGTTACGGCAAAAACTGGATGCACTTCGTGTACGAACTGGACAATCTCTTTCGAAGTGTCAGGGTTTTGGACTAAAACTCTTCTGTTACAAAAGGATTTCAATTTTTTAAACATATTTGAACTCAAGACTTTTTCTGCATTCAATATGCACCATTCAAAGCCACATCATCACTTTTCTAACCTTTTCTGACTTCATTTGCTATTTTTCATGCATTTCATGATTTATTTTGAGCTAAAATGACCCTGAGATTGAAAAGCACTGCAAGTGAACTCTGAAATGGTTGAAAATTGGCATGGTATCATAATTTCACCCACGTAGCATGTGCTAAAAAGTTGAGAGGGTTACGGCAAAAACTGGATGCACTTCGTTTACGAACTGGACAATCTCTTTCGAAGTGTCATAGTTTTGGACTAAAACTCTTCTGTTACAAAAGGATTTCAATTTTTTAAACATATTTGAACTCAAGACTTTTTCTGCATTCAATATGCACCATTCAAAGCCACATCATCACTTTTCAAACCTTTTCTGACTTCATTTGCTATTTTTCATGCATTTCATGATTTATTTTGAGCTAAAATGACCCTGAGATTGAAAAGCACTGCAAGTGAACTCTGAAATGGTTGAAAATTGGCATGGTATCATAATTTCACCCACGTAGCATGTGCTAAAAAGTTGAGAGGGTTACGGCAAAAACTGGATGCACTTCGTGTACGAACTGGACAATCTCTTTCGAAGTGTCAGGGTTTTGGACTAAAACTCTTCTGTTACAAAAGGATTTCAATTTTTTAAACATATTTGAACTCAAGACTTTTTCTGCATTCAATATGCACCATTCAAAGCCACATCATCACTTTTCAAACCTTTTCTGACTTCATTTGCTATTTTTCATGCATTTCATGATTTATTTTGAGCTAAAATGACCCTGAGATTGAAAAGCACTGCAAATGAACTCTAAAATGGTTGAAAATCGGCATGGTATCATAATTTCACCCACGTAGCATGTGCTAAAAAGTCGAGAGGGTTACGGCAAAAACTGGATGCACTTCGTGTACGAACTGGACAATCTCTTTCGAAGTGTCAGGGTTTTGGACTAAAACTCTTCTGTTACAAAAGGATTTCAATTTTTTAAACATATTTGAACTCAAGACTTTTTATGCATTCAATATGCACCATTCAAAGCCACATCATCACTTTTCAAACCTTTTCTGACTTCATTTGCTATTTTTCATGCATTTCATGATTTATTTTGAGCTAAAATGACCCTGAGATTGAAAAGCACTGCAAGTGAACTCTGAAATGGTTGAAAATTGGCATGGTATCATAATTTCACCCACGTAGCATGTGCTAAAAAGTTGAGAGGGTTACGGCAAAAACTGGATGCACTTCTTGTACGAACTGGACAATCTCTTTCGAAGTGTCAGGGTTTTGGACTAAAACTCTTCTGTTACAAAAGGATTTCAATTTTTTAAACATATTTGAACTCAAGACTTTTTCTGCATTCAATATGCACCATTCAAAGCCACATCATCACTTTTCAAACCTTTTCTGACTTCATTTGCTATTTTTCATGCATTTCATGATTTATTTTGAGCTAAAATGACCCTGAGATTGAAAAGCACTGCAAATGAACTCTGAAATGGTTGAAAATTGGCATGGTATCATAATTTCACCCACGTAGCAATGTGCAAAAAAGTTGAGAGGGTTACGGCAAAAACTGGATGCACTTCGTGTACGAACTGGACAATCTCTTTCGAAGTGTCAGGGTTTTGGACTAAAACTCTTCTGTTACAAAAGGATTTCAATTTTTTAAACATATTTGAATTCAAGACTTTTTCTGCATTCAATATGCACCATTCAAAGCCACATCATCACTTTTCTAACCTTTTCTGACTTCATTTGCTATTTTTCATGCATTTCATGATTTATTTTGAGCTAAAATGACCCTGAGATTGAAAAGCACTGCAAATGAACTCTAAAATGGTTGAAAATCGGCATGGTATCATAATTTCACCCACGTAGCATGTGCTAAAAAGTTGAGAGGGTTACGGCAAAAACTGGATGCACTTCGTGTACGAACTGGACAATCTCTTTCGAAGTGTCAGGGTTTTGGACTAAAACTCTTCTGTTACAAAAGGATTTCAATTTTTTAAACATATTTGAACTCAAGACTTTTTATGCATTCAATATGCACCATTCAAAGCCACATCATCACTTTTCAAACCTTTTCTGACTTCATTTGCTATTTTTCATGCATTTCATGATTTATTTTGAGCTAAAATGACCCTGAGATTGAAAAGCACTGCAAATGAACTCTAAAATGGTTGAAAATCGGCATGGTATCATAATTTCACCCACGTAGCATGTGCTAAAAAGTTGAGAGGGTTACGGCAAAAACTGGATGCACTTCGTGTACGAACTGGACAATCTTTTCGAAGTGTCAGGGTTTTGGACTAAAACTCTTCTGTTACAAAAGGATTTCAATTTTTTAAACATATTTGAACTCAAGACTTTTTATGCATTCAATATGCACCATTCAAAGCCACATCATCACTTTTCAAACCTTTTCTGACTTCATTTGCTATTTTTCATGCATTTCATGATTTATTTTGAGCTAAAATGACCCTGAGATTGAAAAGCACTGCAAATGAACTCTGAAATGGATGAAAATCGGCATGGTATCATAATTTCACCCACGTAGCAATGTGCAAAAAAGTTGAGAGGGTTACGGCAAAAACTGGATGCACTTCGTGTACGAACTGGACAATCTCTTTCGAAGTGTCAGGGTTTTGGACTAAAACTCTTCTGTTACAAAAGGATTTCAATTTTTTAAACATATTTGAACTCAAGACTTTTTCTGCATTCAATATGCACCATTCCAAGCCACATCATCACTTTTCAAACCTTTTCTGACTTCATTTGCTATTTTTCATGCATTTCATGATTTATTTTGAGCTAAAATGACCCTGAGATTGAAAAGCACTGCAAATGAACTCTAAAATGGTTGAAAATCGGCATGGTATCATAATTTCACCCACGTAGCATGTGCTAAAAAGTTGAGAGGGTTACGGCAAAAACTGGATGCACTTCGTGTACGAACTGGACAATCTTTTCGAAGTGTCAGGGTTTTGGACTAAAACTCTTCTGTTACAAAAGGATTTCAATTTTTTAAACATATTTGAACTCAAGACTTTTTATGCATTCAATATGCACCATTCAAAGCCACATCATCACTTTTCTAACCTTTTCTGACTTCATTTGCTATTTTTCATGCATTTCATGATTTATTTTGAGCTAAAATGACCCTGAGATTGAAAAGCACTGGAAATGAACTCTAAAATGGTTGAAAATAGGCATGGTATCATAATTTCACCCACGTAGCATGTGCTAAAAAGTTGAGAGGGTTACGGCAAAAACTGGATGCACTTCGTGTACGAACTGGACAATCTCTTTCGAAGTGTCAGGGTTTTGGACGAAAACTCTTCTGTTACAAAAGGATTTCAATTTTTTAAACATATTTGAACTCAAGACTTTTTCTGCATTCAATATGCACCATTCAAAGCCACATCATCACTTTTCAAACCTTTTCTGACTTCATTTGCTATTTTTCATGCATTTCATGATTTATTTTGAGCTAAAATGACCCTGAGATTGAAAAGCACTGCAAATGAACTCTAAAATGGTTGAAAATCGGCATGGTATCATAATTTCACCCACGTAGCATGTGCTAAAAAGTTGAGAGGGTTACGGCAAAAACTGGATGCACTTCGTGTACGAACTGGACAATCTCTTTCGAAGTGTCAGGGTTTTGGACTAAAACTCTTCTGTTACAAAAGGATTTCAATTTTTTAAACATATTTGAACTCAAGACTTTTTCTGCATTCAATATGCACCATTCAAAGCCACATCATCACTTTTCAAACCTTTTCTGACTTCATTTGCTATTTTTCATGCATTTCATGATTTATTTTGAGCTAAAATGACCCTGAGATTGAAAAGCACTGCAAATGAACTCTGAAATGGTTGAAAATTGGCATGGTATCATAATTTCACCCACGTAGCAATGTGCAAAAAAGTTGAGAGGGTTACGGCAAAAACTGGATGCACTTCGTGTACGAACTGGACAATCTCTTTCGAAGTGTCAGGGTTTTGGACTAAAACTCTTCTGTTACAAAAGGATTTCAATTTTTTAAACATATTTGAACTCAAGACTTTTTCTGCATTCAATATGCACCATTCAAAGCCACATCATCACTTTTCAAACCTTTTCTGACTTCATTTGCTATTTTTCATGCATTTCATGATTTATTTTGAGCTAAAATGACCCTGAGATTGAAAAGCACTGCAAATGAACTCTAAAATGGTTGAAAATCGGCATGGTATCATAATTTCACCCACGTAGCATGTGCTAAAAAGTTGAGAGGGTTACGGCAAAAACTGGATGCACTTCGTGTACGAACTGGACAATCTTTTCGAAGTGTCAGTGTTTTGGACTAAAACTCTTCTGTTACAAAAGGATTTCAATTTTTTAAACATATTTGAACTCAAGACTTTTTATGCATTCAATATGCACCATTCAAAGCCACATCATCACTTTTCAAACCTTTTCTGACTTCATTTGCTATTTTTCATGCATTTCATGATTTATTTTGAGCTAAAATGACCCTGAGATTGAAAAGCACTGCAAATGAACTCTGAAATGGTTGAAAATTGGCATGGTATCATAATTTCACCCACGTAGCAATGTGCAAAAAAGTTGAGAGGGTTACGGCAAAAACTGGATGCACTTCGTGTACGAACTGGACAATCTCTTTCGAAGTGTCAGGGTTTTGGACTAAAACTCTTCTGTTACAAAAGGATTTCAATTTTTTAAACATATTTGAACTCAAGACTTTTTCTGCATTCAATATGCACCATTCAAAGCCGCATCATCACTTTTCAAACCTTTTCTGACTTCATTTGCTATTTTTCATGCATTTCATGATTTATTTTGAGCTAAAATGACCCTGAGATTGAAAAGCACTGCAAATGAACTCTAAAATGGTTGAAAATCGGCATGGTATCATAATTTCACCCACGTAGCATGTGCTAAAAAGTTGAGAGGGTTACGGCAAAAACTGGATGCACTTCGTGTACGAACTGGACAATCTTTTCGAAGTGTCAGGGTTTTGGACTAAAACTCTTCTGTTACAAAAGGATTTCAATTTTTTAAACATATTTGAACTCAAGACTTTTTATGCATTCAATATGCACCATTCAAAGCCACATCATCACTTTTCTAACCTTTTCTGACTTCATTTGCTATTTTTCATGCATTTCATGATTTATTTTGAGCTAAAATGACCCTGAGATTGAAAAGCACTGGAAATGAACTCTAAAATGGTTGAAAATAGGCATGGTATCATAATTTCACCCACGTAGCATGTGCTAAAAAGTTGAGAGGGTTACGGCAAAAACTGGATGCACTTCGTGTACGAACTGGACAATCTCTTTCGAAGTGTCAGGGTTTTGGACGAAAACTCTTCTGTTACAAAAGGATTTCAATTTTTTAAACATATTTGAACTCAAGACTTTTTCTGCATTCAATATGCACCATTCAAAGCCACATCATCACTTTTCAAACCTTTTCTGACTTCATTTGCTATTTTTCATGCATTTCATGATTTATTTTGAGCTAAAATGACCCTGAGATTGAAAAGCACTGCAAATGAACTCTAAAATGGTTGAAAATCGGCATGGTATCATAATTTCACCCACGTAGCATGTGCTAAAAAGTTGAGAGGGTTACGGCAAAAACTGGATGCACTTCGTGTACGAACTGGACAATCTCTTTCGAAGTGTCAGGGTTTTGGACTAAAACTCTTCTGTTACAAAAGGATTTCAATTTTTTAAACATATTTGAACTCAAGACTTTTTCTGCATTCAATATGCACCATTCAAAGCCACATCATCACTTTTCAAACCTTTTCTGACTTCATTTGCTATTTTTCATGCATTTCATGATTTATTTTGAGCTAAAATGACCCTGAGATTGAAAAGCACTGCAAATGAACTCTGAAATGGTTGAAAATTGGCATGGTATCATAATTTCACCCACGTAGCAATGTGCAAAAAAGTTGAGAGGGTTACGGCAAAAACTGGATGCACTTCGTGTACGAACTGGACAATCTCTTTCGAAGTGTCAGGGTTTTGGACTAAAACTCTTCTGTTACAAAAGGATTTCAATTTTTTAAACATATTTGAACTCAAGACTTTTTCTGCATTCAATATGCACCATTCAAAGCCACATCATCACTTTTCAAACCTTTTCTGACTTCATTTGCTATTTTTCATGCATTTCATGATTTATTTTGAGCTAAAATGACCCTGAGATTGAAAAGCACTGCAAATGAACTCTAAAATGGTTGAAAATCGGCATGGTATCATAATTTCACCCACGTAGCATGTGCTAAAAAGTTGAGAGGGTTACGGCAAAAACTGGATGCACTTCGTGTACGAACTGGACAATCTCTTTCGAAGTGTCAGGGTTTTGGACTAAAACTCTTCTGTTACAAAAGGATTTCAATTTTTTAAACATATTTGAACTCAAGACTTTTTCTGCATTCAATATGCACCATTCAAAGCCACATCATCACTTTTCAAACCTTTTCTGACTTCATTTGCTATTTTTCATGCATTTCATGATTTATTTTGAGCTAAAATGACCCTGAGATTGAAAAGCACTGCAAATGAAGTCTAAAATGGTTGAAAATCGGCATGGTATCATAATTTCACCCACGTAGCATGTGCTAAAAAGTTGAGAGGGTTACGGCAAAAACTGGATGCACTTCGTGTACGAACTGGACAATCTCTTTCGAAGTGTCAGGGTTTTGGACTAAAACTCTTCTGTTACAAAAGGATTTCAATTTTTTAAACATATTTGAACTCAAGACTTTTTCTGCATTCAATATGCACCATTCAAAGCCACATCATCACTTTTCAAACCTTTTCTGACTTCATTTGCTATTTTTCATGCATTTCATGATTTATTTTGAGCTAAAATGACCCTGAGATTGAAAAGCACTGCAAGTGAACTCTAAAATGGTTGAAAATCGGCATGTTATCATAATTTCACCCACGTAGCATGTGCTAAAAAGTTGAGAGGGTTACGGCAAAAACTGGATGCACTTCGTGTACGAACTGGACAATCTCTTTCGAAGTGTCAGGGTTTTGGACTAAAACTCTTCTGTTACAAAAGGATTTCAATTTTTTAAACATATTTGAACTCAAGACTTTTTCTGCATTCAATATGCACCATTCAAAGCCACATCATCACTTTTCAAACCTTTTCTGACTTCATTTCCTATTTTTCATGCATTTCATGATTTATTTTGAGCTAAAATGACCCTGAGATTGAAAAGCACTGCAAGTGAACTCTGAAATGGTTGAAAATCGGCATGGTATCATAATTTCACCCACGTAGCATGTGCTAAAAAGTTGAGAGGGTTACGGCAAAAACTGGATGCACTTCGTGTACGAACTGGACAATCTCTTTCGAAGTGTCAGGGTTTTGGACTAAAACTCTTCTGTTACAAAAGGATTTCAATTTTTTAAACATATTTGAACTCAAGACTTTTTCTGCATTCAATATGCACCATTCAAAGCCACATCATCACTTTTCAAACCTTTTCTGACTTCATTTCCTATTTTTCATGCATTTCATGATTTATTTTGAGCTAAAATGACCCTGAGATTGAAAAGCACTGCAAGTGAACTCTGAAATGGTTGAAAATCGGCATGGTATCATAATTTCACCCACGTAGCATGTGCTAAAAAGTTGAGAGGGTTACGGCAAAAACTGGATGCACTTCGTGTACGAACTGGACAATCTCTTTCGAAGTGTCAGGGTTTTGGACTAAAACTCTTCTGTTACAAAAGGATTTCAATTTTTTAAACATATTTGAACTCAAGACTTTTTCTGCATTCAATATGCACCATTCAAAGCCACATCATCACTTTTCAAACCTTTTCTGACTTCATTTGCTATTTTTCATGCATTTCATGATTTATTTTGAGCTAAAATGACCCTGAGATTGAAAAGCACTGCAAATGAACTCTAAAATGGTTGAAAATCGGCATGGTATCATAATTTCACCCACGTAGCATGTGCTAAAAAGTTGAGAGGGTTACGGCAAAAACTGGATGCACTTCGTGTACGAACTGGACAATCTCTTTCGAAGTGTCAGGGTTTTGGACTAAAACTCTTCTGTTACAAAAGGATTTCAATTTTTTAAACATATTTGAACTCAAGACTTTTTCTGCATTCAATATGCACCATTCAAAGCCACATCATCACTTTTCAAACCTTTTCTGACTTCATTTCCTATTTTTCATGCATTTCATGATTTATTTTGAGCTAAAATGACCCTGAGATTGAAAAGCACTGCAAGTGAACTCTGAAATGGTTGAAAATCGGCATGGTATCATAATTTCACCCACGTAGCATGTGCTAAAAAGTTGAGAGGGTTACGGCAAAAACTGGATGCACTTCGTGTACGAACTGGACAATCTCTTTCGAAGTGTCAGGGTTTTGGACTAAAACTCTTCTGTTACAAAAGGATTTCAATTTTTTAAACATATTTGAACTCAAGACTTTTTCTGCATTCAATATGCACCATTCAAAGCCACATCATCACTTTTCAAACCTTTTCTGACTTCATTTCCTATTTTTCATGCATTTCATGATTTATTTTGAGCTAAAATGACCCTGAGATTGAAAAGCACTGCAAGTGAACTCTGAAATGGTTGAAAATCGGCATGGTATCATAATTTCACCCACGTAGCATGTGCTAAAAAGTTGAGAGGGTTACGGCAAAAACTGGATGCACTTCGTGTACGAACTGGACAATCTCTTTCGAAGTGTCAGGGTTTTGGACTAAAACTCTTCTGTTACAAAAGGATTTCAATTTTTTAAACATATTTGAACTCAAGACTTTTTCTGCATTCAATATGCACCATTCAAAGCCACATCATCACTTTTCAAACCTTTTCTGACTTCATTTGCTATTTTTCATGCATTTCATGATTTATTTTGAGCTAAAATGACCCTGAGATTGAAAAGCACTGCAAATGAACTCTAAAATGGTTGAAAATCGGCATGGTATCATAATTTCACCCACGTAGCATGTGCTAAAAAGTTGAGAGGGTTACGGCAAAAACTGGATGCACTTCGTGTACGAACTGGACAATCTCTTTCGAAGTGTCAGGGTTTTGGACTAAAACTCTTCTGTTACAAAAGGATTTCAATTTTTTAAACATATTTGAACTCAAGACTTTTTCTGCATTCAATATGCACCATTCAAAGCCACATCATCACTTTTCAAACCTTTTCTGACTTCATTTGCTATTTTTCATGCATTTCATGATTTATTTTGAGCTAAAATGACCCTGAGATTGAAAAGCACTGCAAATGAACTCTAAAATGGTTGAAAATCGGCATGGTATCATAATTTCACCCACGTAGCATGTGCTAAAAAGTTGAGAGGGTTACGGCAAAAACTGGATGCACTTCGTGTACGAACTGGACAATCTCTTTCGAAGTGTCAGGGTTTTGGACTAAAACTCTTCTGTTACAAAAGGATTTCAATTTTTTAAACATATTTGAACTCAAGACTTTTTCTGCATTCAATATGCACCATTCAAAGCCACATCATCACTTTTCAAACCTTTTCTGACTTCATTTGCTATTTTTCATGCATTTCATGATTTATTTTGAGCTAAAATGACCCTGAGATTGAAAAGCACTGCAAATGAACTCTAAAATGGTTGAAAATCGGCATGTTATCATAATTTCACCCACGTAGCATGTGCTAAAAAGTTGAGAGGGTTACGGCAAAAACTGGATGCACTTCGTGTACGAACTGGACAATCTCTTTCGAAGTGTCAGGGTTTTGGACTAAAACTCTTCTGTTACAAAAGGATTTCAATTTTTTAAACATATTTGAACTCAAGACTTTTTCTGCATTCAATATGCACCATTCAAAGCCACATCATCACTTTTCTAACCTTTTCTGACTTCATTTGCTATTTTTCATGCATTTCATGATTTATTTTGAGCTAAAATGACCCTGAGATTGAAAAGCACTGCAAATGAACTCTAAAATGGTTGAAAATCGGCATGGTATCATAATTTCACCCACGTAGCATGTGCTAAAAAGTTGAGAGGGTTACGGCAAAAACTGGATGCACTTCGTGTACGAACTGGACAATCTCTTTCGAAGTGTCAGGGTTTTGGACTAAAACTCTTCTGTTACAAAAGGATTTCAATTTTTTAAACATATTTGAACTCAAGACTTTTTCTGCATTCAATATGCACCATTCAAAGCCACATCATCACTTTTCAAACCTTTTCTGACTTCATTTGCTATTTTTCATGCATTTCATGATTTATTTTGAGCTAAAATGACCCTGAGATTGAAAAGCACTGCAAATGAACTCTAAAATGGTTGAAAATCGGCATGGTATCATAATTTCACCCACGTAGCATGTGCTAAAAAGTTGAGAGGGTTACGGCAAAAACTGGATGCACTTCGTGTACGAACTGGACAATCTCTTTCGAAGTGTCAGGGTTTTGGACTAAAACTCTTCTGTTACAAAAGGATTTCAATTTTTTAAACATATTTGAACTCAAGACTTTTTCTGCATTCAATATGCACCATTCAAAGCCACATCATCACTTTTCAAACCTTTTCTGACTTCATTTGCTATTTTTCATGCATTTCATGATTTATTTTGAGCTAAAATGACCCTGAGATTGAAAAGCACTGCAAATGAACTCTGAAATGGTTGAAAATTGGCATGGTATCATAATTTCACCCACGTAGCAATGTGCAAAAAAGTTGAGAGGGTTACGGCAAAAACTGGATGCACTTCGTGTACGAACTGGACAATCTCTTTCGAAGTGTCAGGGTTTTGGACTAAAACTCTTCTGTTACAAAAGGATTTCAATTTTTTAAACATATTTGAACTCAAGACTTTTTCTGCATTCAATATGCACCATTCAAAGCCACATCATCACTTTTCTAACCTTTTCTGACTTCATTTGCTATTTTTCATGCATTTCATGATTTATTTTGAGCTAAAATGACCCTGAGATTGAAAAGCACTGCAAATGAACTCTAAAATGGTTGAAAATCGGCATGGTATCATAATTTCACCCACGTAGCATGTGCTAAAAAGTTGAGAGGGTTACGGCAAAAACTGGATGCACTTCGTGTACGAACTGGACAATCTCTTTCGAAGTGTCAGGGTTTTGGACTAAAACTCTTCTGTTACAAAAGGATTTCAATTTTTTAAACATATTTGAACTCAAGACTTTTTCTGCATTCAATATGCACCATTCAAAGCCACATCATCACTTTTCAAACCTTTTCTGACTTCATTTGCTATTTTTCATGCATTTCATGATTTATTTTGAGCTAAAATGACCCTGAGATTGAAAAGCACTGCAAATGAACTCTGAAATGGTTGAAAATTGGCATGGTATCATAATTTCACCCACGTAGCAATGTGCAAAAAAGTTGAGAGGGTTACGGCAAAAACTGGATGCACTTCGTGTACGAACTGGACAATCTCTTTCGAAGTGTCAGGGTTTTGGACTAAAACTCTTCTGTTACAAAAGGATTTCAATTTTTTAAACATATTTGAACTCAAGACTTTTTCTGCATTCAATATGCACCATTCAAAGCCACATCATCACTTTTCTAACCTTTTCTGACTTCATTTGCTATTTTTCATGCATTTCATGATTTATTTTGAGCTAAAATGACCCTGAGATTGAAAAGCACTGCAAATGAACTCTAAAATGGTTGAAAATCGGCATGGTATCATAATTTCACCCACGTAGCATGTGCTAAAAAGTTGAGAGGGTTACGGCAAAAACTGGATGCACTTCGTGTACGAACTGGACAATCTCTTTCGAAGTGTCAGGGTTTTGGACTAAAACTCTTCTGTTACAAAAGGATTTCAATTTTTTAAACATATTTGAACTCAAGACTTTTTCTGCATTCAATATGCACCATTCAAAGCCACATCATCACTTTTCAAACCTTTTCTGACTTCATTTGCTATTTTTCATGCATTTCATGATTTATTTTGAGCTAAAATGACCCTGAGATTGAAAAGCACTGCAAATGAACTCTAAAATGGTTGAAAATCGGCATGGTATCATAATTTCACCCACGTAGCATGTGCTAAAAAGTTGAGAGGGTTACGGCAAAAACTGGATGCACTTCGTGTACGAACTGGACAATCTTTTCGAAGTGTCAGGGTTTTGGACTAAAACTCTTCTGTTACAAAAGGATTTCAATTTTTTAAACATATTTGAACTCAAGACTTTTTATGCATTCAATATGCACCATTCAAAGCCACATCATCACTTTTCTAACCTTTTCTGACTTCATTTGCTATTTTTCATGCATTTCATGATTTATTTTGAGCTAAAATGACCCTGAGATTGAAAAGCACTGCAAATGAACTCTAAAATGGTTGAAAATCGGCATGGTATCATAATTTCACCCACGTAGCATGTGCTAAAAAGTTGAGAGGGTTACGGCAAAAACTGGATGCACTTCGTGTATGAACTGGACAATCTCTTTCGAAGTGTCAGGGTTTTGGACTAAAACTCTTCTGTTACAAAAGGATTTCAATTTTTTAAACATATTTGAACTCAAGACTTTTTCTGCATTCAATATGCACCATTCAAAGCCACATCATCACTTTTCAAACCTTTTCTGACTTCATTTGCTATTTTTCATGCATTTCATGATTTATTTTGAGCTAAAATGACCCTGAGATTGAAAAGCACTGCAAATGAACTCTAAAATGGTTGAAAATCGGCATGGTATCATAATTTCACCCACGTAGCATGTGCTAAAAAGTTGAGAGGGTTACGGCAAAAACTGGATGCACTTCGTGTACGAACTGGACAATCTCTTTCGAAGTGTCAGGGTTTTGGACTAAAACTCTTCTGTTACAAAAGGATTTCAATTTTTTAAACATATTTGAACTCAAGACTTTTTCTGCATTCAATATGCACCATTCAAAGCCACATCATCACTTTTCAAACCTTTTCTGACTTCATTTGCTATTTTTCATGCATTTCATGATTTATTTTGAGCTAAAATGACCCTGAGATTGAAAAGCACTACAAGTGAACTCTGAAATGGTTGAAAATTGGCATGGTATCATAATTTCACCCACGTAGCATGTGCTAAAAAGTTGAGAGGGTTACGGCAAAAACTGGATGCACTTCGTGTACGAACTGGACAATCTCTTTCGAAGTGTCAGGGTTTTGGACTAAAACTCTTCTGTTACAAAAGGATTTCAATTTTTTAAACATATTTGAACTCAAGACTTTTTCTGCATTCAATATGCACCATTCAAAGCCACATCATCACTTTTCAAACCTTTTCTGACTTCATTTGCTATTTTTCATGCATTTCATGATTTATTTTGAGCTAAAATGACCCTGAGATTGAAAAGCACTGCAAATGAACTCTAAAATGGTTGAAAATCGGCATGGTATCATAATTTCACCCACGTAGCATGTGCTAAAAAGTTGAGAGGGTTACGGCAAAAACTGGATGCACTTCGTGTACGAACTGGACAATCTCTTTCGAAGTGTCAGGGTTTTGGACTAAAACTCTTCTGTTACAAAAGGATTTCAATTTTTTAAACATATTTGAACTCAAGACTTTTTCTGCATTCAATATGCACCATTCAAAGCCACATCATCACTTTTCAAACCTTTTCTGACTTCATTTGCTATTTTTCATGCATTTCATGATTTATTTTGAGCTAAAATGACCCTGAGATTGAAAAGCACTGCAAGTGAACTCTGAAATGGTTGAAAATTGGCATGGTATCATAATTTCACCCACGTAGCATGTGCTAAAAAGTTGAGAGGGTTACGGCAAAAACTGGATGCACTTCGTGTACGAACTGGACAATCTCTTTTGAAGTGTCAGGGTTTTGGACGAAAACTCATCTGTTACAAAAGGATTTCAATTTTTTAAACATATTTGATCTCAAGACTTTTTATGCATTCAATATGCACCATTCAAAGCCACATCATCACTTTTCTAACCTTTTCTGACTTCATTTGCTATTTTTCATGCATTTCATGATTTATTTTGAGCTAAAATGACCCTGAGATTGAAAAGCACTGCAAATGAACTCTAAAATGGTTGAAAATAGGCATGGTATCATAATTTCACCCACGTAGCATGTGCTAAAAAGTTGAGAGGGTTACGGCAAAAACTGGATGCACTTCGTGTACGAACTGGACAATCTCTTTCGAAGTGTCAGGGTTTTGGACGAAAACTCTTCTGTTACAAAAGGATTTCAATTTTTTAAACATATTTGAACTCAAGACTTTTTCTGCATTCAATATGCACCATTCAAAGCCACATCATCACTTTTCAAACCTTTTCTGACTTCATTTGCTATTTTTCATGCATTTCATGATTTATTTTGAGCTAAAATGACCCTGAGATTGAAAAGCACTGCAAATGAACTCTAAAATGGTTGAAAATCGGCATGTTATCATAATTTCACCCACGTAGCATGTGCTAAAAAGTTGAGAGGGTTACGGCAAAAACTGGATGCACTTCGTGTACGAACTGGACAATCTCTTTCGAAGTGTCAGGGTTTTGGACTAAAACTCTTCTGTTACAAAAGGATTTCAATTTTTTAAACATATTTGAACTCAAGACTTTTTCTGCATTCAATATGCACCATTCAAAGCCACATCATCACTTTTCAAACCTTTTCTGACTTCATTTGCTATTTTTCATGCATTTCATGATTTATTTTGAGCTAAAATGACCCTGAGATTGAAAAGCACTGCAAGTGAACTCTAAAATGGTTGAAAATCGGCATGTTATCATAATTTCACCCACGTAGCATGTGCTAAAAAGTTGAGAGGGTTACGGCAAAAACTGGATGCACTTCGTGTACGAACTGGACAATCTCTTTCGAAGTGTCAGGGTTTTGGACTAAAACTCTTCTGTTACAAAAGGATTTCAATTTTTTAAACATATTTGACCTCAAGACTTTTTCTGCATTCAATATGCACCATTCAAAGCCACATCATCACTTTTCAAACCTTTTCTGACTTCATTTGCTATTTTTCATGCATTTCATGATTTATTTTGAGCTAAAATGACCCTGAGATTGAAAAGCACTGCAAGTGAACTCTGAAATGGTTGAAAATCGGCATGGTATCATAATTTCACCCACGTAGCATGTGCTAAAAAGTTGAGAGGGTTACGGCAAAAACTGGATGCACTTCGTGTACGAACTGGACAATCTCTTTCGAAGTGTCAGGGTTTTGGACTAAAACTCTTCTGTTACAAAAGGATTTCAATTTTTTAAACATATTTGAACTCAAGACTTTTTCTGCATTCAATATGCACCATTCAAATCCACATCATCACTTTTCAAACCTTTTCTGACTTCATTTGCTATTTTTCATGCATTTCATGATTTATTTTGAGCTAAAATGACCCTGAGATTGAAAAGCACTGCAAATGAACTCTAAAATGGTTGAAAATCGGCATGGTATCATAATTTCACCCACGTAGCATGTGCTAAAAAGTTGAGAGGGTTACGGCAAAAACTGGATGCACTTCGTGTACGAACTGGACAATCTCTTTCGAAGTGTCAGGGTTTTGGACTAAAACTCTTCTGTTACAAAAGGATTTCAATTTTTTAAACATATTTGAACTCAAGACTTTTTCTGCATTCAATATGCACCATTCAAAGCCACATCATCACTTTTCAAACCTTTTCTGACTTCATTTGCTATTTTTCATGCATTTCATGATTTATTTTGAGCTAAAATGACCCTGAGATTGAAAAGCACTGCAAATGAACTCTAAAATGGTTGAAAATCGGCATGGTATCATAATTTCACCCACGTAGCATGTGCTAAAAAGTTGAGAGGGTTACGGCAAAAACTGGATGCACTTCGTGTACGAACTGGACAATCTCTTTCGAAGTGTCAGGGTTTTGGACTAAAACTCTTCTGTTACAAAAGGATTTCAATTTTTTAAACATATTTGAACTCAAGACTTTTTCTGCATTCAATATGCACCATTCAAAGCCACATCATCACTTTTCAAACCTTTTCTGACTTCATTTGCTATTTTTCATGCATTTCATGATTTATTTTGAGCTAAAATGACCCTGAGATTGAAAAGCACTGCAAATGAACTCTGAAATGGTTGAAAATTGGCATGGTATCATAATTTCACCCACGTAGCAATGTGCAAAAAAGTTGAGAGGGTTACGGCAAAAACTGGATGCACTTCGTGTACGAACTGGACAATCTCTTTCGAAGTGTCAGGGTTTTGGACTAAAACTCTTCTGTTACAAAAGGATTTCAATTTTTTAAACATATTTGAACTCAAGACTTTTTCTGCATTCAATATGCACCATTCAAAGCCACATCATCACTTTTCTAACCTTTTCTGACTTCATTTGCTATTTTTCATGCATTTCATGATTTATTTTGAGCTAAAATGACCCTGAGATTGAAAAGCACTGCAAATGAACTCTAAAATGGTTGAAAATCGGCATGGTATCATAATTTCACCCACGTAGCATGTGCTAAAAAGTTGAGAGGGTTACGGCAAAAACTGGATGCACTTCGTGTACGAACTGGACAATCTCTTTCGAAGTGTCAGGGTTTTGGACTAAAACTCTTCTGTTACAAAAGGATTTCAATTTTTTAAACATATTTGAACTCAAGACTTTTTCTGCATTCAATATGCACCATTCAAAGCCACATCATCACTTTTCAAACCTTTTCTGACTTCATTTGCTATTTTTCATGCATTTCATGATTTATTTTGAGCTAAAATGACCCTGAGATTGAAAAGCACTGCAAATGAACTCTGAAATGGTTGAAAATTGGCATGGTATCATAATTTCACCCACGTAGCAATGTGCAAAAAAGTTGAGAGGGTTACGGCAAAAACTGGATGCACTTCGTGTACGAACTGGACAATCTCTTTCGAAGTGTCAGGGTTTTGGACTAAAACTCTTCTGTTACAAAAGGATTTCAATTTTTTAAACATATTTGAACTCAAGACTTTTTCTGCATTCAATATGCACCATTCAAAGCCACATCATCACTTTTCTAACCTTTTCTGACTTCATTTGCTATTTTTCATGCATTTCATGATTTATTTTGAGCTAAAATGACCCTGAGATTGAAAAGCACTGCAAATGAACTCTAAAATGGTTGAAAATCGGCATGGTATCATAATTTCACCCACGTAGCATGTGCTAAAAAGTTGAGAGGGTTACGGCAAAAACTGGATGCACTTCGTGTACGAACTGGACAATCTCTTTCGAAGTGTCAGGGTTTTGGACTAAAACTCTTCTGTTACAAAAGGATTTCAATTTTTTAAACATATTTGAACTCAAGACTTTTTCTGCATTCAATATGCACCATTCAAAGCCACATCATCACTTTTCAAACCTTTTCTGACTTCATTTGCTATTTTTCATGCATTTCATGATTTATTTTGAGCTAAAATGACCCTGAGATTGAAAAGCACTGCAAATGAACTCTGAAATGGTTGAAAATTGGCATGGTATCATAATTTCACCCACGTAGCAATGTGCAAAAAAGTTGAGAGGGTTACGGCAAAAACTGGATGCACTTCGTGTACGAACTGGACAATCTCTTTCGAAGTGTCAGGGTTTTGGACTAAAACTCTTCTGTTACAAAAGGATTTCAATTTTTTAAACATATTTGAACTCAAGACTTTTTCTGCATTCAATATGCACCATTCAAAGCCACATCATCACTTTTCAAACCTTTTCTGACTTCATTTGCTATTTTTCATGCATTTCATGATTTATTTTGAGCTAAAATGACCCTGAGATTGAAAAGCACTGCAAATGAACTCTGAAATGGTTGAAAATTGGCATGGTATCATAATTTCACCCACGTAGCAATGTGCAAAAAAGTTGAGAGGGTTACGGCAAAAACTGGATGCACTTCGTGTACGAACTGGACAATCTCTTTCGAAGTGTCAGGGTTTTGGACTAAAACTCTTCTGTTACAAAAGGATTTCAATTTTTTAAACATATTTGAACTCAAGACTTTTTCTGCATTCAATATGCACCATTCAAAGCCACATCATCACTTTTCAAACCTTTTCTGACTTCATTTGCTATTTTTCATGCATTTCATGATTTATTTTGAGCTAAAATGAACCTGAGATTGAAAAGCACTGCAAATGAACTCTGAAATGGTTGAAAATTGGCATGGTATCATAATTTCACCCACGTAGCAATGTGCAAAAAAGTTGAGAGGGTTACGGCAAAAACTGGATGCACTTCGTGTACGAACTGGACAATCTCTTTCGAAGTGTCAGGGTTTTGGACTAAAACTCTTCTGTTACAAAAGGATTTCAATTTTTTAAACATATTTGAACTCAAGACTTTTTCTGCATTCAATATGCACCATTCAAAGCCACATCATCACTTTTCAAACCTTTTCTGACTTCATTTGCTATTTTTCATGCATTTCATGATTTATTTTGAGCTAAAATGACCCTGAGATTGAAAAGCACTGCAAATGAACTCTGAAATGGTTGAAAATTGGCATGGTATCATAATTTCACCCACGTAGCAATGTGCAAAAAAGTTGAGAGGGTTACGGCAAAAACTGGATGCACTTCGTGTACGAACTGGACAATCTCTTTCGAAGTGTCAGGGTTTTGGACTAAAACTCTTCTGTTACAAAAGGATTTCAATTTTTTAAACATATTTGAACTCAAGACTTTTTCTGCATTCAATATGCACCATTCAAAGCCACATCATCACTTTTCAAACCTTTTCTGACTTCATTTGCTATTTTTCATGCATTTCATGATTTATTTTGAGCTAAAATGACCCTGAGATTGAAAAGCACTGCAAATGAACCCTAAAATGGTTGAAAATCGGCATGGTATCATAATTTCACCCACGTAGCATGTGCTAAAAAGTTGAGAGGGTTACGGCAAAAACTGGATGCACTTCGTGTACGAACTGGACAATCTCTTTCGAAGTGTCAGGGTTTTGGACTAAAACTCTTCTGTTACAAAAGGATTTCAATTTTTTAAACATATTTGAACTCAAGACTTTTTCTGCATTCAATATGCACCATTCAAAGCCACATCATCACTTTTCAAACCTTTTCTGACTTCATTTGCTATTTTTCATGCATTTCATGATTTATTTTGAGCTAAAATGACCCTGAGATTGAAAAGCACTGCAAATGAACTCTAAAATGGTTGAAAATCGGCATGGTATCATAATTTCACCCACGTAGCATGTGCTAAAAAGTTGAGAGGGTTACGGCAAAAACTGGATGCACTTCGTGTACAAACTGGACAATCTTTTCGAAGTGTCAGGGTTTTGGACTAAAACTCTTCTGTTACAAAAGGATTTCAATTTTTTAAACATATTTGAACTCAAGACTTTTTATGCATTCAATATGCACCATTCAAAGCCACATCATCACTTTTCTAACCTTTTCTGACTTCATTTGCTATTTTTCATGCATTTCATGATTTATTTTGAGCTAAAATGACCCTGAGATTGAAAAGCACTGCAAATGAACTCTAAAATGGTTGAAAATCGGCATGGTATCATAATTTCACCCACGTAGCATGTGCTAAAAAGTTGAGAGGGTTACGGCAAAAACTGGATGCACTTCGTGTATGAACTGGACAATCTCTTTCGAAGTGTCAGGGTTTTGGACTAAAACTCTTCTGTTACAAAAGGATTTCAATTTTTTAAACATATTTGAACTCAAGACTTTTTCTGCATTCAATATGCACCATTCAAAGCCACATCATCACTTTTCAAACCTTTTCTGACTTCATTTGCTATTTCTCATGCATTTCATGATTTATTTTGAGCTAAAATGACCCTGAGATTGAAAAGCACTGCAAATGAACTCTAAAATGGTTGAAAATCGGCATGGTATCATAATTTCACCCACGTAGCATGTGCTAAAAAGTTGAGAGGGTTACGGCAAAAACTGGATGCACTTCGTGTACGAACTGGACAATCTCTTTCGAAGTGTCAGGGTTTTGGACTAAAACTCTTCTGTTACAAAAGGATTTCAATTTTTTAAACATATTTGAACTCAAGACTTTTTCTGCATTCAATATGCACCATTCAAAGCCACATCATCACTTTTCAAACCTTTTCTGACTTCATTTGCTATTTTTCATGCATTTCATGATTTATTTTGAGCTAAAATGACCCTGAGATTGAAAAGCACTGCAAGTGAACTCTGAAATGGTTGAAAATTGGCATGGTATCATAATTTCAGCCACGTAGCATGTGCTAAAAAGTTGAGAGGGTTACGGCAAAAACTGGATGCACTTCGTGTACGAACTGGACAATCTCTTTCGAAGTGTCAGGGTTTTGGACTAAAACTCTTCTGTTACAAAAGGATTTCAATTTTTTAAACATATTTGAACTCAAGACTTTTTCTGCATTCAATATGCACCATTCAAAGCCACATCATCACTTTTCAAACCTTTTCTGACTTCATTTGCTATTTTTCATGCATTTCATGATTTATTTTGAGCTAAAATGACCCTGAGATTGAAAAGCACTGCAAATGAACACTAAAATGGTTGAAAATCGGCATGGTATCATAATTTCACCCACGTAGCATGTGCTAAAAAGTCGAGAGGGTTACGGCAAAAACTGGATGCACTTCGTGTACGAACTGGACAATCTCTTTCGAAGTGTCAGGGTTTTGGACTAAAACTCTTCTGTTACAAAAGGATTTTAATTTTTTAAACATATTTGAACTCAAGACTTTTTCTGCATTCAATATGCACCATTCAAAGCCACATCATCACTTTTCAAACCTCTTCTGACTTCATTTGCTATTTTTCATGCATTTCATGATTTATTTTGAGCTAAAATGACCCTGAGATTGAAAAGCACTGCAAGTGAACTCTGAAATGGTTGAAAATTGGCATGGTATCATAATTTCACCCACGTAGCATGTGCTAAAAAGTTGAGAGGGTTACGGCAAAAACTGGATGCACTTCGTGTACGAACTGGACAATCTCTTTTGAAGTGTCAGGGTTTTGGACGAAAACTCTTCTGTTACAAAAGGATTTCAATTTTTTAAACATATTTGAACTCAAGACTTTTTCTGCATTCAATATGCACCATTCAAAGCCACATCATCACTTTTCAAACCTTTTCTGACTTCATTTGCTATTTTTCATGCATTTCATGATTTATTTTGAGCTAAAATGACCCTGAGATTGAAAAGCACTGCAAATGAACTCTAAAATGGTTGAAAATCGGCATGGTATCATAATTTCACCCACGTAGCATGTGCTAAAAAGTTGAGAGGGTTACGGCAAAAACTGGATGCACTTCGTGTACGAACTGGACAATCTCTTTCGATGTGTCAAGGTTTTGGACGAAAACTCATCTGTTACAAAAGGATTTCAATTTTTTAAACATATTTGATCTCAAGACTTTTTATGCATTCACTATGCACCATTCAAAGCCACATCATCACTTTTCTAACCT
This sequence comes from Elymus sibiricus, assembly GCA_039707655.1. Taxonomy (NCBI): domain Eukaryota; kingdom Viridiplantae; phylum Streptophyta; class Magnoliopsida; order Poales; family Poaceae; genus Elymus; species Elymus sibiricus. The sequence continues at coordinate 511,507,811 of CM077669.1, forward strand.
TTTCTGACTTCATTTGCTATTTTTCATGCATTTCATGATTTATTTTGAGCTAAAATGACCCTGAGATTGAAAAGCACTGCAAATGAACTCTAAAATGGTTGAAAATAGGCATGGTATCATAATTTCACCCACGTAGCATGTGCTAAAAAGTTGAGAGGGTTACGGCAAAAACTGGATGCACTTCGTGTACGAACTGGACAATCTCTTTCGAAGTGTCAGGGTTTTGGACTAAAACTCTTCTGTTACAAAAGGATTTCAATTTTTTAAACATATTTGAACTCAAGACTTTTTCTGCATTCAATATGCACCATTCAAAGCCACATCATCACTTTTCAAACCTTTTCTGACTTCATTTGCTATTTTTCATGCATTTCATGATTTATTTTGAGCTAAAATGACCCTGAGATTGAAAAGCACTGCAAATGAACTCTAAAATGGTTGAAAATCGGCATGGTATCATAATTTCACCCACGTAGCATGTGCTAAAAAGTTGAGAGGGTTACGGCAAAAACTGGATGCACTTCGTGTATGAACTGGACAATCTTTTCGAAGTGTCAGGGTTTTGGACTAAAACTCTTCTGTTACAAAAGGATTTCAATTTTTTAAACATATTTGAACTCAAGACTTTTTCTGCATTCAATATGCACCATTCAAAGCCACATCATCACTTTTCAAACCTTTTCTGACTTCATTTGCTATTTTTCATGCATTTCATGATTTATTTTGAGCTAAAATGACCCTGAGATTGAAAAGCACTGCAAATGAACTCTGAAATGGTTGAAAATCGGCATGGTATCATAATTTCACCCACGTAGCAATGTGCAAAAAAGTTGAGAGGGTTACGGCAAAAACTGGATGCACTTCGTGTACGAACTGGACAATCTCTTTCGAAGTGTCAGGGTTTTGGACTAAAACTCTTCTGTTACAAAAGGATTTCAATTTTTTAAACATATTTGAACTCAAGACTTTTTCTGCATTCAATATGCACCATTCAAAGCCACATCATCACTTTTTAAACCTTTTCTGACTTCATTTGCTATTTTTCATGCATTTCATTATTTATTTTGAGCTAAAATGACCCTGAGATTGAAAAGCACTGCAAATGAACTCTAAAATGGTTGAAAATCGGCATGGTATCATAATTTCACCCACGTAGCATGTGCTAAAAAGTTGAGAGGGTTACGGCAAAAACTGGATGCACTTCGTGTACGAACTGGACAATCTCTTTCGAAGTGTCAGGGTTTTGGACTAAAACTCTTCTGTTACAAAAGGATTTCAATTTTTTAAACATATTTGAAATCAAGACTTTTTCTGCATTCAATATGCACCATTCAAAGCCACATCATCACTTTTCAAACCTTTTCTGACTTCATTTGCTATTTTTCATGCATTTCATGATTTATTTTGAGCTAAAATGACCCTGAGATTGAAAAGCACTGCAAATGAACTCTGAAATGGTTGAAAATTGGCATGGTATCATAATTTCACCCACGTAGCAATGTGCAAAAAAGTTGAGAGGGTTACGGCAAAAACTGGATGCACTTCGTGTACGAACTGGACAATCTCTTTCGAAGTGTCAGGGTTTTGGACTAAAACTCTTCTGTTACAAAAGGATTTCAATTTTTTAAACATATTTGAACTCAAGACTTTTTCTGCATTCAATATGCACCATTCAAAGCCACATCATCACTTTTCTAACCTTTTCTGACTTCATTTGCTATTTTTCATGCATTTCATGATTTATTTTGAGCTAAAATGTCCCTGAGATTGAAAAGCACTGCAAATGAACTCTAAAATGGTTGAAAATCGGCATGGTATCATAATTTCACCCACGTAGCATGTGCTAAAAAGTTGAGAGGGTTACGGCAAAAACTGGATGCACTTCGTGTACGAACTGGACAATCTCTTTCGAAGTGTCAGGGTTTTGGACTAAAACTCTTTTGTTACAAAAGGATTTCAATTTTTTAAACATATTTGAACTCAAGACTTTTTCTGCATTCAATATGCACCATTCAAAGCCACATCATCACTTTTCAAACCTTTTCTGACTTCATTTGATATTTTTCATGCATTTCATGATTTATTTTGAGCTAAAATGACCCTGAGATTGAAAAGCACTGCAAATGAACTCTAAAATGGTTGAAAATCGGCATGGTATCATAATTTCACCCACGTAGCATGTGCTAAAAAGTTGAGAGGGTTACGGCAAAAACTGGATGCACTTCGTGTACGAACTGGACAATCTTTTCGAAGTGTCAGGGTTTTGGACTAAAACTCTTCTGTTACAAAAGGATTTCAATTTTTTAAACATATTTGAACTCAAGACTTTTTATGCATTCAATATGCACCATTCAAAGCCACATCATCACTTTTCTAACCTTTTCTGACTTCATTTGCTATTTTTCATGCATTTCATGATTTATTTTGAGCTAAAATGACCCTGAGATTGAAAAGCACTGCAAATGAACTCTAAAATGGTTGAAAATCGGCATGGTATCATAATTTCACCCACGTAGCATGTGCTAAAAAGTTGAGAGGGTTACGGCAAAAACTGGATGCACTTCGTGTACGAACTGGACAATCTCTTTCGAAGTGTCAGGGTTTTGGACTAAAACTCTTCTGTTACAAAAGGATTTCAATTTTTTAAACATATTTGAAATCAAGACTTTTTCTGCATTCAATATGCACCATTCAAAGCCACATCATCACTTTTCAAACCTTTTCTGACTTCATTTGCTATTTTTCATGCATTTCATGATTTATTTTGAGCTAAAATGACCCTGAGATTGAAAAGCACTGCAAATGAACTCTGAAATGGTTGAAAATTGGCATGGTATCATAATTTCACCCACGTAGCAATGTGCAAAAAAGTTGAGAGGGTTACGGCAAAAACTGGATGCACTTCGTGTACGAACTGGACAATCTCTTTCGAAGTGTCAGGGTTTTGGACTAAAACTCTTCTGTTACAAAAGGATTTCAATTTTTTAAACATATTTGAACTCAAGACTTTTTCTGCATTCAATATGCACCATTCAAAGCCACATCATCACTTTTCTAACCTTTTCTGACTTCATTTGCTATTTTTCATGCATTTCATGATTTATTTTGAGCTAAAATGTCCCTGAGATTGAAAAGCACTGCAAATGAACTCTAAAATGGTTGAAAATCGGCATGGTATCATAATTTCACCCACGTAGCATGTGCTAAAAAGTTGAGAGGGTTACGGCAAAAACTGGATGCACTTCGTGTACGAACTGGACAATCTCTTTCGAAGTGTCAGGGTTTTGGACTAAAACTCTTTTGTTACAAAAGGATTTCAATTTTTTAAACATATTTGAACTCAAGACTTTTTCTGCATTCAATATGCACCATTCAAAGCCACATCATCACTTTTCAAACCTTTTCTGACTTCATTTGATATTTTTCATGCATTTCATGATTTATTTTGAGCTAAAATGACCCTGAGATTGAAAAGCACTGCAAATGAACTCTAAAATGGTTGAAAATCGGCATGGTATCATAATTTCACCCACGTAGCATGTGCTAAAAAGTTGAGAGGGTTACGGCAAAAACTGGATGCACTTCGTGTACGAACTGGACAATCTTTTCGAAGTGTCAGGGTTTTGGACTAAAACTCTTCTGTTACAAAAGGATTTCAATTTTTTAAACATATTTGAACTCAAGACTTTTTATGCATTCAATATGCACCATTCAAAGCCACATCATCACTTTTCTAACCTTTTCTGACTTCATTTGCTATTTTTCATGCATTTCATGATTTATTTTGAGCTAAAATGACCCTGAGATTGAAAAGCACTGCAAATGAACTCTAAAATGGTTGAAAATCGGCATGGTATCATAATTTCACCCACGTAGCATGTGCTAAAAAGTTGAGAGGGTTACGGCAAAAACTGGATGCACTTCGTGTATGAACTGGACAATCTCTTTCGAAGTGTCAGGGTTTTGGACTAAAACTCTTCTGTTACAAAAGGATTTCAATTTTTTAAACATATTTGAACTCAAGACTTTTTCTGCATTCAATATGCACCATTCAAAGCCACATCATCACTTTTCAAACCTTTTCTGACTTCATTTGCTATTTTTCATGCATTTCATGATTTATTTTGAGCTAAAATGACCCTGAGATTGAAAAGCACTGCAAATGAACTCTAAAATGGTTGAAAATCGGCATGGTATCATAATTTCACCCATGTAGCATGTGCTAAAAAGTTGAGAGGGTTACGGCAAAAACTGGATGCACTTCGTGTACGAACTGGACAATCTCTTTCGAAGTGTCAGGGTTTTGGACTAAAACTCTTCTGTTACAAAAGGATTTCAATTTTTTAAACATATTTGAACTCAAGACTTTTTCTGCATTCAATATGCACCATTCAAAGCCACATCATCACTTTTCAAACCTTTTCTGACTTCATTTGCTATTTTTCATGCATTTCATGATTTATTTTGAGCTAAAATGACCCTGAGATTGAAAAGCACTGCAAGTGAACTCTGAAATGGTTGAAAATTGGCATGGTATCATAATTTCACCCACGTAGCATGTGCTAAAAAGTTGAGAGGATTACGGCAAAAACTGGATGCACTTCGTGTACGAACTGGACAATCTCTTTCGAAGTGTCAGGGTTTTGGACTAAAACTCTTCTGTTACAAAAGGATTTCAATTTTTTAAACATATTTGAACTCAAGACTTTTTCTGCATTCAACACTACTAGAAAAAAGCTCATTAGTGGCGCACCACTTTTGGGTATTAGTGGCGCACCATAGGTGCGCCACTATTACCACGCCACTAGTAATGGGTATTAGTGGCGCACCAGAGGTGCGCCATTACTAATCCAGATATCAGTGGCGCACCACCTGGTGCGCCATTGATATCCCCCCGGGTGCGCCACTGATAATGTATAGGGGTGGCCTGCTGGTGCGCCACTACTAAGTATAAGGGTGCGCCACTGCTAATATAGCAGGGTGCGCCACTAATATTAATATGGTGCGCCACTGGTAATGTATTAGGGTGCCCTACTGGTGCGCCACTGCTAACAATATGGGTGCGCCACTGGTAATTTAGCAGGGTGCGCCACTAATATATATATATGGTGCGCCACTACTATTAATTCCAGTAATTTCTTTTTTTTTGCTTTTCTCTTATTTGCACGGATTGCAGAATACAATAAAGCACATAATATACAGTTTGCAATACAGTATAAACTACCATTAGTCAAGTATAAACAGCACATAATACAATTCATCACATTAGTCTCCGAATTCGAAATAGCGAACAAAGTTCAAATATTAGACAAGTTTAGGTCTCGAGACCGAGTAGCGAGTTTGCCGTCACATTACAAAGTCGATATCATCTAAACTACCATCACATAGAAGAGAGCTGCGGTCACGATGAGCATCATCGCGATGAAACTGGTCTTCATCCGGTTCCTCCTCCGCTCCCTCCTCTCTCCCGCTACATAGCGCGCGTATCTAGCTTCCGCCTCCACCCTAGTGGTGTATCCTTTGTAACTGTTCCCGCTGAAACGGTGAACCTGTTTCCGACACTCCTCCCAGTCGTCGTAGACTCCGGGAACCTTACCCTTGTACACGACATACGACGGCATCTCTATGCACTAGACAAACAAAAGGTTAGTAGCAATTCACAGATAATATATAAGCAATATATGAGTATGCAACAAAAGGATCGGAAGAGAAAAGCAACACATTAATAGCACGGTTCATGGTCCTACTAATAAATAGCATCAATTACAACATGAGCTAATCGATATTTCAGAACTACATAGCATCAATACTTTCGACTAGACTCAGGGACCGGAGCGTGGATGAAGCCGCCGTCTTTTGTGATGGTCATGAATGTGCGGTCGTTATCAGCCTGCATTTGTAGCGTTGTTTCTATGTCACTGTTGGACGGTTGATAGTTGAGGTAGAACTGCCCCGAGGTACGAAGGACATCTTCATAGATGATTTCCGCTAACTCCGACTGGATGCGAAAGAATTCTTGTCTGATGTCCTCGTCCTGGATTGCCGACAAGCGTGCGGCCCATTCTTTGAGCTCATTTGGTAGCATACGCTGATGTTGGTTCCGTACGATCGCCCGCATGTGATGGAGGGCGTAGTAGGCATCCTTTTGACTGCCAGGCGGCTGCTTGACGCAGGGGAACGTCGTTACGTGGGTGAACACGTGCTTGCCGTACCTACAATTTGGCCTCCTGAAGGTGCCTCCAGATTTGGCGTAGCCGGGGAGAACATCATCAAGAACTTTCTTGATATTTGTGTAGTCTTTCTTCGACTGACGGTCCGAGTCGAAATACGTGGCCGTGGAATATTTCGGGCTTAAGAGGATGAGTGTGCAATGTGTGTCACTGCACAAAACACGGAATGTTAGAAAAAAAAAGAACGATCGAAATCTAAGAAATCATATGTTACGGGGCGGTGAGGGGATGACTTACTCGGAAAAGTAAGGCACGAGGAAGTTATCCTTATCCTGGTTCGCCAGGATGACGCCTTCGAGGTATGAACTCGCGACTTGCCGGTCCCCAGCGCTGCCCAAGATCTTGGCACGCATGTAGAAGGGGTCGACTATCACGATGTCCGGGGTCTTGTCTCTAATGATCCGCATCTCCATACTGAGCGAAAATAGCCGAATGAAGGTGTAGTGCAGCGGATAAAGGTTAAACATAGCGAAGATGTCATCAAACCGCAGGACGATCATACGCCCCATGGTGCTATCGACAAAGCCCTTGCCCTCTGGCACCTTGGCCACGAAAACCGGGTATGCCACATCATTCTCGGAGAGACGCCGCTTCTCCATAGTAAGAACACCGTCATGCAGACTCCGCATAGCACCGGTTGCAGCATTGAGCATATTAGTCGGTAGCATCGGCCTACCCGCCACATGCACCCTCCTCGAGATATCCTTAGGTGAAGGTGGCCCGTCCTGAGCACGGATCGTACTCGGTGCCGGCTGGCTCGCACCCTTAATCTTTCTTTTTCGTCCCTTCTTCTTCTGCTGTAATGGGACCGAGTTCTGCTGAGAGACCGCCTTCTTGAGTGTGTTGGGGCTGATAATGTTTCGCACCTCGGCTGTTTGAGTCTCGGTGAAGGCGTCAGCTGGAGGCGTCTCCTGAGAACTGAACAGACGACGCCTGTTGCAATTGGGTTTCTCCGCGGTACCAGCTAGATCGCGATCGTCTTTTGCAGGGTTGGGTTCTTGAGAAGGAGGCCCCGCCAAGAAGTCGTCACCGTACCCATGTTCGTTGAAGTACTTATCGTCGTCGTCGTCCGGATCCTGTGTCATATGCATGTCCGGATCAGCTGACGGCGGTAGCGTTGCGGCGGTCTTGCCATGGCTTGGCGACGGCACGACTGGTGATGTTGTCTGTGGGGTGGTGTCCCCCGCCCCCAAACGAATCTGGCTCTTCGGCCAAAGCAAGGACCAGTTTAGGCAGGCGCTGAGGGTCATCACATCATCATCGTCGGCCCCATGGGGTCGATACGGAGGTAACACGTCGTCGCAGCCCCGCAACACCCGAACCAGTTGAACCCTATACACGGCGGGTGGCATCGGATTACCGTGGAACAAGCGGTTGCCCGGTTCAACGATTTTGGCCTTGGCGACATCGATTAACTCGCCGTTCACGAAGTGCAGGAGAGTGCATGGAACGTTGGCGGTGCCCTGCGAAAACATGTAGGGCGTCAGGGATGCCCAGTCAAAGGCAAGGAGATGAAGTCATCGGCCGAGGCTTAGTTACCGTGATGGCGTCGAGCTCGGCTAATGTCGAGGCACCGCCAACGGTGGGCGTGCAACTGACGGAGGGGCCGCTTGCTGCCGAGGTGCCGGCCGGCGTATTCTTCCCACTCCCGGGTGCATTAAGCTCCAATACTGGCGCCGGCCCCGGAGTCACCAACGCCGCCTCCGCCGGAGACACCAATGCCGGCGCATTGTGCGAGTTGCTGCCCGTGAAGCTGGGAATCGGGGGTGGCCCCTGTTGGCCGCCCGCAATCCACCCCCGCAGCCCCTCAAGCAAGGTAGGCATAATGGCGGTGATCGTCGCTCCCAGTTGGTCTCGCACTTGCTCTTGGACTATCTCCGGAATCCGCGCCACTTGTGCCTTGAGTTCTTTAACCTCGCGCTCCTGGCTTTCCGAGCTGGTCTTTTTCTCCTTTCGCCCAGACTTATAGTATTCCGACCATTTCATGGACAAGCCTTCGCCGGCCACACGACCAGCTGACGACGGCTTACTGAACTTATCCTTGTGTTTCATTACGTTCAACGCCCTATTTAAAGTGGTGTCCCAAGGGGCAGACGGGGAGCTCTGAGACCCCGCGCTACTGCTTTCAGTTACCAGAACACGCTCAAGATCCTTCACCTTCGGATCCGTGGTAAGCTCCTTTGTTACCGGGTCCTCCTTGTACCGGGCCCTGACATAGTTCCTAGTCTGCTTTTCATGGTATTTATCGAAGAAGGGCGGTAGGCCTTGCGCGGCACGCTCCGCGTCCTCCTTGTCCCATTTAGGTTCCGCCACTCTGTAACCGCCGGGACCGAGTTTGTGGACCCCTAAGTTCAAGTCCCGCATATCTTTCCCCCACTGACTTGATTCCGCGGATGCGGTGCTCTCGCACTTGATCTTGAACTCCAGGTAGTCATCTTCGCTGATCGAAGGATTTTTCTCCTTGATCTTCTCATAACTATCACCTCTTAGAATCCTTCTCTTCACATTGGCTCTCCAAGTAGCCAGGGCCGTGCTCATCTTCGTGAGGGCGGCACTGTTCACTTTATTCCCTGAGAGGCGTGTGTTTGCGAAGTGACCGGGGAACTTGTATCGTTCGTGCAGCTTCGTGAAGAGGAGGTTGCGCAAATTCCTCCTTGACGGTGCCGAGCACGTTCAGTAAATTCCTCCTTGACGGTGCCGAGCACGTTCGGGCACCGGTCCTTCCGTTGCCTCTTCGGTTGGCTGCCATCTGTGCGTTCGCTGCCATCATCAGTGGTGGCATCCCCGGTGGCACCATCAGTGGTGTCATCCCCAACGCCACTAGGGGTTGCGTAGTCGGGATCGGTGTCTTCCGCGGCGTTCTCGTAGCGGTGAGGTTCTTCCTCCAGCTCCTGGGACAGCTCCCAGAATGGCTTGCCCGAACCGCCGGCCTCATCGTTGTTGGCCATGTTCGCACTAAATAGGAAAAAAGGCTATTAGAGTTATTGGATGAGATCAGGGTAGTATCTATTCTTCTATCCTATATTAGTAATCAACTCTCTGGTTTCAACTCCACCAAACTAAGGTCCTAGGTCAAGAAAATTAACAAAGTTCATGCACGAATTCACGGAAAAATTCGGCATGACCTTTGCTAATTTTCTTGACCTAGGACCCCATTCTCAACCGAAACGGAAATTAATCGACATTTCGGGAGAAAGGGGTAATTTTTTGTACCTGCACAAAAAAGGCCTACATATAGGCACAACAAGCTTATAGGCACAACCAGGTGCACAAGGAAAAGGTACCATTGAAGGCACAATTCCACGTTCTAACAAATCATTCCATATTTCAATGAATTTTTCTAACTACCATATGCAACTCTTTGTAACATTCAAATACATTTTGACGAGGAGAATAAAAGAATATAGATTCAACGGAAGCATCAATTTGATTATGTATGTATTTGTCTACTACAATGCTTTCCTAGGTCCTTAACCACATGCCCTTTTTATGTTTGTGTCCACACACTCTAGCCCACTTGGCCATATGGTACCCTGCCAAATAAACCTTCTCTTATGTTCATCAAGCTTCTCATCAACGGTTTTTGTTCACTGGAGGAAATGCTAGATAAGAAATCATTTAAAACAAGGACATCCCTCAAGAGATATTTGTAACCAATAGATTTGTTCATCAGCAAACAAGTTGTTAATCCCAAATTCATGTCAACTTTCTGTCATAGAGTTCGGGAGGCAAAGGAGCAGTTCCTCCATTGCTTCTAAAAGCATCTAGCTCCCTCTCAAGGCAAAGGAGCAGTTCCTCCAGTGCTTGAATATTGAAGTCAGGGGAGGCAGGGGAGGAGGGGGAGATTTGGGGGCAGGCAGGGGAGGAGAACGTACCTTGAGCAGTGGGAGGCGGGATTAGGGGAGGCCAGGGGACGGGGACGTCGTGGACGGGGACGGGGACGGGGACGGGGACGGGGCTCGGCCTCCTCCTCCTGGTGGTCTCCGGCGGGCCTCCTCCTCCTGGTGGTCGCGGGCGGGCGCTGCCGGACGGGAGATGTCAGACAGGGGAGAAGGTGGAGGGGAGAGAAAGGAGGGGAGGGGGGGAGGGAGGCGGAGGAGGAGGGGGAGAGGGGGAGCTCACCCTCGACGTGTGGTGGCGGCGGACTCGACGGCGACGACAGGCGATGGCGCGGCGCGGGGGAGAGGGGGGGGATCTGGTGTGCGGGGGAGTGAGGAGGGAGGCGCGGGGAATGAGGAGGGTGAGGGGTCGCGGTAACAATGGCGCACCGTGAGGGGTGCGCCATAAACGACGCATATCAATGGCGCACCAGGAGAGGTGCGCCATTACTGCTAGTACTACTAGTTAAAAGAGTTTGCATGTGCTTATGGACAGAACAATTAACATAGCCTAGTGGTTGGTCCTCTGATTCATTAGCCAGATGGCCAGGGTTCGAATCCTGGCGGCTGCATTTTTTGCACCTTTTTAAAAAAAAATTAACCTTATGATAAACATCCAAACACTTTAAAATAAACACATGATAAACATCCAAACATTTTTTACCTTTTTCTGTGTTTTTTTTAATTGTTTTTGTCAGTTCTTTTTAGTTTTCTTAGGTTTTTATTTTTATTTTTTGTTTGTTCTTTCTTTGATTTTCACCGGATTTCTTTGTTTATTTATGTTTCTCCCTGGTTTTCTTTGGTTTTTTCTTTGCCCTTTTGTGAACACATGACTACATTACCACACACATGTGAGCAGAGGATACATCCTCTACGAGTCCACATTATAGTTATGCAAAATTTGAAATGAATTCAAAAAGGGGACAGTAAAACTTAAAAAGAAAAGTGGGCTTTAATGAACAGTGGGCTTTAATTTTCTCCCTTTCTTAAATATATGGACATCTTTTAGGACAATATACATGGGCTTATGTGTTTAGATTTAAGATTTGAATCATTGTGATAATTTAAGATTTGAGATAAAAGAAAAGGAAAATGAATGCAAATGGAGTGATAAAACCAATGTGCAAAGATTTAGAATTAGATGACATGGTTGAAATCAAGTGATACATGTAATAATTTAGTTCCATGTAATAATTGAGCTTGCCACTGACACACACACACACGCGGCCGACACGTCGTGATTCGATCTTAGCTATCTTTTCACAATCTTCTTGCCCTTCTTTCTCGCGGTTGAATAATTTAGCCCCGGAACCCCTTGACTTCTTCTCTTGAACGGACGTCCTTTAGGTAGGGTGGTCCTGCTTCTTCTTGTGGTGTGTGGTACTTCATCATCGTCGTCATCTTCCATCTTCGGGTCGCCGTACTTGTCGAAGTCTTGCTCATTGGCGACTCCATCCATTCCGATGATGTTCCTTTTGCCTCTCCTCACGACAACACGACTGGGCTTTGACGGGTCGGTAATGAAGAAGCATTGGTCCACTTGGCACGCCAGTACCCATGGCTCATTTTTCGCGGTGACGTTTGCGCCCGCGGTCTTGGATTTGGCTTCGGGTATAACCATGGTGGTGAAATACCGGTCTTCTTTTAGGACGCTCTTGGCCCATCTGACACGGAACATCGGGACCTTCTCTCCAGCGTAGCTCAGCTCCCAGATCTCCTCGATCCTTCCGTAGTATCTGTCCTTGTCGTTACCGGTGTAGGATTCCATCGTTACCCCGGAGTTCTGATAATCGCTCTTCATGTCCTTTTCCTCGGTGTAGAATGTGTAGCCGTTGATATCGTATGCCTCATAGGTCATCAGGTTGTGCTCGGCGCCCTGTGACAAGGCGAATATGAGTTTTTCTTCCGCGGAAGAATCCTCATGTAAAGGGTACGACAGAAGCTTGTCCTTGAACCAACGCGTGAAACATGAGTTGTGCTCTTTGAGTACATCTCCGTCCGTCCACTGTTGACCTCGGTCATTGTATGTCTTCTCAATAGAGGTTTTGTGCTCTACCACCCAAGAATCGACCACGTCAATGTGTTGCAGCGCGACTAGGTTTGCTCTTTCAAAGTCGGCGAGTCGACCCTTGAAGTCTACATGGATTTCGCGGTGACCCTCGCGGTGACCACATCCAGCGAGCCTGCCGAGGTGCCTGTTGACGGGCAGACCAACGGGGTTCTCGATGCCTAGATAATTCGTGCAGAAGGAGATGCACTCTTCGGTCAGAAAGCCCTTGGCTATGCTTCCATCTGGACGTGCCCTGTTGCGAACGTATCCTTTGATGACACCATTCATCCTTTCGAACGGCATCATGCTGTGCAGGAACGTCGGCCCGAGTTGGATGATATCCTCCACGATATGGACCAGCAGATGCACCATAACGTCGAAGAATGCGGGCGGGAAGTACATCTCAAGCTCGCATAGTATCACCACGATCTCTTCCTGTAGCCTTCTGAGTTGCCTCATGCCAACCGACTTCCGAGAGATGACGTCGAAAAAGTTGCATAGGCCAAATAGCGTTTCACGGACGTGCGCGTCCATGATCCCACGGATTGCAACTGGAAGTATCTGCGTCATCAGCACGTGACAGTCGTGAGACTTCATCCCGCTGAACTTCTGCTTCCCTGAGTCTAGGTATCTGCTTATCTTCCCCGCGTAACCGTAAGGAAGTTTTACTCCTACGAGGCAGGTGAAAAACTGCTCGATCTCCTTCGGACTTAGAGTGAAGCACGCGGGAGGGCAGTCATATTCGATCTTCTTGGCCTTTTTGCCTTTGCGACGACTTTCCGTGTCCTTCGCCTCATCATCATCATCATCGTCATCATCATCATCATTAGGGCGTTTTGCGTGAAGCTCCTCCCTGATGCCCATTGATTGCAAGTCTGCCCTTGCTTTCGGCCCATCTTTGGTCCTCTCTGGCATGTTGAGCAGGGTACCAAGCAGACTCTCGCACACGTTCTTCGTGATATGCATGACATCAAGGCTGTGAGGCACACATAGGATCTTCCAGTACGGCAAGTCCCAGAAAACAGACCTCGTTTTCCATACCTTCAACAGCGGCTCTGGCGCCTTTCGCTTCTTTCCCGGCGGTGGGCACTCTTTCCAATTTTTCAACAGCTCGTCTATTTCCTCGCCGCTCCTCGTACGTGGGGGTCTTCGGGGTTCGGTTTCACCATCGAACAGATCCTTGCGTTTTCTCCATGCGTCATCGTCGCGAAGCCACCTTCGATGTCCCATGAACACGGTTTTCGAAGACCCGGGGTCTCTATCTAGCTGGCGATACGTTGTGTCATCCATGCACCTGACGCATGCACAAAATCCGTGGACCACCTGCCCCGCGACATATCCGTAACCGAGATAGTCGTGCACCGTCGTGAGCAGTGCGGCTCTCATAGGGAAATATTCTTTCGCTGCGGCGTCCCATGTATTGGTTGGCGTTTTCCACAGCGTGTCTAGCTCCTCTTTCAGCAGCCCCAGATACAGATTGATGTCGTTCCCTGGTTGTTTCGGCCCTTCAATTAGCATACTCATGTGAATGTACTTCCTCTTCATGCACATCCAGGGGGGAAGGTTGTACATCCACACAAACACAGGCCAGGTGCTATGTGTGCTTCTCTGGCTGCCAAACGGATTGACTCCATCGGTGCTCGCGCCCAGCATGATGTTCCTTGGATCGTCCCCAAATTCCGGGTGTTCGAAGTTCAACGCTTGCCACTGGCTCGCATCCTTAGGGTGACTCAGCATCTTGTCTTTTTTATTTATCTCCGGATCATTTCCGTCATCTTCTCGCTTCTTCTCCTCCCTATCCGCGTGCCAACGCAGGAGCTCTGCTGCCTTAGGGTCCGCGAAATACCGCTGCAGACGAGGAGTGATCGGAAAGTACCACACCACTTTTCGAGGAGCTTTCTTCCTCTTCTTGTATCGAGTGACGCCGCACACCGGACATATGGTAGACTCCGCATGCTCGTCCCGATAAATGATGCAATCGTTCATGCACACATGGTACTTCACGTGCGGTAAATCCAGAGGACACACGATTTTCTTCGCCTCCTCGAAACTGGTCGGGCACTTGTTCCCCTTGGGAAGACGTTCGTGCCAGAATGACATGTTCTCGTCGAAGCATGCGTCGGTCATTTTGTGTTTTACCTTCATCTCCAGAGCCATGAGCGTTACTTTCAGGCGGGTATCCTCGGGCCTGCATCCTTCATACAATGGAGTAACCGCGTCTATCTCCAGTTGATCCAGCTTGGCTTTCTCTCGGGCGGCAGCTCTTGCGTTACCCGTCTGCTTGAGAAGCAGCTCTTGAATATGAGGGTCCTGCACCCAGCCCATCGATGGTCCATCGTCGTCTGCTCCGGCATCTTCATCTTCATGATCATGCCCTTCGTCTTGATCTTCCTCATCATCATGTCCGGCATCTTCTACATGATGACTGTGTCCTGCATCTACTTCGTGATCATGTCCTGGAGATTCTTCGTCTTCTCGCCTGCCCTCGCCGCTGTTGTCTTGCTGCCCTTCCTTATTTCTTGCCCGGCCCCCATGGAGGACTTCATAATCATCTTCATCACCTTGCCACCGATAGCCATCCATGAAACCACGCACGAGCAGGTGGTCCCGCACCTGTCTGGAATCCGGGTCGAAAAGGCCCGTCAGCTTGCATCTTCGACACGGACATCTTATCTCCGTCTCGTTCTTTTGAAGCATCTCGGCCTTCGCGGATCTCAAAAACCTAGCCACGATGCCTTCGGTCATCGTGCGGACCATGGTCGCCTGCGGGGTATAGAGCAAAAGGATATTTTAGAACCAAAAGAAAAATTTGGCATGACCTTTCCTAAAAATAGGACCAAAAAGAATGCATAGTGCCAAATTCTCGCCGAAACGGAAATGAATCAACATTCCGGCAAAATATTGGCAACTATCGCATTTCAAATACCGGTACCTGCAAACACAAACATATGCAACACCACAAACATACGTAGATCTCTAGGCCATAAAAAGTGTGTACGTTGTTGGAGACGGAGAAAAAAGTAGATCTAGAACATAAAGAAAGCTTTCCCCTTACTTACCTATCAAAAAAAGGAAATTTAACCACTTAATTTGGGTGAATCTATGGTGGAAATGAGGTGAGGAGGAGGAGCAAGACGACCAGATCTGTTTTGGTGGAGGGGGGAAAGTGAGTGTGTGGTAGGTGTGGCTGCCTAATTATAGCTACTGCTCCCAGGTTACCAGTGGCGCACCCCTTCACTGGTGCGCCACTAGTAGCCAGGCATACTAGTGGCGCACCAGTGAAGGGGTGCGCCACTGCTATGTTTTTTTTTGGACCACCATGCCCAGCCTTACCAGTGGCGCACCAGGGCAAGGTGCGCCACTACTATCAAAAATAGTAGTGGCGCACCTTGGCCTGGTGCGCCACTGGTAAGCCTGGGCATGGCTGGTTACTGTTCAAAAAAATAGTAGTGGCGCACGCCACACCTAGTGCGCCACTAGTAATGTCACTATTAGTGGAGCACCTGTTTGTGGTGCGCCACTGCTATATAGTAGTGGCGCACCACATCTCTGGTGCGCCACTAATAGTGATATTACCTATAGCCGTTTTCCTAGTAGTGCAATATGCACCATTCAAAGCCACATCATCACTTTTCAAACCTTTTCTGACTTCATTTGCTATTTTTCATGCATTTCATGATTTATTTTGAGCTAAAATGACCCTGAGATTGAAAAGCACTGCAAATGAACTCTAAAATGGTTGAAAATCGGCATGGTATCATAATTTCACCCACGTAGCATGTGCTAAAAAGTTGAGAGGGTTACGGCAAAAACTGGATGCACTTCGTGTACGAACTGGACAATCTCTTTCGAAGTGTCAGGGTTTTGGACTAAAACTCTTCTGTTACAAAAGGATTTCAATTTTTTAAACATATTTGAACTCAAGACTTTTTCTGCATTCAATATGCACCATTCAAAGCCACATCATCACTTTTCAAACCTTTTCTGACTTCATTTGCTATTTTTCATGCATTTCATGATTTATTTTGAGCTAAAATGACCCTGAGATTGAAAAGCACTGCAAGTGAACTCTGAAATGGTTGAAAATTGGCATGGTATCATAATTTCACCCACGTAGCATGTGCTAAAAAGTTGAGAGGGTTACGGCAAAAACTGGATGCACTTCGTGTACGAACTGGACAATCTCTTTTGAAGTGTCAGGGTTTTGGACGAAAACTCATCTGTTACAAAAGGATTTCAATTTTTTAAACATATTTGATCTCAAGACTTTTTATGCATTCAATATGCACCATTCAAAGCCACATCATCACTTTTCTAACCTTTTCTGACTTCATTTGCTATTTTTCATGCATTTCATGATTTATTTTGAGCTAAAATGACCCTGAGATTGAAAAGCACTGCAAATGAACTCTAAAATGGTTGAAAATAGGCATGGTATCATAATTTCACCCACGTAGCATGTGCTAAAAAGTTGAGAGGGTTACGGCAAAAACTGGATGCACTTCGTGTACGAACTGGACAATCTCTTTCGAAGTGTCAGGGTTTTGGACGAAAACTCTTCTGTTACAAAAGGATTTCAATTTTTTAAACATATTTGAACTCAAGACTTTTTCTGCATTCAATATGCACCATTCAAAGCCACATCATCACTTTTCAAACCTTTTCTGACTTCATTTGCTATTTTTCATGCATTTCATGATTTATTTTGAGCTAAAATGACCCTGAGATTGAAAAGCACTGCAAATGAACTCTAAAATGGTTGAAAATCGGCATGTTATCATAATTTCACCCACGTAGCATGTGCTAAAAAGTTGAGAGGGTTACGGCAAAAACTGGATGCACTTCGTGTACGAACTGGACAATCTCTTTCGAAGTGTCAGGGTTTTGGACTAAAACTCTTCTGTTACAAAAGGATTTCAATTTTTTAAACATATTTGAACTCAAGACTTTTTCTGCATTCAATATGCACCATTCAAAGCCACATCATCACTTTTCAAACCTTTTCTGACTTCATTTGCTATTTTTCATGCATTTCATGATTTATTTTGAGCTAAAATGACCCTGAGATTGAAAAGCACTGCAAGTGAACTCTAAAATGGTTGAAAATCGGCATGTTATCATAATTCCACCCACGTAGCATGTGCTAAAAAGTTGAGAGGGTTACGGCAAAAACTGGATGCACTTCGTGTACGAACTGGACAATCTCTTTCGAAGTGTCAGGGTTTTGGACTAAAACTCTTCTGTTACAAAAGGATTTCAATTTTTTAAACATATTTGAACTCAAGACTTTTTCTGCATTCAATATGCACCATTCAAAGCCACATCATCACTTTTCAAACCTTTTCTGACTTCATTTGCTATTTTTCATGCATTTCATGATTTATTTTGAGCTAAAATGACCCTGAGATTGAAAAGCACTGCAAGTGAACTCTGAAATGGTTGAAAATCGGCATGGTATCATAATTTCACCCACGTAGCATGTGCTAAAAAGTTGAGAGGGTTACGGCAAAAACTGGATGCACTTCGTGTACGAACTGGACAATCTCTTTCGAAGTGTCAGGGTTTTGGACTAAAACTCTTCTGTTACAAAAGGATTTCAATTTTTTAAACATATTTGAACTCAAGACTTTTTCTGCATTCAATATGCACCATTCAAAGCCACATCATCACTTTTCAAACCTTTTCTGACTTCATTTGCTATTTTTCATGCATGTCATGATTTATTTTGAGCTAAAATGACCCTGAGATTGAAAAGCACTGCAAATGAACTCTAAAATGGTTGAAAATCGGCATGGTATCATAATTTCACCCACGTAGCATGTGCTAAAAAGTTGAGAGGGTTACGGCAAAAACTGGATGCACTTCGTGTACGAACTGGACAATCTCTTTCGAAGTGTCAGGGTTTTGGACTAAAACTCTTCTGTTACAAAAGGATTTCAATTTTTTAAACATATTTGAACTCAAGACTTTTTCTGCATTCAATATGCACCATTCAAAGCCACATCATCACTTTTCAAACCTTTTCTGACTTCATTTGCTATTTTTCATGCATTTCATGATTTATTTTGAGCTAAAATGACCCTGAGATTGAAAAGCACTGCAAATGAACTCTAAAATGGTTGAAAATCGGCATGGTATCATAATTTCACCCACGTAGCATGTGCTAAAAAGTTGACAGGGTTACGGCAAAAACTGGATGCACTTCGTGTACGAACTGGACAATCTCTTTCGAAGTGTCAGGGTTTTGGACTAAAACTCTTCTGTTACAAAAGGATTTCAATTTTTTAAACATATTTGAACTCAAGACTTTTTATGCATTCAATATGCACCATTCAAAGCCACATCATCACTTTTCTAACCTTTTCTGACTTCATTTGCTATTTTTCATGCATTTCATGATTTATTTTGAGCTAAAATGACCCTGAGATTGAAAAGCACTGCAAATGAACTCTGAAATGGTTGAAAATCGGCATGGTATCATAATTTCACCCACGTAGCAATGTGCAAAAAAGTTGAGAGGGTTACGGCAAAAACTGGATGCACTTCGTGTACGAACTGGACAATCTCTTTCGAAGTGTCAGGGTTTTGGACTAAAACTCTTCTGTTACAAAAGGATTTCAATTTTTTAAACATATTTGAACTCAAGACTTTTTCTGCATTCAATATGCACCATTCAAAGCCACATCATCACTTTTCAAACCTTTTCTGACTTCATTTGCTATTTTTCATGCATTTCATGATTTATTTTGAGCTAAAATGACCCTGAGATTGAAAAGCACTGCAAATGAACTCTGAAATGGTTGAAAATCGGCATGGTATCATAATTTCACCCACGTAGCATGTGCTAAAAAGTTGAGAGGGTTACGGCAAAAACTGGATGCACTTCGTGTACGAACTGGACAATCTCTTTCGAAGTGTCAGGGTTTTGGACTAAAACTCTTCTGTTACAAAAGGATTTCAATTTTTTAAACATATTTGAACTCAAGACTTTTTCTGCATTCAATATGCACCATTCAAAGCCACATCATCACTTTTCAAACCTTTTCTGACTTCATTTGCTATTTTTCATGCATTTCATGATTTATTTTGAGCTAAAATGACCCTGAGATTGAAAAGCACTGCAAATGAACTCTGAAATGGTTGAAAATCGGCATGGTATCATAATTTCACCCACGTAGCAATGTGCAAAAAAGTTGAGAGGGTTACGGCAAAAACTGGATGCACTTCGTGTACGAACTGGACAATCTCTTTCGAAGTGTCAGGGTTTTGGACTAAAACTCTTCTGTTACAAAAGGATTTCAATTTTTTAAACATATTTGAACTCAAGACTTTTTCTGCATTCAATATGCACCATTCAAAGCCACATCATCACTTTTCTAACCTTTTCTGACTTCATTTGCTATTTTTCATGCATTTCATGATTTATTTTGAGCTAAAATGACCCTGAGATTGAAAAGCACTGCAAATGAACTCTGAAATGGTTGAAAATCGGCATGGTATCATAATTTCACCCACGTAGCATGTGCTAAAAAGTTGAGAGGGTTACGGCAAAAACTGGATGCACTTCGTGTACGAACTGGACAATCTCTTTCGAAGTGTCAGGGTTTTGGACTAAAACTCTTCTGTTACAAAAGGATTTCAATTTTTTAAACATATTTGAACTCAAGACTTTTTCTGCATTCAATATGCACCATTCAAAGCCACATCATCACTTTTCAAACCTTTTCTGACTTCATTTGCTATTTTTCATGCATTTCATGATTTATTTTGAGCTAAAATGACCCTGAGATTGAAAAGCACTGCAAATGAACTCTAAAATGGTTGAAAATCGGCATGGTATCATAATTTCACCCACGTAGCATGTGCTAAAAAGTTGAGAGGGTTACGGCAAAAACTGGATGCACTTCGTGTACGAACTGGACAATCTCTTTCGAAGTGTCAGGGTTTTGGACTAAAACTCTTCTGTTACAAAAGGATTTCAATTTTTTAAACATATTTGAACTCAAGACTTTTTATGCATTCAATATGCACCATTCAAAGCCACATCATCACTTTTCTAACCTTTTCTGACTTCATTTGCTATTTTTCATGCATTTCATGATTTATTTTGAGCTAAAATGACCCTGAGATTGAAAAGCACTGCAAATGAACTCTAAAATGGTTGAAAATCGGCATGGTATCATAATTTCACCCACGTAGCATGTGCTAAAAAGTTGAGAGGGTTACGGCAAAAACTGGATGCACTTCGTGTACGAACTGGACAATCTCTTTCGAAGTGTCAGGGTTTTGGACTAAAACTCTTCTGTTACAAAAGGATTTCAATTTTTTAAACATATTTGAACTCAAGACTTTTTCTGCATTCAATATGCACCATTCAAAGCCACATCATCACTTTTCTAACCTTTTCTGACTTCATTTGCTATTTTTCATGCATTTCATGATTTATTTTGAGCTAAAATGACCCTGAGATTGAAAAGCACTGCAAATGAACTCTAAAATGGTTGAAAATCGGCATGGTATCATAATTTCACCCACGTAGCATGTGCTAAAAAGTTGAGCGGGTTACGGCAAAAACTGGATGCACTTCGTGTACGAACTGGACAATCTCTTTCGAAGTGTCAGGGTTTTGGACTAAAACTCTTCTGTTACAAAAGGATTTCAATTTTTTAAACATATTTGAACTCAAGACTTTTTCTGCATTCAATATGCACCATTCAAAGCCACATCATCACTTTTCAAACCTTTTCTGACTTCATTTGCTATTTTTCATGCATTTCATGATTTATTTTGAGCTAAAATGACCCTGAGATTGAAAAGCACTGCAAATGAACTCTAAAATGGTTGAAAATCGGCATGGTATCATAATTTCACCCACGTAGCATGTGCTAAAAAGTTGAGAGGGTTACGGCAAAAACTGGATGCACTTCGTGTACGAACTGGACAATCTCTTTCGAAGTGTCAGGGTTTTGGACTAAAACTCTTCTGTTACAAAAGGATTTCAATTTTTTAAACATATTTGAACTCAAGACTTTTTCTGCATTCAATATGCACCATTCAAAGCCACATCATCACTTTTCAAACCTTTTCTGACTTCATTTGCTATTTTTCATGCATTTCATGATTTATTTTGAGCTAAAATGACCCTGAGATTGAAAAGCACTGCAAATGAACTCTGAAATGGTTGAAAATCGGCATGGTATCATAATTTCACCCACGTAGCATGTGCTAAAAAGTTGAGAGGGTTACGGCAAAAACTGGATGCACTTCGTGTACGAACTGGACAATCTCTTTCGAAGTGTCAGGGTTTTGGACGAAAACTCATCTGTTACAAAAGGATTTCAATTTTTTAAACATATTTGAACTCAAGACTTTTTATGCATTCAATATGCACCATTCAAAGCCACATCATCACTTTTCAAACCTTTTCTGACTTCATTTGCTATTTTTCATGCATTTCATGATTTATTTTGAGCTAAAATGACCCTGAGATTGAAAAGCACTGCAAATGAACTCTAAAATGGTTGAAAATCGGCATGGTATCATAATTTCACCCACGTAGCATGTGCTAAAAAGTTGAGAGGGTTACGGCAAAAACTGGATGCACTTCGTGTACGAACTGGACAATCTCTTTCGAAGTGTCAGGGTTTTGGACTAAAACTCTTCTGTTACAAAAGGATTTCAATTTTTTAAACATATTTGAACTCAAGACTTTTTCTGCATTCAATATGCACCATTCAAAGCAAGATCATCACTTTTCTAACCTTTTCTGACTTCATTTGCTATTTTTCATGCATTTCATGATTTATTTTGAGCTAAAATGACCCTGAGATTGAAAAGCACTGCAAATGAACTCTAAAATGGTTGAAAATCGGCATGGTATCATAATTTCACCCACGTAGCATGTGCTAAAAAGTTGAGAGGGTTACGGCAAAAACTGGATGCACTTCGTGTACGAACTGGACAATCTCTTTCGAAGTGTCAGGGTTTTGGACTAAAACTCTTCTGTTACAAAAGGATTTCAAATTTTTAAACATATTTGAACTCAAGACTTTTTCTGCATTCAATATGCACCATTCAAAGCAACATCATCACTTTTCAAACCTTTTCTGACTTCATTTGCTATTTTTCATGCATTTCATGATTTATTTTGAGCTAAAATGACCCTGAGATTGAAAAGCACTGCAAATGAACTCTAAAATGGTTGAAAATCGGCATGGTATCATAATTTCACCCACGTAGCATGTGCTAAAAAGTTGAGAGGGTTACGGCAAAAACTGGATGCACTTCGTGTACGAACTGGACAATCTCTTTCGAAGTGTCAGGGTTTTGGACTAAAACTCTTCTGTTACAAAAGGATTTCAATTTTTTAAACATATTTGAACTCAAGACTTTTTCTGCATTCAATATGCACCATTCAAAGCCACATCATCACTTTTCAAACCTTTTCTGACTTCATTTGCTATTTTTCATGCATTTCATGATTTATTTTGAGCTAAAATGACCCTGAGATTGAAAAGCACTGCAAATGAACTCTGAAATGGTTGAAAATCGGCATGGTATCATAATTTCACCCACGTAGCATGTGCTAAAAAGTTGAGAGGGTTACGGCAAAAACTGGATGCACTTCGTGTACGAACTGGACAATCTCTTTCGAAGTGTCAGGGTTTTGGACGAAAACTCATCTGTTACAAAAGGATTTCAATTTTTTAAACATATTTGAACTCAAGACTTTTTATGCATTCAATATGCACCATTCAAAGACACATCATCACTTTTCAAACCTTTTCTGACTTCATTTGCTATTTTTCATGCATTTCATGATTTATTTTGAGCTAAAATGACCCTGAGATTGAAAAGCACTGCAAATGAACTCTAAAATGGTTGAAAATCGGCATGGTATCATAATTTCACCCACGTAGCATGTGCTAAAAAGTTGAGAGGGTTACGGCAAAAACTGGATGCACTTCGTGTACGAACTGGACAATCTCTTTCGAAGTGTCAGGGTTTTGGACTAAAACTCTTCTGTTACAAAAGGATTTCAATTTTTTAAACATATTTGAACTCAAGACTTTTTCTGCATTCAATATGCACCATTCAAAGCCACATCATCACTTTTCAAACCTTTTCTGACTTCATTTGCTATTTTTCATGCATTTCATGATTTATTTTGAGCTAAAATGACCCTGAGATTGAAAAGCACTGCAAATGAACTCTAAAATGGTTGAAAATCGGCATGGTATCATAATTTCACCCACGTAGCATGTGCTAAAAAGTTGACAGGGTTACGGCAAAAACTGGATGCACTTCGTGTACGAACTGGACAATCTCTTTCGAAGTGTCACGGTTTTGGACTAAAACTCTTCTGTTACAAAAGGATTTCAATTTTTTAAACATATTTGAACTCAAGACTTTTTATGCATTCAATATGCACCATTCAAAGCCACATCATCACTTTTCTAACCTTTTCTGACTTCATTTGCTATTTTTCATGCATTTCATGATTTATTTTGAGCTAAAATGACCCTGAGATTGAAAAGCACTGCAAATGAACTCTAAAATGGTTGAAAATCGGCATGGTATCATAATTTCACCCACGTAGCATGTGCTAAAAAGTTGAGAGGGTTACGGCAAAAACTGGATGCACTTCGTGTACGAACTGGACAATCTCTTTCGAAGTGTCAGGGTTTTGGACTAAAACTCTTCTGTTACAAAAGGATTTCAATTTTTTAAACATATTTGAACTCAAGACTTTTTCTGCATTCAATATGCACCATTCAAAGCCACATCATCACTTTTCTAACCTTTTCTGACTTCATTTGCTATTTTTCATGCATTTCATGATTTATTTTGAGCTAAAATGACCCTGAGATTGAAAAGCACTGCAAATGAACTCTAAAATGGTTGAAAATCGGCATGGTATCATAATTTCACCCACGTAGCATGTGCTAAAAAGTTGAGCGGGTTACGGCAAAAACTGGATGCACTTCGTGTACGAACTGGACAATCTCTTTCGAAGTGTCAGGGTTTTGGACTAAAACTCTTCTGTTACAAAAGGATTTCAATTTTTTAAACATATTTGAACTCAAGACTTTTTCTGCATTCAATATGCACCATTCAAAGCCACATCATCACTTTTCAAACCTTTTCTGACTTCATTTGCTATTTTTCATGCATTTCATGATTTATTTTGAGCTAAAATGACCCTGAGATTGAAAAGCACTGCAAATGAACTCTAAAATGGTTGAAAATCGGCATGGTATCATAATTTCACCCACGTAGCATGTGCTAAAAAGTTGAGAGGGTTACGGCAAAAACTGGATGCACTTCGTGTACGAACTGGACAATCTCTTTCGAAGTGTCAGGGTTTTGGACTAAAACTCTTCTGTTACAAAAGGATTTCAATTTTTTAAACATATTTGAACTCAAGACTTTTTCTGCATTCAATATGCACCATTCAAAGCCACATCATCACTTTTCAAACCTTTTCTGACTTCATTTGCTATTTTTCATGCATGTCATGATTTATTTTGAGCTAAAATGACCCTGAGATTGAAAAGCACTGCAAATGAACTCTAAAATGGTTGAAAATCGGCATGGTATCATAATTTCACCCACGTAGCATGTGCTAAAAAGTTGAGAGGGTTACGGCAAAAACTGGATGCACTTCGTGTACGAACTGGACAATCTCTTTCGAAGTGTCAGGGTTTTGGACTAAAACTCTTCTGTTACAAAAGGATTTCAATTTTTTAAACATATTTGAACTCAAGACTTTTTCTGCATTCAATATGCACCATTCAAAGCCACATCATCACTTTTCAAACCTTTTCTGACTTCATTTGCTATTTTTCATGCATTTCATGATTTATTTTGAGCTAAAATGACCCTGAGATTGAAAAGCACTGCAAATGAACTCTAAAATGGTTGAAAATCGGCATGGTATCATAATTTCACCCACGTAGCATGTGCTAAAAAGTTGACAGGGTTACGGCAAAAACTGGATGCACTTCGTGTACGAACTGGACAATCTCTTTCGAAGTGTCAGGGTTTTGGACTAAAACTCTTCTGTTACAAAAGGATTTCAATTTTTTAAACATATTTGAACTCAAGACTTTTTATGCATTCAATATGCACCATTCAAAGCCACATCATCACTTTTCTAACCTTTTCTGACTTCATTTGCTATTTTTCATGCATTTCATGATTTATTTTGAGCTAAAATGACCCTGAGATTGAAAAGCACTGCAAATGAACTCTGAAATGGTTGAAAATCGGCATGGTATCATAATTTCACCCACGTAGCAATGTGCAAAAAAGTTGAGAGGGTTACGGCAAAAACTGGATGCACTTCGTGTACGAACTGGACAATCTCTTTCGAAGTGTCAGGGTTTTGGACTAAAACTCTTCTGTTACAAAAGGATTTCAATTTTTTAAACATATTTGAACTCAAGACTTTTTCTGCATTCAATATGCACCATTCAAAGCCACATCATCACTTTTCAAACCTTTTCTGACTTCATTTGCTATTTTTCATGCATTTCATGATTTATTTTGAGCTAAAATGACCCTGAGATTGAAAAGCACTGCAAATGAACTCTGAAATGGTTGAAAATCGGCATGGTATCATAATTTCACCCACGTAGCATGTGCTAAAAAGTTGAGAGGGTTACGGCAAAAACTGGATGCACTTCGTGTACGAACTGGACAATCTCTTTCGAAGTGTCAGGGTTTTGGACTAAAACTCTTCTGTTACAAAAGGATTTCAATTTTTTAAACATATTTGAACTCAAGACTTTTTCTGCATTCAATATGCACCATTCAAAGCCACATCATCACTTTTCAAACCTTTTCTGACTTCATTTGCTATTTTTCATGCATTTCATGATTTATTTTGAGCTAAAATGACCCTGAGATTGAAAAGCACTGCAAATGAACTCTGAAATGGTTGAAAATCGGCATGGTATCATAATTTCACCCACGTAGCAATGTGCAAAAAAGTTGAGAGGGTTACGGCAAAAACTGGATGCACTTCGTGTACGAACTGGACAATCTCTTTCGAAGTGTCAGGGTTTTGGACTAAAACTCTTCTGTTACAAAAGGATTTCAATTTTTTAAACATATTTGAACTCAAGACTTTTTCTGCATTCAATATGCACCATTCAAAGCCACATCATCACTTTTCTAACCTTTTCTGACTTCATTTGCTATTTTTCATGCATTTCATGATTTATTTTGAGCTAAAATGACCCTGAGATTGAAAAGCACTGCAAATGAACTCTGAAATGGTTGAAAATCGGCATGGTATCATAATTTCACCCACGTAGCATGTGCTAAAAAGTTGAGAGGGTTACGGCAAAAACTGGATGCACTTCGTGTACGAACTGGACAATCTCTTTCGAAGTGTCAGGGTTTTGGACTAAAACTCTTCTGTTACAAAAGGATTTCAATTTTTTAAACATATTTGAACTCAAGACTTTTTCTGCATTCAATATGCACCATTCAAAGCCACATCATCACTTTTCAAACCTTTTCTGACTTCATTTGCTATTTTTCATGCATTTCATGATTTATTTTGAGCTAAAATGACCCTGAGATTGAAAAGCACTGCAAATGAACTCTAAAATGGTTGAAAATCGGCATGGTATCATAATTTCACCCACGTAGCATGTGCTAAAAAGTTGAGAGGGTTACGGCAAAAACTGGATGCACTTCGTGTACGAACTGGACAATCTCTTTCGAAGTGTCAGGGTTTTGGACTAAAACTCTTCTGTTACAAAAGGATTTCAATTTTTTAAACATATTTGAACTCAAGACTTTTTATGCATTCAATATGCACCATTCAAAGCCACATCATCACTTTTCTAACCTTTTCTGACTTCATTTGCTATTTTTCATGCATTTCATGATTTATTTTGAGCTAAAATGACCCTGAGATTGAAAAGCACTGCAAATGAACTCTAAAATGGTTGAAAATCGGCATGGTATCATAATTTCACCCACGTAGCATGTGCTAAAAAGTTGAGAGGGTTACGGCAAAAACTGGATGCACTTCGTGTACGAACTGGACAATCTCTTTCGAAGTGTCAGGGTTTTGGACTAAAACTCTTCTGTTACAAAAGGATTTCAATTTTTTAAACATATTTGAACTCAAGACTTTTTCTGCATTCAATATGCACCATTCAAAGCCACATCATCACTTTTCTAACCTTTTCTGACTTCATTTGCTATTTTTCATGCATTTCATGATTTATTTTGAGCTAAAATGACCCTGAGATTGAAAAGCACTGCAAATGAACTCTAAAATGGTTGAAAATCGGCATGGTATCATAATTTCACCCACGTAGCATGTGCTAAAAAGTTGAGCGGGTTACGGCAAAAACTGGATGCACTTCGTGTACGAACTGGACAATCTCTTTCGAAGTGTCAGGGTTTTGGACTAAAACTCTTCTGTTACAAAAGGATTTCAATTTTTTAAACATATTTGAACTCAAGACTTTTTCTGCATTCAATATGCACCATTCAAAGCCACATCATCACTTTTCAAACCTTTTCTGACTTCATTTGCTATTTTTCATGCATTTCATGATTTATTTTGAGCTAAAATGACCCTGAGATTGAAAAGCACTGCAAATGAACTCTAAAATGGTTGAAAATCGGCATGGTATCATAATTTCACCCACGTAGCATGTGCTAAAAAGTTGAGAGGGTTACGGCAAAAACTGGATGCACTTCGTGTACGAACTGGACAATCTCTTTCGAAGTGTCAGGGTTTTGGACTAAAACTCTTCTGTTACAAAAGGATTTCAATTTTTTAAACATATTTGAACTCAAGACTTTTTCTGCATTCAATATGCACCATTCAAAGCCACATCATCACTTTTCTAACCTTTTCTGACTTCATTTGCTATTTTTCATGCATTTCATGATTTATTTTGAGCTAAAATGACCCTGAGATTGAAAAGCACTGCAAATGAACTCTGAAATGGTTGAAAATCGGCATGGTATCATAATTTCACCCACGTAGCATGTGCTAAAAAGTTGAGAGGGTTACGGCAAAAACTGGATGCACTTCGTGTACGAACTGGACAATCTCTTTCGAAGTGTCAGGGTTTTGGACGAAAACTCATCTGTTACAAAAGGATTTCAATTTTTTAAACATATTTGAACTCAAGACTTTTTATGCATTCAATATGCACCATTCAAAGCCACATCATCACTTTTCAAACCTTTTCTGACTTCATTTGCTATTTTTCATGCATTTCATGATTTATTTTGAGCTAAAATGACCCTGAGATTGAAAAGCACTGCAAATGAACTCTAAAATGGTTGAAAATCGGCATGGTATCATAATTTCACCCACGTAGCATGTGCTAAAAAGTTGAGAGGGTTACGGCAAAAACTGGATGCACTTCGTGTACGAACTGGACAATCTCTTTCGAAGTGTCAGGGTTTTGGACTAAAACTCTTCTGTTACAAAAGGATTTCAATTTTTTAAACATATTTGAACTCAAGACTTTTTCTGCATTCAATATGCACCATTCAAAGCAAGATCATCACTTTTCTAACCTTTTCTGACTTCATTTGCTATTTTTCATGCATTTCATGATTTATTTTGAGCTAAAATGACCCTGAGATTGAAAAGCACTGCAAATGAACTCTAAAATGGTTGAAAATCGGCATGGTATCATAATTTCACCCACGTAGCATGTGCTAAAAAGTTGAGAGGGTTACGGCAAAAACTGGATGCACTTCGTGTACGAACTGGACAATCTCTTTCGAAGTGTCAGGGTTTTGGACTAAAACTCTTCTGTTACAAAAGGATTTCAAATTTTTAAACATATTTGAACTCAAGACTTTTTCTGCATTCAATATGCACCATTCAAAGCAACATCATCACTTTTCAAACCTTTTCTGACTTCATTTGCTATTTTTCATGCATTTCATGATTTATTTTGAGCTAAAATGACCCTGAGATTGAAAAGCACTGCAAATGAACTCTAAAATGGTTGAAAATCGGCATGGTATCATAATTTCACCCACGTAGCATGTGCTAAAAAGTTGAGAGGGTTACGGCAAAAACTGGATGCACTTCGTGTACGAACTGGACAATCTCTTTCGAAGTGTCAGGGTTTTGGACTAAAACTCTTCTGTTACAAAAGGATTTCAATTTTTTAAACATATTTGAACTCAAGACTTTTTCTGCATTCAATATGCACCATTCAAAGCCACATCATCACTTTTCAAACCTTTTCTGACTTCATTTGCTATTTTTCATGCATTTCATGATTTATTTTGAGCTAAAATGACCCTGAGATTGAAAAGCACTGCAAATGAACTCTGAAATGGTTGAAAATCGGCATGGTATCATAATTTCACCCACGTAGCATGTGCTAAAAAGTTGAGAGGGTTACGGCAAAAACTGGATGCACTTCGTGTACGAACTGGACAATCTCTTTCGAAGTGTCAGGGTTTTGGACGAAAACTCATCTGTTACAAAAGGATTTCAATTTTTTAAACATATTTGAACTCAAGACTTTTTATGCATTCAATATGCACCATTCAAAGACACATCATCACTTTTCAAACCTTTTCTGACTTCATTTGCTATTTTTCATGCATTTCATGATTTATTTTGAGCTAAAATGACCCTGAGATTGAAAAGCACTGCAAATGAACTCTAAAATGGTTGAAAATCGGCATGGTATCATAATTTCACCCACGTAGCATGTGCTAAAAAGTTGAGAGGGTTACGGCAAAAACTGGATGCACTTCGTGTACGAACTGGACAATCTCTTTCGAAGTGTCAGGGTTTTGGACTAAAACTCTTCTGTTACAAAAGGATTTCAATTTTTTAAACATATTTGAACTCAAGACTTTTTCTGCATTCAATATGCACCATTCAAAGCCACATCATCACTTTTCAAACCTTTTCTGACTTCATTTGCTATTTTTCATGCATTTCATGATTTATTTTGAGCTAAAATGACCCTGAGATTGAAAAGCACTGCAAATGAACTCTAAAATGGTTGAAAATCGGCATGGTATCATAATTTCACCCACGTAGCATGTGCTAAAAAGTTGACAGGGTTACGGCAAAAACTGGATGCACTTCGTGTACGAACTGGACAATCTCTTTCGAAGTGTCACGGTTTTGGACTAAAACTCTTCTGTTACAAAAGGATTTCAATTTTTTAAACATATTTGAACTCAAGACTTTTTATGCATTCAATATGCACCATTCAAAGCCACATCATCACTTTTCTAACCTTTTCTGACTTCATTTGCTATTTTTCATGCATTTCATGATTTATTTTGAGCTAAAATGACCCTGAGATTGAAAAGCACTGCAAATGAACTCTAAAATGGTTGAAAATCGGCATGGTATCATAATTTCACCCACGTAGCATGTGCTAAAAAGTTGAGAGGGTTACGGCAAAAACTGGATGCACTTCGTGTACGAACTGGACAATCTCTTTCGAAGTGTCAGGGTTTTGGACTAAAACTCTTCTGTTACAAAAGGATTTCAATTTTTTAAACATATTTGAACTCAAGACTTTTTCTGCATTCAATATGCACCATTCAAAGCCACATCATCACTTTTCTAACCTTTTCTGACTTCATTTGCTATTTTTCATGCATTTCATGATTTATTTTGAGCTAAAATGACCCTGAGATTGAAAAGCACTGCAAATGAACTCTAAAATGGTTGAAAATCGGCATGGTATCATAATTTCACCCACGTAGCATGTGCTAAAAAGTTGAGCGGGTTACGGCAAAAACTGGATGCACTTCGTGTACGAACTGGACAATCTCTTTCGAAGTGTCAGGGTTTTGGACTAAAACTCTTCTGTTACAAAAGGATTTCAATTTTTTAAACATATTTGAACTCAAGACTTTTTCTGCATTCAATATGCACCATTCAAAGCCACATCATCACTTTTCAAACCTTTTCTGACTTCATTTGCTATTTTTCATGCATTTCATGATTTATTTTGAGCTAAAATGACCCTGAGATTGAAAAGCACTGCAAATGAACTCTAAAATGGTTGAAAATCGGCATGGTATCATAATTTCACCCACGTAGCATGTGCTAAAAAGTTGAGAGGGTTACGGCAAAAACTGGATGCACTTCGTGTACGAACTGGACAATCTCTTTCGAAGTGTCAGGGTTTTGGACTAAAACTCTTCTGTTACAAAAGGATTTCAATTTTTTAAACATATTTGAACTCAAGACTTTTTCTGCATTCAATATGCACCATTCAAAGCCACATCATCACTTTTCAAACCTTTTCTGACTTCATTTGCTATTTTTCATGCATTTCATGATTTATTTTGAGCTAAAATGACCCTGAGATTGAAAAGCACTGCAAATGAACTCTGAAATGGTTGAAAATCGGCATGGTATCATAATTTCACCCACGTAGCATGTGCTAAAAAGTTGAGAGGGTTACGGCAAAAACTGGATGCACTTCGTGTACGAACTGGACAATCTCTTTCGAAGTGTCAGGGTTTTGGACGAAAACTCATCTGTTACAAAAGGATTTCAATTTTTTAAACATATTTGAACTCAAGACTTTTTATGCATTCAATATGCACCATTCAAAGCCACATCATCACTTTTCAAACCTTTTCTGACTTCATTTGCTATTTTTCATGCATTTCATGATTTATTTTGAGCTAAAATGACCCTGAGATTGAAAAGCACTGCAAATGAACTCTAAAATGGTTGAAAATCGGCATGGTATCATAATTTCACCCACGTAGCATGTGCTAAAAAGTTGAGAGGGTTACGGCAAAAACTGGATGCACTTCGTGTACGAACTGGACAATCTCTTTCGAAGTGTCAGGGTTTTGGACTAAAACTCTTCTGTTACAAAAGGATTTCAATTTTTTAAATATATTTGAACTCAAGACTTTTTCTGCATTCAATATGCACCATTCAAAGCAAGATCATCACTTTTCTAACCTTTTCTGACTTCATTTGCTATTTTTCATGCATTTCATGATTTATTTTGAGCTAAAATGACCCTGAGATTGAAAAGCACTGCAAATGAACTCTAAAATGGTTGAAAATCGGCATGGTATCATAATTTCACCCACGTAGCATGTGCTAAAAAGTTGAGAGGGTTACGGCAAAAACTGGATGCACTTCGTGTACGAACTGGACAATCTCTTTCGAAGTGTCAGGGTTTTGGACTAAAACTCTTCTGTTACAAAAGGATTTCAAATTTTTAAACATATTTGAACTCAAGACTTTTTCTGCATTCAATATGCACCATTCAAAGCAACATCATCACTTTTCAAACCTTTTCTGACTTCATTTGCTATTTTTCATGCATTTCATGATTTATTTTGAGCTAAAATGACCCTGAGATTGAAAAGCACTGCAAATGAACTCTAAAATGGTTGAAAATCGGCATGGTATCATAATTTCACCCACGTAGCATGTGCTAAAAAGTTGAGAGGGTTACGGCAAAAACTGGATGCACTTCGTGTACGAACTGGACAATCTCTTTCGAAGTGTCAGGGTTTTGGACTAAAACTCTTCTGTTACAAAAGGATTTCAATTTTTTAAACATATTTGAACTCAAGACTTTTTCTGCATTCAATATGCACCATTCAAAGCCACATCATCACTTTTCAAACCTTTTCTGACTTCATTTGCTATTTTTCATGCATTTCATGATTTATTTTGAGCTAAAATGACCCTGAGATTGAAAAGCACTGCAAATGAACTCTGAAATGGTTGAAAATCGGCATGGTATCATAATTTCACCCACGTAGCATGTGCTAAAAAGTTGAGAGGGTTACGGCAAAAACTGGATGCACTTCGTGTACGAACTGGACAATCTCTTTCGAAGTGTCAGGGTTTTGGACGAAAACTCATCTGTTACAAAAGGATTTCAATTTTTTAAACATATTTGAACTCAAGACTTTTTATGCATTCAATATGCACCATTCAAAGACACATCATCACTTTTCAAACCTTTTCTGACTTCATTTGCTATTTTTCATGCATTTCATGATTTATTTTGAGCTAAAATGACCCTGAGATTGAAAAGCACTGCAAATGAACTCTAAAATGGTTGAAAATCGGCATGGTATCATAATTTCACCCACGTAGCATGTGCTAAAAAGTTGAGAGGGTTACGGCAAAAACTGGATGCACTTCGTGTACGAACTGGACAATCTCTTTCGAAGTGTCAGGGTTTTGGACTAAAACTCTTCTGTTACAAAAGGATTTCAATTTTTTAAACATATTTGAACTCAAGACTTTTTCTGCATTCAATATGCACCATTCAAAGCCACATCATCACTTTTCAAACCTTTTCTGACTTCATTTGCTATTTTTCATGCATTTCATGATTTATTTTGAGCTAAAATGACCCTGAGATTGAAAAGCACTGCAAATGAACTCTAAAATGGTTGAAAATCGGCATGGTATCATAATTTCACCCACGTAGCATGTGCTAAAAAGTTGACAGGGTTACGGCAAAAACTGGATGCACTTCGTGTACGAACTGGACAATCTCTTTCGAAGTGTCACGGTTTTGGACTAAAACTCTTCTGTTACAAAAGGATTTCAATTTTTTAAACATATTTGAACTCAAGACTTTTTATGCATTCAATATGCACCATTCAAAGCCACATCATCACTTTTCTAACCTTTTCTGACTTCATTTGCTATTTTTCATGCATTTCATGATTTATTTTGAGCTAAAATGACCCTGAGATTGAAAAGCACTGCAAATGAACTCTGAAATGGTTGAAAATCGGCATGGTATCATAATTTCACCCACGTAGCAATGTGCAAAAAAGTTGAGAGGGTTACGGCAAAAACTGGATGCACTTCGTGTACGAACTGGACAATCTCTTTCGAGGTGTCAGGGTTTTGGACTAAAACTCTTCTGTTACAAAAGGATTTCAATTTTTTAAACATATTTGAACTCAAGACTTTTTCTGCATTCAATATGCACCATTCAAAGCCACATCATCACTTTTCAAACCTTTTCTG
Source organism: Elymus sibiricus (assembly GCA_039707655.1). Classification (NCBI taxonomy): domain Eukaryota; kingdom Viridiplantae; phylum Streptophyta; class Magnoliopsida; order Poales; family Poaceae; genus Elymus; species Elymus sibiricus. The sequence goes on from CM077669.1 coordinate 511,541,981, forward strand.
ACTTCATTTGCTATTTTTCATGCATTTCATGATTTATTTTGAGCTAAAATGACCCTGAGATTGAAAAGCACTGCAAATGAACTCTGAAATGGTTGAAAATCGGCATGGTATCATAATTTCACCCACGTAGCATGTGCTAAAAAGTTGAGAGGGTTACGGCAAAAACTGGATGCACTTCGTGTACGAACTGGACAATCTCTTTCGAAGTGTCAGGGTTTTGGACTAAAACTCTTCTGTTACAAAAGGATTTCAATTTTTTAAACATATTTGAACTCAAGACTTTTTCTGCATTCAATATGCACCATTCAAAGCCACATCATCACTTTTCAAACCTTTTCTGACTTCATTTGCTATTTTTCATGCATTTCATGATTTATTTTGAGCTAAAATGACCCTGAGATTGAAAAGCACTGCAAATGAACTCTGAAATGGTTGAAAATCGGCATGGTATCATAATTTCACCCACGTAGCAATGTGCAAAAAAGTTGAGAGGGTTACGGCAAAAACTGGATGCACTTCGTGTACGAACTGGACAATCTCTTTCGAAGTGTCAGGGTTTTGGACTAAAACTCTTCTGTTACAAAAGGATTTCAATTTTTTAAACATATTTGAACTCAAGACTTTTTCTGCATTCAATATGCACCATTCAAAGCCACATGATCACTTTTCTAACCTTTTCTGACTTCATTTGCTATTTTTCATGCATTTCATGATTTATTTTGAGCTAAAATGACCCTGAGATTGAAAAGCACTGCAAATGAACTCTGAAATGGTTGAAAATCGGCATGGTATCATAATTTCACCCACGTAGCATGTGCTAAAAAGTTGAGAGGGTTACGGCAAAAACTGGATGCACTTCGTGTACGAACTGGACAATCTCTTTCGAAGTGTCAGGGTTTTGGACTAAAACTCTTCTGTTACAAAAGGATTTCAATTTTTTAAACATATTTGAACTCAAGACTTTTTCTGCATTCAATATGCACCATTCAAAGCCACATCATCACTTTTCAAACCTTTTCTGACTTCATTTGCTATTTTTCATGCATTTCATGATTTATTTTGAGCTAAAATGACCCTGAGATTGAAAAGCACTGCAAATGAACTCTAAAATGGTTGAAAATCGGCATGGTATCATAATTTCACCCACGTAGCATGTGCTAAAAAGTTGAGAGGGTTACGGCAAAAACTGGATGCACTTCGTGTACGAACTGGACAATCTCTTTCGAAGTGTCAGGGTTTTGGACTAAAACTCTTCTGTTACAAAAGGATTTCAATTTTTTAAACATATTTGAACTCAAGACTTTTTCTGCATTCAATATGCACCATTCAAAGCCACATCATCACTTTTCAAACCTTTTCTGACTTCATTTGCTATTTTTCATGCATTTCATGATTTATTTTGAGCTAAAATGACCCTGAGATTGAAAAGCACTGCAAATGAACTCTGAAATGGTTGAAAATCGGCATGGTATCATAATTTCACCCACGTAGCAATGTGCAAAAAAGTTGAGAGGGTTACGGCAAAAACTGGATGCACTTCGTGTACGAACTGGACAATCTCTTTCGAAGTGTCAGGGTTTTGGACTAAAACTCTTCTGTTACAAAAGGATTTCAATTTTTTAAACATATTTGAACTCAAGACTTTTTCTGCATTCAATATGCACCATTCAAAGCCACATCATCACTTTTCTAACCTTTTCTGACTTCATTTGCTATTTTTCATGCATTTCATGATTTATTTTGAGCTAAAATGACCCTGAGATTGAAAAGCACTGCAAATGAACTCTGAAATGGTTGAAAATCGGCATGGTATCATAATTTCACCCACGTAGCATGTGCTAAAAAGTTGAGAGGGTTACGGCAAAAACTGGATGCACTTCGTGTACGAACTGGACAATCTCTTTCGAAGTGTCAGGGTTTTGGACTAAAACTCTTCTGTTACAAAAGGATTTCAATTTTTTAAACATATTTGAACTCAAGACTTTTTCTGCATTCAATATGCACCATTCAAAGCCACATCATCACTTTTCAAACCTTTTCTGACTTCATTTGCTATTTTTCATGCATTTCATGATTTATTTTGAGCTAAAATGACCCTGAGATTGAAAAGCACTGCAAATGAACTCTAAAATGGTTGAAAATCGGCATGGTATCATAATTTCACCCACGTAGCATGTGCTAAAAAGTTGAGAGGGTTACGGCAAAAACTGGATGCACTTCGTGTACGAACTGGACAATCTCTTTCGAAGTGTCAGGGTTTTGGACTAAAACTCTTCTGTTACAAAAGGATTTCAATTTTTTAAACATATTTGAACTCAAGACTTTTTATGCATTCAATATGCACCATTCAAAGCCACATCATCACTTTTCTAACCTTTTCTGACTTCATTTGCTATTTTTCATGCATTTCATGATTTATTTTGAGCTAAAATGACCCTGAGATTGAAAAGCACTGCAAATGAACTCTAAAATGGTTGAAAATCGGCATGGTATCATAATTTCACCCACGTAGCATGTGCTAAAAAGTTGAGAGGGTTACGGCAAAAACTGGATGCACTTCGTGTACGAACTGGACAATCTCTTTCGAAGTGTCAGGGTTTTGGACTAAAACTCTTCTGTTACAAAAGGATTTCAATTTTTTAAACATATTTGAACTCAAGACTTTTTCTGCATTCAATATGCACCATTCAAAGCCACATCATCACTTTTCTAACCTTTTCTGACTTCATTTGCTATTTTTCATGCATTTCATGATTTATTTTGAGCTAAAATGACCCTGAGATTGAAAAGCACTGCAAATGAACTCTAAAATGGTTGAAAATCGGCATGGTATCATAATTTCACCCACGTAGCATGTGCTAAAAAGTTGAGCGGGTTACGGCAAAAACTGGATGCACTTCGTGTACGAACTGGACAATCTCTTTCGAAGTGTCAGGGTTTTGGACTAAAACTCTTCTGTTACAAAAGGATTTCAATTTTTTAAACATATTTGAACTCAAGACTTTTTCTGCATTCAATATGCACCATTCAAAGCCACATCATCACTTTTCAAACCTTTTCTGACTTCATTTGCTATTTTTCATGCATTTCATGATTTATTTTGAGCTAAAATGACCCTGAGATTGAAAAGCACTGCAAATGAACTCTAAAATGGTTGAAAATCGGCATGGTATCATAATTTCACCCACGTAGCATGTGCTAAAAAGTTGAGAGGGTTACGGCAAAAACTGGATGCACTTCGTGTACGAACTGGACAATCTCTTTCGAAGTGTCAGGGTTTTGGACTAAAACTCTTCTGTTACAAAAGGATTTCAATTTTTTAAACATATTTGAACTCAAGACTTTTTCTGCATTCAATATGCACCATTCAAAGCCACATCATCACTTTTCTAACCTTTTCTGACTTCATTTGCTATTTTTCATGCATTTCATGATTTATTTTGAGCTAAAATGACCCTGAGATTGAAAAGCACTGCAAATGAACTCTGAAATGGTTGAAAATCGGCATGGTATCATAATTTCACCCACGTAGCATGTGCTAAAAAGTTGAGAGGGTTACGGCAAAAACTGGATGCACTTCGTGTACGAACTGGACAATCTCTTTCGAAGTGTCAGGGTTTTGGACGAAAACTCATCTGTTACAAAAGGATTTCAATTTTTTAAACATATTTGAACTCAAGACTTTTTATGCATTCAATATGCACCATTCAAAGCCACATCATCACTTTTCAAACCTTTTCTGACTTCATTTGCTATTTTTCATGCATTTCATGATTTATTTTGAGCTAAAATGACCCTGAGATTGAAAAGCACTGCAAATGAACTCTAAAATGGTTGAAAATCGGCATGGTATCATAATTTCACCCACGTAGCATGTGCTAAAAAGTTGAGAGGGTTACGGCAAAAACTGGATGCACTTCGTGTACGAACTGGACAATCTCTTTCGAAGTGTCAGGGTTTTGGACTAAAACTCTTCTGTTACAAAAGGATTTCAATTTTTTAAACATATTTGAACTCAAGACTTTTTCTGCATTCAATATGCACCATTCAAAGCAAGATCATCACTTTTCTAACCTTTTCTGACTTCATTTGCTATTTTTCATGCATTTCATGATTTATTTTGAGCTAAAATGACCCTGAGATTGAAAAGCACTGCAAATGAACTCTAAAATGGTTGAAAATCGGCATGGTATCATAATTTCACCCACGTAGCATGTGCTAAAAAGTTGAGAGGGTTACGGCAAAAACTGGATGCACTTCGTGTACGAACTGGACAATCTCTTTCGAAGTGTCAGGGTTTTGGACTAAAACTCTTCTGTTACAAAAGGATTTCAAATTTTTAAACATATTTGAACTCAAGACTTTTTCTGCATTCAATATGCACCATTCAAAGCAACATCATCACTTTTCAAACCTTTTCTGACTTCATTTGCTATTTTTCATGCATTTCATGATTTATTTTGAGCTAAAATGACCCTGAGATTGAAAAGCACTGCAAATGAACTCTAAAATGGTTGAAAATCGGCATGGTATCATAATTTCACCCACGTAGCATGTGCTAAAAAGTTGAGAGGGTTACGGCAAAAACTGGATGCACTTCGTGTACGAACTGGACAATCTCTTTCGAAGTGTCAGGGTTTTGGACTAAAACTCTTCTGTTACAAAAGGATTTCAATTTTTTAAACATATTTGAACTCAAGACTTTTTCTGCATTCAATATGCACCATTCAAAGCCACATCATCACTTTTCAAACCTTTTCTGACTTCATTTGCTATTTTTCATGCATTTCATGATTTATTTTGAGCTAAAATGACCCTGAGATTGAAAAGCACTGCAAATGAACTCTGAAATGGTTGAAAATCGGCATGGTATCATAATTTCACCCACGTAGCATGTGCTAAAAAGTTGAGAGGGTTACGGCAAAAACTGGATGCACTTCGTGTACGAACTGGACAATCTCTTTCGAAGTGTCAGGGTTTTGGACGAAAACTCATCTGTTACAAAAGGATTTCAATTTTTTAAACATATTTGAACTCAAGACTTTTTATGCATTCAATATGCACCATTCAAAGACACATCATCACTTTTCAAACCTTTTCTGACTTCATTTGCTATTTTTCATGCATTTCATGATTTATTTTGAGCTAAAATGACCCTGAGATTGAAAAGCACTGCAAATGAACTCTAAAATGGTTGAAAATCGGCATGGTATCATAATTTCACCCACGTAGCATGTGCTAAAAAGTTGAGAGGGTTACGGCAAAAACTGGATGCACTTCGTGTACGAACTGGACAATCTCTTTCGAAGTGTCAGGGTTTTGGACTAAAACTCTTCTGTTACAAAAGGATTTCAATTTTTTAAACATATTTGAACTCAAGACTTTTTCTGCATTCAATATGCACCATTCAAAGCCACATCATCACTTTTCAAACCTTTTCTGACTTCATTTGCTATTTTTCATGCATTTCATGATTTATTTTGAGCTAAAATGACCCTGAGATTGAAAAGCACTGCAAATGAACTCTAAAATGGTTGAAAATCGGCATGGTATCATAATTTCACCCACGTAGCATGTGCTAAAAAGTTGACAGGGTTACGGCAAAAACTGGATGCACTTCGTGTACGAACTGGACAATCTCTTTCGAAGTGTCACGGTTTTGGACTAAAACTCTTCTGTTACAAAAGGATTTCAATTTTTTAAACATATTTGAACTCAAGACTTTTTATGCATTCAATATGCACCATTCAAAGCCACATCATCACTTTTCTAACCTTTTCTGACTTCATTTGCTATTTTTCATGCATTTCATGATTTATTTTGAGCTAAAATGACCCTGAGATTGAAAAGCACTGCAAATGAACTCTAAAATGGTTGAAAATCGGCATGGTATCATAATTTCACCCACGTAGCATGTGCTAAAAAGTTGAGAGGGTTACGGCAAAAACTGGATGCACTTCGTGTACGAACTGGACAATCTCTTTCGAAGTGTCAGGGTTTTGGACTAAAACTCTTCTGTTACAAAAGGATTTCAATTTTTTAAACATATTTGAACTCAAGACTTTTTCTGCATTCAATATGCACCATTCAAAGCCACATCATCACTTTTCTAACCTTTTCTGACTTCATTTGCTATTTTTCATGCATTTCATGATTTATTTTGAGCTAAAATGACCCTGAGATTGAAAAGCACTGCAAATGAACTCTAAAATGGTTGAAAATCGGCATGGTATCATAATTTCACCCACGTAGCATGTGCTAAAAAGTTGAGCGGGTTACGGCAAAAACTGGATGCACTTCGTGTACGAACTGGACAATCTCTTTCGAAGTGTCAGGGTTTTGGACTAAAACTCTTCTGTTACAAAAGGATTTCAATTTTTTAAACATATTTGAACTCAAGACTTTTTCTGCATTCAATATGCACCATTCAAAGCCACATCATCACTTTTCAAACCTTTTCTGACTTCATTTGCTATTTTTCATGCATTTCATGATTTATTTTGAGCTAAAATGACCCTGAGATTGAAAAGCACTGCAAATGAACTCTAAAATGGTTGAAAATCGGCATGGTATCATAATTTCACCCACGTAGCATGTGCTAAAAAGTTGAGAGGGTTACGGCAAAAACTGGATGCACTTCGTGTACGAACTGGACAATCTCTTTCGAAGTGTCAGGGTTTTGGACTAAAACTCTTCTGTTACAAAAGGATTTCAATTTTTTAAACATATTTGAACTCAAGACTTTTTCTGCATTCAATATGCACCATTCAAAGCCACATCATCACTTTTCAAACCTTTTCTGACTTCATTTGCTATTTTTCATGCATTTCATGATTTATTTTGAGCTAAAATGACCCTGAGATTGAAAAGCACTGCAAATGAACTCTGAAATGGTTGAAAATCGGCATGGTATCATAATTTCACCCACGTAGCATGTGCTAAAAAGTTGAGAGGGTTACGGCAAAAACTGGATGCACTTCGTGTACGAACTGGACAATCTCTTTCGAAGTGTCAGGGTTTTGGACGAAAACTCATCTGTTACAAAAGGATTTCAATTTTTTAAACATATTTGAACTCAAGACTTTTTATGCATTCAATATGCACCATTCAAAGCCACATCATCACTTTTCAAACCTTTTCTGACTTCATTTGCTATTTTTCATGCATTTCATGATTTATTTTGAGCTAAAATGACCCTGAGATTGAAAAGCACTGCAAATGAACTCTAAAATGGTTGAAAATCGGCATGGTATCATAATTTCACCCACGTAGCATGTGCTAAAAAGTTGAGAGGGTTACGGCAAAAACTGGATGCACTTCGTGTACGAACTGGACAATCTCTTTCGAAGTGTCAGGGTTTTGGACTAAAACTCTTCTGTTACAAAAGGATTTCAATTTTTTAAATATATTTGAACTCAAGACTTTTTCTGCATTCAATATGCACCATTCAAAGCAAGATCATCACTTTTCTAACCTTTTCTGACTTCATTTGCTATTTTTCATGCATTTCATGATTTATTTTGAGCTAAAATGACCCTGAGATTGAAAAGCACTGCAAATGAACTCTAAAATGGTTGAAAATCGGCATGGTATCATAATTTCACCCACGTAGCATGTGCTAAAAAGTTGAGAGGGTTACGGCAAAAACTGGATGCACTTCGTGTACGAACTGGACAATCTCTTTCGAAGTGTCAGGGTTTTGGACTAAAACTCTTCTGTTACAAAAGGATTTCAAATTTTTAAACATATTTGAACTCAAGACTTTTTCTGCATTCAATATGCACCATTCAAAGCAACATCATCACTTTTCAAACCTTTTCTGACTTCATTTGCTATTTTTCATGCATTTCATGATTTATTTTGAGCTAAAATGACCCTGAGATTGAAAAGCACTGCAAATGAACTCTAAAATGGTTGAAAATCGGCATGGTATCATAATTTCACCCACGTAGCATGTGCTAAAAAGTTGAGAGGGTTACGGCAAAAACTGGATGCACTTCGTGTACGAACTGGACAATCTCTTTCGAAGTGTCAGGGTTTTGGACTAAAACTCTTCTGTTACAAAAGGATTTCAATTTTTTAAACATATTTGAACTCAAGACTTTTTCTGCATTCAATATGCACCATTCAAAGCCACATCATCACTTTTCAAACCTTTTCTGACTTCATTTGCTATTTTTCATGCATTTCATGATTTATTTTGAGCTAAAATGACCCTGAGATTGAAAAGCACTGCAAATGAACTCTGAAATGGTTGAAAATCGGCATGGTATCATAATTTCACCCACGTAGCATGTGCTAAAAAGTTGAGAGGGTTACGGCAAAAACTGGATGCACTTCGTGTACGAACTGGACAATCTCTTTCGAAGTGTCAGGGTTTTGGACGAAAACTCATCTGTTACAAAAGGATTTCAATTTTTTAAACATATTTGAACTCAAGACTTTTTATGCATTCAATATGCACCATTCAAAGACACATCATCACTTTTCAAACCTTTTCTGACTTCATTTGCTATTTTTCATGCATTTCATGATTTATTTTGAGCTAAAATGACCCTGAGATTGAAAAGCACTGCAAATGAACTCTAAAATGGTTGAAAATCGGCATGGTATCATAATTTCACCCACGTAGCATGTGCTAAAAAGTTGAGAGGGTTACGGCAAAAACTGGATGCACTTCGTGTACGAACTGGACAATCTCTTTCGAAGTGTCAGGGTTTTGGACTAAAACTCTTCTGTTACAAAAGGATTTCAATTTTTTAAACATATTTGAACTCAAGACTTTTTCTGCATTCAATATGCACCATTCAAAGCCACATCATCACTTTTCAAACCTTTTCTGACTTCATTTGCTATTTTTCATGCATTTCATGATTTATTTTGAGCTAAAATGACCCTGAGATTGAAAAGCACTGCAAATGAACTCTAAAATGGTTGAAAATCGGCATGGTATCATAATTTCACCCACGTAGCATGTGCTAAAAAGTTGACAGGGTTACGGCAAAAACTGGATGCACTTCGTGTACGAACTGGACAATCTCTTTCGAAGTGTCACGGTTTTGGACTAAAACTCTTCTGTTACAAAAGGATTTCAATTTTTTAAACATATTTGAACTCAAGACTTTTTATGCATTCAATATGCACCATTCAAAGCCACATCATCACTTTTCTAACCTTTTCTGACTTCATTTGCTATTTTTCATGCATTTCATGATTTATTTTGAGCTAAAATGACCCTGAGATTGAAAAGCACTGCAAATGAACTCTGAAATGGTTGAAAATCGGCATGGTATCATAATTTCACCCACGTAGCAATGTGCAAAAAAGTTGAGAGGGTTACGGCAAAAACTGGATGCACTTCGTGTACGAACTGGACAATCTCTTTCGAGGTGTCAGGGTTTTGGACTAAAACTCTTCTGTTACAAAAGGATTTCAATTTTTTAAACATATTTGAACTCAAGACTTTTTCTGCATTCAATATGCACCATTCAAAGCCACATCATCACTTTTCAAACCTTTTCTGACTTCATTTGCTATTTTTCATGCATTTCATGATTTATTTTGAGCTAAAATGACCCTGAGATTGAAAAGCACTGCAAATGAACTCTGAAATGGTTGAAAATCGGCATGGTATCATAATTTCACCCACGTAGCATGTGCTAAAAAGTTGAGAGGGTTACGGCAAAAACTGGATGCACTTCGTGTACGAACTGGACAATCTCTTTCGAAGTGTCAGGGTTTTGGACTAAAACTCTTCTGTTACAAAAGGATTTCAATTTTTTAAACATATTTGAACTCAAGACTTTTTCTGCATTCAATATGCACCATTCAAAGCCACATCATCACTTTTCAAACCTTTTCTGACTTCATTTGCTATTTTTCATGCATTTCATGATTTATTTTGAGCTAAAATGACCCTGAGATTGAAAAGCACTGCAAATGAACTCTGAAATGGTTGAAAATCGGCATGGTATCATAATTTCACCCACGTAGCAATGTGCAAAAAAGTTGAGAGGGTTACGGCAAAAACTGGATGCACTTCGTGTACGAACTGGACAATCTCTTTCGAAGTGTCAGGGTTTTGGACTAAAACTCTTCTGTTACAAAAGGATTTCAATTTTTTAAACATATTTGAACTCAAGACTTTTTCTGCATTCAATATGCACCATTCAAAGCCACATGATCACTTTTCTAACCTTTTCTGACTTCATTTGCTATTTTTCATGCATTTCATGATTTATTTTGAGCTAAAATGACCCTGAGATTGAAAAGCACTGCAAATGAACTCTGAAATGGTTGAAAATCGGCATGGTATCATAATTTCACCCACGTAGCATGTGCTAAAAAGTTGAGAGGGTTACGGCAAAAACTGGATGCACTTCGTGTACGAACTGGACAATCTCTTTCGAAGTGTCAGGGTTTTGGACTAAAACTCTTCTGTTACAAAAGGATTTCAATTTTTTAAACATATTTGAACTCAAGACTTTTTCTGCATTCAATATGCACCATTCAAAGCCACATCATCACTTTTCAAACCTTTTCTGACTTCATTTGCTATTTTTCATGCATTTCATGATTTATTTTGAGCTAAAATGACCCTGAGATTGAAAAGCACTGCAAATGAACTCTAAAATGGTTGAAAATCGGCATGGTATCATAATTTCACCCACGTAGCATGTGCTAAAAAGTTGAGAGGGTTACGGCAAAAACTGGATGCACTTCGTGTACGAACTGGACAATCTCTTTCGAAGTGTCAGGGTTTTGGACTAAAACTCTTCTGTTACAAAAGGATTTCAATTTTTTAAACATATTTGAACTCAAGACTTTTTATGCATTCAATATGCACCATTCAAAGCCACATCATCACTTTTCTAACCTTTTCTGACTTCATTTGCTATTTTTCATGCATTTCATGATTTATTTTGAGCTAAAATGACCCTGAGATTGAAAAGCACTGCAAATGAACTCTAAAATGGTTGAAAATCGGCATGGTATCATAATTTCACCCACGTAGCATGTGCTAAAAAGTTGAGAGGGTTACGGCAAAAACTGGATGCACTTCGTGTACGAACTGGACAATCTCTTTCGAAGTGTCAGGGTTTTGGACTAAAACTCTTCTGTTACAAAAGGATTTCAATTTTTTAAACATATTTGAACTCAAGACTTTTTCTGCATTCAATATGCACCATTCAAAGCCACATCATCACTTTTCTAACCTTTTCTGACTTCATTTGCTATTTTTCATGCATTTCATGATTTATTTTGAGCTAAAATGACCCTGAGATTGAAAAGCACTGCAAATGAACTCTAAAATGGTTGAAAATCGGCATGGTATCATAATTTCACCCACGTAGCATGTGCTAAAAAGTTGAGCGGGTTACGGCAAAAACTGGATGCACTTCGTGTACGAACTGGACAATCTCTTTCGAAGTGTCAGGGTTTTGGACTAAAACTCTTCTGTTACAAAAGGATTTCAATTTTTTAAACATATTTGAACTCAAGACTTTTTCTGCATTCAATATGCACCATTCAAAGCCACATCATCACTTTTCAAACCTTTTCTGACTTCATTTGCTATTTTTCATGCATTTCATGATTTATTTTGAGCTAAAATGACCCTGAGATTGAAAAGCACTGCAAATGAACTCTAAAATGGTTGAAAATCGGCATGGTATCATAATTTCACCCACGTAGCATGTGCTAAAAAGTTGAGAGGGTTACGGCAAAAACTGGATGCACTTCGTGTACGAACTGGACAATCTCTTTCGAAGTGTCAGGGTTTTGGACTAAAACTCTTCTGTTACAAAAGGATTTCAATTTTTTAAACATATTTGAACTCAAGACTTTTTCTGCATTCAATATGCACCATTCAAAGCCACATCATCACTTTTCAAACCTTTTCTGACTTCATTTGCTATTTTTCATGCATTTCATGATTTATTTTGAGCTAAAATGACCCTGAGATTGAAAAGCACTGCAAATGAACTCTGAAATGGTTGAAAATCGGCATGGTATCATAATTTCACCCACGTAGCATGTGCTAAAAAGTTGAGAGGGTTACGGCAAAAACTGGATGCACTTCGTGTACGAACTGGACAATCTCTTTCGAAGTGTCAGGGTTTTGGACTAAAACTCTTCTGTTACAAAAGGATTTCAATTTTTTAAACATATTTGAACTCAAGACTTTTTATGCATTCAATATGCACCATTCAAAGCCACATCATCACTTTTCAAACCTTTTCTGACTTCATTTGCTATTTTTCATGCATTTCATGATTTATTTTGAGCTAAAATGACCCTGAGATTGAAAAGCACTGCAAATGAACTCTAAAATGGTTGAAAATCGGCATGGTATCATAATTTCACCCACGTAGCATGTGCTAAAAAGTTGAGAGGGTTACGGCAAAAACTGGATGCACTTCGTGTACGAACTGGACAATCTCTTTCGAAGTGTCAGGGTTTTGGACTAAAACTCTTCTGTTACAAAAGGATTTCAATTTTTTAAACATATTTGAACTCAAGACTTTTTCTGCATTCAATATGCACCATTCAAAGCAAGATCATCACTTTTCTAACCTTTTCTGACTTCATTTGCTATTTTTCATGCATTTCATGATTTATTTTGAGCTAAAATGACCCTGAGATTGAAAAGCACTGCAAATGAACTCTAAAATGGTTGAAAATCGGCATGGTATCATAATTTCACCCACGTAGCATGTGCTAAAAAGTTGAGAGGGTTACGGCAAAAACTGGATGCACTTCGTGTACGAACTGGACAATCTCTTTCGAAGTGTCAGGGTTTTGGACTAAAACTCTTCTGTTACAAAAGGATTTCAATTTTTTAAACATATTTGAACTCAAGACTTTTTCTGCATTCAATATGCACCATTCAAAGCCACATCATCACTTTTCTAACCTTTTCTGACTTCATTTGCTATTTTTCATGCATTTCATGATTTATTTTGAGCTAAAATGACCCTGAGATTGAAAAGCACTGCAAATGAACTCTAAAATGGTTGAAAATCGGCATGGTATCATAATTTCACCCACGTAGCATGTGCTAAAAAGTTGAGCGGGTTACGGCAAAAACTGGATGCACTTCGTGTACGAACTGGACAATCTCTTTCGAAGTGTCAGGGTTTTGGACTAAAACTCTTCTGTTACAAAAGGATTTCAATTTTTTAAACATATTTGAACTCAAGACTTTTTCTGCATTCAATATGCACCATTCAAAGCCACATCATCACTTTTCAAACCTTTTCTGACTTCATTTGCTATTTTTCATGCATTTCATGATTTATTTTGAGCTAAAATGACCCTGAGATTGAAAAGCACTGCAAATGAACTCTAAAATGGTTGAAAATCGGCATGGTATCATAATTTCACCCACGTAGCATGTGCTAAAAAGTTGAGAGGGTTACGGCAAAAACTGGATGCACTTCGTGTACGAACTGGACAATCTCTTTCGAAGTGTCAGGGTTTTGGACTAAAACTCTTCTGTTACAAAAGGATTTCAATTTTTTAAACATATTTGAACTCAAGACTTTTTCTGCATTCAATATGCACCATTCAAAGCCACATCATCACTTTTCAAACCTTTTCTGACTTCATTTGCTATTTTTCATGCATTTCATGATTTATTTTGAGCTAAAATGACCCTGAGATTGAAAAGCACTGCAAATGAACTCTGAAATGGTTGAAAATCGGCATGGTATCATAATTTCACCCACGTAGCATGTGCTAAAAAGTTGAGAGGGTTACGGCAAAAACTGGATGCACTTCGTGTACGAACTGGACAATCTCTTTCGAAGTGTCAGGGTTTTGGACGAAAACTCATCTGTTACAAAAGGATTTCAATTTTTTAAACATATTTGAACTCAAGACTTTTTATGCATTCAATATGCACCATTCAAAGCCACATCATCACTTTTCAAACCTTTTCTGACTTCATTTGCTATTTTTCATGCATTTCATGATTTATTTTGAGCTAAAATGACCCTGAGATTGAAAAGCACTGCAAATGAACTCTAAAATGGTTGAAAATCGGCATGGTATCATAATTTCACCCACGTAGCATGTGCTAAAAAGTTGAGAGGGTTACGGCAAAAACTGGATGCACTTCGTGTACGAACTGGACAATCTCTTTCGAAGTGTCAGGGTTTTGGACTAAAACTCTTCTGTTACAAAAGGATTTCAATTTTTTAAACATATTTGAACTCAAGACTTTTTCTGCATTCAATATGCACCATTCAAAGCAAGATCATCACTTTTCTAACCTTTTCTGACTTCATTTGCTATTTTTCATGCATTTCATGATTTATTTTGAGCTAAAATGACCCTGAGATTGAAAAGCACTGCAAATGAACTCTAAAATGGTTGAAAATCGGCATGGTATCATAATTTCACCCACGTAGCATGTGCTAAAAAGTTGAGAGGGTTACGGCAAAAACTGGATGCACTTCGTGTACGAACTGGACAATCTCTTTCGAAGTGTCAGGGTTTTGGACTAAAACTCTTCTGTTACAAAAGGATTTCAATTTTTTAAACATATTTGAACTCAAGACTTTTTCTGCATTCAATATGCACCATTCAAAGCCACATCATCACTTTTCTAACCTTTTCTGACTTCATTTGCTATTTTTCATGCATTTCATGATTTATTTTGAGCTAAAATGACCCTGAGATTGAAAAGCACTGCAAATGAACTCTAAAATGGTTGAAAATCGGCATGGTATCATAATTTCACCCACGTAGCATGTGCTAAAAAGTTGAGCGGGTTACGGCAAAAACTGGATGCACTTCGTGTACGAACTGGACAATCTCTTTCGAAGTGTCAGGGTTTTGGACTAAAACTCTTCTGTTACAAAAGGATTTCAATTTTTTAAACATATTTGAACTCAAGACTTTTTCTGCATTCAATATGCACCATTCAAAGCCACATCATCACTTTTCAAACCTTTTCTGACTTCATTTGCTATTTTTCATGCATTTCATGATTTATTTTGAGCTAAAATGACCCTGAGATTGAAAAGCACTGCAAATGAACTCTAAAATGGTTGAAAATCGGCATGGTATCATAATTTCACCCACGTAGCATGTGCTAAAAAGTTGAGAGGGTTACGGCAAAAACTGGATGCACTTCGTGTACGAACTGGACAATCTCTTTCGAAGTGTCAGGGTTTTGGACTAAAACTCTTCTGTTACAAAAGGATTTCAATTTTTTAAACATATTTGAACTCAAGACTTTTTCTGCATTCAATATGCACCATTCAAAGCCACATCATCACTTTTCAAACCTTTTCTGACTTCATTTGCTATTTTTCATGCATTTCATGATTTATTTTGAGCTAAAATGACCCTGAGATTGAAAAGCACTGCAAATGAACTCTGAAATGGTTGAAAATCGGCATGGTATCATAATTTCACCCACGTAGCATGTGCTAAAAAGTTGAGAGGGTTACGGCAAAAACTGGATGCACTTCGTGTACGAACTGGACAATCTCTTTCGAAGTGTCAGGGTTTTGGACTAAAACTCTTCTGTTACAAAAGGATTTCAATTTTTTAAACATATTTGAACTCAAGACTTTTTATGCATTCAATATGCACCATTCAAAGCCACATCATCACTTTTCAAACCTTTTCTGACTTCATTTGCTATTTTTCATGCATTTCATGATTTATTTTGAGCTAAAATGACCCTGAGATTGAAAAGCACTGCAAATGAACTCTAAAATGGTTGAAAATCGGCATGGTATCATAATTTCACCCACGTAGCATGTGCTAAAAAGTTGAGAGGGTTACGGCAAAAACTGGATGCACTTCGTGTACGAACTGGACAATCTCTTTCGAAGTGTCAGGGTTTTGGACTAAAACTCTTCTGTTACAAAAGGATTTCAATTTTTTAAACATATTTGAACTCAAGACTTTTTCTGCATTCAATATGCACCATTCAAAGCAAGATCATCACTTTTCTAACCTTTTCTGACTTCATTTGCTATTTTTCATGCATTTCATGATTTATTTTGAGCTAAAATGACCCTGAGATTGAAAAGCACTGCAAATGAACTCTAAAATGGTTGAAAATCGGCATGGTATCATAATTTCACCCACGTAGCATGTGCTAAAAAGTTGAGAGGGTTACGGCAAAAACTGGATGCACTTCGTGTACGAACTGGACAATCTCTTTCGAAGTGTCAGGGTTTTGGACTAAAACTCTTCTGTTACAAAAGGATTTCAATTTTTTAAACATATTTGAACTCAAGACTTTTTCTGCATTCAATATGCACCATTCAAAGCCACATCATCACTTTTCTAACCTTTTCTGACTTCATTTGCTATTTTTCATGCATTTCATGATTTATTTTGAGCTAAAATGACCCTGAGATTGAAAAGCACTGCAAATGAACTCTAAAATGGTTGAAAATCGGCATGGTATCATAATTTCACCCACGTAGCATGTGCTAAAAAGTTGAGCGGGTTACGGCAAAAACTGGATGCACTTCGTGTACGAACTGGACAATCTCTTTCGAAGTGTCAGGGTTTTGGACTAAAACTCTTCTGTTACAAAAGGATTTCAATTTTTTAAACATATTTGAACTCAAGACTTTTTCTGCATTCAATATGCACCATTCAAAGCCACATCATCACTTTTCAAACCTTTTCTGACTTCATTTGCTATTTTTCATGCATTTCATGATTTATTTTGAGCTAAAATGACCCTGAGATTGAAAAGCACTGCAAATGAACTCTAAAATGGTTGAAAATCGGCATGGTATCATAATTTCACCCACGTAGCATGTGCTAAAAAGTTGAGAGGGTTACGGCAAAAACTGGATGCACTTCGTGTACGAACTGGACAATCTCTTTCGAAGTGTCAGGGTTTTGGACTAAAACTCTTCTGTTACAAAAGGATTTCAATTTTTTAAACATATTTGAACTCAAGACTTTTTCTGCATTCAATATGCACCATTCAAAGCCACATCATCACTTTTCAAACCTTTTCTGACTTCATTTGCTATTTTTCATGCATTTCATGATTTATTTTGAGCTAAAATGACCCTGAGATTGAAAAGCACTGCAAATGAACTCTGAAATGGTTGAAAATCGGCATGGTATCATAATTTCACCCACGTAGCATGTGCTAAAAAGTTGAGAGGGTTACGGCAAAAACTGGATGCACTTCGTGTACGAACTGGACAATCTCTTTCGAAGTGTCAGGGTTTTGGACGAAAACTTATCTGTTACAAAAGGATTTCAATTTTTTAAACATATTTGAACTCAAGACTTTTTATGCATTCAATATGCACCATTCAAAGCCACATCATCACTTTTCAAACCTTTTCTGACTTCATTTGCTATTTTTCATGCATTTCATGATTTATTTTGAGCTAAAATGACCCTGAGATTGAAAAGCACTGCAAATGAACTCTAAAATGGTTGAAAATCGGCATGGTATCATAATTTCACCCACGTAGCATGTGCTAAAAAGTTGAGAGGGTTACGGCAAAAACTGGATGCACTTCGTGTACGAACTGGACAATCTCTTTCGAAGTGTCAGGGTTTTGGACTAAAACTCTTCTGTTACAAAAGGATTTCAATTTTTTAAACATATTTGAACTCAAGACTTTTTCTGCATTCAATATGCACCATTCAAAGCAAGATCATCACTTTTCTAACCTTTTCTGACTTCATTTGCTATTTTTCATGCATTTCATGATTTATTTTGAGCTAAAATGACCCTGAGATTGAAAAGCACTGCAAATGAACTCTAAAATGGTTGAAAATCGGCATGGTATCATAATTTCACCCACGTAGCATGTGCTAAAAAGTTGTGAGGGTTACGGCAAAAACTGGATGCACTTCGTGTACGAACTGGACAATCTCTTTCGAAGTGTCAGGGTTTTGGACTAAAACTCTTCTGTTACAAAAGGATTTCAAATTTTTAAACATATTTGAACTCAAGACTTTTTCTGCATTCAATATGCACCATTCAAAGCAACATCATCACTTTTCAAACCTTTTCTGACTTCATTTGCTATTTTTCATGCATTTCATGATTTATTTTGAGCTAAAATGACCCTGAGATTGAAAAGCACTGCAAATGAACTCTAAAATGGTTGAAAATCGGCATGGTATCATAATTTCACCCACGTAGCATGTGCTAAAAAGTTGAGAGGGTTACGGCAAAAACTGGATGCACTTCGTGTACGAACTGGACAATCTCTTTCGAAGTGTCAGGGTTTTGGACTAAAACTCTTCTGTTACAAAAGGATTTCAATTTTTTAAACATATTTGAACTCAAGACTTTTTCTGCATTCAATATGCACCATTCAAAGCCACATCATCACTTTTCAAACCTTTTCTGACTTCATTTGCTATTTTTCATGCATTTCATGATTTATTTTGAGCTAAAATGACCCTGAGATTGAAAAGCACTGCAAATGAACTCTGAAATGGTTGAAAATTGGCATGGTATCATAATTTCACCCACGTAGCATGTGCTAAAAAGTTGAGAGGGTTACGGCAAAAACTGGATGCACTTCGTGTACGAACTGGACAATCTCTTTCGAAGTGTCAGGGTTTTGGACGAAAACTCATCTGTTACAAAAGGATTTCAATTTTTTAAACATATTTGAACTCAAGACTTTTTATGCATTCAATATGCACCATTCAAAGACACATCATCACTTTTCAAACCTTTTCTGACTTCATTTGCTATTTTTCATGCATTTCATGATTTATTTTGAGCTAAAATGACCCTGAGATTGAAAAGCACTGCAAATGAACTCTAAAATGGTTGAAAATCGGCATGGTATCATAATTTCACCCACGTAGCATGTGCTAAAAAGTTGAGAGGGTTCCGGCAAAAACTGGATGCACTTCGTGTACGAACTGGACAATCTCTTTCGAAGTGTCAGGGTTTTGGACTAAAACTCTTCTGTTACAAAAGGATTTCAATTTTTTAAACATATTTGAACTCAAGACTTTTTCTGCATTCAATATGCACCATTCAAAGCAACATCATCACTTTTCTAACCTTTTCTGACTTCATTTGCTATTTTTCATGCATTTCATGATTTATTTTGAGCTAAAATGACCCTGAGATTGAAAAGCACTGCAAATGAACTCTAAAATGGTTGAAAATCGGCATGGTATCATAATTTCACCCACGTAGCATGTGCTAAAAAGTTGAGAGGGTTACGGCAATAACTGGATGCACTTCGTGTACGAACTGGACAATCTCTTTCGAAGTGTCAGGGTTTTGGACTAAAACTCTTCTGTTACAAAAGGATTTCAATTTTTTAAACATATTTGAACTCAAGACTTTTTCTGCATTCAATATGCACCATTCAAAGCCACATCATCACTTTTCAAACCTTTTCTGACTTCATTTGCTATTTTTCATGCATTTCATGATTTATTTTGAGCTAAAATGACCCTGAGATTGAAAAGCACTGCAAATGAACTCTAAAATGGTTGAAAATCGGCATGGTATCATAATTTCACCCACGTAGCATGTGCTAAAAAGTTTAGAGGGTTACGGCAAAAACTGGATGCACTTCGTGTACGAACTGGACAATCTCTTTCGAAGTGTCAGGGTTTTGGACGAAAACTCATCTGTTACAAAAGGATTTCAATTTTTTAAACATATTTGAACTCAAGACTTTTTATGCATTCAATATGCACCATTCAAAGACACATCATCACTTTTCAAACCTTTTCTGACTTCATTTGCTATTTTTCATGCATTTCATGATTTATTTTGAGCTAAAATGACCCTGAGATTGAAAAGCACTGCAAATGAACTCTAAAATGGTTGAAAATCGGCATGGTATCATAATTTCACCCACGTAGCATGTGCTAAAAAGTTGAGAGGGTTACGGCAAAAACTGGATGCACTTCGTGTACGAACTGGACAATCTCTTTCGAAGTGTCAGGGTTTTGGACTAAAACTGTTCTGTTACAAAAGGATTTCAATTTTTTAAACATATTTGAACTCAAGACTTTTTCTGCATTCAATATGCACCATTCAAAGCAACATCATCACTTTTCTAACCTTTTCTGACTTCATTTGCTATTTTTTATGCATTTCATGATTTATTTTGAGCTAAAATGACCCTGAGATTGAAAAGCACTGCAAATGAACTCTAAAATGGTTGAAAATCGGCATGGTATCATAATTTCACCCACGTAGCATGTGCTAAAAAGTTGAGAGGGTTACGGCAAAAACTGGATGCACTTCGTGTACGAACTGGACAATCTCTTTCGAAGTGTCAGGGTTTTGGACTAAAACTCTTCTGTTACAAAAGGATTTCAATTTTTTCAACATATTTGAACTCAAGACTTTTTATGCATTCAATATGCACCATTCAAAGCCACATCATCACTTTTCAAACCTTTTCTGACTTCATTTGCTATTTTTCATGCATTTCATGATTTATTTTGAGCTAAAATGACCCTGAGATTGAAAAGCACTGCAAATGAACTCTAAAATGGTTGAAAATCGGCATGGTATCATAATTTCACCCACGTAGCATGTGCTAAAAAGTTGAGAGGGTTACGGCAAAAACTGGATGCACTTCGTGTACGAACTGGACAATCTCTTTCGAAGTGTCAGGGTTTTGGACGAAAACTCATCTGTTACAAAAGGATTTCAATTTTTTAAACATATTTGAACTCAAGACTTTTTATGCATTCAATATGCACCATTCAAAGCCACATCATCACTTTTCAAACCTTTTCTGACTTCATTTGCTATTTTTCATGCATTTCATGATTTATTTTGAGCTAAAATGACCCTGAGATTGAAAAGCACTGCAAATGAACTCTAAAATGGTTGAAAATCGGCATGGTATCATAATTTCACCCACGTAGCATGTGCTAAAAAGTTGAGAGGGTTACGGCAAAAACTGGATGCACTTCGTGTACGAACTGGACAATCTCTTTCGAAGTGTCAGGGTTTTGGACTAAAACTCTTCTGTTACAAAAGGATTTCAATTTTTTAAACATATTTGAACTCAAGACTTTTTCTGCATTCAATATGCACCATTCAAAGCAACATCATCACTTTTCTAACCTTTTCTGACTTCATTTGCTATTTTTCATGCATTTCATGATTTATTTTGAGCTAAAATGACCCTGAGATTGAAAAGCACTGCAAATGAACTCTAAAATGGTTGAAAATCGGCATGGTATCATAATTTCACCCACGTAGCATGTGCTAAAAAGTTAAGAGGGTTACGGCAAAAACTGGATGCACTTCGTGTACGAACTGGACAATCTCTTTCGAAGTGTCAGGGTTTTGGACTAAAACTCTTCTGTTACAAAAGGATTTCAATTTTTTAAACATATTTGAACTCAAGACTTTTTCTGCATTCAATATGCACCATTCAAAGCCACATCATCACTTTTCAAACCTTTTCTGACTTCATTTGCTATTTTTCATGCATTTCATGATTTATTTTGAGCTAAAATGACCCTGAGATTGAAAAGCACTGCAAATGAACTCTAAAATGGTTGAAAATCGGCATGGTATCATAATTTCACCCACGTAGCATGTGCTAAAAAGTTGAGAGGGTTACGGCAAAAACTGGATGCACTTCGTGTACGAACTGGACAATCTCTTTCGAAGTGTCAGGGTTTTGGACTAAAACTCTTCTGTTACAAAAGGATTTCAATTTTTTAAACATATTTGAACTCAAGACTTTTTCTGCATTCAATATGCACCATTCAAAGCAACATCATCACTTTTCTAACCTTTTCTGACTTCATTTGCTATTTTTCATGCATTTCATGATTTATTTTGAGCTAGAATGACCCTGAGATTGAAAAGCACTGCAAATGAACTCTAAAATGGTTGAAAATCGGCATGGTATCATAATTTCACCCACGTAGCATGTGCTAAAAAGTTGAGAGGGTTACGGCAAAAACTGGATGCACTTCGTGTACGAACTGGACAATCTCTTTCGAAGTGTCAGGGTTTTGGACTAAAACTCTTCTGTTACAAAAGGATTTCAATTTTTTAAACATATTTGAACTCAAGACTTTTTCTGCATTCAATATGCACCATTCAAAGCAACATCATCACTTTTCTAACCTTTTCTGACTTCATTTGCTATTTTTCATGCATTTCATGATTTATTTTGAGCTAAAATGACCCTGAGATTGAAAAGCACTGCAAATGAACTCTAAAATGGTTGAAAATCGGCATGGTATCATAATTTCACCCACGTAGCATGTGCTAAAAAGTTGAGAGGGTTACGGCAAAAACTGGATGCACTTCGTGTACGAACTGGACAATCTCTTTCGAAGTGTCAGGGTTTTGGACTAAAACTCTTCTGTTACAAAAGGATTTCAATTTTTTCAACATATTTGAACTCAAGACTTTTTATGCATTCAATATGCACCATTCAAAGCCACATCATCACTTTTCAAACCTTTTCTGACTTCATTTGCTATTTTTCATGCATTTCATGATTTATTTTGAGCTAAAATGACCCTGAGATTGAAAAGCACTGCAAATGAACTCTAAAATGGTTGAAAATCGGCATGGTATCATAATTTCACCCACGTAGCATGTGCTAAAAAGTTGAGAGGGTTACGGCAAAAACTGGATGCACTTCGTGTACGAACTGGACAATCTCTTTCGAAGTGTCAGGGTTTTGGACGAAAACTCATCTGTTACAAAAGGATTTCAATTTTTTAAACATATTTGAACTCAAGACTTTTTATGCATTCAATATGCACCATTCAAAGCCACATCATCACTTTTCAAACCTTTTCTGACTTCATTTGCTATTTTTCATGCATTTCATGATTTATTTTGAGCTAAAATGACCCTGAGATTGAAAAGCACTGCAAATGAACTCTAAAATGGTTGAAAATCGGCATGGTATCATAATTTCACCCACGTAGCATGTGCTAAAAAGTTGAGAGGGTTACGGCAAAAACTGGATGCACTTCGTGTACGAACTGGACAATCTCTTTCGAAGTGTCAGGGTTTTGGACTAAAACTCTTCTGTTACAAAAGGATTTCAATTTTTTAAACATATTTGAACTCAAGACTTTTTCTGCATTCGATATGCACCATTCAAAGCCACATCATCACTTTTCAAACCTTTTCTGACTTCATTTGCTATTTTTCATGCATTTCATGATTTATTTTGAGCTAAAATGACCCTGAGATTGAAAAGCACTGCAAATGAACTCTAAAATGGTTGAAAATCGGCATGGTATCATAATTTCACCCACGTAGCATGTGCTAAAAAGTTGAGAGGGTTACGGCAAAAACTGGATGCACTTCGTGTACGAACTGGACAATCTCTTTCGAAGTGTCAGGGTTTTGGACGAAAACTCATCTGTTACAAAAGGATTTCAATTTTTTAAACATATTTGAACTCAAGACTTTTTATGCATTCAATATGCACCATTCAAAGCCACATCATCACTTTTCAAACCTTTTCTGACTTCATTTGCTATTTTTCATGCATTTCATGATTTATTTTGAGCTAAAATGACCCTGAGATTGAAAAGCACTGCAAATGAACTCTAAAATGGTTGAAAATCGGCATGGTATCATAATTTCACCCACGTAGCATGTGCTAAAAAGTTGAGAGGGTTACGGCAAAAACTGGATGCACTTCGTGTACGAACTGGACAATCTCTTTCGAAGTGTCAGGGTTTTGGACGAAAACTCATCTGTTACAAAAGGATTTCAATTTTTTAAACATATTTGAACTCAAGACTTTTTATGCATTCAATATGCACCATTCAAAGCCACATCATCACTTTTCAAACCTTTTCTGACTTCATTTGCTATTTTTCATGCATTTCATGATTTATTTTGAGCTAAAATGACCCTGAGATTGAAAAGCACTGCAAATGAACTCTAAAATGGTTGAAAATCGGCATGGTATCATAATTTCACCCACGTAGCATGTGCTAAAAAGTTGAGAGGGTTACGGCAAAAACTGGATGCACTTCGTGTACGAACTGGACAATCTCTTTCGAAGTGTCAGGGTTTTGGACTAAAACTCTTCTGTTACAAAAGGATTTCAATTTTTTAAACATATTTGAACTCAAGACTTTTTCTGCATTCAATATGCACCATTCAAAGCAACATCATCACTTTTCTAACCTTTTCTGACTTCATTTGCTATTTTTCATGCATTTCATGATTTATTTTGAGCTAAAATGACCCTGAGATTGAAAAGCACTGCAAATGAACTCTAAAATGGTTGAAAATCGGCATGGTATCATAATTTCACCCACGTAGCATGTGCTAAAAAGTTGAGAGGGTTACGGCAAAAACTGGATGCACTTCGTGTACGAACTGGACAATCTCTTTCGAAGTGTCAGGGTTTTGGACTAAAACTCTTCTGTTACAAAAGGATTTCAATTTTTTAAACATATTTGAACTCAAGACTTTTTCTGCATTCAATATGCACCATTCAAAGCCACATCATCACTTTTCAAACCTTTTCTGACTTCATTTGCTATTTTTCATGCATTTCATGATTTATTTTGAGCTAAAATGACCCTGAGATTGAAAAGCACTGCAAATGAACTCTAAAATGGTTGAAAATCGGCATGGTATCATAATTTCACCCACGTAGCATGTGCTAAAAAGTTGAGAGGGTTACGGCAAAAACTGGATGCACTTCGTGTACGAACTGGACAATCTCTTTCGAAGTGTCAGGGTTTTGGACTAAAACTCTTCTGTTACAAAAGGATTTCAATTTTTTAAACATATTTGAACTCAAGACTTTTTCTGCATTCAATATGCACCATTCAAAGCAACATCATCACTTTTCTAACCTTTTCTGACTTCATTTGCTATTTTTCATGCATTTCATGATTTATTTTGAGCTAGAATGACCCTGAGATTGAAAAGCACTGCAAATGAACTCTAAAATGGTTGAAAATCGGCATGGTATCATAATTTCACCCACGTAGCATGTGCTAAAATGTTGAGAGGGTTACGGCAAAAACTGGATGCACTTCGTGTACGAACTGGACAATCTCTTTCGAAGTGTCAGGGTTTTGGACTAAAACTCTTCTGTTACAAAAGGATTTCAATTTTTTAAACATATTTGAACTCAAGACTTTTTCTGCATTCAATATGCACCATTCAAAGCAACATCATCACTTTTCTAACCTTTTCTGACTTCATTTGCTATTTTTCATGCATTTCATGATTTATTTTGAGCTAAAATGACCCTGAGATTGAAAAGCACTGCAAATGAACTCTAAAATGGTTGAAAATCGGCATGGTATCATTATTTCACCCACGTAGCATGTGCTAAAAAGTTGAGAGGGTTACGGCAAAAACTGGATGCACTTCGTGTACGAACTGGACAATCTCTTTCGAAGTGTCAGGGTTTTGGACTAAAACTCTTCTGTTACAAAAGGATTTCAATTTTTTAAACATATTTGAACTCAAGACTTTTTCTGCATTCAATATGCACCATTCAAAGCCACATCATCACTTTTCAAACCTTTTCTGACTTCATTTGCTATTTTTCATGCATTTCATGATTTATTTTGAGCTAAAATGACCCTGAGATTGAAAAGCACTGCAAATGAACTCTAAAATGGTTGAAAATCGGCATGGTATCATAATTTCACCCACGTAGCATGTGCTAAAAAGTTGAGAGGGTTACGGCAAAAACTGGATGCACTTCGTGTACGAACTGGACAATCTCTTTCGAAGTGTCAGGGTTTTGGACGAAAACTCATCTGTTACAAAAGGATTTCAATTTTTTAAACATATTTGAACTCAAGACTTTTTATGCATTCAATATGCACCATTCAAAGCCACATCATCACTTTTCAAACCTTTTCTGACTTCATTTGCTATTTTTCATGCATTTCATGATTTATTTTGAGCTAAAATGACCCTGAGATTGAAAAGCACTGCAAATGAACTCTAAAATGGTTGAAAATCGGCATGGTATCATAATTTCACCCACGTAGCATGTGCTAAAAAGTTGAGAGGGTTACGGCAAAAACTGGATGCACTTCGTGTACGAACTGGACAATCTCTTTCGAAGTGTCAGGGTTTTGGACGAAAACTCATCTGTTACAAAAGGATTTCAATTTTTTAAACATATTTGAACTAAAGACTTTTTATGCATTCAATATGCACCATTCAAAGCCACATCATCACTTTTCAAACCTTTTCTGACTTCATTTGCTATTTTTCATGCATTTCATGATTTATTTTGAGCTAAAATGACCCTGAGATTGAAAAGCACTGCAAATGAACTCTAAAATGGTTGAAAATCGGCATGGTATCATAATTTCACCCACGTAGCATGTGCTAAAAAGTTGAGAGGGTTACGGCAAAAACTGGATGCACTTCGTGTACGAACTGGACAATCTCTTTCGAAGTGTCAGGGTTTTGGACTAAAACTCTTCTGTTACAAAAGGATTTCAATATTTTAAACATATTTGAACTCAAGACTTTTTCTGCATTCAATATGCACCATTCAAAGCAACATCATGACTTTTCTAACCTTTTCTGACTTCATTTGCTATTTTTCATGCATTTCATGATTTATTTTGAGCTAGAATGACCCTGAGATTGAAAAGCACTGCAAATGAACTCTAAAATGGTTGAAAATCGGCATGGTATCATAATTTCACCCACGTAGCATGTGCTAAAAAGTTGAGAGGGTTACGGCAAAAACTGGATGCACTTCGTGTACGAACTGGACAATCTCTTTCGAAGTGTCAGGGTTTTGGACGAAAACTCATCTGTTACAAAAGAATTTCAATTTTTTAAACATATTTGAACTCAAGACTTTTTCTGCATTCAATATGCACCATTCAAAGCCACATCATCACTTTTCAAACCTTTTCTGACTTCATTTGCTATTTTTCATGCATTTCATGATTTATTTTGAGCTAAAATGACCCTGAGATTGAAAAGCACTGCAAATGAACTCTAAAATGGTTGAAAATCGGCATGGTATCATAATTTCACCCACGTAGCATGTGCTAAAA
This sequence comes from Elymus sibiricus, assembly GCA_039707655.1. Taxonomy (NCBI): domain Eukaryota; kingdom Viridiplantae; phylum Streptophyta; class Magnoliopsida; order Poales; family Poaceae; genus Elymus; species Elymus sibiricus. The sequence continues at coordinate 511,568,987 of CM077669.1, forward strand.
AGTTGAGAGGGTTACGGCAAAAACTGGATGCACTTCGTGTACGAACTGGACAATCTCTTTCGAAGTGTCAGGGTTTTGGACGAAAACTCATCTGTTACAAAAGGATTTCAATTTTTTCAACATATTTGAACTCAAGACTTTTTATGCATTCAATATGCACCATTCAAAGCCACATCATCACTTTTCAAACCTTTTCTGACTTCATTTGCTATTTTTCATGCATTTCATGATTTATTTTGAGCTAAAATGACCCTGAGATTGAAAAGCACTGCAAATGAACTCTAAAATGATTGAAAATCGGCATGGTATCATAATTTCACCCACGTAGCATGTGCTAAAAAGTTGAGAGGGTTACGGCAAAAACTGGATGCACTTCGTGTACGAACTGGACAATCTCTTTCGAAGTGTCAGGGTTTTGGACGAAAACTCATCTGTTACAAAAGGATTTCAATTTTTTAAACATATTTGAACTCAAGACTTTTTATGCATTCAATATGCACCATTCAAAGCCACATCATCACTTTTCAAACCTTTTCTGACTTCATTTGCAATTTTTCATGCATTTCATGATTTATTTTGAGCTAAAATGACCCTGAGATTGAAAAGCACTGCAAATGAACTCTAAAATGGTTGAAAATCGGCATGGTATCATAATTTCACCCACGTAGCATGTGCTAAAAAGTTGAGAGGGTTAGGGCAAAAACTGGATGCACTTCGTGTACGAACTGGACAATCTCTTTCGAAGTGTCAGGGTTTTGGACTAAAACTCTTCTGTTACAAAAGGATTTCAATTTTTTAAACATATTTGAACTCAAGACTTTTTATGCATTCAATATGCACCATTCAAAGCCACATCATCACTTTTCAAACCTTTTCTGACTTCATTTGCTATTTTTCATGCATTTCATGATTTATTTTGAGCTAAAATGACCCTGAGATTGAAAAGCACTGCAAATGAACTCTAAAATGGTTGAAAATCGGCATGGTATCATAATTTCACCCACGTAGCATGTGCTAAAAAGTTGAGAGGGTTACGGCAAAAACTAGATGCACTTCGTGTACGAACTGGACAATCTCTTTCGAAGTGTCAGGGTTTTGGACTAAAACTCTTCTGTTACAAAAGGATTTCAATTTTTTAAACATATTTGAACTCAAGACTTTTTCTGCATTCAATATGCACCATTCAAAGCCACATCATCACTTTTCAAACCTTTTCTGACTTCATTTGCTATTTTTCATGCATTTCATGATTTAATTTGAGCTAAAATGACCCTGAGATTGAAAAGCACTGCAAATGAACTCTGAAATGGTTGAAAATCGGCATGGTATCATAATTTCACCCACGTAGCATGTGCTAAAAAGTTGAGAGGGTTACGGCAAAAACTGGATGCACTTCGTGTACGAACTGGACAATCTCTTTCGAAGTGTCAGGGTTTTGGACTAAAACTCTTCTGTTACAAAAGGATTTCAATTTTTTAAACATATTTGAACTCAAGACTTTTTCTGCATTCAATATGCACCATTCAAAGCCACATCATCACTTTTCAAACCTTTTCTGACTTCATTTGCTATTTTTCATGCATTTCATGATTTATTTTGAGCTAAAATGACCCTGAGATTGAAAAGCACTGCAAATTAACTCTGAAATGGTTGAAAATCGGCATGGTATAATAATTTCACCCACGTAGCATGTGCTAAAAAGTTGAGAGGGTTACGGCAAAAACTGGATGCACTTCGTGTACGAACTGGACAATCTCTTTCGAAGTGTCAGGGTTTTGGACTAAAACTCTTCTGTTACAAAAGGATTTCAATTTTTTAAACATATTTGAACTCAAGACTTTTTCTGCATTCAATATGCACCATTCAAAGCCACATCATCACTTTTCAAACCTTTTCTGACTTCATTTGCTATTTTTCATGCATTTCATGATTTATTTTGAGCTAAAATGACCCTGAGATTGAAAAGCACTGCAAATGAACTCTAAAATGGTTGAAAATCGGCATGGTATCATAATTTCACCCACGTAGCATGTGCTAAAAAGTTGAGAGGGTTACGGCAAAAACTGGATGCACTTCGTGTACGAACTGGACAATCTCTTTCGAAGTGTCAGGGTTTTGGACGAAAACTCATCTGTTACAAAAGGATTTCAATTTTTTAAACATATTTGAACTCAAGACTTTTTATGCATTCAATATGCACCATTCAAAGCCACATCATCACTTTTCAAACCTTTTCTGACTTCATTTGCTATTTTTCATGCATTTCATGATTTATTTTGAGCTAAAATGACCCTGAGATTGAAAAGCACTGCAAATGAACTCTAAAATGGTTGAAAATCGGCATGGTATCATAATTTCACCCACGTAGCATGTGCTAAAAAGTTGAGAGGGTTACGTCAAAAACTGGATGCACTTCGTGTACGAACTGGACAATCTCTTTCGAAGTGTCAGGGTTTTGGACTAAAACTCTTCTGTTACAAAAGGATTTCAATTTTTTAAACATATTTGAACTCAAGACTTTTTCTGCATTCAATATGCACCATTCAAAGCAACATCATCACTTTTCTAACCTTTTCTGACTTCATTTGCTATTTTTCATGCATTTCATGATTTATTTTGAGCTAAAATGACCCTGAGATTGAAAAGCACTGCAAATGAACTCTAAAATGGTTGAAAATCGGCATGGTATCATAATTTCACCCACGTAGCATGTGCTAAAAAGTTGAGAGGGTTACGGCAAAAACTGGATGCACTTCGTGTACGAACTGGACAATCTCTTTCGAAGTGTCAGGGTTTTGGACGAAAACTCATCTGTTACAAAAGAATTTCAATTTTTTAAACATATTTGAACTCAAGACTTTTTCTGCATTCAATATGCACCATTCAAAGCCACATCATCACTTTTCAAACCTTTTCTGACTTCATTTGCTATTTTTCATGCATTTCATGATTTATTTTGAGCTAAAATGACCCTGAGATTGAAAAGCACTGCAAATGAACTCTAAAATGGTTGAAAATCGGCATGGTATCATAATTTCACCCACGTAGCATGTGCTAAAAAGTTGAGAGGGTTACGGCAAAAACTGGATGCACTTCGTGTACGAACTGGACAATCTCTTTCGAAGTGTCAGGGTTTTGGACGAAAACTCATCTGTTACAAAAGGATTTCAATTTTTTCAACATATTTGAACTCAAGACTTTTTATGCATTCAATATGCACCATTCAAAGCCACATCATCACTTTTCAAACCTTTTCTGACTTCATTTGCTATTTTTCATGCATTTCATGATTTATTTTGAGCTAAAATGACCCTGAGATTGAAAAGCACTGCAAATGAACTCTAAAATGATTGAAAATCGGCATGGTATCATAATTTCACCCACGTAGCATGTGCTAAAAAGTTGAGAGGGTTACGGCAAAAACTGGATGCACTTCGTGTACGAACTGGACAATCTCTTTCGAAGTGTCAGGGTTTTGGACGAAAACTCATCTGTTACAAAAGGATTTCAATTTTTTAAACATATTTGAACTCAAGACTTTTTATGCATTCAATATGCACCATTCAAAGCCACATCATCACTTTTCAAACCTTTTCTGACTTCATTTGCAATTTTTCATGCATTTCATGATTTATTTTGAGCTAAAATGACCCTGAGATTGAAAAGCACTGCAAATGAACTCTAAAATGGTTGAAAATCGGCATGGTATCATAATTTCACCCACGTAGCATGTGCTAAAAAGTTGAGAGGGTTAGGGCAAAAACTGGATGCACTTCGTGTACGAACTGGACAATCTCTTTCGAAGTGTCAGGGTTTTGGACTAAAACTCTTCTGTTACAAAAGGATTTCAATTTTTTAAACATATTTGAACTCAAGACTTTTTATGCATTCAATATGCACCATTCAAAGCCACATCATCACTTTTCAAACCTTTTCTGACTTCATTTGCTATTTTTCATGCATTTCATGATTTATTTTGAGCTAAAATGACCCTGAGATTGAAAAGCACTGCAAATGAACTCTAAAATGGTTGAAAATCGGCATGGTATCATAATTTCACCCACGTAGCATGTGCTAAAAAGTTGAGAGGGTTACGGCAAAAACTAGATGCACTTCGTGTACGAACTGGACAATCTCTTTCGAAGTGTCAGGGTTTTGGACTAAAACTCTTCTGTTACAAAAGGATTTCAATTTTTTAAACATATTTGAACTCAAGACTTTTTCTGCATTCAATATGCACCATTCAAAGCCACATCATCACTTTTCAAACCTTTTCTGACTTCATTTGCTATTTTTCATGCATTTCATGATTTAATTTGAGCTAAAATGACCCTGAGATTGAAAAGCACTGCAAATGAACTCTGAAATGGTTGAAAATCGGCATGGTATCATAATTTCACCCACGTAGCATGTGCTAAAAAGTTGAGAGGGTTACGGCAAAAACTGGATGCACTTCGTGTACGAACTGGACAATCTCTTTCGAAGTGTCAGGGTTTTGGACTAAAACTCTTCTGTTACAAAAGGATTTCAATTTTTTAAACATATTTGAACTCAAGACTTTTTCTGCATTCAATATGCACCATTCAAAGCCACATCATCACTTTTCAAACCTTTTCTGACTTCATTTGCTATTTTTCATGCATTTCATGATTTATTTTGAGCTAAAATGACCCTGAGATTGAAAAGCACTGCAAATTAACTCTGAAATGGTTGAAAATCGGCATGGTATAATAATTTCACCCACGTAGCATGTGCTAAAAAGTTGAGAGGGTTACGGCAAAAACTGGATGCACTTCGTGTACGAACTGGACAATCTCTTTCGAAGTGTCAGGGTTTTCGACTAAAACTCTTCTGTTACAAAAGGATTTCAATTTTTTAAACATATTTGAACTCAAGACTTTTTCTGCATTCAATATGCACCATTCAAAGCCACATCATCACTTTTCAAACCTTTTCTGACTTCATTTGCTATTTTTCATGCATTTCATGATTTATTTTGAGCTAAAATCTCCCTGAGATTGAAAAGCACTGCAAATGAACTCTGAAATGGTTGAAAATCGGCATGGTATCATAATTTCACCCACGTAGCATGTGCTAAAAAGTTGAGAGGGTTACGGCAAAAACTGGATGCACTTCGTGTACGAACTGGACAATCTCTTTCGAAGTGTCAGGGTTTTGGACGAAAACTCATCTGTTACAAAAGGATTTCAATTTTTTCAACATATTTGAACTCAAGACTTTTTATGCATTCAATATGCACCATTCAAAGCCACATCATCACTTTTCAAACCTTTTCTGACTTCATTTGCTATTTTTCATGCATTTCATGATTTATTTTGAGCTAAAATGACCCTGAGATTGAAAAGCACTGCAAATGAACTCTAAAATGATTGAAAATCGGCATGGTATCATAATTTCACCCACGTAGCATGTGCTAAAAAGTTGAGAGGGTTACGGCAAAAACTGGATGCACTTCGTGTACGAACTGGACAATCTCTTTCGAAGTGTCAGGGTTTTGGACGAAAACTCATCTGTTACAAAAGGATTTCAAGTTTTTAAACATATTTGAACTCAAGACTTTTTCTGCATTCAATATGCACCATTCAAAGCCACATCATCACTTTTCAAACCTTTTCTGACTGCATTTGCTATTTTTCATGCATTTCATGATTTAATTTGAGCTAAAATGACCCTGAGATTGAAAAGCACTGCAAATGAACTCTGAAATGGTTGAAAATCGGCATGGTATCATAATTTCACCCACGTAGCATCTGCTAAAAAGTTGAGAGGGTTACGGCAAAAACTGGATGCACTTCGTGTACGAACTGGACAATCTCTTTCGAAGTGTCAGGGTTTTGGACTAAAACTCTTCTGTTACAAAAGGATTTCAATTTTTTAAACATATTTGAACTCAAGACTTTTTCTGCATTCAATATGCACCATTCAAAGCCACATCATCACTTTTCAAACCTTTTCTGACTTCATTTGCTATTTTTCATGCATTTCATGATTTATTTTGAGCTAAAATGACCCTGAGATTGAAAAGCACTGCAAATGAACTCTGAAATGGTTGAAAATCGGCATGGTATCATAATTTCACCCACGTAGCATGTGCTAAAAAGTTGAGAGGGTTACGGCAAAAACTGGATGCACTTCGTGTACGAACTGGACAATCTCTTTCGAAGTGTCAGGGTTTTGGACAAAAACTCTTCTGTTACAAAAGGATTTCAAATTTTTAAATATATTTGAACTCAAGACTTTTTTTGCATTCAATATGCACCATTCAAAGCCACATCATCACTCTTCAAACCTTTTCTGATTGCTATTTTTCATGCATTTCATGATTTATTTTGAGCTAAAATGACCCTGAGATTGAAAAGCACTGCAAATGAACTCTAAAATGGTTGAAAATCGGCATGGTATCATAATTTCACCCACGTAGCATGTGCTAAAAAGTTGAGAGGGTTACGGCAAAAACATGATGCACTTCGTGTACGAACTGGACAATCTCTTTCGAAGTGTCAGGGTTTTGGACTAAAACTCTTCTGTTACAAAAGGATTTCAATTTTTTCAACATATTTGAACTCAAGACTTTTTCTGCATTCAATATGCACCATTCAAAGCCACATCATCACTTTTCAAACCTTTTCTGACTTCATTTGCTATTTTTCATGCATTTCATGATTTATTTTGAGCTAAAATCTCCCTGAGATTGAAAAGCACTGCAAATGAACTCTGAAATGGTTGAAAATCGGCATGGTATCATAATTTCACCCACGTAGCATGTGCTAAAAAGTTGAGAGGGTTACGGCAAAAACTGGATGCACTTCGTGTACGAACTGGACAATCTCTTTCGAAGTGTCAGGGTTTTGGACGAAAACTCATCTGTTACAAAAGGATTTCAATTTTTTCAACATATTTGAACTCAAGACTTTTTATGCATTCAATATGCACCATTCAAAGCCACATCATCACTTTTCAAACCTTTTCTGACTTCATTTGCTATTTTTCATGCATTTCATGGTTTATTTTGAGCTAAAATGACCCTGAGATTGAAAAGCACTGCAAATGAACTCTAAAATGATTGAAAATCGGCATGGTATCATAATTTCACCCACGTAGCATGTGCTAAAAAGTTGAGAGGGTTACGGCAATAACTGGATGCACTTCGTGTACGAACTGGACAATCTCTTTCGAAGTGTCAGGGTTTTGGACGAAAACTCATCTGTTACAAAAGGATTTCAAGTTTTTAAACATATTTGAACTCAAGACTTTTTCTGCATTCAATATGCACCATTCAAAGCCACATCATCACTTTTCAAACCTTTTCTGACTGCATTTGCTATTTTTCATGCATTTCATGATTTAATTTGAGCTAAAATGACCCTGAGATTGAAAAGCACTGCAAATGAACTCTGAAATGGTTGAAAATCGGCATGGTATCATAATTTCACCCACGTAGCATGTGCTAAAAAGTTGAGAGGGTTACGGCAAAAACTGGATGCACTTCGTGTACGAACTGGACAATCTCTTTCGAAGTGTCAGGGTTTTGGACTAAAACTCTTCTGTTACAAAAGGATTTCAATTTTTTAAACATATTTGAACTCAAGACTTTTTCTGCATTCAATATGCACCATTCAAAGCCGCATCATCACTTTTCAAACCTTTTCTGACTTCATTTGCTATTTTTCATGCATTTCATGATTTATTTTGAGCTAAAATGACCCTGAGATTGAAAAGCACTGCAAATGAACTCTGAAATGGTTGAAAATCGGCATGGTATCATAATTTCACCCACGTAGCAAGTGCTAAAAAGTTGAGAGGGTTACGGCAAAAACTGGATGCACTTCGTGTACGAACTGGACAATCTCTTTCGAAGTGTCAGGGTTTTGGACAAAAACTCTTCTGTTACAAAAGGATTTCAAATTTTTAAATATATTTGAACTCAAGACTTTTTTTGCATTCAATATGCACCATTCAAAGCCACATCATCACTCTTCAAACCTTTTCTGATTGCTATTTTTCATGCATTTCATGATTTATTTTGAGCTAGAATGACCCTGAGATTGAAAAGCACTGCAAATGAACTCTAAAATGGTTGAAAATCGGCATGGTATCATAATTTCACCCACGTAGCATGTGCTAAAAAGTTGAGAGGGTTACGGCAAAAACATGATGCACTTCGTGTACGAACTGGACAATCTCTTTCGAAGTGTCAGGGTTTTGGACTAAAACTCTTCTGTTACAAAAGGATTTCAATTTTTTAAACATATTTGAACTCAAGACTTTTTCTGCATTCAATATGCACCATTCAAAGCCACATCATCACTTTTCAAACCTTTTCTGACTTCATTTGCTATTTTTCATGCATTTCATGATTTATTTTGAGCTAAAATCTCCCTGAGATTGAAAAGCACTGCAAATGAACTCTGAAATGATTGAAAATTGGCATGGTATCATAATTTCACCCACGTAGCATGTGCTAAAAAGTTGAGAGGGTTACGGCAAAAACTGGATGCACTTCGTGTACGAACTGGACAATCTCTTTCGAAGTGTCAGGGTTTTGGACGAAAACTCATCTGTTACAAAAGGATTTCAATTTTTTCAACATATTTGAACTCAAGACTTTTTATGCATTCAATATGCACCATTCAAAGCCACATCATCACTTTTCAAACCTTTTCTGACTTCATTTGCTATTTTTCATGCATTTCATGATTTATTTTGAGCTAAAATGACCCTGAGATTGAAAAGCACTGCAAATGAACTCTAAAATGGTTGAAAATCGGCATGGTATCATAATTTCACCCACGTAGCATGTGCTAAAAAGTTGAGAGGGTTACGGCAAAAACTGGATGCACTTCGTGTACGAACTGGACAATCTCTTTCGAAGTGTCAGGGTTTTGGACTAAAACTCTTCTGTTACAAAAGGATTTCAATATTTTAAACATATTTGAACTCAAGACTTTTTCTGCATTCAATATGCACCATTCAAAGCAACATCATGACTTTTCTAACCTTTTCTGACTTCATTTGCTATTTTTCATGCATTTCATGATTTATTTTGAGCTAGAATGACCCTGAGATTGAAAAGCACTGCAAATGAACTCTAAAATGGTTGAAAATCGGCATGGTATCATAATTTCACCCAGGTAGCATGTGCTAAAAAGTTGAGAGGGTTACGGCAAAAACTGGATGCACTTCGTGTACGAACTGGACAATCTCTTTCGAAGTGTCAGGGTTTTGGACTAAAACTCTTCTGTTACAAAAGGATTTCAATTTTTTAAACATATTTGAACTCAAGACTTTTTATGCATTCAATATGCACCATTCAAAGCCACATCATCACTTTTCAAACCTTTTCTGACTTCATTTGCTATTTTTCATGCATTTCATGATTTATTTTGAGCTAAAATGACCCTGAGATTGAAAAGCACTGCAAATGAACTCTAAAATGGTTGAAAATCGGCATGGTATCATAATTTCACCCACGTAGCATGTGCTAAAAAGTTGAGAGGGTTACGGCAAAAACTGGATGCACTTCGTGTACGAACTGGACAATCTCTTTCGAAGTGTCAGGGTTTTGGACTAAAACTCATCTGTTACAAAAGAATTTCAATTTTTTAAACATATTTGAACTCAAGACTTTTTCTGCATTCAATATGCACCATTCAAAGCCACATCATCACTTTTCAAACCTTTTCTGACTTCATTTGCTATTTTTCATGCATTTCATGATTTATTTTGAGCTAAAATGACCCTGAGATTGAAAAGCACTGCAAATGAACTCTAAAATGGTTGAAAATCGGCATGGTATCATAATTTCACCCACGTAGCATGTGCTAAAAAGTTGAGAGGGTTACGGCAAAAACTGGATGCACTTCGTGTACGAACTGGACAATCTCTTTCGAAGTGTCAGGGTTTTGGACGAAAACTCATCTGTTACAAAAGGATTTCAATTTTTTCAACATATTTGAACTCAAGACTTTTTATGCATTCAATATGCACCATTCAAAGCCACATCATCACTTTTCAAACCTTTTCTGACTTCATTTGCTATTTTTCATGCATTTCATGATTTATTTTGAGCTAAAATGACCCTGAGATTGAAAAGCACTGCAAATGAACTCTAAAATGATTGAAAATCGGCATGGTATCATAATTTCACCCACGTAGCATGTGCTAAAAAGTTGAGAGGGTTACGGCAAAAACTGGATGCACTTCGTGTACGAACTGGACAATCTCTTTCGAAGTGTCAGGGTTTTGGACGAAAACTCATCTGTTACAAAAGGATTTCAATTTTTTAAACATATTTGAACTCAAGACTTTTTATGCATTCAATATGCACCATTCAAAGCCACATCATCACTTTTCAAACCTTTTCTGACTTCATTTGCTATTTTTCATGCATTTCATGATTTATTTTGAGCTAAAATGACCCTGAGATTGAAAAGCACTGCAAATGAACTCTAAAATGGTTGAAAATCGGCATGGTATCATAATTTCACCCACGTAGCATGTGCTAAAAAGTTGAGAGGGTTACGGCAAAAACTGGATGCACTTCGTGTACGAACTGGACAATCTCTTTCGAAGTGTCAGGGTTTTGGACTAAAACTCTTCTGTTACAAAAGGATTTCAATTTTTTAAACATATTTGAACTCAAGACTTTTTCTGCATTCAATATGCACCATTCAAAGCCACATCATCACTTTTCAAACCTTTTCTGACTTCATTTGCTATTTTTCATGCATTTCATGATTTATTTTGAGCTAAAATGACCCTGAGATTGAAAAGCACTGCAAATGAACTCTAAAATGGTTGAAAATCGGCATGGTATCATAATTTCACCCACGTAGCATGTGCTAAAAAGTTGAGAGGGTTACGGCAAAAACTGGATGCACTTCGTGTACGAACTGGACAATCTCTTTCGAAGTGTCAGGGTTTTGGACTAAAACTCTTCTGTTACAAAAGGATTTCAATTTTTTAAACATATTTGAACTCAAGACTTTTTCTGCATTCAATATGCACCATTCAAAGCCACATCATCACTTTTCAAACCTTTTCTGACTTCATTTGCTATTTTTCATGCATTTCATGATTTAATTTGAGCTAAAATGACCCTGAGATTGAAAAGCACTGAAAATGAACTCTGAAATGGTTGAAAATCGGCATGGTATCATAATTTCACCCACGTAGCATGTGCTAAATAGTTGAGAGGGTTACAGCAAAAACTGGATGCACTTCGTGTACGAACTGGATAATCTCTTTCGAAGTGTCAGGGTTTTGGACTAAAACTCTTCTGTTACAAAAGGATTTCAATTTTTTCAACATATTTGAACTCAAGACTTTTTATGCATTCAATATGCACCATTCAAAGCCACATCATCACTTTTCAAACCTTTTCTGACTTCATTTGCTATTTTTCATGCATTTCATGATTTATTTTGAGCTAAAATGACCTTGAGATTGAAAAGCACTGCAAATGAACTCTAAAATGATTGAAAATCGGCATGGTATCATAATTTCACCCACGTAGCATGTGCTAAAAAGTTGAGAGGGTTACGGCAAAAACTGGATGCACTTCGTGTACGAACTGGACAATCTCTTTCGAAGTGTCAGGGTTTTGGACGAAAACTCATCTGTTACAAAAGGATTTCAATTTTTTAAACATATTTGAACTCAAGACTTTTTATGCATTCAATATGCACCATTCAAAGCCACATCATCACTTTTCAAACCTTTTCTGACTTCATTTGCTATTTTTCATGCATTTCATGATTTATTTTGAGCTAAAATGACCCTGAGATTGAAAAGCACTGCAAATGAACTCTAAAATGGTTGAAAATCGGCATGGTATCATAATTTCACCCACGTAGCATGTGCTAAAAAGTTGAGAGGGTTACGGCAAAAACTGGATGCACTTCGTGTACGAACTGGACAATCTCTTTCGAAGTGTCAGGGTTTTGGACTAAAACTCTTCTGTTACAAAAGGATTTCAATTTTTTAAACATATTTGAACTCAAGACTTTTTCTGCATTCAATATGCACCATTCAAAGCCACATCATCACTTTTCAAACCTTTTCTGACTTCATTTGCTATTTTTCATGCATTTCATATTTAATTTGAGCTAAAATGACCCTGAGATTGAAAAGCACTGCAAATGAACTCTGAAATGGTTGAAAATCGGCATGGTATCATAATTGCACCCACGTAGCATGTGCTAAAAAGTTGAGAGGGTTACGGCAAAAACTGGATGCACTTCGTGTACGAACTGGACAATCTCTTTCGAAGTGTCAGGGTTTTGGACTAAAACTCTTCTGTTACAAAAGGATTTCAATTTTTTAAACATATTTGAACTCAAGACTTTTTCTGCATTCAATATGCACCATTCAAAGCCACATCATCACTTTTCAAACCTTTTCTGACTTCATTTGCTATTTTTCATGCATTTCATGATTTATTTTGAGCTAAAATGACCCTGAGATTGAAAAGCACTGCAAATTAACTCTGAAATGGTTGAAAATCGGCATGGTATCATAATTTCACCCACGTAGCATGTGCTAAAAAGTTGAGAGGGTTACGGCAAAAACTGGATGCACTTCGTGTACGAACTGGACAATCTCTTTCGAAGTGTCAGGGTTTTGGACTAAAACTCTTCTGTTACAAAAGGATTTCAATTTTTTAAACATATTTGAACTCAAGACTTTTTCTGCATTCAATATGCACCATTCAAAGCCACATCATCACTTTTCAAACCTTTTCTGACTTCATTTGCTATTTTTCATGCATTTCATGATTTATTTTGAGCTAAAATCTCCCTGAGATTGAAAAGCACTGCAAATGAACTCTGAAATGGTTGAAAATCGGCATGGTATCATAATTTCACCCACGTAGCATGTGCTAAAAAGTTGAGAGGGTTACGGCAAAAACTGGATGCACTTCGTGTACGAACTGGACAATCTCTTTCGAAGTGTCAGGGTTTTGGACGAAAACTCATCTGTTACAAAAGGATTTCAATTTTTTCAACATATTTGAACTCAAGACTTTTTATGCATTCAATATGCACCATTCAAAGCCACATCATCACTTTTCAAACCTTTTCTGACTTCATTTGCTATTTTTCATGCATTTCATGATTTATTTTGAGCTAAAATGACCCTGAGATTGAAAAGCACTGCAAATGAACTCTAAAATGATTGAAAATCGGCATGGTATCATAATTTCACCCACGTAGCATGTGCTAAAAAGTTGAGAGGGTTACGGCAAAAACTGTATGCACTTCGTGTACGAACTGGACAATCTCTTTCGAAGTGTCGGGGTTTTGGACGAAAACTCATCTGTTACAAAAGGATTTCAATTTTTTAAACATATTTGAACTCAAGACTTTTTCTGCATTCAATATGCACCATTCAAAGCCACATCATCACTTTTCAAACCTTTTCTGACTGCATTTGCTATTTTTCATGCATTTCATGATTTAATTTGAGCTAAAATGACCCTGAGATTGAAAAGCACTGCAAATGAACTCTGAAATGGTTGAAAATCGGCATGGTATCATAATTTCACCCACGTAGCATGTGCTAAAAAGTTGAGAGGGTTACGGCAAAAACTGGATGCACTTCGTGTACGAACTGGACAATCTCTTTCGAAGTGTCAGGGTTTTGGACTAAAACTCTTCTGTTACAAAAGGATTTCAATTTTTTAAACATATTTGAACTCAAGACTTTTTCTGCATTCAATATGCACCATTCAAAGCCACATCATCACTTTTCAAACCTTTTCTGACTTCATTTGCTATTTTTCATGCATTTCATGATTTATTTTGAGCTAAAATGACCCTGAGATTGAAAAGCACTGCAAATGAACTCTGAAATGGTTGAAAATCGGCATGGTATCATAATTTCACCCACGTAGCATGTGCTAAAAAGTTGAGAGGGTTACGGCAAAAACTGGATGCACTTCGTGTACGAACTGGACAATCTCTTTCGAAGTGTCAGGGTTTTGGACAAAAACTCTTCTGTTACAAAAGGATTTCAAATTTTTAAATATATTTGAACTCAAGACTTTTTTTGCATTCAATATGCACCATTCAAAGCCACATCATCACTCTTCAAACCTTTTCTGATTGCTATTTTTCATGCATTTCATGATTTAATTTGAGCTAAAATGACCCTGAGATTGAAAAGCACTGCAAATGAACTCTAAAATGGTTGAAAATCGGCATGGTATCATAATTTCACCCACGTAGCATGTGCTAAAAAGTTGAGAGGGTTACGGCAAAAACTGGATGCACTTCGTGTACGAACTGGACAATCTCTTTCGAAGTGTCAGGGTTTTGGACTAAAACTCATCTGTTACAAAAGAATTTCAATTTTTTAAACATATTTGAACTCAAGACTTTTTCTGCATTCAATATGCACCATTCAAAGCCACATCATCACTTTTCAAACCTTTTCTGACTTCATTTGCTATTTTTCATGCATTTCATGATTTATTTTGAGCTAAAATGACCCTGAGATTGAAAAGCACTGCAAATGAACTCTAAAATGGTTGAAAATCGGCATGGTATCATAATTTCACCCACGTAGCATGTGCTAAAAAGTTGAGAGGGTTACGGCAAAAACTGGATGCACTTCGTGTACGAACTGGACAATCTCTTTCGAAGTGTCAGGGTTTTGGACGAAAACTCATCTGTTACAAAAGGATTTCAATTTTTTCAACATATTTGAACTCAAGACTTTTTATGCATTCAATATGCACCATTCAAAGCCACATCATCACTTTTCAAACCTTTTCTGACTTCATTTGCTATTTTTCATGCATTTCATGATTTATTTTGAGCTAAAATGACCCTGAGATTGAAAAGCACTGCAAATGAACTCTAAAATGATTGAAAATCGGCATGGTATCATAATTTCACCCACGTAGCATGTGCTAAAAAGTTGAGAGGGTTACGGCAAAAACTGGATGCACTTCGTGTACGAACTGGACAATCTCTTTCGAAGTGTCAGGGTTTTGGACGAAAACTCATCTGTTACAAAAGGATTTCAATTTTTTAAACATATTTGAACTCAAGACTTTTTATGCATTCAATATGCACCATTCAAAGCCACATCATCACTTTTCAAACCTTTTCTGACTTCATTTGCTATTTTTCATGCATTTCATGATTTATTTTGAGCTAAAATGACCCTGAGATTGAAAAGCACTGCAAATGAACTCTAAAATGGTTGAAAATCGGCATGGTATCATAATTTCACCCACGTAGCATGTGCTAAAAAGTTGAGAGGGTTACGGCAAAAACTGGATGCACTTCGTGTACGAACTGGACAATCTCTTTCGAAGTGTCAGGGTTTTGGACTAAAACTCTTCTGTTACAAAAGGATTTCAATTTTTTAAACATATTTGAACTCAAGACTTTTTCTGCATTCAATATGCACCATTCAAAGCCACATCATCACTTTTCAAACCTTTTCTGACTTCATTTGCTATTTTTCATGCATTTCATGATTTAATTTGAGCTAAAATGACCCTGAGATTGAAAAGCACTGAAAATGAACTCTGAAATGGTTGAAAATCGGCATGGTATCATAATTTCACCCACGTAGCACGTGCTAAATAGTTGAGAGGGTTACAGCAAAAACTGGATGCACTTCGTGTACGAACTGGATAATCTCTTTCGAAGTGTCAGGGTTTTGGACTAAAACTCTTCTGTTACAAAAGGATTTCAATTTTTTCAACATATTTGAACTCAAGACTTTTTATGCATTCAATATGCACCAGTCAAAGCCACATCATCACTTTTCAAACCTTTTCTGACTTCATTTGCTATTTTTCATGCATTTCATGATTTATTTTGAGCTAAAATGACCCTGAGATTGAAAAGCACTGCAAATGAACTCTAAAATGATTGAAAATCGGCATGGTATCATAATTTCACCCACGTAGCATGTGCTAAAAAGTTGAGAGGGTTACGGCAAAAACTGTATGCACTTCGTGTACGAACTGGACAATCTCTTTCGAAGTGTCAGGGTTTTGGACGAAAACTCATCTGTTACAAAAGGATTTCAATTTTTTAAACATATTTGAACTCAAGACTTTTTCTGCATTCAATATGCACCATTCAAAGCCACATCATCACTTTTCAAACCTTTTCTGACTGCATTTGCTATTTTTCATGCATTTCATGATTTAATTTGAGCTAAAATGACCCTGAGATTGAAAAGCACTGCAAATGAACTCTGAAATGGTTGAAAATCGGCATGGTATCATAATTTCACCCACGTAGCATGTGCTAAAAAGTTGAGAGGGTTACGGCAAAAACTGGATGCACTTCGTGTACGAACTGGACAATCTCTTTCGAAGTGTCAGGGTTTTGGACTAAAACTCTTCTGTTACAAAAGGATTTCAATTTTTTAAACATATTTGAACTCAAGACTTTTTCTGCATTCAATATGCACCATTCAAAGCCACATCATCACTTTTCAAACCTTTTCTGACTTCATTTGCTATTTTTCATGCATTTCATGATTTATTTTGAGCTAAAATGACCCTGAGATTGAAAAGCACTGCAAATGAACTCTGAAATGGTTGAAAATCGGCATGGTATCATAATTTCACCCACGTAGCATGTGCTAAAAAGTTGAGAGGGTTACGGCAAAAACTGGATGCACTTCGTGTACGAACTGGACAATCTCTTTCGAAGTGTCAGGGTTTTGGACAAAAACTCTTCTGTTACAAAAGGATTTCAAATTTTTAAATATATTTGAACTCAAGACTTTTTTTGCATTCAATATGCACCATTCAAAGCCACATCATCACTCTTCAAACCTTTTCTGATTGCTATTTTTCATGCATTTCATGATTTAATTTGAGCTAAAATGACCCTGAGATTGAAAAGCACTGCAAATGAACTCTAAAATGGTTGAAAATCGGCATGGTATCATAATTTCACCCACGTAGCATGTGCTAAAAAGTTGAGAGGGTTACGGCAAAAACTGGATGCACTTCGTGTACGAACTGGACAATCTCTTTCGAAGTGTCAGGGTTTTGGACTAAAACTCATCTGTTACAAAAGAATTTCAATTTTTTAAACATATTTGAACTCAAGACTTTTTCTGCATTCAATATGCACCATTCAAAGCCACATCATCACTTTTCAAACCTTTTCTGACTTCATTTGCTATTTTTCATGCATTTCATGATTTATTTTGAGCTAAAATGACCCTGAGATTGAAAAGCACTGCAAATGAACTCTAAAATGGTTGAAAATCGGCATGGTATCATAATTTCACCCACGTAGCATGTGCTAAAAAGTTGAGAGGGTTACGGCAAAAACTGGATGCACTTCGTGTACGAACTGGACAATCTCTTTCGAAGTGTCAGGGTTTTGGACGAAAACTCATCTGTTACAAAAGGATTTCAATTTTTTCAACATATTTGAACTCAAGACTTTTTATGCATTCAATATGCACCATTCAAAGCCACATCATCACTTTTCAAACCTTTTCTGACTTCATTTGCTATTTTTCATGCATTTCATGATTTATTTTGAGCTAAAATGACCCTGAGATTGAAAAGCACTGCAAATGAACTCTAAAATGATTGAAAATCGGCATGGTATCATAATTTCACCCACGTAGCATGTGCTAAAAAGTTGAGAGGGTTACGGCAAAAACTGGATGCACTTCGTGTACGAACTGGACAATCTCTTTCGAAGTGTCAGGGTTTTGGACGAAAACTCATCTGTTACAAAAGGATTTCAATTTTTTAAACATATTTGAACTCAAGACTTTTTATGCATTCAATATGCACCATTCAAAGCCACATCATCACTTTTCAAACCTTTTCTGACTTCATTTGCTATTTTTCATGCATTTCATGATTTATTTTGAGCTAAAATGACCCTGAGATTGAAAAGCACTGCAAATGAACTCTAAAATGGTTGAAAATCGGCATGGTATCATAATTTCACCCACGTAGCATGTGCTAAAAAGTTGAGAGGGTTACGGCAAAAACTGGATGCACTTCGTGTACGAACTGGACAATCTCTTTCGAAGTGTCAGGGTTTTGGACTAAAACTCTTCTGTTACAAAAGGATTTCAATTTTTTAAACATATTTGAACTCAAGACTTTTTCTGCATTCAATATGCACCATTCAAAGCCACATCATCACTTTTCAAACCTTTTCTGACTGCATTTGCTATTTTTCATGCATTTCATGATTTATTTTGAGCTAAAATGACCCTGAGATTGAAAAGCACTGCAAATGAACTCTGAAATGGTTGAAAATCGGCATGGTATCATAATTTCACCCACGTAGCATGTGCTAAAAAGTTGAGAGGGTTACGGCAAAAACTGGATGCACTTCGTGTACGAACTGGACAATCTCTTTCGAAGTGTCAGGGTTTTGGACAAAAACTCTTCTGTTACAAAAGGATTTCAAATTTTTAAATATATTTGAACTCAAGACTTTTTATGCATTCAATATGCACCATTCAAAGCCACATCATCACTCTTCAAACCTTTTCTGATTGCTATTTTTCATGCATTTCATGATTTAATTTGAGCTAAAATGACCCTGAGATTGAAAAGCACTGCAAATGAACTCTAAAATGGTTGAAAATCGGCATGGTATCATAATTTCACCCACGTAGCATGTGCTAAAAAGTTGAGAGGGTTACGGCAAAAACTGGATGCACTTCGTGTACGAACTGGACAATCTCTTTCGAAGTGTCAGGGTTTTGGACTAAAACTCATCTGTTACAAAAGAATTTCAATTTTTTAAACATATTTGAACTCAAGACTTTTTCTGCATTCAATATGCACCATTCAAAGCCACATCATCACTTTTCAAACCTTTTCTGACTTCATTTGCTATTTTTCATGCATTTCATGATTTATTTTGAGCTAAAATGACCCTGAGATTGAAAAGCACTGCAAATGAACTCTAAAATGGTTGAAAATCGGCATGGTATCATAATTTCACCCACGTAGCATGTGCTAAAAAGTTGAGAGGGTTACGGCAAAAACTGGATGCACTTCGTGTACGAACTGGACAATCTCTTTCGAAGTGTCAGGGTTTTGGACGAAAACTCATCTGTTACAAAAGGATTTCAATTTTTTCAACATATTTGAACTCAAGACTTTTTATGCATTCAATATGCACCATTCAAAGCCACATCATCACTTTTCAAACCTTTTCTGACTTCATTTGCTATTTTTCATGCATTTCATGATTTATTTTGAGCTAAAATGACCCTGAGATTGAAAAGCACTGCAAATGAACTCTAAAATGATTGAAAATCGGCATGGTATCATAATTTCACCCACGTAGCATGTGCTAAAAAGTTGAGAGGGTTACGGCAAAAACTGGATGCACTTCGTGTACGAACTGGACAATCTCTTTCGAAGTGTCAGGGTTTTGGACGAAAACTCATCTGTTACAAAAGGATTTCAATTTTTTAAACATATTTGAACTCAAGACTTTTTATGCATTCAATATGCACCATTCAAAGCCACATCATCACTTTTCAAACCTTTTCTGACTTCATTTGCTATTTTTCATGCATTTCATGATTTATTTTGAGCTAAAATGACCCTGAGATTGAAAAGCACTGCAAATGAACTCTAAAATGGTTGAAAATCGGCATGGTATCATAATTTCACCCACGTAGCATGTGCTAAAAAGTTGAGAGGGTTACGGCAAAAACTGGATGCACTTCGTGTACGAACTGGACAATCTCTTTCGAAGTGTCAGGGTTTTGGACTAAAACTCTTCTGTTACAAAAGGATTTCAATTTTTTAAACATATTTGAACTCAAGACTTTTTCTGCATTCAATATGCACCATTCAAAGCCACATCATCACTTTTCAAACCTTTTCTGACTTCATTTGCTATTTTTCATGCATTTCATGATTTAATTTGAGCTAAAATGACCCTGAGATTGAAAAGCACTGAAAATGAACTCTGAAATGGTTGAAAATCGGCATGGTATCATAATTTCACCCACGTAGCATGTGCTAAATAGTTGAGAGGGTTACAGCAAAAACTGGATGCACTTCGTGTACGAACTGGATAATCTCTTTCGAAGTGTCAGGGTTTTGGACTAAAACTCTTCTGTTACAAAAGGATTTCAATTTTTTCAACATATTTGAACTCAAGACTTTTTATGCATTCAATATGCACCAGTCAAAGCCACATCATCACTTTTCAAACCTTTTCTGACTTCATTTGCTATTTTTCATGCATTTCATGATTTATTTTGAGCTAAAATGACCTTGAGATTGAAAAGCACTGCAAATGAACTCTAAAATGATTGAAAATCGGCATGGTATCATAATTTCACCCACGTAGCATGTGCTAAAAAGTTGAGAGGGTTACGGGAAAAACTGGATGCACTTCGTGTACGAACTGGACAATCTCTTTCGAAGTGTCAGGGTTTTGGACGAAAACTCATCTGTTACAAAAGGATTTCAATTTTTTAAACATATTTGAACTCAAGACTTTTTATGCATTCAATATGCACCATTCAAAGCCACATCATCACTTTTCAAACCTTTTCTGACTTCATTTGCTATTTTTCATGCATTTCATGATTTATTTTGAGCTAAAATGACCCTGAGATTGAAAAGCACTGCAAATGAACTCTAAAATGGTTGAAAATCGGCATGGTATCATAATTTCACCCACGTAGCATGTGCTAAAAAGTTGAGAGGGTTACGGCAAAAACTGGATGCACTTCGTGTACGAACTGGACAATCTCTTTCGAAGTGTCAGGGTTTTGGACTAAAACTCTTCTGTTACAAAAGGATTTCAATTTTTTAAACATATTTGAACTCAAGACTTTTTCTGCATTCAATATGCACCATTCAAAGCCACATCATCACTTTTCAAACCTTTTCTGACTTCATTTGCTATTTTTCATGCATTTCATATTTAATTTGAGCTAAAATGACCCTGAGATTGAAAAGCACTGCAAATGAACTCTGAAATGGTTGAAAATCGGCATGGTATCATAATTGCACCCACGTAGCATGTGCTAAAAACTTGAGAGGGTTACGGCAAAAACTGGATGCACTTCGTGTACGAACTGGACAATCTCTTTCGAAGTGTCAGGGTTTTGGACTAAAACTCTTCTGTTACAAAAGGATTTCAATTTTTTCAACATATTTGAACTCAAGACTTTTTATGCATTCAATATGCACCAGTCAAAGCCACATCATCACTTTTCAAACCTTTTCTGACTTCATTTGCTATTTTTCATGCATTTCATGATTTATTTTGAGCTAAAATGACCTTGAGATTGAAAAGCACTGCAAATGAACTCTAAAATGATTGAAAATCGGCATGGTATCATAATTTCACCCACGTAGCATGTGCTAAAAAGTTGAGAGGGTTACGGGAAAAACTGGATGCACTTCGTGTACGAACTGGACAATCTCTTTCGAAGTGTCAGGGTTTTGGACGAAAACTCATCTGTTACAAAAGGATTTCAATTTTTTAAACATATTTGAACTCAAGACTTTTTATGCATTCAATATGCACCATTCAAAGCCACATCATCACTTTTCAAACCTTTTCTGACTTCATTTGCTATTTTTCATGCATTTCATGATTTATTTTGAGCTAAAATGACCCTGAGATTGAAAAGCACTGCAAATGAACTCTAAAATGGTTGAAAATCGGCATGGTATCATAATTTCACCCACGTAGCATGTGCTAAAAAGTTGAGAGGGTTACGGCAAAAACTGGATGCACTTCGTGTACGAACTGGACAATCTCTTTCGAAGTGTCAGGGTTTTGGACTAAAACTCTTCTGTTACAAAAGGATTTCAATTTTTTAAACATATTTGAACTCAAGACTTTTTCTGCATTCAATATGCACCATTCAAAGCCACATCATCACTTTTCAAACCTTTTCTGACTTCATTTGCTATTTTTCATGCATTTCATATTTAATTTGAGCTAAAATGACCCTGAGATTGAAAAGCACTGCAAATGAACTCTGAAATGGTTGAAAATCGGCATGGTATCATAATTGCACCCACGTAGCATGTGCTAAAAACTTGAGAGGGTTACGGCAAAAACTGGATGCACTTCGTGTACGAACTGGACAATCTCTTTCGAAGTGTCAGGGTTTTGGACTAAAACTCTTCTGTTACAAAAGGATTTCAATTTTTTAAACATATTTGAACTCAAGACTTTTTCTGCATTCAATATGCACCATTCAAAGCCACATCATCACTTTTCAAACCTTTTCTGACTTCATTTGCTATTTTTCATGCATTTCATGATTTATTTTGAGCTAAAATGACCCTGAGATTGAAAAGCACTGCAAATTAACTCTGAAATGGTTGAAAATCGGCATGGTATCATAATTTCACCCACGTAGCATGTGCTAAAAAGTTGAGAGGGTTACGGCAAAAACTGGATGCACTTCGTGTACGAACTGGACAATCTCTTTCGAAGTGTCAGGGTTTTGGACTAAAACTCTTCTGTTACAAAAGGATTTCAATTTTTTAAACATATTTGAACTCAAGACTTTTTCTGCATTCAATATGCACCATTCAAAGCCACATCATCACTTTTCAAACCTTTTCTGACTTCATTTGCTATTCTTCATGCATTTCATGATTTATTTTGAGCTAAAATCTCCCTGAGATTGAAAAGCACTGCAAATGAACTCTGAAATGGTTGAAAATCGGCATGGTATCATAATTTCACCCACGTAGCATGTGCTAAAAAGTTGAGAGGGTTACGGCAAAAACTGGATGCACTTCGTGTACGAACTGGACAATCTCTTTCGAAGTGTCAGGGTTTTGGACGAAAACTCATCTGTTACAAATGGATTTCAATTTTTTCAACATATTTGAACTCAAGACTTTTTATGCATTCAATATGCACCATTCAAAGCCACATCATCACTTTTCAAACCTTTTCTGACTTCATTTGCTATTTTTCATGCATTTCATGATTTATTTTGAGCTAAAATGACCCTGAGATTGAAAAGCACTGCAAATGAACTCTAAAATGATTGAAAATCGGCATGGTATCATAATTTCACCCACGTAGCATGTGCTAAAAAGTTGAGAGGGTTACGGCAAAAACTGTATGCACTTCGTGTACGAACTGGACAATCTCTTTCGAAGTGTCAGGGTTTTGGACGAAAACTCATCTGTTACAAAAGGATTTCAATTTTTTAAACATATTTGAACTCAAGACTTTTTCTGCATTCAATATGCACCATTCAAAGCCACATCATCACTTTTCAAACCTTTTCTGACTGCATTTGCTATTTTTCATGCATTTCATGATTTAATTTGAGCTAAAATGACCCTGAGATTGAAAAGCACTGCAAATGAACTCTGAAATGGTTGAAAATCGGCATGGTATCATAATTTCACCCACGTAGCATGTGCTAAAAAGTTGAGAGGGTTACGGCAAAAACTGGATGCACTTCGTGTACGAACTGGACAATCTCTTTCGAAGTGTCAGGGTTTTGGACTAAAACTCTTCTGTTACAAAAGGATTTCAATTTTTTAAACATATTTGAACTCAAGACTTTTTCTGCATTCAATATGCACCATTCAAAGCCACATCATCACTTTTCAAACCTTTTCTGACTTCATTTGCTATTTTTCATGCATTTCATGATTTATTTTGAGCTAAAATGACCCTGAGATTGAAAAGCACTGCAAATGAACTCTGAAATGGTTGAAAATCGGCATGGTATCATAATTTCACCCACGTAGCATGTGCTAAAAAGTTGAGAGGGTTACGGCAAAAACTGGATGCACTTCGTGTACGAACTGGACAATCTCTTTCGAAGTGTCAGGGTTTTGGACAAAAACTATTCTGTTACAAAAGGATTTCAAATTTTTAAATATATTTGAACTCAAGACTTTTTTTGCATTCAATATGCACCATTCAAAGCCACATCATCACTCTTCAAACCTTTTCTGATTGCTATTTTTCATGCATTTCATGATTTATTTTGAGCTAAAATGACCCTGAGATTGAAAAGCACTGCAAATGAACTCTAAAATGGTTGAAAATCGGCATGGTATCATAATTTCACCCACGTAGCATGTGCTAAAAAGTTGAGAGGGTTACGGCAAAAACTGGATGCACTTCGTGTACGAACTGGACAATCTCTTTCGAAGTGTCAGGGTTTTGGACTAAAACTCTTCTGTTACAAAAGGATTTCAATTTTTTAAACATATTTGAACTCAAGACTTTTTCTGCATTCAATATGCACCATTCAAAGCCACATCATCACTTTTCAAACCTTTTCTGACTTCATTTGCTATTTTTCATGCATTTCATGATTTATTTTGAGCTAAAATGACCCTGAGATTGAAAAGCACTGCAAATGAACTCTGAAATGGTTGAAAATCGGCATGGTATCATAATTTCACCCACGTAGCATGTGCTAAAAAGTTGAGAGGGTTACGGCAAAAACTGGATGCACTTCGTGTACGAACTGGACAATCTCTTTCGAAGTGTCAGGGTTTTGGACAAAAACTCTTCTGTTACAAAAGGATTTCAAATTTTTAAATATATTTGAACTCAAGACTTTTTTTGCATTCAATATGCACCATTCAAAGCCACATCATCACTCTTCAAACCTTTTCTGATTGCTATTTTTCATGCATTTCATGATTTATTTTGAGCTAAAATGACCCTGAGATTGAAAAGCACTGCAAATGAACTCTAAAATGGTTGAAAATCGGCATGGTATCATAATTTCACCCACGTAGCATGTGCTAAAAAGTTGAGAGGGTTACGGCAAAAACATGATGCACTTCGTGTACGAACTGGACAATCTCTTTCGAAGTGTCAGGGTTTTGGACTAAAACTCTTCTGTTACAAAAGGATTTCAATTTTTTAAACATATTTGAACTCAAGACTTTTTCTGCATTCAATATGCACCATTCAAAGCCACATCATCACTTTTCAAACCTTTTCTGACTTCATTTGCTATTTTTCATGCATTTCATGATTTATTTTGAGCTAAAATCTCCCTGAGATTGAAAAGCACTGCAAATGAACTCTGAAATGGTTGAAAATTGGCATGGTATCATAATTTCACCCACGTAGCATGTGCTAAAAAGTTGAGAGGGTTACGGCAAAAACTGGATGCACTTCGTGTACGAACTGGACAATCTCTTTCGAAGTGTCAGGGTTTTGGACGAAAACTCATCTGTTACAAAAGGATTTCAATTTTTTCAACATATTTGAACTCAAGACTTTTTATGCATTCAATATGCACCATTCAAAGCCACATCATCACTTTTCAAACCTTTTCTGACTTCATTTGCTATTTTTCATGCATTTCATGATTTATTTTGAGCTAAAATGACCCTGAGATTGGAAAGCACTGCAAATGAACTCTAAAATGGTTGAAAATCGGCATGGTATCATAATTTCACCCAGGTAGCATGTGCTAAAAAGTTGAGAGGGTTACGGCAAAAACTGGATGCACTTCGTGTACGAACTGGACAATCTCTTTCGAAGTGTCAGGGTTTTGGACTAAAACTCTTCTGTTACAAAAGGATTTCAATTTTTTAAACATATTTGAACTCAAGACTTTTTATGCATTCAATATGCACCATTCAAAGCCACATCATCACTTTTCAAACCTTTTCTGACTTCATTTGCTATTTTTCATGCATTTCATGATTTATTTTGAGCTAAAATGACCCTGAGATTGAAAAGCACTGCAAATGAACTCTAAAATGGTTGAAAATCGGCATGGTATCATAATTTCACCCACGTAGCATGTGCTAAAAAGTTGAGAGGGTTACGGCAAAAACTGGATGCACTTCGTGTACGAACTGGACAATCTCTTTCGAAGTGTCAGGGTTTTGGACTAAAACTCTTCTGTTACAAAAGGATTTCAATTTTTTAAACATATTTGAACTCAAGACTTTTTCTGCATTCAATATGCACCATTCAAAGCCACATCATCACTTTTCAAACCTTTTCTGACTTCATTTGCTATTTTTCAGGCATTTCATGATTTATTTTGAGCTAAAATGACCCTGAGATTGAAAAGCACTGCAAATGAACTCTAAAATGGTTGAAAATCGGCATGGTATCATAATTTCACCCAGGTAGCATGTGCTAAAAAGTTGAGAGGGTTACGGCAAAAACTGGATGCACTTCGTGTACGAACTGGACAATCTCTTTCGAAGTGTCAGGGTTTTGGACTAAAACTCTTCTGTTACAAAAGGATTTCAATTTTTTAAACATATTTGAACTCAAGACTTTTTATGCATTCAATATGCACCATTCAAAGCCACATCATCACTTTTCAAACCTTTTCTGACTTCATTTGCTATTTTTCATGCATTTCATGATTTATTTTGAGCTAAAATGACCCTGAGATTGAAAAGCACTGCAAATGAACTCTAAAATGGTTGAAAATCGGCATGGTATCATAATTTCACCCACGTAGCATGTGCTAAAAAGTTGAGAGGGTTACGGCAAAAACTGGATGCACTTCGTGTACGAACTGGACAATCTCTTTCGAAGTGTCAGGGTTTTGGACTAAAACTCTTCTGTTACAAAAGGATTTCAATTTTTTAAACATATTTGAACTCAAGACTTTTTCTGCATTCAATATGCACCATTCAAAGCCACATCATCACTTTTCAAACCTTTTCTGACTTCATTTGCTATTTTTCATGCATTTCATGATTTATTTTGAGCTAAAATCTCCCTGAGATTGAAAAGCACTGCAAATGAACTCTGAAATGGTTGAAAATTGGCATGGTATCATAATTTCACCCACGTAGCATGTGCTAAAAAGTTGAGAGGGTTACGGCAAAAACTGGATGCACTTCGTGTACGAACTGGACAATCTCTTTCGAAGTGTCAGGGTTTTGGACGAAAACTCATCTGTTACAAAAGGATTTCAATTTTTTAAACATATTTCAACTCAAGACTTTTTCTGCATTCAATATGCACCATTCAAAGCCACATCATCACTTTTCAAACCTTTTCTGACTTCATTTGCTATTTTTCATGCATTTCATGATTTATTTTGAGCTAAAATGACCCTGAGATTGAAAAGCACTGCAAATGAACTCTAAAATGGTTGAAAATCGGCATGGTATCATAATTTCACCCAGGTAGCATGTGCTAAAAAGTTGAGAGGGTTACGGCAAAAACTGGATGCACTTCGTGTACGAACTGGACAATCTCTTTCGAAGTGTCAGGGTTTTGGACTAAAACTCTTCTGTTACAAAAGGATTTCAATTTTTTAAACATATTTGAACTCAAGACTTTTTATGCATTCAATATGCACCATTCAAAGCCACATCATCACTTTTCAAACCTTTTCTGACTTCATTTGCTATTTTTCAGGCATTTCATGATTTATTTTGAGCTAAAATGACCCTGAGATTGAAAAGCACTGCAAATGAACTCTAAAATGGTTGAAAATCGGCATGGTATCATAATTTCACCCAGGTAGCATGTGCTAAAAAGTTGAGAGGGTTACGGCAAAAACTGGATGCACTTCGTGTACGAACTGGACAATCTCTTTCGAAGTGTCAGGGTTTTGGGCTAAAACTCTTCTGTTACAAAAGGATTTCAATTTTTTAAACATATTTGAACTCAAGACTTTTTATGCATTCAATATGCACCATTCAAAGCCACATCATCACTTTTCAAACCTTTTCTGACTTCATTTGCTATTTTTCAGGCATTTCATGATTTATTTTGAGCTAAAATGACCCTGAGATTGAAAAGCACTGCAAATGAACTCTAAAATGGTTGAAAATCGGCATGGTATCATAATTTCACCCACGTAGCATGTGCTAAAAAGTTGAGAGGGTTACGGCAAAAACTGGATGCACTTCGTGTACGAACTGGACAATCTCTTTCGAAGTGTCAGGGTTTTGGACTAAAACTCTTCTGTTACAAAAGGATTTCAATTTTTTAAACATATTTGAACTCAAGACTTTTTCTGCATTCAATATGCACCATTCAAAGCCACATCATCACTTTTCAAACCTTTTCTGACTTCATTTGCTATTTTTCAGGCATTTCATGATTTATTTTGAGCTAAAATGACCCTGAGATTGAAAAGCACTGCAAATGAACTCTAAAATGGTTGAAAATCGGCATGGTATCATAATTTCACCCAGGTAGCATGTGCTAAAAAGTTGAGAGGGTTACGGCAAAAACTGGATGCACTTCGTGTACGAACTGGACAATCTCTTTCGAAGTGTCAGGGTTTTGGACTAAAACTCTTCTGTTACAAAAGGATTTCAATTTTTTAAACATATTTGAACTCAAGACTTTTTATGCATTCAATATGCACCATTCAAAGCCACATCATCACTTTTCAAACCTTTTCTGACTTCATTTGCTATTTTTCATGCATTTCATGATTTATTTTGAGCTAAAATGACCCTGAGATTGAAAAGCACTGCAAATGAACTCTAAAATGGTTGAAAATCGGCATGGTATCATAATTTCACCCACGTAGCATGTGCTAAAAAGTTGAGAGGGTTACGGCAAAAACTGGATGCACTTCGTGTACGAACTGGACAATCTCTTTCGAAGTGTCAGGGTTTTGGACTAAAAGTCTTCTGTTACAAAAGGATTTCAATTTTTTAAACATATTTGAACTCAAGACTTTTTCTGCATTCAATATGCACCATTCAAAGCCACATCATCACTTTTCAAACCTTTTCTGACTTCATTTGCTATTTTTCATGCATTTCATGATTTATTTTGAGCTAAAATCTCCCTGAGATTGAAAAGCACTGCAAATGAACTCTGAAATGGTTGAAAATTGGCATGGTATCATAATTTCACCCACGTAGCATGTGCTAAAAAGTTGAGAGGGTTACGGCAAAAACTGGATGCACTTCGTGTACGAACTGGACAATCTCTTTCGAAGTGTCAGGGTTTTGGACGAAAACTCATCTGTTACAAAAGGATTTCAATTTTTTAAACATATTTCAACTCAAGACTTTTTCTGCATTCAATATGCACCATTCAAAGCCACATCATCACTTTTCAAACCTTTTCTGACTTCATTTGCTATTTTTCATGCATTTCATGATTTATTTTGAGCTAAAATGACCCTGAGATTGAAAAGCACTGCAAATGAACTCTAAAATGGTTGAAAATCGGCATGGTATCATAATTTCACCCAGGTAGCATGTGCTAAAAAGTTGAGAGGGTTACGGCAAAAACTGGATGCACTTCGTGTACGAACTGGACAATCTCTTTCGAAGTGTCAGGGTTTTGGACTAAAACTCTTCTGTTACAAAAGGATTTCAATTTTTTAAACATATTTGAACTCAAGACTTTTTATGCATTCAATATGCACCATTCAAAGCCACATCATCACTTTTCAAACCTTTTCTGACTTCATTTGCTATTTTTCAGGCATTTCATGATTTATTTTGAGCTAAAATGACCCTGAGATTGAAAAGCACTGCAAATGAACTCTAAAATGGTTGAAAATCGGCATGGTATCATAATTTCACCCAGGTAGCATGTGCTAAAAAGTTGAGAGGGTTACGGCAAAAACTGGATGCACTTCGTGTACGAACTGGACAATCTCTTTCGAAGTGTCAGGGTTTTGGGCTAAAACTCTTCTGTTACAAAAGGATTTCAATTTTTTAAACATATTTGAACTCAAGACTTTTTATGCATTCAATATGCACCATTCAAAGCCACATCATCACTTTTCAAACCTTTTCTGACTTCATTTGCTATTTTTCAGGCATTTCATGATTTATTTTGAGCTAAAATGACCCTGAGATTGAAAAGCACTGCAAATGAACTCTAAAATGGTTGAAAATCGGCATGGTATCATAATTTCACCCACGTAGCATGTGCTAAAAAGTTGAGAGGGTTACGGCAAAAACTGGATGCACTTCGTGTACGAACTGGACAATCTCTTTCGAAGTGTCAGGGTTTTGGACTAAAACTCTTCTGTTACAAAAGGATTTCAATTTTTTAAACATATTTGAACTCAAGACTTTTTCTCCATTCAATATGCACCATTCAAAGCCACATCATCACTTTTCAAACCTTTTCTGACTTCATTTGCTATTTTTCATGCATTTCATGATTTATTTTGAGCTAAAATCTCCCTGAGATTGAAAAGCACTGCAAATGAACTCTGAAATGGTTGAAAATTGGCATGGTATCATAATTTCACCCACGTAGCATGTGCTAAAAAGTTGAGAGGGTTACCGCAAAAACTGGATGCACTTCGTGTACGAACTGGACAATCTCTTTCGAAGTGTCAGGGTTTTGGACGAAAACTCATCTGTTACAAAAGGATTTCAATTTTTTCAACATATTTGAACTCAAGACTTTTTCTGCATTCAATATGCACCATTCAAAGCCACATCATCACTTTTCAAACCTTTTCTGACTTCATTTGCTATTTTTCATGCATTTCATGATTTATTTTGAGCTAAAATGACCCTGAGATTGAAAAGCACTGCAAATGAACTCTAAAATTGTTGAAAATCGGCATGGTATCATAATTTCACCCACGTAGCATGTGCTAAAAAGTTGAGAGGGTTACGGCAAAAACTGGATGCACTTCGTGTACGAACTGGACAATCTCTTTCGAAGTGTCAGGGTTTTGGACTAAAACTCTTCTGTTACAAAAGGATTTCAATTTTTTAAACATATTTGAACTCAAGACTTTTTCTGCATTCAATATGCACCATTCAAAGCCACATCATCACTTTTCAAACCTTTTCTGACTTCATTTGCTATTTTTCATGCATTTCATGATTTATTTTGAGCTAAAATGACCCTGAGATTGAAAAGCACTGCAAATGAACTCTGAAATGGTTGAAAATTGGCATGGTATCATAATTTCACCCACGTAGCATGTGCTAAAAAGTTGAGAGGGTTACGGCAAAAACTGGATGCACTTCGTGTACGAACTGGACAATCTCTTTCGAAGTGTCAGGGTTTTGGACGAAAACTCATCTCTTACAAAAGGATTTCAATTTTTTAAACATATTTGAACTAAAGACTTTTTATGCATTCAATATGCACCATTCAAAGCCACATCATCACTTTTCAAACCTTTTCTGACTTCATTTGCTATTTTTCATGCATTTCATGATTTATTTTGAGCTAAAATGACCCTGAGATTGAAAAGCACTGCAAATGAACTCTAAAATGGTTGAAAATCGGCATGGTATCATAATTTCACCCAGGTAGCATGTGCTAAAAAGTTGAGAGGGTTACGGCAAAAACTGGATGCACTTCGTGTACGAACTGGACAATCTCTTTCGAAGTGTCAGGGTTTTGGACTAAAACTCTTCTGTTACAAAAGGATTTCAATTTTTTAAACATATTTGAACTCAAGACTTTTTATGCATTCAATATGCACCATTCAAAGCCACATCATCACTTTTCAAACCTTTTCTGACTTCATTTGCTATTTTTCAGGCATTTCATGATTTATTTTGAGCTAAAATGACCCTGAGATTGAAAAGCACTGCAAATGAACTCTAAAATGGTTGAAAATCGGCATGGTATCATAATTTCACCCAGGTAGCATGTGCTAAAAAGTTGAGAGGGTTACGGCAAAAACTGGATGCACTTCGTGTACGAACTGGACAATCTCTTTCGAAGTGTCAGGGTTTTGGACTAAAACTCTTCTGTTACAAAAGGATTTCAATTTTTTAAACATATTTGAACTCAAGACTTTTTATGCATTCAATATGCACCATTCAAAGCCACATCATCACTTTTCAAACCTTTTCTGACTTCATTTGCTATTTTTCAGGCATTTCATGATTTATTTTGAGCTAAAATGACCCTGAGATTGAAAAGCACTGCAAATGAACTCTAAAATGGTTGAAAATCGGCATGGTATCATAATTTCACCCACGTAGCATGTGCTAAAAAGTTGAGAGGGTTACGGCAAAAACTGGATGCACTTCGTGTACGAACTGGACAATCTCTTTCGAAGTGTCAGGGTTTTGGACTAAAACTCTTCTGTTACAAAAGGATTTCAATTTTTTAAACATATTTGAACTCAAGAATTTTCTCCATTCAATATGCACCATTCAAAGCCACATCATCACTTTTCAAACCTTTTCTGACTTCATTTGCTATTTTTCATGCATTTCATGATTTATTTTGAGCTAAAATCTCCCTGAGATTGAAAAGCACTGCAAATGAACTCTGAAATGGTTGAAAATTGGCATGGTATCATAATTTCACCCACGTAGCATGTGCTAAAAAGTTGAGAGGGTTACGGCAAAAACAGGATGCACTTCGTGTACGAACTGGACAATCTCTTTCGAAGTGTCAGGGTTTTGGACGAAAACTCATCTGTTACAAAAGGATTTCAATTTTTTCAACATATTTGAACTCAAGACTTTTTCTGCATTCAATATGCACCATTCAAAGCCACATCATCACTTTTCAAACCTTTTCTGACTTCATTTGCTATTTTTCATGCATTTCATGATTTATTTTGAGCTAAAATGACCCTGAGATTGAAAAGCACTGCAAATGAACTCTAAAATTGTTGAAAATCGGCATGGTATCATAATTTCACCCACGTAGCATGTGCTAAAAAGTTGAGAGGGTTACGGCAAAAACTGGATGCACTTCGTGTACGAACTGGACAATCTCTTTCGAAGTGTCAGGGTTTTGGACTAAAACTCTTCTGTTACAAAAGGATTTCAATTTTTTAAACATATTTGAACTCAAGACTTTTTCTGCATTCAATATGCACCATTCAAAGCCACATCATCACTTTTCAAACCTTTTCTGACTTCATTTGCTATTTTTCATGCATTTCATGATTTATTTTGAGCTAAAATGACCCTGAGATTGAAAAGCACTGCAAATGAACTCTGAAATGGTTGAAAATTGGCATGGTATCATAATTTCACCCACGTAGCATGTGCTAAAAAGTTGAGAGGGTTACGGCAAAAACTGGATGCACTTCGTGTACGAACTGGACAATCTCTTTCGAAGTGTCAGGGTTTTGGACGAAAACTCATCTGTTACAAAAGGATTTCAATTTTTTAAACATATTTGAACTAAAGACTTTTTATGCATTCAATATGCACCATTCAAAGCCACATCATCACTTTTCAAACCTTTTCTGACTTCATTTGCTATTTTTCATGCATTTCATGATTTATTTTGAGCTAAAATGACCCTGAGATTGAAAAGCACTGCAAATGAACTCTAAAATGGTTGAAAATCGGCATGGTATCATAATTTCAACCACGTAGCATGTGCCAAAAAGTTGAGAGGGTTACGGCAAAAACTGGATGCACTTCGTGTACGAACTGGACAATCTCTTTCGAAGTGTCAGGGTTTTGGACTAAAACTCTTCTGTTACAAAAGGATTTCAATTTTTTCAACATATTTGAACTCAAGACTTTTTCTGCATTCAATATGCACCATTCAAAGCCACATCATCACTTTTCAAACCTTTTCTGACTTCATTTGCTATTTTTCATGCATTTCATGATTTATTTTGAGCTAAAATGACCCTGAGATTGAAAAGCACTGCAAATGAACTCTAAAATGATTGAAAATCGGCATGGTATCATAATTTCACCCACGTAGCATGTGCTAAAAAGTTGAGAGGGTTACGGCAAAAACTGGATGCACTTCATGTACGAACTGGACAATCTCTTTCGAAGTGTCAGGGTTTTGGACGAAAACTCATCTGTTACAAAAGGATTTCAATTTTTTAAACATATTTGAACTCAAGACTTTTTATGCATTCAATATGCACCATTCAAAGCCACATCATCACTTTTCAAACCTTTTCTGACTTCATTTGCTATTTTTCATGCATTTCATGATTTATTTTGAGATAAAATGACCCTGAGATTGAAAAGCACTGCAAATGAACTCTAAAATGGTTGAAAATCGGCGTGGTATCATAATTTCACCCACGTAGCATGTGCTAAAAAGTTGAGAGGGTTACGGCAAAAACTGGATGCACTTCGTGTACGAACTGGACAATCTCTTTCGAAGTGTCAGGGTTTTGGACTAAAACTCTTCTGTTACAAAAGGATTTCAATTTTTTAAACATATTTGAACTCAAGACTTTTTATGCATTCAATATGCACCATTCAAAGCCACATCATCACTTTTCAAACCTTTTCTGACTTCATTTGCTATTTTTCATGCATTTCATGATTTATTTTGAGCTAAAATGACCCTGAGATTGAAAAGCACTGCAAATGAACTCTGAAATGGTTGAAAATCGGCATGGTATCATAATTTCACCCACGTAGCATGTGCTAAAAAGTTGAGAGGGTTACGGCAAAAACTGGATGCACTTCGTGTACGAACTGGACAATCTCTTTCGAAGTGTCAGGGTTTTGGACTAAAACTCTTCTGTTACAAAAGGATTTCAATTTTTTAAACATATTTGAACTCAAGACTTTTTATGCATTCAATATGCACCATTCAAAGCCACATCATCACTTTTCAAACCTTTTCTGACTTCATTTGCTATTTTTCATGCATTTCATGATTTATTTTGAGCTAAAATGACCCTGAGATTGAAAAGCACTGCAAATGAACTCTAAAATGGTTGAAAATCGGCATGGTATCATAATTTCACCCACGTAGCATGTGCTAAAAAGTTGAGAGGGTTACGGCAAAAACTGGATGCACTTCGTGTACGAACTGGACAATCTCTTTCGAAGTGTCAGGGTTTTGGACTAAAACTCTTCTGTTACAAAAGGATTTCAATTTTTTAAACATATTTGAACTCAAGACTTTTTCTGTATTCAATATGCACCATTCAAAGCCACATCATCACTTTTCAAACCTTTTCTGACTTCATTTGCTATTTTTCATGCATTTCATGATTTATTTTGAGCTAAAATGACCCTGAGATTGAAAAGCACTGCAAATGAACTCTAAAATGGTTGAAAAACGGCATGGTATCATAATTTCACCCACGTAGCATGTGCCAAAAAGTTGAGAGGGTTACGGCAAAACTGGATGCACTTCGTGTACGAACTGGACAATCTCTTTCGAAGTGTCAGGGTTTTGGACTAAAACTCTTCTGTTACAAAAGGATTTCAATTTTTTAAACATATTTGAACTCAAGACTTTTTCTGCATTCAATATGCACCATTCAAAGCCACATCATCACTTTTCAAACCTTTTCTGACTTCATTTGCTATTTTTCATGCATTTCATGATTTATTTTGAGCTAAAATGACCCTGAGATTGAAAAGCACTGCAAATGAACTCTAAAATGGTTGAAAATCGGCATGGTATCATAATTTCACCCACGTAGCATGTGCCAAAAAGTTGAGAGGGTTACGGCAAAACTGGATGCACTTCGTGTACGAACTGGACAATGTCTTTCGAAGTGTCAGGGTTTTGGACTAAAACTCTTCTGTTACAAAAGGATTTCAATTTTTTAAACATATTTGAACTCAAGACTTTTTCTGCATTCAATATGCACCATTCAAAGCCACATCATCACTTTTCAAACCTTTTCTGACTTCATTTGCTATTTTTCATGCATTTCATGATTTATTTTGAGCTAAAATGACCCTGAGATTGAAAAGCACTGCAAATGAACTCTAAAATGGTTGAAAATCGGCATGGTATCATAATTTCACCCACGTAGCATGTGCTAAAAAGTTGAGAGGGTTACGGCAAAAACTGGATGCACTTCGTGTACGAACTGGACAATCTCTTTCGAAGTGTCAGGGTTTTGGACGAAAACTCATCTGTTACAAAAGGATTTCAATTTTTTAAACATATTTGAACTCAAGACTTTTTATGCATTCAATATGCACCATTCAAAGCCACATCATCACTTTTCAAACCTTTTCTGACTTCATTTGCTATTTTTCAGGCATTTCATGATTTATTTTGAGCTAAAATGACCCTGAGATTGAAAAGCATTGCAAATGAACTCTAAAATGGTTGAAAATCGGCATGGTATCATAATTTCACCCACGTAGCATGTGCTAAAAAGTTGAGAGGGTTACGGCAAAAACTGGATGCACTTCGTGTACGAACTGGACAATCTCTTTCGAAGTGTCAGGGTTTTGGACTAAAACTCTTCTGTTACAAAAGGATTTCAATTTTTTAAACATATTTGAACTCAAGACTTTTTCTGCATTCAATATGCACCATTCAAAGCCACATCATCACTTTTCAAACCTTTTCTGACTTCATTTGCTATTTTTCATGCATTTCATGATTTATTTTGAGCTAAAATGACCCTGAGATTGAAAAGCACTGCAAATGAACTCTAAAATGGTTGAAAATCGGCATGGTATCATAATTTCACCCACGTAGCATGTGCTAAAAAGTTGAGAGGGTTACGGCAAAAACTGGATGCACTTCGTGTACGAACTGGACAATCTCTTTCGAAGTGTCAGGGTTTTGGACTAAAACTCTTCTGTTACAAAAGGATTTCAATTTTTTAAACATATTTGAACTCAAGACTTTTTCTGCATTCAATATGCACCATTCAAAGCCACATCATCACTTTTCAAACCTTTTCTGACTTCATTTGCTATTTTTCATGCATTTCATGATTTATTTTGAGCTAAAATGACCCTGAGATTGAAAAGCACTGCAAATGAACTTTAAAATGGTTGAAAATCGGCATGGTATCATAATTTCACCCACGTAGCATGTGCTAAAAAGTTGAGAGGGTTACGGCAAAAACTGGATGCACTTCGTGTACGAACTAGACAATCTCTTTCGAAGTGTCAGGGTTTTGGACTAAAACTCTTCTGTTACAAAAGGATTTCAATTTTTTAAACATATTTGAACTCAAGACTTTTTCTGCATTCAATATGCACCATTCAAAGCCACATCATCACTTTTCAAACCTTTTCTGACTTCATTTGCTATTTTTCATGCATTTCATGATTTATTTTGAGCTAAAATGACCCTGAGATTGAAAAGCACTGCAAATGAACTCTAAAATGGTTGAAAAACGGCATGGTATCATAATTTCACCCACGTAGCATGTGCTAAAAAGTTGAGAGGGTTACGGCAAAAACTGGATGCACTTCGTGTACGAACTAGACAATCTCTTTCTAAGTGTCAGGGTTTTGGACTAAAACTCTTCTGTTACAAAAGGATTTCAATTTCTTAAACATATTTGAACTCAAGACTTTTTCTGCATTCAATATGCACCATTCAAAGCCACATCATCACTTTTCAAACCTTTTCTGACTTCATTTGCTATTTTTCATGCATTTCATGATTTATTTTGAGCTAAAATGACCCTGAGATTGAAAAGCACTGCAAATGAACTCTGAAATGGTTGAAAATCGGCATGGTATCATAATTTCACCCACGTAGCATGTGCTAAAAAGTTGAGAGGGTTACGGCAAAAACTGGATGCACTTCGTGTACGAACTGGACAATCTCTTTCGAAGTGTCAGGGTTTTGGACGAAAACTCATCTGTTACAAAAGGATTTCAATTTTTTAAACATATTTGAACTCAAGACTTTTTCTGCATTCAATATGCACCATTCAAAGCCACATCATCACTTTTCAAACCTTTTCTGACTTCATTTGCTATTTTTCATGCATTTCATGATTTATTTTGAGCTAAAATGACCCTGAGATTGAAAAGCACTGCAAATGAACTCTAAAATGGTTGAAAATCGGCATGGTATCATAATTTCACCCACGTAGCATGTGCTATAAAGTTGAGAGGGTTACGGCAAAAACTGGATGCACTTCGTGTACGAACTGGACAATCTCTTTCGAAGTGTCAGGGTTTTGGACTAAAACTCTTCTGTTACAAAAGGATTTCAATTTTTTAAACATATTTGAACTCAAGACTTTTTCTGCATTCAATATGCACCATTCAAAGCCACATCATCACTTTTCAAACCTTTTCTGACTTCATTTGCTATTTTTCATGCATTTCATGATTTATTTTGAGCTAAAATGACCCTGAGATTGAAAAGCACTGCAAATGAACTCTAAAATGGTTGAAAATCGGCATGGTATCATAATTTCACCCACGTAGCATGTGCTAAAAAGTTGAGAGGGTTACGGCAAAAACTGGATGCACTTCGTGTACGAACTGGACAATCTCTTTCGAAGTGTCAGGGTTTTGGACTAAAACTCTTCTGTTACAAAAGGATTTCAATTTTTTAAACATATTTGAACTCAAGACTTTTTCTGCATTCAATATGCACCATTCAAAGCCACATCATCACTTTTCAAACCTTTTCTGACTTCATTTGCTATTTTTCATGCATTTCATGATTTATTTTGAGCTAAAATGACCCTGAGATTGAAAAGCACTGCAAATGAACTCTGAAATGGTTGAAAATCGGCATGGTATCATAATTTCACCCACGTAGCATGTGCTAAAAAGTTGAGAGGGTTACGGCAAAAACTGGATGCACTTCGTGTACGAACTGGACAATCTCTTTCGAAGTGTCAGGGTTTTGGACGAAAACTCATCTGTTACAAAAGGATTTCAATTTTTTAAACATATTTGAACTCAAGACTTTTTCTGCATTCAATATGCACCATTCAAAGCCACATCATCACTTTTCAAACCTTTTCTGACTTCATTTGCTATTTTTCATGCATTTCATGATTTATTTTGAGCTAAAATGACCCTGAGATTGAAAAGCACTGCAAATGAACTCTAAAATGGTTGAAAATCGGCATGGTATCATAATTTCACCCACGTAGCATGTGCTAAAAAGTTGAGAGGGTTACGGCAAAAACTGGATGCACTTCGTGTACGAACTGGACAATCTCTTTCGAAGTGTCAGGGTTTTGGACTAAAACTCTTCTGTTACAAAAGGATTTCAATTTTTTAAACATATTTGAACTCAAGACTTTTTCTGCATTCAATATGCACCATTCAAAGCCACATCATCACTTTTCAAACCTTTTCTGACTTCATTTGCTATTTTTCATGCATTTCATGATTTATTTTGAGCTAAAATGACCCTGAGATTGAAAAGCACTGCAAATGAACTCTAAAATGGTTGAAAATCGGCATGGTATCATAATTTCACCCACGTAGCATGTGCTAAAAAGTTGAGAGGGTTACGGCAAAAACTGGATGCACTTCGTGTACGAACTGGACAATCTCTTTCGAAGTGTCAGGGTTTTGGACTAAAACTCTTCTGTTACAAAAGGATTTCAATTTTTTAAACATATTTGAACTAAAGACTTTTTCTGCATTCAATATGCACCATTCAAAGCCACATCATCACTTTTCAAACCTTTTCTGACTTCATTTGCTATTTTTCATGCATTTCATGATTTATTTTGAGCTAAAATGACCCTGAGATTGAAAAGCACTGCAAATGAACTCTAAAATGGTTGAAAATCGGCATGGTATCATAATTTCACCCACGTAGCATGTGCTAAAAAGTTGAGAGGGTTACGGCAAAAACTGGATGCACTTCGTGTACGAACTGGACAATCTCTTTCGAAGTGTCAGGGTTTTGGACTAAAACTCTTCTGTTACAAAAGGATTTCAATTTTTTAAACATATTTGAACTCAAGACTTTTTCTGCATTCAATATGCACCATTCAAAGCCACATCATCACTTTTCAAACCTTTTCTGACTTCATTTGCTATTTTTCATGCATTTCATGATTTATTTTGAGCTAAAATGACCCTGAGATTGAAAAGCACTGCAAATGAACTCTGAAATGGTTGAAAATCGGCATGGTATCATAATTTCACCCACGTAGCATGTGCTAAAAAGTTGAGAGGGTTACGGCAAAAACTGGATGCACTTCGTGTACGAACTGGACAATCTCTTTCGAAGTGTCAGGGTTTTGGACGAAAACTCATCTGTTACAAAAGGATTTCAATTTTTTAAACATATTTGAACTCAAGACTTTTTCTGCATTCAATATGCACCATTCAAAGCCACATCATCACTTTTCAAACCTTTTCTGACTTCATTTGCTATTTTTCATGCATTTCATGATTTATTTTG
Organism: Elymus sibiricus; assembly: GCA_039707655.1. Lineage (NCBI taxonomy): Eukaryota > Viridiplantae > Streptophyta > Magnoliopsida > Poales > Poaceae > Elymus > Elymus sibiricus. The sequence continues at coordinate 511,608,958 of CM077669.1, forward strand.
AGCTAAAATGACCCTGAGATTGAAAAGCACTGCAAATGAACTCTAAAATGGTTGAAAATCGGCATGGTATCATAATTTCACCCACGTAGCATGTGCTAAAAAGTTGAGAGGGTTACGGCAAAAACTGGATGCACTTCGTGTACGAACTGGACAATCTCTTTCGAAGTGTCAGGGTTTTGGACTAAAACTCTTCTGTTACAAAAGGATTTCAATTTTTTAAACATATTTGAACTCAAGACTTTTTCTGCATTCAATATGCACCATTCAAAGCCACATCATCACTTTTCAAACCTTTTCTGACTTCATTTGCTATTTTTCATGCATTTCATGATTTATTTTGAGCTAAAATGACCCTGAGATTGAAAAGCACTGCAAATGAACTATAAAATGGTTGAAAATCGGCATGGTATCATAATTTCACCCACGTAGCATGTGCTAAAAAGTTGAGAGGGTTACGGCAAAAACTGGATGCACTTCATGTACGAACTGGACAATCTCTTTCGAAGTGTCAGGGTTTTGGACTAAAACTCTTCTGTTACAAAAGGATTTCAATTTTTTAAACATATTTGAACTCAAGACTTTTTCTGCATTCAATATGCACCATTCAAAGCCACATCATCACTTTTCAAACCTTTTCTGACTTCATTTGCTATTTTTCATGCATTTCATGATTTATTTTGAGCTAAAATGACCCTGAGATTGAAAAGCACTGCAAATGAACTCTAAAATGGTTGAAAATCGGCATGGTATCATAATTTCACCCACGTAGCATGTGCTAAAAAGTTGAGAGGGTTACGGCAAAAACTGGATGCACTTCGCGTACGAACTGGACAATCTCTTTCGAAGTGTCAGGGTTTTGGACGAAAACTCATCTGTTACAAAAGGATTTCAATTTTTTCAACATATTTGAACTCAAGACTTTTTATGCATTCAATATGCACCATTCAAAGCCACATCATCACTTTTCAAACCTTTTCTGACTTCATTTGCTATTTTTCATGCATTTCATGATTTATTTTGAGCTAAAATGACCCTGAGATTGAAAAGCACTGCAAATGAACTCTGAAATGGTTGAAAATCGGCATGGTATCATAATTTCACCCACGTAGCATGTGCTAAAAAGTTGAGAGGGTTACGGCAAAAACTGGATGCACTTCGTGTACGAACTGGACAATCTCTTTCGAAGTGTCAGGGTTTTGGACGAAAACTCATCTGTTACAAAAGGATTTCAATTTTTTAAACATATTTGAACTCAAGACTTTTTCTGCATTCAATATGCACCATTCAAAGCCACATCATCACTTTTCAAACCTTTTCTGACTTCATTTGCTATTTTTCATGCATTTCATGATTTATTTTGAGCTAAAATGACCCTGAGATTGAAAAGCACTGCAAATGAACTCTAAAATGGTTGAAAATCGGCATGGTATCATAATTTCACCCACGTAGCATGTGCTAAAAAGTTGAGAGGGTTACGGCAAAAACTGGATGCACTTCGTGTACGAACTGGACAATCTCTTTCGAAGTGTCAGGGTTTTGGACTAAAACTCTTCTGTTACAAAAGGATTTCAATTTTTTAAACATATTTGAACTCAAGACTTTTTCTGCATTCAATATGCACCATTCAAAGCCACATCATCACTTTTCAAACCTTTTCTGACTTCATTTGCTATTTTTCATGCATTTCATGATTTATTTTGAGCTAAAATGACCCTGAGATTGAAAAGCACTGCAAATGAACTATAAAATGGTTGAAAATCGGCATGGTATCATAATTTCACCCACGTAGCATGTGCTAAAAAGTTGTGAGGGTTACGGCAAAAACTGGATGCACTTCGTGTACGAACTGGACAATCTCTTTCGAAGTGTCAGGGTTTTGGACTAAAACTCTTCTGTTACAAAAGGATTTCAATTTTTTAAACATATTTGAACTCAAGACTTTTTCTGCATTCAATATGCACCATTCAAAGCCACATCATCACTTTTCAAACCTTTTCTGACTTCATTTGCTATTTTTCATGCATTTCATGATTTATTTTGAGCTAAAATGACCCTGAGATTGAAAAGCACTACAAATGAACTCTAAAATGGTTGAAAATCGGCATGGTATCATAATTTCACCCACGTAGCATGTGCTAAAAAGTTGAGAGGGTTACGGCAAAAACTGGATGCACTTCGCGTACGAACTGGACAATCTCTTTCGAAGTGTCAGGGTTTTGGACGAAAACTCATCTGTTACAAAAGGATTTCAATTTTTTCAACATATTTGAACTCAAGACTTTTTATGCATTCAATATGCACCATTCAAAGCCACATCATCACTTTTCAAACCTTTTCTGACTTCATTTGCTATTTTTCATGCATTTCATGATTTATTTTGAGCTAAAATGACCCTGAGATTGAAAAGCACTGCAAATGAACTCTAAAATGGTTGAAAATCGCCATGGTATGATAATTTCACCCACGTAGCATGTGCTAAAAAGTTGAGAGGGTTACGGCAAAAACTGGATGCACTTCGTGTACGAACTGGACAATCTCTTTCGAAGTGTCAGGGTTTTGGACGAAAACTCATCTGTTACAAAAGGATTTCAATTTTTTAAACATATTTGAACTCAAGACTTTTTATGCATTCAATATGCACCATTCAAAGCCACATCATCACTTTTCAAACCTTTTCTGACTTCATTTGCTATTTTTCATGCATTTCATGATTTATTTTGAGCTAAAATGACCCTGAGATTGAAAAGCACTGCAAATGAACTCTAAAATGGTTGAAAATCGGCATGGTATCATAATTTCACCCACGTAGCATGTGCTAAAAAGTTGAGAGGGTTACGGCAAAAACTGGATGCACTTCGTGTACGAACTGGACAATCTCTTTCGAAGTGTCAGGGTTTTGGACTAAAACTCTTCTGTTACAAAAGGATTTCAATTTTTTAAACATATTTGAACTCAAGACTTTTTCTGCATTCAATATGCACCATTCAAAGCCACATCATCACTTTTCAAACCTTTTCTGACTTCATTTGCTATTTTTCATGCATTTCATGATTTATTTTGAGCTAAAATGACCCTGAGATTGAAAAGCACTGCAAATGAACTCTGAAATGGTTGAAAATCGGCATGGTATCATAATTTCACCCACGTAGCATGTGCTAAAAAGTTGAGAGGGTTACGGCAAAAACTGGATGCACTTCGTGTACGAACTGGACAATCTCTTTCGAAGTGTCAGGGTTTTGGACTAAAACTCTTCTGTTACAAAAGGATTTCAATTTTTTAAACATATTTGAACTCAAGACTTTTTATGCATTCAATATGCACCATTCAAAGCCACATCATCACTTTTCAAACCTTTTCTGACTTCATTTGCTATTTTTCATGCATTTCATGATTTATTTTGAGCTAAAATCTCCCTGAGATTGAAAAGCACTGCAAATGAACTCTAAAATGGTTGAAAATCGGCATGGTATCATAATTTCACCCACGTAGCATGTGCTAAAAAGTTGAGAGGGTTACGGCAAAAACTGGATGCACTTCGTGTACGAACTGGACAATCTCTTTCGAAGTGTCAGGGTTTTGGACTAAAACTCTTCTGTTACAAAAGGATTTCAATTTTTTAAACATATTTGAACTCAAGACTTTTTCTGCATTCAATATGCACCATTCAAAGCCACATCATCACTTTTCAAACCTTTTCTGACTGCATTTGCTATTTTTCATGCATTTCATGATTTATTTTGAGCTAAAATGACCCTGAGATTGAAAAGCACTGCAAATGAACTCTGAAATGGTTGAAAATCGGCATGGTATCATAATTTCACCCACGTAGCATGTGCTAAAAAGTTGAGAGGGTTACGGCAAAAACTGGATGCACTTCGTGTACGAACTGGACAATCTCTTTCGAAGTGTCAGGGTTTTGGACTAAAACTCTTCTGTTACAAAAGGATTTCAATTTTTTAAACATATTTGAACTCAAGACTTTTTCTGCATTCAATATGCACCATTCAAAGCCACATCATCACTTTTCAAACCTTTTCTGACTTCATTTGCTATTTTTCATGCATTTCATGATTTATTTTGAGCTAAAATGACCCTGAGATTGAAAAGCACTGCAAATGAACTCTAAAATGGTTGAAAATCGGCATGGTATCATAATTTCACCCACGTAGCATGTGCTAAAAAGTTGAGAGGGTTACGGCAAAAACTGGATGCACTTCGTGTACGAACTGGACAATCTCTTTCGAAGTGTCAGGGTTTTGGACGAAAACTCATCTGTTACAAAAGGATTTCAATTTTTTAAACATATTTGAACTCAAGACTTTTTATGCATTCAATATGCACCATTCAAAGCCACATCATCACTTTTCAAACCTTTTCTGACTTCATTTGCTATTTTTCATGCATTTCATGATTTATTTTGAGCTAAAATGACCCTGAGATTGAAAAGCACTGCAAATGAACTATGAAATGGTTGAAAATCGGCATGGTATCATAATTTCACCCACGTAGCATGTGCTAAAAAGTTGAGAGGGTTACGGCAAAAACTGGATGCACTTCGTGTACGAACTGGACAATCTGTTTCGAAGTGTCAGGGTTTTGGACTAAAACTCTTCTGTTACAAAAGGATTTCAATTTTTTAAACATATTTGAACTCAAGACTTTTTATGCATTCAATATGCACCATTCAAAGCCACATCATCACTTTTCAAACCTTTTCTGACTTCATTTGCTATTTTTCAGGCATTTCATGATTTATTTTGAGCTAAAATGACCATGAGATTGAAAAGCACTGCAAATGAACTCTAAAATGGTTGAAAATCGGCATGGTATCATAATTTCACCCACGTAGCATGTGCTAAAAAGTTGAGAGGGTTACGGCAAAAACTGGATGCACTTCGTGTACGAACTGGACAATCTCTTTCGTAGTGTCAGGGTTTTGGACTAAAACTCTTCTGTTACAAAAGGATTTCAATTTTTTAAACATATTTGAACTCAAGACTTTTTCTGCATTCAATATGCACCATTCAAAGCCACATCATCACTTTTCAAACCTTTTCTGACTTCATTTGCTATTTTTCATGCATTTCATGATTTATTTTGAGCTAAAATGACCCTGAGATTGAAAAGCACTGCAAATGAACTCTAAAATGGTTGAAAATCGGCATGGTATCATAATTTCACCCACGTAGCATGTGCTAAAAAGTTGAGAGGGTTACGGCAAAAACTGGATGCACTTCGTGTACGAACTGGACAATCTCTTTCGAAGTGTCAGGGTTTTGGACGAAAACTCATCTGTTACAAAAGGATTTCAATTTTTTAAACATATTTGAACTCAAGGACTTTTTCTGCATTCAATATGCACCATTCAAAGCCACATCATCACTTTTCAAACCTTTTCTGACTTCATTTGCTATTTTTCATGCATTTCATGATTTATTTTGAGCTAAAATGACCCTGAGATTGAAAAGCACTGCAAATGAACTCTAAAATGGTTGAAAATCGGCATGGTATCATAATTTCACCCACGTAGCATGTGCTAAAAAGTTGAGAGGGTTACGGCAAAAACTGGATGCACTTTGTGTACGATCTGGACAATCTCTTTCGAAGTGTCAGGGTTTTGGACTAAAACTCTTCTGTTACAAAAGGATTTCAATTTTTTAAACATATTTGAACTCAAGACTTTTTCTGCATTCAATATGCACCATTCAAAGCCACATCATCACTTTTCAAACCTTTTCTGACTTCATTTGCTTTTTTTCATGCATTTCATGATTTATTTTGAGCTAAAATCTCCCTGAGATTGAAAAGCACTGCAAATGAACTCTGAAATGGTTGAAAATTGGCATGGTATCATAATTTCACCCACGTAGCATGTGCTAAAAAGTTGAGAGGGTTACGGCAAAAACTGGATGCACTTCGTGTACGAACTGGACAATCTCTTTCGAAGTGTCAGGGTTTTGGACGAAAACTCATCTGTTACAAAAGGATTTCAATTTTTTAAACATATTTGAACTCAAGACTTTTTATGCATTCAATATGCACCATTCAAAGCCACATCATCACTTTTCAAACCTTTTCTGACTTCATTTGCTATTTTTCATGCATTTCATGATTTATTTTGAGCTAAAATGACCCTGAGATTGAAAAGCACTGCAAATGAACTCTAAAATGGTTGAAAATCGGCATGGTATCATAATTTCACCCACGTAGCATATGCTAAAAAGTTGAGAGGGTTACGGCAAAAACTGGATGCACTTCGTGTACGAACTGGACAATCTCTTTCAAAGTGTCAGGGTTTTGGACGAAAACTCATCTGTTACAAAAGGATTTCAATTTTTTAAACATATTTGAACTCCAGACTTTTTATGCATTCAATATGCACCATTCAAAGCCACATCATCACTTTTCAAACCTTTTCTGACTTCATTTGCTATTTTTCATGCATTTCATGATTTATTTTGAGCTAAAATGACCCTGAGATTGAAAAGCACTGCAAATGAACTCTGAAATGGTTGAAAATCGGCATGGTATCATAATTTCACCCACGTAGCATGTGCTAAAAAGTTGAGAGGGTTACGGAAAAAACTGGATGCACTTCGTGTACGAACTGGACAATCTCTTTCGAAGTGTCAGGGTTTGGGACTAAAACTCTTCTGTTACAAAAGGATTTCAATTTTTTAAACATATTTGAACTCAAGACTTTTTATGCATTCAATATGCACCATTCAAAGCCACATCATCACTTTTCAAACCTTTTCTGACTTCATTTGCTATTTTTCAGGCATTTCATGATTTATTTTGAGCTAAAATGACCCTGAGATTGAAAAGCACTGCAAATGAACTCTAAAATGGTTGAAAATCGGCATGGTATCATAATTTCACCCACGTAGCATGTGCTAAAAAGTTGAGAGGGTTACGGCAAAAACTGGATGCACTTCGTGTACGAACTGGACAATCTCTTTCGAAGTGTCAGGGTTTTGGACTAAAACTCTTCTGTTACAAAAGGATTTCAATTTTTTAAACATATTTGAACTCAAGACTTTTTCTGCATTCAATATGCACCATTCAAAGCCACATCATCACTTTTCAAACCTTTTCTGACTTCATTTGCTATTTTTCATGCATTTCATGATTTATTTTGAGCTAAAATGACCCTGAGATTGAAAAGCACTGCAAATGAACTCTAAAATGGTTGAAAATCGGCATGGTATCATAATTTCACCCACGTAGCATGTGCTAAAAAGTTGAGAGGGTTACGGCAAAAACTGGATGCACTTCGTGTACGAACTGGACAATCTCTTTCGAAGTGTCAGGGTTTTGGACGAAAACTCATCTGTTACAAAACGATTTCAATTTTTTAGACATATTTGAACTCAAGGACTTTTTCTGCATTCAATATGCACCATTCAAAGCCACATCATCACTTTTCAAACCTTTTCTGACTTCATTTGCTATTTTTCATGCATTTCATGATTTATTTTGAGCTAAAATGACCCTGAGATTGAAAACCACTGCAAATGAACTCTAAAATGGTTGAAAATCGGCATGGTATCATAATTTCACCCACGTAGCATGTGCTAAAAAGTTGAGAGGGTTACGGCAAAAACTGGATGCACTTCGTGTACGAACTGGACAATCTCTTTCGAAGTGTCAGGGTTTTGGACTAAAACTCTTCTGTTACAAAAGGATTTCAATTTTTTAAACATATTTGAACTCCAGACTTTTTCTGCATTCAATATGCACCATTCAAAGCCACATCATCACTTTTCAAACCTTTTCTGACTTCATTTGCTATTTTTCATGCATTTCATGATTTATTTTGAGCTAAAATCTCCCTGAGATTGAAAAGCACTGCAAATGAACTCTGAAATGGTTGAAAATCGGCATGGTATCATAATTTCACCCACGTAGCATGTGCTAAAAATTTGAGAGGGTTACGGCAAAAACTGGATGCACTTCGTGTACGAACTGGACAATCTCTTTCGAAGTGTCAGGGTTTTGGACGAAAACTCATCTGTTACAAAAGGATTTCAATTTTTTAAACATATTTGAACTCAATACTTTTTATGCATTCAATATGCACCATTCAAAGCCACATCATCACTTTTCAAACCTTTTCTGACTTCATTTGCTATTTTTCATGCATTTCATGATTTATTTTGAGCTAAAATGACCCTGAGATTGAAAAGCACTGCAAATGAACTCTAAAATGGTTGAAAATCGGCATGGTATCATAATTTCACCCACGTAGCTTGTGCTAAAAAGTTGAGAGGGTTACGGCAAAAACTGGATGCACTTCGTGTACGAACTGGACAATCTCTTTCGAAGTGTCAGGGTTTTGGACTAAAACTCTTCTGTTACAAAAGGATTTCAATTTTTTAAACATATTTGAACTCAAGACTTTTTCTGCATTCAATATGCACCATTCAAAGCCACATCATCACTTTTCAAACCTTTTCTGACTTCATTTGCTATTTTTCATGCATTTCATGATTTATTTTGAGCTAAAATGACCCTGAGATTGAAAAGCACTGCAAATGAACTCTAAAATGGTTGAAAATCGGCATGGTATCATAATTTCACCCACGTAGCATGTGCTAAAAAGTTGAGAGGGTTACGGCAAAAACTGGATGCACTTCGTGTACGAACTGGACAATCTCTTTCGAAGTGTCAGGGTTTTGGAAGAAAACTCATCTGTTACAAAAGGATTTCAATTTTTTAAACATATTTGAACTCAAGGACTTTTTCTGCATTCAATATGCACCATTCAAAGCCACATCATCACTTTTCAAACCTTTTCTGACTTCATTTGCTATTTTTCATGCATTTCATGATTTATTTTGAGCTAAAATGACCCTGAGATTGAAAAGCACTGCAAATGAACTCTAAAATGGTTGAAAATCGGCATGGTATCATAATTTCACCCACGTAGCATGTGCTAAAAAGTTGAGAGGGTTACGGCAAAAACTGGATGCACTTCGTGTACGAACTGGACAATCTCTTTCGAAGTGTCAGGGTTTTGGACTAAAACTCTTCTGTTACAAAAGGATTTCAATTTTTTAAACATATTTGAACTCAAGAATTTTTATGCATTCAATATGCACCATTCAAAGCCACATCATCACTTTTCAAACCTTTTCTGACTTCATTTGCTATTTTTCATGCATTTCATGATTTATTTTGAGCTAAAATGACCCTGAGATTGAAAAGCACTGCAAATGAACTCTGAAATGGTTGAAAATCGGCATGGTATCATAATTTCACCCACGTAGCATGTGCTAAAAAGTTGAGAGGGTTACGGCAAAAACTGGATGCACTTCGTGTACGAACTGGACAATCTCTTTCGAAGTGTCAGGGTTTTGGACTAAAACTCTTCTGTTACAAAAGGATTTCAATTTTTTAAACATATTTGAACTCAAGACTTTTTCTGCATTCAATATGCACCATTCAAAGCCACATCATCACTTTTCAAACCTTTTCTGACTTCATTTGCTATTTTTCATGCATTTCATGATTTATTTTGAGCTAAAATCTCCCTGAGATTGAAAAGCACTGCAAATGAACTCTGAAATGGTTGAAAATTGGCATGGTATCATAATTTCACCCACGTAGCATGTGCTAAAAAGTTGAGAGGGTTACGGCAAAAACTGGATGCACTTCGTGTACGAACTGGACAATCTCTTTCGAAGTGTTAGGGTTTTGGACGAAAACTCATCTGTTACAAAAGGATTTCAATTTTTTAAACATATTTGAACTCAAGACTTTTTATGCATTCAATATGCACCATTCAAAGCCACATCATCACTTTTCAAACCTTTTCTGACTTCATTTGCTATTTTTCATGCATTTCATGATTTATTTTGAGCTAAAATGACCCTGAGATTGAAAAGCACTGCAAATGAACTCTAAAATGGTTGAAAATCGGCATGGTATCATAATTTCACCCACGTAGCATGTGCTAAAAAGTTGAGAGGGTTACGGCAAAAACTGGATGCACTTCGTGTACGAACTCGACAATCTCTTTCGAAGTGTCAGGGTTTTGGACTAAAACTCTTCTGTTACAAAAGGATTTCAATTTTTTAAACATATTTGAACTCAAGACTTTTTCTGCAGTCAATATGCACCATTCAAAGCCACATCATCACTTTTCAAAGCTTTTCTGACTTCATTTGCTATTTTTCATGCATTTCATGATTTATTTTGAGCTAAAATGACCCTGAGATTGAAAAGCACTGCAAATGAACTCTAAAATGGTTGAAAATCGGCATGGTATCATAATTTCACCCACGTAGCATGTGCTAAAAAGTTGAGAGGGTTACGGCAAAAACTGGATGCACTTCGTGTACGAACTAGACAATCTCTTTCGAAGTGTCAGGGTTTTGGACTAAAACTCTTCTGTTACAAAAGGATTTCAATTTTTTAAACATATTTGAACTCAAGACTTTTTCTGCATTCAATATGCACCATTCAAAGCCACATCATCACTTTTCAAACCTTTTCTGACTTCATTTGCTATTTTTCATGCATTTCATGATTTATTTTGAGCTAAAATGACCCTGAGATTGAAAAGCACTGCAAATGAACTCTGAAATGGTTGAAAATCGGCATGGTATCATAATTTCACCCACGTAGCATGTGCTAAAAAGTTGAGAGGGTTACGGCAAAAACTGGATGCACTTCGTGTACGAACTGGACAATCTCTTTCGAAGTGTCAGGGTTTTGGACTAAAACTCTTCTGTTACAAAAGGATTTCAATTTTTTAAACATATTTGAACTCAAGACTTTTTCTGCATTCAATATGCACCATTCAAAGCCACATCATCACTTTTCAAACCTTTTCTGACTTCATTTGCTATTTTTCATGCATTTCATGATTTATTTTGAGCTAAAATCTCCCTGAGATTGAAAAGCACTGCAAATGAACTCTGAAATGGTTGAAAATTGGCATGGTATCATAATTTCACCCACGTAGCATGTGCTAAAAAGTTGAGAGGGTTACGGCAAAAACTGGATGCACTTCGTGTACGAACTGGACAATCTCTTTCGAAGTGTTAGGGTTTTGGACGAAAACTCATCTGTTACAAAAGGATTTCAATTTTTTAAACATATTTGAACTCAAGACTTTTTATGCATTCAATATGCACCATTCAAAGCCACATCATCACTTTTCAAACCTTTTCTGACTTCATTTGCTATTTTTCATGCATTTCATGATTTATTTTGAGCTAAAATGACCCTGAGATTGAAAAGCACTGCAAATGAACTCTAAAATGGTTGAAAATCGGCATGGTATCATAATTTCACCCACGTAGCATGTGCTAAAAAGTTGAGAGGGTTACGGCAAAAACTGGATGCACTTCGTGTACGAACTGGACAATCTCTTTCGAAGTGTCAGGGTTTTGGACTAAAACTCTTCTGTTACAAAAGGATTTCAATTTTTTAAACATATTTGAACTCAAGACTTTTTCTGCATTCAATATTCACCATTCAAAGCCACATCATCACTTTTCAAACCTTTTCTCACTTCATTTGCTATTTTTCATGCATTTCATGATTTATTTTGAGCTAAAATGACCCTGAGATTGAAAAGCACTGCAAATGAACTCTAAAATGGTTGAAAATCGGCATGGTATCATAATTTCACCCACGTAGCATGTGCTAAAAAGTTGAGAGGGTTACGGCAAAAACTGGATGCACTTCGTGTACGAACTAGACAATCTCTTTCGAAGTGTCAGGGTTTTGGACTAAAACTCTTCTGTTACAAAAGGATTTCAATTTTTTAAACATATTTGAACTCAAGACTTTTTCTGCATTCAATATGCACCATTCAAAGCCACATCATCACTTTTCAAACCTTTTCTGACTTCATTTGCTATTTTTCATGCATTTCATGATTTATTTTGAGCTAAAATGACCCTGAGATTGAAAAGCACTGCAAATGAACTCTGAAATGGTTGAAAATCGGCATGGTATCATAATTTCACCCACGTAGCATGTGCTAAAAAGTTGAGAGGGTTACGGCAAAAACTGGATGCACTTCGTGTACGAACTGGACAATCTCTTTCGAAGTGTCAGGGTTTTGGACTAAAACTCTTCTGTTACAAAAGGATTTCAATTTTTTAAACATATTTGAACTCAAGACTTTTTCTGCATTCAATATGCACCATTCAAAGCCACATCATCACTTTTCAAACCTTTTCTGACTTCATTTGCTATTTTTCATGCATTTCATGATTTATTTTGAGCTAAAATCTCCCTGAGATTGAAAAGCACTGCAAATGAACTCTGAAATGGTTGAAAATTGGCATGGTATCATAATTTCACCCACGTAGCATGTGCTAAAAAGTTGAGAGGGTTACGGCAAAAACTGGATGCACTTCGTGTACGAACTGGACAATCTCTTTCGAAGTGTTAGGGTTTTGGACGAAAACTCATCTGTTACAAAAGGATTTCAATTTTTTAAACATATTTGAACTCAAGACTTTTTATGCATTCAATATGCACCATTCAAAGCCACATCATCACTTTTCAAACCTTTTCTGACTTCATTTGCTATTTTTCATGCATTTCATGATTTATTTTGAGCTAAAATGACCCTGAGATTGAAAAGCACTGCAAATGAACTCTAAAATGGTTGAAAATCGGCATGGTATCATAATTTCACCCACGTAGCATGTGCTAAAAAGTTGAGAGGGTTACGGCAAAAACTGGATGCACTTCGTGTACGAACTGGACAATCTCTTTCGAAGTGTCAGGGTTTTGGACTAAAACTCTTCTGTTACAAAAGGATTTCAATTTTTTAAACATATTTGAACTCAAGACTTTTTCTGCATTCAATATGCACCATTCAAAGCCACATCATCACTTTTCAAACCTTTTCTCACTTCATTTGCTATTTTTCATGCATTTCATGATTTATTTTGAGCTAAAATGACCCTGAGATTGAAAAGCACTGCAAATGAACTCTAAAATGGTTGAAAATCGGCATGGTATCATAATTTCACCCACGTAGCATGTGCTAAAAAGTTGAGAGGGTTACGGCAAAAACTGGATGCACTTCGTGTACGAACTAGACAATCTCTTTCGAAGTGTCAGGGTTTTGGACTAAAACTCTTCTGTTACAAAAGGATTTCAATTTTTTAAACATATTTGAACTCAAGACTTTTTCTGCATTCAATATGCACCATTCAAAGCCACATCATCACTTTTCAAACCTTTTCTGACTTCATTTGCTATTTTTCATGCATTTCATGATTTATTTTGAGCTAAAATGACCCTGAGATTGAAAAGCACTGCAAATGAACTCTAAAATGGTTGAAAATCGGCATGGTATCATAATTTCACCCACGTAGCATGTGCTAAAAAGTTGAGAGGGTTACGGCAAAAACTGGATGCACTTCGTGTACGAACTGGACAATCTCTTTCGAAGTGTCAGGGTTTTGGACTAAAACTCTTCTGTTACAAAAGGATTTCAATTTTTTAAACATATTTGAACTCAAGACTTTTTCTGCATTCAATATGCACCATTCAAAGCCACATCATCACTTTTCAAACCTTTTCTGACTTCATTTGCTATTTTTCATGCATTTCATGATTTATTTTGAGCTAAAATGACCCTGAGATTGAAAAGCACTGCAAATGAACTCTAAAATGGTTGAAAATCGGCATGGTATCATAATTTCACCCACGTAGCATGTGCTAAAAAGTTGAGAGGGTTACGGCAAAAACTGGATGCACTTTGTGTACGAACTAGACAATCTCTTTCGAAGTGTCAGGGTTTTGGACTAAAACTATTCTGTTACAAAAGGATTTCAATTTTTTAAACATATTTGAACTCAAGACTTTTTCTGCATTCAATATGCATCATTCAAAGCCACATCATCACTTTTCAAACCTTTTCTGATTTCATTTGCTATTTTTCATGCATTTCATGATTTATTTTGAGCTAAAATGACCCTGAGATTGAAAAGCACTGCAAATGAACTCTAAAATGGTTGAAAATCGGCATGGTATCATAATTTCACCCACGTAGCATGTGCTAAAACGCTGAGAGGGTTACGGCAAAAACTGGATGCACTTCGTGTACGAACTGGACAATCTCTTTCGAAGTGTCAGGGTTTTGGACTAAAACTCTTCTGTTACAAAAGGATTTCAATTTTTTAAACATATTTGAACTCAAGACTTTTTCTGCATTCAATATGCACCATTCAAAGCCACATCATCACTTTTCAAACCTTTTCTGACTTCATTTGCTATTTTTCATGCATTTCATGAATTATTTTGAGCTAAAATGACCCTGAGATTGAAAAGCACTGCAAATGAACTCTAAAATGGTTGAAAATCGGCATGGTATCATAATTTCACCCACGTAGCATGTGCTAAAAAGTTGAGAGGGTTACGGCAAAAACTGGATGCACTTCGTGTACGAACTAGACAATCTCTTTCGAAGTGTCAGGGTTTTGGACCAAAACTCTTCTGTTACAAAAGGATTTCAATTTTTTAAACATATTTGAACTCAAGACTTTTTATGCATTCAATATGCACCATTCAAAGCCACATCATCACTTTTCAAACCTTTTCTGACTTCATTTGCTATTTTTCATGCATTTCATGATTTATTTTGAGCTAAAATGACCCTGAGATTGAAAAGCACTGCAAATGAACTCTAAAATGGTTGAAAATCGGCATGGTATCATAATTTCACCCACGTAGCATGTGCTAAAAAGTTGAGAGGGTTACGGCAAAAACTGGATGCACTTCGTGTACGAACTGGACAATCTCTTTCGAAGTGTCAGGGTTTTGGACTAAAACTCTTCTGTTACAAAAGGATTTCAATTTTTTAAACATATTTGAACTCAAGACTTTTTCTGCATTCAATATGCACCATTCAAAGCCACATCATCACTTTTCAAACCTTTTCTGACTTCATTTGCTCTTTTTCATGCATTTCATGATTTATTTTGAGCTAAAATGACCCTGAGATTGAAAAGCACTGCAAATGAACTCTGAAATGGTTGAAAATCGGCATGGTATAATAATTTCACCCACGTAGCATGTGCTAAAAAGTTGAGAGGGTTACGGCAAAAACTGGATGCACTTCGTGTACGAACTGGACAATCTCTTTCGAAGTGTTAGAGTTTTGGACGAAAACTCATCTGTTACAAAAGGATTTCAATTTTTTAAACATATTTGAACTCAATACTTTTTATGCATAAAATATGCACCATTCAAAGCCACATCATCACTTTTCAAACCTTTTCTGACTTCATTTGCTATTTTTCATGCATTTCATGATTTATTTTGAGCTAAAATGACCCTGAGATTGAAATGCACTGCAAATGAACTCTAAAATGGTTGAAAATCGGCATGGTATCATAATTTCACCCACGTAGCTTGTGCTAAAAAGTTGAGAGGGTTACGGCAAAAACTGGATGCACTTCGTGTACGAACTGGACAATCTCTTTCGAAGTGTCAGGGTTTTGGACTAAAACTCTTCTGTTACAAAAGGATTTCAATTTTTTAAACATATTTGAACTCAAGACTTTTTCTGCATTCAATATGCACCATTCAAAGCCACATCATCACTTTTCAAACCTTTTCTGACTTCATTTGCTATTTTTCATGCATTTCATGATTTATTTTGAGCTAAAATGACCCTGAGATTGAAAAGCACTGCAAATGAACTCTGAAATGGTTGAAAATCGGCATGGTATCATAATTTCACCCACGTAGCATGTGCTAAAAAGTTGAGAGGGTTACGGCAAAAACTGGATGCACTTCGTGTACGAACTGGACAATCTCTTTCGAAGTGTCAGGGTTTTGGACTAAAACTCTTCTGTTACAAAAGGATTTCAATTTTTTAAACATATTTGAACTCAAGACTTTTTCTGCATTCAATATGCACCATTCAAAGCCACATCATCACTTTTCAAACCTTTTCTGACTTCATTTGCTATTTTTCATGCATTTCATGATTTATTTTGAGCTAAAATCTCCCTGAGATTGAAAAGCACTGCAAATGAACTCTGAAATGGTTGAAAATTGGCATGGTATCATAATTTCACCCACGTAGCATGTGCTAAAAAGTTGAGAGGGTTACGGCAAAAACTGGATGCACTTCGTGTACGAACTGGACAATCTCTTTCGAAGTGTTAGGGTTTTGGACGAAAACTCATCTGTTACAAAAGGATTTCAATTTTTTAAACATATTTGAACTCAAGACTTTTTATGCATTCAATATGCACCATTCAAAGCCACATCATCACTTTTCAAACCTTTTCTGACTTCATTTGCTATTTTTCATGCATTTCATGATTTATTTTGAGCTAAAATGACCCTGAGATTGAAAAGCACTGCAAATGAACTCTAAAATGGTTGAAAATCGGCATGGTATCATAATTTCACCCACGTAGCATGTGCTAAAAAGTTGAGAGGGTTACGGCAAAAACTGGATGCACTTCGTGTACGAACTCGACAATCTCTTTCGAAGTGTCAGGGTTTTGGACTAAAACTCTTCTGTTACAAAAGGATTTCAATTTTTTAAACATATTTGAACTCAAGACTTTTTCTGCAGTCAATATGCACCATTCAAAGCCACATCATCACTTTTCAAAGCTTTTCTGACTTCATTTGCTATTTTTCATGCATTTCATGATTTATTTTGAGCTAAAATGACCCTGAGATTGAAAAGCACTGCAAATGAACTCTAAAATGGTTGAAAATCGGCATGGTATCATAATTTCACCCACGTAGCATGTGCTAAAAAGTTGAGAGGGTTACGGCAAAAACTGGATGCACTTCGTGTACGAACTAGACAATCTCTTTCGAAGTGTCAGGGTTTTGGACTAAAACTCTTCTGTTACAAAAGGATTTCAATTTTTTAAACATATTTGAACTCAAGACTTTTTCTGCATTCAATATGCACCATTCAAAGCCACATCATCACTTTTCAAACCTTTTCTGACTTCATTTGCTATTTTTCATGCATTTCATGATTTATTTTGAGCTAAAATGACCCTGAGATTGAAAAGCACTGCAAATGAACTCTGAAATGGTTGAAAATCGGCATGGTATCATAATTTCACCCACGTAGCATGTGCTAAAAAGTTGAGAGGGTTACGGCAAAAACTGGATGCACTTCGTGTACGAACTGGACAATCTCTTTCGAAGTGTCAGGGTTTTGGACTAAAACTCTTCTGTTACAAAAGGATTTCAATTTTTTAAACATATTTGAACTCAAGACTTTTTCTGCATTCAATATGCACCATTCAAAGCCACATCATCACTTTTCAAACCTTTTCTGACTTCATTTGCTATTTTTCATGCATTTCATGATTTATTTTGAGCTAAAATGACCCTGAGATTGAAAAGCACTGCAAATGAACTCTGAAATGGTTGAAAATCGGCATGGTATCATAATTTCACCCACGTAGCATGTGCTAAAAAGTTGAGAGGGTTACGGCAAAAACTGGATGCACTTCGTGTACGAACTGGACAATCTCTTTCGAAGTGTCAGGGTTTTGGACTAAAACTCTTCTGTTACAAAAGGATTTCAATTTTTTAAACATATTTGAACTCAAGACTTTTTCTGCATTCAATATGCACCATTCAAAGCCACATCATCACTTTTCAAACCTTTTCTGACTTCATTTGCTATTTTTCATGCATTTCATGATTTATTTTGAGCTAAAATCTCCCTGAGATTGAAAAGCACTGCAAATGAACTCTGAAATGGTTGAAAATTGGCATGGTATCATAATTTCACCCACGTAGCATGTGCTAAAAAGTTGAGAGGGTTACGGCAAAAACTGGATGCACTTCGTGTACGAACTGGACAATCTCTTTCGAAGTGTTAGGGTTTTGGACGAAAACTCATCTGTTACAAAAGGATTTCAATTTTTTAAACATATTTGAACTCAAGACTTTTTATGCATTCAATATGCACCATTCAAAGCCACATCATCACTTTTCAAACCTTTTCTGACTTCATTTGCTATTTTTCATGCATTTCATGATTTATTTTGAGCTAAAATGACCCTGAGATTGAAAAGCACTGCAAATGAACTCTAAAATGGTTGAAAATCGGCATGGTATCATAATTTCACCCACGTAGCATGTGCTAAAAAGTTGAGAGGGTTACGGCAAAAACTGGATGCACTTCGTGTACGAACTGGACAATCTCTTTCGAAGTGTCAGGGTTTTGGACTAAAACTCTTCTGTTACAAAAGGATTTCAATTTTTTAAACATATTTGAACTCAAGACTTTTTCTGCATTCAATATGCACCATTCAAAGCCACATCATCACTTTTCAAACCTTTTCTCACTTCATTTGCTATTTTTCATGCATTTCATGATTTATTTTGAGCTAAAATGACCCTGAGATTGAAAAGCACTGCAAATGAACTCTAAAATGGTTGAAAATCGGCATGGTATCATAATTTCACCCACGTAGCATGTGCTAAAAAGTTGAGAGGGTTACGGCAAAAACTGGATGCACTTCGTGTACGAACTGGACAATCTCTTTCGAAGTGTTAGGGTTTTGGACGAAAACTCATCTGTTACAAAAGGATTTCAATTTTTTAAACATATTTGAACTCAAGACTTTTTATGCATTCAATATGCACCATTCAAAGCCACATCATCACTTTTCAAACCTTTTCTGACTTCATTTGCTATTTTTCATGCATTTCATGATTTATTTTGAGCTAAAATGACCCTGAGATTGAAAAGCACTGCAAATGAACTCTAAAATGGTTGAAAATCGGCATGGTATCATAATTTCACCCACGTAGCATGTGCTAAAAAGTTGAGAGGGTTACGGCAAAAACTGGATGCACTTCGTGTACGAACTGGACAATCTCTTTCGAAGTGTCAGGGTTTTGGACTAAAACTCTTCTGTTACAAAAGGATTTCAATTTTTTAAACATATTTGAACTCAAGACTTTTTCTGCATTCAATATGCACCATTCAAAGCCACATCATCACTTTTCAAACCTTTTCTCACTTCATTTGCTATTTTTCATGCATTTCATGATTTATTTTGAGCTAAAATGACCCTGAGATTGAAAAGCACTGCAAATGAACTCTAAAATGGTTGAAAATCGGCATGGTATCATAATTTCACCCACGTAGCATGTGCTAAAAAGTTGAGAGGGTTACGGCAAAAACTGGATGCACTTCGTGTACGAACTAGACAATCTCTTTCGAAGTGTCAGGGTTTTGGACTAAAACTCTTCTGTTACAAAAGGATTTCAATTTTTTAAACATATTTGAACTCAAGACTTTTTCTGCATTCAATATGCACCATTCAAAGCCACATCATCACTTTTCAAACCTTTTCTGACTTCATTTGCTATTTTTCATGCATTTCATGATTTATTTTGAGCTAAAATCTCCCTGAGATTGAAAAGCACTGCAAATGAACTCTGAAATGGTTGAAAATTGGCATGGTATCATAATTTCACCCACGTAGCATGTGCTAAAAAGTTGAGAGGGTTACGGCAAAAACTGGATGCACTTCGTGTACGAACTGGACAATCTCTTTCGAAGTGTTAGGGTTTTGGACGAAAACTCATCTGTTACAAAAGGATTTCAATTTTTTAAACATATTTGAACTCAAGACTTTTTATGCATTCAATATGCACCATTCAAAGCCACATCATCACTTTTCAAACCTTTTCTGACTTCATTTGCTATTTTTCATGCATTTCATGATTTATTTTGAGCTAAAATGACCCTGAGATTGAAAAGCACTGCAAATGAACTCTAAAATGGTTGAAAATCGGCATGGTATCATAATTTCACCCACGTAGCATGTGCTAAAAAGTTGAGAGGGTTACGGCAAAAACTGGATGCACTTCGTGTACGAACTCGACAATCTCTTTCGAAGTGTCAGGGTTTTGGACTAAAACTCTTCTGTTACAAAAGGATTTCAATTTTTTAAACATATTTGAACTCAAGACTTTTTCTGCAGTCAATATGCACCATTCAAAGCCACATCATCACTTTTCAAAGCTTTTCTGACTTCATTTGCTATTTTTCATGCATTTCATGATTTATTTTGAGCTAAAATGACCCTGAGATTGAAAAGCACTGCAAATGAACTCTAAAATGGTTGAAAATCGGCATGGTATCATAATTTCACCCACGTAGCATGTGCTAAAAAGTTGAGAGGGTTACGGCAAAAACTGGATGCACTTCGTGTACGAACTAGACAATCTCTTTCGAAGTGTCAGGGTTTTGGACTAAAACTCTTCTGTTACAAAAGGATTTCAATTTTTTAAACATATTTGAACTCAAGACTTTTTCTGCATTCAATATGCACCATTCAAAGCCACATCATCACTTTTCAAACCTTTTCTGACTTCATTTGCTATTTTTCATGCATTTCATGATTTATTTTGAGCTAAAATGACCCTGAGATTGAAAAGCACTGCAAATGAACTCTGAAATGGTTGAAAATCGGCATGGTATCATAATTTCACCCACGTAGCATGTGCTAAAAAGTTGAGAGGGTTACGGCAAAAACTGGATGCACTTCGTGTACGAACTGGACAATCTCTTTCGAAGTGTCAGGGTTTTGGACTAAAACTCTTCTGTTACAAAAGGATTTCAATTTTTTAAACATATTTGAACTCAAGACTTTTTCTGCATTCAATATGCACCATTCAAAGCCACATCATCACTTTTCAAACCTTTTCTGACTTCATTTGCTATTTTTCATGCATTTCATGATTTATTTTGAGCTAAAATGACCCTGAGATTGAAAAGCACTGCAAATGAACTCTGAAATGGTTGAAAATCGGCATGGTATCATAATTTCACCCACGTAGCATGTGCTAAAAAGTTGAGAGGGTTACGGCAAAAACTGGATGCACTTCGTGTACGAACTGGACAATCTCTTTCGAAGTGTCAGGGTTTTGGACTAAAACTCTTCTGTTACAAAAGGATTTCAATTTTTTAAACATATTTGAACTCAAGACTTTTTCTGCATTCAATATGCACCATTCAAAGCCACATCATCACTTTTCAAACCTTTTCTGACTTCATTTGCTATTTTTCATGCATTTCATGATTTATTTTGAGCTAAAATCTCCCTGAGATTGAAAAGCACTGCAAATGAACTCTGAAATGGTTGAAAATTGGCATGGTATCATAATTTCACCCACGTAGCATGTGCTAAAAAGTTGAGAGGGTTACGGCAAAAACTGGATGCACTTCGTGTACGAACTGGACAATCTCTTTCGAAGTGTTAGGGTTTTGGACGAAAACTCATCTGTTACAAAAGGATTTCAATTTTTTAAACATATTTGAACTCAAGACTTTTTATGCATTCAATATGCACCATTCAAAGCCACATCATCACTTTTCAAACCTTTTCTGACTTCATTTGCTATTTTTCATGCATTTCATGATTTATTTTGAGCTAAAATGACCCTGAGATTGAAAAGCACTGCAAATGAACTCTAAAATGGTTGAAAATCGGCATGGTATCATAATTTCACCCACGTAGCATGTGCTAAAAAGTTGAGAGGGTTACGGCAAAAACTGGATGCACTTCGTGTACGAACTGGACAATCTCTTTCGAAGTGTCAGGGTTTTGGACTAAAACTCTTCTGTTACAAAAGGATTTCAATTTTTTAAACATATTTGAACTCAAGACTTTTTCTGCATTCAATATGCACCATTCAAAGCCACATCATCACTTTTCAAACCTTTTCTCACTTCATTTGCTATTTTTCATGCATTTCATGATTTATTTTGAGCTAAAATGACCCTGAGATTGAAAAGCACTGCAAATGAACTCTAAAATGGTTGAAAATCGGCATGGTATCATAATTTCACCCACGTAGCATGTGCTAAAAAGTTGAGAGGGTTACGGCAAAAACTGGATGCACTTCGTGTACGAACTAGACAATCTCTTTCGAAGTGTCAGGGTTTTGGACTAAAACTCTTCTGTTACAAAAGGATTTCAATTTTTTAAACATATTTGAACTCAAGACTTTTTCTGCATTCAATATGCACCATTCAAAGCCACATCATCACTTTTCAAACCTTTTCTGACTTCATTTGCTATTTTTCATGCATTTCATGATTTATTTTGAGCTAAAATGACCCTGAGATTGAAAAGCACTGCAAATGAACTCTAAAATGGTTGAAAATCGGCATGGTATCATAATTTCACCCACGTAGCATGTGCTAAAAAGTTGAGAGGGTTACGGCAAAAACTGGATGCACTTCGTGTACGAACTGGACAATCTCTTTCGAAGTGTCAGGGTTTTGGACTAAAACTCTTCTGTTACAAAAGGATTTCAATTTTTTAAACATATTTGAACTCAAGACTTTTTCTGCATTCAATATGCACCATTCAAAGCCACATCATCACTTTTCAAACCTTTTCTGACTTCATTTGCTATTTTTCATGCATTTCATGATTTATTTTGAGCTAAAATGACCCTGAGATTGAAAAGCACTGCAAATGAACTCTAAAATGGTTGAAAATCGGCATGGTATCATAATTTCACCCACGTAGCATGTGCTAAAAAGTTGAGAGGGTTACGGCAAAAACTGGATGCACTTTGTGTACGAACTAGACAATCTCTTTCGAAGTGTCAGGGTTTTGGACTAAAACTATTCTGTTACAAAAGGATTTCAATTTTTTAAACATATTTGAACTCAAGACTTTTTCTGCATTCAATATGCATCATTCAAAGCCACATCATCACTTTTCAAACCTTTTCTGATTTCATTTGCTATTTTTCATGCATTTCATGATTTATTTTGAGCTAAAATGACCCTGAGATTGAAAAGCACTGCAAATGAACTCTAAAATGGTTGAAAATCGGCATGGTATCATAATTTCACCCACGTAGCATGTGCTAAAACGCTGAGAGGGTTACGGCAAAAACTGGATGCACTTCGTGTACGAACTGGACAATCTCTTTCGAAGTGTCAGGGTTTTGGACTAAAACTCTTCTGTTACAAAAGGATTTCAATTTTTTAAACATATTTGAACTCAAGACTTTTTCTGCATTCAATATGCACCATTCAAAGCCACATCATCACTTTTCAAACCTTTTCTGACTTCATTTGCTATTTTTCATGCATTTCATGAATTATTTTGAGCTAAAATGACCCTGAGATTGAAAAGCACTGCAAATGAACTCTAAAATGGTTGAAAATCGGCATGGTATCATAATTTCACCCACGTAGCATGTGCTAAAAAGTTGAGAGGGTTACGGCAAAAACTGGATGCACTTCGTGTACGAACTAGACAATCTCTTTCGAAGTGTCAGGGTTTTGGACCAAAACTCTTCTGTTACAAAAGGATTTCAATTTTTTAAACATATTTGAACTCAAGACTTTTTATGCATTCAATATGCACCATTCAAAGCCACATCATCACTTTTCAAACCTTTTCTGACTTCATTTGCTATTTTTCATGCATTTCATGATTTATTTTGAGCTAAAATGACCCTGAGATTGAAAAGCACTGCAAATGAACTCTAAAATGGTTGAAAATCGGCATGGTATCATAATTTCACCCACGTAGCATGTGCTAAAAAGTTGAGAGGGTTACGGCAAAAACTGGATGCACTTCGTGTACGAACTGGACAATCTCTTTCGAAGTGTCAGGGTTTTGGACTAAAACTCTTCTGTTACAAAAGGATTTCAATTTTTTAAACATATTTGAACTCAAGACTTTTTCTGCATTCAATATGCACCATTCAAAGCCACATCATCACTTTTCAAACCTTTTCTGACTTCATTTGCTATTTTTCATGCATTTCATGATTTATTTTGAGCTAAAATGACCCTGAGATTGAAAAGCACTGCAAATGAACTCTGAAATGGTTGAAAATCGGCATGGTATAATAATTTCACCCACGTAGCATGTGCTAAAAAGTTGAGAGGGTTACGGCAAAAAATGGATGCACTTCGTGTACGAACTGGACAATCTCTTTCGAAGTGTCAGGGTTTTGGACTAAAACTCTTCTGTTACAAAAGGATTTCAATTTTTGAAACATATTTGAACTCAAGACTTTTTCTGCATTCAATATGCACCATTCAAAGCCACATCATCACTTTTCAAACCTTTTCTGACTTCATTTGCTATTTTTCATGCATTTCATGATTTATTTTGAGCTAAAATGACCCTGAGATTGAAAAGCACTGCAAATGAACTCTAAAATGGTTGAAAATCGGCATGGTATCATAATTTCACCCACGTAGCATGTGCTAAAAAGTTGAGAGGGTTACGGCAAAAACTGGATGCACTTTGTGTACGAACTTGACAATCTCTTTCGAAGTGTCAGGGTTTTGGACTAAAACTATTCTGTTACAAAAGGATTTCAATTTTTTAAACATATTTGAACTCAAGACTTTTTCTGCATTCAATATGCATCATTCAAAGCCACATCATCACTTTTCAAACCTTTTCTGATTTCATTTGCTATTTTTCATGCATTTCATGATTTATTTTGAGCTAAAATGACCCT
Source organism: Elymus sibiricus (assembly GCA_039707655.1). Taxonomy (NCBI): domain Eukaryota; kingdom Viridiplantae; phylum Streptophyta; class Magnoliopsida; order Poales; family Poaceae; genus Elymus; species Elymus sibiricus. The sequence continues at coordinate 511,633,456 of CM077669.1, forward strand.
GAGATTGAAAAGCACTGCAAATGAACTCTAAAATGGTTGAAAATCGGCATGGTATCATAATTTCACCCACGTAGCATGTGCTAAAACGCTGAGAGGGTTACGGCAAAAACTGGATGCACTTCGTGTACGAACTGGACAATCTCTTTCGAAGTGTCAGGGTTTTGGACTAAAACTCTTCTGTTACAAAAGGATTTCAATTTTTTAAACATATTTGAACTCAAGACTTTTTCTGCATTCAATATGCACCATTCAAAGCCACATCATCACTTTTCAAACCTTTTCTGACTTCATTTGCTATTTTTCATGCATTTCATGAATTATTTTGAGCTAAAATGACCCTGAGATTGAAAAGCACTGCAAATGAACTCTAAAATGGTTGAAAATCGGCATGGTATCATAATTTCACCCACGTAGCATGTGCTAAAAAGTTGAGAGGGTTACGGCAAAAACTGGATGCACTTCGTGTACGAACTAGACAATCTCTTTCGAAGTGTCAGGGTTTTGGACCAAAACTCTTCTGTTACAAAAGGATTTCAATTTTTTAAACATATTTGAACTCAAGACTTTTTATGCATTCAATATGCACCATTCAAAGCCACATCATCACTTTTCAAACCTTTTCTGACTTCATTTGCTATTTTTCATGCATTTCATGATTTATTTTGAGCTAAAATGACCCTGAGATTGAAAAGCACTGCAAATGAACTCTAAAATGGTTGAAAATCGGCATGGTATCATAATTTCACCCACGTAGCATGTGCTAAAAAGTTGAGAGGGTTACGGCAAAAACTGGATGCACTTCGTGTACGAACTGGACAATCTCTTTCGAAGTGTCAGGGTTTTGGACTAAAACTCTTCTGTTACAAAAGGATTTCAATTTTTTAAACATATTTGAACTCAAGACTTTTTCTGCATTCAATATGCACCATTCAAAGCCACATCATCACTTTTCAAACCTTTTCTGACTTCATTTGCTATTTTTCATGCATTTCATGATTTATTTTGAGCTAAAATGACCCTGAGATTGAAAAGCACTGCAAATGAACTCTGAAATGGTTGAAAATCGGCATGGTATAATAATTTCACCCACGTAGCATGTGCTAAAAAGTTGAGAGGGTTACGGCAAAAACTGGATGCACTTCGTGTACGAACTGGACAATCTCTTTCGAAGTGTTAGAGTTTTGGACGAAAACTCATCTGTTACAAAAGGATTTCAATTTTTTAAACATATTTGAACTCAATACTTTTTATGCATAAAATATGCACCATTCAAAGCCACATCATCACTTTTCAAACCTTTTCTGACTTCATTTGCTATTTTTCATGCATTTCATGATTTATTTTGAGCTAAAATGACCCTAAGATTGAAATGCACTGCAAATGAACTCTAAAATGGTTGAAAATCGGCATGGTATCATAATTTCACCCACGTAGCTTGTGCTAAAAAGTTGAGAGGGTTACGGCAAAAACTGGATGCACTTCGTGTACGAACTGGACAATCTCTTTCGAAGTGTCAGGGTTTTGGACTAAAACTCTTCTGTTACAAAAGGATTTCAATTTTTTAAACATATTTGAACTCAAGACTTTTTCTGCATTCAATATGCACCATTCAAAGCCACATCATCACTTTTCAAACCTTTTCTGACTTCATTTGCTATTTTTCATGCATTTCATGATTTATTTTGAGCTAAAATGACCCTGAGATTGAAAAGCACTGCAAATGAACTCTAAAATGGTTGAAAATCGGCATGGTATCATAATTTCACCCACGTAGCATGTGCTAAAAAGTTGAGAGGGTTACGGCAAAAACTGGATGCACTTCGTGTACGAACTGGACAATCTCTTTCGAAGTGTCAGGGTTTTGGACGAAAACTCATCTGTTACAAAAGGATTTCAATTTTTTAAACATATTTGAACTCAAGGACTTTTTCTGCATTCAATATGCACCATTCAAAGCCACATCATCACTTTTCAAACCTTTTCTGACTTCATTTGCTATTTTTCATGCATTTCATGATTTATTTTGAGCTAAAATGACCCTGAGATTGAAAACCACTGCAAATGAACTCTAAAATGGTTGAAAATCGGCATGGTATCATAATTTCACCCACGTAGCATGTGCTAAAAAGTTGAGAGGGTTACGGCAAAAACTGGATGCACTTCGTGTACGAACTGGACAATCTCTTTCGAAGTGTCAGGGTTTTGGACTAAAACTCTTCTGTTACAAAAGGATTTCAATTTTTTAAACATATTTGAACTCAAGACTTTTTATGCATTCAATATGCACCATTCAAAGCCACATCATCACTTTTCAAACCTTTTCTGACTTCATTTGCTATTTTTCATGCATTTCATGATTTATTTTGAGCTAAAATCTCCCTGAGATTGAAAAGCACTGCAAATGAACTCTGAAATGGTTGAAAATTGGCATGGTATCATAATTTCACCCACGTAGCATGTGCTAAAAAGTTGAGAGGGTTACGGCAAAAACTGGATGCACTTCGTGTACGAACTGGACAATCTCTTTCGAAGTGTTAGGGTTTTGGACGAAAACTCATCTGTTACAAAAGGATTTCAATTTTTTAAACATATTTGAACTCAAGACTTTTTATGCATTCAATATGCACCATTCAAAGCCACATCATCACTTTTCAAACCTTTTCTGACTTCATTTGCTATTTTTCATGCATTTCATGATTTATTTTGAGCTAAAATGACCCTGAGATTGAAATGCACTGCAAATGAACTCTAAAATGGTTGAAAATCGGCATGGTATCATAATTTCACCCACGTAGCTTGTGCTAAAAAGTTGAGAGGGTTACGGCAAAAACTGGATGCACTTCGTGTACGAACTGGACAATCTCTTTCGAAGTGTCAGGGTTTTGGACTAAAACTCTTTTGTTACAAAAGGATTTCAATTTTTTAAACATATTTGAACTCAAGACTTTTTCTGCATTCAATATGCACCATTCAAAGCCACATCATCACTTTTCAAACCTTTTCTGACTTCATTTGCTATTTTTCATGCATTTCATGATTTATTTTGAGCTAAAATGACCCTGAGATTGAAAAGCACTGCAAATGAACTCTAAAATGGTTGAAAATCGGCATGGTATCATAATTTCACCCACGTAGCATGTGCTAAAAAGTTGAGAGGGTTACGGCAAAAACTGGATGCACTTCGTGTACGAACTGGACAATCTCTTTCGAAGTGTCAGGGTTTTGGACGAAAACTCATCTGTTACAAAAGGATTTCAATTTTTTAAACATATTTGAACTCAAGGACTTTTTCTGCATTCAATATGCACCATTCAAAGCCACATCATCACTTTTCAAACCTTTTCTGACTTCATTTGCTATTTTTCATGCATTTCATGATTTATTTTGAGCTAAAATGACCCTGAGATTGAAAACCACTGCAAATGAACTCTAAAATGGTTGAAAATCGGCATGGTATCATAATTTCACCCACGTAGCATGTGCTAAAAAGTTGAGAGGGTTACGGCAAAAACTGGATGCACTTCGTGTACGAACTGGACAATCTCTTTCGAAGTGTCAGGGTTTTGGACTAAAACTCTTCTGTTACAAAAGGATTTCAATTTTTTAAACATATTTGAACTCAAGACTTTTTATGCATTCAATATGCACCATTCAAAGCCACATCATCACTTTTCAAACCTTTTCTGACTTCATTTGCTATTTTTCATGCATTTCATGATTTATTTTGAGCTAAAATCTCCCTGAGATTGAAAAGCACTGCAAATGAACTCTGAAATGGTTGAAAATTGGCATGGTATCATAATTTCACCCACGTAGCATGTGCTAAAAAGTTGAGAGGGTTACGGCAAAAACTGGATGCACTTCGTGTACGAACTGGACAATCTCTTTCGAAGTGTTAGGGTTTTGGACGAAAACTCATCTGTTACAAAAGGATTTCAATTTTTTAAACATATTTGAACTCAAGACTTTTTATGCATTCAATATGCACCATTCAAAGCCACATCATCACTTTTCAAACCTTTTCTGACTTCATTTGCTATTTTTCATGCATTTCATGATTTATTTTGAGCTAAAATGACCCTGAGATTGAAAAGCACTGCAAATGAACTCTAAAATGGTTGAAAATCGGCATGGTATCATAATTTCACTCACGTAGCATGTGCTAAAAAGTTGAGAGGGTTACGGCAAAAACTGGATGCACTTCGTGTACGAACTGGACAATCTCTTTCGAAGTGTCAGGGTTTTGGACTAAAACTCTTCTGTTACAAAAGGATTTCAATTTTTTAAACATATTTGAACTCAAGACTTTTTCTGCATTCAATATGCACCATTCAAAGCCACATCATCACTTTTCAAACCTTTTCTGACTTCATTTGCTATTTTTCATGCATTTCATGATTTATTTTGAGCTAAAATGACCCTGAGATTGAAAAGCACTGCAAATGAACTCTAAAATGGTTGAAAATCGTCATGGTATCATAATTTCACCCACGTAGCTTGTGCTAAAAAGTTGAGAGGGTTACGGTAAAAACTGGATGCACTTCGTGTACGAACTGGACAATCTCTTTCGAAGTGTCAGGGTTTTGGACTAAAACTCTTCTGTTACAAAAGGATTTCAATTTTTTAAACATATTTGAACTCAAGACTTTTTATGCATTCAATATGCACCATTCAAAGCCACATCATCACTTTTCAAACCTTTTCTGACTTCATTTGCTATTTTTCATGCATTTCATGATTTATTTTGAGCTAAAATGACCCTGAGATTGAAAAGCACTGCAAATGAACTCTGAAATGGTTGAAAATCGGCATGGTGTCATAATTTCACCCACGTAGCATGTGCTAAAAAGTTGAGAGGGTTACGGCAAAAACTGGATGCACTTCGTGTACGAACTGGACAATCTCTTTCGAAGTGTCAGGGTTTTGGACTAAAACTCTTCTGTTACAAAAGGATTTCAATTTTTTAAACATATTTGAACTCAAGACTTTTTCTGCATTCAATATGCACCATTCAAAGCCACATCATCACTTTTCAAACCTTTTCTGACTTCATTTGCTATTTTTCATGCATTTCATGATTTATTTTGAGCTAAAATGACCCTGAGATTGAAATGCACTGCAAATGAACTCTAAAATGGTTGAAAATCGGCATGGTATCATAATTTCACCCACGTAGCTTGTGCTAAAAAGTTGAGAGGGTTACGGCAAAAACTGGATGCACTTCGTGTACGAACTGGACAATCTCTTTCGAAGTGTCAGGGTTTTGGACTAAAACTCTTCTGTTACAAAAGGATTTCAATTTTTTAAACATATTTGACCTCAAGACTTTTTCTGCATTCAATATGCACCATTCAAAGCCACATCATCACTTTTCAAACCTTTTCTGACTTCATTTGCTATTTTTCATGCATTTCATGATTTATTTTGAGCTAAAATGACCCTGAGATTGAAAAGCACTGCAAATGAACTCTAAAATGGTTGAAAATCGGCATGGTATCATAATTTCACCCACGTAGCATGTGCTAAAAAGTTGAGAGGGTTACGGCAAAAACTGGATGCACTTCGTGTACGAACTGGACAATCTCTTTCGAAGTGTCAGGGTTTTGGACGAAAACTCATCTGTTACAAAAGGATTTCAATTTTTTAAACATATTTGAACTCAAGGACTTTTTCTGCATTCAATATGCACCATTCAAAGCCACATCATCACTTTTCAAACCTTTTCTGACTTCATTTGCTATTTTTCATGCATTTCATGATTTATTTTGAGCTAAAATGACCCTGAGATTGAAAACCACTGCAAATGAACTCTAAAATGGTTGAAAATCGGCATGGTATCATAATTTCACCCACGTAGCATGTGCTAAAAAGTTGAGAGGGTTACGGCAAAAACTGGATGCACTTCGTGTACGAACTGGACAATCTCTTTCGAAGTGTCAGGGTTTTGGACTAAAACTCTTCTGTTACAAAAGGATTTCAATTTTTTAAACATATTTGAACTCAAGACTTTTTATGCATTCAATATGCACCATTCAAAGCCACATCATCACTTTTCAAACCTTTTCTGACTTCATTTGCTATTTTTCATGCATTTCATGATTTATTTTGAGCTAAAATGACCCTGAGATTGAAAAGCACTGCAAATGAACTCTGAAATGGTTGAAAATCGGCATGGTATCATAATTTCACCCACGTAGCATGTGCTAAAAAGTTGAGAGGGTTACGGCAAAAACTGGATGCACTTCGTGTACGAACTGGACAATCTCTTTCGAAGTGTCAGGGTTTTGGACTAAAACTCTTCTGTTACAAAAGGATTTCAATTTTTTAAACATATTTGAACTCAAGACTTTTTCTGCATTCAATATGCACCATTCAAAGCCACATCATCACTTTTCAAACCTTTTCTGACTTCATTTGCTATTTTTCATGCATTTCATGATTTATTTTGAGCTAAAATGACCCTGAGATTGAAAAGCACTGCAAATGAACTCTAAAATGGTTGAAAATCGGCATGGTATCATAATTTCACCCACGTAGCATGTGCTAAAAAGTTGAGAGGGTTACGGCAAAAACTGGATGCACTTCGTGTACGAACTGGACAATCTCTTTCGAAGTGTCAGGGTTTTGGACGAAAACTCATCTGTTACAAAAGGATTTCAATTTTTTAAACATATTTGAACTCAAGGACTTTTTCTGCATTCAATATGCACCATTCAAAGCCACATCATCACTTTTCAAACCTTTTCTGACTTCATTTGCTATTTTTGATGCATTTCATGATTTATTTTGAGCTAAAATGACCCTGAGATTGAAAACCACTGCAAATGAACTCTAAAATGGTTGAAAATCGGCATGGTATCATAATTTCACCCACGTAGCATGTGCTAAAAAGTTGAGAGGGTTACGGCAAAAACTGGATGCACTTCGTGTACGAACTGGACAATCTCTTTCGAAGTGTCAGGGTTTTGGACTAAAACTCTTCTGTTACAAAAGGATTTCAATTTTTTAAACATATTTGAACTCAAGGACTTTTTCTGCATTCAATATGCACCATTCAAAGCCACATCATCACTTTTCAAACCTTTTCTGACTTCATTTGCTATTTTTCATGCATTTCATGATTTATTTTGAGCTAAAATGACCCTGAGATTGAAAAGCACTGCAAATGAACTCTGAAATGGTTGAAAATCGGCATGGTATCATAATTTCACCCACGTAGCATGTGCTAAAAAGTTGAGAGGGTTACGGCAAAAACTGGATGCACTTCGTGTACGAACTGGACAATCTCTTTCGAAGTGTCAGGGTTTTGGACTAAAACTCTTCTGTTACAAAAGGATTTCAATTTTTTAAACATATTTGAACTCAAGACTTTTTCTGCATTCAATATGCACCATTCAAAGCCACATCATCACTTTTCAAACCTTTTCTGACTTCATTTGCTATTTTTCATGCATTTCATGATTTATTTTGAGCTAAAATCTCCCTGAGATTGAAAAGCACTGCAAATGAACTCTGAAATGGTTGAAAATCGGCATGGTATCATAATTTCACCCACGTAGCATGTGCTAAAAAGTTGAGAGGGTTACGGCAAAAACTGGATGCACTTCGTGTACGAACTGGACAATCTCTTTCGAAGTGTTAGGGTTTTGGACGAAAACTCATCTGTTACAAAAGGATTTCAATTTTTTAAACATATTTGAACTCAAGACTTTTTATGCATTCAATATGCACCATTCAAAGCCACATCATCACTTTTCAAACCTTTTCTGACTTCATTTGCTATTTTTCATGCATTTCATGATTTATTTTGAGCTAAAATGACCCTGAGATTGAAAACCACTGCAAATGAACTCTAAAATGGTTGAAAATCGGCATGGTATCATAATTTCACTCACGTAGCATGTGCTAAAAAGTTGAGAGGGTTACGGCAAAAACTGGATGCACTTCGTGTACGAACTGGACAATCTCTTTCGAAGTGTCAGGGTTTTGGACTAAAACTCTTCTGTTACAAAAGGATTTCAATTTTTTAAACATATTTGAACTCAAGACTTTTTCTGCATTCAATATGCACCATTCAAAGCCACATCATCACTTTTCAAACCTTTTCTGACTTCATTTGCTATTTTTCATGCATTTCATGATTTATTTTGAGCTAAAATGACCCTGAGATTGAAAAGCACTGCAAATGAACTCTGAAATGGTTGAAAATCGTCATGGTATCATAATTTCACCCACGTAGCTTGTGCTAAAAAGTTGAGAGGGTTACGGCAAAAACTGGATGCACTTCGTGTACGAACTGGACAATCTCTTTCGAAGTGTCAGGGTTTTGGACGAAAACTCATCTGTTACAAAAGGATTTCAATTTTTTAAACATATTTGAACTCAAGGACTTTTTCTGCATTCAATATGCACCATTCAAAGCCACATCATCACTTTTCAAACCTTTTCTGACTTCATTTGCTATTTTTCATGCATTTCATGATTTATTTTGAGCTAAAATGACCCTGAGATTGAAAACCACTGCAAATGAACTCTAAAATGGTTGAAAATCGGCATGGTATCATAATTTCACCCACGTAGCATGTGCTAAAAAGTTGAGAGGGTTACGGCAAAAACTGGATGCACTTCGTGTACGAACTGGACAATCTCTTTCGAAGTGTCAGGGTTTTGGACTAAAACTCTTCTGTTACAAAAGGATTTCAATTTTTTAAACATATTTGAACTCAAGACTTTTTATGCATTCAATATGCACCATTCAAAGCCACATCATCACTTTTCAAACCTTTTCTGACTTCATTTGCTATTTTTCATGCATTTCATGATTTATTTTGAGCTAAAATGACCCTGAGATTGAAAACCACTGCAAATGAACTCTGAAATGGTTGAAAATCGGCATGGTATCATAATTTCACCCACGTAGCATGTGCTAAAAAGTTGAGAGGGTTACGGCAAAAACTGGATGCACTTCGTGTACGAACTGGACAATCTCTTTCGAAGTGTCAGGGTTTTGGACTAAAACTCTTCTGTTACAAAAGGATTTCAATTTTTTAAACATATTTGAACTCAAGACTTTTTCTGCATTCAATATGCACCATTCAAAGCCACATCATCACTTTTCAAACCTTTTCTGACTTCATTTGCTATTTTTCATGCATTTCATGATTTATTTTGAGCTAAAATGACCCTGAGATTGAAAAGCACTGCAAATGAACTCTGAAATGGTTGAAAATCGGCATGGTATCATAATTTCACCCACGTAGCATGTGCTAAAAAGTTGAGAGGGTTACGGCAAAAACTGGATGCACTTCGTGTACGAACTGGACAATCTCTTTCGAAGTGTCAGGGTTTTGGACGAAAACTCATCTGTTACAAAAGGATTTCAATTTTTTAAACATATTTGAACTCAAGGACTTTTTCTGCATTCAATATGCACCATTCAAAGCCACATCATCACTTTTCAAACCTTTTCTGACTTCATTTGCTATTTTTGATGCATTTCATGATTTATTTTGAGCTAAAATGACCCTGAGATTGAAAACCACTGCAAATGAACTCTAAAATGGTTGAAAATCGGCATGGTATCATAATTTCACCCACGTAGCATGTGCTAAAAAGTTGAGAGGGTTACGGCAAAAACTGGATGCACTTCGTGTACGAACTGGACAATCTCTTTCGAAGTGTCAGGGTTTTGGACTAAAACTCTTCTGTTACAAAAGGATTTCAATTTTTTAAACATATTTGAACTCAAGGACTTTTTCTGCATTCAATATGCACCATTCAAAGCCACATCATCACTTTTCAAACCTTTTCTGACTTCATTTGCTATTTTTCATGCATTTCATGATTTATTTTGAGCTAAAATGACCCTGAGATTGAAAAGCACTGCAAATGAACTCTAAAATGGTTGAAAATCGGCATGGTATCATAATTTCACCCACGTAGCATGTGCTAAAAAGTTGAGAGGGTTACGGCAAAAACTGGATGCACTTCGTGTACGAACTGGACAATCTCTTTCGAAGTGTCAGGGTTTTGGACTAAAACTCTTCTGTTACAAAAGGATTTCAATTTTTTAAACATATTTGAACTCAAGACTTTTTCTGCATTCAATATGCACCATTCAAAGCCACATCATCACTTTTCAAAGCTTTTCTGACTTCATTTGCTATTTTTCATGCATTTCATGATTTATTTTGAGCTAAAATGACCCTGAGATTGAAAAGCACTGCAAATGAACTCTAAAATGGTTGAAAATCGGCATGGTATCATAATTTCACCCACGTAGCATGTGCTAAAAAGTTGAGAGGGTTACGGCAAAAACTGGATGCACTTCGTGTACGAACTAGACAATCTCTTTCGAAGTGTCAGGGTTTTGGACTAAAACTCTTCTGTTACAAAAGGATTTCAATTTTTTAAACATATTTGAACTCAAGACTTTTTCTGCATTCAATATGCACCATTCAAAGCCACATCATCACTTTTCAAACCTTTTCTGACTTCATTTGCTATTTTTCATGCATTTCATGATTTATTTTGAGCTAAAATGACCCTGAGATTGAAAAGCACTGCAAATGAACTCTAAAATGGTTGAAAATCGGCATGGTATCATAATTTCACCCACGTAGCATGTGCTAAAAAGTTGAGAGGGTTACGGCAAAAACTGGATGCACTTCGTGTACGAACTGGACAATCTCTTTCGAAGTGTCAGGGTTTTGGACTAAAACTCTTCTGTTACAAAAGGATTTCAATTTTTTAAACATATTTGAACTCAAGACTTTTTCTGCATTCAATATGCACCATTCAAAGCCACATCATCACTTTTCAAACCTTTTCTGACTTCATTTGCTATTTTTCATGCATTTCATGATTTATTTTGAGCTAAAATGACCCTGAGATTGAAAAGCACTGCAAATGAACTCTGAAATGGTTGAAAATCGGCATGGTATCATAATTTCACCCACGTAGCATGTGCTAAAAAGTTGAGAGGGTTACGGCAAAAACTGGATGCACTTCGTGTACGAACTGGACAATCTCTTTCGAAGTGTCAGGGTTTTGGACTAAAACTCTTCTGTTACAAAAGGATTTCAATTTTTTAAACATATTTGAACTCAAGACTTTTTATGCATTCAATATGCACCATTCAAAGCCACATCATCACTTTTCAAACCTTTTCTGACTTCATTTGCTATTTTTCATGCATTTCATGATTTATTTTGAGCTAAAATGACCCTGAGATTGAAAAGCACTGCAAATGAACTCTGAAATGGTTGAAAATCGGCATGGTATCATAATTTCACCCACGTAGCATGTGCTAAAAAGTTGAGAGGGTTACGGCAAAAACTGGATGCACTTCGTGTACGAACTGGACAATCTCTTTCGAAGTGTCAGGGTTTTGGACTAAAACTCTTCTGTTACAAAAGGATTTCAATTTTTTAAACATATTTGAACTCAAGACTTTTTCTGCATTCAATATGCACCATTCAAAGCCACATCATCACTTTTCAAACCTTTTCTGACTTCATTTGCTATTTTTCATGCATTTCATGATTTATTTTGAGCTAAAATCTCCCTGAGATTGAAAAGCACTGCAAATGAACTCTGAAATGGTTGAAAATTGGCATGGTATCATAATTTCACCCACGTAGCATGTGCTAAAAAGTTGAGAGGGTTACGGCAAAAACTGGATGCACTTCGTGTACGAACTGGACAATCTCTTTCGAAGTGTTAGGGTTTTGGACGAAAACTCATCTGTTACAAAAGGATTTCAATTTTTTAAACATATTTGAACTCAAGACTTTTTCTGCATTCAATATGCACCATTCAAAGCCACATCATCACTTTTCAAAGCTTTTCTGACTTCATTTGCTATTTTTCATGCATTTCATGATTTATTTTGAGCTAAAATGACCCTGAGATTGAAAAGCACTGCAAATGAACTCTAAAATGGTTGAAAATCGGCATGGTATCATAATTTCACCCACGTAGCATGTGCTAAAAAGTTGAGAGGGTTACGGCAAAAACTGGATGCACTTCGTGTACGAACTGGACAATCTCTTTCGAAGTGTCAGGGTTTTGGACTAAAACTCTTCTGTTACAAAAGGATTTCAATTTTTTAAACATATTTGAACTCAAGACTTTTTCTGCATTCAATATGCACCATTCAAAGCCACATCATCACTTTTCAAAGATTTTCTGACTTCATTTGCTATTTTTCATGCATTTCATGATTTATTTTGAGCTAAAATGACCCTGAGATTGAAAAGCACTGCAAATGAACTCTAAAATGGTTGAAAATCGGCATGGTATCATAATTTCACCCACGTAGCATGTGCTAAAAAGTTGAGAGGGTTACGGCAAAAACTGGATGCACTTCGTGTACGAACTAGACAATCTCTTTCGAAGTGTCGGGGTTTTGCACTAAAACTCTTCTGTTACAAAAGGATTTCAATTTTTTAAACATATTTGAACTCAAGACTTTTTCTGCATTCAATATGCACCATTCAAAGCCACATCATCACTTTTCAAAGCTTTTCTGACTTCATTTGCTATTTTTCATGCATTTCATGATTTATTTTGAGCTAAAATGACCCTGAGATTGAAAAGCACTGCAAATGAACTCTAAAATGGTTGAAAATCGGCATGGTATCATAATTTCACCCACGTAGCATGTGCTAAAAAGTTGAGAGGGTTACGGCAAAAACTGGATGCACTTCGTGTACGAACTAGACAATCTCTATCGAAGTGTCAGGGTTTTGGACTAAAACTCTTCTGTTACAAAAGGATTTCAATTTTTTAAACATATTTGAACTCAAGACTTTTTCTGCATTCAATATGCACCATTCAAAGCCACATCATCACTTTTCAAACCTTTTCTGACTTCATTTGCTATTTTTCATGCATTTCATGATTTATTTTGAGCTAAAATGACCCTGAGATTGAAAAGCACTGCAAATGAACTCTAAAATGGTTGAAAATCGGCATGGTATCATAATTTCACCCACGTAGCATGTGCTAAAAAGTTGAGAGGGTTACGGCAAAAACTGGATGCACTTCGTGTACGAACTGGACAATCTCTTTCGAAGTGTCAGGGTTTTGGACTAAAACTCTTCTGTTACAAAAGGATTTCAATTTTTTAAACATATTTGAACTCAAGACTTTTTATGCATTCAATATGCACCATTCAAAGCCACATCATCACTTTTCAAACCTTTTCTGACTTCATTTGCTATTTTTCATGCATTTCATGATTTATTTTGAGCTAAAATGACCCTGAGATTGAAAAGCACTGCAAATGAACTCTGAAATGGTTGAAAATCGGCATGGTATCATAATTTCACCCACGTAGCATGTGCTAAAAAGTTGAGAGGGTTACGGCAAAAACTGGATGCACTTCGTGTACGAACTGGACAATCTCTTTCGAAGTGTCAGGGTTTTGGACTAAAACTCTTCTGTTACAAAAGGATTTCAATTTTTTAAACATATTTGAACTCAAGACTTTTTCTGCATTCAATATGCACCATTCAAAGCCACATCATCACTTTTCAAACCTTTTCTGACTTCATTTGCTATTTTTCATGCATTTCATGATTTATTTTGAGCTAAAATGACCCTGAGATTGAAAAGCACTGCAAATGAACTCTGAAATGGTTGAAAATCGGCATGGTATCATAATTTCACCCACGTAGCATGTGCTAAAAAGTTGAGAGGGTTACGGCAAAAACTGGATGCACTTCGTGTACGAACTGGACAATCTCTTTCGAAGTGTCAGGGTTTTGGACGAAAACTCTTCTGTTACAAAAGGATTTCAATTTTTTAAACATATTTGAACTCAAGACTTTTTCTGCATTCAATATGCACCATTCAAAGCCACATCATCAGTTTTCAAACCTTTTCTGACTTCATTTGCTATTTTTCATGCATTTCATGATTTATTTTGAGCTAAAATCTCCCTGAGATTGAAAAGCACTGCAAATGAACTCTAAAATGGTTGAAAATCGGCATGGTATCATAATTTCACCCACGTAGCATGTGCTAAAAAGTTGAGAGGGTTACGGCAAAAACTGGATGCACTTCGTGTACGAACTAGACAATCTCTTTCGAAGTGTCAGGGTTTTGGACTAAAACTCTTCTGTTACAAAAGGATTTCAATTTTTTAAACATATTTGAACTCAAGACTTTTTCTGCATTCAATATGCACCATTCAAAGCCACATCATCACTTTTCAAACCTTTTCTGACTTCATTTGCTATTTTTCATGCATTTCATGATTTATTTTGAGCTAAAATGACCCTGAGATTGAAAAGCACTGCAAATGAACTGTAAAATGGTTGAAAATCGGCATGGTATCATAATTTCACCCACGTAGCATGTGCTAAAAAGTTGAGAGGGTTACGGCAAAAACTGGATGCACTTCGTGTACGAACTAGACAATCTCTTTCGAAGTGTCAGGGTTTTGGACTAAAACTCTTCTGTTACAAAAGGATTTCAATTTTTTAAACATATTTGAACTCAAGACTTTTTCTGCATTCAATATGCACCATTCAAAGCCACATCATCACTTTTCAAACCTTTTCTGACTTCATTTGCTATTTTTCATGCATTTCATGATTTATTTTGAGCTAAAATGTCCCTGAGATTGAAAAGCACTGCAAATGAACTCTGAAATGGTTGAAAATTGGCATGGTATCATAATTTCACCCACGTAGCATGTGCTAAAAAGTTGAGAGGGTTACGGCAAAAACTGGATGCACTTCGTGTACGAACTGGACAATCTCTTTCGAAGTGTTAGGGTTTTGGACGAAAACTCATCTGTTACAAAAGGATTTCAATTTTTTAAACATATTTGAACTCAAGACTTTTTATGCATTCAATATGCACCATTCAAAGCCACATCATCACTTTTCAAACCTTTTCTGACTTCATTTGCTATTTTTCATGCATTTCATGAATTATTTTGAGCTAAAATGACCCTGAGATTGAAAAGCACTGCAAATGAACTCTAAAATGGTTGAAAATCGGCATGGTATCATAATTTCACCCACGTAGCATGTGCTAAAAAGTTGAGAGGGTTACGGCAAAAACTGGATGCACTTCGTGTACGAACTGGACAATCTCTTTCGAAGTGTTAGGGTTTTGGACGAAAACTCATCTGTTACAAAAGGATTTCAATTTTTTAAACATATTTGAACTCAAGACTTTTTATGCATTCAATATGCACCATTCAAAGCCACATCATCACTTTTCAAACCTTTTCTGACTTCATTTGCTATTTTTCATGCATTTCATGATTTATTTTGAGCTAAAATGACCCTGAGATTGAAAAGCACTGCAAATGAACTCTAAAATGGTTGAAAATCGGCATGGTATCATAATTTCACCCACGTAGCATGTGCTAAAAAGTTGAGAGGGTTACGGCAAAAACTGGATGCACTTCGTGTACGAACTGGACAATCTCTTTCGAAGTGTCAGGGTTTTGGACTAAAACTCTTCTGTTACAAAAGGATTTCAATTTTTTAAACATATTTGAACTCAAGACTTTTTCTGCATTCAATATGCACCATTCAAAGCCACATCATCACTTTTCAAAGATTTTCTGACTTCATTTGCTATTTTTCATGCATTTCATGATTTATTTTGAGCTAAAATGACCCTGAGATTGAAAAGCACTGCAAATGAACTCTAAAATGGTTGAAAATCGGCATGGTATCATAATTTCACCCACGTAGCATGTGCTAAAAAGTTGAGAGGGTTACGGCAAAAACTGGATGCACTTCGTGTACGAACTAGACAATCTCTTTCGAAGTGTCAGGGTTTTGCACTAAAACTCTTCTGTTACAAAAGGATTTCAATTTTTTAAACATATTTGAACTCAAGACTTTTTCTGCATTCAATATGCACCATTCAAAGCCACATCATCACTTTTCAAAGCTTTTCTGACTTCATTTGCTATTTTTCATGCATTTCATGATTTATTTTGAGCTAAAATGACCCTGAGATTGAAAAGCACTGCAAATGAACTCTAAAATGGTTGAAAATCGGCATGGTATCATAATTTCACCCACGTAGCATGTGCTAAAAAGTTGAGAGGGTTACGGCAAAAACTGGATGCACTTCGTGTACGAACTAGACAATCTCTTTCGAAGTGTCAGGGTTTTGGACTAAAACTCTTCTGTTACAAAAGGATTTCAATTTTTTAAACATATTTGAACTCAAGACTTTTTCTGCATTCAATATGCACCATTCAAAGCCACATCATCACTTTTCAAACCTTTTCTGACTTCATTTGCTATTTTTCATGCATTTCATGATTTATTTTGAGCTAAAATGACCCTGAGATTGAAAAGCACTGCAAATGAACTCTAAAATGGTTGAAAATCGGCATGGTATCATAATTTCACCCACGTAGCATGTGCTAAAAAGTTGAGAGGGTTACGGCAAAAACTGGATGCACTTCGTGTACGAACTGGACAATCTCTTTCGAAGTGTCAGGGTTTTGGACTAAAACTCTTCTGTTACAAAAGGATTTCAATTTTTTAAACATATTTGAACTCAAGACTTTTTATGCATTCAATATGCACCATTCAAAGCCACATCATCACTTTTCAAACCTTTTCTGACTTCATTTGCTATTTTTCATGCATTTCATGATTTATTTTGAGCTAAAATGACCCTGAGATTGAAAAGCACTGCAAATGAACTCTGAAATGGTTGAAAATCGGCATGGTATCATAATTTCACCCACGTAGCATGTGCTAAAAAGTTGAGAGGGTTACGGCAAAAACTGGATGCACTTCGTGTACGAACTGGACAATCTCTTTCGAAGTGTCAGGGTTTTGGACTAAAACTCTTCTGTTACAAAAGGATTTCAATTTTTTAAACATATTTGAACTCAAGACTTTTTCTGCATTCAATATGCACCATTCAAAGCCACATCATCACTTTTCAAACCTTTTCTGACTTCATTTGCTATTTTTCATGCATTTCATGATTTATTTTGAGCTAAAATGACCCTGAGATTGAAAAGCACTGCAAATGAACTCTGAAATGGTTGAAAATCGGCATGGTATCATAATTTCACCCACGTAGCATGTGCTAAAAAGTTGAGAGGGTTACGGCAAAAACTGGATGCACTTCGTGTACGAACTGGACAATCTCTTTCGAAGTGTCAGGGTTTTGGACGAAAACTCTTCTGTTACAAAAGGATTTCAATTTTTTAAACATATTTGAACTCAAGACTTTTTCTGCATTCAATATGCACCATTCAAAGCCACATCATCAGTTTTCAAACCTTTTCTGACTTCATTTGCTATTTTTCATGCATTTCATGATTTATTTTGAGCTAAAATCTCCCTGAGATTGAAAAGCACTGCAAATGAACTCTAAAATGGTTGAAAATCGGCATGGTATCATAATTTCACCCACGTAGCATGTGCTAAAAAGTTGAGAGGGTTACGGCAAAAACTGGATGCACTTCGTGTACGAACTAGACAATCTCTTTCGAAGTGTCAGGGTTTTGGACTAAAACTCTTCTGTTACAAAAGGATTTCAATTTTTTAAACATATTTGAACTCAAGACTTTTTCTGCATTCAATATGCACCATTCAAAGCCACATCATCACTTTTCAAACCTTTTCTGACTTCATTTGCTATTTTTCATGCATTTCATGATTTATTTTGAGCTAAAATGACCCTGAGATTGAAAAGCACTGCAAATGAACTCTAAAATGGTTGAAAATCGGCATGGTATCATAATTTCACCCACGTAGCATGTGCTAAAAAGTTGAGAGGGTTACGGCAAAAACTGGATGCACTTCGTGTACGAACTAGACAATCTCTTTCGAAGTGTCAGGGTTTTGGACTAAAACTCTTCTGTTACAAAAGGATTTCAATTTTTTAAACATATTTGAACTCAAGACTTTTTCTGCATTCAATATGCACCATTCAAAGCCACATCATCACTTTTCAAACCTTTTCTGACTTCATTTGCTATTTTTCATGCATTTCATGATTTATTTTGAGCTAAAATGTCCCTGAGATTGAAAAGCACTGCAAATGAACTCTGAAATGGTTGAAAATTGGCATGGTATCATAATTTCACCCACGTAGCATGTGCTAAAAAGTTGAGAGGGTTACGGCAAAAACTGGATGCACTTCGTGTACGAACTGGACAATCTCTTTCGAAGTGTTAGGGTTTTGGACGAAAACTCATCTGTTACAAAAGGATTTCAATTTTTTAAACATATTTGAACTCAAGACTTTTTATGCATTCAATATGCACCATTCAAAGCCACATCATTACTTTTCAAACCTTTTCTGACTTCATTTGCTATTTTTCATGCATTTCATGAATTATTTTGAGCTAAAATGACCCTGAGATTGAAAAGCACTGCAAATGAACTCTAAAATGGTTGAAAATCGGCATGGTATCATAATTTCACCCACGTAGCATGTGCTAAAAAGTTGAGAGGGTTACGGCAAAAACTGGATGCACTTCGTGTACGAACTGGACAATCTCTTTCGAAGTGTCAGGGTTTTGGACTAAAACTCTTCTGTTACAAAAGGATTTCAATTTTTTAAACATATTTGAACTCAAGACTTTTTATGCATTCAATATGCACCATTCAAAGCCACATCATCACTTTTCAAACCTTTTCTGACTTCATTTGCTATTTTTCATGCATTTCATGATTTATTTTGAGCTAAAATGACACTGAGATTGAAAAGCACTGCAAATGAACTTTAAAATGGTTGAAAATCGGCATGGTATCATAATTTCACCCACGTAGCATGTGCTAAAAAGTTGAGAGGGTTACGGCAAAAACTGGATGCACTTCGTGTACGAACTGGACAATCTCTTTCGAAGTGTCAGGGTTTTGACTAAAACTCTTCTGTTACAAAAGGATTTCAATTTTTTAAACATATTTGAACTCAAGACTTTTTCTGCATTCAATATGCACCATTCAAAGCCACATCATCACTTTTCAAACCTTTTCTGACTTCATTTGCTATTTTTCATGCATTTCATGATTTATTTTGAGCTAAAATCTCCCTGAGATTGAAAAGCACTGCAAATGAACTCTAAAATGGTTGAAAATCGGCATGGTATCATAATTTCACCCACGTAGCATGTGCTAAAAAGTTGAGAGGGTTACGGCAAAAACTGGATGCACTTCGTGTACGAACTAGACAATCTCTTTCGAAGTGTCAGGGTTTTGGACGAAAACTCTTCTGTTACAAAAGGATTTCAATTTTTTAAACATATTTGAACTCAAGACTTTTTCTGCATTCAATATGCACCATTCAAAGCCACATCATCAGTTTTCAAACCTTTTCTGACTTCATTTGCTATTTTTCATGCATTTCATGATTTATTTTGAGCTAAAATCTCCCTGAGATTGAAAAGCACTGCAAATGAACTCTAAAATGGTTGAAAATCGGCATGGTATCATAATTTCACCCACGTAGCATGTGCTAAAAAGTTGAGAGGGTTACGGCAAAAACTGGATGCACTTCGTGTACGAACTAGACAATCTCTTTCGAAGTGTCAGGGTTTTGGACTAAAACTCTTCTGTTACAAAAGGATTTCAATTTTTTAAACATATTTGAACTCAAGACTTTTTCTGCATTCAATATGCACCATTCAAAGCCACATCATCACTTTTCAAACCTTTTCTGACTTCATTTGCTATTTTTCATGCATTTCATGATTTATTTTGAGCTAAAATGACCCTGAGATTGAAAAGCACTGCAAATGAACTCTAAAATGGTTGAAAATCGGCATGGTATCATAATTTCACCCACGTAGCATGTGCTAAAAAGTTGAGAGGGTTACGGCAAAAACTGGATGCACTTCGTGTACGAACTAGACAATCTCTTTCGAAGTGTCAGGGTTTTGGACTAAAACTCTTCTGTTACAAAAGGATTTCAATTTTTTAAACATATTTGAACTCAAGACTTTTTCTGCATTCAATATGCACCATTCAAAGCCACATCATCACTTTTCAAACCTTTTCTGACTTCATTTGCTATTTTTCATGCATTTCATGATTTATTTTGAGCTAAAATGTCCCTGAGATTGAAAAGCACTGCAAATGAACTCTGAAATGGTTGAAAATTGGCATGGTATCATAATTTCACCCACGTAGCATGTGCTAAAAAGTTGAGAGGGTTACGGCAAAAACTGGATGCACTTCGTGTACGAACTGGACAATCTCTTTCGAAGTGTTAGGGTTTTGGACGAAAACTCATCTGTTACAAAAGGATTTCAATTTTTTAAACATATTTGAACTCAAGACTTTTTATGCATTCAATATGCACCATTCAAAGCCACATCATCACTTTTCAAACCTTTTCTGACTTCATTTGCTATTTTTCATGCATTTCATGAATTATTTTGAGCTAAAATGACCCTGAGATTGAAAAGCACTGCAAATGAACTCTAAAATGGTTGAAAATCGGCATGGTATCATAATTTCACCCACGTAGCATGTGCTAAAAAGTTGAGAGGGTTACGGCAAAAACTGGATGCACTTCGTGTACGAACTGGACAATCTCTTTCGAAGTGTCAGGGTTTTGGACTAAAACTCTTCTGTTACAAAAGGATTTCAATTTTTTAAACATATTTGAACTCAAGACTTTTTATGCATTCAATATGCACCATTCAAAGCCACATCATCACTTTTCAAACCTTTTCTGACTTCATTTGCTATTTTTCATGCATTTCATGATTTATTTTGAGCTAAAATGACACTGAGATTGAAAAGCACTGCAAATGAACTTTAAAATGGTTGAAAATCGGCATGGTATCATAATTTCACCCACGTAGCATGTGCTAAAAAGTTGAGAGGGTTACGGCAAAAACTGGATGCACTTCGTGTACGAACTGGACAATCTCTTTCGAAGTGTCAGGGTTTTGACTAAAACTCTTCTGTTACAAAAGGATTTCAATTTTTTAAACATATTTGAACTCAAGACTTTTTCTGCATTCAATATGCACCATTCAAAGCCACATCATCACTTTTCAAACCTTTTCTGACTTCATTTGCTATTTTTCATGCATTTCATGATTTATTTTGAGCTAAAATCTCCCTGAGATTGAAAAGCACTGCAAATGAACTCTAAAATGGTTGAAAATCGGCATGGTATCATAATTTCACCCACGTAGCATGTGCTAAAAAGTTGAGAGGGTTACGGCAAAAACTGGATGCACTTCGTGTACGAACTAGACAATCTCTTTCGAAGTGTCAGGGTTTTGGACTAAAACTCTTCTGTTACAAAAGGATTTCAATTTTTTAAACATATTTGAACTCAAGACTTTTTCTGCATTCAATATGCACCATTCAAAGCCACATCATCACTTTTCAAACCTTTTCTGACTTCATTTGCTATTTTTCATGCATTTCATGATTTATTTTGAGCTAAAATGACCCTGAGATTAAAAAGCACTGCAAATGAACTCTAAAATGGTTGAAAATCGGCATGGTATCATAATTTCACCCACGTAGCATGTGCTAAAAAGTTGAGAGGGTTACGGCAAAAACTGGATGCACTTCGTGTACGAACTAGACAATCTCTTTCGAAGTGTCAGGGTTTTGGACTAAAACTCTTCTGTTACAAAAGGATTTCAATTTTTTAAACATATTTGAACTCAAGACTTTTTCTGCATTCAATATGCACCATTCAAAGCCACATCATCACTTTTCAAACCTTTTCTGACTTCATTTGCTATTTTTCATGCATTTCATGATTTATTTTGAGCTAAAATGTCCCTGAGATTGAAAAGCACTGCAAATGAACTCTGAAATGGTTGAAAATTGGCATGGTATCATAATTTCACCCACGTAGCATGTGCTAAAAAGTTGAGAGGGTTACGGCAAAAACTGGATGCACTTCGTGTACGAACTGGACAATCTCTTTCGAAGTGTTAGGGTTTTGGACGAAAACTCATCTGTTACAAAAGGATTTCAATTTTTTAAACATATTTGAACTCAAGACTTTTTATGCATTCAATATGCACCATTCAAAGCCACATCATCACTTTTCAAACCTTTTCTGACTTCATTTGCTATTTTTCATGCATTTCATGAATTATTTTGAGCTAAAATGACCCTGAGATTGAAAAGCACTGCAAATGAACTCTAAAATGGTTGAAAATCGGCATGGTATCATAATTTCACCCACGTAGCATGTGCTAAAAAGTTGAGAGGGTTACGGCAAAAACTGGATGCACTTCGTGTACGAACTGGACAATCTCTTTCGAAGTGTCAGGGTTTTGGACTAAAACTCTTCTGTTACAAAAGGATTTCAATTTTTTAAACATATTTGAACTCAAGACTTTTTATGCATTCAATATGCACCATTCAAAGCCACATCATCACTTTTCAAACCTTTTCTGACTTCATTTGCTATTTTTCATGCATTTCATGATTTATTTTGAGCTAAAATGACACTGAGATTGAAAAGCACTGCAAATGAACTTTAAAATGGTTGAAAATCGGCATGGTATCATAATTTCACCCACGTAGCATGTGCTAAAAAGTTGAGAGGGTTACGGCAAAAACTGGATGCACTTCGTGTACGAACTGGACAATCTCTTTCGAAGTGTCAGGGTTTTGACTAAAACTCTTCTGTTACAAAAGGATTTCAATTTTTTAAACATATTTGAACTCAAGACTTTTTCTGCATTCAATATGCACCATTCAAAGCCACATCATCACTTTTCAAACCTTTTCTGACTTCATTTGCTATTTTTCATGCATTTCATGATTTATTTTGAGCTAAAATGACCCTGAGATTGAAAAGCACTGCAAATGAACTCTAAAATGGTTGAAAATCGGCATGGTATCATAATTTCACCCACGTAGCATGTGCTAAAAAGTTGAGAGGGTTACGGCAAAAACTGGATGCACTTCGTGTACGAACTGGACAATCTCTTTCGAAGTGTCAGGGTTTTGGACTAAAACTCTTCTGTTACAAAAGGATTTCAATTTTTTAAACATATTTGAACTCAAGACTTTTTCTGCATTCAATATGCACCATTCAAAGCCACATCATCACTTTTCAAACCTTTTCTTACTTCATTTGCTATTTTTCATGCATTTCATGATTTATTTTGAGCTAAAATGACCCTGAGATTGAAAAGCACTGCAAATGAACTCTGAAATGGTTGAAAATTGGCATGGTATCATAATTTCACCCACGTAGCATGTGCTAAAAAGTTGAGAGGGTTACGGCAAAAACTGGATGCACTTCGTGTACGAACTGGACAATCTCTTTCGAAGTGTCAGGGTTTTGGACGAAAACTCATCTGTTACAAAAGGATTTCAATTTTTTAAACATATTTGAACTCAAGACTTTTTATGCATTCAATATGCACCATTCAAAGCCACATCATCACTTTTCAAACCTTTTCTGACTTCATTTGCTATTTTTCATGCATTTCATGATTTATTTTGAGCTAAAATGACCCTGAGATTGAAAAGCACTGCAAATGAACTCTGAAATGGTTGAAAATCGGCATGTATCATAATTTCACCCACGTAGCATGTGCTAAAAAGTTGAGAGGGTTACGGCAAAAACTGGATGCACTTCGTGTACGAACTGGACAATCTCTTTCGAAGTGTCAGGGTTTTGGACTAAAACTCATCTGTTACAAAAGGATTTCAATTTTTTAAACATATTTGAACTCAAGACTTTTTATGCATTCAATATGCACCATTCAAAGCCACATCATCACTTTTCAAACCTTTTCTGACTTCATTTGCTATTTTTCATGCATTTCATGATTTATTTTGAGCTAAAATCTCCCTGAGATTGAAAAGCACTGCAAATGAACTCTGAAATGGTTGAAAATCGGCATGGTATCATAATTTCACCCACGTAGCATGTGCTAAAAAGTTGAGAGGGTTACGGCAAAAACTGGATGCACTTCGTGTACGAACTGGACAATCTCTTTCGAAGTGTTAGGGTTTTGGACGAAAACTCTTCTGTTACAAAAGGATTTCAATTTTTTAAACATATTTGAACTCAAGACTTTTTCTGCATTCAATATGCACCATTCAAAGACACATCATCACTTTTCAAACCTTTTCTGACTTCATTTGCTATTTTTCATGCATTTCATGATTTATTTTGAGCTAAAATGACCCTGAGATTGAAAAGCACTGCAAATGAACTTTAAAATGGTTGAAAATCGGCATGGTATCATAATTTCACCCACGTAGCATGTGCTAAAAAGTTGAGAGGGTTACGGCAAAAACTGGATGTACTTCGTGTACGAACTAGACAATCTCTTTCGAAGTGTCAGGGTTTTGGACTAAAACTCTTCTGTTACAAAAGGATTTCAATTTTTTAAACATATTTGAACTCAAGACTTTTTCTGCATTCAATATGCACCATGCAAAGCCACATCATCACTTTTCAAACCTTTTCTGACTTCATTTGCTATTTTTCATGCATTTCATGATTTATTTTGAGCTAAAATGACCTTGAGATTGAAAAGCACTGCAAATGAACTCTAAAATGGTTGAAAATCGGCATGGTATCATAATTTCACCCACGTAGCATGTGCTAAAAAGTTGAGAGGGTTACGGCAAAAACTGGATGCACTTCGTGTACGAACTGGACAATCTCTTTCGAAGTGTCAGGGTTTTGGACTAAAACTCTTCTGTTACAAAAGGATTTCAATTTCTTAAACATATTTGAACTCAAGACTTTTTCTGCATTCAATATGCACCATTCAAAGCCACATCATCACTTTTCAAACCTTTTCTGACTTCATTTGCTATTTTTCATGCATTTCATGATTTATTTTGAGCTAAAATGACCTTGAGATTGAAAAGCACTGCAAATGAACTCTGAAATGGTTGAAAATCGGCATGGTATCATAATTTCACCCACGTAGCATGTGCTAAAAAGTTGAGAGGGTTACGGCAAAAACTGGATGCACTTTGTGTACGAACTGGACAATCTCTTTCGAAGTGTCAGGGTTTTGGACTAAAACTCTTCTGTTACAAAAGGATTTCAATTTCTTAAACATATTTGAACTCAAGACTTTTTCTGCATTCAATATGCACCATTCAAAGCCACATCATCACTTTTCAAACCTTTTCTGACTTCATTTGCTATTTTTCATGCATTTCATGATTTATTTTGAGCTAAAATGACCCTGAGATTGAAAAGCACTGCAAATGAACTCTGAAATGGTTGAAAATCGGCATGGTATCATAATTTCACCCACGTAGCATGTGCTAAAAAGTTGAGAGGGTTACGGCAAAAACTGGATGCACTTTGTGTACGAACTGGACAATCTCTTTCGAAGTGTCAGGGTTTTGGACTAAAACTCTTCTGTTACAAAAGGATTTCAATTTTTTAAACATATTTGAACTCAAGACTTTTTCTGCATTCAATATGCACCATTCAAAGCCACATCATCACTTTTCAAACCTTTTCTGACTTCATTTGCTATTTTTCATGCATTTCATGATTTATTTTGAGCTAAAATGACCCTGAGATTGAAAAGCACTGCAAATGAACTCTAAAATGGTTGAAAATCGGCATGGTATCATAATTTCACCCACGTAGCATGTGCTAAAAAGTTGAGAGGGTTACGGCAAAAACTGGATGCACTTCGTGTACGAACTGGACAATCTCTTTCGAAGTGTCAGGGTTTTGGACTAAAACTCTTCTGTTACAAAAGGATTTCAATTTCTTAAACATATTTGAACTCAAGACTTTTTCTGCATTCAATATGCACCATTCAAAGACACATCATCACTTTTCAAACCTTTTCTGACTTCATTTGCTATTTTTCATGCATCTCATGATTTATTTTGAGCTAAAATGACCCTGAGATTGAAAAGCACTGCAAATGAACTTTAAAATGGTTGAAAATCGGCATGGTATCATAATTTCACCCACGTAGCATGTGCTAAAAAGTTGAGAGGGTTACGGCAAAAACTGGATGTACTTCGTGTACGAACTAGACAATCTCTTTCGAAGTGTCAGGGTTTTGGACTAAAACTCTTCTGTTACAAAAGGATTTCAATTTTTTAAACATATTTGAACTCAAGACTTTTTCTGCATTCAATATGCACCATTCAAAGCCACATCATCACTTTTCAAACCTTTTCTGACTTCATTTGCTATTTTTCATGCATTTCATGATTTATTTTGAGCTAAAATGACCTTGAGATTGAAAAGCACTGCAAATGAACTCTAAAATGGTTGAAAATCGGCATGGTATCATAATTTCACCCACGTAGCATGTGCTAAAAAGTTGAGAGGGTTACGGCAAAAACTGGCTGCACTTCGTGTACGAACTGGACAATCTCTTTCGAAGTGTCAGGGTTTTGGACTAAAACTCTTCTGTTACAAAAGGATTTCAATTTCTTAAACATATTTGAACTCAAGACTTTTTCTGCATTCAATATGCACCATTCAAAGCCACATCATCACTTTTCAAACCTTTTCTGACTTCATTTGCTATTTTTCATGCATTTCATGATTTATTTTGAGCTAAAATGACCTTGAGATTGAAAAGCACTGCAAATGAACTCTGAAATGGTTGAAAATCGGCATGGTATCATAATTTCACCCACGTAGCATGTGCTAAAAAGTTGAGAGGGTTACGGCAAAAACTGGATGCACTTTGTGTACGAACTGGACAATCTCTTTCGAAGTGTCAGGGTTTTGGACTAAAACTCTTCTGTTACAAAAGGATTTCAATTTCTTAAACATATTTGAACTCAAGACTTTTTCTGCATTCAATATGCACCATTCAAAGACACATCATCACTTTTCAAACCTTTTCTGACTTCATTTGCTATTTTTCATGCATCTCATGATTTATTTTGAGCTAAAATGACCCTGAGATTGAAAAGCACTGCAAATGAACTTTAAAATGGTTGAAAATCGGCATGGTATCATAATTTCACCCACGTAGCATGTGCTAAAAAGTTGAGAGGGTTACGGCAAAAACTGGATGTACTTCGTGTACGAACTAGACAATCTCTTTCGAAGTGTCAGGGTTTTGGACTAAAACTCTTCTGTTACAAAAGGATTTCAATTTCTTAAACATATTTGAACTCAAGACTTTTTCTGCATTCAATATGCACCATTCAAAGCCACATCATCACTTTTCAAACCTTTTCTGACTTCATTTGCTATTTTTCATGCATTTCATGATTTATTTTGAGCTAAAATGACCCTGAGATTGAAAAGCACTGCAAATGAACTCTGAAATGGTTGAAAATCGGCATGGTATCATAATTTCACCCACGTAGCATGTGCTAAAAAGTTGAGAGGGTTACGGCAAAAACTGGATGCACTTCGTGTACGAACTAGACAATCTCTTTCGAAGTGTCAGGGTTTTGGACTAAAACTCTTCTGTTACAAAAGGATTTCAATTTTTTAAACATATTTGAACTCAAGACTTTTTCTGCATTCAATATGCACCATTCAAAGCCACATCATCACTTTTCAAACCTTTTCTGACTTCATTTGCTATTTTTCATGCATTTCATGATTTATTTTGAGCTAAAATGACCCTGAGATTGAAAAGCACTGCAAATGAACTCTAAAATGGTTGAAAATCGGCATGGTATCATAATTTCACCCACGTAGCATGTGCTAAAAAGTTGAGAGGGTTACGGCAAAAACTGGATGCACTTCGTGTACGAACTAGACAATCTCTTTCGAAGTGTCAGGGTTTTGGACTAAAACTCTTCTGTTACAAAAGGATTTCAATTTTTTAAACATATTTGAACTCAAGACTTTTTCTGCATTCAATATGCACCATTCAAAGCCACATCATCACTTTTCAAACCTTTTCTGACTTCATTTGCTATTTTTCATGCATTTCATGATTTATTTTGAGCTAAAATGTCCCTGAGATTGAAAAGCACTGCAAATGAACTCTGAAATGGTTGAAAATTGGCATGGTATCATAATTTCACCCACGTAGCATGTGCTAAAAAGTTGAGAGGGTTACGGCAAAAACTGGATGCACTTCGTGTACGAACTGGACAATCTCTTTCGAAGTGTTAGGGTTTTGGACGAAAACTCATCTGTTACAAAAGGATTTCAATTTTTTAAACATATTTGAACTCAAGACTTTTTATGCATTCAATATGCACCATTCAAAGCCACATCATCACTTTTCAAACCTTTTCTGACTTCATTTGCTATTTTTCATGCATTTCATGAATTATTTTGAGCTAAAATGACCCTGAGATTGAAAAGCACTGCAAATGAACTCTAAAATGGTTGAAAATCGGCATGGTATCATAATTTCACCCACGTAGCATGTGCTAAAAAGTTGAGAGGGTTACGGCAAAAACTGGATGCACTTCGTGTACGAACTGGACAATCTCTTTCGAAGTGTCAGGGTTTTGGACTAAAACTCTTCTGTTACAAAAGGATTTCAATTTTTTAAACATATTTGAACTCAAGACTTTTTATGCATTCAATATGCACCATTCAAAGCCACATCATCACTTTTCAAACCTTTTCTGACTTCATTTGCTATTTTTCATGCATTTCATGATTTATTTTGAGCTAAAATGACACTGAGATTGAAAAGCACTGCAAATGAACTTTAAAATGGTTGAAAATCGGCATGGTATCATAATTTCACCCACGTAGCATGTGCTAAAAAGTTGAGAGGGTTACGGCAAAAACTGGATGCACTTCGTGTACGAACTGGACAATCTCTTTCGAAGTGTCAGGGTTTTGACTAAAACTCTTCTGTTACAAAAGGATTTCAATTTTTTAAACATATTTGAACTCAAGACTTTTTCTGCATTCAATATGCACCATTCAAAGCCACATCATCACTTTTCAAACCTTTTCTGACTTCATTTGCTATTTTTCATGCATTTCATGATTTATTTTGAGCTAAAATGACCCTGAGATTGAAAAGCACTGCAAATGAACTCTAAAATGGTTGAAAATCGGCATGGTATCATAATTTCACCCACGTAGCATGTGCTAAAAAGTTGAGAGGGTTACGGCAAAAACTGGATGCACTTCGTGTACGAACTGGACAATCTCTTTCGAAGTGTCAGGGTTTTGGACTAAAACTCTTCTGTTACAAAAGGATTTCAATTTTTTAAACATATTTGAACTCAAGACTTTTTCTGCATTCAATATGCACCATTCAAAGCCACATCATCACTTTTCAAACCTTTTCTGACTTCATTTGCTATTTTTCATGCATTTCATGATTTATTTTGAGCTAAAATGACCTTGAGATTGAAAAGCACTGCAAATGAACTCTAAAATGGTTGAAAATCGGCATGGTATCATAATTTCACCCACGTAGCATGTGCTAAAAAGTTGAGAGGGTTACGGCAAAAACTGGATGCACTTCGTGTACGAACTGGACAATCTCTTTCGAAGTGTTAGGGTTTTGGACGAAAACTCTTCTGTTACAAAAGGATTTCAATTTTTTAAACATATTTGAACTCAAGACTTTTTCTGCATTCAATATGCACCATTCAAAGACACATCATCACTTTTCAAACCTTTTCTGGCTTCATTTGCTATTTTTCATGCATTTCATGATTTATTTTGAGCTAAAATGACCCTGAGATTGAAAAGCACTGCAAATGAACTTTAAAATGGTTGAAAATCGGCATGGTATCATAATTTCACCCACGTAGCATGTGCTAAAAAGTTGAGAGGGTTACGGCAAAAACTGGATGTACTTCGTGTACGAACTAGACAATCTCTTTCGAAGTGTCAGGGTTTTGGACTAAAACTCTTCTGTTACAAAAGGATTTCAATTTTTTAAACATATTTGAACTCAAGACTTTTTCTGCATTCAATATGCACCATGCAAAGCCACATCATCACTTTTCAAACCTTTTCTGACTTCATTTGCTATTTTTCATGCATTTCATGATTTATTTTGAGCTAAAATGACCTTGAGATTGAAAAGCACTGCAAATGAACTCTAAAATGGTTGAAAATCGGCATGGTATCATAATTTCACCCACGTAGCATGTGCTAAAAAGTTGAGAGGGTTACGGCAAAAACTGGATGCACTTCGTGTACGAACTGGACAATCTCTTTCGAAGTGTCAGGGTTTTGGACTAAAACTCTTCTGTTACAAAAGGATTTCAATTTCTTAAACATATTTGAACTCAAGACTTTTTCTGCATTCAATATGCACCATTCAAAGCCACATCATCACTTTTCAAACCTTTTCTGACTTCATTTGCTATTTTTCATGCATTTCATGATTTATTTTGAGCTAAAATGACCTTGAGATTGAAAAGCACTGCAAATGAACTCTGAAATGGTTGAAAATCGGCATGGTATCATAATTTCACCCACGTAGCATGTGCTAAAAAGTTGAGAGGGTTACGGCAAAAACTGGATGCACTTTGTGTACGAACTGGACAATCTCTTTCGAAGTGTCAGGGTTTTGGACTAAAACTCTTCTGTTACAAAAGGATTTCAATTTCTTAAACATATTTGAACTCAAGACTTTTTCTGCATTCAATATGCAACATTCAAAGCCACATCATCACTTTTCAAACCTTTTCTGACTTCATTTGCTATTTTTCATGCATTTCATGATTTATTTTGAGCTAAATTGACCCTGAGATTGAAAAGCACTGCAAATGAACTCTGAAATGGTTGAAAATCGGCATGGTATCATAATTTCACCCACGTAGCATGTGCTAAAAAGTTGAGAGGCTTACGGCAAAAACTGGATGCACTTTGTGTACGAACTGGACAATCTCTTTCGAAGTGTCAGGGTTTTGGACTAAAACTCTTCTGTTACAAAAGGATTTCAATTTTTTAAACATATTTGAACTCAAGACTTTTTCTGCATTCAATATGCACCATTCAAAGCCACATCATCACTTTTCAAACCTTTTCTGACTTCATTTGCTATTTTTCATGCATTTCATGATTTATTTTGAGCTAAAATGACCTTGAGATTGAAAAGCACTGCAAATGAACTCTAAAATGGTTGAAAATCGGCATGGTATCATAATTTCACCCACGTAGCATGTGCTAAAAAGTTGAGAGGGTTACGGCAAAAACTGGATGCACTTCGTGTACGAACTGGACAATCTCTTTCGAAGTGTCAGGGTTTTGGACTAAAACTCTTCTGTTACAAAAGGATTTCAATTTCTTAAACATATTTGAACTCAAGACTTTTTCTGCATTCAATATGCACCATTCAAACCCACATCATCACTTTTCAAACCTTTTCTGACTTCATTTGCTATTTTTCATGCATTTCATGATTTATTTTGAGCTAAAATGACCTTGAGATTGAAAAGCACTGCAAATGAACTCTGAAATGGTTGAAAATCGGCATGGTATCATAATTTCACCCACGTAGCATGTGCTAAAAAGTTGAGAGGGTTACGGCAAAAACTGGATGCACTTTGTGTACGAACTGGACAATCTCTTTCGAAGTGTCAGGGTTTTGGACTAAAACTCTTCTGTTACAAAAGGATTTCAATTTCTTAAACATATTTGAACTCAAGACTTTTTCTGCATTCAATATGCACCATTCAAAGACACATCATCACTTTTCAAACCTTTTCTGACTTCATTTGCTATTTTTCATGCATCTCATGATTTATTTTGAGCTAAAATGACCCTGAGATTGAAAAGCACTGCAAATGAACTTTAAAATGGTTGAAAATCGGCATGGTATCATAATTTCACCCACGTAGCATGTGCTAAAAAGTTGAGAGGGTTACGGCAAAAACTGGATGTACTTCGTGTACGAACTAGACAATCTCTTTCGAAGTGTCAGGGTTTTGGACTAAAACTCTTCTGTTACAAAAGGATTTCAATTTTTTAAACATATTTGAACTCAAGACTTTTTCTGCATTCAATATGCACCATTCAAAGCCACATCATCACTTTTCAAACCTTTTCTGACTTCATTTGCTATTTTTCATGCATTTCATGATTTATTTTGAGCTAAAATGACCTTGAGATTGAAAAGCACTGCAAATGAACTCTAAAATGGTTGAAAATCGGCATGGTATCATAATTTCACCCACGTAGCATGTGCTAAAAAGTTGAGAGGGTTACGGCAAAAACTGGCTGCACTTCGTGTACGAACTGGACAATCTCTTTCGAAGTGTCAGGGTTTTGGACTAAAACTCTTCTGTTACAAAAGGATTTCAATTTCTTAAACATATTTGAACTCAAGACTTTTTCTGCATTCAATATGCACCATTCAAAGCCACATCATCACTTTTCAAACCTTTTCTGACTTCATTTGCTATTTTTCATGCATTTCATGATTTATTTTGAGCTAAAATGACCTTGAGATTGAAAAGCACTGCAAATGAACTCTGAAATGGTTGAAAATCGGCATGGTATCATAATTTCACCCACGTAGCATGTGCTAAAAAGTTGAGAGGGTTACGGCAAAAACTGGATGCACTTTGTGTACGAACTGGACAATCTCTTTCGAAGTGTCAGGGTTTTGGACTAAAACTCTTCTGTTACAAAAGGATTTCAATTTCTTAAACATATTTGAACTCAAGACTTTTTCTGCATTCAATATGCACCATTCAAAGCCACATCATCACTTTTCAAACCTTTTCTGACTTCATTTGCTATTTTTCATGCATTTCATGATTTATTTTGAGCTAAAATGACCCTGAGATTGAAAAGCACTGCAAATGAACTCTGAAATGGTTGAAAATCGGCATGGTATCATAATTTCACCCACGTAGCATGTGCTAAAAAGTTGAGAGGGTTACGGCAAAAACTGGATGCACTTCGTGTACGAACTAGACAATCTCTTTCGAAGTGTCAGGGTTTTGGACTAAAACTCTTCTGTTACAAAAGGATTTCAATTTTTTAAACATATTTGAACTCAAGACTTTTTCTGCATTCAATATGCACCATTCAAAGCCACATCATCACTTTTCAAACCTTTTCTGACTTCATTTGCTATTTTTCATGCATTTCATGATTTATTTTGAGCTAAAATGACCCTGAGATTGAAAAGCACTGCAAATGAACTCTAAAATGGTTGAAAATCGGCATGGTATCATAATTTCACCCACGTAGCATGTGCTAAAAAGTTGAGAGGGTTACGGCAAAAACTGGATGCACTTCGTGTACGAACTAGACAATCTCTTTCGAAGTGTCAGGGTTTTGGACTAAAACTCTTCTGTTACAAAAGGATTTCAATTTTTTAAACATATTTGAACTCAAGACTTTTTCTGCATTCAATATGCACCATTCAAAGCCACATCATCACTTTTCAAACCTTTTCTGACTTCATTTGCTATTTTTCATGCATTTCATGATTTATTTTGAGCTAAAATGTCCCTGAGATTGAAAAGCACTGCAAATGAACTCTGAAATGGTTGAAAATTGGCATGGTATCATAATTTCACCCACGTAGCATGTGCTAAAAAGTTGAGAGGGTTACGGCAAAAACTGGATGCACTTCGTGTACGAACTGGACAATCTCTTTCGAAGTGTTAGGGTTTTGGACGAAAACTCATCTGTTACAAAAGGATTTCAATTTTTTAAACATATTTGAACTCAAGACTTTTTATGCATTCAATATGCACCATTCAAAGCCACATCATCACTTTTCAAACCTTTTCTGACTTCATTTGCTATTTTTCATGCATTTCATGAATTATTTTGAGCTAAAATGACCCTGAGATTGAAAAGCACTGCAAATGAACTCTAAAATGGTTGAAAATCGGCATGGTATCATAATTTCACCCACGTAGCATGTGCTAAAAAGTTGAGAGGGTTACGGCAAAAACTGGATGCACTTCGTGTACGAACTGGACAATCTCTTTCGAAGTGTCAGGGTTTTGGACTAAAACTCTTCTGTTACAAAAGGATTTCAATTTTTTAAACATATTTGAACTCAAGACTTTTTATGCATTCAATATGCACCATTCAAAGCCACATCATCACTTTTCAAACCTTTTCTGACTTCATTTGCTATTTTTCATGCATTTCATGATTTATTTTGAGCTAAAATGACACTGAGATTGAAAAGCACTGCAAATGAACTTTAAAATGGTTGAAAATCGGCATGGTATCATAATTTCACCCACGTAGCATGTGCTAAAAAGTTGAGAGGGTTACGGCAAAAACTGGATGCACTTCGTGTACGAACTGGACAATCTCTTTCGAAGTGTCAGGGTTTTGGACTAAAACTCTTCTGTTACAAAAGGATTTCAATTTTTTAAACATA
Source organism: Elymus sibiricus (assembly GCA_039707655.1). NCBI lineage: Eukaryota > Viridiplantae > Streptophyta > Magnoliopsida > Poales > Poaceae > Elymus > Elymus sibiricus. The sequence goes on from CM077669.1 coordinate 511,667,669, forward strand.
TTTGAACTCAAGACTTTTTCTGCATTCAATATGCACCATTCAAAGCCACATCATCACTTTTCAAACCTTTTCTGACTTCATTTGCTATTTTTCATGCATTTCATGATTTATTTTGAGCTAAAATGACCCTGAGATTGAAAAGCACTGCAAATGAACTCTGAAATGGTTGAAAATCGGCATGGTATCATAATTTCACCCACGTAGCATGTGCTAAAAAGTTGAGAGGGTTACGGCAAAAACTGGATGCACTTCGTGTACGAACTGGACAATCTCTTTCGAAGTGTTAGGGTTTTGGACGAAAACTCTTCTGTTACAAAAGGATTTCAATTTTTTAAACATATTTGAACTCAAGACTTTTTCTGCATTCAATATGCACCATTCAAAGACACATCATCACTTTTCAAACCTTTTCTGACTTCATTTGCTATTTTTCATGCATTTCATGATTTATTTTGAGCTAAAATGACCCTGAGATTGAAAAGCACTGCAAATGAACTTTAAAATGGTTGAAAATCGGCATGGTATCATAATTTCACCCACGTAGCATGTGCTAAAAAGTTGAGAGGGTTACGGCAAAAACTGGATGTACTTCGTGTACGAACTAGACAATCTCTTTCGAAGTGTCAGGGTTTTGGACTAAAACTCTTCTGTTACAAAAGGATTTCAATTTTTTAAACATATTTGAACTCAAGACTTTTTCTGCATTCAATATGCACCATTCAAAGCCACATCATCACTTTTCAAACCTTTTCTGACTTCATTTGCTATTTTTCATGCATTTCATGATTTATTTTGAGCTAAAATGACCTTGAGATTGAAAAGCACTGCAAATGAACTCTAAAATGGTTGAAAATCGGCATGGTATCATAATTTCACCCACGTAGCATGTGCTAAAAAGTTGAGAGGGTTACGGCAAAAACTGGATGCACTTCGTGTACGAACTGGACAATCTCTTTCGAAGTGTCAGGGTTTTGGACTAAAACTCTTCTGTTACAAAAGGATTTCAATTTCTTAAACATATTTGAACTCAAGACTTTTTCTGCATTCAATATGCACCATTCAAAGCCACATCATCACTTTTCAAACCTTTTCTGACTTCATTTGCTATTTTTCATGCATTTCATGATTTATTTTGAGCTAAAATGACCTTGAGATTGAAAAGCACTGCAAATGAACTCTGAAATGGTTGAAAATCGGCATGGTATCATAATTTCACCCACGTAGCATGTGCTAAAAAGTTGAGAGGGTTACGGCAAAAACTGGATGCACTTTGTGTACGAACTGGACAATCTCTTTCGAAGTGTCAGGGTTTTGGACTAAAACTCTTCTGTTACAAAAGGATTTCAATTTCTTAAACATATTTGAACTCAAGACTTTTTCTGCATTCAATATGCACCATTCAAAGCCACATCATCACTTTTCAAACCTTTTCTGACTTCATTTGCTATTTTTCATGCATTTCATGATTTATTTTGAGCTAAAATGACCCTGAGATTGAAAAGCACTGCAAATGAACTCTGAAATGGTTGAAAATCGGCATGGTATCATAATTTCACCCACGTAGCATGTGCTAAAAAGTTGAGAGGGTTACGGCAAAAACTGGATGCACTTCGTGTACGAACTGGACAATCTCTTTCGAAGTGTCAGGGTTTTGGACTAAAACTCATCTGTTACAAAAGGATTTCAATTTTTTAAACATATTTGAACTCAAGACTTTTTATGCATTCAATATGCACCATTCAAAGCCACATCATCACTTTTCAAACCTTTTCTGACTTCATTTGCTATTTTTCATGCATTTCATGATTTATTTTGAGCTAAAATCTCCCTGAGATTGAAAAGCACTGCAAATGAACTCTGAAATGGTTGAAAATCGGCATGGTATCATAATTTCACCCACGTAGCATGTGCTAAAAAGTTGAGAGGGTTACGGCAAAAACTGGATGCACTTCGTGTACGAACTGGACAATCTCTTTCGAAGTGTTAGGGTTTTGGACGAAAACTCTTCTGTTACAAAAGGATTTCAATTTTTTAAACATATTTGAACTCAAGACTTTTTCTGCATTCAATATGCACCATTCAAAGACACATCATCACTTTTCAAACCTTTTCTGACTTCATTTGCTATTTTTCATGCATTTCATGATTTATTTTGAGCTAAAATGACCCTGAGATTGAAAAGCACTGCAAATGAACTTTAAAATGGTTGAAAATCGGCATGGTATCATAATTTCACCCACGTAGCATGTGCTAAAAAGTTGAGAGGGTTACGGCAAAAACTGGATGTACTTCGTGTACGAACTAGACAATCTCTTTCGAAGTGTCAGGGTTTTGGACTAAAACTCTTCTGTTACAAAAGGATTTCAATTTTTTAAACATATTTGAACTCAAGACTTTTTCTGCATTCAATATGCACCATTCAAAGCCACATCATCACTTTTCAAACCTTTTCTGACTTCATTTGCTATTTTTCATGCATTTCATGATTTATTTTGAGCTAAAATGACCTTGAGATTGAAAAGCACTGCAAATGAACTCTAAAATGGTTGAAAATCGGCATGGTATCATAATTTCACCCACGTAGCATGTGCTAAAAAGTTGAGAGGGTTACGGCAAAAACTGGATGCACTTCGTGTACGAACTGGACAATCTCTTTCGAAGTGTCAGGGTTTTGGACTAAAACTCTTCTGTTACAAAAGGATTTCAATTTCTTAAACATATTTGAACTCAAGACTTTTTCTGCATTCAATATGCACCATTCAAAGCCACATCATCACTTTTCAAACCTTTTCTGACTTCATTTGCTATTTTTCATGCATTTCATGATTTATTTTGAGCTAAAATGACCTTGAGATTGAAAAGCACTGCAAATGAACTCTGAAATGGTTGAAAATCGGCATGGTATCATAATTTCACCCACGTAGCATGTGCTAAAAAGTTGAGAGGGTTACGGCAAAAACTGGATGCACTTTGTGTACGAACTGGACAATCTCTTTCGAAGTGTCAGGGTTTTGGACTAAAACTCTTCTGTTACAAAAGGATTTCAATTTCTTAAACATATTTGAACTCAAGACTTTTTCTGCATTCAATATGCACCATTCAAAGCCACATCATCACTTTTCAAACCTTTTCTGACTTCATTTGCTATTTTTCATGCATTTCATGATTTATTTTGAGCTAAAATGACCCTGAGATTGAAAAGCACTGCAAATGAACTCTGAAATGGTTGAAAATCGGCATGGTATCATAATTTCACCCACGTAGCATGTGCTAAAAAGTTGAGAGGGTTACGGCAAAAACTGGATGCACTTTGTGTACGAACTGGACAATCTCTTTCGAAGTGTCAGGGTTTTGGACTAAAACTCTTCTGTTACAAAAGGATTTCAATTTTTTAAACATATTTGAACTCAAGACTTTTTCTGCATTCAATATGCACCATTCAAAGCCACATCATCACTTTTCAAACCTTTTCTGACTTCATTTGCTATTTTTCATGCATTTCATGATTTATTTTGAGCTAAAATGACCTTGAGATTGAAAAGCACTGCAAATGAACTCTAAAATGGTTGAAAATCGGCATGGTATCATAATTTCACCCACGTAGCATGTGCTAAAAAGTTGAGAGGGTTACGGCAAAAACTGGATGCACTTCGTGTACGAACTGGACAATCTCTTTCGAAGTGTCAGGGTTTTGGACTAAAACTCTTCTGTTACAAAAGGATTTCAATTTCTTAAACATATTTGAACTCAAGACTTTTTCTGCATTCAATATGCACCATTCAAAGCCACATCATCACTTTTCAAACCTTTTCTGACTTCATTTGCTATTTTTCATGCATTTCATGATTTATTTTGAGCTAAAATGACCCTGAGATTGAAAAGCACTGCAAATGAACTCTGAAATGGTTGAAAATCGGCATGGTATCATAATTTCACCCACGTAGCATGTGCTAAAAAGTTGAGAGGGTTACGGCAAAAACTGGATGCACTTCGTGTACGAACTGGACAATCTCTTTCGAAGTGTCAGGGTTTTGGACTAAAACTCTTCTGTTACAAAAGGATTTCAATTTTTTAAACATATTTGAACTCAAGACTTTTTCTGCATTCAATATGCACCATTCAAAGCCACATCATCACTTTTCAAACCTTTTCTGACTTCATTTGCTATTTTTCATGCATTTCATGATTTATTTTGAGCTAAAATCTCCCTGAGATTGAAAAGCACTGCAAATGAACTCTGAAATGGTTGAAAATTGGCATGGTATCATAATTTCACCCACGTAGCATGTGCTAAAAAGTTGAGAGGGTTACGGCAAAAACTGGATGCACTTCGTGTACGAACTGGACAATCTCTTTCGAAGTGTTAGGGTTTTGGACGAAAACTCTTCTGTTACAAAAGGATTTCAATTTTTTAAACATATTTGAACTCAAGACTTTTTATGCATTCAATATGCACCATTCAAAGCCACATCATCACTTTTCAAACCTTTTCTGACTTCATTTGCTATTTTTCATGCATTTCATGATTTATTTTGAGCTAAAATGACCCTGAGATTGAAAAGCACTGCAAATGAACTCTAAAATGGTTGAAAATCGGCATGGTATCATAATTTCACCCACGTAGCATGTGCTAAAAAGTTGAGAGGGTTACGGCAAAAACTGGATGCACTTCGTGTACGAACTGGACAATCTCTTTCGAAGTGTCAGGGTTTTGGACTAAAACTCTTCTGTTACAAAAGGATTTCAATTTTTTAAACATATTTGAACTCAAGACTTTTTCTGCATTCAATATGCACCATTCAAAGCCACATCATCACTTTTCAAACCTTTTCTGACTTCATTTGCTATTTTTCATGCATTTCATGATTTATTTTGAGCTAAAATGACCTTGAGATTGAAAAGCACTGCAAATGAACTCTAAAATGGTTGAAAATCGGCATGGTATCATAATTTCACCCACGTAGCATGTGCTAAAAAGTTGAGAGGGTTACGGCAAAAACTGGATGCACTTCGTGTACGAACTGGACAATCTCTTTCGAAGTGTCAGGGTTTTGGACTAAAACTCTTCTGTTACAAAAGGATTTCAATTTCTTAAACATATTTGAACTCAAGACTTTTTCTGCATTCAATATGCACCATTCAAAGCCACATCATCACTTTTCAAACCTTTTCTGACTTCATTTGCTATTTTTCATGCATTTCATGATTTATTTTGAGCTAAAATGACCCTGAGATTGAAAAGCACTGCAAATGAACTCTGAAATGGTTGAAAATCGGCATGGTATCATAATTTCACCCACGTAGCATGTGCTAAAAAGTTTAGAGGGTTACGGCAAAAACTGGATGCACTTTGTGTACGAACTGGACAATCTCTTTCGAAGTGTCAGGGTTTTGGACTAAAACTCTTCTGTTACAAAAGGATTTCAATTTCTTAAACATATTTGAACTCAAGACTTTTTCTGCATTCAATATGCACCATTCAAAGCCACATCATCACTTTTCAAACCTTTTCTGACTTCATTTGCTATTTTTCATGCATTTCATGATTTATTTTGAGCTAAAATGACCCTGAGATTGAAAAGCACTGCAAATGAACTCTGAAATGGTTGAAAATCGGCATGGTATCATAATTTCACCCACGTAGCATGTGCTAAAAAGTTTAGAGGGTTACGGCAAAAACTGGATGCACTTTGTGTACGAACTGGACAATCTCTTTCGAAGTGTCAGGGTTTTGGACTAAAACTCTTCTGTTACAAAAGGATTTCAATTTTTTAAACATATTTGAACTCAAGACTTTTTTTGCATTCAATATGCACCATTCAAAGCCACATCATCACTTTTCAAACCTTTTCTGACTTCATTTGCTATTTTTCATGCATTTCATGATTTATTTTGAGCTAAAATGACCTTGAGATTGAAAAGCACTGCAAATGAACTCTAAAATGGTTGAAAATCGGCATGGTATCATAATTTCACCCACGTAGCATGTGCTAAAAAGTTGAGAGGGTTACGGCAAAAACTGGATGAACTTCGTGTACGAACTGGACAATCTCTTTCGAAGTGTCAGGGTTTTGGACTAAAACTCTTCTGTTACAAAAGGATTTCAATTTCTTAAACATATTTGAACTCAAGACTTTTTCTGCATTCAATATGCACCATTCAAAGCCACATCATCACTTTTCAAACCTTTTCTGACTTCATTTGCTATTTTTCATGCATTTCATGATTTATTTTGAGCTAAAATGACCCTGAGATTGAAAAGCACTGCAAATGAACTCTGAAATGGTTGAAAATCGGCATGGTATCATAATTTCACCCACGTAGCATGTGCTAAAAAGTTGAGAGGGTTACGGCAAAAACTGGATGCACTTCGTGTACGAACTGGACAATCTCTTTCGAAGTGTCAGGGTTTTGGACTAAAACTCTTCTGTTACAAAAGGATTTCAATTTTTTAAACATATTTGAACTCAAGACTTTTTCTGCATTCAATATGCACCATTCAAAGCCACATCATCACTTTTCAAACCTTTTCTGACTTCATTTGCTATTTTTCATGCATTTCATGATTTATTTTGAGCTAAAATCTCCCTGAGATTGAAAAGCACTGCAAATGAACTCTGAAATGGTTGAAAATTGGCATGGTATCATAATTTCACCCACGTAGCATGTGCTAAAAAGTTGAGAGGGTTACGGCAAAAACTGGATGCACTTCGTGTACGAACTGGACAATCTCTTTCGAAGTGTTAGGGTTTTGGACGAAAACTCATCTGTTACAAAAGGATTTCAATTTTTTAAACATATTTGAACTCAAGACTTTTTATGCATTCAATATGCACCATTCAAAGCCACATCATCACTTTTCAAACCTTTTCTGACTTCATTTGCTATTTTTCATGCATTTCATGATTTATTTTGAGCTAAAATGACACTGAGATTGAAAAGCACTGCAAATGAACTCTAAAATGGTTGAAAATCGGCATGGTATCATAATTTCACCCACGTAGCATGTGCTAAAAAGTTGAGAGGGTTACGGCAAAAACTGGATGCACTTCGTGTACGAACTGGACAATCTCTTTCGAAGTGTCAGGGTTTTGGACTAAAACTCTTCTGTTACAAAAGGATTTCAATTTTTTAAACATATTTGAACTCAAGACTTTTTCTGCATTCAATATGCACCATTCAAAGACACATCATCACTTTTCAAACCTTTTCTGACTTCATTTGCTATTTTTCATGCATTTCATGATTTATTTTGAGCTAAAATGACCCTGAGATTGAAAAGCACTGCAAATGAACTTTAAAATGGTTGAAAATCGGCATGGTATCATAATTTCACCCACGTAGCATGTGCTAAAAAGTTGAGAGGGTTACGGCAAAAACTGGATGCACTTCGTGTACGAACTAGACAATCTCTTTCGAAGTGTCAGGGTTTTGGACTAAAACTCTTCTGTTACAAAAGGATTTCAATTTTTTAAACATATTTGAACTCAAGACTTTTTCTGCATTCAATATGCACCATTCAAAGCCACATCATCACTTTTCAAACCTTTTCTGACTTCATTTGCTATTTTTCATGCATTTCATGATTTATTTTGAGCTAAAATGACCCTGAGATTGAAAAGCACTGCAAATGAACTCTGAAATGGTTGAAAATCGGCATGGTATCATAATTTCACCCACGTAGCATGTGCTAAAAAGTTGAGAGGGTTACGGCAAAAACTGGATGCACTTCGTGTACGAACTGGACAATCTCTTTCGAAGTGTCAGGGTTTTGGACTAAAACTCTTCTGTTACAAAAGGATTTCAATTTCTTAAACATATTTGAACTCAAGACTTTTTCTGCATTCAATATGCACCATTCAAAGCCACATCACCACTTTTGAAACCTTTTCTGACTTCATTTGCTATTTTTCATGCATTTCATGATTTATTTTGAGCTAAAATGACCCTGAGATTGAAAAGCACTGCAAATGAACTCTGAAATGGTTGAAAATCGGCATGGTATCATAATTTCACCCACGTAGCATGTGCTAAAAAGTTGAGAGGGTTACGGCAAAAACTGGATGCACTTCGTGTACGAACTGGACAATCTCTTTCGAAGTGTCAGGGTTTTGGACTAAAACTCTTCTGTTACAAAAGGATTTCAATTTTTTAAACATATTTGAACTCAAGACTTTTTCTGCATTCAATATGCACCATTCAAAGCCACATCATCACTTTTCAAACCTTTTCTGACTTCATTTGCTATTTTTCATGCATTTCATGATTTATTTTGAGCTAAAATGACCCTGAGATTGAAAAGCACTGCAAATGAACTCTGAAATGGTTGAAAATCGGCATGGTATCATAATTTCACCCACGTAGCATGTGCTAAAAAGTTGAGAGGGTTACGGCAAAAACTGGATGCACTTCGTGTACGAACTGGACAATCTCTTTCGAAGTGTCAGGGTTTTGGACTAAAACTCTTCTGTTACAAAAGGATTTCCATTTTTTAAACATATTTGAACTCAAGACTTTTTCTGCATTCAATATGCACCATTGAAAGCCACATCATCACTTTTCAAACCTTTTCTGACTTCATTTGCTATTTTTCATGCATTTCACGATTTATTTTGAGCTAAAATGACACTGAGATTGAAAAGCACTGCAAATGAACTTTAAAATGGTTGAAAATTGGCATGGTATCATAATTTCACCCACGTAGCATGTGCTAAAAAGTTGAGAGGGTTACGGCAAAAACTGGATGCACTTCGTGTACGAACTAGACAATCTCTTTCGAAGTGTCAGGGTTTTGGACTAAAACTCTTCTGTTACAAAAGGATTTCAATTTCTTAAACATATTTGAACTCAAGACTTTTTCTGCATTCAATATGCACCATTCAAAGCCACATCATCACTTTTCAAACCTTTTCTGACTTCATTTGCTATTTTTCATGCATTTCATGATTTATTTTGAGCTAAAATGACCCTGAGATTGAAAAGCACTGCAAATGAACTCTAAAATGGTTGAAAATCGGCATGGTATCATAATTTCACCCACGTAGCATGTGCTAAAAAGTTGAGAGGGTTACGGCAAAAACTGGATGCACTTCGTGTACGAACTGGACAATCTCTTTCGAAGTGTCAGGGTTTTGGACTAAAACTCTTCTGTTTCAAAAGGATTTCAATTTCTTAAACATATTTGAACTCAAGACTTTTTCTGCATTCAATATGCACCATTCAAAGCCACATCATCACTTTTCAAACCTTTTCTGACTTCATTTGCTATTTTTCATGCATTTCATGATTTATTTTGAGCTAAAATGACCCTGAGATTGAAAAGCACTGCAAATGAACTCTAAAATGGTTGAAAATCGGCATGGTATCATAATTTCACCCACGTAGCATGTGCTAAAAAGTTGAGAGGGTTACGGCAAAAACTGGATGCACTTCGTGTACGAACTGGACAATCTCTTTCGAAGTGTCAGGGTTTTGGACTAAAACTCTTCTGTTACAAAAGGATTTCAATTTTTTAAACATATTTGAACTCAAGACTTTTTCTGCATTCAATATGCACCATTCAAAGCCACATCATCACTTTTCAAACCTTTTCTGACTTCATTTGCTATTTTTCATGCATTTCATGATTTATTTTGAGCTAAAATGACCCTGAGATTGAAAAGCACTGCAAATGAACTCTAAAATGGTTGAAAATCGGCATGGTATCATAGTTTCACCCACGTAGCATGTGCTAAAAAGATGAGAGGGTTACGGCAAAAACTGGATGCACTTCGTGTACGAACTAGACAATCTCTTTCGAAGTGTCAGGGTTTTGGACTAAAACTCTTCTGTTACAAAAGGATTTCAATTTTTTAAACATATTTGAACTCAAGACTTTTTCTGCATTCAATATGCACCATTCAAAGCCACATCATCACTTTTCAAACCTTTTCTGACTTCATTTGCTATTTTTCATGCATTTCATGATTTATTTTGAGCTAAAATGACCCTGAGATTGAAAAGCACTGCATATGAACTCTAAAATGGTTGAAAATCGGCATGGTATCATAATTTCACCCACGTAGCATGTGCTAAAAAGTTGAGAGGGTTACGGCAAAAACTGGATGCACTTCGTGTACGAACTAGACAATCTCTTTCGAAGTGTCAGGGTTTTGGACTAAAACTCTTCTGTTACAAAAGGATTTCAATTTCTTAAACATATTTGAACTCAAGACTTTTTCTGCATTCAATATGCACCATTCAAAGCCACATCATCACTTTTCAAACCTTTTCTGACTTCATTTGCTATTTTTCATGCATTTCATGATTTATTTTGAGCTAAAATGACCCTGAGATTGAAAAGCACTGCAAATGAACTCTAAAATGGTTGAAAATCGGCATGGTATCATAATTTCACCCACGTAGCATGTGCTAAAAAGTTGAGAGGGTTACGGCAAAAACTGGATGCACTTCGTGTACGAACTGGACAATCTCTTTCGAAGTGTCAGGGTTTTGGACTAAAACTCTTCTGTTACAAAAGGATTTCAATTTTTTAAACATATTTGAACTCAAGACTTTTTCTGCATTCAATATGCACCATTCAAAGCCACGTCATCACTTTTCAAACCTTTTCTGACTTCATTTGCTATTTTTCATGCATTTCATGATTTATTTTGAGCTAAAATGACCCTGAGATTGAAAAGCACTGCAAATGAACTCTGAAATGGTTGAAAATCGGCATGGTATCATAATTTCACCCACGTAGCATGTGCTAAAAAGTTGAGAGGGTTACGGCAAAAACTGGATGCACTTCGTGTACGAACTGGACAATCTCTTTCGAAGTGTCAGGGTTTTGGACGAAAACTCTTCTGTTACAAAAGGATTTCAATTTTTTAAACATATTTGAACTCAAGACTTTTTATGCATTCAATATGCACCATTCAAAGCCACATCATCACTTTTCAAACCTTTTCTGACTTCATTTGCTATTTTTCATGCATTTCATGATTTATTTTGAGCTAAAATCTCCCTGAGATTGAAAAGCACTGCAAATGAACTCTAAAATGGTTGAAAATCGGCATGGTATCATAATTTCACCCACGTAGCATGTGCTAAAAAGTTGAGAGGGTTACGGCAAAAACTGGATGCACTTCGTGTACGAACTGGACAATCTCTTTCGAAGTGTCAGCGTTTTGGACTAAAACTCTTCTGTTACAAAAGGATTTCAATTTTTTAAACATATTTGAACTCAAGACTTTTTATGCATTCAATATGCACCATTCAAAGCCACATCATCACTTTTCAAACCTTTTCTGACTTCATTTGCTATTTTTCATGCATTTCATGATTTATTTTGAGCTAAAATGACCCTGAGATTGAAAAGCACTGCAAATGAACTCTAAAATGGTTGAAAATCGGCATGGTATCATAATTTCACCCACGTAGCATGTGCTAAAAAGTTGAGAGGGTTACGGCAAAAACTGGATGCACTTCGTGTACGAACTGGACAATCTCTTTCGAAGTGTCAGCGTTTTGGACTAAAACTCTTCTGTTACAAAAGGATTTCAATTTTTTAAACATATTTGAACTCAAGACTTTTTATGCATTCAATATGCACCATTCAAAGCCACATCATCACTTTTCAAACCTTTTCTGACTTCATTTGCTATTTTTCATGCATTTCATGATTTATTTTGAGCTAAAATGACCCTGAGATTGAAAAGCACTGCAAATGAACTTTAAAATGGTTGAAAATCGGCATGGTATCATAATTTCACCCACGTAGCATGTGCTAAAAAGTTGAGAGGGTTACGGCAAAAACTGGATGCACTTCGTGTACGAACTAGGCAATCTCTTTCGAAGTGTCAGGGTTTTGGACTAAAACTCTTCTGTTACAAAAGGATTTCAATTTTTTAAACATATTTGAACTCAAGACTTTTTCTGCATTCAATATGCACCATTCAAAGCCACATCATCACTTTTCAAACCTTTTCTGACTTCATTTGCTATTTTTCATGCATTTCATGATTTATTTTGAGCTAAAATGACCCTGAGATTGAAAAGCACTGCAAATGAAGTCTAAAATGGTTGAAAAACGGCATGGTATCATAATTTCACCCACGTAGCATGTGCTAAAAAGTTGAGAGGGTTACGGAAAAAACTGGATGCACTTCGTGTACGAACTGGACAATCTCTTTCGAAGTGTCAGGGTTTTGGACTAAAACTCTTCTGTTACAAAAGGATTTCAATTTCTTAAACATATTTGAACTCAAGACTTTTTCTGCATTCAATATGCACCATTCAAAGCCACATCATCACTTTTCAAACCTTTTCTGACTTCATTTGCTATTTTTCATGCATTTCATGATTTATTTTGAGCTAAAATGACCCTGAGATTGAAAAGCACTGCAAATGAACTCTAAAATGGTTGAAAAACGGCATGGTATCATAATTTCACCCACGTAGCATGTGCTAAAAAGTTGAGAGGGTTACGGCAAAAACTGGATGCACTTCGTGTACGAACTGGACAATCTCTTTCGAAGTGTCAGGGTTTTGGACTAAAACTCTTCTGTTACAAAAGGATTTCAATTTTTTAAACATATTTGAACTCAAGACTTTTTCTGCATTCAATATGCACCATTCAAAGCCACATCATCACTTTTCAAACCTTTTCTGACTTCATTTGCTATTTTTCATGCATTTCATGATTTATTTTGAGCTAAAATGACCCTGAGATTGAAAAGCACTGCAAATGAACTCTAAAATGGTTGAAAATCGGCATGGTATCATAATTTCACCCACGTAGCATGTGCTAAAAAGTTGAGAGGGTTACGGCAAAAACTGGATGCACTTCGTGTACGAACTGGACAATCTCTTTCGAAGTGTCAGGGTTTTGGACTAAAACTCTTCTGTTACAAAAGGATTTCAATTTTTTAAACATATTTGAACTCAAGACTTTTTCTGCATTCAATATGCACCATTCAAAGCCACATCATCACTTTTCAAACCTTTTCTGACTTCATTTGCTATTTTTCATGCATTTCATGATTTATTTTGAGCTAAAATGACCCTGAGATTGAAAAGCACTGCAAATGAACTCTAAAATGGTTGAAAATCGGCATGGTATCATAATTTCACCCACGTAGCATGTGCTAAAAAGTTGAGAGGGTTACGGCAATAACTGGATGCACTTCGTGTACGAACTGGACAATCTCTTTCGAAGTGTCAGGGTTTTGGACTAAAACTCTTCTGTTACAAAAGGATTTCAATTTTTTAAACATATTTGAACTCAAGACTTTTTATGCATTCAATATGCACCATTCAAAGCCACATCATCACTTTTCAAACCTTTTCTGACTTCATTTGCTATTTTTCATGCATTTCATGATTTATTTTGAGCTAAAATGACCCTGAGATTGAAAAGCACTGCAAATGAACTCTAAAATGGTTGAAAATCGGCATGGTATCATAATTTCACCCACGTAGCATGTGCTAAAAAGTTGAGAGGGTTACGGCAATAACTGGATGCACTTCGTGTACGAACTGGACAATCTCTTTCGAAGTGTCAGGGTTTTGGACTAAAACTCTTCTGTTACAAAAGGATTTCAATTTTTTAAACATATTTGAACTCAAGACTTTTTCTGCATTCAATATGCACCATTCAAAGCCACATCATCACTTTTCAAACCTTTTCTGACTTCATTTGCTATTTTTCATGCATTTCATGATTTATTTTGAGCTAAAATGACCCTGAGATTGAAAAGCACTGCAAATGAACTCTAAAATGGTTGAAAATCGGCATGGTATCATAATTTCACCCACGTAGCATGTGCTAAAAAGTTGAGAGGGTTACGGCAATAACTGGATGCACTTCGTGTACGAACTGGACAATCTCTTTCGAAGTGTCAGGGTTTTGGACTAAAACTCTTCTGTTACAAAAGGATTTCAATTTTTTAAACATATTTGAACTCAAGACTTTTTCTGCATTCAATATGCACCATTCAAAGCCACATCATCACTTTTCAAACCTTTTCTGACTTCATTTGCTATTTTTCATGCATTTCATGATTTATTTTGAGCTAAAATGACCCTGAGATTGAAAAGCACTGCAAATGAACTCTAAAATGGTTGAAAATCGGCATGGTATCATAATTTCACCCACGTAGCATGTGCTAAAACGCTGAGAGGGTTACGGCAAAAACTGGATGCACTTCGTGTACGAACTGGACAATCTCTTTCGAAGTGTCAGGGTTTTGGACTAAAACTCTTCTGTTACAAAAGGATTTCAATTTTTTAAACATATTTGAACTCAAGACTTTTTCTGCATTCAATATGCACCATTCAAAGCCACATCATCACTTTTCAAACCTTTTCTGACTTCATTTGCTATTTTTCATGCATTTCATGATTTATTTTGAGCTAAAATGACCCTGAGATTGAAAAGCACTGCAAATGAACTCTAAAATGGTTGAAAATCGGCATGGTATCATAATTTCACCCACGTAGCATGTGCTAAAACGCTGAGAGGGTTACGGCAAAAACTGGATGCACTTCGTGTACGAACTGGACAATCTCTTTCGAAGTGTCAGGGTTTTGGACTAAAACTCTTCTGTTACAAAAGGATTTCAATTTTTTAAACATATTTGAACTCAAGACTTTTTCTGCATTCAATATGCACCATTCAAAGCCACATCATCACTTTTCAAACCTTTTCTGACTTCATTTGCTATTTTTCATGCATTTCATGATTTATTTTGAGCTAAAATGACCCTGAGATTGAAAAGCACTGCAAATGAACTCTAAAATGGTTGAAAATTGGCATGGTATCATAATTTCACCCACGTAGCATGTGCTAAAAAGTTGAGAGGGTTACGGCAAAAACTGGATGCACTTCGTGTACGAACTGGACAATCTCTTTCGAAGTGTCAGGGTTTTGGACTAAAACTCTTCTGTTACAAAAGGATTTCAATTTTTTAAACATATTTGAACTCAAGACTTTTTATGCATTCAATATGCACCATTCAAAGCCACATCATCACTTTTCAAACCTTTTCTGACTTCATTTGCTATTTTTCATGCATTTCATGATTTATTTTGAGCTAAAATGACCCTGAGATTGAAAAGCACTGCAAATGAACTCTAAAATGGTTGAAAATTGGCATGGTATCATAATTTCACCCACGTAGCATGTGCTAAAAAGTTGAGAGGGTTACGGCAATAACTGGATGCACTTCGTGTACGAACTGGACAATCTCTTTCGAAGTGTCAGGGTTTTGGACTAAAACTCTTCTGTTACAAAAGGATTTCAATTTTTTAAACATATTTGAACTCAAGACTTTTTCTGCATTCAATATGCACCATTCAAAGCCACATCATCACTTTTCAAACCTTTTCTGACTTCATTTGCTATTTTTCATGCATTTCATGATTTCTTTTGAGCTAAAATGACCCTGAGATTGAAAAGCACTGCAAATGAACTCTAAAATGGTTGAAAATCGGCATGGTATCATAATTTCACCCACGTAGCATGTGCTAAAAAGTTGAGAGGGTTACGGCAATAACTGGATGCACTTCGTGTACGAACTGGACAATCTCTTTCGAAGTGTCAGGGTTTTGGACTAAAACTCTTCTGTTACAAAAGGATTTCAATTTTTTAAACATATTTGAACTCAAGACTTTTTCTGCATTCAATATGCACCATTCAAAGCCACATCATCACTTTTCAAACCTTTTCTGACTTCATTTGCTATTTTTCATGCATTTCATGATTTATTTTGAGCTAAAATGACCCTGAGATTGAAAAGCACTGCAAATGAACTCTAAAATGGTTGAAAATCGGCATGGTATCATAATTTCACCCACGTAGCATGTGCTAAAAAGTTGAGAGGGTTACGGCAAAAACTGGATGCACTTCGTGTACGAACTGGACAATCTCTTTCGAAGTGTCAGGGTTTTGGACTAAAACTCTTCTGTTACAAAAGGATTTCAATTTTTTAAACATATTTGAACTCAAGACTTTTTCTGCATTCAATATGCACCATTCAAAGCCACATCATCACTTTTCAAACCTTTTCTGACTTCATTTGCTATTTTTCATGCATTTCATGATTTATTTTGAGCTAAAATGACCCTGAGATTGAAAAGCACTGCAAATGAACTCTAAAATGGTTGAAAATCGGCATGGTATCATAATTTCACCCACGTAGCATGTGCTAAAACGCTGAGAGGGTTACGGCAAAAACTGGATGCACTTCGTGTACGAACTGGACAATCTCTTTCGAAGTGTCAGGGTTTTGGACTAAAACTCTTCTGTTACAAAAGGATTTCAATTTTTTAAACATATTTGAACTCAAGACTTTTTCTGCATTCAATATGCACCATTCAAAGCCACATCATCACTTTTCAAACCTTTTCTGACTTCATTTGCTATTTTTCATGCATTTCATGATTTATTTTGAGCTAAAATGACCCTGAGATTGAAAAGCACTGCAAATGAACTCTAAAATGGTTGAAAATCGGCATGGTATCATAATTTCACCCACGTAGCATGTGCTAAAAAGTTGAGAGGGTTACGGCAAAAACTGGATGCACTTCGTGTACGAACTAGACAATCTCTTTCGAAGTGTCAGGGTTTTGGACTAAAACTCTTCTGTTACAAAAGGATTTCAATTTTTTAAACATATTTGAACTCAAGACTTTTTATGCATTCAATATGCACCATTCAAAGCCACATCATCACTTTTCAAACCTTTTCTGACTTCATTTGCTATTTTTCATGCATTTCATGATTTATTTTGAGCTAAAATGACCCTGAGATTGAAAAGCACTGCAAATGAACTCTAAAATGGTTGAAAATTGGCATGGTATCATAATTTCACCCACGTAGCATGTGCTAAAAAGTTGAGAGGGTTACGGCAATAACTGGATGCACTTCGTGTACGAACTGGACAATCTCTTTCGAAGTGTCAGGGTTTTGGACTAAAACTCTTCTGTTACAAAAGGATTTCAATTTTTTAAGCATATTTGAACTCAAGACTTTTTCTGCATTCAATATGCACCATTCAAAGCCACATCATCACTTTTCAAACCTTTTCTGACTTCATTTGCTATTTTTCATGCATTTCATGATTTATTTTGAGCTAAAATGACCCTGAGATTGAAAAGCACTGCAAATGAACTCTAAAATGGTTGAAAATCGGCATGGTATCATAATTTCACCCACGTAGCATGTGCTAAAAAGTTGAGAGGGTTACGGCAATAACTGGATGCACTTCGTGTACGAACTGGACAATCTCTTTCGAAGTGTCAGGGTTTTGGACTAAAACTCTTCTGTTACAAAAGGATTTCAATTTTTTAAACATATTTGAACTCAAGACTTTTTCTGCATTCAATATGCACCATTCAAAGCCACATCATCACTTTTCAAACCTTTTCTGACTTCATTTGCTATTTTTCATGCATTTCATGATTTATTTTGAGCTAAAATGACCCTGAGATTGAAAAGCACTGCAAATGAACTCTAAAATGGTTGAAAATCGGCATGGTATCATAATTTCACCCACGTAGCATGTGCTAAAAAGTTGAGAGGGTTACGGCAAAAACTGGATGCACTTCGTGTACGAACTGGACAATCTCTTTCGAAGTGTCAGGGTTTGGGACTAAAACTCTTCTGTTACAAAAGGATTTCAATTTTTTAAACATATTTGAACTCAAGACTTTTTCTGCATTCAATATGCACCATTCAAAGCCACATCATCACTTTTCAAACCTTTTCTGACTTCATTTGCTATTTTTCATGCATTTCATGATTTATTTTGAGCTAAAATGACCCTGAGATTGAAAAGCACTGCAAATGAACTCTAAAATGGTTGAAAATCGGCATGGTATCATAATTTCACCCACGTAGCATGTGCTAAAAAGTTGAGAGGGTTACGGCAAAAACTGGATGCACTTCGTGTACGAACTAGACAATCTCTTTCGAAGTGTCAGGGTTTTGGACTAAAACTCTTCTGTTACAAAAGGATTTCAATTTTTTAAACATATTTGAACTCAAGACTTTTTATGCATTCAATATGCACCATTCAAAGCCACATCATCACTTTTCAAACCTTTTCTGACTTCATTTGCTATTTTTCATGCATTTCATGATTTATTTTGAGCTAAAATGACCCTGAGATTGAAAAGCACTGCAAATGAACTCTAAAATGGTTGAAAATTGGCATGGTATCATAATTTCACCCACGTAGCATGTGCTAAAAAGTTGAGAGGGTTACGGCAATAACTGGATGCACTTCGTGTACGAACTGGACAATCTCTTTCGAAGTGTCAGGGTTTTGGACTAAAACTCTTCTGTTACAAAAGGATTTCAATTTTTTAAACATATTTGAACTCAAGACTTTTTCTGCATTCAATATGCACCATTCAAAGCCACATCATCACTTTTCAAACCTTTTCTGACTTCATTTGCTATTTTTCATGCATTTCATGATTTATTTTGAGCTAAAATGACCCTGAGATTGAAAAGCACTGCAAATGAACTCTAAAATGGTTGAAAATCGGCATGGTATCATAATTTCACCCACGTAGCATGTGCTAAAAAGTTGAGAGGGTTACGGCAATAACTGGATGCACTTCGTGTACGAACTGGACAATCTCTTTCGAAGTGTCAGGGTTTTGGACTAAAACTCTTCTGTTACAAAAGGATTTCAATTTTTTAAACATATTTGAACTCAAGACTTTTTCTGCATTCAATATGCACCATTCAAAGCCACATCATCACTTTTCAAAGCTTTTCTGACTTCATTTGCTATTTTTCATGCATTTCATGATTTATTTTGAGCTAAAATGACCCTGAGATTGAAAAGCACTGCAAATGAACTCTAAAATGGTTGAAAATCGGCATGGTATCATAATTTCACCCACGTAGCATGTGCTAAAAAGTTGAGAGGGTTACGGCAAAAACTGGATGCACTTCGTGTACGAACTGGACAATCTCTTTCGAAGTGTCAGGGTTTTGGACTAAAACTCTTCTGTTACAAAAGGATTTCAATTTTTTAAACATATTTGAACTCAAGACTTTTTCTGCATTCAATATGCACCATTCAAAGCCACATCATCACTTTTCAAACCTTTTCTGACTTCATTTGCTATTTTTCATGCATTTCATGATTTATTTTGAGCTAAAATGACCCTGAGATTGAAAAGCACTGCAAATGAACTCTAAAATGGTTGAAAATCGGCATGGTATCATAATTTCACCCACGTAGCATGTGCTAAAAAGTTGAGAGGGTTACGGCAAAAACTGGATGCACTTCGTGTACGAACTGGACAATCTCTTTCGAAGTGTTAGGGTTTTGGACGAAAACTCATCTGTTACAAAAGGATTTCAATTTTTTAAACATATTTGAACTCAAGACTTTTTATGCATTCAATATGCACCATTCAAAGCCACATCATCACTTTTCAAACCTTTTCTGACTTCATTTGCTATTTTTCATGCATTTCATGATTTATTTTGAGCTAAAATGACCCTGAGATTGAAAAGCACTGCAAATGAACTCTAAAATGGTTGAAAATTGGCATGGTATCATAATTTCACCCACGTAGCATGTGCTAAAAAGTTGAGAGGGTTACGGCAATAACTGGATGCACTTCGTGTACGAACTGGACAATCTCTTTCGAAGTGTCAGGGTTTTGGACTAAAACTCTTCTGTTACAAAAGGATTTCAATTTTTTAAACATATTTGAACTCAAGACTTTTTCTGCATTCAATATGCACCATTCAAAGCCACATCATCACTTTTCAAACCTTTTCTGACTTCATTTGCTATTTTTCATGCATTTCATGATTTATTTTGAGCTAAAATGACCCTGAGATTGAAAAGCACTGCAAATGAACTCTAAAATGGTTGAAAATCGGCATGGTATCATAATTTCACCCACGTAGCATGTGCTAAAAAGTTGAGAGGGTTACGGCAATAACTGGATGCACTTCGTGTACGAACTGGACAATCTCTTTCGAAGTGTCAGGGTTTTGGACTAAAACTCTTCTGTTACAAAAGGATTTCAATTTTTTAAACATATTTGAACTCAAGACTTTTTCTGCATTCAATATGCACCATTCAAAGCCACATCATCACTTTTCAAACCTTTTCTGACTTCATTTGCTATTTTTCATGCATTTCATGATTTATTTTGAGCTAAAATGACCCTGAGATTGAAAAGCACTGCAAATGAACTCTAAAATGGTTGAAAATCGGCATGGTATCATAATTTCACCCACGTAGCATGTGCTAAAAAGTTGAGAGGGTTACGGCAAAAACTGGATGCACTTCGTGTACGAACTGGACAATCTCTTTCGAAGTGTCAGGGTTTTGGACTAAAACTCTTCTGTTACAAAAGGATTTCAATTTTTTAAACATATTTGAACTCAAGACTTTTTCTGCATTCAATATGCACCATTCAAAGCCACATCATCACTTTTCAAACCTTTTCTGACTTCATTTGCTATTTTTCATGCATTTCATGATTTATTTTGAGCTAAAATGACCCTGAGATTGAAAAGCACTGCAAATGAACTCTAAAATGGTTGAAAATCGGCATGGTATCATAATTTCACCCACGTAGCATGTGCTAAAAAGTTGAGAGGGTTACGGCAAAAACTGGATGCACTTCGTGTACGAACTAGACAATCTCTTTCGAAGTGTCAGGGTTTTGGACTAAAACTCTTCTGTTACAAAAGGATTTCAATTTTTTAAACATATTTGAACTCAAGACTTTTTATGCATTCAATATGCACCATTCAAAGCCACATCATCACTTTTCAAACCTTTTCTGACTTCATTTGCTATTTTTCATGCATTTCATGATTTATTTTGAGCTAAAATGACCCTGAGATTGAAAAGCACTGCAAATGAACTCTAAAATGGTTGAAAATTGGCATGGTATCATAATTTCACCCACGTAGCATGTGCTAAAAAGTTGAGAGGGTTACGGCAATAACTGGATGCACTTCGTGTACGAACTGGACAATCTCTTTCGAAGTGTCAGGGTTTTGGACTAAAACTCTTCTGTTACAAAAGGATTTCAATTTTTTAAACATATTTGAACTCAAGACTTTTTCTGCATTCAATATGCACCATTCAAAGCCACATCATCACTTTTCAAACCTTTTCTGACTTCATTTGCTATTTTTCATGCATTTCATGATTTATTTTGAGCTAAAATGACCCTGAGATTGAAAAGCACTGCAAATGAACTCTAAAATGGTTGAAAATCGGCATGGTATCATAATTTCACCCACGTAGCATGTGCTAAAAAGTTGAGAGGGTTACGGCAAAAACTGGATGCACTTCGTGTACGAACTGGACAATCTCTTTCGAAGTGTCAGGGTTTTGGACTAAAACTCTTCTGTTACAAAAGGATTTCAATTTTTTAAACATATTTGAACTCAAGACTTTTTCTGCATTCAATATGCACCATTCAAAGCCACATCATCACTTTTCAAACCTTTTCTGACTTCATTTGCTATTTTTCATGCATTTCATGATTTATTTTGAGCTAAAATGACCCTGAGATTGAAAAGCACTGCAAATGAACTCTAAAATGGTTGAAAATCGGCATGGTATCATAATTTCACCCACGTAGCATGTGCTAAAAAGTTGAGAGGGTTACGGCAAAAACTGGATGCACTTCGTGTACGAACTGGACAATCTCTTTCGAAGTGTTAGGGTTTTGGACGAAAACTCATCTGTTACAAAAGGATTTCAATTTTTTAAACATATTTGAACTCAAGACTTTTTATGCATTCAATATGCACCATTCAAAGCCACATCATCACTTTTCAAACCTTTTCTGACTTCATTTGCTATTTTTCATGCATTTCATGATTTATTTTGAGCTAAAATGACCCTGAGATTGAAAAGCACTGCAAATGAACTCTAAAATGGTTGAAAATCGGCATGGTATCATAATTTCACCCACGTAGCATGTGCTAAAAAGTTGAGAGGGTTACGGCAAAAACTGGATGCACTTCGTGTACGAACTGGACAATCTCTTTCGAAGTGTCAGGGTTTTGGACTAAAACTCTTCTGTTACAAAAGGATTTCAATTTTTTAAACATATTTGAACTCAAGACTTTTTATGCATTCAATATGCACCATTCAAAGCCACATCATCACTTTTCAAACCTTTTCTGACTTCATTTGCTATTTTTCATGCATTTCATGATTTATTTTGAGCTAAAATGACCCTGAGATTGAAAAGCACTGCAAATGAACTCTGAAATGGTTGAAAA
Organism: Elymus sibiricus; assembly: GCA_039707655.1. NCBI lineage: Eukaryota > Viridiplantae > Streptophyta > Magnoliopsida > Poales > Poaceae > Elymus > Elymus sibiricus. Next base: position 511,689,942 of record CM077669.1, read on the forward strand.
TCGGCATGGTATCATAATTTCACCCACGTAGCATGTGCTAAAAAGTTGAGAGGGTTACGGCAAAAACTGGATGCACTTCGTGTACGAACTGGACAATCTCTTTCGAAGTGTCAGGGTTTTGGACTAAAACTCTTCTGTTACAAAAGGATTTCAATTTTTTAAACATATTTGAACTCAAGACTTTTTATGCATTCAATATGAACCATTCAAAGCCACATCATCACTTTTCAAACCTTTTCTGACTTCATTTGCTATTTTTCATGCATTTCATGATTTATTTTGAGCTAAAATGACCCTGAGATTGAAAAGCACTGCAAATGAACTCTAAAATGGTTGAAAATCGGCATGGTATCATAATTTCACCCACGTAGCATGTGCTAACAAGTTGAGAGGGTTACGGCAAAAACTGGATGCACTTCGTGTACGAACTAGACAATCTCTTTCGAAGTGTCAGGGTTTTGGACTAAAACTCTTCTGTTACAAAAGGATTTCAATTTTTTAAACATATTTGAACTCAAGACTTTTTATGCATTCAATATGCACCATTCAAAGCCACATCATCACTTTTCAAACCTTTTCTGACTTCATTTGCTATTTTTCATGCATTTCATGATTTATTTTGAGCTAAAATGACCCTGAGATTGAAAAGCACTGCAAATGAACTCTAAAATGGTTGAAAATTGGCATGGTATCATAATTTCACCCACGTAGCATGTGCTAAAAAGTTGAGAGGGTTACGGCAATAACTGGATGCACTTCGTGTACGAACTGGACAATCTCTTTCGAAGTGTCAGGGTTTTGGACTAAAACTCTTCTGTTACAAAAGGATTTCAATTTTTTAAACATATTAGAACTCAAGACTTTTTCTGCATTCAATATGCACCATTCAAAGCCACATCATCACTTTTCAAACCTTTTCTGACTTCATTTGCTATTTTTCATGCATTTCATGATTTATTTTGAGCTAAAATGACCCTGAGATTGAAAAGCACTGCAAATGAACTCTGAAATGGTTGAAAATTGGCATGGTATCATAATTTCACCCACGTAGCATGTGCTAAAAAGTTGAGAGGGTTACGGCAAAAACTGGATGCACTTCGTGTACGAACTGGACAATCTCTTTCGAAGTGTCAGGGTTTTGGACGAAAACTCATCTGTTACAAAAGGATTTCAATTTTTTAAACATATTTGAACTCAAGACTTTTTCTGCATTCAATATGCACCATTCAAAGCCACATCATCACTTTTCAAACCTTTTCTGACTTCATTTGCTATTTTTCATGCATTTCATGATTTATTTTGAGCTAAAATGACCCTGAGATTGAAAAGCACTGCAAATGAACTCTGAAATGGTTGAAAATCGGCATGGTATCATAATTTCACCCACGTAGCATGTGCTAAAAAGTTGAGATGGTTACGGCAAAAACTGGATGCACTTCGTGTACGAACTGGACAATCTCTTTCGAAGTGTCAGGGTTTTGGACTAAAACTCTTCTGTTACAAAAGGATTTCAATTTTTTAAACATATTTGAACTCAAGACTTTTTCTGCATTCAATATGCACCATTCAAAGGCACATCATCACTTTTCAAACCTTTTCTGACTTCATTTGCTATTTTTCATGCATTTCATGATTTATTTTGAGCTAAAATGACCCTGAGATTGAAAAGCACTGCAAATGAACTCTAAAATGGTTGAAAATCGGCATGGTATCATAATTTCACCCACGTAGCATGTGCTAAAAAGTTGAGAGGGTTAAGGCAAAAACTGGATGCACTTCGTGTACGAACTGGACAATTTCTTTCGAAGTGTCAGGGTTTTGGACTAAAACTCTTCTGTTACAAAAGGATTTCAATTTTTTAAACATATTTGAACTCAAGACTTTTTCTGCATTCAATATGCACCATTCAAAGCCACATCATCACTTTTCAAACCTTTTCTGACTTCATTTGCTATTTTTCATGCATTTCATGATTTATTTTGAGCTAAAATGACCCTGAGATTGAAAAGCACTGCAAATGAACTCTAAAATGGTTGAAAATCGGCATGGTATCATAATTTCACCCACGTAGCATGTGCTAAATAGTTGAGAGGGTTACGGCAAAAACTGGATGCACTTCGTGTACGAACTAGACAATCTCTTTCGAAGTGTCAGGGTTTTGGACTAAAACTCTTCTGTTACAAAAGGATTTCAATTTTTTAAACATATTTGAACTCAAGACTTTTTCTGCATTCAATATGCACCATTCAAAGCCACATCATCACTTTTCAAAGCATTTCTGACTTCATTTGCTATTTTTCATGCATTTCATGATTTATTTTGAGCTAAAATGACCCTGAGATTGAAAAGCACTGCAAATGAACTCTAAAATGGTTGAAAATCGGCATGGTATCATAATTTCACCCACGTAGCATGTGCTAAAAAGTTGAGAGGGTTACGGCAAAAACTGGATGCACTTCGTGTACGAACTAGACAATCTCTTTCGAAGTGTCAGGGTTTTGGACTAAAACTCTTCTGTTACAAAAGGATTTCAATTTTTTAAACATATTTGAACTCAAGACTTTTTCTGCATTCAATATGCACCATTCAAAGCCACATCATCACTTTTCAAACCTTTTCTGACTTCATTTGCTATTTTTCATGCATTTCATGATTTATTTTGAGCTAAAATGACCCTGAGATTGAAAAGCACTGCAAATGAACTCTAAAATGGTTGAAAATCGGTATGGTATCATAATTTCACCCACGTAGCATGTGCTAAAAAGTTGAGAGGGTTACGGCAAAAACTGGATGCACTTCGTGTACGAACTGGACAATCTCTTTCGAAGTGTCAGGGTTTTGACTAAAACTCTTCTGTTACAAAAGGATTTCAATTTTTTAAACATATTTGAACTCAAGACTTTTTCTGCATTCAATATGCATCATTCAAAGCCACATCATCACTTTTCAAACCTTTTCTGACTTCATTTGCTATTTTTCATGCATTTCATGATTTATTTTGAGCTAAAATGACCCTGAGATTGAAAAGCACTGCAAATGAACTCTAAAATGGTTGAAAATCGGCATGGTATCATAATTTCACCCACGTAGCATGTGCTAAAACGCTGAGAGGGTTACGGCAAAAACTAGATGCACTTCGTGTACGAACTGGACAATCTCTTTCGAAGTGTCAGGGTTTTGGACTAAAACTCTTCTGTTACAAAAGGATTTCAATTTTTTAAACATATTTGAACTCAAGACTTTTTCTTCATTCAATATGCACCATTCAAAGCCACATCATCACTTTTCAAACCTTTTCTGACTTCATTTGCTATTTTTCATGCATTTCATGATTTATTTTGAGCTAAAATGACCCTGAGATTGAAAAGCACTGCAAATGAACTCTAAAATGGTTGAAAATCGGCATGGTATCATAATTTCACCCACGTAGCATGTGCTAAAAAGTTGAGAGGGTTACGGCAAAAACTGGATGCACTTCGTGTACGAACTAGACAATCTCTTTCGAAGTGTTAGGGTTTTGGACTAAAACTCTTCTGTTACAAAAGGATTTCAATTTTTTAAACATATTTGAACTCAAGACTTTTTATGCATTCAATATGCACCATTCAAAGGCACATCATCACTTTTCAAACCTTTTCTGACTTCATTTGCTATTTTTCATGCATTTCATGATTTATTTTGAGCTAAAATGACCCTGAGATTGAAAAGCACTGCAAATGAACTCTAAAATGGTTGAAAATCGGCATGGTATCATAATTTCACCCACGTAGCATGTGCTAAAAAGTTGAGAGGGTTACGGCAAAAACTGGATGCACTTCGTGTACGAACTAGACAATCTCTTTCGAAGTGTCAGGGTTTTGGACTAAAACTCTTCTGTTACAAAAGGATTTCAATTTTTTAAACATATTTGAACTCAAGACTTTTCATGCATTCAATATGCACCATTCAAAGGCACATCATCACTTTTCAAACCTTTTCTGACTTCATTTGCTATTTTTCATGCATTTCATGATTTATTTTGAGCTAAAATGACCCTGAGATTGAAAAGCACTGCAAATGAACTCTAAAATGGTTGAAAATCGGCATGGTATCATAATTTCACCCACGTAGCATGTGCTAAAAAGTTGAGAGGGTTACGGCAATAACTGGATGCACTTCGTGTACGAACTGGACAATCTCTTTCGAAGTGTCAGGGTTTTGGACTAAAACTCTTCTGTTACAAAAGGATTTCAATTTTTTAAACATATTTGAACTCAAGACTTTTTATGCATTCAATATGCACCATTCAAAGCCACATCATCACTTTTCAAACCTTTTCTGACTTCATTTGCTATTTTTCATGCATTTCATGATTTATTTTGAGCTAAAATGACCCTGAGATTGAAAAGCACTGCAAATGAACTCTAAAATGGTTGAAAATCGGCATGGTATCATAATTTCACCCACGTATCATGTGCTAAAAAGTTGAGAGGGTTACGGCAAAAACTGGATGCACTTCGTGTACGAACTGGACAATCTCTTTCGAAGTGTCACGGTTTTGGACTAAAACTCTTCTGTTACAAAAGGATTTCAATTTTTTAAACATATTTGAACTCAAGACTTTTTATGCATTCAATATGCACCATTCAAAGCCACATCATCACTTTTCAAACCTTTTCTGACTTCATTTGCTATTTTTCATGCATTTCATGATTTATTTTGAGCTAAAATGACCCTGAGATTGAAAAGCACTGCAAATGAACTCTAAAATGGTTGAAAATCGGCATGGTATCATAATTTCACCCACGTAGCATGTGCTAAAACGCTGAGAGGGTTACGGCAAAAACTGGATGCACTTCGTGTACGAACTGGACAATCTCTTTCGAAGTGTCAGGGTTTTGGACTAAAACTCTTCTGTTACAAAAGGATTTCAATTTTTTAAACATATTTGAACTCAAGACTTTTTCTGCATTCAATATGCACCATTCAAAGCCACATCATCACTTTTCAAACCTTTTCTGACTTCATTTGCTATTTTTCATGCATTTCATGATTTATTTTGAGCTAAAATGACCCTGAGATTGAAAAGCACTGCAAATGAACTCTAAAATGGTTGAAAATCGGCATGGTATCATAATTTCACCCACGTAGCATGTGCTAAAAAGTTGAGAGGGTTACGGCAAAAACTGGATGCACTTCGTGTACGAACTAGACAATCTCTTTCGAAGTGTCAGGGTTTTGGACTAAAACTCTTCTGTTACAAAAGGATTTCAATTTTTTAAACATATTTGAACTCAAGACTTTTTATGCATTCAATATGCACCATTCAAAGCCACATCATCACTTTTCAAACCTTTTCTGACTTCATTTGCTATTTTTCATGCATTTCATGATTTATTTTGAGCTAAAATGACCCTGAGATTGAAAAGCACTGCAAATGAACTCTAAAATGGTTGAAAATCGGCATGGTATCATAATTTCACCCACGTAGCATGTGCTAAAAAGTTGAGAGGGTTACGGCAAAAACTGGATGCACTTCGTGTACGAACTAGACAATCTCTTTCGAAGTGTCAGGGTTTTGGACTAAAACTCTTCTGTTACAAAAGGATTTCAATTTTTTAAACATATTTGAACTCAAGACTTTTCATGCATTCAATATGCACCATTCAAAGGCACATCATCACTTTTCAAACCTTTTCTGACTTCATTTGCTATTTTTCATGCATTTCATGATTTATTTTGAGCTAAAATGACCCTGACATTGAAAAGCACTGCAAATGAACTCTAAAATGGTTGAAAATCGGCATGGTATCATAATTTCACCCACGTAGCATGTGCTAAAAAGTTGAGAGGGTTACGGCAAAAACTGGATGCACTTCGTGTACGAACTGGACAATCTCTTTCGAAGTGTCAGGGTTTTGGACTAAAACTCTTCTGTTACAAAAGGATTTCAATTTTTTAAACATATTTGAACTCAAGACTTTTTCTGCATTCAATATGCACCATTCAAAGCCACATCATCGCTTTTCAAACCTTTTCTGACTTCATTTGCTATTTTTCATGCATTTCATGATTTATTTTGAGCTAAAATGACCCTGAGATTGAAAAGCACTGCAAATGAACTCTAAAATGGTTGAAAATCGGCATGGTATCATAATTTCACCCACGTAGCATGTGCTAAAAAGTTGAGAGGGTTACGGCAAAAACTGGATGCACTTCGTGTACGAACTGGACAATCTCTTTCGAAGTGTCACGGTTTTGGACTAAAACTCTTCTGTTACAAAAGGATTTCAATTTTTTAAACATATTTGAACTCAATACTTTTTCTGCATTCAATATGCACCATTCAAAGGCACATCATCACTTTTCAAACCTTTTCTGACTTCATTTGCTATTTTTCATGCATTTCATGATTTATTTTGAGCTAAAATGACCCTGAGATTGAAAAGCACTGCAAATGAACTCTGAAATGGTTGAAAATCGGCATGGTATCATAATTTCACCCACGTAGCATGTGCTAAAAAGTTGAGAGGGTTACGGCAAAAACTGGATGCACTTCGTGTACGAACTGGACAATCTCTTTCGAAGTGTCAGGGTTTTGGACTAAAACTCTTCTGTTACAAAAGGATTTCAATTTTTTAAACATATTTGAACTCAATACTTTTTATGCATTCAATATGCACCATTCAAAGCCACATCATCACTTTTCAAACCTTTTCTGACTTCATTTGCTATTTTTCATGCATTTCATGATTTATTTTGAGCTAAAATGACCCTGAGATTGAAAAGCACTGCAAATGAACTCTGAAATGGTTGAAAATTGGCATGGTATCATAATTTCACCCACGTAGCATGTGCTAAAAAGTTGAGAGGGTTACGGACAAAACTGGATGCACTTCGTGTACGAACTGGACAATCTCTTTCGAAGTGTCAGGGTTTTGGACGAAAACTCTTCTGTTACAAAAGGATTTCAATTTTTTAAACATATTTGAACTCAATACTTTTTATGCATTCAATATGCACCATTCAAAGCCACATCATCACTTTTCAAACCTTTTCTGACTTCATTTGCTATTTTTCATGCATTTCATGATTTATTTTGAGCTAAAATGACCCTGAGATTGAAAAGCACTGCAAATGAACTCTAAAATGGTTGAAAATCGGCATGGTATCATAATTTCACCCACGTAGCATGTGCTAAAAAGTTGAGAGGGTTACGGCAAAAACTGGATGCACTTCGTGTACGAACTGGACAATCTCTTTCGAAGTGTCAGGGTTTTGGACTAAAACTCTTCTGTTACAAAAGGATTTCAATTTTTTAAACATATTTGAACTCAAGACTTTTTCTGCATTCAATATGCACCATTCAAAGCCACATCATCACTTTTCAAACCTTTTCTGACTTCATTTGCTATTTTTCATGCATTTCATGATTTATTTTGAGCTAAAATGACCCTGAGATTGAAAAGCACTGCAAATGAACTCTAAAATGGTTGAAAATCGGCATGGTATCATAATTTCACCCACGTAGCATGTGCTAAAAAGTTGAGAGGGTTACGGCAAAAACTGGATGCACTTCGTGTACGAACTGGACAATCTCTTTCGAAGTGTCACGGTTTTGGACTAAAACTCTTCTGTTACAAAAGGATTTCAATTTTTTAAACATATTTGAACTCAATACTTTTTCTGCATTCAATATGCACCATTCAAAGCCACATCATCACTTTTCAAACCTTTTCTGACTTCATTTGCTATTTTTCATGCATTTCATGATTTATTTTGAGCTAAAATGACCCTGAGATTGAAAAGCACTGCAAATGAACTCTAAAATGGTTGAAAATCGGCATGGTATCATAATTTCACCCACGTAGCATGTGCTAAAACGCTGAGAGGGTTACGGCAAAAACTGGATGCACTTCGTGTACGAACTGGACAATCTCTTTCGAAGTGTCAGGGTTTTGGACTAAAACTCTTCTGTTACAAAAGGATTTCAATTTTTTAAACATATTTGAACTCAAGACTTTTTCTGCATTCAATATGCACCATTCAAAGCCACATCATCACTTTTCAAACCTTTTCTGACTTCATTTGCTATTTTTCATGCATTTCATGATTTATTTTGAGCTAAAATGACCCTGAGATTGAAAAGCACTGCAAATGAACTCTAAAATGGTTGAAAATCGGCATGGTATCATAATTTCACCCACGTAGCATGTGCTAAAAAGTTGAGAGGGTTACGGCAAAAACTGGATGCACTTCGTGTACGAACTAGACAATCTCTTTCGAAGTGTCAGGGTTTTGGACTAAAACTCTTCTGTTACAAAAGGATTTCAATTTTTTAAACATATTTGAACTTAAGACTTTTTATGCATTCAATATGCACCATTCAAAGGCACATCATCACTTTTCAAACCTTTTCTGACTTCATTTGCTATTTTTCATGCATTTCATGATTTATTTTGAGCTAAAATGACCCTGAGATTGAAAAGCACTGCAAATGAACTCTAAAATGGTTGAAAATCGGCATGGTATCATAATTTCACCCACGTAGCATGTGCTAAAAAGTTGAGAGGGTTACGGCAAAAACTGGATGCACTTCGTGTACGAACTAGACAATCTCTTTCGAAGTGTCAGGGTTTTGGACTAAAACTCTTCTGTTACAAAAGGATTTCAATTTTTTAAACATATTTGAACTCAAGACTTTTCATGCATTCAATATGCACCATTCAAAGGCACATCATCACTTTTCAAACCTTTTCTGACTTCATTTGCTATTTTTCATGCATTTCATGATTTATTTTGAGCTAAAATGACCCTGACATTGAAAAGCACTGCAAATGAACTCTAAAATGGTTGAAAATCGGCATGGTATCATAATTTCACCCACGTAGCATGTGCTAAAAAGTTGAGAGGGTTACGGCAAAAACTGGATGCACTTCGTGTACGAACTGGACAATCTCTTTCGAAGTGTCAGGGTTTTGGACTAAAACTCTTCTGTTACAAAAGGATTTCAATTTTTTAAACATATTTGAACTCAAGACTTTTTCTGCATTCAATATGCACCATTCAAAGCCACATCATCGCTTTTCAAACCTTTTCTGACTTCATTTGCTATTTTTCATGCATTTCATGATTTATTTTGAGCTAAAATGACCCTGAGATTGAAAAGCACTGCAAATGAACTCTAAAATGGTTGAAAATCGGCATGGTATCATAATTTCACCCACGTAGCATGTGCTAAAAAGTTGAGAGGGTTACGGCAAAAACTGGATGCACTTCGTGTACGAACTGGACAATCTCTTTCGAAGTGTCACGGTTTTGGACTAAAACTCTTCTGTTACAAAAGGATTTCAATTTTTTAAACATATTTGAACTCAATACTTTTTCTGCATTCAATATGCACCATTCAAAGCCACATCATCACTTTTCAAACCTTTTCTGACTTCATTTGCTATTTTTCATGCATTTCATGATTTATTTTGAGCTAAAATGACCCTGAGATTGAAAAGCACTGCAAATGAACTCTGAAATGGTTGAAAATTGGCATGGTATCATAATTTCACCCACGTAGCATGTGCTAAAAAGTTGAGAGGGTTACGGACAAAACTGGATGCACTTCGTGTACGAACTGGACAATCTCTTTCGAAGTGTCAGGGTTTTGGACGAAAACTCATCTGTTACAAAAGGATTTCAATTTTTTAAACATATTTGAACTCAATACTTTTTATGCATTCAATATGCACCATTCAAAGCCACATCATCACTTTTCAAACCTTTTCTGACTTCATTTGCTATTTTTCATGCATTTCATGATTTATTTTGAGCTAAAATGACCCTGAGATTGAAAAGCACTGCAAATGAACTCTAAAATGGTTGAAAATCGGCATGGTATCATAATTTCACCCACGTAGCATGTGCTAAAAAGTTGAGAGGGTTACGGCAAAAACTGGATGCACTTCGTGTACGAACTGGACAATCTCTTTCGAAGTGTCAGGGTTTTGGACTAAAACTCTTCTGTTACAAAAGGATTTCAATTTTTTAAACATATTTGAACTCAAGACTTTTTCTGCATTCAATATGCACCATTCAAAGCCACATCATCACTTTTCAAACCTTTTCTGACTTCATTTGCTATTTTTCATGCATTTCATGATTTATTTTGAGCTAAAATGACCCTGAGATTGAAAAGCACTGCAAATGAACTCTAAAATGGTTGAAAATCGGCATGGTATCATAATTTCACCCACGTAGCATGTGCTAAAAAGTTGAGAGGGTTACGGCAAAAACTGGATGCACTTTGTGTACGAACTGGACAATCTCTTTCGAAGTGTTAGGGTTTTGGACGAAAACTCATCTGTTACAAAAGGATTTCAATTTTTTAAACATATTTCAACTCAAGACTTTTTATGCATTCAATATGCACCATTCAAAGCCACATCATCACTTTTCAAACCTTTTCTGACTTCATTTGCTATTTTTCATGCATTTCATGATTTATTTTGAGCTAAAATGACCCTGAGATTGAAAAGCACTGCAAATGAACTCTAAAATGGTTGAAAATCGGCATGGTATCATAATTTCACCCACGTAGCATGTGCTAAAAAGTTGAGAGGGTTAAGGCAAAAACTGGATGCACTTCGTGTACGAACTGGACAATCTCTTTCGAAGTGTCAGGGTTTTGGACTAAAACTCTTCTGTTACAAAAGGATTTCAATTTTTTAAACATATTTGAACTCAAGACTTTTTCTGCATTCAATATGCACCATTCAAAGCCACATCATCACTTATCAAACCTTTTCTGACTTCATTTGCTATTTTTCATGCATTTCATGATTTATTTTGAGCTAAAATGACCCTGAGATTGAAAAGCACTGCAAATGAACTCTAAAATGGTTGAAAATCGGCATGGTATCATAATTTCACCCACGTAGCATGTGCTAAAAAGTTGAGAGGGTTACGGCAAAAACTGGATGCACTTCGTGTACGAACTGGACAATCTCTTTCGAAGTGTCAGGGTTTTGGACTAAAACTCTTCTGTTACAAAAGGATTTCAATTTTTTAAACATATTTGAACTCAAGACTTTTTCTGCATTCAATATGCACCATTCAAAGCCACATCATCACTTTTCAAACCTTTTCTGACTTCATTTGCTATTTTTCATGCATTTCATGATTTATTTTGAGCTAAAATGACCCTGAGATTGAAAAGCACTGCAAATGAACTCTAAAATGGTTGAAAATCGGCATGGTATCATAATTTCACCCACGTAGCATGTGCTATAAAGTTGAGAGGGTTACGGCAAAAACTGGATGCACTTCGTGTACGAACTAGACAATCTCTTTCGAAGTGTCAGGGTTTTGGACTAAAACTCTTCTGTTACAAAAGGATTTCAATTTTTTAAACATATTTGAACTCAAGACTTTTTCTGCATTCAATATGCACCATTCAAAGCCACATCATCACTTTTCAAACCTTTTCTGACTTCATTTGCTATTTTTCATGCATTTCATGATTTATTTTGAGCTAAAATGACCCTGAGATTGAAAAGCACTGCAAATGAACTCTAAAATGGTTGAAAATCGGCATGGTATCATAATTTCACCCACGTAGCATGTGCTAAAAAGTTGAGAGGGTTACGGCAAAAACTGGATGCACTTCGTGTACGAACTGGACAATCTCTTTCGAAGTGTCAGGGTTTTGGACTAAAACTCTTCTGTTACAAAAGGATTTCAATTTTTTAAACATATTTGAACTCAAGACTTTTTCTGCATTCAATATGCACCATTCAAAGCCACATCATCACTTTTCAAACCTTTTCTGACTTCATTTGCTATTTTTCATGCATTTCATGATTTATTTTGAGCTAAAATGACCCTGAGATTGAAAAGCACTGCAAATGAACTCTAAAATGGTTGAAAATCGGTATGGTATCATAATTTCACCCACGTAGCATGTGCTAAAAAGTTGAGAGGGTTACGGCAAAAACTGGATGCACTTCGTGTACGAACTGGACAATCTCTTTCGAAGTGTCAGGGTTTTGGACTAAAACTCTTCTGTTACAAAAGGATTTCAATTTTTTAAACATATTTGAACTCAAGACTTTTTCTGCATTCAATATGCACCATTCAAAGCCACATCATCACTTTTCAAACCTTTTCTGACTTCATTTGCTATTTTTCATGCATTTCATGATTTATTTTGAGCTAAAATGACCCTGAGATTGAAAAGCACTGCAAATGAACTCTAAAATGGTTGAAAATCGGCAGGGTATCATAATTTCACCCACGTAGCATGTGCTAAAAAGTTGAGAGGGTTACGGCAAAAACTGGATGCACTTCGTGTACGAACTAGACAATCTCTTTCGAAGTGTCAGGGTTTTGGACTAAAACTCTTCTGTTACAAAAGGATTTCAATTTTTTAAACATATTTGAACTCAAGACTTTTTCTGCATTCAATATGCATCATTCAAAGCCACATCATCACTTTTCAAACCTTTTCTGACTTCATTTGCTATTTTTCATGCATTTCATGATTTATTTTGAGCTAAAATGACCCTGAGATTGAAAAGCACTGCAAATGAACTCTAAAATGGTTGAAAATCGGCATGGTATCATAATTTCACCCACGTAGCATGTGCTAAAACGCTGAGAGGGTTACGGCAAAAACTGGATGCACTTCGTGTACGAACTGGACAATCTCTTTCGAAGTGTCAGGGTTTTGGACTAAAACTCTTCTGTTACAAAAGGATTTCAATTTTTTAAACATATTTGAACTCAAGACTTTTTCTGCATTCAATATGCACCATTCAAAGCCACATCATCACTTTTCAAACCTTTTCTGACTTCATTTGCTATTTTTCATGCATTTCATGATTTATTTTGAGCTAAAATGACCCTGAGATTGAAAAGCACTGCAAATGAACTCTAAAATGGTTGAAAATCGGCATGGTATCATAATTTCACCCACGTAGCATGTGCTAAAAAGTTGAGAGGGTTACGGCAAAAACTGGATGCACTTCGTGTACGAACTAGACAATCTCTTTCGAAGTGTCAGGGTTTTGGACTAAAACTCTTCTGTTACAAAAGGATTTCAATTTTTTAAACATATTTGAACTCAAGACTTTTTATGCATTCAATATGCACCATTCAAAGCCACATCATCACTTTTCAAACCTTTTCTGACTTCATTTGCTATTTTTCATGCATTTCATGATTTATTTTGAGCTAAAATGACCCTGAGATTGAAAAGCACTGCAAATGAACTCTAAAATGGTTGAAAATCGGCATGGTATCATAATTTCACCCACGTAGCATGTGCTAAAAAGTTGAGAGGGTTACGGCAAAAACTCGATGCACTTCGTGTACGAACTGGACAATCTCTTTCGAAGTGTCAGGGTTTTGGACTAAAACTCTTCTGTTACAAAAGGATTTCAATTTTTTAAACATATTTGAACTCAAGACTTTTTCTGCATTCAATATGCACCATTCAAAGCCACATCATCACTTTTCAAACCTTTTCTGACTTCATTTGCTATTTTTCATGCATTTCATGATTTATTTTGAGCTAAAATGACCCTGAGATTGAAAAGCACTGCAAATGAACTCTAAAATGGTTGAAAATCGGCATGGTATCATAATTTCACCCACGTAGCATGTGCTATAAAGTTGAGAGGGTTACGGCAAAAACTGGATGCACTTCGTGTACGAACTAGACAATCTCTTTCGAAGTGTCAGGGTTTTGGACTAAAACTCTTCTGTTACAAAAGGATTTCAATTTTTTAAACATATTTGAACTCAAGACTTTTTCTGCATTCAATATGCACCATTCAAAGCCACATCATCACTTTTCAAACCTTTTCTGACTTCATTTGCTATTTTTCATGCATTTCATGATTTATTTTGAGCTAAAATGACCCTGAGATTGAAAAGCACTGCAAATGAACTCTAAAATGGTTGAAAATCGGCATGGTATCATAATTTCACCCACGTAGCATGTGCTAAAAAGTTGAGAGGGTTACGGCAAAAACTGGATGCACTTCGTGTACGAACTGGACAATCTCTTTCGAAGTGTCAGGGTTTTGGACTAAAACTCTTCTGTTACAAAAGGATTTCAATTTTTTAAACATATTTGAACTCAAGACTTTTTCTGCATTCAATATGCACCATTCAAAGCCACATCATCACTTTTCAAACCTTTTCTGACTTCATTTGCTATTTTTCATGCATTTCATGATTTATTTTGAGCAAAAATGACCCTGAGATTGAAAAGCACTGCAAATGAACTCTAAAATGGTTGAAAATCGGTATGGTATCATAATTTCACCCACGTAGCATGTGCTAAAAAGTTGAGAGGGTTACGGCAAAAACTGGATGCACTTCGTGTACGAACTGGACAATCTCTTTCGAAGTGTCAGGGTTTTGGACTAAAACTCTTCTGTTACAAAAGGATTTCAATTTTTTAAACATATTTGAACTCAAGACTTTTTCTGCATTCAATATGCACCATTCAAAGCCACATCATCACTTTTCAAACCTTTTCTGACTTCATTTGCTATTTTTCATGCATTTCATGATTTATTTTGAGCTAAAATGACCCTGAGATTGAAAAGCACTGCAAATGAACTCTAAAATGGTTGAAAATCGGCATGGTATCATAATTTCACCCACGTAGCATGTGCTAAAAAGTTGAGAGGGTTACGGCAAAAACTGGATGCACTTCGTGTACGAACTAGACAATCTTTTTCGAAGTGTCAGGGTTTTGGACTAAAACTCTTCTCTTACAAAAGGATTTCAATTTTTTAAACATATTTGAACTCAAGACTTTTTCTGCATTCAATATGCATCATTCAAAGCCACATCATCACTTTTCAAACCTTTTCTGACTTCATTTGCTATTTTTCATGCATTTCATGATTTATTTTGAGCTAAAATGACCCTGAGATTGAAAAGCACTGCAAATGAACTCTAAAATGGTTGAAAATCGGCATGGTATCATAATTTCACCCACGTAGCATGTGCTAAAACGCTGAGAGGGTTACGGCAAAAACTGGATGCACTTCGTGTACGAACTGGACAATCTCTTTCGAAGTGTCAGGGTTTTGGACTAAAACTCTTCTGTTACAAAAGGATTTCAATTTTTTAAACATATTTGAACTCAAGACTTTTTCTGCATTCAATATGCACCATTCAAAGCCACATCATCACTTTTCAAACCTTTTCTGACTTCATTTGCTATTTTTCATGCATTTCATGATTTATTTTGAGCTAAAATGACCCTGAGATTGAAAAGCACTGCAAATGAACTCTAAAATGGTTGAAAATCGGCATGGTATCATAATTTCACCCACGTAGCATGTGCTAAAAAGTTGAGAGGGTTACGGCAAAAACTGGATGCACTTCGTGTACGAACTAGACAATCTCTTTCGAAGTGTCAGGGTTTTGGACTAAAACTCTTCTGTTACAAAAGGATTTCAATTTTTTAAACATATTTGAACTCAAGACTTTTTATGCATTCAATATGCACCATTCAAAGCCACATCATCACTTTTCAAACCTTTTCTGACTTCATTTGCTATTTTTCATGCATTTCATGATTTATTTTGAGCTAAAATGACCCTGAGATTGAAAAGCACTGCAAATGAACTCTAAAATGGTTGAAAATCGGCATGGTATCATAATTTCACCCACGTAGCATGTGCTAAAAAGTTGAGAGGGTTACGGCAAAAACTGGATGCACTTCGTGTACGAACTGGACAATCTCTTTCGAAGTGTCAGGGTTTTGGACTAAAACTCTTCTGTTACAAAAGGATTTCAATTTTTTAAACATATTTGAACTCAAGACTTTTTCTGCATTCAATATGCACCATTCAAAGCCACATCATCACTTTTCAAACCTTTTCTGACTTCATTTGCTATTTTTCATGCATTTCATGATTTATTTTGAGCTAAAATGACCCTGAGATTGAAAAGCACTGCAAATGAACTCTAAAATGGTTGAAAATCGGCATGGTATCATAATTTCACCCACGTAGCATGTGCTAAAAAGTTGAGAGGGTTACTGCAAAAACTGGATGCACTTCGTGTACGAACTGGACAATCTCTTTCGAAGTGTCACGGTTTTGGACTAAAACTCTTCTGTTACAAAAGGATTTCAATTTTTTAAACATATTTGAACTCAAGACTTTTTCTGCATTCAATATGCACCATTCAAAGCCACATCATCACTTTTCAAACCTTTTCTGACTTCATTTGCTATTTTTCATGCATTTCATGATTTATTTTGAGCTAAAATGACCCTGAGATTGAAAAGCACTGCAAATGAACTCTGAAATGGTTGAAAATTGGCATGGTATCATAATTTCACCCACGTAGCATGTGCTAAAAAGTTGAGAGGGTTACGGACAAAACTGGATGCACTTCGTGTACGAACTGGACAATCTCTTTCGAAGTGTCAGGGTTTTGGACGAAAACTCATCTGTTACAAAAGGATTTCAATTTTTTAAACATATTTGAACTCAATACTTTTTATGCATTCAATATGCACCATTCAAAGCCACATCATCACTTTTCAAACCTTTTCTGACTTCATTTGCTATTTTTCATGCATTTCATGATTTATTTTGAGCTAAAATGACCCTGAGATTGAAAAGCACTGCAAATGAACTCTAAAATGGTTGAAAATCGGCATGGTATCATAATTTCACCCACGTAGCATGTGCTAAAAAGTTGAGAGGGTTACGGCAAAAACTGGATGCACTTCGTGTACGAACTGGACAATCTCTTTCGAAGTGTCAGGGTTTTGGACTAAAACTCTTCTGTTACAAAAGGATTTCAATTTTTTAAACATATTTGAACTCAAGACTTTTTCTGCATTCAATATGCACCATTCAAAGCCACATCATCACTTTTCAAACCTTTTCTGACTTCATTTGCTATTTTTCATGCATTTCATGATTTATTTTGAGCTAAAATGACCCTGAGATTGAAAAGCACTGCAAATGAACTCTAAAATGGTTGAAAATCGGCATGGTATCATAATTTCACCCACGTAGCATGTGCTATAAAGTTGAGAGGGTTACGGCAAAAACTGGATGCACTTCGTGTACGAACTGGACAATCTCTTTCGAAGTGTCACGGTTTTGGACTAAAACTCTTCTGTTACAAAAGGATTTCAATTTTTTAAACATATTTGAACTCAAGACTTTTTATGCATTCAATATGCACCATTCAAAGCCACATCATCACTTTTCAAACCTTTTCTGACTTCATTTGCTATTTTTCATGCATTTCATGATTTATTTTGAGCTAAAATGACCCTGAGATTGAAAAGCACTGCAAATGAACTCTAAAATGGTTGAAAATCGGCATGGTATCATAATTTCACCCACGTAGCATGTGCTAAAAAGTTGAGAGGGTTACGGCAAAAACTGGATGCACTTCGTGTACGAACTGGACAATCTCTTTCGAAGTGTCAGGGTTTTGGACTAAAACTCTTCTGTTACAAAAGGATTTCAATTTTTTAAACATATTTGAACTCAAGACTTTTTCTGCATTCAATATGCACCATTCAAAGCCACATCATCACTTTTCAAACCTTTTCTGACTTCATTTGCTATTTTTCATGCATTTCATGATTTATTTTGAGCTAAAATGACCCTGAGATTGAAAAGCACTGCAAATGAACTCTGAAATGGTTGAAAATTGGCATGGTATCATAATTTCACCCACGTAGCATGTGCTAAAAAGTTGAGAGGGTTACGGCAAAAACTGGATGCACTTCGTGTACGAACTGGACAATCTCTTTTGAAGTGTCAGGGTTTTGGACGAAAACTCATCTGTTACAAAAGGATTTCAATTTTTTAAACATATTTGAACTCAATACTTTTTATGCATTCAATATGCACCATTCAAAGCCACATCATCACTTTTCAAACCTTTTCTGACTTCATTTGCTATTTTTCATGCATTTCATGATTTATTTTGAGCTAAAATGACCCTGAGATTGAAAAGCACTGCAAATGAACTCTAAAATGGTTGAAAATCGGCATGGTATCATAATTTCACCCACGTAGCATGTGCTAAAAAGTTGAGAGGGTTACGGCAAAAACTGGATGCACTTCGTGTACGAATTGGACAATCTCTTTCGAAGTGTTAGGGTTTTGGACTAAAACTCTTCTGTTACAAAAGGATTTCAATTTTTTAAACATATTTGAACTCAAGACTTTTTCTGCATTCAATATGCACCATTCAAAGCCACATCATCACTTTTCAAACCTTTTCTGACTTCATTTGCTATTTTTCATGCATTTCATGATTTATTTTGAGCTAAAATGACCCTGAGATTGAAAAGCACTGCAAATGAACTCTGAAATGGTTGAAAATTGGCATGGTATCATAATTTCACCCACGTAGCATGTGCTAAAAAGTTGAGAGGGTTACGGCAAAAACTGGATGCACTTCGTGTACGAACTGGACAATCTCTTTTGAAGTGTCAGGGTTTTGGACGAAAACTCATCTGTTACAAACGGATTTCAATTTTTTAAACATATTTGAACTCAATACTTTTTATGCATTCAATATGCACCATTCAAAGCCACATCATCACTTTTCAAACCTTTTCTGACTTCATTTGCTATTTTTCATGCATTTCATGATTTATTTTGAGCTAAAATGACCCTGAGATTGAAAAGCACTGCAAATGAACTCTAAAATGGTTGAAAATCGGCATGGTATCATAATTTCACCCACGTAGCATGTGCTAAAAAGTTGAGAGGGTTACGGCAAAAACTGGATGCATTTCGTGTACGAACTGGACAATCTCTTTCGAAGTGTCAGGGTTTTGGACTAAAACTCTTCTGTTACAAAAGGATTTCAATTTTTTAAACATATTTGAACTCAAGACTTTTTCTGCATTCAATATGCACCATTCAAAGCCACATCATCACTTTTCAAACCTTTTCTGACTTCATTTGCTATTTTTCATGCATTTCATGATTTATTTTGAGCTAAAATGACCCTGAGATTGAAAAGCACTGCAAATGAACTCTAAAATGGTTGAAAATCGGCAGGGTATCATAATTTCACCCACGTAGCATGTGCTAAAAAGTTGAGAGGGTTACGGCAAAAACTGGATGCACTTCGTGTACGAACTAGACAATCTCTTTCGAAGTGTCAGGGTTTTGGACTAAAACTCTTCTGTTACAAAAGGATTTCAATTTTTTAAACATATTTGAACTCAAGACTTTTTCTGCATTCAATATGCATCATTCAAAGCCACATCATCACTTTTCAAACCTTTTCTGGCTTCATTTGCTATTTTTCATGCATTTCATGATTTATTTTGAGCTAAAATGACCCTGAGATTGAAAAGCACTGCAAATGAACTCTAAAATGGTTGAAAATCGGCATGGTATCATAATTTCACCCACGTAGCATGTGCTAAAACGCTGAGAGGGTTACGGCAAAAACTGGATGCACTTCGTGTACGAACTGGACAATCTCTTTCGAAGTGTCAGGGTTTTGGACTAAAACTCTTCTGTTACAAAAGGATTTCAATTTTTTAAACATATTTGAACTCAAGACTTTTTCTGCATTCAATATGCACCATTCAAAGCCACATCATCACTTTTCAAACCTTTTCTGACTTCATTTGCTATTTTTCATGCATTTCATGATTTATTTTGAGCTAAAATGACCCTGAGATTGAAAAGCACTGCAAATGAACTCTAAAATGGTTGAAAATCGGCATGGTATCATAATTTCACCCACGTAGCATGTGCTAAAAAGTTGAGAGGGTTACGGCAAAAACTGGATGCACTTCGTGTACGAACTAGACAATCTCTTTCGAAGTGTCAGGGTTTTGGACTAAAACTCTTCTGTTACAAAAGGATTTCAATTTTTTAAACATATTTGAACTCAAGACTTTTTATGCATTCAATATGCACCATTCAAAGCCACATCATCACTTTTCAAACCTTTTCTGACTTCATTTGCTATTTTTCATGCATTTCATGATTTATTTTGAGCTAAAATGACCCTGAGATTGAAAAGCACTGCAAATGAACTCTAAAATGGTTGAAAATCGGCATGGTATCATAATTTCACCCACGTAGCATGTGCTAAAAAGTTGAGAGGGTTACGGCAAAAACTGGATGCACTTCGTGTACGAACTGGACAATCTCTTTCGAAGTGTCAGGGTTTTGGACTAAAACTCTTCTGTTACAAAAGGATTTCAATTTTTTAAACATATTTGAACTCAAGACTTTTTCTGCATTCAATATGCACCATTCAAAGCCACATCATCACTTTTCAAACCTTTTCTGACTTCATTTGCTATTTTTCATGCATTTCATGATTTATTTTGAGCTAAAATGACCCTGAGATTGAAAAGCACTGCAAATGAACTCTAAAATGGTTGAAAATCGGCATGGTATCATAATTTCACCCACGTAGCATGTGCTATAAAGTTGAGAGGGTTACGGCAAAAACTGGATGCACTTCGTGTACGAACTAGACAATCTCTTTCGAAGTGTCAGGGTTTTGGACTAAAACTCTTCTGTTACAAAAGGATTTCAATTTTTTAAACATATTTGAACTCAAGACTTTTTCTGCATTCAATATGCACCATTCAAAGCCACATCATCACTTTTCAAACCTTTTCTGACTTCATTTGCTATTTTTCATGCATTTCATGATTTATTTTGAGCTAAAATGACCCTGAGATTGAAAAGCACTGCAAATGAACTCTAAAATGGTTGAAAATCGGCATGGTATCATAATTTCACCCACGTAGCATGTGCTAAAAAGTTGAGAGGGTTACGGCAAAAACTGGATGCACTTCGTGTACGAACTAGACAATCTTTTTCGAAGTGTCAGGGTTTTGGACTAAAACTCTTCTGTTACAAAAGGATTTCAATTTTTTAAACATATTTGAACTCAAGACTTTTTCTGCATTCAATATGCATCATTCAAAGCCACATCATCACTTTTCAAACCTTTTCTGACTTCATTTGCTATTTTTCATGCATTTCATGATTTATTTTGAGCTAAAATGACCCTGAGATTGAAAAGCACTGCAAATGAACTCTAAAATGGTTGAAAATCGGCATGGTATCATAATTTCACCCACGTAGCATGTGCTAAAACGCTGAGAGGGTTACGGCAAAAACTGGATGCACTTCGTGTACGAACTGGACAATCTCTTTCGAAGTGTCAGGGTTTTGGACTAAAACTCTTCTGTTACAAAAGGATTTCAATTTTTTAAACATATTTGAACTCAAGACTTTTTCTGCATTCAATATGCACCATTCAAAGCCACATCATCACTTTTCAAACCTTTTCTGACTTCATTTGCTATTTTTCATGCATTTCATGATTTATTTTGAGCTAAAATGACCCTGAGATTGAAAAGCACTGCAAATGAACTCTAAAATGGTTGAAAATCGGCATGGTATCATAATTTCACCCACGTAGCATGTGCTAAAAAGTTGAGAGGGTTACGGCAAAAACTGGATGCACTTCGTGTACGAACTAGACAATCTCTTTCGAAGTGTCAGGGTTTTGGACTAAAACTCTTCTGTTACAAAAGGATTTCAATTTTTTAAACATATTTGAACTCAAGACTTTTTATGCATTCAATATGCACCATTCAAAGCCACATCATCACTTTTCAAACCTTTTCTGACTTCATTTGCTATTTTTCATGCATTTCATGATTTATTTTGAGCTAAAATGACCCTGAGATTGAAAAGCACTGCAAATGAACTCTAAAATGGTTGAAAATCGGCATGGTATCATAATTTCACCCACGTAGCATGTGCTAAAAAGTTGAGAGGGTTACGGCAAAAACTGGATGCACTTCGTGTACGAACTGGACAATCTCTTTCGAAGTGTCACGGTTTTGGACTAAAACTCTTCTGTTACAAAAGGATTTCAATTTTTTAAACATATTTGAACTCAAGACTTTTTATGCATTCAATATGCACCATTCAAAGCCACATCATCACTTTTCAAACCTTTTCTGACTTCATTTGCTATTTTTCATGCATTTCATGATTTATTTTGAGCTAAAATGACCCTGAGATTGAAAAGCACTGCAAATGAACTCTGAAATGGTTGAAAATTGGCATGGTATCATAATTACACCCACGTAGCATGTGCTAAAAAGTTGAGAGGGTTACGGCAAAAACTGGATGCACTTCGTGTACGAACTGGACAATCTCTTTTGAAGTGTCAGGGTTTTGGACGAAAACTCATCTGTTACAAACGGATTTCAATTTTTTAAACATATTTGAACTCAATACTTTTTATGCATTCAATATGCACCATTCAAAGCCACATCATCACTTTTCAAACCTTTTCTGACTTCATTTGCTATTTTTCATGCATTTCATGATTTATTTTGAGCTAAAATGACCCTGAGATTGAAAAGCACTGCAAATGAACTCTAAAATGGTTGAAAATCGGCATGGTATCATAATTTCACCCACGTAGCATGTGCTAAAAAGTTGAGAGGGTTACGGCAAAAACTGGATGCATTTCGTGTACGAACTGGACAATCTCTTTCGAAGTGTCAGGGTTTTGGACTAAAACTCTTCTGTTACAAAAGGATTTCAATTTTTTAAACATATTTGAACTCAAGACTTTTTCTGCATTCAATATGCACCATTCAAAGCCACATCATCACTTTTCAAACCTTTTCTGACTTCATTTGCTATTTTTCATGCATTTCATGATTTATTTTGAGCTAAAATGACCCTGAGATTGAAAAGCACTGCAAATGAACTCTAAAATGGTTGAAAATCGGCATGGTATCATAATTTCACCCACGTAGCATGTGCTAAAAAGTTGAGAGGGTTACGGCAAAAACTGGATGCACTTCGTGTACGAACTAGACAATCTCTTTCGAAGTGTCAGGGTTTTGGACTAAAACTCTTCTGTTACAAAAGGATTTCAATTTTTTAAACATATTTGAACTCAAGACTTTTTATGCATTCAATATGCACCATTCAAAGCCACATCATCACTTTTCAAACCTTTTCTGACTTCATTTGCTATTTTTCATGCATTTCATGATTTATTTTGAGCTAAAATGACCCTGAGATTGAAAAGCACTGCAAATGAACTCTAAAATGGTTGAAAATCGGCATGGTATCATAATTTCACCCACGTAGCATGTGCTAAAAAGTTGAGAGGGTTACGGCAAAAACTGGATGCACTTCGTGTACGAACTGGACAATCTCTTTCGAAGTGTCACGGTTTTGGACTAAAACTCTTCTGTTACAAAAGGATTTCAATTTTTTAAACATATTTGAACTCAAGACTTTTTATGCATTCAATATGCACCATTCAAAGCCACATCATCACTTTTCAAACCTTTTCTGACTTCATTTGCTATTTTTCATGCATTTCATGATTTATTTTGAGCTAAAATGACCCTGAGATTGAAAAGCACTGCAAATGAACTCTGAAATGGTTGAAAATTGGCATGGTATCATAATTTCACCCACGTAGCATGTGCTAAAAAGTTGAGAGGGTTACGGCAAAAACTGGATGCACTTCGTGTACGAACTGGACAATCTCTTTTGAAGTGTCAGGGTTTTGGACGAAAACTCATCTGTTACAAACGGATTTCAATTTTTTAAACATATTTGAACTCAATACTTTTTATGCATTCAATATGCACCATTCAAAGCCACATCATCACTTTTCAAACCTTTTCTGACTTCATTTGCTATTTTTCATGCATTTCATGATTTATTTTGAGCTAAAATGACCCTGAGATTGAAAAGCACTGCAAATGAACTCTAAAATGGTTGAAAATCGGCATGGTATCATAATTTCACCCACGTAGCATGTGCTAAAAAGTTGAGAGGGTTACGGCAAAAACTGGATGCATTTCGTGTACGAACTGGACAATCTCTTTCGAAGTGTCAGGGTTTTGGACTAAAACTCTTCTGTTACAAAAGGATTTCAATTTTTTAAACATATTTGAACTCAAGACTTTTTCTGCATTCAATATGCACCATTCAAAGCCACATCATCACTTTTCAAACCTTTTCTGACTTCATTTGCTATTTTTCATGCATTTCATGATTTATTTTGAGCTAAAATGACCCTGAGATTGAAAAGCACTGCAAATGAACTCTAAAATGGTTGAAAATCGGCATGGTATCATAATTTCACCCACGTAGCATGTGCTAAAAAGTTGAGAGGGTTACGGCAAAAACTGGATGCACTTCGTGTACGAACTAGACAATCTCTTTCGAAGTGTCAGGGTTTTGGACTAAAACTCTTCTGTTACAAAAGGATTTCAATTTTTTAAACATATTTGAACTCAAGACTTTTTATGCATTCAATATGCACCATTCAAAGCCACATCATCACTTTTCAAACCTTTTCTGACTTCATTTGCTATTTTTCATGCATTTCATGATTTATTTTGAGCTAAAATGACCCTGAGATTGAAAAGCACTGCAAATGAACTCTAAAATGGTTGAAAATCGGCATGGTATCATAATTTCACCCACGTAGCATGTGCTAAAAAGTTGAGAGGGTTACGGCAAAAACTGGATGCACTTCGTGTACGAACTGGACAATCTCTTTCGAAGTGTCACGGTTTTGGACTAAAACTCTTCTGTTACAAAAGGATTTCAATTTTTTAAACATATTTGAACTCAAGACTTTTTATGCATTCAATATGCACCATTCAAAGCCACATCATCACTTTTCAAACCTTTTCTGACTTCATTTGCTATTTTTCATGCATTTCATGATTTATTTTGAGCTAAAATGACCCTGAGATTGAAAAGCACTGCAAATGAACTCTGAAATGGTTGAAAATTGGCATGGTATCATAATTTCACCCACGTAGCATGTGCTAAAAAGTTGAGAGGGTTACGGCAAAAACTGGATGCACTTCGTGTACGAACTGGACAATCTCTTTTGAAGTGTCAGGGTTTTGGACGAAAACTCATCTGTTACAAACGGATTTCAATTTTTTAAACATATTTGAACTCAATACTTTTTATGCATTCAATATGCACCATTCAAAGCCACATCATCACTTTTCAAACCTTTTCTGACTTCATTTGCTATTTTTCATGCATTTCATGATTTATTTTGAGCTAAAATGACCCTGAGATTGAAAAGCACTGCAAATGAACTCTAAAATGGTTGAAAATCGGCATGGTATCATAATTTCACCCACGTAGCATGTGCTAAAAAGTTGAGAGGGTTACGGCAAAAACTGGATGCATTTCGTGTACGAACTGGACAATCTCTTTCGAAGTGTCAGGGTTTTGGACTAAAACTCTTCTGTTACAAAAGGATTTCAATTTTTTAAACATATTTGAACTCAAGACTTTTTCTGCATTCAATATGCACCATTCAAAGCCACATCATCACTTTTCAAACCTTTTCTGACTTCATTTGCTATTTTTCATGCATTTCATGATTTATTTTGAGCTAAAATGACCCTGAGATTGAAAAGCACTGCAAATGAACTCTAAAATGGTTGAAAATCGGCATGGTATCATAATTTCACCCACGTAGCATGTGCTAAAAAGTTGAGAGGGTTACGGCAAAAACTGGATGCATTTCGTGTACGAACTGGACAATCTCTTTCGAAGTGTCAGGGTTTTGGACTAAAACTCTTCTGTTACAAAAGGATTTCAATTTTTTAAACATATTTGAACTCAAGACTTTTTCTGCATTCAATATGCACCATTCAAAGCCACATCATCACTTTTCAAACCTTTTCTGACTTCATTTGCTATTTTTCATGCATTTCATGATTTATTTTGAGCTAAAATGACCCTGAGATTGAAAAGCACTGCAAATGAACTCTAAAATGGTTGAAAATCGGCAGGGTATCATAATTTCACCCACGTAGCATGTGCTAAAAAGTTGAGAGGGTTACGGCAAAAACTGGATGCATTTCGTGTACGAACTGGACAATCTCTTTCGAAGTGTCAGGGTTTTGGACTAAAACTCTTCTGTTACAAAAGGATTTCAATTTTTTAAACATATTTGAACTCAAGACTTTTTCTGCATTCAATATGCACCATTCAAAGCCACATCATCACTTTTCAAACCTTTTCTGACTTCATTTGCTATTTTTCATGCATTTCATGATTTATTTTGAGCTAAAATGACCCTGAGATTGAAAAGCACTGCAAATGAACTCTAAAATGGTTGAAAATCGGCATGGTATCATAATTTCACCCACGTAGCATGTGCTAAAAAGTTGAGAGGGTTACGGCAAAAACTGGATGCACTTCGTGTACGAACTGGACAATCTCTTTCGAAGTGTCAGGGTTTTGGACTAAAACTCTTCTGTTACAAAAGGATTTCAATTTTTTAAACATATTTGAACTCAAGACTTTTTATGCATTCAATATGCACCATTCAAAGCCACATCATCACTTTTCAAACCTTTTCTGACTTCATTTGCTATTTTTCATGCATTTCATGATTTATTTTGAGCTAAAATGACCCTGAGATTGAAAAGCACTGCAAATGAACTCTAAAATGGTTGAAAATCGGCATGGTATCATAATTTCACCCACGTAGCATGTGCTAAAAAGTTGAGAGGGTTACGGCAAAAACTGGATGCATTTCGTGTACGAACTGGACAATCTCTTTCGAAGTGTCACGGTTTTGGACTAAAACTCTTCTGTTACAAAAGGATTTCAATTTTTTAAACATATTTGAACTCAAGACTTTTTATGCATTCAATATGCACCATTCAAAGCCACATCATCACTTTTCAAACCTTTTCTGACTTCATTTGCTATTTTTCATGCATTTCATGATTTATTTTGAGCTAAAATGACCCTGAGATTGAAAAGCACTGCAAATGAACTCTGAAATGGTTGAAAATTGGCATGGTATCATAATTTCACCCACGTAGCATGTGCTAAAAAGTTGAGAGGGTTACGGCAAAAACTGGATGCACTTCGTGTACGAACTGGACAATCTCTTTTGAAGTGTCAGGGTTTTGGACGAAAACTCATCTGTTACAAACGGATTTCAATTTTTTAAACATATTTGAACTCAATACTTTTTATGCATTCAATATGCACCATTCAAAGCCACATCATCACTTTTCAAACCTTTTCTGACTTCATTTGCTATTTTTCATGCATTTCATGATTTATTTTGAGCTAAAATGACCCTGAGATTGAAAAGCACTGCAAATGAACTCTAAAATGGTTGAAAATCGGCATGGTATCATAATTTCACCCACGTAGCATGTGCTAAAAAGTTGAGAGGGTTACGGCAAAAACTGGATGCATTTCGTGTACGAACTGGACAATCTCTTTCGAAGTGTCAGGGTTTTGGACTAAAACTCTTCTGTTACAAAAGGATTTCAATTTTTTAAACATATTTGAACTCAAGACTTTTTCTGCATTCAATATGCACCATTCAAAGCCACATCATCACTTTTCAAACCTTTTCTGACTTCATTTGCTATTTTTCATGCATTTCATGATTTATTTTGAGCTAAAATGACCCTGAGATTGAAAAGCACTGCAAATGAACTCTAAAATGGTTGAAAATCGGCATGGTATCATAATTTCACCCACGTAGCATGTGCTAAAAAGTTGAGAGGGTTACGGCAAAAACTGGATGCATTTCGTGTACGAACTGGACAATCTCTTTCGAAGTGTCAGGGTTTTGGACTAAAACTCTTCTGTTACAAAAGGATTTCAATTTTTTAAACATATTTGAACTCAAGACTTTTTCTGCATTCAATATGCACCATTCAAAGCCACATCATCACTTTTCAAACCTTTTCTGACTTCATTTGCTATTTTTCATGCATTTCATGATTTATTTTGAGCTAAAATGACCCTGAGATTGAAAAGCACTGCAAATGAACTCTAAAATGGTTGAAAATCGGCAGGGTATCATAATTTCACCCACGTAGCATGTGCTAAAAAGTTGAGAGGGTTACGGCAAAAACTGGATGCACTTCGTGTACGAACTGGACAATCTCTTTCGAAGTGTCAGGGTTTTGGACTAAAACTCTTCTGTTACAAAAGGATTTCAATTTTTTAAACATATTTGAACTCAAGACTTTTTCTGCATTCAATATGCATCATTCAAAGCCACATCATCACTTTTCAAACCTTTTCTGACTTCATTTGCTATTTTTCATGCATTTCATGATTTATTTTGAGCTAAAATGACCCTGAGATTGAAAAGCACTGCAAATGAACTCTAAAATGGTTGAAAATCGGCATGGTATCATAATTTCACCCACGTAGCATGTGCTAAAAAGTTGAGAGGGTTACGGCAAAAACTGGATGCACTTCGTGTACGAACTGGACAATCTCTTTCGAAGTGTCAGGGTTTTGGACTAAAACTCTTCTGTTACAAAAGGATTTCAATTTTTTAAACATATTTGAACTCAAGACTTTTTCTGCATTCAATATGCACCATTCAAAGCCACATCATCACTTTTCAAACCTTTTCTGACTTCATTTGCTATTTTTCATGCATTTCATGATTTATTTTGAGCTAAAATGACCCTGAGATTGAAAAGCACTGCAAATGAACTCTAAAATGGTTGAAAATCGGCATGGTATCATAATTTCACCCACGTAGCATGTGCTAAAAAGTAGAGAGGGTTACGGCAAAAACTGGATGCACTTCGTGTACGAACTGGACAATCTCTTTCGAAGTGTCAGGGTTTTGGACTAAAACTCTTCTGTTACAAAAGGATTTCAATTTTTTAAACATATTTGAACTCAAGACTTTTTATGCATTCAATATGCACCATTCAAAGCCACATCATCACTTTTCAAACCTTTTCTGACTTCATTTGCTATTTTTCATGCATTTCATGATTTATTTTGAGCTAAAATGACCCTGAGATTGAAAAGCACTGCAAATGAACTCTAAAATGGTTGAAAATCGGCATGGTATCATAATTTCACCCACGTAGCATGTGCTAAAAAGTTGAGAGGGTTACTGCAAAAACTGGATGCACTTCGTGTACGAACTGGACAATCTCTTTCGAAGTGTCACGGTTTTGGACTAAAACTCTTCTGTTACAAAAGGATTTCAATTTTTTAAACATATTTGAACTCAAGACTTTTTCTGCATTCAATATGCACCATTCAAAGCCACATCATCACTTTTCAAACCTTTTCTGACTTCATTTGCTATTTTTCATGCATTTCATGATTTATTTTGAGCTAAAATGACCCTGAGATTGAAAAGCACTGCAAATGAACTCTAAAATGGTTGAAAATCGGCATGGTATCATAATTTCACCCACGTAGCATGTGCTATAAAGTTGAGAGGGTTACGGCAAAAACTGGATGCACTTCGTGTACGAACTGGACAATCTCTTTCGAAGTGTCAGGGTTTTGGACTAAAACTCTTCTGTTACAAAAGGATTTCAATTTTTTAAACATATTTGAACTCAAGACTTTTTCTGCATTCAATATGCACCATTCAAAGCCACATCATCACTTTTCAAACCTTTTCTGACTTCATTTGCTATTTTTCATGCATTTCATGATTTATTTTGAGCTAAAATGACCCTGAGATTGAAAAGCACTGCAAATGAACTCTAAAATGGTTGAAAATCGGCATGGTATCATAATTTCACCCACGTAGCATGTGCTATAAAGTTGAGAGGGTTACGGCAAAAACTGGATGCACTTCGTGTACGAACTGGACAATCTCTTTCGAAGTGTCAGGGTTTTGGACTAAAACTCTTCTGTTACAAAAGGATTTCAATTTTTTAAACATATTTGAACTCAAGACTTTTTCTGCATTCAATATGCATCATTCAAAGCCACATCATCACTTTTCAAACCTTTTCTGACTTCATTTGCTATTTTTCATGCATTTCATGATTTATTTTGAGCTAAAATGACCCTGAGATTGAAAAGCACTGCAAATGAACTCTAAAATGGTTGAAAATCGGCATGGTATCATAATTTCACCCACGTAGCATGTGCTAAAACGCTGAGAGGGTTACGGCAAAAACTGGATGCACTTCGTGTACGAACTGGACAATCTCTTTCGAAGTGTCAGGGTTTTGGACTAAAACTCTTCTGTTACAAAAGGATTTCAATTTTTTAAACATATTTGAACTCAAGACTTTTTATGCATTCAATATGCACCATTCAAAGCCACATCATCACTTTTCAAACCTTTTCTGACTTCATTTGCTATTTTTCATGCATTTCATGATTTATTTTGAGCTAAAATGACCCTGAGATTGAAAAGCACTGCAAATGAACTCTAAAATGGTTGAAAATCGGCATGGTATCATAATTTCACCCACGTAGCATGTGCTAAAAAGTTGAGAGGGTTACGGCAAAAACTGGATGCACTTCGTGTACGAACTGGACAATCTCTTTCGAAGTGTCAGGGTTTTGGACTAAAACTCTTCTGTTACAAAAGGATTTCAATTTTTTAAACATATTTGAACTCAAGACTTTTTCTGCATTCAATATGCACCATTCAAAGCCACATCATCACTTTTCAAACCTTTTCTGACTTCATTTGCTATTTTTCATGCATTTCATGATTTATTTTGAGCTAAAATGACCCTGAGATTGAAAAGCACTGCAAATGAACTCTAAAATGGTTGAAAATCGGCATGGTATCATAATTTCACCCACGTAGCATGTGCTAAAAAGTTGAGAGGGTTACGGCAAAAACTGGATGCATTTCGTGTACGAACTGGACAATCTCTTTCGAAGTGTCAGGGTTTTGGACTAAAACTCTTCTGTTACAAAAGGATTTCAATTTTTTAAACATATTTGAACTCAAGACTTTTTCTGCATTCAATATGCACCATTCAAAGCCACATCATCACTTTTCAAACCTTTTCTGACTTCATTTGCTATTTTTCATGCATTTCATGATTTATTTTGAGCTAAAATGACCCTGAGATTGAAAAGCACTGCAAATGAACTCTAAAATGGTTGAAAATCGGCAGGGTATCATAATTTCACCCACGTAGCATGTGCTAAAAAGTTGAGAGGGTTACGGCAAAAACTGGATGCATTTCGTGTACGAACTGGACAATCTCTTTCGAAGTGTCAGGGTTTTGGACTAAAACTCTTCTGTTACAAAAGGATTTCAATTTTTTAAACATATTTGAACTCAAGACTTTTTCTGCATTCAATATGCACCATTCAAAGCCACATCATCACTTTTCAAACCTTTTCTGACTTCATTTGCTATTTTTCATGCATTTCATGATTTATTTTGAGCTAAAATGACCCTGAGATTGAAAAGCACTGCAAATGAACTCTAAAATGGTTGAAAATCGGCATGGTATCATAATTTCACCCACGTAGCATGTGCTAAAAAGTTGAGAGGGTTACGGCAAAAACTGGATGCACTTCGTGTACGAACTGGACAATCTCTTTCGAAGTGTCAGGGTTTTGGACTAAAACTCTTCTGTTACAAAAGGATTTCAATTTTTTAAACATATTTGAACTCAAGACTTTTTCTGCATTCAATATGCACCATTCAAAGCCACATCATCACTTTTCAAACCTTTTCTGACTTCATTTGCTATTTTTCATGCATTTCATGATTTATTTTGAGCTAAAATGACCCTGAGATTGAAAAGCACTGCAAATGAACTCTAAAATGGTTGAAAATCGGCATGGTATCATAATTTCACCCACGTAGCATGTGCTAAAAAGTTGAGAGGGTTACGGCAAAAACTGGATGCATTTCGTGTACGAACTGGACAATCTCTTTCGAAGTGTCACGGTTTTGGACTAAAACTCTTCTGTTACAAAAGGATTTCAATTTTTTAAACATATTTGAACTCAAGACTTTTTATGCATTCAATATGCACCATTCAAAGCCACATCATCACTTTTCAAACCTTTTCTGACTTCATTTGCTATTTTTCATGCATTTCATGATTTATTTTGAGCTAAAATGACCCTGAGATTGAAAAGCACTGCAAATGAACTCTGAAATGGTTGAAAATTGGCATGGTATCATAATTTCACCCACGTAGCATGTGCTAAAAAGTTGAGAGGGTTACGGCAAAAACTGGATGCACTTCGTGTACGAACTGGACAATCTCTTTTGAAGTGTCAGGGTTTTGGACGAAAACTCATCTGTTACAAACGGATTTCAATTTTTTAAACATATTTGAACTCAATACTTTTTATGCATTCAATATGCACCATTCAAAGCCACATCATCACTTTTCAAACCTTTTCTGACTTCATTTGCTATTTTTCATGCATTTCATGATTTATTTTGAGCTAAAATGACCCTGAGATTGAAAAGCACTGCAAATGAACTCTAAAATGGTTGAAAATCGGCATGGTATCATAATTTCACCCACGTAGCATGTGCTAAAAAGTTGAGAGGGTTACGGCAAAAACTGGATGCATTTCGTGTACGAACTGGACAATCTCTTTCGAAGTGTCAGGGTTTTGGACTAAAACTCTTCTGTTACAAAAGGATTTCAATTTTTTAAACATATTTGAACTCAAGACTTTTTCTGCATTCAATATGCACCATTCAAAGCCACATCATCACTTTTCAAACCTTTTCTGACTTCATTTGCTATTTTTCATGCATTTCATGATTTATTTTGAGCTAAAATGACCCTGAGATTGAAAAGCACTGCAAATGAACTCTAAAATGGTTGAAAATCGGCATGGTATCATAATTTCACCCACGTAGCATGTGCTAAAAAGTTGAGAGGGTTACGGCAAAAACTGGATGCATTTCGTGTACGAACTGGACAATCTCTTTCGAAGTGTCAGGGTTTTGGACTAAAACTCTTCTGTTACAAAAGGATTTCAATTTTTTAAACATATTTGAACTCAAGACTTTTTCTGCATTCAATATGCACCATTCAAAGCCACATCATCACTTTTCAAACCTTTTCTGACTTCATTTGCTATTTTTCATGCATTTCATGATTTATTTTGAGCTAAAATGACCCTGAGATTGAAAAGCACTGCAAATGAACTCTAAAATGGTTGAAAATCGGCAGGGTATCATAATTTCACCCACGTAGCATGTGCTAAAAAGTTGAGAGGGTTACGGCAAAAACTGGATGCACTTCGTGTACGAACTGGACAATCTCTTTCGAAGTGTCAGGGTTTTGGACTAAAACTCTTCTGTTACAAAAGGATTTCAATTTTTTAAACATATTTGAACTCAAGACTTTTTCTGCATTCAATATGCATCATTCAAAGCCACATCATCACTTTTCAAACCTTTTCTGACTTCATTTGCTATTTTTCATGCATTTCATGATTTATTTTGAGCTAAAATGACCCTGAGATTGAAAAGCACTGCAAATGAACTCTAAAATGGTTGAAAATCGGCATGGTATCATAATTTCACCCACGTAGCATGTGCTAAAAAGTTGAGAGGGTTACGGCAAAAACTGGATGCACTTCGTGTACGAACTGGACAATCTCTTTCGAAGTGTCAGGGTTTTGGACTAAAACTCTTCTGTTACAAAAGGATTTCAATTTTTTAAACATATTTGAACTCAAGACTTTTTCTGCATTCAATATGCACCATTCAAAGCCACATCATCACTTTTCAAACCTTTTCTGACTTCATTTGCTATTTTTCATGCATTTCATGATTTATTTTGAGCTAAAATGACCCTGAGATTGAAAAGCACTGCAAATGAACTCTAAAATGGTTGAAAATCGGCATGGTATCATAATTTCACCCACGTAGCATGTGCTAAAAAGTAGAGAGGGTTACGGCAAAAACTGGATGCACTTCGTGTACGAACTGGACAATCTCTTTCGAAGTGTCAGGGTTTTGGACTAAAACTCTTCTGTTACAAAAGGATTTCAATTTTTTAAACATATTTGAACTCAAGACTTTTTATGCATTCAATATGCACCATTCAAAGCCACATCATCACTTTTCAAACCTTTTCTGACTTCATTTGCTATTTTTCATGCATTTCATGATTTATTTTGAGCTAAAATGACCCTGAGATTGAAAAGCACTGCAAATGAACTCTAAAATGGTTGAAAATCGGCATGGTATCATAATTTCACCCACGTAGCATGTGCTAAAAAGTTGAGAGGGTTACTGCAAAAACTGGATGCACTTCGTGTACGAACTGGACAATCTCTTTCGAAGTGTCACGGTTTTGGACTAAAACTCTTCTGTTACAAAAGGATTTCAATTTTTTAAACATATTTGAACTCAAGACTTTTTCTGCATTCAATATGCACCATTCAAAGCCACATCATCACTTTTCAAACCTTTTCTGACTTCATTTGCTATTTTTCATGCATTTCATGATTTATTTTGAGCTAAAATGACCCTGAGATTGAAAAGCACTGCAAATGAACTCTAAAATGGTTGAAAATCGGCATGGTATCATAATTTCACCCACGTAGCATGTGCTATAAAGTTGAGAGGGTTACGGCAAAAACTGGATGCACTTCGTGTACGAACTGGACAATCTCTTTCGAAGTGTCAGGGTTTTGGACTAAAACTCTTCTGTTACAAAAGGATTTCAATTTTTTAAACATATTTGAACTCAAGACTTTTTCTGCATTCAATATGCACCATTCAAAGCCACATCATCACTTTTCAAACCTTTTCTGACTTCATTTGCTATTTTTCATGCATTTCATGATTTATTTTGAGCTAAAATGACCCTGAGATTGAAAAGCACTGCAAATGAACTCTAAAATGGTTGAAAATCGGCATGGTATCATAATTTCACCCACGTAGCATGTGCTATAAAGTTGAGAGGGTTACGGCAAAAACTGGATGCACTTCGTGTACGAACTGGACAATCTCTTTCGAAGTGTCAGGGTTTTGGACTAAAACTCTTCTGTTACAAAAGGATTTCAATTTTTTAAACATATTTGAACTCAAGACTTTTTCTGCATTCAATATGCATCATTCAAAGCCACATCATCACTTTTCAAACCTTTTCTGACTTCATTTGCTATTTTTCATGCATTTCATGATTTATTTTGAGCTAAAATGACCCTGAGATTGAAAAGCACTGCAAATGAACTCTAAAATGGTTGAAAATCGGCATGGTATCATAATTTCACCCACGTAGCATGTGCTAAAACGCTGAGAGGGTTACGGCAAAAACTGGATGCACTTCGTGTACGAACTGGACAATCTCTTTCGAAGTGTCAGGGTTTTGGACTAAAACTCTTCTGTTACAAAAGGATTTCAATTTTTTAAACATATTTGAACTCAAGACTTTTTATGCATTCAATATGCACCATTCAAAGCCACATCATCACTTTTCAAACCTTTTCTGACTTCATTTGCTATTTTTCATGCATTTCATGATTTATTTTGAGCTAAAATGACCCTGAGATTGAAAAGCACTGCAAATGAACTCTAAAATGGTTGAAAATCGGCATGGTATCATAATTTCACCCACGTAGCATGTGCTAAAAAGTTGAGAGGGTTACGGCAAAAACTGGATGCACTTCGTGTACGAACTGGACAATCTCTTTCGAAGTGTCAGGGTTTTGGACTAAAACTCTTCTGTTACAAAAGGATTTCAATTTTTTAAACATATTTGAACTCAAGACTTTTTCTGCATTCAATATGCACCATTCAAAGCCACATCATCACTTTTCAAACCTTTTCTGACTTCATTTGCTATTTTTCATGCATTTCATGATTTATTTTGAGCTAAAATGACCCTGAGATTGAAAAGCACTGCAAATGAACTCTAAAATGGTTGAAAATCGGCATGGTATCATAATTTCACCCACGTAGCATGTGCTAAAAAGTTGAGAGGGTTACGGCAAAAACTGGATGCACTTCGTGTACGAACTGGACAATCTCTTTCGAAGTGTCACGGTTTTGGACTAAAACTCTTCTGTTACAAAAGGATTTCAATTTTTTAAACATATTTGAACTCAAGACTTTTTCTGCATTCAATATGCACCATTCAAAGCCACATCATCACTTTTCAAACCTTTTCTGACTTCATTTGCTATTTTTCATGCATTTCATGATTTATTTTGAGCTAAAATGACCCTGAGATTGAAAAGCACTGCAAATGAACTCTAAAATGGTTGAAAATCGGCATGGTATCATAATTTCACCCACGTAGCATGTGCTAAAAAGTTGAGAGGGTTACTGCAAAAACTGGATGCACTTCGTGTACGAACTGGACAATCTCTTTCGAAGTGTCACGGTTTTGGACTAAAACTCTTCTGTTACAAAAGGATTTCAATTTTTTAAACATATTTGAACTCAAGACTTTTTCTGCATTCAATATGCACCATTCAAAGCCACATCATCACTTTTCAAACCTTTTCTGACTTCATTTGCTATTTTTCATGCATTTCATGATTTATTTTGAGCTAAAATGACCCTGAGATTGAAAAGCACTGCAAATGAACTCTAAAATGGTTGAAAATCGGCATGGTATCATAATTTCACCCACGTAGCATGTGCTAAAAAGTTGAGAGGGTTACGGCAAAAACTGGATGCACTTCGTGTACGAACTGGACAATCTCTTTCGAAGTGTCAGGGTTTTGGACTAAAACTCTTCTGTTACAAAAGGATTTCAATTTTTTAAACATATTTGAACTCAAGACTTTTTCTGCATTCAATATGCACCATTCAAAGCCACATCATCACTTTTCAAACCTTTTCTGACTTCATTTGCTATTTTTCATGCATTTCATGATTTATTTTGAGCTAAAATGACCCTGAGATTGAAAAGCACTGCAAATGAACTCTAAAATGGTTGAAAATCGGCATGGTATCATAATTTCACCCACGTAGCATGTGCTATAAAGTTGAGAGGGTTACGGCAAAAACTGGATGCACTTCGTGTACGAACTGGACAATCTCTTTCGAAGTGTCACGGTTTTGGACTAAAACTCTTCTGTTACAAAAGGATTTCAATTTTTTAAACATATTTGAACTCAAGACTTTTTATGCATTCAATATGCACCATTCAAAGCCACATCATCACTTTTCAAACCTTTTCTGACTTCATTTGCTATTTTTCATGCATTTCATGATTTATTTTGAGCTAAAATGACCCTGAGATTGAAAAGCACTGCAAATGAACTCTAAAATGGTTGAAAATCGGCATGGTATCATAATTTCACCCACGTAGCATGTGCTAAAAAGTTGAGAGGGTTACGGCAAAAACTGGATGCACTTCGTGTACGAATTGGACAATCTCTTTCGAAGTGTCAGGGTTTTGGACTAAAACTCTTCTGTTACAAAAGGATTTCAATTTTTTAAACATATTTGAACTCAAGACTTTTTCTGCATTCAATATGCACCATTCAAAGCCACATCATCACTTTTCAAACCTTTTCTGACTTCATTTGCTATTTTTCATGCATTTCATGATTTATTTTGAGCTAAAATGACCCTGAGATTGAAAAGCACTGCAAATGAACTCTGAAATGGTTGAAAATTGGCATGGTATCATAATTTCACCCACGTAGCATGTGCTAAAAAGTTGAGAGGGTTACGGCAAAAACTGGATGCACTTCGTGTACGAACTGGACAATCTCTTTTGAAGTGTCAGGGTTTTGGACGAAAACTCATCTGTTACAAACGGATTTCAATTTTTTAAACATATTTGAACTCAATACTTTTTATGCATTCAATATGCACCATTCAAAGCCACATCATCACTTTTCAAACCTTTTCTGACTTCATTTGCTATTTTTCATGCATTTCATGATTTATTTTGAGCTAAAATGACCCTGAGATTGAAAAGCACTGCAAATGAACTCTAAAATGGTTGAAAATCGGCATGGTATCATAATTTCACCCACGTAGCATGTGCTAAAAAGTTGAGAGGGTTACGGCAAAAACTGGATGCATTTCGTGTACGAACTGGACAATCTCTTTCGAAGTGTCAGGGTTTTGGACTAAAACTCTTCTGTTACAAAAGGATTTCAATTTTTTAAACATATTTGAACTCAAGACTTTTTCTGCATTCAATATGCACCATTCAAAGCCACATCATCACTTTTCAAACCTTTTCTGACTTCATTTGCTATTTTTCATGCATTTCATGATTTATTTTGAGCTAAAATGACCCTGAGATTGAAAAGCACTGCAAATGAACTCTAAAATGGTTGAAAATCGGCATGGTATCATAATTTCACCCACGTAGCATGTGCTAAAAAGTTGAGAGGGTTACGGCAAAAACTGGATGCACTTCGTGTACGAACTGGACAATCTCTTTCGAAGTGTCACGGTTTTGGACTAAAACTCTTCTGTTACAAAAGGATTTCAATTTTTTAAACATATTTGAACTCAAGACTTTTTCTGCATTCAATATGCACCATTCAAAGCCACATCATCACTTTTCAAACCTTTTCTGACTTCATTTGCTATTTTTCATGCATTTCATGATTTATTTTGAGCTAAAATGACCCTGAGATTGAAAAGCACTGCAAATGAACTCTAAAATGGTTGAAAATCGGCATGGTATCATAATTTCACCCACGTAGCATGTGCTAAAAAGTTGAGAGGGTTACTGCAAAAACTGGATGCACTTCGTGTACGAACTGGACAATCTCTTTCGAAGTGTCACGGTTTTGGACTAAAACTCTTCTGTTACAAAAGGATTTCAATTTTTTAAACATATTTGAACTCAAGACTTTTTCTGCATTCAATATGCACCATTCAAAGCCACATCATCACTTTTCAAACCTTTTCTGACTTCATTTGCTATTTTTCATGCATTTCATGATTTATTTTGAGCTAAAATGACCCTGAGATTGAAAAGCACTGCAAATGAACTCTAAAATGGTTGAAAATCGGCATGGTATCATAATTTCACCCACGTAGCATGTGCTAAAAAGTTGAGAGGGTTACGGCAAAAACTGGATGCACTTCGTGTACGAACTGGACAATCTCTTTCGAAGTGTCAGGGTTTTGGACTAAAACTCTTCTGTTACAAAAGGATTTCAATTTTTTAAACATATTTGAACTCAAGACTTTTTCTGCATTCAATATGCACCATTCAAAGCCACATCATCACTTTTCAAACCTTTTCTGACTTCATTTGCTATTTTTCATGCATTTCATGATTTATTTTGAGCTAAAATGACCCTGAGATTGAAAAGCACTGCAAATGAACTCTAAAATGGTTGAAAATCGGCATGGTATCATAATTTCACCCACGTAGCATGTGCTATAAAGTTGAGAGGGTTACGGCAAAAACTGGATGCACTTCGTGTACGAACTGGACAATCTCTTTCGAAGTGTCACGGTTTTGGACTAAAACTCTTCTGTTACAAAAGGATTTCAATTTTTTAAACATATTTGAACTCAAGACTTTTTATGCATTCAATATGCACCATTCAAAGCCACATCATCACTTTTCAAACCTTTTCTGACTTCATTTGCTATTTTTCATGCATTTCATGATTTATTTTGAGCTAAAATGACCCTGAGATTGAAAAGCACTGCAAATGAACTCTAAAATGGTTGAAAATCGGCATGGTATCATAATTTCACCCACGTAGCATGTGCTAAAAAGTTGAGAGGGTTACGGCAAAAACTGGATGCACTTCGTGTACGAATTGGACAATCTCTTTCGAAGTGTCAGGGTTTTGGACTAAAACTCTTCTGTTACAAAAGGATTTCAATTTTTTAAACATATTTGAACTCAAGACTTTTTCTGCATTCAATATGCACCATTCAAAGCCACATCATCACTTTTCAAACCTTTTCTGACTTCATTTGCTATTTTTCATGCATTTCATGATTTATTTTGAGCTAAAATGACCCTGAGATTGAAAAGCACTGCAAATGAACTCTGAAATGGTTGAAAATTGGCATGGTATCATAATTTCACCCACGTAGCATGTGCTAAAAAGTTGAGAGGGTTACGGCAAAAACTGGATGCACTTCGTGTACGAACTGGACAATCTCTTTTGAAGTGTCAGGGTT
The DNA here is from genome assembly GCA_039707655.1 of Elymus sibiricus. Classification (NCBI taxonomy): domain Eukaryota; kingdom Viridiplantae; phylum Streptophyta; class Magnoliopsida; order Poales; family Poaceae; genus Elymus; species Elymus sibiricus. Next base: position 511,729,839 of record CM077669.1, read on the forward strand.
TTGGACGAAAACTCATCTGTTACAAACGGATTTCAATTTTTTAAACATATTTGAACTCAATACTTTTTATGCATTCAATATGCACCATTCAAAGCCACATCATCACTTTTCAAACCTTTTCTGACTTCATTTGCTATTTTTCATGCATTTCATGATTTATTTTGAGCTAAAATGACCCTGAGATTGAAAAGCACTGCAAATGAACTCTAAAATGGTTGAAAATCGGCATGGTATCATAATTTCACCCACGTAGCATGTGCTAAAAAGTTGAGAGGGTTACGGCAAAAACTGGATGCATTTCGTGTACGAACTGGACAATCTCTTTCGAAGTGTCAGGGTTTTGGACTAAAACTCTTCTGTTACAAAAGGATTTCAATTTTTTAAACATATTTGAACTCAAGACTTTTTCTGCATTCAATATGCACCATTCAAAGCCACATCATCACTTTTCAAACCTTTTCTGACTTCATTTGCTATTTTTCATGCATTTCATGATTTATTTTGAGCTAAAATGACCCTGAGATTGAAAAGCACTGCAAATGAACTCTAAAATGGTTGAAAATCGGCATGGTATCATAATTTCACCCACGTAGCATGTGCTAAAACGCTGAGAGGGTTACGGCAAAAACTGGATGCACTTCGTGTACGAACTGGACAATCTCTTTCGAAGTGTCAGGGTTTTGGACTAAAACTCTTCTGTTACAAAAGGATTTCAATTTTTTAAACATATTTGAACTCAAGACTTTTTCTGCATTCAATATGCACCATTCAAAGCCACATCATCACTTTTCAAACCTTTTCTGACTTCATTTGCTATTTTTCATGCATTTCATGATTTATTTTGAGCTAAAATGACCCTGAGATTGAAAAACACTGCAAATGAACTCTAAAATGGTTGAAAATCGGCATGGTATCATAATTTCACCCACGTAGCATGTGCTAAAAAGTTGAGAGGGTTACGGCAAAAACTGGATGCACTTCGTGTACGAACTGGACAATCTCTTTCGAAGTGTCAGGGTTTTGGACTAAAACTCTTCTGTTACAAAAGGATTTCAATTTTTTAAACATATTTGAACTCAAGACTTTTTCTGCATTCAATATGCACCATTCAAAGCCACATCATCACTTTTCAAACCTTTTCTGACTTCATTTGCTATTTTTCATGCATTTCATGATTTATTTTGAGCTAAAATGACCCTGAGATTGAAAAGCACTGCAAATGAACTCTAAAATGGTTGAAAATCGGCATGGTATCATAATTTCACCCACGTAGCATGTGCTATAAAGTTGAGAGGGTTACGGCAAAAACTGGATGCACTTCGTGTACGAACTGGACAATCTCTTTCGAAGTGTCACGGTTTTGGACTAAAACTCTTCTGTTACAAAAGGATTTCAATTTTTTAAACATATTTGAACTCAAGACTTTTTATGCATTCAATATGCACCATTCAAAGCCACATCATCACTTTTCAAACCTTTTCTGACTTCATTTGCTATTTTTCATGCATTTCATGATTTATTTTGAGCTAAAATGACCCTGAGATTGAAAAGCACTGCAAATGAACTCTAAAATGGTTGAAAATCGGCATGGTATCATAATTTCACCCACGTAGCATGTGCTAAAAAGTTGAGAGGGTTACGGCAAAAACTGGATGCACTTCGTGTACGAATTGGACAATCTCTTTCGAAGTGTCAGGGTTTTGGACTAAAACTCTTCTGTTACAAAAGGATTTCAATTTTTTAAACATATTTGAACTCAAGACTTTTTCTGCATTCAATATGCACCATTCAAAGCCACATCATCACTTTTCAAACCTTTTCTGACTTCATTTGCTATTTTTCATGCATTTCATGATTTATTTTGAGCTAAAATGACCCTGAGATTGAAAAGCACTGCAAATGAACTCTGAAATGGTTGAAAATTGGCATGGTATCATAATTTCACCCACGTAGCATGTGCTAAAAAGTTGAGAGGGTTACGGCAAAAACTGGATGCACTTCGTGTACGAACTGGACAATCTCTTTTGAAGTGTCAGGGTTTTGGACGAAAACTCATCTGTTACAAACGGATTTCAATTTTTTAAACATATTTGAACTCAATACTTTTTATGCATTCAATATGCACCATTCAAAGCCACATCATCACTTTTCAAACCTTTTCTGACTTCATTTGCTATTTTTCATGCATTTCATGATTTATTTTGAGCTAAAATGACCCTGAGATTGAAAAGCACTGCAAATGAACTCTAAAATGGTTGAAAATCGGCATGGTATCATAATTTCACCCACGTAGCATGTGCTAAAAAGTTGAGAGGGTTACGGCAAAAACTGGATGCATTTCGTGTACGAACTGGACAATCTCTTTCGAAGTGTCAGGGTTTTGGACTAAAACTCTTCTGTTACAAAAGGATTTCAATTTTTTAAACATATTTGAACTCAAGACTTTTTCTGCATTCAATATGCACCATTCAAAGCCACATCATCACTTTTCAAACCTTTTCTGACTTCATTTGCTATTTTTCATGCATTTCATGATTTATTTTGAGCTAAAATGACCCTGAGATTGAAAAGCACTGCAAATGAACTCTAAAATGGTTGAAAATCGGCATGGTATCATAATTTCACCCACGTAGCATGTGCTAAAACGCTGAGAGGGTTACGGCAAAAACTGGATGCACTTCGTGTACGAACTGGACAATCTCTTTCGAAGTGTCAGGGTTTTGGACTAAAACTCTTCTGTTACAAAAGGATTTCAATTTTTTAAACATATTTGAACTCAAGACTTTTTCTGCATTCAATATGCACCATTCAAAGCCACATCATCACTTTTCAAACCTTTTCTGACTTCATTTGCTATTTTTCATGCATTTCATGATTTATTTTGAGCTAAAATGACCCTGAGATTGAAAAGCACTGCAAATGAACTCTAAAATGGTTGAAAATCGGCATGGTATCATAATTTCACCCACGTAGCATGTGCTAAAAAGTTGAGAGGGTTACGGCAAAAACTGGATGCATTTCGTGTACGAACTGGACAATCTCTTTCGAAGTGTCAGGGTTTTGGACTAAAACTCTTCTGTTACAAAAGGATTTCAATTTTTTAAACATATTTGAACTCAAGACTTTTTCTGCATTCAATATGCACCATTCAAAGCCACATCATCACTTTTCAAACCTTTTCTGACTTCATTTGCTATTTTTCATGCATTTCATGATTTATTTTGAGCTAAAATGACCCTGAGATTGAAAAGCACTGCAAATGAACTCTAAAATGGTTGAAAATCGGCAGGGTATCATAATTTCACCCACGTAGCATGTGCTAAAAAGTTGAGAGGGTTACGGCAAAAACTGGATGCACTTCGTGTACGAACTAGACAATCTCTTTCGAAGTGTCAGGGTTTTGGACTAAAACTCTTCTGTTACAAAAGGATTTCAATTTTTTAAACATATTTGAACTCAAGACTTTTTCTGCATTCAATATGCATCATTCAAAGCCACATCATCACTTTTCAAACCTTTTCTGACTTCATTTGCTATTTTTCATGCATTTCATGATTTATTTTGAGCTAAAATGACCCTGAGATTGAAAAGCACTGCAAATGAACTCTAAAATGGTTGAAAATCGGCATGGTATCATAATTTCACCCACGTAGCATGTGCTAAAACGCTGAGAGGGTTACGGCAAAAACTGGATGCACTTCGTGTACGAACTGGACAATCTCTTTCGAAGTGTCAGGGTTTTGGACTAAAACTCTTCTGTTACAAAAGGATTTCAATTTTTTAAACATATTTGAACTCAAGACTTTTTCTGCATTCAATATGCACCATTCAAAGCCACATCATCACTTTTCAAACCTTTTCTGACTTCATTTGCTATTTTTCATGCATTTCATGATTTATTTTGAGCTAAAATGACCCTGAGATTGAAAAGCACTGCAAATGAACTCTAAAATGGTTGAAAATCGGCATGGTATCATAATTTCACCCACGTAGCATGTGCTAAAAAGTTGAGAGGGTTACGGCAAAAACTGGATGCACTTCGTGTACGAACTAGACAATCTCTTTCGAAGTGTCAGGGTTTTGGACTAAAACTCTTCTGTTACAAAAGGATTTCAATTTTTTAAACATATTTGAACTCAAGACTTTTTATGCATTCAATATGCACCATTCAAAGCCACATCATCACTTTTCAAACCTTTTCTGACTTCATTTGCTATTTTTCATGCATTTCATGATTTATTTTGAGCTAAAATGACCCTGAGATTGAAAAGCACTGCAAATGAACTCTAAAATGGTTGAAAATCGGCATGGTATCATAATTTCACCCACGTAGCATGTGCTAAAAAGTTGAGAGGGTTACGGCAAAAACTGGATGCACTTCGTGTACGAACTGGACAATCTCTTTCGAAGTGTCAGGGTTTTGGACTAAAACTCTTCTGTTACAAAAGGATTTCAATTTTTTAAACATATTTGAACTCAAGACTTTTTCTGCATTCAATATGCACCATTCAAAGCCACATCATCACTTTTCAAACCTTTTCTGACTTCATTTGCTATTTTTCATGCATTTCATGATTTATTTTGAGCTAAAATGACCCTGAGATTGAAAAGCACTGCAAATGAACTCTAAAATGGTTGAAAATCGGCATGGTATCATAATTTCACCCACGTAGCATGTGCTATAAAGTTGAGAGGGTTACGGCAAAAACTGGATGCACTTCGTGTACGAACTAGACAATCTCTTTCGAAGTGTCAGGGTTTTGGACTAAAACTCTTCTGTTACAAAAGGATTTCAATTTTTTAAACATATTTGAACTCAAGACTTTTTCTGCATTCAATATGCACCATTCAAAGCCACATCATCACTTTTCAAACCTTTTCTGACTTCATTTGCTATTTTTCATGCATTTCATGATTTATTTTGAGCTAAAATGACCCTGAGATTGAAAAGCACTGCAAATGAACTCTAAAATGGTTGAAAATCGGCATGGTATCATAATTTCACCCACGTAGCATGTGCTAAAAAGTTGAGAGGGTTACGGCAAAAACTGGATGCACTTCGTGTACGAACTGGACAATCTCTTTCGAAGTGTCACGGTTTTGGACTAAAACTCTTCTGTTACAAAAGGATTTCAATTTTTTAAACATATTTGAACTCAAGACTTTTTATGCATTCAATATGCACCATTCAAAGCCACATCATCACTTTTCAAACCTTTTCTGACTTCATTTGCTATTTTTCATGCATTTCATGATTTATTTTGAGCTAAAATGACCCTGAGATTGAAAAGCACTGCAAATGAACTCTGAAATGGTTGAAAATTGGCATGGTATCATAATTTCACCCACGTAGCATGTGCTAAAAAGTTGAGAGGGTTACGGCAAAAACTGGATGCACTTCGTGTACGAACTGGACAATCTCTTTTGAAGTGTCAGGGTTTTGGACGAAAACTCATCTGTTACAAACGGATTTCAATTTTTTAAACATATTTGAACTCAATACTTTTTATGCATTCAATATGCACCATTCAAAGCCACATCATCACTTTTCAAACCTTTTCTGACTTCATTTGCTATTTTTCATGCATTTCATGATTTATTTTGAGCTAAAATGACCCTGAGATTGAAAAGCACTGCAAATGAACTCTAAAATGGTTGAAAATCGGCATGGTATCATAATTTCACCCACGTAGCATGTGCTAAAAAGTTGAGAGGGTTACGGCAAAAACTGGATGCATTTCGTGTACGAACTGGACAATCTCTTTCGAAGTGTCAGGGTTTTGGACTAAAACTCTTCTGTTACAAAAGGATTTCAATTTTTTAAACATATTTGAACTCAAGACTTTTTCTGCATTCAATATGCACCATTCAAAGCCACATCATCACTTTTCAAACCTTTTCTGACTTCATTTGCTATTTTTCATGCATTTCATGATTTATTTTGAGCTAAAATGACCCTGAGATTGAAAAGCACTGCAAATGAACTCTAAAATGGTTGAAAATCGGCATGGTATCATAATTTCACCCACGTAGCATGTGCTAAAAAGTTGAGAGGGTTACGGCAAAAACTGGATGCATTTCGTGTACGAACTGGACAATCTCTTTCGAAGTGTCAGGGTTTTGGACTAAAACTCTTCTGTTACAAAAGGATTTCAATTTTTTAAACATATTTGAACTCAAGACTTTTTCTGCATTCAATATGCACCATTCAAAGCCACATCATCACTTTTCAAACCTTTTCTGACTTCATTTGCTATTTTTCATGCATTTCATGATTTATTTTGAGCTAAAATGACCCTAAGATTGAAAAGCACTGCAAATGAACTCTAAAATGGTTGAAAATCGGCAGGGTATCATAATTTCACCCACGTAGCATGTGCTAAAAAGTTGAGAGGGTTACGGCAAAAACTGGATGCACTTCGTGTACGAACTAGACAATCTCTTTCGAAGTGTCAGGGTTTTGGACTAAAACTCTTCTGTTACAAAAGGATTTCAATTTTTTAAACATATTTGAACTCAAGACTTTTTCTGCATTCAATATGCATCATTCAAAGCCACATCATCACTTTTCAAACCTTTTCTGACTTCATTTGCTATTTTTCATGCATTTCATGATTTATTTTGAGCTAAAATGACCCTGAGATTGAAAAGCACTGCAAATGAACTCTAAAATGGTTGAAAATCGGCATGGTATCATAATTTCACCCACGTAGCATGTGCTAAAACGCTGAGAGGGTTACGGCAAAAACTGGATGCACTTCGTGTACGAACTGGACAATCTCTTTCGAAGTGTCAGGGTTTTGGACTAAAACTCTTCTGTTACAAAAGGATTTCAATTTTTTAAACATATTTGAACTCAAGACTTTTTCTGCATTCAATATGCACCATTCAAAGCCACATCATCACTTTTCAAACCTTTTCTGACTTCATTTGCTATTTTTCATGCATTTCATGATTTATTTTGAGCTAAAATGACCCTGAGATTGAAAAGCACTGCAAATGAACTCTAAAATGGTTGAAAATCGGCATGGTATCATAATTTCACCCACGTAGCATGTGCTAAAAAGTTGAGAGGGTTACGGCAAAAACTGGATGCACTTCGTGTACGAACTAGACAATCTCTTTCGAAGTGTCAGGGTTTTGGACTAAAACTCTTCTGTTACAAAAGGATTTCAATTTTTTAAACATATTTGAACTCAAGACTTTTTATGCATTCAATATGCACCATTCAAAGCCACATCATCACTTTTCAAACCTTTTCTGACTTCATTTGCTATTTTTCATGCATTTCATGATTTATTTTGAGCTAAAATGACCCTGAGATTGAAAAGCACTGCAAATGAACTCTAAAATGGTTGAAAATCGGCATGGTATCATAATTTCACCCACGTAGCATGTGCTAAAAAGTTGAGAGGGTTACGGCAAAAACTGGATGCACTTCGTGTACGAACTGGACAATCTCTTTCGAAGTGTCAGGGTTTTGGACTAAAACTCTTCTGTTACAAAAGGATTTCAATTTTTTAAACATATTTGAACTCAAGACTTTTTCTGCATTCAATATGCACCATTCAAAGCCACATCATCACTTTTCAAACCTTTTCTGACTTCATTTGCTATTTTTCATGCATTTCATGATTTATTTTGAGCTAAAATGACCCTGAGATTGAAAAGCACTGCAAATGAACTCTAAAATGGTTGAAAATCGGCATGGTATCATAATTTCACCCACGTAGCATGTGCTATAAAGTTGAGAGGGTTACGGCAAAAACTGGATGCACTTCGTGTACGAACTAGACAATCTCTTTCGAAGTGTCAGGGTTTTGGACTAAAACTCTTCTGTTACAAAAGGATTTCAATTTTTTAAACATATTTGAACTCAAGACTTTTTCTGCATTCAATATGCACCATTCAAAGCCACATCATCACTTTTCAAACCTTTTCTGACTTCATTTGCTATTTTTCATGCATTTCATGATTTATTTTGAGCTAAAATGACCCTGAGATTGAAAAGCACTGCAAATGAACTCTAAAATGGTTGAAAATCGGCATGGTATCATAATTTCACCCACGTAGCATGTGCTAAAAAGTTGAGAGGGTTACGGCAAAAACTGGATGCACTTCGTGTACGAACTAGACAATCTTTTTCGAAGTGTCAGGGTTTTGGACTAAAACTCTTCTGTTACAAAAGGATTTCAATTTTTTAAACATATTTGAACTCAAGACTTTTTCTGCATTCAATATGCATCATTCAAAGCCACATCATCACTTTTCAAACCTTTTCTGACTTCATTTGCTATTTTTCATGCATTTCATGATTTATTTTGAGCTAAAATGACCCTGAGATTGAAAAGCACTGCAAATGAACTCTAAAATGGTTGAAAATCGGCATGGTATCATAATTTCACCCACGTAGCATGTGCTAAAACGCTGAGAGGGTTACGGCAAAAACTGGATGCACTTCGTGTACGAACTGGACAATCTCTTTCGAAGTGTCAGGATTTTGGACTAAAACTCTTCTGTTACAAAAGGATTTCAATTTTTTAAACATATTTGAACTCAAGACTTTTTATGCATTCAATATGCACCATTCAAAGCCACATCATCACTTTTCAAACCTTTTCTGACTTCATTTGCTATTTTTCATGCATTTCATGATTTATTTTGAGCTAAAATGACCCTGAGATTGAAAAGCACTGCAAATGAACTCTAAAATGGTTGAAAATCGGCATGGTATCATAATTTCACCCACGTAGCATGTGCTAAAAAGTTGAGAGGGTTACGGCAAAAACTGGATGCACTTCGTGTACGAACTGGACAATCTCTTTCGAAGTGTCAGGGTTTTGGACTAAAACTCTTCTGTTACAAAAGGATTTCAATTTTTTAAACATATTTGAACTCAAGACTTTTTCTGCATTCAATATGCACCATTCAAAGCCACATCATCACTTTTCAAACCTTTTCTGACTTCATTTGCTATTTTTCATGCATTTCATGATTTATTTTGAGCTAAAATGACCCTGAGATTGAAAAGCACTGCAAATGAACTCTAAAATGGTTGAAAATCGGCATGGTATCATAATTTCACCCACGTAGCATGTGCTAAAAAGTTGAGAGGGTTACGGCAAAAACTGGATGCACTTCGTGTACGAACTGGACAATCTCTTTCGAAGTGTCACGGTTTTGGACTAAAACTCTTCTGTTACAAAAGGATTTCAATTTTTTAAACATATTTGAACTCAAGACTTTTTCTGCATTCAATATGCACCATTCAAAGCCACATCATCACTTTTCAAACCTTTTCTGACTTCATTTGCTATTTTTCATGCATTTCATGATTTATTTTGAGCTAAAATGACCCTGAGATTGAAAAGCACTGCAAATGAACTCTAAAATGGTTGAAAATCGGCATGGTATCATAATTTCACCCACGTAGCATGTGCTAAAAAGTTGAGAGGGTTACTGCAAAAACTGGATGCACTTCGTGTACGAACTGGACAATCTCTTTCGAAGTGTCACGGTTTTGGACTAAAACTCTTCTGTTACAAAAGGATTTCAATTTTTTAAACATATTTGAACTCAAGACTTTTTCTGCATTCAATATGCACCATTCAAAGCCACATCATCACTTTTCAAACCTTTTCTGACTTCATTTGCTATTTTTCATGCATTTCATGATTTATTTTGAGCTAAAATGACCCTGAGATTGAAAAGCACTGCAAATGAACTCTAAAATGGTTGAAAATCGGCATGGTATCATAATTTCACCCACGTAGCATGTGCTAAAAAGTTGAGAGGGTTACGGCAAAAACTGGATGCACTTCGTGTACGAACTGGACAATCTCTTTCGAAGTGTCAGGGTTTTGGACTAAAACTCTTCTGTTACAAAAGGATTTCAATTTTTTAAACATATTTGAACTCAAGACTTTTTCTGCATTCAATATGCACCATTCAAAGCCACATCATCACTTTTCAAACCTTTTCTGACTTCATTTGCTATTTTTCATGCATTTCATGATTTATTTTGAGCTAAAATGACCCTGAGATTGAAAAGCACTGCAAATGAACTCTAAAATGGTTGAAAATCGGCATGGTATCATAATTTCACCCACGTAGCATGTGCTATAAAGTTGAGAGGGTTACGGCAAAAACTGGATGCACTTCGTGTACGAACTGGACAATCTCTTTCGAAGTGTCACGGTTTTGGACTAAAACTCTTCTGTTACAAAAGGATTTCAATTTTTTAAACATATTTGAACTCAAGACTTTTTATGCATTCAATATGCACCATTCAAAGCCACATCATCACTTTTCAAACCTTTTCTGACTTCATTTGCTATTTTTCATGCATTTCATGATTTATTTTGAGCTAAAATGACCCTGAGATTGAAAAGCACTGCAAATGAACTCTAAAATGGTTGAAAATCGGCATGGTATCATAATTTCACCCACGTAGCATGTGCTAAAAAGTTGAGAGGGTTACGGCAAAAACTGGATGCACTTCGTGTACGAATTGGACAATCTCTTTCGAAGTGTCAGGGTTTTGGACTAAAACTCTTCTGTTACAAAAGGATTTCAATTTTTTAAACATATTTGAACTCAAGACTTTTTCTGCATTCAATATGCACCATTCAAAGCCACATCATCACTTTTCAAACCTTTTCTGACTTCATTTGCTATTTTTCATGCATTTCATGATTTATTTTGAGCTAAAATGACCCTGAGATTGAAAAGCACTGCAAATGAACTCTGAAATGGTTGAAAATTGGCATGGTATCATAATTTCACCCACGTAGCATGTGCTAAAAAGTTGAGAGGGTTACGGCAAAAACTGGATGCACTTCGTGTACGAACTGGACAATCTCTTTTGAAGTGTCAGGGTTTTGGACGAAAACTCATCTGTTACAAACGGATTTCAATTTTTTAAACATATTTGAACTCAATACTTTTTATGCATTCAATATGCACCATTCAAAGCCACATCATCACTTTTCAAACCTTTTCTGACTTCATTTGCTATTTTTCATGCATTTCATGATTTATTTTGAGCTAAAATGACCCTGAGATTGAAAAGCACTGCAAATGAACTCTAAAATGGTTGAAAATCGGCATGGTATCATAATTTCACCCACGTAGCATGTGCTAAAAAGTTGAGAGGGTTACGGCAAAAACTGGATGCATTTCGTGTACGAACTGGACAATCTCTTTCGAAGTGTCAGGGTTTTGGACTAAAACTCTTCTGTTACAAAAGGATTTCAATTTTTTAAACATATTTGAACTCAAGACTTTTTCTGCATTCAATATGCACCATTCAAAGCCACATCATCACTTTTCAAACCTTTTCTGACTTCATTTGCTATTTTTCATGCATTTCATGATTTATTTTGAGCTAAAATGACCCTGAGATTGAAAAGCACTGCAAATGAACTCTGAAATGGTTGAAAATTGGCATGGTATCATAATTTCACCCACGTAGCATGTGCTAAAAAGTTGAGAGGGTTACGGCAAAAACTGGATGCACTTCGTGTACGAACAGGACAATCTCTTTCGAAGTGTCAGGGTTTTGGACGAAAACTCATCTGTTACAAAAGGATTTCAATTTTTTAAACATATTTGAACTCAAGACTTTTTATGCATTCAATATGCACCATTCAAAGCCACATCATCACTTTTCAAACCTTTTCTGACTTCATTTGCTATTTTTCATGCATTTCATGATTTATTTTGAGCTAAAATGACCCTGAGATTGAAAAGCACTGCAAATGAACTCTAAAATGGTTGAAAATCGGCATGGTATCATAATTTCACCCACGTAGCATGTGCTAAAAAGTTGAGAGGGTAACGGAAAAAACTGGATGCACTTCGTGTACGAACTGGACAATCTCTTTCGAAGTGTCACGGTTTTGGACTAAAACTCCTCTGTTACAAAAGGATTTCAATTTTTTAAAGATATTTGAACTCAAGACTTTTTCTGCATTCAATATGCACCATTCAAAGCCACATCATCACTTTTCAAACCTTTTCTGACTTCATTTGCTATTTTTCATGCATTTCATGATTTATTTTGAGCTAAAATGACCCTGAGATTGAAAAGCACTGCAAATGAACTCTAAAATGGTTGAAAATCGGCATGGTATCATAATTTCACCCACGTAGCATGTGCTAAAAAGTTGAGAGGGTTACGGCAAAAACTGGATGCACTTCGTGTACGAACTGGACAATCTCTTTCGAAGTGTCACGGTTTTGGACTAAAACTCTTCTGTTACAAAAGGATTTCAATTTTTTAAACATATTTGAACTCAAGACTTTTTCTGCATTCAATATGCACCATTCAAAGCCACATCATCACTTTTCAAACCTTTTCTGACTTCATTTGCTATTTTTCATGCATTTCATGATTTATTTTGAGCTAAAATGACCCTGAGATTGAAAAGCACTGCAAATGAACTCTAAAATGGTTGAAAATCGGCATGGTATCATAATTTCACCCACGTAGCATGTGCTAAAAAGTTGAGAGGGTTACGGCAAAAACTGGATGCACTTCGTGTACGAATTGGACAATCTCTTTCGAAGTGTCAGGGTTTTGGACTAAAACTCTTCTGTTACAAAAGGATTTCAATTTTTTAAACATATTTGAACTCAAGACTTTTTCTGCATTCAATATGCACCATTCAAAGCCACATCATCACTTTTCAAACCTTTTCTGACTTCATTTGCTATTTTTCATGCATTTCATGATTTATTTTGAGCTAAAATGACCCTGAGATTGAAAAGCACTGCAAATGAACTCTGAAATGGTTGAAAATTGGCATGGTATCATAATTTCACCCACGTAGCATGTGCTAAAAAGTTGAGAGGGTTACGGCAAAAACTGGATGCACTTCGTGTACGAACTGGACAATCTCTTTTGAAGTGTCAGGGTTTTGGACGAAAACTCATCTGTTACAAACGGATTTCAATTTTTTAAACATATTTGAACTCAATACTTTTTATGCATTCAATATGCACCATTCAAAGCCACATCATCACTTTTCAAACCTTTTCTGACTTCATTTGCTATTTTTCATGCATTTCATGATTTATTTTGAGCTAAAATGACCCTGAGATTGAAAAGCACTGCAAATGAACTCTAAAATGGTTGAAAATCGGCATGGTATCATAATTTCACCCACGTAGCATGTGCTAAAAAGTTGAGAGGGTTACGGCAAAAACTGGATGCATTTCGTGTACGAACTGGACAATCTCTTTCGAAGTGTCAGGGTTTTGGACTAAAACTCTTCTGTTACAAAAGGATTTCAATTTTTTAAACATATTTGAACTCAAGACTTTTTCTGCATTCAATATGCACCATTCAAAGCCACATCATCACTTTTCAAACCTTTTCTGACTTCATTTGCTATTTTTCATGCATTTCATGATTTATTTTGAGCTAAAATGACCCTGAGATTGAAAAGCACTGCAAATGAACTCTGAAATGGTTGAAAATTGGCATGGTATCATAATTTCACCCACGTAGCATGTGCTAAAAAGTTGAGAGGGTTACGGCAAAAACTGGATGCACTTCGTGTACGAACAGGACAATCTCTTTCGAAGTGTCAGGGTTTTGGACGAAAACTCATCTGTTACAAAAGGATTTCAATTTTTTAAACATATTTGAACTCAAGACTTTTTATGCATTCAATATGCACCATTCAAAGCCACATCATCACTTTTCAAACCTTTTCTGACTTCATTTGCTATTTTTCATGCATTTCATGATTTATTTTGAGCTAAAATGACCCTGAGATTGAAAAGCACTGCAAATGAACTCTGAAATGGTTGAAAATCGGCATGGTATCATAATTTCACCCACGTAGCATGTGCTAAAAAGTTGAGAGGGTTACGGCAAAAACTGGATGCACTTCGTGTACGAACTGGACAATCTCTTTTGAAGTGTCAGGGTTTTGGACGAAAACTCATCTGTTACAAACGGATTTCAATTTTTTAAACATATTTGAACTCAATACTTTTTATGCATTCAATATGCACCATTCAAAGCCACATCATCACTTTTCAAACCTTTTCTGACTTCATTTGCTATTTTTCATGCATTTCATGATTTATTTTGAGCTAAAATGACCCTGAGATTGAAAAGCACTGCAAATGAACTCTAAAATGGTTGAAAATCGGCATGGTATCATAATTTCACCCACGTAGCATGTGCTAAAAAGTTGAGAGGGTTACGGCAAAAACTGGATGCATTTCGTGTACGAACTGGACAATCTCTTTCGAAGTGTCAGGGTTTTGGACTAAAACTCTTCTGTTACAAAAGGATTTCAATTTTTTAAACATATTTGAACTCAAGACTTTTTCTGCATTCAATATGCACCATTCAAAGCCACATCATCACTTTTCAAACCTTTTCTGACTTCATTTGCTATTTTTCATGCATTTCATGATTTATTTTGAGCTAAAATGACCCTGAGATTGAAAAGCACTGCAAATGAACTCTGAAATGGTTGAAAATTGGCATGGTATCATAATTTCACCCACGTAGCATGTGCTAAAAAGTTGAGAGGGTTACGGCAAAAACTGGATGCACTTCGTGTACGAACTGGACAATCTCTTTCGAAGTGTCAGGGTTTTGGACGAAAACTCATCTGTTACAAAAGGATTTCAATTTTTTAAACATATTTGAACTCAAGACTTTTTATGCATTCAATATGCACCATTCAAAGCCACATCATCACTTTTCAAACCTTTTCTGACTTCATTTGCTATTTTTCATGCATTTCATGATTTATTTTGAGCTAAAATGACCCTGAGATTGAAAAGCACTGCAAATGAACTCTAAAATGGTTGAAAATCGGCATGGTATCATAATTTCACCCACGTAGCATGTGCTAAAAAGTTGAGAGGGTTACGGAAAAAACTGGATGCACTTCGTGTACGAACTGGACAATCTCTTTCGAAGTGTCACGGTTTTGGACTAAAACTCCTCTGTTACAAAAGGATTTCAATTTTTTAAACATATTTGAACTCAAGACTTTTTCTGCATTCAATATGCACCATTCAAAGCCACATCATCACTTTTCAAACCTTTTCTGACTTCATTTGCTATTTTTCATGCATTTCATGATTTATTTTGAGCTAAAATGACCCTGAGATTGAAAAGCACTGCAAATGAACTCTGAAATGGTTGAAAATTGGCATGGTATCATAATTTCACCCACGTAGCATGTGCTAAAAAGTTGAGAGGGTTACGGCAAAAACTGGATGCACTTCGTGTACGAACTGGACAATCTCTTTCGAAGTGTCACGGTTTTGGACTAAAACTCTTCTGTTACAAAAGGATTTCAATTTTTTAAACATATTTGAACTCAAGACTTTTTCTGCATTCAATATGCACCATTCAAAGCCACATCATCACTTTTCAAACCTTTTCTGACTTCATTTGCTATTTTTCATGCATTTCATGATTTATTTTGAGCTAAAATGACCCTGAGATTGAAAAGCACTGCAAATGAACTCTAAAATGGTTGAAAATCGGCATGGTATCATAATTTCACCCACGTAGCATGTGCTAAAAAGTTGAGAGGGTTACGGCAAAAACTGGATGCACTTCGTGTACGAACTGGACAATCTCTTTCGAAGTGTCAGGGTTTTGGACGAAAACTCATCTGTTACAAAAGGATTTCAATTTTTTAAACATATTTGAACTCAAGACTTTTTATGCATTCAATATGCACCATTCAAAGCCACATCATCACTTTTCAAACCTTTTCTGACTTCATTTGCTATTTTTCATGCATTTCATGATTTATTTTGAGTTAAAATGACCCTGAGATTGAAAAGCACTGCAAATGAACTCTAAAATGGTTGAAAATCGGCACGGTATCATAATTTCACCCACGTAGCATGTGCTAAAAAGTTGAGAGGGTTACGGAAAAAACTGGATGCACTTCGTGTACGAACTGGACAATCTCTTTCGAAGTGTCAGGGTTTTGGACTAAAACTCCTCTGTTACAAAAGGATTTCAATTTTTTAAACATATTTGAACTCAAGACTTTTTCTGCATTCAATATGCACCATTCAAAGCCACATCATCACTTTTCAAACCTTTTCTGACTTCATTTGCTATTTTTCATGCATTTCATGATTTATTTTGAGCTAAAATGACCCTGAGATTGAA
Organism: Elymus sibiricus; assembly: GCA_039707655.1. Lineage (NCBI taxonomy): Eukaryota > Viridiplantae > Streptophyta > Magnoliopsida > Poales > Poaceae > Elymus > Elymus sibiricus. Next base: position 511,746,007 of record CM077669.1, read on the forward strand.
AAGCACTGCAAATGAACTCTAAAATGGTTGAAAATCGGCATGGTATCATAATTTCACCCACGTAGCATGTGCTAAAAAGTTGAGAGGGTTACGGCAAAAACTGGATGCACTTCGTGTACGAATTGGACAATCTCTTTCGAAGTGTCAGGGTTTTGGACTAAAACTCTTCTGTTACAAAAGGATTTCAATTTTTTAAACATATTTGAACTCAAGACTTTTTCTGCATTCAATATGCACCATTCAAAGCCACATCATCACTTTTCAAACCTTTTCTGACTTCATTTGCTATTTTTCATGCATTTCATGATTTATTTTGAGCTAAAATGACCCTGAGATTGAAAAGCACTGCAAATGAACTCTGAAATGGTTGAAAATTGGCATGGTATCATAATTTCACCCACGTAGCATGTGCTAAAAAGTTGAGAGGGTTACGGCAAAAACTGGATGCACTTCGTGTACGAACTGGACAATCTCTTTTGAAGTGTCAGGGTTTTGGACGAAAACTCATCTGTTACAAACGGATTTCAATTTTTTAAACATATTTGAACTCAATACTTTTTATGCATTCAATATGCACCATTCAAAGCCACATCATCACTTTTCAAACCTTTTCTGACTTCATTTGCTATTTTTCATGCATTTCATGATTTATTTTGAGCTAAAATGACCCTGAGATTGAAAAGCACTGCAAATGAACTCTAAAATGGTTGAAAATCGGCATGGTATCATAATTTCACCCACGTAGCATGTGCTAAAAAGTTGAGAGGGTTACGGAAAAAACTGGATGCACTTCGTGTACGAACTGGACAATCTCTTTCGAAGTGTCACGGTTTTGGACTAAAACTCCTCTGTTACAAAAGGATTTCAATTTTTTAAACATATTTGAACTCAAGACTTTTTCTGCATTCAATATGCACCATTCAAAGCCACATCATCACTTTTCAAACCTTTTCTGACTTCATTTGCTATTTTTCATGCATTTCATGATTTATTTTGAGCTAAAATGACCCTGAGATTGAAAAGCACTGCAAATGAACTCTAAAATGGTTGAAAATCGGCATGGTATCATAATTTCACCCACGTAGCATGTGCTAAAAAGTTGAGAGGGTTACGGCAAAAACTGGATGCACTTCGTGTACGAACTGGACAATCTCTTTCGAAGTGTCACGGTTTTGGACTAAAACTCTTCTGTTACAAAAGGATTTCAATTTTTTAAACATATTTGAACTCAAGACTTTTTATGCATTCAATATGCACCATTCAAAGCCACATCATCACTTTTCAAACCTTTTCTGACTTCATTTGCTATTTTTCATGCATTTCATGATTTATTTTGAGCTAAAATGACCCTGAGATTGAAAAGCACTGCAAATGAACTCTAAAATGGTTGAAAATCGGCATGGTATCATAATTTCACCCACGTAGCATGTGCTAAAAAGTTGAGAGGGTTACGGCAAAAACTGGATGCACTTCGTGTACGAACTGGACAATCTCTTTCGAAGTGTCAGGGTTTTGGACTAAAACTCTTCTGTTACAAAAGGATTTCAATTTTTTAAACATATTTGAACTCAAGACTTTTTCTGCATTCAATATGCACCATTCAAAGCCACATCATCACTTTTCAAACCTTTTCTGACTTCATTTGCTATTTTTCATGCATTTCATGATTTATTTTGAGCTAAAATGACCCTGAGATTGAAAAGCACTGCAAATGAACTCTAAAATGGTTGAAAATCGGCATGGTATCATAATTTCACCCACGTAGCATGTGCTAAAAAGTTGAGAGGGTTACGGCAAAAACTGGATGCACTTCGTGTACGAACTGGACAATCTCTTTCGAAGTGTCAGGGTTTTGGACGAAAACTCTTCTGTTACAAAAGGATTTCAATTTTTTAAACATATTTGAACTCAAGACTTTTTCTGCATTCAATATGCACCATTCAAAGCCACATCATCACTTTTCAAACCTTTTCTGACTTCATTTGCTATTTTTCATGCATTTCATGATTTATTTTGAGCTAAAATGACCCTGAGATTGAAAAGCACTGCAAATGAACTCTGAAATGGTTGAAAATTGGCATGGTATCATAATTTCACCCACGTAGCATGTGCTAAAAAGTTGAGAGGGTTACGGCAAAAACTGGATGCACTTCGTGTACGAACTGGACAATCTCTTTTGAAGTGTCAGGGTTTTGGACGAAAACTCATCTGTTACAAAAGGATTTCAATTTTTTAAACATATTTGAACTCAATACTTTTTATGCATTCAATATGCACCATTCAAAGCCACATCATCACTTTTCAAACCTTTTCTGACTTCATTTGCTATTTTTCATGCATTTCATGATTTATTTTGAGCTAAAATGACCCTGAGATTGAAAAGCACTGCAAATGAACTCTAAAATGGTTGAAAATCGGCATGGTATCATAATTTCACCCACGTAGCATGTGCTAAAAAGTTGAGAGGGTTACGGCAAAAACTGGATGCACTTCGTGTACGAATTGGACAATCTCTTTCGAAGTGTCAGGGTTTTGGACTAAAACTCTTCTGTTACAAAAGGATTTCAATTTTTTAAACATATTTGAACTCAAGACTTTTTCTGCATTCAATATGCACCATTCAAAGCCACATCATCACTTTTCAAACCTTTTCTGACTTCATTTGCTATTTTTCATGCATTTCATGATTTATTTTGAGCTAAAATGACCCTGAGATTGAAAAGCACTGCAAATGAACTCTGAAATGGTTGAAAATTGGCATGGTATCATAATTTCACCCACGTAGCATGTGCTAAAAAGTTGAGAGGGTTACGGCAAAAACTGGATGCACTTCGTGTACGAACTGGACAATCTCTTTTGAAGTGTCAGGGTTTTGGACGAAAACTCATCTGTTACAAACGGATTTCAATTTTTTAAACATATTTGAACTCAATACTTTTTATGCATTCAATATGCACCATTCAAAGCCACATCATCACTTTTCAAACCTTTTCTGACTTCATTTGCTATTTTTCATGCATTTCATGATTTATTTTGAGCTAAAATGACCCTGAGATTGAAAAGCACTGCAAATGAACTCTAAAATGGTTGAAAATCGGCATGGTATCATAATTTCACCCACGTAGCATGTGCTAAAAAGTTGAGAGGGTTACGGCAAAAACTGGATGCATTTCGTGTACGAACTGGACAATCTCTTTCGAAGTGTCAGGGTTTTGGACTAAAACTCTTCTGTTACAAAAGGATTTCAATTTTTTAAACATATTTGAACTCAAGACTTTTTCTGCATTCAATATGCACCATTCAAAGCCACATCATCACTTTTCAAACCTTTTCTGACTTCATTTGCTATTTTTCATGCATTTCATGATTTATTTTGAGCTAAAATGACCCTGAGATTGAAAAGCACTGCAAATGAACTCTGAAATGGTTGAAAATTGGCATGGTATCATAATTTCACCCACGTAGCATGTGCTAAAAAGTTGAGAGGGTTACGGCAAAAACTGGATGCACTTCGTGTACGAACAGGACAATCTCTTTCGAAGTGTCAGGGTTTTGGACGAAAACTCATCTGTTACAAAAGGATTTCAATTTTTTAAACATATTTGAACTCAAGACTTTTTATGCATTCAATATGCACCATTCAAAGCCACATCATCACTTTTCAAACCTTTTCTGACTTCATTTGCTATTTTTCATGCATTTCATGATTTATTTTGAGCTAAAATGACCCTGAGATTGAAAAGCACTGCAAATGAACTCTAAAATGGTTGAAAATCGGCATGGTATCATAATTTCACCCACGTAGCATGTGCTAAAAAGTTGAGAGGGTTACGGCAAAAACTGGATGCACTTCGTGTACGAACTGGACAATCTCTTTCGAAGTGTCAGGGTTTTGGACTAAAACTCCTCTGTTACAAAAGGATTTCAATTTTTTAAACATATTTGAACTCAAGACTTTTTCTGCATTCAATATGCACCATTCAAAGCCACATCATCACTTTTCAAACCTTTTCTGACTTCATTTGCTATTTTTCATGCATTTCATGATTTATTTTGAGCTAAAATGACCCTGAGATTGAAAAGCACTGCAAATGAACTCTAAAATGGTTGAAAATCGGCATGGTATCATAATTTCACCCACGTAGCATGTGCTAAAAAGTTGAGAGGGTTACGGCAAAAACTGGATGCACTTCGTGTACGAACTGGACAATCTCTTTCGAAGTGTCACGGTTTTGGACTAAAACTCTTATGTTACAAAAGGATTTCAATTTTTTAAACATATTTGAACTCAAGACTTTTTATGCATTCAATATGCACCATTCAAAGCCACATCATCACTTTTCAAACCTTTTCTGACTTCATTTGCTATTTTTGATGCATTTCATGATTTATTTTGAGCTAAAATGACCCTGAGATTGAAAAGCACTGCAAATGAACTCTAAAATGGTTGAAAATCGGCATGGTATCATAATTTCACCCACGTAGCATGTGCTAAAAAGTTGAGAGGGTTACGGCAAAAACTGGATGCACTTCGTGTACGAACTGGACAATCTCTTTCGAAGTGTCAGGGTTTTGGACTAAAACTCTTCTGTTACAAAAGGATTTCAATTTTTTAAACATATTTGAACTCAAGACTTTTTCTGCATTCAATATGCACCATTCAAAGCCACATCATCACTTTTCAAACCTTTTCTGACTTCATTTGCTATTTTTCATGCATTTCATGATTTATTTTGAGCTAAAATGACCCTGAGATTGAAAAGCACTGCAAATGAACTCTGAAATGGTTGAAAATTGGCATGGTATCATAATTTCACCCACGTAGCATGTGCTAAAAAGTTGAGAGGGTTACGGCAAAAACTGGATGCACTTCGTGTACGAACTGGACAATCTCTTTTGAAGTGTCAGGGTTTTGGACGAAAACTCATCTGTTACAAAAGGATTTCAATTTTTTAAACATATTTGAACTCAAGACTTTTTCTGCATTCAATATGCACCATTCAAAGCCACATCATCACTTTTCAAACCTTTTCTGACTTCATTTGCTATTTTTCATGCATTTCATGATTTATTTTGAGCTAAAATGACCCTGAGATTGAAAAGCACTGCAAATGAACTCTGAAATGGTTGAAAATTGGCATGGTATCATAATTTCACCCACGTAGCATGTGCTAAAAAGTTGAGAGGGTTACGGCAAAAACTGGATGCACTTCGTGTACGAACAGGACAATCTCTTTCGAAGTGTCAGGGTTTTGGACTAAAACTCTTCTGTTACAAAAGGATTTCAATTTTTTAAACATATTTGAACTCAAGACTTTTTCTGCATTCAATATGCACCATTCAAAGCCACATCATCACTTTTCAAACCTTTTCTGACTTCATTTGCTATTTTTCATGCATTTCATGATTTATTTTGAGCTAAAATGACCCTGAGATTGAAAAGCACTGCAAATGAACTCTGAAATGGTTGAAAATTGGCATGGTATCATAATTTCACCCACGTAGCATGTGCTAAAAAGTTGAGAGGGTTACGGCAAAAACTGGATGCACTTCGTGTACGAACTGGACAATCTCTTTTGAAGTGTCAGGGTTTTGGACGAAAACTCATCTGTTACAAAAGGATTTCAATTTTTTAAACATATTTGAACTCAAGACTTTTTCTGCATTCAATATGCACCATTCAAAGCCACATCATCACTTTTCAAACCTTTTCTGACTTCATTTGCTATTTTTCATGCATTTCATGATTTATTTTGAGCTAAAATGACCCTGAGATTGAAAAGCACTGCAAATGAACTCTAAAATGGTTGAAAATCGGCATGGTATCATAATTTCACCCACGTAGCATGTGCTAAAAAGTTGAGAGGGTTACGGCAAAAACTGGATGCATTTCGTGTACGAACTGGACAATCTCTTTCGAAGTGTCAGGGTTTTGGACTAAAACTCTTCTGTTACAAAAGGATTTCAATTTTTTAAACATATTTGAACTCAAGACTTTTTCTGCATTCAATATGCACCATTCAAAGCCACATCATCACTTTTCAAACCTTTTCTGACTTCATTTGCTATTTTTCATGCATTTCATGATTTATTTTGAGCTAAAATGACCCTGAGATTGAAAAGCACTGCAAATGAACTCTGAAATGGTTGAAAATTGGCATGGTATCATAATTTCACCCACGTAGCATGTGCTAAAAAGTTGAGAGGGTTACGGCAAAAACTGGATGCACTTCGTGTACGAACAGGACAATCTCTTTCGAAGTGTCAGGGTTTTGGACGAAAACTCATCTGTTACAAAAGGATTTCAATTTTTTAAACATATTTGAACTCAAGACTTTTTATGCATTCAATATGCACCATTCAAAGCCACATCATCACTTTTCAAACCTTTTCTGACTTCATTTGCTATTTTTCATGCATTTCATGATTTATTTTGAGCTAAAATGACCCTGAGATTGAAAAGCACTGCAAATGAACTCTGAAATGGTTGAAAATTGGCATGGTATCATAATTTCACCCACGTAGCATGTGCTAAAAAGTTGAGAGGGTTACGGCAAAAACTGGATGCACTTCGTGTACGAACTGGACAATCTCTTTTGAAGTGTCAGGGTTTTGGACGAAAACTCATCTGTTACAAAAGGATTTCAATTTTTTAAACATATTTGAACTCAATACTTTTTATGCATTCAATATGCACCATTCAAAGCCACATCATCACTTTTCAAACCTTTTCTGACTTCATTTGCTATTTTTCATGCATTTCATGATTTATTTTGAGCTAAAATGACCCTGAGATTGAAAAGCACTGCAAATGAACTCTAAAATGGTTGAAAATCGGCATGGTATCATAATTTCACCCACGTAGCATGTGCTAAAAAGTTGAGAGGGTTACGGCAAAAACTGGATGCACTTCGTGTACGAATTGGACAATCTCTTTCGAAGTGTCAGGGTTTTGGACTAAAACTCTTCTGTTACAAAAGGATTTCAATTTTTTAAACATATTTGAACTCAAGACTTTTTCTGCATTCAATATGCACCATTCAAAGCCACATCATCACTTTTCAAACCTTTTCTGACTTCATTTGCTATTTTTCATGCATTTCATGATTTATTTTGAGCTAAAATGACCCTGAGATTGAAAAGCACTGCAAATGAACTCTGAAATGGTTGAAAATTGGCATGGTATCATAATTTCACCCACGTAGCATGTGCTAAAAAGTTGAGAGGGTTACGGCAAAAACTGGATGCACTTCGTGTACGAACTGGACAATCTCTTTTGAAGTGTCAGGGTTTTGGACGAAAACTCATCTGTTACAAACGGATTTCAATTTTTTAAACATATTTGAACTCAATACTTTTTATGCATTCAATATGCACCATTCAAAGCCACATCATCACTTTTCAAACCTTTTCTGACTTCATTTGCTATTTTTCATGCATTTCATGATTTATTTTGAGCTAAAATGACCCTGAGATTGAAAAGCACTGCAAATGAACTCTAAAATGGTTGAAAATCGGCATGGTATCATAATTTCACCCACGTAGCATGTGCTAAAAAGTTGAGAGGGTTACGGCAAAAACTGGATGCATTTCGTGTACGAACTGGACAATCTCTTTCGAAGTGTCAGGGTTTTGGACTAAAACTCTTCTGTTACAAAAGGATTTCAATTTTTTAAACATATTTGAACTCAAGACTTTTTCTGCATTCAATATGCACCATTCAAAGCCACATCATCACTTTTCAAACCTTTTCTGACTTCATTTGCTATTTTTCATGCATTTCATGATTTATTTTGAGCTAAAATGACCCTGAGATTGAAAAGCACTGCAAATGAACTCTGAAATGGTTGAAAATTGGCATGGTATCATAATTTCACCCACGTAGCATGTGCTAAAAAGTTGAGAGGGTTACGGCAAAAACTGGATGCACTTCGTGTACGAACAGGACAATCTCTTTCGAAGTGTCAGGGTTTTGGACGAAAACTCATCTGTTACAAAAGGATTTCAATTTTTTAAACATATTTGAACTCAAGACTTTTTATGCATTCAATATGCACCATTCAAAGCCACATCATCACTTTTCAAACCTTTTCTGACTTCATTTGCTATTTTTCATGCATTTCATGATTTATTTTGAGCTAAAATGACCCTGAGATTGAAAAGCACTGCAAATGAACTCTAAAATGGTTGAAAATCGGCATGGTATCATAATTTCACCCACGTAGCATGTGCTAAAAAGTTGAGAGGGTTACGGCAAAAACTGGATGCACTTCGTGTACGAACTGGACAATCTCTTTCGAAGTGTCAGGGTTTTGGACTAAAACTCCTCTGTTACAAAAGGATTTCAATTTTTTAAACATATTTGAACTCAAGACTTTTTCTGCATTCAATATGCACCATTCAAAGCCACATCATCACTTTTCAAACCTTTTCTGACTTCATTTGCTATTTTTCATGCATTTCATGATTTATTTTGAGCTAAAATGACCCTGAGATTGAAAAGCACTGCAAATGAACTCTAAAATGGTTGAAAATCGGCATGGTATCATAATTTCACCCACGTAGCATGTGCTAAAAAGTTGAGAGGGTTACGGCAAAAACTGGATGCACTTCGTGTACGAACTGGACAATCTCTTTCGAAGTGTCACGGTTTTGGACTAAAACTCTTCTGTTACAAAAGGATTTCAATTTTTTAAACATATTTGAACTCAAGACTTTTTATGCATTCAATATGCACCATTCAAAGCCACATCATCACTTTTCAAACCTTTTCTGACTTCATTTGCTATTTTTGATGCATTTCATGATTTATTTTGAGCTAAAATGACCCTGAGATTGAAAAGCACTGCAAATGAACTCTAAAATGGTTGAAAATCGGCATGGTATCATAATTTCACCCACGTAGCATGTGCTAAAAAGTTGAGAGGGTTACGGCAAAAACTGGATGCACTTCGTGTACGAACTGGACAATCTCTTTCGAAGTGTCAGGGTTTTGGACTAAAACTCTTCTGTTACAAAAGGATTTCAATTTTTTAAACATATTTGAACTCAAGACTTTTTCTGCATTCAATATGCACCATTCAAAGCCACATCATCACTTTTCAAACCTTTTCTGACTTCATTTGCTATTTTTCATGCATTTCATGATTTATTTTGAGCTAAAATGACCCTGAGATTGAAACGCACTGCAAATGAACTCTGAAATGGTTGAAAATTGGCATGGTATCATAATTTCACCCACGTAGCATGTGCTAAAAAGTTGAGAGGGTTACGGCAAAAACTGGATGCACTTCGTGTACGAACTGGACAATCTCTTTTGAAGTGTCAGGGTTTTGGACGAAAACTCATCTGTTACAAAAGGATTTCAATTTTTTAAACATATTTGAACTCAATACTTTTTATGCATTCAATATGCACCATTCAAAGCCACATCATCACTTTTCAAACCTTTTCTGACTTCATTTGCTATTTTTCATGCATTTCATGATTTATTTTGAGCTAAAATGACCCTGAGATTGAAAAGCACTGCAAATGAACTCTGAAATGGTTGAAAATTGGCATGGTATCATAATTTCACCCACGTAGCATGTGCTAAAAAGTTGAGAGGGTTACGGCAAAAACTGGATGCACTTCGTGTACGAACTGGACAATCTCTTTTGAAGTGTCAGGGTTTTGGACGAAAACTCATCTGTTACAAAAGGATTTCAATTTTTTAAACATATTTGAACTCAAGACTTTTTCTGCATTCAATATGCACCATTCAAAGCCACATCATCACTTTTCAAACCTTTTCTGACTTCATTTGCTATTTTTCATGCATTTCATGATTTATTTTGAGCTAAAATGACCCTGAGATTGAAAAGCACTGCAAATGAACTCTGAAATGGTTGAAAATTGGCATGGTATCATAATTTCACCCACGTAGCATGTGCTAAAAAGTTGAGAGGGTTACGGCAAAAACTGGATGCACTTCGTGTACGAACAGGACAATCTCTTTCGAAGTGTCAGGGTTTTGGACTAAAACTCTTCTGTTACAAAAGGATTTCAATTTTTTAAACATATTTGAACTCAAGACTTTTTCTGCATTCAATATGCACCATTCAAAGCCACATCATCACTTTTCAAACCTTTTCTGACTTCATTTGCTATTTTTCATGCATTTCATGATTTATTTTGAGCTAAAATGACCCTGAGATTGAAAAGCACTGCAAATGAACTCTGAAATGGTTGAAAATTGGCATGGTATCATAATTTCACCCACGTAGCATGTGCTAAAAAGTTGAGAGGGTTACGGCAAAAACTGGATGCACTTCGTGTACGAACTGGACAATCTCTTTTGAAGTGTCAGGGTTTTGGACGAAAACTCATCTGTTACAAAAGGATTTCAATTTTTTAAACATATTTGAACTCAAGACTTTTTCTGCATTCAATATGCACCATTCAAAGCCACATCATCACTTTTCAAACCTTTTCTGACTTCATTTGCTATTTTTCATGCATTTCATGATTTATTTTGAGCTAAAATGACCCTGAGATTGAAAAGCACTGCAAATGAACTCTAAAATGGTTGAAAATCGGCATGGTATCATAATTTCACCCACGTAGCATGTGCTAAAAAGTTGAGAGGGTTACGGCAAAAACTGGATGCATTTCGTGTACGAACTGGACAATCTCTTTCGAAGTGTCAGGGTTTTGGACTAAAACTCTTCTGTTACAAAAGGATTTCAATTTTTTAAACATATTTGAACTCAAGACTTTTTCTGCATTCAATATGCACCATTCAAAGCCACATCATCACTTTTCAAACCTTTTCTGACTTCATTTGCTATTTTTCATGCATTTCATGATTTATTTTGAGCTAAAATGACCCTGAGATTGAAAAGCACTGCAAATGAACTCTGAAATGGTTGAAAATTGGCATGGTATCATAATTTCACCCACGTAGCATGTGCTAAAAAGTTGAGAGGGTTACGGCAAAAACTGGATGCACTTCGTGTACGAACAGGACAATCTCTTTCGAAGTGTCAGGGTTTTGGACGAAAACTCATCTGTTACAAAAGGATTTCAATTTTTTAAACATATTTGAACTCAAGACTTTTTATGCATTCAATATGCACCATTCAAAGCCACATCATCACTTTTCAAACCTTTTCTGACTTCATTTGCTATTTTTCATGCATTTCATGATTTATTTTGAGCTAAAATGACCCTGAGATTGAAAAGCACTGCAAATGAACTCTGAAATGGTTGAAAATTGGCATGGTATCATAATTTCACCCACGTAGCATGTGCTAAAAAGTTGAGAGGGTTACGGCAAAAACTGGATGCACTTCGTGTACGAACTGGACAATCTCTTTTGAAGTGTCAGGGTTTTGGACGAAAACTCATCTGTTACAAAAGGATTTCAATTTTTTAAACATATTTGAACTCAATACTTTTTATGCATTCAATATGCACCATTCAAAGCCACATCATCACTTTTCAAACCTTTTCTGACTTCATTTGCTATTTTTCATGCATTTCATGATTTATTTTGAGCTAAAATGACCCTGAGATTGAAAAGCACTGCAAATGAACTCTAAAATGGTTGAAAATCGGCATGGTATCATAATTTCACCCACGTAGCATGTGCTAAAAAGTTGAGAGGGTTACGGCAAAAACTGGATGCACTTCGTGTACGAATTGGACAATCTCTTTCGAAGTGTCAGGGTTTTGGACTAAAACTCTTCTGTTACAAAAGGATTTCAATTTTTTAAACATATTTGAACTCAAGACTTTTTCTGCATTCAATATGCACCATTCAAAGCCACATCATCACTTTTCAAACCTTTTCTGACTTCATTTGCTATTTTTCATGCATTTCATGATTTATTTTGAGCTAAAATGACCCTGAGATTGAAAAGCACTGCAAATGAACTCTGAAATGGTTGAAAATTGGCATGGTATCATAATTTCACCCACGTAGCATGTGCTAAAAAGTTGAGAGGGTTACGGCAAAAACTGGATGCACTTCGTGTACGAACTGGACAATCTCTTTTGAAGTGTCAGGGTTTTGGACGAAAACTCATCTGTTACAAACGGATTTCAATTTTTTAAACATATTTGAACTCAATACTTTTTATGCATTCAATATGCACCATTCAAAGCCACATCATCACTTTTCAAACCTTTTCTGACTTCATTTGCTATTTTTCATGCATTTCATGATTTATTTTGAGCTAAAATGACCCTGAGATTGAAAAGCACTGCAAATGAACTCTAAAATGGTTGAAAATCGGCATGGTATCATAATTTCACCCACGTAGCATGTGCTAAAAAGTTGAGAGGGTTACGGCAAAAACTGGATGCATTTCGTGTACGAACTGGACAATCTCTTTCGAAGTGTCAGGGTTTTGGACTAAAACTCTTCTGTTACAAAAGGATTTCAATTTTTTAAACATATTTGAACTCAAGACTTTTTCTGCATTCAATATGCACCATTCAAAGCCACATCATCACTTTTCAAACCTTTTCTGACTTCATTTGCTATTTTTCATGCATTTCATGATTTATTTTGAGCTAAAATGACCCTGAGATTGAAAAGCACTGCAAATGAACTCTGAAATGGTTGAAAATTGGCATGGTATCATAATTTCACCCACGTAGCATGTGCTAAAAAGTTGAGAGGGTTACGGCAAAAACTGGATGCACTTCGTGTACGAACAGGACAATCTCTTTCGAAGTGTCAGGGTTTTGGACGAAAACTCATCTGTTACAAAAGGATTTCAATTTTTTAAACATATTTGAACTCAAGACTTTTTATGCATTCAATATGCACCATTCAAAGCCACATCATCACTTTTCAAACCTTTTCTGACTTCATTTGCTATTTTTCATGCATTTCATGATTTATTTTGAGCTAAAATGACCCTGAGATTGAAAAGCACTGCAAATGAACTCTAAAATGGTTGAAAATCGGCATGGTATCATAATTTCACCCACGTAGCATGTGCTAAAAAGTTGAGAGGGTTACGGCAAAAACTGGATGCACTTCGTGTACGAACTGGACAATCTCTTTCGAAGTGTCAGGGTTTTGGACTAAAACTCCTCTGTTACAAAAGGATTTCAATTTTTTAAACATATTTGAACTCAAGACTTTTTCTGCATTCAATATGCACCATTCAAAGCCACATCATCACTTTTCAAACCTTTTCTGACTTCATTTGCTATTTTTCATGCATTTCATGATTTATTTTGAGCTAAAATGACCCTGAGATTGAAAAGCACTGCAAATGAACTCTAAAATGGTTGAAAATCGGCATGGTATCATAATTTCACCCACGTAGCATGTGCTAAAAAGTTGAGAGGGTTACGGCAAAAACTGGATGCACTTCGTGTACGAACTGGACAATCTCTTTCGAAGTGTCACGGTTTTGGACTAAAACTCTTCTGTTACAAAAGGATTTCAATTTTTTAAACATATTTGAACTCAAGACTTTTTATGCATTCAATATGCACCATTCAAAGCCACATCATCACTTTTCAAACCTTTTCTGACTTCATTTGCTATTTTTCATGCATTTCATGATTTATTTTGAGCTAAAATGACCCTGAGATTGAAAAGCACTGCAAATGAACTCTAAAATGGTTGAAAATCGGCATGGTATCATAATTTCACCCACGTAGCATGTGCTAAAAAGTTGAGAGGGTTACGGCAAAAACTGGATGCACTTCGTGTACGAACTGGACAATCTCTTTCGAAGTGTCAGGGTTTTGGACTAAAACTCTTCTGTTACAAAAGGATTTCAATTTTTTAAACATATTTGAACTCAAGACTTTTTCTGCATTCAATATGCACCATTCAAAGCCACATCATCACTTTTCAAACCTTTTCTGACTTCATTTGCTATTTTTCATGCATTTCATGATTTATTTTGAGCTAAAATGACCCTGAGATTGAAACGCACTGCAAATGAACTCTGAAATGGTTGAAAATTGGCATGGTATCATAATTTCACCCACGTAGCATGTGCTAAAAAGTTGAGAGGGTTACGGCAAAAACTGGATGCACTTCGTGTACGAACTGGACAATCTCTTTTGAAGTGTCAGGGTTTTGGACGAAAACTCATCTGTTACAAAAGGATTTCAATTTTTTAAACATATTTGAACTCAATACTTTTTATGCATTCAATATGCACCATTCAAAGCCACATCATCACTTTTCAAACCTTTTCTGACTTCATTTGCTATTTTTCATGCATTTCATGATTTATTTTGAGCTAAAATGACCCTGAGATTGAAAAGCACTGCAAATGAACTCTAAAATGGTTGAAAATCGGCATGGTATCATAATTTCACCCACGTAGCATGTGCTAAAAAGTTGAGAGGGTTACGGCAAAAACTGGATGCACTTCGTGTACGAATTGGACAATCTCTTTCGAAGTGTCAGGGTTTTGGACTAAAACTCTTCTGTTATAAAAGGATTTCAATTTTTTAAACATATTTGAACTCAAGACTTTTTCTGCATTCAATATGCACCATTCAAAGCCACATCATCACTTTTCAAACCTTTTCTGACTTCATTTGCTATTTTTCATGCATTTCATGATTTATTTTGAGCTAAAATGACCCTGAGATTGAAAAGCACTGCAAATGAACTCTGAAATGGTTGAAAATTGGCATGGTATCATAATTTCACCCACGTAGCATGTGCTAAAAAGTTGAGAGGGTTACGGCAAAAACTGGATGCACTTCGTGTACGAACTGGACAATCTCTTTTGAAGTGTCAGGGTTTTGGACGAAAACTCATCTGTTACAAACGGATTTCAATTTTTTAAACATATTTGAACTCAATACTTTTTATGCATTCAATATGCAACATTCAAAGCCACATCATCACTTTTCAAACCTTTTCTGACTTCATTTGCTATTTTTCATGCATTTCATGATTTATTTTGAGCTAAAATGACCCTGAGATTGAAAAGCACTGCAAATGAACTCTAAAATGGTTGAAAATCGGCATGGTATCATAATTTCACCCACGTAGCATGTGCTAAAAAGTTGAGAGGGTTACGGCAAAAACTGGATGCATTTCGTGTACGAACTGGACAATCTCTTTCGAAGTGTCATGGTTTTGGACTAAAACTCTTCTGTTACAAAAGGATTTCAATTTTTTAAACATATTTGAACTCAAGACTTTTTCTGCATTCAATATGCACCATTCAAAGCCACATCATCACTTTTCAAACCTTTTCTGACTTCATTTGCTATTTTTCATGCATTTCATGATTTATTTTGAGCTAAAATGACCCTGAGATTGAAAAGCACTGCAAATGAACTCTGAAATGGTTGAAAATTGGCATGGTATCATAATTTCACCCACGTAGCATGTGCTAAAAAGTTGAGAGGGTTACGGCAAAAACTGGATGCACTTCGTGTACGAACAGGACAATCTCTTTCGAAGTGTCAGGGTTTTGGACGAAAACTCATCTGTTACAAAAGGATTTCAATTTTTTAAACATATTTGAACTCAAGACTTTTTATGCATTCAATATGCACCATTCAAAGCCACATCATCACTTTTCAAACCTTTTCTGACTTCATTTGCTATTTTTCATGCATTTCATGATTTATTTTGAGCTAAAATGACCCTGAGATTGAAAAGCACTGCAAATGAACTCTAAAATGGTTGAAAATCGGCATGGTATCATAATTTCACCCACGTAGCATGTGCTAAAAAGTTGAGAGGGTTACGGCAAAAACTGGATGCACTTCGTGTACGAACTGGACAATCTCTTTCGAAGTGTCAGGGTTTTGGACTAAAACTCCTCTGTTACAAAAGGATTTCAATTTTTTAAACATATTTGAACTCAAGACTTTTTCTGCATTCAATATGCACCATTCAAAGCCACATCATCACTTTTCAAACCTTTTCTGACTTCATTTGCTATTTTTCATGCATTTCATGATTTATTTTGAGCTAAAATGACCCTGAGATTGAAAAGCACTGCAAATGAACTCTAAAATGGTTGAAAATCGGCATGGTATCATAATTTCACCCACGTAGCATGTGCTAAAAAGTTGAGAGGGTTACGGCAAAAACTGGATGCACTTCGTGTACGAACTGGACAATCTCTTTCGAAGTGTCACGGTTTTGGACTAAAACTCTTCTGTTACAAAAGGATTTCAATTTTTTAAACATATTTGAACTCAAGACTTTTTATGCATTCAATATGCACCATTCAAAGCCACATCATCACTTTTCAAACCTTTTCTGACTTCATTTGCTATTTTTCATGCATTTCATGATTTATTTTGAGCTAAAATGACCCTGAGATTGAAAAGCACTGCAAATGAACTCTAAAATGGTTGAAAATCGGCATGGTATCATAATTTCACCCACGTAGCATGTGCTAAAAAGTTGAGAGGGTTACGGCAAAAACTGGATGCACTTCGTGTACGAACTGGACAATCTCTTTCGAAGTGTCAGGGTTTTGGACTAAAACTCTTCTGTTACAAAAGGATTTCAATTTTTTAAACATATTTGAACTCAAGACTTTTTCTGCATTCAATATGCACCATTGAAAGCCACATCATCACTTTTCAAACCTTTTCTGACTTCATTTGCTATTTTTCATGCATTTCATGATTTATTTTGAGCTAAAATGACCCTGAGATTGAAACGCACTGCAAATGAACTCTGAAATGGTTGAAAATTGGCATGGTATCATAATTTCACCCATGTAGCATGTGCTAAAAAGTTGAGAGGGTTACGGCAAAAACTGGATGCACTTCGTGTACGAACTGGACAATCTCTTTTGAAGTGTCAGGGTTTTGGACGAAAACTCATCTGTTACAAAAGGATTTCAATTTTTTAAACATATTTGAACTCAATACTTTTTATGCATTCAATATGCACCATTCAAAGCCACATCATCACTTTTCAAACCTTTTCTGACTTCATTTGCTATTTTTCATGCATTTCATGATTTATTTTGAGCTAAAATGACCCTGAGATTGAAAAGCACTGCAAATGAACTCTAAAATGGTTGAAAATCGGCATGGTATCATAATTTCACCCACGTAGCATGTGCTAAAAAGTTGAGAGGGTTACGGCAAAAACTGGATGCACTTCGTGTACGAATTGGACAATCTCTTTCGAAGTGTCAGGGTTTTGGACTAAAACTCTTCTGTTACAAAAGGATTTCAATTTTTTAAACATATTTGAACTCAAGACTTTTTCTGCATTCAATATGCACCATTCAAAGCCACATCATCACTTTTCAAACCTTTTCTGACTTCATTTGCTATTTTTCATGCATTTCATGATTTATTTTGAGCTAAAATGACCCTGAGATTGAAAAGCACTGCAAATGAACTCTGAAATGGTTGAAAATTGGCATGGTATCATAATTTCACCCACGTAGCATGTGCTAAAAAGTTGAGAGGGTTACGGCAAAAACTGGATGCACTTCGTGTACGAACTGGACAATCTCTTTTGAAGTGTCAGGGTTTTGGACGAAAACTCATCTGTTACAAAAGGATTTCAATTTTTTAAACATATTTGAACTCAAGACTTTTTCTGCATTCAATATGCACCATTCAAAGCCACATCATCACTTTTCAAACCTTTTCTGACTTCATTTGCTATTTTTCATGCATTTCATGATTTATTTTGAGCTAAAATGACCCTGAGATTGAAAAGCACTGCAAATGAACTCTAAAATGGTTGAAAATCGGCATGGTATCATAATTTCACCCACGTAGCATGTGCTAAAAAGTTGAGAGGGTTACGGCAAAAACTGGATGCACTTCGTGTACGAACTGGACAATCTCTTTCGAAGTGTCAGGGTTTTGGACTAAAACTCTTCTGTTACAAAAGGATTTCAATTTTTTAAACATATTTGAACTCAAGACTTTTTCTGCATTCAATATGCACCATTCAAAGCCACATCATCACTTTTCAAACCTTTTCTGACTTCATTTGCTATTTTTCATGCATTTCATGATTTATTTTGAGCTAAAATGACCCTGAGATTGAAAAGCACTGCAAATGAACTCTGAAATGGTTGAAAATTGGCATGGTATCATAATTTCACCCACGCAGCATGTGCTAAAAAGTTGAGAGGGTTACGGCAAAAACTGGATGCACTTCGTGTACGAACAGGACAATCTCTTTCGAAGTGTCAGGGTTTTGGACGAAAACTCATCTGTTACAAAAGGATTTCAATTTTTTAAACATATTTGAACTCAAGACTTTTTATGCATTCAATATGCACCATTCAAAGCCACATCATCACTTTTCAAACCTTTTCTGACTTCATTTGCTATTTTTCATGCATTTCATGATTTATTTTGAGCTAAAATGACCCTGAGATTGAAAAGCACTTCAAATGAACTCTAAAATGGTTTAAAATCGGCATGGAATCATAATTTCACCCACGTAGCATGTGCTAAAAAGTTGAGAGGGTTACGGCAAAAACTGGATGCACTTCGTGTACGAACTGGACAATCTCTTTTGAAGTGTCAGGGTTTTGGACGAAAACTCATCTGTTACAAAAGCATTTCAATTTTTTAAACATATTTGAACTCAATACTTTTTATGCATTCAATATGCACCATTCAAAGCCACATCATCACTTTTCAAACCTTTTCTGACTTCATTTGCTATTTTTCATGCATTTCATGATTTATTTTGAGCTAAAATGACCCTGAGATTGAAAAGCACTGCAAATGAACTCTAAAATGGTTGAAAATCGGCATGGTATCATAATTTCACCCACGTAGCATGTGCTATAAAGTTGAGAGGGTTACGGCAAAAACTGGATGCACTTCGTGTACGAACTGGACAATCTCTTTCGAAGTGTCAGGGTTTTGGACGAAAACTCTTCTGTTACAAAAGGATTTCAATTTTTTAAACATATTTGAACTCAAGACTTTTTATGCATTCAATATGCACCATTCAAAGCCACATCATCACTTTTCAAACCTTTTCTGACTTCATTTGCTATTTTTCATGCATTTCATGATTTATTTTGAGCTAAAATGACCCTGAGATTGAAAAGCACTGCAAATGAACTCTGAAATGGTTGAAAATTGGCATGGTATCATAATTTCACCCACGTAGCATGTGCTAAAAAGTTGAGAGGGTTACGGCAAAAACTGGATGCACTTCGTGTACGAACTGGACAATCTCTTTTGAAGTGTCAGGGTTTTGGACGAAAACTCATCTGTTACAAAAGGATTTCAATTTTTTAAACATATTTGAACTCAATACTTTTTATGCATTCAATATGCACCATTCAAAGCCACATCATCACTTTTCAAACCTTTTCTGACTTCATTTGCTATTTTTCATGCATTTCATGATTTATTTTGAGCTAAAATGACCCTGAGATTGAAAAGCACTGCAAATGAACTCTAAAATGGTTGAAAATCGGCATGGTATCATAATTTCACCCACGTAGCATGTGCTAAAAAGTTGAGAGGGTTACGGCAAAAACTGGATGCACTTCGTGTACGAACTGGACAATCTCTTTCGAAGTGTCAGGGTTTTGGACTAAAACTCTTCTGTTACAAAAGGATTTCAATTTTTTAAACATATTTGAACTCAAGACTTTTTCTGCATTCAATATGCACCATTCAAAGCCACATCATCACTTTTCAAACCTTTTCTGACTTCATTTGCTATTTTTCATGCATTTCATGATTTATTTTGAGCTAAAATGACCCTGAGATTGAAAAGCACTGCAAATGAACTCTAAAATGGTTGAAAATCGGCATGGTATCATAATTTCACCCACGTAGCATGTGCTATAAAGTTGAGAGGGTTACGGCAAAAACTGGATGCACTTCGTGTACGAACTGGACAATCTCTTTCGAAGTGTCACGGTTTTGGACTAAAACTCTTCTGTTACAAAAGGATTTCAATTTTTTAAACATATTTGAACTCAAGACTTTTTATGCATTCAATATGCACCATTCAAAGCAACATCATCACTTTTCAAACCTTTTCTGACTTCATTTGCTATTTTTCATGCATTTCATGATTTATTTTGAGCTAAAATGACCCTGAGATTGAAAAGCACTGCAAATGAACTCTAAAATGGTTGAAAATCGGCATGGTATCATAATTTCACCCACGTAGCATGTGCTAAAAAGTTGAGAGGGTTACGGCAAAAACTGGATGCACTTCGTGTACGAACTGGACAATCTCTTTCGAAGTGTCAGGGTTTTGGACTAAAACTCTTCTGTTACAAAAGGATTTCAATTTTTTAAACATATTTGAACTCAAGACTTTTTCTGCATTCAATATGCACCATTCAAAGCCACATCATCACTTTTCAAACCTTTTCTGACTTCATTCGCTATTTTTCATGCATTTCATGATTTATTTTGAGCTAAAATGACCCTGAGATTGAAACGCACTGCAAATGAACTCTGAAATGGTTGAAAATCGGCATGGTATCATAATTTCACCCACGTAGCATGTGCTAAAAAGTTGAGAGGGTTACGGCAAAAACTGGATGCACTTCGTGTACGAACTGGACAATCTCTTTTGAAGTGTCAGGGTTTTGGACGAAAACTCATCTGTTACAAAAGGATTTCAATTTTTTAAACATATTTGAACTCAATACTTTTTATGCATTCAATATGCACCATTCAAAGCCACATCATCACTTTTCAAACCTTTTCTGACTTCATTTGCTATTTTTCATGCATTTCATGATTTATTTTGAGCTAAAATGACCCTGAGATTGAAAAGCACTACAAATGAACTCTAAAATGGTTGAAAATCGGCATGGTATCATAATTTCACCCACGTAGCATGTGCTAAAAAGTTGAGAGGGTTACGGCAAAAACTGGATGCACTTCGTGTACGAACTGGACAATCTCTTTCGAAGTGTCAGGGTTTTGGACTAAAACTCTTCTGTTACAAAAGGATTTCAATTTTTTAAACATATTTGAACTCAAGACTTTTTCTGCATTCAATATGCACCATTCAAAGCCACATCATCACTTTTCAAACCTTTTCTGACTTCATTTGCTATTTTTCATGCATTTCATGATTTATTTTGAGCTAAAATGACCCTGAGATTGAAAAGCACTGCAAATGAACTCTGAAATGGTTGAAAATTGGCATGGTATCATAATTTCACCCACGTAGCATGTGCTAAAAAGTTGAGAGGGTTACGGCAAAAACTGGATGCACTTCGTGTACGAACTGGACAATCTCTTTTGAAGTGTCAGGGTTTTGGACGAAAACTCATCTGTTACAAAAGGATTTCAATTTTTTAAACATATTTGAACTCAAGACTTTTTCTGCATTCAATATGCACCATTCAAAGCCACATCATCACTTTTCAAACCTTTTCTGACTTCATTTGCTATTTTTCATGCATTTCATGATTTATTTTGAGCTAAAATGACCCTGAGATTGAAAAGCACTGCAAATGAACTCTAAAATGGTTGAAAATCGGCATGGTATCATAATTTCACCCACGTAGCATATGCTAAAAAGTTGAGAGGATTACGGCAAAAACTGGATGCACTTCGTGTACGAACTGGACAATCTCTTTCGAAGTGTCAGGGTTTTGGACTAAAACTCTTCTGTTACAAAAGGATTTCAATTTTTTAAACATATTTGAACTCAAGACTTTTTCTGCATTCAATATGCACCATTCAAAGCCACATCATCACTTTTCAAACCTTTTCTGACTTCATTTGCTATTTTTCATGCATTTCATGATTTATTTTGAGCTAAAATGACCCTGAGATTGAAAAGCACTGCAAATGAACTCTGAAATGGTTGAAAATTGGCATGGTATCATAATTTCACCCACGCAGCATGTGCTAAAAAGTTGAGAGGGTTACGGCAAAAACTGGATGCACTTCGTGTACGAACAGGACAATCTCTTTCGAAGTGTCAGGGTTTTGGACGAAAACTCATCTGTTACAAAAGGATTTCAATTTTTTAAACATATTTGAACTCAAGACTTTTTATGCATTCAATATGCACCATTCAAAGCCACATCATCACTTTTCAAACCTTTTCTGACTTCATTTGCTATTTTTCATGCATTTCATGATTTATTTTGAGCTAAAATGACCCTGAGATTGAAAAGCACTTCAAATGAACTCTAAAATGGTTGAAAATCGGCATGGTATCATAATTTCACCCACGTAGCATGTGCTAAAAAGTTGAGAGGGTTACGGCAAAAACTGGATGCAATTCGTGTACGAACTGGACAATCTCTTTTGAAGTGTCAGGGTTTTGGACGAAAACTCATCTGTTACAAAAGCATTTCAATTTTTTAAACATATTTGAACTCAATACTTTTTATGCATTCAATATGCACCATTCAAAGCCACATCATCACTTTTCAAACCTTTTCTGACTTCATTTGCTATTTTTCATGCATTTCATGATTTATTTTGAGCTAAAATGACCCTGAGATTGAAAAGCACTGCAAATGAACTCTAAAATGGTTGAAAATCGGCATGGTATCATAATTTCACCCACGTAGCATGTGCTATAAAGTTGAGAGGGTTACGGCAAAAACTGGATGCACTTCGTGTACGAACTGGACAATCTCTTTCGAAGTGTCAGGGTTTTGGACTAAAACTCTTCTGTTACAAAAGGATTTCAATTTTTTAAACATATTTGAACTCAAGACTTTTTATGCATTCAATATGCACCATTCAAAGCCACATCATCACTTTTCAAACCTTTTCTGACTTCATTTGCTATTTTTCATGCATTTCATGATTTATTTTGAGCTAAATTGACCCTGAGATTGAAAAGCACTGCAAATGAACTCTGAAATGGTTGAAAATTGGCATGGTATAATAATTTCACCCACGTAGCATGTGCTAAAAAGTTGAGAGGGTTACGGCAAAAACTGGATGCACTTCGTGTACGAACTGGACAATCTCTTTTGAAGTGTCAGGGTTTTGGACGAAAACTCATCTGTTACAAAAGGATTTCAATTTTTTAAACATATTTGAACTCAATACTTTTTATGCATTCAATATGCACCATTCAAAGCCACATCATCACTTTTCAAACCTTTTCTGACTTCATTTGCTATTTTTCATGCATTTCATGATTTATTTTGAGCTAAAATGACCCTGAGATTGAAAAGCACTGCAAATGAACTCTAAAATGGTTGAAAATCGGCATGGTATCATAATTTCACCCACGTAGCATGTGCTAAAAAGTTGAGAGGGTTACGGCAAAAACTAGATGCACTTCGTGTACGAACTGGACAATCTCTTTCGAAGTGTCAGGGTTTTGGACTAAAACTCTTCTGTTACAAAAGGATTTCAATTTTTTAAACATATTTGAACTCAAGACTTTTTCTGCATTCAATATGCACCATTCAAAGCCACATCATCACTTTTCAAACCTTTTCTGACTTCATTTGCTATTTTTCATGCATTTCATGATTTATTTTGAGCTAAAATGACCCTGAGATTGAAAAGCACTGCAAATGAACTCTAAAATGGTTGAAAATCGGCATGGTATCATAATTTCACCCACGTAGCATGTGCTAAAAAGTTGAGAGGGTTACGGCAAAAACTGGATGCACTTCGGGTACGAACTGGACAATCTCTTTCGAAGTGTCAGGGTTTTGGACTAAAACTCTTCTGTTACAAAAGGATTTCAATTTTTTAAACATATTTGAACTCAATACTTTTTATGCATTCAATATGCACCATTCAAAGCCACATCATCACTTTTCAAACCTTTTCTGACTTCATTTGCTATTTTTCATACATTTCATGATTTATTTTGAGCTAAAATGACCCTGAGATTGAAAAGCACTGCAAATGAACTCTAAAATGGTTGAAAATCGGCATGGTATCATAATTTCACCCACGTAGCATGTGCTATAAAGTTGAGAGGGTTACGGCAAAAACTGGATGCACTTCGTGTACGAACTGGACAATCTCTTTCGAAGTGTCAGGGTTTTGGACTAAAACTCTTCTGTTACAAAAGGATTTCAATTTTTTAAACATATTTGAACTCAAGACTTTTTCTGCATTCAATATGCACCATTCAAAGCCACATCATCACTTTTCAAACCTTTTCTGAGTTCATTTGCTATTTTTCATGCATTTCATGATTTATTTTGAGCTAAAATGACCCTGAGATTGAAAAGCACTGCAAATGAACTCTGAAATGGTTGAAAATTGGCATGGTATCATAATTTCACCCACGTAGCATGTGCTAAAAAGTTGAGAGGGTTACGGCAAAAACTGGATGCACTTCGTGTACGAACAGGACAATCTCTTTCGAAGTGTCAGGGTTTTGGACGAAAACTCATCTGTTACAAAAGGATTTCAATTTTTTAAACATATTTGAACTCAAGACTTTTTATGCATTCAATATGCACCATTCAAAGCCACATCATCACTTTTCAAACCTTTTCTGACTTCATTTGCTATTTTTCATGCATTTCATGATTTATTTTGAGCTAAAATGACCCTGAGATTGAAAAGCACTTCAAATGAACTCTAAAATGGTTGAAAATCGGCATGGTATCATAATTTCACCCACGTAGCATGTGCTAAAAAGTTGAGAGGGTTACGGCAAAAACTGGATGCACTTCGTGTACGAACTGGACAATCTCTTTCGAAGTGTCAGGGTTTTGGACTAAAACTCTTCTGTTACAAAAGGATTTCAATTTTTTAAACATATTTGAACTCAAGACTTTTTATGCATTCAATATGCACCATTCAAAGCCACATCATCACTTTTCAAACCTTTTCTGACTTCATTTGCTATTTTTCATGCATTTCATGATTTATTTTGAGCTAAAATGACCCTGAGATTGAAAAGCACTGCAAATGAACTCTAAAATGGTTGAAAATCGGCATGGTATCATAATTTCACCCACGTAGCATGTGCTAAAAAGTTGAGAGGGTTACGGCAAAAACTGGATGCACTTCGTGTACGAACTGGACAATCTCTTTCGAAGTGTCAGGGTTTTGGACTAAAACTCTTCTGTTACAAAAGGATTTCAATTTTTTAAACATATTTGAACTCAAGACTTTTTCTGCATTCAATATGCACCATTCAAAGCCACATCATCACTTTTCAAACCTTTTCTGACTTCATTTGCTATTTTTCATGCATTTCATGATTTATTTTGAGCTAAAATGACCCTGAGATTGAAAAGCACTGCAAATGAACTCTAAAATGGTTGAAAATCGGCATGGTATCATAATTTCACCCACGTAGCATGTGCTAAAAAGTTGAGAGGGTTACGGCAAAAACTGGATGCACTTCGTGTACGAACTGGACAATCTCTTTCGAAGTGTCAGGGTTTTGGACTAAAACTCTTCTGTTACAAAAGGATTTCAATTTTTTAAACATATTTGAACTCAAGAATTTTTCTGCATTCAATATGCACCATTCAAAGCCACATCATCACTTTTCAAACCTTTTCTGACTTCATTTGCTATTTTTCATGCATTTCATGATTTATTTTGAGCTAAAATGACCCTGAGATTGAAAAGCACTGCAAATGAACTCTGAAATGGTTGAAAATTGGCATGGTATCATAATTTCACCCACGTAGCATGTGCTAAAAAGTTGAGAGGGTTACGGCAAAAACTGGATGCACTTCGTGTACGAACTGGACAATCTCTTTTGAAGTGTCAGGGTTTTGGACGAAAACTCATCTGTTACAAAAGGATTTCAATTTTTTAAACATATTTGAACTCAATACTTTTTATGCATTCAATATGCACCATTCAAAGCCACATCATCACTTTTCAAACATTTTCTGACTTCATTTGCTATTTTTCATGCATTTCATGATTTATTTTGAGCTAAAATGACCCTGAGATTGAAAAGCACTGCAAATGAACTCTAAAATGGTTGAAAATCGGCATGGTATCATAATTTCACCCACGTAGCATGTGCTAAAAAGTTGAGAGGGTTACGGCAAAAACTGGATGCACTTCGTGTACGAACTGGACAATCTCTTTCGAAGTGTCAGGGTTTTGGACTAAAACTCTTCTGTTACAAAAGGATTTCAATTTTTTAAACATATTTGAACTCAAGACTTTTTCTGCATTCAATATGCACCATTCAAAGCCACATCATCACTTTTCAAACCTTTTCTGACTTCATTTGCTATTTTTCATGCATTTCATGATTTATTTTGAGCTAAAATGACCCTGAGATTGAAAAACACTGCAAATGAACTCTGAAATGGTTGAAAATTGGCATGGTATCATAATTTCACCCACGTAGCATGTGCTAAAAAGTTGAGAGGGTTACGGCAAAAACTGGATGCACTTCGTGTACGAACTGGACAATCTCTTTCGAAGTGTCAGGGTTTTGGACTAAAACTCTTCTGTTACAAAAGGATTTCAATTTTTTAAACATATTTGAACTCAAGACTTTTTCTGCATTCAATATGCACCATTCAAAGCCACATCATCACTTTTCAAACCTTTTCTGACTTCATTTGCTATTTTTCATGCATTTCATGATTTATTTTGAGCTAAAATGACCCTGAGATTGAAAAGCACTGCAAATGAACTCTAAAATGGTTGAAAATCGGCATGGTATCATAATTTCACCCACGTAGCATGTGCTAAAAAGTTGAGAGGGTTACGGCAAAAACTGGATGCACTTCGTGTACGAACTGGACAATCTCTTTCGAAGTGTCAGGGTTTTGGACTAAAACTCTTCTGTTACAAAAGGATTTCAATTTTTTAAACATATTTGAACTCAAGACTTTTTCTGCATTCAATATGCACCATTCAAAGCCACATCATCACTTTTCAAACCTTTTCTGACTTCATTTGCTATTTTTCATGCATTTCATGATTTATTTTGAGCTAAAATGACCCTGAGATTGAAAAGCACTGCAAATGAACTCTAAAATGGTTGAAAATCGGCATGGTATCATAATTTCACCCACGTAGCATGTGCTAAAAAGTTGAGAGGGTTACGGCAAAAACTGGATGCACTTCGTGTACGAACTGGACAATCTCTTTCGAAGTGTCAGGGTTTTGGACTAAAACTCTTCTGTTACAAAAGGATTTCAATATTTTAAACATATTTGAACTCAAGACTTTTTCTGCATTCAATATGCACCATTCAAAGCCACATCATCACTTTTCAAACCTTTTCTGACTTCATTTGCTATTTTTCATGCATTTCATGATTTATTTTGAGCTAAAATGACCCTGAGATTGAAAAACACTGCAAATGAACTCTGAAATGGTTGAAAATTGGCATGGTATCATAATTTCACCCACGTAGCATGTGCTAAAAAGTTGAGAGGGTTACGGCAAAAACTGGATGCACTTCGTGTACGAACTGGACAATCTCTTTTGAAGTGTCAGGGTTTTGGACGAAAACTCATCTGTTACAAAAGGATTTCAATTTTTTAAACATATTTGAACTCAATACTTTTTATGCATTCAATATGCACCATTCAAAGCCACATCATCACTTTTCAAACCTTTTCTGACTTCATTTGCTATTTTTCATGCATTTCATGATTTATTTTGAGCTAAAATGACCCTGAGATTGAAAAGCACTGCAAATGAACTCTAAAATGGTTGAAAATCGGCATGGTATCATAATTTCACCCACGTAGCATGTGCTAAAAAGTTGAGAGGGTTACGGCAAAAACTGGATGCACTTCGTGTACGAACTGGACAATCTCTTTCGAAGTGTCAGGGTTTTGGACTAAAACTCTTCTGTTACAAAAGGATTTCAATTTTTTAAACATATTTGAACTCAAGACTTTTTCTGCATTCAATATGCACCATTCAAAGCCACATCATCACTTTTCAAACCTTTTCTGACTTCATTTGCTATTTTTCATGCATTTCATGATTTATTTTGAGCTAAAATGACCCTGAGATTGAAAAACACTGCAAATGAACTCTGAAATGGTTGAAAATTGGCATGGTATCATAATTTCACCCACGTAGCATGTGCTAAAAAGTTGAGAGGGTTACGGCAAAAACTGGATGCACTTCGTGTACGAACTGGACAATCTCTTTCGAAGTGTCAGGGTTTTGGACTAAAACTCTTCTGTTACAAAAGGATTTCAATTTTTTAAACATATTTGAACTCAAGACTTTTTCTGCATTCAATATGCACCATTCAAAGCCACATCATCACTTTTCAAACCTTTTCTGACTTCATTTGCTATTTTTCATGCATTTCATGATTTATTTTGAGCTAAAATGACCCTGAGATTGAAAAGCACTGCAAATGAACTCTAAAATGGTTGAAAATCGGCATGGTATCATAATTTCACCCACGTAGCATGTGCTAAAAAGTTGAGAGGGTTACGGCAAAAACTGGATGCACTTCGTGTACGAACTGGACAATCTCTTTCGAAGTGTCAGGGTTTTGGACTAAAACTCTTCTGTTACAAAAGGATTTCAATTTTTTAAACATATTTGAACTCAAGACTTTTTCTGCATTCAATATGCACCATTCAAAGCCACATCATCACTTTTCAAACCTTTTCTGACTTCATTTGCTATTTTTCATGCATTTCATGATTTATTTTGAGCTAAAATGACCCTGAGATTGAAAAGCACTGCAAATGAACTCTAAAATGGTTGAAAATCGGCATGGTATCATAATTTCACCCACGTAGCATGTGCTAAAAAGTTGAGAGGGTTACGGCAAAAACTGGATGCACTTCGTGTACGAACTGGACAATCTCTTTCGAAGTGTCAGGGTTTTGGACTAAAACTCTTCTGTTACAAAAGGATTTCAATATTTTAAACATATTTGAACTCAAGACTTTTTCTGCATTCAATATGCACCATTCAAAGCCACATCATCACTTTTCAAACCTTTTCTGACTTCATTTGCTATTTTTCATGCATTTCATGATTTATTTTGAGCTAAAATGACCCTGAGATTGAAAAACACTGCAAATGAACTCTGAAATGGTTGAAAATTGGCATGGTATCATAATTTCACCCACGTAGCATGTGCTAAAAAGTTGAGAGGGTTACGGCAAAAACTGGATGCACTTCGTGTACGAACTGGACAATCTCTTTCGAAGTGTTAGGGTTTTGGACGAAAACTCTTCTGTTACAAAAGGATTTCAATTTTTTAAACATATTTGAACTCAAGACTTTTTCTGCATTCAATATGCACCATTCAAAGCCACATCATCACTTTTCAAACCTTTTCTGACTTCATTTGCTATTTTTCATGCATTTCATGAATTATTTTGAGCTAAAATGACCCTGAGATTGAAAAGCACTGCAAATGAACTCTAAAATGGTTGAAAATCGGCATGGTATCATAATTTCACCCACGTAGCATGTGCTAAAAAGTTGAGAGGGTTACGGCAAAAACTGGATGCACTTCGTGTACGAACTGGACAATCTCTTTCGAAGTGTCAGGGTTTTGGACTAAAACTCTTCTGTTACAAAAGGATTTCAATTTTTTAAACATATTTGAACTCAAGACTTTTTCTGCATTCAATATGCACCATTCAAAGCCACATCATCACTTTTCAAACCTTTTCTGACTTCATTTGCTATTTTTCATGCATTTCATGATTTATTTTGAGCTAAAATGACCCTGAGATTGAAAAGCACTGCAAATGAACTCTGAAATGGTTGAAAATTGGCATGGTATCATAATTTCACCCACGTAGCATGTGCTAAAAAGTTGAGAGGGTTACGGCAAAAACTGGATGCACTTCGTGTACGAACTGGACAATCTCTTTTGAAGTGTCAGGGTTTTGGACGAAAACTCATCTGTTACAAAAGGATTTCAATTTTTTAAACATATTTGAACTCAATACTTTTTATGCATTCAATATGCTCCATTCAAAGCCACATCATCACTTTTCAAACCTTTTCTGACTTCATTTGCTATTTTTCATGCATTTCATGATTTATTTTGAGCTAAAATGACCCTGAGATTGAAAAGCACTGCAAATGAACTCTAAAATGGTTGAAAATCGGCATGGTATCATAATTTCACCCACGTAGCATGTGCTAAAAAGTTGAGAGGGTTACGGCAAAAACTGGATGCACTTCGTGTACGAACTGGACAATCTCTTTCGAAGTGTCAGGGTTTTGGACTAAAACTCTTCTGTTACAAAAGGATTTCAATTTTTTAAACATATTTGAACTCAAGACTTTTTCTGCATTCAATATGCACCATTCAAAGCCACATCATCACTTTTCAAACCTTTTCTGACTTCATTTGCTATTTTTCATGCATTTCATGATTTATTTTGAGCTAAAATGACCCTGAGATTGAAAAACACTGCAAATGAACTCTGAAATGGTTGAAAATTGGCATGGTATCATAATTTCACCCACGTAGCATGTGCTAAAAAGTTGAGAGGGTTACGGCAAAAACTGGATGCACTTCGTGTACGAACTGGACAATCTCTTTCGAAGTGTCAGGGTTTTGGACTAAAACTCTTCTGTTACAAAAGGATTTCAATTTTTTAAACATATTTGAACTCAAGACTTTTTCTGCATTCAATATGCACCATTCAAAGCCACATCATCACTTTTCAAACCTTTTCTGACTTCATTTGCTATTTTTCATGCATTTCATGATTTATTTTGAGCTAAAATGACCCTGAGATTGAAAAGCACTGCAAATGAACTCTAAAATGGTTGAAAATCGGCATGGTATCATAATTTCACCCACGTAGCATGTGCTAAAAAGTTGAGAGGGTTACGGCAAAAACTGGATGCACTTCGTGTACGAACTGGACAATCTCTTTCGAAGTGTCAGGGTTTTGGACTAAAACTCTTCTGTTACAAAAGGATTTCAATTTTTTAAACATATTTGAACTCAAGACTTTTTCTGCATTCAATATGCACCATTCAAAGCCACATCATCACTTTTCAAACCTTTTCTGACTTCATTTGCTATTTTTCATGCATTTCATGATTTATTTTGAGCTAAAATGACCCTGAGATTGAAAAGCACTGCAAATGAACTCTAAAATGGTTGAAAATCGGCATGGTATCATAATTTCACCCACGTAGCATGTGCTAAAAAGTTGAGAGGGTTACGGCAAAAACTGGATGCACTTCGTGTACGAACTGGACAATCTCTTTCGAAGTGTCAGGGTTTTGGACTAAAACTCTTCTGTTACAAAAGGATTTCAATATTTTAAACATATTTGAACTCAAGACTTTTTCTGCATTCAATATGCACCATTCAAAGCCACATCATCACTTTTCAAACCTTTTCTGACTTCATTTGCTATTTTTCATGCATTTCATGATTTATTTTGAGCTAAAATGACCCTGAGATTGAAAAACACTGCAAATGAACTCTGAAATGGTTGAAAATTGGCATGGTATCATAATTTCACCCACGTAGCATGTGCTAAAAAGTTGAGAGGGTTACGGCAAAAACTGGATGCACTTCGTGTACGAACTGGACAATCTCTTTCGAAGTGTCAGGGTTTTGGACTAAAACTCTTCTGTTACAAAAGGATTTCAATTTTTTAAACATATTTGAACTCAAGACTTTTTCTGCATTCAATATGCACCATTCAAAGCCACATCATAACTTTTCAAACCTTTTCTGACTTCATTTGCTATTTTTCATGCATTTCATGATTTATTTTGAGCTAAAATGACCATGAGATTGAAAAACACTGCAAATGAACTCTGAAATGGTTGAAAATTGGCATGGTATCATAATTTCACCCACGTAGCATGTGCTAAAAAGTTGAGAGGGTTACGGCAAAAACTGGATGCACTTCGTGTACGAACTGGACAATCTCTTTCGAAGTGTCAGGGTTTTGGACTAAAACTCTTCTGTTACAAAAGGATTTCAATTTTTTAAACATATTTGAACTCAAGACTTTTTCTGCATTCAATATGCACCATTCAAAGCCACATCATCACTTTTCAAACCTTTTCTGACTTCATTTGCTATTTTTCATGCATTTCATGATTTATTTTGAGCTAAAATGACCCTGAGATTGAAAAGCACTGCAAATGAACTCTAAAATGGTTGAAAATCGGCATGGTATCATAATTTCACCCAAGTAGCATGTGCTAAAAAGTTGAGAGGGTTACGGCAAAAACTGGATGCACTTCGTGTACGAACTGGACAATCTCTTTTGAAGTGTCAGGGTTTTGGACGAAAACTCATCTGTTACAAAAGGATTTCAATTTTTTAAACATATTTGAACTCAATACTTTTTATGCATTCAATATGCACCATTCAAAGCCACATCATCACTTTTCAAACCTTTTCTGACTTCATTTGCTATTTTTCATGCATTTCATGATTTATTTTGAGCTAAAATGACCCTGAGATTGAAAAGCACTGCAAATGAACTCTAAAATGGTTGAAAATCGGCATGGTATCATAATTTCACCCACGTAGCATGTGCTAAAAAGTTGAGAGGGTTACGGCAAAAACTGGATGCACTTCGTGTACGAACTGGACAATCTCTTTCGAAGTGTCAGGGTTTTGGACTAAAACTCTTCTGTTACAAAAGGATTTCAATTTTTTAAACATATTTGAACTCAAGACTTTTTCTGCATTCAATATGCACCATTCAAAGCCACATCATCACTTTTCAAACCTTTTCTGACTTCATTTGCTATTTTTCATGCATTTCATGATTTATTTTGAGCTAAAATGACCCTGAGATTGAAAAACACTGCAAATGAACTCTGAAATGGTTGAAAATTGGCATGGTATCATAATTTCACCCACGTAGCATGTGCTAAAAAGTTGAGAGGGTTACGGCAAAAACTGGATGCACTTCGTGTACGAACTGGACAATCTCTTTCGAAGTGTCAGGGTTTTGGACTAAAACTCTTCTGTTACAAAAGGATTTCAATTTTTTAAACATATTTGAACTCAAGACTTTTTTTGCATTCAATATGCACCATTCAAAGCCACATCATCACTTTTCAAACCTTTTCTGACTTCATTTGCTATTTTTCATGCATTTCATGATTTATTTTGAGCTAAAATGACCCTGAGATTGAAAAGCACTGCAAATGAACTCTAAAATGGTTGAAAATCGGCATGGTATCATAATTTCACCCACGTAGCATGTGCTAAAAAGTTGAGAGGGTTACGGCAAAAACTGGATGCACTTCGTGTACGAACTGGACAATCTCTTTCGAAGTGTCAGGGTTTTGGACTAAAACTCTTCTGTTACAAAAGGATTTCAATTTTTTAAACATATTTGAACTCAAGACTTTTTCTGCATTCAATATGCACCATTCAAAGCCACATCATCACTTTTCAAACCTTTTCTGACTTCATTTGCTATTTTTCATGCATTTCATGATTTATTTTGAGCTAAAATGACCCTGAGATTGAAAAACACTGCAAATGAACTCTGAAATGGTTGAAAATTGGCATGGTATCATAATTTCACCCACGTAGCATGTGCTAAAAAGTTGAGAGGGTTACGGCAAAAACTGGATGCACTTCGTGTACGAACTGGACAATCTCTTTCGAAGTGTCAGGGTTTTGGACTAAAACTCTTCTGTTACAAAAGGATTTCAATATTTTAAACATATTTGAACTCAAGACTTTTTCTGCATTCAATATGCACCATTCAAAGCCACATCATCACTTTTCAAACCTTTTCTGACTTCATTTGCTATTTTTCATGCATTTCATGATTTATTTTGAGCTAAAATGACCCTGAGATTGAAAAACACTGCAAATGAACTCTGAAATGGTTGAAAATTGGCATGGTATCATAATTTCACCCACGTAGCATGTGCTAAAAAGTTGAGAGGGTTACGGCAAAAACTGGATGCACTTCGTGTACGAACTGGACAATCTCTTTCGAGGTGTCAGGGTTTTGGACTAAAACTCTTCTGTTACAAAAGGATTTCAATTTTTTAAACATATTTGAACTCAAGACTTTTTCTGCATTCAATATGCACCATTCAAAGCCACATCATCACTTTTCAAACCTTTTCTGACTTCATTTGCTATTTTTCATGCATTTCATGATTTATTTTGAGCTAAAATGACCCTGAGATTGAAAAGCACTGCAAATGAACTCTAAAATGGTTGAAAATCGGCATGGTATCATAATTTCACCCACGTAGCATGTGCTAAAAAGTTGAGAGGGTTACGGCAAAAACTGGATGCACTTCGTGTACGAACTGGACAATCTCTTTCGAAGTGTCAGGGTTTTGGACTAAAACTCTTCTGTTACAAAAGGATTTCAATATTTTAAACATATTTGAACTCAAGACTTTTTCTGCATTCAATATGCACCATTCAAAGCCACATCATCACTTTTCAAACCTTTTCTGACTTCATTTGCTATTTTTCATGCATTTCATGATTTATTTTGAGCTAAAATGACCCTGAGATTGAAAAACACTGCAAATGAACTCTGAAATGGTTGAAAATTGGCATGGTATCATAATTTCACCCACGTAGCATGTGCTAAAAAGTTGAGAGGGTTACGGCAAAAACTGGATGCACTTCGTGTACGAACTGGACAATCTCTTTCGAAGTGTCAGGGTTTTGGACTAAAACTCTTCTGTTACAAAAGGATTACAATTTTTTAAACATATTTGAACTCAAGACTTTTTCTGCATTCAATATGCACCATTCAAAGCCACATCATCACTTTTCAAACCTTTTCTGACTTCATTTGCTATTTTTCATGCATTTCATGATTTATTTTGAGCTAAAATGACCCTGAGATTGAAAAGCACTGCAAATGAACTCTAAAATGGTTGAAAATCGGCATGGTATCATAATTTCACCCAAGTAGCATGTGCTAAAAAGTTGAGAGGGTTACGGCAAAAACTGGATGCACTTCGTGTACGAACTGGACAATCTCTTTCGAAGTGTCAGGGTTTTGGACTAAAACTCTTCTGTTACAAAAGGATTTCAATTTTTTAAACATATTTGAACTCAAGACTTTTTCTGCATTCAATATGCACCATTCAAAGCCACATCATCACTTTTCAAACCTTTTCTGACTTCATTTGCTATTTTTCATGCATTTCATGATTTATTTTGAGCTAAAATGACCCTGAGATTGAAAAGCACTGCAAATGAACTCTGAAATGGTGGAAAATTGGCATGGTATCATAATTTCACCCACATAGCATGTGCTAAAAAGTTGAGAGGGTTACGGCAAAAACTGGATGCACTTCGTGTACGAACTGGACAATCTCTTTCGAAGTGTCAGGGTTTTGGACGAAAACTCATCTGTTACAAAAGGATTTCAATTTTTTAAACATATTTGAACTCAAGACTTTTTATGCATTCAATATGCACCATTCAAAGCCACATCATCACTTTTCAAACCTTTTCTGACTTCATTTGCTATTTTTCATGCATTTCATGATTTATTTTGAGCTAAAATGACCCTGAGATTGAAAAGCACTGCAAATGAACTCTAAAATGGTTGAAAATCGGCATGGTATCATAATTTCACCCACGTAGCATGTGCTAAAAAGTTGAGAGGGTTACGGCAAAAACTAGATGCACTTCGTGTACGAACTGGACAATCTCTTTCGAAGTGTCAGGGTTTTGGACTAAAACTCTTCTGTTACAAAAGGATTTCAATTTTTT
This sequence comes from Elymus sibiricus, assembly GCA_039707655.1. NCBI lineage: Eukaryota > Viridiplantae > Streptophyta > Magnoliopsida > Poales > Poaceae > Elymus > Elymus sibiricus. The sequence goes on from CM077669.1 coordinate 511,781,561, forward strand.
AAACATATTTGAACTCAAGACTTTTTCTGCATTCAATATGCACCATTCAAAGCCACATCATCACTTTTCAAACCTTTTCTGACTTCATTTGCTATTTTTCATGCATTTCATGATTTATTTTGAGCTAAAATGACCCTGAGATTGAAAAGCACTGCAAATGAACTCTAAAATGGTTGAAAATCGGCATGGTATCATAATTTCACCCACGTAGCATGTGCTAAAAAGTTGAGAGGGTTACGGCAAAAACTGGATGCACTTCGTGTACGAACTGGACAATCTCTTTCGAAGTGTCAGGGTTTTGGACTAAAACTCTTCTGTTACAAAAGGATTTCAATTTTTTAAACATATTTGAACTCAAGACTTTTTCTGCATTCAATATGCACCATTCAAAGCCACATCATCACTTTTCAAACCTTTTCTGACTTCATTTGCTATTTTTCATGCATTTCATGATTTATTTTGAGCTAAAATGACCCTGAGATTGAAAAGCACTGCAAATGAACTCTAAAATGGTTGAAAATCGGCATGGTATCATAATTTCACCCATGTAGCATGTGCTAAAAAGTTGAGAGGGTTACTGTCAGGGAAATATCTTTGGGTGAAACCCGCCCGTTCAGGGCCGGGTCTCGAGGAGTAAAACCATGAAGGGCCAGGTGGGCCGTAGAGTCTTCTATGGAGGCCCAGAAGGAGAGCCGCCCAATGAGGGGCCGGCCCAAGACCCGCCGAGAGAGGCGGTAAGTGCAAACGGCCTAAGGGTATAACTTAGGAAACAAGTAAGGGGAGTTGGGCTCGGATTGTTATCCCGGCCCGGACTCTTATGTGAGCCCCGGGGCCCCGCCTGTATATAAAGGGGAGCCCCCAGGGATAGAAGGGGGGAAAATCTTTCGAGAGCTAGGGCTAGACAAGTCTCAAAACCCTTGTAATCAAGATCTTCAAATACATCTAGCAGGAGTAGGCTTTACCTCCTCGAGAGGGGCCGAACCTGGGTAAATCTTGCTTTCCGTGTTCCTCGTTTGACCCCTTCGATCTGCTACTTACGCGATGGCTTCGAGATTAAGTTCTATGAGGACATCTGCCATGAAAATACCACGACAGTTGGCGCCCACCGTGGGGCTATCGCATGGTGGTGTTGAGTATTCGAAGGGTCCTCCCCGAGGACTCGAGGGATACGTGATTGGCCGGATGACCAGGAGTCGGCGCGGCAATCTGCTCGTCGACGACTCAGACTGGGGCCCCGAGGCCGACTCTCTGGAGTACGGTTTCCGGGTCCCCTTTGGCAGAATTCATGTTTTCATTGGGAAGGCTGGCGGTTCTAAGCCAGTCACCTCCACGGAGGTCGTTGAGACGGCCCGCCGCGCGCAACCCGCCGTGGCGAGAGCCACCCCTCGGCTTCCGGCTCCTGTGCACGCCGGCGGATCTGGATCTGGGCCGGATATCTTCGCCAACACCTTCAAGCCGGTCCAGGACACGCAGCCCGCCAGGCAGAGGCACGCCTTCATTGGCTTCACTCAAGGGGTGGAGTACTCTGGACCGTCGGCTTCCACAGAAGGCTCGGCGACTTACGATGATGGTGGCTATTCCTCTGGTGGAGAGTCGCTTTATTCTCTTCATCAGGAGGGTCTTGGGGGCTTTCAGCAGAACTCGCCGTCGCAGGATTCTTTAGGCCCGCCCGTTCGCCCTGTTGTCTACATGGCAGGGGCGGCTGACATGCCAGACCCGGCGGCAGATGCTGGAACTTCTAATGCGATGCCAAGAGTCTCGCCAGCGCAGGCCCTGGTGGGGCTGGCGACCACGTTGACGACATTGATGGCCACACAGGTTACAGCGGAGAATCAAGCAGAGCTCAATGCGGAAATCGCCAGGATCAAGGGTCAGATGGTGCAGGCTCAGGCTAGCATTGATGTGGAGAACGTCCGTCTGGCGACTCGTGAACGAGAGATACAGGAAGAGACGGCGCGTTTGCAACAGGAGAATTATCATCTGGAGCAACGCCGGGCAGAGTCTGATGCGGTTCATCACCGACGACACCGGAGCCGCTATATCTCCAATATTGAAGGTCAGGCCCTGCAGTTCAGCACCCCACCAGGGGAACGCATTCGTGGTCCTGCAACAGGAACTCCCCAGAGGTCGCCAGACCCGGAAGCCCGCCACTTGGCGGGTCGTGAAGAGCCGCCACGGGTTGAGCCTAATTTACGCCGAGAGGCGCCGATGCTTACGGCGCAAGGGCATTTTACGAACCCTGTGGATAACCTTTATGTGGCCACTACCGCGCTGGCGCGACTTCCAATCAATGGAAACACGCCCCTGGAGATTGAGGCTCGCAACGCAATCGAGAAGCTGAAAACCGCTGTGGTCCAGCAAGCAAATTATTCTTACAGCCGGGAGCGACTGCATTCCACACCTGCTCCTAACAGAAGCCGCACTAGAAGCCGCCATGCTGAAAGTCCTGCAGTGTCTAGCACCCGCCATCATCGGGGTGCGCCTGGGGGCTTGCCATATTCACCAAATCCTATGGTCCCGGGGCACAGAGTACATGAGACTCACGCGGCACACACGGCAGCTCTCGCGGCAGATCAGACAGCGGCGCAGGCGGCGGCTCTCGCACCAGTCGTGACTACAACAGTCACCCCAACAGGAAGATCCATTGGAGTGCCTTGCTTGAGCCCGGCTCTCCGCAGCGCGCCCCTGCCCCGAGATTTCAAAGGCCCGCGGAAGGTGTCCAGTTATACACCAGACCAGAACCCGGCACAGTGGATAGAAAGTTATGAGTTGGCCATGGATATGCAGGGAGTCAGCGATGAGGCTTGTGCAAGATACTTCACCATGATGTTGGAAGGAGCAGCGCGGACATGGCTGAAGAATTTGCCCCCGAATTCCATCAACACATGGGTCGAGTTAAGGGAACGTTTTATCAAAAACTTCCAAGGTACCTGCAAGCGTCCAAAGACTATCATTGATCTTCAGCATTGTGTTCAGCGGCAGGGAGAGTCGGCTCACCATTGGGTCGGCCGAGTTGCGGAGATTATTCATTCTTCAGACAACATCTCTGCCCCTCAGGCAGTTTTGGTGCTGGAGAAGGCCTGCCACTATGAGCCTCTCAAGCAGAAGTTAGGGCGGCTCAAACGGAGTGTCAAAGATATGGGGGAGCTCATGAATGCTCTCACCAAGTATGCCGAGTCTGATCCTACAAAGGACCCAGGAGTTGATGAGCCAGAGGTTCCTGATCCGAAGGGTAAAAAGCCTGTTGGTGGCAAAAGTCAGCAGCAGAACAATGATAAGAAGCGTAAGGGCCCAGAAGCCGGGTCAGAGCTGGTTGCTAATACAAATGCAGGTACAAAATTTCAGAAGGGTGGTCCTGATAACAGAGCTTTTAAGCCACAAAATTTTGAGGAGTTCCTGAAGGGGCCATGCCCAAAACACGGCACTAAAGAGCGTCCAGCCAAGCATACCTGGGAACAGTGCCATATAATGGATGCTTTTGCTCGGCGTTTCCAGAACCCGCCAGGTGGTGGGGGTGGAGGATACGGACCGGGTTCCGGGCCCGGGTTCGGACCACCTGGTGGAGGCTCGCCTGGCGGTTTTCAGCAACAGTCACACCACCCGGGCGGGTCTGGTGGCGGCTTCCAGGGGAATAGCAGCGGTCAGCAGTTTCAAGGTAATCAATACAACAATGGCCAGCATTTTCAGCAGATCCCGTAGAACAACAATCAGCAACAACAGAATAATCAGACCAGGTTTCAGAGCAATCCTAAGCAGTTAAGTAGTGGACAGTATCATGTGTTTACTACATGTGCAGATAAAAGGGATCGCAAGGTCAGGAGACGTTCTGTTAATGCGGTAGAGCCGGCAGTTCCAGAATATCTAAAGTGGTCAGAGATGCCGATTACTTGGAGCAGGGAGGATCACCCGCCCAGAATTGATAATCCGGGTCACCTGGCCCTTATGGTAGCACCCCAGGTGGGAGGCTATGCTCTCACCAAGGTTCTGATGGATGGCGGAAGTAGTATCAATATTTTGTATTATGACACTTTCCGGCGTATGGGGTTGACGGAGAAAAACCTTACACCATCCAGCACAGTTTTTCATGGAATTATACCTGGCAAGTCAGCATACCCTGTTGGAAGGATCAAGTTGAATGTGGCTTTTGGGACGTCAGAGGATAATTCCAGATGCGAGTCATTGTCATTTGAGGTGGTCAGGATCAAGAGTCCCTATCATGCTCTCTTTGGGCGGCCTGCTTATGCCAAGTTCATGGCTAGGCCTTGTTATATTTATCTCAAGCTCAAGATGCCGGGTCCCAAGGGTCCAATCACAATTCATGGAAACTGGAAAGTCGCCATAGAATGTGAAGAAGGGGATGCCGCGTATGCTGAGGCGGCTTGTGCCACGGAGGAGCTCAAAATCTACGCCAGCAATGTAGACCCGGCGGATATGACGCCTCTCAAGAAGCCCTCTATAGAGGGAGAGCCGGCTCTCAAATTTCAGGCTCACAGAGATACTAAGGAAGTGGAGTTTACCCCTGGCGACTCTTCTGCTAAGTTCACTATCGGGTCTGATATGGATCCCAAATAGGAAAGCGCGCTCGTCGAGTTTATCCGTGAGAATCGGGACATCTTTGCATGGAAACCTTCTGACATGCCGGGTGTACCGAGAAAACTCGCCGAGCACCGCCTTAATGTGGATCCTAAGTTCAAGCCTGTCAAACAGTATCTTCGTCGTTTCAATGAGGAGAGACGCAAGGCTATTGGGGAAGAGTTAGCCCGGCTTCTGGCAGCCGGGTTAATCATAGAGGTTTTACACCCGGAGTGGTTGGCTAACCCGGTGTTGGTTCTGAAGAAAAATGGAACTTGGCGTATGTGTATTGATTATACGGATCTTAACAAAGCTTGTCCAGCTGATCCATTTGCTCTCCCTCGCATTGACCAAATTATTGATGCTACAGCGGGGTGTGAGAGGTTATGTTTCCTGGATGCATACTCTGGTTATCATCAGATCAAGATGGCAGTGGAGGACCAAGAGAAGACGGCCTTCATTACCCCTTTTGGCGCCTTCTGCTATGTTTCTATGCCTTTTGGGCTCAAGAGTGCCCAGGCGACTTACCAGCGTTGTGTGCAAAATTGCTTCCACGGGCAGATTGGTCGCAACGTGCATGCTTATGTGGATGATATTGTGGTCAAGTCAGCTAAGAAAGCAGCTTTACTGGAGGATCTCAAGGAAACCTTTGACAATCTCAGGATTTATCAGATGAAGCTTAACCCAGATAAATGCGTTTTTGGTGTTCCTGCAGGAAAGCTCCTGGGTTTCATGGTTTCTGAGAGTGGAATTGAAGCTAACCCGGAGAAAATCAAGGCCGTCACCTCTCTGGCCGAGCCTAAGTGCATCAATGATGTCCAGCGCTTGGCGGGTCGCGTGGCGGCTCTGAGTCATTTCATAAGCCACCTGGGGGAGAAAGCTATTCCTCTGTATCAGCTGTTGAAGAAAGCAGATGAGTTCAAGTGGACGAAAGCCGCCGCAGAAGCTCTTGAGACTTTAAAGAAGCAGCTGGCAGAGCCGCCCATACTGGCAGCTCCTGTCACCAAGGAACCAATGCTCCTGTATATTGCAGCAAATAACAAAGCTGTTAGTGTTGCAATGGTGGTGGAAAGAAAGGAAGCAAACCGGGAGTATCCTGTCCAGAGGCCGGTCTACTATGTTAGTGAGGTCCTGACTTTGTCCAAGCAGCGTTACCCACACTGGCAGAAGCTGGTTTTTGGAGTATTCATGGCAAGCCGGAAGCTGAGGCATTATTTTCTAGAGCATCCTATCACAGTGGTCTCTTCAGCTCCTTTGGGGGATATAATTCATAACAGAGAGGCTACAGGCAGGATTGCAAAGTGGGCCATTGAACTTGGACCCCATGATATCAGATATGTACCTCGAACAGCTATAAAGTCTCAGGCTTTAGTGGACTTCATCAATGACTGGACAGAGCTTCAAGCCCCGGAGGAAAAGCCAGACAATACATATTGGACCATACATTTTGATGGGTCTAGGCAGCTGGAAGGCTCGGGGGCTGGAGTTATAATATCTTCCCCTCGAGGTGACAAGTTTTGCTATGTTTTACGGCTTATGTTTCCTTGCACTAACAACGCTGCGGAGTATGAGGCCCTTCTCCATGGGCTTCGGATTGCAAAGGAGATGAATCTCAGCCGGGTTAGGTGCCTGGGCGACTCTGATCTGGTGGCACAGCAAGTTTCAGGGACTTGGGATTCTAAAGACCCGCTCATGGCGGCTTACAGACAAGCTGTTACTAATGTGGCTGGTTGCTTCAAAGGTTATCAGGTGGATCACATTGATCGGCGGCAGAACGAGGCGGCTGATGCCTTGTCACGGCTTGGATCACAGCGAAAGCCGGTGCCTCCGAATGTTTTCCTGGATGTGCTCCATAACCCGTCAGTTAAGTTGCCAACGGAGGAGGACCTTGCTGTCCCAGACCCGGAGGCCCAGCTGGTGGCGGCTCTCCATGCAATCCCGGATTGGACTGTCCCATACTTAGATTATCTGACTCGAGGCGTCCTGCCGGCTGATGAAATCGAAGCCCGTCTGATCGTGAGAAGGTCCAAATCTATGACCATTGTCAATGGCGAGTTACACCACAGAAGTGCCACAGGCGTCTTTCAGCGCTGTGTATCACCTGATGAAGGCCGGAATATTCTCAATGAGATACACTCTGGTGACTGTAGTCATCATGCCGGCTCTAAGTCATTGGTGGCGAAGGCTTTCCGCCACGGTTTCTTTTGGCTCACAGCTCATGCTGATGCGAAGAATATAGTTAGGAAGTGTGACGGCTGTCAGAGGTTTGCCCGCCAAGCTCATGTGCCAGCTCAGGAACTTCGGATGATCCCTGTCACATGGCCCTTTGCGGTCTGGGGGCTAGATATGGTGGGGCCTTTCAAAGCTTCTAGTGACAAAAAGACTCATCTCTTGGTGGCGGTTGACAAGTTTACCAAGTGGGTGGAGGCAGAGCCCATCAGTAATTTGGATGCAGAGACGGCTGTTAAGTTTGTCAAAAAGTTAATCTTCCGTTTCGGATACCCGCACAGCATCATTACTGACAACGGCACGAACCTTTCAAAAGGCGCCATGAAGCAGTTTTGTGATCAGGAGCATATCAGACTTGATGCGGCGGCTGTTGCGTACCCGCAATCTAATGGGCAAGCTGAACGCGCCAATCAGGAGATCCTTCGTGGTATAAAACCCCGGCTTATGGTTCCTCTTCAGCGCACACCCGGCTGTTGGGTAGAAGAACTTCCCTCCGTCTTATGGAGCATACGAACAACTCCCAACAGATCGACGGGTTTCACGCCTTTCTTCATGGTTTATGGAGCAGAGGCCGTCTTACCGAGCGACATCCGCCACGACTCGCCCCGGGTCTCAGCATACGTTGAAGAGGACAATGAGTTGGCTCGTCAAGACTCTCTGGATGCCTTGGAAGAGGAGCGGGAATTGGCAGCCGCCCGATCTGCTATCTACCAGCAGGACCTGCGTCGCTATCATAGCCGTAGGATCAGAAGCCGGACTTTCCAGGAAGGGGACTTGGTGCTTCGTTTAATTCAAGACCAGTCAGGCATGCATAAGCTTTCGCCTCCCTGGGAAGGGCCCTTCCTTGTCAGCAAAAATCTTTATAACGGGTCTTATTATCTGATTGATCTCCGGCCTGGAGAGGAGTCTCGAACATCTGAAGAAGAGACCAGCAGGCCCTGGAACATAGCTCATCTAAGACCCTACTACACCTAGAGTTCCGGCTCTGGGGATCATGTACATACCTCTCATGTATATATTATCAATAATGAATAAAAGCTGGAGGCCCTGAAACTCGGGGTATCTGTCGTTTTCCATCCATCATATGGAGGACCCTGCACTTAGTCGAATAAAAAAGACCCATATGGGCTGTGCTTACTGGTAATCCAGAAGCCTTCACCATCTTGGGACCTTCCACCCTATGGGCCGAACTTACTGGTAGTCTAGAAGTCGCCACCATATTGGGTTAAAGTCCTAATAAACGGGTCGTGTTACTGGTAATCCAGAACCTTCATCCGTGTACAGGCACCCAATAAGCGGGTCGTGTTACTGGTAGTCCAGAACCTTCATCCGTGTACGGGCTTAAAAGACTCAGATGGGATGATGCTTACTGGTAATCCAGAAGCCTTCACCATCCTGGGACCTTCAACCCTTATGAGGCTGAACTTACTGGTAATCCAGAAGTCGCCATATTGGGTTAAAGTCCTAATAAGCGGGTCGTGTTACTGGTAATCCAGAACCTTCATCCGTGTACAGGCACCTAATAAACGGGTCGCGTTACTGGTAATCCAGAACCTTCATCCGTGTACGGGGGAAAAAACTTAGATGTGACGATGCTACTGGTAATCCAGAAGCCTTCACCATCTTAAAATCAATAACCTTATGGGCCAAACTTCATGGAAGTCGCCACCATACGGGAAGAAAAGAACTGGTTTGGTTGGGGTTATTGGTAATCCAAGAGCCGCCATCATACTGGGGGCTTTCGCATCATTTCTTACGTCTTTACAAGTTTGACAAAACTTTCTTGAGATTTATTGCCTTTGCGAGTCTTACGATTTTTATGAACTGTTCTAAAAGTTCGTATTTGGCCAAGAGCCGCCAGTTTATTGCGCTGTTTACAGCATGTTTATGCAAGTTTGCTGGTTATAAGCCGCCATGACTAATTAGTTTTTGGTTAAATACTTGTTTCAAATGATGCATACCTCTTATCAAAGTATTATGATTATCTTGATATTTGGCTAAGAGCCGCCAGCGTCCACGAAAGATTCAATTTCTTTCAGAAGCAGCCAGAGTAATTTTTTATAAGGAAGCTTCATGCCAAGGTATTAGGCTTGCTTCCCAAGGAAGCCAGTGTGCATTTAAAAGCAAGAGGCCAAGATCTTTCTAAAGTCTATTACAAAAGGCCACTAGAGGGAATTTCAGAATCATGGTTCAGATCATATATTACAAGAGGTTCGGCAGCTGGCGACTTTCAAGGTTCCAGCTTTACTCCTGGGTCTTGTCGCCTCCGGCTCGGTCCGCGTCTGCTGAAGGATTTATCTGGTCATGATCAGCATCCCAGTCAACGTCGGCAAAAGCCTCGAAGATCTCTTCAGCATCTATAAGGTTTGAAGAGTCAATAGCAGGAGCGAATTCGTCCTTACGGCCTTTAGGAGATAATGTGAGAGGCGGCAGAGGGTCGAGTTTTTCCTTCTTTCCATCTTCGCCATAAGACGGTTGAACTCTTGCAAGCTTCATTTCTTTCACCAACAGACTTGCGGGGATGAAAGTTTCTTTCCTCAGAGCGTTGTAAGTCGCCTGATCGATCTTTTTCCCTTTGTAAGTTTCGGGAAAGCCGCCAACAAGAGTCTGCAGCTCCAAGTCCTCATAATGAGCTTTTGCGCGGGCCATAGTGTGCATCGTGGCGATACGGGCGCTGGATTCCTTCACAAACTTCAGTTGAGCAGGAAGAGTTGACAAGGCCTCCAGAACTCCCTTTATGTCGGAAGGTTTTTCCTTCCCATAAAAAGCAGCATGGATTGCGCGACGGCTTCCAGTATAAAGTTGCTCGAGGAAAGTATAAGCTGCTTTGAGCTGTGTGGCTGGATCCTTCTCCAGCTTATTGCTTCTGGGACCTGCAAAGAAAACGTCAGAATTTAAAAATTATTTAGGAGACTTGTGTAAAAAAGCTTCAGGAAATCTGGCGGCTTACCGAAGATTGCATGGCTCATTTGACGGATGTGAAGTTTAAGGCCGCCGAGCTCTGCAGAGATAGGCAGAAGGCGTTTTTCAGCTTCTTCGGCGCGTTGAACAAGAAGTTGTTTCTCTTTCGCATGTTCAGAGGTCAGGGTGACCAACTTGGCGGCTGCCTCAGACGCAGCCTTTTCTAAGGATGTAACCCGCTCTTCTGCGGCGGCTCTCATTTCCTGTTCAGATTTCAGTTTCCTCTGAGAGTCGGCCAGCTGGGTCTCTAATGAAGACAATTGAGCCTGAAAGAAAAAGGAAGGATCAAATTACTTATGCAGATAAAGTTCCATACCGATTACAAGTAATCCACATGGCACTTGGGGGCTAATGCAAACCCGAAGTTTTTACAAAGAAATTTTTTCTGAAACCCATGAGGTTCTTTTAACTACATGTGGTTCTTTGATCTAAGACCCGGCTGTTTCAAGAAGACAGCCGGCTCTTGGGGACTACATGTGGTTCTTTGCTCTATTTAAAACACATGTGGTTCTTTGTTCTAAGACCCGGCTGTTTCAAGAAGACAACCGGTTCTTGGGGACTACATGTGGTTCTTTGCTGTATTTAAAACGCATGTGGTTCTTTGCTTTAAGACCCGGCTGTTTCAAGAAGACAGCCGGTTCTTGGGGACTACATGTGTACATTTACGCATTTTTAAAATATAAATTGGTAAACCTCCATAAAACTATGAAATCAGTAATATGCAGGTTTGGGCGACTAATAAGGATTATGAATAAAAATGATGTTCATCTCACCTTTGGTTTATTAACCAAGGTTTTGGCGATCTCCTGACTCTCAAATAATCGAGTCTGAAGAGCTTCATGAAGGCCATCTAAATCAGCATTCTCTAAGGAGGAGAGGTTTAACTTGTCTTTCCCTTCAGAAGACATGGCTTCAAGGGAAGATTTGCCCAAAGCCGCCGGCGAGTCTGCGGCGGTGGCAATAGCAGCAGCAACAGTACCCTCCTCAATATTGTGCGAGGGCGGAATAACAGCGGCTTCTGAAAGTCGCACTTCCTGAATCGGTGAAGATATCGTTGCATCCGGCTGTTGGTCGATGTTATCAGCCGGTGCTTCCATCTCTGGCTCTAAAGATACCTGAATTTCTGGAGGGTCATTGGTTATTTCTTCAGAGTCCTTGGCTGGGTCTCCGGAGCCCGCCGGAGGTGAAGAGGAAGTTGAGGGCTTCAGTCTCTTGGAGGTAACTCTGCATATTTATTGAGATTTGAAATAAACTGATAGCTTTGAGATCACACAAGGGTGTGATAATAAGAGCGATCATAATCTTACCCTGGTTTGATAACGAAATCCTCTGGCGACTCTGAGGCGTCATCAGAGGAAGATGAAACCTGATAGTCCGAATCAGAGGGATTAAGCGGATGTTTAAACAAACCAGCTTTAGGGAGCAGAGGTGTTGGATGGAGAAGCACCTCACGCGGGCGCTTATGAGAGTCGCTTTTATTAACGACAGAACCGCTGGCGCCAGTGTTAGAGCCGCCACAATCAGATTGGAGAAAGGCGGCATGCTGAATTGTTTTTAACGAATAGTTGGGATCCAGGCGAGCAAAAGGATGTGAGAAAGGATATTTCCTCACAGTAATTCTGGGTTTCCTAGAAAAATGATTGTTGAACGGAGTGGAAGTTACCTCAGTTTCTCCCTGTTCGTCTTCTTCTTCTTCACCCTGGAAGGTGTCAAGGTAAAATTATTAAGCATAAGCCGCTAATGAAAAGGAAAAAGGTGGGTGTAAATTATGAACTTGCCGATGTTTCATCTTTGGAGGATTCTAAGACAGCAGGATCCGCGTCCAAAGGGTTGATGGTCTCCTTCTTTTTCTTTCCTCCTCGAGAGCCGGCCTGTTTGCCCGGCTTCTGGCCTTTGGGTTCTTTTTCTTTCACCTGTGGCCGAGCTTCCCAAAAGGGATCATCATCCTGAAAGTTGCAAGGGGTAAGCCTCAAGAATGTAAACAATAAAACAGAAGCCTAAAGGAGATTTGCTTACAGCCGGTGGTGGATTGGCTTCAGTGAAGGGCTTCAGAGAAAACTCGCCAGTATAGTCGCCGGGTAAGTTGACGATTATCCTCATCTGTTTCACCACGTCTGACACAGGAGCAGGCGTATTATTATACCTCTGAGGATCTTCTAAACCGGAGTATTCATACATCAGCCGGTCTCGAAGGCTCAATGGCTGGATCCTCCAGGAAAGCCAGCAAAGGATCAAGTCAGCTCCTGTAAGACCATTGGCCATCAAAGCGGCTATCTTGTCCATCAGAGGCTGAAGCTGGATCCGTTCTGTTTCTGTGGGCCTGGGAGGATATTCTTTTTTATGATCCAGGCGGTCAGGTCTAAAACCCGGCAATGGGTGTTGCCCTTCAGGCACCTTGGTCTTCACGTAAAACCAAGTCTCCGGCATGCCCTTTGGGTGGCTCAAGAGCTCAGCACTAGGAAAATAAGTAAACCGCCGCCTCTGAAAGGATATGCCGCCAAGCTCTTGATGGCGGCCTCCGGCGACTTCAGTTTGCTTGTTTACATAGAATAAATTTCGGAATAACAAGATCGTTGGCTCTATCCGGAGATAAGCTTCACAAACTACTACGAAAGAGCTTATATTAACAATAGAGTTGGAGCCAAGGTCTTGAGGATGCAGACCATAGAAGTGTAAAAGGTCTCGGAAAAATTTAGAGCCGGGTGGATCAAACCCTCTCTCAATGTGATCGGTAAAAATAATGACTTCCCCCTCCTTCGGCTTGGGAGGACAGTCCTTCTTGGAGACCCGGCAGTTTTCTGTTTTGGATAGGAGACCGTTGTCTATGAGTCTTGTGACATGTTTGGTGGTAACCGCGGAGCGGACCCAGTTGCATTCTATTGCTTTCTTTGTCATCCTAGTAAATGGGGAGAAGGATTAAGTCAGCGGCTTTCATAAGTCGGAAAAGAAAAAATTATTAAAGCAAGGATGGCGACTTTCCTTAAGCCGCCACGAGTGAAGGATGTTCAGCACAAGTGAAAATTTCGCTAAGTGTGTAACAACAGATTTCTGCCAACGCGGTAAATTTTTTGGATCAAACAGCTCTATAAAATAAGGAAAAAAGCAGTTCTTGCTACTGTTTGTTAAGCCGCGGCAGGTTTTTACAGATGGGGTTTCTCAGATCTATCTTGATACAAGATTTAATTCCTGATCATTGGAGGGATAGCAACGGCGCCATTTCCATGATGTAAGAGTACCAAGGTGTGGCCGGCGACAGTAGCCGCGGAGAGGCCGAAGCGGAGCTCGAGCCCGACAATGGCGGAACCCTAAGAAGGGTGAGAAGAACTGGGAATACCTGGATCGGATGGCAGCGCGGCGCGGTTGCAGACAGGTGACGGCGGTGCGTCGGGACTGTTTCTCCTTCCGATGGCCGGCGAGCTCGAAGGTGTGTCGCGAGGAGGCATAAGCTCGGGCGGCAGGAGGAAGAAGATGGAGAAAATGAGGAAAAGGACCTGAAAAGGGTATTTATAAGGGGGCGAGATTTAAGGATCTACAGTAATCCGACGCCCCGATTTTCGCGCCTAATGAATTCATTTGAGATATTGGTGATGTCATGGAAAGATTCGTTCTGGAGATTCGGTGACGTCACAAGAAGAGCAGGACTGAAGGAAAGGCAGTTGAAATATTCAGAAGAGGCGGGTTCTGCTGAAGACTCGCCGAAATATCAAGGTTAAGTTTGAAAAGGACGAGGTTGTCTGGAACCAGTTCAAGCCAACCTGAGGGCTAATGTCAGGGAAATATCTTTGGGTGAAACCCGCCCGTTCAGGGCCGGGTCTCGAGGAGTAAAACCATGAAGGGCCAGGTGGGCCGTAGAGTCTTCTATGGAGGCCCAGAAGGAGAGCCGCCCAATGAGGGGCCGGCCCAAGACCCGCCGAGAGAGGCGGTAAGTGCAAACCGCCTAAGGGTATAACTTAGGAAACAAGTAAGGGGAGTTGGGCTCGGATTGTTATCCCGGCCCGGACTCTTATGTGAGCCCCGGGGCCCCGCCTGTATATAAAGGGGAGCCCCCGGGGATAGAAGGGGGGAAAAATCTTTCGAGAGCTAGGGCTAGACAAGTCTCAAAACCCTTGTAATCAAGATCTTCAAATACATCTAGCAGGAGTAGGCTTTACCTCCTCGAGAGGGGCCGAACCTGGGTAAATCTTGCTTTCCGTGTTCCTCGTTTGACCCCTTCGATCTGCTACTTACGCGATGGCTTCGAGATTAAGTCCTATGAGGACATCTGCCGTGAAAATACCACGACAGTTACGGCAAAAACTGGATGCACTTCGTGTACGAACTGGACAATCTCTTTCGAAGTGTCAGGGTTTTGGACTAAAACTCTTCTGTTACAAAAGGATTTCAATTTTTTAAACATATTTGAACTCAAGACTTTTTCTGCATTCAATATGCACCATTCAAAGCCACATCATCACTTTTCAAACCTTTTCTGACTTCATTTGCTATTTTTCATGCATTTCATGATTTATTTTGAGCTAAAATGACCCTGAGATTGAAAAGCACTGCAATTGAACTCTGAAATGGTTGAAAATTGGCATGGTATCATAATTTCACCCATGTAGCATGTGCTAAAAAGTTGAGAGGGTTACGGCAAAAACTGGATGCACTTCGTGTACGAACTGGACAATCTCTTTCGAAGTGTCAGGGTTTTGGACGAAAACTCATCTGTTACAAAAGGATTTCAATTTTTTAAACATATTTGAACTCAAGACTTTTTATGCATTCAATATGCACCATTCAAAGCCACATCATCACTTTTCAAACCTTTTCTGACTTCATTTGCTATTTTTCATGCATTTCATGATTTATTTTGAGCTAAAATGACCCTGAGATTGAAAAGCACTGCAAATGAACTCTAAAATGGTTGAAAATCGGCATGGTATCATAATTTCACCAACGTAGCATGTGCTAAAAAGTTGAGAGGGTTACGGCAAAAACTGGATGCACTTCGTGTACGAACTGGACAATCTCTTTCGAAGTGTCAGGGTTTTGGACTAAAACTCTTCTGTTACAAAAGGATTTCAATTTTTTAAACATATTTGAACTCAAGACTTTTTCTGCATTCAATATGCACCATTCAAAGCCACATCATCACTTTTCAAACCTTTTCTGACTTCATTTGCTATTTTTCATGCATTTCATGATTTATTTTGAGCTAAAATGACCCTGAGATTGAAAAGCACTGCAAATGAACTCTAAAATGGTTGAAAATCGGCATGGTATCATAATTTCACCCACGTAGCATGTGCTAAAAAGTTGAGAGGGTTATGGCAAAAACTGGATGCACTTCGTGTACGAACTGGACAATCTCTTTCGAAGTGTCAGGGTTTTGGACTAAAACTCTTCTGTTACAAAAGGATTTCAATTTTTTAAACATATTTGAACTCAAGACTTTTTCTGCATTCAATATGCACAATTCAAAGCCACATCATCACTTTTCAAACCTTTTCTGACTTCATTTGTTATTTTTCATGCATTTCATGATTTATTTTGAGCTAAAATGACCCTGAGATTGAAAAGCACTGCAAATGAACTCTGAAATGGTTGAAAATTGGCATGGTATCATAATTTCACCCACGTAGCATGTGCTAAAAAGTTGAGAGGGTTACGGAAAAAACTGGATGCACTTCGTGTACGAACTGGACAATCTCTTTCGAAGTGTCAGGGTTTTGGACGAAAACTCATCCGTTACAAAAGGATTTCAATTTTTTAAACATATTTGAACTCAAGACTTTTTATGCATTCAATATGCACCATTCAAAGCCACATCATCACTTTTCAAACCTTTTCTGACTTCATTTGCTATTTTTCATGCATTTCATGATTTATTTTGAGCTAAAATGACCCTGAGATTGAAAAGCACAGCAAATGAACTCTAAAATGGTTGAAAATCGGCATGGTATCATAATTTCACCCACGTAGCATGTGCTAAAAAGTTGAGAGGGTTACGGCAAAAACTGGATGCACTTCGTGTACGAACTGGACAATCTCTTTCGTAGTGTCAGGGTTTTGGACAAAAACTCTTCTGTTACAAAAGGTTTTCAATTTTTTAAACATATTTGAACTCAAGACTTTTTCTGCATTCAATATGCACCATTCAAAGCCACATCATCACTTTTCAAACCTTTTCTGACTTCATTTGCTATTTTTCATGCATTTCATGATTTATTTTGAGCTAAAATGACCCTGAGATTGAAAAGCACTGCAAATGAACTCTGAAATGGTTGAAAATTCGCATGGTATCATAATTTCACCCACGTAGCATGTGCTAAAAAGTTGAGAGGGTTATGGCAAAAACTGGATGCACTTCGTGTACGAACTGGACAATCTCTTTCGAAGTGTCAGGGTTTTGGACGAAAACTCATCTGTTACAAAAGGATTTCAATTTTTTAAACATATTTGAACTCAAGACTTTTTATGCATTCAATATGCACCATTCAAAGCCACATCATCACTTTTCAAACCTTTTCTGACTTCATTTGCTATTTTTCATGCATTTCATGATTTATTTTGAGCTAAAATGACCCTGAGATTGAAAAGCACTACAAATGAACTCTAAAATGGTTGAAAATCGGCATGGTATCATAATTTCACCCACGTAGCATGTGCTAAAAAGTTGAGAGGGTTACGGCAAAAACTGGATGCACTTCGTGTACGAACTGGACAATCTCTTTCGAAGTGTTAGGGTTTTGGACTAAAACTCTTCTGTTACAAAAGGATTTGAATTTTTTAAACATATTTGAACTCAAGACTTTTTCTGCATTCAATATGCACCATTCAAAGCCACATCATCACTTTTCAAACCTTTTCTGACTTCATTTGCTATTTTTCATGCATTTCATGATTTATTTTGAGCTAAAATGACCCTCAGATTGAAAAGCACTGCAAATGAACTCTAAAATGGTTGAAAATCGGCATGGTATCATAATTTCACCCACGTAGCATGTGCTAAAAAGTTGAGAGGGTTACGGCAAAAACTGGATGCACTTCGTGTACGAACTGGACAATCTCTTTCGAAGTGTCAGGGTTTTGGACTAAAACTCTTCTGTTACAAAAGGATTTCAATTTTTTAAACATATTTGAACTCAAGACTTTTTCTGCATTCAATATGCACCATTCAAAGCCACATCATCACTTTTCAAACCTTTTCTGACTTCATTTGCTATTTTTCATGCATTTCATGATTTATTTTGAGTTAAAATGACCCTGAGATTGAAAAGCACTGCAAATGAACTCTAAAATGGTTGAAAATCGGCATGGTATCATAATTTCACCCACGTAGCATGTGCTAAAAAGTTGAGAGGGTTATGGCAAAAACTGGATGCACTTCGTGTACGAACTGGACAATCTCTTTCGAAGTGTCAGGGTTTTGGACTAAAACTCTTCTGTTACAAAAGGATTTCAATTTTTTAAACATATTTGAACTCAAGACTTTTTCTGCATTCAATATGCACCATTCAAAGCCACATCATCACTTTTCAAACCTTTTCTGACTTCATTTGCTATTTTTCATGCATTTCATGATTTATTTTGAGCTAAAATGACCCTGAGATTGAAAAGCACTGCAAATGAACTCTGAAATGGTTGAAAATTGGCATGGTATCATAATTTCACCCACGTAGCATGTGCTAAAAAGTTGAGAGGGTTACGGAAAAAACTGGATGCACTTCGTGTACGAACTGGACAATCTCTTTCGAAGTGTCAGGGTTTTGGACGAAAACTCATCCGTTACAAAAGGATTTCAATTTTTTAAACATATTTGAACTCAAGACTTTTTATGCATTCAATATGCACCATTCAAAGCCACATCATCACTTTTCAAACCTTTTCTGACTTCATTTGCTATTTTTCATGCATTTCATGATTTATTTTGAGCTAAAATGACCCTGAGATTGAAAAGCACTGCAAATGAACTCTAAAATGGTTGAAAATCGGCATGGTATCATAATTTCACCCACGTAGCATGTGCTAAAAAGTTGAGAGGGTTACGGCAAAAACTGGATGCACTTCGTGTACGAACTGGACAATCTCTTTCGTAGTGTCAGGGTTTTGGACAAAAACTCTTCTGTTACAAAAGGATTTCAATTTTTTAAACATATTTGAACTCAAGACTTTTTCTGCATTCAATATGCACCATTCAAAGCCACATCATCACTTTTCAAACCTTTTCTGACTTCATTTGCTATTTTTCATGCATTTCATGATTTATTTTGAGCTAAAATGACCCTGAGATTGAAAAGCACTGCAAATGAACTCTGAAATGGTTGAAAATTCGCATGGTATCATAATTTCACCCACGTAGCATGTGCTAAAAAGTTGAGAGGGTTATGGCAAAAACTGGATGCACTTCGTGTACGAACTGGACAATCTCTTTCGAAGTGTCAGGGTTTTGGACGAAAACTCATCTGTTACAAAAGGATTTCAATTTTTTAAACATATTTGAACTCAAGACTTTTTATGCATTCAATATGCACCATTCAAAGCCACATCATCACTTTTCAAACCTTTTCTGACTTCATTTGCTATTTTTCATGCATTTCATGATTTATTTTGAGCTAAAATGACCCTGAGATTGAAAAGCACTACAAATGAACTCTAAAATGGTTGAAAATCGGCATGGTATCATAATTTCACCCACGTAGCATGTGCTAAAAAGTTGAGAGGGTTACGGCAAAAACTGGATGCACTTCGTGTACGAACTGGACAATCTCTTTCGAAGTGTTAGGGTTTTGGACTAAAACTCTTCTGTTACAAAAGGATTTCAATTTTTTAAACATATTTGAACTCAAGACTTTTTCTGCATTCAATATGCACCATTCAAAGCCACATCATCACTTTTCAAACCTTTTCTGACTTCATTTGCTATTTTTCATGCATTTCATGATTTATTTTGAGCTAAAATGACCCTGAGATTGAAAAGCACTGCAAATGAACTCTGAAATGGTTGAAAATTCGCATGGTATCATAATTTCACCCACGTAGCATGTGCTAAAAAGTTGAGAGGGTTATGGCAAAAACTGGATGCACTTCGTGTACGAACTGGACAATCTCTTTCGAAGTGTCAGGGTTTTGGACGAAAACTCATCTGTTACAAAAGGATTTCAATTTTTTAAACATATTTGAACTCAAGACTTTTTATGCATTCAATATGCACCATTCAAAGCCACATCATCACTTTTCAAACCTTTTCTGACTTCATTTGCTATTTTTCATGCATTTCATGATTTATTTTGAGCTAAAATGACCCTGAGATTGAAAAGCACTACAAATGAACTCTAAAATGGTTGAAAATCGGCATGGTATCATAATTTCACCCACGTAGCATGTGCTAAAAAGTTGAGAGGGTTACGGCAAAAACTGGATGCACTTCGTGTACGAACTGGACAATCTCTTTCGAAGTGTTAGGGTTTTGGACTAAAACTCTTCTGTTACAAAAGGATTTCAATTTTTTAAACATATTTGAACTCAAGACTTTTTCTGCATTCAATATGCACCATTCAAAGCCACATCATCACTTTTCAAACCTTTTCTGACTTCATTTGCTATTTTTCATGCATTTCATGATTTATTTTGAGCTAAAATGACCCTCAGATTGAAAAGCACTGCAAATGAACTCTAAAATGGTTGAAAATCGGCATGGTATCATAATTTCACCCACGTAGCATGTGCTAAAAAGTTGAGAGGGTTACGGCAAAAACTGGATGCACTT
This sequence comes from Elymus sibiricus, assembly GCA_039707655.1. Lineage (NCBI taxonomy): Eukaryota > Viridiplantae > Streptophyta > Magnoliopsida > Poales > Poaceae > Elymus > Elymus sibiricus. Next base: position 511,801,071 of record CM077669.1, read on the forward strand.
CGTGTACGAACTGGACAATCTCTTTCGAAGTGTCAGGGTTTTGGACTAAAACTCTTCTGTTACAAAAGGATTTCAATTTTTTAAACATATTTGAACTCAAGACTTTTTCTGCATTCAATATGCACCATTCAAAGCCACATCATCACTTTTCAAACCTTTTCTGACTTCATTTGCTATTTTTCATGCATTTCATGATTTATTTTGAGTTAAAATGACCCTGAGATTGAAAAGCACTGCAAATGAACTCTAAAATGGTTGAAAATCGGCATGGTATCATAATTTCACCCACGTAGCATGTGCTAAAAAGTTGAGAGGGTTATGGCAAAAACTGGATGCACTTCGTGTACGAACTGGACAATCTCTTTCGAAGTGTCAGGGTTTTGGACTAAAACTCTTCTGTTACAAAAGGATTTCAATTTTTTAAACATATTTGAACTCAAGACTTTTTCTGCATTCAATATGCACCATTCAAAGCCACATCATCACTTTTCAAACCTTTTTTGACTTCATTTGTTATTTTTCATGCATTTCATGATTTATTTTGAGCTAAAATGACCCTGAGATTGTAAAGCACTACAAATGAACTCTGAAATGGTTGAAAATTGGCATGGTATCATATTTTCACCCACGTAGCATGTGCTAAAAAGTTGAGAGGGTTACGGAAAAAACTGGATGCACTTCGTGTACGAACTGGACAATCTCTTTCGAAGTGTCAGGGTTTTGGACGAAAACTCATCCGTTACAAAAGGATTTCAATTTTTTAAACATATTTGAACTCAAGACTTTTTATGCATTCAATATGCACCATTCAAAGCCACATCATCACTTTTCAAACCTTTTCTGATTTCATTTGCTATTTTTCATGCATTTCATGATTTATTTTGAGCTAAAATGACCCTGAGATTGAAAAGCACTGCAAATGAACTCTAAAATGGTTGAAAATCGGCATGGTATCATAATTTCACCCACGTAGCATGTGCTAAAAAGTTGAGAGGGTTACGGCAAAAACTGGATGCACTTCGTGTACGAACTGGATAATCTCTTTCGAAGTGTCAGGGTTTTGGACAAAAACTCTTCTGTTACAAAAGGATTTCAATTTTTTAAACATATTTGAACTCAAGACTTTTTCTGCATTCAATATGCACCATTCAAAGCCACATCATCACTTTTCAAACCTTTTCTGACTTCATTTGCTATTTTTCATGCATTTCATGATTTATTTTGAGCTAAAATGACCCTGAGATTGAAAAGCACTGCAACTGAACTCTGAAATTGTTGAAAATTGGCATGGTATCATAATTTCACCCACGTAGCATGTGCTAAAAAGTTGAGAGGGTTACGGAAAAAACTGGATGCACTTCGTGTACGAACTGGACAATCTCTTTCGAAGTGTCAGGGTTTTGGACTAAAACTCTTCTGTTACAAAAGGATTTCAATTTTTTAAACATATTTGAACTCAAGACTTTTTCTGCATTCAATATGCACCATTCAAAGCCACATCATCACTTTTCAAACCTTTTCTGACTTCATTTGCTATTTTTCATGCATTTCATGATTTATTTTGAGCTAAAATGACCCTGAGATTGAAAAGCACTGCAAATGAACTCTGAAATGGTTGAAAATTCGCATGGTATCATAATTTCACCCACGTAGCATGTGCTAAAAAGTTGAGAGGGTTATGGCAAAAACTGGATGCACTTCGTGTACGAACTGGACAATCTCTTTCGAAGTGTCAGGGTTTTGGACGAAAACTCATCTGTTACAAAAGGATTTCAATTTTTTAAACATATTTGAACTCAAGACTTTTTATGCATTCAATATGCACCATTCAAAGCCACATCATCACTTTTCAAACCTTTTCTGACTTCATTTGCTATTTTTCATGCATTTCATGATTTATTTTGAGCTAAAATGACCCTGAGATTGAAAAGCACTACAAATGAACTCTAAAATGGTTGAAAATCGGCATGGTATCATAATTTCACCCACGTAGCATGTGATAAAAAGTTGAGAGGGTTACGGCAAAAACTGGATGCACTTCGTGTACGAACTGGACAATCTCTTTCGAAGTGTTAGGGTTTTGGACTAAAACTCTTCTGTTACAAAAGGATTTGAATTTTTTAAACATATTTGAACTCAAGACTTTTTCTGCATTCAATATGCACCATTCAAAGCCACATCATCACTTTTCAAACCTTTTCTGACTTCATTTGCTATTTTTCATGCATTTCATGATTTATTTTGAGCTAAAATGACCCTCAGATTGAAAAGCACTGCAAATGAACTCTAAAATGGTTGAAAATCGGCATGGTATCATAATTTCACCCACGTAGCATGTGCTAAAAAGTTGAGAGGGTTACGGCAAAAACTGGATGCACTTCGTGTACGAACTGGACAATCTCTTTCGAAGTGTCAGGGTTTTGGACTAAAACTCTTCTGTTACAAAAGGATTTCAATTTTTTAAACATATTTGAACTCAAGACTTTTTCTGCATTCAATATGCACCATTCAAAGCCACATCATCACTTTTCAAACCTTTTCTGACTTCATTTGCTATTTTTCATGCATTTCATGATTTATTTTGAGTTAAAATGACCCTGAGATTGAAAAGCACTGCAAATGAACTCTAAAATGGTTGAAAATCGGCATGGTATCATAATTTCACCCACGTAGCATGTGCTAAAAAGTTGAGAGGGTTATGGCAAAAACTGGATGCACTTCGTGTACGAACTGGACAATCTCTTTCGAAGTGTCAGGGTTTTGGACTAAAACTCTTCTGTTACAAAAGGATTTCAATTTTTTAAACATATTTGAACTCAAGACTTTTTCTGCATTCAATATGCACCATTCAAAGCCACATCATCACTTTTCAAACCTTTTCTGACTTCATTTGCTATTTTTCATGCATTTCATGATTTATTTTGAGCTAAAATGACCCTGAGATTGAAAAGCACTGCAAATGAACTCTGAAATGGTTGAAAATTGGCATGGTATCATAATTTCACCCACGTAGCATGTGCTAAAAAGTTGAGAGGGTTACGGAAAAAACTGGATGCACTTCGTGTACGAACTGGACAATCTCTTTCGAAGTGTCAGGGTTTTGGACGAAAACTCATCCGTTACAAAAGGATTTCAATTTTTTAAACATATTTGAACTCAAGACTTTTTATGCATTCAATATGCACCATTCAAAGCCACATCATCACTTTTCAAACCTTTTCTGACTTCATTTGCTATTTTTCATGCATTTCATGATTTATTTTGAGCTAAAATGACCCTGAGATTGAAAAGCACTGCAAATGAACTCTAAAATGGTTGAAAATCGGCATGGTATCATAATTTCACCCACGTAGCATGTGCTAAAAAGTTGAGAGGGTTACGGCAAAAACTGGATGCACTTCGTGTACGAACTGGACAATCTCTTTCGTAGTGTCAGGGTTTTGGACAAAAACTCTTCTGTTACAAAAGGATTTCAATTTTTTAAACATATTTGAACTCAAGACTTTTTCTGCATTCAATATGCACCATTCAAAGCCACATCATCACTTTTCAAACCTTTTCTGACTTCATTTGCTATTTTTCATGCATTTCATGATTTATTTTGAGCTAAAATGACCCTGAGATTGAAAAGCACTGCAAATGAACTCTGAAATGGTTGAAAATTCGCATGGTATCATAATTTCACCCACGTAGCATGTGCTAAAAAGTTGAGAGGGTTATGGCAAAAACTGGATGCACTTCGTGTACGAACTGGACAATCTCTTTCGAAGTGTCAGGGTTTTGGACGAAAACTCATCTGTTACAAAAGGATTTCAATTTTTTAAACATATTTGAACTCAAGACTTTTTATGCATTCAATATGCACCATTCAAAGCCACATCATCACTTTTCAAACCTTTTCTGACTTCATTTGCTATTTTTCATGCATTTCATGATTTATTTTGAGCTAAAATGACCCTGAGATTGAAAAGCACTACAAATGAACTCTAAAATGGTTGAAAATCGGCATGGTATCATAATTTCACCCACGTAGCATGTGCTAAAAAGTTGAGAGGGTTACGGCAAAAACTGGATGCACTTCGTGTACGAACTGGACAATCTCTTTCGAAGTGTTAGGGTTTTGGACTAAAACTCTTCTGTTACAAAAGGATTTCAATTTTTTAAACATATTTGAACTCAAGACTTTTTCTGCATTCAATATGCACCATTCAAAGCCACATCATCACTTTTCAAACCTTTTCTGACTTCATTTGCTATTTTTCATGCATTTCATGATTTATTTTGAGCTAAAATGACCCTCAGATTGAAAAGCACTGCAAATGAACTCTAAAATGGTTGAAAATCGGCATGGTATCATAATTTCACCCACGTAGCATGTGCTAAAAAGTTGAGAGGGTTACGGCAAAAACTGGATGCACTTCGTGTACGAACTGGACAATCTCTTTCGAAGTGTCAGGGTTTTGGACTAAAACTCTTCTGTTACAAAAGGATTTCAATTTTTTAAACATATTTGAACTCAAGACTTTTTCTGCATTCAATATGCACCATTCAAAGCCACATCATCACTTTTCAAACCTTTTCTGACTTCATTTGCTATTTTTCATGCATTTCATGATTTATTTTGAGTTAAAATGACCCTGAGATTGAAAAGCACTGCAAATGAACTCTAAAATGGTTGAAAATCGGCATGGTATCATAATTTCACCCACGTAGCATGTGCTAAAAAGTTGAGAGGGTTATGGCAAAAACTGGATGCACTTCGTGTACGAACTGGACAATCTCTTTCGAAGTGTCAGGGTTTTGGACTAAAACTCTTCTGTTACAAAAGGATTTCAATTTTTTAAACATATTTGAACTCAAGACTTTTTCTGCATTCAATATGCACCATTCAAAGCCACATCATCACTTTTCAAACCTTTTTTGACTTCATTTGTTATTTTTCATGCATTTCATGATTTATTTTGAGCTAAAATGACCCTGAGATTGTAAAGCACTACAAATGAACTCTGAAATGGTTGAAAATTGGCATGGTATCATATTTTCACCCACGTAGCATGTGCTAAAAAGTTGAGAGGGTTACGGAAAAAACTGGATGCACTTCGTGTACGAACTGGACAATCTCTTTCGAAGTGTCAGGGTTTTGGACGAAAACTCATCCGTTACAAAAGGATTTCAATTTTTTAAACATATTTGAACTCAAGACTTTTTATGCATTCAATATGCACCATTCAAAGCCACATCATCACTTTTCAAACCTTTTCTGATTTCATTTGCTATTTTTCATGCATTTCATGATTTATTTTGAGCTAAAATGACCCTGAGATTGAAAAGCACTGCAAATGAACTCTAAAATGGTTGAAAATCGGCATGGTATCATAATTTCACCCACGTAGCATGTGCTAAAAAGTTGAGAGGGTTACGGCAAAAACTGGATGCACTTCGTGTACGAACTGGACAATCTCTTTCGAAGTGTCAGGGTTTTGGACCAAAACTCTTCTGTTACAAAAGGATTTCAATTTTTTAAACATATTTGAACTCAAGACTTTTTCTGCATTCAATATGCACCATTCAAAGCCACATCATCACTTTTCAAACCTTTTCTGACTTCATTTGCTATTTTTCATGCATTTCATGATTTATTTTGAGCTAAAATGACCCTGAGATTGAAAAGCACTGCAACTGAACTCTGAAATTGTTGAAAATTGGCATGGTATCATAATTTCACCCACGTAGCATGTGCTAAAAAGTTGAGAGGGTTACGGAAAAAACTGGATGCACTTCGTGTACGAACTGGACAATCTCTTTCGAAGTGTCAGGGTTTTGGACGAAAACTCATCCGTTACAAAAGGATTTCAATTTTTTAAACATATTTGAACTCAAGACTTTTTATGCATTCAATATGCAACATTCAAAGCCACATCATCACTTTTCAAACCTTTTCTGACTTCATTTGCTATTTTTCATGCATTTCATGATTTATTTTGAGCTAAAATGACCCTGAGATTGAAAAGCACTGCAAATGAACTCTAAAATGGTTGAAAATCGGCATGGTATCATAATTTCACCCACGTAGCATGTGCTAAAAAGTTGAGAGGGTTACGGCAAAAACTGGATGCACTTCGTGTACGAACTGGACAATCTCTTTCAAAGTGTCAGGGTTTTGGACTAAAACTCTTCTGTTACAAAAGGATTTCAATTTTTTAAACATATTTGAACTCAAGACTTTTTCTGCATTCAATATGCACCATTCAAAGCCACATCATCACTTTTCAAACCTTTTCTGACTTCATTTGCTATTTTTCATGCATTTCATGATTTATTTTGAGCTAAAATGACCCTGAGATTGAAAAGCACTGCAACTGAACTCTGAAATTGTTGAAAATTGGCATGGTATCATAATTTCACCCACGTAGCATGTGCTAAAAAGTTGAGAGGGTTACGGAAAAAACTGGATGCACTTCGTGTACGAACTGGACAATCTCTTTCGAAGTGTCAGGGTTTTGGACTAAAACTCTTCTGTTACAAAAGGATTTCAATTTTTTAAACATATTTGAACTCAAGACTTTTTCTGCATTCAATATGCACCATTCAAAGCCACATCATCACTTTTCAAACCTTTTCTGACTTCATTTGCTATTTTTCATGCATTTCATGATTTATTTTGAGCTAAAATGACCCTGAGATTGAAAAGCACTGCAAATGAACTCTGAAATGGTTGAAAATTCGCATGGTATCATAATTTCACCCACGTAGCATGTGCTAAAAAGTTGAGAGGGTTATGGCAAAAACTGGATGCACTTCGTGTACGAACTGGACAATCTCTTTCGAAGTGTCAGGGTTTTGGACGAAAACTCATCTGTTACAAAAGGATTTCAATTTTTTAAACATATTTGAACTCAAGACTTTTTATGCATTCAATATGCACCATTCAAAGCCACATCATCACTTTTCAAACCTTTTCTGACTTCATTTGCTATTTTTCATGCATTTCATGATTTATTTTGAGCTAAAATGACCCTGAGATTGAAAAGCACTACAAATGAACTCTAAAATGGTTGAAAATCGGCATGGTATCATAATTTCACCCACGTAGCATGTGATAAAAAGTTGAGAGGGTTACGGCAAAAACTGGATGCACTTCGTGTACGAACTGGACAATCTCTTTCGAAGTGTTAGGGTTTTGGACTAAAACTCTTCTGTTACAAAAGGATTTGAATTTTTTAAACATATTTGAACTCAAGACTTTTTCTGCATTCAATATGCACCATTCAAAGCCACATCATCACTTTTCAAACCTTTTCTGACTTCATTTGCTATTTTTCATGCATTTCATGATTTATTTTGAGCTAAAATGACCCTCAGATTGAAAAGCACTGCAAATGAACTCTAAAATGGTTGAAAATCGGCATGGTATCATAATTTCACCCACGTAGCATGTGCTAAAAAGTTGAGAGGGTTACGGCAAAAACTGGATGCACTTCGTGTACGAACTGGACAATCTCTTTCGAAGTGTCAGGGTTTTGGACTAAAACTCTTCTGTTACAAAAGGATTTGAATTTTTTAAACATATTTGAACTCAAGACTTTTTCTGCATTCAATATGCACCATTCAAAGCCACATCATCACTTTTCAAACCTTTTCTGACTTCATTTGCTATTTTTCATGCATTTCATGATTTATTTTGAGTTAAAATGACCCTGAGATTGAAAAGCACTGCAAATGAACTCTAAAATGGTTGAAAATCGGCATGGTATCATAATTTCACCCACGTAGCATGTGCTAAAAAGTTGAGAGGGTTACGGAAAAAACTGGATGCACTTCGTGTACGAACTGGACAATCTCTTTCGAAGTGTCTGGGTTTTGGACGAAAACTCATCCGTTACAAAAGGATTTCAATTTTTTAAACATATTTGAACTCAAGACTTTTTATGCATTCAATATGCACCATTCAAAGCCACATCATCACTTTTCAAACCTTTTCTGACTTCATTTGCTATTTTTCATGCATTTCATGATTTATTTTGAGCTAAAATGACCCTGAGATTGAAAAGCACTGCAAATGAACTCTAAAATGGTTGAAAATCGGCATGGTATCATAATTTCACCCACGTAGCATGTGCTAAAAAGTTGAGAGGGTTACGGCAAAAACTGGATGCAATTCGTGTACGAACTGGACAATCTCTTTCGAAGTGTCAGGGTTACGGCAAAAACTGGATGCACTTCGTGTACGAACTGGACAATCTCTTTCGAAGTGTCACGGTTTTGGACTAAAACTCTTCTGTTACAAAAGGATTTCAATTTTTTAAACATATTTGAACTCAAGACTTTTTCTGCATTCAATATGCACCATTCAAAGCCACATCATCACTTTTCAAACCTTTTCTGACTTCATTTGCTATTTTTCATGCATTTCATGATTTAATTTGAGCTAAAATGACCCTGAGATTGAAAAGCACTGCAAATGAACTTTGAAATGGTTGAAAATCGGCATGGTATCATAATTTCACCCACGTAGCATGTGCTAAAAAGTTGAGAGGGTTACGGCAAAAACTGGATGCACTTCGTGTACGAACTGGACAATCTCATTCGAAGTGCCAGGGTTTTGGACAAAAACTCTTCTGTTACAAAAGGATTTCAATTTTTTAAACATATTTGAACTCAAGACTTTTTCTGCATTCAATATGCACCATTCAAAGCCACATCATCACTTTTCAAACCTTTTCTGACTTCATTTGCTATTTTTCATGCATTTCATGATTTATTTTGAGCTAAAATGACCCTGAGATTGAAAAGCACTGCAAATGAACTCTGAAATGGTTGAAAATTGGCATGGTATCATAATTTCACCCACGTAGCATGTGCTAAAAAGTTGAGAGGGCTACGGCAAAAACTGGATGCACTTCGTGTACAAACTGGACAATCTCCTTCGAAGTATCAGGTTTTGGACGAAAACTCATTTATTACAAAGGGATTTCATTTTTTTAAACATATTTTAACTCAAGACTTTTTCTGCATTCAATATGCACCATTTAAAGCCACATCATCACTTTTCAAACCTTTTCTGACTTCATTTGCTATTTTTCATGCATTTCATGATTTATTTTGAGCTAAAATGACCCTGAGATTGAAAAGCACTGCAAGAACTCTAAAATGGTTGAAAATCGGCATTGTATCATAATTTCACCCACGTAGCATGTGCTAAAAAGTTGAGAGGGTTACGGCAAAAACTGGATGCACTTCGTGTACGAACTGGACAATCTCTTTCGAAGTGTTAGGGTTTTGGACTAAAACTCTTCTGTTACAAAAGGATTTCAATTTTTTAAACATATTTGAACTCAAGACTTTTTCTGCATTCAATATGCACCATTCAAAGCCACATCATCACTTTTCAAACCTTTTCTGACTTCATTTGCTATTTTTCATGCATTTCATGATTTATTTTGAGCTAATATGACCCTGAGATTGAAAAGCACTGCAAATGAACTCTGAAATGGTTGAAAATTGGCATGGTATCATAATTTCACCCACGTAGCATGTGCTAAAAAGTTGAGAGGGTTACGGCAAAAACTGGATGCACTTCGTGTACGAACTGGACAATCTCTTTCGAAGTGTCAGGGTTTTGGACTAAAACTCTTCTGTTACAAAAGGATTTCAATTTTTTAAACATATTTGAACTCAAAACTTTTTCTGCATTCAATATGCACCATTCAAAGCCACATCATCACCTTTTAAACCTTTTCTGACTTCATTTGCTATTTTTCATGCATTTCATGATTTATTTTGAGCTAAAATGACCCTGAGATTGAAAAGCGCTGCAAATGAACTCTGAAATGGTTGAAAATTTGCATGGTATCATAATTTCACTCACGTAGCATGTGCTAAAAAGTTGAGAGGGTTACGGGAAAAACTGGATGCACTTCGTGTACGAACTGGACAATCTCTTTCGAAGTGTCAGGGTTTTGGACGAAAACTCTTCTGTTTCAAAAGGATTTCAATTTTTTAAACATATTTGAACTCAAGACTTTTTCTGCATTCAATATGCACCATTTAAAGCCACATCATCACTTTTCAAACCATTTCTGACTTCATTTGCTATTTTTCATGCATTTCATGATTTATTTTGAGCTAAAATGACCTTGAGATTGAAAAGCACTGCAAATGAACTCTGAAATGGTTGAAAATTGGCATGGTGTCATAATTTCACCCACGTAGCATGTGCTAAAAAGTTGAGAGGGTTACGGCAAAAACTGGATGCACTTCGTGTACGAACTAGACATTCTCTTTCGAAGTGTCAGGGTTTTGGACTCAAACTCTTCTGTTACAAAAGGATTTCAATTTTTTAAACATATTTGAACTCAAGACTGTTTCTGCATTCCCTATGCACCATTCAAAGCCACATCATCACTTTTCAAACCTTTTCTGACTTCATTTGCTATTTTTCATGCATTTCATGATTTATTTTGAGCTAAAATGACCCTGAGATTGAAAAGCACTGCAAATGAACTCTGAAATGGTTGAAAATTGGCATGGTATCATAATTTCACCCACGTAGCATGTGCTAAAAAGTTGAGAGGGTTACGGCAAAAACTGGTTGCACTTCGTGTACGAACTGGACATTCTCTTTCGAAGTGTCAGTGTTTTGGACTAAAACTCTTCTGTTACAGAAGGATTTCAATTTTTTAAACATATTTGAACTCAAGACTATTTCTGCATTCAATATGCACCATTCAAAGCCACATCATCACTTTTCAAACCATTTCTGACTTCATTTGCTATTTTTCATGCATTTCATGATTTATTTTGAGCTAAAATGACCTTGAGATTGAAAAGCACTGCAAATGAACTCTGAAATGGTTGAAAATTGGCATGGTGTCATAATTTCACCCACGTAGCATGTGCTAAAAAGTTGAGAGGGTTACGGCAAAAACTGGTTGCACTTCGTGTACGAACTGGACATTCTCTTTCGAAGTGTCAGGGTTTTGGACTCAAACTCTTCTGTTACAAAAGGATTTCAATTTTTTAAACATATTTGAACTCAAGACTGTTTCTGCATTCCATATGCACCATTCAAAGCCACATCATCACTTTTCAAACCATTTCTGACTTCACTTGCTATTTTTCATGCATTTCATGATTTAGTTTGAGCTAAAAATGACCCTGAGATTGAAAAGCACTGCAAATGAACTCTGAAATGGTTGAAAATTGGCATGGTATCATAATTTCACCCACGTAGCATGTGCTAAAAAGTTGAGAGGGTTACGGCAAAAACTGGATGCACTTCGTGTACGAACTGGACAATCTCATTCGAAGTGCCAGGGTTTTGGACAAAAACTCTTCTGTTACAAAAGGATTTCAATTTTTTAAACATATTTGAACTCAAGACTTTTTCTGCATTCAATATGCACCATTCAAAGCCACATCATCACTTTTCAAACCTTTTCTGACTTCATTTGCTATTTTTCATGCATTTCATGATTTATTTTGAGCTAAAATGACCCTGAGATTGAAAAGCACTGCAAATGAACTCTGAAATGGTTGAAAATTGGCATGGTATCATAATTTCACCCACGTAGCATGTGCTAAAAAGTTGAGAGGGCTACGGCAAAAACTGGATGCACTTCGTGTACAAACTGGACAATCTCCTTCGAAGTATCAGGTTTTGGACGAAAACTCATTTATTACAAAGGGATTTCATTTTTTTAAACATATTTTAACTCAAGACTTTTTCTGCATTCAATATGCACCATTTAAAGCCACATCATCACTTTTCAAACCTTTTCTGACTTCATTTGCTATTTTTCATGCATTTCATGATTTATTTTGAGCTAAAATGACCCTGAGATTGAAAAGCACTGCAAGAACTCTAAAATGGTTGAAAATCGGCATTGTATCATAATTTCACCCACGTAGCATGTGCTAAAAAGTTGAGAGGGTTACGGCAAAAACTGGATGCACTTCGTGTACGAACTGGACAATCTCTTTCGAAGTGTTAGGGTTTTGGACTAAAACTCTTCTGTTACAAAAGGATTTCAATTTTTTAAACATATTTGAACTCAAGACTTTTTCTGCATTCAATATGCACCATTCAAAGCCACATCATCACTTTTCAAACCTTTTCTGACTTCATTTGCTATTTTTCATGCATTTCATGATTTATTTTGAGCTAATATGACCCTGAGATTGAAAAGCACTGCAAATGAACTCTGAAATGGTTGAAAATTGGCATGGTATCATAATTTCACCCACGTAGCATGTGCTAAAAAGTTGAGAGGGTTACGGCAAAAACTGGATGCACTTCGTGTACGAACTGGACAATCTCTTTCGAAGTGTCAGGGTTTTGGACTAAAACTCTTCTGTTACAAAAGGATTTCAATTTTTTAAACATATTTGAACTCAAAACTTTTTCTGCATTCAATATGCACCATTCAAAGCCACATCATCACCTTTTAAACCTTTTCTGACTTCATTTGCTATTTTTCATGCATTTCATGATTTATTTTGAGCTAAAATGACCCTGAGATTGAAAAGCGCTGCAAATGAACTCTGAAATGGTTGAAAATTTGCATGGTATCATAATTTCACTCACGTAGCATGTGCTAAAAAGTTGAGAGGGTTACGGGAAAAACTGGATGCACTTCGTGTACGAACTGGACAATCTCTTTCGAAGTGTCAGGGTTTTGGACGAAAACTCTTCTGTTTCAAAAGGATTTCAATTTTTTAAACATATTTGAACTCAAGACTTTTTCTGCATTCAATATGCACCATTCAAAGCCACATCATCACTTTTCAAACCATTTCTGACTTCATTTGCTATTTTTCATGCATTTCATGATTTATTTTGAGCTAAAATGACCTTGAGATTGAAAAGCACTGCAAATGAACTCTGAAATGGTTGAAAATTGGCATGGTGTCATAATTTCACCCACGTAGCATGTGCTAAAAAGTTGAGAGGGTTACGGCAAAAACTGGATGCACTTCGTGTACGAACTAGACATTCTCTTTCGAAGTGTCAGGGTTTTGGACTCAAACTCTTCTGTTACAAAAGGATTTCAATTTTTTAAACATATTTGAACTCAAGACTGTTTCTGCATTCCCTATGCACCATTCAAAGCCACATCATCACTTTTCAAACCTTTTCTGACTTCATTTACTATTTTTCATGCATTTCATGATTTATTTTGAGCTAAAATGACCCTGAGATTGAAAAGCACTGCAAATGAACTCTGAAATGGTTGAAAATTGGCATGGTATCATAATTTCACCCACGTAGCATGTGCTAAAAAGTTGAGAGGGTTACGGCAAAAACTGGTTGCACTTCGTGTACGAACTGGACATTCTCTTTCGAAGTGTCAGTGTTTTGGACTAAAACTCTTCTGTTACAGAAGGATTTCAATTTTTTAAACATATTTGAACTCAAGACTATTTCTGCATTCAATATGCACCATTCAAAGCCACATCATCACTTTTCAAACCATTTCTGACTTCATTTGCTATTTTTCATGCATTTCATGATTTATTTTGAGCTAAAATGACCTTGAGATTGAAAAGCACTGCAAATGAACTCTGAAATGGTTGAAAATTGGCATGGTGTCATAATTTCACCCACGTAGCATGTGCTAAAAAGTTGAGAGGGTTACGGCAAAAACTGGTTGCACTTCGTGTACGAACTGGACATTCTCTTTCGAAGTGTCAGGGTTTTGGACTAAAACTCTTTTGTTACAAAAGGATTTCAATTTTTTAAACATATTTGAACTCAAGACTTTTTCTGCATTCAATATGCACTATTCAAAGCCACATCATCACTTTTCAAACCTTTTCTGACTTCATTTGCTATTTTTCATGCATTTCATGATTTATTTTGAGCTAAAATGACCCTGAGATTGAAAAGCACTGCAAATGAACTCTAAAATGTTTGAAAATCGGCATGGTATCATAATTTCACCCACGTAGCATGTGCTAAAAAGTTGAGAGGGTTACGGCAAAAACTGGATGCACTTCGTGTACGAACTGGACAATCTCTTTCGAAGTGTTAGGGTTTTGGACTAAAACTCTTCTGTTACAAAAGGATTTCAATTTTTTAAACATATTTGAACTCAAGACTTTTTCTGCATTCAATATGCACCATTCAAAGCCACATCATCACTTTTCAAACCTTTTCTGACTTCATTTGCTATTTATCATGCATTTCATGATTTATTTTGAGCTAAAATGACTCTGAGATTGAAAAGCACTGCAAATGAACTCTAAAATGGTTGAAAATCGGCATGGTATCATAATTTCACCCACGTAGCATGTGCTAAAAAGTTGAGAGGGTTACGGCAAAAACTGGATGCACTTCGTGTACGAACTGGACAATCTCTTTCGAAGTGTCAGGGTTTTGGACTAAAACTCTTCTGTTACAAAAGGATTTCAATTTTGTAAACATATTTGAACTCAAGACTTTTTCTGCATTCAATATGCACCATTCAAAGCCACATCATCACTTTTCAAACCTTTTCTGACTTCATTTGCTATTTTTCATGCATTTCATGATTTATTTTGAGCTAAAATGACCCTGAGATTGAAAAGCACTGCAAATGAACTCTAAAATGGTTGAAAATCGGCATGGTATCATAATTTCACCCACGTAGCATGTGCTAAAAAGTTGAGAGGGTTACGTCAAAAACTGGATGCACTTCGTGTACGAACTGGACAATCTCTTTCGAAGTGTCAGGGTTTTGGACTAAAACTCTTCTGTTACAAAAGGATTTCAATTTTTTAAACATATTTGAACTCAAGACTTTTTCTGCATTCAATATGCACCATTCAAAGCCACATCATCACTTTTCAAACCTTTTCTGACTTCATTTGCTATTTTTCATGCATTTCATGATTTATTTTGAGCTAAAATGACCCTGAGATTGAAAAGCACTGCAAATGAACTCTAAAATGGTTGAAAATCGGCATGGTATCATAATTTCACACACGTAGCATGTGCTAAAAAGTTGAGAGGGTTACGGCAAAAACTGGATGCACTTCGTGTACGAACTGGACAATCTCTTTCGAAGTGTCAGGGTTTTGGACTAAAACTCTTCTGTTACAAAAGGATTTCAATTTTTTAAACATATTTGAACTCAAGACTTTTTCTGCATTCAATATGCACCATTCAAAGCCACATCATCACTTTTCAAACCTTTTCTGACTTCATTTGCTATTTTTCATGCATTTCATGATTTATTTTGAGCTAAAATGACCCTGAGATTGAAAAGCACTGCAAATGAACTCTAAAATGGTTGAAAATCGGCATGGTATCATAATTTCACCCACGTAGCATGTGCTAAAAAGTTGAGAGGGTTACGGCAAAAACTGGATGCACTTCGTGTACGAACTGGACAATCTCTTTCGAAGTGTCAGGGTTTTGGACTAAAACTCTTCTGTTACAAAAGGATTTCAATTTTTTAAACATATTTGAACTCAAGACTTTTTCTGCATTCAATATGCACCATTCAAAGCCACATCATCACCTTTCAAACCTTTTCTGACTTCATTTGCTATTTTTCATGCATTTCATGATTTATTTTGAGCTAAAATGACCCTGAGATTGAAAAGCACTGCAAATGAACTCTGAAATGGTTGAAAATTTGCATGGTATCATAATTTCACTCACGTAGCATGTGCTAAAAAGTTGAGAGGGTTACGGGAAAATCTGGATGCACTTCGTGTACGAACTGGACAATCTCTTTCGAAGTGTCAGGGTTTTGGACGAAAACTCTTCTGTTTCAAAAGGATTTCAATTTTTTAAACATATTTGAACTCAAGACTTTTTCTGCATTCAATATGCACCATTCAAAGCCACATCATCACTTTTCAAACCATTTCTGACTTCATTTGCTATTTTTCATGCATTTCATGATTTATTTTGAGCTAAAATGACCTTGAGATTGAAAAGCACTGCAAATGAACTCTGAAATGGTTGAAAATTGGCATGGTGTCATAATTTCACCCACATAGCATGTGCTAAAAAGTTGAGAGGGTTACAGCAAAAACTGGATGCACTTCGTGTACGAACTGGACATTCTCTTTCGAAGTGTCAGGGTTTTGGACTAAAACTCTTCTGTTACAAAAGGATTTCAATTTTTTAAACATATTTGAACTCAAGACTTTTTCTGCATTCAATATGCACCATTCAAAGCCACATCATCACTTTTCAAACCTTTTCTGACTTCATTTGCTATTTTTCATGCATTTCATGATTTATTTTGAGCTAAAATGACCCTGAGATTGAAAAGCACTGCAAATGAACTCTGAAATGGTTGAAAATTGGCATGGTATCATAATTTCACCCACGTAGCATGTGCTAAAAAGTTGAGAGGGTTACGGCAAAAACTGGATGCACTTCGTGTACGAACTGGACAATCTCTTTCGAAGTGTCAGGGTTTTGGACTAAAACTCTTCTGTTACAAAAGGATTTCAATTTTTTAAACATATTTGAACTCAAAACTTTTTCTGCATTCAATATGCACCATTCAAAGCCACATCATCACCTTTTAAACCTTTTCTGACTTCATTTGCTATTTTTCATGCATTTCATGATTTATTTTGAGCTAAAATGACCCTGAGATTGAAAAGCGCTGCAAATGAACTCTGAAATGGTTGAAAATTTGCATGGTATCATAATTTCACTCACGTAGCATGTGCTAAAAAGTTGAGAGGGTTACGGGAAAAACTGGATGCACTTCATGTACGAACTGGACAATCTCTTTCGAAGTGTCAGGGTTTTGGACGAAAACTCTTCTGTTTCAAAAGGATTTCAATTTTTTAAACATATTTGAACTCAAGACTTTTTCTGCATTCAATATGCACCATTCAAAGCCACATCATCACTTTTCAAACCATTTCTGACTTCATTTGCTATTTTTCATGCATTTCATGATTTATTTTGAGCTAAAATGACCTTGAGATTGAAAAGCACTGCAAATGAACTCTGAAATGGTTGAAAATTGGCATGGTGTCATAATTTCACCCACGTAGCATGTGCTAAAAAGTTGAGAGGGTTACGGCAAAAACTGGATGCACTTCGTGTACGAACTAGACATTCTCTTTCGAAGTGTCAGGGTTTTGGACTCAAACTCTTCTGTTACAAAAGGATTTCAATTTTTTAAACATATTTGAACTCAAGACTGTTTCTGCATTCCCTATGCACCATTCAAAGCCACATCATCACTTTTCAAACCTTTTCTGACTTCATTTGCTATTTTTCATGCATTTCATGATTTATTTTGAGCTAAAATGACCCTGAGATTGAAAAGCACTGCAAATGAACTCTGAAATGGTTGAAAATTGGCATGGTATCATAATTTCACCCACGTAGCATGTGCTAAAAAGTTGAGAGGGTTACGGCAAAAACTGGTTGCACTTCGTGTACGAACTGGACATTCTCTTTCGAAGTGTCAGTGTTTTGGACTAAAACTCTTCTGTTACAGAAGGATTTCAATTTTTTAAACATATTTGAACTCAAGACTATTTCTGCATTCAATATGCACCATTCAAAGCCACATCATCACTTTTCAAACCATTTCTGACTTCATTTGCTATTTTTCATGCATTTCATGATTTATTTTGAGCTAAAATGACCTTGAGATTGAAAAGCACTGCAAATGAACTCTGAAATGGTTGAAAATTGGCATGGTGTCATAATTTCACCCACGTAGCATGTGCTAAAAAGTTGAGAGGGTTACGGCAAAAACTGGTTGCACTTCGTGTACGAACTGGACATTCTCTTTCGAAGTGTCAGGGTTTTGGACTAAAACTCTTTTGTTACAAAAGGATTTCAATTTTTTAAACATATTTGAACTCAAGACTTTTTCTGCATTCAATATGCACTATTCAAAGCCACATCATCACTTTTCAAACCTTTTCTGACTTCATTTGCTATTTTTCATGCATTTCATGATTTATTTTGAGCTAAAATGACCCTGAGATTGAAAAGCACTGCAAATGAACTCTAAAATGTTTGAAAATCGGCATGGTATCATAATTTCACCCACGTAGCATGTGCTAAAAAGTTGAGAGGGTTACGGCAAAAACTGGATGCACTTCGTGTACGAACTGGACAATCTCTTTCGAAGTGTTAGGGTTTTGGACTAAAACTCTTCTGTTACAAAAGGATTTCAATTTTTTAAACATATTTGAACTCAAGACTTTTTCTGCATTCAATATGCACCATTCAAAGCCACATCATCACTTTTCAAACCTTTTCTGACTTCATTTGCTATTTATCATGCATTTCATGATTTATTTTGAGCTAAAATGACTCTGAGATTGAAAAGCACTGCAAATGAACTCTAAAATGGTTGAAAATCGGCATGGTATCATAATTTCACCCACGTAGCATGTGCTAAAAAGTTGAGAGGGTTACGGCAAAAACTGGATGCACTTCGTGTACGAACTGGACAATCTCTTTCGAAGTGTCAGGGTTTTGGACTAAAACTCTTCTGTTAGAAAAGGATTTCAATTTTTTAAACATATTTGAACTCAAGACTTTTTCTGCATTCAATATGCACCATTCAAAGCCACATCATCACTTTTCAAACCTTTTCTGACTTCATTTGCTATTTTTCATGCATTTCATGATTTATTTTGAGCTAAAATGACCCTGAGATTGAAAAGCACTGCAAATGAACTCTAAAATGGTTGAAAATCGGCATGGTATCATAATTTCACCCACGTAGCATGTGCTAAAAAGTTGAGAGGGTTACGTCAAAAACTGGATGCACTTCGTGTACGAACTGGACAATCTCTTTCGAAGTGTCAGGGTTTTGGACTAAAACTCTTCTGTTACAAAAGGATTTCAATTTTTTAAACATATTTGAACTCAAGACTTTTTCTGCATTCAATATGCACCATTCAAAGCCACATCATCACTTTTCAAACCTTTTCTGACTTCATTTGCTATTTTTCATGCATTTCATGATTTATTTTGAGCTAAAATGACCCTGAGATTGAAAAGCACTGCAAATGAACTCTAAAATGGTTGAAAATCGGCATGGTATCATAATTTCACACACGTAGCATGTGCTAAAAAGTTGAGAGGGTTACGGCAAAAACTGGATGCACTTCGTGTACGAACTGGACAATCTCTTTCGAAGTGTCAGGGTTTTGGACTAAAACTCTTCTGTTACAAAAGGATTTCAATTTTTTAAACATATTTGAACTCAAGACTTTTTCTGCATTCAATATGCACCATTCAAAGCCACATCATCACTTTTCAAACCTTTTCTGACTTCATTTGCTATTTTTCATGCATTTCATGATTTATTTTGAGCTAAAATGACCCTGAGATTGAAAAGCACTGCAAATGAACTCTAAAATGGTTGAAAATCGGCATGGTATCATAATTTCACCCACGTAGCATGTGCTAAAAAGTTGAGAGGGTTACGGCAAAAACTGGATGCACTTCGTGTACGAACTGGACAATCTCTTTCGAAGTGTCAGGGTTTTGGACTAAAACTCTTCTGTTACAAAAGGATTTCAATTTTTTAAACATATTTGAACTCAAGACTTTTTCTACATTCAATATGCACCATTCAAAGCCACATCATCACCTTTCAAACCTTTTCTGACTTCATTTGCTATTTTTCATGCATTTCATGATTTATTTTGAGCTAAAATGACCCTGAGATTGAAAAGCACTGCAAATGAACTCTGAAATGGTTGAAAATTTGCATGGTATCATAATTTCACTCACGTAGCATGTGCTAAAAAGTTGAGAGGGTTACGGGAAAAACTGGATGCACTTCGTGTACGAACTGGACAATCTCTTTCGAAGTGTCAGGGTTTTGGACGAAAACTCTTCTGTTTCAAAAGGATTTCAATTTTTTAAACATATTTGAACTCAAGACTTTTTCTGCATTCAATATGCACCATTCAAAGCCACATCATCACTTTTCAAACCTTTTCTGACTTCATTTGCTATTTTTCATGCATTTCATGATTTATTTTGAGCTAAAATGACCTTGAGATTGAAAAGCACTGCAAATGAACTCTGAAATGGTTGAAAATTGGCATGGTGTCATAATTTCACCCACATAGCATGTGCTAAAAAGTTGAGAGGGTTACAGCAAAAACTGGATGCACTTCGTGTACGAACTGGACATTCTCTTTCGAAGTGTCAGGGTTTTGGACTAAAACTCTTCTGTTATAAAAGGATTTCAATTTTTTAAACATATTTGAACTCAAGACTTTTTCTGCATTCAATATGCACCATTCAAAGCCACATCATCACTTTTCAAACCATTTCTGACTTCACTTGCTATTTTTCATGCATTTCATGATTTAGTTTGAGCTAAAAATGACCCTGAGATTGAAAAGCACTGCAAATGAACTCTGAAATGGTTGAAAATTGGCATGGTGTCATAATTTCACCCACGTAGCTTGTGCTAAAAAGTTGAGAGGGTTACGGCAAAAACTGTATGCACTTCGTGTAAGAACTGGACAATCTCTTTCGAAGTGTCAGGGTTTTGGACTAAAACTCTTCTGTTACAAAAGGATTTCCATTTTTTAAACATATTTGAACTCAAGACTTTTTCTGCATTCAATATGCACCATTCAGAGCCACATCATCACTTTTCAAACCTTTTCTGACTTCATTTGCTATTTTTCATGCATTTCATGATTTATTTTGAGCTAAAATGACCTTGAGATTGAAAAGCACTGCAAATGAACTCTGGAATGGTTGAAAATCGGAAAGGTATCATAATTTCACCCACGTACCTTGTGCTAAAAAGTTGAGAGGGTTACGGCAAAAACTGCATGCACTTCGTGTACGAACTGGACAATCTCTTTCGAAGTGTCAGGGTTTTGGACAAAAACTCTTCTGTTACAAAAGGATTTCAAATTTTTAAATATATTTGAACTCAAGACTTTTTCTGCATTCAATAAGCACCATTCAAAGCCACATCATCACTCTTCAAACCTTTTCTGATTGCTATTTTTCATGCATTTCATGATTTCTTTTGAGCTAAAATGACCCTGAGATTGAAAAGCACTGCAAATGAACTCTGAAATGGTTGAAAATTTGCATGGTATCATAATTTCACCCACGTAGCATGTGCTAAAAAGTTGAGAGGGTTACGGCAAAAACTGGATGCACTTCGTGTACGAACTGGACAATCTCTTTCGAAGTGTCAGGGTTTTGGACTAAAACTCTTCTGTTACAAAAGGATTTCAATTTTTTAAACATATTTGAACTCAAGACTTTTTCTGCATTCAATATGCACCATTCAAAGCCACATCATCACTTTTCAAACCTTTTCTGACTTCATTTGCTATTTTTCATGCATTTCATGATTTATTTTGAGCTAAAATGACCTTGAGATTGAAAAGCACTGCAAATGAACTCTGAAATGGTTGAAAATTGGCATGGTGTCATAATTTCACCCACATAGCATGTGCTAAAAAGTTGAGAGGGTTACAGCAAAAACTGGATGAACTTCGTGTACGAACTGGACATTCTCTTTCGAAGTGTCAGGGTTTTGGACTAAAACTCTTCTGTTATAAAAGGATTTCAATTTTTTAAACATATTTGAACTCAAGACTTTTTCTGCATTCAATATGCACCATTCAAAGCCACATCATCACTTTTCAAACCATTTCTGACTTCACTTGCTATTTTTCATGCATTTCATGATTTAGTTTGAGCTAAAAATGACCCTGAGATTGAAAAGCACTGCAAATGAACTCTGAAATGGTTGAAAATTGGCATGGTGTCATAATTTCACCCACGTAGCTTGTGCTAAAAAGTTGAGAGGGTTACGGCAAAAACTGTATGCACTTCGTGTAAGAACTGGACAATCTCTTTCGAAGTGTCAGGGTTTTGGACTAAAACTCTTCTGTTACAAAAGGATTTCCATTTTTTAAACATATTTGAACTCAAGACTTTTTCTGCATTCAATATGCACCATTCAGAGCCACATCATCACTTTTCAAACCTTTTCTGACTTCATTTGCTATTTTTCATGCATTTCATGATTTATTTTGAGCTAAAATGACCTTGAGATTGAAAAGCACTGCAAATGAACTCTGGAATGGTTGAAAATCGGAAAGGTATCATAATTTCACCCACGTACCTTGTGCTAAAAAGTTGAGAGGGTTACGGCAAAAACTGCATGCACTTCGTGTACGAACTGGACAATCTCTTTCGAAGTGTCAGGGTTTTGGACAAAAACTCTTCTGTTACAAAAGGATTTCAAATTTTTAAATATATTTGAACTCAAGACTTTTTCTGCATTCAATAAGCACCATTCAAAGCCACATCATCACTCTTCAAACCTTTTCTGATTGCTATTTTTCATGCATTTCATGATTTCTTTTGAGCTAAAATGACCCTGAGATTGAAAAGCACTGCAAATGAACTCTAAAATGGTTGAAAATCGGCATGGTATCATAATTTCACCCACGTAGCATGTGCTAAAAAGTTGAGAGGGTTACGGCAAAAACTGGATGCACTTCGTGTACGAACTGGACAATCTCTTTCGAAGTGTCAGGGTTTTGGACTAAAACTCTTCTGTTACAAAAGGATTTCAATTTTTTAAACATATTTGAACTCAAGACTTTTTCTGCATTCAATATGCACCATTCAAAGCCACATCATCACTTTTCAAACCTTTTCTGACTTCATTTGCTATTTTTCATGCATTTCATGATTTATTTTGAGCTAAAATGACCTTGAGATTGAAAAGCACTGCAAATGAACTCTGAAATGGTTGAAAATTGGCATGGTGTCATAATTTCACCCACATAGCATGTGCTAAAAAGTTGAGAGGGTTACAGCAAAAACTGGATGAACTTCGTGTACGAACTGGACATTCTCTTTCGAAGTGTCAGGGTTTTGGACTAAAACTCTTCTGTTATAAAAGGATTTCAATTTTTTAAACATATTTGAACTCAAGACTTTTTCTGCATTCAATATGCACCATTCAAAGCCACATCATCACTTTTCAAACCATTTCTGACTTCACTTGCTATTTTTCATGCATTTCATGATTTAGTTTGAGCTAAAAATGACCCTGAGATTGAAAAGCACTGCAAATGAACTCTGAAATGGTTGAAAATTGGCATGGTGTCATAATTTCACCCACGTAGCTTGTGCTAAAAAGTTGAGAGGGTTACGGCAAAAACTGTATGCACTTCGTGTAAGAACTGGACAATCTCTTTCGAAGTGTCAGGGTTTTGGACTAAAACTCTTCTGTTACAAAAGGATTTCCATTTTTTAAACATATTTGAACTCAAGACTTTTTCTGCATTCAATATGCACCATTCAGAGCCACATCATCACTTTTCAAACCTTTTCTGACTTCATTTGCTATTTTTCATGCATTTCATGATTTATTTTGAGCTAAAATGACCTTGAGATTGAAAAGCACTGCAAATGAACTCTGGAATGGTTGAAAATCGGAAAGGTATCATAATTTCACCCACGTACCTTGTGCTAAAAAGTTGAGAGGGTTACGGCAAAAACTGCATGCACTTCGTGTACGAACTGGACAATCTCTTTCGAAGTGTCAGGGTTTTGGACAAAAACTCTTCTGTTACAAAAGGATTTCAAATTTTTAAATATATTTGAACTCAAGACTTTTTCTGCATTCAATAAGCACCATTCAAAGCCACATCATCACTCTTCAAACCTTTTCTGATTGCTATTTTTCATGCATTTCATGATTTATTTTGAGCTAAAATGACCCTGAGATTGAAAAGCACTGCAAATGAACTCTAAAATGGTTGAAAATCGGCATGGTATCATAATTTCACCCAGGTAGCATGTGCTAAAAAGTTGAGAGGGTTACGGCAAAAACTGGATGCACTTCGTGTACGAACTGGACAATCTCTTTCGAAGTGTCAGGGTTTTGGACTAAAACTCTTCTGTTACAAAAGTATTTCCATTTTTTAAACATATTTGAACTCAAGACTTTTTCTGCATTCAATATGCACCATTCAGAGCCACATCATCACTTTTCAAACCTTTTCTGACTTCATTTGCTATTTTTCATGCATTTCATGATTTATTTTGAGCTAAAATGACCTTGAGATTGAAAAGCACTGCAAATGAACTCTGGAATGGTTGAAAATCGGAAAGGTATCATAATTTCACCCACGTACCTTGTGCTAAAAAGTTGAGAGGGTTACGGCAAAAACTGGATGCACTTCGTGTACGAACTGGACAATCTCTTTCGAAGTGTTTGGGTTTTGGACTAAAACTCTTCTGTTACAAAAGGATTTCAATTTTTTAAACATATTTGAACTCAAGACTTTTTCTGCATTCAATATGCACCATTCAAAGCCACGTCATCACTTTTCAAACCTTTTCTGACTTCATTTGCTATTTTTCATGCATTTCATGATTTATTTTGAGCTAAAATGACCCTGAGATTGAAAAGCACTGCAAATGAACTCTAAAATGGTTGAAAATCGGCATGGTATCTTAATTTCACCCACGTAGCATGTGCTAAAAAGTTGAGAGGGTTACGGCAAAAACTGGATGCACTTCGTGTACGAACTGGACAATCTCTTTCGAAGTGTCAGGGTTTTGGACTAAAACTCTTCTGTTACAAAAGGATTTCAATTTTTTAAACATATTTGAACTCAAGACTTTTTCTGCATTCAATATGCACCATTCAAAGCCACATCATCACTTTTCAAACCTTTTCTGACTTCATTTGCTATTTTTCATGCATTTCATGATTTATTTTGAGCTAAAATGACCCTGAGATTGAAAAGCACTGCAAATGAACTCTGAAATGGTTGAAAATTGGCATGGTATCATAATTTCACCCACGTAGCATGTGCTAAAAAGTTGAGAGGGCTACGGCAAAAACTGGATGCACTTCGTGTACAAACTGGACAATCTCCTTCGAAGTATCAGGTTTTGGACGAAAACTCATTTATTACAAAGGGATTTCATTTTTTTAAACATATTTTAACTCAAGACTTTTTCTGCATTCAATATGCACCATTTAAAGCCACATCATCACTTTTCAAACCTTTTCTGACTTCATTTGCTATTTTTCATGCATTTCATGATTTATTTTGAGCTAAAATGACCCTGAGATTGAAAAGCACTGCAAATGAACTCTAAAATGGTTGAAAATCGGCATGGTATCTTAATTTCACCCACGTAGCATGTGCTAAAAAGTTGAGAGGGTTACGGCAAAAACTGGATGCACTTCGTGTACGAACTGGACAATCTCTTTCGAAGTGTCAGGGTTTTGGACTAAAACTCTTCTGTTACAAAAGGATTTCAATTTTTTAAACATATTTGAACTCAAGACTTTTTCTGCATTCAATATGCACCATTCAAAGCCACATCATCACTTTTCAAACCTTTTCTGACTTCATTTGCTATTTTTCATGCATTTCATGATTTATTTTGAGCTAAAATGACCCTGAGATTGAAAAGCACTGCAAATGAACTCTGAAATGGTTGAAAATTGGCATGGTATCATAATTTCACCCACGTACCATGTGCTAAAAAGTTGAGAGGGTTACGGCAAAAACTGGATGCACTTCGTGTACGAACTGGACAATCTCTTTCGAAGTGTCAGGGTTTTGGACTAAAACTCTTCTGTTACAAAAGGATTTCAATTTTTAAACATATTTGAACTCAAAACTTTTTCTGCATTCAATATGCACCATTCAAAGCGACATCATCACCTTTCAAACCTTTTCTGACTTCATTTGCTATTTTTCATGCATTTCATGATTTATTTTGAGCTAAAATGACCCTGAGATTGAAAAGCGCTGCAAATGAACTCTGAAATGGTTGAAAATTTGCATGGTATCATAATTTCACTCACGTAGCATGTGCTAAAAAGTTGAGAGGGTTACGGGAAAAACTGGATGCACTTCGTGTACGAACTGGACAATCTCTTTCGAAGTGTCATGGTTTTGGACGAAAACTCTTCTGTTTCAAAAGGATTTCAATTTTTTAAACATATTTGAACTCAAGGCTTTTTCTGCATTCAATATGCACCATTCAAAGCCACATCATCTCTTTTCAAACCATTTCTAACTTCATTTGCTATTTTTCATGCATTTCATGATTTATTTTGAGCTAAAATGACCTTGAGATTGAAAAGCACTGCAAATGAACTCTGAAATGGTTGAAAATTGGCATGGTGTCATAATTTCACCCACATAGCATGTGCTAAAAAGTTGAGAGGGTTACAGCAAAAACTGGATGCACTTCGTGTACGAACTGGACATTCTCTTTCGAAGTGTCAGGGTTTTGGACTAAAACTCTTCTGTTATAAAAGGATTTCAATTTTTTAAACATATTTGAACTCAAGACTTTTTCTGCATTCAATATGCACCATTCAAAGCCACATCATCACTTTTCAAACCATTTCTGACTTCACTTGCTATTTTTCATGCATTTCATGATTTAGTTTGAGCTAAAAATGACCCTGAGATTGAAAAGCACTGCAAATGAACTCTGAAATGGTTGAAAATTGGCATGGTGTCATAATTTCACCCACGTAGCTTGTGCTAAAAAGTTGAGAGGGTTACGGCAAAAACTGTATGCACTTCGTGTAAGAACAGGACAATCTCTTTCGAAGTGTCAGGGTTTTGGACTAAAACTCTTCTGTTACAAAAGGATTTCCATTTTTTAAACATATTTGAACTCAAGACTTTTTCTGCATTCAATATGCACCATTCAGAGCCACATCATCACTTTTCAAACCTTTTCTGACTTCATTTGCTATTTTTCATGCATTTCATGATTTATTTTGAGCTAAAATGACCTTGAGATTGAAAAGCACTGCAAATGAACTCTGGAATGGTTGAAAATCGGAAAGGTATCATAATTTCACCCACGTACCTTGTGCTAAAAAGTTGAGAGGGTTACGGCAAAAACTGCATGCACTTCGTGTACGAACTGGACAATCTCTTTCGAAGTGTCAGGGTTTTGGACAAAAACTCTTCTGTTACAAAAGGATTTCAAATTTTTAAATATATTTGAACTCAAGACTTTTTCTGCATTCAATAAGCACCATTCAAAGCCACATCATCACTCTTCAAACCTTTTCTGATTGCTATTTTTCATGCATTTCATGATTTATTTTGAGATAAAATGACCCTGAGATTGAAAAGCACTGCAAATGAACTCTAAAATGGTTGAAAATCGGCATGGTATCATAATTTCACCCACGTAGCATGTGCTAAAAAGTTGAGAGGGTTACGGCAAAAACTGGATGCACTTCGTGTACGAACTGGACAATCTCTTTCGAAGTGTCAGGGTTTTGGACTAAAACTCTTCTGTTACAAAAGTATTTCCATTTTTTAAACATATTTGAACTCAAGACTTTTTCTGCATTCAATATGCACCATTCAGAGCCACATCATCACTTTTCAAACCTTTTCTGACTTCATTTGCTATTTTTCATGCATTTCATGATTTATTTTGAGCTAAAATGACCTTGAGATTGAAAAGCACTGCAAATGAACTCTGGAATGGTTGAAAATCGGAAAGGTATCATAATTTCACCCACGTACCTTGTGCTAAAAAGTTGAGAGGGTTACGGCAAAAACTGGATGCACTTCGTGTACGAACTGGACAATCTCTTTCGAAGTGTTTGGGTTTTGGACTAAAACTCTTCTGTTACAAAAGGATTTCAATTTTTTAAACATATTTGAACTCAAGACTTTTTCTGCATTCAATATGCACCATTCAAAGCCACATCATCACTTTTCAAACCTTTTCTGACTTCATTTGCTATTTTTCATGCATTTCATGATTTAGTTTGAGCTAAAATGACCTTGAGATTGAAAAGCACTGCAAATGAACTCTGAAATGGTTGAAAATTGGCATGGTATCATAATTTCACCCACGTAGCATGTGCTAAAAAGTTGAGAGGGCTACGGCAAAAACTGGATGCACTTCGTGTACAAACTGGACAATCTCCTTCGAAGTATCAGGTTTTG
Organism: Elymus sibiricus; assembly: GCA_039707655.1. NCBI lineage: Eukaryota > Viridiplantae > Streptophyta > Magnoliopsida > Poales > Poaceae > Elymus > Elymus sibiricus. The sequence continues at coordinate 511,829,028 of CM077669.1, forward strand.
GACGAAAACTCATTTATTACAAAGGGATTTCATTTTTTTAAACATATTTTAACTCAAGACTTTTTCTGCATTCAATATGCACCATTTAAAGCCACATCATCACTTTTCAAACCTTTTCTGACTTCATTTGCTATTTTTCATGCATTTCATGATTTATTTTGAGCTAAAATGACCCTGAGATTGAAAAGCACTGCAAATGAACTCTAAAATGGTTGAAAATCGGCATGGTATCTTAATTTCACCCACGTAGCATGTGCTAAAAAGTTGAGAGGGTTACGGCAAAAACTGGATGCACTTCGTGTACGAACTGGACAATCTCTTTCGAAGTGTCAGGGTTTTGGACTAAAACTCTTCTGTTACAAAAGGATTTCAATTTTTTAAACATATTTGAACTCAAGACTTTTTCTGCATTCAATATGCACCATTCAAAGCCACATCATCACTTTTCAAACCTTTTCTGACTTCATTTGCTATTTTTCATGCATTTCATGATTTATTTTGAGCTAAAATGACCCTGAGATTGAAAAGCACTGCAAATGAACTCTGAAATGGTTGAAAATTGGCATGGTATCATAATTTCACCCACGTACCATGTGCTAAAAAGTTGAGAGGGTTACGGCAAAAACTGGATGCACTTCGTGTACGAACTGGACAATCTCTTTCGAAGTGTCAGGGTTTTGGACTAAAACTCTTCTGTTACAAAAGGATTTCAATTTTTAAACATATTTGAACTCAAAACTTTTTCTGCATTCAATATGCACCATTCAAAGCGACATCATCACCTTTCAAACCTTTTCTGACTTCATTTGCTATTTTTCATGCATTTCATGATTTATTTTGAGCTAAAATGACCCTGAGATTGAAAAGCGCTGCAAATGAACTCTGAAATGGTTGAAAATTTGCATGGTATCATAATTTCACTCACGTAGCATGTGCTAAAAAGTTGAGAGGGTTACGGGAAAAACTGGATGCACTTCGTGTACGAACTGGACAATCTCTTTCGAAGTGTCATGGTTTTGGACGAAAACTCTTCTGTTTCAAAAGGATTTCAATTTTTTAAACATATTTGAACTCAAGGCTTTTTCTGCATTCAATATGCACCATTCAAAGCCACATCATCTCTTTTCAAACCATTTCTAACTTCATTTGCTATTTTTCATGCATTTCATGATTTATTTTGAGCTAAAATGACCTTGAGATTGAAAAGCACTGCAAATGAACTCTGAAATGGTTGAAAATTGGCATGGTGTCATAATTTCACCCACATAGCATGTGCTAAAAAGTTGAGAGGGTTACAGCAAAAACTGGATGCACTTCGTGTACGAACTGGACATTCTCTTTCGAAGTGTCAGGGTTTTGGACTAAAACTCTTCTGTTATAAAAGGATTTCAATTTTTTAAACATATTTGAACTCAAGACTTTTTCTGCATTCAATATGCACCATTCAAAGCCACATCATCACTTTTCAAACCATTTCTGACTTCACTTGCTATTTTTCATGCATTTCATGATTTAGTTTGAGCTAAAAATGACCCTGAGATTGAAAAGCACTGCAAATGAACTCTGAAATGGTTGAAAATTGGCATGGTGTCATAATTTCACCCACGTAGCTTGTGCTAAAAAGTTGAGAGGGTTACGGCAAAAACTGTATGCACTTCGTGTAAGAACAGGACAATCTCTTTCGAAGTGTCAGGGTTTTGGACTAAAACTCTTCTGTTACAAAAGGATTTCCATTTTTTAAACATATTTGAACTCAAGACTTTTTCTGCATTCAATATGCACCATTCAGAGCCACATCATCACTTTTCAAACCTTTTCTGACTTCATTTGCTATTTTTCATGCATTTCATGATTTATTTTGAGCTAAAATGACCTTGAGATTGAAAAGCACTGCAAATGAACTCTGGAATGGTTGAAAATCGGAAAGGTATCATAATTTCACCCACGTACCTTGTGCTAAAAAGTTGAGAGGGTTACGGCAAAAACTGCATGCACTTCGTGTACGAACTGGACAATCTCTTTCGAAGTGTCAGGGTTTTGGACAAAAACTCTTCTGTTACAAAAGGATTTCAAATTTTTAAATATATTTGAACTCAAGACTTTTTCTGCATTCAATAAGCACCATTCAAAGCCACATCATCACTCTTCAAACCTTTTCTGATTGCTATTTTTCATGCATTTCATGATTTATTTTGAGATAAAATGACCCTGAGATTGAAAAGCACTGCAAATGAACTCTAAAATGGTTGAAAATCGGCATGGTATCATAATTTCACCCACGTAGCATGTGCTAAAAAGTTGAGAGGGTTACGGCAAAAACTGGATGCACTTCGTGTACGAACTGGACAATCTCTTTCGAAGTGTCAGGGTTTTGGACTAAAACTCTTCTGTTACAAAAGTATTTCCATTTTTTAAACATATTTGAACTCAAGACTTTTTCTGCATTCAATATGCACCATTCAGAGCCACATCATCACTTTTCAAACCTTTTCTGACTTCATTTGCTATTTTTCATGCATTTCATGATTTATTTTGAGCTAAAATGACCTTGAGATTGAAAAGCACTGCAAATGAACTCTGGAATGGTTGAAAATCGGAAAGGTATCATAATTTCACCCACGTACCTTGTGCTAAAAAGTTGAGAGGGTTACGGCAAAAACTGGATGCACTTCGTGTACGAACTGGACAATCTCTTTCGAAGTGTTTGGGTTTTGGACTAAAACTCTTCTGTTACAAAAGGATTTCAATTTTTTAAACATATTTGAACTCAAGACTTTTTCTGCATTCAATATGCACCATTCAAAGCCACATCATCACTTTTCAAACCTTTTCTGACTTCATTTGCTATTTTTCATGCATTTCATGATTTAGTTTGAGCTAAAATGACCTTGAGATTGAAAAGCACTGCAAATGAACTCTGAAATGGTTGAAAATTGGCATGGTATCATAATTTCACCCACGTAGCATGTGCTAAAAAGTTGAGAGGGCTACGGCAAAAACTGGATGCACTTCGTGTACAAACTGGACAATCTCCTTCGAAGTATCAGGTTTTGGACGAAAACTCATTTATTACAAAGGGATTTCATTTTTTTAAACATATTTTAACTCAAGACTTTTTCTGCATTCAATATGCACCATTTAAAGCCACATCATCACTTTTCAAACCTTTTCTGACTTCATTTGCTATTTTTCATGCATTTCATGATTTATTTTGAGCTAAAATGACCCTGAGATTGAAAAGCACTGCAAATGAACTCTAAAATGGTTGAAAATCGGCATGGTATCTTAATTTCACCCACGTAGCATGTGCTAAAAAGTTGAGAGGGTTACGGCAAAAACTGGATGCACTTCGTGTACGAACTGGACAATCTCTTTCGAAGTGTCAGGGTTTTGGACTAAAACTCTTCTGTTACAAAAGGATTTCAATTTTTTAAACATATTTGAACTCAAGACTTTTTCTGCATTCAATATGCACCATTCAAAGCCACATCATCACTTTTCAAACCTTTTCTGACTTCATTTGCTATTTTTCATGCATTTCATGATTTATTTTGAGCTAAAATGACCCTGAGATTGAAAAGCACTGCAAATGAACTCTGAAATGGTTGAAAATTGGCATGGTATCATAATTTCACCCACGTACCATGTGCTAAAAAGTTGAGAGGGTTACGGCAAAAACTGTATGCACTTCGTGTACGAACTGGACAATCTCTTTCGAAGTGTCAGGGTTTTGGACTAAAACTCTTCTGTTACAAAAGGATTTCAATTTTTAAACATATTTGAACTCAAAACTTTTTCTGCATTCAATAAGCACCATTCAAAGCCACATCATCACTCTTCAAACCTTTTCTGATTGCTATTTTTCATGCATTTCATGATTTATTTTGAGATAAAATGACCCTGAGATTGAAAAGCACTGCAAATGAACTCTAAAATGGTTGAAAATCGGCATGGTATCATAATTTCACCCACGTAGCATGTGCTAAAAAGTTGAGAGGGTTACGGCAAAAACTGGATGCACTTCGTGTACGAACTGGACAATCTCTTTCGAAGTGTCAGGGTTTTGGACTAAAACTCTTCTGTTACAAAAGTATTTCCATTTTTTAAACATATTTGAACTCAAGACTTTTTCTGCATTCAATATGCACCATTCAGAGCCACATCATCACTTTTCAAACCTTTTCTGACTTCATTTGCTATTTTTCATGCATTTCATGATTTATTTTGAGCTAAAATGACCTTGAGATTGAAAAGCACTGCAAATGAACTCTGGAATGGTTGAAAATCGGAAAGGTATCATAATTTCACCCACGTACCTTGTGCTAAAAAGTTGAGAGGGTTACGGCAAAAACTGGATGCACTTCGTGTACGAACTGGACAATCTCTTTCGAAGTGTTTGGGTTTTGGACTAAAACTCTTCTGTTACAAAAGGATTTCAATTTTTTAAACATATTTGAACTCAAGACTTTTTCTGCATTCAATATGCACCATTCAAAGCCACATCATCACTTTTCAAACCTTTTCTGACTTCATTTGCTATTTTTCATGCATTTCATGATTTAGTTTGAGCTAAAATGACCTTGAGATTGAAAAGCACTGCAAATGAACTCTGAAATGGTTGAAAATTGGCATGGTATCATAATTTCACCCACGTAGCATGTGCTAAAAAGTTGAGAGGGCTACGGCAAAAACTGGATGCACTTCGTGTACAAACTGGACAATCTCCTTCGAAGTATCAGGTTTTGGACGAAAACTCATTTATTACAAAGGGATTTCATTTTTTTAAACATATTTTAACTCAAGACTTTTTCTGCATTCAATATGCACCATTTAAAGCCACATCATCACTTTTCAAACCTTTTCTGACTTCATTTGCTATTTTTCATGCATTTCATGATTTATTTTGAGCTAAAATGACCCTGAGATTGAAAAGCACTGCAAATGAACTCTAAAATGGTTGAAAATCGGCATGGTATCTTAATTTCACCCACGTAGCATGTGCTAAAAAGTTGAGAGGGTTACGGCAAAAACTGGATGCACTTCGTGTACGAACTGGACAATCTCTTTCGAAGTGTCAGGGTTTTGGACTAAAACTCTTCTGTTACAAAAGGATTTCAATTTTTTAAACATATTTGAACTCAAGACTTTTTCTGCATTCAATATGCACCATTCAAAGCCACATCATCACTTTTCAAACCTTTTCTGACTTCATTTGCTATTTTTCATGCATTTCATGATTTATTTTGAGCTAAAATGACCCTGAGATTGAAAAGCACTGCAAATGAACTCTGAAATGGTTGAAAATTGGCATGGTATCATAATTTCACCCACGTACCATGTGCTAAAAAGTTGAGAGGGTTACGGCAAAAACTGTATGCACTTCGTGTACGAACTGGACAATCTCTTTCGAAGTGTCAGGGTTTTGGACTAAAACTCTTCTGTTACAAAAGGATTTCAATTTTTAAACATATTTGAACTCAAAACTTTTTCTGCATTCAATATGCACCATTCAAAGCGACATCATCACCTTTCAAACCTTTTCTGACTTCATTTGCTATTTTTCATGCATTTCATGATTTATTTTGAGCTAAAATGACCCTGAGATTGAAAAGCGCTGCAAATGAACTCTGAAATGGTTGAAAATTTGCATGGTATCATAATTTCACTCACGTAGCATGTGCTAAAAAGTTGAGAGGGTTACGGGAAAAACTGGATGCACTTCGTGTACGAACTGGACAATCTCTTTCGAAGTGTCAGGGTTTGTGACGAAAACTCTTCTGTTTCAAAAGGATTTCAATTTTTTAAACATATTTGAACTCAAGGCTTTTTCTGCATTCAATATGCACCATTCAAAGCCACATCATCACTTTTCAAACCATTTCTAACTTCATTTGCTATTTTTCATGCATTTCATGATTTATTTTGAGCTAAAATGACCTTGAGATTGAAAAGCACTGCAAATGAACTCTGAAATGGTTGAAAATTGGCATGGTGTCATAATTTCACCCACGTAGCATGTGCTAAAAAGTTGAGAGGGTTACGGCAAAAACTGGATGCACTTCGTGTACGAACTGGACATTCTCTTTCGAAGTGTCAGGGTTTTGGACTAAAACTCTTCTGTTACAAAAGGATTTCAATATTTTAAACATATTTGAACTCAAGACTTTTTCTGCATTCAATATGCACCATTCAAAGCCACATCATCACTTTTCAAACCATTTCTGACTTCACTTGCTATTTTTCATGCATTTCATGATTTAGTTTGAGCTAAAAATGACCCTGAGATTGAAAAGCACTGCAAATGAACTCTGAAATGGTTGAAAATTGGCATGGTATCATAATTTCACCCACGTAGCTTGTGCTAAAAAGTTGAGAGGGTTACGGCAAAAACTGTATGCACTTCGTGTAAGAACTGGACAATCTCTTTCGAAGTGTCAGGGTTTTGGACTAAAACTCTTCTGTTACAAAAGGATTTCGATTTTTTAAACATGTTTGAACTCAAGACTTTTTCTGTATTCAATATGCACCATTCAAAGCCACATCATCACTTTTCAAACCATTTCTGACTTCATTTGCTATTTTTCATGCATTTCATGATTTATTTTGAGCTAAAATGACCTTGAGATTGAAAAGCACTGCAAATGAACTCTGAAATGGTTGAAAATTGGCATGGTGTCATAATTTCACCCACGTAGCATGTGCTAAAAATTTGAGAGGGTTACGGAAAAACTGGATGCACTTCGTGTACGAACTGGACATTCTCTTTCGAAGTGTCAGGGTTTTGGACTAAAACTCTTCTGTTACAAAAGGATTTCAATTTTTTAAACATATTTGAACTCAAGACTCTTTCTGCATTCAATATGCACCATTCAAAGCCACGTCATCACTTTTCAAACCATTTCTGACTTCACTTGCTATTTTTCATGCATTTCATGATTTAGTTTGAGCTAAAAATGACCCTGAGATTGAAAAGCACTGCAAATGAACTCTGAAATGGTTGAAAATTGGCATGGTATCATAATTTCACCCACGTAGCTTGTGCTAAAAAGTTGAGAGGGTTACGGCAAAAACTGTATGCACTTCGTGTAAGAACTGGACAAGCTCTTTCGAAGTGTCAGGGTTTTGGACTAAAACTCTTCTGTTACAAAAGGATTTCAATTTTTTAAACATATTTGAACTCAAGACTTTTTCTGCATTCAATATGCACCATTCAAAGCCACATCATCACTTTTCAAACCTTTTCTGACTTCATTTGCTATTTTTCATGCATTTCATGATTTATTTTGAGCTAAAATGACCTTGAGATTGAAAAGCACTGCAAATGAACTCTGGAATGGTTGAAAATCGGCATGGTATCATAATTTCACCCACGTACCTTGTGCTAAAAAGTTGAGAGGGTTACGGCAAAAACTGGATGCACTTCGTGTACGAACTGGACAATCTCTTTCGAAGTGTCAGTGTTTTGGACTAAAACTCTTCTGTTACAAAAGGATTTCAATTTTTTAAACATATTTGAACTCAAGACTTTTTCTGCATTCAATATGCACCATTCAAAGCCACATCATCACTTTTCAAACCTTTTCTGACTTCATTTGCTATTTTTCATGCATTTCATGATTTATTTTGAGCTAAAATGACCTTGAGATTGAAAAGCACTGCAAATGAACTCTGGAATGGTTGAAAATCGGCATGGTATCATAATTTCACCCACGTAGCATGCGCTAAAAAGTTGAGAGGGTTACGGCAAAAACTGGATGCACTTCGTGTACGAACTGGACAATCTCTTTCGAAGTGTCAGGGTTTTGGATTAAAACTCTTCTGTTACAAAAGGAGTTCAATTTTTTAAACATATTTGAACTCAAGACTTTTTCTGCATTCAATATGCACCATTCAAAGCCACATCATCACTTTTCAAACCTTTTCTGACTTCATTTGCTATTTTTCATGCATTTCATGATTTATTTTGAGCTAAAATGACCTTGAGATTGAAAAGCACTGCAAATGAACTCTGGAATGGTTGAAAATCGGCATGGTATCATAATTTCACCCACGTACCTTGTGCTAAAAAGTTGAGAGGTTTACGGCAAAAACTGGATGCACTTCATGTACGAACTGGACAATCTCTTTCGAAGTGTCAGGGTTTTGGACAAAAATTCTTCTGTTAGAAAAGGATTTCAATTTTTTAAATATATTTGAACTCAAGACTTTTTCTGCATTCAATATGCACCATTCAAAGCCACATCATCACTTTTCAAACCTTTTCTGACTTCATTTTCTATTTTTATGCATTTCATGATTTATTTTGAGCTAAAATGACCCTGAGATTGAAAAGCACTGCAAATGAACTCTGAAATGGTTGAAAATTGGCATGGTATCATAATTTCACCCACGTAGCTTGTGCTAAAAAGTTGAGAGGGTTACGGCAAAAACTGTATGCACTTCGTGTAAGAACTGGACAATCTCTTTCGAAGTGTCAGGGTTTTGGACTAAAACTCTTCTGTTACAAAAGGATTTCGATTTTTTAAACATGTTTGAACTCAAGACTTTTTCTGCATTCAATATGCACCATTCAAAGACACATCATCACTTTTCAAACCATTTCTGACTTCATTTGCTATTTTTCATGCATTTCATGATTTATTTTGAGCTAAAATGACCTTGAGATTGAAAAGCACTGCAATTGAACTCTGAAATGGTTGAAAATTGGCATGGTGTCATAATTTCACCCACGTAGGATGTGCTAAAAATTTGAGAGGGTTACGGCAAAAACTGGATGCACTTCGTGTACGAACTGGACATTCTCTTTCGAAGTGTCAGGGTTTTGGACTAAAACTCTTCTGTTACAAAAGGATTTCAATTTTTTAAACATATTTGAACTCAAGACTTTTTCTGCATTCAATATGCACCATTCAAAGCCACATCATCACTTTTCAAACCATTTCTGACTTCACTTGCTATTTTTCATGCATTTCATGATTTAGTTTGAGCTAAAAATGACCCTGAGATTGAAAAGCACTGCAAATGAACTCTGAAATGGTTGAAAATTGGCATGGTATCATAATTTCACCCACGTAGCTTGTGCTAAAAAGTTGAGAGGGTTACGGCAAAAACTGTATGCACTTCGTGTAAGAACTGGACAAGCTCTTTCGAAGTGTCAGGGTTTTGGACTAAAACTCTTCTGTTACAAAAGGATTTCAATTTTTTAAACATATTTGAACTCAAGACTTTTTCTGCATTCAATATGCACCATTCAAAGCCACATCATCACTTTTCAAACCTTTTCTGACTTCATTTGCTATTTTTCATGCATTTCATGATTTATTTTGAGCTAAAATGACCTTGAGATTGAAAAGCACTGCAAATGAACTCTGGAATGGTTGAAAATCGGCATGGTATCATAATTTCACCCACGTACCTTGTGCTAAAACGTTGAGAGGGTTACGGCAAAAACTGGATGCACTTCGTGTACGAACTGGACAATCTCTTTCGAAGTGTCAGGGTTTTGGACTAAAACTCTTCTGTTACAAAAGGATTTCAATTTTTTAAACATATTTGAACTCAAGACTTTTTCTGCATTCAATATGCACCATTCAAAGCCACATCATCACTTTTCAAACCTTTTCTGACTTCATTTGCTATTTTTCATGCATTTCATGATTTATTTTGAGCTAAAATGACCCTGAGATTGAAAAGCGCTGCAAATGAACTCTGAAATGGTTGAAAATTTGCATGGTATCATAATTTCACTCACGTAGCATGTGCTAAAAAGTTGAGAGGGTTACGGGAAAAACTGGATGCACTTCGTGTACGAACTGGACAATCTCTTTCGAAGTGTCAGGGTTTTGGACGAAAACTCTTCTGTTTCAAAAGGATTTCAATTTTTTAAACATATTTGAACTCAAGACTTTTTCTGCATTCAATATGCACCATTCAAAGCCACATCATCACTTTTCAAACCATTTCTGACTTCATTTGCTATTTTTCATGCATTTCATGATTTATTTTGAGCTAAAATGACCTTGAGATTGAAAAGCACTGCAAATGAACTCTGAAATGGTTGAAAATTGGCATGGTGTCATAATTTCACCCACGTAGCATGTGCTAAAAAGTTGAGAGGGTTACGGCAAAAACTGGATGCACTTCGTGTACGAACTGGACATTCTCTTTCGAAGTGTCAGGGTTTTGGACTAAAACTCTTCTGTTACAAAAGGATTTCAATATTTTAAACATATTTGAACTCAAGACTTTTTCTGCATTCAATATGCACCATTCAAAGCCACATCATCACTTTTCAAACCATTTCTGACTTCACTTGCTATTTTTCATGCATTTCATGATTTAGTTTGAGCTAAAAATGACCCTGAGATTGAAAAGCACTGCAAATGAACTCTGAAATGGTTGAAAATTGGCATGGTATCATAATTTCACCCACGTAGCTTGTGCTAAAAAGTTGAGAGGGTTACGGCAAAAACTGTATGCACTTCGTGTAAGAACTGGACAATCTCTTTCGAAGTGTCAGGGTTTTGGACTAAAACTCTTCTGTTACAAAAGGATTTCGATTTTTTAAACATGTTTGAACTGAAGACTTTTTCTGCATTCAATATGCACCATTCAAAGCCACATCATCACTTTTCAAACCATTTCTGACTTCATTTGCTATTTTTCATGCATTTCATGATTTATTTTGAGCTAAAATGACCTTGAGATTGAAAAGCACTGCAAATGAACTCTGAAATGGTTGAAAATTGGCATGGTGTCATAATTTCACCCACGTAGCATGTGCTAAAAATTTGAGAGGGTTACGGCAAAAACTGGATGCACTTCGTGTACGAACTGGACATTCTCTTTCGAAGTGTCAGGGTTTTGGACTAAAACTCTTCTGTTACAAAAGGATTTCAATTTTTTAAACATATTTGAACTCAAGACTTTTTCTGCATTCAATATGCACCATTCAAAGCCACATCATCACTTTTCAAACCATTTCTGACTTCACTTGCTATTTTTCATGCATTTCATGATTTAGTTTGAGCTAAAAATGACCCTGAGATTGAAAAGCACTGCAAATGAACTCTGAAATGGTTGAAAATTGGCATGGTATCATAATTTCACCCACGTAGCTTGTGCTAAAAAGTTGAGAGGGTTACGGCAAAAACTGTATGCACTTCGTGTAAGAACTGGACAAGCTCTTTCGAAGTGTCAGGGTTTTGGACTAAAACTCTTCTGTTACAAAAGGATTTCAATTTTTTAAACATATTTGAACTCAAGACTTTTTCTGCATTCAATATGCACCATTCAAAGCCACATCATCACTTTTCAAACCATTTCTGACTTCACTTGCTATTTTTCATGCATTTCATGATTTAGTTTGAGCTAAAAATGACCCTGAGATTGAAAAGCACTGCAAATGAACTCTGAAATGGTTGAAAATTGGCATGGTATCATAATTTCACCCACGTAACTTGTGCTAAAAAGTTGAGAGGGTTACGGCAAAAACTGTATGCACTTCGTGTAAGAACTGGACAATCTCTTTCGAAGTGTCAGGGTTTTGGACTAAAACTCTTCTGTTACAAAAGGATTTCGATTTTTTAAACATGTTTGAACTCAAGACTTTTTCTGCATTCAATATGCACCATTCAAAGCCACATCATCACTTTTCAAACCATTTCTGACTTCATTTGCTATTTTTCATGCATTTCATGATTTATTTTGAGCTAAAATGACCTTGAGATTGAAAAGCACTGCAAATGAACTCTGAAATGGTTGAAAATTGGCATGGTGTCATAATTTCACCCACGTAGCATGTGCTAAAAATTTGAGAGGGTTACGGCAAAAACTGGATGCACTTCGTGTACGAACTGGACATTCTCTTTCGAAGTGTCAGGGTTTTGGACTAAAACTCTTCTGTTACAAAAGGATTTCAATTTTTTAAACATATTTGAACTCAAGACTTTTTCTGCATTCAATATGCACCATTCAAAGCCACATCATCACTTTTCAAACCATTTCTGACTTCACTTGCTATTTTTCATGCATTTCATGATTTAGTTTGAGCTAAAAATGACCCTGAGATTGAAAAGCACTGCAAATGAACTCTGAAATGGTTGAAAATTGGCATGGTATCATAATTTCACCCACGTAGCTTGTGCTAAAAAGTTGAGAGGGTTACGGCAAAAACTGTATGCACTTCGTGTAAGAACTGGACAAGCTCTTTCGAAGTGTCAGGGTTTTGGACTAAAACTCTTCTGTTACAAAAGGATTTCTATTTTTTAAACATATTTGAACTCAAGACTTTTTCTGCATTCAATATGCACCATTCAAAGCCACATCATCACTTTTCAAACCATTTCTGACTTCACTTGCTATTTTTCATGCATTTCATGATTTAGTTTGAGCTAAAAATGACCCTGAGATTGAAAAGCACTGCAAATGAACTCTGAAATGGTTGAAAATTGGCATGGTATCATAATTTCACCCACGTAGCTTGTGCTAAAAAGTTGAGAGGGTTACGGCAAAAACTGTATGCACTTCGTGTAAGAACTGGACAAGCTCTTTCGAAGTGTCAGGGTTTTGGACTAAAACTCTTCTGTTACAAAAGGATTTCAATTTTTTAAACATATTTGAACTCAAGACTTTTTCTGCATTCAATATGCACCATTCAAAGCCACATCATCACTTTTCAAACCTTTTCTGACTTCATTTGCTATTTTTCATGCATTTCATGATTTATTTTGAGCTAAAATGACCTTGAGATTGAAAAGCACTGCAAATGAACTCTGGAATGGTTGAAAATCGGCATGGTATCATAATTTCACCCACGTACCTTGTGCTAAAAAGTTGAGAGGGTTACGGCAAAAACTGGATGCACTTCGTGTACGAACTGGACAATCTCTTTCGAAGTGTCAGGGTTTTGGACTAAAACTCTTTTGTTACAAAAGGATTTCAATTTTTTAAACATATTTGAACTCAAGACTTTTTCTGCATTCAATATGCACCATTCAAAGCCACATCATCACTTTTCAAACCTTTTCTGACTTCATTTGCTATTTTTCATGCATTTCATGATTTATTTTGAGCTAAAATGACCTTGAGATTGAAAAGCACTGCAAATGAACTCTGGAATGGTTGAAAATCGGCATGGTATCATAATTTCACCCACGTAGCATGCGCTAAAAAGTTGAGAGGGTTACGGCAAAAACTGGATGCACTTCGTGTACGAACTGGACAATCTCTTTCGAAGTGTCAGGGTTTTGGATTAAAACTCTTCTGTTACAAAAGGAGTTCAATTTTTTAAACATATTTGAACTCAAGACTTTTTCTGCATTCAATATGCACCATTCAAAGCCACATCATCACTTTTCAAACCTTTTCTGACTTCATTTGCTATTTTTCATGCATTTCATGATTTATTTTGAGCTAAAATGACCTTGAGATTGAAAAGCACTGCAAATGAACTCTGGAATGGTTGAAAATCGGCATGGTATCATAATTTCACCCACGTACCTTGTGCTAAAAAGTTGAGAGGTTTACGGCAAAAACTGGATGCACTTCGTGTACGAACTGGACAATCTCTTTCGAAGTGTCAGGGTTTTGGACAAAAATTCTTCTGTTAGAAAAGGATTTCAATTTTTTAAATATATTTGAACTCAAGACTTTTTCTGCATTCAATATGCACCATTCAAAGCCACATCATCACTTTTCAAACCTTTTCTGACTTCATTTTCTATTTTTCATGCATTTCATGATTTATTTTGAGCTAAAATGACCCTGAGATTGAAAAGCACTGCAAATGAACTCTGAAATGGTTGAAAATTGGCATGGTATCATAATTTCACCCACGTAGCATGTGCTAAAAAGTTGAGAGGGTTACGGCAAAAACTGGATGCACTTCGTGTACGAACTGGACAATCTCTTTCGAAGTGTCAGGGTTTTGGACTAAAACTCTTCTGTTACAAAAGGATTTCAATTTTTTAAACATATTTGAACTCAAAACTTTTTCTGCATTCAATATGCACCATTCAAAGCCACATCATCACCTTTCAAACCTTTTCTGACTTCATTTGCTATTTTTCATGCATTTCATGATTTATTTTGAGCTAAAATGACCCTGAGATTGAAAAGCGCTGCAAATGAACTCTGAAATGGTTGAAAATTTGCATGGTATCATAATTTCACTCACGTAGCATGTGCTAAAAAGTTGAGAGGGTTACGGGAAAAACTGGATGCACTTCGTGTACGAACTGGACAATCTCTTTCGAAGTGTCAGGGTTTTGGACGAAAACTCTTCTGTTTCAAAAGGATTTCAATTTTTTAAACATATTTGAACTCAAGACTTTTTCTGCATTCAATATGCACCATTCAAAGCCACATCATCACTTTTCAAACCATTTCTGACTTCATTTGCTATTTTTCATGCATTTCATGATTTATTTTGAGCTAAAATGACCTTGAGATTGAAAAGCACTGCAAATGAACTCTGAAATGGTTGAAAATTTGCATGGTGTCATAATTTCACCCACGTAGCATGTGCTAAAAAGTTGAGAGGGTTAGGGCAAAAACTGGATGCACTTCGTGTAAGAACTGGACAAGCTCTTTCGAAGTGTCAGGGTTTTGGACTAAAACTCTTCTGTTACAAAAGGATTTCGATTTTTTAAACATGTTTGAACTGAAGACTTTTTCTGCATTCAATATGCACCATTCAAAGCCACATCATCACTTTTCAAACCATTTCTGACTTCATTTGCTATTTTTCATGCATTTCATGATTTATTTTGAGCTAAAATGACCTTGAGATTGAAAAGCACTGCAAATGAACTCTGAAATGGTTGAAAATTGGCATGGTGTCATAATTTCACCCACGTAGCATGTGCTAAAAATTTGAGAGGGTTACGGCAAAAACTGGATGCACTTCGTGTACGAACTGGACATTCTCTTTCGAAGTGTCAGGGTTTTGGACTAAAACTCTTCTGTTACAAAAGGATTTCAATTTTTTAAACATATTTGAACTCAAGACTTTTTCTGCATTCAATATGCACCATTCAAAGCCACATCATCACTTTTCAAACCATTTCTGACTTCACTTGCTATTTTTCATGCATTTCATGATTTAGTTTGAGCTAAAAATGACCCTGAGATTGAAAAGCACTGCAAATGAACTCTGAAATGGTTGAAAATTGGCATGGTATCATAATTTCACCCACGTAGCTTGTGCTAAAAAGTTGAGAGGGTTACGGCAAAAACTGTATGCACTTCGTGTAAGAACTGGACAAGCTCTTTCGAAGTGTCAGGGTTTTGGACTAAAACTCTTCTGTTACAAAAGGATTTCAATTTTTTAAACATATTTGAACTCAAGACTTTTTCTGCATTCAATATGCACCATTCAAAGCCACATCATCACTTTTCAAACCATTTCTGACTTCACTTGCTATTTTTCATGCATTTCATGATTTAGTTTGAGCTAAAAATGACCCTGAGATTGAAAAGCACTGCAAATGAACTCTGAAATGGTTGAAAATTGGCATGGTATCATAATTTCACCCACGTAACTTGTGCTAAAAAGTTGAGAGGGTTACGGCAAAAACTGTATGCACTTCGTGTAAGAACTGGACAATCTCTTTCGAAGTGTCAGGGTTTTGGACTAAAACTCTTCTGTTACAAAAGGATTTCGATTTTTTAAACATGTTTGAACTCAAGACTTTTTCTGCATTCAATATGCACCATTCAAAGCCACATCATCACTTTTCAAACCATTTCTGACTTCATTTGCTATTTTTCATGCATTTCATGATTTATTTTGAGCTAAAATGACCTTGAGATTGAAAAGCACTGCAAATGAACTCTGAAATGGTTGAAAATTGGCATGGTGTCATAATTTCACCCATGTAGCATGTGCTAAAAATTTGAGAGGGTTACGGCAAAAACTGGATGCACTTCGTGTACGAACTGGACATTCTCTTTCGAAGTGTCAGGGTTTTGGACTAAAACTCTTCTGTTACAAAAGGATTTCAATTTTTTAAACATATTTGAACTCAAGACTTTTTCTGCATTCAATATGCACCATTCAAAGCCACATCATCACTTTTCAAACCATTTCTGACTTCATTTGCTATTTTTCATGCATTTCATGATTTATTTTGAGCTAAAATGACCCTGAGATTGAAAAGCGCTGCAAATGAACTCTGAAATGGTTGAAAATTTGCATGGTATCATAATTTCACTCACGTAGCATGTGCTAAAAAGTTGAGAGGGTTACGGGAAAAACTGGATGCACTTCGTGTACGAACTGGACAATCTCTTTCGAAGTGTCAGGGTTTTGGACGAAAACTCTTCTGTTTCAAAAGGATTTCAATTTTTTAAACATATTTGAACTCAAGACTTTTTCTGCATTCAATATGCACCATTCAAAGCCACATCATCACTTTTCAAACCATTTCTGACTTCATTTGCTATTTTTCATGCATTTCATGATTTATTTTGAGCTAAAATGACCTTGAGATTGAAAAGCACTGCAAATGAACTCTGAAATGGTTGAAAATTTGCATGGTGTCATAATTTCACCCACGTAGCATGTGCTAAAAAGTTGAGAGGGTTAGGGCAAAAACTGGATGCACTTCGTGTAAGAACTGGACAAGCTCTTTCGAAGTGTCAGGGTTTTGGACTAAAACTCTTCTGTTACAAAAGGATTTCGATTTTTTAAACATGTTTGAACTGAAGACTTTTTCTGCATTCAATATGCACCATTCAAAGCCACATCATCACTTTTCAAACCATTTCTGACTTCATTTGCTATTTTTCATGCATTTCATGATTTATTTTGAGCTAAAATGACCTTGAGATTGAAAAGCACTGCAAATGAACTCTGAAATGGTTGAAAATTGGCATGGTGTCATAATTTCACCCACGTAGCATGTGCTAAAAATTTGAGAGGGTTACGGCAAAAACTGGATGCACTTCGTGTACGAACTGGACATTCTCTTTCGAAGTGTCAGGGTTTTGGACTAAAACTCTTCTGTTACAAAAGGATTTCAATTTTTTAAACATATTTGAACTCAAGACTTTTTCTGCATTCAATATGCACCATTCAAAGCCACATCATCACTTTTCAAACCATTTCTGACTTCACTTGCTATTTTTCATGCATTTCATGATTTAGTTTGAGCTAAAAATGACCCTGAGATTGAAAAGCACTGCAAATGAACTCTGAAATGGTTGAAAATTGGCATGGTATCATAATTTCACCCACGTAGCTTGTGCTAAAAAGTTGAGAGGGTTACGGCAAAAACTGTATGCACTTCGTGTAAGAACTGGACAAGCTCTTTCGAAGTGTCAGGGTTTTGGACTAAAACTCTTCTGTTACAAAAGGATTTCAATTTTTTAAACATATTTGAACTCAAGACTTTTTCTGCATTCAATATGCACCATTCAAAGCCACATCATCACTTTTCAAACCATTTCTGACTTCACTTGCTATTTTTCATGCATTTCATGATTTAGTTTGAGCTAAAAATGACCCTGAGATTGAAAAGCACTGCAAATGAACTCTGAAATGGTTGAAAATTGGCATGGTATCATAATTTCACCCACGTAACTTGTGCTAAAAAGTTGAGAGGGTTACGGCAAAAACTGTATGCACTTCGTGTAAGAACTGGACAATCTCTTTCGAAGTGTCAGGGTTTTGGACTAAAACTCTTCTGTTACAAAAGGATTTCGATTTTTTAAACATGTTTGAACTCAAGACTTTTTCTGCATTCAATATGCACCATTCAAAGCCACATCATCACTTTTCAAACCATTTCTGACTTCATTTGCTATTTTTCATGCATTTCATGATTTATTTTGAGCTAAAATGACCTTGAGATTGAAAAGCACTGCAAATGAACTCTGAAATGGTTGAAAATTGGCTTGGTGTCATAATTTCACCCACGTAGCATGTGCTAAAAATTTGAGAGGGTTACGGCAAAAACTGGATGCACTTCGTGTACGAACTGGACATTCTCTTTCGAAGTGTCAGGGTTTTGGACTAAAACTCTTCTGTTACAAAAGGATTTCAATTTTTTAAACATATTTGAACTCAAGACTTTTTCTGCATTCAATATGCACCATTCAAAGCCACATCATCACTTTTCAAACCATTTCTGACTTCATTTGCTATTTTTCATGCATTTCATGATTTATTTTGAGCTAAAATGACCCTGAGATTGAAAAGCGCTGCAAATGAACTCTGAAATGGTTGAAAATTTGCATGGTATCATAATTTCACTCACGTAGCATGTGCTAAAAAGTTGAGAGGGTTACGGGAAAAACTGGATGCACTTCGTGTACGAACTGGACAATCTCTTTCGAAGTGTCAGGGTTTTGGACGAAAACTCTTCTGTTTCAAAAGGATTTCAATTTTTTAAACATATTTGAACTCAAGACTTTTTCTGCATTCAATATGCACCATTCAAAGCCACATCATCACTTTTCAAACCATTTCTGACTTCATTTGCTATTTTTCATGCATTTCATGATTTATTTTGAGCTAAAATGACCTTGAGATTGAAAAGCACTGCAAATGAACTCTGAAATGGTTGAAAATTTGCATGGTGTCATAATTTCACCCACGTAGCATGTGCTAAAAAGTTGAGAGGGTTAGGGCAAAAACTGGATGCACTTCGTGTAAGAACTGGACAAGCTCTTTCGAAGTGTCAGGGTTTTGGACTAAAACTCTTCTGTTACAAAAGGATTTCGATTTTTTAAACATGTTTGAACTGAAGACTTTTTCTGCATTCAATATGCACCATTCAAAGCCACATCATCACTTTTCAAACCATTTCTGACTTCATTTGCTATTTTTCATGCATTTCATGATTTATTTTGAGCTAAAATGACCTTGAGATTGAAAAGCACTGCAAATGAACTCTGAAATGGTTGAAAATTGGCATGGTGTCATAATTTCACCCACGTAGCATGTGCTAAAAATTTGAGAGGGTTACGGCAAAAACTGGATGCACTTCGTGTACGAACTGGACATTCTCTTTCGAAGTGTCAGGGTTTTGGACTAAAACTCTTCTGTTACAAAAGGATTTCAATTTTTTAAACATATTTGAACTCAAGACTTTTTCTGCATTCAATATGCACCATTCAAAGCCACATCATCACTTTTCAAACCATTTCTGACTTCACTTGCTATTTTTCATGCATTTCATGATTTAGTTTGAGCTAAAAATGACCCTGAGATTGAAAAGCACTGCAAATGAACTCTGAAATGGTTGAAAATTGGCATGGTATCATAATTTCACCCACGTAGCTTGTGCTAAAAAGTTGAGAGGGTTACGGCAAAAACTGTATGCACTTCGTGTAAGAACTGGACAAGCTCTTTCGAAGTGTCAGGGTTTTGGACTAAAACTCTTCTGTTACAAAAGGATTTCAATTTTTTAAACATATTTGAACTCAAGACTTTTTCTGCATTCAATATGCACCATTCAAAGCCACATCATCACTTTTCAAACCATTTCTGACTTCACTTGCTATTTTTCATGCATTTCATGATTTAGTTTGAGCTAAAAATGACCCTGAGATTGAAAAGCACTGCAAATGAACTCTGAAATGGTTGAAAATTGGCATGGTATCATAATTTCACCCACGTAACTTGTGCTAAAAAGTTGAGAGGGTTACGGCAAAAACTGTATGCACTTCGTGTAAGAACTGGACAATCTCTTTCGAAGTGTCAGGGTTTTGGACTAAAACTCTTCTGTTACAAAAGGATTTCGATTTTTTAAACATGTTTGAACTCAAGACTTTTTCTGCATTCAATATGCACCATTCAAAGCCACATCATCACTTTTCAAACCATTTCTGACTTCATTTGCTATTTTTCATGCATTTCATGATTTATTTTGAGCTAAAATGACCTTGAGATTGAAAAGCACTGCAAATGAACTCTGAAATGGTTGAAAATTGGCTTGGTGTCATAATTTCACCCACGTAGCATGTGCTAAAAATTTGAGAGGGTTACGGCAAAAACTGGATGCACTTCGTGTACGAACTGGACATTCTCTTTCGAAGTGTCAGGGTTTTGGACTAAAACTCTTCTGTTACAAAAGGATTTCAATTTTTTAAACATATTTGAACTCAAGACTTTTTCTGCATTCAATATGCACCATTCAAAGCCACATCATCACTTTTCAAACCATTTCTGACTTCACTTGCTATTTTTCATGCATTTCATGATTTAGTTTGAGCTAAAAATGACCCTGAGATTGAAAAGCACTGCAAATGAACTCTGAAATGGTTGAAAATTGGCATGGTATCATAATTTCACCCACGTAGCTTGTGCTAAAAAGTTGAGAGGGTTACGGCAAAAACTGTATGCACTTCGTGTAAGAACTGGACAAGCTCTTTCGAAGTGTCAGGGTTTTGGACTAAAACTCTTCTGTTACAAAAGGATTTCAATTTTTTAAACATATTTGAACTCAAGACTTTTTCTGCATTCAATATGCACCATTCAAAGCCACATCATCACTTTTCAAACCTTTTCTGACTTCATTTGCTATTTTTCATGCATTTCATGATTTATTTTGAGCTAAAATGACCTTGAGATTGAAAAGCACTGCAAATGAACTCTGGAATGGTTGAAAATCGGCATGGTATCATAATTTCACCCACGTACCTTGTGCTAAAAAGTTGAGAGGGTTACGGCAAAAACTGGATGCACTTCGTGTACGAACTGGACAATCTCTTTCGAAGTGTCAGGGTTTTGGACTAAAACTCTTTTGTTACAAAAGGATTTCAATTTTTTAAACATATTTGAACTCAAGACTTTTTCTGCATTCAATATGCACCATTCAAAGCCACATCATCACTTTTCAAACCTTTTCTGACTTCATTTGCTATTTTTCATGCATTTCATGATTTATTTTGAGCTAAAATGACCTTGAGATTGAAAAGCACTGCAAATGAACTCTGGAATGGTTGAAAATCGGCATGGTATCATAATTTCACCCACGTAGCATGCGCTAAAAAGTTGAGAGGGTTACGGCAAAAACTGGATGCACTTCGTGTACGAACTGGACAATCTCTTTCGAAGTGTCAGGGTTTTGGATTAAAACTCTTCTGTTACAAAAGGAGTTCAATTTTTTAAACATATTTGAACTCAAGACTTTTTCTGCATTCAATATGCACCATTCAAAGCCACATCATCACTTTTCAAACCTTTTCTGACTTCATTTGCTATTTTTCATGCATTTCATGATTTATTTTGAGCTAAAATGACCTTGAGATTGAAAAGCACTGCAAATGAACTCTGGAATGGTTGAAAATCGGCATGGTATCATAATTTCACCCACGTACCTTGTGCTAAAAAGTTGAGAGGTTTACGGCAAAAACTGGATGCACTTCGTGTACGAACTGGACAATCTCTTTCGAAGTGTCAGGGTTTTGGACAAAAATTCTTCTGTTAGAAAAGGATTTCAATTTTTTAAATATATTTGAACTCAAGACTTTTTCTGCATTCAATATGCACCATTCAAAGCCACATCATCACTTTTCAAACCTTTTCTGACTTCATTTTCTATTTTTCATGCATTTCATGATTTATTTTGAGCTAAAATGACCCTGAGATTGAAAAGCACTGCAAATGAACTCTGAAATGGTTGAAAATTGGCATGGTATCATAATTTCACCCACGTAGCATGTGCTAAAAAGTTGAGAGGGTTACGGCAAAAACTGGATGCACTTCATGTACGAACTGGACAATCTCTTTCGAAGTGTCAGGGTTTTGGACTAAAACTCTTCTGTTACAAAAGGATTTCAATTTTTTAAACATATTTGAACTCAAAACTTTTTCTGCATTCAATATGCACCATTCAAAGCCACATCATCACCTTTCAAACCTTTTCTGACTTCATTTGCTATTTTTCATGCATTTCATGATTTATTTTGAGCTAAAATGACCCTGAGATTGAAAAGCGCTGCAAATGAACTCTGAAATGGTTGAAAATTTGCATGGTATCATAATTTCACTCACGTAGCATGTGCTAAAAAGTTGAGAGGGTTACGGGAAAAACTGGATGCACTTCGTGTACGAACTGGACAATCTCTTTCGAAGTGTCAGGGTTTTGGACGAAAACTCTTCTGTTTCAAAAGGATTTCAATTTTTTAAACATATTTGAACTCAAGACTTTTTCTGCATTCAATATGCACCATTCAAAGCCACATCATCACTTTTCAAACCATTTCTGACTTCATTTGCTATTTTTCATGCATTTCATGATTTATTTTGAGCTAAAATGACCTTGAGATTGAAAAGCACTGCAAATGAACTCTGAAATGGTTGAAAATTTGCATGGTGTCATAATTTCACCCACGTAGCATGTGCTAAAAAGTTGAGAGGGTTACGGCAAAAACTGGATGCACTTCGTGTACGAACTGGACATGCTCTTTCGAAGTGTCAGGGTTTTGGACTAAAACTCTTCTGTTACAAAAGGATTTCAATATTTTAAACATATTTGAACTTAAGACTTTTTCTGCATTCAATATGCACCATTCAAAGCCTCATCATCACTTTTCAAACCATTTCTGACTTCACTTGCTATTTTTCATGCATTTCATAATTTAGTTTGAGCTAAAAATGACCCTGAGATTGAAAAGCACTGCAAATGAACTCTGAAATGGTTGAAAATTGGCATGGTATCATAATTTCACCCACGTAGCTTGTGCTAAAAAGTTGAGAGGGTTACGGCAAAAACTGTATGCACTTCGTGTAAGAACTGGACAATCTCTTTCGAAGTGTCAGGGTTTTGGACTAAAACTCTTCTGTTACAAAAGGATTTCGATTTTTTAAACATATTTGAACTCAAGACTTTTTCTGCATTCAATATGCACCATTCGAAGCCACATCATCACTTTTCAAACCTTTTCTGACTTCATTTGCTATTTTTCATGCATTTCATGATTTATTTTGAGCTAAAATGACCTTGAGATTGAAAAGCACTGCAAATGAACTCTGAAATGGTTGAAAATTGGCATGGTGTCATAATTTCACCCACGTAGCATGTGCTAAAAATTTGAGAGGGTTACGGCAAAAACTGGATGCACTTCGTGTACGAACTGGACATTCTCTTTCGAAGTGTCAGGGTTTTGGACTAAAACTCTTCTGTTACAAAAGGATTTCAATTTTTTAAACATATTTGAACTCAAGACTTTTTGTGCATTCAATATGCACCATTCAAAGCCACATCATCACTTTTCAAACCATTTCTGACTTCACTTGCTATTTTTCATGCATTTCATGATTTAGTTTGAGCTAAAAATGACCCTGAGATTGAAAAGCACTGCAAATGAACTCTGAAATGGTTGAAAATTGGCATGGTATCATAATTTCACCCACGTAGCTTGTGCTAAAAAGTTGAGAGGGTTACGGCAAAAACTGTATGCACTTCGTGTAAGAACTGGACAAGCTCTTTCGAAGTGTCAGGGTTTTGGACTAAAACTCTTCTGTTACAAAAGGATTTCAATTTTTTAAACATATTTGAACTCAAGACTTTTTCTGCATTCAATATGCACCATTCAAAGCCACATCATCACTTTTCAAACCTTTTCTGACTTCATTTGCTATTTTTCATGCATTTCATGACTTATTTTGAGCTAAAATGACCTTGAGATTGAAAAGCACTGCAAATGAACTCTGGAATGGTTGAAAATCGGCATGGTATCAAAATTTCACCCACGTACCTTGTGCTAAAAAGTTGAGAGGGTTACGGCAAAAACTGGATGCACTTCGTGTACGAACTGGACAATCTCTTTCGAAGTGTCAGGGTTTTGGACTAAAACTCTTCTGTTACAAAAGGATTTCAATTTTTTAAACATATTTGAACTCAAGACTTTTTCTGCATTCAATATGCACCATTCAAAGCCACATCATCACTTTTCAAACCTTTTCTGACTTCACTTGCTATTTTTCATGCATTTCATGATTTAGTTTGAGCTAAAAATGACCCTGAGATTGAAAAGCACTACAAATGAACTCTGAAATGGTTGAAAATTGGCATGGTATCATAATTTCACCCACGTAGCTTGTGCTAAAAAGTTGAGAGGGTTACGGCAAAAACTGTATGCACTTCGTGTAAGAACTAGACAATCTCTTTCGAAGTGTCAGGGTTTTGGACTAAAACTCTTCTGTTACAAAAGGATTTCGATTTTTTAAACATGTTTGAACTGAAGACTTTTTCTGCATTCAATATGCACCATTCAAAGCCACATCATCACTTTTCAAACCATTTCTGACTTCATTTGCTATTTTTCATGCATTTCATGATTTATTTTGAGCTAAAATGACCTTGAGATTGAAAAGCACTGCAAATGAACTCTGAAATGGTTGAAAATTGGCATGGTGTCATAATTTCACCCACGTA
The DNA here is from genome assembly GCA_039707655.1 of Elymus sibiricus. Classification (NCBI taxonomy): domain Eukaryota; kingdom Viridiplantae; phylum Streptophyta; class Magnoliopsida; order Poales; family Poaceae; genus Elymus; species Elymus sibiricus. The sequence goes on from CM077669.1 coordinate 511,853,417, forward strand.
GCATGTGCTAAAAATTTGAGAGGGTTACGGCAAAAACTGGATGCACTTCGTGTACGAACTGGACATTCTCTTTCGAAGTGTCAGGGTTTTGGACTAAAACTCTTCTGTTACAAAAGGATTTCAATTTTTTAAACATATTTGAACTCAAGACTTTTTCTGCATTCAATATGCACCATTCAAAGCCACATCATCACTTTTCAAACCATTTCTGACTTCACTTGCTATTTTTCATGCATTTCATGATTTAGTTTGAGCTAAAAATGACCCTGAGATTGAAAAGCACTGCAAATGAACTCTGAAATGGTTGAAAATTGGCATGGTATCATAATTTCACCCACGTAGCTTGTGCTAAAAAGTTGAGAGGGTTACGGCAAAAACTGTATGCACTTCGTGTAAGAACTGGACAAGCTCTTTCGAAGTGTCAGGGTTTTGGACTAAAACTCTTCTGTTACAAAAGGATTTCAATTTTTTAAACATATTTGAACTCAAGACTTTTTCTGCATTCAATATGCACCATTCAAAGCCACATCATCACTTTTCAAACCATTTCTGACTTCACTTGCTATTTTTCATGCATTTCATGATTTAGTTTGAGCTAAAAATGACCCTGAGATTGAAAAGCACTGCAAATGAACTCTGAAATGGTTGAAAATTGGCATGGTATCATAATTTCACCCACGTAGCTTGTGCTAAAAAGTTGAGAGGGTTACGGCAAAAACTGTATGCACTTCGTGTAAGAACTGGACAATCTCTTTCGAAGTGTCAGGGTTTTGGACTAAAACTCTTCTGTTACAAAAGGATTTCGATTTTTTAAACATGTTTGAACTCAAGACTTTTTCTGCATTCAATATGCACCATTCAAAGCCACATCATCACTTTTCAAACCATTTCTGACTTCCTTTGCTATTTTTCATGCATTTCATGATTTATTTTGAGCTAAAATGACCTTGAGATTGAAAAGCACTGCAAATGAACTCTGAAATGGTTGAAAATTGGCATGGTGTCATAATTTCACCCACGTAGCATGTGCTAAAAATTTGAGAGGGTTACGGCAAAAACTGGATGCACTTCGTGTACGAACTGGACATTCTCTTTCGAAGTGTCAGGGTTTTGGACTAAAACTCTTCTGTTACAAAAGGATTTCAATTTTTTAAACATATTTGAACTCAAGACTTTTTCTGCATTCAATATGCACCATTCAAAGCCACATCATCACTTTTCAAACCATTTCTGACTTCACTTGCTATTTTTCATGCATTTCATGATCTAGTTTGAGCTAAAAATGACCCTGAGATTGAAAAGCACTGCAAATGAACTCTGAAATGGTTGAAAATTGGCATGGTATCATAATTTCACCCACGTAGCTTGTGCTAAAAAGTTGAGAGGGTTACGGCAAAAACTGTATGCACTTCGTGTAAGAACTGGACAAGCTCTTTCGAAGTGTCAGGGTTTTGGACTAAAACTCTTCTGTTACAAAAGGATTTCAATTTTTTAAACATATTTGAACTCAAGACTTTTTCTGCATTCAATATGCACCATTCAAAGCCACATCATCACTTTTCAAACCTTTTCTGACTTCATTTGCTATTTTTCATGCATTTCATGATTTATTTTGAGCTAAAATGACCTTGAGATTGAAAAGCACTGCAAATGAACTCTGGAATGGTTGAAAATCGGCATGGTATCATAATTTCACCCACGTACCTTGTGCTAAAAAGTTGAGAGGGTTACGGCAAAAACTGGATGCACTTCGTGTACGAACTGGACAATCTCTTTCGAAGTGTCAGGGTTTTGGACTAAAACTCTTCTGTTACAAAAGGATTTCAATTTTTTAAACATATTTGAACTCAAGACTTTTTCTGCATTCAATATGCACCATTCAAAGCCACATCATCACTTTTCAAACCTTTTCTGACTTCATTTGCTATTTTTCATGCATTTCATGATTTATTTTGAGCTAAAATGACCTTGAGATTGAAAAGCACTGCAAATGAACTCTGGAATGGTTGAAAATCGGCATGGTATCATAATTTCACCCACGTAGCATGCGCTAAAAAGTTGAGAGGGTTACGGCAAAAACTGGATGCACTTCGTGTACGAACTGGACAATCTCTTTCGAAGTGTCAGGGTTTTGGACTAAAACTCTTCTGTTACAAAAGGATTTCGATTTTTTAAACATGTTTGAACTCAAGACTTTTTCTGCATTCAATATGCACCATTCAAAGCCACATCATCACTTTTCAAACCTTTTCTGACTTCATTTGCTATTTTTCATGCATTTCATGATTTATTTTGAGCTAAAATGACCTTGAGATTGAAAAGCACTGCAAATGAACTCTGGAATGGTTGAAAATCGGCATGGTATCATAATTTCACCCACGTACCTTGTGCTAAAAAGTTGAGAGGTTTACGGCAAAAACTGGATGCACTTCGTGTACGAACTGGACAATCTCTTTCGAAGTGTCAGGGTTTTGGACAAAAATTCTTCTGTTAGAAAAGGATTTCAATTTTTTAAATATATTTGAACTCAAGACTTTTTCTGCATTCAATATGCACCATTCAAAGCCACATCATCACTTTTCAAACCTTTTCTGACTTCATTTTCTATTTTTCATGCATTTCATGATTTATTTTGAGCTAAAATGACCCTGAGATTGAAAAGCACTGCAAATGAACTCTGAAATGGTTGAAAATTGGCATGGTATCATAATTTCACCCACGTAGCATGTGCTAAAAAGTTGAGAGGGTTACGGCAAAAACTGGATGCACTTCGTGTACGAACTGGACAATCTCTTTCGAAGTGTCAGGGTTTTGGACTAAAACTCTTCTGTTACAAAAGGATTTCAATTTTTTAAACATATTTGAACTCAAAACTTTTTCTGCATTCAATATGCACCATTCAAAGCCACATCATCACCTTTCAAACCTTTTCTGACTTCATTTGCTATTTTTCATGCATTTCATGATTTATTTTGAGCTAAAATGACCCTGAGATTGAAAAGCGCTGCAAATGAACTCTGAAATGGTTGAAAATTTGCATGGTATCATAATTTCACTCACGTAGCATGTGCTAAAAAGTTGAGAGGGTTACGGGAAAAACTGGATGCACTTCGTGTACGAACTGGACAATCTCTTTCGAAGTGTCAGGGTTTTGGACGAAAACTCTTCTGTTTCAAAAGGATTTCAATTTTTTAAACATATTTGAACTCAAGACTTTTTCTGCATTCAATATGCACCATTCAAAGCCACATCATCACTTTTCAAACCATTTCTGACTTCATTTGCTATTTTTCATGCATTTCATGATTTATTTTGAGCTAAAATGACCTTGAGATTGAAAAGCACTGCAAATGAACTCTGAAATGGTTGAAAATTTGCATGGTGTCATAATTTCACCCACGTAGCATGTGCTAAAAAGTTGAGAGGGTTACGGCAAAAACTGGATGCACTTCGTGTACGAACTGGACATGCTCTTTCGAAGTGTCAGGGTTTTGGACTAAAACTCTTCTGTTACAAAAGGATTTCAATATTTTAAACATATTTGAACTCAAGACTTTTTCTGCATTCAATATGCACCATTCAAAGCCTCATCATCACTTTTCAAACCATTTCTGACTTCACTTGCTATTTTTCATGCATTTCATGATTTAGTTTGAGCTAAAAATGACCCTGAGATTGAAAAGCACTGCAAATGAACTCTGAAATGGTTGAAAATTGGCATGGTATCATAATTTCACCCACGTAGCTTGTGCTAAAAAGTTGAGAGGGTTACGGCAAAAACTGTATGCACTTCGTGTAAGAACTGGACAATCTCTTTCGAAGTGTCAGGGTTTTGGACTAAAACTCTTCTGTTACAAAAGGATTTCGATTTTTTAAACATATTTGAACTCAAGACTTTTTCTGCATTCAATATGCACCATTCGAAGCCACATCATCACTTTTCAAACCATTTCTGACTTCATTTGCTATTTTTCATGCATTTCATGATTTATTTTGAGCTAAAATGACCTTGAGATTGAAAAGCACTGCAAATGAACTCTGAAATGGTTGAAAATTTGCATGGTGTCATAATTTCACCCACGTAGCATGTGCTAAAAAGTTGAGAGGGTTACGGCAAAAACTGGATGCACTTCGTGTACGAACTGGACATGCTCTTTCGAAGTGTCAGGGTTTTGGACTAAAACTCTTCTGTTACAAAAGGATTTCAATATTTTAAACATATTTGAACTCAAGACTTTTTCTGCATTCAATATGCACCATTCAAAGCCTCATCATCACTTTTCAAACCATTTCTGACTTCACTTGCTATTTTTCATGCATTTCATGATTTAGTTTGAGCTAAAAATGACCCTGAGATTGAAAAGCACTGCAAATGAACTCTGAAATGGTTGAAAATTGGCATGGTATCATAATTTCACCCACGTAGCTTGTGCTAAAAAGTTGAGAGGGTTACGGCAAAAACTGTATGCACTTCGTGTAAGAACTGGACAATCTCTTTCGAAGTGTCAGGGTTTTGGACTAAAACTCTTCTGTTACAAAAGGATTTCGATTTTTTAAACATATTTGAACTCAAGACTTTTTCTGCATTCAATATGCACCATTCGAAGCCACATCATCACTTTTCAAACCTTTTCTGACTTCATTTGCTATTTTTCATGCATTTCATGATTTATTTTGAGCTAAAATGACCTTGAGATTGAAAAGCACTGCAAATGAACTCTGAAATGGTTGAAAATTGGCATGGTGTCATAATTTCACCCACGTAGCATGTGCTAAAAATTTGAGAGGGTTACGGCAAAAACTGGATCCACTTCGTGTACGAACTGGACATTCTCTTTCGAAGTGTCAGGGTTTTGGACTAAAACTCTTCTGTTACAAAAGGATTTCAATTTTTTAAACATATTTGAACTCAAGACTTTTTGTGCATTCAATATGCACCATTCAAAGCCACATCATCACTTTTCAAACCATTTCTGACTTCACTTGCTATTTTTCATGCATTTCATGATTTAGTTTGAGCTAAAAATGACCCTGAGATTGAAAAGCACTGCAAATGAACTCTGAAATGGTTGAAAATTGGCATGGTATCATAATTTCACCCACGTAGCTTGTGCTAAAAAGTTGAGAGGGTTACGGCAAAAACTGTATGCACTTCGTGTAAGAACTGGACAAGCTCTTTCGAAGTGTCAGGGTTTTGGACTAAAACTCTTCTGTTACAAAAGGATTTCAATTTTTTAAACATATTTGAACTCAAGACTTTTTCTGCATTCAATATGCACCATTCAAAGCCACATCATCACTTTTCAAACCTTTTCTGACTTCATTTGCTATTTTTCATGCATTTCATGACTTATTTTGAGCTAAAATGACCTTGAGATTGAAAAGCACTGCAAATGAACTCTGGAATGGTTGAAAATCGGCATGGTATCATAATTTCACCCACGTACCTTGTGCTAAAAAGTTGAGAGGGTTACGGCAAAAACTGGATGCACTTCGTGTACGAACTGGACAATCTCTTTCGAAGTGTCAGGGTTTTGGACTAAAACTCTTCTGTTACAAAAGGATTTCAATTTTTTAAACATATTTGAACTCAAGACTTTTTCTGCATTCAATATGCACCATTCAAAGCCACATCATCACTTTTCAAACCTTTTCTGACTTCATTTGCTATTTTTCATGCATTTCATGATTTATTTTGAGCTAAAATGACCTTGAGATTGAAAAGCACTGCAAATGAACTCTGGAATGGTTGAAAATCGGCATGGTATCATAATTTCACCCACGTAGCATGTGCTAAAAAGTTGAGAGGGTTACGGCAAAAACTGGATGCACTTCGTGTATGAACTGGACAATCTCTTTCGAAGTGTCAGGGTTTTGGATTAAAACTCTTCTGTTACAAAAGGAGTTCAATTTTTTAAACATATTTGAACTCAAGACTTTTTCTGCATTCAATATGCACCATTCAAAGCCACATCATCACTTTTCAAACCTTTTCTGACTTCATTTGCTATTTTTCATGCATTTCATGATTTATTTTGAGCTAAAATGACCTTGAGATTGAAAAGCACTGCAAATGAACTCTGGAATGGTTGAAAATCGGCATGGTATCATAATTTCACCCACGTACCTTGTGCTAAAAAGTTGAGAGGTTTACGGCAAAAACTGGATGCACTTCGTGTACGAACTGGACAATCTCTTTCGAAGTGTCAGGGTTTTGGACAAAAATTCTTCTGTTAGAAAAGGATTTCAATTTTTTAAATATATTTGAACTCAAGACTTTTTCTGCATTCAATATGCACCATTCAAAGCCACATCATCACTTTTCAAACCTTTTCTGACTTCATTTTCTATTTTTCATGCATTTCATGATTTATTTTGAGCTAAAATGACCCTGAGATTGAAAAGCACTGCAAATGAACTCTGAAATGGTTGAAAATTGGCATGGTATCATAATTTCACCCACGTAGCATGTGCTAAAAAGTTGAGAGGGTTACGGCAAAAACTGAATGCACTTCGTGTACGAACTGGACAATCTCTTTCGAAGTGTCAGGGTTTTGGACTAAAACTCTTCTGTTACAAAAGGATTTCAATTTTTTAAACATATTTGAACTCAAGACTTTTTCTGCATTCAATATGCACCATTCAAAGCCACATCATCACTTTTCAAACCTTTTCTGACTTCATTTGCTATTTTTCATGCATTTCATGATTTATTTTGAGCTAAAATGACCCTGAGATTGAAAAGCACTGCAAATGAACTCTGAAATGGTTGAAAATTGGCATGGTGTCATAATTTCACCCACGTAGCATGTGCTAAAAAGTTGAGAGGGTAACGGCAAAAACTGGATGCACTTCGTGTACGAACTGGACATTCTCTTTCGAAGTCTCAGGGTTTTGGACTAAAACTCTTCTGTTACAAAAGGATTTCAATATTTTAAACATATTTGAACTCAAGACTTTTTCTGCATTCAATATGCACCATTCAAAGCCAAATCATCACTTTTCAAACCATTTCTGACTTCACTTGCTATTTTTCATGCATTTCATGATTTAGTTTGAGCTAAAAATGACCCTGAGATTGAAAAGCACTGCAAATGAACTCTGAAATGGTTGAAAATTTGCATGGTGTCATAATTTCACCCACGTAGCATGTGCTAAAAAGTTGAGAGGGTTACGGCAAAAACTGGATGCACTTCGTGTACGAACTGGACATGCTCTTTCGAAGTGTCAGGGTTTTGGACTAAAACTCTTCTGTTACAAAAGGATTTCAATATTTTAAACATATTTGAACTCAAGACTTTTTCTGCATTCAATATGCACCATTCAAAGCCTCATCATCACTTTTCAAACCATTTCTGACTTCACTTGCTATTTTTCATGCATTTCATGATTTAGTTTGAGCTAAAAATGACCCTGAGATTGAAAAGCACTGCAAATGAACTCTGAAATGGTTGAAAATTGGCATGGTATCATAATTTCACCCACGTAGCTTGTGCTAAAAAGTTGAGAGGGTTACGGCAAAAACTGTATGCACTTCGTGTAAGAACTGGACAATCTCTTTCGAAGTGTCAGGGTTTTGGACTAAAACTCTTCTGTTACAAAAGGATTTCGATTTTTTAAACATATTTGAACTCAAGACTTTTTCTGCATTCAATATGCACCATTCGAAGCCACATCATCACTTTTCAAACCATTTCTGACTTCATTTGCTATTTTTCATGCATTTCATGATTTATTTTGAGCTAAAATGACCTTGAGATTGAAAAGCACTGCAAATGAACTCTGAAATGGTTGAAAATTTGCATGGTGTCATAATGTCACCCACGTAGCATGTGCTAAAAAGTTGAGAGGGTTACGGCAAAAACTGGATGCACTTCGTGTACGAACTGGACATGCTCTTTCGAAGTGTCAGGGTTTTGGACTAAAACTCTTCTGTTACAAAAGGATTTCAATATTTTAAACATATTTGAACTCAAGACTTTTTCTGCATTCAATATGCACCATTCAAAGCCTCATCATCACTTTTCAAACCATTTCTGACTTCACTTGCTATTTTTCATGCATTTCATGATTTAGTTTGAGCTAAAAATGACCCTGAGATTGAAAAGCACTGCAAATGAACTCTGAAATGGTTGAAAATTGGCATGGTATCATAATTTCACCCACGTAGCTTGTGCTAAAAAGTTGAGAGGGTTACGGCAAAAACTGTATGCACTTCGTGTAAGAACTGGACAATCTCTTTCGAAGTGTCAGGGTTTTGGACTAAAACTCTTCTGTTACAAAAGGATTTCGATTTTTTAAACATATTTGAACTCAAGACGTTTTCTGCATTCAATATGCACCATTCGAAGCCACATCATCACTTTTCAAACCTTTTCTGACTTCATTTGCTATTTTTCATGCATTTCATGATTTATTTTGAGCTAAAATGACCTTGAGATTGAAAAGCACTGCAAATGAACTCTGAAATGGTTGAAAATTGGCATGGTGTCATAATTTCACCCACGTAGCATGTGCTAAAAATTTGAGAGGGTTACGGCAAAAACTGGATCCACTTCGTGTACGAACTGGACATTCTCTTTCGAAGTGTCAGGGTTTTGGACTAAAACTCTTCTGTTACAAAAGGATTTCAATTTTTTAAACATATTTGAACTCAAGACTTTTTGTGCATTCAATATGCACCATTCAAAGCCACATCATCACTTTTCAAACCATTTCTGACTTCACTTGCTATTTTTCATGCATTTCATGATTTAGTTTGAGCTAAAAATGACCCTGAGATTGAAAAGCACTGCAAATGAACTCTGAAATGGTTGAAAATTGGCATGGTATCATAATTTCACCCACGTAGCTTGTGCTAAAAAGTTGAGAGGGTTACGGCAAAAACTGTATGCACTTCGTGTAAGAACTGGACAAGCTCTTTCGAAGTGTCAGGGTTTTGGACTAAAACTCTTCTGTTACAAAAGGATTTCAATTTTTTAAACATATTTGAACTCAAGACTTTTTCTGCATTCAATATGCACCATTCAAAGCCACATCATCACTTTTCAAACCTTTTCTGACTTCATTTGCTATTTTTCATGCATTTCATGACTTATTTTGAGCTAAAATGACCTTGAGATTGAAAAGCACTGCAAATGAACTCTGGAATGGTTGAAAATCGGCATGGTATCATAATTTCACCCACGTACCTTGTGCTAAAAAGTTGAGAGGGTTACGGCAAAAACTGGATGCACTTCGTGTACGAACTGGACAATCTCTTTCGAAGTGTCAGGGTTTTGGACTAAAACTCTTCTGTTACAAAAGGATTTCAATTTTTTAAACATATTTGAACTCAAGACTTTTTCTGCATTCAATATGCACCATTCAAAGCCACATCATCACTTTTCAAACCTTTTCTGACTTCATTTGCTATTTTTCATGCATTTCATGATTTATTTTGAGCTAAAATGACCTTGAGATTGAAAAGCACTGCAAATGAACTCTGGAATGGTTGAAAATCGGCATGGTATCATAATTTCACCCACGTAGCATGTGCTAAAAAGTTGAGAGGGTTACGGCAAAAACTGGATGCACTTCGTGTATGAACTGGACAATCTCTTTCGAAGTGTCAGGGTTTTGGATTAAAACTCTTCTGTTACAAAAGGAGTTCAATTTTTTAAACATATTTGAACTCAAGACTTTTTCTGCATTCAATATGCACCATTCAAAGCCACATCATCACTTTTCAAACCTTTTCTGACTTCATTTGCTATTTTTCATGCATTTCATGATTTATTTTGAGCTAAAATGACCTTGAGATTGAAAAGCACTGCAAATGAACTCTGGAATGGTTGAAAATCGGCATGGTATCATAATTTCACCCACGTACCTTGTGCTAAAAAGTTGAGAGGTTTACGGCAAAAACTGGATGCACTTCGTGTACGAACTGGACAATCTCTTTCGAAGTGTCAGGGTTTTGGACAAAAATTCTTCTGTTAGAAAAGGATTTCAATTTTTTAAATATATTTGAACTCAAGACTTTTTCTGCATTCAATATGCACCATTCAAAGCCACATCATCACTTTTCAAACCTTTTCTGACTTCATTTTCTATTTTTCATGCATTTCATGATTTATTTTGAGCTAAAATGACCCTGAGATTGAAAAGCACTGCAAATGAACTCTGAAATGGTTGAAAATTGGCATGGTATCATAATTTCACCCACGTAGCATGTGCTAAAAAGTTGAGAGGGTTACGGCAAAAACTGAATGCACTTCGTGTACGAACTGGACAATCTCTTTCGAAGTGTCAGGGTTTTGGACTAAAACTCTTCTGTTACAAAAGGATTTCAATTTTTTAAACATATTTGAACTCAAAACTTTTTCTGCATTCAATATGCACCATTCAAAGCCACATCATCACCTTTCAAACCTTTTCTGACTTCATTTGCTATTTTTCATGCATTTCATGATTTATTTTGAGCTAAAATGACCCTGAGATTGAAAAGCGCTGCAAATGAACTCTGAAATGGTTGAAAATTTGCATGGTATCATAATTTCACTCACGTAGCATGTGCTAAAAAGTTGAGAGGGTTACGGGAAAAACTGGATGCACTTCGTGTACGAACTGGACAATCTCTTTCGAAGTGTCAGGGTTTTGGACAAAAACTCTTCTGTTTCAAAAGGATTTCAATTTTTTAAACATATTTGAACTCAAGACATTTTCTGCATTCAATATGCACCATTCAAAGCCACATCATCACTTTTCAAACCATTTCTGACTTCATTTGCTATTTTTCATGCATTTCATGATTTATTTTGAGCTAAAATGACCTTGAGATTGAAAAGCACTGCAAATGAACTCTGAAATGGTTGAAAATTGGCATGGTGTCATAATTTCACCCACGTAGCATGTGCTAAAAATTTGAGAGGGTTACGGCAAAAACTGGATGCACTTCGTGTACGAACTGGACATTCTCTTTCGAAGTGTCAGGGTTTTGGACTAAAACTCTTCTGTTACAAAAGGATTTCAATATTTTAAACATATTTGAACTCAAGACTTTTTCTGCATTCAATATGCACCATTCAAAGCCACATCATCACTTTTCAAACCATTTCTGACTTCACTTGCTATTTTTCATGCATTTCATGATTTAGTTTGAGCTAAAAATGACCCTGAGATTGAAAAGCACTGCAAATGAACTCTGAAATGGTTGAAAATTGGCATGGTATCATAATTTCACCCACGTAGCTTGTGCTAAAAAGTTGAGAGGGTTACGGCAAAAACTGTATCCACTTCGTGTAAGAACTGGAGAATCTCTTTCGAAGTGTCAGGGTTTTGGACTAAAACTCTTCTGTTACAAAAGGATTTCGATTTTTTAAACATATTTGAACTCAAGACTTTTTCTGCATTCAATATGCACCATTCAAAGCCACATCATCACTTTTCAAACCATTTCTGACTTCATTTGCTATTTTTCATGCATTTCATGATTTATTTTGAGCTAAAATGACCTTGAGATTTAAAAGCACTGCAAATGAACTCTGAAATGGTTGAAAATTGGCATGGTGTCATAATTTCACCCACGTAGCATGTGCTAAAAATTTGAGAGGGTTACGGCAAAAACTGGATGCACTTCGTGTACGAACTGGACATTCTCTTTCGAAGTGTCAGGGTTTTGGACTAAAACTCTTCTGTTACAAAAGGATTTCAATTTTTTAAACATATTTGAACTCAAGAATTTTTCTGCATTCAATATGCACCATTCAAAGCCACATCATCACTTTTCAAACCATTTCTGACTTCACTTGCTATTTTTCATGCATTTCATGATTTAGTTTGAGCTAAAAATGACCCTGAGATTGAAAAGCACTGCAAATGAACTCTGAAATGGTTGAAAATTGGCATGGTATCATAATTTCACCCACGTAGCTTGTGCTAAAAAGTTGAGAGGGTTACGGCAAAAACTGTATGCACTTCGTGTAAGAACTGGACAAGCTCTTTCGAAGTGTCAGGGTTTTGGACTAAAACTCTTCTGTTACAAAAGGATTTCAATTTTTTAAACATATTTGAACTCAAGACTTTTTCTGCATTCAATATGCACCATTCAAAGCCACATCATCACTTTTCAAACCTTTTCTGACTTCATTTGCTATTTTTCATGCATTTCATGATTTATTTTGAGCTAAAATGACCTTGAGATTGAAAAGCACTGCAAATGAACTCTGGAATGGTTGAAAATCGGCATGGTATCATAATTTCACCCACGTACCTTGTGCTAAAAAGTTGAGAGGGTTACGGCAAAAACTGGATGCACTTCGTGTACGAACTGGACAATCTCTTTCGAAGTGTCAGGGTTTTGGACTAAAACTCTTCTGTTACAAAAGGATTTCAATTTTTTAAACATATTTGAACTCAAGACTTTTTCTGCATTCAATATGCACCATTCAAAGCCACATCATCACTTTTCAAACCTTTTCTGACTTCATTTGCTATTTTTCATGCATTTCATGATTTATTTTGAGCTAAAATGACCTTGAGATTGAAAAGCACTGCAAATGAACTCTGGAATGGTTGAAAATCGGCATGGTATCATAATTTCACCCACGTAGCATGTGCTAAAAAGTTGAGAGGGTTACGGCAAAAACTGGATGCACTTCGTGTACGAACTGGACAATCTCTTTCGAAGTGTCAGGGTTTTGGATTAAAACTCTTCTGTTACAAAAGGAGTTCAATTTTTTAAACATATTTGAACTCAAGACTTTTTCTGCATTCAATATGCACCATTCAAAGCCACATCATCACTTTTCAAACCTTTTCTGACTTCATTTGCTATTTTTCATGCATTTCATGATTTATTTTGAGCTAAAATGACCTTGAGATTGAAAAGCACTGCAAATGAACTCTGGAATGGTTGAAAATCGGCATGGTATCATAATTTGACCCACGTACCTTGTGCTAAAAAGTTGAGAGGTTTACGGCAAAAACTGGATGCACTTCGTGTACGAACTGGACAATCTCTTTCGAAGTGTCAGGGTTTTGGACAAAAATTCTTCTGTTAGAAAAGGATTTCAATTTTTTAAATATATTTGAACTCAAGACTTTTTCTGCATTCAATATGCACCATTCAAAGCCACATCATCACTTTTCAAACCATTTCTGACTTCATTTGCTATTTTTCATGCATTTCATGATTTATTTTGAGCTAAAATGACCTTGAGATTTAAAAGCACTGCAAATGAACTCTGAAATGGTTGAAAATTGGCATGGTGTCATAATTTCACCCATAGCATGTGCTAAAAATTTGAGAGGGTTACGGCAAAAACTGGATGCACTTCGTGTACGAACTGGACATTCTCTTTCGAAGTGTCAGGGTTTTGGACTAAAACTCTTCTGTTACAAAAGGATTTCAATTTTTTAAACATATTTGAACTCAAGAATTTTTCTGCATTCAATATGCACCATTCAAAGCCACATCATCACTTTTCAAACCATTTCTGACTTCACTTGCTATTTTTCATGCATTTCATGATTTAGTTTGAGCTAAAAATGACCCTGAGATTGAAAAGCACTGCAAATGAACTCTGAAATGGTTGAAAATTGGCATGGTATCATAATTTCACCCACGTAGCTTGTGCTAAAAAGTTGAGAGGGTTACGGCAAAAACTGTATGCACTTCGTGTAAGAACTGGACAAGCTCTTTCGAAGTGTCAGGGTTTTGGACTAAAACTCTTCTGTTACAAAAGGATTTCAATTTTTTAAACATATTTGAACTCAAGACTTTTTCTGCATTCAATATGCACCATTCAAAGCCACATCATCACTTTTCAAACCTTTTCTGACTTCATTTGCTATTTTTCATGCATTTCATGATTTATTTTGAGCTAAAATGACCTTGAGATTGAAAAGCACTGCAAATGAACTCTGGAATGGTTGAAAATCGGCATGGTATCATAATTTCACCCACGTACCTTGTGCTAAAAAGTTGAGAGGGTTACGGCAAAAACTGGATGCACTTCGTGTACGAACTGGACAATCTCTTTCGAAGTGTCAGGGTTTTGGACTAAAACTCTTCTGTTACAAAAGGATTTCAATTTTTTAAACATATTTGAACTCAAGACTTTTTCTGCATTCAATATGCACCATTCAAAGCCACATCATCACTTTTCAAACCTTTTCTGACTTCATTTGCTATTTTTCATGCATTTCATGATTTATTTTGAGCTAAAATGACCTTGAGATTGAAAAGCACTGCAAATGAACTCTGTAATGGTTGAAAATCGGCATGGTATCATAATTTCACCCACGTAGCATGTGCTAAAAAGTTGAGAGGGTTACGGCAAAAACTGGATGCACTTCGTGTACGAACTGGACAATCTCTTTCGAAGTGTCAGGGTTTTGGATTAAAACTCTTCTGTTACAAAAGGAGTTCAATTTTTTAAACATATTTGAACTCAAGACTTTTTCTGCATTCAATATGCACCATTCAAAGCCACATCATCACTTTTCAAACCTTTTCTGACTTCATTTGCTATTTTTCATGCATTTCATGATTTATTTTGAGCTAAAATGACCTTGAGATTGAAAAGCACTGCAAATGAACTCTGGAATGGTTGAAAATCGGCATGGTATCATAATTTGACCCACGTACCTTGTGCTAAAAAGTTGAGAGGTTTACGGCAAAAACTGGATGCACTTCGTGTACGAACTGGACAATCTCTTTCGAAGTGTCAGGGTTTTGGACAAAAATTCTTCTGTTAGAAAAGGATTTCAATTTTTTAAATATATTTGAACTCAAGACTTTTTCTGCATTCAATATGCACCATTCAAAGCCACATCATCACTTTTCAAACCTTTTCTCACTTCATTTTCTATTTTTCATGCATTTCATGATTTATTTTGAGCTTAAATGACCCTGAGATTGAAAAGCACTGCAAATGAACTCTGAAATGGTTGAAAATTGGCATGGTATCATAATTTCACCCACGTAGCATGTGCTAAAAAGTTGAGAGGGTTACGGCAAAAACTGGATGCACTTCGTGTACGAACTGGACAATCTCTTTCGAAGTGTCAGGGTTTTGGACTAAAACTCTTCTGTTGCAAAAGGATTTCAATTTTTTAAACATATTTGAACTCAAGACTTTTTCTGCATTCAATATGCACCATTCAAAGCCACATCATCACTTTTCAAACCTTTTCTGACTTCATTTGCTATTTTTCATGCATTTCATGATTTATTTTGAGCTAAAATGACCCTGAGATTGAAAAGCACTGCAAATGAACTCTGAAATGGTTGAAAATTGGCATGGTGTCATAATTTCACCCACGTAGCATGTGCTAAAAAGTTGAGAGGGTTACGGCAAAAACTGGATGCACTTCGTGTACGAACTGGACATTCTCTTTCAAAGTGTCAGGGTTTTGGACTCAAACTCTTCTGTTACAAAAGGATTTCAATTTTTTAAACATATTTGAACTCAAGACTGTTTCTGCATTCCATATGCACCATTCAAAGCCACATCATCACTTTTCAAACCATTTCTGACTTCACTTGCTATTTTTCATGCATTTCATGATTTAGTTTGAGCTAAAAATGACCCTGAGATTGAAAAGCACTGCAAATGAACTCTGAAATGGTTGAAAATTGGCATGGTATCATAATTTCACCCACGTAGCATGTGCTAAAAAGTTGAGAGGGTTACGGCAAAAACTGGATGCACTTCGTGTACGAACTGGACAATCTCTTTCGAAGTGTCAGGGTTTTGGACTAAAACTCTTCTGTTACAAAAGGATTTCAATTTTTTAAACATATTTGAACTCAAGACTTTTTCTGCATTCAATATGCACCATTCAAAGCCACATCATCACTTTTCAAACCTTTTCTGACTTCATTTGCTATTTTTCATGCATTTCATGATTTATTTTGAGCTAAAATGACCTTGAGATTGAAAAGCACTGCAAATGAACTCTGGAATGGTTGAAAATCGGCATGGTATCATAATTTCACCCACGTAGCATGTGCTAAAAAGTTGAGAGGGTTACGGCAAAAACTGGATGCACTTCGTGTACGAACTGGACAATCTCTTTCGAAGTGTCAGGGTTTTGGATTAAAACTCTTCTGTTACAAAAGGAGTTCAATTTTTTAAACATATTTGAACTCAAGACTTTTTCTGCATTCAATATGCACCATTCAAAGCCACATCATCACTTTTCAAACCTTTTCTGACTTCATTTGCTATTTTTCATGCATTTCATGATTTATTTTGAGCTAAAATGACCTTGAGATTGAAAAGCACTGCAAATGAACTCTGGAATGGTTGAAAATCGGCATGGTATCATAATTTGACCCACGTACCTTGTGCTAAAAAGTTGAGAGGTTTACGGCAAAAACTGGATGCACTTCGTGTACGAACTGGACAATCTCTTTCGAAGTGTCAGGGTTTTGGACAAAAATTCTTCTGTTAGAAAAGGATTTCAATTTTTTAAATATATTTGAACTCAAGACTTTTTCTGCATTCAATATGCACCATTCAAAGCCACATCATCACTTTTCAAACCTTTTCTCACTTCATTTTCTATTTTTCATGCATTTCATGATTTATTTTGAGCTTAAATGACCCTGAGATTGAAAAGCACTGCAAATGAACTCTGAAATGGTTGAAAATTGGCATGGTATCATAATTTCACCCACGTAGCATGTGCTAAAAAGTTGAGAGGGTTACGGCAAAAACTGGATGCACTTCGTGTACGAACTGGACAATCTCTTTCGAAGTGTCAGGGTTTTGGACTAAAACTCTTCTGTTGCAAAAGGATTTCAATTTTTTAAACATATTTGAACTCAAGACTTTTTCTGCATTCAATATGCACCATTCAAAGCCACATCATCACTTTTCAAACCTTTTCTGACTTCATTTGCTATTTTTCATGCATTTCATGATTTATTTTGAGCTAAAATGAGCCTGAGATTGAAAAGCACTGCAAATGAACTCTGAAATGGTTGAAAATTGGCATGGTGTCATAATTTCACCCACGTAGCATGTGCTAAAAAGTTGAGAGGGTTACGGCAAAAACTGGATGCACTTCGTGTATGAACTGGACATTCTCTTTCAAAGTGTCAGGG
Source organism: Elymus sibiricus (assembly GCA_039707655.1). NCBI lineage: Eukaryota > Viridiplantae > Streptophyta > Magnoliopsida > Poales > Poaceae > Elymus > Elymus sibiricus. The sequence continues at coordinate 511,870,515 of CM077669.1, forward strand.
TTTTGGACTCAAACTCTTCTGTTACAAAAGGATTTCAATTTTTTAAACATATTTGAACTCAAGACTGTTTCTGCATTCCATATGCACCATTCAAAGCCACATCATCACTTTTCAAACCATTTCTGACTTCACTTGCTATTTTTCATGCATTTCATGATTTAGTTTGAGCTAAAAATGACCCTGAGATTGAAAAGCACTGCAAATGAACTCTGAAATGGTTGAAAATTGGCATGGTATCATAATTTCACCCACGTAGCATGTGCTAAAAAGTTGAGAGGGTTACGGCAAAAACTGGATGCACTTCGTGTACGAACTGGACAATCTCTTTCGAAGTGTCAGGGTTTTGGACTAAAACTCTTCTGTTACAAAAGGATTTCAATTTTTTAAACATATTTGAACTCAAGACTTTTTCTGCATTCAATATGCACCATTCAAAGCCACATCATCACTTTTCAAACCTTTTCTGACTTCATTTGCTATTTTTCATGCATTTCATGATTTATTTTGAGCTAAAATGACCTTGAGATTGAAAAGCACTGCAAATGAACTCTGGAATGGTTGAAAATCGGCATGGTATCATAATTTCACCCACGTAGCATGTGCTAAAAAGTTGAGAGGGTTACGGCAAAAACTGGATGCACTTCGTGTACGAACTGGACAATCTCTTTCGAAGTGTCAGGGTTTTGGATTAAAACTCTTCTGTTACAAAAGGAGTTCAATTTTTTAAACATATTTGAACTCAAGACTTTTTCTGCATTCAATATGCACCATTCAAAGCCACATCATCACTTTTCAAACCTTTTCTGACTTCATTTGCTATTTTTCATGCATTTCATGATTTATTTTGAGCTAAAATGACCTTGAGATTGAAAAGCACTGCAAATGAACTCTGGAATGGTTGAAAATCGGCATGGTATCATAATTTGACCCACGTACCTTGTGCTAAAAAGTTGAGAGGTTTACGGCAAAAACTGGATGCACTTCGTGTACGAACTGGACAATCTCTTTCGAAGTGTCAGGGTTTTGGACAAAAATTCTTCTGTTAGAAAAGGATTTCAATTTTTTAAATATATTTGAACTCAAGACTTTTTCTGCATTCAATATGCACCATTCAAAGCCACATCATCACTTTTCAAACCTTTTCTCACTTCATTTTCTATTTTTCATGCATTTCATGATTTATTTTGAGCTTAAATGACCCTGAGATTGAAAAGCACTGCAAATGAACTCTGAAATGGTTGAAAATTGGCATGGTATCATAATTTCACCCACGTAGCATGTGCTAAAAAGTTGAGAGGGTTACGGCAAAAACTGGATGCACTTCGTGTACGAACTGGACAATCTCTTTCGAAGTGTCAGGGTTTTGGACTAAAACTCTTCTGTTGCAAAAGGATTTCAATTTTTTAAACATATTTGAACTCAAGACTTTTTCTGCATTCAATATGCACCATTCAAAGCCACATCATCACTTTTCAAACCTTTTCTGACTTCATTTGCTATTTTTCATGCATTTCATGATTTATTTTGAGCTAAAATGACCCTGAGATTGAAAAGCACTGCAAATGAACTCTGAAATGGTTGAAAATTGGCATGGTGTCATAATTTCACCCACGTAGCATGTGCTAAAAAGTTGAGAGGGTTACGACAAAAACTGGATACACTTCGTGTACGAACTGGACATTCTCTTTCAAAGTGTCAGGGTTTTGGACTCAAACTCTTCTGTTACAAAAGGATTTCAATTTTTTAAACATATTTGAACTCAAGACTGTTTCTGCATTCCATATGCACCATTCAAAGCCACATCATCACTTTTCAAACCATTTCTGACTTCACTTGCTATTTTTCATGCATTTCATGATTTAGTTTGAGCTAAAAATGACCCTGAGATTGAAAAGCACTGCAAATGAACTCTGAAATGGTTGAAAATTGGCATGGTATCATAATTTCACCCACGTAGCATGTGCTAAAAAGTTGAGAGGGTTACGGCAAAAACTGGATGCACTTCGTGTACGAACTGGACAATCTCTTTCGAAGTGTCAGGGTTTTGGACTAAAACTCTTCTGTTACAAAAGGATTTCAATTTTTTAAACATATTTGAACTCAAGACTTTTTCTGCATTCAATATGCACCATTCAAAGCCACATCATCACTTTTCAAACCTTTTCTGACTTCATTTGCTATTTTTCATGCATTTCATGATTTATTTTGAGCTAAAATGACCTTGAGATTGAAAAGCACTGCAAATGAACTCTGGAATGGTTGAAAATCGGCATGGTATCATAATTTGACCCACGTACCTTGTGCTAAAAAGTTGAGAGGTTTACGGCAAAAACTGGATGCACTTCGTGTACGAACTGGACAATCTCTTTCGAAGTGTCAGGGTTTTGGACAAAAATTCTTCTGTTAGAAAAGGATTTCAATTTTTTAAATATATTTGAACTCAAGACTTTTTCTGCATTCAATATGCACCATTCAAAGCCACATCATCACTTTTCAAACCTTTTCTCACTTCATTTTCTATTTTTCATGCATTTCATGATTTATTTTGAGCTTAAATGACCCTGAGATTGAAAAGCACTGCAAATGAACTCTGAAATGGTTGAAAATTGGCATGGTATCATAATTTCACCCACGTAGCATGTGCTAAAAAGTTGAGAGGGTTACGGCAAAAACTGGATGCACTTCGTGTACGAACTGGACAATCTCTTTCGAAGTGTCAGGGTTTTGGACTAAAACTCTTCTGTTGCAAAAGGATTTCAATTTTTTAAACATATTTGAACTCAAGACTTTTTCTGCATTCAATATGCACCATTCAAAGCCACATCATCACTTTTCAAACCTTTTCTGACTTCATTTGCTATTTTTCATGCATTTCATGATTTATTTTGAGCTAAAATGACCCTGAGATTGAAAAGCACTGCAAATGAACTCTGAAATGGTTGAAAATTGGCATGGTGTCATAATTTCACCCACGTAGCATGTGCTAAAAAGTTGAGAGGGTTACGGCAAAAACTGGATGCACTTCGTGTACGAACTGGACATTCTCTTTCAAAGTGTCAGGGTTTTGGACTCAAACTCTTCTGTTACAAAAGGATTTCAATTTTTTAAACATATTTGAACTCAAGACTGTTTCTGCATTCCATATGCACCATTCAAAGCCACATCATCACTTTTCAAACCATTTCTGACTTCACTTGCTATTTTTCATGCATTTCATGATTTAGTTTGAGCTAAAAATGACCCTGAGATTGAAAAGCACTGCAAATGAACTCTGAAATGGTTGAAAATTGGCATGGTATCATAATTTCACCCACGTAGCATGTGCTAAAAAGTTGAGAGGGTTACGGCAAAAACTGGATGCACTTCGTGTACGAACTGGACAATCTCTTTCGAAGTGTCAGGGTTTTGGACTAAAACTCTTCTGTTACAAAAGGAGTTCAATTTTTTAAACATATTTGAACTCAAGACTTTTTCTGCATTCAATATGCACCATTCAAAGCCACATCATCACTTTTCAAACCTTTTCTGACTTCATTTGCTATTTTTCATGCATTTCATGATTTATTTTGAGCTAAAATGACCTTGAGATTGAAAAGCACTGCAAATGAACTCTGGAATGGTTGAAAATCGGCATGGTATCATAATTTGACCCACGTACCTTGTGCTAAAAAGTTGAGAGGTTTACGGCAAAAACTGGATGCACTTCGTGTACGAACTGGACAATCTCTTTCGAAGTGTCAGGGTTTTGGACAAAAATTCTTCTGTTAGAAAAGGATTTCAATTTTTTAAATATATTTGAACTCAAGACTTTTTCTGCATTCAATATGCACCATTCAAAGCCACATCATCACTTTTCAAACCTTTTCTCACTTCATTTTCTATTTTTCATGCATTTCATGATTTATTTTGAGCTTAAATGACCCTGAGATTGAAAAGCACTGCAAATGAACTCTGAAATGGTTGAAAATTGGCATGGTATCATAATTTCACCCACGTAGCATGTGCTAAAAAGTTGAGAGGGTTACGGCAAAAACTGGATGCACTTCGTGTACGAACTGGACAATCTCTTTCGAAGTGTCAGGGTTTTGGACTAAAACTCTTCTGTTGCAAAAGGATTTCAATTTTTTAAACATATTTGAACTCAAGACTTTTTCTGCATTCAATATGCACCATTCAAAGCCACATCATCACTTTTCAAACCTTTTCTGACTTCATTTGCTATTTTTCATGCATTTCATGATTTATTTTGAGCTAAAATGACCCTGAGATTGAAAAGCACTGCAAATGAACTCTGAAATGGTTGAAAATTGGCATGGTGTCATAATTTCACCCACGTAGCATGTGCTAAAAAGTTGAGAGGGTTACGGCAAAAACTGGATACACTTCGTGTACGAACTGGACATTCTCTTTCAAAGTGTCAGGGTTTTGGACTCAAACTCTTCTGTTACAAAAGGATTTCAATTTTTTAAACATATTTGAACTCAAGACTGTTTCTGCATTCCATATGCACCATTCAAAGCCACATCATCACTTTTCAAACCATTTCTGACTTCACTTGCTATTTTTCATGCATTTCATGATTTAGTTTGAGCTAAAAATGACCCTGAGATTGAAAAGCACTGCAAATGAACTCTGAAATGGTTGAAAATTGGCATGGTATCATAATTTCACCCACGTAGCATGTGCTAAAAAGTTGAGAGGGTTACGGCAAAAACTGGATGCACTTCGTGTACGAACTGGACAATCTCTTTCGAAGTGTCAGGGTTTTGGACTAAAACTCTTCTGTTACAAAAGGATTTCAATTTTTTAAACATATTTGAACTCAAGACTTTTTCTGCATTCAATATGCACCATTCAAAGCCACATCATCACTTTTCAAACCTTTTCTGACTTCATTTGCTATTTTTCATGCATTTCATGATTTATTTTGAGCTAAAATGACCTTGAGATTGAAAAGCACTGCAAATGAACTCTGGAATGGTTGAAAATCGGCATGGTATCATAATTTGACCCACGTACCTTGTGCTAAAAAGTTGAGAGGTTTACGGCAAAAACTGGATGCACTTCGTGTACGAACTGGACAATCTCTTTCGAAGTGTCAGGGTTTTGGACAAAAATTCTTCTGTTAGAAAAGGATTTCAATTTTTTAAATATATTTGAACTCAAGACTTTTTCTGCATTCAATATGCACCATTCAAAGCCACATCATCACTTTTCAAACCTTTTCTCACTTCATTTTCTATTTTTCATGCATTTCATGATTTATTTTGAGCTTAAATGACCCTGAGATTGAAAAGCACTGCAAATGAACTCTGAAATGGTTGAAAATTGGCATGGTATCATAATTTCACCCACGTAGCATGTGCTAAAAAGTTGAGAGGGTTACGGCAAAAACTGGATGCACTTCGTGTACGAACTGGACAATCTCTTTCGAAGTGTCAGGGTTTTGGACTAAAACTCTTCTGTTGCAAAAGGATTTCAATTTTTTAAACATATTTGAACTCAAGACTTTTTCTGCATTCAATATGCACCATTCAAAGCCACATCATCACTTTTCAAACCTTTTCTGACTTCATTTGCTATTTTTCATGCATTTCATGATTTATTTTGAGCTAAAATGACCCTGAGATTGAAAAGCACTGCAAATGAACTCTGAAATGGTTGAAAATTGGCATGGTGTCATAATTTCACCCACGTAGCATGTGCTAAAAAGTTGAGAGGGTTACGGCAAAAACTGGATGCACTTCGTGTACGAACTGGACATTCTCTTTCAAAGTGTCAGGGTTTTGGACTCAAACTCTTCTGTTACAAAAGGATTTCAATTTTTTAAACATATTTGAACTCAAGACTGTTTCTGCATTCCATATGCACCATTCAAAGCCACATCATCACTTTTCAAACCATTTCTGACTTCACTTGCTATTTTTCATGCATTTCATGATTTAGTTTGAGCTAAAAATGACCCTGAGATTGAAAAGCACTGCAAATGAACTCTGAAATGGTTGAAAATTGGCATGGTATCATAATTTCACCCACGTAGCATGTGCTAAAAAGTTGAGAGGGTTACGGCAAAAACTGGATGCACTTCGTGTACGAACTGGACAATCTCTTTCGAAGTGTCAGGGTTTTGGACTAAAACTCTTCTGTTACAAAAGGATTTCAATTTTTTAAACATATTTGAACTCAAGACTTTTTCTGCATTCAATATGCACCATTCAAAGCCACATCATCACTTTTCAAACCTTTTCTGACTTCATTTGCTATTTTTCATGCATTTCATGATTTAGTTTGAGCTAAAATGACCTTGAGATTGAAAAGCACTGCAAATGAACTCTGGAATGGTTGAAAATCGGCATGGTATCATAATTTCACCCACGTAGCATGTGCTAAAAAGTTGAGAGGGTTACGGCAAAAACTGGATGCACTTCGTGTACGAACTGGACAATCTCTTTCGAAGTGTCAGGGTTTTGGATTAAAACTCTTCTGTTACAAAAGGAGTTCAATTTTTTAAACATATTTGAACTCAAGACTTTTTCTGCATTCAATATGCACCATTCAAAGCCACATCATCACTTTTCAAACCTTTTCTGACTTCATTTGCTATTTTTCATGCATTTCATGATTTATTTTGAGCTAAAATGACCTTGAGATTGAAAAGCACTGCAAATGAACTCTGGAATGGTTGAAAATCGGCATGGTATCATAATTTCACCCACGTACCTTGTGCTAAAAAGTTGAGAGGTTTACGGCAAAAACTGGATGCACTTCGTGTACGAACTGGACAATCTCTTTCGAAGTGTCAGGGTTTTGGACAAAAATTCTTCTGTTAGAAAAGGATTTCAATTTTTTAAATATATTTGAACTCAAGACTTTTTCTGCATTCAATATGCACCATTCAAAGCCACATCATCACTTTTCAAACCTTTTCTGACTTCAATTTCTACTTTTCATGCATTTCATGATTTATTTTGAGCTAAAATGACCCTGAGATTGAAAAGCACTGCAAATGAACTCTGAAATGGTTGAAAATTGGCATGGTGTCATAATTTCACCCACGTAGCATGTGCTAAAAAGTTGAGAGGGTTACGGCAAAAACTGGATGCACTTCGTGTACGAACTGGACATTCTCTTTCGAAGTGTCAGGGTTTTGGACTAAAATTCTTCTGTTACAAAAGGATTTCAATATTTTAAACATATTTGAACTCAAGAATTTTTCTGCATTCAATATGCACCATTCAAAGCCACATCATCACTTTTCAAACCATTTCTGACTTCACTTGCTATTTTTCATGCATTTCATGATTTAGTTTGAGCTAAAAATGACCCTGAGATTGAAAAGCACTGCAAATGAACTCTGAAATGGTTGAAAATTGGCATGGTATCATAATTTCACCCACGTAGCTTGTGCTAAAAAGTTGAGAGGGTTACGGCAAAAACTGTATCCACTTCGTGTAAGAACTGGACAATCTCTTTCGAAGTGTCAGGGTTTTGGACTAAAACTCTTCTGTTACAAAAGGATTTCGATTTTTTAAACATATTTGAACTCAAGACTTTTTCTGCATTCAATATGCACCATTCAAAGCCACATCATCACTTTTCAAACCATTTCTAACTTCATTTGCTATTTTTCATGCATTTCATGATTTATTTTGAGCTAAAATGACCTTGAGATTTAAAAGCACTGCAAATGAACTCTGGAATGGTTGAAAATCGGCATGGTATCATAATTTCACCCACGTAGCATGTGCTAAAAAGTTGAGAGGGTTACGGCAAAAACTGGATGCACTTCGTGTACGAACTGGACAATCTCTTTCGAAGTGTCAGGGTTTTGGACTAAAACTCTTCTGTTACAAAAGGAGTTCAATTTTTTAAACATATTTGAACTCAAGACTTTTTCTGCATTCAATATGCACCATTCAAAGCCACATCATCACTTTTCAAACCTTTTCTGACTTCATTTGCTATTTTTCATGCATTTCATGATTTATTTTGAGCTAAAATGACCTTGAGATTGAAAAGCACTGCAAATGAACTCTGGAATGGTTGAAAATCGGCATGGTATCATAATTTCACCCACGTACCTTGTGCTAAAAAGTTGAGAGGTTTACGGCAAAAACTGGATGCACTTCGTGTACGAACTGGACAATCTCTTTCGAAGTGTCAGGGTTTTGGACAAAAATTCTTCTGTTAGAAAAGGATTTCAATTTTTTAAATATATTTGAACTCAAGACTTTTTCTGCATTCAATATGCACCATTCAAAGCCACATCATCACTTTTCAAACCTTTTCTGACTTCAATTTCTACTTTTCATGCATTTCATGATTTATTTTGAGCTAAAATGACCCTGAGATTGAAAAGCACTGCAAATGAACTCTGAAATGGTTGAAAATTGGCATGGTATCATAATTTCACCCACGTAGCATGTGCTAAAAAGTTGAGAGGGTTACGGCAAAAACTGGATGCACTTCGTGTACGAACTGGACAATCTCTTTCGAAGTGTCAGGGTTTTGGACTAAAACTCTTCTGTTACAAAAGGATTTCAATTTTTTAAACATATTTGAACTCAAGACTTTTTCTGCATTCAATATGCACCATTCAAAGCCACATCATCACTTTTCAAACCTTTTCTGACTTCATTTGCTATTTTTCATGCATTTCATGATTTATTTTGAGCTAAAATGACCCTGAGATTGAAAAGCACTGCAAATGAACTCTGAAATGGTTGAAAATTGGCATGGTGTCATAATTTCACCCACGTAGCATGTGCTAAAAAGTTGAGAGGGTTACGGCAAAAACTGGATGCACTTCGTGTACGAACTGGACATTCTCTTTCGAAGTGTCAGGGTTTTGGACTAAAACTCTTCTGTTACAAAAGGATTTCAATATTTTAAACATATTTGAACTCAAGACTTTTTCTGCATTCAATATGCACCATTCAAAGCCAAATCATCACTTTTCAAACCATTTCTGACTTCACTTGCTATTTTTCATGCATTTCATGATTTAGTTTGAGCTAAAAATGACCCTGAGATTGAAAAGCACTGCAAATGAACTCTGAAATGGTTGAAAATTGGCATGGTATCATAATTTCACCCACGTAGCTTGTGCTAAAATGTTGAGAGGGTTACGGCAAAAACTGTATCCACTTCGTGTAAGAACTGGACAATCTCTTTCGAAGTGTCAGGGTTTTGGACTAAAACTCTTCTGTTACAAAAGGATTTCGATTTTTTAAACATATTTGAACTCAAGACTTTTTCTGCATTCAATATGCACCATTCAAAGCCACATCATCACTTTTCAAACCATTTCTGACTTCATTTGCTATTTTTCATGCATTTCATGATTTATTTTGAGCTAAAATGACCTTGAGATTTAAAAGCACTGCAAATGAACTCTGAAATGGTTGAAAATTGGCATGGTGTCATAATTTCACCCACGTAGCATGTGCTAAAAATTTGAGAGGGTTACGGCAAAAACTGGATGCACTTCGTGTACGAACTGGACAATCTCTTTCGAAGTGTCACGGTTTTGGACTAAAACTCTTCTGTTACAAAAGGATTTCAATTTTTTAAACATATTTGAACTCAAGACTTTTTCTGCATTCAATATGCACCATTCAAAGCCACATCATCACTTTTCAAACCTTTTCTGACTTCATTTGCTATTTTTCATGCATTTCATGATTTATTTTGAGCTAAAATGACCCTGAGATTGAAAAGCACTGCAAATGAACTCTGAAATGGTTGAAAATTGGCATGGTGTCATAATTTCACCCACGTAGCATGTGCTAAAAAGTTGAGAGGGTTACGGCAAAAACTGGATGCACTTCGTGTACGAACTGGACATTCTCTTTCGAAGTGTCAGGGTTTTGGACTAAAACTCTTCTGTTACAAAAGGATTTCAATATTTTAAACATATTTGAACTCAAGACTTTTTCTGCATTCAATATGCACCATTCAAAGCCACATCATCACTTTTCAAACCATTTCTGACTTCACTTGCTATTTTTCATGCATTTCATGATTTAGTTTGAGCTAAAAATGACCCTGAGATTGAAAAGCACTGCAAATGAACTCTGAAATGGTTGAAAATTGGCATGGTATCATAATTTCACCCACGTAGCTTGTGCTAAAAAGTTGAGAGGGTTACGGCAAAAACTGTATCCACTTCGTGTAAGAACTGGACAATCTCTTTCGAAGTGTCAGGGTTTTGGACTAAAACTCTTCTGTTACAAAAGGATTTCGATTTTTTAAACATATTTGAACTCAAGACTTTTTCTGCATTCAATATGCACCATTCAAAGCCACATCATCACTTTTCAAACCATTTCTGACTTCATTTGCTATTTTTCATGCATTTCATGATTTATTTTGAGCTAAAATGACCTTGAGATTTAAAAGCACTGCAAATGAACTCTGGAATGGTTGAAAATCGGCATGGTATCATAATTTCACCCACGTAGCATGTGCTAAAAAGTTGAGAGGGTTACGGCAAAAACTGGATGCACTTCGTGTACGAACTGGACAATCTCTTTCGAAGTGTCAGGGTTTTGGACTAAAACTCTTCTGTTACAAAAGGAGTTCAATTTTTTAAACATATTTGAACTCAAGACTTTTTCTGCATTCAATATGCACCATTCAAAGCCACATCATCACTTTTCAAACCTTTTCTGACTTCATTTGCTATTTTTCATGCATTTCATGATTTATTTTGAGCTAAAATGACCTTGAGATTGAAAAGCACTGCAAATGAACTCTGGAATGGTTGAAAATCGGCATGGTATCATAATTTCACCCACGTACCTTGTGCTAAAAAGTTGAGAGGTTTACGGCAAAAACTGGATGCACTTCGTGTACGAACTGGACAATCTCTTTCGAAGTGTCAGGGTTTTGGACAAAAATTCTTCTGTTAGAAAAGGATTTCAATTTTTTAAATATATTTGAACTCAAGACTTTTTCTGCATTCAATATGCACCATTCAAAGCCACATCATCACTTTTCAAACCTTTTCTGACTTCAATTTCTACTTTTCATGCATTTCATGATTTATTTTGAGCTAAAATGACCCTGAGATTGAAAAGCACTGCAAATGAACTCTGAAATGGTTGAAAATTGGCATGGTATCATAATTTCACCCACGTAGCATGTGCTAAAAAGTTGAGAGGGTTACGGCAAAAACTGGATGCACTTCGTGTACGAACTGGACAATCTCTTTCGAAGTGTCAGGGTTTTGGACTAAAACTCTTCTGTTACAAAAGGATTTCAATTTTTTAAACATATTTGAACTCAAGACTTTTTCTGCATTCAATATGCACCATTCAAAGCCACATCATCACTTTTCAAACCTTTTCTGACTTCATTTGCTATTTTTCATGCATTTCATGATTTATTTTGAGCTAAAATGACCCTGAGATTGAAAAGCACTGCAAATGAACTCTGAAATGGTTGAAAATTGGCATGGTGTCATAATTTCACCCACGTAGCATGTGCTAAAAAGTTGAGAGGGTAACGGCAAAAACTGGATGCACTTCGTGTACGAACTGGACATTCTCTTTCGAAGTGTCAGGGTTTTGGACTAAAACTCTTCTGTTACAAAAGGATTTCAATATTTTAAACATATTTGAACTCAAGACTTTTTCTGCATTCAATATGCACCATTCAAAGCCAAATCATCACTTTTCAAACCATTTCTGACTTCACTTGCTATTTTTCATGCATTTCATGATTTAGTTTGAGCTAAAAATGACCCTGAGATTGAAAAGCACTGCAAATGAACTCTGAAATGGTTGAAAATTGGCATGGTATCATAATTTCACCCACGTAGCTTGTGCTAAAAAGTTGAGAGGGTTACGGCAAAAACTGTATCCACTTCGTGTAAGAACTGGACAATCTCTTTCGAAGTGTCAGGGTTTTGGACTAAAACTCTTCTGTTACAAAAGGATTTCGATTTTTTAAACATATTTGAACTCAAGACTTTTTCTGCATTCAATATGCACCATTCAAAGCCACATCATCACTTTTCAAACCATTTTTGACTTCATTTGCTATTTTTCATGCATTTCATGATTTATTTTGAGCTAAAATGACCTTGAGATTTAAAAGCACTGCAAATGAACTCTGAAATGGTTGAAAATTGGCATGGTGTCATAATTTCACCCACGTAGCATGTGCTAAAAATTTGAGAGGGTTACGGCAAAAACTGGATGCACTTCGTGTACGAACTGGACATTCTCTTTCGAAGTGTCAGGGTTTTGGACTAAAACTCTTCTGTTACAAAAGGATTTCAATTTTTTAAACATATTTGAACTCAAGAATTTTTCTGCATTCAATATGCACCATTCAAAGCCACATCATCACTTTTCAAACCATTTCTGACTTCACTTGCTATTTTTCATGCATTTCATGATTTAGTTTGAGCTAAAAATGACCCTGAGATTGAAAAGCACTGCAAATGAACTCTGAAATGGTTGAAAATTGGCATGGTATCATAATTTCACCCACGTAGCTTGTGCTAAAAAGTTGAGAGGGTTACGGCAAAAACTGTATGCACATCGTGTAAGAACTGGACAAGCTCTTTCGAAGTGTCAGGGTTTTGGACTAAAACTCTTCTGTTACAAAAGGATTTCAATTTTTTAAACATATTTGAACTCAAGACTTTTTCTGCATTCAATATGCACCATTCAAAGCCACATCATCACTTTTCAAACCTTTTCTGACTTCATTTGCTATTTTTCATGCATTTCATGATTTATTTTGAGCTAAAATGACCTTGAGATTGAAAAGCACTGCAAATGAACTCTGGAATGGTTGAAAATCGGCATGGTATCATAATTTGACCCACGTACCTTGTGCTAAAAAGTTGAGAGGTTTACGGCAAAAACTGGATGCACTTCGTGTACGAACTGGACAATCTCTTTCGAAGTGTCAGGGTTTTGGACAAAAACTCTTCTGTTACAAAAGGATTTCAATTTTTTAAACATATTTGAACTCAAGACTTTTTCTGCATTCAATATGCACCATTCAAAGCCACATCATCACTTTTCAAACCTTTTCTGACTTCATTTTCTATTTTTCATGCATTTCATGATTTATTTTGAGCTAAAATGACCCTGAGATTGAAAAGCACTGCAAATGAACTCTGAAATGGTTTAAAATTGGCATGGTATCATAATTTCACCCACGTAGCATGTGCTAAAAAGTTGAGAGGGTTACGGCAAAAACTGGATGCACTTCGTGTACGAACTGGACAATATCTTTCGAAGTGTCAGGGTTTTGGACTAAAACTCTTCTGTTACAAAAGGATTTCAATTTTTTAAAAATATTTGAACTCAAGACTTTTTCTGCATTCAATATGCACCATTCAAAGCCACATCATCACTTTTCAAACCTTTTCTGACTTCATTTGCTATTTTTCATGCATTTCATGATTTATTTTGAGCTAAAATGACCCTGAGATTGAAAAGCACTGCAAATGAACTCTGAAATGGTTGAAAATTGGCATGGTGTCATAATTTCACCCACGTAGCATGTGCTAAAAAGTTGAGAGGGTTACGGCAAAAACTGGATGCACTTCGTGTACGAACTGGACATTCTCTTTCAAAGTGTCAGGGTTTTGGACTCAAACTCTTCTGTTACAAAAGGATTTCAATTTTTTAAACATATTTGAACTCAAGACTGTTTCTGCATTCCATATGCACCATTCAAAGCCACATCATCACTTTTCAAACCTTTTCTGACTTCATTTGCTATTTTTCATGCATTTCATGATTTATTTTGAGCTAAAATGACCCTGAGATTGAAAAGCACTGCAAATGAACTCTGAAATGGTTGAAAATTGGCATGGTGTCATAATTTCACCCACGTAGCATGTGCTAAAAAGTTGAGAGGGTTACGGCAAAAACTGGATGCACTTCGTGTACGAACTGGACATTCTCTTTCGAAGTGTCAGGGTTTTGGACTAAAACTCTTCTGTTACAAAAGGATTTCAATATTTTAAACATATTTGAACTCAAGACTTTTTCTGCATTCAATATGCACCATTCAAAGCCACATCATCACTTTTCAAACCATTTCTGACTTCACTTGCTATTTTTCATGCATTTCATGATTTAGTTTGAGCTAAAAATGACCCTGAGATTGAAAAGCACTGCAAATGAACTCTGAAATGGTTGAAAATTGGCATGGTATCATAATTTCACCCATGTAGCTTGTGCTAAAAAGTTGAGAGGGTTACGGCAAAAACTGTATCCACTTCGTGTAAGAACTGGACAATCTCTTTCGAAGTGTCAGGGTTTTGGACTAAAACTCTTCTGTTACAAAAGGATTTCGATTTTTTAAACATATTTGAACTCAAGACTTTTTCTGCATTCAATATGCACCATTCAAAGCCACATCATCACTTTTCAAACCATTTCTGACTTCATTTGCTATTTTTCATGCATTTCATGATTTATTTTGAGCTAAAATGACCTTGAGATTTAAAAGCACTGCAAATGAACTCTGAAATGGTTGAAAATTGGCATGGTGTCATAATTTCACCCACGTAGCATGTGCTAAAAATTTGAGAGGGTTACGGCAAAAACTGGATGCACTTCGTGTACGAACTGGACATTCTCTTTCGAAGTGTCAGGGTTTTGGACTAAAACTCTTCTGTTACAAAAGGATTTCAATTTTTTAAACATATTTGAACTCAAGAATTTTTCTGCATTCAATATGCACCATTCAAAGCCACATCATCACTTTTCAAACCATTTCTGACTTCACTTGCTATTTTTCATGCATTTCATGATTTAGTTTGAGCTAAAAATGACCCTGAGATTGAAAAGCACTGCAAATGAACTCTGAAATGGTTGAAAATTGGCATGGTATCATAATTTCACCCACGTAGCTTGTGCTAAAAAGTTGAGAGGGTTACGGCAAAAACTGTATGCACTTCGTGTAAGAACTGGACAAGCTCTTTCGAAGTGTCAGGGTTTTGGACTAAAACTCTTCTGTTACAAAAGGATTTCAATTTTTTAAACATATTTGAACTCAAGACTTTTTCTGCATTCAATATGCACCATTCAAAGCCACATCATCACTTTTCAAACCTTTTCTGACTTCATTTGCTATTTTTCATGCATTTCATGATTTATTTTGAGCTAAAATGACCTTGAGATTGAAAAGCTCTGCAAATGAACTCTGGAATGGTTGAAAATCGGCATGGTATCATAATTTCACCCACGTACCTTGTGCTAAAAAGTTGAGAGGGTTACGGCAAAAACTGGATGCACTTCGTGTACGAACTGGACAATCTCTTTCGAAGTGTCAGGGTTTTGGACTAAAACTCTTCTGTTACAAAAGGATTTCAATTTTTTAAACATATTTGAACTCAAGACTTTTTCTGCATTCAATATGCACCATTCAAAGCCACATCATCACTTTTCAAACCTTTTCTGACTTCATTTGCTATTTTTCATGCATTTCATGATTTATTTTGAGCTAAAATGACGTTGAGATTGAAAAGCACTGCAAATGAACTCTGGAATGGTTGAAAATCGGCATGGTATCATAATTTCACCCACGTAGCATGTGCTAAAAATTTGAGAGGGTTACGGCAAAAACTGGATGCACTTCGTGTACGAACTGGACAATCTCTTTCGAAGTGTCAGGGTTTTGGATTAAAACTCTTCTGTTACAAACGGAGTTCAATTTTTTAAACATATTTGAACTCAAGACTTTTTCGGCATTCAATATGCACCATTCAAAGCCACATCATCACTTTTCAAACCTTTTCTGACTTCATTTGCTATTTTTCATGCATTTCATGATTTATTTTGAGCTAAAATGACCTTGAGATTGAAAAGCACTGCAAATGAACTCTGGAATGGTTGAAAATCGGCATGGTATCATAATTTGACCCACGTACCTTGTGCTAAAAAGTTGAGAGGTTTACGGCAAAAACTGGATGCACTTCGTGTACGAACTGGACAATCTCTTTCGAAGTGTCAGGGTTTTGGACAAAAATTCTTCTGTTAGAAAAGGATTTCAATTTTTTAAATATATTTGAACTCAAGACTTTTTCTGCATTCAATATGCACCATTCAAAGCCACATCATCACTTTTCAAACCTTTTCTGACTTCATTTTCTATTTTTCATGCATTTCATGATTTATTTTGAGCTAAAATGACCCTGAGATTGAAAAGCACTGCAAATGAACTCTGAAATGGTTTAAAATTGGCATGGTATCATAATTTCACCCACGTAGCATGTGCTAAAAAGTTGAGAGGGTTACGGCAAAAACTGGATGCACTTCGTGTACGAACTGGACAATCTCTTTCGAAGTGTCAGGGTTTTGGACTAAAACTCTTCTGTTACAAAAGGATTTCAATTTTTTAAACATATTTGAACTCAAGACTTTTTCTGCATTCAATATGCACCATTCAAAGCCACATCATCACTTTTCAAACCTTTTCTGACTTCATTTGCTATTTTTCATGCATTTCATGATTTATTTTGAGCTAAAATGACCCTGAGATTGAAAAGCACTGCAAATGAACTCTGAAATGGTTGAAAATTGGCATGGTGTCATAATTTCACCCACGTAGCATGTGCTAAAAAGTTGAGAGGGTTACGGCAAAAACTGGATGCACTTCGTGTACGAACTGGACATTCTCTTTCAAAGTGTCAGGGTTTTGGACTCAAACTCTTCTGTTACAAAAGGATTTCAATTTTTTAAACATATTTGAACTCAAGACTGTTTCTGCATTCCATATGCACCATTCAAAGCCACATCATCACTTTTCAAACCATTTCTGACTTCACTTGCTATTTTTCATGCATTTCATGATTTAGTTTGAGCTAAAAATGACCCTGAGATTGAAAAGCACTACAAATGAACTCTGAAATGGTTGAAAATTGGCATGGTATCATAATTTCACCCACGTAGCATGTGCTAAAAAGTTGAGAGGGTTACGGCAAAAACTGGATGCACTTCGTGTACGAACTGGACAATCTCTTTCGAAGTGTCAGGGTTTTGGACTAAAACTCTTCTGTTACAAAAGGATTTCAATTTTTTAAACATATTTGAACTCAAGACTTTTTCTGCATTCAATATGCACCATTCAAAGCCACATCATCACTTTTCAAACCTTTTCTGACTTCATTTGCTATTTTTCATGCATTTCATGATTTATTTTGAGCTAAAATGACCTTGAGATTGAAAAGCACTGCAAATGAACTCTGGAATGGTTGAAAATCGGCATGGTATCATAATTTCACCCACGTAGCATGTGCTAAAAAGTTGAGAGGGTTACGGCAAAAACTGGATGCACTTCGTGTACGAACTGGACAATCTCTTTCGAAGTGTCAGGGTTTTGGATTAAAACTCTTCTGTTACAAAAGGAGTTCAATTTTTTAAACATATTTGAACTCAAGACTTTTTCTGCATTCAATATGCACCATTCAAAGCCACATCATCACTTTTCAAACCTTTTCTGACTTCATTTGCTATTTTTCATGCATTTCATGATTTATCTTGAGCTAAAATGACCTTGAGATTGAAAAGCACTGCAAATGAACTCTGGAATGGTTGAAAATCGGCATGGTATCATAATTTCACCCACGTACCTTGTGCTAAAAAGTTGAGAGGTTTACGGCAAAAACTGGATGCACTTCGTGTACGAACTGGACAATCTCTTTCGAAGTGTCAGGGTTTTGGACAAAAATTCTTCTGTTAGAAAAGGATTTCAATTTTTTAAATATATTTGAACTCAAGACTTTTTCTGCATTCAATATGCACCATTCAAAGCCACATCATCACTTTTCAAACCTTTTCTGACTTCAATTTCTACTTTTCATGCATTTCATGATTTATTTTGAGCTAAAATGACCCTGAGATTGAAAAGCACTGCAAATGAACTCTGAAATGGTTGAAAATTGGCATGGTATCATAATTTCACCCACGTAGCATGTGCTAAAAAGTTGAGAGGGTTACGGCAAAAACTGGATGCACTTCGTGTACGAACTGGACAATCTCTTTCGAAGTGTCAGGGTTTTGGACTAAAACTCTTCTGTTACAAAAGGATTTCAATTTTTTAAACATATTTGAACTCAAGACTTTTTCTGCATTCAATATGCACCATTCAAAGCCACATCATCACTTTTCAAACCTTTTCTGACTTCATTTGCTATTTTTCATGCATTTCATGATTTATTTTGAGCTAAAATGACCCTGAGATTGAAAAGCACTGCAAATGAACTCTGAAATGGTTGAAAATTGGCATGGTGTCATAATTTCACCCACGTAGCACGTGCTAAAAAGTTGAGAGGGTTACGGCAAAAACTGGATGCACTTCGTGTAGGAACTGGACATTCTCTTTCAAAGTGTCAGGGTTTTGGACTCAAACTCTTCTGTTACAAAAGGATTTCAATTTTTTAAACATATTTGAACTCAAGACTGTTTCTGCATTCCATATGCACCATTCAAAGCCACATCATCACTTTTCAAACCATTTCTGACTTCACTTGCTATTTTTCATGCATTTCATGATTTAGTTTGAGCTAAAAATGACCCTGAGATTGAAAAGCACTGCAAATGAACTCTGAAATGGTTGAAAATTGGCATGGTATCATAATTTCACCCACGTAGCATGTGCTAAAAAGTTGAGAGGGTTACGGCAAAAACTGGATGCACTTCGTGTACGAACTGGACAATCTCTTTCGAAGTGTCAGGGTTTTGGACTAAAACTCTTCTGTTACAAAAGGATTTCAATTTTTTAAACATATTTGAACTCAAGACTTTTTCTGCATTCAATATGCACCATTCAAAGCCACATCATCACTTTTCAAACCTTTTCTGACTTCATTTGCTATTTTCCATGCATTTCATGATTTATTTTGAGCTAAAATGACCCTGAGATTGAAAAGCACTGCAAATGAACTCTGAAATGGTTGAAAATTGGCATGGTATAATAATTTCACCCACGTAGCATGTGCTAAAAAGTTGAGAGGATTACGGCAAAAACTGGATGCACTTCGTGTACGAACTGGACAATCTCTTTCGAAGTGTCAGGGTTTTGGACTAAAACTCTTCTGTTACAAAAGGATTTCAATTTTTTAAACATATTTGAACTCTAGACTTTTTCTGCATTCAATATGCACCATTCAAAGCCACATCATCACTTTTCAAACATTTTCTGACTTCATTTGCTATTTTTCATGCATTTCATGATTTATTTTGAGCTAAAATGACCCTGAGATTGAAAAGCACTGCAAATGAACTCTGAAATGGTTGAAAATTGGCATGGTATCATAATTTCACCCACGTAGCATGTGCTAAAAAGTTGAGAGGGTTACGGCAAAAACTGGATGCACTTCGTGTACGAACTGGACAATCTCTTTCGAAGTGTCAGGGTTTTGGACTAAAACTCTTCTGTTACAAAAGGATTTCAATTTTTTAAACATATTTGAACTCAAGACTTTTTCTGCATTCAATATGCACCATTCAAAGCCACATCATCACTTTTCAAACCTTTTCTGACTTCATTTGCTATTTTTCATGCATTTCATGATTTATTTTGAGCTAAAATGACCCTGAGATTGAAAAGCACTGCAAATGAACTCTGAAATGGTTGAAAATTGGCATGGTATCATAATTTCACCCACGTAGCTTGTGCTAAAAAGTTGAGAGGGTTACGGCAAAAACTGCATGCACTTCGTGTACGAACTGGACAATCTCTTTCGAAGTGTCAGGGTTTTGGACAAAAACTCTTCTGTTACAAAAGGATTTCAAATTTTTAAATATATTTGAACTCAAGACTTTTTCTGCATTCAATAAGCACCATTCAAAGCCACATCATCACTCTTCAAACCTTTTCTGATTGCTATTTTTCATGCATTTCATGATTTATTTTGAGCTAAAATGACCCTGAGATTGAAAAGCACTGCAAATGAACTCTAAAATGGTTGAAAATCGGCATGGTATCATAATTTCACCCACGTAGCATGTGCTAAAAAGTTGAGAGGGTTACGGCAAAAACTGGATGCACTTCGTGTACGAACTGGACAATCTCTTTCGAAGTGTCAGGGTTTTGGACTAAAACTCCTCTGTTACAAAAGGATTTCAATTTTTTAAACATATTTGAACTCAAGACTTTTTCTGCATTCAATATGCACCATTCAAAGCCACATCATCACTTTTCAAACCTTTTCTGACTTCATTTGCTATTTTTCATGCATTTCATGATTTATTTTGAGCTAAAATGACCCTGAGATTGAAAAGCACTGCAAATGAACTCTGAAATGGTTGAAAATTGGCATGGTATCATAATTTCACCCACGTAGCATGTGCTAAAAAGTTGAGAGGGTTACGGCAAAAACTGGATGCACTTCGTGTACGAACTGGACAATCTCTTTCGAAGTGTCAGGGTTTTGGACAAAAACTCTTCTGTTACAAAAGGATTTCAATTTTTTAAACATATTTGAACTCAAGACTTTTTCTGCATTCAATATGCAACATTCAAAGCCACATCATCACTTTTCAAACCTTTTCTGACTTCATTTGCTATTTTTCATGCATTTCATTACTTATTTTGAGCTAAAATGACCCTGAGATTGAAAAGCACTGCAAATGAACTCTGAAATGGTTGAAAATTGGCATGGTATCATAATTTCACCCACGTAGCATGTGCTAAAAAGTTGAGAGGGTTACGGCAAAAACTGGATGCACTTCGTGTACGAACTGGACAATCTCTTTCGAAGTGTCAGGGTTTTGGACTAAAACTCTTCTGTTACAAAAGGATTTCAATTTTTTAAACATATTTGAACTCAAGACTTTTTCTGCATTCAATATGCACCATTCAAAGCCACATCATCACTTTTCAAACCTTTTCTGACTTCATTTGCTATTTTTCATGCATTTCATGATTTATTTTGAGCTAAAATGACCTTGAGATTGAAAAGCACTGCAAATGAACTCTGGAATGGTTGAAAATCGGCATGGTATCATAATTTCACCCACGTAGCATGTGCTAAAAAGTTGAGAGGGTTACGGCAAAAACTGGATGCACTTCGTGTACGAACTGGACAATCTCTTTCGAAGTGTCAGGGTTTTGGATTAAAACTCTTCTGTTACAAAAGGAGTTCAATTTTTTAAACATATTTGAACTCAAGACTTTTTCTGCATTCAATATGCACCATTCAAAGCCACATCATCACTTTTCAAACCTTTTCTGACTTCATTTGCTATTTTTCATGCATTTCATGATTTATTTTGAGCTAAAATGACCTTGAGATTGAAAAGCACTGCAAATGAACTCTGGAATGGTTGAAAATCGGCATGGTATCATAATTTCACCCACGTACCTTGTGCTAAAAAGTTGAGAGGTTTACGGCAAAAACTGGATGCACTTCGTGTACGAACTGGACAATCTCTTTCGAAGTGTCAGGGTTTTGCACAAAAATTCTTCTGTTAGAAAAGGATTTCAATTTTTTAAATATATTTGAACTCACGACTTTTTCTGCATTCAATATGCACCATTCAAAGCCACATCATCACTTTTCAAACCTTTTCTGACTTCAATTTCTACTTTTCATGCATTTCATGATTTATTTTGAGCTAAAATGACCCTGAGATTGAAAAGCACTGCAAATGAACTCTGAAATGGTTGAAAATTGGCATGGTATCATAATTTCACCCACGTAGCATGTGCTAAAAAGTTGAGAGGGTTACGGCAAAAACTGGATGCACTTCGTGTACGAACTGGACAATCTCTTTCGAAGTGTCAGGGTTTTGGACTAAAACTCTTCTGTTACAAAAGGATTTCAATTTTTTAAACATATTTGAACTCAAGACTTTTTCTGCATTCAATATGCACCATTCAAAGCCACATCATCACTTTTCAAACCTTTTCTGACTTCATTTGCTATTTTTCATGCATTTCATGATTTATTTTGAGCTAAAATGACCCTGAGATTGAAAAGCACTGCAAATGAACTCTGAAATGGTTGAAAATTGGCATGGTGTCATAATTTCACCCACGTAGCATGTGCTAAAAAGTTGAGAGGGTTACGGCAAAAACTGGATGCACTTCGTGTAGGAACTGGACATTCTCTTTCAAAGTGTCAGGGTTTTGGACTCAAACTCTTCTGTTACAAAAGGATTTAAATTTTTTAAACATATTTGAACTCAAGACTGTTTCTGCATTCCATATGCACCATTCAAAGCCACATCATCACTTTTCAAACCATTTCTGACTTCACTTGCTATTTTTCATGCATTTCATGATTTAGTTTGAGCTAAAAATGACCCTGAGATTGAAAAGCACTGCAAATGAACTCTGAAATGGTTGAAAATTGGCATGGTATCATAATTTCACCCACGTAGCATGTGCTAAAAAGTTGAGAGGGTTACGGCAAAAACTGGATGCACTTCGTGTACGAACTGGACAATCTCTTTCGAAGTGTCAGGGTTTTGGACTAAAACTCTTCTGTTACAAAAGGATTTCAATTTTTTAAACATATTTGAATTCAAGACTTTTTCTGCATTCAATATGCACCATTCAAAGCCACATCATCACTTTTCAAACCTTTTCTGACTTCATTTGCTATTTTTCATGCATTTCATGATTTATTTTGAGCTAAAATGACCCTGAGATTGAAAAGCACTGCAAATGAACTCTGAAATGGTTGAAAATTGGCATGGTATCATAATTTCACCCACGTAGCATGTGCTAAAAAGTTGAGAGGATTACGGCAAAAACTGGATGCACTTCGTGTACGAACTGGACAATCTCTTTCGAAGTGTCAGGGTTTTGGACTAAAACTCTTCTGTTACAAAAGGATTTCAATTTTTTAAACATATTTGAACTCAAGACTTTTTCTGCATTCAATATGCACCATTCAAAGCCACATCATCACTTTTCAAACCTTTTCTGACTTCAATTTCTACTTTTCATGCATTTCATGATTTATTTTGAGCTAAAATGACCCTGAGATTGAAAAGCACTGCAAATGAACTCTGAAATGGTTGAAAATTGGCATGGTATCATAATTTCACCCACGTAGCATGTGCTAAAAAGTTGAGAGGGTTACGGCAAAAACTGGATGCACTTCGTGTACGAACTGGACAATCTCTTTCGAAGTGTCAGGGTTTTGGACTAAAACTCTTCTGTTACAAAAGGATTTCAATTTTTTAAACATATTTGAACTCAAGACTTTTTCTGCATTCAATATGCACCATTCAAAGCCACATCATCACTTTTCAAACCTTTTCTGACTTCATTTGCTATTTTTCATGCATTTCATGATTTATTTTGAGCTAAAATGACCCTGAGATTGAAAAGCACTGCAAATGAACTCTGAAATGGTTGAAAATTGGCATGGTGTCATAATTTCACCCACGTAGCATGTGCTAAAAAGTTGAGAGGGTTACGGCAAAAACTGGATGCACTTCGTGTAGGAACTGGACATTCTCTTTCAAAGTGTCAGGGTTTTGGACTCAAACTCTTCTGTTACAAAAGGATTTCAATTTTTTAAACATATTTGAACTCAAGACTGTTTCTGCATTCCATATGCACCATTCAAAGCCACATCATCACTTTTCAAACCATTTCTGACTTCACTTGCTATTTTTCATGCATTTCATGATTTAGTTTGAGCTAAAAATGACCCTGAGATTGAAAAGCACTGCAAATGAACTCTGAAATGGTTGAAAATTGGCATGGTATCATAATTTCACCCACGTAGCATGTGCTAAAAAGTTGAGATGGTTACGGCAAAAACTGGATGCACTTCGTGTACGAACTGGACAATCTCTTTCGAAGTGTCAGGGTTTTGGACTAAAACTCTTCTGTTACAAAAGGATTTCAATTTTTTAAACATATTTGAATTCAAGACTTTTTCTGCATTCAATATGCACCATTCAAAGCCACATCATCACTTTTCAAACCTTTTCTGACTTCATTTGCTATTTTTCATGCATTTCATGATTTATTTTGAGCTAAAATGACCCTGAGATTGAAAAGCACTGCAAATGAACTCTGAAATGGTTGAAAATTGGCATGGTATCATAATTTCACCCACGTAGCATGTGCTAAAAAGTTGAGAGGATTACGGCAAAAACTGGATGCACTTCGTGTACGAACTGGACAATCTCTTTCGAAGTGTCAGGGTTTTGGACTAAAACTCTTCTGTTACAAAAGGATTTCAATTTTTTAAACATATTTGAACTCTAGACTTTTTCTGCATTCAATATGCACCATTCAAAGCCACATCATCACTTTTCAAACCTTTTCTGACTTCATTTGCTATTTTTCATGCATTTCATGATTTATTTTGAGCTAAAATGACCCTGAGATTGAAAAGCACTGCAAATGAACTCTGAAATGGTTGAAAATTGGCATGGTATCATAATTTCACCCACGTAGCATGTGCTAAAAAGTTGAGAGGGTTACGGCAAAAACTGGATGCACTTCGTGTACGAACTGGACAATCTCTTTCGAAGTGTCAGGGTTTTGGACTAAAACTCTTCTGTTACAAAAGGATTTCAATTTTTTAAACATATTTGAACTCAAGACTTTTTCTGCATTCAATATGCACCATTCAAAGCCACATCATCACTTTTCAAACCTTTTCTGACTTCATTTGCTATTTTTCATGCATTTCATGATTTATTTTGAGCTAAAATGACCCTGAGATTGAAAAGCACTGCAAATGAACTCTGAAATGGTTGAAAATTGGCATGGTGTCATAATTTCACCCACGTAGCATGTGCTAAAAAGTTGAGAGGGTTACGGCAAAAACTGGATGCACTTCGTGTAGGAACTGGACATTCTCTTTCAAAGTGTCAGGGTTTTGGACTCAAACTCTTCTGTTACAAAAGGATTTCAATTTTTTAAACATATTTGAACTCAAGACTGTTTCTGCATTCCATATGCACCATTCAAAGCCACATCATCACTTTTCAAACCATTTCTGACTTCACTTGCTATTTTTCATGCATTTCATGATTTAGTTTGAGCTAAAAATGACCCTGAGATTGAAAAGCACTGCAAATGAACTCTGAAATGGTTGAAAATTGGCATGGTATCATAATTTCACCCACGTAGCATGTGCTAAAAAGTTGAGATGGTTACGGCAAAAACTGGATGCACTTCGTGTACGAACTGGACAATCTCTTTCGAAGTGTCAGGGTTTTGGACTAAAACTCTTCTGTTACAAAAGGATTTCAATTTTTTAAACATATTTGAATTCAAGACTTTTTCTGCATTCAATATGCACCATTCAAAGCCACATCATCACTTTTCAAACCTTTTCTGACTTCATTTGCTATTTTTCATGCATTTCATGATTTATTTTGAGCTAAAATGACCCTGAGATTGAAAAGCACTGCAAATGAACTCTGAAATGGTTGAAAATTGGCATGGTATCATAATTTCACCCACGTAGCATGTGCTAAAAAGTTGAGAGGATTACGGCAAAAACTGGATGCACTTCGTGTACGAACTGGACAATCTCTTTCGAAGTGTCAGGGTTTTGGACTAAAACTCTTCTGTTACAAAAGGATTTCAATTTTTTAAACATATTTGAACTCAAGACTTTTTCTGCATTCAATATGCACCATTCAAAGCCACATGATCACTTTTCAAACCTTTTCTGACTTCAATTTCTACTTTTCATGCATTTCATGATTTATTTTGAGCTAAAATGACCCTGAGATTGAAAAGCACTGCAAATGAACTCTGAAATGGTTGAAAATTGGCATGGTATCATAATTTCACCCACGTAGCATGTGCTAAAAAGTTGAGAGGGTTACGGCAAAAACTGGATGCACTTCGTGTACGAACTGGACAATCTCTTTCGAAGTGTCAGGGTTTTGGACTAAAACTCTTCTGTTACAAAAGGATTTCAATTTTTTAAACATATTTGAACTCAAGACTTTTTCTGCATTCAATATGCACCATTCAAAGCCACATCATCACTTTTCAAACCTTTTCTGACTTCATTTGCTATTTTTCATGCATTTCATGATTTATTTTGAGCTAAAATGACCCTGAGATTGAAAAGCACTGCAAATGAACTCTGAAATGGTTGAAAATTGGCATGGTGTCATAATTTCACCCACGTAGCATGTGCTAAAAAGTTGAGAGGGTTACGGCAAAAACTGGATGCACTTCGTGTAGGAACTGGACATTCTCTTTCAAAGTGTCAGGGTTTTGGACTCAAACTCTTCTGTTACAAAAGGATTTCAATTTTTTAAACATATTTGAACTCAAGACTGTTTCTGCATTCCATATGCACCATTCAAAGCCACATCATCACTTTTCAAACCATTTCTGACTTCACTTGCTATTTTTCATGCATTTCATGATTTAGTTTGAGCTAAAAATGACCCTGAGATTGAAAAGCACTGCAAATGAACTCTGAAATGGTTGAAAATTGGCATGGTATCATAATTTCACCCACGTAGCATGTGCTAAAAAGTTGAGATGGTTACGGCAAAAACTGGATGCACTTCGTGTACGAACTGGACAATCTCTTTCGAAGTGTCAGGGTTTTGGACTAAAACTCTTCTGTTACAAAAGGATTTCAATTTTTTAAACATATTTGAATTCAAGACTTTTTCTGCATTCAATATGCACCATTCAAAGCCACATCATCACTTTTCAAACCTTTTCTGACTTCATTTGCTATTTTTCATGCATTTCATGATTTATTTTGAGCTAAAATGACCCTGAGATTGAAAAGCACTGCAAATGAACTCTGAAATGGTTGAAAATTGGCATGGTATCATAATTTCACCCACGTAGCATGTGCTAAAAAGTTGAGAGGATTACGGCAAAAACTGGATGCACTTCGTGTACGAACTGGACAATCTCTTTCGAAGTGTCAGGGTTTTGGACTAAAACTCTTCTGTTACAAAAGGATTTCAATTTTTTAAACATATTTGAACTCTAGACTTTTTCTGCATTCAATATGCACCATTCAAAGCCACATCATCACTTTTCAAACCTTTTCTGACTTCATTTGCTATTTTTCATGCATTTCATGATTTATTTTGAGCTAAAATGACCCTGAGATTGAAAAGCACTGCAAATGAACTCTGAAATGGTTGAAAATTGGCATGGTATCATAATTTCACCCACGTAGCATGTGCTAAAAAGTTGAGAGGGTTACGGCAAAAACTGGATGCACTTCGTGTACGAACTGGACAATCTCTTTCGAAGTGTCAGGGTTTTGGACTAAAACTCTTCTGTTACAAAAGGATTTCAATTTTTTAAACATATTTGAACTCAAGACTTTTTCTGCATTCAATATGCACCATTCAAAGCCACATCATCACTTTTCAAACCTTTTCTAACTTCATTTGCTATTTTTCATGCATTTCATGATTTATTTTGAGCTAAAATGACCCTGAGATTGAAAAGCACTGCAAATGAACTCTGAAATGGTTGAAAATTGGCATGGTATCATAATTTCACCCACGTAGCTTGTGCTAAAAAGTTGAGAGGGTTACGGCAAAAACTGCATGCACTTCGTGTACGAACTGGACAATCTCTTTCGAAGTGTCAGGGTTTTGGACAAAAACTCTTCTGTTACAAAAGGATTTCAAATTTTTAAATATATTTGAACTCAAGACTTTTTCTACATTCAATAAGCACCATTCAAAGCCACATCATCACTCTTCAAACCTTTTCTGATTGCTATTTTTCATGCATTTCATGATTTATTTTGAGCTAAAATGACCCTGAGATTGAAAAGCACTGCAAATGAACTCTAAAATGGTTGAAAATCGGCATGGTATCATAATTTCACCCACGTAGCATGTGCTAAAAAGTTGAGAGGGTTACGGCAAAAACGGGATGCACTTCGTGTACGAACTGGACAATCTCTTTCGAAGTGTCAGGGTTTTGGATTAAAACTCTTCTGTTACAAACGGAGTTCAATTTTTTAAACATATTTGAACTCAAGACTTTTTCGGCATTCAATATGCACCATTCAAAGCCACATCATCACTTTTCAAACCTTTTCTGACTTCATTTGCTATTTTTCATGCATTTCATGATTTATTTTGAGCTAAAATGACCTTGAGATTGAAAAGCACTGCAAATGAACTCTGGAATGGTTGAAAATCGGCATGGTATCATAATTTGACCCACGTACCTTGTGCTAAAAAGTTGAGAGGTTTACGGCAAAAACTGGATGCACTTCGTGTACGAACTGGACAATCTCTTTCGAAGTGTCAGGGTTTTGGACTAAAACTCTTCTGTTACAAAAGGATTTCAATTTTTTAAACATATTTGAATTCAAGACTTTTTCTGCATTCAATATGCACCATTCAAAGCCACATCATCACTTTTCAAACCTTTTCTGACTTCATTTGCTATTTTGCATGCATTTCATGATTTATTTTGAGCTAAAATGACCCTGAGATTGAAAAGCACTGCAAATGAACTCTGAAATGGTTGAAAATTGGCATGGTATCATAATTTCACCCACGTAGCATGTGCTAAAAAGTTGAGAGGATTACGGCAAAAACTGGATGCACTTCGTGTACGAACTGGACAATCTCTTTCGAAGTGTCAGGGTTTTGGACTAAAACTCTTCTGTTACAAAAGGATTTCAATTTTTTAAACATATTTGAACTCAAGACTTTTTCTGCATTCAATATGCACCATTCAAAGCCACATCATCACTTTTCAAACCTTTTCTGACTTCAATTTCTACTTTTCATGCATTTCATGATTTATTTTGAGCTAAAATGACCCTGAGATTGAAAAGCACTGCAAATGAACTCTGAAATGGTTGAAAATTGGCATGGTATCATAATTTCACCCACGTAGCATGTGCTAAAAAGTTGAGAGGGTTACGGCAAAAACTGGATGCACTTCGTGTACGAACTGGACAATCTCTTTCGAAGTGTCAGGGTTTTGGACTAAAACTCTTCTGTTACAAAAGGATTTCAATTTTTTAAACATATTTGAACTCAAGACTTTTTCTGCATTCAATATGCACCATTCAAAGCCACATCATCACTTTTCAAACCTTTTCTGACTTCATTTGCTATTTTTCATGCATTTCATGATTTATTTTGAGCTAAAATGACCCTGAGATTGAAAAGCACTGCAAATGAACTCTGAAATGGTTGAAAATTGGCATGGTGTCATAATTTCACCCACGTAGCATGTGCTAAAAAGTTGAGAGGGTTACGGCAAAAACTGGATGCACTTCGTGTAGGAACTGGACATTCTCTTTCAAAGTGTCAGGGTTTTGGACTCAAACTCTTCTGTTACAAAAGGATTTCAATTTTTTAAACATATTTGAACTCAAGACTGTTTCTGCATTCCATATGCACCATTCAAAGCCACATCATCACTTTTCAAACCATTTCTGACTTCACTTGCTATTTTTCATGCATTTCATGATTTAGTTTGAGCTAAAAATGACCCTGAGATTGAAAAGCACTGCAAATGAACTCTGAAATGGTTGAAAATTGGCATGGTATCATAATTTCACCCACGTAGCATGTGCTAAAAAGTTGAGAGGGTTACGGCAAAAACTGGATGCACTTCGTGTACGAACTGGACAATCTCTTTCGAAGTGTCAGGGTTTTGGACTAAAACTCTTCTGTTACAAAAGGATTTCAATTTTTTAAACATATTTGAATTCAAGACTTTTTCTGCATTCAATATGCACCATTCAAAGCCACATCATCACTTTTCAAACCTTTTCTGACTTCATTTGCTATTTTTCATGCATTTCATGATTTATTTTGAGCTAAAATGACCCTGAGATTGAAAAGCACTGCAAATGAACTCTGAAATGGTTGAAAATTGGCATGGTATCATAATTTCACCCACGTAGCATGTGCTAAAAAGTTGAGAGGATTACGGCAAAAACTGGATGCACTTCGTGTACGAACTGGACAATCTCTTTCGAAGTGTCAGGGTTTTGGACTAAAACTCTTCTGTTACAAAAGGATTTCAATTTTTTAAACATATTTGAACTCTAGACTTTTTCTGCATTCAATATGCACCATTCAAAGCCACATCATCACTTTTCAAACCTTTTCTGACTTCATTTGCTATTTTTCATGCATTTCATGATTTATTTTGAGCTAAAATGACCCTGAGATTGAAAAGCACTGCAAATGAACTCTGAAATGGTTGAAAATTGGCATGGTATCATAATTTCACCCACGTAGCATGTGCTAAAAAGTTGAGAGGGTTACGGCAAAAACTGGATGCACTTCGTGTACGAACTGGACAATCTCTTTCGAAGTGTCAGGGTTTTGGACTAAAACTCTTCTGTTACAAAAGGATTTCAATTTTTTAAACATATTTGAACTCAAGACTTTTTCTGCATTCAATATGCACCATTCAAAGCCACATCATCACTTTTCAAACCTTTTCTATCTTCATTTGCTATTTTTCATGCATTTCATGATTTATTTTGAGCTAAAATGACCCTGAGATTGAAAAGCACTGCAAATGAACTCTGAAATGGTTGAAAATTGGCATGGTATCATAATTTCACCCACGTAGCTTGTGCTAAAAAGTTGAGAGGGTTACGGCAAAAACTGCATGCACTTCGTGTACGAACTGGACAATCTCTTTCGAAGTGTCAGGGTTTTGGACAAAAACTCTTCTGTTACAAAAGGATTTCAAATTTTTAAATATATTTGAACTCAAGACTTTTTCTACATTCAATAAGCACCATTCAAAGCCACATCATCACTCTTCAAACCTTTTCTGATTGCTATTTTTCATGCATTTCATGATTTATTTTGAGCTAAAATGACCCTGAGATTGAAAAGCACTGCAAATGAACTCTAAAATGGTTGAAAATCGGCATGGTATCATAATTTCACCCACGTAGCATGTGCTAAAAAGTTGAGAGGGTTACGGCAAAAACGGGATGCACTTCGTGTACGAACTGGACAATCTCTTTCGAAGTGTCAGGGTTTTGGACTAAAACTCTTCTGTTACAAAAGGATTTCAATTTTTTAAACATATTTGAACTCAAGACTTTTTCTGCATTCAATATGCACCATTCAAAGCCACATCATCACTTTTCAAACCTTTTCTGACTTCATTTGCTATTTTTCATGCATTTCATGATTTATTTTGAGCTAAAACGACCCTGAGATTGAAAAGCACTGCAAATGAACTCTGAAATGGTTGAAAATTGGCATGGTATCATAATTTCACCCACGTAGCATGTGCTAAAAAGTTGAGAGGGTTACGGCAAAAACTGGATGCACTTCGTGTACGAACTGGACAATCTCTTTCGAAGTGTCAGGGTTTTGGACAAAAACTCTTCTGTTACAAAAGGATTTCAATTTTTTAAACATATTTGAACTCAAGACTTTTTCTGCATTCAATATGCACCATTCAAAGCCACATCATCACTTTTCAAACGTTTTCTGACTTCATTTGCTATTTTTCAAGCATTTCATGATTTATTTTGAGCTAAAATGACCCTGAGATTGAAAAGCACTGCAAATGAACTCTGAAATGGTTGAAAATTGGCATGGTATCATAATTTCACCCACGTAGCATGTGCTAAAAAGTTGAGAGGGTTACGGCAAAAACTGGATGCACTTCGTGTACGAACTGGACAATCTCTTTCGAAGTGTCAGGGTTTTGGACTAAAACTCTTCTGTTACAAAAGGATTTCAATTTTTTAAACATATTTGAACTCAAGACTTTTTCTGCATTCAATATGCACCATTCAAAGCCACATCATCACTTTTCAAACCTTTTCTGACTTCATTTGCTATTTTTCATGCATTTCATGATTTATTTTGAGCTAAAACGACCCTGAGATTGAAAAGCACTGCAAATGAACTCTGAAATGGTTGAAAATTGGCATGGTATCATAATTTCACCCACGTAGCTTGTGCTAAAAAGTTGAGAGGGTTACGGCAAAAACTGTATGCACTTCGTGTAAGAACTGGACAAGCTCTTTCGAAGTGTCAGGGTTTTGGACTAAAACTCTTCTGTTACAAAAGGATTTCAATTTTTTAAACATATTTGAACTCAAGACTTTTTCTGCATTCAATATGCACCATTCAAAGCCACATCATCACTTTTCAAACCTTTTCTGACTTCATTTGCTATTTTTCATGCATTTCATGATTTATTTTGAGCTAAAATGACCTTGAGATTGAAAAGCACTGCAAATGAACTCTGGAATGGTTGAAAATCGGCATGGTATCATAATTTCACCCACGTAGCTTGTGCTCAAAAGTTGAGAGGGTTACGGCAAAAACTGCATGCACTTCGTGTACGAACTGGACAATCTCTTTCGAAGTGTCAGGGTTTTGGACAAAAACTCTTCTGTTACAAAAGGATTTCAAATTTTTAAATATATTTGAACTCAAGACTTTTTCTGCATTCAATAAGCACCATTCAAAGCCACATCATCACTCTTCAAACCTTTTCTGATTGCTATTTTTCATGCATTTCATGATTTATTTTGAGCTAAAATGACCCTGAGATTGAAAAGCACTGCAAATGAACTCTAAAATGGTTGAAAATCGGCATGGTATCATAATTTCACCCACGTAGCATGTGCTAAAAAGTTGAGAGGGTTACGGCAAAAACTGGATGCACTTCGTGTACGAACTGGACAATCTCTTTCGAAGTGTCAGGGTTTTGGACTAAAACTCTTCTGTTACAAAAGGATTTCAATTTTTTAAACATATTTGAACTCAAGACTTTTTCTGCATTCAATATGCACCATTCAAAGCCACATCATCACTTTTCAAACCTTTTCTGACTTCATTTGCTATTTTTCATGCATTTCATGATTTATTTTGAGCTAAAACGACCCTGAGATTGAAAAGCACTGCAAATGAACTCTGAAATGGTTGAAAATTGGCATGGTATCATAATTTCACCCACGTAGCATGTGCTAAAAAGTTGAGAGGGTTACGGCAAAAACTGGATGCACTTCGTGTACGAACTGGACAATCTCTTTCGAAGTGTCAGGGTTTTGGACAAAAACTCTTCTGTTACAAAAGGATTTCAATTTTTTAAACATATTTGAACTCAAGACTTTTTCTGCATTCAATATGCACCATTCAAAGCCACATCATCACTTTTCAAACCTTTTCTGACTTCATTTGCTATTTTTCATGCATTTCATTATTTATTTTGAGCTAAAATGACCCTGAGATTGAAAAGCACTGCAAATGAACTCTGAAATGGTTGAAAATTGGCATGGTATCATAATTTCACCCACGTAGCATGTGCTAAAAAATTGAGAGGGTTACGGCAAAAACTGGATGCACTTCGTGTACGAACTGGACAATCTCTTTCGAAGTGTCAGGGTTTTGGACTAAAACTCTTCTGTTACAAAAGGATTTCAATTTTTTAAACATATTTGAACTCAAGACTTTTTCTGCATTCAATATGCACCATTCAAAGCCACATCATCACTTTTCAAACCATTTCTGACTTCATTTGCTATTTTTCAAGCATTTCATGATTTATTTTGAGCTAAAATGACCCTGAGATTGAAAAGCACTGCAAATGAACTCTGAAATGGTTGAAAATTGGCATGGTATCATAATTTCACCCACGTAGCTTGTGCTAAAAAGTTGAGAGGGTTACGGCAAAAACTGCATGCACTTCGTGTACGAACTGGACAATCTCTTTCGAAGTGTCAGGGTTTTGGACAAAAACTCTTCTGTTACAAAAGGATTTCAAATTTTTAAATATATTTGAACTCAAGACTTTTTCTGCATTCAATATGCACCATTCAAAGCCACATCATCACTCTTCAAACCTTTTCTGATTGCTATTTTTCATGCATTTCATGATTTATTTTGAGCTAAAATGACCCTGAGATTGAAAAGCACTGCAAATGAACTCTAAAATGGTTGAAAATCGGCATGGTATCATAATTTCACCCACGTAGCATGTGCTAAAAAGTTGAGAGGGTTACGGCAAAAACTGGATGCACTTCGTGTACGAACTGGACAATCTCTTTCGAAGTGTCAGGGTTTTGGACTAAAACTCTTCTGTTACAAAAGGATTTCAATTTTTTAAACATATTTGAACTCAAGACTTTTTCTCCATTCAATATGCACCATTCAAAGCCACATCATCACTTTTCAAACCTTTTCAGACTTCATTTGCTATTTTTCATGCATTTCATGATTTATTTTGAGCTAAAATGACCCTGAGATTGAAATGCACTGCAAATGAACTCTGAAATGGTTGAAAATTGGCATGGTATCATAATTTCACCCACGTAGCATGTGCTAAAAAGTTGAGAGGGTTACGGCAAAAACTGGATGCACTTCGTGTACAAACTGGACAATCTCTTTCGAAGTGTCAGGGTTTTGGACAAAAACTCTTCTGTTACAAAAGGATTTCAATTTTTTAAACATATTTGAACTCAAGCCTTTTTCTGCATTCAATATGCACCATTCAAAGCCACATCATCACTTTTCAAACCTTTTCTGACTTCATTTGCCATTTTTCATGCATTTCATGATTTATTTTGAGCTAAAATGACCCTGAGATTGAAAAGCACTGCAAATGAACTCTGAAATGGTTGAAAATTGGCATGGTATCATAATTTCACCCACGTAGCATGTGCTAAAAAGTTGAGAGGGTTACGGCAAAAACTGGATGCACTTCGTGTACGAACTGGACAATCTCTTTCGAATTGTCAGGGTTTTGGACGAAAACTCTTCTGTTACAAAAGGATTTCAATTTTTTAAACATGTTTGAACTCAAGACTTTTTCTGCATTCAATATGCACCATTCAAAGCCACATCATCACTTTTCAAACCTTTTCTGACTTCATTTGCTATTTTTCATGCATTTCATGATTTATTTTGAGCTAAAATGACCCTGAGATTGAAAAGCACTGCAAATGAACTCTGAAATGGTTGAAAATTTGCATGGTATCATAATTTCACCCATGTAGCATGTGCTAAAAAGTTGAGAGGGTTACGGCAAAAACTGGATGCACTTCGTGTACGAACTGGACAATCTCTTTCGAAGTGTCAGGGTTTTGGACAAAAACTCTTCTGTTACAAAAGGATTTCAATTTTTGAAACATATTTGAACTCAAGACTTTTTCTGCATTCAATATGCACCATTCAAAGCCACATCATCACTTTTCAAACCTTTTCTGACTTCATTTGCTATTTTTCATGCATTTCATGATTTATTTTGAGCTAAAATGACCCTGAGATTGAAAAGCACTGCAAATGAACTCTGAAATGGTTGAAAATTGGCATGGTATCATAATTTCACCCACGTAGCATGTGCTAAAAAGTTGAGAGGGTTACGGCAAAAACTGGATGCACTTCGTGTACGAACTGGACAATCTCTTTCGAAGTGTCAGGGTTTTGGACTAAAACTCTTCTGTTACAAAAGGATTTCAATTTTTGAAACATATTTGAACTCAAGACTTTTTCTGCATTCAATATGCACCATTCAAAGCCACATCATCACTTTTCAAACCTTTTCTGACTTCATTTGCTATTTTTCATGCATTTCATGATTTATTTTGAGCTAAAATGACCCTGAGATTGAAAA
Source organism: Elymus sibiricus (assembly GCA_039707655.1). Classification (NCBI taxonomy): domain Eukaryota; kingdom Viridiplantae; phylum Streptophyta; class Magnoliopsida; order Poales; family Poaceae; genus Elymus; species Elymus sibiricus. The sequence continues at coordinate 511,906,056 of CM077669.1, forward strand.
GCACTGCAAATGAACTCTGAAATGGTTGAAAATTGGCATGGTGTCATAATTTCACCCACGTAGCATGTGCTAAAAAGTTGAGAGGGTTACGGCAAAAACTGGATGCACTTCGTGTACGAACTAGACATTCTCTTTCGAAGTGTCAGGGTTTTGGACTAAAACTCTTCTGTTACAAAAGGATTTCAATTTTTTAAACATATTTGAACTCAAGCCTTTTTCTGCATTCCATATGCACCATTCAAAGCCACATCATCACTTTTCAAACCTTTTCTGACTTCATTTGCCATTTTTCATGCATTTCATGATTTAGTTTGAGCTAAAATGACCCTGAGATTGAAAAGCGCTGCAAATGAACTCTGAAATGGTTGAAAATTGGCATGGTATCATAATTTCACCCACGCAGCATGTGCTAAAAAGTTGAGAGGGTTACGGCAAAAACTGGATGCACTTCGTGTACGAACTGGACAATCTCTTTCGAATTGTCAGGGTTTTGGACGAAAACTCTTCTGTTACAAAAGGATTTCAATTTTTTAAACATATTTGAACTCAAGACTTTTTCTGCATTCAATATGCACCATTCAAAGCCACATCATCACTTTTCAAACCTTTTCTGACTTCATTTGCTATTTTTCATGCATTTCATGATTTATTTTGAGCTAAAATGACCCTGAGATTGAAAAGCACTGCAAATGAACTCTGAAATGGTTGAAAATTGGCATGGTATCATAATTTCACCCATGTAGCATGTGCTAAAAAGTTGAGAGGGTTACGGCAAAAACTGGATGCACTTCGTGTACGAACTGGACAATCTCTTTCGAAGTGTCAGGGTTTTGGACAAAAACTCTTCTGTTACAAAAGGATTTCAATTTTTGAAACATATTTGAACTCAAGACTTTTTCTGCATTCAATATGCACCATTCAAAGCCACATCATCACTTTTCAAACCTTTTCTGACTTCATTTGCTATTTTTCATGCATTTCATGATTTATTTTGAGCTAAAATGACCCTGAGATTGAAAAGCACTGCAAATGAACTCTGAAATGGTTGAAAATTGGCATGGTATCATAATTTCACCCACGTAGCATGTGCTAAAAAGTTGAGAGGGTTACGGCAAAAACTGGATGCACTTCGTGTACGAACTGGACAATCTCTTTCGAAGTGTCAGGGTTTTGGACAAAAACTCTTCTGTTACAAAAGGATTTCAATTTTTTAAACATATTTGAACTCAAGACTTTTTCTGCATTCAATATGCACCATTCAAAGCCACATCATCACTTTTCAAACCTTTTCTGACTTCATTTGCTATTTTTCATGCATTTCATGATTTATTTTGAGCTAAAATGACCCTGAGATTGAAAAGCACTGCAAATGAACTCTGAAATGGTTGAAAATTGGCATGATATCATAATTTCACCCACGTAGCATGTGCTAAAAAGTTGAGAGGGTTACGGCAAAAACTGGATGCACTTCGTGTACGAACTGGACAATCTCTTTCGAAGTGTCAGGGTTTTGGACTAAAACTCTTCTGTTACAAAAGGATTTCAATTTTTTAGACATATTTGAACTCAAGACTTTTTCTGCATTCAATATGCACCATTCAAAGCCACATCATCACTTTTCAAACCTTTTCTGACTTCATTTGCTATTTTTCATGCATTTCATGATTTATTTTGAGCTAAAATGACCCTGAGATTGAAAAGCACTGCAAATGAACTCTGAAATGGTTGAAAATTGGCATGGTGTCATAATTTCACCCACGTAGCATGTGCTAAAAAGTTGAGAGGGTTACGGCAAAAACTGGATGCACTTCGTGTACGAACTGGACATTCTCTTTCGAAGTGTCAGGGTTTTGGACTCAAACTCTTCTGTTACAAAAGGATTTCAATTTTTTAAACATATTTGAACTCAAGACTGTTTCTGCATTCCATATGCACCATTCAAAGCCACATCATCACTTTTCAAACAATTTCTGACTTCACTTGCTATTTTTCATGCATTTCATGATTTAGTTTGAGCTAAAAATGACCCTGAGATTGAAAAGCACTGCAAATGAACTCTGAAATGGTTGAAAATTGGCATGGTATCATAATTTCACCCACGTAGCATGTGCTAAAAAGTTGAGAGGGTTACGGCAAAAACTGGATGCACTTCGTGTACGAACTGGACAATCTCTTTCGAAGTGTAAGGGTTTTGGACAAAAACTCTTCTGTTACAAAAGGATTTCAATTTTTTAAACATATTTGAACTCAAGACTTTTTCTACATTCAATATGCACCATTCAAAGCCACATCATCACTTTTCAAACCTTTTCTGACTTCATTTGCTATTTTTCATGCATTTCATGATTTATTTTGAGCTAAAATGACCCTGAGATTGAAAAGCACTGCAAATGAACTCTGAAATGGTTGAAAATTGGCATGGTATCATAATTTCACCCACGTAGCATGTGCTAAAAAGTTGAGAGGGTTACGGCAAAAACTGGATGCACTTCGTGTACGAACTAGACAATCTCTTTCGAAGTGTCATAGTTTTGGACTAAAACTCTTCTGTTACAAAAGGATTTCAATTTTTTAAACATATTTGAACTCAAGACTTTTTCTGCATTCAATATGCACCATTCAAAGCCACATCATCACTTTTCAAACCTTTTCTGACTTCATTTGCTATTTTTCATGCATTTCATGATTTATTTTGAGCTAAAATGACCCTGATATTGAAAAGCACTGCATATGAACTCTAAAATGGTTGAAAATCGGCATGGTATCATAATTTCACCCACGTAGCATGTGCTAAAAAGTTGAGAGGGTTACGGCAAAAACTGGATGCACTTCGTGTACGAACTGGACAATCTCTTTCGAAGTGTCAGGGTTTTGGACTAAAACTCTTCTGTTACAAAAGGATTTCAATTTTTTAGACATATTTGAACTCAAGACTTTTTCTGCATTCAATATGCACCATTCAAAGCCACATCATCACTTTTCAAACCTTTTCTGACTTCATTTGCTATTTTTCATGCATTTCATGATTTATTTTGAGCTAAAATGACCCTGAGATTGAAAAGCACTGCAAATGAACTCTGAAATGGTTGAAAATTGGCATGGTATCATAATTTCACCCACGTAGCATGTGCTAAAAAGTTGAGAGGGTTACGGCAAAAACTGGATGCACTTCGTGTACGAACTGGACAATCTCTTTCGAAGTGTCAGGGTTTTGGACAAAAACTCTTCTGTTACAAAAGGATTTCAATTTTTTAAACATATTTGAACTCAAGACTTTTTCTGCATTCAATATGCACCATTCAAAGCCACATCATCACTTTTCAAACCTTTTCTGACTTCATTTGCTATTTTTCATGCATTTCATGATTTATTTTGAGCTAAAATGACCCTGAGATTGAAAAGCACTGCAAATGAACTCTGAAATGGTTGAAAATTGGCATGGTATCATAATTTCACCCACGTAGCATGTGCTAAAAAGTTGAGAGGGTTACGGGAAAAACTAGATGCACTTCGTGTACGAACTGGACAATCTCTTTCGAAGTGTCAGGGTTTTGGACAAAAACTCTTCTGTTACAAAAGGATTTCAATTTTTGAAACATATTTGAACTCAAGACTTTTTCTGCATTCAATATGCACCATTCAAAGCCACATCATCACTTTTCAAACCTTTTCTGACTTCATTTGCTATTTTTCATGCATTTCATGATTTATTTTGAGCTAAAATGACCCTGAGATTGAAAAGCACTGCAAATGAACTCTGAAATGGTTGAAAATTGGCATGGTATCATAATTTCACCCACGTAGCATGTGCTAAAAAGTTGAGAGGGTTACGGCAAAAACTGGATGCACTTCGTGTACGAACTGGACAATCTCTTTCGAATTGTCAGGGTTTTGGACGAAAACTCTTCTGTTACAAAAGGATTTCAATTTTTTAAACATATTTGAACTCAAGACTTTTTCTGCATTCAATATGCACCATTCAAAGCCACATCATCACTTTTCAAACCTTTTCGGACTTCATTTGCTATTTTTCATGCATTTCATGATTTATTTTGAGCTAAAATGACCCTGAGATTGAAAAGCACTGCAAATGAACTCTGAAATGGTTGAAAATTGGCATGGTATCATAATTTCACCCACGTAGCATGTGCTAAAAAGTTGAGAGGGTTACGGCAAAAACTGGATGCACTTCGTGTACGAACTGGACAATCTCTTTCGAAGTGTCATAGTTTTGGACTAAAACTCTTCTGTTACAAAAGGATTTCAATTTTTTAAACATATTTGAACTCAAGACTTTTTCTGCATTCAATATGCACCATTCAAAGCCACATCATCACTTTTCAAACCTTTTCTGACTTCATTTGCTATTTTTCATGCATTTCATGATTTATTTTGAGCTAAAATGACCCTGAGATTGAAAAGCACTGCAAATGAACTCTGAAATGGTTGAAAATTGGCATGGTATCATAATTTCACCCACGTAGCATGTGCTAAAAAGTTGAGAGGGTTACGGCAAAAACTGGATGCACTTCGTGTACGAACTGGACAATCTCTTTCGAAGTGTCAGGGTTTTGGACAAAAACTCTTCTGTTACAAAAGGATTTCAATTTTTTAAACATATTTGAACTCAAGACTTTTTCTGCATTCAATATGCACCATTCAAAGCCACATCATCACTTTTCAAACCTTTTCTGACTTCATTTGCTATTTTTCATGCATTTCATGATTTATTTTGAGCTAAAATGACCCTGAGATTGAAAAGCACTGCAAATGAACTCTGAAATGGTTGAAAATTGGCATGGTATCATAATTTCACCCACGTAGCATGTGCTAAAAAGTTGAGAGGGTTACGGGAAAAACTGGATGCACTTCGTGTACGAACTGGACAATCTCTTTCGAAGTGTCAGGGTTTTGGACAAAAACTCTTCTGTTACAAAAGGATTTCAATTTTTGAAACATATTTGAACTCAAGACTTTTTCTGCATTCAATATGCACCATTCAAAGCCACATCATCACTTTTCAAACCTTTTCTGACTTCATTTGCTATTTTTCATGCATTTCATGATTTATTTTGAGCTAAAATGACCCTGAGATTGAAAAGCACTGCAAATGAACTCTGAAATGGTTGAAAATTGGCATGGTATCATAATTTCACCCACGTAGCATGTGCTAAAAAGTTGAGAGGGTTACGGCAAAAACTGGATGCACTTCGTGTACGAACTGGACAATCTCTTTCGAATTGTCAGGGTTTTGGACGAAAACTCTTCTGTTACAAAAGGATTTCAATTTTTTAAACATATTTGAACTCAAGACTTTTTCTGCATTCAATATGCACCATTCAAAGCCACATCATCACTTTTCAAACCTTTTCGGACTTCATTTGCTATTTTTCATGCATTTCATGATTTATTTTGAGCTAAAATGACCCTGAGATTGAAAAGCACTGCAAATGAACTCTGAAATGGTTGAAAATTGGCATGGTATCATAATTTCACCCACGTAGCATGTGCTAAAAAGTTGAGAGGGTTACGGCAAAAACTGGATGCACTTCGTGTACGAACTGGACAATCTCTTTCGAAGTGTCATAGTTTTGGACTAAAACTCTTCTGTTACAAAAGGATTTCAATTTTTTAAACATATTTGAACTCAAGACTTTTTCTGCATTCAATATGCACCATTCAAAGCCACATCATCACTTTTCAAACCTTTTCTGACTTCATTTGCTATTTTTCATGCATTTCATGATTTATTTTGAGCTAAAATGACCCTGAGATTGAAAAGCACTGCAAATGAACTCTGAAATGGTTGAAAATTGGCATGGTATCATAATTTCACCCACGTAGCATGTGCTAAAAAGTTGAGAGGGTTACGGCAAAAACTGGATGCACTTCGTGTACGAACTGGACAATCTCTTTCGAAGTGTCAGGGTTTTGGACAAAAACTCTTCTGTTACAAAAGGATTTCAATTTTTTAAACATATTTGAACTCAAGACTTTTTCTGCATTCAATATGCACCATTCAAAGCCACATCATCACTTTTCAAACCATTTCTGAGTTCATTTGCTATTTTTCAAGCATTTCATGATTTATTTTGAGCTAAAATGACCCTGAGATTGAAAAGCACTGCAAATGAACTCTGAAATGGTTGAAAATTGGCATGGTATCATAATTTCACCCACGTAGCTTGTGCTAAAAAGTTGAGAGGGTTACGGCAAAAACTGCATGCACTTCGTGTACGAACTGGACAATCTCTTTCGAAGTGTCAGGGTTTTGGACAAAAACTCTTCTGTTACAAAAGGATTTCAAATTTTTAAATATATTTGAACTCAAGACTTTTTCTGCATTCAATATGCACCATTCAAAGCCACATCATCACTCTTCAAACCTTTTCTGATTGCTATTTTTCATGCATTTCATGATTTATTTTGAGCTAAAATGACCCTGAGATTGAAAAGCACTGCAAATGAACTCTGAAATGGTTGAAAATCGGCATGGTATCATAATTTCACCCACGTAGCATGTGCTAAAAAGTTGAGAGGGTTACGGCAAAAACTGGATGCACTTCGTGTACGAACTGGACAATCTCTTTCGAAGTGTCAGGGTTTTGGACTAAAACTCTTCTGTTACAAAAGGATTTCAATTTTTTAAACATATTTGAACTCAAGACTTTTTCTCCATTCAATATGCACCATTCAAAGCCACATCATCACTTTTCAAACCTTTTCAGACTTCATTTGCTATTTTTCATGCATTTCATGATTTATTTTGAGCTAAAATGACCCTGAGATTGAAATGCACTGCAAATGAACTCTGAAATGGTTGAAAATTGGCATGGTATCATAATTTCACCCACGTAGCATGTGCTAAAAAGTTGAGAGGGTTACGGCAAAAACTGGATGCACTTCGTGTACAAACTGGACAATCTCTTTCGAAGTGTCAGGGTTTTGGACAAAAACTCTTCTGTTACAAAAGGATTTCAATTTTTTAAACATATTTGAACTCAAGCCTTTTTCTGCATTCAATATGCACCATTCAAAGCCACATCATCACTTTTCAAACCTTTTCTGACTTCATTTGCTATTTTTCATGCATTTCATGATTTATTTTGAGCTAAAATGACCCTGAGATTGAAAAGCACTGCAAATGAACTCTGAAATGGTTGAAAATTGGCATGGTATCATAATTTCACCCACGTAGCATGTGCTAAAAAGTTGAGAGGGTTACGGCAAAAACTGGATGCACTTCGTGTACGAACTGGACAATCTCTTTCGAAGTGTCAGGGTTTTGGACAAAAACTCTTCTGTTACAAAAGGATTTCAATTTTTTAAACATATTTGAACTCAAGACTTTTTCTGCATTCAATATGCACCATTCAAAGCCACATCATCACTTTTCAAACCATTTCTGACTTCATTTGCTATTTTTCAAGCATTTCATGATTTATTTTGAGCTAAAATGACCCTGAGATTGAAAAGCACTGCAAATGAACTCTGAAATGGTTGAAAATTGGCATGGTATCATAATTTCACCCACGTAGCTTGTGCTAAAAAGTTGAGAGGGTTACGGCAAAAACTGCATGCACTTCGTGTACGAACTGGACAATCTCTTTCGAAGTGTCAGGGTTTTGGACAAAAACTCTTCTGTTACAAAAGGATTTCAAATTTTTAAATATATTTGAACTCAAGACTTTTTCTGCATTCAATATGCACCATTCAAAGCCACATCATCACTCTTCAAACCTTTTCTGATTGCTATTTTTCATGCATTTCATGATTTATTTTGAGCTAAAATGACCCTGAGATTGAAAAGCACTGCAAATGAACTCTAAAATGGTTGAAAATCGGCATGGTATCATAATTTCACCCACGTAGCATGTGCTAAAAAGTTGAGAGGGTTACGGCAAAAACTGGATGCACTTCGTGTACGAACTGGACAATCTCTTTCGAAGTGTCAGGGTTTTGGACTAAAACTCTTCTGTTACAAAAGGATTTCAATTTTTTAAACATATTTGAACTCAAGACTTTTTCTCCATTCAATATGCACCATTCAAAGCCACATCATCACTTTTCAAACCTTTTCAGACTTCATTTGCTATTTTTCATGCATTTCATGATTTATTTTGAGCTAAAATGACCCTGAGATTGAAATGCACTGCAAATGAACTCTGAAATGGTTGAAAATTGGCATGGTATCATAATTTCACCCACGTAGCATGTGCTAAAAAGTTGAGAGGGTTACGGCAAAAACTGGATGCACTTCGTGTACAAACTGGACAATCTCTTTCGAAGTGTCAGGGTTTTGGACAAAAACTCTTCTGTTACAAAAGGATTTCAATTTTTTAAACATATTTGAACTCAAGCCTTTTTCTGCATTCAATATGCACCATTCAAAGCCACATCATCACTTTTCAAACCTTTTCTGACTTCATTTGCCATTTTTCATGCATTTCATGATTTATTTTGAGCTAAAATGACCCTGAGATTGAAAAGCACTGCAAATGAACTCTGAAATGGTTGAAAATTGGCATGGTATCATAATTTCACCCACGTAGCATGTGCTAAAAAGTTGAGAGGGTTACGGCAAAAACTGGATGCACTTCGTGTACGAACTGGACAATCTCTTTCGAATTGTCAGGGTTTTGGACGAAAACTCTTCTGTTACAAAAGGATTTCAATTTTTTAAACATGTTTGAACTCAAGACTTTTTCTGCATTCAATATGCACCATTCAAAGCCACATCATCACTTTTCAAACCTTTTCTGACTTCATTTGCTATTTTTCATGCATTTCATGATTTATTTTGAGCTAAAATGACCCTGAGATTGAAAAGCACTGCAAATGAACTCTGAAATGGTTGAAAATTTGCATGGTATCATAATTTCACCCATGTAGCATGTGCTAAAAAGTTGAGAGGGTTACGGCAAAAACTGGATGCACTTCGTGTACGAACTGGACAATCTCTTTCGAAGTGTCAGGGTTTTGGAGAAAAACTCTTCTGTTACAAAAGGATTTCAATTTTTGAAACATATTTGAACTCAAGACTTTTTCTGCATTCAATATGCACCATTCAAAGCCACATCATCACTTTTCAAACCTTTTCTGACTTCATTTGCTATTTTTCATGCATTTCATGATTTATTTTGAGCTAAAATGACCCTGAGATTGAAAAGCACTGCAAATGAACTCTGAAATGGTTGAAAATTGGCATGGTATCATAATTTCACCCACGTAGCATGTGCTAAAAAGTTGAGAGGGTTACGGCAAAAACTGGATGCACTTCGTGTACGAACTGGACAATCTCTTTCGAATTGTCAGGGTTTTGGACGAAAACTCTTCTGTTACAAAAGGATTTCAATTTTTTAAACATGTTTGAACTCAAGACTTTTTCTGCATTCAATATGCACCATTCAAAGCCACATCATCACTTTTCAAACCTTTTCTGACTTCATTTGCTATTTTTCATGCATTTCATGATTTATTTTGAGCTAAAATGACCCTGAGATTGAAAAGCACTGCAAATGAACTCTGAAATGGTTGAAAATTTGCATGGTATCATAATTTCACCCATGTAGCATGTGCTAAAAAGTTGAGAGGGTTACGGCAAAAACTGGATGCACTTCGTGTACGAACTGGACAATCTCTTTCGAAGTGTCAGGGTTTTGGACAAAAACTCTTCTGTTACAAAAGGATTTCAATTTTTGAAACATATTTGAACTCAAGACTTTTTCTGCATTCAATATGCACCATTCAAAGCCACATCATCACTTTTCAAACCTTTTCTGACTTCATTTGCTATTTTTCATGCATTTCATGATTTATTTTGAGCTAAAATGACCCTGAGATTGAAAAGCACTGCAAATGAACTCTGAAATGGTTGAAAATTGGCATGGTATCATAATTTCACCCACGTAGCATGTGCTAAAAAGTTGAGAGGGTTACGGCAAAAACTGGATGCACTTCGTGTACGAACTGGACAATCTCTTTCGAAGTGTCAGGGTTTTGGACTAAAACTCTTCTGTTACAAAAGGATTTCAATTTTTGAAACATATTTGAACTCAAGACTTTTTCTGCATTCAATATGCACCATTCAAAGCCACATCATCACTTTTCAAACCTTTTCTGACTTCATTTGCTATTTTTCATGCATTTCATGATTTATTTTGAGCTAAAATGACCCTGAGATTGAAAAGCACTGCAAATGAACTCTGAAATGGTTGAAAATTGGCATGGTGTCATAATTTCACCCACGTAGCATGTGCTAAAAAGTTGAGAGGGTTACGGCAAAAACTGGATGCACTTCGTGTACGAACTAGACATTCTCTTTCGAAGTGTCAGGGTTTTGGACTAAAACTCTTCTGTTACAAAAGGATTTCAATTTTTTAAACATATTTGAACTCAAGCCTTTTTCTGCATTCCATATGCACCATTCAAAGCCACATCATCACTTTTCAAACCTTTTCTGACTTCATTTGCCATTTTTCATGCATTTCATGATTTAGTTTGAGCTAAAATGACCCTGAGATTGAAAAGCGCTGCAAATGAACTCTGAAATGGTTGAAAATTGGCATGGTATCATAATTTCACCCACGCAGCATGTGCTAAAAAGTTGAGAGGGTTACGGCAAAAACTGGATGCACTTCGTGTACGAACTGGACAATCTCTTTCGAATTGTCAGGGTTTTGGACGAAAACTCTTCTGTTACAAAAGGATTTCAATTTTTTAAACATATTTGAACTCAAGACTTTTTCTGCATTCAATATGCACCATTCAAAGCCACATCATCACTTTTCAAACCTTTTCTGACTTCATTTGCTATTTTTCATGCATTTCATGATTTATTTTGAGCTAAAATGACCCTGAGATTGAAAAGCACTGCAAATGAACTCTGAAATGGTTGAAAATTGGCATGGTATCATAATTTCACCCATGTAGCATGTGCTAAAAAGTTGAGAGGGTTACGGCAAAAACTGGATGCACTTCGTGTACGAACTGGACAATCTCTTTCGAAGTGTCAGGGTTTTGGACAAAAACTCTTCTGTTACAAAAGGATTTCAATTTTTGAAACATATTTGAACTCAAGACTTTTTCTGCATTCAATATGCACCATTCAAAGCCACATCATCACTTTTCAAACCTTTTCTGACTTCATTTGCTATTTTTCATGCATTTCATGATTTATTTTGAGCTAAAATGACCCTGAGATTGAAAAGCACTGCAAATGAACTCTGAAATGGTTGAAAATTGGCATGGTATCATAATTTCACCCACGTAGCATGTGCTAAAAAGTTGAGAGGGTTACGGCAAAAACTGGATGCACTTCGTGTACGAACTGGACAATCTCTTTCGAAGTGTCAGGGTTTTGGACAAAAACTCTTCTGTTACAAAAGGATTTCAATTTTTTAAACATATTTGAACTCAAGACTTTTTCTGCATTCAATATGCACCATTCAAAGCCACATCATCACTTTTCAAACCTTTTCTGACTTCATTTGCTATTTTTCATGCATTTCATGATTTATTTTGAGCTAAAATGACCCTGAGATTGAAAAGCACTGCAAATTAACTCTGAAATGGTTGAAAATTGGCATGATATCATAATTTCACCCACGTAGCATGTGCTAAAAAGTTGAGAGGGTTACGGCAAAAACTGGATGCACTTCGTGTACGAACTGGACAATCTCTTTCGAAGTGTCAGGGTTTTGGACTAAAACTCTTCTGTTACAAAAGGATTTCAATTTTTTAGACATATTTGAACTCAAGACTTTTTCTGCATTCAATATGCACCATTCAAAGCCACATCATCACTTTTCAAACCTTTTCTGACTTCATTTGCTATTTTTCATGCATTTCATGATTTATTTTGAGCTAAAATGACCCTGAGATTGAAAAGCACTGCAAATGAACTCTGAAATGGTTGAAAATTGGCATGGTGTCATAATTTCACCCACGTAGCATGTGCTAAAAAGTTGAGAGGGTTACGGCAAAAACTGGATGCACTTCGTGTACGAACTGGACATTCTCTTTCGAAGTGTCAGGGTTTTGGACTCAAACTCTTCTGTTACAAAAGGATTTCAATTTTTTAAACATATTTGAACTCAAGACTGTTTCTGCATTCCATATGCACCATTCAAAGCCACATCATCACTTTTCAAACAATTTCTGACTTCACTTGCTATTTTTCATGCATTTCATGATTTAGTTTGAGCTAAAAATGACCCTGAGATTGAAAAGCACTGCAAATGAACTCTGAAATGGTTGAAAATTGGCATGGTATCATAATTTCACCCACGTAGCATGTGCTAAAAAGTTGAGAGGGTTACGGCAAAAACTGGATGCACTTCGTGTACGAACTGGACAATCTCTTTCGAAGTGTAAGGGTTTTGGACAAAAACTCTTCTGTTACAAAAGGATTTCAATTTTTTAAACATATTTGAACTCAAGACTTTTTCTACATTCAATATGCACCATTCAAAGCCACATCATCACTTTTCAAACCTTTTCTGACTTCATTTGCTATTTTTCATGCATTTCATGATTTATTTTGAGCTAAAATGACCCTGAGATTGAAAAGCACTGCAAATGAACTCTGAAATGGTTGAAAATTGGCATGGTATCATAATTTCACCCACGTAGCATGTGCTAAAAAGTTGAGAGGGTTACGGCAAAAACTGGATGCACTTCATGTACGAACTAGACAATCTCTTTCGAAGTGTCATAGTTTTGGACTAAAACTCTTCTGTTACAAAAGGATTTCAATTTTTTAAACATATTTGAACTCAAGACTTTTTCTGCATTCAATATGCACCATTCAAAGCCACATCATCACTTTTCAAACCTTTTCTGACTTCATTTGCTATTTTTCATGCATTTCATGATTTATTTTGAGCTAAAATGACCCTGAGATTGAAAAGCACTGCAAATGAACTCTGAAATGGTTGAAAATTTGCATGGTATCATAATTTCACCCATGTAGCATGTGCTAAAAAGTTGAGAGGGTTACGGCAAAAACTGGATGCACTTCGTGTACGAACTGGACAATCTCTTTCGAAGTGTCAGGGTTTTGGAGAAAAACTCTTCTGTTACAAAAGGATTTCAATTTTTGAAACATATTTGAACTCAAGACTTTTTCTGCATTCAATATGCACCATTCAAAGCCACATCATCACTTTTCAAACCTTTTCTGACTTCATTTGCTATTTTTCATGCATTTCATGATTTATTTTGAGCTAAAATGACCCTGAGATTGAAAAGCACTGCAAATGAACTCTGAAATGGTTGAAAATTGGCATGGTATCATAATTTCACCCACGTAGCATGTGCTAAAAAGTTGAGAGGGTTACGGCAAAAACTGGATGCACTTCGTGTACGAACTGGACAATCTCTTTCGAATTGTCAGGGTTTTGGACGAAAACTCTTCTGTTACAAAAGGATTTCAATTTTTTAAACATGTTTGAACTCAAGACTTTTTCTGCATTCAATATGCACCATTCAAAGCCACATCATCACTTTTCAAACCTTTTCTGACTTCATTTGCTATTTTTCATGCATTTCATGATTTATTTTGAGCTAAAATGACCCTGAGATTGAAAAGCACTGCAAATGAACTCTGAAATGGTTGAAAATTTGCATGGTATCATAATTTCACCCATGTAGCATGTGCTAAAAAGTTGAGAGGGTTACGGCAAAAACTGGATGCACTTCGTGTACGAACTGGACAATCTCTTTCGAAGTGTCAGGGTTTTGGACAAAAACTCTTCTGTTACAAAAGGATTTCAATTTTTGAAACATATTTGAACTCAAGACTTTTTCTGCATTCAATATGCACCATTCAAAGCCACATCATCACTTTTCAAACCTTTTCTGACTTCATTTGCTATTTTTCATGCATTTCATGATTTATTTTGAGCTAAAATGACCCTGAGATTGAAAAGCACTGCAAATGAACTCTGAAATGGTTGAAAATTGGCATGGTATCATAATTTCACCCACGTAGCATGTGCTAAAAAGTTGAGAGGGTTACGGCAAAAACTGGATGCACTTCGTGTACGAACTGGACAATCTCTTTCGAAGTGTCAGGGTTTTGGACTAAAACTCTTCTGTTACAAAAGGATTTCAATTTTTGAAACATATTTGAACTCAAGACTTTTTCTGCATTCAATATGCACCATTCAAAGCCACATCATCACTTTTCAAACCTTTTCTGACTTCATTTGCTATTTTTCATGCATTTCATGATTTATTTTGAGCTAAAATGACCCTGAGATTGAAAAGCACTGCAAATGAACTCTGAAATGGTTGAAAATTGGCATGGTGTCATAATTTCACCCACGTAGCATGTGCTAAAAAGTTGAGAGGGTTACGGCAAAAACTGGATGCACTTCGTGTACGAACTAGACATTCTCTTTCGAAGTGTCAGGGTTTTGGACTAAAACTCTTCTGTTACAAAAGGATTTCAATTTTTTAAACATATTTGAACTCAAGCCTTTTTCTGCATTCCATATGCACCATTCAAAGCCACATCATCACTTTTCAAACCTTTTCTGACTTCATTTGCCATTTTTCATGCATTTCATGATTTAGTTTGAGCTAAAATGACCCTGAGATTGAAAAGCGCTGCAAATGAACTCTGAAATGGTTGAAAATTGGCATGGTATCATAATTTCACCCACGCAGCATGTGCTAAAAAGTTGAGAGGGTTACGGCAAAAACTGGATGCACTTCGTGTACGAACTGGACAATCTCTTTCGAATTGTCAGGGTTTTGGACGAAAACTCTTCTGTTACAAAAGGATTTCAATTTTTTAAACATATTTGAACTCAAGACTTTTTCTGCATTCAATATGCACCATTCAAAGCCACATCATCACTTTTCAAACCTTTTCTGACTTCATTTGCTATTTTTCATGCATTTCATGATTTATTTTGAGCTAAAATGACCCTGAGATTGAAAAGCACTGCAAATGAACTCTGAAATGGTTGAAAATTGGCATGGTATCATAATTTCACCCATGTAGCATGTGCTAAAAAGTTGAGAGGGTTACGGCAAAAACTGGATGCACTTCGTGTACGAACTGGACAATCTCTTTCGAAGTGTCAGGGTTTTGGACAAAAACTCTTCTGTTACAAAAGGATTTCAATTTTTGAAACATATTTGAACTCAAGACTTTTTCTGCATTCAATATGCACCATTCAAAGCCACATCATCACTTTTCAAACCTTTTCTGACTTCATTTGCTATTTTTCATGCATTTCATGATTTATTTTGAGCTAAAATGACCCTGAGATTGAAAAGCACTGCAAATGAACTCTGAAATGGTTGAAAATTGGCATGGTATCATAATTTCACCCACGTAGCATGTGCTAAAAAGTTGAGAGGGTTACGGCAAAAACTGGATGCACTTCGTGTACGAACTGGACAATCTCTTTCGAAGTGTCAGGGTTTTGGACAAAAACTCTTCTGTTACAAAAGGATTTCAATTTTTTAAACATATTTGAACTCAAGACTTTTTCTGCATTCAATATGCACCATTCAAAGCCACATCATCACTTTTCAAACCTTTTCTGACTTCATTTGCTATTTTTCATGCATTTCATGATTTATTTTGAGCTAAAATGACCCTGAGATTGAAAAGCACTGCAAATTAACTCTGAAATGGTTGAAAATTGGCATGATATCATAATTTCACCCACGTAGCATGTGCTAAAAAGTTGAGAGGGTTACGGCAAAAACTGGATGCACTTCGTGTACGAACTGGACAATCTCTTTCGAAGTGTCAGGGTTTTGGACTAAAACTCTTCTGTTACAAAAGGATTTCAATTTTTTAGACATATTTGAACTCAAGACTTTTTCTGCATTCAATATGCACCATTCAAAGCCACATCATCACTTTTCAAACCTTTTCTGACTTCATTTGCTATTTTTCATGCATTTCATGATTTATTTTGAGCTAAAATGACCCTGAGATTGAAAAGCACTGCAAATGAACTCTGAAATGGTTGAAAATTGGCATGGTGTCATAATTTCACCCACGTAGCATGTGCTAAAAAGTTGAGAGGGTTACGGCAAAAACTGGATGCACTTCGTGTACGAACTGGACATTCTCTTTCGAAGTGTCAGGGTTTTGGACTCAAACTCTTCTGTTACAAAAGGATTTCAATTTTTTAAACATATTTGAACTCAAGACTGTTTCTGCATTCCATATGCACCATTCAAAGCCACATCATCACTTTTCAAACAATTTCTGACTTCACTTGCTATTTTTCATGCATTTCATGATTTAGTTTGAGCTAAAAATGACCCTGAGATTGAAAAGCACTGCAAATGAACTCTGAAATGGTTGAAAATTGGCATGGTATCATAATTTCACCCACGTAGCATGTGCTAAAAAGTTGAGAGGGTTACGGCAAAAACTGGATGCACTTCG
Source organism: Elymus sibiricus (assembly GCA_039707655.1). Taxonomy (NCBI): domain Eukaryota; kingdom Viridiplantae; phylum Streptophyta; class Magnoliopsida; order Poales; family Poaceae; genus Elymus; species Elymus sibiricus. The sequence continues at coordinate 511,922,479 of CM077669.1, forward strand.
TGTACGAACTGGACAATCTCTTTCGAAGTGTAAGGGTTTTGGACAAAAACTCTTCTGTTACAAAAGGATTTCAATTTTTTAAACATATTTGAACTCAAGACTTTTTCTACATTCAATATGCACCATTCAAAGCCACATCATCACTTTTCAAACCTTTTCTGACTTCATTTGCTATTTTTCATGCATTTCATGATTTATTTTGAGCTAAAATGACCCTGAGATTGAAAAGCACTGCAAATGAACTCTGAAATGGTTGAAAATTGGCATGGTATCATAATTTCACCCACGTAGCATGTGCTAAAAAGTTGAGAGGGTTACGGCAAAAACTGGATGCACTTCATGTACGAACTAGACAATCTCTTTCGAAGTGTCATAGTTTTGGACTAAAACTCTTCTGTTACAAAAGGATTTCAATTTTTTAAACATATTTGAACTCAAGACTTTTTCTGCATTCAATATGCACCATTCAAAGCCACATCATCACTTTTCAAACCTTTTCTGACTTCATTTGCTATTTTTCATGCATTTCATGATTTATTTTGAGCTAAAATGACCCTGAGATTGAAAAGCACTGCATATGAACTCTAAAATGGTTGAAAATCGGCATGGTATCATAATTTCACCCACGTAGCATGTGCTAAAAAGTTGAGAGGGTTACGGCAAAAACTGGATGCACTTCGTGTACGAACTGGACAATCTCTTTCGAAGTGTCAGGGTTTTGGACTAAAACTCTTCTGTTACAAAAGGATTTCAATTTTTTAGACATATTTGAACTCAAGACTTTTTCTGCATTCAATATGCACCATTCAAAGCCACATCATCACTTTTCAAACCTTTTCTGACTTCATTTGCTATTTTTCATGCATTTCATGATTTATTTTGAGCTAAAATGACCCTGAGATTGAAAAGCACTGCAAATGAACTCTGAAATGGTTGAAAATTGGCATGGTATCATAATTTCACCCACGTAGCATGTGCTAAAAAGTTGAGAGGGTTACGGCAAAAACTGGATGCACTTCGTGTACGAACTGGACAATCTCTTTCGAAGTGTCAGGGTTTTGGACAAAAACTCTTCTGTTACAAAAGGATTTCAATTTTTTAAACATATTTGAACTCAAGACTTTTTCTGCATTCAATATGCACCATTCAAAGCCACATCATCACTTTTCAAACCTTTTCTGACTTCATTTGCTATTTTTCATGCATTTCATGATTTATTTTGAGCTAAAATGACCCTGAGATTGAAAAGCACTGCAAATGAACTCTGAAATGGTTGAAAATTGGCATGGTATCATAATTTCACCCACGTAGCATGTGCTAAAAAGTTGAGAGGGTTACGGGAAAAACTGGATGCACTTCGTGTACGAACTGGACAATCTCTTTCGAAGTGTCAGGGTTTTGGACAAAAACTCTTCTGTTACAAAAGGATTTCAATTTTTGAAACATAGTTGAACTCAAGACTTTTTCTGCATTCAATATGCACCATTCAAAGCCACATCATCACTTTTCAAACCTTTTCTGACTTCATTTGCTATTTTTCATGCATTTCATGATTTATTTTGAGCTAAAATGACCCTGAGATTGAAAAGCACTGCAAATGAACTCTGAAATGGTTGAAAATTGGCATGGTATCATAATTTCACCCACGTAGCATGTGCTAAAAAGTTGAGAGGGTTACGGCAAAAACTGGATGCACTTCGTGTACGAACTGGACAATCTCTTTCGAATTGTCAGGGTTTTGGACGAAAACTCTTCTGTTACAAAAGGATTTCAATTTTTTAAACATATTTGAACTCAAGACTTTTTCTGCATTCAATATGCACCATTCAAAGCCACATCATCACTTTTCAAACCTTTTCGGACTTCATTTGCTATTTTTCATGCATTTCATGATTTATTTTGAGCTAAAATGACCCTGAGATTGAAAAGCACTGCAAATGAACTCTGAAATGGTTGAAAATTGGCATGGTATCATAATTTCACCCACGTAGCATGTGCTAAAAAGTTGAGAGGGTTACGGCAAAAACTGGATGCACTTCGTGTACGAACTGGACAATCTCTTTCGAAGTGTCATAGTTTTGGACTAAAACTCTTCTGTTACAAAAGGATTTCAATTTTTTAAACATATTTGAACTCAAGACTTTTTCTGCATTCAATATGCACCATTCAAAGCCACATCATCACTTTTCAAACCTTTTCTGACTTCATTTGCTATTTTTCATGCATTTCATGATTTATTTTGAGCTAAAATGACCCTGAGATTGAAAAGCACTGCAAATGAACTCTGAAATGGTTGAAAATTGGCATGGTATCATAATTTCACCCACGTAGCATGTGCTAAAAAGTTGAGAGGGTTACGGCAAAAACTGGATGCACTTCGTGTACGAACTGGACAATCTCTTTCGAAGTGTCAGGGTTTTGGACAAAAACTCTTCTGTTACAAAAGGATTTCAATTTTTTAAACATATTTGAACTCAAGACTTTTTCTGCATTCAATATGCACCATTCAAAGCCACATCATCACTTTTCAAACCTTTTCTGACTTCATTTGCTATTTTTCATGCATTTCATGATTTATTTTGAGCTAAAATGACCCTGAGATTGAAAAGCACTGCAAATGAACTCTGAAATGGTTGAAAATTGGCATGGTATCATAATTTCACCCACGTAGCATGTGCTAAAAAGTTGAGAGGGTTACGGGAAAAACTGGATGCACTTCGTGTACGAACTGGACAATCTCTTTCGAAGTGTCAGGGTTTTGGACAAAAACTCTTCTGTTACAAAAGGATTTCAATTTTTGAAACATATTTGAACTCAAGACTTTTTCTGCATTCAATATGCACCATTCAAAGCCACATCATCACTTTTCAAACCTTTTCTGACTTCATTTGCTATTTTTCATGCATTTCATGATTTATTTTGAGCTAAAATGACCCTGAGATTGAAAAGCACTGCAAATGAACTCTGAAATGGTTGAAAATTGGCATGGTATCATAATTTCACCCACGTAGCATGTGCTAAAAAGTTGAGAGGGTTACGGCAAAAACTGGATGCACTTCGTGTACGAACTGGACAATCTCTTTCGAAGTGTCAGGGTTTTGGACTAAAACTCTTCTGTTACAAAAGGATTTCAATTTTTTAGACATATTTGAACTCAAGACTTTTTCTGCATTCAATATGCACCATTCAAAGCCACATCATCACTTTTCAAACCTTTTCTGACTTCATTTGCTATTTTTCATGCATTTCATGATTTATTTTGAGCTAAAATGACCCTGAGATTGAAAAGCACTGCAAATGAACTCTGAAATGGTTGAAAATTGGCATGGTGTCATAATTTCACCCACGTAGCATGTGCTAAAAAGTTGAGAGGGTTACGGCAAAAACTGGATGCACTTCGTGTACGAACTGGACATTCTCTTTCGAAGTGTCAGGGTTTTGGACTCAAACTCTTCTGTTACAAAAGGATTTCAATTTTTTAAACATATTTGAACTCAAGACTGTTTCTGCATTCCATATGCACCATTCAAAGCCACATCATCACTTTTCAAACAATTTCTGACTTCACTTGCTATTTTTCATGCATTTCATGATTTAGTTTGAGCTAAAAATGACCCTGAGATTGAAAAGCACTGCAAATGAACTCTGAAATGGTTGAAAATTGGCATGGTATCATAATTTCACCCACGTAGCATGTGCTAAAAAGTTGAGAGGGTTACGGCAAAAACTGGATGCACTTCGTGTACGAACTGGACAATCTCTTTCGAAGTGTAAGGGTTTTGGACAAAAACTCTTCTGTTACAAAAGGATTTCAATTTTTTAAACATATTTGAACTCAAGACTTTTTCTACATTCAATATGCACCATTCAAAGCCACATCATCACTTTTCAAACCTTTTCTGACTTCATTTGCTATTTTTCATGCATTTCATGATTTATTTTGAGCTAAAATGACCCTGAGATTGAAAAGCACTGCAAATGAACTCTGAAATGGTTGAAAATTGGCATGGTATCATAATTTCACCCACGTAGCATGTGCTAAAAAGTTGAGAGGGTTACGGCAAAAAATGGATGCACTTCGTGTACGAACTAGACAATCTCTTTCGAAGTGTCATAGTTTTGGACTAAAACTCTTCTGTTACAAAAGGATTTCAATTTTTTAAACATATTTGAACTCAAGACTTTTTCTGCATTCAATATGCACCATTCAAAGCCACATCATCACTTTTCAAACCTTTTCTGACTTCATTTGCTATTTTTCATGCATTTCATGATTTATTTTGAGCTAAAATGACCCTGAGATTGAAAAGCACTGCATATGAACTCTAAAATGGTTGAAAATCGGCATGGTATCATAATTTCACCCACGTAGCATGTGCTAAAAAGTTGAGAGGGTTACGGCAAAAACTGGATGCACTTCGTGTACGAACTGGACAATCTCTTTCGAAGTGTCAGGGTTTTGGACTAAAACTCTTCTGTTACAAAAGGATTTCAATTTTTTAGACATATTTGAACTCAAGACTTTTTCTGCATTCAATATGCACCATTCAAAGCCACATCATCACTTTTCAAACCTTTTCTGACTTCATTTGCTATTTTTCATGCATTTCATGATTTATTTTGAGCTAAAATGACCCTGAGATTGAAAAGCACTGCAAATGAACTCTGAAATGGTTGAAAATTGGCATGGTATCATAATTTCACCCACGTAGCATGTGCTAAAAAGTTGAGAGGGTTACGGCAAAAACTGGATGCACTTCGTGTACGAACTGGACAATCTCTTTCGAAGTGTCAGGGTTTTGGACAAAAACTCTTCTGTTACAAAAGGATTTCAATTTTTTAAACATATTTGAACTCAAGACTTTTTCTGCATTCAATATGCACCATTCAAAGCCACATCATCACTTTTCAAACCTTTTCTGAGTTCATTTGCTATTTTTCATGCATTTCATGATTTATTTTGAGCTAAAATGACCCTGAGATTGAAAAGCACTGCAAATGAACTCTGAAATGGTTGAAAATTGGCATGGTATCATAATTTCACCCACGTAGCATGTGCTAAAAAGTTGAGAGGGTTACGGGAAAAACTGGATGCACTTCGTGTACGAACTGGACAATCTCTTTCGAAGTGTCAGGGTTTTGGACAAAAACTCTTCTGTTACAAAAGGATTTCAATTTTTGAAACATATTTGAACTCAAGACTTTTTCTGCATTCAATATGCACCATTCAAAGCCACATCATCACTTTTCAAACCTTTTCTGACTTCATTTGCTATTTTTCATGCATTTCATGATTTATTTTGAGCTAAAATGACCCTGAGATTGAAAAGCACTGCAAATGAACTCTGAAATGGTTGAAAATTGGCATGGTATCATAATTTCACCCACGTAGCATGTGCTAAAAAGTTGAGAGGGTTACGGCAAAAACTGGATGCACTTCGTGTACGAACTGGACAATCTCTTTCGAATTGTCAGGGTTTTGGACGAAAACTCTTCTGTTACAAAAGGATTTCAATTTTTTAAACATATTTGAACTCAAGACTTTTTCTGCATTCAATATGCACCATTCAAAGCCACATCATCACTTTTCAAACCTTTTCGGACTTCATTTGCTATTTTTCATGCATTTCATGATTTATTTTGAGCTAAAATGACCCTGAGATTGAAAAGCACTGCAAATGAACTCTGAAATGGTTGAAAATTGGCATGGTATCATAATTTCACCCACGTAGCATGTGCTAAAAAGTTGAGAGGGTTACGGCAAAAACTGGATGCACTTCGTGTACGAACTGGACAATCTCTTTCGAAGTGTCATAGTTTTGGACTAAAACTCTTCTGTTACAAAAGGATTTCAATTTTTTAAACATATTTGAACTCAAGACTTTTTCTGCATTCAATATGCACCATTCAAAGCCACATCATCACTTTTCAAACCTTTTCTGACTTCATTTGCTATTTTTCATGCATTTCATGATTTATTTTGAGCTAAAATGACCCTGAGATTGAAAAGCACTGCAAATGAACTCTGAAATGGTTGAAAATTGGCATGGTATCATAATTTCACCCACGTAGCATGTGCTAAAAAGTTGAGAGGGTTACGGCAAAAACTGGATGCACTTCGTGTACGAACTGGACAATCTCTTTCAAGTGTCAGGGTTTTGGACAAAAACTCTTCTGTTACAAAAGGATTTCAGTTTTTTAAACATATTTGAACTCAAGACTTTTTCTGCATTCAATATGCACCATTCAAAGCCACATCATCACTTTTCAAACCTTTTCTGACTTCATTTGCTATTTTTCATGCATTTCATGATTTATTTTGAGCTAAAATGACCCTGAGATTGAAAAGCACTGCAAATGAACTCTGAAATGGTTGAAAATTGGCATGGTATCATAATTTCACCCACGTAGCATGTGCTAAAAAGTTGAGAGGGTTACGGGAAAAACTGGATGCACTTCGTGTACGAACTGGACAATCTCTTTCGAAGTGTCAGGGTTTTGGACAAAAACTCTTCTGTTACAAAAGGATTTCAATTTTTGAAACATATTTGAACTCAAGACTTTTTCTGCATTCAATATGCACCATTCAAAGCCACATCATCACTTTTCAAACCTTTTCTGACTTCATTTGCTATTTTTCATGCATTTCATGATTTATTTTGAGCTAAAATGACCCTGAGATTGAAAAGCACTGCAAATGAACTCTGAAATGGTTGAAAATTGGCATGGTATCATAATTTCACCCACGTAGCATGTGCTAAAAAGTTGAGAGGGTTACGGCAAAAACTGGATGCACTTCGTGTACGAACTGGACAATCTCTTTCGAATTGTCAGGGTTTTGGACGAAAACTCTTCTGTTACAAAAGGATTTCAATTTTTTAAACATATTTGAACTCAAGACTTTTTCTGCATTCAATATGCACCATTCAAAGCCACATCATCACTTTTCAAACCTTTTCGGACTTCATTTGCTATTTTTCATGCATTTCATGATTTATTTTGAGCTAAAATGACCCTGAGATTGAAAAGCACTGCAAATGAACTCTGAAATGGTTGAAAATTGGCATGGTATCATAATTTCACCCACGTAGCATGTGCTAAAAAGTTGAGAGGGTTACGGCAAAAACTGGATGCACTTCGTGTACGAACTGGACAATCTCTTTCGAAGTGTCATAGTTTTGGACTAAAACTCTTCTGTTACAAAAGGATTTCAATTTTTTAAACATATTTGAACTCAAGACTTTTTCTGCATTCAATATGCACCATTCAAAGCCACATCATCACTTTTCAAACCTTTTCTGACTTCATTTGCTATTTTTCATGCATTTCATGATTTATTTTGAGCTAAAATGACCCTGAGATTGAAAAGCACTGCAAATGAACTCTGAAATGGTTGAAAATTGGCATGGTATCATAATTTCACCCACGTAGCATGTGCTAAAAAGTTGAGAGGGTTACGGCAAAAACTGGATGCACTTCGTGTACGAACTGGACAATCTCTTTCGAAGTGTCAGGGTTTTGGACAAAAACTCTTCTGTTACAAAAGGATTTCAATTTTTTAAACATATTTGAACTCAAGACTTTTTCTGCATTCAATATGCACCATTCAAAGCCACATCATCACTTTTCAAACCTTTTCTGACTTCATTTGCTATTTTTCATGCATTTCATGATTTATTTTGAGCTAAAATGACCCTGAGATTGAAAAGCACTGCAAATGAACTCTGAAATGGTTGAAAATTGGCATGATATCATAATTTCACCCACGTAGCATGTGCTAAAAAGTTGAGAGGGTTACGGCAAAAACTGGATGCACTTCGTGTACGAACTGGACAATCTCTTTCGAAGTGTCAGGGTTTTGGACTAAAACTCTTCTGTTACAAAGGATTTCAATTTTTTAGACATATTTGAACTCAAGACTTTTTCTGCATTCAATATGCACCATTCAAAGCCACATCATCACTTTTCAAACCTTTTCTGACTTCATTTGCTATTTTTCATGCATTTCATGATTTATTTTGAGCTAAAATGACCCTGAGATTGAAAAGCACTGCAAATGAACTCTGAAATGGTTGAAAATTGGCATGGTATCATAATTTCACCCACGTAGCATGTGCTAAAAAGTTGAGAGGGTTACGGCAAAAACTGGATGCACTTCGTGTACGAACTGGACAATCTCTTTCGAAGTGTCAGGGTTTTGGACAAAAACTCTTCTGTTACAAAAGGATTTCAATTTTTTAAACATATTTGAACTCAAGACTTTTTCTGCATTCAATATGCACCATTCAAAGCCACATCATCACTTTTCAAACCTTTTCTGACTTCATTTGCTATTTTTCATGCATTTCATGATTTATTTTGAGCTAAAATGACCCTGAGATTGAAAAGCACTGCAAATGAACTCTGAAATGGTTGAAAATTGGCATGGTATCATAATTTCACCCACGTAGCATGTGCTAAAAAGTTGAGAGGGTTACGGCAAAAACTGGATGCACTTCGTGTACGAACTGGACAATCTCTTTCGAAGTGTCAGGGTTTTGGACAAAAACTCTTCTGTTACAAAAGGATTTCAATTTTTTAAACATATTTGAACTCAAGACTTTTTCTGCATTCAATATGCACCATTCAAAGCCACATCATCACTTTTCAAACCTTTTCTGACTTCATTTGCTATTTTTCATGCATTTCATGATTTATTTTGAGCTAAAATGACCCTGAGATTGAAAAGCACTGCAAATGAACTCTGAAATGGTTGAAAATTGGCATGATATCATAATTTCACCCACGTAGCATGTGCTAAAAAGTTGAGAGGGTTACGGCAAAAACTGGATGCACTTCGTGTACGAACTGGACAATCTCTTTCGAAGTGTCAGGGTTTTGGACTAAAACTCTTCTGTTACAAAGGATTTCAATTTTTTAGACATATTTGAACTCAAGACTTTTTCTGCATTCAATATGCACCATTCAAAGCCACATCATCACTTTTCAAACCTTTTCTGACTTCATTTGCTATTTTTCATGCATTTCATGATTTATTTTGAGCTAAAATGACCCTGAGATTGAAAAGCACTGCAAATGAACTCTGAAATGGTTGAAAATTGGCATGGTATCATAATTTCACCCACGTAGCATGTGCTAAAAAGTTGAGAGGGTTACGGCAAAAACTGGATGCACTTCGTGTACGAACTGGACAATCTCTTTCGAAGTGTCAGGGTTTTGGACAAAAACTCTTCTGTTACAAAAGGATTTCAATTTTTTAAACATATTTGAACTCAAGACTTTTTCTGCATTCAATATGCACCATTCAAAGCCACATCATCACTTTTCAAACCTTTTCTGACTTCATTTGCTATTTTTCATGCATTTCATGATTTATTTTGAGCTAAAATGACCCTGAGATTGAAAAGCACTGCAAATGAACTCTGAAATGGTTGAAAATTGGCATGGTATCATAATTTCACCCACGTAGCATGTGCTAAAAAGTTGAGAGGGTTACGGGAAAAACTGGATGCACTTCGTGTACGAACTGGACAATCTCTTTCGAAGTGTCAGGGTTTTGGACAAAAACTCTTCTGTTACAAAAGGATTTCAATTTTTGAAACATATTTGAACTCAAGACTTTTTCTGCATTCAATATGCACCATTCAAAGCCACATCATCACTTTTCAAACCTTTTCTGACTTCATTTGCTATTTTTCATGCATTTCATGATTTATTTTGAGCTAAAATGACCCTGAGATTGAAAAGCACTGCATATGAACTCTAAAATGGTTGAAAATCGGCATGGTATCATAATTTCACCCACGTAGCATGTGCTAAAAAGTTGAGAGGGTTACGGCAAAAACTGGATGCACTTCGTGTACGAACTGGACAATCTCTTTCGAAGTGTCAGGGTTTTGGACGAAAACTCTTCTGTTACAAAAGGATTTCAATTTTTGAAACATATTTGAACTCAAGCCTTTTTCTGCATTCAATATGCACCATTCAAAGCCACATCATCACTTTTCAAACCTTTTCTGACTTCATTTGCCATTTTTCATGCATTTCATGATTTATTTTGAGCTAAAATGACCCTGAGATTGAAAAGCACTGCAAATGAACTCTGAAATGGTTGAAAATTGGCATGGTATCATAATTTCACCCACGTAGCATGTGCTAAAAAGTTGAGAGGGTTACGGCAAAAACTGGATGCACTTCGTGTACGAACTGGACAATCTCTTTCGAATTGTCAGGGTTTTGGACGAAAACTCTTCTGTTACAAAAGGATTTCAATTTTTTAAACATATTTGAACTCAAGACTTTTTCTGCATTCAATATGCACCATTCAAAGCCACATCATCACTTTTCAAACCTTTTCTGACTTCATTTGCTATTTTTCATGCATTTCATGATTTATTTTGAGCTAAAATGACCCTGAGATTGAAAAGCACTGCAAATGAACTCTGAAATGGTTGAAAATTGGCATGGTATCATAATTTCACCCATGTAGCATGTGCTAAAAAGTTGAGAGGGTTACGGCAAAAACTGGATGCACTTCGTGTACGAACTGGACAATCTCTTTCGAAGTGTCTGGGTTTTGGACAAAAACTCTTCTGTTACAAAAGGATTTCAATTTTTGAAACATATTTGAACTCAAGACTTTTTCTGCATTCAATATGCACCATTCAAAGCCACATCATCACTTTTCAAACCTTTTCTGACTTCATTTGCTATTTTTCATGCATTTCATGATTTATTTTGAGCTAAAATGACCCTGAGATTGAAAAGCACTGCAAATGAACTCTGAAATGGTTGAAAATTGGCATGGTGTCATAATTTCACCCACGTAGCATGTGCTAAAAAGTTGAGAGGGTTACGGCAAAAACTGGATGCACTTCGTGTACGAACTGGACAATCTCTTTCGAATTGTCAGGGTTTTGGACGAAAACTCTTCTGTTACAAAAGGATTTCAATTTTTTAAACATATTTGAACTCAAGACTTTTTATGCATTCAATATGCACCATTCAAAGCCACATCATCACTTTTCAAACCTTTTCTGACTTCATTTGCTATTTTTCATGCATTTCATGATTTATTTTGAGCTAAAATGACCCTGAGATTGAAAAGCACTGCAAATGAACTCTGAAATAGTTGAAAATTGGCATGGTATCATAATTTCACCCACGTAGCATGTGCTAAAAAGTTGAGAGGGTTACGGCAAAAACTGGATGCACTTCGTGTACGAACTGGACAATCTCTTTCGAAGTGTCATCGTTTTGGACTAAAACTCTTCTGTTACAAAAGGATTTCAATTTTTTAAACATATTTGAACTCAAGACTTTTTCTGCATTCAATATGCACCATTCAAAGCCACATCATCACTTTTCAAACCTTTTCTGACTTCATTTGCTATTTTTCATGCATTTCATGATTTATTTTGAGCTAAAATGACCCTGAGATTGAAAAGCACTGCAAATGAACTCTGAAATGGTTGAAAATTGGCATGGTATCATAATTTCACCCATGTAGCATGTGCTAAAAAGTTGAGAGGGTTACGGCAAAAACTGGATGCACTTCGTGTACGAACTGGACAATCTCTTTCGAAGTGTCAGGGTTTTGGACAAAAACTCTTCTGTTACAAAAGGATTTCAATTTTTGAAACATATTTGAACTCAAGACTTTTTCTGCATTCAATATGCACCATTCAAAGCCACATCATCACTTTTCAAACCTTTTCTGACTTCATTTGCTATTTTTCATGCATTTCATGATTTATTTTGAGCTAAAATGACCCTGAGATTGAAAAGCACTGCATATGAACTCTAAAATGGTTGAAAATCGGCATGGTATCATAATTTCACCCACGTAGCATGTGCTAAAAAGTTGAGAGGGTTACGGCAAAAACTGGATGCACTTCGTGTACGAACTGGACAATCTCTTTCGAAGTGTCAGGGTTTTGGACGAAAACTCTTCTGTTACAAAAGGATTTCAATTTTTGAAACATATTTGAACTCAAGCCTTTTTCTGCATTCAATATGCACCATTCAAAGCCACATCATCACTTTTCAAACCTTTTCTGACTTCATTTGCTATTTTTCATGCATTTCATGATTTATTTTGAGCTAAAATGACCCTGAGATTGAAAAGCACTGCAAATGAACTCTGAAATGGTTGAAAATTGGCATGGTATCATAATTTCACCCATGTAGCATATGCTAAAAAGTTGAGAGGGTTACGGCAAAAACTGGATGCACTTCGTGTACGAACTGGACAATCTCTTTCGAAGTGTCAGGGTTTTGGACAAAAACTCTTCTGTTACAAAAGGATTTCAATTTTTGAAACATATTTGAACTCAAGACTTTTTCTGCATTCAATATGCACCATTCAAAGCCACATCATCACTTTTCAAACCTTTTCTAACTTCATTTGCTATTTTTCATGCATTTCATGATTTATTTTGAGCTAAAATGACCCTGAGATTGAAAAGCACTGCATATGAACTCTAAAATGGTTGAAAATCGGCATGGTATCATAATTTCACCCACGTAGCATGTGCTAAAAAGTTGAGAGGGTTACGGCAAAAACTGGATGCACTTCGTGTACGAACTGGACAATCTCTTTCGAAGTGTCAGGGTTTTGGACGAAAACTCTTCTGTTACAAAAGGATTTCAATTTTTGAAACATATTTGAACTCAAGCCTTTTTCTGCATTCAATATGCACCATTCAAAGCCACATCATCACTTTTCAAACCTTTTCTGACTTCATTTGCCATTTTTCATGCATTTCATGATTTATTTTGAGCTAAAATGACCCTGAGATTGAAAAGCACTGCAAATGAACTCTGAAATGGTTGAAAATTGGCATGGTATCATAATTTCACCCACGTAGCATGTGCTAAAAAGTTGAGAGGGTTACGGCAAAAACTGGATGCACTTCGTGTACGAACTGGACAATCTCTTTCGAATTGTCAGGGTTTTGGACGAAAACTCTTCTGTTACAAAAGGATTTCAATTTTTTAAACATATTTGAACTCAAGACTTTTTCTGCATTCAATATGCACCATTCAAAGCCACATCATCACTTTTCAAACCTTTTCTGACTTCATTTGCTATTTTTCATGCATTTCATGATTTATTTTGAGCTAAAATGACCCTGAGATTGAAAAGCACTGCAAATGAACTCTGAAATGGTTGAAAATTGGCATGGTATCATAATTTCACCCATGTAGCATGTGCTAAAAAGTTGAGAGGGTTACGGCAAAAACTGGATGCACTTCGTGTACGAACTGGACAATCTCTTTCGAAGTGTCAGGGTTTTGGACAAAAACTCTTCTGTTACAAAAGGATTTCAATTTTTGAAACATATTTGAACTCAAGACTTTTTCTGCATTCAATATGCACCATTCAAAGCCACATCATCACTTTTCAAACCTTTTCTGACTTCATTTGCTATTTTTCATGCATTTCATGATTTATTTTGATCTAAAATGACCCTGAGATTGAAAAGCACTGCAAATGAACTCTGAAATGGTTGAAAATTGGCATGGTGTCATAATTTCACCCACGTAGCATGTGCTAAAAAGTTGAGAGGGTTACGGCAAAAACTGGATGCACTTCGTGTACGAACTGGACAATCTCTTTCGAAGTGTCATAGTTTTGGACTAAAACTCTTCTGTTACAAAAGGATTTCAATTTTTTAAACATATTTGAACTCAAGACTGTTTCTGCATTCCTTATGCACCATTCAAAGCCACATCATCACTTTTCAAACCATTTCTGACTTCACTTGCTATTTTTCATGCATTTCATGATATCATAATTGGCATGGTATCATAATTTCACCCACGTAGCATGTGCTAAAAAGTTGAGAGGGTTACGGCAAAAACTGGATGCACTTCGTGTACGAACTGGACAATCTCTTTCGAAGTGTAAGGGTTTTGGACAAAAACTCTTCTGTTACAAAAGGATTTCAATTTTTTAAACATATTTGAACTCAAGACTTTTTCTGCATTCAATATGCACCATTCAAAGCCACATCATCACTTTTCAAACCTTTTCTGACTTCATTTGCTATTTTTCATGCATTTCATGATTTATTTTGAGCTAAAATGACCCTGAGATTGAAAAGCACTGCAAATGAACTCTGAAATGGTTGAAAATTGGCATGGTATCATAATTTCACCCACGTAACATGTGCTAAAAAGTTGAGAGGGTTACGGCAAAAACTGGATGCACTTCGTGTACGAACTGGACAATCTCTTTCGAAGTGTCATAGTTTTGGACTAAAACTCTTCTGTTACAAAAGGATTTCAATTTTTTAAACATATTTGAACTCAAGACTTTTTCTGCATTCAATATGCACCATTCAAAGCCACATCATCACTTTTCAAACCTTTTCTGACTTCATTTGCCATTTTTCATGCATTTCATGATTTATTTTGAGCTAAAATGACCCTGAGATTGAAAAGCACTGCAAATGAACTCTGAAATGGTTGAAAATTGGCATGGTATCATAATTTCACCCACGTAGCATGTGCTAAAAAGTTGAGAGGGTTATAGCAAAAACTGGATGCACTTCGTGTACGAACTGGACAATCTCTTTCGAATTGTCAGGGTTTTGGACGAAAACTCTTCTGTTACAAAAGGATTTCAATTTTTTAAACATATTTGAACTCAAGACTTTTTCTGCATTCAATATGCACCATTCAAAGCCACATCATCACTTTTCAAACCTTTTCTGACTTCATTTGCTATTTTTCATGCATTTCATGATTTATTTTGAGCTAAAATGACCCTGAGATTGAAAAGCACTGCAAATGAACTCTGAAATGGTTGAAAATTGGCATGGTATCATAATTTCACCCACGTAGCATGTGCTAAAAAGTTGAGACGGTTACGGCAAAAACTGGATGCACTTCGTGTACGAACTGGACAATCTCTTTGGAAGTGTCATAGTTTTGGACTAAAACTCTTCTGTTACAAAAGGATTTCAATTTTTTAAACATATTTGAACTCAAGACTTTTTCTGCATTCAATATGCACCATTCAAAGCCACATCATCACTTTTCAAACCTTTTCTGACTTTATTTGCTATTTTTCATGCATTTCATGATTTATTTTGAGCTAAAATGACCCTGAGATTGAAAAGCACTGCAAATGAACTCTGAAATGGTTGAAAATTGGCATGGTATCATAATTTCACCCACGTAGCATGTGCTAAAAAGTTGAGAGGGTTACGGCAAAAACTGGATGCACTTCGTGTACGAACTGGACAATCTCTTTCGAAGTGTCATAGTTTTGGACTAAAACTCTTCTGTTACAAAAGGATTTCAATTTTTTAAACATATTTGAACTCAAGACTTTTTCTGCATTCAATATGCACCATTCAAAGCCACATCATCACTTTTCAAACCTTTTCTGACTTCATTTGCTATTTTTCATGCATTTCATGATTTATTTTGAGCTAAAATGACCCTGAGATTGAAAAGCACTGCAAATGAACTGTGAAATGGTTGAAAATTGGCATGGTATCATAATTTCACCCACGTAGCATGTGCTAAAAAGTTGAGAGGGTTACGGCAAAAACTGGATGCACTTCGTGTACGAACTGGACAATCTCTTTCGAATTGTCAGGGTTTTGGACGAAAACTCTTCTGTTACAAAAGGATTTCAATTTTTTAAACATATTTGAACTCAAGACTTTTTATGCATTCAATATGCACCATTCAAAGCCACATCATCACTTTTCAAACCTTTTCTGACTTCATTTGCTATTTTTCATGCATTTCATGATTTATTTTGAGCTAAAATGACCCTGAGATTGAAAAGCACTGCAAATGAACTCTGAAATAGTTGAAAATTGGCATGGTATCATAATTTCACCCACGTAGCATGTGCTAAAAAGTTGAGAGGGTTACGGCAAAAACTGGATGCACTTCGTGTACGAACTGGACAATCTCTTTCGAAGTGTCATCGTTTTGGACTAAAACTCTTCTGTTACAAAAGGATTTCAATTTTTTAAACATATTTGAACTCAAGACTTTTTCTGCATTCAATATGCACCATTCAAAGCCACATCATCACTTTTCAAACCTTTTCTGACTTCATTTGCTATTTTTCATGCATTTCATGATTTATTTTGAGCTAAAATGACCCTGAGATTGAAAAGCACTGCAAATGAACTCTGAAATGGTTGAAAATTGGCATGGTATCATAATTTCACCCATGTAGCATGTGCTAAAAAGTTGAGAGGGTTACGGCAAAAACTGGATGCACTTCGTGTACGAACTGGACAATCTCTTTCGAAGTGTCAGGGTTTTGGACAAAAACTCTTCTGTTACAAAAGGATTTCAATTTTTGAAACATATTTGAACTCAAGACTTTTTCTGCATTCAATATGCACCATTCAAAGCCACATCATCACTTTTCAAACCTTTTCTGACTTCATTTGCTATTTTTCATGCATTTCATGATTTATTTTGAGCTAAAATGACCCTGAGATTGAAAAGCACTGCAAATGAACTCTGAAATGGTTGAAAATTGGCATGGTGTCATAATTTCACCCACGTAGCATGTGCTAAAAAGTTGAGAGGGTTACGGCAAAAACTGGATGCACTTCGTGTACGAACTGGACAATCTCTTTCGAAGTGTCATAGTTTTGGACTAAAACTCTTCTGTTACAAAAGGATTTCAATTTTTTAAACATATTTGAACTCAAGACTGTTTCTGCATTCCATATGCACCATTCAAAGCCACATCATCACTTTTCAAACCATTTCTGACTTCACTTGCTATTTTTCATGCATTTCATGATATCATAATTGGCATGGTATCATAATTTCACCCACGTAGCATGTGCTAAAAAGTTGAGAGGGTTATAGCAAAAACTGGATGCACTTCGTGTACGAACTGGACAATCTCTTTCGAAGTGTCAGGGTTTTGGACGAAAACTCTTCTGTTACAAAAGGATTTCAATTTTTTAAACATATTTGAACTCAAGACTTTTTCTGCATTCAATATGCACCATTCAAAGCCACATCATCACTTTTCAAACCTTTTCTGACTTCATTTGCTATTTTTCATGCATTTCATGATTTATTTTGAGCTAAAATGACCCTGAGATTGAAAAGCACTGCAAATGAACTCTGAAATGGTTGAAAATTGGCATGGTATCATAATTTCACCCACGTAGCATGTGCTAAAAAGTTGAGACGGTTACGGCAAAAACTGGATGCACTTCGTGTACGAACTGGACAATCTCTTTGGAAGTGTCATAGTTTTGGACTAAAACTCTTCTGTTACAAAAGGATTTCAATTTTTTAAACATATTTGAACTCAAGACTTTTTCTGCATTCAATATGCACCATTCAAAGCCACATCATCACTTTTCAAACCTTTTCTGACTTCATTTGCTATTTTTCATGCATTTCATGATTTATTTTGAGCTAAAATGACCCTGAGATTGAAAAGCACTGCAAATGAACTCTGAAATGGTTGAAAATTGGCATGGTATCATAATTTCACCCACGTAGCATGTGCTAAAAAGTTGAGAGGGTTACGGAAAAAACTGGATGCACTTCGTGTACGAACTGGACAATCTCTTTCGAAGTGTCAGGGTTTTGGACTAAAACTCTTCTGTTACAAAAGGATTTCAATTTTTTAAACATATTTGAACTCAAGACTTTTTCTGCATTCAATATGCACCATTCAAAGCCACATCATCACTTTTCAAACCTTTTCTGACTTCATTTGCCATTTTTCATGCATTTCATGATTTATTTTGAGCTAAAATGACCCTGAGATTGAAAAGCACTGCAAATGAACTCTGAAATGGTTGAAAATTGGCATGGTATCATAATTTCACCCACGTAGCATGTGCTAAAAAGTTGAGAGGGTTATAGCAAAAACTGGATGCACTTCGTGTACGAACTGGACAATCTCTTTCGAATTGTCAGGGTTTTGGACGAAAACTCTTCTGTTACAAAAGGATTTCAATTTTTTAAACATATTTGAACTCAAGACTTTTTCTGCATTCAATATGCACCATTCAAAGCCACATCATCACTTTTCAAACCTTTTCTGACTTCATTTGCTATTTTTCATGCATTTCATGATTTATTTTGAGCTAAAATGACCCTGAGATTGAAAAGCACTGCAAATGAACTCTGAAATGGTTGAAAATTGGCATGGTATCATAATTTCACCCACGTAGCATGTGCTAAAAAGTTGAGACGGTTACGGCAAAAACTGGATGCACTTCGTGTACGAACTGGACAATCTCTTTGGAAGTGTCATAGTTTTGGACTAAAACTCTTCTGTTACAAAAGGATTTCAATTTTTTAAACATATTTGAACTCAAGACTTTTTCTGCATTCAATATGCACCATTCAAAGCCACATCATCACTTTTCAAACCTTTTCTGACTTCATTTGCTATTTTTCATGCATTTCATGATTTATTTTGAGCTAAAATGACCCTGAGATTGAAAAGCACTGCAAATGAACTCTGAAATGGTTGAAAATTGGCATGGTATCATAATTTCACCCACGTAGCATGTGCTAAAAAGTTGAGAGGGTTACGGAAAAAACTGGATGCACTTCGTGTACGAACTGGACAATCTCTTTCGAAGTGTCAGGGTTTTGGACTAAAACTCTTCTGTTACAAAAGGATTTCAATTTTTTAAACATATTTGAACTCAAGACTTTTTCTGCATTCAATATGCACCATTCAAAGCCACATCATCACTTTTCAAACCTTTTCTGACTTCATTTGCCATTTTTCATGCATTTCATGATTTATTTTGAGCTAAAATGACCCTGAGATTGAAAAGCACTGCAAATGAACTGTGAAATGGTTGAAAATTGGCATGGTATCATAATTTCACCCACGTAGCATGTGCTAAAAAGTTGAGAGGGTTATAGCAAAAACTGGATGCACTTCGTGTACGAACTGGACAATCTCTTTCGAATTGTCAGGGTTTTGGACGAAAACTCTTCTGTTACAAAAGGATTTCAATTTTTTAAACATATTTGAACTCAAGACTTTTTATGCATTCAATATGCACCATTCAAAGCCACATCATCACTTTTCAAACCTTTTCTGACTTCATTTGCTATTTTTCATGCATTTCATGATTTATTTTGAGCTAAAATGACCCTGAGATTGAAAAGCACTGCAAATGAACTCTGAAATAGTTGAAAATTGGCATGGTATCATAATTTCACCCACGTAGCATGTGCTAAAAAGTTGAGAGGGTTACGGCAAAAACTGGATGCACTTCGTGTACGAACTGGACAATCTCTTTCGAAGTGTCATCGTTTTGGACTAAAACTCTTCTGTTACAAAAGGATTTCAATTTTTTAAACATATTTGAACTCAAGACTTTTTCTGCATTCAATATGCACCATTCAAAGCCACATCATCACTTTTCAAACCTTTTCTGACTTCATTTGCTATTTTTCATGCATTTCATGATTTATTTTGAGCTAAAATGACCCTGAGATTGAAAAGCACTGCAAATGAACTCTGAAATGGTTGAAAATTGGCATGGTATCATAATTTCACCCACGTAGCATGTGCTAAAAAGTTGAGAGGGTTACGCAAAAACTGGATGCACTTCGTGTACGAACTGGACAATCTCTTTCGAAGTGTCAGGGTTTTGGACAAAAACTCTGCTGTTACAAAAGGATTTCAATTTTTGAAACATATTTGAACTCAAGACTTTTTCTGCATTCAATATGCACCATTCAAAGCCACATCATCACTTTTCAAACCTTTTCTGACTTCATTTGCTATTTTTCATGCATTTCATGATTTATTTTGAGCTAAAATGACCCTGAGATTGAAAAGCACTGCAAATGAACTCTGAAATGGTTGAAAATTGGCATGGTATCATAATTTCACCCATGTAGCATGTGCTAAAAAGTTGAGAGGGTTACGGCAAAAACTGGATGCACTTCGTGTACGAACTGGACAATCTCTTTCGAAGTGTCAGGGTTTTGGACAAAAACTCTGCTGTTACAAAAGGATTTCAATTTTTGAAACATATTTGAACTCAAGACTTTTTCTGCATTCAATATGCACCATTCAAAGCCACATCATCACTTTTCAAACCTTTTCTGACTTCATTTGCTATTTTTCATGCATTTCATGATTTATTTTGAGCTAAAATGACCCTGAGATTGAAAAGCACTGCAAATGAACTCTGAAATGGTTGAAAATTGGCATGGTGTCATAATTTCACCCACGTAGCATGTGCAAAAAAGTTGAGAGGGTTACGGCAAAAACTGGATGCACTTCGTGTACGAACTGGACAATCTCTTTCGAAGTGTCATAGTTTTGGACTAAAACTCTTCTGTTACAAAAGGATTTCAATTTTTTAAACATATTTGAACTCAAGACTGTTTCTGCATTCCATATGCACCATTCAAAGCCACATCATCACTTTTCAAACCATTTCTGACTTCACTTGCTATTTTTCATGCATTTCATGATATCATAATTGGCATGGTATCATAATTTCACCCACGTAGCATGTGCTAAAAAGTTGAGAGGGTTACGGCAAAAACTGGATGCACTTCGTGTACGAACTGGACAATCTCTTTCGAAGTGTAAGGGTTTTGGACAAAAACTCTTCTGTTACAAAAGGATTTCAATTTTTTAAACATATTTGAACTCAAGACTTTTTCTGCATTCAATATGCACCATTCAAAGCCACATCATCACTTTTCAAACCTTTTCTGACTTCATTTGCTATTTTTCATGCATTTCATGATTTATTTTGAGCTAAAATGACCCTGAGATTGAAAAGCACTGCAAATGAACTCTGAAATGGTTGAAAATTGGCATGGTATCATAATTTCACCCACGTAACATGTGCTAAAAAGTTGAGAGGGTTACGGCAAAAACTGGATGCACTTCGTGTACGAACTGGACAATCTCTTTCGAAGTGTCATAGTTTTGGACTAAAACTCTTCTGTTACAAAAGGATTTCAATTTTTTAAACATATTTGAACTCAAGACTTTTTCTGCATTCAATATGCACCATTCAAAGCCACATCATCACTTTTCAAACCTTTTCTGACTTCATTTGCTATTTTTCATGCATTTCATGATTTATTTTGAGCTAAAATGACCCTGAGATTGAAAAGCACTGCAAATGAACTCTGAAATGGTTGAAAATTGGCATGGTATGATAATTTCACCCACGTAGCTTGTGCTAAAAAGTTGAGAGGGTTACGGAAAAAACTGGATGCACTTCGTGTACGAACTGGACAATCTCTTTCGAAGTGTCAGGGTTTTGGACTAAAACTCTTCTGTTACAAAAGGATTTCAATTTTTTAAACATATTTGAACTCAAGACTTTTTCTGCATTCAATATGCACCATTCAAAGCCACATCATCACTTTTCAAACCTTTTCTGACTTCATTTGCCATTTTTCATGCATTTCATGATTTATTTTGAGCTAAAATGACCCTGAGATTGAAAAGCACTGCAAATGAACTCTGAAATGGTTGAAAATTGGCATGGTATCATAATTTCACCCACGTAGCATGTGCTAAAAAGTTGAGAGGGTTATAGCAAAAACTGGATGCACTTCGTGTACGAACTGGACAATCTCTTTCGAATTGTCAGGGTTTTGGACGAAAACTCTTCTGTTACAAAAGGATTTCAATTTTTTAAACATATTTGAACTCAAGACTTTTTCTGCATTCAATATGCACCATTCAAAGCCACATCATCACTTTTCAAACCTTTTCTGACTTCATTTGCTATTTTTCATGCATTTCATGATTTATTTTGAGCTAAAATGACCCTGAGATTGAAAAGCACTGCAAATGAACTCTGAAATGGTTGAAAATTGGCATGGTATCATAATTTCACCCACGTAGCATGTGCTAAAAAGTTGAGACGGTTACGGCAAAAACTGGATGCACTTCGTGTACGAACTGGACAATCTCTTTGGAAGTGTCATAGTTTTGGACTAAAACTCTTCTGTTACAAAAGGATTTCAATTTTTTAAACATATTTGAACTCAAGACTTTTTCTGCATTCAATATGCACCATTCAAAGCCACATCATCACTTTTCAAACCTTTTCTGACTTCATTTGCTATTTTTCATGCATTTCATGATTTATTTTGAGCTAAAATGACCCTGAGATTGAAAAGCACTGCAAATGAACTCTGAAATGGTTGAAAATTGGCATGGTATCATAATTTCACCCACGTAGCATGTGCTAAAAAGTTGAGAGGGTTACGGCAAAAACTGGATGCACTTCGTGTACGAACTGGACAATCTCTTTCGAAGTGTCATAGTTTTGGACTAAAACTCTTCTGTTACAAAAGGATTTCAATTTTTTAAACATATTTGAACTCAAGACTTTTTCTGCATTCAATATGCACCATTCAAAGCCACATCATCACTTTTCAAACCTTTTCTGACTTCATTTGCTATTTTTCATGCATTTCATGATTTATTTTGAGCTAAAATGACCCTGAGATTGAAAAGCACTGCAAATGAACTGTGAAATGGTTGAAAATTGGCATGGTATCATAATTTCACCCACGTAGCATGTGCTAAAAAGTTGAGAGGGTTACGGCAAAAACTGGATGCACTTCGTGTACGAACTGGACAATCTCTTTCGAATTGTCAGGGTTTTGGACGAAAACTCTTCTGTTACAAAAGGATTTCAATTTTTTAAACATATTTGAACTCAAGACTTTTTATGCATTCAATATGCACCATTCAAAGCCACATCATCACTTTTCAAACCTTTTCTGACTTCATTTGCTATTTTTCATGCATTTCATGATTTATTTTGAGCTAAAATGACCCTGAGATTGAAAAGCACTGCAAATGAACTCTGAAATAGTTGAAAATTGGCATGGTATCATAATTTCACCCACGTAGCATGTGCTAAAAAGTTGAGAGGGTTACGGCAAAAACTGGATGCACTTCGTGTACGAACTGGACAATCTCTTTCGAAGTGTCATCGTTTTGGACTAAAACTCTTCTGTTACAAAAGGATTTCAATTTTTTAAACATATTTGAACTCAAGACTTTTTCTGCATTCAATATGCACCATTCAAAGCCACATCATCACTTTTCAAACCTTTTCTGACTTTATTTGCTATTTTTCATGCATTTCATGATTTATTTTGAGCTAAAATGACCCTGAGATTGAAAAGCACTGCAAATGAACTCTGAAATGGTTGAAAATTGGCATGGTATCATAATTTCACCCACGTAGCATGTGCTAAAAAGTTGAGAGGGTTACGCAAAAACTGGATGCACTTCGTGTACGAACTGGACAATCTCTTTCGAAGTGTCAGGGTTTTGGACAAAAACTCTGCTGTTACAAAAGGATTTCAATTTTTGAAACATATTTGAACTCAAGACTTTTTCTGCATTCAATATGCACCATTCAAAGCCACATCATCACTTTTCAAACCTTTTCTGACTTCATTTGCTATTTTTCATGCATTTCATGATTTATTTTGAGCTAAAATGACCCTGAGATTGAAAAGCACTGCAAATGAACTCTGAAATGGTTGAAAATTGGCATGGTATCATAATTTCACCCACGTAGCATGTGCTAAAAAGTTGAGAGGGTTACGGAAAAACTGGATGCACTTCGTGTACGAACTGGACAATCTCTTTCGAAGTGTCATAGTTTTGGACTAAAACTCTTCTGTTACAAAAGGATTTCAATTTTTTAAACATATTTGAACTCAAGACTTTTTCTGCATTCAATATGCACCATTCAAAGCCACATCATCACTTTTCAAACCTTTTCTGACTTCATTTGCTATTTTTCATGCATTTCATGATTTATTTTGAGCTAAAATGACCCTGAGATTGAAAAGCACTGCAAATGAACTCTGAAATGGTTGAAAATTGGCATGATATCATAATTTCACCCACGTAGCATGTGCTAAAAAGTTGAGAGGGTTACGGCAAAAACTGGATGCACTTCGTGTACGAAATGGACAATCTCTTTCGAAGTGTCAGGGTTTTGGACTAAAACTCTTCTGTTACAAAAGGATTTCAATTTTTTAGACATATTTGAACTCAAGACTTTTTCTGCATTCAATATGCACCATTCAAAGCCACATCATCACTTTTCAAACCTTTTCTGACTTCATTTGCTATTTTTCATGCATTTCATGATTTATTTTGAGCTAAAATGACCCTGAGATTGAAAAGCACTGCAAAT
The DNA here is from genome assembly GCA_039707655.1 of Elymus sibiricus. NCBI lineage: Eukaryota > Viridiplantae > Streptophyta > Magnoliopsida > Poales > Poaceae > Elymus > Elymus sibiricus. Next base: position 511,946,676 of record CM077669.1, read on the forward strand.
GAACTCTGAAATGGTTGAAAATTGGCATGGTGTCATAATTTCACCCACGTAGCATGTGCTAAAAAGTTGAGAGGGTTACGGCAAAAACTGGATGCACTTCGTGTACGAACTGGACATTCTCTTTCGAAGTGTCAGGGTTTTGGACTCAAACTCTTCTGTTACAAAAGGATTTCAATTTTTTAAACATATTTGAACTCAAGACTGTTTCTGCATTCCATATGCACCATTCAAAGCCACATCATCACTTTTCAAACCATTTCTGACTTCACTTGCTATTTTTCATGCATTTCATGATTTAGTTTGAGCTAAAAATGACCCTGAGATTGAAAAGCACTGCAAATGAACTCTGAAATGGTTGAAAATTGGCATGGTATCATAATTTCACCCATGTAGCATGTGCTAAAAAGTTGAGAGGGTTACGGCAAAAACTGGATGCACTTCGTGTACGAACTGGACAATCTCTTTCGAAGTGTCAGGGTTTTGGACTAAAACTCTTCTGTTACAAAAGGATTTCAATTTTTTAAACATATTTGAACTCAAGACTTTTTCTGCATTCAATATGCACCATTCAAAGCCACATCATCACTTTTCAAACCTTTTCTGACTTCATTTGCTATTTTTCATGCATTTCATGATTTATTTTGAGCTAAAATGACCCTGAGATTGAAAAGCACTGCAAATGAACTCTGAAATGGTTGAAAATTGGCATGGTATCCTAATTTCACCCACGTAGCTTGTGCTAAAAAGTTGAGAGGGTTACGGCAAAAACTGCATGCACTTCGTGTATGAACTGGACAATCTCTTTCGAAGTGTCAGTGTTTTGGACTAAAACTCTTCTGTTACAGAAGGATTTCAATTTTTTAAACATATTTGAACTCAAGACTTTTTCTGCATTCAATATGCACCATTCAAAGCCACATCATCACTTTTCAAACCTTTTCTGACTTCATTTGCTATTTTTCATGCATTTCATGATTTATTTTGAGCTAAAATGACCCTAAGATTGAAAAGCACTGGAAATGAACTCTGAAATGGTTGAAAATTGGCATGGTATCATAATTTCACTCACGTAGCATGTGCTAAAAAGTTGAGAGGGTTACCGGAAAAACTAGATGCACTTCGTGTACAAACTGGACAATCTCCTTCGAAGTGTCAGGGTTTTGGAGAAAAACTCTTCTGTTACAAAAGGATTTCAATTTTTTAAACATATTTGAACTCAAGACTTTTTCTGCATTCAATATGCACCATTCAAAGCCACATCATCACTTTTCAAACCTTTTCTGATTTCATTTGCTATTTTTCATGCATTTCATGATTTATTTTGAGCTAAAATGACCCTGAGATTGAAAAGCACTGCAAATGAACTCTGAAATGGTTGAAAATTGGCATGGTATCATAATTTCACCCACGTAGCATGTGCTAAAAAGTTGAGAGGGTTACGGCAAAAACTGGATGCACTTCGTGTACGAACTGGACAATCTCTTTCGAAGTGTCAGGGTTTTGGACTAAAACTCTTCTGTTACAAAAGGATTTCAATTTTTTAAACATATTTGAACTCAAGACTTTTTCTGCATTCAATATGCACCATTCAAAGCCACATCATCACTTTTCAAACCTTTTCTGACTTCATTTGCTATTTTTCATGCATTTCATGATTTATTTTGAGCTAAAATGACCCTGAGATTGAAAAGCACTGCAAATTAACTCTGAAATGGTTGAAAATTGGCATGGTATCATAATTTCACCCACGTAGCATGTGCTAAAAAGTTGAGAGGGTTACGGCAAAAACTGGATGCACTTCGTGTACGAACTGGACAATCTCTTTCGAAGTGTCAGGGTTTTGGACAAAAACTCTTCTGTTACAAAAGGATTTCAATTTTTGAAACATATTTGAACTCAAGACTTTTTCTGCATTCAATATGCACCATTCAAAGCCACATCATCACTTTTCAAACCTTTTCTGACTTCATTTGCTATTTTTCATGCATTTCATGATTTATTTTGAGCTAAAATGACCCTGAGATTGAAAAGCACTGCAAATGAACTCTGAAATGGTTGAAAATTGGCATGGTATCATAATTTCACCCACGTAGCATGTGCTAAAAAGTTGAGAGGGTTACGGCAAAAACTGGAAGCACTTCGTGTACGAACTGGACAATCTCTTTCGAAGTGTCAGGGTTTTGGACTAAAACTCTTCTGTTACAAAAGGATTTCAATTTTTTAAACATATTTGAACTCAAGACTTTTTCTGCATTCAATATGCACCATTCAAAGCCACATCATCACTTTTTAAACCTTTTCTGACTTCATTTGCTATTTTTCATGCATTTCTTGATTTATTTTGAGCTAAAATGACCCTGAGATTGAAAAGCACTGCAAATGAACTCTGAAATGGTTGAAAATTGGCATGGTATCATAATTTCACCCACGTAGAATGTGCTAAAAAGTTGAGAGGGTTACGGAAAAAACTGGATGCACTTCGTGTACGAACTGGACAATCTCTTTCGAAGTGTCAGGGTTTTGGACAAAAACTCATCTGTTACAAAAGGATTTCAATTTTTGAAACATATTTGAACTCAAGACTTTTTCTGCATTCAATATGCACCATTCAAAGCCACATCATCACTTTTCAAACCTTTTCTGACTTCATTTGCTATTTTTCATGCATTTCATGATTTATTTTGAGCTAAAATGACCCTGAGATTGAAAAGCACTGCAAATGAACTCTGAAATGGTTGAAAATTGGCATGGTGTCATAATTTCACCCACGTAGCATGTGCTAAAAAGTTGAGAGGGTTACGGCAAAAACTGGATGCACTTCGTGTACGAACTGGACATTCTCTTTCGAAGTGTCAGGGTTTTGGACTCAAACTCTTCTGTTACAAAAGGATTTCAATTTTTTAAACATATTTGAACTCAAGACTGTTTCTGCATTCCATATGCACCATTCAAAGCCACATCATCACTTTTCAAACCATTTCTGACTTCACTTGCTATTTTTCATGCATTTCATGATTTAGTTTGAGCTAAAAATGACCCTGAGATTGAAAAGCACTGCAAATGAACTCTGAAATGGTTGAAAATTGGCATGGTATCATAATTTCACCCATGTAGCATGTGCTAAAAAGTTGAGAGGGTTACGGCAAAAACTGGATGCACTTCGTGTACGAACTGGACAATCTCTTTCGAAGTGTCAGGGTTTTGGACTAAAACTCTTCTGTTACAAAAGGATTTCAATTTTTTAAACATATTTGAACTCAAGACTTTTTCTGCATTCAATATGCACCATTCAAAGCCACATCATCACTTTTCAAACCTTTTCTGACTTCATTTGCTATTTTTCATGCATTTCATGATTTATTTTGAGCTAAAATGACCCTGAGATTGAAAAGCACTGCAAATGAACTCTGAAATGGTTGAAAATTGGCATGGTATCCTAATTTCACCCACGTAGCTTGTGCTAAAAAGTTGAGAGGGTTACGGCAAAAACTGCATGCACTTCGTGTATGAACTGGACAATCTCTTTCGAAGTGTCAGTGTTTTGGACTAAAACTCTTCTGTTACAGAAGGATTTCAATTTTTTAAACATATTTGAACTCAAGACTTTTTCTGCATTCAATATGCACCATTCAAAGCCACATCATCACTTTTCAAACCTTTTCTGACTTCATTTGCTATTTTTCATGCATTTCATGATTTATTTTGAGCTAAAATGACCCTAAGATTGAAAAGCACTGGAAATGAACTCTGAAATGGTTGAAAATTGGCATGGTATCATAATTTCACTCACGTAGCATGTGCTAAAAAGTTGAGAGGGTTACCGGAAAAACTAGATGCACTTCGTGTACAAACTGGACAATCTCCTTCGAAGTGTCAGGGTTTTGGAGAAAAACTCTTCTGTTACAAAAGGATTTCAATTTTTTAAACATATTTGAACTCAAGACTTTTTCTGCATTCAATATGCACCATTCAAAGCCACATCATCACTTTTCAAACCTTTTCTGATTTCATTTGCTATTTTTCATGCATTTCATGATTTATTTTGAGCTAAAATGACCCTGAGATTGAAAAGCACTGCAAATGAACTCTGAAATGGTTGAAAATTGGCATGGTATCATAATTTCACCCACGTAGCATGTGCTAAAAAGTTGAGAGGGTTACGGCAAAAACTGGATGCACTTCGTGTACGAACTGGACAATCTCTTTCGAAGTGTCAGGGTTTTGGACTAAAACTCTTCTGTTACAAAAGGATTTCAATTTTTTAAACATATTTGAACTCAAGACTTTTTCTGCATTCAATATGCACCATTCAAAGCCACATCATCACTTTTCAAACCTTTTCTGACTTCATTTGCTATTTTTCATGCATTTCATGATTTATTTTGAGCTAAAATGACCCTGAGATTGAAAAGCACTGCAAATTAACTCTGAAATGGTTGAAAATTGGCATGGTATCATAATTTCACCCACGTAGCATGTGCTAAAAAGTTGAGAGGGTTACGGCAAAAACTGGATGCACTTCGTGTACGAACTGGACAATCTCTTTCGAAGTGTCAGGGTTTTGGACAAAAACTCTTCTGTTACAAAAGGATTTCAATTTTTGAAACATATTTGAACTCAAGACTTTTTCTGCATTCAATATGCACCATTCAAAGCCACATCATCACTTTTCAAACCTTTTCTGACTTCATTTGCTATTTTTCATGCATTTCATGATTTATTTTGAGCTAAAATGACCCTGAGATTGAAAAGCACTGCAAATGAACTCTGAAATGGTTGAAAATTGGCATGGTATCATAATTTCACCCACGTAGCATGTGCTAAAAAGTTGAGAGGGTTACGGCAAAAACTGGATGCACTTCGTGTACGAACTGGACAATCTCTTTCGAAGTGTCAGGGTTTTGGACTAAAACTCTTCTGTTACAAAAGGATTTCAATTTTTTAAACATATTTGAACTCAAGACTTTTTCTGCATTCAATATGCACCATTCAAAGCCACATCATCACTTTTCAAACCTTTTCTGACTTCATTTGCTATTTTTCATGCATTTCTTGATTTATTTTGAGCTAAAATGACCCTGAGATTGAAAAGCACTGCAAATGAACTCTGAAATGGTTGAAAATTGGCATGGTATCATAATTTCACCCACGTAGAATGTGCTAAAAAGTTGAGAGGGTTACGGAAAAAACTGGATGCACTTCGTGTACGAACTGGACAATCTCTTTCGAAGTGTCAGGGTTTTGGACAAAAACTCATCTGTTACAAAAGGATTTCAATTTTTGAAACATATTTGAACTCAAGACTTTTTCTGCATTCAATATGCACCATTCAAAGCCACATCATCACTTTTCAAACCTTTTCTGACTTCATTTGCTATTTTTCATGCATTTCATGATTTATTTTGAGCTAAAATGACCCTGAGATTGAAAAGCACTGCAAATGAACTCTGAAATGGTTGAAAATTGGCATGGTGTCATAATTTCACCCACGTAGCATGTGCTAAAAAGTTGAGAGGGTTACGGCAAAAACTGGATGCACTTCGTGTACGAACTGGACATTCTCTTTCGAAGTGTCAGGGTTTTGGACTCAAACTCTTCTGTTACAAAAGGATTTCAATTTTTTAAACATATTTGAACTCAAGACTGTTTCTGCATTCCATATGCACCATTCAAAGCCACATCATCACTTTTCAAACCATTTCTGACTTCATTTGCTATTTTTCATGCATTTCATGATTTAGTTTGAGCTAAAAATGACCCTGAGATTGAAAAGCACTGCAAATGAACTCTGAAATGGTTGAAAATTGGCATGGTATCATAATTTCACCCATGTAGCATGTGCTAAAAAGTTGAGAGGGTTACGGCAAAAACTGGATGCACTTCGTGTACGAACTGGACAATCTCTTTCGAAGTGTCAGGGTTTTGGACTAAAACTCTTCTGTTACAAAAGGATTTCAATTTTTTAAACATATTTGAACTCAAGACTTTTTCTGCATTCAATATGCACCATTCAAAGCCACATCATCACTTTTCAAACCTTTTCTGACTTCATTTGCTATTTTTCATGCATTTCATGATTTATTTTGAGCTAAAATGACCCTGAGATTGAAAAGCACTGCAAATGAACTCTGAAATGGTTGAAAATTGGCATGGTATCCTAATTTCACCCACGTAGCTTGTGCTAAAAAGTTGAGAGGGTTACGGCAAAAACTGCATGCACTTCGTGTATGAACTGGACAATCTCTTTCGAAGTTTCAGTGTTTTGGACTAAAACTCTTCTGTTACAGAAGGATTTCAATTTTTTAAACATATTTGAACTCAAGACTTTTTCTGCATTCAATATGCACCATTCAAAGCCACATCATCACTTTTCAAACCTTTTCTGACTTCATTTGCTATTTTTCATGCATTTCATGATTTATTTTGAGCTAAAATGACCCTAAGATTGAAAAGCACTGGAAATGAACTCTGAAATGGTTGAAAATTGGCATGGTATCATAATTTCACTCACGTAGCATGTGCTAAAAAGTTGAGAGGGTTACCGGAAAAACTAGATGCACTTCGTGTACAAACTGGACAATCTCCTTCGAAGTGTCAGGGTTTTGGAGAAAAACTCTTCTGTTACAAAAGGATTTCAATTTTTTAAACATATTTGAACTCAAGACTTTTTCTGCATTCAATATGCACCATTCAAAGCCACATCATCACTTTTCAAACCTTTTCTGATTTCATTTGCTATTTTTCATGCATTTCATGATTTATTTTGAGCTAAAATGACCCTGAGATTGAAAAGCACTGCAAATGAACTCTGAAATGGTTGAAAATTGGCATGGTATCATAATTTCACCCACGTAGCATGTGCTAAAAAGTTGAGAGGGTTACGGCAAAAACTGGATGCACTTCGTGTACGAACTGGACAATCTCTTTCGAAGTGTCAGGGTTTTGGACTAAAACTCTTCTGTTACAAAAGGATTTCAATTTTTTAAACATATTTGAACTCAAGACTTTTTCTGCATTCAATATGCACCATTCAAAGCCACATCATCACTTTTCAAACCTTTTCTGACTTCATTTGCTATTTTTCATGCATTTCATGATTTATTTTGAGCTAAAATGACCCTGAGATTGAAAAGCACTGCAAATTAACTCTGAAATGGTTGAAAATTGGCATGGTATCATAATTTCACCCACGTAGCATGTGCTAAAAAGTTGAGAGGGTTACGGCAAAAACTGGATGCACTTCGTGTACGAACTGGACAATCTCTTTCGAAGTGTCAGGGTTTTGGACAAAAACTCTTCTGTTACAAAAGGATTTCAATTTTTGAAACATATTTGAACTCAAGACTTTTTCTGCATTCAATATGCACCATTCAAAGCCACATCATCACTTTTCAAACCTTTTCTGACTTCATTTGCTATTTTTCATGCATTTCATGATTTATTTTGAGCTAAAATGACCCTGAGATTGAAAAGCACTGCAAATGAACTCTGAAATGGTTGAAAATTGGCATGGTATCATAATTTCACCCACGTAGCATGTGCTAAAAAGTTGAGAGGGTTACGGCAAAAACTGGATGCACTTCGTGTACGAACTGGACAATCTCTTTCGAAGTGTCAGGGTTTTGGACTAAAACTCTTCTGTTACAAAAGGATTTCAATTTTTTAAACATATTTGAACTCAAGACTTTTTCTGCATTCAATATGCACCATTCAAAGCCACATCATCACTTTTCAAACCTTTTCTGACTTCATTTGCTATTTTTCATGCATTTCATGATTTATTTTGAGCTAAAATGACCCTAAGATTGAAAAGCACTGGAAATGAACTCTGAAATGGTTGAAAATTGGCATGGTATCATAATTTCACTCACGTAGCATGTGCTAAAAAGTTGAGAGGGTTACCGGAAAAACTAGATGCACTTCGTGTACAAACTGGACAATCTCCTTCGAAGTGTCAGGGTTTTGGAGAAAAACTCTTCTGTTACAAAAGGATTTCAATTTTTTAAACATATTTGAACTCAAGACTTTTTCTGCATTCAATATGCACCATTCAAAGCCACATCATCACTTTTCAAACCTTTTCTGATTTCATTTGCTATTTTTCATGCATTTCATGATTTATTTTGAGCTAAAATGACCCTGAGATTGAAAAGCACTGCAAATGAACTCTGAAATGGTTGAAAATTGGCATGGTATCATAATTTCACCCACGTAGCATGTGCTAAAAAGTTGAGAGGGTTACGGCAAAAACTGGATGCACTTCGTGTACGAACTGGACAATCTCTTTCGAAGTGTCAGGGTTTTGGACTAAAACTCTTCTGTTACAAAAGGATTTCAATTTTTTAAACATATTTGAACTCAAGACTTTTTCTGCATTCAATATGCACCATTCAAAGCCACATCATCACTTTTCAAACCTTTTCTGACTTCATTTGCTATTTTTCATGCATTTCATGATTTATTTTGAGCTAAAATGACCCTGAGATTGAAAAGCACTGCAAATTAACTCTGAAATGGTTGAAAATTGGCATGGTATCATAATTTCACCCACGTAGCATGTGCTAAAAAGTTGAGAGGGTTACGGCAAAAACTGGATGCACTTCGTGTACGAACTGGACAATCTCTTTCGAAGTGTCAGGGTTTTGGACAAAAACTCTTCTGTTACAAAAGGATTTCAATTTTTGAAACATATTTGAACTCAAGACTTTTTCTGCATTCAATATGCACCATTCAAAGCCACATCATCACTTTTCAAACCTTTTCTGACTTCATTTGCTATTTTTCATGCATTTCATGATTTATTTTGAGCTAAAATGACCCTGAGATTGAAAAGCACTGCAAATGAACTCTGAAATGGTTGAAAATTGGCATGGTATCATAATTTCACCCACGTAGAATGTGCTAAAAAGTTGAGAGGGTTACGGAAAAAACTGGATGCACTTCGTGTACGAACTGGACAATCTCTTTCGAAGTGTCAGGGTTTTGGACAAAAACTCTTCTGTTACAAAAGGATTTCAATTTTTGAAACATATTTGAACTCAAGACTTTTTCTGCATTCAATATGCACCATTCAAAGCCACATCATCACTTTTCAAACCTTTTCTGACTTCATTTGCTATTTTTCATGCATTTCATGATTTATTTTGAGCTAAAATGACCCTGAGATTGAAAAGCACTGCAAATGAACTCTGAAATGGTTGAAAATTGGCATGGTATCATAATTTCACCCACGTAGCATGTGCGAAAAAGTTGAGAGGGTTACGGCAAAAACTGGATGCACTTCGTGTACGAACTGGACAATCTCTTTCGAAGTGTCAGGGTTTTGGACTAAAACTCTTCTGTTACAAAAGGATTTCAATTTTTTAAACATATTTGAACTCAAGACTTTTTCTGCATTCAATATGCACCATTCAAAGCCACATCATCACTTTTCAAACCTTTTCTGACTTCATTTGCTATTTTTCATGCATTTCATGATTTATTTTGAGCTAAAATGACCCTGAGATTGAAAAGCACTGCAAATTAACTCTGAAATGGTTGAAAATTGGCATGGTATCATAATTTCACCCACGTAGCATGTGCTAAAAAGTTGAGAGGGTTACGGCAAAAACTGGATGCACTTCGTGTACGAACTGGACAATCTCTTTCGAAGTGTCAGGGTTTTGGACAAAAACTCTTCTGTTACAAAAGGATTTCAATTTTTGAAACATATTTGAACTCAAGACTTTTTCTGCATTCAATATGCACCATTCAAAGCCACATCATCACTTTTCAAACCTTTTCTGACTTCATTTGCTATTTTTCATGCATTTCATGATTTATTTTGAGCTAAAATGACCCTGAGATTGAAAAGCACTGCAAATGAACTCTGAAATGGTTGAAAATTGGCATGGTATCATAATTTCACCCACGTAGCATGTGCTAAAAAGTTGAGAGGGTTACGGCAAAAACTGGATGCACTTCGTGTACGAACTGGACAATCTCTTTCGAAGTGTCAGGGTTTTGGACTAAAACTCTTCTGTTACAAAAGGATTTCAATTTTTTAAACATATTTGAACTCAAGACTTTTTCTGCATTCAATATGCACCATTCAAAGCCACATCATCACTTTTCAAACCTTTTCTGACTTCATTTGCTATTTTTCATGCATTTCATGATTTATTTTGAGCTAAAATGACCCTGAGATTGAAAAGCACTGCAAATGAACTCTGAAATGGTTGAAAATTGGCATGGTATCATAATTTCACCCACGTAGAATGTGCTAAAAAGTTGAGAGGGTTACGGAAAAAACTGGATGCACTTCGTGTACGAACTGGACAATCTCTTTCGAAGTGTCAGGGTTTTGGACAAAAACTCTTCTGTTACAAAAGGATTTCAATTTTTGAAACATATTTGAACTCAAGACTTTTTCTGCATTCAATATGCACCATTCAAAGCCACATCATCACTTTTCAAACCTTTTCTGACTTCATTTGCTATTTTTCATGCATTTCATGATTTATTTTGAGCTAAAATGACCCTGAGATTGAAAAGCACTGCAAATGAACTCTGAAATGGTTGAAAATTGGCATGGTATCATAATTTCACCCACGTAGCATGTGCTAAAAAGTTGAGATGGTTACGGAAAAAACTGGATGCACTTCGTGTACGAGCTGGACAATCTCTTTCGAAGTGTCAGGGTTTTGGACAAAAACTCTTCTGTTACAAAAGGATTTCAATTTTTTAAACATATTTGAACTCAAGACTTTTTCTGCATTCAATATGCACCATTCAAAGCCACATCATCACTTTTCAAACCTTTTCTGACTTCATTTGCTATTTTTCATGCATTTCATGATTTATTTTGAGCTAAAATGACCCTGAGATTGAAAAGCACTGCAAATGAACTCTGAAATGGTTGAAAATTGGCATGGTATCATAATTTCACCCACGTAGCTTGTGCTAAAAAGTTGAGAGGGTTACGGCAAAAACTGGATGCACTTCGTGTACGAACTGGACAATCTCTTTCGAAGTGTCAGGGTTTTGGACTAAAACTCTTCTGTTACAAAAGGATTTCAATTTTTTAAACATATTTGAACTCAAGACTTTTTCTGCATTCAATATGCACCATTCAAAGCCACATCATCACTTTTCAAACCTTTTCTGACTTCATTTGCTATTTTTCATGCATTTCATGATTTATTTTGAGCTAAAATGACCCTGAGATTGAAAAGCACTGGAAATGAACTCTGAAATGGTTGAAAATTGGCATGGTATCATAATTTCACCCACGTAGCTTGTGCTAAAAAGTTGAGTGGGTTACGGCAAAAACTGGATGCACTTCGTGTACGAACTGGACAATCTCTTTCGAAGTGTCAGGGTTTTGGACTAAAACTCTTCTGTTACAAAAGGATTTCAATTTTTTAAACATATTTGAACTCAAGACTTTTTCTGCATTCAATATGCACCATTCAAAGCCACATCATCACTTTTCAAACCTTTTTTGACTTCATTTGCTATTTTTCATGCATTTCATGATTTATTTTGAGCTAAAATGACCCTAAGATTGAAAAGCACTGGAAATGAACTCTGAAATGATTGAAAATTGGCATGGTATCATAATTTCACTCACGTAGCATGTGCTAAAAAGTTGAGAGGGTTACCGGAAAAACTAGATGCACTTCGTGTACAAACTGGACAATCTCCTTCGAAGTGTCAGGGTTTTGGAGAAAAACTCTTCTGTTACAAAAGGATTTCAACTTTTTAAACATATTTGAACTCAAGACTTTTTCTGCATTCAATATGCACCATTCAAAGCCACATCATCACTTTTCAAACCTTTTCTGATTTCATTTGCTATTTTTCATGCATTTCATGATTTATTTTGAGCTAAAATGACCCTGAGATTGAAAAGCACTGCAAATGAACTCTGAAATGGTTGAAAATTGGCATGGTATCATAATTTCACCCACGTAGCATGTGCTAAAAAGTTGAGAGGGTTACGGCAAAAACTAGATGCACTTCGTGTACGAACTGGACAATCTCTTTCGAAGTGTCAGGGTTTTGGACTAAAACTCTTCTGTTACAAAAGGATTTCAATTTTTTAAACATATTTGAACTCAAGACTTATTCTGCATTCAATATGCACCATTCAAAGCCACATCATCACTTTTCAAACCTTTTCTGACTTCATTTGCTATTTTTCATGCATTTCATGATTTATTTTGAGCTAAAATGACCCTGAGATTGAAAAGCACTGCAAATGAACTCTGAAATGGTTGAAAATTGGCATGGTATCATAATTTCACCCACGTAGCATGTGCTAAAAAGTTGAGAGGGTTACGGAAAAAACTGGATGCACTTCGTGTACAAACTGGACAATCTCTTTCGAAGTGTCAGGGTTTTGGACTAAAACTCTTCTGTTACAAAAGGATTTCAATTTTTTAAACATATTTGAACTCAAGACTTTTTCTGCATTCAATATGCACCATTCAAAGCCACATCATCACTTTTCAAACCTTTTCTGACTTCATTTGCTATTTTTCATGCATTTCATGATTTATTTTGAGCTAAAATGACCCTGAGATTGAAAAGCACTGCAAATGAACTCTGAAATGGTTGAAAATTGGCATGGTATCATAATTTCACCCACGTAGCATGTGCTAAAAAGTTGAGAGGGTTACGGCAAAAACTGGATGCACTTCGTGTACGAACTGGACAATCTCTTTCGAAGTGTCAGGGTTTTCGACTAAAACTCTTCTGTTACAAAAGGATTTCAATTTTTTAAACATATTTGAACTCAAGACTTTTTCTGCATTCAATATGCACCATTCAAAGCCACATCATCACTTTTCAAACCTTTTCTGACTTCATTTGCTATTTTTCATGCATTTCATGATTTATTTTGAGCTAAAATGACCCTGAGATTGAAAAGCACTGCAAATGAACTCTGAAATGGTTGAAAATTGGCATGGTATCATAATTTCACCCACGTAGCTTGTGCTAAAAAGTTGAGTGGGTTACGGCAAAAACTGGATGCACTTCGTGTACGAACTGGACAATCTCTTTCGAAGTGTCAGGGTTTTGGACTAAAACTCTTCTGTTACAAAAGGATTTCAATTTTTTAAACATATTTGAACTCAAGACTTTTTCTGCATTCAATATGCACCATTCAAAGCCACATCATCACTTTTCAAACCTTTTCTGACTTCATTTGCTATTTTTCATGCATTTCATGATTTATTTTGAGCTAAAATGACCCTAAGATTGAAAAGCACTGGAAATGAACTCTGAAATGATTGAAAATTGGCATGATATCATAATTTCACTCACGTAGCATGTGCTAAAAAGTTGAGAGGGTTACCGGAAAAACTAGATGCACTTCGTGTACAAACTGGACAATCTCCTTCGAAGTGTCAGGGTTTTGGAGAAAAACTCTTCTGTTACAAAAGGATTTCAATTTTTTAAACATATTTGAACTCAAGACTTTTTCTGCATTCAATATGCACCATTCAAAGCCACATCATCACTTTTCAAACCTTTTCTGATTTCATTTGCTATTTTTCATGCATTTCATGATTTATTTTGAGCTAAAATGACCCTGAGATTGAAAAGCACTGCAAATGAACTCTGAAATGGTTGAAAATTGGCATGGTATCATAATTTCACCCACGTAGCATGTGCTAAAAAGTTGAGAGGGTTACGGCAAAAACTAGATGCACTTCGTGTACGAACTGGACAATCTCTTTCGAAGTGTCAGGGTTTTGGACTAAAACTCTTCTGTTACAAAAGGATTTCAATTTTTTAAACATATTTGAACTCAAGACTTATTCTGCATTCAATATGCACCATTCAAAGCCACATCATCACTTTTCAAACCTTTTCTGACTTCATTTGCTATTTTTCATGCATTTCATGATTTATTTTGAGCTAAAATGACCCTGAGATTGAAAAGCACTGCAAATTAACTCTGAAATGGTTGAAAATTGGCATGGTATCATAATTTCACCCACGTAGCATGTGCTAAAAAGTTGAGAGGGTTACGGCAAAAACTGGATGCACTTCGTGTACGAACTGGACAATCTCTTTCGAAGTGTCAGGGTTTTGGACAAAAACTCTTCTGTTACAAAAGGATTTCAATTTTTTAAACATATTTGAACTCAAGACTTTTTCTGCATTCAATATGCACCATTAAAAGCCACATCATCACTTTTCAAACCTTTTCTGACTTCATTTGCTATTTTTCATGCATTTCATGATTTATTTTGAGCTAAAATGACCCTGAGATTGAAAAGCACTGCAAATGAACTCTGAAATGGTTGAAAATTGGCATGGTATCATAATTTCACCCACGTAGCTTGTGCTAAAACGTTGAGAGGGTTACGGCAAAAACTGGATGCACTTCGTGTACGAACTGGACAATCTCTTTCGAAGTGTCAGGGTTTTGGACTAAAACTCTTCTGTTACAAAAGGATTTCAATTTTTTAAACATATTTGAACTCAAGACTTTTTCTGCATTCAATATGCACCATTCAAAGCCACATCATCACTTTTCAAACCTTTTCTGACTTCATTTGCTATTTTTCATGCATTTCATGATTTATTTTGAGCTAAAATGACCCTGAGATTGAAAAGCACTGCAAATGAACTCTGAAATGGTTGAAAATTGGCATGGTATCACAATTTCACCCACGTAGCATGTGCTAAAAAGTTGAGAGGGTTACGGCAAAAACTGGATGCACTTCGTGTACGAACTGGACAATCTCTTTCGAAGTGTCAGGGTTTTGGACAAAAACTCTTCTGTTACAAAAGGATTTCAATTTTTTAAACATATTTGAACTCAAGACTTTTTCTGCATTCAATATGCACCATTAAAAGCCACATCATCACTTTTCAAACCTTTTCTGACTTCATTTGCTATTTTTCATGCATTTCATGATTTATTTTGAGCTAAAATGACCCTGAGATTGAAAAGCACTGCAAATGAACTCTGAAATGGTTGAAAATTGGCATGGTATCATAATTTCACCCACGTAGCTTGTGCTAAAACGTTGAGAGGGTTACGGCAAAAACTGGATGCACTTCGTGTACGAACTGGACAATCTCTTTCGAAGTGTCAGGGTTTTGGACTAAAACTCTTCTGTTACAAAAGGATTTCAATTTTTTAAACATATTTGAACTCAAGACTTTTTCTGCATTCAATATGCACCATTCAAAGCCACATCATCACTTTTCAAACCTTTTCTGACTTCATTTGCTATTTTTCATGCATTTCATGATTTATTTTGAGCTAAAATGACCCTGAGATTGAAAAGCACTGCAAATGAACTCTGAAATGGTTGAAAATTGGCATGGTATCATAATTTCACCCACGTAGCATGTGCTAAAAAGTTGAGAGGGTTACGGAAAAAACTGGATGCACTTCGTGTACGAACTGGACAATCTCTTTCGAAGTGTCAGGGTTTTGGACAAAAACTCTTCTGTTACAAAAGGATTTCAATTTTTGAAACATATTTGAACTCAAGACTTTTTCTGCATTCAATATGCACCCTTCAAAGCCACATCATCACTTTTCAAACCTTTTCTGACTTCATTTGCTATTTTTCATGCATTTCATGATTTATTTTGAGCTAAAATGACCCTGAGATTGAAAAGCACTGCAAATGAACTCTGAAATGGTTGAAAATTGGCATGGTATCATAATTTCACCCACGTAGCATGTGCTAAAAAGTTGAGAGGGTTACGGCAAAAACTGGATGCACTTCGTGTACGAACTGGACAATCTCTTTCGAAGTGTCAGGGTTTTGGACTAAAACTCTTCTGTTACAAAAGGATTTCAATTTTTTAAACATATTTGAACTCAAGACTTTTTCTGCATTCAATATGCACCATTCAAAGCCACATCATCACTTTTCAAACCATTTCTGACTTCATTTGCTATTTTTCATGCATTTCATGATTTATTTTGAGCTAAAATGACCCTGAGATTGAAAAGCACTGCAAATGAACTCTGAAATGGTTGAAAATTTGCATGGTATCATAATTTCACCCACGTAGCTTGTGCTAAAAAGTTGAGTGGGTTACGGCAAAAACTGGATGCACTTCGTGTACGAACTGGACAATCTCTTTCGAAGTGTCAGGGTTTTGGACTAAAACTCTTCTGTTACAAAAGGATTTCAATTTTTTAAACATATTTGAACTCAAGACTTTTTCTGCATTCAATATGCACCATTCAAAGCCACATCATCACTTTTCAAACCTTTTCTGACTTCATTTGCTATTTTTCATGCATTTCATGATTTATTTTGAGCTAAAATGACCCTAAGATTGAAAAGCACTGGAAATGAACTCTGAAATGATTGAAAATTGGCATGGTATCATAATTTCACTCACGTAGCATGTGCTAAAAAGTTGAGAGGGTTACCGGAAAAACTAGATGCACTTCGTGTACAAACTGGACAATCTCCTTCGAAGTGTCAGGGTTTTGGAGAAAAACTCTTCTGTTACAAAAGGATTTCAATTTTTTAAACATATTTGAACTCAAGACTTTTTCTGCATTCAATATGCACCATTCAAAGCCACATCATCACTTTTCAAACCTTTTCTGATTTCATTTGCTATTTTTCATGCATTTCATGATTTATTTTGAGCTAAAATGACCCTGAGATTGAAAAGCACTGCAAATGAACTCTGAAATGGTTGAAAATTGGCATGGTATCATAATTTCACCCACGTAGCATGTGCTAAAAAGTTGAGAGGGTTACGGCAAAAACTAGATGCACTTCGTGTACGAACTGGACAATCTCTTTCGAAGTGTCAGGGTTTTGGACTAAAACTCTTCTGTTACAAAAGGATTTCAATTTTTTAAACATATTTGAACTCAAGACTTTTTCTGCATTCAATATGCACCATTCAAAGCCACATCATCACTTTTCAAACGTTTTCTGACTTCATTTGCTATTTTTCATGCATTTCATGATTTATTTTGAGCTAAAATGACCCTGAGATTGAAAAGCACTGCAAATGAACTCTGAAATGGTTGAAAATTGGCATGGTATCATAATTTCACCCACGTAGCTTGTGCTAAAAAGTTGAGAGGGTTACGGCAAAAACTGGATGCACTTCGTGTACGAACTGGACAATCTCTTTCGAAGTGTCAGGGTTTTGGACAAAAACTCTTCTGTTACAAAAGGATTTCAATTTTTTAAACATATTTGAACTCAAGACTTTTTCTGCATTCAATATGCACCATTAAAAGCCACATCATCACTTTTCAAACCTTTTCTGACTTCATTTGCTATTTTTCATGCATTTCATGATTTATTTGGAGCTAAAATGACCCTGAGATTGAAAAGCACTGCAAATGAACTCTGAAATGGTTGAAAATTGGCATGGTATCATAATTTCACCCACGTAGCTTGTGCTAAAAAGTTGAGAGGGTTACGGCAAAAACTGGATGCACTTCGTGTACGAACTGGACAATCTCTTTCGAAGTGTCAGGGTTTTGGACTAAAACTCTTCTGTTACAAAAGGATTTCAATATTTTAACATATTTGAACTCAAGACTTTTTCTGCATTCAATATGCACCATTCAAAGCCACATCATCACTTTTCAAACCTTTTCTGACTTCATTTGCTATTTTTCATGCATTTCATGATTTATTTTGAGCTAAAATGACCCTGAGATTGAAAAGCACTGCAAATGAACTCAGAAATGGTTGAAAATTGGCATGGTATCACAATTTCACCCACGTAGCATGTGCTAAAAAGTTGAGAGGGTTACGGCAAAAACTGGATGCACTTCGTGTACGAACTGGACAATCTCTTTCGAAGTGTCAGGGTTTTGGACTAAAACTCTTCTGTTACAAAAGGATTTCAATTTTTTAAACATATTTGAACTCAAGACTTTTTCTGCATTCAATATGCACCATTCAAAGCCACATCATCACTTTTCAAACCATTTCTGACTTCACTTGCTATTTTTCATGCATTTCATGATTTATTTTGAGCTAAAATGACCATGAGATTGAAAAGCACTGCAAATGAACTCTGAAATGGTTGAAAATTGGCATGGTATCATAATTTCACCCACGTAGCATGTGCTAAAAAGTTGAGAGGGTTACGGCAAAAACTGGATGCACTTCGTGTACGAACTGGACAATCTCTTTCGAAGTGTCAGGGTTTTGGACAAAAACTCTTCTGTTACAAAAGGATTTCAATTTTTGAAACATATTTGAACTCAAGACTTTTTCTGCATTCAATATGCACCATTCAAAGCCACATCATCACTTTTCAAACCTTTTCTGACTTCATTTGCTATTTTTCATGCATTTCATGATTTATTTTGAGCTAAAATGACCCTGAGATTGAAAAGCACTGCAAATGAACTCTGAAATGGTTGAAAATTGGCATGGTATCATAATTTCACCCACGTAGCATGTGCTAAAAAGTTGAGAGGGTTACGGCAAAAACTAGATGCACTTCGTGTACGAACTGGACAATCTCTTTCGAAGTGTCAGGGTTTTGGACTAAAACTCTTCTGTTACAAAAGGATTTCAATTTTTTAAACATATTTGAACTCAAGACTTATTCTGCATTCAATATGCACCATTCAAAGCCACATCATCACTTTTCAAACCTTTTCTGACTTCATTTGCTATTTTTCATGCATTTCATGATTTATTTTGAGCTAAAATGACCCTGAGATTGAAAAGCACTGCAAATTAACTCTGAAATGGTTGAAAATTGGCATGGTATCATAATTTCACCCACGTAGCATGTGCTAAAAAGTTGAGAGGGTTACGGCAAAAACTGGATGCACTTCGTGTACGAACTGGACAATCTCTTTCGAAGTGTCAGGGTTTTGGACAAAAACTCTTCTGTTACAAAAGGATTTCAATTTTTTAAACATATTTGAACTCAAGACTTTTTCTGCATTCAATATGCACCATTAAAAGCCACATCATCACTTTTCAAACCTTTTCTGACTTCATTTGCTATTTTTCATGCATTTCATGATTTATTTTGAGCTAAAATGACCCTGAGATTGAAAAGCACTGCAAATGAACTCTGAAATGGTTGAAAATTGGCATGGTATCATAATTTCACCCACGTAGCTTGTGCTAAAACGTTGAGAGGGTTACGGCAAAAACTGGATGCACTTCGTGTACGAACTGGACAATCTCTTTCGAAGTGTCAGGGTTTTGGACTAAAACTCTTCTGTTACAAAAGGATTTCAATTTTTTAAACATATTTGAACTCAAGACTTTTTCTGCATTCAATATGCACCATTCAAAGCCACATCATCACTTTTCAAACCTTTTCTGACTTCATTTGCTATTTTTCATGCATTTCATGATTTATTTTGAGCTAAAATGACCCTGAGATTGAAAAGCACTGCAAATGAACTCTGAAATGGTTGAAAATTGGCATGGTATCACAATTTCACCCACGTAGCATGTGCTAAAAAGTTGAGAGGGTTACGGCAAAAACTGGATGCACTTCGTGTACGAACTGGACAATCTCTTTCGAAGTGTCAGGGTTTTGGACAAAAACTCTTCTGTTACAAAAGGATTTCAATTTTTTAAACATATTTGAACTCAAGACTTTTTCTGCATTCAATATGCACCATTAAAAGCCACATCATCACTTTTCAAACCTTTTCTGACTTCATTTGCTATTTTTCATGCATTTCATGATTTATTTTGAGCTAAAATGACCCTGAGATTGAAAAGCACTGCAAATGAACTCTGAAATGGTTGAAAATTGGCATGGTATCATAATTTCACCCACGTAGCTTGTGCTAAAACGTTGAGAGGGTTACGGCAAAAACTGGATGCACTTCGTGTACGAACTGGACAATCTCTTTCGAAGTGTCAGGGTTTTGGACTAAAACTCTTCTGTTACAAAAGGATTTCAATTTTTTAAACATATTTGAACTCAAGACTTTTTCTGCATTCAATATGCACCATTCAAAGCCACATCATCACTTTTCAAACCTTTTCTGACTTCATTTGCTATTTTTCATGCATTTCATGATTTATTTTGAGCTAAAATGACCCTGAGATTGAAAAACACTGCAAATGAACTCTGAAATGGTTGAAAATTGGCATGGTATCATAATTTCACCCACGTAGCATGTGCTAAAAAGTTGAGAGGGTTACGGCAAAAACTAGATGCACTTCGTGTACGAACTGGACAATCTCTTTCGAAGTGTCAGGGTTTTGGACTAAAACTCTTCTGTTACAAAAGGATTTCAATTTTTTAAACATATTTGAACTCAAGACTTATTCTGCATTCAATATGCACCATTCAAAGCCACATCATCACTTTTCAAACCTTTTCTGACTTCATTTGCTATTTTTCATGCATTTCATGATTTATTTTGAGCTAAAATGACCCTGAGATTGAAAAGCACTGCAAATTAACTCTGAAATGGTTGAAAATTGGCATGGTATCATAATTTCACCCACGTAGCATGTGCTAAAAAGTTGAGAGGGTTACGGCAAAAACTGGATGCACTTCGTGTACGAACTGGACAATCTCTTTCGAAGTGTCAGGGTTTTGGACAAAAACTCTTCTGTTACAAAAGGATTTCAATTTTTTAAACATATTTGAACTCAAGACTTTTTCTGCATTCAATATGCACCATTAAAAGCCACATCATCACTTTTCAAACCTTTTCTGACTTCATTTGCTATTTTTCATGCATTTCATGATTTATTTTGAGCTAAAATGACCCTGAGATTGAAAAGCACTGCAAATGAACTCTGAAATGGTTGAAAATTGGCATGGTATCATAATTTCACCCACGTAGCTTGTGCTAAAACGTTGAGAGGGTTACGGCAAAAACTGGATGCACTTCGTGTACGAACTGGACAATCTCTTTCGAAGTGTCAGGGTTTTGGACTAAAACTCTTCTGTTACAAAAGGATTTCAATTTTTTAAACATATTTGAACTCAAGACTTTTTCTGCATTCAATATGCACCATTCAAAGCCACATCATCACTTTTCAAACCTTTTCTGACTTCATTTGCTATTTTTCATGCATTTCATGATTTATTTTGAGCTAAAATGACCCTGAGATTGAAAAGCACTGCAAATGAACTCTGAAATGGTTGAAAATTGGCATGGTATCACAATTTCACCCACGTAGCATGTGCTAAAAAGTTGAGAGGGTTACGGCAAAAACTGGATGCACTTCGTGTACGAACTGGACAATCTCTTTCGAAGTGTCAGGGTTTTGGACAAAAACTCTTCTGTTACAAAAGGATTTCAATTTTTTAAACATATTTGAACTCAAGACTTTTTCTGCATTCAATATGCACCATTAAAAGCCACATCATCACTTTTCAAACCTTTTCTGACTTCATTTGCTATTTTTCATGCATTTCATGATTTATTTTGAGCTAAAATGACCCTGAGATTGAAAAGCACTGCAAATGAACTCTGAAATGGTTGAAAATTGGCATGGTATCATAATTTCACCCACGTAGCTTGTGCTAAAACGTTGAGAGGGTTACGGCAAAAACTGGATGCACTTCGTGTACGAACTGGACAATCTCTTTCGAAGTGTCAGGGTTTTGGACTAAAACTCTTCTGTTACAAAAGGATTTCAAATTTTTAAACATATTTGAACTCAAGACTTTTTCTGCATTCAATATGCACCATTCAAAGCCACATCATCACTTTTCAAACCTTTTCTGACTTCATTTGCTATTTTTCATGCATTTCATGATTTATTTTGAGCTAAAATGACCCTGAGATTGAAAAGCACTGCAAATGAACTCTGAAATGGTTGAAAATTGGCATGGTATCATAATTTCACCCACGTAGCATGTGCTAAAAAGTTGAGAGGGTTACGGAAAAAACTGGATGCACTTCGTGTACGAACTGGACAATCTCTTTCGAAGTGTCAGGGTTTTGGACAAAAACTCTTCTGTTACAAAAGGATTTCAATTTTTGAAACATATTTGAACTCAAGACTTTTTCTGCATTCAATATGCACCCTTCAAAGCCACATCATCACTTTTCAAACCTTTTCTGACTTCATTTGCTATTTTTCATGCATTTCATGATTTATTTTGAGCTAAAATGACCCTGAGATTGAAAAGCACTGCAAATGAACTCTGAAATGGTTGAAAATTGGCATGGTATCATAATTTCACCCACGTAGCATGTGCTAAAAAGTTGAGAGGGTTACGGCAAAAACTGGATGCACTTCGTGTACGAACTGGACAATCTCTTTCGAAGTGTCAGGGTTTTGGACTAAAACTCTTCTGTTACAAAAGGATTTCAATTTTTTAAACATATTTGAACTCAAGACTTTTTCTGCATTCAATATGCACCATTCAAAGCCACATCATCACTTTTCAAACCATTTCTGACTTCATTTGCTATTTTTCATGCATTTCATGATTTATTTTGAGCTAAAATGACCCTGAGATTGAAAAGCACTGCAAATGAACTCTGAAATGGTTGAAAATTTGCATGGTATCATAATTTCACCCACGTAGCTTGTGCTAAAAAGTTGAGTGGGTTACGGCAAAAACTGGATGCACTTCGTGTACGAACTGGACAATCTCTTTCGAAGTGTCAGGGTTTTGGACTAAAACTCTTCTGTTACAAAAGGATTTCAATTTTTTAAACATATTTGAACTCAAGACTTTTTCTGCATTCAATATGCACCATTCAAAGCCACATCATCACTTTTCAAACCTTTTCTGACTTCATTTGCTATTTTTCATGCATTTCATGATTTATTTTGAGCTAAAATGACCCTAAGATTGAAAAGCACTGGAAATGAACTCTGAAATGATTGAAAATTGGCATGGTATCATAATTTCACTCACGTAGCATGTGCTAAAAAGTTGAGAGGGTTACCGGAAAAACTAGATGCACTTCGTGTACAAACTGGACAATCTCCTTCGAAGTGTCAGGGTTTTGGAGAAAAACTCTTCTGTTACAAAAGGATTTCAATTTTTTAAACATATTTGAACTCAAGACTTTTTCTGCATTCAATATGCACCATTCAAAGCCACATCATCACTTTTCAAACCTTTTCTGATTTCATTTGCTATTTTTCATGCATTTCATGATTTATTTTGAGCTAAAATGACCCTGAGATTGAAAAGCACTGCAAATGAACTCTGAAATGGTTGAAAATTGGCATGGTATCATAATTTCACCCACGTAGCATGTGCTAAAAAGTTGAGAGGGTTACGGCAAAAACTAGATGCACTTCGTGTACGAACTGGACAATCTCTTTCGAAGTGTCAGGGTTTTGGACTAAAACTCTTCTGTTACAAAAGGATTTCAATTTTTTAAACATATTTGAACTCAAGACTTTTTCTGCATTCAATATGCACCATTCAAAGCCACATCATCACTTTTCAAACGTTTTCTGACTTCATTTGCTATTTTTCATGCATTTCATGATTTATTTTGAGCTAAAATGACCCTGAGATTGAAAAGCACTGCAAATGAACTCTGAAATGGTTGAAAATTGGCATGGTATCATAATTTCACCCACGTAGCTTGTGCTAAAAAGTTGAGAGGGTTACGGCAAAAACTGGATGCACTTCGTGTACGAACTGGACAATCTCTTTCGAAGTGTCAGGGTTTTGGACAAAAACTCTTCTGTTACAAAAGGATTTCAATTTTTTAAACATATTTGAACTCAAGACTTTTTCTGCATTCAATATGCACCATTAAAAGCCACATCATCACTTTTCAAACCTTTTCTGACTTCATTTGCTATTTTTCATGCATTTCATGATTTATTTGGAGCTAAAATGACCCTGAGATTGAAAAGCACTGCAAATGAACTCTGAAATGGTTGAAAATTGGCATGGTATCATAATTTCACCCACGTAGCTTGTGCTAAAAAGTTGAGAGGGTTACGGCAAAAACTGGATGCACTTCGTGTACGAACTGGACAATCTCTTTCGAAGTGTCAGGGTTTTGGACTAAAACTCTTCTGTTACAAAAGGATTTCAATATTTTAACATATTTGAACTCAAGACTTTTTCTGCATTCAATATGCACCATTCAAAGCCACATCATCACTTTTCAAACCTTTTCTGACTTCATTTGCTATTTTTCATGCATTTCATGATTTATTTTGAGCTAAAATGACCCTGAGATTGAAAAGCACTGCAAATGAACTCAGAAATGGTTGAAAATTGGCATGGTATCACAATTTCACCCACGTAGCATGTGCTAAAAAGTTGAGAGGGTTACGGCAAAAACTGGATGCACTTCGTGTACGAACTGGACAATCTCTTTCGAAGTGTCAGGGTTTTGGACTAAAACTCTTCTGTTACAAAAGGATTTCAATTTTTTAAACATATTTGAACTCAAGACTTTTTCTGCATTCAATATGCACCATTCAAAGCCACATCATCACTTTTCAAACCATTTCTGACTTCACTTGCTATTTTTCATGCATTTCATGATTTATTTTGAGCTAAAATGACCATGAGATTGAAAAGCACTGCAAATGAACTCTGAAATGGTTGAAAATTGGCATGGTATCATAATTTCACCCACGTAGCATGTGCTAAAAAGTTGAGAGGGTTACGGCAAAAACTGGATGCACTTCGTGTACGAACTGGACAATCTCTTTCGAAGTGTCAGGGTTTTGGACAAAAACTCTTCTGTTACAAAAGGATTTCAATTTTTGAAACATATTTGAACTCAAGACTTTTTCTGCATTCAATATGCACCATTCAAAGCCACATCATCACTTTTCAAACCTTTTCTGACTTCATTTGCTATTTTTCATGCATTTCATGATTTATTTTGAGCTAAATTGACCCTGAGATTGAAAAGCACTGCAAATGAACTCTGAAATGGTTGAAAATTGGCATGGTATCATAATTTCACCCACGTAGCTTGTGCTAAAAAGTTGAGAGGGTTACGGCAAAAACTGGATGCACTTCGTGTACGAACTGGACAATCTCTTTCGAAGTGTCAGGGTTTTGGACTAAAACTCTTCTGTTACAAAAGGATTTCAATTTTCGAAACATATTTGAACTCAAGACTTTTTCTGCATTCAATATGCACCATTCAAAGCCACATCATCACTTTTCAAACCTTTTCTGACTTCATTTGCTATTTTTCATGCATTTCATGATTTATTTTGAGCTAAAATGACCCTGAGATTGAAAAGCACTGCAAATGAACTCTGAAATGGTTGAAAAGTGGCATGGTATCATAATTTCACCCACGTAGCATGTGCTAAACAGTTGAGAGGGTTACGGCAAAAACTGGATGCACTTCGTGTACGAACTGGACAATCTCTTTCGAAGTGTCAGGGTTTTGGACTAAAACTCTTCTGTTACAAAAGGATTTCAATTTTTGAAACATATTTGAACTCAAGACTTTTTCTGCATTCAATATGCACCATTCAAAGCCACATCATCACTTTTCAAACCTTTTCTGACTTCATTTGCTATTTTTCATGCATTTCATGATTTACTTTGAGCTAAAATGACCCTGAGATTGAAAAGCACTGCAAATGAACTCTGAAATGGTTGAAAATTGGCATGGTATCATAATTTCACCCACGTAGCATGTGCTAAAAAGTTGAGAGGGTTACGGCAAAAAATGGATGCACTTCGTGTACGAACTGGACAATCTCTTTCGAAGTGTCAGGGTTTTGGACTAAAACTCTTCTGTTACAAAAGGATTTCAATTTTTTAAACATATTCGAACTCAAGACTTTTTCTGCATTCAATATGCACCATTCAAAGCCACATCGTCACTTTTCAAACCTTTTCTGACTTCATTTGCTATTTTTCATGCATTTCATGATTTAGTTTGAGCTAAAATGACCCTGAGATTGAAAAGCACTGCAAATGAACTCTGAAATGGTTGAAAATTGGCATGGTATCATAATTTCACCCACGTAGCATGTGCTAAAAAGTTGAGAGGGTTACGGCAAAAACTGGATGCACTTCGTGTACGAACTGGACAATCTCTTTCGAAGTGTCATAGTTTTGGACTAAAACTCTTCTGTTACAAAAGGATTTCAATTTTTTAAACATATTTGAACTCAAGAATTTTTCTGCATTCAATATGCACCATTCAAAGCCACATCATCACTTTTCAAACCTTTTCTGACTTCATTTGCTATTTTTCATGCATTTCATGATTTATTTTGAGCTAAAATGACCCTGAGATTGAAAAGCACTGCAAATGAACTCTGAAATGGTTGAAAATTGGCATGATATCATAATTTCACCCACGTAGAATGTGCTAAAAAGTTGAGAGGGTTACGGCAAAAACTGGAAGCACTTCGTGTACGAACTGGACAATCTCTTTCGAAGTGTCAGGGTTTTGGACTAAAACTCTTGTGTTACAAAAGGATTTCAATTTTTTAAACATATTTGAACTCAAGACTTTTTCTGCATTCAATATGCACCATTCAAAGCCACATCATCACTTTTCAAACCTTTTCTGACTTCATTTGCTATTTTTCATGCATTTCATGATTTATTTTGAGCTAAAATGACCCTGAGATTGAAAAGCACTGCAAATGAACTCTGAAATGGTTGAAAATTGGCATGGTGTCATAATTTCACCCACGTAGCATGTGCTAAAAAGTTGAGAGGGTTACGGCAAAAACTGGATGCACTTCGTGTACGAACTGGACATTCTCTTTCGAAGTGTCAGGGTTTTGGACTCAAACTCTTCTGTTACAAAAGGATTTCAATTTTTTAAACATATTTGAACTCAAGACTGTTTCTGCATTCCATATGCACCATTCAAAGCCACATCATCACTTTTCAAACCATTTCTGACTTCACTTGCTATTTTTCATGCATTTCATGATTTAGTTTGAGCTAAAAATGACCCTGAGATTGAAAAGCACTGCAAATGAACTCTGAAATGGTTGAAAATTGGCATGGTATCATAATTTCACCCACGTAGCATGTGCTAAAAAGTTGAGAGGGTTACGGCAAAAAATGGATGCACTTCGTGTACGAACTGGACAATCTCTTTCGAAGTGTCAGGGTTTTGGACTAAAACTCTTCTGTTACAAAAGGATTTCAATTTTTTAAACATATTTGAACTCAAGACTTTTTCTGCATTCAATATGCACCATTCAAAGCCACATCATCACTTTTCAAACCATTTCAGACTTCATTTGCTATTTTTCATGCATTTCATGATTTAGTTTGAGCTAAAATGACCCTGAGATTGAAAAGCACTGCAAATGAACTCTGAAATGGTTGAAAATTGGCATGGCATCATAATTTCACCCACGTAGCATGTGCTAAAAAGTTGAGAGGGTTACGGCAAAAACTGGATGCACTTCGTGTACGAACTGGACAATCTCTTTCGAAGTGTCATAGTTTTGGACTAAAACTCTTCTGTTACAAAAGGATTTCAATTTTTTAAACATATTTGAACTCAAGACTTTTTCTGCATTCAATATACACCATTCAAAGCCGCATCATCACTTTTCAAACCTTTTCTGACTTCATTTGCTATTTTTCATGCATTTCATGATTTATTTTGAGCTAAAATGACCCTGAGATTGAAAAGCACTGCAAATGAACTCTGAAATGGTTGAAAATTGGCATGGTATCATAATTTCACCCACGTAGCTTGTGCTAAAAAGTTGAGTGGGTTACGGCAAAAACTGGATGCACTTCGTGTACGAACTGGACAATCTCTTTCGAAGTGTCAGGGTTTTGGACTAAAACTCTTCTGTTACAAAAGGATTTCAATTTTTTAAACATATTTGAACTCAAGACTTTTTCTGCATTCAATATGCACCATTCAAAGCCACATCATCACTTTTCAAACCTTTTCTGACTTCATTTGCTATTTTTCATGCATTTCATGATTTATATTGAGCTAAAATGACCCTAAGATTGAAAAGCACTGGAAATGAACTCTGAAATGGTTGAAAATTGGCATGGTATCATAATTTCACTCACGTAGCATGTGCTAAAAAGTTGAGAGGGTTACCGGAAAAACTAGATGCACTTCGTGTACAAACTGGACAATCTCCTTCGAAGTGTCAGGGTTTTGGAGAAAAACTCTTCTGTTACAAAAGGATTTCAATTTTTTAAACATATTTGAACTCAAGACTTTTTATGCATTCAATATGCACCATTCAAAGCCACATCATCACTTTTCAAACCTTTTCTGATTTCATTTGCTATTTTTCATGCATTTCATGATTTATTTTGAGCTAAAATGACCCTGAGATTGAAAAGCACTGCAAATGAACTCTGAAATGGTTGAAAATTGGCATGGTATCATAATTTCACCCACGTAGCATGTGCTAAAAAGTTGAGAGGGTTACGGCAAAAACTGGATGCACTTCGTGTACGAACTGGACAATCTCTTTCGAAGTGTCAGGGTTTTGGACAAAAACTCTTCTGTTACAAAAGGATTTCAATTTTTTAAACATATTTGAACTCAAGACTGTTTCTGCATTCCATATGCACCATTCAAAGCCACATCATCACTTTTCAAACCTTTTCTGACTTCATTTGCTATTTTTCATGCATTTCATGATTTATTTTGAGCTAAAATGACCCTGAGATTGAAAAGCACTGCAAATGAACTCTGAAATGGTTGAAAATTGGCATGGTGTCATAATTTCACCCACGTAGCATGTGCTAAAAAGTTGAGAGGGTTACGGCAAAAACTGGATGCACTTCGTGTACGAACTGGACATTCTCTTTCGAAGTGTCAGGGTTTTGGACTCAAACTCTTCTGTTACAAAAGGATTTCAATTTTTTAAACATATTTGAACTCAAGACTATTTCTGCATTCCATATGCACCATTCAAAGCCACATCATCACTTTTCAAACCATTTCTGACTTCACTTGCTATTTTTCATGCATTTCATGATTTAGTTTGAGCTAAAAATGACCCTGAGATTGAAAAGCACTGCAAATGAACTCTGAAATGGTTGAAAATTGGCATGGTATCATAATTTCACCCACGTAGCATGTGCTAAAAAGTTGAGAGGGTTACGGCAAAAAATGGATGCACTTCGTGTACGAACTGGACAATCTCTTTCGAAGTGTCAGGGTTTTGGACTAAAACTCTTCTGTTACAAAAGGATTTCAATTTTTTAAACATATTTGAACTCAAGACTTTTTCTGCATTCAATATGCACCATTCAAAGCCACATCATCACTTTTCAAACCTTTTCAGACTTCATTTGCTATTTTTCATGCATTTCATGATTTAGTTTGAGCTAAAATGACCCTGAGATTGAAAAGCACTGCAAATGAACTCTGAAATGGTTGAAAATTGGCATGGCATCATAATTTCACCCACGTAGCATGTGCTAAAAAGTTGAGAGGGTTACGGCAAAAACTGGATGCACTTCGTGTACGAACTGGACAATCTCTTTCGAAGTGTCATAGTTTTGGACTAAAACTCTTCTGTTACAAAAGGATTTCAATTTTTTAAACATATTTGAACTCAAGACTTTTTCTGCATTCAATATACACCATTCAAAGCCGCATCATCACTTTTCAAACCTTTTCTGACTTCATTTGCTATTTTTCATGCATTTCATGATTTATTTTGAGCTAAAATGACCCTGAGATTGAAAAGCACTGCAAATGAACTCTGAAATGGTTGAAAATTGGCATGGTATCATAATTTCACCCACGTAGCTTGTGCTAAAAAGTTGAGTGGGTTACGGCAAAAACTGGATGCACTTCGTGTACGAACTGGACAATCTCTTTCGAAGTGTCAGGGTTTTGGACTAAAACTCTTCTGTTACAAAAGGATTTCAATTTTTTAAACATATTTGAACTCAAGACTTTTTCTGCATTCAATATGCACCATTCAAAGCCACATCATCACTTTTCAAACCTTTTCTGACTTCATTTGCTATTTTTCATGCATTTCATGATTTATATTGAGCTAAAATGACCCTAAGATTGAAAAGCACTGGAAATGAACTCTGAAATGGTTGAAAATTGGCATGGTATCATAATTTCACTCACGTAGCATGTGCTAAAAAGTTGAGAGGGTTACCGGAAAAACTAGATGCACTTCGTGTACAAACTGGACAATCTCCTTCGAAGTGTCAGGGTTTTGGAGAAAAACTCTTCTGTTACAAAAGGATTTCAATTTTTTAAACATATTTGAACTCAAGACTTTTTATGCATTCAATATGCACCATTCAAAGCCACATCATCACTTTTCAAACCTTTTCTGATTTCATTTGCTATTTTTCATGCATTTCATGATTTATTTTGAGCTAAAATGACCCTGAGATTGAAAAGCACTGCAAATGAACTCTGAAATGGTTGAAAATTGGCATGGTATCATAATTTCACCCACGTAGCATGTGCTAAAAAGTTGAGAGGGTTACGGCAAAAACTAGATGCACTTCGTGTACGAACTGGACAATCTCTTTCGAAGTGTCAGGGTTTTGGACTAAAACTCTTCTGTTACAAAAGGATTTCAATTTTTTAAACATATTTGAACTCAAGACTTATTCTGCATTCAATATGCACCATTCAAAGCCACATCATCACTTTTCAAACCTTTTCTGACTTCATTTGCTATTTTTCATGCATTTCATGATTTATTTTGAGCTAAAATGACCCTGAGATTGAAAAGCACTGCAAATGAACTCTGAAATGGTTGAAAATTGGCATGGTATCATAATTTCACCCACGTAGCATGTGCTAAAAAGTTGAGAGGGTTACGGCAAAAACTGGATGCACTTCGTGTACGAACTGGACAATCTCTTTCGAAGTGTCAGGGTTTTGGACAAAAACTCTTCTGTTACAAAAGGATTTCAATTTTTTAAACATATTTGAACTCAAGACTTTTTCTGCATTCAATATGCACCATTCAAAGCCACATCATCACTTTTCAAACCTTTTCTGACTTCATTTGCTATTTTTCATGCATTTCATGATTTATTTTGAGCTAAAATGACCCTGAGATTGAAAAGCACTGCAAATGAACTCTGAAATGGTTGAAAATTGGCATGGTATCATAATTTCACCCACGTAGCTTGTGCTAAAAAGTTGAGAGGGTTACGGCAAAAACTGGATGCACTTCGTGTACGAACTGGACAATCTCTTTCGAAGTGTCAGGGTTTTGGACTAAAACTCTGGATTTCAATTTTTTAAACATATTTGAACTCAAGACTTTTTCTGCATTCAATATGCACCATTCAAAGCCACATCATCACTTTTCAAACCTTTTCTGACTTCATTTGCTATTTTTCATGCATTTCATGATTTATTTTGAGCTAAAATGACCCTGAGATTGAAAAGCACTGCAAATGAACTCTGAAATGGTTGAAAATTGGCATGGTATCACAATTTCACCCACGTAGCATGTGCTAAAAAGTTGAGAGGGTTACGGCAAAAACTGGATGCACTTCGTGTACGAACTGGACAATCTCTTTCGAAGTGTCACGGTTTTGGACTAAAACTCTTCTGTTACAAAAGGATTTCAATTTTTTAAACATATTTGAACTCAAGACTTTTTCTGCATTCAATATGCACCATTCAAAGCCACATCATCACTTTTCAAACCTTTTCTGACTTCATTTGCTATTTTTCATGCATTTCATGATTTATTTTGAGCTAAAATGACCCTGAGATTGAAAAGCACTGCAAATGAACTCTGAAATGGTTGAAAATTGGCATGGTATCATAATTTCACCCACGTAGCATGTGCTAAAAAGTTGAGAGGGTTACGGCAAAAACTGGATGCACTTCGTGTACGAACTGGACAATCTCTTTCGAAGTGTCAGGGTTTTGGACAAAAACTCTTCTGTTACAAAAGGATTTCAATTTTTTAAACATATTTGAACTCAAGACTTTTTCTGCATTCAATATGCACCATTCAAAGCCACATCATCACTTTTCAAACCTTTTCTGACTTCATTTGCTATTTTTCATGCATTTCATGATTTATTTTGAGCTAAAATGACCCTGAGATTGAAAAGCACTGCAAATGAACTCTGAAATGGTTGAAAATTGGCATGGTATCATAATTTCACCCACGTAGCTTGTGCTAAAAAGTTGAGAGGGTTACGGCAAAAACTGGATGCACTTCGTGTACGAACTGGACAATCTCTTTCGAAGTGTCAGGGTTTTGGACTAAAACTCTGGATTTCAATTTTTTAAACATATTTGAACTCAAGACTTTTTCTGCATTCAATATGCACCATTCAAAGCCACATCATCACTTTTCAAACCTTTTCTGACTTCATTTGCTATTTTTCATGCATTTCATGATTTATTTTGAGCTAAAATGACCCTGAGATTGAAAAGCACTGCAAATGAACTCTGAAATGGTTGAAAATTGGCATGGTATCACAATTTCACCCACGTAGCATGTGCTAAAAAGTTGAGAGGGTTACGGCAAAAACTGGATGCACTTCGTGTACGAACTGGACAATCTCTTTCGAAGTGTCACGGTTTTGGACTAAAACTCTTCTGTTACAAAAGGATTTCAATTTTTTAAACATATTTGAACTCAAGACTTTTTCTGCATTCAATATGCACCATTCAAAGCCACATCATCACTTTTCAAACCATTTCTGACTTCACTTGCTATTTTTCATGCATTTCATGATTTATTTTGAGCTAAAATGACCCTGAGATTGAAAAGCACTGCAAATGAACTCTGAAATGGTTGAAAATTGGCATGGTATCATAATTTCACCCACGTAGCATGTGCTAAAAAGTTGAGAGGGTTACGGCAAAAACTGGATGCACTTCGTGTACGAACTGGACAATCTCTTTCGAAGTGTCAGGGTTTTGGACAAAAACTCTTATGTTACAAAAGGATTTCAATTTTTGAAACATATTTGAACTCAAGACTTTTTCTGCATTCAATATGCACCATTCAAAGCCACATCATCACTTTTCAAACCTTTTCTGACTTCATTTGCTATTTTTCATGCATTTCATGATTTATTTTGAGCTAAATTGACCCTGAGATTGAAAAGCACTGCAAATGAACTCTGAAATGGTTGAAAATTGGCATGGTATCATAATTTCACCCACGTAGCTTGTGCTAAAAAGTTGAGAGGGTTACGGCAAAAACTGGATGCACTTCGTGTACGAACTGGACAATCTCTTTCGAAGTGTCAGGGTTTTGGACTAAAACTCTTCTGTTACAAAAGGATTTCAATTTTCGAAACATATTTGAACTCAAGACTTATTCTGCATTCAATATGCACCATTCAAAGCCACATCATCACTTTTCAAACCTTTTCTGACTTCATTTGCTATTTTTCATGCATTTCATGATTTATTTTGAGCTAAAATGACCCTGAGATTGAAAAGCACTGCAAATGAACTCTGAAATGGTTGAAAATTGGCATGGTATCATAATTTCACCCACGTAGCATGTGCTAAAAAGTTGAGAGGGTTACGGCAAAAACTGGATGCACTTCGTGTACGAACTGGACAATCTCTTTCGAAGTGTCAGGGTTTTGGACTAAAACTCTTCTGTTACAAAAGGATTTCAATTTTTTAAACATATTTGAACTCAAGACTTTATCTGCATTCAATATGCACCATTCAAAGCCACATCATCCCTTTTCAAACCTTTTCTGACTTCATTTGCTATTTTTCATGCATTTCATGATTTATTTTGAGCTAAAATGACCCTGAGATTGAAAAGCACTGCAAATGAACTCTGAAATGGTTGAAAATTGGCATGGTGTCATAATTTCACCCACGTAGCATGTGCTAAAAAGTTGAGAGGGTTACGGCAAAAACTGGATGCACTTCGTGTACGAACTGGACATTCTCTTTCGAAGTGTCAGGGTTTTGGACTCAAACTCTTCTGTTATAAAAGGATTTCAATTTTTTAAACATATTTGAACTCAAGACTTTTTCTGCATTCAATATGCACCATTCAAAGCCACATCATCACTTTTCAAACCTTTTCAGACTTCATTTGCTATTTTTCATGCATTTCATGATTTAGTTTGAGCTAAAATGACCCTGAGATTGAAAAGCACTGCAAATGAACTCTGAAATGGTTGAAAATTGGCATGGCATCATAATTTCACCCACGTAGCATGTGCTAAAAAGTTGAGAGGGTTACGGCAAAAACTGGATGCACTTCGTGTACGAACTGGACAATCTCTTTCGAAGTGTCATAGTTTTGGACTAAAACTCTTCTGTTACAAAAGGATTTCAATTTTTTAAACATATTTGAACTCAAGACTTTTTCTGCATTCAATATACACCATTCAAAGCCACATCATCACTTTTCAAACCTTTTCTGACTTCATTTGCTATTTTTCATGCATTTCATGATTTATTTTGAGCTAAAATGACCCTGAGATTGAAAAGCACTGCAAATGAACTCTGAAATGGTTGAAAATTGGCATGGTATCATAATTTCACCCACGTAGCTTGTGCTAAAAAGTTGAGTGGGTTACGGCAAAAACTGGATGCACTTCGTGTACGAACTGGACAATCTCTTTCGAAGTGTCAGGGTTTTGGACTAAAACTCTTCTGTTACAAAAGGATTTCAATTTTTTAAACATATTTGAACTCAAGACTTTTTCTGCATTCAATATGCACCATTCAAAGCCACATCATCACTTTTCAAACCTTTTCTGACTTCATTTGCTATTTTTCATGCATTTCATGATTTATATTGAGCTAAAATGACCCTAAGATTGAAAAGCACTGGAAATGAACTCTGAAATGGTTGAAAATTGGCATGGTATCATAATTTCACTCACGTAGCATGTGCTAAAAAGTTGAGAGGGTTACCGGAAAAACTAGATGCACTTCGTGTACAAACTGGACAATCTCCTTCGAAGTGTCAGGGTTTTGGAGAAAAACTCTTCTGTTACAAAAGGATTTCAATTTTTTAAACATATTTGAACTCAAGACTTTTTATGCATTCAATATGCACCATTCAAAGCCACATCATCACTTTTCAAACCTTTTCTGATTTCATTTGCTATTTTTCATGCATTTCATGATTTATTTTGAGCTAAAATGACCCTGAGATTGAAAAGCACTGCAAATGAACTCTGAAATGGTTGAAAATTGGCATGGTATCATAATTTCACCCACGTAGCATGTGCTAAAAAGTTGAGAGGGTTACGGCAAAAACTAGATGCACTTCGTGTACGAACTGGACAATCTCTTTCGAAGTGTCAGGGTTTTGGACTAAAACTCTTCTGTTACAAAAGGATTTCAATTTTTTAAACATATTTGAACTCAAGACTTATTCTGCATTCAATATGCACCATTCAAAGCCACATCATCACTTTTCAAACCTTTTCTGACTTCATTTGCTATTTTTCATGCATTTCATGATTTATTTTGAGCTAAAATGACCCTGAGATTGAAAAGCACTGCAAATGAACTCTGAAATGGTTGAAAATTGGCATGGTATCATAATTTCACCCACGTAGCATGTGCTAAAAAGTTGAGAGGGTTACGGCAAAAACTGGATGCACTTCGTGTACGAACTGGACAATCTCTTTCGAAGTGTCAGGGTTTTGGACAAAAACTCTTCTGTTACAAAAGGATTTCAATTTTTTAAACATATTTGAACTCAAGACTTTTTCTGCATTCAATATGCACCATTCAAAGCCACATCATCACTTTTCAAACCTTTTCTGACTTCATTTGCTATTTTTCATGCATTTCATGATTTATTTTGAGCTAAAATGACCCTGAGATTGAAAAGCACTGCAAATGAACTCTGAAATGGTTGAAAATTGGCATGGTATCATAATTTCACCCACGTAGCTTGTGCTAAAAAGTTGAGAGGGTTACGGCAAAAACTGGATGCACTTCGTGTACGAACTGGACAATCTCTTTCGAAGTGTCAGGGTTTTGGACTAAAACTCTGGATTTCAATTTTTTAAACATATTTGAACTCAAGACTTTTTCTGCATTCAATATGCACCATTCAAAGCCACATCATCACTTTTCAAACCTTTTCTGACTTCATTTGCTATTTTTCATGCATTTCATGATTTATTTTGAGCTAAAATGACCCTGAGATTGAAAAGCACTGCAAATGAACTCTGAAATGGTTGAAAATTGGCATGGTATCACAATTTCACCCACGTAGCATGTGCTAAAAAGTTGAGAGGGTTACGGCAAAAACTGGATGCACTTCGTGTACGAACTGGACAATCTCTTTCGAAGTGTCAGGGTTTTGGACTAAAACTCTTCTGTTACAAAAGGATTTCAATTTTTAAACATATTTGAACTCAAGACTTTTTCTGCATTCAATATGCACCATTCAAAGCCACATCATCACTTTTCAAACCATTTCTGACTTCACTTGCTATTTTTCATGCATTTCATGATTTATTTTGAGCTAAAATGACCCTGAGATTGAAAAGCACTGCAAATGAACTCTGAAATGGTTGAAAATTGGCATGGTATCATAATTTCACCCACGTAGCATGTGCTAAAAAGTTGAGAGGGTTACGGCAAAAACTGGATGCACTTCGTGTACGAACTGGACAATCTCTTTCGAAGTGTCAGGGTTTTGGACAAAAACTCTTCTGTTACAAAAGGATTTCAATTTTTGAAACATATTTGAACTCAAGACTTTTTCTGCATTCAATATGCACCATTCAAAGCCACATCATCACTTTTCAAACCTTTTCTGACTTCATTTGCTATTTTTCATGCATTTCATGATTTATTTTGAGCTAAATTGACCCTGAGATTGAAAAGCACTGCAAATGAACTCTGAAATGGTTGAAAATTGGCATGGTATCATAATTTCACCCACGTAGCTTGTGCTAAAAAGTTGAGAGGGTTACGGCAAAAACTGGATGCACTTCGTGTACGAACTGGACAATCTCTTTCGAAGTGTCAGGGTTTTGGACTAAAACTCTTCTGTTACAAAAGGATTTCAATTTTCGAAACATATTTGAACTCAAGACTTTTTCTGCATTCAATATGCACCATTCAAAGCCACATCATCACTTTTCAAACCTTTTCTGACTTCATTTGCTATTTTTCATGCATTTCATGATTTATTTTGAGCTAAAATGACCCTGAGATTGAAAAGCACTGCAAATGAACTCTGACATGGTTGAAAAGTGGCATGGTATCATAATTTCACCCACGTAGCATGTGCTAAAAAGTTGAGAGGGTTACGGCAAAAACTGGATGCACTTCGTGTACGAACTAGACAATCTCTTTCGAAGTGTCAGGGTTTTGGACTAAAACTCTTCTGTTACAAAAGGATTTCAATTTTTTAAACATATTTGAACTCAAGACTTTATCTGCATTCAATATGCACCATTCAAAGCCACATCATCACTTTTCAAACCTTTTCTGACTTCATTTGCTATTTTTCATGCATTTCATGATTTATTTTGAGCTAAAATGACCCTGAGATTGAAAAGCACTGCAAATGAACTCTGAAATGGTTGAAAATTGGCATGGTGTCATAATTTCACCCACGTAGCATGTGCTAAAAAGTTGAGAGGGTTACGGCAAAAACTGGATGCACTTCGTGTACGAACTGGACATTCTCTTTCGAAGTGTCAGGGTTTTGGACTAAAACTCTTCTGTTACAAAAGGATTTCAATTTTCGAAACATATTTGAACTCAAGACTTTTTCTGCATTCCATATGCACCATTCAAAGCCACATCATCACTTTTCAAACCATTTCTGACTTCACTTGCTATTTTTCATGCATTTCATGATTTAGTTTGAGCAAAAAATGACCCTGAGATTGAAAAGCACTGCAAATGAACTCTGAAATGGTTGAAAATTGGCATGGTATCATAATTTCACCCACGTAGCATGTGCTAAAAAGTTGAGAGGGTTACGGCAAAAAATGGATGCACTTCGTGTACGAACTGGACAATCTCTTTCGAAGTGTCAGGGTTTTGGACTAAAACTCTTCTGTTACAAAAGGATTTCAATTTTTTAAACATATTTGAACTCAAGACTTTTTCTGCATTCAATATGCACCATTCAAAGCCACATCATCACTTTTCAAACCTTTTCAGACTTCATTTGCTATTTTTCATGCATTTCATGATTTAGTTTGAGCTAAAATGACCCTGAGATTGAAAAGCACTGCAAATGAACTCTGAAATGGTTGAAAATTGGCATGGCATCATAATTTCACCCACGTAGCATGTGCTAAAAAGTTGAGAGGGTTACGGCAAAAACTGGATGCACTTCGTGTACGAACTGGACAATCTCTTTCGAAGTGTCATAGTTTTGGACTAAAACTCTTCTGTTACAAAAGGATTTCAATTTTTTAAACATATTTGAACTCAAGACTTTTTCTGCATTCAATATACACCATTCAAAGCCACATCATCACTTTTCAAACCTTTTCTGACTTCATTTGCTATTTTTCATGCATTTCATGATTTATTTTGAGCTAAAATGACCCTGAGATTGAAAAGCACTGCAAATGAACTCTGAAATGGTTGAAAATTGGCATGGTATCATAATTTCACCCACGTAGCTTGTGCTAAAAAGTTGAGAGGGTTACGGCAAAAACTGGATGCACTTCGTGTACGAACTGGACAATCTCTTTCGAAGTGTCAGGGTTTTGGACAAAAACTCTTCTGTTACAAAAGGATTTCAATTTTTGAAACATATTTGAACTCAAGACTTTTTCTGCATTCAATATGCACCATTCAAAGCCACATCATCACTTTTCAAACCTTTTCTTACTTCATTTGCTATTTTTCATGCATTTCATGATTTATTTTGAGCTAAATTGACCCTGAGATTGAAAAGCACTGCAAATGAACTCTGAAATGGTTGAAAATTGGCATGGTATCATAATTTCACCCACGTAGCTTGTGCTAAAAAGTTGAGAGGGTTACGGCAAAAACTGGATGCACTTCGTGTACGAACTGGACAATCTCTTTCGAAGTGTCAGGGTTTTGGACTAAAACTCTTCTGTTACAAAAGGATTTCAATTTTCGAAACATATTTGAACTCAAGAATTTTTCTGCATTCAATATGCACCATTCAAAGCCACATCATCACTTTTCAAACCTTTTCTGACTTCATTTGCTATTTTTCATGCATTTCATGATTTATTTTGAGCTAAAATGACCCTGAGATTGAAAAGCACTGCAAATGAACTCTGAAATGGTTGAAAAGTGGCATGGTATCATAATTTCACCCACGTAGCATGTGCTAAAAAGTTGAGAGGGTTACGGCAAAAACTGGATGCACTTCGTGTACGAACTGGACAATCTCTTTCGAAGTGTCAGGGTTTTGGACTAAAACTCTTCTGTTACAAAAGGATTTCAATTTTTTAAACATAT
This sequence comes from Elymus sibiricus, assembly GCA_039707655.1. Lineage (NCBI taxonomy): Eukaryota > Viridiplantae > Streptophyta > Magnoliopsida > Poales > Poaceae > Elymus > Elymus sibiricus. The sequence continues at coordinate 511,985,932 of CM077669.1, forward strand.
TTGAACTCAAGACTTTATCTGCATTCAATATGCACCATTCAAAGCCACATCATCACTTTTCAAACCTTTTCTGACTTCATTTGCTATTTTTCATGCATTTCATGATTTATTTTGAGCTAAAATGACCCTGAGATTGAAAAGCACTGCAAATGAACTCTAAAATGGTTGAAAATTGGCATGGTGTCATAATTTCACCCACGTAGCATGTGCTAAAAAGTTGAGAGGGTTACGGCAAAAACTGGATGCACTTCGTGTACGAACTGGACATTCTCTTTCGAAGTGTCAGGGTTTTGGACTCAAACTCTTCTGTTACAAAAGGATTTCAATTTTTTAAACATATTTGAACTCAAGACTGTTTCTGCATTCAATATGCACCATTCAAAGCCACATCATCACTTTTCAAACCTTTTCAGACTTCATTTGCTATTTTTCATGCATTTCATGATTTAGTTTGAGCTAAAATCACTACAGGAATCAGGCACTTTGCCATCTGCCAAGGCAGATGGCAAAGGCATGGTCGGCGGATGGCAAAGGCTTTGCCATCTGCCAGCAGACGGCAAACAGTTTGGCTGAAACCCAGCCGGGAAAGGCTACTTTGCCGTCTGCTGGCAGATGGCAAAGAGCCTGCAGCCTTTGCCATCAGCCGGCAGATGGCAAAGCCTCTGAACGGGGTTAGCCACGTTAGAAGGCTAACGGCGTGCTTTGCCGTCTGCCAGCAGATGGCAAAGATTCTGGCCTTTGCCATCTGCTGGCAGATGGCAAAGAGACCAAATAGGCCCTTCCCCGTTCGCACAGGTAGCTGACACGTGGCCTCTTTGCCATCTGCCAGCAGATGGCAAAGGCTATAATCTTTGCCATCTGCTGGCTGATGGCAAAGGCTGCAGGCTCTTTGCCATCTGCCAGCAGATGGCAAAGATTCTGCAGCCTTTGCCATCTGCTGGCAGATGGCAAAGAGACCAAATAGGCCCTCCCCAGTTTGTGCAGGTAGCTGACACGTGGCCTCTTTGCCATCTGCCAACAGATGGCAAAGTGCCTATATTGCCCCATTTAATTTTGTTTTTTCTTATATCAATTCATCTTCACAGAAAATCAAACACACATATATATATAACCAATATAGCATATTCAACATATATTACCAATAGTCATGAACACATATATATCCAACACATCCATGAACACATATCCAACACATGTTACCAATAGTAGCAAGTTTCATCCATACATATACATAGTTTCATCAATATTACACAGTTTCATCCATAGGTAGCAAGTTTCACAAAGTCAAAACAAAAACTAAAGACAAGCACTCCATCAACCCAAGCTTCCGTGATCTAGAGCAAATCTGCAAAATGGGAAAGAAGAAAGTTAGAAGAAAAAGACTAGAAGAAGAAGATTATGATGATGCAACTAAAATGTGAAGACTATTATGATGCAACTTATATCTGTAAAATATGTCATTTTGGAGCTAAGTATGATTATTATGTCATTTTTGAGCTAGCTAAGCATACTAAGTCATTTTGGTGTAAAAAATGCTAAGTAAGGTCATTTTGGAGCTAAGTAAGGTTATTATGTCATTTTGGAGCTAAGTAAGGTTATTATGTCATTTTGGAGCTAGCTAAGCATATGAAGTCATTTAGGAGCTAAAATATGTCATTTCTTAAGCATATTATGTCATTTTAAGCTAGCTAAGCATATTAAGTCATTTTGGAGGAAAAAATGCTAAGTATAGGTCATTTTAGAGCTATCCTAGGTTAAATAGGTCATTTTGGAGCTAATTAAGCTTATTATGTCATTTTTGAGCTAGCTAAGCATATTGAGTCATTTTGGAGGAAAAAATGCTAAGTATAGGTCATTTTAGAGCTATACTAGGTTAAATAGGTCATTTTGGAGCTAAGTAAGGTTATTATGTCATTTTGGAGCTAGCTAAGCATATGAAGTCATTTAGGAGCTAAAATATGTCATTTCTTAAGCATATTATGTCATTTTAGAGCTAGCTAAGCATATTAAGTCATTTTGGAGGAAAAGATGCTAAGTACATAGGTCATTTTTAAGCTAGCTAAGCATATTAAGTCATTTTGGAGGAAAAAATGCTAAGTATAGGTCATTTCAGAGCTATCCTAGGTTAAATAGGTCATTTTGGAGCTAATTAAGCTTATTCTGTCATTTTTGAGCTAGCTAAGCATATTGAGTCATTTTGGAGGAAAAAATGCTAAGTATAGGTCATTTTAGAGCTATCCTAGGTTAAATAGGTCCTTTTGGAGCTAAGTAAGCTTATTATGTCATTTTGGAGCTAAAATATGTCATTTCTTAAGCATATTATGTCATTTTAGAGCTAGCTAAGCATATTAAGTCATTTTGGAGGAAAAGATGCTAAGTACATAGGTCAGTTTAGAGCTATCCTAGGTTAAATAGGTAATTTTTAAGCTAGCTAAGCATATTAAGTCATTTTGGAGGAAAAAATGCTAAGTATAGGTCATTTCAGAGATATCCTAGGTTAAATAGGTCATTTTGGAGCTAATTAAGCTTATTATGTCATTTTTGAGTTAGCTAAGCATATTGAGTCATTTAGGAGCTAAAATATGTCATTTCTTAAGCATATTATGTCATTTTAGAGCTAGCTAAGCATATTAAGTCATTTTGGAGGAAAAGTTGCTAAGTGCATATTATGTCGCTAGTATCCAGATGGCAGAGAACCCGGGCCGACATGACTAGTCATAGAACCAAGGTGGCACAAACGTACAGGGACAGGCATACATGACCCAGCAATGCACGTGTCGGTCATCAGCGAGTGCAACCAAGTCGTAGCAAGCTACAAGGACTTCGGTGATACACCGCGTGACATTTCCCCGTAGGGACAGACACAGGAGCAAAGAAGGACACATGCCGGTCAATCCATGTGTTCCGGAGCAGTAGCGAACTACCATGGCTCAGTGGAAGCACTAGGAGGCATTTCCCTGTATGGAAGGCTACCAAAGGCACACGACTAGGTGTCGAATCCCACACATACAATGCATTTCAAACATACACACATTATGCACGATATGTGTAGATACAACATGGCATCACAACAAAACTCTATTAAGCAAAACACTTGGGAAAACTTACCGTCATCACGGAGGTGTATGTGTAGGTGTAGGACCGGTCGCGCCAGTGGCAGACGGAGAAGGATCGGTCGATGCTTGTCGGGAGTTATGCTGCACCAAAGATTATTTCCAATGTATCGTTAGCATGATGCAACTCAAATGTGAAGACTAGTAAGTAATCTCCATTCAAATGAAACTCACCGTGTCCGCCGGAGCAATGACTGGCATCGGCGGAGGGGTCTGACCGTTGCCCTAGCACATGGTCTGCACATTTGGTTTTCACGAGTCAGTCATATTAGTTAGTAATGAAAGGAACATTACGTGCATGATTTGGCTAATATGCAGAAGAAACTTACCACGAAGAGCTCGTATAAGGCCCGGTTCTGCGCGTCATTCCGGTTCCTCTCCTCCTCCAACAGCTTAGCCGTCCTGTCCTCCATCTCCCTCTCCCTCTCCGCCAGAAGCTCCTCGGTCTTCGCTCTCTCTTTCTCAATAGCAGTCTGCAACACCACTCCTCGTTAGCATTGTAATCATCGACGGCCGCCGGGATGGGCGGGAGCTTTGTATCACCACGCTGGTAGACTTGGAAGCATCTGTACACAGCATGTCAAATGAACAACAGTTACCAGCTGGTATTCTCTAGGAACATGATTATCAACAAAATGATATAATAGAATTAAATTCATGACCTTCAAAATCTCATCAACCTGGTATGTTTCTTCATGCTACTTAATACACAGGCCATGCAAAAGGATTTTTTTTCATTGTTTGGAGTTAAACTATATAATACTCCATGTGTTTCATTATATAAGGTGCATTAGTTTTACACCAAAACCAAGCCAGGGATTAGAAGGGGAATTTAGAGGATAATTAGGATGATAATACCCTTGGCACAACTCTCATTCATGTAATGGAACAATTTTTTAATTCATGATTTTGAAACTACGCTAACATATTTTCATTGTGACGTAATTTTTTTTTAAAAGTTATAAACATTTTTTAAAACTACGCTAACAATTTTTTATACTATGTTAACATTTTTTAATAAAGTAAAAAACAAAAATCCCAATTATATATTTACAACTGCTCAGTTAGCAAAGCAAGCAGGGTTCTGGAAGCACTAGATCAGGATCGCGCCTTGGCGCGAGGGTGCCGGTACCAACATTTTGGTCAAACAATTAATACTAAGTCAGTAGCAATGGAACAGAATAAGAAGAAAAACTCTCAAACAAGGTAGGGAACGTTGCTGGATTCTTTAGCTGTACCAAATTTACAAATCTATCATGTAACTTATTGGAACAACTCGGCAAGTGAAAACAGCATTTTATCTTTAGTTGTACCAAATTTAGAAATCCTATGTTAGCCCTGAAGTTTTGTAGTCACTTCTCTCACAATCAATAAGTTCATCAAGATCTTGCATCCAAAATGGATGATATAAACTATTATATTGCTTATAATATTAGATACAATTTTTGTATCATTCAGCCCTGTAAAACTCAAAAGCTTATTGTTTTAGCCTAGTTAATGTTAACTCGCTAAGTTTGGATCACTAAATTTTTTTCTCTGAATGCCCCCATGATCTGTTTTAGCATTTGTTTCTTTTTGTAAAGAACAATGAATGTATATGTGCTAGTAATTAACCTGTGAAATCATGTACTACATCGGCAATAATCTAATGATCCAACCTAACACCTGCATATGTAACGCGCGCGCACACACACACACACATAGAGAGAGAGAGAGAGACCTGTAGCCGGCCGGCGGAGGAGTGTGGCGTATCACGCGAGGTCAAGAAAGCACGTATCCATGGCGAGCACCAATGGTTTTGTTTGCACATTTATTTTGAAGATGATAGGACCAAAGTGACTTAAGGTGCCTAGAAAAGCAGAGTGAACATTACACATATTATTAACAGTTAAAGAAACAATAAATATAGTAGTAATGCTACTTAGAGGTAGTGTTATAACAGTTAACTTAATCAGATCCATCTAAATATCTAATGCTCCCTGTAGCCACCCAGTTGTTGTACCTGCAGAGAACAAGGGTGAAGCTAGCTAGGTCAATAGGAAGGCCATATGTATTGTGCAACAGATCTATCATGCATACAGACTCCAACATTTTCCAAGAACGTATCACGAAAGAGTACATTCAGGTTAACAGAGAACACAGAAAAACAACCATATGAATATATGGTAATTGCAACATAGACGATAATCCGATCGTTAAAGTTAAAACTCAATCTGATCATTGGTGTAATCAGACAGAAAAACTCAATCTGATGGGAAGCACGGATTTAGAAGATATGAGAGTATTTGATTTAAAATCATATATTTCTGTGATATATGCTAAGGCATCACATCTACACATTTAAAACTATTATGAGAGCAAAGGTACATACTTGCTCTGTGATATATATACACTGAAGATGGCAATGTGTTGATGAATGCTGAACACGGAGGAGCAGAGCCTCACATAGAGCAGTGAAGGAATCACCTGGCATGAGTTTCAGATCGACGATGGCACTTGTTCTTGCCTGTCGAGGATCCTCAATGGACAAGAGAAGGCGTCAGCACCAAAAAAACAATAAAAAGCCTATGAAAACTGAAACGACCGTGGGGTGCTGCTTACTCGAGGAGCCGCCGAGGCAGAGTTCGCCCTCGTGGTCGTTGGCCTAGCTTGGTTGCACCACACCGGCGCAGACGACCGCGACCACGGTGAGCGACCAAGGCACCGTTCTTCTGTCCAGCTCGACCATGTGCGGGGCGTCGACATCGCCGTGGAGGTCCTGGTGGTCGTCCTCATCCATGGATGGTTCCTGCTGCTCCGAATCGAAGAAACAAGTAAGGGGATCAATCAATCCATGGAGATAAGGAAGCAGAGGAGACACACACCTACACGTACTGCTGCTAGCATACAGATCAATCAAGCTGCCTGTGTGTGTGCTTGAGTACGTACGTGGTTGGGCTCTTGGCTCTTGGGTACACTAGCTAGCTAGTGTTGTACTAAACTGAAACAGAGGATGCCATAGGAGCACAAGAAAGGGAGCTAGGGATAGGAGATGGAGGGTTCCTGCTGCTCCAAATCGAAATTGAAGAAACAAAAAAATTCAGTTGACATGTTGTCAAATTCAGTTAACACACAGCAGCAGTCAGTGTAGTGCATCTCGATCGGCTGCCGGATCGAATCAAATAGAGGGGGGAGGGAGGGGATCACCTTGCCCTTGGGTGGCTGGACGACGGCGCCGTGGAGGTCGAGGTCCAGGTTGAAGAAGCCCTTGACGGCGGCGACCTTGACCTTGGTGGCTGGGTGCGCCCCTCATGCTCCTCCTGCTCCTCGAGCAGGACAAGGCCGGCGGCTGCAGCTTGAGGAGAAGGGCACTGCTCCCGGATCCGGCGCCCTCGTCGCCGGCGCTCGGCTCGTCCGCGCCAGGGGCTGTTGCAGCAAAAGGGCAGGAGCCAAAACCCTAGCCGCGGGCGAGGGTGGAGGCCGCGAGCGGCGATTCTGGCCGGAGAGGAAGAAGGCCCGGAGGGAGGGGAGAGCGGGGGCGTGCTGCGCGCCGCCGGGACTCGCCGGAATCCGCCGGCGTGGGTGGCGGCGGCGGCGAGGAGTCGTGGGGGAGAGAGAGGGAGGCTCGCGAGAGAGAGGGGGTCGTGGGAATTTCTGTTCGGTGGATTCTGTCTATTTTTTTTACGCTCCTTTTCTTTTCTTCGGTGGGCTGCGCGCGGAGGCCCGAAATTGAGAGAGAGCGCGCGGGGAAAAGGAAATTTCGCGCCCACGCGGGGAAAAGAACTTTGCCATCTGCTGACTGATGGCAAAGAGATGGGGCTTTGCCATCTGCTGGCTGATGGCAAAGAGGTGGGGCTTTGCCATCTGCTGGCTGATGGCAAAGAGGTGGGCCTAGTGCGCCGTTACAACGCCGTCGTCCACTGGACCCCACTAATCTCTTTGCCGTCTGCCAGCAGACGGCAAAGATTCTTTGCCATCTGCTGGCAGATGGCAAAGAATTGACTGATGGCAACCAGGTTCTTTGCCATCTGTCAGTTCTTTGCCATCTGTTTTTTGTAAGCAGATGGCAAAGACGTTCTTTGCCATCCGCTGGCAGACGGCAAAGTGCTGACTGATGGCAAATTCCCTGTTTCCAGTAGTGAATGACCCTGAGATTGAAAAGCACTGCAAATGAACTCTGAAATGGTTGAAAATTGGCATGGCATCATAATTTCACCCACGTAGCATGTGCTAAAAAGTTGAGAGGGTTACGGCAAAAACTGGATGCACTTCGTGTACGAACTGGACAATCTCTTTCGAAGTGTCATAGTTTTGGACTAAAACTCTTCTGTTACAAAAGGATTTCAATTTTTTAAACATATTTGAACTCAAGACTTTTTCTGCATTCAATATACACCATTCAAAGCCACATCATCACTTTTCAAACCTTTTCTGACTTCATTTGCTATTTTTCATGCATTTCATGATTTATTTTGAGCTAAAATGACCCTGAGATTGAAAAGCACTGCAAATGAACTCTGAAATGGTTGAAAATTGGCATGGTATCATAATTTCACCCACGTAGCTTGTGCTAAAAAGTTGAGTGGGTTACGGCAAAAACTGGATGCACTTCGTGTACGAACTGGACAATCTCTTTCGAAGTGTCAGGGTTTTGGACTAAAACTCTTCTGTTACAAAAGGATTTCAATTTTTTAAACATATTTGAACTCAAGACTTTTTCTGCATTCAATATGCACCATTCAAAGCCACATCATCACTTTTCAAACCTTTTCTGACTTCATTTGCTATTTTTCATGCATTTCATGATTTATATTGAGCTAAAATGACCCTAAGATTGAAAAGCACTGGAAATGAACTCTGAAATGGTTGAAAATTGGCATGGTATCATAATTTCACTCACGTAGCATGTGCTAAAAAGTTGAGAGGGTTACCGGAAAAACTAGATGCACTTCGTGTACAAACTGGACAATCTCCTTCGAAGTGTCAGGGTTTTGGAGAAAAACTCTTCTGTTACAAAAGGATTTCAATTTTTTAAACATATTTGAACTCAAGACTTTTTATGCATTCAATATGCACCATTCAAAGCCACATCATCACTTTTCAAACCTTTTCTGATTTCATTTGCTATTTTTCATGCATTTCATGATTTATTTTGAGCTAAAATGACCCTGAGATTGAAAAGCACTGCAAATGAACCCTGAAATGGTTGAAAATTGGCATGGTATCATAATTTCACCCACGTAGCATGTGCTAAAAAGTTGAGAGGGTTACGGCAAAAACTAGATGCACTTCGTGTACGAACTGGACAATCTCTTTCGAAGTGTCAGGGTTTTGGACTAAAACTCTTCTGTTACAAAAGGATTTCAATTTTTTAAACATATTTGAACTCAAGACTTATTCTGCATTCAATATGCACCATTCAAAGCCACATCATCACTTTTCAAACCTTTTCTGACTTCATTTGCTATTTTTCATGCATTTCATGATTTATTTTGAGCTAAAATGACCCTGAGATTGAAAAGCACTGCAAATGAACTCTGAAATGGTTGAAAATTGGCATGGTATCATAATTTCACCCACGTAGCATGTGCTAAAAAGTTGAGAGGGTTACGGCAAAAACTGGATGCACTTCGTGTACGAACTGGACAATCTCTTTCGAAGTGTCATAGTTTTGGACTAAAACTCTTCTGTTACAAAAGGATTTCAATTTTTTAAACATATTTGAACTCAAGACTTTTTCTGCATTCAATATACACCATTCAAAGCCACATCATCACTTTTCAAACCTTTTCTGACTTCATTTGCTATTTTTCATGCATTTCATGATTTATTTTGAGCTAAAATGACCCTGAGATTGAAAAGCACTGCAAATGAACTCTGAAATGGTTGAAAATTGGCATGGTATCATAATTTCACCCACGTAGCTTGTGCTAAAAAGTTGAGAGGGTTACGGCAAAAACTGGATGCACTTCGTGTACGAACTGGACAATCTCTTTCGAAGTGTCAGGGTTTTGGACAAAAACTCTTCTGTTACAAAAGGATTTCAATTTTTGAAACATATTTGAACTCAAGACTTTTTCTGCATTCAATATGCACCATTCAAAGCCACATCATCACTTTTCAAACCTTTTCTGACTTCATTTGCTATTTTTCATGCATTTCATGATTTATTTTGAGCTAAATTGACCCTGAGATTGAAAAGCACTGCAAATGAACTCTGAAATGGTTGAAAATTGGCATGGTATCATAATTTCACCCACGTAGCTTGTGCTAAAAAGTTGAGAGGGTTACGGCAAAAACTGGATGCACTTCGTGTACGAACTGGACAATCTCTTTCGAAGTGTCAGGGTTTTGGACTAAAACTCTTCTGTTACAAAAGGATTTCAATTTTCGAAACATATTTGAACTCAAGACTTTTTCTGCATTCAATATGCACCATTCAAAGCCACATCATCACTTTTCAAACCTTTTCTGACTTCATTTGCTATTTTTCATGCATTTCATGATTTATTTTGAGCTAAAATGACCCTGAGATTGAAAAGCACTGCAAATGAACTCTGAAATGGTTGAAAAGTGGCATGGTATCATAATTTCACCCACGTAGCATGTGCTAAAAAGTTGAGAGGGTTACGGCAAAAACTGGATGCACTTCGTGTACGAACTGGACAATCTCTTTCGAAGTGTCAGGGTTTTGGACTAAAACTCTTCTGTTACAAAAGGATTTCAATTTTTTAAACATATTTGAACTCAAGACTTTATCTACATTCAATATGCACCATTCAAAGCCACATCATCACTTTTCAAACCTTTTCTGACTTCATTTGCTATTTTTCATGCATTTCATGATTTATTTTGAGCTAAAATGACCCTGAGATTGAAAAGCACTGCAAATGAACTCTAAAATGGTTGAAAATTGGCATGGTGTCATAATTTCACCCACGTAGCATGTGCTAAAAAGTTGAGAGGGTTACGGCAAAAACTGGATGCACTTCGTGTACGAACTGGACATTCTCTTTCGAAGTGTCAGGGTTTTGGACTCAAACTCTTCTGTTACAAAAGGATTTCAATTTTTTAAACATATTTGAACTCAAGACTTTTTCTGCATTCAATATGCACCATTCAAAGCCACATCATCACTTTTCAAACCTTTTCAGACTTCATTTGCTATTTTTCATGCATTTCATGATTTAGTTTGAGCTAAAATGACCCTGAGATTGAAAAGCACTGCAAATGAACTCTGAAATGGTTGAAAATTGGCATGGCATCATAATTTCACCCACGTAGCATGTGCTAAAAAGTTGAGAGGGTTACGGCAAAAACTGGATGCACTTCGTGTACGAACTGGACAATCTCTTTCGAAGTGTCATAGTTTTGGACTAAAACTCTTCTGTTACAAAAGGATTTCAATTTTTTAAACATATTTGAACTCAAGACTTTTTCTGCATTCAATATACACCATTCAAAGCCACATCATCACTTTTCAAACCTTTTCTGACTTCATTTGCTATTTTTCATGCATTTCATGATTTATTTTGAGCTAAAATGACCCTGAGATTGAAAAGCACTGCAAATGAACTCTGAAATGGTTGAAAATTGGCATGGTATCATAATTTCACCCACGTAGCTTGTGCTAAAAAGTTGAGTGGGTTACGGCAAAAACTGGATGCACTTCGTGTACGAACTGGACAATCTCTTTCGAAGTGTCAGGGTTTTGGACTAAAACTCTTCTGTTACAAAAGGATTTCAATTTTTTAAACATATTTGAACTCAAGACTTTTTCTGCATTCAATATGCACCATTCAAAGCCACATCATCACTTTTCAAACCTTTTCTGACTTCATTTGCTATTTTTCATGCATTTCATGATTTATATTGAGCTAAAATGACCCTAAGATTGAAAAGCACTGGAAATGAACTCTGAAATGGTTGAAAATTGGCATGGTATCATAATTTCACTCACGTAGCATGTGCTAAAAAGTTGAGAGGGTTACCGGAAAAACTAGATGCACTTCGTGTACAAACTGGACAATCTCCTTCGAAGTGTCAGGGTTTTGGAGAAAAACTCTTCTGTTACAAAAGGATTTCAATTTTTTAAACATATTTGAACTCAAGACTTTTTATGCATTCAATATGCACCATTCAAAGCCACATCATCACTTTTCAAACCTTTTCTGATTTCATTTGCTATTTTTCATGCATTTCATGATTTATTTTGAGCTAAAATGACCCTGAGATTGAAAAGCACTGCAAATGAACTCTGAAATGGTTGAAAATTGGCATGGTATCATAATTTCACCCACGTAGCATGTGCTAAAAAGTTGAGAGGGTTACGGCAAAAACTAGATGCACTTCGTGTACGAACTGGACAATCTCTTTCGAAGTGTCAGGGTTTTGGACTAAAACTCTTCTGTTACAAAAGGATTTCAATTTTTTAAACATATTTGAACTCAAGACTTATTCTGCATTCAATATGCACCATTCAAAGCCACATCATCACTTTTCAAACCTTTTCTGACTTCATTTGCTATTTTTCATGCATTTCATGATTTATTTTCAGCTAAAATGACCCTGAGATTGAAAAGCACTGCAAATGAACTCTGAAATGGTTGAAAATTGGCATGGTATCATAATTTCACCCACGTAGCATGTGCTAAAAAGTTGAGAGGGTTACGGCAAAAACTGGATGCACTTCGTGTACGAACTGGACAATCTCTTTCGAAGTGTCAGGGTTTTGGACAAAAACTCTTCTGTTACAAAAGGATTTCAATTTTTTAAACATATTTGAACTCAAGACTTTTTCTGCATTCAATATGCACCATTCAAAGCCACATCATCACTTTTCAAACCTTTTCTGACTTCATTTGCTATTTTTCATGCATTTCATGATTTATTTTGAGCTAAAATGACCCTGAGATTGAAAAGCACTGCAAATGAACTCTGAAATGGTTGAAAATTGGCATGGTATCATAATTTCACCCACGTAGCTTGTGCTAAAAAGTTGAGAGGGTTACGGCAAAAACTGGATGCACTTCGTGTACGAACTGGACAATCTCTTTCGAAGTGTCAGGGTTTTGGACTAAAACTCTGGATTTCAATTTTTTAAACATATTTGAACTCAAGACTTTTTCTGCATTCAATATGCACCATTCAAAGCCACATCATCACTTTTCAAACCTTTTCTGACTTCATTTGCTATTTTTCATGCATTTCATGATTTATTTTGAGCTAAAATGACCCTGAGATTGAAAAGCACTGCAAATGAACTCTGAAATGGTTGAAAATTGGCATGGTATCACAATTTCACCCACGTAGCATGTGCTAAAAAGTTGAGAGGGTTACGGCAAAAACTGGATGCACTTCGTGTACGAACTGGACAATCTCTTTCGAAGTGTCAGGGTTTTGGACTAAAACTCTTCTGTTACAAAAGGATTTCAATTTTTAAACATATTTGAACTCAAGACTTTTTCTGCATTCAATATGCACCATTCAAAGCCACATCATCACTTTTCAAACCTTTTCTGATTTCATTTGCTATTTTTCATGCATTTCATGATTTATTTTGAGCTAAAATGACCCTGAGATTGAAAAGCACTGCAAATGAACTCTGAAATGGTTGAAAATTGGCATGGTATCATAATTTCACCCACGTAGCATGTGCTAAAAAGTTGAGAGGGTTACGGCAAAAACTGGATGCACTTCGTGTACAAACTGGACAATCTCTTTCGAAGTGTCAGGGTTTTGGACAAAAACTCTTCTGTTACAAAAGGATTTCAATTTTTGAAACATATTTGAACTCAAGACTTTTTCTGCATTCAATATGCACCATTCAAAGCCACATCATCACTTTTCAAACCTTTTCTGACTTCATTTGCTATTTTTCATGCATTTCATGATTTATTTTGAGCTAAATTGACCCTGAGATTGAAAAGCACTGCAAATGAACTCTGAAATGGTTGAAAATTGGCATGGTATCATAATTTCACCCACGTAGCTTGTGCTAAAAAGTTGAGAGGGTTACGGCAAAAACTGGATGCACTTCGTGTACGAACTGGACAATCTCTTTCGAAGTGTCAGGGTTTTGGACTAAAACTCTTCTGTTACAAAAGGATTTCAATTTTCGAAACATATTTGAACTCAAGACTTTTTCTGCATTCAATATGCACCATTCAAAGCCACATCATCACTTTTCAAACCTTTTCTGACTTCATTTGCTATTTTTCATGCATTTCATGATTTATTTTGAGCTAAAATGACCCTGAGATTGAAAAGCACTGCAAATGAACTCTGAAATGGTTGAAAAGTGGCATGGTATCATAATTTCACCCACGTAGCATGTGCTAAAAAGTTGAGAGGGTTACGGCAAAAACTGGATGCACTTCGTGTACGAACTGGACAATCTCTTTCGAAGTGTCAGGGTTTTGGACTAAAACTCTTCTGTTACAAAAGGATTTCAATTTTCGAAACATATTTGAACTCAAGACTTTTTCTGCATTCAATATGCACCATTCAAAGCCACATCATCACTTTTCAAACCTTTTCTGACTTCATTTGCTATTTTTCATGCATTTCATGATTTATTTTGAGCTAAAATGACCCTGAGATTGAAAAGCACTGCAAATGAACTCTGAAATGGTTGAAAAGTGGCATGGTATCATAATTTCACCCACGTAGCATGTGCTAAAAAGTTGAGAGGGTTACGGCAAAAACTGGATGCACTTCGTGTACGAACTGGACAATCTCTTTCGAAGTGTCAGGGTTTTGGACTAAAACTCTTCTGTTACAAAAGGATTTCAATTTTTTAAACATATTTGAACTCAAGACTTTATCTGCATTCAATATGCACCATTCAAAGCCACATCATCACTTTTCAAACCTTTTCTGACTTCATTTGCTATTTTTCATGCATTTCATGATTTATTTTGAGCTAAAATGACCCTGAGATTGAAAAGCACTGCAAATGAACTCTGAAATGGTTGAAAATTGGCATGGTGTCATAATTTCACCCACGTAGCATGTGCTAAAAAGTTGAGAGGGTTACGGCCAAAACTGGATGCACTTCGTGTACGAACTGGACATTCTCTTTCGAAGTGTCAGGGTTTTGGACTAAAACTCTTCTGTTACAAAAGGATTTCAATTTTCGAAACATATTTGAACTCAAGACTTTTTCTGCATTCCATATGCACCATTCAAAGCCACATCATCACTTTTCAAACCATTTCTGACTTCACTTGCTATTTTTCATGCATTTCATGATTTAGTTTGAGCTAAAAATGACCCTGAGATTGAAAAGCACTGCAAATGAACTCTGAAATGGTTGAAAATTGGCATGGTATCATAATTTCACCCACGTAGCATGTGCTAAAAAGTTGAGAGGGTTACGGCAAAAAATGGATGCACTTCGTGTACGAACTGGACAATCTCTTTCGAAGTGTCAGGGTTTTGGACTAAAACTCTTCTGTTACAAAAGGATTTCAATTTTTTAAACATATTTGAACTCAAGACTTTTTCTGCATTCAATATGCACCATTCAAAGCCACATCATCACTTTTCAAACCTTTTCAGACTTCATTTGCTATTTTTCATGCATTTCATGATTTAGTTTGAGCTAAAATGACCCTGAGATTGAAAAGCACTGCAAATGAACTCTGAAATGGTTGAAAATTGGCATGGCATCATAATTTCACCCACGTAGCATGTGCTAAAAAGTTGAGAGGGTTACGGCAAAAACTGGATGCACTTCGTGTACGAACTGGACAATCTCTTTCGAAGTGTCATAGTTTTGGACTAAAACTCTTCTGTTACAAAAGGATTTCAATTTTTTAAACATATTTGAACTCAAGACTTTTTCTGCATTCAATATACACCATTCAAAGCCACATCATCACTTTTCAAACCTTTTCTGACTTCATTTGCTATTTTTCATGCATTTCATGATTTATTTTGAGCTAAAATGACCCTGAGATTGAAAAGCACTGCAAATGAACTCTGAAATGGTTGAAAATTGGCATGGTATCATAATTTCACCCACGTAGCTTGTGCTAAAAAGTTGAGTGGGTTACGGCAAAAACTGGATGCACTTCGTGTACGAACTGGACAATCTCTTTCGAAGTGTGAGGGTTTTGGACTAAAACTCTTCTGTTACAAAAGGATTTCAATTTTTTAAACATATTTGAACTCAAGACTTTTTCTGCATTCAATATGCACCATTCAAAGCCACATCATCACTTTTCAAACCTTTTCTGACTTCATTTGCTATTTTTCATGCATTTCATGATTTATATTGAGCTAAAATGACCCTAAGATTGAAAAGCACTGGAAATGAACTCTGAAATGGTTGAAAATTGGCATGGTATCATAATTTCACTCACGTAGCATGTGCTAAAAAGTTGAGAGGGTTACCGGAAAAACTAGATGCACTTCGTGTACAAACTGGACAATCTCCTTCGAAGTGTCAGGGTTTTGGAGAAAAACTCTTCTGTTACAAAAGGATTTCAATTTTTTAAACATATTTGAACTCAAGACTTTTTATGCATTCAATATGCACCATTCAAAGCCACATCATCACTTTTCAAACCTTTTCTGATTTCATTTGCTATTTTTCATGCATTTCATGATTTATTTTGAGCTAAAATGACCCTGAGATTGAAAAGCACTGCAAATGAACTCTGAAATGGTTGAAAATTGGCATGGTATCATAATTTCACCCACGTAGCATGTGCTAAAAAGTTGAGAGGGTTACGGCAAAAACTAGATGCACTTCGTGTACGAACTGGACAATCTCTTTCGAAGTGTCAGGGTTTTGGACTAAAACTCTTCTGTTACAAAAGGATTTCAATTTTTTAAACATATTTGAACTCAAGACTTATTCTGCATTCAATATGCACCATTCAAAGCCACATCATCACTTTTCAAACCTTTTCTGACTTCATTTGCTATTTTTCATGCATTTCATGATTTATTTTGAGCTAAAATGACCCTGAGATTGAAAAGCACTGCAAATGAACTCTGAAATGGTTGAAAATTGGCATGGTATCATAATTTCACCCACGTAGCATGTGCTAAAAAGTTGAGAGGGTTACGGCAAAAACTAGATGCACTTCGTGTACGAACTGGACAATCTCTTTCGAAGTGTGAGGGTTTTGGACAAAAACTCTTCTGTTACAAAAGGATTTCAATTTTTTAAACATATTTGAACTCAAGACTTTTTCTGCATTCAATATGCACCATTCAAAGCCACATCATCACTTTTCAAACCTTTTCTGACTTCATTTGCTATTTTTCATGCATTTCATGATTTATTTTGAGCTAAAATGACCCTGAGATTGAAAAGCACTGCAAATGAACTCTGAAATGGTTGAAAATTGGCATGGTATCATAATTTCACCCACGTAGCTTGTGCTAAAAAGTTGAGTGGGTTACGGCAAAAACTGGATGCACTTCGTGTACGAACTGGACAATCTCTTTCGAAGTGTCAGGGTTTTGGACTAAAACTCTTCTGTTACAAAAGGATTTCAATTTTTTAAACATATTTGAACTCAAGACTTTTTCTGCATTCAATATGCACCATTCAAAGCCACATCATCACTTTTCAAACCTTTTCTGACTTCATTTGCTATTTTTCATGCATTTCATGATTTATATTGAGCTAAAATGACCCTAAGATTGAAAAGCACTGGAAATGAACTCTGAAATGGTTGAAAATTGGCATGGTATCATAATTTCACTCACGTAGCATGTGCTAAAAAGTTGAGAGGGTTACCGGAAAAACTAGATGCACTTCGTGTACAAACTGGACAATCTCCTTCGAAGTGTCAGGGTTTTGGAGAAAAACTCTTCTGTTACAAAAGGATTTCAATTTTTTAAACATATTTGAACTCAAGACTTTTTATGCATTCAATATGCACCATTCAAAGCCACATCATCACTTTTCAAACCTTTTCTGACTTCATTTGCTATTTTTCATGCATTTCATGATTTATTTTGAGCTAAAATGACCCTGAGATTGAAAAGCACTGCAAATGAACTCTGAAATGGTTGAAAATTGGCATGGTATCATAATTTCACCCACGTAGCATGTGCTAAAAAGTTGAGAGGGTTACGGCAAAAACTAGATGCACTTCGTGTACGAACTGGACAATCTCTTTCGAAGTGTCAGGGTTTTGGACTAAAACTCTTCTGTTACAAAAGGATTTCAATTTTTTAAACATATTTGAACTCAAGACTTTTTCTGCATTCAATATGCACCATTCAAAGCCACATCATCACTTTTCAAACCTTTTCTGACTTCATTTGCTATTTTTCATGCATTTCATGATTTATTTTGAGCTAAAATGACCCTGAGATTGAAAAGCACTGCAAATGAACTCTGAAATGGTTGAAAATTGGCATGGTATCATAATTTCACCCACGTAGCTTGTGCTAAAAAGTTGAGTGGGTTACGGCAAAAACTGGATGCACTTCGTGTACGAACTGGACAATCTCTTTCGAAGTGTCAGGGTTTTGGACTAAAACTCTTCTGTTACAAAAGGATTTCAATTTTTTAAACATATTTGAACTCAAGACTTTTTCTGCATTCAATATGCACCATTCAAAGCCACATCATCACTTTTCAAACCTTTTCTGACTTCATTTGCTATTTTTCATGCATTTCATGATTTATATTGAGCTAAAATGACCCTAAGATTGAAAAGCACTGGAAATGAACTCTGAAATGGTTGAAAATTGGCATGGTATCATAATTTCACTCACGTAGCATGTGCTAAAAAGTTGAGAGGGTTACCGGAAAAACTAGATGCACTTCGTGTACAAACTGGACAATCTCCTTCGAAGTGTCAGGGTTTTGGAGAAAAACTCTTCTGTTACAAAAGGATTTCAATTTTTTAAACATATTTGAACTCAAGACTTTTTATGCATTCAATATGCACCATTCAAAGCCACATCATCACTTTTCAAACCTTTTCTGATTTCATTTGCTATTTTTCATGCATTTCATGATTTATTTTGAGCTAAAATGACCCTGAGATTGAAAAGCACTGCAAATGAACTCTGAAATGGTTGAAAATTGGCATGGTATCATAATTTCACCCACGTAGCATGTGCTAAAAAGTTGAGAGGGTTACGGCAAAAACTAGATGCACTTCGTGTACGAACTGGACAATCTCTTTCGAAGTGTCAGGGTTTTGGACTAAAACTCTTCTGTTACAAAAGGATTTCAATTTTTTAAACATATTTGAACTCAAGACTTATTCTGCATTCAATATGCACCATTCAAAGCCACATCATCACTTTTCAAACCTTTTCTGACTTCATTTGCTATTTTTCATGCATTTCATGATTTATTTTGAGCTAAAATGACCCTGAGATTGAAAAGCACTGCAAATGAACTCTGAAATGGTTGAAAATTGGCATGGTATCATAATTTCACCCACGTAGCATGTGCTAAAAAGTTGAGAGGGTTACGGCAAAAACTGGATGCACTTCGTGTACGAACTGGACAATCTCTTTCGAAGTGTCAGGGTTTTGGACAAAAACTCTTCTGTTACAAAAGGATTTCAATTTTTTAAACATATTTGAACTCAAGACTTTTTCTGCATTCAATATGCACCATTCAAAGCCACATCATCACTTTTCAAACCTTTTCTGACTTCATTTGCTATTTTTCATGCATTTCATGATTTATTTTGAGCTAAAATGACCCTGAGATTGAAAAGCACTGCAAATGAACTCTGAAATGGTTGAAAATTGGCATGGTATCATAATTTCACCCACGTAGCTTGTGCTAAAAAGTTGAGAGGGTTACGGCAAAAACTGGATGCACTTCGTGTACGAACTGGACAATCTCTTTCGAAGTGTCAGGGTTTTGGACTAAAACTCTGGATTTCAATTTTTTAAACATATTTGAACTCAAGACTTTTTCTGCATTCAATATGCACCATTCAAAGCCACATCATCACTTTTCAAACCTCTTCTGACTTCATTTGCTATTTTTCATGCATTTCATGATTTATTTTGAGCTAAAATGACCCTGAGATTGAAAAGCACTGCAAATGAACTCTGAAATGGTTGAAAATTGGCATGGTATCACAATTTCACCCACGTAGCATGTGCTAAAAAGTTGAGAGGGTTACGGCAAAAACTGGATGCACTTCGTGTACGAACTGGACAATCTCTTTCGAAGTGTCAGGGTTTTGGACTAAAACTCTTCTGTTACAAAAGGATTTCAATTTTTTAAACATATTTGAACTCAAGACTTTTTCTGCATTCAATATGCACCATTCAAAGCCACATCATCACTTTTCAAACCATTTCTGACTTCACTTGCTATTTTTCATGCATTTCATGATTTATTTTGAGCTAAAATGACCCTGAGATTGAAAAGCACTGCAAATGAACTCTGAAATGGTTGAAAATTGGCATGGTATCATAATTTCACCCACGTAGCATGTGCTAAAAAGTTGAGAGGGTTACGGCAAAAACTGGATGCACTTCGTGTACGAACTGGACAATATCTTTCGAAGTGTCAGGGTTTTGGACAAAAACTCTTCTGTTACAAAAGGATTTCAATTTTTTAAACATATTTGAACTCAAGACTTTTTCTGCATTCAATATGCACCATTCAAAGCCACATCATCACTTTTCAAACCTTTTCTGACTTCATTTGCTATTTTTCATGCATTTCATGATTTATTTTGAGCTAAAATGACCCTGAGATTGAAAAGCACTGCAAATGAACTCTGAAATGGTTGAAAATTGGCATGGTATCATAATTTCACCCACGTAGCTTGTGCTAAAAAGTTGAGTGGGTTACGGCAAAAACTGGATGCACTTCGTGTACGAACTGGACAATCTCTTTCGAAGTGTCAGGGTTTTGGACTAAAACTCTTCTGTTACAAAAGGATTTCAATTTTTTAAACATATTTGAACTCAAGACTTTTTCTGCATTCAATATGCACCATTCAAAGCCACATCATCACTTTTCAAACCTTTTCTGACTTCATTTGCTATTTTTCATGCATTTCATGATTTATATTGAGCTAAAATGACCCTAAGATTGAAAAGCACTGGAAATGAACTCTGAAATGGTTGAAAATTGGCATGGTATCATAATTTCACTCACGTAGCATGTGCTAAAAAGTTGAGAGGGTTACCGGAAAAACTAGATGCACTTCGTGTACAAACTGGACAATCTCCTTCGAAGTGTCAGGGTTTTGGAGAAAAACTCTTCTGTTACAAAAGGATTTCAATTTTTTAAACATATTTGAACTCAAGACTTTTTATGCATTCAATATGCACCATTCAAAGCCACATCATCACTTTTCAAACCTTTTCTGATTTCATTTGCTATTTTTCATGCATTTCATGATTTATTTTGAGCTAAAATGACCCTGAGATTGAAAAGCACTGCAAATGAACTCTGAAATGGTTGAAAATTGGCATGGTATCATAATTTCACCCACGTAGCATGTGCTAAAAAGTTGAGAGGGTTACGGCAAAAACTAGATGCACTTCGTGTACGAACTGGACAATCTCTTTCGAAGTGTCAGGGTTTTGGACTAAAACTCTTCTGTTACAAAAGGATTTCAATTTTTTAAACATATTTGAACTCAAGACTTATTCTGCATTCAATATGCACCATTCAAAGCCACATCATCACTTTTCAAACCTTTTCTGACTTCATTTGCTATTTTTCATGCATTTCATGATTTATTTTGAGCTAAAATGACCCTGAGATTGAAAAGCACTGCAAATGAACTCTGAAATGGTTGAAAATTGGCATGGTATCATAATTTCACCCACGTAGCATGTGCTAAAAAGTTGAGAGGGTTACGGCAAAAACTGGATGCACTTCGTGTACGAACTGGACAATCTCTTTCGAAGTGTCAGGGTTTTGGACAAAAACTCTTCTGTTACAAAAGGATTTCAATTTTTTAAACATATTTGAACTCAAGACTTTTTCTGCATTCAATATGCACCATTCAAAGCCACATCATCACTTTTCAAACCTTTTCTGACTTCATTTGCTATTTTTCATGCATTTCATGATTTATTTTGAGCTAAAATGACCCTGAGATTGAAAAGCACTGCAAATGAACTCTGAAATGGTTGAAAATTGGCATGGTATCATAATTTCACCCACGTAGCTTGTGCTAAAAAGTTGAGAGGGTTACGGCAAAAACTGGATGCACTTCGTGTACGAACTGGACAATCTCTTTCGAAGTGTCAGGGTTTTGGACTAAAACTCTGGATTTCAATTTTTTAAACATATTTGAACTCAAGACTTTTTCTGCATTCAATATGCACCATTCAAAGCCACATCATCACTTTTCAAACCTCTTCTGACTTCATTTGCTATTTTTCATGCATTTCATGATTTATTTTGAGCTAAAATGACCCTGAGATTGAAAAGCACTGCAAATGAACTCTGAAATGGTTGAAAATTGGCATGGTATCACAATTTCACCCACGTAGCATGTGCTAAAAAGTTGAGAGGGTTACGGCAAAAACTGGATGCACTTCGTGTACGAACTGGACAATCTCTTTCGAAGTGTCAGGGTTTTGGACTAAAACTCTTCTGTTACAAAAGGATTTCAATTTTTTAAACATATTTGAACTCAAGACTTTTTCTGCATTCAATATGCACCATTCAAAGCCACATCATCACTTTTCAAACCATTTCTGACTTCACTTGCTATTTTTCATGCATTTCATGATTTATTTTGAGCTAAAATGACCCTGAGATTGAAAAGCACTGCAAATGAACTCTGAAATGGTTGAAAATTGGCATGGTATCATAATTTCACCCACGTAGCATGTGCTAAAAAGTTGAGAGGGTTACGGCAAAAACTGGATGCACTTCGTGTACGAACTGGACAATATCTTTCGAAGTGTCAGGGTTTTGGACAAAAACTCTTCTGTTACAAAAGGATTTCAATTTTTTAAACATATTTGAACTCAAGACTTTTTCTGCATTCAATATGCACCATTCAAAGCCACATCATCACTTTTCAAACCTTTTCTGACTTCATTTGCTATTTTTCATGCATTTCATGATTTATTTTGAGCTAAAATGACCCTGAGATTGAAAAGCACTGCAAATGAACTCTGAAATGGTTGAAAATTGGCATGGTATCATAATTTCACCCACGTAGCTTGTGCTAAAAAGTTGAGTGGGTTACGGCAAAAACTGGATGCACTTCGTGTACGAACTGGACAATCTCTTTCGAAGTGTCAGGGTTTTGGACTAAAACTCTTCTGTTACAAAAGGATTTCAATTTTTTAAACATATTTGAACTCAAGACTTTTTCTGCATTCAATATGCACCATTCAAAGCCACATCATCACTTTTCAAACCTTTTCTGACTTCATTTGCTATTTTTCATGCATTTCATGATTTATATTGAGCTAAAATGACCCTAAGATTGAAAAGCACTGGAAATGAACTCTGAAATGGTTGAAAATTGGCATGGTATCATAATTTCACTCACGTAGCATGTGCTAAAAAGTTGAGAGGGTTACCGGAAAAACTAGATGCACTTCGTGTACAAACTGGACAATCTCCTTCGAAGTGTCAGGGTTTTGGAGAAAAACTCTTCTGTTACAAAAGGATTTCAATTTTTTAAACATATTTGAACTCAAGACTTTTTATGCATTCAATATGCACCATTCAAAGCCACATCATCACTTTTCAAACCTTTTCTGATTTCATTTGCTATTTTTCATGCATTTCATGATTTATTTTGAGCTAAAATGACCCTGAGATTGAAAAGCACTGCAAATGAACTCTGAAATGGTTGAAAATTGGCATGGTATCATAATTTCACCCACGTAGCATGTGCTAAAAAGTTGAGAGGGTTACGACAAAAACTAGATGCACTTCGTGTACGAACTGGACAATCTCTTTCGAAGTGTCAGGGTTTTGGACTAAAACTCTTCTGTTACAAAAGGATTTCAATTTTTTAAACATATTTGAACTCAAGACTTATTCTGCATTCAATATGCACCATTCAAAGCCACATCATCACTTTTCAAACCTTTTCTGACTTCATTTGCTATTTTTCATGCATTTCATGATTTATTTTGAGCTAAAATGACCCTGAGATTGAAAAGCACTGCAAATGAACTCTGAAATGGTTGAAAATTGGCATGGTATCATAATTTCACCCACGTAGCATGTGCTAAAAAGTTGAGAGGGTTACGGCAAAAACTGGATGCACTTCGTGTACGAACTGGACAATCTCTTTCGAAGTGTCAGGGTTTTGGACAAAAACTCTTCTGTTACAAAAGGATTTCAATTTTTTAAACATATTTGAACTCAAGACTTTTTCTGCATTCAATATGCACCATTCAAAGCCACATCATCACTTTTCAAACCTTTTCTGACTTCATTTGCTATTTTTCATGCATTTCATGATTTATTTTGAGCTAAAATGACCCTGAGATTGAAAAGCACTGCAAATGAACTCTGAAATGGTTGAAAATTGGCATGGTATCATAATTTCACCCACGTAGCTTGTGCTAAAAAGTTGAGAGGGTTACGGCAAAAACTGGATGCACTTCGTGTACGAACTGGACAATCTCTTTCGAAGTGTCAGGGTTTTGGACTAAAACTCTGGATTTCAATTTTTTAAACATATTTGAACTCAAGACTTTTTCTGCATTCAATATGCACCATTCAAAGCCACATCATCACTTTTCAAACCTCTTCTGACTTCATTTGCTATTTTTCATGCATTTCATGATTTATTTTGAGCTAAAATGACCCTGAGATTGAAAAGCACTGCAAATGAACTCTGAAATGGTTGAAAATTGGCATGGTATCACAATTTCACCCACGTAGCATGTGCTAAAAAGTTGAGAGGGTTACGGCAAAAACTGGATGCACTTCGTGTACGAACTGGACAATCTCTTTCGAAGTGTCAGGGTTTTGGACTAAAACTCTTCTGTTACAAAAGGATTTCAATTTTTTAAACATATTTGAACTCAAGACTTTTTCTGCATTCAATATGCACCATTCAAAGCCACATCATCACTTTTCAAACCATTTCTGACTTCACTTGCTATTTTTCATGCATTTCATGATTTATTTTGAGCTAAAATGACCCTGAGATTGAAAAGCACTGCAAATGAACTCTGAAATGGTTGAAAATTGGCATGGTATCATAATTTCACCCACGTAGCATGTGCTAAAAAGTTGAGAGGGTTACGGCAAAAACTGGATGCACTTCGTGTACGAACTGGACAATATCTTTCGAAGTGTCAGGGTTTTGGACAAAAACTCTTCTGTTACAAAAGGATTTCAATTTTTTAAACATATTTGAACTCAAGACTTTTTCTGCATTCAATATGCACCATTCAAAGCCACATCATCACTTTTCAAACCTTTTCTGACTTCATTTGCTATTTTTCATGCATTTCATGATTTATTTTGAGCTAAAATGACCCTGAGATTGAAAAGCACTGCAAATGAACTCTGAAATGGTTGAAAATTGGCATGGTATCATAATTTCACCCACGTAGCTTGTGCTAAAAAGTTGAGTGGGTTACGGCAAAAACTGGATGCACTTCGTGTACGAACTGGACAATCTCTTTCGAAGTGTCAGGGTTTTGGACTAAAACTCTTCTGTTACAAAAGGATTTCAATTTTTTAAACATATTTGAACTCAAGACTTTTTCTGCATTCAATATGCACCATTCAAAGCCACATCATCACTTTTCAAACCTTTTCTGACTTCATTTGCTATTTTTCATGCATTTCATGATTTATATTGAGCTAAAATGACCCTAAGATTGAAAAGCACTGGAAATGAACTCTGAAATGGTTGAAAATTGGCATGGTATCATAATTTCACTCACGTAGCATGTGCTAAAAAGTTGAGAGGGTTACCGGAAAAACTAGATGCACTTCGTGTACAAACTGGACAATCTCCTTCGAAGTGTCAGGGTTTTGGAGAAAAACTCTTCTGTTACAAAAGGATTTCAATTTTTTAAACATATTTGAACTCAAGACTTTTTATGCATTCAATATGCACCATTCAAAGCCACATCATCACTTTTCAAACCTTTTCTGATTTCATTTGCTATTTTTCATGCATTTCATGATTTATTTTGAGCTAAAATGACCCTGAGATTGAAAAGCACTGCAAATGAACTCTGAAATGGTTGAAAATTGGCATGGTATCATAATTTCACCCACGTAGCATGTGCTAAAAAGTTGAGAGGGTTACGGCAAAAACTAGATGCACTTCGTGTACGAACTGGACAATCTCTTTCGAAGTGTCAGGGTTTTGGACTAAAACTCTTCTGTTACAAAAGGATTTCAATTTTTTAAACATATTTGAACTCAAGACTTATTCTGCATTCAATATGCACCATTCAAAGCCACATCATCACTTTTCAAACCTTTTCTGACTTCATTTGCTATTTTTCATGCATTTCATGATTTATTTTGAGCTAAAATGACCCTGAGATTGAAAAGCACTGCAAATGAACTCTGAAATGGTTGAAAATTGGCATGGTATCATAATTTCACCCACGTAGCATGTGCTAAAAAGTTGAGAGGGTTACGGCAAAAACTGGATGCACTTCGTGTACGAACTGGACAATCTCTTTCGAAGTGTCAGGGTTTTGGACAAAAACTCTTCTGTTACAAAAGGATTTCAATTTTTTAAACATATTTGAACTCAAGACTTTTTCTGCATTCAATATGCACCATTCAAAGCCACATCATCACTTTTCAAACCTTTTCTGACTTCATTTGCTATTTTTCATGCATTTCATGATTTATTTTGAGCTAAAATGACCCTGAGATTGAAAAGCACTGCAAATGAACTCTGAAATGGTTGAAAATTGGCATGGTATCATAATTTCACCCACGTAGCTTGTGCTAAAAAGTTGAGAGGGTTACGGCAAAAACTGGATGCACTTCGTGTACGAACTGGACAATCTCTTTCGAAGTGTCAGGGTTTTGGACTAAAACTCTGGATTTCAATTTTTTAAACATATTTGAACTCAAGACTTTTTCTGCATTCAATATGCACCATTCAAAGCCACATCATCACTTTTCAAACCTCTTCTGACTTCATTTGCTATTTTTCATGCATTTCATGATTTATTTTGAGCTAAAATGACCCTGAGATTGAAAAGCACTGCAAATGAACTCTGAAATGGTTGAAAATTGGCATGGTATCACAATTTCACCCACGTAGCATGTGCTAAAAAGTTGAGAGGGTTACGGCAAAAACTGGATGCACTTCGTGTACGAACTGGACAATCTCTTTCGAAGTGTCAGGGTTTTGGACTAAAACTCTTCTGTTACAAAAGGATTTCAATTTTTTAAACATATTTGAACTCAAGACTTTTTCTGCATTCAATATGCACCATTCAAAGCCACATCATCACTTTTCAAACCATTTCTGACTTCACTTGCTATTTTTCATGCATTTCATGATTTATTTTGAGCTAAAATGACCCTGAGATTGAAAAGCACTGCAAATGAACTCTGAAATGGTTGAAAATTGGCATGGTATCATAATTTCACCCACGTAGCATGTGCTAAAAAGTTGAGAGGGTTACGGCAAAAACTGGATGCACTTCGTGTACGAACTGGACAATATCTTTCGAAGTGTCAGGGTTTTGGACAAAAACTCTTCTGTTACAAAAGGATTTCAATTTTCGAAACATATTTGAACTCAAGACTTTTTCTGCATTCAATATGCACCATTCAAAGCCACATCATCACTTTTCAAACCTTTTCTGACTTCATTTGCTATTTTTCATGCATTTCATGATTTATTTTGAGCTAAAATGACCCTGAGATTGAAAAGCACTGCAAATGAACTCTGAAATGGTTGAAAATTGGCATGGTATCACAATTTCACCCACGTAGCATGTGCTAAAAAGTTGAGAGGGTTACGGCAAAAACTGGATGCACTTCGTGTACGAACTGGACAATCTCTTTCGAAGTGTCAGGGTTTTGGACTAAAACTCTTCTGTTACAAAAGGATTTCAATTTTTTAAACATATTTGAACTCAAGACTTTTTCTGCATTCAATATGCACCATTCAAAGCCACATCATCACTTTTCAAACCATTTCTGACTTCACTTGCTATTTTTCATGCATTTCATGATTTATTTTGAGCTAAAATGACCCTGAGATTGAAAAGCACTGCAAATGAACTCTGAAATGGTTGAAAATTGGCATGGTATCATAATTTCACCCACGTAGCATGTGCTAAAAAGTTGAGAGGGTTACGGCAAAAACTGGATGCACTTCGTGTACGAACTGGACAATCTCTTTCGAAGTGTCAGGGTTTTGGACAAAAACTCTTCTGTTACAAAAGGATTTCAATTTTCGAAACATATTTGAACTCAAGACTTTTTCTGCATTCAATATGCACCATTCAAAGCCACATCATCACTTTTCAAACCTTTTCTGACTTCATTTGCTATTTTTCATGCATTTCATGATTTATTTTGAGCTAAAATGACCCTGAGATTGAAAAGCACTGCAAATGAACTCTGAAATGGTTGAAAAGTGGCATGGTATCATAATTTCACCCACGTAGCATGTGCTAAAAAGTTGAGAGGGTTACGGCAAAAACTGGATGCACTTCGTGTACGAACTGGACAATCTCTTTCGAAGTGTCAGGGTTTTGGACTAAAACTCTTCTGTTACAAAAGGATTTCAATTTTTGAAACATATTTGAACTCAAGACTTTTTCTGCATTCAATATGCACCATTCAAAGCCACATCATCACTTTTCAAACCTTTTCTGACTTCATTTGCTATTTTTCATGCATTTCATGATTTATTTTGAGCTAAAATGACCCTGAGATTGAAAAGCACTGCAAATGAACTCTGAAATGGTTGAAAATTGGCATGGTATCATAATTTCACCCACGTAGCATGTGCTAAAAAGTTGAGAGGGTTACGGCAAAAAATGGATGCACTTCGTGTACGAACTGGACAATCTCTTTCGAAGTGTCAGGGTTTTGGACTAAAACTCTTCTGTTACAAAAGGATTTCAATTTTTGAAACATATTTGAACTCAAGACTTTTTCTGCATTCAATATGCACCATTCAAAGCCACATCATCACTTTTCAAACCTTTTCTGACTTCATTTGCTATTTTTCATGCATTTCATGATTTATTTTGAGCTAAAATGACCCTGAGATTGAAAAGCACTGCAAATGAACTCTGAAATGGTTGAAAATTGGCTTGGTATCATAATTTCACCCACATAGCATGTGCTAAAAAGTTGAGAGGGTTACGGCAAAAACTGGATGCACTTCGTGTACGAACTGGACAATCTCTTTCGAAGTGTCATAGTTTTGGACTAAAACTCTTCTGTTACAAAAGGATTTCAATTTTTTAAACATATTTGAACTCAAGACTTTTTCTGCATTCAATATGCACCATTCAAAGCCACATCATCACTTTTCAAACCTTTTCTGACTTCATTTGCTATTTTTCATGCATTTCATGATTTATTTTGAGCTAAAATGACCCTGAGATTGAAAAGCACTGCAAATGAACTCTGAAATGGTTGAAAATTGGCATGATATCATAATTTCACCCACGTAGCATGTGCTAAAAAGTTGAGAGGGTTACGGCAAAAACTGGATGCACTTCGTGTACGAACTGGACAATCTCTTTCGAAGTGTCAGGGTTTTGGACAAAAACTCTTCTGTTACAAAAGGATTTCAATTTTTTAAACATATTTGAACTCAAGACTTTTTCTGCATTCAATATGCACCATTCAAAGCCACATCATCACTTTTCAAACCTTTTCTGACTTCATTTGCTATTTTTCATGCATTTCATGATTTATTTTGAGCTAAAATGACCCTGAGATTGAAAAGCACTGCAAATGAACTCTGAAATGGTTGAAAATTGGCATGGTATCATAATTTCACCCACGTAGCTTGTGCTAAAAAGTTGAGTGGGTTACGGCAAAAACTGGATGCACTTCGTGTACGAACTGGACAATCTCTTTCGAAGTGTCAGGGTTTTGGACTAAAACTCTTCTGTTACAAAAGGATTTCAATTTTTTAAACATATTTGAACTCAAGACTTTTTCTGCATTCAATATGCACCATTCAAAGCCACATCATCACTTTTCAAACCTTTTCTGACTTCATTTGCTATTTTTCATGCATTTCATGATTTATATTGAGCTAAAATGACCCTAAGATTGAAAAGCACTGGAAATGAACTCTGAAATGGTTGAAAATTGGCATGGTATCATAATTTCACTCACGTAGCATGTGCTAAAAAGTTGAGAGGGTTACCGGAAAAACTAGATGCACTTCGTGTACAAACTGGACAATCTCCTTCGAAGTGTCAGGGTTTTGGAGAAAAACTCTTCTGTTACAAAAGGATTTCAATTTTTTAAACATATTTGAACTCAAGACTTTTTATGCATTCAATATGCACCATTCAAAGCCACATCATCACTTTTCAAACCTTTTCTGATTTCATTTGCTATTTTTCATGCATTTCATGATTTATTTTGAGCTAAAATGACCCTGAGATTGAAAAGCACTGCAAATGAACTCTGAAATGGTTGAAAATTGGCATGGTATCATAATTTCACCCACGTAGCATGTGCTAAAAAGTTGAGAGGGTTACGGCAAAAACTAGATGCACTTCGTGTACGAACTGGACAATCTCTTTCGAAGTGTCAGGGTTTTGGACTAAAACTCTTCTGTTACAAAAGGATTTCAATTTTTTAAACATATTTGAACTCAAGACTTATTCTGCATTCAATATGCACCATTCAAAGCCACATCATCACTTTTCAAACCTTTTCTGACTTCATTTGCTATTTTTCATGCATTTCATGATTTATTTTGAGCTAAAATGACCCTGAGATTGAAAAGCACTGCAAATGAACTCTGAAATGGTTGAAAATTGGCATGGTATCATAATTTCACCCACGTAGCATGTGCTAAAAAGTTGAGAGGGTTACGGCAAAAACTGGATGCACTTCGTGTACGAACTGGACAATCTCTTTCGAAGTGTCAGGGTTTTGGACAAAAACTCTTCTGTTACAAAAGGATTTCAATTTTTTAAACATATTTGAACTCAAGACTTTTTCTGCATTCAATATGCACCATTCAAAGCCACATCATCACTTTTCAAACCTTTTCTGACTTCATTTGCTATTTTTCATGCATTTCATGATTTATTTTGAGCTAAAATGACCCTGAGATTGAAAAGCACTGCAAATGAACTCTGAAATGGTTGAAAATTGGCATGGTATCATAATTTCACCCACGTAGCTTGTGCTAAAAAGTTGAGAGGGTTACGGCAAAAACTGGATGCACTTCGTGTACGAACTGGACAATCTCTTTCGAAGTGTCAGGGTTTTGGACTAAAACTCTGGATTTCAATTTTTTAAACATATTTGAACTCAAGACTTTTTCTGCATTCAATATGCACCATTCAAAGCCACATCATCACTTTTCAAACCTCTTCTGACTTCATTTGCTATTTTTCATGCATTTCATGATTTATTTTGAGCTAAAATGACCCTGAGATTGAAAAGCACTGCAAATGAACTCTGAAATGGTTGAAAATTGGCATGGTATCACAATTTCACCCACGTAGCATGTGCTAAAAAGTTGAGAGGGTTACGGCAAAAACTGGATGCACTTCGTGTACGAACTGGACAATCTCTTTCGAAGTGTCAGGGTTTTGGACTAAAACTCTTCTGTTACAAAAGGATTTCAATTTTTTAAACATATTTGAACTCAAGACTTTTTCTGCATTCAATATGCACCATTCAAAGCCACATCATCACTTTTCAAACCATTTCTGACTTCACTTGCTATTTTTCATGCATTTCATGATTTATTTTGAGCTAAAATGACCCTGAGATTGAAAAGCACTGCAAATGAACTCTGAAATGGTTGAAAATTGGCATGGTATCATAATTTCACCCACGTAGCATGTGCTAAAAAGTTGAGAGGGTTACGGCAAAAACTGGATGCACTTCGTGTACGAACTGGACAATATCTTTCGAAGTGTCAGGGTTTTGGACAAAAACTCTTCTGTTACAAAAGGATTTCAATTTTCGAAACATATTTGAACTCAAGACTTTTTCTGCATTCAATATGCACCATTCAAAGCCACATCATCACTTTTCAAACCTTTTCTGACTTCATTTGCTATTTTTCATGCATTTCATGATTTATTTTGAGCTAAAATGACCCTGAGATTGAAAAGCACTGCAAATGAACTCTGAAATGGTTGAAAATTGGCATGGTATCACAATTTCACCCACGTAGCATGTGCTAAAAAGTTGAGAGGGTTACGGCAAAAACTGGATGCACTTCGTGTACGAACTGGACAATCTCTTTCGAAGTGTCAGGGTTTTGGACTAAAACTCTTCTGTTACAAAAGGATTTCAATTTTTTAAACATATTTGAACTCAAGACTTTTTCTGCATTCAATATGCACCATTCAAAGCCACATCATCACTTTTCAAACCATTTCTGACTTCACTTGCTATTTTTCATGCATTTCATGATTTATTTTGAGCTAAAATGACCCTGAGATTGAAAAGCACTGCAAATGAACTCTGAAATGGTTGAAAATTGGCATGGTATCATAATTTCACCCACGTAGCATGTGCTAAAAAGTTGAGAGGGTTACGGCAAAAACTGGATGCACTTCGTGTACGAACTGGACAATCTCTTTCGAAGTGTCAGGGTTTTGGACAAAAACTCTTCTGTTACAAAAGGATTTCAATTTTCGAAACATATTTGAACTCAAGACTTTTTCTGCATTCAATATGCACCATTCAAAGCCACATCATCACTTTTCAAACCTTTTCTGACTTCATTTGCTATTTTTCATGCATTTCATGATTTATTTTGAGCTAAAATGACCCTGAGATTGAAAAGCACTGCAAATGAACTCTGAAATGGTTGAAAAGTGGCATGGTATCATAATTTCACCCACGTAGCATGTGCTAAAAAGTTGAGAGGGTTACGGCAAAAACTGGATGCACTTCGTGTACGAACTGGACAATCTCTTTCGAAGTGTCAGGGTTTTGGACTAAAACTCTTCTGTTACAAAAGGATTTCAATTTTTGAAACATATTTGAACTCAAGACTTTTTCTGCATTCAATATGCACCATTCAAAGCCACATCATCACTTTTCAAACCTTTTCTGACTTCATTTGCTATTTTTCATGCATTTCATGATTTATTTTGAGCTAAAATGACCCTGAGATTGAAAAGCACTGCAAATGAACTCTGAAATGGTTGAAAATTGGCATGGTATCATAATTTCACCCACGTAGCATGTGCTAAAAAGTTGAGAGGGTTACGGCAAAAAATGGATGCACTTCGTGTACGAACTGGACAATCTCTTTCGAAGTGTCAGGGTTTTGGACTAAAACTCTTCTGTTACAAAAGGATTTCAATTTTTTAAACATATTTGAACTCAAGACTTTTTCTGCATTCAATATGCACCATTCAAAGCCACATCATCACTTTTCAAACCATTTCTGACTTCACTTGCTATTTTTCATGCATTTCATGATTTATTTTGAGCTAAAATGACCCTGAGATTGAAAAGCACTGCAAATGAACTCTGAAATGGTTGAAAATTGGCATGGTATCATAATTTCACCCACGTAGCATGTGCTAAAAAGTTGAGAGGGTTACGGCAAAAACTGGATGCACTTCGTGTACGAACTGGACAATATCTTTCGAAGTGTCAGGGTTTTGGACAAAAACTCTTCTGTTACAAAAGGATTTCAATTTTTTAAACATATTTGAACTCAAGACTTTTTCTGCATTCAATATGCACCATTCAAAGCCACATCATCACTTTTCAAACCATTTCTGACTTCACTTGCTATTTTTCATGCATTTCATGATTTATTTTGAGCTAAAATGACCCTGAGATTGAAAAGCACTGCAAATGAACTCTGAAATGGTTGAAAATTGGCATGGTATCATAATTTCACCCACGTAGCATGTGCTAAAAAGTTGAGAGGGTTACGGCAAAAACTGGATGCACTTCGTGTACGAACTGGACAATATCTTTCGAAGTGTCAGGGTTTTGGACAAAAACTCTTCTGTTACAAAAGGATTTCAATTTTCGAAACATATTTGAACTCAAGACTTTTTCTGCATTCAATATGCACCATTCAAAGCCACATCATCACTTTTCAAACCTTTTCTGACTTCATTTGCTATTTTTCATGCATTTCATGATTTATTTTGAGCTAAAATGACCCTGAGATTGAAAAGCACTGCAAATGAACTCTGAAATGGTTGAAAATTGGCATGGTATCACAATTTCACCCACGTAGCATGTGCTAAAAAGTTGAGAGGGTTACGGCAAAAACTGGATGCACTTCGTGTACGAACTGGACAATCTCTTTCGAAGTGTCAGGGTTTTGGACTAAAACTCTTCTGTTACAAAAGGATTTCAATTTTTTAAACATATTTGAACTCAAGACTTTTTCTGCATTCAATATGCACCATTCAAAGCCACATCATCACTTTTCAAACCATTTCTGACTTCACTTGCTATTTTTCATGCATTTCATGATTTATTTTGAGCTAAAATGACCCTGAGATTGAAAAGCACTGCAAATGAACTCTGAAATGGTTGAAAATTGGCATGGTATCATAATTTCACCCACGTAGCATGTGCTAAAAAGTTGAGAGGGTTACGGCAAAAACTGGATGCACTTCGTGTACGAACTGGACAATCTCTTTCGAAGTGTCAGGGTTTTGGACAAAAACTCTTCTGTTACAAAAGGATTTCAATTTTCGAAACATATTTGAACTCAAGACTTTTTCTGCATTCAATATGCACCATTCAAAGCCACATCATCACTTTTCAAACCTTTTCTGACTTCATTTGCTATTTTTCATGCATTTCATGATTTATTTTGAGCTAAAATGACCCTGAGATTGAAAAGCACTGCAAATGAACTCTGAAATGGTTGAAAAGTGGCATGGTATCATAATTTCACCCACGTAGCATGTGCTAAAAAGTTGAGAGGGTTACGGCAAAAACTGGATGCACTTCGTGTACGAACTGGACAATCTCTTTCGAAGTGTCAGGGTTTTGGACTAAAACTCTTCTGTTACAAAAGGATTTCAATTTTTGAAACATATTTGAACTCAAGACTTTTTCTGCATTCAATATGCACCATTCAAAGCCACATCATCACTTTTCAAACCTTTTCTGACTTCATTTGCTATTTTTCATGCATTTCATGATTTATTTTGAGCTAAAATGACCCTGAGATTGAAAAGCACTGCAAATGAACTCTGAAATGGTTGAAAATTGGCATGGTATCATAATTTCACCCACGTAGCATGTGCTAAAAAGTTGAGAGGGTTACGGCAAAAAATGGATGCACTTCGTGTACGAACTGGACAATCTCTTTCGAAGTGTCAGGGTTTTGGACTAAAACTCTTCTGTTACAAAAGGATTTCAATTTTTGAAACATATTTGAACTCAAGACTTTTTCTGCATTCAATATGCACCATTCAAAGCCACATCATCACTTTTCAAACCTTTTCTGACTTCATTTGCTATTTTTCATGCATTTCATGATTTATTTTGAGCTAAAATGACCCTGAGATTGAAAAGCACTGCAAATGAACTCTGAAATGGTTGAAAATTGGCTTGGTATCATAATTTCACCCACATAGCATGTGCTAAAAAGTTGAGAGGGTTACGGCAAAAACTGGATGCACTTCGTGTACGAACTGGACAATCTCTTTCGAAGTGTCATAGTTTTGGACTAAAACTCTTCTGTTACAAAAGGATTTCAATTTTTTAAACATATTTGAACTCAAGACTTTTTCTGCATTCAATATGCACCATTCAAAGCCACATCATCACTTTTCAAACCTTTTCTGACTTCATTTGCTATTTTTCATGCATTTCATGATTTATTTTGAGCTAAAATGACCCTGAGATTGAAAAGCACTGCAAATGAACTCTGAAATGGTTGAAAATTGGCATGATATCATAATTTCACCCACGTAGCATGTGCTAAAAAGTTGAGAGGGTTACGGCAAAAACTGGATGCACTTCGTGTACGAACTGGACAATCTCTTTCGAAGTGTCAGGGTTTTGGACTAAAACTCTTCTGTTAGAAAAGGATTTCAATTTTTTAAACATATTTGAACTCAAGACTTTTTCTGCATTCAATATGCACCATTCAAAGCCACATCATCACTTTTCAAACCTTTTCTGACTTCATTTGCTATTTTTCATGCATTTCATGATTTATTTTGAGCTAAAATGACCCTGAGATTGAAAAGCACTGCAAATGAACTCTGAAATGGTTGAAAATTGGCATGGTATCATAATTTCACCCACGTAGCATGTGCTAAAAAGTTGAGAGGGTTACGGCAAAAAATGGATGCACTTCGTGTACGAACTGGACAATCTCTTTCGAAGTGTCAGGGTTTTGGACTAAAACTCTTCTGTTACAAAAGGATTTCAATTTTTGAAACATATTTGAACTCAAGACTTTTTCTGCATTCAATATGCACCATTCAAAGCCACATCATCACTTTTCAAACCTTTTCTGACTTCATTTGCTATTTTTCATGCATTTCATGATTTATTTTGAGCTAAAATGACCCTGAGATTGAAAAGCACTGCAAATGAACTCTGAAATGGTTGAAAATTGGCTTGGTATCATAATTTCACCCACATAGCATGTGCTAAAAAGTTGAGAGGGTTACGGCAAAAACTGGATGCACTTCGTGTACGAACTGGACAATCTCTTTCGAAGTGTCATAGTTTTGGACTAAAACTCTTCTGTTACAAAAGGATTTCAATTTTTTAAACATATTTGAACTCAAGACTTTTTCTGCATTCAATATGCACCATTCAAAGCCACATCATCACTTTTCAAACCTTTTCTGACTTCATTTGCTATTTTTCATGCATTTCATGATTTATTTTGAGCTAAAATGACCCTGAGATTGAAAAGCACTGCAAATGAACTCTGAAATGGTTGAAAATTGGCATGATATCATAATTTCACCCACGTAGCATGTGCTAAAAAGTTGAGAGGGTTACGGCAAAAACTGGATGCACTTCGTGTACGAACTGGACAATCTCTTTCGAAGTGTCAGGGTTTTGGACTAAAACTCTTCTGTTACAAAAGGATTTCAATTTTTTAAACATATTTGAACTCAAGACTTTTTCTGCATTCAATATGCACCATTCAAAGCCACATCATCACTTTTCAAACCTTTTCTGACTTCATTTGCTATTTTTCATGCATTTCATGATTTATTTTGAGCTAAAATGACCCTGAGATTGAAAAGCACTGCAAATGAACTCTGAAATGGTTGAAAATTGGCATGGTGTCATAATTTCACCCACGTAGCATGTGCTAAAAAGTTGAGAGGGTTACGGCAAAAACTGGATGCACTTCGTGTACGAACTGGACATTCTCTTTCGAAGTGTCAGGGTTTTGGACTCAAACTCTTCTGTTACAAAAGGATTTCAATTTTTTAAACATATTTGAACTCAAGACTGTTTCTGCATTCCATATGCACCATTCAAAGCCACATCATCACTTTTCAAACCATTTCTGACTTCACTTGCTATTTTTCATGCATTTCATGATTTAGTTTGAGCTAAAAATGACCCTGAGATTGAAAAGCACTGCAAATGAACTCTGAAATGGTTGAAAATTGGCATGGTATCATAATTTCACCCACGTAGCATGTGCTAAAAAGTTGAGAGGGTTACGGCAAAAACTGGATGCACTTCGTGTACGAACTGGACAATCTCTTTCGAAGTGTCAGGGTTTTGGACAAAAACTCTTCTGTTACAAAAGGATTTCAATTTTTGAAACATATTTGAACTCAAGACTTTTTCTGCATTCAATATGCACCATTCAAAGCCACATCATCACTTTTCAAACCTTTTCTGACTTCATTTGCTATTTTTCATGCATTTCATGATTTATTTTGAGCTAAATTGACCCTGAGATTGAAAAGCACTGCAAATGAACTCTGAAATGGTTGAAAATTGGCATGGTATCATAATTTCACCCACGTAGCTTGTGCTAAAAAGTTGAGAGGGTTACGGCAAAAACTGGATGCACTTCGTGTACGAACTGGACAATCTCTTTCGAAATGTCAGGGTTTTGGACTAAAACTCTTCTGTTACAAAAGGATTTCAATTTTCGAAACATATTTGAACTCAAGACTTTTTCTGCATTCAATATGCACCATTCAAAGCCACATCATCACTTTTCAAACCTTTTCTGACTTCATTTGCTATTTTTCATGCATTTCATGATTTATTTTGAGCTAAAATGACCCTGAGATTGAAAAGCACTGCAAATGAACTCTGAAATGGTTGAAAAGTGGCATGGTATCATAATTTCACCCACGTAGCATGTGCTAAAAAGTTGAGAGGGTTACGGCAAAAACTGGATGCACTTCGTGTACGAACTGGACAATCTCTTTCGAAGTGTCAGGGTTTTGGACTAAAACTCTTCTGTTACAAAAGGATTTCAATTTTTGAAACATATTTGAACTCAAGACTTTTTCTGCATTCAATATGCACCATTCAAAGCCACATCATCACTTTTCAAACCTTTTCTGACTTCATTTGCTATTTTTCATGCATTTCATGATTTATTTTGAGCTAAAATGACCCTGAGATTGAAAAGCACTGCAAATGAACTCTGAAATGGTTGAAAATTGGCATGGTATCATAATTTCACCCACGTAGCATGTGCTAAAAAGTTGAGAGGGTTACGGCAAAAAATGGATGCACTTCGTGTACGAACTGGACAATCTCTTTCGAAGTGTCAGGGTTTTGGACTAAAACTCTTCTGTTACAAAAGGATTTCAATTTTTTAAACATATTTGAACTCAAGACTTTTTCTGCATTCAATATGCACCATTCAAAGCCACATCATCACTTTTCAAACCTTTTCTGACTTCATTTGCTATTTTTCATGCATTTCATGATTTAGTTTGAGCTAAAATGACCCTGAGATTGAAAAGCACTGCAAATGAACTCTGAAATGGTTGAAAATTGGCATGGTATCATAATTTCACCCACGTAGCATGTGCTAAAAAGTTGAGAGGGTTACGGCAAAAAATGGATGCACTTCGTGTACGAACTGGACAATCTCTTTCGAAGTGTCAGGGTTTTGGACTAAAACTCTTCTGTTACAAAAGGATTTCAATTTTTTAAACATATTTGAACTCAAGACTTTTTCTGCATTCAATATGCACCATTCAAAGCCACATCATCACTTTTCAAACCTTTTCTGACTTCATTTGCTATTTTTCATGCATTTCATGATTTAGTTTGAGCTAAAATGACCCTGAGATTGAAAAGCACTGCAAATGAACTCTGAAATGGTTGAAAATTGGCATGGTATCATAATTTCACCCACGTAGCATGTGCTAAAAAGTTGAGAGGGTTACGGCAAAAACTGGATGCACTTCGTGTACCAACTGGACAATCTCTTTCGAAGTGTCATAGTTTTGGATTAAACTCTTCTGTTACAAAAGGATTTCAATTTTTTAAACATATTTGAACTCAAGACTTTTTCTGCATTCAATATGCACCATTCAAAGCCACATCATCACTTTTCAAACCTTTTCTGACTTCATTTGCTATTTTTCATGCATTTCATGATTTATTTTGAGCTAAAATGACCCTGAGATTGAAAAGCACTGCAAATGAACTCTGAAATGGTTGAAAATTGGCATGATATCATAATTTCACCCACGTAGCATGTGCTAAAAAGTTGAGAGGGTTACGGCAAAAACTGGATGCACTTCGTGTACGAACTGGACAATCTCTTTCGAAGTGTCAGGGTTTTGGACTAAAACTCTTCTGTTACAAAAGGATTTCAATTTTTTAAACATATTTGAACTCAAGACTTTTTCTGCATTCAATATGCACCATTCAAAGCCACATCATCACTTTTCAAACCTTTTCTGACTTCATTTGCTATTTTTCATGCATTTCATGATTTATTTTGAGCTAAAATGACCCTGAGATTGAAAAGCACTGCAAATGAACTCTGAAATGGTTGAAAATTGGCATGGTGTCATAATTTCAGCCACGTAGCATGTGCTAAAAAGTTGAGAGGGTTACGGCAAAAACTGGATGCACTTCGTGTACGAACTGGACATTCTCTTTCGAAGTGTCAGGGTTTTGGACTCAAACTCTTCTGTTACAAAAGGATTTCAATTTTTTAAACATATTTGAACTCAAGACTGTTTCTGCATTCCATATGCACCATTCAAAGCCACGTCATCACTTTTCAAACCATTTTTGACTTCACTTGCTATTTTTCATGCATTTCATGATTTAGTTTGAGCTAAAAATGACCCTGAGATTGAAAAGCACTGCAAATGAACTCTGAAATGGTTGAAAATTGGCATGGTATCATAATTTCACCCACGTAGCATGTGCTAAAAAGTTGAGAGGGTTACGGCAAAAACTGGATGCACTTCGTGTACGAACTGGACAATCTCTTTCGAAGTGTCAGGGTTTTGGACAAAAACTCTTCTGTTACAAAAGGATTTCAATTTTTGAAACATATTTGAACTCAAGACTTTTTCTGCATTCAATATGCACCATTCAAAGCCACATCATCACTTTTCAAACCTTTTCTGACTTCATTTGCTATTTTTCATGCATTTCATGATTTATTTTGAGCTAAAATGACCCTGAGATTGAAAAGCACTGCAAATGAACTCTGAAATGGTTGAAAATTGGCATGGTATCATAATTTCACCCACGTAGCATGTGCTAAAAAGTTGAGAGGGTTACGGCAAAAAATGGATGCACTTCGTGTACGAACTGGACAATCTCTTTCGAAGTGTCAGGGTTTTGGACTAAAACTCTTCTGTTACAAAAGGATTTCAATTTTTTAAACATATTTGAACTCAAGACTTTTTCTGCATTCAATATGCACCATTCAAAGCCACATCATCACTTTTCAAACCTTTTCTGACTTCATTTGCTATTTTTCATGCATTTCATGATTTAGTTTGAGCTAAAATGACCCTGAGATTGAAAAGCACTGCAAATGAACTCTGAAATGGTTGAAAATTGGCATGGTATCATAATTTCACCCACGTAGCATGTGCTAAAAAGTTGAGAGGGTTACGGCAAAAACTGGATGCACTTCGTGTACGAACTGGACAATCTCTTTCGAAGTGTCATAGTTTTGGATTAAACTCTTCTGTTACAAAAGGATTTCAATTTTTTAAACATATTTGAACTCAAGACTTTTTCTGCATTCAATATGCACCATTCAAAGCCACATCATCACTTTTCAAACCTTTTCTGACTTCATTTGCTATTTTTCATGCATTTCATGATTTATTTTGAGCTAAAATGACCCTGAGATTGAAAAGCACTGCAAATGAACTCTGAAATGGTTGAAAATTGGCATGATATCATAATTTCACCCACGTAGCATGTGCTAAAAAGTTGAGAGGGTTACGGCAAAAACTGGATGCACTTCGTGTACGAACTGGACAATCTCTTTCGAAGTGTCAGGGTTTTGGACTAAAACTCTTCTGTTACAAAAGGATTTCAATTTTTTAAACATATTTGAACTCAAGACTTTTTCTGCATTCAATATGCACCATTCAAAGCCACATCATCACTTTTCAAACCTTTTCTGACTTCATTTGCTATTTTTCATGCATTTCATGATTTATTTTGAGCTAAAATGACCCTGAGATTGAAAAGCACTGCAAATGAACTCTGAAATGGTTGAAAATTGGCATGGTATCATAATTTCACCCACGTAGCATGTGCTAAAAAGTTGAGAGGGTTACGGCAAAAAATGGATGCACTTCGTGTACGAACTGGACAATCTCTTTCGAAGTGTCAGGGTTTTGGACTAAAACTCTTCTGTTACAAAAGGATTTCAATTTTTTAAACATATTTGAACTCAAGACTTTTTCTGCATTCAATATGCACCATTCAAAGCCACATCATCACTTTTCAAACCTTTTCTGACTTCATTTGCTATTTTTCATGCATTTCATGATTTAGTTTGAGCTAAAATGACCCTGAGATTGAAAAGCACTGCAAATGAACTCTGAAATGGTTGAAAATTGGCATGGTATCATAATTTCACCCACGTAGCATGTGCTAAAAAGTTGAGAGGGTTACGGCAAAAAATGGATGCACTTCGTGTACGAACTGGACAATCTCTTTCGAAGTGTCAGGGTTTTGGACTAAAACTCTTCTGTTACAAAAGGATTTCAATTTTTTAAACATATTTGAACTCAAGACTTTTTCTGCATTCAATATGCACCATTCAAAGCCACATCATCACTTTTCAAACCTTTTCTGACTTCATTTGCTATTTTTCATGCATTTCATGATTTAGTTTGAGCTAAAATGACCCTGAGATTGAAAAGCACTGCAAATGAACTCTGAAATGGTTGAAAATTGGCATGGTATCATAATTTCACCCACGTAGCATGTGCTAAAAAGTTGAGAGGGTTACGGCAAAAACTGGATGCACTTCGTGTACGAACTGGACAATCTCTTTCGAAGTGTCATAGTTTTGGATTAAACTCTTCTGTTACAAAAGGATTTCAATTTTTTAAACATATTTGAACTCAAGACTTTTTCTGCATTCAATATGCACCATTCAAAGCCACATCATCACTTTTCAAACCTTTTCTGACTTCATTTGCTATTTTTCATGCATTTCATGATTTATTTTGAGCTAAAATGACCCTGAGATTGAAAAGCACTGCAAATGAACTCTGAAATGGTTGAAAATTGGCATGATATCATAATTTCACCCACGTAGCATGTGCTAAAAAGTTGAGAGGGTTACGGCAAAAACTGGATGCACTT
The DNA here is from genome assembly GCA_039707655.1 of Elymus sibiricus. Lineage (NCBI taxonomy): Eukaryota > Viridiplantae > Streptophyta > Magnoliopsida > Poales > Poaceae > Elymus > Elymus sibiricus. Next base: position 512,027,902 of record CM077669.1, read on the forward strand.
CGTGTACGAACTGGACAATCTCTTTCGAAGTGTCAGGGTTTTGGACTAAAACTCTTCTGTTACAAAAGGATTTCAATTTTTGAAACATATTTGAACTCAAGACTTTTTCTGCATTCAATATGCACCATTCAAAGCCACATCATCACTTTTCAAACCTTTTCTGACTTCATTTGCTATTTTTCATGCATTTCATGATTTATTTTGAGCTAAAATGACCCTGAGATTGAAAAGCACTGCAAATGAACTCTGAAATGGTTGAAAATTGGCATGGTATCATAATTTCACCCACGTAGCATGTGCTAAAAAGTTGAGAGGGTTACGGCAAAAAATGGATGCACTTCGTGTACGAACTGGACAATCTCTTTCGAAGTGTCAGGGTTTTGGACTAAAACTCTTCTGTTACAAAAGGATTTCAATTTTTTAAACATATTTGAACTCAAGACTTTTTCTGCATTCAATATGCACCATTCAAAGCCACATCATCACTTTTCAAACCTTTTCTGACTTCATTTGCTATTTTTCATGCATTTCATGATTTAGTTTGAGCTAAAATGACCCTGAGATTGAAAAGCACTGCAAATGAACTCTGAAATGGTTGAAAATTGGCATGGTATCATAATTTCACCCACGTAGCATGTGCTAAAAAGTTGAGAGGGTTACGGCAAAAAATGGATGCACTTCGTGTACGAACTGGACAATCTCTTTCGAAGTGTCAGGGTTTTGGACTAAAACTCTTCTGTTACAAAAGGATTTCAATTTTTTAAACATATTTGAACTCAAGACTTTTTCTGCATTCAATATGCACCATTCAAAGCCACATCATCACTTTTCAAACCTTTTCTGACTTCATTTGCTATTTTTCATGCATTTCATGATTTAGTTTGAGCTAAAATGACCCTGAGATTGAAAAGCACTGCAAATGAACTCTGAAATGGTTGAAAAGTGGCATGGTATCATAATTTCACCCACGTAGCATGTGCTAAAAAGTTGAGAGGGTTACGGCAAAAACTGGATGCACTTCGTGTACGAACTGGACAATCTCTTTCGAAGTGTCAGGGTTTTGGACTAAAACTCTTCTGTTACAAAAGGATTTCAATTTTTGAAACATATTTGAACTCAAGACTTTTTCTGCATTCAATATGCACCATTCAAAGCCACATCATCACTTTTCAAACCTTTTCTGACTTCATTTGCTATTTTTCATGCATTTCATGATTTATTTTGAGCTAAAATGACCCTGAGATTGAAAAGCACTGCAAATGAACTCTGAAATGGTTGAAAATTGGCATGGTATCATAATTTCACCCACGTAGCATGTGCTAAAAAGTTGAGAGGGTTACGGCAAAAAATGGATGCACTTCGTGTACGAACTGGACAATCTCTTTCGAAGTGTCAGGGTTTTGGACTAAAACTCTTCTGTTACAAAAGGATTTCAATTTTTTAAACATATTTGAACTCAAGACTTTTTCTGCATTCAATATGCACCATTCAAAGCCACATCATCACTTTTCAAACCTTTTCTGACTTCATTTGCTATTTTTCATGCATTTCATGATTTAGTTTGAGCTAAAATGACCCTGAGATTGAAAAGCACTGCAAATGAACTCTGAAATGGTTGAAAATTGGCATGGTATCATAATTTCACCCACGTAGCATGTGCTAAAAAGTTGAGAGGGTTACGGCAAAAAATGGATGCACTTCGTGTACGAACTGGACAATCTCTTTCGAAGTGTCAGGGTTTTGGACTAAAACTCTTCTGTTACAAAAGGATTTCAATTTTTTAAACATATTTGAACTCAAGACTTTTTCTGCATTCAATATGCACCATTCAAAGCCACATCATCACTTTTCAAACCTTTTCTGACTTCATTTGCTATTTTTCATGCATTTCATGATTTAGTTTGAGCTAAAATGACCCTGAGATTGAAAAGCACTGCAAATGAACTCTGAAATGGTTGAAAATTGGCATGGTATCATAATTTCACCCACGTAGCATGTGCTAAAAAGTTGAGAGGGTTACGGCAAAAACTGGATGCACTTCGTGTACGAACTGGACAATCTCTTTCGAAGTGTCATAGTTTTGGATTAAACTCTTCTGTTACAAAAGGATTTCAATTTTTTAAACATATTTGAACTCAAGACTTTTTCTGCATTCAATATGCACCATTCAAAGCCACATCATCACTTTTCAAACCTTTTCTGACTTCATTTGCTATTTTTCATGCATTTCATGATTTATTTTGAGCTAAAATGACCCTGAGATTGAAAAGCACTGCAAATGAACTCTGAAATGGTTGAAAATTGGCATGATATCATAATTTCACCCACGTAGCATGTGCTAAAAAGTTGAGAGGGTTACGGCAAAAACTGGATGCACTTCGTGTACGAACTGGACAATCTCTTTCGAAGTGTCAGGGTTTTGGACTAAAACTCTTCTGTTACAAAAGGATTTCAATTTTTTAAACATATTTGAACTCAAGACTTTTTCTGCATTCAATATGCACCATTCAAAGCCACATCATCACTTTTCAAACCTTTTCTGACTTCATTTGCTATTTTTCATGCATTTCATGATTTATTTTGAGCTAAAATGACCCTGAGATTGAAAAGCACTGCAAATGAACTCTGAAATGGTTGAAAATTGGCATGGTGTCATAATTTCAGCCACGTAGCATGTGCTAAAAAGTTGAGAGGGTTACGGCAAAAACTGGATGCACTTCGTGTACGAACTGGACATTCTCTTTCGAAGTGTCAGGGTTTTGGACTCAAACTCTTCTGTTACAAAAGGATTTCAATTTTTTAAACATATTTGAACTCAAGACTGTTTCTGCATTCCATATGCACCATTCAAAGCCACGTCATCACTTTTCAAACCATTTTTGACTTCACTTGCTATTTTTCATGCATTTCATGATTTAGTTTGAGCTAAAAATGACCCTGAGATTGAAAAGCACTGCAAATGAACTCTGAAATGGTTGAAAATTGGCATGGTATCATAATTTCACCCACGTAGCATGTGCTAAAAAGTTGAGAGGGTTACGGCAAAAACTGGATGCACTTCGTGTACGAACTGGACAATCTCTTTCGAAGTGTCAGGGTTTTGGACAAAAACTCTTCTGTTACAAAAGGATTTCAATTTTTGAAACATATTTGAACTCAAGACTTTTTCTGCATTCAATATGCACCATTCAAAGCCACATCATCACTTTTCAAACCTTTTCTGACTTCATTTGCTATTTTTCATGCATTTCATGATTTATTTTGAGCTAAAATGACCCTGAGATTGAAAAGCACTGCAAATGAACTCTGAAATGGTTGAAAATTGGCATGGTATCATAATTTCACCCACGTAGCATGTGCTAAAAAGTTGAGAGGGTTACGGCAAAAAATGGATGCACTTCGTGTACGAACTGGACAATCTCTTTCGAAGTGTCAGGGTTTTGGACTAAAACTCTTCTGTTACAAAAGGATTTCAATTTTTTATACATATTTGAACTCAAGACTTTTTCTGCATTCAATATGCACCATTCAAAGCCACATCATCACTTTTCAAACCTTTTCTGACTTCATTTGCTATTTTTAATGCATTTCATGATTTAGTTTGAGCTAAAATGACCCTGAGATTGAAAAGCACTGCAAATGAACTCTGAAATGGTTGAAAATTGGCTTGGTATCATAATTTCACCCACGTAGCATGTGCTAAAAAGTTGAGAGGGTTACGGCAAAAACTGGATGCACTTCGTGTACGAACTGGACAATCTCTTTCGAAGTGTCATAGTTTTGGACTAAAACTCTTCTGTTACAAAAGGATTTCAATTTTTTAAACATATTTGAACTCAAGACTTTTTCTGCATTCAATATGCACCATTCAAAGCCACATCATCACTTTTCAAACCTTTTCTGACTTCATTTGCTATTTTTCATGCATTTCATGATTTATTTTGAGCTAAAATGACCCTGAGATTGAAAAGCACTGCAAATGAACTCTGAAATGGTTGAAAATTGGCATGGTATCATAATTTCACCCACGTAGCATGTGCTAAAAAGTTGAGAGGGTTACGGCAAAAAATGGATGCACTTCGTGTACGAACTGGACAATCTCTTTCGAAGTGTCAGGGTTTTGGACTAAAACTCTTCTGTTACAAAAGGATTTCAATTTTTTATACATATTTGAACTCAAGACTTTTTCTGCATTCAATATGCACCATTCAAAGCCACATCATCACTTTTCAAACCTTTTCTGACTTCATTTGCTATTTTTCATGCATTTCATGATTTAGTTTGAGCTAAAATGACCCTGAGATTGAAAAGCACTGCAAATGAACTCTGAAATGGTTGAAAATTGGCTTGGTATCATAATTTCACCCACGTAGCATGTGCTAAAAAGTTGAGAGGGTTACGGCAAAAACTGGATGCACTTCGTGTACGAACTGGACAATCTCTTTCGAAGTGTCATAGTTTTGGACTAAAACTCTTCTGTTACAAAAGGATTTCAATTTTTTAAACATATTTGAACTCAAGACTTTTTCTGCATTCAATATGCACCATTCAAAGCCACATCATCACTTTTCAAACCTTTTCTGACTTCATTTGCTATTTTTCATGCATTTCATGATTTATTTTGAGCTAAAATGACCCTGAGATTGAAAAGCACTGCAAATGAACTCTGAAATGGTTGAAAATTGGCATGGTATCATAATTTCACCCACGTAGCATGTGCTAAAAAGTTGAGAGGGTTACGGCAAAAAATGGATGCACTTCGTGTACGAACTGGACAATCTCTTTCGAAGTGTCAGGGTTTTGGACTAAAACTCTTCTGTTACAAAAGGATTTCAATTTTTTATACATATTTGAACTCAAGACTTTTTCTGCATTCAATATGCACCATTCAAAGCCACATCATCACTTTTCAAACCTTTTCTGACTTCATTTGCTATTTTTCATGCATTTCATGATTTAGTTTGAGCTAAAATGACCCTGAGATTGAAAAGCACTGCAAATGAACTCTGAAATGGTTGAAAATTGGCTTGGTATCATAATTTCACCCACGTAGCATGTGCTAAAAAGTTGAGAGGGTTACGGCAAAAACTGGATGCACTTCGTGTACGAACTGGACAATCTCTTTCGAAGTGTCATAGTTTTGGACTAAAACTCTTCTGTTACAAAAGGATTTCAATTTTTTAAACATATTTGAACTCAAGACTTTTTCTGCATTCAATATGCACCATTCAAAGCCACATCATCACTTTTCAAACCTTTTCTGCCTTCATTTGCTATTTTTCATGCATTTCATGATTTATTTTGAGCTAAAATGACCCTGAGATTGAAAAGCACTGCAAATGAACTCTGAAATGGTTGAAAATTGGCATGATATCATAATTTCACCCACGTAGCATGTGCTAAAAAGTTGAGAGGGTTACGGCAAAAACTGGATGCACTTCGTGTACGAACTGGACAATCTCTTTCGAAGTGTCAGGGTTTTGGACTAAAACTCTTCTGTTACAAAAGGATTTCAATTTTTTAAACATATTTGAACTCAAGACTTTTTCTGCATTCAATATGCACCATTCAAAGCCACATCATCACTTTTCAAACCTTTTCTGACTTCATTTGCTATTTTTCATGCATTTCATGATTTATTTTGAGCTAAAATGACCCTGAGATTGAAAAGCACTGCAAATGAACTCTGAAATGGTTGAAAATTGGCATGGTGTCATAATTTCACCCACGTAGCATGTGCTAAAAAGTTGAGAGGGTTACGGCAAAAACTGGATGCACTTCGTGTACGAACTGGACATTCTCTTTCGAAGTGTCAGGGTTTTGGACTCAAACTCTTGTGTTACAAAAGGATTTCAATTTTTTAAACATATTTGAACTCAAGACTGTTTCTGCATTCCATATGCACCATTCAAAGCCACATCATCACTTTTCAAACCATTTCTGACTTCACTTGCTATTTTTCATGCATTTCATGATTTAGTTTGAGCTAAAAATGACCCTGAGATTGAAAAGCACTGCAAATGAACTCTGAAATGGTTGAAAATTGGCATGGTATCATAATTTCACCCACGTAGCATGTGCTAAAAAGTTGAGAGGGTTACGGCAAAAACTGGATGCACTTCGTGTACGAACTGGACAATCTCTTTCGAAGTGTCAGGGTTTTGGACAAAAACTCTTCTGTTACAAAAGGATTTCAATTTTTGAAACATATTTGAACTCAAGACTTTTTCTGCATTCAATATGCACCATTCAAAGCCACATCATCACTTTTCAAACCTTTTCTGACTTCATTTGCTATTTTTCATGCATTTCATGATTTATTTTGAGCTAAATTGACCCTGAGATTGAAAAGCACTGCAAATGAACTCTGAAATGGTTGAAAATTGGCATGGTATCATAATTTCACCCACGTAGCTTGTGCTAAAAAGTTGAGAGGGTTACGGCAAAAACTGGATGCACTTCGTGTACGAACTGGACAATCTCTTTCGAAGTGTCAGGGTTTTGGACTAAAACTCTTCTGTTACAAAAGGATTTCAATTTTCGAAACATATTTGAACTCAAGACTTTTTCTGCATTCAATATGCACCATTCAAAGCCACATCATCACTTTTCAAACCTTTTCTGACTTCATTTGCTATTTTTCATGCATTTCATGATTTATTTTGAGCTAAAATGACCCTGAGATTGAAAAGCACTGCAAATGAACTCTGAAATGGTTGAAAAGTGGCATGGTATCATAATTTCACCCACGTAGCATGTGCTAAAAAGTTGAGAGGGTTACGGCAAAAACTGGATGCACTTCGTGTACGAACTGGACAATCTCTTTCGAAGTGTCAGGGTTTTGGACTAAAACTCTTCTGTTACAAAAGGATTTCAATTTTTGAAACATATTTGAACTCAAGACTTTTTCTGCATTCAATATGCACCATTCAAAGCCACATCATCACTTTTCAAACCTTTTCTGACTTCATTTGCTATTTTTCATGCATTTCATGATTTATTTTGAGCTAAAATGACCCTGAGATTGAAAAGCACTGCAAATGAACTCTGAAATGGTTGAAAATTGGCATGGTATCATAATTTCACCCACGTAGCATGTGCTAAAAAGTTGAGAGGGTTACGGCAAAAAATGGATGCACTTCGTGTACGAACTGGACAATCTCTTTCGAAGTGTCAGGGTTTTGGACTAAAACTCTTCTGTTACAAAAGGATTTCAATTTTTTATACATATTTGAACTCAAGACTTTTTCTGCATTCAATATGCACCATTCAAAGCCACATCATCACTTTTCAAACCTTTTCTGACTTCATTTGCTATTTTTCATGCATTTCATGATTTAGTTTGAGCTAAAATGACCCTGAGATTGAAAAGCACTGCAAATGAACTCTGAAATGGTTGAAAATTGGCATGGTATCATAATTTCACCCACGTAGCATGTGCTAAAAAGTTGAGAGGGTTACGGCAAAAAATGGATGCACTTCGTGTACGAACTGGACAATCTCTTTCGAAGAGTCAGGGTTTTGGACTAAAACTCTTCTGTTACAAAAGGATTTCAATTTTTTAAACATATTTGAACTCAAGACTTTTTCTGCATTCAATATGCACCATTCAAAGCCACATCATCACTTTTCAAACCTTTTCTGACTTCATTTGCTATTTTTCATGCATTTCATGATTTAGTTTGAGCTAAAATGACCCTGAGATTGAAAAGCACTGCAAATGAACTCTGAAATGGTTGAAAATTGTCTTGGTATCATAATTTCACCCACGTAGCATGTGCTAAAAAGTTGAGAGGGTTACGGCAAAAACTGGATGCACTTCGTGTACGAACTGGACAATCTCTTTCGAAGTGTCATAGTTTTGGACTAAAACTCTTCTGTTACAAAAGGATTTCAATTTTTTAAACATATTTGAACTCAAGACTTTTTCTGCATTCAATATGCACCATTCAAAGCCACATCATCACTTTTCAAACCTTTTCTGACTTCATTTGCTATTTTTCATGCATTTCATGATTTATTTTGAGCTAAAATGACCCTGAGATTGAAAAGCACTGCAAATGAACTCTGAAATGGTTGAAAATTGGCATGGTATCATAATTTCACCCACGTAGCATGTGCTAAAAAGTTGAGAGGGTTACGGCAAAAAATGGATGCACTTCGTGTACGAACTGGACAATCTCTTTCGAAGTGTCAGGGTTTTGGACTAAAACTCTTCTGTTACAAAAGGATTTCAATTTTTTATACATATTTGAACTCAAGACTTTTTCTGCATTCAATATGCACCATTCAAAGCCACATCATCACTTTTCAAACCTTTTCTGACTTCATTTGCTATTTTTCATGCATTTCATGATTTAGTTTGAGCTAAAATGACCCTGAGATTGAAAAGCACTGCAAATGAACTCTGAAATGGTTGAAAATTGGCTTGGTATCATAATTTCACCCACGTAGCATGTGCTAAAAAGTTGAGAGGGTTACGGCAAAAACTGGATGCACTTCGTGTACGAACTGGACAATCTCTTTCGAAGTGTCATAGTTTTGGACTAAAACTCTTCTGTTACAAAAGGATTTCAATTTTTTAAACATATTTGAACTCAAGACTTTTTCTGCATTCAATATGCACCATTCAAAGCCACATCATCACTTTTCAAACCTTTTCTGCCTTCATTTGCTATTTTTCATGCATTTCATGATTTATTTTGAGCTAAAATGACCCTGAGATTGAAAAGCACTGCAAATGAACTCTGAAATGGTTGAAAATTGGCATGATATCATAATTTCACCCACGTAGCATGTGCTAAAAAGTTGAGAGGGTTACGGCAAAAACTGGATGCACTTCGTGTACGAACTGGACAATCTCTTTCGAAGTGTCAGGGTTTTGGACTAAAACTCTTCTGTTACAAAAGGATTTCAATTTTTTAAACATATTTGAACTCAAGACTTTTTCTGCATTCAATATGCACCATTCAAAGCCACATCATCACTTTTCAAACCTTTTCTGACTTCATTTGCTATTTTTCATGCATTTCATGATTTATTTTGAGCTAAAATGACCCTGAGATTGAAAAGCACTGCAAATGAACTCTGAAATGGTTGAAAATTGGCATGGTGTCATAATTTCACCCACGTAGCATGTGCTAAAAAGTTGAGAGGGTTACGGCAAAAACTGGATGCACTTCGTGTACGAACTGGACATTCTCTTTCGAAGTGTCAGGGTTTTGGACTCAAACTCTTGTGTTACAAAAGGATTTCAATTTTTTAAACATATTTGAACTCAAGACTGTTTCTGCATTCCATATGCACCATTCAAAGCCACATCATCACTTTTCAAACCATTTCTGACTTCACTTGCTATTTTTCATGCATTTCATGATTTAGTTTGAGCTAAAAATGACCCTGAGATTGAAAAGCACTGCAAATGAACTCTGAAATGGTTGAAAATTGGCATGGTATCATAATTTCACCCACGTAGCATGTGCTAAAAAGTTGAGAGGGTTACGGCAAAAACTGGATGCACTTCGTGTACGAACTGGACAATCTCTTTCGAAGTGTCAGGGTTTTGGACAAAAACTCTTCTGTTACAAAAGGATTTCAATTTTTGAAACATATTTGAACTCAAGACTTTTTCTGCATTCAATATGCACCATTCAAAGCCACATCATCACTTTTCAAACCTTTTCTGACTTCATTTGCTATTTTTCATGCATTTCATGATTTATTTTGAGCTAAATTGACCCTGAGATTGAAAAGCACTGCAAATGAACTCTGAAATGGTTGAAAATTGGCATGGTATCATAATTTCACCCACGTAGCTTGTGCTAAAAAGTTGAGAGGGTTACGGCAAAAACTGGATGCACTTCGTGTACGAACTGGACAATCTCTTTCGAAGTGTCAGGGTTTTGGACTAAAACTCTTCTGTTACAAAAGGATTTCAATTTTCGAAACATATTTGAACTCAAGACTTTTTCTGCATTCAATATGCACCATTCAAAGCCACATCATCACTTTTCAAACCTTTTCTGACTTCATTTGCTATTTTTCATGCATTTCATGATTTATTTTGAGCTAAAATGACCCTGAGATTGAAAAGCACTGCAAATGAACTCTGAAATGGTTGAAAAGTGGCATGGTATCATAATTTCACCCACGTAGCATGTGCTAAAAAGTTGAGAGGGTTACGGCAAAAACTGGATGCACTTCGTGTACGAACTGGACAATCTCTTTCGAAGTGTCAGGGTTTTGGACTAAAACTCTTCTGTTACAAAAGGATTTCAATTTTTGAAACATATTTGAACTCAAGACTTTTTCTGCATTCAATATGCACCATTCAAAGCCACATCATCACTTTTCAAACCTTTTCTGACTTCATTTGCTATTTTTCATGCATTTCATGATTTATTTTGAGCTAAAATGACCCTGAGATTGAAAAGCACTGCAAATGAACTCTGAAATGGTTGAAAATTGGCATGGTATCATAATTTCACCCACGTAGCATGTGCTAAAAAGTTGAGAGGGTTACGGCAAAAAATGGATGCACTTCGTGTACGAACTGGACAATCTCTTTCGAAGTGTCAGGGTTTTGGACTAAAACTCTTCTGTTACAAAAGGATTTCAATTTTTTAAACATATTTGAACTCAAGACTTTTTCTGCATTCAATATGCACCATTCAAAGCCACATCATCACTTTTCAAACCTTTTCTGACTTCATTTGCTATTTTTCATGCATTTCATGATTTAGTTTGAGCTAAAATGACCCTGAGATTGAAAAGCACTGCAAATGAACTCTGAAATGGTTGAAAATTGGCATGGTATCATAATTTCACCCACGTAGCATGTGCTAAAAAGTTGAGAGGGTTACGGCAAAAAATGGATGCACTTCGTGTACGAACTGGACAATCTCTTTCGAAGAGTCAGGGTTTTGGACTAAAACTCTTCTGTTACAAAAGGATTTCAATTTTTTAAACATATTTGAACTCAAGACTTTTTCTGCATTCAATATGCACCATTCAAAGCCACATCATCACTTTTCAAACCTTTTCTGACTTCATTTGCTATTTTTCATGCATTTCATGATTTAGTTTGAGCTAAAATGACCCTGAGATTGAAAAGCACTGCAAATGAACTCTGAAATGGTTGAAAATTGGCATGGTATCATAATTTCACCCACGTAGCATGTGCTAAAAAGTTGAGAGGGTTACGGCAAAAACTGGATGCACTTCGTGTACGAACTGGACAATCTCTTTCGAAGTGTCATAGTTTTGGACTAAAACTCTTCTGTTACAAAAGGATTTCAATTTTTTAAACATATTTGAACTCAAGACTTTTTCTGCATTCAATATGCACCATTCAAAGCCACATCATCACTTTTCAAACCTTTTCTGACTTCATTTGCTATTTTTCATGCATTTCATGATTTATTTTGAGCTAAAATGACCCTGAGATTGAAAAGCACTGCAAATGAACTCTGAAATGGTTGAAAATTGGCATGATATCATAATTTCACCCACGTAGCATGTGCTAAAAAGTTGAGAGGGTTACGGCAAAAACTGGATGCACTTCGTGTACGAACTGGACAATCTCTTTCGAAGTGTCAGGGTTTTGGACTAAAACTCTTCTGTTACAAAAGGATTTCAATTTTTTAAACATATTTGAACTCAAGACTTTTTCTGCATTCAATATGCACCATTCAAAGCCACATCATCACTTTTCAAACCTTTTCTGACTTCATTTGCTATTTTTCATGCATTTCATGATTTATTTTGAGCTAAAATGACCCTGAGATTGAAAAGCACTGCAAATGAACTCTGAAATGGTTGAAAATTGGCATGGTGTCATAATTTCACCCACGTAGCATGTGCTAAAAAGTTGAGAGGGTTACGGCAAAAACTGGATGCACTTCGTGTACGAACTGGACATTCTCTTTCGAAGTGTCAGGGTTTTGGACTCAAACTCTTCTGTTACAAAAGGATTTCAATTTTTTAAACATATTTTAACTCAAGACTGTTTCTGCATTCCATATGCACCATTCAAAGCCACATCATCACTTTTCAAACCATTTTTGACTTCACTTGCTATTTTTCATGCATTTCATGATTTAGTTTGAGCTAAAAATGACCCTGAGATTGAAAAGCACTGCAAATGAACTCTGAAATGGTTGAAAATTGGCATGGTATCATAATTTCACCCACGTAGCATGTGCTAAAAAGTTGAGAGGGTTACGGCAAAAACTGGATGCACTTCGTGTACGAACTGGACAATCTCTTTCGAAGTGTCAGGGTTTTGGACAAAAACTCTTCTGTTACAAAAGGATTTCAATTTTTGAAACATATTTGAACTCAAGACTTTTTCTGCATTCAATATGCACCATTCAAAGCCACATCATCACTTTTCAAACCTTTTCTGACTTCATTTGCTATTTTTCATGCATTTCATGATTTATTTTGAGCTAAAATGACCCTGAGATTGAAAAGCACTGCAAATGAACTCTGAAATGGTTGAAAATTGGCATGGTATCATAATTTCACCCACGTAGCATGTGCTAAAAAGTTGAGAGGGTTACGGCAAAAAATGGATGCACTTCGTGTACGAACTGGACAATCTCTTTCGAAGTGTCAGGGTTTTGGACAAAAACTCTTCTGTTACAAAAGGATTTCAATTTTTGAAACATATTTGAACTCAAGACTTTTTCTGCATTCAATATGCACCATTCAAAGCCACATCATCACTTTTCAAACCTTTTCTGACTTCATTTGCTATTTTTCATGCATTTCATGATTTAGTTTGAGCTAAAATGACCCTGAGATTGAAAAGCACTGCAAATGAACTCTGAAATGGTTGAAAATTGGCTTGGTATCATAATTTCACCCACGTAGCATGTGCTAAAAAGTTGAGAGGGTTACGGCAAAAACTGGATGCACTTCGTGTACGAACTGGACAATCTCTTTCGAAGTGTCATGGTTTTGGACTAAAACTCTTCTGTTACAAAAGGATTTCAATTTTTTAAACATATTTGAACTCAAGACTTTTTCTGCATTCAATATGCACCATTCAAAGCCACATCATCACTTTTCAAACCTTTTCTGACTTCATTTGCTATTTTTCATGCATTTCATGATTTATTTTGAGCTAAAATGACCCTGAGATTGAAAAGCACTGCAAATGAACTCTGAAATGGTTGAAAATTGGCATGATATCATAATTTCACCCACGTAGCATGTGCTATAAAGTTGAGAGGGTTACGGCAAAAACTGGATGCACTTCGTGTACGAACTGGACAATCTCTTTCGAAGTGTCAGGGTTTTGGACTAAAACTCTTCTGTTACAAAAGGATTTCAATTTTTTAAACATATTTGAACTCAAGACTTTTTCTGCATTCAATATGCACCATTCAAAGCCACATCATCACTTTTCAAACCTTTTCTGACTTCATTTGCTATTTTTCATGCATTTCATGATTTATTTTGAGCTAAAATGACCCTGAGATTGAAAAGCACTGCAAATGAACTCTGAAATGGTTGAAAACTGGCATGGTGTCATAATTTCACCCACGTAGCATGTGCTAAAAAGTTGAGAGGGTTACGGCAAAAACTGGATGCACTTCGTGTACGACCTGGACATTCTCTTTCGAAGTGTCAGGGTTTTGGACTCAAACTCTTCTGTTACAAAAGGATTTCAATTTTTTAAACATATTTGAACTCAAGACTGTTTCTGCATTCCATATGCACCATTCAAAGCCACAGCATCACTTTTCAAACCATTTCTGACTTCACTTGCTATTTTTCATGCATTTCATGATTTAGTTTGAGCTAAAAATGACCCTGAGATTGAAAAGCACTGCAAATGAACTCTGAAATGGTTGAAAATTGGCATGGTATCATAATTTCACCCACGTAGCATGTGCTAAAAAGTTGAGAGGGTTACGGCAAAAACTGGATGCACTTTGTGTACGAACTGGACAATCTCTTTCGAAGTGTCAGGGTTTTGGACAAAAACTCTTCTGTTACAAAAGGATTTCAATTTTTGAAACATATTTGAACTCAAGACTTTTTCTGCATTCAATATGCACCATTCAAAGCCACATCATCAATTTTCAAACCTTTTCTGACTTCATTTGCTATTTTTCATGCATTTCATGATTTATTTTGAGCTAAATTGACCCTGAGATTGAAAAGCACTGCAAATGAACTCTGAAATGGTTGAAAATTGGCATGGTATCATAATTTCACCCACGTAGCTTGTGCTAAAAAGTTGAGAGGGTTACGGCAAAAACTGGATGCACTTCATGTACGAACTGGACAATCTCTTTCGAAGTGTCAGGGTTTTGGACTAAAACTCTTCTGTTACAAAAGGATTTCAATTTTCGAAACATATTTGAACTCAAGACTTTTTCTGCATTCAATATGCACCATTCAAAGCCACATCATCACTTTTCAAACCTTTTCTGACTTCATTTACTATTTTTCATGCACTTCATGATTTATTTTGAGCTAAAATGACCCTGGGATTGAAAAGCACTGCAAATGAACTCTGAAATGGTTGAAAAGTGGCATGGTATCATAATTTCACCCACGTAGCATGTGCTAAAAAGTTGAGAGGGTTACGGCAAAAACTGGATGCACTTCGTGTACGAACTGGACAATCTCTTTCGAAGTGTCAGGGTTTTGGACTAAAACTCTTCTGTTACAAAAGGATTTCAATTTTTGAAACATATTTGAACTCAAGACTTTTTCTGCATTCAATATGCACCATTCAAAGCCACATCATCACTTTTCAAACCTTTTCTGACTTCATTTGCTATTTTTCATGCATTTCATGATTTATTTTGAGCGAAAATGACCCTGAGATTGAAAAGCACTGCAAATGAACTCTGAAATGGTTGAAAATTGGCATGGTATCATAATTTCACCCACGTAGCATGTGCTAAAAAGTTGAGAGGGTTACGGCAAAAAATGGATGCACTTCGTGTACGAACTGGACAATCTCTTTCGAAGTGTCAGGGTTTTGGACTAAAACTCTTCTGTTACAAAAGGATTTCAATTTTTTAAACATATTTGAACTCAAGACTTTTTCTGCA
Organism: Elymus sibiricus; assembly: GCA_039707655.1. Lineage (NCBI taxonomy): Eukaryota > Viridiplantae > Streptophyta > Magnoliopsida > Poales > Poaceae > Elymus > Elymus sibiricus. Next base: position 512,042,979 of record CM077669.1, read on the forward strand.
TTCAATATGCACCATTCAAAGCCACATCATCACTTTTCAAACCTTTTCTGACTTCATTTGCTATTTTTCATGCATTTCATGATTTAGTTTGAGCTAAAATGACCCTGAGATTGAAAAGCACTGCAAATGAACTCTGAAATGGTTGAAAATTGGCATGGTATCATAATTTCACCCACGTAGCATGTGCTAAAAAGTTGAGAGGGTTACGGCAAAAAATGGATGCACTTCGTGTACGAACTGGACAATCTCTTTCGAAGTGTCAGGGTTTTGGACTAAAACTCTTCTGTTACAAAAGGATTTCAATTTTTTAAACATATTTGAACTCAAGACTTTTTCTGCATTCAATATGCACCATTCAAAGCCATATCATCACTTTTCAAACCTTTTCTGACTTCATTTGCTATTTTTCATGCATTTCATGATTTAGTTTGAGCTAAAATGACCCTGAGATTGAAAAGCACTGCAAATGAACTCTGAAATGGTTGAAAATTGGCATGGTATCATAATTTCACCCACGTAGCATGTGCTAAAAAGTTGAGAGGGTTACGGCAAAAACTGGATGCACTTCGTGTACGAACTGGACAATCTCTTTCGAAGTGTCAGGGTTTTGGACTAAAACTCTTCTGTTACAAAAGGATTTCAATTTTTTAAACATATTTGAGCTCAAGACTTTTTCTGCATTCAATATGCACCATTCAAAGCCACATCATCACTTTTCAAACCTTTTCTGACTTCATTTGCTATTTTTCATGCATTTCATGATTTATTTTGAGCTAAAATGACCCTGAGATTGAAAAGCACTGCAAATGAACTCTGAAATGGTTGAAAATTGGCATGGTATCATAATTTCACCCACGTAGCATGTGCTAAAAAGTTGAGAGGGTTACGGTAAAAACTGGATGCACTTCGTGTACGAACTGGACAATCTCTTTCGAAGTGTCATAGTTTTGGACTAAAACTCTTCTGTTACAAAAGGATTTCAATTTTTTAAACATATTTGAACTCAAGACTTTTTCTGCATTCAATATGCACCATTCAAAGCCACATCATCACTTTTCAAACCTTTTCTGACTTCATTTGCTATTTTTCATGCATTTCATGATTTATTTTGAGCTAAAATGACCCTGAGATTGAAAAGCACTGCAAATGAACTCTGAAATGGTTGAAAATTGGCATGATATCATAATTTCACCCACGTAGCATGTGCTAAAAAGTTGAGAGGGTTACGGCAAAAAATGGATGCACTTCGTGTACGAACTGGACAATCTCTTTCGAAGTGTCAGGGTTTTGGACTAAAACTCTTCTGTTACAAAAGGATTTCAATTTTTTAAACATATTTGAACTCAAGACTTTTTCTGCATTCAATATGCACCATTCAAAGCCACATCATCACTTTTCAAACCTTTTCTGACTTCATTTGCTATTTTTCATGCATTTCATGATTTATTTTGAGCTAAAATGACCCTGAGATTGAAAAGCACTGCAAATGAACTCTGAAATGGTTGAAAATTGGCATGGTGTCATAATTTCACCCACGTAGCATGTGCTAAAAAGTTGAGAGGGTTACGGCAAAAACTGGATGCACTTCGTGTACGAACTGGACATTCTCTTTCGAAGTGTCAGGGTTTTGCACTCAAACTCTTCTGTTACAAAAGGATTTCAATTTTTGAAACATATTTGAACTCAAGACTTTTTCTGCATTCAATATGCACCATTCAAAGCCACATCATCACTTTTCAAACCTTTTCTGACTTCATTTGCTATTTTTCATGCATTTCATGATTTATTTTGAGCTAAAATGACCCTGAGATTGAAAAGCACTGCAAATGAACTCTGAAATGGTTGAAAATTGGCATGATATCATAATTTCACCCACGTAGCATGTGCTAAAAAGTTGAGAGGGTTACGGCAAAAAATGGATGCACTTCGTGTACGAACTGGACAATCTCTTTCGAAGTGTCAGGGTTTTGGACTAAAACTCTTCTGTTACAAAAGGATTTCAATTTTTTAAACATATTTGAACTCAAGACTTTTTCTGCATTCAATATGCACCATTCAAAGCCACATCATCACTTTTCAAACCTTTTCTGACTTCATTTGCTATTTTTCATGCATTTCATGATTTATTTTGAGCTAAAATGACCCTGAGATTGAAAAGCACTGCAAATGAACTCTGAAATGGTTGAAAATTGGCATGGTGTCATAATTTCACCCACGTAGCATGTGCTAAAAAGTTGAGAGGGTTACGGCAAAAACTGGATGCACTTCGTGTACGAACTGGACATTCTCTTTCGAAGTGTCAGGGTTTTGGACTCAAACTCTTCTGTTACAAAAGGATTTCAATTTTTGAAACATATTTGAACTCAAGACTTTTTCTGCATTCAATATGCACCATTCAAAGCCACATCATCACTTTTCAAACCTTTTCTGACTTCATTTGCTATTTTTCATGCATTTCATGATTTATTTTGAGCTAAATTGACCCTGAGATTGAAAAGCACTGCAAATGAACTCTGAAATGGTTGAAAATTGGCATGGTATCATAATTTCACCCACGTAGCTTGTGCTAAAAAGTTGAGAGGGTTACGGCAAAAACTGGATGCACTTCATGTACGAACTGGACAATCTCTGTCGAAGTGTCAGGGTTTTGGACTAAAACTCTTCTGTTACAAAAGGATTTCAATTTTCGAAACATATTTGAACTCAAGACTTTTTCTGCATTCAATATGCACCATTCAAAGCCACATCATCACTTTTCAAACCTTTTCTGACTTCATTTACTATTTTTCATGCATTTCATGATTTATTTTGAGCTAAAATGACCCTGGGATTGAAAAGCACTGCAAATGAACTCTGAAATGGTTGAAAAGTGGCATGGTATCATAATTTCACCCACGTAGCATGTGCTAAAAAGTTGAGAGGGTTACGGCAAAAACTGGATGCACTTCGTGTACGAACTGGACAATCTCTTTCGAAGTGTCAGGGTTTTGGACTAAAACTCTTCTGTTACAAAAGGATTTCAATTTTTGAAACATATTTGAACTCAAGACTTTTTCTGCATTGAATATGCACCATTCAAAGCCACATCATCACTTTTCAAACCTTTTCTGACTTCATTTGCTATTTTTCATGCATTTCATGATTTATTTTGAGCGAAAATGACCCTGAGATTGAAAAGCACTGCAAATGAACTCTGAAATGGTTGAAAATTGGCATGGTATCATAATTTCACCCACGTAGCATGTGCTAAAAAGTTGAGAGGGTTACGGCAAAAAATGGATGCACTTCGTGTACGAACTGGACAATCTCTTTCGAAGTGTCAGGGTTTTGGACTAAAACTCTTCTGTTACAAAAGGATTTCAATTTTTTAAACATATTTGAACTCAAGACTTTTTTTGCATTCAATATGCACCATTCAAAGCCACATCATCACTTTTCAAACCTTTTCTGACTTCATTTGCTATTTTTCATGCATTTCATGATTTAGTTTGAGCTAAAATGACCCTGAGATTGAAAAGCACTGCAAATGAACTCTGAAATGGTTGAAAATTGGCATGGTATCATAATTTCACCCACGTAGCATGTGCTAAAAAGTTGAGAGGGTTACGGCAAAAAATGGATGCACTTCGTGTACGAACTGGACAATCTCTTTCGAAGTGTCAGGGTTTTGGACTAAAACTCTTCTGTTACAAAAGGATTTCAATTTTTTAAACATATTTGAACTCAAGACTTTTTCTGCATTCAATATGCACCATTCAAAGCCACATCATCACTTTTCAAACCTTTTCTGACTTCATTTGCTATTTTTCATGCATTTCATGATTTAGTTTGAGCTAAAATGACCCTGAGATTGAAAAGCACTGCAAATGAACTCTGAAATGGTTGAAAATTGGCATGGTATCATAATTTCACCCACGTAGCATGTGCTAAAAAGTTGAGAGGGTTACGGCAAAAACTGGATGCACTTCGTGTACGAACTGGACAATCTCTTTCGAAGTGTCAGGGTTTTGGACTAAAACTCTTCTGTTACAAAAGGATTTCAATTTTTTAAACATATTTGAACTCAAGACTTTTTCTGCATTCAATATGCACCATTCAAAGCCACATCATCACTTTTCAAACCTTTTCTGACTTCATTTGCTATTTTTCATGCATTTCATGATTTATTTTGAGCTAAAATGACCCTGAGATTGAAAAGCACTGCAAATGAACTCTGAAATGGTTGAAAATTGGCATGGTATCATAATTTCACCCACGTAGCATGTGCTAAAAAGTTGAGAGGGTTACGGCAAAAACTGGATGCACTTCGTGTACGAACTGGACAATCTCTTTCGAAGTGTCATAGTTTTGGACTAAAACTCTTCTGTTACAAAAGGATTTCAATTTTTTAAACATATTTGAACTCAAGACTTTTTCTGCATTCAATATGCACCATTCAAAGCCACATCATCACTTTTCAAACCTTTTCTGACTTCATTTGCTATTTTTCATGCATTTCATGATTTATTTTGAGCTAAAAGGACCCTGAGATTGAAAAGCACTGCAAATGAACTCTGAAATGGTTGAAAATTGGCATGATATCATAATTTCACCCACGTAGCATGTGCTAAAAAGTTGAGAGGGTTACGGCAAAAAATGGATGCACTTCGTGTACGAACTGGACAATCTCTTTCGAAGTGTCAGGGTTTTGGACTAAAACTCTTCTGTTACAAAAGGATTTCAATTTTTTAAACATATTTGAACTCAAGACTTTTTCTGCATTCAATATGCACCATTCAAAGCCACATCATCACTTTTCAAACCTTTTCTGACTTCATTTGCTATTTTTCATGCATTTCATGATTTATTTTGAGCTAAAATGACCCTGAGATTGAAAAGCACTGCAAATGAACTCTGAAATGGTTGAAAATTGGCATGGTGTCATAATTTCACCCACGTAGCATGTGCTAAAAAGTTGAGAGGGTTACGGCAAAAACTGGATGCACTTCGTGTACGAACTGGACATTCTCTTTCGAAGTGTCAGGGTTTTGGACTCAAACTCTTCTGTTACAAAAGGATTTCAATTTTTGAAACATATTTGAACTCAAGACTTTTTCTGCATTCAATATGCACCATTCAAAGCCACATCATCACTTTTCAAACCTTTTCTGACTTCATTTGCTATTTTTCATGCATTTCATGATTTATTTTGAGCTAAATTGACCCTGAGATTGAAAAGCACTGCAAATGAACTCTGAAATGGTTGAAAATTGGCATGGTATCATAATTTCACCCACGTAGCTTGTGCTAAAAAGTTGAGAGGGTTACGGCAAAAACTGGATGCACTTCGTGTACGAACTGGACAATCTCTTTCGAAGTGTCAGGGTTTTGGACTAAAACTCTTCTGTTACAAAAGGATTTCAATTTTCGAAACATATTTGAACTCAAGACTTTTTCTGCATTCAATATGCACCATTCAAAGCCACATCATCACTTTTCAAACCTTTTCTGACTTCATTTGCTATTTTTCATGCATTTCATGATTTATTTTGAGCTAAAATGACCCTGAGATTGAAAAGCACTGCAAATGAACTCTGAAATGGTTGAAAAGTGGCATGGTATCATAATTTCACCCACGTAGCATGTGCTAAAAAGTTGAGAGGGTTACGGCAAAAACTGGATGCACTTCGTGTACGAACTGGACAATCTCTTTCGAAGTGTCAGGGTTTTGGACTAAAACTCTTCTGTTACAAAAGGATTTCAATTTTTGAAACATATTTGAACTCAAGACTTTTTCTGCATTCAATATGCACCATTCAAAGCCACATCATCACTTTTCAAACCTTTTCTGACTTCATTTGCTATTTTTCATGCATTTCATGATTTATTTTGAGCTAAAATGACCCTGAGATTGAAAAGCACTGCAAATGAACTCTGAAATGTTTGAAAATTGGCATGGTATCATAATTTCACCCACGTAGCATGTGCTAAAAAGTTGAGAGGGTTACGGCAAAAAATGGATGCACTTCGTGTACGAACTGGACAATCTCTTTCGAAGTGTCAGGGTTTTGGACTAAAACTCTTCTGTTACAGAAGGATTTCAATTTTTTAAACATATTTGAACTCAAGACTTTTTCTGCATTCAATATGCACCATTCAAAGCCACATCATCACTTTTCAAACCTTTTCTGACTTCATTTGCTATTTTTCATGCATTTCATGATTTATTTTGAGCTAAAATGACCCTGAGATTGAAAAGCACTGCAAATGAACTCTAAAATGGTTGAAAATCGGCATGGTATCATAATTTCACCCACGTAGCTTGTGCTAAAAAGTTGAGAGGGTTACGGCAAAAACTGGATGCACTTCGTGTACGAACTGGACAATCTCTTTCGAAGTGTCAGGGTTTTGGACTAAAACTCTTCTGTTACAAAAGGATTTCAATTTTCGAAACATATTTGAACTCAAGACTTTTTCTGCATTCAATATGCACCATTCAAAGCCACATCATCACTTTTCAAACCTTTTCTGACTTCATTTGCTATTTTTCATGCATTTCATGATTTATTTTGAGCTAAAATGACCCTGAGATTGAAAAGCACTGCAAATGAACTCTGAAATGGTTGAAAAGTGGCATGGTATCATAATTTCACCCACGTAGCATGTGCTAAAAAGTTGAGAGGGTTACGGCAAAAACTGGATGCACTTCGTGTACGAACTGGACAATCTCTTTCGAAGTGTCAGGGTTTTGGACTAAAACTCTTCTGTTACAAAAGGATTTCAATTTTCGAAACATATTTGAACTCAAGACTTTTTCTGCATTCAATATGCACCATTCAAAGCCACATCATCACTTTTCAAACCTTTTCTGACTTCATTTGCTATTTTTCATGCATTTCATGATTTATTTTGAGCTAAAATGACCCTGAGATTGAAAAGCACTGCAAATGAACTCTGAAATGTTTGAAAATTGGCATGGTATCATAATTTCACCCACGTAGCATGTGCTAAAAAGTTGAGAGGGTTACGGCAAAAACTGGATGCACTTCGTGTACGAACTGGACATTCTCTTTCGAAGTGTCAGGGTTTTGGACTCAAACTCTTCTGTTACAAAAGGATTTCAATTTTTGAAACATATTTGAACTCAAGACTTTTTCTGCATTCAATATGCACCATTCAAAGCCACATCATCACTTTTCAAACCTTTTCTGACTTCATTTGCTATTTTTCATGCATTTCATGATTTATTTTGAGCTAAATTGACCCTGAGATTGAAAAGCACTGCAAATGAACTCTGAAATGGTTGAAAATTGGCATGGTATCATAATTTCACCCACGTAGCTTGTGCTAAAAAGTTGAGAGGGTTACGGCAAAAACTGGATGCACTTCGTGTACGAACTGGACAATCTCTTTCGAAGTGTCAGGGTTTTGGACTAAAACTCTTCTGTTACAAAAGGATTTCAATTTTCGAAACATATTTGAACTCAAGACTTTTTCTGCATTCAATATGCACCATTCAAAGCCACATCATCACTTTTCAAACCTTTTCTGACTTCATTTGCTATTTTTCATGCATTTCATGATTTATTTTGAGCTAAAATGACCCTGAGATTGAAAAGCACTGCAAATGAACTCTGAAATGGTTGAAAAGTGGCATGGTATCATAATTTCACCCACGTAGCATGTGCTAAAAAGTTGAGAGGGTTACGGCAAAAACTGGATGCACTTCGTGTACGAACTGGACAATCTCTTTCGAAGTGTCAGGGTTTTGGACTAAAACTCTTCTGTTACAAAAGGATTTCAATTTTTGAAACATATTTGAACTCAAGACTTTTTCTGCATTCAATATGCACCATTCAAAGCCACATCATCACTTTTCAAACCTTTTCTGACTTCATTTGCTATTTTTCATGCATTTCATGATTTATTTTGAGCTAAAATGACCCTGAGATTGAAAAGCACTGCAAATGAACTCTGAAATGTTTGAAAATTGGCATGGTATCATAATTTCACCCACGTAGCATGTGCTAAAAAGTTGAGAGGGTTACGGCAAAAAATGGATGCACTTCGTGTACGAACTGGACAATCTCTTTCGAAGTGTCAGGGTTTTGGACTAAAACTCTTCTGTTACAAAAGGATTTCAATTTTTTAAACATATTTGAACTCAAGACTTTTTCTGCATTCAATATGCACCATTCAAAGCCACATCATCACTTTTCAAACCTTTTCTGACTTCATTTGCTATTTTTCATGCATTTCATGATTTAGTTTGAGCTAAAATGACCCTGAGATTGAAAAGCACTGCAAATGAACTCTGAAATGGTTGAAAATTGGCATGGTATCATAATTTCACCCACGTAGCATGTGCTAAAAAGTTGAGAGGGTTACGGCAAAAACTGGATGCACTTCGTGTACGAACTGGACAATCTCTTTCGAAGTGTCATAGTTTTGGACTAAAACTCTTCTGTTACAAAAGGATTTCTATTTTTTAAACATATTTGAACTCAAGACTTTTTCTGCATTCAATATGCACCATTCAAAGCCACATCATCACTTTTCAAACCTTTTCTGACTTCATTTGCTATTTTTCATGCATTTCATGATTTATTTTGAGCTAAAATGACCCTGAGATTGAAAAGCACTGCAAATGAACTCTGAAATGGTTGAAAATTGGCATGATATCATAATTTCACCCACGTAGCATGTGCTAAAAAGTTGAGAGGGTTACGGCAAAAACTGGATGCACTTCGTGTACGAACTGGACAATCTCTTTCGAAGTGTCAGGGTTTTGGACTAAAACTCTTCTGTTACAAAAGGATTTCAATTTTTTAAACATATTTGAACTCAAGACTTTTTCTGCATTCAATATGCACCATTCAAAGCCACATCATCACTTTTCAAACCTTTTCTGACTTCATTTGCTATTTTTCATGCATTTCATGATTTATTTTGAGCTAAAATGACCCTGAGATTGAAAAGCACTGCAAATGAACTCTGAAATGGTTGAAAATTGGCATGGTGTCATAATTTCACCCACGTAGCATGTGCTAAAAAGTTGAGAGGGTTACGGCAAAAACTGGATGCACTTCGTGTACGAACTGGACAATCTCTTTCGAAGTGTCAGGGTTTTGGACTAAAACTCTTCTGTTACAAAAGGATTTCAATTTTTGAAACATATTTGAACTCAAGACTTTTTCTGCATTCAATATGCACCATTCAAAGCCACATCATCACTTTTCAAACCTTTTCTGACTTCATTTGCTATTTTTCATGCATTTCATGATTTATTTTGAGCTAAAATGACCCTGAGATTGAAAAGCACTGCAAATGAACTCTGAAATGGTTGAAAATTGGCATGGTATCATAATTTCACCCACGTAGCATGTGCTAAAAAGTTGAGAGGGTTACGGCAAAAAATGGATGCACTTCGTGTACGAACTGGACAATCTCTTTCGAAGTGTCAGGGTTTTGGACTAAAACTCTTCTGTTACAAAAGGATTTCAATTTTTTAAACATATTTGAACTCAAGACTTTTTCTGCATTCAATATGCACCATTCAAAGCCACATCATCACTTTTCAAACCTTTTCTGACTTCATTTGCTATTTTTCATGCATTTCATGATTTAGTTTGAGCTAAAATGACCCTGAGATTGAAAAGCACTGCAAATGAACTCTGAAATGGTTGAAAATTGGCATGGTATCATAATTTCACCCACGTAGCATGTGCTAAAAAGTTGAGAGGGTTACGGCAAAAACTGGATGCACTTCGTGTACGAACTGGACAATCTCTTTCGAAGTGTCATAGTTTTGGACTAAAACTCTTCTGTTACAAAAGGATTTCTATTTTTTAAACATATTTGAACTCAAGACTTTTTCTGCATTCAATATGCACCATTCAAAGCCACATCATCACTTTTCAAACCTTTTCTGACTTCATTTGCTATTTTTCATGCATTTCATGATTTATTTTGAGCTAAAATGACCCTGAGATTGAAAAGCACTGCAAATGAACTCTGAAATGGTTGAAAATTGGCATGATATCATAATTTCACCCACGTAGCATGTGCTAAAAAGTTGAGAGGGTTACGGCAAAAACTGGATGCACTTCGTGTACGAACTGGACAATCTCTTTCGAAGTGTCAGGGTTTTGGACTCAAACTCTTCTGTTACAAAAGGATTTCAATTTTTTAAACATATTTGAACTCAAGACTGTTTCTGCATTCCATATGCACCATTCAAAGCCACATCATCACTTTTCAAACCATTTCTGACTTCACTTGCTATTTTTCATGCATTTCACGATTTAGTTTGAGCTAAAAATGACCCTGAGATTGAAAAGCACTGCAAATGAACTCTGAAATGGTTGAAAATTGGCATGGTATCATAATTTCACCCACGTAGCATGTGCTAAAAAGTTGAGAGGGTTACGGCAAAAACTGAATGCACTTCGTGTACGAACTGGACAATCTCTTTCGAAGTGTCAGGGTTTTGGACAAAAACTCTTCTGTTACAAAATGATTTCAATTTTTGAAACATATTTGAACTCAAGACTTTTTCTGCATTCAATATGCACCATTCAAAGCCACATCATCACTTTTCAAACCTTTTCTGACTTCATTTGCTATTTTTCATGCATTTCATGATTTATTTTGAGCTAAATTGACCCTGAGATTGAAAAGCACTGCAAATGAACTCTGAAATGGTTGAAAATTGGCATGGTATCATAATTTCACCCACATAGCTTGTGCTAAAAAGTTGAGAGGGTTACGGCAAAAAATGGATGCACTTCGTGTACGAACTGGACAATCTCTTTCGAAGTGTCAGGGTTTTGGACTAAAACTCTTCTGTTACAAAAGGATTTCAATTTTTTAAACATATTTGAACTCAAGACTTTTTCTGCATTCAATATGCACCATTCAAAGCCACATCATCACTTTTCAAACCTTTTCTGACTTCATTTGCTATTTTTCATGCATTTCATGATTTAGTTTGAGCTAAAATGACCCTGAGATTGAAAAGCACTGCAAATGAACTCTGAAATGGTTGAAAATTGGCATGGTATCATAATTTCACCCACGTAGCATGTGCTAAAAAGTTGAGAGGGTTACGGCAAAAACTGGATGCACTTCGTGTACGAACTGGACAATCTCTTTCGAAGTGTCATAGTTTTGGACTAAAACTCTTCTGTTACAAAAGGATTTCTATTTTTTAAACATATTTGAACTCAAGACTTTTTCTGCATTCAATATGCACCATTCAAAGCCACATCATCACTTTTCAAACCTTTTCTGACTTCATTTGCTATTTTTCATGCATTTCATGATTTATTTTGAGCTAAAATGACCCTGAGATTGAAAAGCACTGCAAATGAACTCTGAAATGGTTGAAAATTGGCATGATATCATAATTTCACCCACGTAGCATGTGCTAAAAAGTTGAGAGGGTTACGGCAAAAACTGGATGCACTTCGTGTACGAACTGGACAATCTCTTTCGAAGTGTCAGGGTTTTGGACTCAAACTCTTCTGTTACAAAAGGATTTCAATTTTTTAAACATATTTGAACTCAAGACTGTTTCTGCATTCCATATGCACCATTCAAAGCCACATCATCACTTTTCAAACCATTTCTGACTTCACTTGCTATTTTTCATGCATTTCACGATTTAGTTTGAGCTAAAAATGACCCTGAGATTGAAAAGCACTGCAAATGAACTCTGAAATGGTTGAAAATTGGCATGGTATCATAATTTCACCCACGTAGCATGTGCTAAAAAGTTGAGAGGGTTACGGCAAAAACTGAATGCACTTCGTGTACGAACTGGACAATCTCTTTCGAAGTGTCAGGGTTTTGGACAAAAACTCTTCTGTTACAAAATGATTTCAATTTTTGAAACATATTTGAACTCAAGACTTTTTCTGCATTCAATATGCACCATTCAAAGCCACATCATCACTTTTCAAACCTTTTCTGACTTCATTTGCTATTTTTCATGCATTTCATGATTTATTTTGAGCTAAATTGACCCTGAGATTGAAAAGCACTGCAAATGAACTCTGAAATGGTTGAAAATTGGCATGGTATCATAATTTCACCCACATAGCTTGTGCTAAAAAGTTGAGAGGGTTACGGCAAAAACTGGATGCACTTCGTGTACGAACTGGACAATCTCTTTCGAAGTGTCAGGGTTTTGGACTAAAACACTTCTGTTACAAAAGGATTTCAATTTTCGAAACATATTTGAACTCAAGACTTTTTCTGCATTCAATATGCACCACTCAAAGCCACATCATCACTTTTCAAACCTTTTCTGACTTCATTTGCTATTTTTCATGCATTTCATGATTTATTTTGAGCTAAAATGACCCTGAGATTGAAAAGCACTGCAAATGAACTCTGAAATGGTTGAAAAGTGGCATGGTATCATAATTTCACCCACGTAGCATGTGCTAAAAAGTTGAGAGGGTTACGGCAAAAACTGGATGCACTTCGTGTACGAACTGGACAATCTCTTTCGAAGTGTCAGGGTTTTGGACTAAAACTCTTCTGTTACAAAAGGATTTCAATTTTTGAAACATATTTGAACTCAAGACTTTTTCTGCATTCAATATGCACCATTCAAAGCCACATCATCACTTTTCAAACCTTTTCTGACTTCATTTGCTATTTTTCATGCATTTCATGATTTATTTTGAGCTAAAATGACCCTGAGATTGAAAAGCACTGCAAATGAACTCTGAAATGGTTGAAAATTGGCATGGTATCATAATTTCACCCACGTAGCGTGTGCTAAAAAGTTGAGAGGGTTACGGCAAAAAATGGATGCACTTCGTGTACGAACTGGACAATCTCTTTCGAAGTGTCAGGGTTTTGGACTAAAACTCTTCTGTTACAAAAGGATTTCAATTTTTTAAACATATTTGAACTCAAGACTTTTTCTGCATTCAATATGCACCATTCAAAGCCACATCATCACTTTTCAAACCTTTTCTGACTTCATTTGCTATTTTTCATGCATTTCATGATTTAGTTTGAGCTAAAATGACCCTGAGATTGAAAAGCACTGCAAATGAACTCTGAAATGGTTGAAAATTGGCATGGTATCATAATTTCACCCACGTAGCATGTGCTAAAAAGTTGAGAGGGTTACGGCAAAAACTGGATGCACTTCGTGTACGAACTGGACAATCTCTTTCGAAGTGTCATAGTTTTGGACTAAAACTCTTCTGTTACAAAAGGATTTCAATTTTTTAAACATATTTGAACTCAAGACTTTTTCTGCATTCAATATGCACCATTCAAAGCCACATCATCACTTTTCAAACCTTTTCTGACTTCATTTGCTATTTTTCATGCATTTCATGATTTATTTTGAGCTAAAATGACCCTGAGATTGAAAAGCACTGCAAATAAACTCTGAAATGGTTGAAAATTGGCATGATATCATAATTTCACCCACGTAGCATGTGCTAAAAAGTTGAGAGGGTTACGGCAAAAACTGGATGCACTTCGTGTACGAACTGGACAATCTCTTTCGAAGTGTCAGGGTTTTGGACTAAAACTCTTCTGTTACAAAAGGATTTCAATTTTTTAAACATATTTGAACTCAAGACTTTTTCTGCATTCAATATGCACCATTCAAAGCCACATCATCACTTTTCAAACCTTTTCTGACTTCATTTGCTATTTTTCATGCATTTCATGATTTATTTTGAGCTAAAATGACCCTGAGATTGAAAAGCACTGCAATTGAACTCTGAAATGGTTGAAAATTGGCATGGTGTCATAATTTCACCCACGTAGCATGTGCTAAAAAGTTGAGAGGGTTACGGCAAAAACTGGATGCACTTCGTGTACGAACTGGACATTCTCTTTCGAAGTGTCAGGGTTTTGGACTCAAACTCTTCTGTTACAAAAGGATTTCAATTTTTTAAACATATTTGAACTCAAGACTGTTTCTGCATTCCATATGCACCATTCAAAGCCACATCATCACTTTTCAAACCTTTTCTGACTTCATTTGATATTTTTCATGCATTTCATGATTTATTTTGAGCTAAAATGACCCTGAGATTGAAAAGCACTGCAAATGAACTCTGAAATGGTTGAAAATTGGCATGGTATCATAATTTCACCGACGTAACATGTGCTAAAAAGTTGAGAGGGTTACGGCAAAAACTGGATGCACTTCGTGTACGAACTGGACAATCTCTTTCGAAGTGTCATAGTTTTGGACTAAAACTCTTCTGTTACAAAAGGATTTCAATTTTTTAAACATATTTGAACTCAAGACTTTTTCTGCATTCAATATGCACCATTCAAAGCCACATCATCACTTTTCAAACCTTTTCTGACTTCATTTGCTATTTTTCATGCATTTCATGATTTATTTTGAGCTAAAATGACCCTGAGATTGAAAAGCACTGCAAATGAACTCTGAAATGGTTGAAAATTGGCATGATATCATAATTTCACCCACGTAGCATGTGCTAAAAAGTTGAGAGGGTTACGGCAAAAACTGGATGCACTTCGTGTACGAACTGGACAATCTCTTTCGAAGTGTCAGGGTTTTGGACTAAAACTCTTCTGTTACAAAAGGATTTCAATTTTTTAAACATATTTGAACTCAAGACTTTTTCTGCATTCAATATGCACCATTCAAAGCCACATCATCACTTTTCAAACCTTTTCTGACTTCATTTGCTATTTTTCATGCATTTCATGATTTAGTTTGAGCTAAAATGACCCTGAGATTGAAAAGCACTGCAAATGAACTCTGAAATGGTTGAAAATTGGCATGGTATCATAATTTCACCCACGTAGCATGTGCTAAAAAGTTGAGAGGGTTACGGCAAAAACTGGATGCACTTCGTGTACGAACTGGACAATCTCTTTCGAAGTGTCATAGTTTTGGACTAAAACTCTTCTGTTACAAAAGGATTTCAATTTTTTAAACATATTTGAACTCAAGACTTTTTCTGCATTCAATATGCACCATTCAAAGCCACATCATCACTTTTCAAACCTTTTCTGACTTCATTTGCTATTTTTCATGCATTTCATGATTTATTTTGAGCTAAAATGACCCTGAGATTGAAAAGCACTGCAAATAAACTCTGAAATGGTTGAAAATTGGCATGATATCATAATTTCACCCACGTAGCATGTGCTAAAAAGTTGAGAGGGTTACGGCAAAAACTGGATGCACTTCGTGTACGAACTGGACAATCTCTTTCAAAGTGTCAGGGTTTTGGACTAAAACTCTTCTGTTACACAAGGATTTCAATTTTTTAAACATATTTGAACTCAAGCCTTTTTCTGCATTCAATATGCACCATTCAAAGCCACATCATCACTTTTCAAACCTTTTCTGACTTCATTTGCTATTTTTCATGCATTTCATGATTTATTTTGAGCTAAAATGACCCTGAGATTGAAAAGCACTGCAAATGAACTCTGAAATGGTTGAAAATTGGCATCGTATCATAATTTCACCGACGTAACATGTGCTAAAAAGTTGAGAGGGTTACGGCAAAAACTGGATGCACTTCGTGTACGAACTGGACAATCTCTTTCGAAGTGTCATAGTTTTGGACTAAAACTCTTCTGTTACAAAAGGATTTCAATTTTTTAAACATATTTGAACTCAAGACTTTTTCTGCATTCAATATGCACCATTCAAAGCCACATCATCACTTTTCAAACCTTTTCTGACTTCATTTGCTATTTTTCATGCATTTCATGATTTATTTTGAGCTAAAATGACCCTGAGATTGAAAAGCACTGCAAATGAACTCTGAAATGGTTGAAAATTGGCATGATATCATAATTTCACCCACGTAGCATGTGCTAAAAAGTTGAGAGGGTTACGGCAAAAACTGGATGCACTTCGTGTACGAACTGGACAATCTCTTTCGAAGTGTCAGGGTTTTGGACTAAAACTCTTCTGTTACAAAAGGATTTCAATTTTTTAAACATATTTGAACTCAAGCCTTTTTCTGCATTCAATATGCACCATTCAAAGCCACATCATCACTTTTCAAACCTTTTCTGACTTCATTTGATATTTTTCATGCATTTCATGATTTATTTTGAGCTAAAATGACCCTGAGATTGAAAAGCACTGCAAATGAACTCTGAAATGGTTGAAAATTGGCATGGTATCATAATTTCACCGACGTAACATGTGCTAAAAAGTTGAGAGGGTTACGGCAAAAACTGGATGCACTTCGTGTACGAACTGGACAATCTCTTTCGAAGTGTCATAGTTTTGGACTAAAACTCTTCTGTTACAAAAGGATTTCAATTTTTTAAACATATTTGAACTCAAGACTTTTTCTGCATTCAATATGCACCATTCAAAGCCACATCATCACTTTTCAAACCTTTTCTGACTTCATTTGCTATTTTTCATGCATTTCATGATTTATTTTGAGCTAAAATGACCCTGAGATTGAAAAGCACTGCAAATGAACTCTGAAATGGTTGAAAATTGGCATGATATCATAATTTCACCCACGTAGCATGTGCTAAAAAGTTGAGAGGGTTACGGCAAAAACTGGATGCACTTCGTGTACGAACTGGACAATCTCTTTCGAAGTGTCAGGGTTTTGGACTAAAACTCTTCTGTTACAAAAGGATTTCAATTTTTTAAACATATTTGAACTCAAGACTTTTTCTGCATTCAATATGCACCATTCAAAGCCACATCATCACTTTTCAAACCTTTTCTGACTTCATTTGCTATTTTTCATGCATTTCATGATTTAGTTTGAGCTAAAATGACCCTGAGATTGAAAAGCACTGCAAATGAACTCTGAAATGGTTGAAAATTGGCATGGTATCATAATTTCACCCACGTAGCATGTGCTAAAAAGTTGAGAGGGTTACGGCAAAAACTGGATGCACTTCGTGTACGAACTGGACAATCTCTTTCGAAGTGTCATAGTTTTGGACTAAAACTCTTCTGTTACAAAAGGATTTCAATTTTTTAAACATATTTGAACTCAAGACTTTTTCTGCATTCAATATGCACCATTCAAAGCCACATCATCACTTTTCAAACCTTTTCTGACTTCATTTGCTATTTTTCATGCATTTCATGATTTATTTTGAGCTAAAATGACCCTGAGATTGAAAAGCACTGCAAATAAACTCTGAAATGGTTGAAAATTGGCATGATATCATAATTTCACCCACGTAGCATGTGCTAAAAAGTTGAGAGGGTTACGGCAAAAACTGGATGCACTTCGTGTACGAACTGGACAATCTCTTTCAAAGTGTCAGGGTTTTGGACTAAAACTCTTCTGTTACACAAGGATTTCAATTTTTTAAACATATTTGAACTCAAGCCTTTTTCTGCATTCAATATGCACCATTCAAAGCCACATCATCACTTTTCAAACCTTTTCTGACTTCATTTGCTATTTTTCATGCATTTCATGATTTATTTTGAGCTAAAATGACCCTGAGATTGAAAAGCACTGCAAATGAACTCTGAAATGGTTGAAAATTGGCATCGTATCATAATTTCACCGACGTAACATGTGCTAAAAAGTTGAGAGGGTTACGGCAAAAACTGGATGCACTTCGTGTACGAACTGGACAATCTCTTTCGAAGTGTCATAGTTTTGGACTAAAACTCTTCTGTTACAAAAGGATTTCAATTTTTTAAACATATTTGAACTCAAGACTTTTTCTGCATTCAATATGCACCATTCAAAGCCACATCATCACTTTTCAAACCTTTTCTGACTTCATTTGCTATTTTTCATGCATTTCATGATTTATTTTGAGCTAAAATGACCCTGAGATTGAAAAGCACTGCAAATGAACTCTGAAATGGTTGAAAATTGGCATGATATCATAATTTCACCCACGTAGCATGTGCTAAAAAGTTGAGAGGGTTACGGCAAAAACTGGATGCACTTCGTGTACGAACTGGACAATCTCTTTCGAAGTGTCAGGGTTTTGGACTAAAACTCTTCTGTTACAAAAGGATTTCAATTTTTTAAACATATTTGAACTCAAGACTTTTTCTGCATTCAATATGCACCATTCAAAGCCACATCATCACTTTTCAAACCTTTTCTGACTTCATTTGCTATTTTTCATGCATTTCATGATTTATTTTGAGCTAAAATGACCCTGAGATTGAAAAGCACTGCAAATGAACTCTGAAATGGTTGAAAATTGGCATGGTGTCATAATTTCACCCAGGTAGCATGTGCTAAAAAGTTGAGAGGGTTACGGCAAAAACTGGATGCACTTCGTGTACGAACTGGACATTCTCTTTCGAAGTGTCAGGGTTTTGGACTCAAACTCTTCTGTTACAAAAGGATTTCAATTTTTTAAACATATTTGAACTCAAGACTGTTTCTGCATTCCATATGCACCATTCAAAGCCACATCATCACTTTTCAAACCATTTCTGACTTCACTTGCTATTTTTCATGCATTTCATGATTTAGTTTGAGCTAAAAATGACCCTGAGATTGAAAAGCACTGCAAATGAACTCTGAAATGGTTGAAAATTGGCATGGTATCATAATTTCACCCACGTAGCATGTGCTAAAAAGTTGAGAGGGTTACGGCAAAAACTGGATGCACTTCGTGTACGAACTGGATAATCTCTTTCGAAGTGTCAGGGTTTTGGACTAAAACTCTTCTGTTACAGAAGGATTTCAATTTTTTAAACATATTTGAACTCAAGACTATTTCTGCATTCAATATGCACCATTCAAAGCCACATCATCACTTTTCAAACCTTTTCTGACTTCATTTGCTATTTTTCATGCATTTCATGATTTATTTTGAGCTAAAATGACCCTAAGATTGAAAAGCACTGGAAATGAACTCTGAAATGGTTGAAAATTGGCATGGTATCATAATTTCACTCACGTAGCATGTGCTAAAAAGTTGAGAGGGTTACCGGAAAAACTAGATGCACTTCGTGTACAAACTGGACAATCTCCTTCGAAGTGTCAGGGTTTTGGAGAAAAACTCTTCTGTTACAAAAGGATTTCAATTTTTTAAACATATTTGAACTCAAGACTTTTTCTGCATTCAATATGCACCATTCAAAGCCACATCATCACTTTTCAAACCTTTTCTGATTTCATTTGCTATTTTTCATGCATTTCATGATTTATTTTGAGCTAAAATGACCCTGAGATTGAAAAGCACTGCAAATGAACTCTGAAATGGTTGAAAATTGGCATGGTATCATAATTTCACCCACGTAGCATGTGCTAAAAAGTTGAGAGGGTTACGGCAAAAACTGGATGCACTTCGTGTACGAACTGGACAATCTCTTTCGAAGTGTCAGGGTTTTGGACTAAAACTCTTCTGTTACAAAAGGATTTCAATTTTTTAAACATATTTGAACTCAAGACTTTTTCTGCATTCAATATGCACCATTCAAAGCCACATCATCACTTTTCAAACCTTTTCTGATTTCATTTGCTATTTTTCATGCATTTCATGATTTATTTTGAGCTAAAATGACCCTGAGATTGAAAAGCACTGCAAATGAACTCTGAAATGGTTGAAAATTGGCATGGTATCATAATTTCACCCACGTAGCATGTGCTAAAAAGTTGAGAGGGTTACGGCAAAAACTGGATGCACTTCGTGTACGAACTAGACAATCTCTTTCGAAGTGTCAGGGTTTTGGACTAAAACTCTTCTGTTACAAAAGGATTTCAATTTTTTAAACATATTTGAACTCAAGACTTTTTCTGCATTCAATATGCACCATTCAAAGCCACATCATCACTTTTCAAACCTTTTCTGACTTCATTTGATATTTTTCATGCATTTCATGATTTATTTTGAGCTAAAATGACCCTAAGATTGAAAAGCACTGCAAATGAACTCTGAAATGGTTGAAAATTGGCATGGTATCATAATTTCACCCACGTAGCATGTGCTAAAAAGTTGAGAGGGTTACGGCAAAAACTGGATGCACTTCGTGTACGAACTGGACAATCTCTTTCAAAGTGTCAGGGTTTTGGACTAAAACTCTTCTGTTACAAAAGGATTTCAATTTTTTAAACATATTTGAACTCAAGCCTTTTTCTGCATTCAATATGCACCATTCAAAGCCACATCATCACTTTTCAAACCTTTTCTGACTTCATTTGCTATTTTTCATGCATTTCATGATTTATTTTGTGCTAAAATGACCCTGAGATTGAAAAGCACTGCAAATGAACTCTGAAATGGTTGAAAATTGGCATGGTATCATAATTTCACCCACGTAACATGTGCTAAAAAGTTGAGAGGGTTACGGCAAAAACTGGATGCACTTCGTGTACGAACTGGACAATCTCTTTCGAAGTGTCATAGTTTTGGACTAAAACTCTTCTGTTACAAAAGGATTTCAATTTTTTAAACATATTTGAACTCAAGACTTTTTCTGCATTCAATATGCACCATTCAAAGCCACATCATCACTTTTCAAACCTTTTCTGCCTTCATTTGCTATTTTTCATGCATTTCATGATTTATTTTGAGCTAAAATGACCCTGAGATTGAAAAGCACTGCAAATGAACTCTGAAATGGTTGAAAATTGGCATGATATCATAATTTCACCCACGTAGCATGTGCTAAAAAGTTGAGAGGGTTACGGCAAAAACTGGATGCACTTCGTGTACGAACTGGACAATCTCTTTCGAAGTGTCAGGGTTTTGGACTAAAACTCTTCTGTTACAAAAGGATTTCAATTTTTTAAACATATTTGAACTCAAGACTTTTTCTGCATTCAATATGCACCATTCAAAGCCACATCATCACTTTTCAAACCTTTTCTGACTTCATTTGCTATTTTTCATGCATTTCATGATTTATTTTGAGCTAAAATGACCCTGAGATTGAAAAGCACTGCAAATGAACTCTGAAATGGTTGAAAATTGGCATGGTGTCATAATTTCACCCACGTAGCATGTGCTAAAAAGTTGAGAGGGTTACGGCAAAAACTGGATGCACTTCGTGTACGAACTGGACATTCTCTTTCGAAGTGTCAGGGTTTTGGACTCAAACTCTTCTGTTACAAAAGGATTTCAATTTTTTAAACATATTTGAACTCAAGACTGTTTCTGCATTCCATATGCACCATTCAAAGCCACATCATCACTTTTCAAACCATTTCTGACTTCACTTGCTATTTTTCATGCATTTCATGATTTAGTTTGAGCTAAAAATGACCCTGAGATTGAAAAGCACTGCAAATGAACTCTGAAATGGTTGAAAATTGGCATGGTATCATAATTTCACCCACGTAGCATGTGCTAAAAAGTTGAGAGGGTTACGGCAAAAACTGGATGCACTTCGTGTACGAACTGGATAATCTCTTTCGAAGTGTCAGGGTTTTGGACTAAAACTCTTCTGTTACAGAAGGATTTCAATTTTTTAAACATATTTGAACTCAAGACTATTTCTGCATTCAATATGCACCATTCAAAGCCACATCATCACTTTTCAAACCTTTTCTGACTTCATTTGCTATTTTTCATGCATTTCATGATTTATTTTGAGCTAAAATGACCCTAAGATTGAAAAGCACTGGAAATGAACTCTGAAATGGTTGAAAATTGGCATGGTATCATAATTTCACTCACGTAGCATGTGCTAAAAAGTTGAGAGGGTTACCGGAAAAACTAGATGCACTTCGTGTACAAACTGGACAATCTCCTTCGAAGTGTCAGGGTTTTGGAGAAAAACTCTTCTGTTACAAAAGGATTTAAATTTTTTAAACATATTTGAACTCAAGACTTTTTCTGCATTCAATATGCACCATTCAAAGCCACATCATCACTTTTCAAACCTTTTCTGATTTCATTTGCTATTTTTCATGCATTTCATGATTTATTTTGAGCTAAAATGACCCTGAGATTGAAAAGCACTGCAAATGAACTCTGAAATGGTTGAAAATTGGCATGGTATCATAATTTCACCCACGTAGCATGTGCTAAAAAGTTGAGAGGGTTACGGCAAAAACTGGATGCACTTCGTGTACGAACTGGACAATCTCTTTCGAAGTGTCAGGGTTTTGGACTAAAACTCTTCTGTTACAAAAGGATTTCAATTTTTTAAACATATTTGAACTCAAGACTTTTTCTGCATTCAATATGCACCATTCAAAGCCACATCATCACTTTTCAAACCTTTTCTGACTTCATTTGCTATTTTTCATGCATTTCATGATTTAGTTTGAGCTAAAATGACCCTGAGATTGAAAAGCACTGCAAATGAACTCTGAAATGGTTGAAAATTGGCATGGTATCATAATTTCACCCACGTAGCATGTGCTAAAAAGTTGAGAGGGTTACGGCAAAAACTGGATGCACTTCGTGTACGAACTGGACAATCTCTTTCGAAGTGTCATAGTTTTGGACTAAAACTCTTCTGTTACAAAAGGATTTCAATTTTTTAAACATATTTGAACTCAAGACTTTTTCTGCATTCAATATGCACCATTCAAAGCCACATCATCACTTTTCAAACCTTTTCTGACTTCATTTGCTATTTTTCATGCATTTCATGATTTATTTTGAGCTAAAATGACCCTGAGATTGAAAAGCACTGCAAATAAACTCTGAAATGGTTGAAAATTGGCATGATATCATAATTTCACCCACGTAGCATGTGCTAAAAAGTTGAGAGGGTTACGGCAAAAACTGGATGCACTTCGTGTACGAACTGGACAATCTCTTTCGAAGTGTCAGGGTTTTGGACTAAAACTCTTCTGTTACAAAAGGATTTCAATTTTTTAAACATATTTGAACTCAAGACTTTTTCTGCATTCAATATGCACCATTCAAAGCCACATCATCACTTTTCAAACCTTTTCTGACTTCATTTGCTATTTTTCATGCATTTCATGATTTATTTTGAGCTAAAATGACCCTGAGATTGAAAAGCACTGCAAATGAACTCTGAAATGGTTGAAAATTGGCATGGTGTCATAATTTCACCCACGTAGCATGTGCTAAAAAGTTGAGAGGGTTACGGCAAAAACTGGATGCACTTCGTGTACGAACTGGACATTCTCTTTCGAAGTGTCAGGGTTTTGGACTCAAACTCTTCTGTTACAAAAGGATTTCAATTTTTTAAACATATTTGAACTCAAGACTGTTTCTGCATTCCATATGCACCATTCAAAGCCACATCGTCACTTTTCAAACCATTTCTGACTTCACTTGCTATTTTTCATGCATTTCATGATTTAGTTTGAGCTAAAAGTGACCCTGAGATTGAAAAGCACTGCAAATGAACTCTGAAATGGTTGAAAATTGGCATGGTATCATAATTTCACCCACGTAGCATGTGCTAAAAAGTTGAGAGGGTTACGGCAAAAACTGGATGCACTTCGTGTACGAACTGGATAATCTCTTTCGAAGTGTCAGGGTTTTGGACTAAAACTCTTCTGTTACAAAAGGATTTCAATTTTTTAAACATATTTGAACTCAAGACTTTTTCTGCATTCAATATGCACCATTCAAAGCCACATCATCACTTTTCAAACCTTTTCTGACTTCATTTGATATTTTTCATGCATTTCATGATTTATTTTGAGCTAATATGACCCTGAGATTGAAAAGCACTGCAAATGAACTCTGAAATGGTTGAAAATTGGCATGGTATCATAATTTCACCCACGTAGCATGTGCTAAAAAGTTGAGAGGGTTACGGCAAAAACTGGATGCACTTCGTGTACGAACTGGACAATCTCTTTCAAAGTGTCAGGGTTTTGGACTAAAACTCTTCTGTTACACGAGGATTTCAATTTTTTAAACATATTTGAACTCAAGCCTTTTTCTGCATTCAATATGCACCATTCAAAGCCACATCATCACTTTTCAAACCTTTTCTGACTTCATTTGCTATTTTTCATGCATTTCATGATTTATTTTGAGCTAAAATGACCCTGAGATTGAAAAGCACTGCAAATGAACTCTGAAATGGTTGAAAATTGGCATGGTATCATAATTTCACCGACGTAACATGTGCTAAAAAGTTGAGAGGGTTACGGCAAAAACTGGATGCACTTCGTGTACGAACTGGACAATCTCTTTCGAAGTGTCATAGTTTTGGACTAAAACTCTTCTGTTACAAAAGGATTTCAATTTTTTAAACATATTTGAACTCAAGACTTTTTCTGCATTCAATATGCACCATTCAAAGCCACATCATCACTTTTCAAACCTTTTCTGACTTCATTTGCTATTTTTCATGCATTTCATGATTTATTTTGAGCTAAAATGACCCTGAGATTGAAAAGCACTGCAAATGAACTCTGAAATGGTTGAAAATTGGCATGATATCATAATTTCACCCACGTAGCATGTGCTAAAAAGTTGAGAGGGTTACGGCAAAAACTGGATGCACTTCGTGTACGAACTGGACAATCTCTTTCGAAGTGTCAGGGTTTTGGACTAAAACTCTTCTGTTACAAAAGGATTTCAATTTTTTAAACATATTTGAACTCAAGACTTTTTCTGCATTCAATATGCACCATTCAAAGCCACATCATCACTTTTCAAACCTTTTCTGACTTCATTTGCTATTTTTCATGCATTTCATGATTTATTTTGAGCTAAAATGACCCTGAGATTGAAAAGCACTGCAAATGAACTCTGAAATGGTTGAAAATTGGCATGGTGTCATAATTTCACCCAGGTAGCATGTGCTAAAAAGTTGAGAGGGTTACGGCAAAAACTGGATGCACTTCGTGTACGAACTGGACATTCTCTTTCGAAGTGTCAGGGTTTTGGACTCAAACTCTTCTGTTACAAAAGGATTTCAATTTTTTAAACATATTTGAACTCAAGACTGTTTCTGCATTCCATATGCACCATTCAAAGCCACATCATCACTTTTCAAACCATTTCTGACTCCACTTGCTATTTTTCATGCATTTCATGATTTAGTTTGAGCTAAAAATGACCCTGAGATTGAAAAGCACTGCAAATGAACTCTGAAATGGTTGAAAATTGGCATGGTATCATAATTTCACCCACGTAGCATGTGCTAAAAAGTTGAGAGGGTTACGGCAAAAACTGGATGCACTTCGTGTACGAACTGGATAATCTCTTTCGAAGTGTCAGGGTTTTGGACTAAAACTCTTCTGTTACAGAAGGATTTCAATTTTTTAAACATATTTGAACTCAAGACTATTTCTGCATTCAATATGCACCATTCAAAGCCACATCATCACTTTTCAAACCTTTTCTGACTTCATTTGCTATTTTTCATGCATTTCATGATTTATTTTGAGCTAAAATGACCCTAAGATTGAAAAGCACTGGAAATGAACTCTGAAATGGTTGAAAATTGGCATGGTATCATAATTTCACTCACGTAGCATGTGCTAAAAAGTTGAGAGGGTTACCGGAAAAACTAGATGCACTTCGTGTACAAACTGGACAATCTCCTTCGAAGTGTCAGGGTTTTGGAGAAAAACTCTTCTGTTACAAAAGGATTTCAATTTTTTAAACATATTTGAACTCAAGACTTTTTCTGCATTCAATATGCACCATTCAAAGCCACATCATCACTTTTCAAACCTTTTCTGATTTCATTTGCTATTTTTCATGCATTTCATGATTTATTTTGAGCTAAAATGACCCTGAGATTGAAAAGCACTGCAAATGAACTCTGAAATGGTTGAAAATTGGCATGGTATCATAATTTCACCCACGTAGCATGTGCTAAAAAGTTGAGAGGGTTACGGCAAAAACTGGATGCACTTCGTGTACGAACTGGACAATCTCTTTCGAAGTGTCAGGGTTTTGGACTAAAACTCTTCTGTTACAAAAGGATTTCAATTTTTTAAACATATTTGAACTCAAGACTTTTTCTGCATTCAATATGCACCATTCAAAGCCACATCATCACTTTTCAAACCTTTTCTGATTTCATTTGCTATTTTTCATGCATTTCATGATTTATTTTGAGCTAAAATGACCCTGAGATTGAAAAGCACTGCAAATGAACTCTGAAATGGTTGAAAATTGGCATGGTATCATAATTTCACCCACGTAGCATGTGCTAAAAAGTTGAGAGGGTTACGGCAAAAACTGGATGCACTTCGTGTACGAACTAGACAATCTCTTTCGAAGTGTCAGGGTTTTGGACTAAAACTCTTCTGTTACAAAAGGATTTCAATTTTTTAAACATATTTGAACTCAAGACTTTTTCTGCATTCAATATGCACCATTCAAAGCCACATCATCACTTTTCAAACCTTTTCTGACTTCATTTGATATTTTTCATGCATTTCATGATTTATTTTGAGCTAAAATGACCCTGAGATTGAAAAGCACTGCAAATGAACTCTGAAATGGTTGAAAATTGGCATGGTATCATAATTTCACCCACGTAGCATGTGCTAAAAAGTTGAGAGGGTTACGGCAAAAACTGGATGCACTTCGTGTACGAACTGGACAATCTCTTTCAAAGTGTCAGGGTTTTGGACTAAAACTCTTCTGTTACAAAAGGATTTCAATTTTTTAAACATATTTGAACTCAAGCCTTTTTCTGCATTCAATATGCACCATTCAAAGCCACATCATCACTTTTCAAACCTTTTCTGACTTCATTTGCTATTTTTCATGCATTTCATGATTTATTTTGTGCTAAAATGACCCTGAGATTGAAAAGCACTGCAAATGAACTCTGAAATGGTTGAAAATTGGCATGGTATCATAATTTCACCCACGTAACATGTGCTAAAAAGTTGAGAGGGTTACGGCAAAAACTGGATGCACTTCGTGTACGAACTGGACAATCTCTTTCGAAGTGTCATAGTTTTGGACTAAAACTCTTCTGTTACAAAAGGATTTCAATTTTTTAAACATATTTGAACTCAAGACTTTTTCTGCATTCAATATGCACCATTCAAAGCCACATCATCACTTTTCAAACCTTTTCTGACTTCATTTGCTATTTTTCATGCATTTCATGATTTATTTTGAGCTAAAATGACCCTGAGATTGAAAAGCACTGCAAATGAACTCTGAAATGGTTGAAAATTGGCATGATATCATAATTTCACCCACGTAGCATGTGCTAAAAAGTTGAGACGGTTACGGCAAAAACTGGATGCACTTCGTGTACGAACTGGACAATCTCTTTCGAAGTGTCAGGGTTTTGGACTAAAACTCTTCTGTTACAAAAGGATTTCAATTTTTTAAACATATTTGAACTCAAGACTTTTTCTGCATTCAATATGCACCATTCAAAGCCACATCATCACTTTTCAAACCTTTTCTGACTTCATTTGCTATTTTTCATGCATTTCATGATTTATTTTGAGCTAAAATGACCCTGAGATTGAAAAGCACTGCAAATGAACTCTGAAATGGTTGAAAATTGGCATGGTGTCATAATTTCACCCACGTAGCATGTGCTAAAAAGTTGAGAGGGTTACGGCAAAAACTGGATGCACTTCGTGTACGAACTGGACATTCTCTTTCGAAGTGTCAGGGTTTTGGACTCAAACTCTTCTGTTACAAAAGGATTTCAATTTTTTAAACATATTTGAACTCAAGACTGTTTCTGCATTCCATATGCACCATTCAAAGCCACATCATCACTTTTCAAACCATTTCTGACTTCACTTGCTATTTTTCATGCATTTCATGATTTAGTTTGAGCTAAAAATGACCCTGAGATTGAAAAGCACTGCAAATGAACTCTGAAATGGTTGAAAATTGGCATGGTATCATAATTTCACCCACGTAGCATGTGCTAAAAAGTTGAGAGGGTTACGGCAAAAACTGGATGCACTTCGTGTACGAACTGCATAATCTCTTTCGAAGTGTCAGGGTTTTGGACTAAAACTCTTCTGTTACAGAAGGATTTCAATTTTTTAAACATATTTGAACTCAAGACTATTTCTGCATTCAATATGCACCATTCAAAGCCACATCATCACTTTTCAAACCTTTTCTGACTTCATTTGCTATTTTTCATGCATTTCATGATTTATTTTGAGCTAAAATGACCCTAAGATTGAAAAGCACTGGAAATGAACTCTGAAATGGTTGAAAATTGGCATGGTATCATAATTTCACTCACGTAGCATGTGCTAAAAAGTTGAGAGGGTTACCGGAAAAACTAGATGCACTTCGTGTACAAACTGGACAATCTCCTTCGAAGTGTCAGGGTTTTGGAGAAAAACTCTTCTGTTACAAAAGGATTTCAATTTTTTAAACATATTTGAACTCAAGACTTTTTCTGCATTCAATATGCACCATTCAAAGCCACATCATCACTTTTCAAACCTTTTCTGATTTCATTTGCTATTTTTCATGCATTTCATGATTTATTTTGAGCTAAAATGACCCTGAGATTGAAAAGCACTGCAAATGAACTCTGAAATGGTTGAAAATTGGCATGGTATCATAATTTCACCCACGTAGCATGTGCTAAAAAGTTGAGAGGGTTACGGCAAAAACTGGATGCACTTCGTGTACGAACTGGACAATCTCTTTCGAAGTGTCAGGGTTTTGGACTAAAACTCTTCTGTTACAAAAGGATTTCAATTTTTTAAACATATTTGAACTCAAGACTTTTTCTGCATTCAATATGCACCATTCAAAGCCACATCATCACTTTTCAAACCTTTTCTGATTTCATTTGCTATTTTTCATGCATTTCATGATTTATTTTGAGCTAAAATGACCCTGAGAGTGAAAAGCACTGCAAATGAACTCTGAAATGGTTGAAAATTGGCATGGTATCATAATTTCACCCATGTAGCATGTGCTAAAAAGTTGAGAGGGTTACGGCAAAAACTGGATGCACTTCGTGTACGAACTAGACAATCTCTTTCGAAGTGTCAGGGTTTTGGACTAAAACTCTTCTGTTACAAAAGGATTTCAATTTTTTAAACATATTTGAACTCAAGACTTTTTCTGCATTCAATATGCACCATTCAAAGCCACATCATCACTTTTCAAACCTTTTCTGACTTCATTTGATATTTTTCATGCATTTCATGATTTATTTTGAGCTAAAATGACCCTGAGATTGAAAAGCACTGCAAATGAACTCTGAAATGGTTGAAAATTGGCATGGTATCATAATTTCACCCACGTAGCATGTGCTAAAAAGTTGAGAGGGTTACGGCAAAAACTGGATGCACTTCGTGTACGAACTGGACAATCTCTTTCAAAGTGTCAGGGTTTTGGACTAAAACTCTTCTGTTACAAAAGGATTTCAATTTTTTAAACATATTTGAACTCAAGCCTTTTTCTGCATTCAATATGCACCATTCAAAGCCACATCATCACTTTTCAAACCTTTTCTGACTTCATTTGCTATTTTTCATGCATTTCATGATTTATTTTGTGCTAAAATGACCCTGAGATTGAAAAACACTGCAAATGAACTCTGAAATGGTTGAAAATTGGCATGGTATCATAATTTCACCGACGTAACATGTGCTAAAAAGTTGAGAGGGTTACGGCAAAAACTGGATGCACTTCGTGTACGAACTGGACAATCTCTTTCGAAGTGTCATAGTTTTGGACTAAAACTCTTCTGTTACAAAAGGATTTCAATTTTTTAAACATATTTGAACTCAAGACTTTTTCTGCATTCAATATGCACCATTCAAAGCCACATCATCACTTTTCAAACCTTTTCTGACTTCATTTGCTATTTTTCATGCATTTCATGATTTATTTTGAGCTAAAATGACCCTGAGATTGAAAAGCACTGCAAATGAACTCTGAAATGGTTGAAAATTGGCATGATATCATAATTTCACCCACGTAGCATGTGCTAAAAAGTTGAGAGGGTTACGGCAAAAACTGGATGCACTTCGTGTACGAACTGGACAATCTCTTTCGAAGTGTCAGGGTTTTGGACTAAAACTCTTCTGTTACAAAAGGATTTCAATTTTTTAAACATATTTGAACTCAAGACTTTTTCTGCATTCAATATGCACCATTCAAAGCCACATCATCACTTTTCAAACCTTTTCTGACTTCATTTGCTATTTTTCATGCATTTCATGATTTATTTTGAGCTAAAATGACCCTGAGATTGAAAAGCACTGCAAATGAACTCTGAAATGGTTGAAAATTGGCATGGTATCATAATTTCACCCACGTAGCATGTGCTAAAAAAGTTGAGAGGGTTACGGCAAAAACTGGATGCACTTCGTGTACGAACTGGACAATCTCTTTCGAAGTGTCAGGGTTTTGGACTAAAACTCTTCTGTTACAAAAGGATTTCAATTTTTGAAACATATTTGAACTCAAGACTTTTTCTGCATTCAATATGCACCATTCAAAGCCACATCATCACTTTTCAAACCTTTTCTGACTTCATTTGCTATTTTTCATGCATTTCATGATTTATTTTGAGCTAAAATGACCCTGAGATTGAAAAGCACTGCAAATGAACTCTGAAATGGTTGAAAATTGGCATGGTGTCATAATTTCACCCACGTAGCATGTGCTAAAAAGTTGAGAGGGTTACGGCAAAAACTGGATGCACTTCGTGTACGAACTGGACATTCTCTTTCGAAGTGTCAGGGTTTTGGACTCAAACTCTTCTGTTACAAAAGGATTTCAATTTTTTAAACATATTTGAACTCAAGACTGTTTCTGCATTCCATATGCACCATTCAAAGCCACATCATCACTTTTCAAACCATTTCTGACTTCACTTGCTATTTTTCATGCATTTCATGATTTAGTTTGAGCTAAAAATGACCCTGAGATTGAAAAGCACTGCAAATGAACTCTGAAATGGTTGAAAATTGGCATGGTATCATAATTTCACCCACGTAGCATGTGCTAAAAAGTTGAGAGGGTTACGGCAAAAACTGGATGCACTTCGTGTACGAACTGGATAATCTCTTTCGAAGTGTCAGGGTTTTGGACTAAAACTCTTCTGTTACAGAAGGATTTCAATTTTTTAAACATATTTGAACTCAAGACTATTTCTGCATTCAATATGCACCATTCAAAGCCACATCATCACTTTTCAAACCTTTTCTGACTTCATTTGCTATTTTTCATGCATTTCATGATTTATTTTGAGCTAAAATGACCCTAAGATTGAAAAGCACTGGAAATGAACTCTGAAATGGTTGAAAATTGGCATGGTATCATAATTTCACTCACGTAGCATGTGCTAAAAAGTTGAGAGGGTTACCGGAAAAACTAGATGCACTTCGTGTACAAACTGGACAATCTCCTTCGAAGTGTCAGGGTTTTGGAGAAAAACTCTTCTGTTACAAAAGGATTTCAATTTTTTAAACATATTTGAACTCAAGACTTTTTCTGCATTCAATATGCACCATTCAAAGCCACATCATCACTTTTCAAACCTTTTCTGATTTCATTTGCTATTTTTCATGCATTTCATGATTTATTTTGAGCTAAAATGACCCTGAGATTGAAAAGCACTGCAAATGAACTCTGAAATGGTTGAAAATTGGCATGGTATCATAATTTCACCCACGTAGCATGTGCTAAAAAGTTGAGAGGGTTACGGCAAAAACTGGATGCACTTCGTGTACGAACTGGACAATCTCTTTCGAAGTGTCAGGGTTTTGGACTAAAACTCTTCTGTTACAAAAGGATTTCAATTTTTTAAACATATTTGAACTCAAGACTTTTTCTGCATTCAATATGCACCATTCAAAGCCACATCATCACTTTTCAAACCTTTTCTGATTTCATTTGCTATTTTTCATGCATTTCATGATTTATTTTGAGCTAAAATGACCCTGAGATTGAAAAGCACTGCAAATGAACTCTGAAATGGTTGAAAATTGGCATGGTATCATAATTTCACCCACGTAGCATGTGCTAAAAAGTTGAGAGGGTTACGGCAAAAACTGGATGCACTTCGTGTACGAACTAGACAATCTCTTTCGAAGTGTCAGGGTTTTGGACTAAAACTCTTCTGTTACAAAAGGATTTCAATTTTTTAAACATATTTGAACTCAAGACTTTTTCTGCATTCAATATGCACCATTCAAAGCCACATCATCACTTTTCAAACCTTTTCTGACTTCATTTGCTATTTTTCATGCATTTCATGATTTATTTTGAGCTAAAATGACCCTGAGATTGAAAAGCACTGCAAATGAACTCTGAAATGGTTGAAAATTGGCATGGTATCATAATTTCACCCACGTAGCATGTGCTAAAAAGTTGAGAGGGTTACGGCAAATACTGGATGCACTTCGTGTACGAACTGGACAATCTCTTTCGAAGTGTCAGGGTTTTGGACAAAAACTCTTCTGTTACAAAAGGATTTCAATTTTTGAAACATATTTGAACTCAAGACTTTTTCTGCATTCAATATGCACCATTCAAAGCCACATCATCACTTTTCAAACCTTTTCTGACTTCATTTGCTATTTTTCATGCATTTCATGATTTATTTTGAGCTAAATTGACCCTGAGATTGAAAAGCACTGCAAATGAACTCTGAAATGGTTGAAAATTGGCATGGTATCATAATTTCACCCACGTAGCTTGTGCTAAAAAGTTGAGAGGGTTACGGCAAAAACTGGATGCACTTCGTGTACGAACTGGACAATCTCTTTCGAAGTGTCAGGGTTTTGGACTAAAACTCTTCTGTTACAAAAGGATTTCAATTTTCGAAACATATTTGAACTCAATACTTT
Organism: Elymus sibiricus; assembly: GCA_039707655.1. Classification (NCBI taxonomy): domain Eukaryota; kingdom Viridiplantae; phylum Streptophyta; class Magnoliopsida; order Poales; family Poaceae; genus Elymus; species Elymus sibiricus. The sequence goes on from CM077669.1 coordinate 512,075,621, forward strand.
TTCTGCATTCAATATGCACCATTCAAAGCCACATCATCACTTTTCAAACCTTTTCTGACTTCATTTGCTATTTTTCATGCATTTCATGATTTATTTTGAGCTAAAATGACCCTGAGATTGAAAAGCACTGCAAATGAACTCTGAAATGGTTGAAAAGTGGCATGGTATCATAATTTCACCCACGTAGCATGTGCTAAAAAGTTGAGAGGGTTACGGCAAAAACTGGATGCACTTCGTGTACGAACTGGACAATCTCTTTCGAAGTGTCAGGGTTTTGGACTAAAACTCTTCTGTTACAAAAGGATTTCAATTTTTTAAACATATTTGTACTCAAGACTTTTTCTGCATTCAATATGCACCATTCAAAGCCACATCATCACTTTTCAAACCTTTTCTGATTTCATTTGCTATTTTTCATGCATTTCATGATTTATTTTGAGCTAAAATGACCCTGAGATTGAAAAGCACTGCAAATGAACTCTGAAATGGTTGAAAATTGGCATGGTATCATAATTTCACCCACGTAGCATGTGCTAAAAAGTTGAGAGGGTTACGGCAAAAACTGGATGCACTTCGTGTACGAACTAGACAATCTCTTTCGAAGTGTCAGGGTTTTGGACTAAAACTCTTCTGTTACAAAAGGATTTCAATTTTTTAAACATATTTGAACTCAAGACTTTTTCTGCATTCAATATGCACCATTCAAAGCCACATCATCACTTTTCAAACCTTTTCTGACTTCATTTGCTATTTTTCATGCATTTCATGATTTATTTTGAGCTAAAATGACCCTGAGATTGAAAAGCACTGCAAATGAACTCTGAAATGGTTGAAAAGTGGCATGGTATCATAATTTCACCCACGTAGCATGTGCTAAAAAGTTGAGAGGGTTACGGCAAAAACTGGATGCACTTCGTGTACGAACTGGACAATCTCTTTCGAAGTGTCAGGGTTTTGGACTAAAACTCTTCTGTTACAAAAGGATTTCAATTTTTTAAACATATTTGAACTCAAGACTTTTTCTGCATTCAATATGCACCATTCAAAGCCACATCATCACTTTTCAAACCTTTTCTGATTTCATTTGCTATTTTTCATGCATTTCATGATTTATTTTGAGCTAAAATGACCCTGAGATTGAAAAGCACTGCAAATGAACTCTGAAATGGTTGAAAATTGGCATGGTATCATAATTTCACCCACGTAGCATGTGCTAAAAAGTTGAGAGGGTTACGGCAAAAACTGGATGCACTTCGTGTACGAACTAGACAATCTCTTTCGAAGTGTCAGGGTTTTGGACTAAAACTCTTCTGTTACAAAAGGATTTCAATTTTTTAAACATATTTGAACTCAAGACTTTTTCTGCATTCAATATGCACCATTCAAAGCCACATCATCACTTTTCAAACCTTTTCTGACTTCATTTGCTATTTTTCATGCATTTCATGATTTATTTTGAGCTAAAATGACCCTGAGATTGAAAAGCACTGCAAATGAACTCTGAAATGGTTGAAAATTGGCATGGTATCATAATTTCACCCACGTAGCATGTGCTAAAAAGTTGAGAGGGTTACGGCAAAAACTGGATGCACTTCGTGTACGAACTGGACAATCTCTTTCGAAGTGTCAGGGTTTTGGACAAAAACTCTTCTGTTACAAAAGGATTTCAATTTTTGAAACATATTTCAACTCAAGACTTTTTCTGCATTCAATATGCACCATTCAAAGCTGATAGGGAACGTTGCATGGGAAACAAAAATTTTCCTACGCACACACAAGATCTATCCATGGTGATGAGCATCTACGAGAGGGAGAGTGAATCTACATACCCTTGTAGATCGCTAAGCGGAAGCGTTAATAAACGCGGTTGATGTAGTCGAACGTCTTCGCGATCCAGATCGCCGAGCGTCCCGCGATCCAATCACGATCCTTCCGATCTAGTGCCGAACGGACGGCACCTCCGCGTTCAACACACGTACGGCTTGATGACGCCTTCACCTCCTCGATCCAGCGAGCGATGGTGAAGTAGTGGTTGAGTTCCAGCAGCACGACGGCGTGGTGATGGTGGTGAGGAACAATCTCTGCAGGGCTTCGCCAAGCGCTACGGAGATTATGACGGAGGAACTAGAGGGCTAGGGTTGCCGGCACACGGCTTGGGAAATCCTGATGTATCCCGTGTGCTAGCCCTGCCCCTCTATTTATATGTTGAGCCTTGAGGTCTAAACTTGGAGTAAAAGCCTCCTCCGGGTCGGTTTTGCCCGCACAAGGTCGGTTTGGCCCGCAGGGAAAGAGTCCAACTCGGATCCCTGCCGAACCGTGCACAGCCGCACACAAGCGGTAGTACCGCTTCACACAAGCGGTAGTACCGCTTGGGCGGTAGTACCGCTTCACACAAGCGGTAGTACCGCTCGGGCGGTAGTACCGCTTCACCAAGCGGTAGTACCGCTTACGCGGCAGCAAAACTACTTTTGCACTTTCCAATACCTTGTGGGCTTTATCCCTTTGGCTCATATAAAGTGTTGCTGCACCCGAACACTTCGGTAAACATCCGGAACCCCTTCCGGTGAACTCCGGAACCCTTCCAGAGATCAAAACACTATTATCACATATATCAATCTTTACCTCCGGACTATTCCGGAGATCCTCGTCATGTCCGGGATCTTATCCGGGACTCCGAACAACTTTCGGTCACCAACATAATAACTCAATTATACTAATCGTCACCAAACGTTAAGTGTGTAGACCCTGCGGGTTCGAGAACTATGTAGACATGACCGAGACACCTCTACGGCCAATAACCAATAGCGGGACCTGGATGCCCATATTGGCTCCTACATATTCTACGAAGATCTTTATCGGTCGAACCTCTATGTCAAGGATTCAGTTAATCCCGTATGCTGTTCCCTTTGTTCTTCGGTATGTTACTTGCCCGAGATTCGATCGTCGGTATCACTATACCTAGTTCAATCTCGTTACCGGCAAGTCTCTTTACTCGTTCCGTAATACAAGATCTCGTGGCTAACACTTTAGTCACATTGCTTGCAAGGCTCATTGTGATGTTGTATTACCGAGTGGGCCCTGAGATACCTCTCCGTCATACGGAATAACAAATCCCAGTCTTGATCCATGCCAACCCAACAGACACCCTCGGAGATATCTGTAGAGCACCTTTATAGTCACCCAGTTACGTTGCGACGTTTGATACACACAAGGTATTCCTCCGGTGTCAGTGAGTTGCATGATCTCATGGTCAAAGGAACAGATACTTGACATGCAGAAAACAATAGCAATAAACTGACACGATCAAATGCTACGTTTACAGTTTGGGTCTTGTCCATCACATCATTCTCCTAATGATGTGATCCCGTTATCAAATGACATCTCATGTCCATGGCTAGGAAACCTTAACCATCTTTGATCAACAAGCTAGTCAACTAGAGGCTTACTAGGGACACAGTGTTGTCTATGTACCCACACAAGTATTTGAGTTTCCAATCAATACAATTATAGCATGGATAATAAACGATTATCATGAACAAGGAAATATAATAATAACCAATTTATTATTGCCTCTAGGGCATATTTCCAACAGTCTCCCACTTGCACTAGAGTCAATAATCTAGTTCACATCACTATGTGATTTACATTGTAATGAATCGAACACCCATGCAGTTCTGGTGTTGTTCATGTTTAGCCCTTGGAAGAGGTTTTAGTCATCGGATCTGCAACATTTAGATCCGTGTGTACTTTGCAAATATTTATGTCGTCCTCCTTGATGTAATCGCGGATGGAATTGAAACGTCGCTTTATGTGTCTGGTCCTCTTGTGAAATCTTGGTTCCTTGGCTAGAGCAATGGCACCAGTATTATCACAAAACAGAGTCATTGGGTTAAGCGCACTGTTAGGGAACGTTGCATGGGAAACAAAAATTTTCCTACGCACACGCAAGATCTATCCATGGTGATGAGCATCTACGAGAGGGAGAGTGAATCTACATACCCTTGTAGATCGCTAAGCGGAAGCGTTAATAAACGCGGTTGATGTAGTCGAACGTCTTCGCGATCCAAATCGCCGAGCGTCCCGCGATCCAATCACGATCCTTCCGATCTAGTGCCGAACGGACGGCACCTCCGCGTTCAACACACGTACGGCTTGATGACGCCTTCACCTCCTCGATCCAGCGAGCGATGGTGAAGTAGTGGTTGAGTTCCAGCAGCACGACGGCGTGGTGATGGTGGTGAGGAACAATCTCTGCAGGGCTTCGCCAAGCGCTACGGAGATTATGACGGAGGAACTAGAGGGCTAGGGTTGCCGGCACACGGCTTGGGAAATCCTGATGTGTCCCGTGTGCTAGCCCTGCCCCTCTATTTATATGTTGAGCCTTGGGGTCTAAACTTGGAGTAAAAGCCTCCTCCAGGTCGGTTTGGCCCGCAGGGAAAGAGTCCAACTCGGATCCCTGCCGAACCGTGCACAGCCGCGCACAAGCGGTAGTACCGCTTCACACAAGCGGTAGTACCGCTCGGGCGGTAGTACCGCTTCACACAAGCGGTAGTACCGCTCCGGCGGTAGTACCGCTTCACTAAGCGGTAGTACCGCTTACGCGGCAGCAAAACTACTTTTGCACTTTCCAATACCTTGTGGGCTTTATCCCTTTGGCTCATATAAAGTGTTGCTGCACCCGAACACTTCGGTAAACATACGGAACCCCTTCCGGTGAACTTCGGAACTCTTCCGGAGATCAAAACACTATTATCACATATATCAATCTTTACCTCCGGACTATTCCGGAGATCCTCGTCATGTCCGGGATCTTATCCGGGACTCCGAACAACTTTCGGTCACCAACATAATAACTCAATTATACTAATCGTCACCAAACGTTAAGTGTGTAGACCCTGCGGGTTCGAGAACTATGTAGACATGACCGAGACACCTCTACGGCCAATAACCAATAGCGGGACCTGGATGCCCATATTGGCTCCTACATATTCTACGAAGATCTTTATCGGTCGAACCTCTATGTCAAGGATTCAGTTAATCCCGTATGCTGTTCCCTTTGTTCTTCGGTATGTTACTTGCCCGAGATTCGATCGTCGGTATCACTATACCTAGTTCAATCTCGTTACCGGCAAGTCTCTTTACTCGTTCCGTAATACAAGATCCTGTGGCTAACACTTTAGTCACATTGCTTGCAAGGCTCATTGTGATGTTGTATTACCGAGTGGGCCCTGAGATACCTCTCCGTCATACGGAGTAACAAATCCCAGTCTTGATCCATGCCAACCCAACAGACACCCTCGGAGATACCTGTAGAGCACCTTTATAGTCACCCAGTTACGTTGCGACGTTTGATACACACAAGGTATTCCTCCGGTGTCAGTGAGTTGCATGATCTCATGGTCAAAGGAACAGATACTTGACATGCAGAAAACAATAGCAATAAACTGACACGATCAAATGCTACGTTTACAGTTTGGGTCTTGTCCATCACATCATTCTCCTAATGATGTGATCCCGTTATCAAATGACATCTCATGTCCATGGCTAGGAAACCTTAACCATCTTTGATCAACAAGCTAGTCAACTAGAGGCTTACTAGGGACACAGTGTTGTCTATGTACCCACACATGTATTTGAGTTTCCAATCAATACAATTATAGCATGGATAATAAACGATTATCATGAACAAGGAAATATAATAATAACCAATTTATTATTGCCTCTAGGGCATATTTCCAACAGTCTCCCACTTGCACTAGAGTCAATAATCTAGTTCACATCACTATGTGATTTACATTGTAATGAATCGAACACCCATGCAGTTCTGGTGTTGTTCATGTTTAGCCCTTGGAAGAGGTTTAGTCATCGGATCTGCAACATTTAGATCCGTGTGTACTTTGCAAATATTTATGTCGTCCTCCTTGATGTAATCGCGGATGGAATTGAAACGTCGCTTTATGTGTCTGGTCCTCTTGTGAAATCTTGGTTCCTTGGCTAGAGCAATGGCACCAGTATTATCACAAAACAGAGTCATTGGGTTAAGCGCACTAGGCACTACTCCAAGATCTGTCATGAACTCCTTCATCCAGACACCTTCCTTCGCCGCCTCCGAGGCAGCGATGTACTCCGCTTCGCATGTAGAATCTGCTACCACGCTTTGCTTGGAACTGCACCAGCTAACCGCACCCCCATTAAGAATAAATACGTATCCGGTTTGCGACTTAGAGTCATCCGGATCAGTGTCAAAGCTTGCATCGACGTAACCCTTTACGACGAGCTCTTGATCACCTCCATAAACGAGAAACATGTCCTTAGTCCTTTTCAGGTACTTCAGGATATTCTTGACCGCCGTCCAGTGTTCCATTCCTGGATCACTTTGAAACCTTCCGACCATACTTATGGCAAGGCTGACATCGGGTCTTGTGCACAACATTGCATACATGATAGAGCCTATGGCTGAAGCATAGGGGATGACACTCATCTTTTCTCTATCTTCTGCAGTCACTGGGCATTGAGTCTTACTCAACTTCACACCTTGCAAAACAGGCAAGAACCCCTTCTTGGACTGATCCATTTTGAACTTCTTCAAAATCTTATCAAGGTATGTGCTTTGTGAAAGTCCTATTAAGCGTCTTGATCTATCTCTATAGATCTTGATGCCTAATATGAAAGCAGCTTCTCCTAGGTCCTTCATTGAAAAACTCTTGTTCAAATATTCCTTTAAGCTTTCCAGCATTTCTATATTGTTTCCAATCAGCAATATGTCATCCACATATAATATTAGAAACGCTATAGAGCTCCCACTCACTTTCTTGTAAATACAAGCTTCTCCGTAAACTTGTATAAACTCGAACGCTTTGATCACCTCATCAAAACGAAGATTCCAACTCCGAGATGCTTGCACCAGTCCATAAATGGATCGCTGGAGTTTGCAAACTTTGTCAGCATTCTCTGGATCGACAAAACCTTCTGGTTGCATCATATACAACTCTTCCTTAAGGTAACCGTTAAGGAACGCTGTTTTGACATCCATCTGCCAAATTTCATAATCGAAAAAGGCAGCTATTGCTAACATGATTCTGACGGACTTAAGCATCGCTACGGGTGAGAAGGTCTCATCGTAGTCAACTCCTTGAACTTGTGAAAAACCCTTTGCCACAAGTCGAGCTTTATAGACGGTGACATTACCGTCCGCGTCCGTCTTCCTCTTAAAGATCCATTTGTTCTGAATGGCCTTACGCCCTTCAGGTAATACTTCCAAAGTCCATACTTTGTTTTCATACATGGATCCCATCTCGGATTTCATGGCCTCTAACCACTTCTCGGAATCCGGGCCCATCATCGCTTCTCCATAGCTCGTAGGTTCATCGTTGTTTAACAACATGACCTCTAAGACAGGGTTGCCGTACCACTCGGGAGCAGTACGCGTCCTTGTCGACCTACGAGGTTCGATAGCAACTTGATCCAAAGCTTCATGATCATCATCATTAACTTCCTCTTCAGCTAATGTAGGCTCCACAGAAACAACTTTCTGCGCTGCGCTACTCTCAGGTTGAAGTAAAGGTTCAACAACCTCATCAAGTTCTATCTTCCTCCCACTCAATTCTTTCGAGAGAAACTCTTTCTCAAGAAATGTTCCGTTTTTAGCGACAAACACTTTGCCTTCGGATCTGAGGTAGAAGGTATACCCAACTGTCTCTTTTGGGTATCCTATGAAGACGCATTTCTCCGCTTTGGGTTCCAGCTTTTCAGGCTGAAGCTTTTTGACATAAGCATCACATCCCCAAACTTTAAGAAACGACAGCTTTGGCTTCTTGTCAAACCAAAGTTCATATGGCGTTGTCTCAACGGATTTCGATGGTGCCCTATTTAAAGTGAATGCAGCTGTCTCTAATGCATAACCCCAAAACGATAGTGGCAAATCGGCAAGAGACATCATAGATCGCACCATATCCAATAAGGTTCGATTACGACGTTCGGACACACCATTACGCTGTGGTGTTCCAGGCGGTGTCAATTGTGAAACAATTCCACATTGTCTTAAGTGACTGCCAAACTCATAACTCAGATATTCTCCTCCTCGATCAGATCGTAGGAATTTAATCTTCTTGTTACGATGATTCTCAACTTCACTCTGAAATTGTTTGAACTTTTCAAATGTTTCAGACTTGTGTTTCATTAAGTAAATATACCCATATCTACTTAAGTCATCAGTGAAGGTGAGAAAGTAACGATAACCACCGCGCGCCTCAATACTCATCGGACCGCACACATCAGTATGTATGATTTCCAATAAGTCACTTGCCCGTTCCATTATTCCAGAGAACGGCGTTTTAGTCATCTTGCCCATGAGGCATGGCTCACATGTGTCAAGTGATTCAAAATCAAGTGACTCCAAAAGTCCATCAGCATGGAGCTTCCTCATGCGTTTTACGCCAATATGACCTAAACGGCAGTGCCACAAGAAAGTGGTATTATCATTATCAATTCTACATCTTTTGGCATCAATGTTATGAACATGTGTATCATTACTATCGAGATTCAATAAGAATAAACCCCTCACATCGGGTGCATGACCATAAAAGATATTACTCATATAAATAGAACAACCATTATTCTCTGATTTAAATGAGTAACCGTCTCGCAATAAACAAGATCCAGATATAATGTTCATGCTTAACGCAGGCACCAAATAACACTTATTTAGGTTCATCACTAATCCCGACGGTAATCGAAGAGCGAGCGTGCCGACGGCGATCACATCAACCTTGGAACCATTTCCCACGCGCATCGTCACTTCGTCCTTTGCCAGCCTCCGTCTATTCCGCAGTTCCTGTTTTGAGTTGCAAATATGAGCAACCGCACCGGTATCAAATACCCAGGCACTACAACGAGAGTTGGTAAGGTACACATCAATAACATGTATATCATATATACCTTGTTTGTTGTTGGCCGCCTTCTTGTCAGCCAAATACTTGGGGCAATTCCGCTTCCAGTGTCCAGTTCCCTTGCAATGAAAACACACAGTTTCTGGTTTGGGTCCAGCCTTGGGTTTCTTCACGAGAGGAGCAACTGCTTTGCCACTCTGCTTGGAGTTACCCTTCTTACCCTTGCCATTTTTCTTGAAACTAGTGGTTTTATTGACCATCAACACTTGATGCTCCTTCTGAATTTCAGACTCAGCGGCTTTCAGCATCGCAAACAGCTCGGCGACTGACTTGTTCATCCCGTGCATGTTATAGTTCAACACGAAGCTCTTGTAGCTAGGTGGAAATGATTGAAGAACTCTGTCAGTGATAGCCTCTGGCGGAAGGGGCATCCCTAACTCAGCCAGACGGGTGGAGTACCCAGACATTCTGAGCACGTGGTCACTGATAGACCCGTTCTCCTCCATCTTGCAAGCATAGAACTTATCGGAGATCTCATATCTCTCGATCCGGGCATTCTTCTGAAAGATAAACTTCAACTCCTGGAACATCTCATATGCTCCATGACGTTCAAAACGTCTTTGAAGTCCCGGTTCTAAGCCATACAACATTGCACATTGAACTATTGAGTAATCATCAGAACGAGCCTGCCAGGCGTTCACAACGTCTAGAGACTCAACTGGAGCGGGTGGATCACCAAGCGGTGCATCAAGGACATAAGCCTTCTGGGAAGCCGTAAGGATAATCCTTAGATTACGGGCCCAGTCCACAAAGTTACTTCCATCATCTTTCAACTTAGCTTTCTCTAGGAACGCATTAAAATTCAGGGGTGCTACTGCGCGAGCCATGATCTACAACATAAATATAGCAAAGACAACTTAGACTATTGTTCTTAGATAATGAGTTTAGTTAATCATATTTAAAAAACTCCCACTCAAATTGACATCCCTCCGATCATTCGAGTGTAACATGATCCAAATCCACCAACTCAAGTCCGATCATCACGTGAGTTGAGGTGGTTTCAATGGTGAACATCTTCATGTTGATCATATCTACTATATGACTCATGTTCGACCTTTCGGTCTCCTGTGTTCCGAGGCCATGTCTGTACATGCTAGGCTCGTCAAGTTTAACCCGAGTGTTCCGCACGTGTAACATGGCTTACACCCGTTGTATGCGAACGTAGAGTCTATCACACCCGATCATCACGGCGTGTCTCGAAACGACGAACTTTCGCAACGGTGCACACTTGGGGAGAACACAATTTATCTTGAAATTTAAGTGAGGGATCACCTTATAATGCTACCGTCGTCCTAAGCAAAATAAGATGCATAAAAAGGATTAACATCACATGCAAATCATAAGTGACATGATATGGCCATGAACTTGTGCTTTTGATCTCCATCTCCAAAGCACCGGCATGATCTCCATCGTCACCGGCATGACACCATGATCTCCATCATCTTGATCTCCATCAACGTGTCGCCATAAGGTTGTCGCGCCGACTGTTGCTTCCACGACTATAGCTAACGTTTAGCGATAAAGTAAAGCATTACATAGCGCTTAATGATTGACACGCAGGTCATACAATAATTAAAGACAACTCTATGGCTCCTGCCAGTTGCCGTACTCATCGACATGCAAGTCGTGATATTCTATACAAAACATGATCATCTCATACATCACATATATCTCATCATGTAATTGGCCATATCACATCACAACATACCCTGCAAAAACAAGTTAGACGTCCTCTAATTGTTGTTGCAAATTTTACGTGGCTGCTACGGGTTTGCAAGAACCGTTCTTACCTACGCAAAACCACAACGTGGTGTAGTGATTGCTTTTTGATCTTCTAAAAGAACCCTCTTCATTGAACCGATTCAACTAAAGTGAGAGAGACAGACACCCGGCAGTCACCTTTATGCAACAAGTGCACGCAGCGGTGAAACCAGTCTCGCGTAAGCGTACGCGTAATGTCGGTCCAGGCCGCTTCATCTCACAATACCGCGGAATCAAGTATCAACTAGTAACGGCAAGCAATATGTATACACCCACGCCCACAACTCGTTTGTGTTCTACTCGAGATCTCATCTACGCATAGACCTAGCTCATGATGCCACTGTTAGGGAACGTTGCATGGGAAACAAAAATTTTCCTACGCACACGCAAGATCTATCCATGGTGATGAGCATCTACGAGAGGGAGAGTGAATCTACATACCCTTGTAGATCGCTAAGCGGAAGCGTTAATAAACGCGGTTGATGTAGTCGAACGTCTTCGCGATCCAAATCGCCGAGCGTCCCGCGATCCAATCACGATCCTTCCGATCTAGTGCCGAACGGACGGCACCTCCGCGTTCAACACACGTACGGCTTGATGACGCCTTCACCTCCTCGATCCAGCGAGCGATGGTGAAGTAGTGGTTGAGTTCCAGCAGCACGACGGCGTGGTGATGGTGGTGAGGAACAATCTCTGCAGGGCTTCGCCAAGCGCTACGGAGATTATGACGGAGGAACTAGAGGGCTAGGGTTGCCGGCACACGGCTTGGGAAATCCTGATGTGTCCCGTGTGCTAGCCCTGCCCCTCTATTTATATGTTGAGCCTTGGGGTCTAAACTTGGAGTAAAAGCCTCCTCCAGGTCGGTTTGGCCCGCAGGGAAAGAGTCCAACTCGGATCCCTGCCGAACCGTGCACAGCCGCGCACAAGCGGTAGTACCGCTTCACACAAGCGGTAGTACCGCTCGGGCGGTAGTACCGCTTCACACAAGCGGTAGTACCGCTCCGGCGGTAGTACCGCTTCACTAAGCGGTAGTACCGCTTACGCGGCAGCAAAACTACTTTTGCACTTTCCAATACCTTGTGGGCTTTATCCCTTTGGCTCATATAAAGTGTTGCTGCACCCGAACACTTCGGTAAACATCCGGAACCCCTTCCGGTGAACTTCGGAACTCTTCCGGAGATCAAAACACTATTATCACATATATCAATCTTTACCTCCGGACTATTCCGGAGATCCTCGTCATGTCCGGGATCTTATCCGGGACTCCGAACAACTTTCGGTCACCAACATAATAACTCAATTATACTAATCGTCACCAAACGTTAAGTGTGTAGACCCTGCGGGTTCGAGAACTATGTAGACATGACCGAGACACCTCTACGGCCAATAACCAATAGCGGGACCTGGATGCCCATATTGGCTCCTACATATTCTACGAAGATCTTTATCGGTCGAACCTCTATGTCAAGGATTCAGTTAATCCCGTATGCTGTTCCCTTTGTTCTTCGGTATGTTACTTGCCCGAGATTCGATCGTCGGTATCACTATACCTAGTTCAATCTCGTTACCGGCAAGTCTCTTTACTCGTTCCGTAATACAAGATCCTGTGGCTAACACTTTAGTCACATTGCTTGCAAGGCTCATTGTGATGTTGTATTACCGAGTGGGCCCTGAGATACCTCTCCGTCATACGGAGTAACAAATCCCAGTCTTGATCCATGCCAACCCAACAGACACCCTCGGAGATACCTGTAGAGCACCTTTATAGTCACCCAGTTACGTTGCGACGTTTGATACACACAAGGTATTCCTCCGGTGTCAGTGAGTTGCATGATCTCATGGTCAAAGGAACAGATACTTGACATGCAGAAAACAATAGCAATAAACTGACACGATCAAATGCTACGTTTACAGTTTGGGTCTTGTCCATCACATCATTCTCCTAATGATGTGATCCCGTTATCAAATGACATCTCATGTCCATGGCTAGGAAACCTTAACCATCTTTGATCAACAAGCTAGTCAACTAGAGGCTTACTAGGGACACAGTGTTGTCTATGTACCCACACATGTATTTGAGTTTCCAATCAATACAATTATAGCATGGATAATAAACGATTATCATGAACAAGGAAATATAATAATAACCAATTTATTATTGCCTCTAGGGCATATTTCCAACACGCACTAGGCACTACTCCAAGATCTGTCATGAACTCCTTCATCCAGACACCTTCCTTCGCCGCCTCCGAGGCAGCGATGTACTCCGCTTCGCATGTAGAATCTGCTACCACGCTTTGCTTGGAACTGCACCAGCTAACCACACCCCCATTAAGAATAAATACGTATCCGGTTTGCGACTTAGAGTCATCCGGATCAGTGTCAAAGCTTGCATCGACGTAACCCTTTACGACGAGCTCTTGATCACCTCCATAAACGAGAAACATGTCCTTAGTCCTTTTCAGGTACTTCAGGATATTCTTGACCGCCGTCCAGTGTTCCATTCCTGGATCACTTTGAAACCTTCCGACCATACTTATGGCAAGGCTGACATCGGGTCTTGTGCACAGCATTGCATACATGATAGAGCCTATGGCTGAAGCATAGGGGATGACACTCATCTTTTCTCTATCTTCTGCAGTCACTGGGCATTGAGTCTTACTCAACTTCACACCTTGCAAAACAGGCAAGAACCCCTTCTTGGACTGATCCATTTTGAACTTCTTCAAAATCTTATCAAGGTATGTGCTTTGTGAAAGTCCTATTAAGCGTCTTGATCTATCTCTATAGATCTTGATGCCTAATATGAAAGCAGCTTCTCCTAGGTCCTTCATTGAAAAACTCTTGTTCAAATATTCCTTTACGCTTTCCAGCATTTCTATATTGTTTCCAATCAGCAATATGTCATCCACATATAATATTAGAAACGCTATAGAGCTCCCACTCACTTTCTTGTAAATACAAGCTTCTCTGTAAACTTGTATAAACTCGAACGCTTTGATCACCTCATCAAAACGAAGATTCCAACTCCGAGATGCTTGCACCAGTCCATAAATGGATCGCTGGAGTTTGCAAACTTTGTCAGCATTCTCTGGATCGACAAAACCTTCTGGTTGCATCATATACAACTCTTCCTTGAGGAAACTGTTAAGGAACGCTGTTTTGACATCCATCTGCCAAATTTCATAATCGAAAAAGGCAGCTATTGCTAACATGATTCTGACGGACTTAAGCATCGCTACGGGTGAGAAGGTCTCATCGTAGTCAACTCCTTGAACTTGTGAAAAACCCTTTGCCACAAGTCGAGCTTTATAGACGGTGACATTACCGTCCGCGTCCGTCTTCCTCTTAAAGATCCATTTGTTCTGAATGGCCTTACGCCCTTCAGGTAATACTTCCAAAGTCCATACTTTGTTTTCATACATGGATCCCATCTCGGATTTCATGGCCTCTAACCACTTCTCGGAATCCGGGCTCATCATCGCTTCTCCATAGCTCGTAGGTTCATCGTTGTCTAACAACATGACTTCTAAGACAGGGTTGCCGTACCACTCAGGAGCAGTACGCGTCCTTGTCGACCTACGAGGTTCGATAGCAACTTGATCCAAAGCTTCATGATCATCATCATTAACTTCCTCTTCAGCTAATGTAGGCTCCACAGAAACAACTTTCTGCGCTGCGCTACTCTCAGGTTGAAGTAAAGGTTCAACAACCTCATCAAGTTCTATCTTCCTCCCACTCAATTCTTTCGAGAGAAACTCTTTCTCAAGAAATGTTCCGTTTTTAGCGACAAACACTTTGCCTTCGGATCTGAGGTAGAAGGTATACCCAACTGTCTCTTTTGGGTATCCTATGAAGACGCATTTCTCCGCTTTGGGTTCCAGCTTTTCAGGCTGAAGCTTTTTGACATAAGCATCACATCCCCAAACTTTAAGAAACGACAGCTTTGGCTTCTTGCCAAACCAAAGTTCATATGGCGTCGTCTCAACGGATTTCGATGGTGCCCTATTTAAAGTGAATGCAGCTGTCTCTAATGCATAACCCCAAAACGATAGTGGCAAATCGGCAAGAGACATCATAGATCGCACCATATCCAATAAAGTTCGATTACGACGTTCGGACACACCATTACGCTGTGGTGTTCCAGGCGGTGTTAATTGTGAAACAATTCCACACTGTCTTAAGTGACTGCCAAACTCATAACTCAGATATTCTCCTCCTCGATCAGATCGTAGGAATTTAATCTTCTTGTTACGATGATTCTCAACTTCACTCTGAAATTGTTTGAACTTTTCAAATGTTTCAGACTTGTGTTTCATTAAGTAAATATACCCATATCTACTTAAGTCATCAGTGAAGGTGAGAAAGTAACGATAACCACCGCGCGCCTCAATGCTCATCGGACCGCACACATCAGTATGTATGATTTCCAATAAGTCACTTGCCCGTTCCATTGTTCCAGAGAACGGCGTTTTAGTCATCTTGCCTATGAGGCATGGCTCACATGTGTCAAGTGATTCAAAATCAAGTGACTCCAAAAGTCCATCAGCATGGAGCTTCCTCATGCGTTTTACGCCAATATGACCTAAACGGCAGTGCCACAAGAAAGTGGTATTATCATTATCAATTCTACATCTTTTGGCATCAATGTTATGAACATGTGTATCATTACTATCGAGATTCAATAAGAATAAACCCCTCACATTGGGTGCATGACCATAAAAGATATTACTCATATAAATAGAACAACCATTATTCTCTGATTTAAATGAGTAACCGTCTCGCAATAAACAAGATCCAGATATAATGTTCATGCTTAACGCAGGCACCAAATAACACTTATTTAGGTTCATCACTAATCCCGACGGTAATCGAAGAGCGAGCGTGCCGACGGCGATCACATCAACCTTGGAACCATTTCCCACGCGCATCGTCACTTCGTCCTTTGCCAGCCTCCGTCTATTCCGCAGTTCCTGTTTTGAGTTGCAAATATGAGCAACCGCACCGGTATCAAATACCCAGGCACTACAACGAGAGTTGGTAAGGTACACATCAATAACATGTATATCATATATACCTTGTTTGTTGTTGGCCGCCTTCTTGTCAGCCAAATACTTGGGGCAATTCCGCTTCCAGTGTCCAGTTCCCTTGCAATGAAAACACACAGTTTCTGGTTTGGGTCCAGCCTTGGGTTTCTTCACGAGAGGAGCAACTGCTTTGCCACTCTGCTTGGAGTTACCCTTCTTACCCTTGCCATTTTTCTTGAAACTAGTGGTTTTATTGACCATCAACACTTGATCCTCCTTCTGAATTTCAGACTCAGCGATTTTCAGCATCGCAAACAGCTCGGCGACTGACTTGTTCATCCCGTGCATGTTATAGTTCAACACGAAGCTCTTGTAGCTAGGTGGCAATGATTGAAGAACTCTGTCAGTGATAGCCTCTGGCGGAAGGGGAATCCCTAACTCAGCCAGACGGGTGGAGTACCCAGACATTCTGAGCACGTGATCACTGATAGACCCGTTCTCCTCCATCTTGCAAGCATAGAACTTATCGGAGATCTCATATCTCTCGATCCGGGCATTCTTCTGAAAGATAAACTTCAACTCCTGGAACATCTCATATGCTCCATGACGTTCAAAACGTCTTTGAAGTCCCGGTTCTAAGCCATACAACATTGCACATTGAACTATTGAGTAATCATCAGAACGAGCCTGCCAGGCGTTCACAACGTCTAGAGACTCAACTGGAGCGGGTGGATCACCAAGCGGTGCATCAAGGACATAAGCCTTCTGGGAAGCCGTAAGGATAATCCTTAGATTACGGGCCCAGTCCACAAAGTTACTTCCATCATCTTTCAACTTAGCTTTCTCTAGGAACGCATTAAAATTCAGGGGTGCTACTGCGCGAGCCATGATCTACAACATAAATATAGCAAAGACAACTTAGACTATTGTTCTAGATAATGAGTTTAGTTAATCATATTACTTAAAAACTCCCACTCAAATTGACATCCCTCCGGTCATTCGAGTGTAACATGATCCAAATCCACCAACTCAAGTCCGATCATCACGTGAGTTGAGGTGGTTTCAATGGTGAACATCTTCATGTTGATCATATCTACTATATGACTCATGTTCGACCTTTCGGTCTCTTGTGTTCCGAGGCCATGTCTGTACATGCTAGGCTCGTCAAGTTTAACCCGAGTGTTCCGCACGTGCAACATGGCTTACACCCGTTGTATGCGAACGTAGAGTCTATCACACCCGATCATCACGGCGTGTCTCAAAACGACGAACTTTCGCAACGGTGCACACTTGGGGAGAACACAATTTATCTTGAAATTTAAGTGAGGGATCACCTTATAATGCTACCGTCGTCCTAAGCAAAATAAGATGCATAAAAGGATTAACATCACATGCAAATCATAAGTGACATGATATGGCCATGAACTTGTGCTTTTGATCTCCATCTCCAAAGCACCGGCATGATCTCCATCGTCACCGGCATGACACCATGATCTCCATCATCTTGATCTCCATCAACGTGTCGCCATAAGGTTGTCGCGCCGACTGTTGCTTCCACGACTATAGCTAACGTTTAGCGATAAAGTAAAGCATTACATAGCGCTTAATGATTGACACGCAGGTCATACAATAATTAAAGACAACTCTATGGCTCCTGCCAGTTGCCGTATTCATCGACATGCAAGTCGTGATATTCTATACAAAACATGATCATCTCATACATCACATATATCTCATCATGTAATTGGCCATATCACATCACAACATACCCTGCAAAAACAAGTTAGACGTCCTCTAATTGTTGTTGCAAATTTTACGTGGCTGCTACGGGTATCTAGCAAGAACGATTCTTACCTACGCAAAACCACAACGTGGTGTAGTGATTGCTTTTTAATCTTCTAAAAGAACCCTCTTCATTGAACCGATTCAACTAAAGTGAGAGAGACAGACACCCGCCAGTCACCTTTATGCAACAAGTGCACGCAGCGGTGAAACCAGTCTCGCGTAAGCGTACGCGTAATGTCGGTCCAGGCCGCTTCATCTCACAATACCGCGGAATCAAGTATCAACTAGTAACGGCAAGCAATATGTATACACCCACGCCCACAACTCGTTTGTGTTCTACTCGAGATCTCATCTACGCATAGACCTAGCTCATGATGCCACTGATAGGGAACGTTGCATGGGAAACAAAAATTTTCCTACGCACACACAAGATCTATCCATGGTGATGAGCATCTACGAGAGGGAGAGTGAATCTACATACCCTTGTAGATCGCTAAGCGGAAGCGTTAATAAACGCGGTTGATGTAGTCGAACGTCTTCGCGATCCAGATCGCCGAGCGTCCCGCGATCCAATCACGATCCTTCCGATCTAGTGCCGAACGGACGGCACCTCCGCGTTCAACACACGTACGGCTTGATGACGCCTTCACCTCCTCGATCCAGCGAGCGATGGTGAAGTAGTGGTTGAGTTCCAGCAGCACGACGGCGTGGTGATGGTGGTGAGGAACAATCTCTGCAGGGCTTCGCCAAGCGCTACGGAGATTATGACGGAGGAACTAGAGGGCTAGGGTTGCCGGCACACGGCTTGGGAAATCCTGATGTATCCCGTGTGCTAGCCCTGCCCCTCTATTTATATCTTGAGCCTTGGGGTCTAAACTTGGAGTAAAAGCCTCCTCCGGGTCGGTTTTGCCCGCACAAGGTCGGTTTGGCCCGCAGGGAAAGAGTCCAACTCGGATCCCTGCCGAACCGTGCACAGCCGCACACAAGCGGTAGTATCGCTTCACACAAGCGGTAGTACCGCTTGGGCGGTAGTACCGCTTCACACAAGCGGTAGTACCGCTCGGGCGGTAGTACCGCTTCACCAAGCGGTAGTACCGCTTACGCGGCAGCAAAACTACTTTTGCACTTTCCAATACCTTGTGGGCTTTATCCCTTTGGCTCATATAAAGTGTTGCTGCACCCGAACACTTCGGTAAACATCCGGAACCCCTTCCGGTGAACTCCGGAACCCTTCCAGAGATCAAAACACTATTATCACATATATCAATCTTTACCTCCGGACTATTCCGGAGATCCTCGTCATGTCCGGGATCTTATCCGGGACTCCGAACAACTTTCGGTCACCAACATAATAACTCAATTATACTAATCGTCACCAAACGTTAAGTGTGTAGACCCTGCGGGTTCGAGAACTATGTAGACATGACCGAGACACCTCTACGGCCAATAACCAATAGCGGGACCTGGATGCCCATATTGGCTCCTACATATTCTACGAAGATCTTTATCGGTCGAACCTCTATGTCAAGGATTCAGTTAATCCCGTATGCTGTTCCCTTTGTTCTTCGGTATGTTACTTGCCCGAGATTCGATCGTCGGTATCACTATACCTAGTTCAATCTCGTTACCGGCAAGTCTCTTTACTCGTTCCGTAATACAAGATCTCGTGGCTAACACTTTAGTCACATTGCTTGCAAGGCTCATTGTGATGTTGTATTACCGAGTGGGCCCTGAGATACCTCTCCGTCATACGGAGTAACAAATCCCAGTCTTGATCCATGCCAACCCAACAGACACCCTCGGAGATATCTGTAGAGCACCTTTATAGTCACCCAGTTACGTTGCGACGTTTGATACACACAAGGTATTCCTCCGGTGTCAGTGAGTTGCATGATCTCATGGTCAAAGGAACAGATACTTGACATGCAGAAAACAATAGCAATAAACTGACACGATCAAATGCTACGTTTACAGTTTGGGTCTTGTCCATCACATCATTCTCCTAATGATGTGATCCCGTTATCAAATGACATCTCATGTCCATGGCTAGGAAACCTTAACCATCTTTGATCAACAAGCTAGTCAACTAGAGGCTTACTAGGGACACAGTGTTGTCTATGTACCCACACAAGTATTTGAGTTTCCAATCAATACAATTATAGCATGGATAATAAACGATTATCATGAACAAGGAAATATAATAATAACCAATTTATTATTGCCTCTAGGGCATATTTCCAACAAAAGCCACATCATCACTTTTCAAACCTTTTCTGACTTCATTTGCTATTTTTCATGCATTTCATGATTTATTTTGAGCTAAATTGACCCTGAGATTGAAAAGCACTGCAAATGAACTCTGAAATGGTTGAAAATTGGCATGGTATCATAATTTCACCCACGTAGCTTGTGCTAAAAAGTTGAGAGGGTTACGGCAAAAACTGGATGCACTTCGTGTACGAACTGGACAATCTCTTTCGAAGTGTCAGGGTTTTGGACTAAAACTCTTCTGTTACAAAAGGATTTCAATTTTCGAAACATATTTGAACTCAATACTTTTTCTGCATTCAATATGCACCATTCAAAGCCACATCATCACTTTTCAAACCTTTTCTGACTTCATTTGCTATTTTTCATGCATTTCATGATTTATTTTGAGCTAAAATGACCCTGAGATTGAAAAGCACTGCAAATGAACTCTGAAATGGTTGAAAAGTGGCATGGTATCATAATTTCACCCACGTAGCATGTGCTAAAAAGTTGAGAGGGTTACGGCAAAAACTGGATGCACTTCGTGTACGAACTGGACAATCTCTTTCGAAGTGTCAGGGTTTTGGACTAAAACTCTTCTGTTACAAAAGGATTTCAATTTTTGAAACATATTTGAACTCAAGACTTTTTCTGCATTCAATATGCACCATTCAAAGCCACATCATCACTTTTCAAACCTTTTCTGACTTCATTTGCTATTTTTCATGCATTTCATGATTTATTTTGAGCTAAAATGACCCTGAGATTGAAAAGCACTGCAAATGAACTCTGAAATGGTTGAAAATTGGCATGGTATCATAATTTCACCCACGTAGCATGTGCTAAAAAGTTGAGAGGGTTACGGCAAAAAATGGATGCACTTCGTGTACGAACTGGACAATCTCTTTCGAAGTGTCAGGGTTTTGGACTAAAACTCTTCTGTTACAAAAGGATTTCAATTTTTTAAACATATTTGAACTCAAGACTTTTTCTGCATTCAATATGCACCATTCAAAGCCACATCATCACTTTTCAAACCTTTTCTGACTTCATTTGCTATTTTTCATGCATTTCATGATTTAGTTTGAGCTAAAATGACCCTGAGATTGAAAAGCACTGCAAATGAACTCTGAAATGGTTGAAAATTGGCATGGTATCATAATTTCACCCACGTAGCATGTGCTAAAAAGTTGAGAGGGTTACGGCAAAAACTGGATGCACTTCGTGTACGAACTGGACAATCTCTTTCGAAGTGTCAGGGTTTTGGACTAAAACTCTTCTGTTACAAAAGGATTTCAATTTTTTAAACATATTTGAACTCAAGACTTTTTCTGCATTCAATATGCACCATTCAAAGCCACATCATCACTTTTCAAACCTTTTCTGATTTCATTTGCTATTTTTCATGCATTTCATGATTTATTTTGAGCTAAAATGACCCTGAGATTGAAAAGCACTGCAAATGAACTCTGAAATGGTTGAAAATTGGCATGGTATCATAATTTCACCCACGTAGCATGTGCTAAAAAGTTGAGAGGGTTACGGCAAAAACTGGATGCACTTCGTGTACGAACTAGACAATCTCTTTCGAAGTGTCAGGGTTTTGGACTAAAACTCTTCTGTTACAAAAGGATTTCAATTTTTTAAACATATTTGAACTCAAGACTTTTTCTGCATTCAATATGCACCATTCAAAGCCACATCATCACTTTTCAAACCTTTTCTGACTTCATTTGCTATTTTTCATGCATTTCATGATTTATTTTGAGCTAAAATGACCCTGAGATTGAAAAGCACTGCAAATGAACTCTGAAATGGTTGAAAATTGGCATGGTATCATAATTTCACCCACGTAGCATGTGCTAAAAAGTTGAGAGGGTTACGGCAAAAACTGGATGCACTTCGTGTACGAACTGGACAATCTCTTTCGAAGTGTCAGGGTTTTGGACAAAAACTCTTCTGTTACAAAAGGATTTCAATTTTTGAAACATATTTCAACTCAAGACTTTTTCTGCATTCAATATGCACCATTCAAAGCCACATCATCACTTTTCAAACCTTTTCTGACTTCATTTGCTATTTTTCATGCATTTCATGATTTATTTTGAGCTAAATTGACCCTGAGATTGAAAAGCACTGCAAATGAACTCTGAAATGGTTGAAAATTGGCATGGTATCATAATTTCACCCACGTAGCTTGTGCTAAAAAGTTGAGAGGGTTACGGCAAAAACTGGATGCACTTCGTGTACGAACTGGACAATCTCTTTCGAAGTGTCAGGGTTTTGGACTAAAACTCTTCTGTTACAAAAGGATTTCAATTTTCGAAACATATTTGAACTCAATACTTTTTCTGCATTCAATATGCACCATTCAAAGCCACATCATCACTTTTCAAACCTTTTCTGACTTCATTTGCTATTTTTCATGCATTTCATGATTTATTTTGAGCTAAAATGACCCTGAGATTGAAAAGCACTGCAAATGAACTCTGAAATGGTTGAAAAGTGGCATGGTATCATAATTTCACCCACGTAGCATGTGCTAAAAAGTTGAGAGGGTTCCGGCAAAAACTGGATGCACTTCGTGTACGAACTGGACAATCTCTTTCGAAGTGTCAGGGTTTTGGACTAAAACTCTTCTGTTACAAAAGGATTTCAATTTTTGAAACATATTTGAACTCAAGACTTTTTCTGCAGTCAATATGCACCATTCAAAGCCACATCATCACTTTTCAAACCTTTTCTGACTTCATTTGCTATTTTTCATGCATTTCATGATTTATTTTGAGCTAAAATGACCCTGAGATTGAAAAGCACTGCAAATGAACTCTGAAATGGTTGAAAATTGGCATGGTATCATAATTTCACCCACGTAGCATGTGCTAAAAAGTTGAGAGGGTTACGGCAAAAAATGGATGCACTTCGTGTACGAACTGGACAATCTCTTTCGAAGTGTCAGGGTTTTGGACTAAAACTCTTCTGTTACAAAAGGATTTCAATTTTTTAAACATATTTGAACTCAAGACTTTTTCTGCATTCAATATGCACCATTCAAAGCCACATCATCACTTTTCAAACCTTTTCTGACTTCATTTGCTATTTTTCATGCATTTCATGATTTATTTTGAGCTAAAATGACCCTGAGATTGAAAAGCACTGCAAATGAACTCTGAAATGGTTGAAAATTGGCATGGTATCATAATTTCGCCCACGTAGCATGTGCTAAAAAGTTGAGAGGGTTACGGCAAAAACTGGATGCACTTCGTGTACGAACTGGACAATCTCTTTCGAAGTGTCATAGTTTTGGACTAAAACTCTTCTGTTACAAAAGGATTTCAATTTTTGAAACATATTTGAACTCAAGACTTTTTCTGCATTCAATATGCACCATTCAAAGCCACATCATCACTTTTCAAACCTTTTCTGACTTCATTTGCTATTTTTCATGCATTTCATGATTTATTTTGAGCTAAAATGACCCTGAGATTGAAAAGCACTGCAAATGAACTCTGAAATGGTTGAAAATTGGCATGGTATCATAATTTCACCCACGTAGCATGTGCTAAAAAGTTGAGAGGGTTACGGCAAAAACTGGATGCACTTCGTGTACGAACTAGACAATCTCTTTCGAAGTGTCAGGGTTTTGGACAAAAACTCTTCTGTTACAAAAGGATTTCAATTTTTGAAACATATTTGAACTCAAGACTTTTTCTGCATTCAATATGCACCATTCAAAGCCACATCATCACTTTTCAAACCTTTTCTGACTTCATTTGCTATTTTTCATGCATTTCATGATTTATTTTGAGCTAAATTGACCCTGAGATTGAAAAGCACTGCAAATGAACTCTGAAATGGTTGAAAATTGGCATGGTATCATAATTTCACCCACGTAGCTTGTGCTAAAAAGTTGAGAGGGTTACGGCAAAAACTGGATGCACTTCGTGTACGAACTGGACAATCTCTTTCGAAGTGTCAGGGTTTTGGACAAAAACTCTTCTGTTACAAAAGGATTTCAATTTTCGAAACATATTTGAACTCAATACTTTTTCTGCATTCAATATGCACCATTCAAAGCCACATCATCACTTTTCAAACCTTTTCTGACTTCATTTGCTATTTTTCATGCATTTCATGATTTATTTTGAGCTAAAATGACCCTGAGATTGAAAAGCACTGCAAATGAACTCTGAAATGGTTGAAAAGTGGCACGGTATCATAATTTCACCCACGTAGCATGTGCTAAAAAGTTGAGAGGGTTACGGCAAAAACTGGATGCACTTCGTGTACGAACTGGACAATCTCTTTCGAAGTGTCAGGGTTTTGGACTAAAACTCTTCTGTTACAAAAGGATTTCAATTTTTGAAACATATTTGAAAGCAATACTTTTTCTGCATTCAATATGCACCATTCAAAGCCAGATCATCACTTTTCAAACCTTTTCTGACTTCATTTGCTATTTTTCATGCATTTCATGATTTATTTTGAGCTAAAATGACCCTGAGATTGAAAAGCACTGCAAATGAACTCTGAAATGGTTGAAAATTGGCATGGTATCATAATTTCACCCACGTAGCATGTGCTAAAAAGTTGAGAGGGTTACGGCAAAAAATGGATGCACTTCGTGTACGAACTGGACAATCTCTTTCGAAGTGTCAGGGTTTTGGACTAAAACTCTTCTGTTACAAAAGGATTTCAATTTTTGAAACATATTTGAACTCAAGACTTTTTCTGCATTCAATATGCACCATTCAAAGCCACATCATCACTTTTCAAACCTTTTCTGACTTCATTTGCTATTTTTCATGCATTTCATGATTTAGTTTGAGCTAAAATGACCCTGAGATTGAAAAGCACTGCAAATGAACTCTGAAATGGTTGAAAATTGGCATGGTATCATAATTTCGCCCACGTAGCATGTGCTAAAAAGTTGAGAGGGTTACGGCAAAAACTGGATGCACTTCGTGTACGAACTGGACAATCTCTTTCGAAGTGTCAGGGTTTTGGACAAAAACTCTTCTGTTACAAAAGGATTTCAATTTTTGAAACATATTTGAAAGCAATACTTTTTCTGCATTCAATATGCACCATTCAAAGCCAGATCATCACTTTTCAAACCTTTTCTGACTTCATTTGCTATTTTTCATGCATTTCATGATTTATTTTGAGCTAAAATGACCCTGAGATTGAAAAGCACTGCAAATGAACTCTGAAATGGTTGAAAATTGGCATGGTATCATAATTTCACCCACGTAGCTTGTGCTAAAAAGTTGAGAGGGTTACGGCAAAAAATGGATGCACTTCGTGTACGAACTGGACAATCTCTTTCGAAGTGTCAGGGTTTTGGACTAAAACTCTTCTGTTACAAAAGGATTTCAATTTTTGAAACATATTTGAACTCAAGACTTTTTCTGCATTCAATATGCACCATTCAAAGCCACATCATCACTTTTCAAACCTTTTCTGACTTCATTTGCTATTTTTCATGCATTTCATGATTTAGTTTGAGCTAAAATGACCCTGAGATTGAAAAGCACTGCAAATGAACTCTGAAATGGTTGAAAATTGGCATGGTATCATAATTTCGCCCACGTAGCATGTGCTAAAAAGTTGAGAGGGTTACGGCAAAAACTGGATGCACTTCGTGTACGAACTGGACAATCTCTTTCGAAGTGTCAGGGTTTTGGACAAAAACTCTTCTGTTACAAAAGGATTTCAATTTTTGAAACATATTTGAACTCAAGACTTTTTCTGCATTCAATATGCACCATTCAAAGCCACATCATCACTTTTCAAACCTTTTCTGACTTCATTTGCTATTTTTCATGCATTTCATGATTTATTTTGAGCTAAATTGACCCTGAGATTGAAAAGCACTGCAAATGAACTCTGAAATGGTTGAAAATTGGCATGGTATCATAATTTCACCCACGTAGCTTGTGCTAAAAAGTTCAGAGGGTTACGGCAAAAACTGGATGCACTTCGTGTACGAACTGGACAATCTCTTTCGAAGTGTCAGGGTTTTGGAGTAAAACTCTTCTGTTACAAAAGGATTTCAATTTTCGAAACATATTTGAACTCAAGACTTTTTCTGCATTCAATATGCACCATTCAAAGCCACATCATCACTTTTCAAACCTTTTCTGACTTCATTTGCTATTTTTCAGGCATTTCATGATTTATTTTGAGCTAAAATGACCCTGAGATTGAAAAGCACTGCAAATGAACTCTGAAATGGTTGAAAAGTGGCATGGTATCATAATTTCACCCACGTAGCATGTGCTAAAAAGTTGAGAGGGTTACGGCAAAAACTGGATGCACTTCGTGTACGAACTGGACAATCTCTTTCGAAGTGTCAGGGTTTTGGACAAAAACTCTTCTGTTACAAAAGGATTTCAATTTTTGAAACATATTTGAACTCAAGACTTTTTCTGCATTCAATATGCACCATTCAAAGCCACATCATCACTTTTCAAACCTTTTCTGACTTCATTTGCTATTTTTCATGCATTTCATGATTTATTTTGAGCTAAAATGACCCTGAGATTGAAAAGCACTGCATATGAACTCTGAAATGGTTGAAAATTGGCATGGTATCATAATTTCACCCACGTAGCATGTGCTAAAAAGTTGAGAGGGTTACGGCAAAAACTGGATGCTCTTCGTGTACGAACTGGACAATCTCTTTCGAAGTGTCAGGGTTTTGGACAAAAACTCTTCTGTTACAAAAGGATTTCAATTTTTGAAACATATTTGAACTCAAGACTTTTTCTGCATTCAATATGCACCATTCAAAGCCACATCATCACTTTTCAAACCTTTTCTGACTTCATTTGCTATTTTTCATGCATTTCATGATTTATTTTGAGCTAAATTGACCCTGAGATTGAAAAGCACTGCAAATGAACTCTGAAATGGTTGAAAATTGGCATGGTATCATAATTTCACCCACGTAGCTTGTGCTAAAAAGTTCAGAGGGTTACGGCAAAAACTGGATGCACTTCGTGTACGAACTGGACAATCTCTTTCGAAGTGTCAGGGTTTTGGACTAAAACTCTTCTGTTACAAAAGGATTTCAATTTTCGAAACATATTTGAACTCAAGACTTTTTCTGCATTCAATATGCACCATTCAAAGCCACATCATCACTTTTCAAACCTTTTCTGACTTCATTTGCTATTTTTCATGCATTTCATGATTTATTTTGAGCTAAAATGACCCTGAGATTGAAAAGCACTGCAAATGAACTCTGAAATGGTTGAAAATTGGCATGGTATCATAATTTCACCCACGTAGCATGTGCTAAAAAGTTGAGAGGGTTACGGCAAAAAATGGATGCACTTCGTGTACGAACTGGACAATCTCTTTTGAAGTGTCAGGGTTTTGGACTAAAACTCTTCTGTTACAAAAGGATTTCAATTTTTTAAACATATTTGAACTCAAGACTTTTTCTGCATTCAATATGCACCATTCAAAGCCACATCATCACTTTTCAAACCTTTTCTGACTTCATTTGCTATTTTTCATGCATTTCATGATTTAGTTTGAGCTAAAATGACCCTGAGATTGAAAAGCACTGCAAATGAACTCTGAAATGGTTGAAAATTGGCATGGTATCATAATTTCGCCCACGTAGCATGTGCTAAAAAGTTGAGAGGGTTACGGCAAAAACTGGATGCACTTCGTGTACGAACTGGACAATCTCTTTCGAAGTGTCAGGGTTTTGGACAAAAACTCTTCTGTTACAAAAGGATTTCAATTTTTGAAACATATTTGAACTCAAGACTTTTTCTGCATTCAATATGCACCATTCAAAGCCACATCATCACTTTTCAAACCTTTTCTGACTTCATTTGCTATTTTTCATGCATTTCATGATTTATTTTGAGCTAAATTGACCCTGAGATTGAAAAGCACTGCAAATGAACTCTGAAATGGTTGAAAATTGGCATGGTATCATAATTTCACCCACGTAGCTTGTGCTAAAAAGTTCAGAGGGTTACGGCAAAAACTGGATGCACTTCGTGTACGAACTGGACAATCTCTTTCGAAGTGTCAGGGTTTTGGAGTAAAACTCTTCTGTTACAAAAGGATTTCAATTTTCGAAACATATTTGAACTCAAGACTTTTTCTGCATTCAATATGCACCATTCAAAGCCACATCATCACTTTTCAAACCTTTTCTGACTTCATTTGCTATTTTTCAGGCATTTCATGATTTATTTTGAGCTAAAATGACCCTGAGATTGAAAAGCACTGCAAATGAACTCTGAAATGGTTGAAAAGTGGCATGGTATCATAATTTCACCCACGTAGCATGTGCTAAAAAGTTGAGAGGGTTACGGCAAAAACTGGATGCACTTCGTGTACGAACTGGACAATCTCTTTCGAAGTGTCAGGGTTTTGGACAAAAACTCTTCTGTTACAAAAGGATTTCAATTTTTGAAACATATTTGAACTCAAGACTTTTTCTGCATTCAATATGCACCATTCAAAGCCACATCATCACTTTTCAAACCTTTTCTGACTTCATTTGCTATTTTTCATGCATTTCATGATTTATTTTGAGCTAAAATGACCCTGAGATTGAAAAGCACTGCATATGAACTCTGAAATGGTTGAAAATTGGCATGGTATCATAATTTCACCCACGTAGCATGTGCTAAAAAGTTGAGAGGGTTACGGCAAAAACTGGATGCTCTTCGTGTACGAACTGGACAATCTCTTTCGAAGTGTCAGGGTTTTGGACAAAAACTCTTCTGTTACAAAAGGATTTCAATTTTTGAAACATATTTGAACTCAAGACTTTTTCTGCATTCAATATGCACCATTCAAAGCCACATCATCACTTTTCAAACCTTTTCTGACTTCATTTGCTATTTTTCATGCATTTCATGATTTATTTTGAGCTAAATTGACCCTGAGATTGAAAAGCACTGCAAATGAACTCTGAAATGGTTGAAAATTGGCATGGTATCATAATTTCACCCACGTAGCTTGTGCTAAAAAGTTCAGAGGGTTACGGCAAAAACTGGATGCACTTCGTGTACGAACTGGACAATCTCTTTCGAAGTGTCAGGGTTTTGGAGTAAAACTCTTCTGTTACAAAAGGATTTCAATTTTCGAAACATATTTGAACTCAAGACTTTTTCTGCATTCAATATGCACCATTCAAAGCCACATCATCACTTTTCAAACCTTTTCTGACTTCATTTGCTATTTTTCATGCATTTCATGATTTATTTTGAGCTAAAATGACCCTGAGATTGAAAAGCACTGCAAATGAACTCTGAAATGGTTGAAAAGTGGCATGGTATCATAATTTCACCCACGTAGCATGTGCTAAAAAGTTGAGAGGGTTACGGCAAAAACTGGATGCACTTCGTGTACGAACTGGACAATCTCTTTCGAAGTGTCAGGGTTTTGGACAAAAACTCTTCTGTTACAAAAGGATTTCAATTTTTGAAACATATTTGAACTCAAGACTTTTTCTGCATTCAATATGCACCATTCAAAGCCACATCATCACTTTTCAAACCTTTTCTGACTTCATTTGCTATTTTTCATGCATTTCATGATTTATTTTGAGCTAAATTGACCCTGAGATTGAAAAGCACTGCAAATGAACTCTGAAATGGTTGAAAATTGGCATGGTATCATAATTTCACCCACGTAGCATGTGCTAAAAAGTTGAGAGGGTTACGGCAAAAACTGGATGCACTTCGTGTACGAACTGGACAATCTCTTTCGAAGTGTCAGGGTTTTGGACTAAAACTCTTCTGTTACAAAAGGATTTCAATTTTTTAAACATATTTGAACTCAAGACTTTTTCTGCATTCAATATGCACCATTCAAAGCCACATCATCACTTTTCAAACCTTTTCTGATTTCATTTGCTATTTTTCATGCATTTCATGATTTATTTTGAGCTAAAATGACCCTGAGATTGAAAAGCACTGCAAATGAACTCTGAAATGGTTGAAAATTGGCATGGTATCATAATTTCACCCACGTAGCATGTGCTAAAAAGTTGAGAGGGTTACGGCAAAAACTGGATGCACTTCGTGTACGAACTGGACAATCTCTTTCGAAGTGTCAGGGTTTTGGACAAAAACTCTTCTGTTACAAAAGGATTTCAATTTTTGAAACATATTTGAACTCAAGACTTTTTCTGCATTCAATATGCACCATTCAAAGCCACATCATCACTTTTCAAACCTTTTCTGACTTCATTTGCTATTTTTCATGCATTTCATGATTTATTTTGAGCTAAATTGACCCTGAGATTGAAAAGCACTGCAAATGAACTCTGAAATGGTTGAAAATTGGCATGGTATCATAATTTCACCCACGTGGCTTGTGCTAAAAAGTTGAGAGGGTTACGGCAAAAACTGGATGCACTTCGTGTACGAACTGGACAATCTCTTTCGAAGTGTCAGGGTTTTGGACTAAAACTCTTCTGTTACAAAAGGATTTCAATTTTTTAAACATATTTGAACTCAATACTTTTTCTGCATTCAATATGCACCATTCAAAGCCACATCATCACTTTTCAAACCTTTTCTGACTTCATTTGCTATTTTTCATGCATTTCATGATTTAGTTTGAGCTAAAATGACCCTGAGATTGAAAAGCACTGCAAATGAACTCTGAAATGGTTGAAAATTGGCATGGTATCATAATTTCGCCCACGTAGCATGTGCTAAAAAGTTGAGAGGGTTACGGCAAAAACTGGATGCACTTCGTGTACGAACTGGACAATCTCTTTCGAAGTGTCATAGTTTTGGACTAAAACTCTTCTGTTACAAAAGGATTTCAATTTTTGAAACATATTTGAACTCACGACTTTTTCTGCATTCAATATGCACCATTCAAAGCCACATCATCACTTTTCAAACCTTTTCTGACTTCATTTGCTATTTTTCATGCATTTCATGATTTATTTTGAGCTAAAATGACCCTGAGATTGAAAAGCACTGCAAATGAACTCTGAAATGGTTGAAAATTGGCATGGTATCATAATTTCACCCACGTAGCATGTGCTAAAAAGTTGAGAGGGTTACGGCAAAAACTGGATGCACTTCGTGTACGAACTGGACAATCTCTTTCGAAGTGTCAGGGTTTTGGACAAAAACTCTTCTGTTACAAAAGGATTTCAATTTTTGAAACATATTTGAACTCAAGACTTTTTCTGCATTCAATATGCACCATTCAAAGCCACATCATCACTTTTCAAACCTTTTCTGACTTCATTTGCTATTTTTCATGCATTTCATGATTTATTTTGAGCTAAATTGACCCTGAGATTGAAAAGCACTGCAAATGAACTCTGAAATGGTTGAAAATTGGCATGGTATCATAATTTCACCCACGTAGCTTGTGCTAAAAATTTCAGAGGGTTACGGCAAAAACTGGATGCACTTCGTGTACGAACTGGACAATCTCTTTCGAAGTGTCAGGGTTTTGGAGTAAAACTCTTCTGTTACAAAAGGATTTCAATTTTCGAAACATATTTGAACTCAAGACTTTTTCTGCATTCAATATGCACCATTCAAAGCCACATCATCACTTTTCAAACCTTTTGTCACTTCATTTGCTATTTTTCATGCATTTCATGATTTATTTTGAGCTAAAATGACCCTGAGATTGAAAAGCACTGCAAATGAACTCTGAAATGGTTGAAAAGTGGCATGGTATCATAATTTCACCCACGTAGCATGTGCTAAAAAGTTGAGAGGGTTACGGCAAAAACTGGATGCACTTCGTGTACGAACTGGACAATCTCTTTCGAAGTGTCAGGGTTTTGGACTAAAACTCTTCTGTTACAAAAGGATTTCAATTTTCGAAACATATTTGAACTCAAGACTTTTTCTGCATTCAATATGCACCATTCAAAGCCACATCATCACTTTTCAAACCTTTTCTGACTTCATTTGCTATTTTTCATGCATTTCATGATTTATTTTGAGCTAAAATGACCCTGAGATTGAAAAGCACTGCAAATGAACTCTGAAATGGTTGAAAATTGGCATGGTATCATAATTTCACCCACGTAGCATGTGCTAAAAAGTTGAGAGGGTTACGGCAAAAACTGGATGCACTTCGTGTACGAACTGGACAATCTCTTTCGAAGTGTCAGGGTTTTGGACTAAAACTCTTCTGTTACAAAAGGATTTCAATTTTTGAAACATATTTGAACTCAAGACTTTTTCTGCATTCAATATGCACCATTCAAAGCCACATCATCACTTTTCAAACCTTTTCTGACTTCATTTGCTATTTTTCATGCATTTCATGATTTATTTTGAGCTAAAATGACCGTGAGATTGAAAAGCACTGCAAATGAACTCTGAAATGGTTGAAAATTGGCATGGTATCATAATTTCACCCACGTAGCATGTGCTAAAAAGTTGAGAGGGTTACGGCAAAAACTGGATGCACTTCGTGTACGAACTGGACAATCTCTTTCGAAGTGTCATAGTTTTGGACTAAAACTCTTCTGTTACAAAAGGATTTCAATTTTTTAAACATATTTGAACTCAAGACTTTTTCTGCATTCAATATGCACCATTCAAAGCCACATCATCACTTTTCAAACCTTTTCTGACTTCATTTGCTATTTTTCATGCATTTCATGATTTATTTTGAGCTAAAATGACCCTGAGATTGAAAAGCACTGCAAATGAACTCTGAAATGGTTGAAAATTGGCATGATATCAAAATTTCACCCACGTAGCATGTGCTAAAAAGTTGAGAGGGTTACGGCAAAAACTGGATGCACTTCGTGTACGAACTAGACAATCTCTTTCGAAGTGTCAGGGTTTTGGACTAAAACTCTTCTGTTACAAAAGGATTTCAATTTTTTAAACATATTTGAACTCAAGACTTTTTCTGCATTCAATATGCACCATTCAAAGCCACATCATCACTTTTCAAACCTTTTCTGACTTCATTTGCTATTTTTCATGCATTTCATGATTTATTTTGAGCTAAAATGACCCTGTGATTGAAAAGCACTGCAAATGAACTCTGAAATGGTTGAAAATTGGCATGGTATCATAATTTCACCCACGTAGCATGTGCTAAAAAGTTGAGAGGGTTACGGCAAAAACTGGATGCACTTCGTGTACGAACTGGACATTCTCTTTCGAAGTGTCAGGGTTTTGGACAAAAACTCTTCTGTTACAAAAGGATTTCAATTTTTGAAACATATTTGAACTCAAGACTTTTTCTGCATTCAATATGCACCATTCAAAGCCACATCATCACTTTTCAAACCTTTTCTGACTTCATTTGCTATTTTTCATGCATTTCATGATTTATTTTGAGCTAAATTGACCCTGAGATTGAAAAGCACTGCAAATGAACTCTGAAATGGTTGAAAATTGGCATGGTATCATAATTTCACCCACGTAGCTTGTGCTAAAAAGTTCAGAGGGTTACGGCAAAAACTGGATGCACTTCGTGTACGAACTGGACAATCTCTTTCGAAGTGTCAGGGTTTTGGAGTAAAACTCTTCTGTTACAAAAGGATTTCAATTTTCGAAACATATTTGAACTCAAGACTTTTTCTGCATTCAATATGCACCATTCAAAGCCACATCATCACTTTTCAAACCTTTTGTCACTTCATTTGCTATTTTTCATGCATTTCATGATTTATTTTGAGCTAAAATGACCCTGAGATTGAAAAGCACTGCAAATGAACTCTGAAATGGTTGAAAAGTGGCATGGTATCATAATTTCACCCACGTAGCATGTGCTAAAAAGTTGAGAGGGTTACGGCAAAAACTGGATGCACTTCGTGTACGAACTGGACAATCTCTTTCGAAGTGTCAGGGTTTTGGACTAAAACTCTTCTGTTACAAAAGGATTTCAATTTTTGAAACATATTTGAACTCAAGACTTTTTCTGCATTCAATATGCACCATTCAAAGCCACATCATCACTTTTCAAACCTTTTCTGATTTCATTTGCTATTTTTCATGCATTTCATGATTTATTTTGAGCTAAAATGACCCTGAGATTGAAAAGCACTGCAAATGAACTCTGAAATGGTTGAAAATTGGCATGGTATCATAATTTCACCCACGTAGCATGTGCTAAAAAGTTGAGAGGGTTACGGCAAAAAATGGATGCACTTCGTGTACGAACTGGACAATCTCCTTCGAAGTGTCAGGGTTTTGGAGAAAAACTCTTCTGTTACAAAAGGATTTCAATGTTTTAAACATATTTGAACTCAAGACTTTTTCTGCATTCAATATGCACCATTCAAAGCCACATCATCACTTTTCAAACCTTTTCTGATTTCATTTGCTATTTGTCATGCATTTCATGATTTATTTTGAGCTAAAATGACCCTGAGATTGAAAAGCACTGCAAATGAACTCTGAAATGGTTGAAAATTGGCATGGTATCATAATTTCACCCACGTAGCATGTGCTAAAAAGTTGAGAGGGTTACGGCAAAAACTGGATGCACTTCGTGTACGAACTGGACAATCTCTTTCGAAGTGTCAGGGTTTTGGACTAAAACTCTTCTGTTACAAAAGGATTTCAATTTTTTAAACATATTTGAACTCAAGACTTTTTCTGCATTCAATATGCACCATTCAAAGCCACATCATCACTTTTCAAACCTTTTCTGACTTCATTTGCTATTTTTCATGCATTTCATGATTTATTTTGAGCTAAAATGACCCTGAGATTGAAAAGCACTGCAAATGAACTCTGAAATGGTTGAAAATTGGCATGGTATCATAATTTCACCCACGTAGCATGTGCTAAAAAGTTGAGAGGGTTACGGCAAAAACTGGATGCACTTCGTGTACGAACTGGACAATCTCTTTCGAAGTGTCAGGGTTTTGGACTAAAACTCTTCTGTTACAAAAGGATTTCAATTTTTGAAACATATTTGAACTCAAGACTTTTTCTGCATTCAATATGCACCATTCAAAGCCACATCATCACTTTTCAAACCTTTTCTGACTTCATTTGCTATTTTTCATGCATTTCATGATTTATTTTGAGCTAAAATGACCCTGAGATTGAAAAGCACTGCAAATGAACTCTGAAATGGTTGAAAATTGGCATGGTATCATAATTTCACCCACGTAGCATGTGCTAAAAAGTTGAGAGGGTTACGGCAAAAAATGGATGCACTTCGTGTACGAACTGGACAATCTCTTTCGAAGTGTCAGGGTTTTGGACTAAAACTCTTCTGTTACAAAAGGATTTCAATTTTTTAAACATATTTGAACTCAAGACTTTTTCTGCATTCAATATGCACCATTCAAAGCCACATCATCACTTTTCAAAACTTTTCTGACTTCATTTGCTATTTTTCATGCATTTCATGATTTAGTTTGAGCTAAAATGACCCTGAGATTGAAAAGCACTGCAAATGAACTCTGAAATGGTTGAAAATTGGCATGGTATCATAATTTCACCCACGTAGCATGTGCTAAAAAGTTGAGAGGGTTACGGCAAAAACTGGATGCACTTCGTGTACGAACTGGACAATCTCTTTCGAAGTGTCATAGTTTTGGACTAAAACTCTTCTGTTACAAAAGGATTTCAATTTTTTAAACATATTTGAACTCAAGACTTTTTCTGCATTCAATATGCACCATTCAAAGCCACATCATCACTTTTCAAACCTTTTCTGACTTCATTTGCTATTTTTCATGCATTTCATGATTTATTTTGAGATAAAATGACCCTGAGATTGAAAAGCACTGCAAATGAACTCTGAAATGGTTGAAAATTGGCATGATATCATAATTTCACCCACGTAGCATGTGCTAAAAAGTTGAGAGGGTTACGGCAAAAACTGGATGCACTTCGTGTATGAACTGGACAATCTCTTTCGAAGTGTCAGGGTTTTGGACTAAAACTCTTCTGTTATAAAAGGATTTCAATTTTTTAAACATATTTGAACTCAAGACTTTTTCTGCATTCAATATGCACCATTCAAAGCCACATCATCACTTTTCAAACCTTTTCTGACTTCATTTGCTATTTTTCATGCATTTCATGATTTATTTTGAGCTAAAATGACCCTGAGATTGAAAAGCACTGCAAATGAACTCTGAAATGGTTGAAAATTGGCATGGTGTCATAATTTCACCCACGTAGCATGTGCTAAAAAGTTGAGAGGGTTACGGCAAAAACTGGATGCACTTCGTGTACGAACTGGACATTCTCTTTCGAAGTGTCAGGGTTTTGGACTCAAACTCTTCTGTTACAAAAGGATTTCAATTTTTTAAACATATTTGAACTCAAGACTGTTTCTGCATTCCATATGCACCATTCAAAGCCACATCATCACTTTTCAAACCATTTCTGACTTCACTTGCTATTTTTCATGCATTTCATGATTTAGTTTGAGCTAAAAATGACCCTGAGATTGAAAAGCACTGCAAATGAACTCTGAAATGGTTGAAAATTGGCATGGTATCATAATTTCACCCACGTAGCATGTGCTAAAAAGTTGAGAGGGTTACGGCAAAAACTGGATGCACTTCGTGTACGAACTGGATAATCTCTTTCGAAGTGTCAGGGTTTTGGACTAAAACTCTTCTGTTACAAAAGGATTTCAATTTTTTAAACATATTTGAACTCAAGACTTTTTCTGCATTCAATATGCACCATTCAAAGCCACATCATCACTTTTCAAACCTTTTCTGACTTCATTTGCTATTTTTCATGCATTTCATGATTTATTTTGAGCTAAAATGACCCTGAGATTGAAAAGCACTGCAAATGAACTCTGAAATGGTTGAAAATTGGCATGGTATCATAATTTCACCCACGTAGCTTGTGCTAAAAAGTTGAGAGGGTTACGGCAAAAACTGCATGCACTTCGTGTACGAACTGGACAATCTCTTTCGAAGTGTCAGTGTTTTGGACTAAAACTCTTCTGTTACAGAAGGATTTCAATTTTTTAAACATATTTGAACTCAAGACTATTTCTGCATTCAATATGCACCATTCAAAGCCACATCATCA
Organism: Elymus sibiricus; assembly: GCA_039707655.1. Classification (NCBI taxonomy): domain Eukaryota; kingdom Viridiplantae; phylum Streptophyta; class Magnoliopsida; order Poales; family Poaceae; genus Elymus; species Elymus sibiricus. Next base: position 512,112,401 of record CM077669.1, read on the forward strand.
CTTTTCAAACCTTTTCTGACTTCATTTGCTATTTTTCATGCATTTCATGATTTATTTTGAGCTAAAATGACCCTAAGATTGAAAAGCACTGGAAATGAACTCTGAAATGGTTGAAAATTGGCATGGTATCATAATTTCACTCACGTAGCATGTGCTAAAAAGTTGAGAGGGTTACCGGAAAAACTAGATGCACTTCGTGTACAAACTGGACAATCTCCTTCGAAGTGTCAGGGTTTTGGAGAAAAACTCTTCTGTTACAAAAGGATTTCAATTTTTTAAACATATTTGAACTCAAGACTTTTTCTGCATTCAATATGCACCATTCAAAGCCACATCATCACTTTTCAAACCTTTTCTGATTTCATTTGCTATTTGTCATGCATTTCATGATTTATTTTGAGCTAAAATGACCCTGAGATTGAAAAGCACTGCAAATGAACTCTGAAATGGTTGAAAATTGGCATGGTATCATAATTTCACCCACGTAGCATGTGCTAAAAAGTTGAGAGGGTTACGGCAAAAACTGGATGCACTTCGTGTACGAACTGGACAATCTCTTTCGAAGTGTCAGGGTTTTGGACTAAAACTCTTCTGTTACAAAAGGATTTCAATTTTTTAAACATATTTGAACTCAAGACTTTTTCTGCATTCAATATGCACCATTCAAAGCCACATCATCACTTTTCAAACCTTTTCTGACTTCATTTGCTATTTTTCATGCATTTCATGATTTATTTTGAGCTAAAATGACCCTGAGATTGAAAAGCACTGCAAATGAACTCTGAAATGGTTGAAAATTGGCATGGTATCATAATTTCACCCACGTAGCATGTGCTAAAAAGTTGAGAGGGTTACGGCAAAAACTGGATGCACTTCGTGTACGAACTGGACAATCTCTTTCGAAGTGTCAGGGTTTTGGACTAAAACTCTTCTGTTACAAAAGGATTTCAATTTTTGAAACATATTTGAACTCAAGACTTTTTCTGCATTCAATATGCACCATTCAAAGCCACATCATCACTTTTCAAACCTTTTCTGACTTCATTTGCTATTTTTCATGCATTTCATGATTTATTTTGAGCTAAAATGACCCTGAGATTGAAAAGCACTGCAAATGAACTCTGAAATGGTTGAAAATTGGCATGGTATCATAATTTCACCCACGTAGCATGTGCTAAAAAGTTGAGAGGGTTACGGCAAAAAATGGATGCACTTCGTGTACGAACTGGACAATCTCTTTCGAAGTGTCAGGGTTTTGGACTAAAACTCTTCTGTTACAAAAGGATTTCAATTTTTTAAACATATTTGAACTCAAGACTTTTTCTGCATTCAATATGCACCATTCAAAGCCACATCATCACTTTTCAAAACTTTTCTGACTTCATTTGCTATTTTTCATGCATTTCATGATTTAGTTTGAGCTAAAATGACCCTGAGATTGAAAAGCACTGCAAATGAACTCTGAAATGGTTGAAAATTGGCATGGTATCATAATTTCACCCACGTAGCATGTGCTAAAAAGTTGAGAGGGTTACGGCAAAAACTGGATGCACTTCGTGTACGAACTGGACAATCTCTTTCGAAGTGTCATAGTTTTGGACTAAAACTCTTCTGTTACAAAAGGATTTCAATTTTTTAAACATATTTGAACTCAAGACTTTTTCTGCATTCAATATGCACCATTCAAAGCCACATCATCACTTTTCAAACCTTTTCTGACTTCATTTGCTATTTTTCATGCATTTCATGATTTATTTTGAGATAAAATGACCCTGAGATTGAAAAGCACTGCAAATGAACTCTGAAATGGTTGAAAATTGGCATGATATCATAATTTCACCCACGTAGCATGTGCTAAAAAGTTGAGAGGGTTACGGCAAAAACTGGATGCACTTCGTGTATGAACTGGACAATCTCTTTCGAAGTGTCAGGGTTTTGGACTAAAACTCTTCTGTTATAAAAGGATTTCAATTTTTTAAACATATTTGAACTCAAGACTTTTTCTGCATTCAATATGCACCATTCAAAGCCACATCATCACTTTTCAAACCTTTTCTGACTTCATTTGCTATTTTTCATGCATTTCATGATTTATTTTGAGCTAAAATGACCCTGAGATTGAAAAGCACTGCAAATGAACTCTGAAATGGTTGAAAATTGGCATGGTGTCATAATTTCACCCACGTAGCATGTGCTAAAAAGTTGAGAGGGTTACGGCAAAAACTGGATGCACTTCGTGTACGAACTGGACATTCTCTTTCGAAGTGTCAGGGTTTTGGACTCAAACTCTTCTGTTACAAAAGGATTTCAATTTTTTAAACATATTTGAACTCAAGACTGTTTCTGCATTCCATATGCACCATTCAAAGCCACATCATCACTTTTCAAACCATTTCTGACTTCACTTGCTATTTTTCATGCATTTCATGATTTAGTTTGAGCTAAAAATGACCCTGAGATTGAAAAGCACTGCAAATGAACTCTGAAATGGTTGAAAATTGGCATGGTATCATAATTTCACCCACGTAGCATGTGCTAAAAAGTTGAGAGGGTTACGGCAAAAACTGGATGCACTTCGTGTACGAACTGGATAATCTCTTTCGAAGTGTCAGGGTTTTGGACTAAAACTCTTCTGTTACAAAAGGATTTCAATTTTTTAAACATATTTGAACTCAAGACTTTTTCTGCATTCAATATGCACCATTCAAAGCCACATCATCACTTTTCAAACCTTTTCTGACTTCATTTGCTATTTTTCATGCATTTCATGATTTATTTTGAGCTAAAATGACCCTGAGATTGAAAAGCACTGCAAATGAACTCTGAAATGGTTGAAAATTGGCATGGTATCATAATTTCACCCACGTAGCTTGTGCTAAAAAGTTGAGAGGGTTACGGCAAAAACTGCATGCACTTCGTGTACGAACTGGACAATCTCTTTCGAAGTGTCAGTGTTTTGGACTAAAACTCTTCTGTTACAGAAGGATTTCAATTTTTTAAACATATTTGAACTCAAGACTATTTCTGCATTCAATATGCACCATTCAAAGCCACATCATCACTTTTCAAACCTTTTCTGACTTCATTTGCTATTTTTCATGCATTTCATGATTTATTTTGAGCTAAAATGACCCTAAGATTGAAAAGCACTGGAAATGAACTCTGAAATGGTTGAAAATTGGCATGGTATCATAATTTCACTCACGTAGCATGTGCTAAAAAGTTGAGAGGGTTACCGGAAAAACTAGATGCACTTCGTGTACAAACTGGACAATCTCCTTCGAAGTGTCAGGGTTTTGGAGAAAAACTCTTCTGTTACAAAAGGATTTCAATTTTTTAAACATATTTGAACTCAAGACTTTTTCTGCATTCAATATGCACCATTCAAAGCCACATCATCACTTTTCAAACCTTTTCTGATTTCATTTGCTATTTGTCATGCATTTCATGATTTATTTTGAGCTAAAATGACCCTGAGATTGAAAAGCACTGCAAATGAACTCTGAAATGGTTGAAAATTGGCATGGTATCATAATTTCACCCACGTAGCATGTGCTAAAAAGTTGAGAGGGTTACGGCAAAAACTGGATGCACTTCGTGTACGAACTGGACAATCTCTTTCGAAGTGTCAGGGTTTTGGACTAAAACTCTTCTGTTACAAAAGGATTTCAATTTTTTAAACATATTTGAACTCAAGACTTTTTCTGCATTCAATATGCACCATTCAAAGCCACATCATCACTTTTCAAACCTTTTCTGACTTCATTTGCTATTTTTCATGCATTTCATGATTTATTTTGAGCTAAAATGACCCTGAGATTGAAAAGCACTGCAAATGAACTCTGAAATGGTTGAAAATTGGCATGGTATCATAATTTCACCCACGTAGCATGTGCTAAAAAGTTGAGAGGGTTACGGCAAAAACTGGATGCACTTCGTGTACGAACTGGACAATCTCTTTCGAAGTGTCAGGGTTTTGGACTAAAACTCTTCTGTTACAAAAGGATTTCAATTTTTGAAACATATTTGAACTCAAGACTTTTTCTGCATTCAATATGCACCATTCAAAGCCACATCATCACTTTTCAAACCTTTTCTGACTTCATTTGCTATTTTTCATGCATTTCATGATTTATTTTGAGCTAAAATGACCCTGAGATTGAAAAGCACTGCAAATGAACTCTGAAATGGTTGAAAATTGGCATGGTATCATAATTTCACCCACGTAGCTTGTGCTAAAAATTTGAGAGGGTTATGGCAAAAACTGCATGCACTTCGTGTACGAACTGGACAATCTCTTTCGAAGTGTCCTGGTTTTGGACAAAAACTCTTCTGTTACAAAAGGATTTCAAATTTTTAAATATATTTGAACTCAAGACTTTTTCTGCATTCAATATGCACCATTCAAAGCCACATCATCACTCTTCAATCCTTTTCTGATTGCTATTTTTCATGCAATTCATGATTTATTTTGAGCTAAAATGACCCTGAGATTGAAAAGCACTGCAAATGAACTCTAAAATGGTTGAAAATCGGCATGGTATCATAATTTCACCCACGTAGCATGTGCTAAAAAGTTGAGAGGGTTACGGCAAAAACTGGATGCACTTTGTGTACGAACTGGACAATCTCTTTCGAAGTGTCAGGGTTTTGGACTAAAACTCTTCTGTTACAAAAGGATTTCAATTTTTTAAACATATTTGAACTCAAGACTTTTTCTACATTCAATATGCACCATTCAAAGCCACATCATCACTTTTCAAACCTTTTCTGACTTCATTTGCTATTTTTCATGCATTTCATGATTTATTTTGAGCTAAAATGACCCTGAGATTGAAAAGCACTGCAAATGAACTCTGAAATGGTTGAAAATTGGCATGGTATCATAATTTCACCCACGTAGCATGTGCTAAAAAGTTGAGAGGGTTACGGCAAAAACTGGATGCACTTCGTGTACGAACTGGACAATCTCTTTCGAAGTGTCAGGGTTTTGGACAAAAACTCTTCTGTTACAAAAGGATTTCAATTTTTTAAACATATTTGAACTCAAGACTTTTTCTGCATTCAATATGCACCATTCAAAGCCACATCATCACTTTTCAAACCTTTTCTGACTTCATTTGCTATTTTTCATGCATTTCATGATTTATTTTGAGCTAAAATGACCCTGAGATTGAAAAGCACTGCAAATGAACTCTGAAATGGTTGAAAACTGGCATGGTATCATAATTTCACTCACGTAGCATGTGCTAAAAAATTGAGAGGGTTACGGCAAAAACTGGATGCACTTCGTGTACGAACTGGACAATCTCTTTCGAAGTGTCAGGGTTTTGGACTAAAACTCTTCTGTTACAAAAGGATTTCAATTTTTTAAACATATTTGAACTCAAGACTTTTTCTGCATTCAATATGCACCATTCAAAGCCACATCATCACTTTTCAAACCTTTTCTGATTTCATTTGCTATTTTTCATGCATTTCATGATTTATTTTGAGCTAAAATGACCCTGAGATTGAAAAGCACTGCAAATGAACTCTGAAATGGTTGAAAATAGGCATGGTATCATAATTTCACCCACGTAGCATGTGCTAAAAAGTTGAGAGGGTTACGGCAAAAACTGGATGCACTTCGTGTACGAACTGGACAATCTCTTTCGAAGTGTCAGGGTTTTGGACTAAAACTCTTCTGTTACAAAAGGATTTCAATTTTTTAAACATATTTGAACTCAAGACTTTTTCTGCATTCAATATGCACCATTCAAAGCCAAATCATCACTTTTCAAACCTTTTCTGACTTCATTTGCTATTTTTCATGCATTTCATGATTTATTTTGAGCTAAAATGACCCTGAGATTGAAAAGCACTGCAAATGAACTCTGAAATGGTTGAAAATTGGCATGGTATCATAATTTCACCCACGTAGCATGTGCTAAAAAGTTGAGAGGGTTACGGCAAAAAATGGATGCACTTCGTGTACGAACTGGACAATCTCTTTCGAAGTGTCAGGGTTTTGGACTAAAACTCTTCTGTTACAAAAGGATTTCAATTTTTTAAACATATTTGAACTCAAGACTTTTTCTGCATTCAATATGCACCATTCAAAGCCACATCATCACTTTTCAAACCTTTTCTGACTTCATTTGCTATTTTTCATGCATTTCATGATTTAGTTTGAGCTAAAATGACCCTGAGATTGAAAAGCACTGCAAATGAACTCTGAAATGGTTGAAAATTGGCATGGTATCATAATTTCACCCACGTAGCATGTGCTAAAAAGTTGAGAGGGTTACGGCAAAAACTGGATGCACTTCGTGTACGAACTGGACAATCTCTTTCGAAGTGTCATAGTTTTGGACTAAAACTCTTCTGTTACAAAAGGATTTCAATTTTTTAAACATATTTGAACTCAAGACTTTTTCTGCATTCAATATGCACCATTCAAAGCCACATCATCACTTTTCAAACCTTTTCTGACTTCATTTGCTATTTTTCATGCATTTCATGATTTATTTTGAGATAAAATGACCCTGAGATTGAAAAGCACTGCAAATGAACTCTGAAATGGTTGAAAATTGGCATGATATCATAATTTCACCCACGTAGCATGTGCTAAAAAGTTGAGAGGGTTACGGCAAAAACTGGATGCACTTCGTGTACGAACTGGACAATCTCTTTCGAAGTGTCAGGGTTTTGGACTAAAACTCTTCTGTTACAAAAGGATTTCAATTTTTTAAACATATTTGAACTCAAGACTTTTTCTGCATTCAATATGCACCATTCAAAGCCACATCATCACTTTTCAAACCTTTTCTGACTTCATTTGCTATTTTTCATGCATTTCATGATTTATTTTGAGCTAAAATGACCCTGAGATTGAAAAGCACTGCAAATGAACTCTGAAATGGTTGAAAATTGGCATGGTGTCATAATTTCACCCACGTAGCATGTGCTAAAAAGTTGAGAGGGTTACGGCAAAAACTGGATGCACTTCGTGTACGAACTGGACATTCTCTTTCGAAGTGTCAGGGTTTTGGACTCAAACTCTTCTGTTACAAAAGGATTTCAATTTTTTAAACATATTTGAACTCAAGACTGTTTCTGCATTCCATATGCACCATTCAAAGCCACATCATCACTTTTCAAACCATTTCTGACTTCACTTGCTATTTTTCATGCATTTCATGATTTAGTTTGAGCTAAAAATGACCCTGAGATTGAAAAGCACTGCAAATGAACTCTAAAATGGTTGAAAATCGGCATGGTATCATAATTTCACCCACGTAGCATGTGCTAAAAAGTTGAGAGGGTTACGGCAAAAACTGGATGCACTTCGTGTACGAACTGGACAATCTCTTTCGAAGTGTCAGGGTTTTGGACAAAAACTCTTCTGTTACAAAAGGATTTCAATTTTTTAAACATATTTGAACTCAAGACTTTTTCTGCATTCAATATGCACCATTCAAAGCCACATCATCACTTTTCAAACCTTTTCTGACTTCATTTGCTATTTTTCATGCATTTCATGATTTATTTTGAGCTAAAATGACCCTGAGATTGAAAAGCACTGCAAATGAACTCTGAAATGGTTGAAAACTGGCATGGTATCATAATTTCACTCACGTAGCATGTGCTAAAAAATTGAGAGGGTTACGGCAAAAACTGGATGCACTTCGTGTACGAACTGGACAATCTCTTTCGAAGTGTCAGGGTTTTGGACTAAAACTCTTCTGTTACAAAAGGATTTCAATTTTTTAAACATATTTGAACTCAAGACTTTTTCTGCATTCAATATGCACCATTCAAAGCCACATCATCACTTTTCAAACCTTTTCTGACTTCATTTGCTATTTTTCATGCATTTCATGATTTATTTTATGCTAAAATGACCCTGAGATTGAAAAGCACTGCAAATGAACTCTGAAATGGTTGAAAATTGGCATGGTATCATAATTTCACCCACGTAGCATGTGCTAAAAAGTTGAGAGGGTTACGGCAAAAACTGGATGCACTTCGTGTACGAACTGGACAATCTCTTTCGAAGTGTCAGGGTTTTGGACTAAAACTCTTCTGTTACAAAAGGATTTCAATTTTTGAAACATATTTGAACTCAAGACTTTTTCTGCATTCAATATGCACCATTCAAAGCCACATCATCACTTTTCAAACCTTTTCTGACTTCATTTGCTATTTTTCATGCATTTCATGATTTATTTTGAGCTAAAATGACCCTGAGATTGAAAAGCACTGCAAATGAACTCTGAAATGGTTGAAAATTGGCATGGTATCATAATTTCACCCACGTAGCTTGTGCTAAAAAGTTGAGAGGGTTACGGCAAAAACTGCATGCACTTCGTGTATGAACTGGACAATCTCTTTCGAAGTGTCCTGGTTTTGGACAAAAAGTCTTCTGTTACAAAAGGATTTCAAATTTTTAAATATATTTGAACTCAAGACTTTTTCTGCATTCAATATGCACCATTCAAAGCCACATCATCACTCTTCAATCCTTTTCTGATTGCTATTTTTCATGCAATTCATGATTTATTTTGAGCTAAAATGACCCTGAGATTGAAAAGCACTGCAAATGAACTCTAAAATGGTTGAAAATCGGCATGGTATCATAATTTCACCCACGTAGCATGTGCTAAAAAGTTGAGAGGGTTACGGCAAAAATTGGATGCACTTCGTGTACGAACTGGACAATCTCTTTCGAAGTGTCAGGGTTTTGGACTAAAACTCTTCTGTTACAAAAGGATTTCAATTTTTGAAACATATTTGAACTCAAGACTTTTTCTGCATTCAATATGCACCATTCAAAGCCACATCATCACTTTTCAAACCTTTTCTGACTTCATTTGCTATTTTTCATGCATTTCATGATTTATTTTGAGCTAAAATGACCCTGAGATTGAAAAGCACTGCAAATGAACTCTGAAATGGTTGAAAATTGGCATGGTATCATAATTTCACCCACGTAGCTTGTGCTAAAAAGTTGAGAGGGTTACGGCAAAAACTGCATGCACTTCGTGTATGAACTGGACAATCTCTTTCGAAGTGTCCTGGTTTTGGACAAAAAGTCTTCTGTTACAAAAGGATTTCAAATTTTTAAATATATTTGAACTCAAGACTTTTTCTGCATTCAATATGCACCATTCAAAGCCACATCATCACTCTTCAATCCTTTTCTGATTGCTATTTTTCATGCAATTCATGATTTATTTTGAGCTAAAATGACCCTGAGATTGAAAAGCACTGCAAATGAACTCTAAAATGGTTGAAAATCGGCATGGTATCATAATTTCACCCACGTAGCATGTGCTAAAAAGTTGAGAGGGTTACGGCAAAAATTGGATGCACTTCGTGTACGAACTGGACAATCTCTTTCGAAGTGTCAGGGTTTTGGACTAAAACTCTTCTGTTACAAAAGGATTTCAATTTTTTAAACATATTTGAACTCAAGACTTTTTCTACATTCAATATGAACCATTCAAAGCCACATCATCACTTTTCAAACCTTTTCTGACTTCATTTGCTATTTTTCATGCATTTCATGATTTATTTTGAGCTAAAATGACCCTGAGATTGAAAAGCACTGCAAATGAACTCTGAAATGGTTGAAAATTGGCATGGTATCATAATTTCACCCACGTAGCATGTGCTAAAAAGTTGAGAGGGTTACGGCAAAAACTGGATGCACTTCGTGTACGAACTGGACAATCTCTTTCGAAGTGTCAGGGTTTTGGACTAAAACTCTTCTGTTACAAAAGGATTTCAATTTTTTAAACATATTTGAACTCAAGACTTTTTCTGCATTCAATATGCACCATTCAAAGCCACATCATCACTTTTCAAACCTTTTCTGACTTCATTTGCTATTTTTCATGCATTTCATGATTTATTTTATGCTAAAATGACCCTGAGATTGAAAAGCACTGCAAATGAACTCTGAAATGGTTGAAAATTGGCATGGTATCATAATTTCACCCACGTAGCATGTGCTAAAAAGTTGAGAGGGTTACGGCAAAAACTGGATGCACTTCGTGTACGAACTGGACAATCTCTTTCGAAGTGTCAGGGTTTTGGACTAAAACTCTTCTGTTACAAAAGGATTTCAATTTTTGAAACATATTTGAACTCAAGACTTTTTCTGCATTCAATATGCACCATTCAAAGCCACATCATCACTTTTCAAACCTTTTCTGACTTCATTTGCTATTTTTCATGCATTTCATGATTTATTTTGAGCTAAAATGACCCTGAGATTGAAAAGCACTGCAAATGAACTCTGAAATGGTTGAAAATTGGCATGGTATCATAATTTCACCCACGTAGCTCGTGCTAAAAAGTTGAGAGGGTTACGGCAAAAACTGCATGCACTTCGTGTATGAACTGGACAATCTCTTTCGAAGTGTCCTGGTTTTGGACAAAAAGTCTTCTGTTACAAAAGGATTTCAAATTTTTAAATATATTTGAACTCAAGACTTTTTCTGCATTCAATATGCACCATTCAAAGCCACATCATCACTCTTCAATCCTTTTCTGATTGCTATTTTGCATGCAATTCATGATTTATTTTGAGCTAAAATGACCCTGAGATTGAAAAGCACTGCAAATGAACTCTAAAATGGTTGAAAATCGGCATGGTATCATAATTTCACCCACGTAGCATGTGCTAAAAAGTTGAGAGGGTTACGGCAAAAATTGGATGCACTTCGTGTACGAACTGGACAATCTCTTTCGAAGTGTCAGGGTTTTGGACTAAAACTCTTCTGTTACAAAAGGATTTCAATTTTTTAAACATATTTGAACTCAAGACTTTTTCTACATTCAATATGAACCATTCAAAGCCACATCATCACTTTTCAAACCTTTTCTGACTTCATTTGCTATTTTTCATGCATTTCATGATTTATTTTGAGCTAAAATGACCCTGAGATTGAAAAGCACTGCAAATGAACTCTCAAATGGTTGAAAATTGGCATGGTATCATAATTTCACCCACGTAGCATGTGCTAAAAAGTTGAGAGGGTTACGGCAAAAACTGGATGCACTTCGTGTACGAACTGGACAATCTCTTTCGAAGTGTCAGGGTTTTGGACAAAAACTCTTCTGTTACAAAAGGATTTCAATTTTTTAAACATATTTGAACTCAAGACTTTTTCTGCATTCAATATGCACCATTCAAAGCCACATCATCACTTTTCAAACCTTTTCTGACTTCATTTGCTATTTTTCAAGCATTTCATGATTTATTTTGAGCTAAAATGACCCTGAGATTGAAAAGCACTGCAAATGAACTCTGAAATGGTTGAAAACTGGCATGGTATCATAATTTCACTCACGTAGCATGTGCTAAAAAATTGAGAGGGTTACGGCAAAAACTGGATGCACTTCGTGTACGAACTGGACAATCTCTTTCGAAGTGTCAGGGTTTTGGACTAAAACTCTTCTGTTACAAAAGGATTTCAATTTTTTAAACATATTTGAACTCAAGACTTTTTCTGCATTCAATATGCACCATTCAAAGCCACATCATCACTTTTCAAACCTTTTCTGACTTCATTTGCTATTTTTCATGCATTTCATGATTTATTTTATGCTAAAATGACCCTGAGATTGAAAAGCACTGCAAATGAACTCTGAAATGGTTGAAAATTGGCATGGTATCATAATTTCACCCACGTAGCATGTGCTAAAAAGTTGAGAGGGTTACGGCAAAAACTGGATGCACTTCGTGTACGAACTGGACAATCTCTTTCGAAGTGTCAGGGTTTTGGACTAAAACTCTTCTGTTACAAAAGGATTTCAATTTTTTAAACATATTTGAACTCAAGACTTTTTCTACATTCAATATGAACCATTCAAAGCCACATCATCACTTTTCAAACCTTTTCTGACTTCATTTGCTATTTTTCATGCATTTCATGATTTATTTTGAGCTAAAATGACCCTGAGATTGAAAAGCACTGCAAATGAACTCTGAAATGGTTGAAAACTGGCATGGTATCATAATTTCACTCACGTAGCATGTGCTAAAAAATTGAGAGGGTTACGGCAAAAACTGGATGCACTTCGTGTACGAACTGGACAATCTCTTTCGAAGTGTCAGGGTTTTGGACTAAAACTCTTCTGTTACAAAAGGATTTCAATTTTTTAAACATATTTGAACTCAAGACTTTTTCTGCATTCAATATGCACCATTCAAAGCCACATCATCACTTTTCAAACCTTTTCTGACTTCATTTGCTATTTTTCATGCATTTCATGATTTATTTTATGCTAAAATGACCCTGAGATTGAAAAGCACTGCAAATGAACTCTGAAATGGTTGAAAATTGGCATGGTATCATAATTTCACCCACGTAGCATGTGCTAAAAAGTTGAGAGGGTTACGGCAAAAACTGGATGCACTTCGTGTACGAACTGGACAATCTCTTTCGAAGTGTCAGGGTTTTGGACTAAAACTCTTCTGTTACAAAAGGATTTCAATTTTTGAAACATATTTGAACTCAAGACTTTTTCTGCATTCAATATGCACCATTCAAAGCCACATCATCACTTTTCAAACCTTTTCTGACTTCATTTGCTATTTTTCATGCATTTCATGATTTATTTTGAGCTAAAATGACCCTGAGATTGAAAAGCACTGCAAATGAACTCTGAAATGGTTGAAAATTGGCATGGTATCATAATTTCACCCACGTAGCTTGTGCTAAAAAGTTGAGAGGGTTACGGCAAAAACTGCATGCACTTCGTGTATGAACTGGACAATCTCTTTCGAAGTGTCCTGGTTTTGGACAAAAAGTCTTCTGTTACAAAAGGATTTCAAATTTTTAAATATATTTGAACTCAAGACTTTTTCTGCATTCAATATGCACCATTCAAAGCCACATCATCACTCTTCAATCCTTTTCTGATTGCTATTTTTCATGCAATTCATGATTTATTTTGAGCTAAAATGACCCTGAGATTGAAAAGCACTGCAAATGAACTCTAAAATGGTTGAAAATCGGCATGGTATCATAATTTCACCCACGTAGCATGTGCTAAAAAGTTGAGAGGGTTACGGCAAAAATTGGATGCACTTCGTGTACGAACTGGACAATCTCTTTCGAAGTGTCAGGGTTTTGGACTAAAACTCTTCTGTTACAAAAGGATTTCAATTTTTTAAACATATTTGAACTCAAGACTTTTTCTGCATTCAATATGCACCATTCAAAGCCAAATCATCACTTTTCAAACCTTTTCTGACTTCATTTGCTATTTTTCATGCATTTCATGATTTATTTTGAGCTAAAATGACCCTGAGATTGAAAAGCACTGCAAATGAACTCTGAAATGGTTGAAAATTGGCATGGTATCATAATTTCACCCACGTAGCATGTGCTAAAAAGTTGAGAGGGTTACGGCAAAAAATGGATGCACTTCGTGTACGAACTGGACAATCTCTTTCGAAGTGTCAGGGTTTTGGACTAAAACTCTTCTGTTACAAAAGGATTTCAATTTTTTAAACATATTTGAACTCAAGACTTTTTCTGCATTCAATATGCACCATTCAAAGCCACATCATCACTTTTCAAACCTTTTCTGACTTCATTTGCTATTTTTCATGCATTTCATGATTTAGTTTGAGCTAAAATGACCCTGAGATTGAAAAGCACTGCAAATGAACTCTGAAATGGTTGAAAATTGGCATGGTATCATAATTTCACCCACGTAGCATGTGCTAAAAAGTTGAGAGGGTTACGGCAAAAACTGGATGCACTTCGTGTACGAACTGGACAATCTCTTTCGAAGTGTCATAGTTTTGGACTAAAACTCTTCTGTTACAAAAGGATTTCAATTTTTTAAACATATTTGAACTCAAGACTTTTTCTGCATTCAATATGCACCATTCAAAGCCACATCATCACTTTTCAAACCTTTTCTGACTTCATTTGCTATTTTTCATGCATTTCATGATTTATTTTGAGATAAAATGACCCTGAGATTGAAAAGCACTGCAAATGAACTCTGAAATGGTTGAAAATTGGCATGATATCATAATTTCACCCACGTAGCATGTGCTAAAAAGTTGAGAGGGTTACGGCAAAAACTGGATGCACTTCGTGTACGAACTGGACAATCTCTTTCGAAGTGTCAGGGTTTTGGACTCAAACTCTTCTGTTACAAAAGGATTTCAATTTTTTAAACATATTTGAACTCAAGACTTTTTCTGCATTCAATATGCACCATTCAAAGCCAAATCATCACTTTTCAAACCTTTTCTGACTTCATTTGCTATTTTTCATGCATTTCATGATTTATTTTGAGCTAAAATGACCCTGAGATTGAAAAGCACTGCAAATGAACTCTGAAATGGTTGAAAATTGGCATGGTATCATAATTTCACCCACGTAGCATGTGCTAAAAAGTTGAGAGGGTTACGGCAAAAAATGGATGCACTTCGTGTACGAACTGGACAATCTCTTTCGAAGTGTCAGGGCTTTGGACTAAAACTCTTCTGTTACAAAAGGATTTCAATTTTTTAAACATATTTGAACTCAAGACTTTTTCTGCATTCAATATGCACCATTCAAAGCCACATCATCACTTTTCAAACCTTTTCTGACTTCATTTGCTATTTTTCATGCATTTCATGATTTAGTTTGAGCTAAAATGACCCTGAGATTGAAAAGCACTGCAAATGAACTCTGAAATGGTTGAAAATTGGCATGGTATCATAATTTCACCCACGTAGCATGTGCTAAAAAGTTGAGAGGGTTACGGCAAAAACTGGATGCACTTCGTGTACGAACTGGACAATCTCTTTCGAAGTGTCATAGTTTTGGACTAAAACTCTTCTGTTACAAAAGGATTTCAATTTTTTAAACATATTTGAACTCAAGACTTTTTCTGCATTCAATATGCACCATTCAAAGCCACATCATCACTTTTCAAACCTTTTCTGACTTCATTTGCTATTTTTCATGCATTTCATGATTTATTTTGAGATAAAATGACCCTGAGATTGAAAAGCACTGCAAATGAACTCTGAAATGGTTGAAAATTGGCATGATATCATAATTTCACCCACGTAGCATGTGCTAAAAAGTTGAGAGGGTTACGGCAAAAACTGGATGCACTTCGTGTACGAACTGGACAATCTCTTTCGAAGTGTCAGGGTTTTGGACTCAAACTCTTCTGTTACAAAAGGATTTCAATTTTTTAAACATATTTGAACTCAAGACTTTTTCTGCATTCAATATGCACCATTCAAAGCCAAATCATCACTTTTCAAACCTTTTCTGACTTCATTTGCTATTTTTCATGCATTTCATGATTTATTTTGAGCTAAAATGACCCTGAGATTGAAAAGCACTGCAAATGAACTCTGAAATGGTTGAAAATTGGCATGGTATCATAATTTCACCCACGTAGCATGTGCTAAAAAGTTGAGAGGGTTACGGCAAAAAATGGATGCACTTCGTGTACGAACTGGACAATCTCTTTCGAAGTGTCAGGGCTTTGGACTAAAACTCTTCTGTTACAAAAGGATTTCAATTTTTTAAACATATTTGAACTCAAGACTTTTTCTGCATTCAATATGCACCATTCAAAGCCACATCATCACTTTTCAAACCTTTTCTGACTTCATTTGCTATTTTTCATGCATTTCATGATTTAGTTTGAGCTAAAATGACCCTGAGATTGAAAAGCACTGCAAATGAACTCTGAAATGGTTGAAAATTGGCATGGTATCATAATTTCACCCACGTAGCATGTGCTAAAAAGTTGAGAGGGTTACGGCAAAAACTGGATGCACTTCATGTACGAACTGGACAATCTCTTTCGAAGTGTCATAGTTTTGGACTAAAACTCTTCTGTTACAAAAGGATTTCAATTTTTTAAACATATTTGAACTCAAGACTTTTTCTGCATTCAATATGCACCATTCAAAGCCACATCATCACTTTTCAAACCTTTTCTGACTTCATTTGCTATTTTTCATGCATTTCATGATTTATTTTGAGATAAAATGACCCTGAGATTGAAAAGCACTGCAAATGAACTCTGAAATGGTTGAAAATTGGCATGATATCATAATTTCACCCACGTAGCATGTGCTAAAAAGTTGAGAGGGTTACGGCAAAAACTGGATGCACTTCGTGTACGAACTGGACAATCTCTTTCGAAGTGTCAGGGTTTTGGACTCAAACTCTTCTGTTACAAAAGGATTTCAATTTTTTAAACATATTTGAACTCAAGACTTTTTCTGCATTCAATATGCACCATTCAAAGCCAAATCATCACTTTTCAAACCTTTTCTGACTTCATTTGCTATTTTTCATGCATTTCATGATTTATTTTGAGCTAAAATGACCCTGAGATTGAAAAGCACTGCAAATGAACTCTGAAATGGTTGAAAATTGGCATGGTATCATAATTTCACCCACGTAGCATGTGCTAAAAAGTTGAGAGGGTTACGGCAAAAAATGGATGCACTTCGTGTACGAACTGGACAATCTCTTTCGAAGTGTCAGGGCTTTGGACTAAAACTCTTCTGTTACAAAAGGATTTCAATTTTTTAAACATATTTGAACTCAAGACTTTTTCTGCATTCAATATGCACCATTCAAAGCCACATCATCACTTTTCAAACCTTTTCTGACTTCATTTGCTATTTTTCATGCATTTCATGATTTAGTTTGAGCTAAAATGACCCTGAGATTGAAAAGCACTGCAAATGAACTCTGAAATGGTTGAAAATTGGCATGGTATCATAATTTCACCCACGTAGCATGTGCTAAAAAGTTGAGAGGGTTACGGCAAAAACTGGATGCACTTCGTGTACGAACTGGACAATCTCTTTCGAAGTGTCATAGTTTTGGACTAAAACTCTTCTGTTACAAAAGGATTTCAATTTTTTAAACATATTTGAACTCAAGACTTTTTCTGCATTCAATATGCACCATTCAAAGCCACATCATCACTTTTCAAACCTTTTCTGACTTCATTTGCTATTTTTCATGCATTTCATGATTTATTTTGAGATAAAATGACCCTGAGATTGAAAAGCACTGCAAATGAACTCTGAAATGGTTGAAAATTGGCATGATATCATAATTTCACCCACGTAGCATGTGCTAAAAAGTTGAGAGGGTTACGGCAAAAACTGGATGCACTTCGTGTACGAACTGGACAATCTCTTTCGAAGTGTCAGGGTTTTGGACTAAAACTCTTCTGTTACAAAAGGATTTCAATTTTTTAAACATATTTGAACTCAAGACTTTTTCTGCATTCAATATGCACCATTCAAAGCCAAATCATCACTTTTCAAACCTTTTCTGACTTCATTTGCTATTTTTCATGCATTTCATGATTTATTTTGAGCTAAAATGACCCTGAGATTGAAAAGCACTGCAAATGAACTCTGAAATGGTTGAAAATTGGCATGGTATCATAATTTCACCCACGTAGCATGTGCTAAAAAGTTGAGAGGGTTACGGCAAAAAATGGATGCACTTCGTGTACGAACTGGACAATCTCTTTCGAAGTGTCAGGGCTTTGGACTAAAACTCTTCTGTTACAAAAGGATTTCAATTTTTTAAACATATTTGAACTCAAGACTTTTTCTGCATTCAATATGCACCATTCAAAGCCACATCATCACTTTTCAAACCTTTTCTGACTTCATTTGCTATTTTTCATGCATTTCATGATTTAGTTTGAGCTAAAATGACCCTGAGATTGAAAAGCACTGCAAATGAACTCTGAAATGGTTGAAAATTGGCATGGTATCATAATTTCACCCACGTAGCATGTGCTAAAAAGTTGAGAGGGTTACGGCAAAAACTGGATGCACTTCATGTACGAACTGGACAATCTCTTTCGAAGTGTCATAGTTTTGGACTAAAACTCTTCTGTTACAAAAGGATTTCAATTTTTTAAACATATTTGAACTCAAGACTTTTTCTGCATTCAATATGCACCATTCAAAGCCACATCATCACTTTTCAAACCTTTTCTGACTTCATTTGCTATTTTTCATGCATTTCATGATTTATTTTGAGATAAAATGACCCTGAGATTGAAAAGCACTGCAAATGAACTCTGAAATGGTTGAAAATTGGCATGATATCATAATTTCACCCACGTAGCATGTGCTAAAAAGTTGAGAGGGTTACGGCAAAAACTGGATGCACTTCGTGTACGAACTGGACAATCTCTTTCGAAGTGTCAGGGTTTTGGACTCAAACTCTTCTGTTACAAAAGGATTTCAATTTTTTAAACATATTTGAACTCAAGACTTTTTCTGCATTCAATATGCACCATTCAAAGCCAAATCATCACTTTTCAAACCTTTTCTGACTTCATTTGCTATTTTTCATGCATTTCATGATTTATTTTGAGCTAAAATGACCCTGAGATTGAAAAGCACTGCAAATGAACTCTGAAATGGTTGAAAATTGGCATGGTATCATAATTTCACCCACGTAGCATGTGCTAAAAAGTTGAGAGGGTTACGGCAAAAAATGGATGCACTTCGTGTACGAACTGGACAATCTCTTTCGAAGTGTCAGGGTTTTGGACTAAAACTCTTCTGTTACAAAAGGATTTCAATTTTTTAAACATATTTGAACTCAAGACTTTTTCTGCATTCAATATGCACCATTCAAAGCCACATCATCACTTTTCAAACCTTTTCTGACTTCATTTGCTATTTTTCATGCATTTCATGATTTAGTTTGAGCTAAAATGACCCTGAGATTGAAAAGCACTGCAAATGAACTCTGAAATGGTTGAAAATTGGCATGGTATCATAATTTCACCCACGTAGCATGTGCTAAAAAGTTGAGAGGGTTACGGCAAAAACTGGATGCACTTCGTGTACGAACTGGACAATCTCTTTCGAAGTGTCATAGTTTTGGACTAAAACTCTTCTGTTACAAAAGGATTTCAATTTTTTAAACATATTTGAACTCAAGACTTTTTCTGCATTCAATATGCACCATTCAAAGCCACATCATCACTTTTCAAACCTTTTCTGACTTCATTTGCTATTTTTCATGCATTTCATGATTTATTTTGAGATAAAATGACCCTGAGATTGAAAAGCACTGCAAATGAACTCTGAAATGGTTGAAAATTGGCATGATATCATAATTTCACCCACGTAGCATGTGCTAAAAAGTTGAGAGGGTTACGGCAAAAACTGGATGCACTTCGTGTACGAACTGGACAATCTCTTTCGAAGTGTCAGGGTTTTGGACTAAAACTCTTCTGTTACAAAAGGATTTCAATTTTTTAAACATATTTGAACTCAAGACTTTTTCTGCATTCAATATGCACCATTCAAAGCCACATCATCACTTTTCAAACCTTTTCTGACTTCATTTGCTATTTTTCATGCATTTCATGATTTATTTTGAGCTAAAATGACCCTGAGATTGAAAAGCACTGCAAATGAACTCTGAAATGGTTGAAAATTGGCATGGTGTCATAATTTCACCCACGTAGCATGTGCTAAAAAGTTGAGAGGGTTACGGCAAAAACTGGATGCACTTCGTGTACGAACTGGACATTCTCTTTCGAAGTGTCAGGGTTTTGGACTCAAACTCTTCTGTTACAAAAGGATTTCAATTTTTTAAACATATTTGAACTCAAGACTGTTTCTGCATTCCATATGCACCATTCAAAGCCACATCATCACTTTTCAAACCATTTCTGACTTCACTTGCTATTTTTCATGCATTTCATGATTTAGTTTGAGCTAAAAATGACCCTGAGATTGAAAAGCACTGCAAATGAACTCTAAAATGGTTGAAAATCGGCATGGTATCATAATTTCACCCACGTAGCATGTGCTAAAAAGTTGAGAGGGTTACGGCAAAAACTGGATGCACTTTGTGTACGAACTGGACAATCTCTTTCGAAGTGTCAGGGTTTTGGACTAAAACTCTTCTGTTACAAAAGGATTTCAATTTTTTAAACATATTTGAACTCAAGACTTTTTCTGCATTCAATATGCACCATTCAAAGCCACATCATCACTTTTCAAACCTTTTCTGACTTCATTTGCTATTTTTCATGCATTTCATGATTTATTTTGAGCTAAAATGACCCTGAGATTGAAAAGCACTGCAAATGAACTCTGAAATGGTTGAAAATTGGCATGGTATCATAATTTCACCCACGTAGCATGTGCTAAAAAGTTGAGAGGGTTACGGCAAAAACTGGATGCACTTCGTGTACGAACTGGACAATCTCTTTCGAAGTGTCAGGGTTTTGGACTAAAACTCTTCTGTTACAAAAGGATTTCAATTTTTGAAACATATTTGAACTCAAGACTTTTTCTGCATTCAATATGCACCATTCAAAGCCACATCATCACTTTTCAAACCTTTTCTGACTTCATTTGCTATTTTTCATGCATTTCATGATTTATTTTGAGCTAAAATGACCCTGAGATTGAAAAGCACTGCAAATGAACTCTGAAATGGTTGAAAATTGGCATGGTATCATAATTTCACCCACGTAGCTTGTGCTAAAAAGTTGAGAGGGTTATGGCAAAAACTGCATGCACTTCGTGTACGAACTGGACAATCTCTTTCGAAGTGTCCTGGTTTTGGACAAAAACTCTTCTGTTACAAAAGGATTTCAAATTTTTAAATATATTTGAACTCAAGACTTTTTCTGCATTCAATATGCACCATTCAAAGCCACATCATCACTCTTCAATCCTTTTCTGATTGCTATTTTTCATGCAATTCATGATTTATTTTGAGCTAAAATGACCCTGAGATTGAAAAGCACTGCAAATGAACTCTAAAATGGTTGAAAATCGGCATGGTATCATAATTTCACCCACGTAGCATGTGCTAAAAAGTTGAGAGGGTTACGGCAAAAACTGGATGCACTTTGTGTACGAACTGGACAATCTCTTTCGAAGTGTCAGGGTTTTGGACTAAAACTCTTCTGTTACAAAAGGATTTCAATTTTTTAAACATATTTGAACTCAAGACTTTTTCTACATTCAATATGCACCATTCAAAGCCACATCATCACTTTTCAAACCTTTTCTGACTTCATTTGCTATTTTTCATGCATTTCATGATTTATTTTGAGCTAAAATGACCCTGAGATTGAAAAGCACTGCAAATGAACTCTGAAATGGTTGAAAATTGGCATGGTATCATAATTTCACCCACGTAGCATGTGCTAAAAAGTTGAGAGGGTTACGGCAAAAACTGGATGCACTTCGTGTACGAACTGGACAATCTCTTTCGAAGTGTCAGGGTTTTGGACAAAAACTCTTCTGTTACAAAAGGATTTCAATTTTTTAAACATATTTGAACTCAAGACTTTTTCTGCATTCAATATGCACCATTCAAAGCCACATCATCACTTTTCAAACCTTTTCTGACTTCATTTGCTATTTTTCATGCATTTCATGATTTATTTTGAGCTAAAATGACCCTGAGATTGAAAAGCACTGCAAATGAACTCTGAAATGGTTGAAAACTGGCATGGTATCATAATTTCACTCACGTAGCATGTGCTAAAAAATTGAGAGGGTTACGGCAAAAACTGGATGCACTTCGTGTACGAACTGGACAATCTCTTTCGAAGTGTCAGGGTTTTGGACTAAAACTCTTCTGTTACAAAAGGATTTCAATTTTTTAAACATATTTGAACTCAAGACTTTTTTTGCATTCAATATGCACCATTCAAAGCCACATCATCACTTTTCAAACCTTTTCTGATTTCATTTGCTATTTGTCATGCATTTCATGATTTATTTTGAGCTAAAATGACCATGAGATTGAAAAGCACTGCAAATGAACTCTGAAATGGTTGAAAATTGGCATGGTATCATAATTTCACCCACGTAGCATGTGCTAAAAAGTTGAGAGGGTTACGGCAAAAACTGGATGCACTTCGTGTACGAACTGGACAATCTCTTTCGAAGTGTCAGGGTTTTGGACTAAAACTCTTCTGTTACAAAAGGATTTCAATTTTTTAAACATATTTGAACTCAAGACTTTTTCTGCATTCAATATGCACCATTCAAAGCCACATCATCACTTTTCAAACCTTTTCTGACTTCATTTGCTATTTTTCATGCATTTCATGATTTATTTTGAGCTAAAATGACCCTGAGATTGAAAAGCACTGCAAATGAACTCTGAAATGGTTGAAAATTGGCATGGTATCATAATTTCACCCACGTAGCATGTGCTAAAAAGTTGAGAGGGTTACGGCAAAAACTGGATGCACTTCGTGTACGAACTGGACAATCTCTTTCGAAGTGTCAGGGTTTTGGACTAAAACTCTTCTGTTACAAAAGGATTTCAATTTTTGAAACATATTTGAACTCAAGACTTTTTCTGCATTCAATATGCACCATTCAAAGCCACATCATCACTTTTCAAACCTTTTCTGACTTCATTTGCTATTTTTCATGCATTTCATGATTTATTTTGAGCTAAAATGACCCTGAGATTGAAAAGCACTGCAAATGAACTCTGAAATGGTTGAAAATTGGCATGGTATCATAATTTCACCCACGTAGCTTGTGCTAAAAAGTTGAGAGGGTTATGGCAAAAACTGCATGCACTTCGTGTACGAACTGGACAATCTCTTTCGAAGTGTCCTGGTTTTGGACAAAAACTCTTCTGTTACAAAAGGATTTCAAATTTTTAAATATATTTGAACTCAAGACTTTTTCTGCATTCAATATGCACCATTCAAAGCCACATCATCACTCTTCAATCCTTTTCTGATTGCTATTTTTCATGCAATTCATGATTTATTTTGAGCTAAAATGACCCTGAGATTGAAAAGCACTGCAAATGAACTCTAAAATGGTTGAAAATCGGCATGGTATCATAATTTTACCCACGTAGCATGTGCTAAAAAGTTGAGAGGGTTACGGCAAAAACTGGATGCACTTTGTGTACGAACTGGACAATCTCTTTCGAAGTGTCAGGGTTTTGGACTAAAACTCTTCTGTTACAAAAGGATTTCAATTTTTTAAACATATTTGAACTCAAGACTTTTTCTACATTCAATAGGCACCATTCAAAGCCACATCATCACTTTTCAAACCTTTTCTGACTTCATTTGCTATTTTTCATGCATTTCATGATTTATTTTGAGCTAAAATGACCCTGAGAGTGAAAAGCACTGCAAATGAACTCTGAAATGGTTGAAAATTGGCATGGTATCATAATTTCACCCACGTAGCATGTGCTAAAAAGTTGAGAGGGTTACGGCAAAAACTGGATGCACTTCGTGTACGAACTGGACAATCTCTTTCGAAGTGTCAGGGTTTTGGACAAAAACTCTTCTGTTACAAAAGGATTTCAATTTTTTAAACATATTTGAACTCAAGACTTTTTCTGCATTCAATATGCACCATTCAAAGCCACATCATCACTTTTCAAACCTTTTCTGACTTCATTTGCTATTTTTCATGCATTTCATGATTTATTTTGAGCTAAAATGACCCTGAGATTGAAAAGCACTGCAAATGAACTCTGAAATGGTTGAAAACTGGCATGGTATCATAATTTCACTCACGTAGCATGTGCTAAAAAATTGAGAGGGTTACGGCAAAAACTGGATGCACTTCGTGTACGAACTGGACAATCTCTTTCGAAGTGTCAGGGTTTTGGACTAAAACTCTTCTGTTACAAAAGGATTTCAATTTTTTAAACATATTTGAACTCAAGACTTTTTCTGCATTCAATATGCACCATTCAAAGCCACATCATCACTTTTCAAACCTTTTCTGATTTCATTTGCTATTTTTCATGCATTTCATGATTTATTTTGAGCTAAAATGACCCTGAGATTGAAAAGCACTGCAAATGAACTCTGAAATGGTTGAAAATTGGCATGGTATCATAATTTCACCCACGTAGCATGTGCTAAAAAGTTGAGAGGGTTACGGCAAAAACTGGATGCACTTCGTGTACGAACTGGACAATCTCTTTCGAAGTGTCAGGGTTTTGGACTAAAACTCTTCTGTTACAAAAGGATTTCAATTTTTTAAACATATTTGAACTCAAGACTTTTTCTGCATTCAATATGCACCATTCAAAGCCAAATCATCACTTTTCAAACCTTTTCTGACTTCATTTGCTATTTTTCATGCATTTCATGATTTATTTTGAGCTAAAATGACCCTGAGATTGAAAAGGACTGCAAATGAACTCTGAAATGGTTGAAAATTGGCATGGTATCATAATTTCACCCACGTAGCTTGTGCTAAAAAGTTGAGAGGGTTACGGCAAAAACTGCATGCACTTCGTGAACGAACTGGACAATCTCTTTCGAAGTGTCAGGGTTTTGGACTAAAACTCTTCTGTTACAGAAGGATTTCAATTTTTTAAACATATTTGAACTCAAGACTTTTTCTGCATTCAATATGCACCATTCAAAGCCACATCATCACTCTTCAATCCTTTTCTGATTGCTATTTTTCATGCAATTCATGATTTATTTTGAGCTAAAATGACCCTGAGATTGAAAAGCACTGCAAATGAACTCTAAAATGGTTGAAAATCGGCATGGTATCATAATTTTACCCATGTAGCATGTGCTAAAAAGTTGAGAGGGTTACGGCAAAAACTGGATGCACTTTGTGTACGAACTGGACAATCTCTTTCGAAGTGTCAGGGTTTTGGACTAAAACTCTTCTGTTACAAAAGGATTTCAATTTTTTAAACATATTTGAACTCAAGACTTTTTCTACATTCAATAGGCACCATTCAAAGCCACATCATCACTTTTCAAACCTTTTCTGACTTCATTTGCTATTTTTCATGCATTTCATGATTTATTTTGAGCTAAAATGACCCTGAGAGTGAAAAGCACTGCAAATGAACTCTGAAATGGTTGAAAATTGGCATGGTATCATAATTTCACCCACGTAGCATGTGCTAAAAAGTTGAGAGGGTTACGGCAAAAACTGGATGCACTTCGTGTACGAACTGGACAATCTCTTTCGAAGTGTCAGGGTTTTGGACAAAAACTCTTCTGTTACAAAAGGATTTCAATTTTTTAAACATATTTGAACTCAAGACTTTTTCTGCATTCAATATGCACCATTCAAAGCCACATCATCACTTTTCAAACCTTTTCTGACTTCATTTGCTATTTTTCATGCATTTCATGATTTATTTTGAGCTAAAATGACCCTGAGATTGAAAAGCACTGCAAATGAACTCTGAAATGGTTGAAAACTGGCATGGTATCATAATTTCACTCACGTAGCATGTGCTAAAAAATTGAGAGGGTTACGGCAAAAACTGGATGCACTTCGTGTACGAACTGGACAATCTCTTTCGAAGTGTCAGGGTTTTGGACTAAAACTCTTCTGTTACAAAAGGATTTCAATTTTTTAAACATATTTGAACTCAAGACTTTTTCTGCATTCAATATGCACCATTCAAAGCCACATCATCACTTTTCAAACCTTTTCTGATTTCATTTGCTATTTTTCATGCATTTCATGATTTATTTTGAGCTAAAATGACCCTGAGATTGAAAAGCACTGCAAATGAACTCTGAAATGGTTGAAAATTGGCATGGTATCATAATTTCACCCACGTAGCATGTGCTAAAAAGTTGAGAGGGTTACGGCAAAAACTGGATGCACTTCGTGTACGAACTGGACAATCTCTTTCGAAGTGTCAGGGTTTTGGACTAAAACTCTTCTGTTACAAAAGGATTTCAATTTTTTAAACATATTTGAACTCAAGACTTTTTCTGCATTCAATATGCACCATTCAAAGCCAAATCATCACTTTTCAAACCTTTTCTGACTTCATTTGCTATTTTTCATGCATTTCATGATTTATTTTGAGCTAAAATGACCCTGAGATTGAAAAGGACTGCAAATGAACTCTGAAATGGTTGAAAATTGGCATGGTATCATAATTTCACCCACGTAGCTTGTGCTAAAAAGTTGAGAGGGTTACGGCAAAAACTGCATGCACTTCGTGAACGAACTGGACAATCTCTTTCGAAGTGTCAGGGTTTTGGACAAAAACTCTTCTGTTACAGAAGGATTTCAATTTTTTAAACATATTTGAACTCAAGACTTTTTCTGCATTCAATATGCACCATTCAAAGCCACATCATCACTTTTCAAACCTTTTCTGACTTCATTTGCTATTTTTCAAGCATTTCATGATTTATTTTGAGCTAAAATGACCCTGAGATTGAAAAGCACTGCAAATGAACTCTGAAATGGTTGAAAATTGGCATGGTATCATAATTTCACCCACGTAGCTTGTGCTAAAAAGTTGAGAGGGTTATGGCAAAAACTGCATGCACTTCGTGTACGAACTGGACAATCTCTTTCGAAGTGTCCTGGTTTTGGACAAAAACTCTTCTGTTACAAAAGGATTTCAAATTTTTAGATATATTTGAACTCAAGACTTTTTCTGCATTCAATATGCACCATTCAAAGCCACATCATCACTCTTCAATCCTTTTCTGATTGCTATTTTTCATGCAATTCATGATTTATTTTGAGCTAAAATGACCCTGAGATTGAAAAGCACTGCAAATGAACTCTAAAATGGTTGAAAATCGGCATGGTATCATAATTTCACCCACGTAGCATGTGCTAAAAAGTTGAGAGGGTTACGGCAAAAACTGGATGCACTTTGTGTACGAACTGGACAATCTCTTTCGAAGTGTCAGGGTTTTGGACTAAAACTCTTCTGTTACAAAAGGATTTCAATTTTTTAAACATATTTGAACTCAAGACTTTTTCTACATTCAATATGCACCATTCAAAGCCACATCATCACTTTTCAAACCTTTTCTGACTTCATTTGCTATTTTTCATGCATTTCATGATTTATTTTGAGCTAAAATGACCCTGAGATTGAAAAGCACTGCAAATGAACTCTGAAATGGTTGAAAATTGGCATGGTATCATAATTTCACCCACGTAGCATGTGCTAAAAAGTTGAGAGGGTTACGGCAAAAACTGGATGCACTTCGTGTACGAACTGGACAATCTCTTTCGAAGTGTCAGGGTTTTGGACAAAAACTCTTCTGTTACAAAAGGATTTCAATTTTTTAAACATATTTGAACTCAAGACTTTTTCTGCATTCAATATGCACCATTCAAAGCCACATCATCACTTTTCAAACCTTTTCTGACTTCATTTGCTATTTTTCATGCATTTCATGATTTATTTTGAGCTAAAATGACCCTGAGATTGAAAAGCACTGCAAATGAACTCTGAAATGGTTGAAAACTGGCATGGTATCATAATTTCACTCACGTAGCATGTGCTAAAAAATTGAGAGGGTTACGGCAAAAACTGGATGCACTTCGTGTACGAACTGGACAATCTCTTTCGAAGTGTCAGGGTTTTGGACTAAAACTCTTCTGTTACAAAAGGATTTCAATTTTTTAAACATATTTGAACTCAAGACTTTTTCTGCATTCAATATGCACCATTCAAAGCCACATCATCACTTTTCAAACCTTTTCTGATTTCATTTGCTATTTTTCATGCATTTCATGATTTATTTTGAGCTAAAATGACCCTGAGATTGAAAAGCACTGCAAATGAACTCTGAAATGGTTGAAAATTGGCATGGTATCATAATTTCACCCACGTAGCATGTGCTAAAAAGTTGAGAGGGTTACGGCAAAAACTGGATGCACTTCGTGTACGAACTGGACAATCTCTTTCGAAGTGTCAGGGTTTTGGACTAAAACTCTTCTGTTACAAAAGGATTTCAATTTTTTAAACATATTTGAACTCAAGACTTTTTCTGCATTCAATATGCACCATTCAAAGCCAAATCATCACTTTTCAAACCTTTTCTGACTTCATTTGCTATTTTTCATGCATTTCATGATTTATTTTGAGCTAAAATGACCCTGAGATTGAAAAGGACTGCAAATGAACTCTGAAATGGTTGAAAATTGTCATGGTATCATAATTTCACCCACGTAGCTTGTGCTAAAAAGTTGAGAGGGTTACGGCAAAAACTGCATGCACTTCGTGTACGAACTGGACAATCTCTTTCGAAGTGTCAGGGTTTTGGACTAAAACTCTTCTGTTACAGAAGGATTTCAATTTTTTAAACATATTTGAACTCAAGACTTTTTCTGCATTCAATATGCACCATTCAAAGCCACATCATCACTTTTCAAACCTTTTCTGACTTCATTTGCTATTTTTCATGCATTTCATGATTTATTTTGAGCTAAAATGACCCTGAGATTGAAAAGCACTGCAAATGAACTCTGAAATGGTTGCAAATTGGCATGGTATCATAATTTCACCCACGTAGCATGTGCTAAAAAGTTGAGAGGGTTACGGCAAAAACTGCATGCACTTCGTGTACGAACTGGACAATCTCTTTCGAAGTGTCAGGGTTTTGGACTAAAACTCTTCTGTTACAAAAGGATTTCAATTTTTTAAACATATTTGAACTCAAGACTGTTTCTGCATTCCATATGCACTATTCAAAGCCACATCGTCACTTTTCAAACCTTTTCTGACTTCATTTGCTATTTTTCATGCATTTCATGATTTATTTTGAGCTAAAATGACCCTGAGATTGAAAAGCACTGCAAATGAACTCTGAAATGGTTGAAAATTGGCATGGTGTCATAATTTCACCCACGTAGCATGTGCTAAAAAGTTGAGAGGGTTACGGCAAAAACTGGATGCACTTCGTGTACGAACTGGACATTCTCTTTCGAAGTGTCAGGGTTTTGGACTCAAACTCTTCTGTTACAAAAGGATTTCAATTTTTTAAACATATTTGAACTCAAGACTGTTTCTGCATTCCATATGCACCATTCAAAGCCACATCATCACTTTTCAAACCATTTCTGACTTCACTTGCTATTTTTCATGCATTTCATGATTTAGTTTGAGCTAAAAATAACCCTGAGATTGAAAAGCACTGCAAATGAACTCTGAAATGGTTGAAAATTGGCATGGTATCATAATTTCACCCACGTAGCATGTGCTAAAAAGTTGAGAGGGTTACGGCAAAAACTGGATGCACTTCGTGTACGAACTGGACAATCTCTTTCGAAGTGTCAGGGTTTTGGACTAAAACTCTTCTGTTACAAAAGGATTTCAATTTTTTAAACATATTTGAACTCAAGACTTTTTCTACATTCAATATGAACCATTCAAAGCCACATCATCACTTTTCAAACCTTTTCTGACTTCATTTGCTATTTTTCATGCATTTCATGATTTATTTTGAGCTAAAATGACCCTGAGATTGAAAAGCACTGCAAATGAACTCTGAAATGGTTGAAAATTGGCATGGTATCATAATTTCACCCACGTAGCATGTGCTAAAAAGTTGAGAGGGTTACGGCAAAAACTGGATGCACTTCGTGTACGAACTGGACAATCTCTTTCGAAGTGTCAGGGTTTTGGACAAAAACTCTTCTGTTACAAAAGGATTTCAATTTTTTAAACATATTTGAACTCAAGACTTTTTCTGCATTCAATATGCACCATTCAAAGCCACATCATCACTTTTCAAACCTTTTCTGACTTCATTTGCTATTTTTCAAGCATTTCATGATTTATTTTGAGCTAAAATGACCCTGAGATTGAAAAGCACTGCAAATGAACTCTGAAATGGTTGAAAACTGGCATGGTATCATAATTTCACTCACGTAGCATGTGCTAAAAAATTGAGAGGGTTACGGCAAAAACTGGATGCACTTCGTGTACGAACTGGACAATCTCTTTCGAAGTGTCAGGGTTTTGGACTAAAACTCTTCTGTTACAAAAGGATTTCAATTTTTTAAACATATTTGAACTCAAGACTTTTTCTGCATTCAATATGCACCATTCAAAGCCACATCATCACTTTTCAAACCTTTTCTGACTTCATTTGCTATTTTTCATGCATTTCATGATTTATTTTATGCTAAAATGACCCTGAGATTGAAAAGCACTGCAAATGAACTCTGAAATGGTTGAAAATTGGCATGGTATCATAATTTCACCCACGTAGCATGTGCTAAAAAGTTGAGAGGGTTACGGCAAAAACTGGATGCACTTCGTGTACGAACTGGACAATCTCTTTCGAAGTGTCAGGGTTTTGGACTAAAACTCTTCTGTTACAAAAGGATTTCAATTTTTGAAACATATTTGAACTCAAGACTTTTTCTGCATTCAATATGCACCATTCAAAGCCACATCATCACTTTTCAAACCTTTTCTGACTTCATTTGCTATTTTTCATGCATTTCATGATTTATTTTGAGCTAAAATGACCCTGAGATTGAAAAGCACTGCAAATGAACTCTGAAATGGTTGAAAATTGGCATGGTATCATAATTTCACCCACGTAGCTTGTGCTAAAAAGTTGAGAGGGTTACGGCAAAAACTGCATGCACTTCGTGTATGAACTGGACAATCTCTTTCGAAGTGTCCTGGTTTTGGACAAAAAGTCTTCTGTTACAAAAGGATTTCAAATTTTTAAATATATTTGAACTCAAGACTTTTTCGGCATTCAATATGCACCATTCAAAGCCACATCATCACTCTTCAATCCTTTTCTGATTGCTATTTTTAATGCAATTCATGATTTATTTTGAGCTAAAATGACCCTGAGATTGAAAAGCACTGCAAATGAACTCTAAAATGGTTGAAAATCGGCATGGTATCATAATTTCACCCACGTAGCATGTGCTAAAAAGTTGAGAGGGTTACGGCAAAAATTGGATGCACTTCGTGTACGAACTGGACAATCTCTTTCGAAGTGTCAGGGTTTTGGACTAAAACTCTTCTGTTACAAAAGGATTTCAATTTTTTAAACATATTTGAACTCAAGACTTTTTCTACATTCAATATGAACCATTCAAAGCCACATCATCACTTTTCAAACCTTTTCTGACTTCATTTGCTATTTTTCATGCATTTCATGATTTATTTTGAGCTAAAATGACCCTGAGATTGAAAAGCACTGCAAATGAACTCTGAAATGGTTGAAAATTGGCATGGTATCATAATTTCACCCACGTAGCATGTGCTAAAAAGTTAAGAGGGTTACGGCAAAAACTGGATGCACTTCGTGTACGAACTGGACAATCTCTTTCGAAGTGTCAGGGTTTTGGACAAAAACTCTTCTGTTACAAAAGGATTTCAATTTTTTAAACATATTTGAACTCAAGACTTTTTCTGCATTCAATATGCACCATTCAAAGCCACATCATCACTTTTCAAACCTTTTCTGACTTCATTTGCTATTTTTCAAGCATTTCATGATTTATTTTGAGCTAAAATGACCCTGAGATTGAAAAGCACTGCAAATGAACTCTGAAATGGTTGAAAACTGGCATGGTATCATAATTTCACTCACGTAGCATGTGCTAAAAAATTGAGAGGGTTACGGCAAAAACTGGATGCACTTCGTGTACGAACTGGACAATCTCTTTCGAAGTGTCAGGGTTTTGGACTAAAACTCTTCTGTTACAAAAGGATTTCAATTTTTTAAACATATTTGAACTCAAGACTTTTTCTGCATTCAATATGCACCATTCAAAGCCACATCATCACTTTTCAAACCTTTTCTGACTTCATTTGCTATTTTTCATGCATTTCATGATTTATTTTATGCTAAAATGACCCTGAGATTGAAAAGCACTGCAAATGAACTCTGAAATGGTTGAAAATTGGCATGGTATCATAATTTCACCCACGTAGCATGTGCTAAAAAGTTGAGAGGGTTACGGCAAAAACTGGATGCACTTCGTGTACGAACTGGACAATCTCTTTCGAAGTGTCAGGGTTTTGGACTAAAACTCTTCTGTTACAAAAGGATTTCAATTTTTTAAACATATTTGAACTCAAGACTTTTTCTACATTCAATATGAACCATTCAAAGCCACATCATCACTTTTCAAACCTTTTCTGACTTCATTTGCTATTTTTCATGCATTTCATGATTTATTTTGAGCTAAAATGACCCTGAGATTGAAAAGCACTGCAAATGAACTCTGAAATGGTTGAAAACTGGCATGGTATCATAATTTCACTCACGTAGCATGTGCTAAAAAATTGAGAGGGTTACGGCAAAAACTGGATGCACTTCGTGTACGAACTGGACAATCTCTTTCGAAGTGTCAGGGTTTTGGACTAAAACTCTTCTGTTACAAAAGGATTTCAATTTTTTAAACATATTTGAACTCAAGACTTTTTCTGCATTCAATATGCACCATTCAAAGCCACATCATCACTTTTCAAACCTTTTCTGACTTCATTTGCTATTTTTCATGCATTTCATGATTTATTTTATGCTAAAATGACCCTGAGATTGAAAAGCACTGCAAATGAACTCTGAAATGGTTGAAAATTGGCATGGTATCATAATTTCACCCACGTAGCATGTGCTAAAAAGTTGAGAGGGTTACGGCAAAAACTGGATGCACTTCGTGTACGAACTGGACAATCTCTTTCGAAGTGTCAGGGTTTTGGACTAAAACTCTTCTGTTACAAAAGGATTTCAATTTTTGAAACATATTTGAACTCAAGACTTTTTCTGCATTCAATATGCACCATTCAAAGCCACATCATCACTTTTCAAACCTTTTCTGACTTCATTTGCTATTTTTCATGCATTTCATGATTTATTTTGAGCTAAAATGACCCTGAGATTGAAAAGCACTGCAAATGAACTCTGAAATGGTTGAAAATTGGCATGGTATCATAATTTCACCCACGTAGCTTGTGCTAAAAAGTTGAGAGGGTTACGGCAAAAACTGCATGCACTTCGTGTATGAACTGGACAATCTCTTTCGAAGTGTCCTGGTTTTGGACAAAAAGTCTTCTGTTACAAAAGGATTTCAAATTTTTAAATATATTTGAACTCAAGACTTTTTCTGCATTCAATATGCACCATTCAAAGCCACATCATCACTCTTCAATCCTTTTCTGATTGCTATTTTTCATGCAATTCATGATTTATTTTGAGCTAAAATGACCCTGAGATTGAAAAGCACTGCAAATGAACTCTAAAATGGTTGAAAATCGGCATGGTACCATAATTTCACCCACGTAGCATGTGCTAAAAAGTTGAGAGGGTTACGGCAAAAATTGGATGCACTTCGTGTACGAACTGGACAATCTCTTTCGAAGTGTCAGGGTTTTGGACTAAAACTCTTCTGTTACAAAAGGATTTCAATTTTTTAAACATATTTGAACTCAAGACTTTTTCTACATTCAATATGAACCATTCAAAGCCACATCATCACTTTTCAAACCTTTTCTGACTTCATTTGCTATTTTTCATGCATTTCATGATTTATTTTGAGCTAAAATGACCCTGAGATTGAAAAGCACTGCAAATGAACTCTGAAATGGTTGAAAATTGGCATGGTATCATAATTTCACCCACGTAGCATGTGCTAAAAAGTTGAGAGGGTTACGGCAAAAACTGGATGCACTTCGTGTACGAACTGGACAATCTCTTTCGAAGTGTCAGGGTTTTGGACAAAAACTCTTCTGTTACAAAAGGATTTCAATTTTTTAAACATATTTGAACTCAAGACTTTTTCTGCATTCAATATGCACCATTCAAAGCCACATCATCACTTTTCAAACCTTTTCTGACTTCATTTGCTATTTTTCAAGCATTTCATGATTTATTTTGAGCTAAAATGACCCTGAGATTGAAAAGCACTGCAAATGAACTCTGAAATGGTTGAAAACTGGCATGGTATCATAATTTCACTCACGTAGCATGTGCTAAAAAATTGAGAGGGTTACGGCAAAAACTGGATGCACTTCGTGTACGAACTGGACAATCTCTTTCAAAGTGTCAGGGTTTTGGACTAAAACTCTTCTGTTACAAAAGGATTTCAATTTTTTAAACATATTTGAACTCAAGACTTTTTCTGCATTCAATATGCACCATTCAAAGCCACATCATCACTTTTCAAACCTTTTCTGACTTCATTTGCTATTTTTCATGCATTTCATGATTTATTTTATGCTAAAATGACCCTGAGATTGAAAAGCACTGCAAATGAACTCTGAAATGGTTGAAAATTGGCATGGTATCATAATTTCACCCACGTAGCATGTGCTAAAAAGTTGAGAGGGTTACGGCAAAAACTGGATGCACTTCGTGTACGAACTGGACAATCTCTTTCGAAGTGTCAGGGTTTTGGACTAAAACTCTTCTGTTACAAAAGGATTTCAATTTTTGAAACATATTTGAACTCAAGACTTTTTCTGCATTCAATATGCACCATTCAATGCCACATCATCACTTTTCAAACCTTTTCTGACTTCATTTGCTATTTTTCATGCATTTCATGATTTATTTTGAGTTAAAATGACCCTGAGGTTGAAAAGCACTGCAAATGAACTCTGAAATGGTTGAAAATTGGCATGGTATCATAATTTCACCCACGTAGCTTGTGCTAAAAAGTTGAGAGGGTTACGGCAAAAACTGCATGCACTTCGTGTACGAACTGGACAATCTCTTTCGAAGTGTCCTGGTTTTGGACAAAAACTCTTCTGTTACAAAAGGATTTCAAATTTTTAAATATATTTGAACTCAAGACTTTTTTTGCATTCAATATGCACCATTCAAAGCCACATCATCACTCTTCAATCCTTTTCTGATTGCTATTTTTCATGCAATTCATGATTTATTTTGAGCTAAAATGACCCTGAGATTGAAAAGCACTGCAAATGAACTCTAAAATGGTTGAAAATCGGCATGGTATCATAATTTCACCCACGTAGCATGTGCTAAAAAGTTGAGAAGGTTACGGCAAAAACTGGATGCACTTCGTGTACGAACTGGACAATCTCTTTCGAAGTGTCAGGGTTTTGGACTAAAACTCTTCTGTTACAAAAGGATTTCAATTTTTTAAACATATTTGAACTCAAGACTTTTTCTACATTCAATATGCACCATTCAAAGCCACATCATCACTTTTCAAACCTTTTCTGACTTCATTTGCTATTTTTCATGCATTTCATGATTTATTTTGAGCTAAAATGACCCTGAGATTGAAAAGCACTGCAAATGAACTCTGAAATGGTTGAAAATTGGCATGGTATCATAATTTCACCCACGTAGCATGTGCTAAAAAGTTGAGAGGGTTACGGCAAAAACTGGATGCACTTCGTGTACGAACTGGACAATCTCTTTCGAAGTGTCAGGGTTTTGGACAGAAACTCTTCTGTTACAAAAGGATTTCAATTTTTTAAACATATTTGAACTCAAGACTTTTTCTGCATTCAATATGCACCATTCAAAGCCACATCATCACTTTTCAAACCTTTTCTGACTTCATTTGCTATTTTTCAAGCATTTCATGATTTATTTTGAGCTAAAATGACCCTGAGATTGAAAAGCACTGCAAATGAACTCTGAAATGGTTGAAAACTGGCATGGTATCATAATTTCACTCACGTAGCATGTGCTAAAAAATTGAGAGGGTTACGGCAAAAACTGGATGCACTTCGTGTACGAACTGGACAATCTCTTTCGAAGTGTCAGGGTTTTGGACTAAAACTCTTCTGTTACAAAAGGATTTCAATTTTTTAAACATATTTGAACTCAAGACTTTTTCTGCATTCAATATGCACCATTCAAAGCCACATCATCACTTTTCAAACCTTTTCTGACTTCATTTGCTATTTTTCATGCATTTCATGATTTATTTTGAGCTAAAATGACCCTGAGATTGAAAAGCACTGCAAATGAACTCTGAAATGGTTGAAAATTGGCATGGTATCATAATTTCACCCACGTAACATGTGCTAAAAAGTTGAGAGGGTTACGGCAAAAACTGGATGCACTTCGTGTACGAACTGGACAATCTCTTTCGAAGTGTCGTAGTTTTGGACTAAAACTCTTCTGTTACAAAAGGATTTCAATTTTTTAAACATATTTGAACTCAAGACTTTTTCTGCATTCAATATGCACCATTCAAAGCCAAATCATCACTTTTCAAACCTTTTCTGACTTCATTTGCTATTTTTCATGCATTTCATGATTTATTTTGAGCTAAAATGACCCTGAGATTGAAAAGCACTGCAAATGAACTCTGAAATGGTTGAAAATTGGCATGGTATCATAATTTCACCCACGTAACATGTGCTAAAAAGTTGAGAGGGTTACGGCAAAAACTGGATGCACTTCGTGTACGAACTGGACAATCTCTTTCGAAGTGTCGTAGTTTTGGACTAAAACTCTTCTGTTACAAAAGGATTTCAATTTTTTAAACATATTTGAACTCAAGACTTTTTCTGCATTCAATATGCACCATTCAAAGCCAAATCATCACTTTTCAAACCTTTTCTGACTTCATTTGCTATTTTTCATGCATTTCATGATTTATTTTGAGCTAAAATGACCCTGAGATTGAAAAGCACTGCAAATGAACTCTGAAATGGTTGAAAATTGGCATGGTATCATAATTTCACCCACGTAGCTTGTGCTAAAAAGTTGAGAGGGTTACGGCAAAAACTGCATGCACTTCGTGTACGAACTGGACAATCTCTTTCGAAGTGTCAGGGTTTTGGACTAAAACTCTTCTGTTACAGAAGGATTTCAATTTTTTAAACATATTTGAACTCAAGACTTTTTCTGCATTCAATATGCACCATTCAAAGCCACATCATCACTTTTCAAACCTTTTCTGACTTCATTTGCTATTTTTCATGCATTTCATGATTTATTTTGAGCTAAAATGACCCTGAGATTGAAAAGCACTGCAAATGAACTCTGAAATGGTTGAAAATTGGCATGGTATCATAATTTCACCCACGTAGCATGTGCTAAAAAGTTGAGAGGGTTACGGCAAAAACTGCATGCACTTCGTGTACGAACTGGACAATCTCTTTCGAAGTGTCAGGGTTTTGGACTAAAACTCTTCTGTTACAAAAGGATTTCAATTTTTTAAACATATTTGAACTCAAGACTGTTTCTGCATTCCATATGCACCATTCAAAGCCACATCATCACTTTTCAAACCTTTTCTGACTTCATTTGCTATTTTTCATGCATTTCATGGATTATTTTGAGCTAAAATGACCCTGAGATTGAAAAGCACTGCAAATGAACTCTGAAATGGTTGAAAATTGGCATGGTGTCATAATTTCACCCACGTAGCATGTGCTAAAAAGTTGAGAGGGTTACGGCAAAAACTGGATGCACTTCGTGTACGAACTGGACATTCTCTTTCGAAGTGTCAGGGTTTTGGACTCAAACTCTTCTGTTACAAAAGGATTTCAATTTTTTAAACATATTTGAACTCAAGACTGTTTCTGCATTCCATATGCACCATTCAAAGCCACATCATCACTTTTCAAACCATTTCTGACTTCACTTGCTATTTTTCATGCATTTCATGATTTAGTTTGAGCTAAAAATGACCCTGAGATTGAAAAGCACTGCAAATGAAATCTGAAATGGTTGAAAATTGGCATGGTATCATAATTTCACCCACGTAGCATGTGCTAAAAAGTTGAGAGGGTTACAACAAAAACTGGATGCACTTCGTGTACGAACTGGATAATCTCTTTCGAAGTGTCAGGGTTTTGGACTAAAACTCTTCTGTTACAAAAGGATTTCAATTTTTTAAACATATTTGAACTCAAGACTTTTTCTGCATTCAATATGCACCATTCAAAGCCACATCATCACTTTTCAAACCTTTTCTGACTTCATTTGCTATTTTTCATGCATTTCATGATTTATTTTGAGCTAAAATGACCCTGAGATTGAAAAGCACTACAAATGAACTCTGAAATGGTTGAAAATTGGCATGGTATCATAATTTCACCCACGTAGCTTCTGCT
This sequence comes from Elymus sibiricus, assembly GCA_039707655.1. Taxonomy (NCBI): domain Eukaryota; kingdom Viridiplantae; phylum Streptophyta; class Magnoliopsida; order Poales; family Poaceae; genus Elymus; species Elymus sibiricus. The sequence continues at coordinate 512,150,230 of CM077669.1, forward strand.
AAAAAGTTGAGAGGGTTACGGCAAAAACTGCATGCACTTCGTGTATGAACTGGACAATCTCTTTCGAAGTGTCCTGGTTTTGGACAAAAAGTCTTCTGTTACAAAAGGATTTCAAATTTTTAAATATATTTGAACTCAAGACTTTTTCTGCATTCAATATGCACCATTCAAAGCCACATCATCACTCTTCAATCCTTTTCTGATTGCTATTTTTCATGCAATTCATGATTTATTTTGAGCTAAAATGACCCTGAGATTGAAAAGCACTGCAAATGAACTCTAAAATGGTTGAAAATCGGCATGGTATCATAATTTCACCCACGTAGCATGTGCTAAAAAGTTGAGAGGGTTACGGCAAAAATTGGATGCACTTCGTGTACGAACTGGACAATCTCTTTCGAAGTGTCAGGGTTTTGGACTAAAACTCTTCTGTTACAAAAGGATTTCAATTTTTTAAACATATTTGAACTCAAGACTTTTTCTACATTCAATATGAACCATTCAAAGCCACATCATCACTTTTCAAACCTTTTCTGACTTCATTTGCTATTTTTCATGCATTTCATGATTTATTTTGAGCTAAAATGACCCTGAGATTGAAAAGCACTGCAAATGAACTCTGAAATGGTTGAAAATTGGCATGGTATCATAATTTCACCCACGTAGCATGTGCTAAAAAGTTGAGAGGGTTACGGCAAAAACTGGATGCACTTCGTGTACGAACTGGACAATCTCTTTCGAAGTGTCAGGGTTTTGGACAAAAACTCTTCTGTTACAAAAGGATTTCAATTTTTTAAACATATTTGAACTCAAGACTTTTTCTGCATTCAATATGCACCATTCAAAGCCACATCATCACTTTTCAAACCTTTTCTGACTTCATTTGCTATTTTTCATGCATTTCATGATTTATTTTGAGCTAAAATGACCCTGAGATTGAAAAGCACTGCAAATGAACTCTGAAATGGTTGAAAATTGGCATGGTATCATAATTTCACCCACGTAACATGTGCTAAAAAGTTGAGAGGGTTACGGCAAAAACTGGATGCACTTCGTGTACGAACTGGACAATCTCTTTCGAAGTGTCGTAGTTTTGGACTAAAACTCTTCTGTTACAAAAGGATTTCAATTTTTTAAACATATTTGAACTCAAGACTTTTTCTGCATTCAATATGCACCATTCAAAGCCAAATCATCACTTTTCAAACCTTTTCTGACTTCATTTGCTATTTTTCATGCATTTCATGATTTATTTTGAGCTAAAATGACCCTGAGATTGAAAAGCACTGCAAATGAACTCTGAAATGGTTGAAAATTGGCATGGTATCATAATTTCACCCACGTAACATGTGCTAAAAAGTTGAGAGGGTTACGGCAAAAACTGGATGCACTTCGTGTACGAACTGGACAATCTCTTTCGAAGTGTCGTAGTTTTGGACTAAAACTCTTCTGTTACAAAAGGATTTCAATTTTTTAAACATATTTGAACTCAAGACTTTTTCTGCATTCAATATGCACCATTCAAAGCCAAATCATCACTTTTCAAACCTTTTCTGACTTCATTTGCTATTTTTCATGCATTTCATGATTTATTTTGAGCTAAAATGACCCTGAGATTGAAAAGCACTGCAAATGAACTCTGAAATGGTTGAAAATTGGCATGGTATCATAATTTCACCCACGTAGCTTGTGCTAAAAAGTTGAGAGGGTTACGGCAAAAACTGCATGCACTTCGTGTACGAACTGGACAATCTCTTTCGAAGTGTCAGGGTTTTGGACTAAAACTCTTCTGTTACAGAAGGATTTCAATTTTTTAAACATATTTGAACTCAAGACTTTTTCTGCATTCAATATGCACCATTCAAAGCCACATCATCACTTTTCAAACCTTTTCTGACTTCATTTGCTATTTTTCATGCATTTCATGATTTATTTTGAGCTAAAATGACCCTGAGATTGAAAAGCACTGCAAATGAACTCTGAAATGGTTGAAAATTGGCATGGTATCATAATTTCACCCACGTAGCATGTGCTAAAAAGTTGAGAGGGTTACGGCAAAAACTGCATGCACTTCGTGTACGAACTGGACAATCTCTTTCGAAGTGTCAGGGTTTTGGACTAAAACTCTTCTGTTACAAAAGGATTTCAATTTTTTAAACATATTTGAACTCAAGACTGTTTCTGCATTCCATATGCACCATTCAAAGCCACATCATCACTTTTCAAACCTTTTCTGACTTCATTTGCTATTTTTCATGCATTTCATGGATTATTTTGAGCTAAAATGACCCTGAGATTGAAAAGCACTGCAAATGAACTCTGAAATGGTTGAAAATTGGCATGGTGTCATAATTTCACCCACGTAGCATGTGCTAAAAAGTTGAGAGGGTTACGGCAAAAACTGGATGCACTTCGTGTACGAACTGGACATTCTCTTTCGAAGTGTCAGGGTTTTGGACTCAAACTCTTCTGTTACAAAAGGATTTCAATTTTTTAAACATATTTGAACTCAAGACTGTTTCTGCATTCCATATGCACCATTCAAAGCCACATCATCACTTTTCAAACCATTTCTGACTTCACTTGCTATTTTTCATGCATTTCATGATTTAGTTTGAGCTAAAAATGACCCTGAGATTGAAAAGCACTGCAAATGAAATCTGAAATGGTTGAAAATTGGCATGGTATCATAATTTCACCCACGTAGCATGTGCTAAAAAGTTGAGAGGGTTACAACAAAAACTGGATGCACTTCGTGTACGAACTGGATAATCTCTTTCGAAGTGTCAGGGTTTTGGACTAAAACTCTTCTGTTACAAAAGGATTTCAATTTTTTAAACATATTTGAACTCAAGACTTTTTCTGCATTCAATATGCACCATTCAAAGCCACATCATCACTTTTCAAACCTTTTCTGACTTCATTTGCTATTTTTCATGCATTTCATGATTTATTTTGAGCTAAAATGACCCTGAGATTGAAAAGCACTACAAATGAACTCTGAAATGGTTGAAAATTGGCATGGTATCATAATTTCACCCACGTAGCTTCTGCTAAAAAGTTGAGAGGGTTACGGCAAAAACTGCATGCACTTCGTGTATGAACTGGACAATCTCTTTCGAAGTGTCCTGGTTTTGGACAAAAAGTCTTCTGTTACAAAAGGATTTCAAATTTTTAAATATATTTGAACTCAAGACTTTTTCTGCATTCAATATGCACCATTCAAAGCCACATCATCACTCTTCAATCCTTTTCTGATTGCTATTTTTCATGCAATTCATGATTTATTTTGAGCTAAAATGACCCTGAGATTGAAAAGCACTGCAAATGAACTCTAAAATGGTTGAAAATCGGCATGGTATCATAATTTCACCCACGTAGCATGTGCTAAAAAGTTGAGAGGGTTACGGCAAAAATTGGATGCACTTCGTGTACGAACTGGACAATCTCTTTCGAAGTGTCAGGGTTTTGGACTAAAACTCTTCTGTTACAAAAGGATTTCAATTTTTTAAACATATTTGAACTCAAGACTTTTTCTACATTCAATATGAACCATTCAAAGCCACATCATCACTTTTCAAACCTTTTCTGACTTCATTTGCTATTTTTCATGCATTTCATGATTTATTTTGAGCTAAAATGACCCTGAGATTGAAAAGCACTGCAAATGAACTCTGAAATGGTTGAAAATTGGCATGGTATCATAATTTCACCCACGTAGCATGTGCTAAAAAGTTGAGAGGGTTACGGCAAAAACTGGATGCACTTCGTGTACGAACTGGACAATCTCTTTCGAAGTGTCAGGGTTTTGGACAAAAACTCTTCTGTTACAAAAGGATTTCAATTTTTTAAACATATTTGAACTCAAGACTTTTTCTGCATTCAATATGCACCATTCAAAGCCACATCATCACTTTTCAAACCTTTTCTGACTTCATTTGCTATTTTTCAAGCATTTCATGATTTATTTTGAGCTAAAATGACCCTGAGATTGAAAAGCACTGCAAATGAACTCTGAAATGGTTGAAAACTGGCATGGTATCATAATTTCACTCACGTAGCATGTGCTAAAAAATTGAGAGGGTTACGGCAAAAACTGGATGCACTTCGTGTACGAACTGGACAATCTCTTTCAAAGTGTCAGGGTTTTGGACTAAAACTCTTCTGTTACAAAAGGATTTCAATTTTTTAAACATATTTGAACTCAAGACTTTTTCTGCATTCAATATGCACCATTCAAAGCCACATCATCACTTTTCAAACCTTTTCTGACTTCATTTGCTATTTTTCATGCATTTCATGATTTATTTTATGCTAAAATGACCCTGAGATTGAAAAGCACTGCAAATGAACTCTGAAATGGTTGAAAATTGGCATGGTATCATAATTTCACCCACGTAGCATGTGCTAAAAAGTTGAGAGGGTTACGGCAAAAACTGGATGCACTTCGTGTACGAACTGGACAATCTCTTTCGAAGTGTCAGGGTTTTGGACTAAAACTCTTCTGTTACAAAAGGATTTCAATTTTTGAAACATATTTGAACTCAAGACTTTTTCTGCATTCAATATGCACCATTCAATGCCACATCATCACTTTTCAAACCTTTTCTGACTTCATTTGCTATTTTTCATGCATTTCATGATTTATTTTGAGTTAAAATGACCCTGAGGTTGAAAAGCACTGCAAATGAACTCTGAAATGGTTGAAAATTGGCATGGTATCATAATTTCACCCACGTAGCTTGTGCTAAAAAGTTGAGAGGGTTACGGCAAAAACTGCATGCACTTCGTGTACGAACTGGACAATCTCTTTCGAAGTGTCCTGGTTTTGGACAAAAACTCTTCTGTTACAAAAGGATTTCAAATTTTTAAATATATTTGAACTCAAGACTTTTTTTGCATTCAATATGCACCATTCAAAGCCACATCATCACTCTTCAATCCTTTTCTGATTGCTATTTTTCATGCAATTCATGATTTATTTTGAGCTAAAATGACCCTGAGATTGAAAAGCACTGCAAATGAACTCTAAAATGGTTGAAAATCGGCATGGTATCATAATTTCACCCACGTAGCATGTGCTAAAAAGTTGAGAAGGTTACGGCAAAAACTGGATGCACTTCGTGTACGAACTGGACAATCTCTTTCGAAGTGTCAGGGTTTTGGACTAAAACTCTTCTGTTACAAAAGGATTTCAATTTTTTAAACATATTTGAACTCAAGACTTTTTCTACATTCAATATGCACCATTCAAAGCCACATCATCACTTTTCAAACCTTTTCTGACTTCATTTGCTATTTTTCATGCATTTCATGATTTATTTTGAGCTAAAATGACCCTGAGATTGAAAAGCACTGCAAATGAACTCTGAAATGGTTGAAAATTGGCATGGTATCATAATTTCACCCACGTAGCATGTGCTAAAAAGTTGAGAGGGTTACGGCAAAAACTGGATGCACTTCGTGTACGAACTGGACAATCTCTTTCGAAGTGTCAGGGTTTTGGACAGAAACTCTTCTGTTACAAAAGGATTTCAATTTTTTAAACATATTTGAACTCAAGACTTTTTCTGCATTCAATATGCACCATTCAAAGCCACATCATCACTTTTCAAACCTTTTCTGACTTCATTTGCTATTTTTCAAGCATTTCATGATTTATTTTGAGCTAAAATGACCCTGAGATTGAAAAGCACTGCAAATGAACTCTGAAATGGTTGAAAACTGGCATGGTATCATAATTTCACTCACGTAGCATGTGCTAAAAAATTGAGAGGGTTACGGCAAAAACTGGATGCACTTCGTGTACGAACTGGACAATCTCTTTCGAAGTGTCAGGGTTTTGGACTAAAACTCTTCTGTTACAAAAGGATTTCAATTTTTTAAACATATTTGAACTCAAGACTTTTTCTGCATTCAATATGCACCATTCAAAGCCACATCATCACTTTTCAAACCTTTTCTGACTTCATTTGCTATTTTTCATGCATTTCATGATTTATTTTGAGCTAAAATGACCCTGAGATTGAAAAGCACTGCAAATGAACTCTGAAATGGTTGAAAATTGGCATGGTATCATAATTTCACCCACGTAACATGTGCTAAAAAGTTGAGAGGGTTACGGCAAAAACTGGATGCACTTCGTGTACGAACTGGACAATCTCTTTCGAAGTGTCGTAGTTTTGGACTAAAACTCTTCTGTTACAAAAGGATTTCAATTTTTTAAACATATTTGAACTCAAGACTTTTTCTGCATTCAATATGCACCATTCAAAGCCAAATCATCACTTTTCAAACCTTTTCTGACTTCATTTGCTATTTTTCATGCATTTCATGATTTATTTTGAGCTAAAATGACCCTGAGATTGAAAAGCACTGCAAATGAACTCTGAAATGGTTGAAAATTGGCATGGTATCATAATTTCACCCACGTAACATGTGCTAAAAAGTTGAGAGGGTTACGGCAAAAACTGGATGCACTTCGTGTACGAACTGGACAATCTCTTTCGAAGTGTCGTAGTTTTGGACTAAAACTCTTCTGTTACAAAAGGATTTCAATTTTTTAAACATATTTGAACTCAAGACTTTTTCTGCATTCAATATGCACCATTCAAAGCCAAATCATCACTTTTCAAACCTTTTCTGACTTCATTTGCTATTTTTCATGCATTTCATGATTTATTTTGAGCTAAAATGACCCTGAGATTGAAAAGCACTGCAAATGAACTCTGAAATGGTTGAAAATTGGCATGGTATCATAATTTCACCCACGTAGCTTGTGCTAAAAAGTTGAGAGGGTTACGGCAAAAACTGCATGCACTTCGTGTACGAACTGGACAATCTCTTTCGAAGTGTCAGGGTTTTGGACTAAAACTCTTCTGTTACAGAAGGATTTCAATTTTTTAAACATATTTGAACTCAAGACTTTTTCTGCATTCAATATGCACCATTCAAAGCCACATCATCACTTTTCAAACCTTTTCTGACTTCATTTGCTATTTTTCATGCATTTCATGATTTATTTTGAGCTAAAATGACCCTGAGATTGAAAAGCACTGCAAATGAACTCTGAAATGGTTGAAAATTGGCATGGTATCATAATTTCACCCACGTAGCATGTGCTAAAAAGTTGAGAGGGTTACGGCAAAAACTGCATGCACTTCGTGTACGAACTGGACAATCTCTTTCGAAGTGTCAGGGTTTTGGACTAAAACTCTTCTGTTACAAAAGGATTTCAATTTTTTAAACATATTTGAACTCAAGACTGTTTCTGCATTCCATATGCACCATTCAAAGCCACATCATCACTTTTCAAACCTTTTCTGACTTCATTTGCTATTTTTCATGCATTTCATGGATTATTTTGAGCTAAAATGACCCTGAGATTGAAAAGCACTGCAAATGAACTCTGAAATGGTTGAAAATTGGCATGGTGTCATAATTTCACCCCCGTAGCATGTGCTAAAAAGTTGAGAGGGTTACGGCAAAAACTGGATGCACTTCGTGTACGAACTGGACATTCTCTTTCGAAGTGTCAGGGTTTTGGACTCAAACTCTTCTGTTACAAAAGGATTTCAATTTTTTAAACATATTTGAACTCAAGACTGTTTCTGCATTCCATATGCACCATTCAAAGCCACATCATCACTTTTCAAACCATTTCTGACTTCACTTGCTATTTTTCATGCATTTCATGATTTAGTTTGAGCTAAAAATGACCCTGAGATTGAAAAGCACTGCAAATGAAATCTGAAATGGTTGAAAATTGGCATGGTATCATAATTTCACCCACGTAGCATGTGCTAAAAAGTTGAGAGGGTTACAACAAAAACTGGATGCACTTCGTGTACGAACTGGATAATCTCTTTCGAAGTGTCAGGGTTTTGGACTAAAACTCTTCTGTTACAAAAGGATTTCAATTTTTTAAACATATTTGAACTCAAGACTTTTTCTGCATTCAATATGCACCATTCAAAGCCACATCATCACTTTTCAAACCTTTTCTGACTTCATTTGCTATTTTTCATGCATTTCATGATTTATTTTGAGCTAAAATGACCCTGAGATTGAAAAGCACTACAAATGAACTCTGAAATGGTTGAAAATTGGCATGGTATCATAATTTCACCCACGTAGCTTCTGCTAAAAAGTTGAGAGGGTTACGGCAAAAACTGCATGCACTTCGTGTACGAACTGGACAATCTCTTTCGAAGTGTCAGTGTTTTGGACTAAAACTCTTCTGTTACAGAAGGATTTCAATTTTTTAAACATATTTGAACTCAAGACTATTTCTGCATTCAATATGCACCATTCAAAGCCACATCATCACTTTTCAAACCTTTTCTGACTTCATTTGCTATTTTTCATGCATTTCATGATTTATTTTGAGCTAAAATGACCCTAAGATTGAAAAGCACTGGAAATGAATTCTGAAATGGTTGAAAATTGGCATGGTATCATAATTTCATTCACGTAGCATGTGCTAAAAAGTTGAGAGGGTTACCGGAAAAACTAGATGCACTTCGTGTACAAACTGGACAATCTCCTTCGAAGTGTCAGGGTTTTGGAGAAAAACTCTTCTGTTACAAAAGGATTTCAATTTTTTAAACATATTTGAACTCAAGACTTTTTCTGCATTCAATATGCACCATTCAAAGCCACATCATCACTTTTCAAACCTTTTCTGATTTCATTTGCTATTTTTCATGCATTTCATGATTTATTTTGAGCTAAAATGACCCTGAGATTGAAAAGCAATGCAAATGAACTCTGAAATGGTTGAAAATTGGCATGGTATCATAATTTCACCCACGTAGCATGTGCTAAAAAGTTGAGAGGGTTACGGCAAAAACTGGATGCACTTCGTGTACGAACTGGACAATCTCTTTCGAAGTGTCAGGGTTTTGGACTAAAACTCTTCTGTTACAAAAGGATTTCAATTTTTTAAACATATTTGAACTCAAGACTTTTTCTGCATTCAATATGCACCATTCAAAGCCACATCATCACTTTTCAAACCTTTTCTGACTTCATTTGCTATTTTTCATGCATTTCATGATTTATTTTGAGCTAAAATGACCCTGAGATTGAAAAGCACTGCAAATGAACTCTGAAATGGTTGAAAATTGGCATGGTATCCTAATTTCACCCACGTAGCATGTGCTAAAAAGTTGAGAGGGTTACGGCAAAAACTGGATGCACTTCGTGTACGAACTGGACAATCTCTTTCGAAGTGTCAGGGTTTTGGACTAAAACTCTTCTGTTACAAAAGGATTTCAATTTTTGAAACATATTTGAACTCAAGACTTTTTCTGCATTCAATATGCACCATTCAAAGCCACATCATCACTTTTCAAACCTTTTCTGACTTCATTTGCTATTTTTCATGCATTTCATGATTTATTTTGAGCTAAAATGACCCTGAGATTGAAAAGCACTGCAAATGAACTCTGAAATGGTTGAAAATTGGCATGGTATCATAATTTCACCCACGTAGCTTGTGCTAAAAAGTTGAGAGGGTTACGGCAAAAACTGCATGCACTTCGTGTACGAACTGGACAATCTCTTTCGAAGTGTCCTGGTTTGGGACAAAAACTCTTCTGTTACAAAAGGATTTCAAATTTTTAAATATATTTGAACTCAAGACTTTTTCTGCATTCAATATGCACCATTCAAAGCCACATCATCACTCTTCAATCCTTTTCTGATTGCTATTTTTCATGCAATTCATGATTTATTTTGAGCTAAAATGACCCTGAGATTGAAAAGCACTGCAAATGAACTCTAAAATGGTTGAAAATCGGCATGGTATCATAATTTCACCCACGTAGCATGTGCTAAAAAGTTGAGAGGGTTACGGCAAAAACTGGATGCACTTCGTGTACGAACTGGACAATCTCTTTCGAAGTGTCAGGGTTTTGGACTAAAACTCTTCTGTTACAAAAGGATTTCAATTTTTTAAACATATTTGAACTCAAGACTTTTTCTACATTCAATATGCACCATTCAAAGCCACATCATCACTTTTCAAACCTTTTCTGACTTCATTTGCTATTTTTCATGCATTTCATGATTTATTTTGAGCTAAAATGACCCTGAGATTGAAAAGCACTGCAAATAAACTCTGAAATGGTTGAAATTTGGCATGGTATCATAATTTCACCCACGTAGCATGTGCTAAAAAGTTGAGAGGGTTACGGCAAAAACTGGATACACTTCGTGTACGAACTGGACAATCTCTTTCGAAGTGTCAGGGTTTTGGACAAAAACTCTTCTGTTACAAAAGGATTTCAATTTTTTAAACATATTTGAACTCAAGACTTTTTCTGCATTCAATATGCACCATTCAAAGCCACATCATCACTTTTCAAACCTTTTCTGACTTCATTTGCTATTTTTCATGCATTTCATGATTTATTTTGAGCTAAAATGACCCTGAGATTGAAAAGCACTGCAAATGAACTCTGAAATGGTTGAAAATTGGCATGGTATCATAATTTCACCCACGTAGCATGTGCTAAAAAGTTGAGAGGGTTACGGCAAAAACTGGATGCACTTCGTGTACGAACTGGACAATCTCTTTCGAAGTGTCAGGGTTTTGGACAAAAACTCTTCTGTTACAAAAGGATTTCAATTTTTTAAACATATTTGAACTCAAGACTTTTTCTGCATTCAATATGCACCATTCAAAGCCACATCATCACTTTTCAAACCTTTTCTGACTTCATTTGCTATTTTTCATGCATTTCATGATTTATTTTGAGCTAAAATGACCCTGAGATTGAAAAGCACTGCAAATGAACTCTGAAATGGTTGAAAACTGGCATGGTATCATAATTTCACTCACGTAGCATGTGCTAAAAAATTGAGAGGGTTACGGCAAAAACTGGATGCACTTCGTGTACGAACTGGACAATCTCTTTCGAAGTGTCAGGGTTTTGGACTAAAACTCTTCTGTTACAAAAGGATTTCAATTTTTTAAACATATTTGAACTCAAGACTTTTTCTGCATTCAATATGCACCATTCAAAGCCACATCATCACTTTTCAAACCTTTTCTGACTTCATTTGCTATTTTTCATGCATTTCATGATTTATTTTGAGCTAAAATGACCCTGAGATTGAAAAGCACTGCAAATGAACTCTGAAATGGTTGAAAATTGGCATGGTATCATAATTTCACCCACGTAACTTGTGCTAAAAAGTTGAGAGGGTTACGGCAAAAACTGGATGCACTTCGTGTACGAACTGGACAATCTCTTTCGAAGTGTCGTAGTTTTGGACTAAAACTCTTCTGTTACAAAAGGATTTCAATTTTTTAAACATATTTGAACTCAAGACTTTTTCTGCATTCAATATGCACCATTCAAAGCCAAATCATCACTTTTCAAACCTTTTCTGACTTCATTTGCTATTTTTCATGCATTTCATGATTTATTTTGAGCTAAAATGACCCTGAGATTGAAAAGCACTGCAAATGAACTCTGAAATGGTTGAAAATTGGCATGGTATCATAATTTCACCCACGTAGCTTGTGCTAAAAAGTTGAGAGGGTTACGGCAAAAACTGCATGCACTTCGTGTACGAACTGGACAATCTCTTTCGAAGTGTCAGGGTTTTGGACTAAAACTCTTCTGTTACAGAAGGATTTCAATTTTTTAAACGTATTTGAACTCAAGACTTTTTCTGCATTCAATATGCACCATTCAAAGCCACATCATCACTTTTCAAACCTTTTCTGACTTCATTTGCTATTTTTCATGCATTTCATGATTTATTTTGAGCTAAAATGACCCTAAGATTGAAAAGCACTGGAAATGAACTCTGAAATGGTTGAAAATTGGCATGGTATCATAATTTCACTCACGTAGCATGTGCTAAAAAGTTGAGAGGGTTACCGGAAAAACTGGATGCACTTCGTGTACAAATTGGACAATCTCCTTCGAAGTGTCAGGGTTTTGGAGAAAAACTCTTCTGTTACAAAAGGATTTCAATTTTTTAAACATATTTGAACTCAAGACTTTTTCTGCATTCAATATGCACGATTCAAAGCCACATCATCACTTTTCAAACCTTTTCTGATTTCATTTGCTATTTTTCATGCATTTCATGATTTATTTTGAGCTAAAATGACCCTGAGATTGAAAAGCACTGCAAATGAACTCTGAAATGGTTGAAAATTGGCATGGTATCATAATTTCACCCACGTAGCATGTGCTAAAAAGTTGAGAGGGTTACGGCAAAAACTGGATGCACTTCGTGTACGAACTGGACAATCTCTTTCAAAGTGTCAGGGTTTTGGACTAAAACTCTTCTGTTACAAAAGGATTTCAATTTTTTAAACATATTTGAACTCAAGACTTTTTCTGCATTCAATATGCACCATTCAAAGCCACATCATCACTTTTCAAACCTTTTCTGACTTCATTTGCTATTTTTCATGCATTTCATGATTTATTTTGAGCTAAAATGACCCTGAGATTGAAAAGCACTCCAAATGAACTCTGAAATGGTTGAAAATTGGCATGGTATCATAATTTCACCCACGTAGCAGGTGCTAAAAAGTTGAGAGGGTTACGGCAAAAACTGGATGCACTTCGTGTACGAACTGGACAATCTCTTTCGAAGTGTCAGGGTTTTGGACTAAAACTCTTCTGTTACAAAAGGATTTCAATTTTTTAAACATATTTGAACTCAAGACTTTTTTTGCATTCAATATGCACCATTCAAAGCCACATCATCACTTTTCAAACCTTTTCTGATTTCATTTGCTATTTTTCATGCATTTCATGATTTATTTTGAGCTAAAATGACCCTGAGATTGAAAAGCACTGCAAATGAACTCTGAAATGGTTGAAAATTGGCATGGTATCATAATTTCACCCACGTAGCATGTGCTAAAAAGTTGAGAGGGTTACGGCAAAAACTGGATGCACTTCGTGTACGAACTGGACAATCTCTTTCAAAGTGTCAGGGTTTTGGACTAAAACTCTTCTGTTACAAAAGGATTTCAATTTTTTAAACATATTTGAACTCAAGACTTTTTCTGCATTCAATATGCACCATTCAAAGCCACATCATCACTTTTCAAACCTTTTCTGACTTCATTTGCTATTTTTCATGCATTTCATGATTTATTTTGAGCTAAAATGACCCTGAGATTGAAAAGCACTGCAAATGAACTCTGAAATGGTTGAAAATTGGCATGGTATCATAATTTCATACACGTAGCTTGTGCTAAAAAGTTGAGAGGGTTACGGCAAAAACTGCATGCACTTCGTGTACGAACTGGTCAATATCTTTCGAAGTGTCAGGGTTTTGGACAAAAACTCTTCTGTTACAAAAGGATTTCAAATTTTTAAATATATTTGAACTCAAGACTTTTTCTGCATTCAATATGCACCATTCAAAGCCACATCATCACTCTTCAAACCTTTTCTGATTGCTATTTTTCATGCATTTCATTATTTATTTTGAGCTAAAATGACCCTGAGATTGAAAAGCACTGCAAATGAACTCTGAAATGGTTGAAAATTGGCATGGTATCATAATTTCACCCACGTAGCATGTGCTAAAAAGTTGAGAGGGTTACGGCAAAAACTGGATGCACTTCGTGTACGAACTGGACAATCTCTTTCGAAGTGTCAGGGTTTTGGACTAAAACTCTTCTGTTACAAAAGGATTTCAATTTTTTAAACATATTTGAATTCAAGACTTTTTCTGCATTCAATATGCACCATTCAAAGCCACATCATCACTTTTCAAACCTTTTCTGACTTCATTTGCTATTTTTCATGCATTTCATGATTTATTTTGAGCTAAAATGACCCTGAGATTGAAAAGCACTGCAAATGAACTCTGAAATGGTTGAAAATTGGCATGGTATCATAATTTCACCCACGTAGCATGTGCTAAAAAGTTGAGAGGGTTACGGCAAAAACTGGATGCACTTCGTGTACGAACTGGACAATCTCTTTCGAAGTGTCAGGGTTTTGGACTAAAAGTCTTCTGTTACAAAAGGATTTCAATTTTTTAAACATATTTGAACTCAAGACTTTTTCTGCATTCAATATGCACCATTCAAAGCCACATCATCACTTTTCAAACCTTTTCTGACTTCATTTGCTATTTTTCATGCATTTCATGTTTATGTTGAGCTAAAATGACCCTGAGATTGAAAAGCACTGGAAATGAACTCTGAAATGGTTGAAAATTGGCATGGTATCATAATTTCACCCACGTAGCATGTGCTAAAAAGTTGAGAGGGTTACGGCAAAAACTGGATGCACTTCGTGTACGAACTGGACAATCTCTTTCGAAGTGTCATAGTTTTGGACTAAAACTCTTCTGTTACAAAAGGATTTCAATTTTTTAAACATATTTGAACTAAAGCCTTTTTCTGCATTCAATATGCACCATTCAAAGCCACATCATCACTTTTCAAACCTTTTCTGACTTCATTTGCTATTTTTCATGCATTTCATGATTTATTTTGAGCTAAAATGACCCTGAGATTGAAAAGCACTGCAAATGAACTCTGAAATGGTTGAAAATTGGCATGGTATCATAATTTCACCCACGTAGCATGTGCTAAAAAGTTGAGAGGGTTACGGCAAAAACTGGATGCACTTCGTGTACGAACTGGACAATCTCTTTCGAAGTGTCAGGGTTTTGGACTAAAAGTCTTCTGTTACAAAAGGATTTCAATTTTTTAAACATATTTGAACTCAAGACTTTTTCTGCATTCAATATGCACCATTCAAAGCCACATCATCACTTTTCAAACCTTTTCTGACTTCATTTGCTATTTTTCATGCATTTCATGTTTATGTTTAGCTAAAATGACCCTGAGATTGAAAAGCACTGTAAATGAACTCTGAAATGGTTGAAAATTGGCATGGTATCATAATTTCACCCACGTAGCATGTGCTAAAAAGTTGAGAGGGTTACGGCAAAAACTGGATGCACTTCGTGTACGAACTGGACAATCGCTTTCAAAGTGTCAGGGTTTTGGACTAAAACTCTTGTGTTACAAAAGGATTTCAATTTTTCAAACATATTTGAACTAAAGCCTTTTTCTGCATTCAATATGCACCATTCAAAGCCACATCATCACTTTTCAAACCTTTTCTGACTTCATTTGCTATTTTTCATGCATTTCATGATTTATTTTGAGCTAAAATGACCCTGAGATTGAAAAGCACTGCAAATGAACTCTGAAATGGTTGAAAATTGGCATGGTATCATAATTTCACCCACGTAACATGTGCTAAAAAGTTGAGAGGGTTACGGCAAAAACTGGATGCACTTCGTGTACGAACTGGACAATCTCTTTCGAAGTGTCATAGTTTTGGACTAAAACTCTTCTGTTACAAAAGGATTTCAATTTTTTAAACATATTTGAACTCAAGACTTTTTCTGCATTCAATATGCACCATTCAAAGCCACATCATCACTTTTCAAACCTTTTCTGACTTCATTTGCTATTTTTCATGCATTTCATGATTTATTTTGAGCTAAAATGACCCTGAGATTGAAAAGCACTGCAAATGAACTCTGAAATGGTTGAAAATTGGCATGGTATCATAATTTCACCCACGTAGCTTGTGCTAAAAAGTTGAGAGGGTTACGGCAAAAACTGCATGCACTTCGTGTACGAACTGGACAATCTCTTTCGAAGTGTCAGGGTTTTGGACTAAAACTCTTCTGTTACAAAAGGATTTCAATTTTTTAAACATATTTGAACTCAAGACTTTTTCTGCATTCAATATGCACCATTCAAAGCCACATCATCACTTTTCAAACCTTTTCTGACTTCATTTGCTATTTTTCATGCATTTCATGATTTATTTTGAGCTAAAATGACCCTGAGATTGAAAAGCACTGCAAATGAACTCTGAAATGGTTGAAAATTGGCATGGTATCATAATTTCACCCACGTAGCATGTGCTAAAAAGTTGAGAGGGTTACGGCAAAAACTGGATGCACTTCGTGTACGAACTGGACAATCTCTTTCGAAGTGTCAGGGTTTTGGACTAAAAGTCTTCTGTTACAAAAGGATTTCAATTTTTTAAACATATTTGAACTCAAGACTTTTTCTGCATTCAATATGCACCATTCAAAGCCACATCATCACTTTTCAAACCTTTTCTGACTTCATTTGCTATTTTTCATGCATTTCATGTTTATGTTGAGCTAAAATGACCCTGAGATTGAAAAGCACTGGAAATGAACTCTGAAATGGTTGAAAATTGGCATGGTATCATAATTTCACCCACGTAGCATGTGCTAAAAAGTTGAGAGGGTTACGGCAAAAACTGGATGCACTTCGTGTACGAACTGGACAATCTCTTTCAAAGTGTCAGGGTTTTGGACTAAAACTCTTCTGTTACAAAAGGATTTCAATTTTTTAAACATATTTGAACTAAAGCCTTTTTCTGCATTCAATATGCACCATTCAAAGCCACATCATCACTTTTCAAACCTTTTCTGACTTCATTTGCTATTTTTCATGCATTTCATGATTTATTTTGAGCTAAAATGACCGTGAGATTGAAAAGCACTGCAAATGAACTCTGAAATGGTTGAAAATTGGCATGGTATCATAATTTCACCCACGTAACATGTGCTAAAAAGTTGAGAGGGTTACGGCAAAAACTGGATGCACTTCGTGTACGAACTGGACAATCTCTTTCGAAGTGTCATAGTTTTGGACTAAAACTCTTCTGTTACAAAAGGATTTCAATTTTTTAAACATATTTGAACTAAAGCCTTTTTCTGCATTCAATATGCACCATTCAAAGCCACATCATCACTTTTCAAACCTTTTCTGACTTCATTTGCTATTTTTCATGCATTTCATGATTTATTTTGAGCTAAAATGACCCTGATATTGAAAAGCACTGCAAATGAACTCTGAAATGGTTGAAAATTGGCATGGTATCATAATTTCACCCACGCAGCATGTGCTAAAAAGTTGAGAGGGTTACGGCAAAAACTGGATGCACTTCGTGTACGAACTGGACAATCTCTTTCGAAGTGTCAGGGTTTTGGACTAAAAGTCTTCTGTTACAAAAGGATTTCAATTTTTTAAACATATTTGAACTCAAGACTTTTTCTGCATTCAATATGCACCATTCAAAGCCACATCATCACTTTTCAAACCTTTTCTGACTTCATTTGCTATTTTTCATGCATTTCATGTTTATGTTGAGCTAAAATGACCCTGAGATTGAAAAGCACTGTAAATGAACTCTTAAATGGTTGAAAATTGGCATGGTATCATAATTTCACCCACGTAGCATGTGCTAAAAAGTTGAG
Organism: Elymus sibiricus; assembly: GCA_039707655.1. Classification (NCBI taxonomy): domain Eukaryota; kingdom Viridiplantae; phylum Streptophyta; class Magnoliopsida; order Poales; family Poaceae; genus Elymus; species Elymus sibiricus. Next base: position 512,167,549 of record CM077669.1, read on the forward strand.
AGGGTTACGGCAAAAACTGGATGCACTTCGTGTACGAACTGGACAATCTCTTTCAAAGTGTCAGGGTTTTGGACTAAAACTCTTGTGTTACAAAAGGATTTCAATTTTCTAAACATATTTGAACTAAAGCCTTTTTCTGCATTCAATATGCACCATTCAAAGCCACATCATCACTTTTCAAACCTTTTCTGACTTCATTTGCTATTTTTCATGCATTTCATGATTTATTTTGAGCTAAAATGACCCTGAGACTGAAAAGCACTGCAAATGAACTCTGAAATGGTTGAAAATTGGCATGGTATCATAATTTCACCCACGTAACATGTGCTAAAAAGTTGAGAGGGTTACGGCAAAAACTGGATGCACTTCGTGTACGAACTGGACAATCTCTTTCGAAGTGTCATAGTTTTGGACTAAAACTCTTCTGTTACAAAAGGATTTCAATTTTTTAAACATATTTGAACTCAAGACTATTTCTGCATTCAATATGCACCATTCAAAGCCACATCATCACTTTTCAAACCTTTTCTGACTTCATTTGCTATTTTTCATGCATTTCATGTTTATGTTGAGCTAAAATGACCCTGAGATTGAAAAGCACTGGAAATGAACTCTGAAATGGTTGAAAATTGGCATGGTATCATAATTTCACCCACGTAACATGTGCTAAAAAGTTGAGAGGGTTACGGCAAAAACTGGATGCACTTCGTGTACGAACTGGACAATCTCTTTCGAAGTGTCATAGTTTTGGACTAAAACTCTTCTGTTACAAAAGGATTTCAATTTTTTAAACATATTTGAACTAAAGCCTTTTTCTGCATTCAATATGCACCATTCAAAGCCACATCATCACTTTTCAAACCTTTTCTGACTTCATTTGCTATTTTTCATGCATTTCATGATTTATTTTGAGCTAAAATGACCCTGATATTGAAAAGCACTGCAAATGAACTCTGAAATGGTTGAAAATTGGCATGGTATCATAATTTCACCCACGCAGCATGTGCTAAAAAGTTGAGAGGGTTACGGCAAAAACTGGATGCACTTCGTGTACGAACTGGACAATCTCTTTCGAAGTGTCAGGGTTTTGGACTAAAAGTCTTCTGTTACAAAAGGATTTCAATTTTTTAAACATATTTGAACTCAAGACTTTTTCTGCATTCAATATGCACCATTCAAAGCCACATCATCACTTTTCAAACCTTTTCTGACTTCATTTGCTATTTTTCATGCATTTCATGTTTATGTTGAGCTAAAATGACCCTGAGATTGAAAAGCACTGGAAATGAACTCTGAAATGGTTGAAAATTGGCATGGTATCATAATTTCACCCACGTAGCATGTGCTAAAAAGTTGAGAGGGTTACGGCAAAAACTGGATGCACTTCGTGTACGAACTGGACAATCTCTTTCAAAGTGTCAGGGTTTTGGACTAAAACTCTTCTGTTACAAAAGGATTTCAATTTTTTAAACATATTTGAACTAAAGCCTTTTTCTGCATTCAATATGCACCATTCAAAGCCACATCATCACTTTTCAAACCTTTTCTGACTTCATTTGCTATTTTTCATGCATTTCATGATTTATTTTGAGCTAAAATGACCGTGAGATTGAAAAGCACTGCAAATGAACTCTGAAATGGTTGAAAATTGGCATGGTATCATAATTTCACCCACGTAACATGTGCTAAAAAGTTGAGAGGGTTACGGCAAAAACTGGATGCACTTCGTGTACGAACTGGACAATCTCTTTCGAAGTGTCATAGTTTTGGACTAAAACTCTTCTGTTACAAAAGGATTTCAATTTTTTAAACATATTTGAACTAAAGCCTTTTTCTGCATTCAATATGCACCATTCAAAGCCACATCATCACTTTTCAAACCTTTTCTGACTTCATTTGCTATTTTTCATGCATTTCATGATTTATTTTGAGCTAAAATGACCCTGATATTGAAAAGCACTGCAAATGAACTCTGAAATGGTTGAAAATTGGCATGGTATCATAATTTCACCCACGCAGCATGTGCTAAAAAGTTGAGAGGGTTACGGCAAAAACTGGATGCACTTCGTGTACGAACTGGACAATCTCTTTCGAAGTGTCAGGGTTTTGGACTAAAAGTCTTCTGTTACAAAAGGATTTCAATTTTTTAAACATATTTGAACTCAAGACTTTTTCTGCATTCAATATGCACCATTCAAAGCCACATCATCACTTTTCAAACCTTTTCTGACTTCATTTGCTATTTTTCATGCATTTCATGTTTATGTTGAGCTAAAATGACCCTGAGATTGAAAAGCACTGTAAATGAACTCTTAAATGGTTGAAAATTGGCATGGTATCATAATTTCACCCACGTAGCATGTGCTAAAAAGTTGAGAGGGTTACGGCAAAAACTGGATGCACTTCGTGTACGAACTGGACAATCTCTTTCAAAGTGTCAGGGTTTTGGACTAAAACTCTTGTGTTACAAAAGGATTTCAATTTTCTAAACATATTTGAACTAAAGCCTTTTTCTGCATTCAATATGCACCATTCAAAGCCACATCATCACTTTTCAAACCTTTTCTGACTTCATTTGCTATTTTTCATGCATTTCATGATTTATTTTGAGCTAAAATGACCCTGAGACTGAAAAGCACTGCAAATGAACTCTGAAATGGTTGAAAATTGGCATGGTATCATAATTTCACCCACGTAACATGTGCTAAAAAGTTGAGAGGGTTACGGCAAAAACTGGATGCACTTCGTGTACGAACTGGACAATCTCTTTCGAAGTGTCATAGTTTTGGACTAAAACTCTTCTGTTACAAAAGGATTTCAATTTTTTAAACATATTTGAACTCAAGACTTTTTCTGCATTCAATATGCACCATTCAAAGCCACATCATCACTTTTCAAACCTTTTCTGACTTCATTTGCTATTTTTCATGCATTTCATGATTTATTTTGAGCTAAAATGACCCTGAGATTGAAAAGCACTGCAAATGAACTCTGAAATGGTTGAAAATTGGCATGGTATCATAATTTCACCCACGTAGCTTGTGCTAAAAAGTTGAGAGGGTTACGGCAAAAACTGCCTGCACTTCGTGTACGAACTGGACAATCTCTTTCGAAGTGTCAGGGTTTTGGACTAAAACTCTTCTGTTACAGAAGGATTTCAATTTTTTAAACATATTTGAACTCAAGCCTTTTTCTGCATTCAATATGCACCATTCAAAGCCACATCATCACTTTTCAAACCTTTTCTGACTTCATTTGCTATTTTTCATGCATTTCATGATTTATTTTGAGCTAAAATGACCCTGAGATTGAAAAGCACTCCAAATGAACTCTGAAATGGTTGAAAATTGGCATAGTATCATAATTTCACCCACGTAGCATGTGCTAAAAAGTTGAGAGGGTTACGGCAAAAACTGGATGCACTTCGTGTACGAACTGGACAATCTCTTTCGAAGTGTCAGGGTTTTGGACTAAAACTCTTCTGTTACAAAAGGATTTCAATTTTTTAAACATATTTGAACTCAAGACTTTTTCTGCATTCAATATGCACCATTCAAAGCCACATCATCACTTTTCAAACCTTTTCTGACTTCATTTGCTATTTTTCATGCATTTCATGATTTATTTTGAGCTAAAATGACCCTGAGATTGAAAAGCACTCCAAATGAACTCTGAAATGGTTGAAAATTGGCATGGTATCATAATTTCACCCACGTAGCATGTGCTAAAAAGTTGAGAGGGTTACGGCAAAAACTGGATGCACTTCGTGTATGAACTGGACAATCTCTTTCGAAGTGTCAGGGTTTTGGACTAAAACTCTTCTGTTACAAAAGGATTTCAATTTTTTAAACATATTTGAACTCAAGACTTTTTCTGCATTCAATATGCACCATTCAAAGCCACATCATCACTTTTCAAACCTTTTCTGACTTCATTTGCTATTTTTCATGCATTTCATGATTTATTTTGAGCTAAAATGACCCTGAGATTGAAAAGCACTGCAAATGAACTCTGAAATGGTTGAAAATTGGCATGGTATCATAATTTCATACACGTAGCTTGTGCTAAAAAGTTGAGAGGGTTACGGCAAAAACTGCATGCACTTCGTGTACGAACTGGACAATATCTTTCGAAGTGTCAGGGTTTTGGACAAAAACTCTTCTGTTACAAAAGGATTTCAAATTTTTAAATATATTTGAACTCAAGACTTTTTCTGCATTCAATATGCACCATTCAAAGCCACATCATCACTCTTCAAACCTTTTCTGATTGCTATTTTTCATGCATTTCATTATTTATTTTGAGCTAAAATGACCCTGAGATTGAAAAGCACTGCAAATGAACTCTAAAATGGTTGAAAATCGGCATGGTATCATAATTTCACCCACGTAGCATGTGCTAAAAAGTTGAGAGGGTCACGGCAAAAACTGGATGCACTTCGTGTACGAACTGGACAATCTCTTTCGAAGTGTCAGGGTTTTGGACTAAAACTCTTCTGTTACAAAAGGATTTCAATTTTTTAAACATATTTGAACTCAAGACTTTTTCTGCATTCAATATGCACCATTCAAAGCCACATCATCACTTTTCAAACCTTTTCTGACTTCATTTGCTATTTTTCATGCATTTCATGATTTATTTTGAGCTAAAATGACCCTGAGATTGAAAAGCACTGCAAATGAACTCTGAAATGGTTGAAAATTGGCATGGTGTCATAATTTCACCCACGTAACATGTGCTAAAAAGTTGAGAGGGTTACGGCAAAAACTGGATGCACTTCGTGTACGAACTGGACAATCTCTTTCGAAGTGTCATAGTTTTGGACTAAAACTCTTCTGTTACAAAAGGATTTCAATTTTTTAAACATATTTGAACTAAAGCCTTTTTCTGCATTCAATATGCACCATTCAAAGCCACATCATCACTTTTCAAACCTTTTCTGACTTCATTTGCTATTTTTCATGCATTTCATGATTTATTTTGAGCTAAAATGACCCTGAGATTGAAAAGCACTGCAAATGAACTCTGAAATGGTTGAAAATTGGCATGGTATCATAATTTCACCCACGCAGCATGTGCTAAAAAGTTGAGAGGGTTACGGCAAAAACTGGATGCACTTCGTGTACGAACTGGACAATCTCTTTCGAAGTGTCAGGGTTTTGCACTAAAAGTCTTCTGTTACAAAAGGATTTCAATTTTTTAAACATATTTGAACTCAAGACTTTTTCTGCATTCAATATGCACCATTCAAAGCCACATCATCACTTTTCAAACCTTTTCTGACTTCATTTGCTATTTTTCATGCATTTCATGTTTATGTTGAGCTAAAATGACCCTGAGATTGAAAAGCACTGTAAATGAACTCTGAAATGGTTGAAAATTGGCATGGTATCATAATTTCACCCACGTAGCATGTGCTAAAAAGTTGAGAGGGTTACGGCAAAAACTGGATGCACTTCGTGTACGAACTGGACAATCTCTTTCAAAGTGTCAGGGTTTTGGACTAAAACTCTTGTGTTACAAAAGGATTTCAATTTTTTAAACATATTTGAACTAAAGCCTTTTTCTGCATTCAATATGCACCATTCAAAGCCACATCATCACTTTTCAAACCTTTTCTGACTTCATTTGCTATTTTTCATGCATTTCATGATTTATTTTGAGCTAAAATGACCCTGAGATTGAAAAGCACTGCAAATGAACTCTGAAATGGTTGAAAATTGGCATGGTATCATAATTTCACCCACGTAACATGTGCTAAAAAGTTGAGAGGGTTACGGCAAAAACTGGATGCACTTCGTGTACGAACTGGACAATCTCTTCCGAAGTGTCATAGTTTTGGACTAAAACTCTTCTGTTACAAAAGGATTTCAATTTTTTAAACATATTTGAACTCAAGACTTTTTCTGCATTCAATATGCACCATTCAAAGCCACATCATCACTTTTCAAACCTTTTCTGACTTCATTTGCTATTTTTCATGCATTTCATGATTTATTTTGAGCTAAAATGACCCTGAGATTGAAAAGCACTGCAAATGAACTCTGAAATGGTTGAAAATTGGCATGGTATCATAATTTCACCCACGTAGCTTGTGCTAAAAAGTTGAGAGGGTTACGGCAAAAACTGCCTGCACTTCGTGTACGAACTGGACAATCTCTTTCGAAGTGTCAGGGTTTTGGACTAAAACTCTTCTGTTACAGAAGGATTTCAATTTTTTAAACATATTTGAACTCAAGCCTTTTTCTGCATTCAATATGCACCATTCAAAGCCACATCATCACTTTTCAAACCTTTTCTGACTTCATTTGCTATTTTTCATGCATTTCATGATTTATTTTGAGCTAAAATGACCCTGAGATTGAAAAGCACTCCAAATGAACTCTGAAATGGTTGAAAATTGGCATAGTATCATAATTTCACCCACGTAGCATGTGCTAAAAAGTTGAGAGGGTTACGGCAAAAACTGGATGCACTTCGTGTACAAACTGGACAATCTCTTTCGAAGTGTCAGGGTTTTGGACTAAAACTCTTCTGTTACAAAAGGATTTCAATTTTTTAAACATATTTGAACTCAAGACTTTTTCTGCATTCAATATGCACCATTCAAAGCCACATCATCACTTTTCAAACCTTTTCTGACTTCATTTGCTATTTTTCATGCATTTCATGATTTATTTTGAGCTAAAATGACCCTGAGATTGAAAAGCACTCCAAATGAACTCTGAAATGGTTGAAAATTGGCATGGTATCATAATTTCACCCACGTAGCATGTGCTAAAAAGTTGAGAGGGTTACGGCAAAAACTGGATGCACTTCGTGTACGAACTGGACAATCTCTTTCGAAGTGTCAGGGTTTTGGACTAAAACTCTTCTGTTACAAAAGGATTTCAATTTTTTAAACATATTTGAATTCAAGACTTTTTCTGCATTCAATATGCACCATTCAAAGCCACATCATCACTTTTCAAACCTTTTCTGACTTCATTTGCTATTTTTCATGCATTTCATGATTTATTTTGAGCTAAAATGACCCTGAGATTGAAAAGCACTGCAAATGAACTCTGAAATGGTTGAAAATTGGCATGGTATCATAATTTCATACACGTAGCTTGTGCTAAAAAGTTGAGAGGGTTACGGCAAAAACTGCATGCACTTCGTGTACGAACTGGACAATATCTTTCGAAGTGTCAGGGTTTTGGACAAAAACTCTTCTGTTACAAAAGGATTTCAAATTTTTAAATATATTTGAACTCAAGACTTTTTCTGCATTCAATATGCACCATTCAAAGCCACATCATCACTCTTCAAACATTTTCTGATTGCTATTTTTCATGCATTTCATTATTTATTTTGAGCTAAAATGACCCTGAGATTGAAAAGCACTGCAAATGAACTCTAAAATGGTTGAAAATCGGCATGGTATCATAATTTCACCCACGTAGCATGTGCTAAAAAGTTGAGAGGGTCACGGCAAAAACTGGATGCACTTCGTGTACGAACTGGACAATCTCTTTCGAAGTGTCAGGGTTTTGGACTAAAACTCTTCTGTTACAAAAGGATTTCAATTTTTTAAACATATTTGAACTCAAGACTTTTTCTGCATTCAATATGCACCATTCAAAGCCACATCATCACTTTTCAAACCTTTTCTGACTTCATTTGCTATTTTTCATGCATTTCATGATTTATTTTGAGCTAAAATGACCCTGAGATTGAAAAGCACTGCAAATGAACTCTGAAATGGTTGAAAATTGGCATGGTATCATAATTTCACCCACGTAGCATGTGCTAAAAAGTTGAGAGGGTTACGGCAAAAACTGGATGCACTTCGTGTACGAACTGGACAATCTCTTTCAAAGTGTCAGGGTTTTGGACTAAAACTCTTCTGTTACAAAAGGATTTCAATTTTTTAAACATATTTGAACTCAAGACTTTTTCTGCATTCAATATGCACCATTCAAAGCCACATCATCACTTTTCAAACCTTTTCTGACTTCATTTGCTATTTTTCATGCATTTCATGATTTATTTTGAGCTAAAATGACCCTGAGATTGAAAAGCACTGCAAATGAACTCTGAAATGGTTGAAAATTGGCATGGTATCATAATTTCACCCACGTAGCTTGTGCTAAAAAGTTGAGAGGGTGACGGCAAAAACTGCATGCACTTCGTGTACGAACTGGACAATCTCTTTCGAAGTGTCAGGGTTTTGGACTAAAACTCTTCTGTTACAGAAGGATTTCAATTTTTTAAACATATTTAAACTCAAGACTTTTTCTGCATTCAATATGCACCATTCAAAGCCACATCATCACTTTTCAAACCTTGTCTGACTTCATTTGCTATTTTTCATGCATTTCATGATTTATTTTGGGCTAAAATGACCCTAAGATTGAAAAGCACTGGAAATGAACTCTGAAATGGTTGAAAATTGGCATGGTATCATAATTTCACTCACGTAGCATGTGCTAAAAAGTTGAGAGGGTTACCGGAAACACTGGATGCACTTCGTGTACAAACTGGACAATCTCCTTCGAAGTGTCAGGGTTTTGGAGAAAAACTGCATGCACTTCGTGTACGAACTAGACAATATCTTTCGAAGTGTCAGGGTTTTGGACAAAAACTCTTCTGTTACAAAAGGATTTCAAATTTTTAAATATATTTGAACTCAAGACTTTTTCTACATTCAATATGCACCATTCAAAGCCACATCATCACTCTTCAAACATTTTCTGATTGCTATTTTTCATGCATTTCATTATTTATTTTGAGCTAAAATGACCCTGAGATTGAAAAGCACTGCAAATGAACTCTAAAATGGTTGAAAATCGGCATGGTATCATAATTTCACCCACGTAGCATGTGCTAAAAAGTTGAGAGGGTCACGGCAAAAACTGGATGCACTTCGTGTACGAACTGGACAATCTCTTTCGAAGTGTCAGGGTTTTGGACTAAAACTCTTCTGTTACAAAAGGATTTCAATTTTTTAAACATATTTGAACTCAAGACTTTTTCTGCATTCAATATGCACCATTCAAAGCCACATCATCACTTTTCAAACCTTTTCTGACTTCATTTGCTATTTTTCATGCATTTCATGATTTATTTTGAGCTAAAATGACCCTGAGATTGAAAAGCACTGCAAATGAACTCTGAAATGGTTGAAAATTGGCATGGTATCATAATTTCACCCACGTAGCATGTGCTAAAAAGTTGAGAGGGTTACGGCAAAAACTGGATGCACTTCGTGTACGAACTGGACAATCTCTTTCGAAGTGTCAGGGTTTTGGACTAAAAGTCTTCTGTTACAAAAGGATTTCAATTTTTTAAACATATTTGAACTCAAGACTTTTTCTGCATTCAATATGCACCATTCAAAGCCACATCATCACTTTTCAAACCTTTTCTGACTTCATTTGCTATTTTTCATGCATTTCATGTTTATGTTGAGCTAAAATGACCCTGAGATTGAAAAGCACTGCAAATGAACTCTGAAATGGTTGAAAATTGGCATGGTATCATAATTTCACCCACGTAGCATGTGCTAAAAAGTTGAGAGGGTTACGGCAAAAACTGGATGCACTTCGTGTACGAACTGGACAATCTCTTTCGAAGTGTCAGGGTTTTGGACTAAAACTCTTCTGTTACAAAAGGATTTCAATTTTTTAAACATATTTGAACTAAAGCCTTTTTCTGCATTCAATATGCACCATTCAAAGCCACATCATCACTTTTCAAACCTTTTCTGACTTCATTTGCTATTTTTCATGCATTTCATGATTTATTTTGAGCTAAAATGACCCTGAGATTGAAAAGCACTGCAAATGAACTCTGAAATGGTTGAAAATTGGCATGGTATCATAATTTCACCCACGTAACATGTGCTAAAAAGTTGAGAGGGTTACGGCAAAAACTGCATGCACTTCGTGTACGAACTGGACAATCTCTTTCGAAGTGTCAGGGTTTTGGACTAAAACTCTTCTGTTACAGAAGGATTTCAATTTTTTAAACATATTTGAACTCAAGACTTTTTCTGCATTCAATATGCACCATTCAAAGCCACATCATCACTTTTCAAACCTTTTCTGACTTCACTTGCTATTTTTCATGCATTTCATGATTTATTTTGAGCTAAAATGACCCTAAGATTGAAAAGCACTGGAAATGAACTCTGAAATGGTTGAAAATTGGCATGGTATCATAATTTCACCCACGTAGCTTGTGCTAAAAAGTTGAGAGGGTTACCGGAAAAACTGGATGCACTTCGTGTACAAACTGGACAATCTCCTTCGAAGTGTCAGGGTTTTGGAGAAAAACTCTTCTGTTACAAAAGGATTTCAATTTTTTAAACATATTTGAACTCAAGACTTTTTCTGCATTCAATATGCACCATTCAAAGCCACATCATCACTTTTCAAACCTTTTCTGACTTCATTTGCTATTTTTCATGCATTTCATGATTTATTTTGAGCTAAAATGACCCTGAGATTGAAAAGCACTGCAAATGAACTCTGAAATGGTTGAAAATTGGCATGGTATCATAATTTCACCCACGTAGCATGTGCTAAAAAGTTGAGAGGGTTACGGCAAAAACTGGATGCACTTCGTGTACGAACTGGACAATCTCTTTCAAAGTGTCAGGGTTTTGGACTAAAACTCTTCTGTTACAAAAGGATTTCAATTTTTTAAACATATTTGAACTCAAGACTTTTTCTGCATTCAATATGCACCATTCAAAGCCACATCATCACTTTTCAAACCTTTTCTGATTTCATTTGCTATTTTTCATGCATTTCATGATTTATTTTGAGCTAAAATGACCCTGAGATTGAAAAGCACTGCAAATGAACTCTGAAATGGTTGAAAATTGGCATGGTATCATAATTTCACCCACGTAGCATGTGCTAAAAAGTTGAGAGGGTTACGGCAAAAACTGGATGCACTTCGTGTACGAACTGGACAATCTCTTTCAAAGTGTCAGGGTTTTGGACTAAAACTCTTCTGTTACAAAAGGATTTCAATTTTTTAAACATATTTGAACTCAAGACTTTTTCTGCATTCAATATGCACCATTCAAAGCCACATCATCACTTTTCAAACCTTTTATGATTTCATTTGCTATTTTTCATGCATTTCATGATTTATTTTGAGCTAAAATGACCCTGAGATTGAAAAGCACTGCAAATGAACTCTGAAATGGTTGAAAATTGGCATGGTATCATAATTTCACCCACGTAGCATGTGCTAAAAAGTTGAGAGGGTTACGGCAAAAACTGGATGCACTTCGTGTACGAACTGGAAAATCTCTTTCAAAGTGTCAGGGTTTTGGACTAAAACTCTTCTGTTACAAAAGGATTTCAATTTTTTAAACATATTTGAACTCAAGACTTTTTCTGCATTCAATATGCACCATTCAAAGCCACATCATCACTTTTCAAACCTTTTCTGACTTCATTTGCTATTTTTCATGCATTTCATGATTTATTTTGAGCTAAAATGACCCTGAGATTGAAAAGCACTCCAAATGAACTCTGAAATGGTTGAAAATTGGCATGGTATCATAATTTCACCCACGTAGCATGTGCTAAAAAGTTGAGAGGGTTACGGCAAAAACTGGATGCACTTCGTGTACGAACTGGACAATCTCTTTCAAAGTGTCAGGGTTTTGGACTAAAACTCTTCTGTTACAAAAGGATTTCAATTTTTTAAACATATTTGAACTCAAGACTTTTTCTGCATTCAATATGCACCATTCAAAGCCACATCATCACTTTTCAAACCTTTTCTGACTTCATTTGCTATTTTTCATGCATTTCATGATTTATTTTGAGCTAAAATGACCCTGAGATTGAAAAGCACTGCAAATGAACTCTGAAATGGTTGAAAATTGGCATGGTATCATAATTTCACCCACGTAGCATGTGCTAAAAAGTTGAGAGGGTTACGGCAAAAACTGGATGCACTTCGTGTACAAACTGGACAATCTCCTTCGAAGTGTCAGGGTTTTGGACTAAAACTCTTCTGTTACAAAAGGATTTCAATTTTTTAAACATATTTGAACTCAAGACTTTTTCTGCATTCAATATGCACCATTCAAAGCCACATCATCACTTTTCAAACCTTTTCTGACTTCATTTGCTATTTTTCATGCATTTCATGATTTATTTTGAGCTAAAATGACCCTGAGATTGAAAAGCACTCCAAATGAACTCTGAAATGGTTGAAAATTGGCATGGTATCATAATTTCACCCACGTAGCATGTGCTAAAAAGTTGAGAGGGTTACGGCAAAAACTGGATGCACTTCGTGTACGAACTGGACAATCTCTTTCGAAGTGTCAGGGTTTTGGACTAAAACTCTTCTGTTACAAAAGGATTTCAATTTTTTAAACATATTTGAACTCAAGACTTTTTCTGCATTCAATATGCACCATTCAAAGCCACATCATCACTTTTCAAACCTTTTCTGATTTCATTTGCTATTTTTCATGCATTTCATGATTTATTTTGAGCTAAAATGACCCTGAGATTGAAAAGCACTGCAAATGAACTCTGAAATGGTTGAAAATTGGCATGGTATCATAATTTCACCCACGTAACATGTGCTAAAAAGTTGAGAGGGTTACGGCAAAAACTGGATGCACTTCGTGTACGAACTGGACAATCTCTTTCGAAGTGTCATAGTTTTGGACTAAAACTCTTCTGTTACAAAAGGATTTCAATTTTTTAAACATATTTGAACTCAAGACTTTTTCTGCATTCAATATGCACCATTCAAAGCCACATCATCACTTTTCAAACCTTTTCTGACTTCATTTGCTATTTTTCATGCATTTCATGATTTATTTTGAGCTAAAATGACCCTGAGATTGAAAAGCACTGCAAATGAACTCTGAAATGGTTGAAAATTGGCATGGTATCATAATTTCACCCACGTAGCTTGTGCTAAAAAGTTGAGAGGGTTACGGCAAAAACTGCATGCACTTCGTGTACGAACTGGACAATCTCTTTCGAAGTGTCAGGGTTTTGGACTAAAACTCTTCTGTTACAGAAGGATTTCAATTTTTTAAACATATTTGAACTCAAGACTTTTTCTGCATTCAATATGCACCATTCAAAGCCACATCATCACTTTTCAAACCTTTTCTGACTTCATTTGCTATTTTTCATGCATTTCATGATTTATTTTGAGCTAAAATGACCCTAAGATTGAAAAGCACTGGAAATGAACTCTGAAATGGTTGAAAATTGGCATGGTATCATAATTTCACTCATTTAGCATGTGCTAAAAAGTTGAGAGGGTTACCGGAAAAACTGGATGCACTTCGTGTACAAACTGGACAATCTCCTTCGAAGTGTCAGGGTTTTGGAGAAAAACTCTTCTGTTACAAAAGGATTTCAATTTTTTAAACATATTTGAACTCAAGACTTTTTCTGCATTCAATATGCACCATTCAAAGCCACATCATCACTTTTCAAACCTTTTCTGATTTCATTTGGTATTTTTCATGCATTTCATGATTTATTTTGAGCTAAAATGACCCTGAGATTGAAAAGCACTGCAAATGAACTCTGAAATGGTTGAAAATTGGCATGGTATCATAATTTCACCCACGTAGCTTGTGCTAAAAAGTTGAGAGGGTTACGGCAAAAACTGCATGCACTTCGTGTACGAACTGGACAATCTCTTTCGAAGTGTCAGGGTTTTGGACTAAAACTCTTCTGTTACAGAAGGATTTCAATTTTTTAAACATATTTGAACTCAAGACTTTTTCTGCATTCAATATGCACCATTCAAAGCCACATCATCACTTTTCAAACCTTTTCTGACTTCATTTGCTATTTTTCATGCATTTCATGATTTATTTTGAGCTAAAATGACCCTAAGATTGAAAAGCACTGGAAATGAACTCTGAAATGGTTGAAAATTGGCATGGTATCATAATTTCACTCACGTAGCATGTGCTAAAAAGTTGAGAGGGTTACCGGAAAAACTGGATGCACTTCGTGTACAAACTGGACAATCTCCTTCGAAGTGTCAGGGTTTTGGAGAAAAACTCTTCTGTTACAAAAGGATTTCAATTTTTTAAACATATTTGAACTCAAGACTTTTTCTGCATTCAATATGCACCATTCAAAGCCACATCATCACTTTTCAAACCTTTTCTGATTTCATTTGCTATTTTTCATGCATTTCATGATTTATTTTGAGCTAAAATGACCCTGAGATTGAAAAGCACTGCAAATGAACTCTGAAATGGTTGAAAATTGGCATGGTATCATAATTTCACCCACGTAGCTTGTGCTAAAAAGTTGAGAGGGTTACGGCAAAAACTGCATGCACTTCGTGTACGAACTGGACAATCTCTTTCGAAGTGTCAGGGTTTTGGACTAAAACTCTTCTGTTACAGAAGGATTTCAATTTTTTAAACATATTTGAACTCAAGACTTTTTCTGCATTCAATATGCACCATTCAAAGCCACATCATCACTTTTCAAACCTTTTCTGACTTCATTTGCTATTTTTCATGCATTTCATGATTTATTTTGAGCTAAAATGACCCTAAGATTGAAAAGCACTGGAAATGAACTCTGAAATGGTTGAAAATTGGCATGGTATCATAATTTCACTCACGTAGCATGTGCTAAAAAGTTGAGAGGGTTACCGGAAAAACTGGATGCACTTCGTGTACAAACTGGACAATCTCCTTCGAAGTGTCAGGGTTTTGGAGAAAAACTCTTCTGTTACAAAAGGATTTCAATTTTTTAAACATATTTGAACTCAAGACTTTTTCTGCATTCAATATGCACCATTCAAAGCCACATCATCACTTTTCAAACCTTTTCTGATTTCATTTGCTATTTTTCATGCATTTCATGATTTATTTTGAGCTAAAATGACCCTGAGATTGAAAAGCACTGCAAATGAACTCTGAAATGGTTGAAAATTGGCATGGTATCATAATTTCACCCACGTAGCATGTGCTAAAAAGTTGAGAGGGTTACGGCAAAAACTGGATGCACTTCGTGTACGAACTGGACAATCTCTTTCAAAGTGTCAGGGTTTTGGACTAAAACTCTTCTGTTACAAAAGGATTTCAATTTTTTTAAACATATTTGAACTCAAGACTTTTTCTGCATTCAATATGCACCATTCAAAGCCACATCATCACTTTTCAAACCTTTTCTGATTTCATTTGCTATTTTTCATGCATTTCATGATTTATTTTGAGCTAAAATGACCCTGAGATTGAAAAGCACTGCAAATGAACTCTGAAATGGTTGAAAATTGGCATGGTATCATAATTTCACCCACGTAGCATGTGCTAAAAAGTTGAGAGGGTTACGGCAAAAACTGGATGCACTTCGTGTACGAACTGGACAATCTCTTTCAAAGTGTCAGGGTTTTGGACTAAAACTCTTCTGTTACAAAAGGATTTCAATTTTTTAAACATATTTGAACTCAAGACTTTTTCTGCATTCAATATGCACCATTCAAAGCCACATCATCACTTTTCCAACCTTTTCTGACTTCATTTGCTATTTTTCATGCATTTCATGATTTATTTTGAGCTAAAATGACCCTGAGATTGAAAAGCACTCCAAATGAACTCTGAAATGGTTGAAAATTGGCATGGTATCATAATTTCACCCACGTAGCATGTGCTAAAAAGTTGAGTGGGTTACGGCAAAAACTGGATGCACTTCGTGTACGAACTGGACAATCTCTTTCGAAGTGTCAGGGTTTTGGACTAAAACTCTTCTGTTACAAAAGGATTTCAATTTTTTAAACATATTTGAACTCAAGCCTTTTTCTGCATTCAATATGCACCATTCAAAGCCACATCATCACTTTTCAAACCTTTTCTGACTTCATTTGCTATTTTTCATGCATTTCATGATTTATTTTGAGCTAAAATGACCCTGAGATTGAAAAGCACTGCAAATGAACTCTGAAATGGTTGAAAATTGGCATGGTATCATAATTTCACCCACGTAGCATGTGCTAAAAAGTTGAGAGGCTTACCGGAAAAACTGGATGCACTTCGTGTACAAACTGGACAATCTCCTTCGAAGTGTCAGGGTTTTGGAGAAAAACTCTTCTGTTACAAAAGGATTTCAATTTTTTAAACATATTTGAACTCAAGACTTTTTCTGCATTCAATATGCACCATTCAAAGCCACATCATCACTTTTCAAACCTTTTCTGATTTCATTTGCTATTTTTCATGCATTTCATGATTTATTTTGAGCTAAAATGACCCTGAGATTGAAAAGCACTGCAAATGAACTCTGAAATGGTTGAAAATTGGCATGGTATCATAATTTCACCCACGTAGCATGTGCTAAAAAGTTGAGAGGGTTACGGCAAAAACTGGATGCACTTCGTGTACGAACTGGACAATCTCTTTCAAAGTGTCAGGGTTTTGGACTAAAACTCTTCTGTTACAAAAGGATTTCAATTTTTTAAACATATTTGAACTCAAGACTTTTTCTGCATTCAATATGCACCATTCAAAGCCACATCATCACTTTTCAAACCTTTTCTGATTTCATTTGCTATTTTTCATGCATTTCATGATTTATTTTGAGCTAAAATGACCCTGAGATTGAAAAGCACTGCAAATGAACTCTGAAATGGTTGAAAATTGGCATGGTATCATAATTTCACCCACGTAGCATGTGCTAAAAAGTTGAGAGGGTTACGGCAAAAACTGGATGCACTTCGTGTACGAACTGGACAATCTCTTTCAAAGTGTCAGGGTTTTGGACTAAAACTCTTCTGTTACAAAAGGATTTCAATTTTTTAAACATATTTGAACTCAAGACTTTTTCTGCATTCAATATGCACCATTCAAAGCCACATCATCACTTTTCCAACCTTTTCTGACTTCATTTGCTATTTTTCATGCATTTCATGATTTATTTTGAGCTAAAATGACCCTGAGATTGAAAAGCACTCCAAATGAACTCTGAAATGGTTGAAAATTGGCATGGTATCATAATTTCACCCACGTAGCATGTGCTAAAAAGTTGAGAGGGTTACGGCAAAAACTGGATGCACTTCGTGTACGAACTGGACAATCTCTTTCGAAGTGTCAGGGTTTTGGACTAAAACTCTTCTGTTACAAAAGGATTTCAATTTTTTAAACATATTTGAACTCAAGCCTTTTTCTGCATTCAATATGCACCATTCAAAGCCACATCATCACTTTTCAAACCTTTTCTGACTTCATTTGCTATTTTTCATGCATTTCATGATTTATTTTGAGCTAAAATGACCCTGAGATTGAAAAGCACTGCAAATGAACTCTGAAATGGTTGAAAATTGGCATGGTATCATAATTTCACCCACGTAGCATGTGCTAAAAAGTTGAGAGGCTTACCGGAAAAACTGGATGCACTTCGTGTACAAACTGGACAATCTCCTTCGAAGTGTCAGGGTTTTGGAGAAAAACTCTTCTGTTACAAAAGGATTTCAATTTTTTAAACATATTTGAACTCAAGACTTTTTCTGCATTCAATATGCACCATTCAAAGCCACATCATCACTTTTCAAACCTTTTCTGATTTCATTTGCTATTTTTCATGCATTTCATGATTTATTTTGAGCTAAAATGACCCTGAGATTGAAAAGCACTGCAAATGAACTCTGAAATGGTTGAAAATTGGCATGGTATCATAATTTCACCCACGTAGCATGTGCTAAAAAGTTGAGAGGGTTACGGCAAAAACTGGATGCACTTCGTGTACGAACTGGACAATCTCTTTCAAAGTGTCAGGGTTTTGGACTAAAACTCTTCTGTTACAAAAGGATTTCAATTTTTTAAACATATTTGAACTCAAGACTTTTTCTGCATTCAATATGCACCATTCAAAGCCACATCATCACTTTTCAAACCTTTTCTGATTTCATTTGCTATTTTTCATGCATTTCATGATTTATTTTGAGCTAAAATGACCCTGAGATTGAAAAGCACTGCAAATGAACTCTGAAATGGTTGAAAATTGGCATGGTATCATAATTTCACCCACGTAGCATGTGCTAAAAAGTTGAGAGGGTTACGGCAAAAACTGGATGCACTTCGTGTACGAACTGGACAATCTCTTTCAAAGTGTCAGGGTTTTGGACTAAAACTCTTCTGTTACAAAAGGATTTCAATTTTTTAAACATATTTGAACTCAAGACTTTTTCTGCATTCAATATGCACCATTCAAAGCCACATCATCACTTTTCAAACCTTTTCTGATTTCATTTGCTATTTTTCATGCATTTCATGATTTATTTTGAGCTAAAATGACCCTGAGATTGAAAAGCACTGCAAATGAACTCTGAAATGGTTGAAAATTGGCATGGTATCATAATTTCACCCACGTAGCATGTGCTAAAAAGTTGAGAGGGTTACGGCAAAAACTGGATGCACTTCGTGTACGAACTGGACAATCTCTTTCAAAGTGTCAGGGTTTTGGACTAAAACTCTTCTGTTACAAAAGGATTTCAATTTTTTAAACATATTTGAACTCAAGACTTTTTCTGCATTCAATATGCACCATTCAAAGCCACATCATCACTTTTCAAACCTTTTCTGACTTCATTTGCTATTTTT
Source organism: Elymus sibiricus (assembly GCA_039707655.1). NCBI lineage: Eukaryota > Viridiplantae > Streptophyta > Magnoliopsida > Poales > Poaceae > Elymus > Elymus sibiricus. The sequence goes on from CM077669.1 coordinate 512,186,159, forward strand.
CATGCATTTCATGATTTATTTTGAGCTAAAATGACCCTAAGATTGAAAAGCACTGGAAATGAACTCTGAAATGGTTGAAAATTGGCATGGTATCATAATTTCACTCACGTAGCATGTGCTAAAAAGTTGAGAGGGTTACCGGAAAAACTGGATGCACTTCGTGTACAAACTGGACAATCTCCTTCGAAGTGTCAGGGTTTTGGAGAAAAACTCTTCTGTTACAAAAGGATTTCAATTTTGTAAACATATTTGAACTCAAGACTTTTTCTGCATTCAATATGCACCATTCAAAGCCACATCATCACTTTTCAAACCTTTTCTGACTTCATTTGCTATTTTTCATGCATTTCATGATTTATTTTGAGCTAAAATGACCCTGAGATTGAAAAGCACTGCAAATGAACTCTGAAATGGTTGAAAATTGGCATGGTATCATAATTTCACCCACGTAGCATGTGCTAAAAAGTTGAGAGGGTTACGGCAAAAACTGGATGCACTTCGTGTACGAACTGGACAATCTCTTTCAAAGTGTCAGGGTTTTGGACTAAAACTCTTCTGTTACAAAAGGATTTCAATTTTTTAAACATATTTGAACTCAAGACTTTTTCTGCATTCAATATGCACCATTCAAAGCCACATCATCACTTTTCAAACCTTTTCTGATTTCATTTGCTATTTTTCATGCATTTCATGATTTATTTTGAGCTAAAATGACCCTGAGATTGAAAAGCACTGCAAATGAACTCTGAAATGGTTGAAAATTGGCATGGTATCATAATTTCACCCACGTAGCATGTGCTAAAAAGTTGAGAGGGTTACGGCAAAAACTGGATGCACTTCGTGTACGAACTGGACAATCTCTTTCAAAGTGTCAGGGTTTTGGACTAAAACTCTTCTGTTACAAAAGGATTTCAATTTTTTAAACATATTTGAACTCAAGACTTTTTCTGCATTCAATATGCACCATTCAAAGCCACATCATCACTTTTCCAACCTTTTCTGACTTCATTTGCTATTTTTCATGCATTTCATGATTTATTTTGAGCTAAAATGACCCTGAGATTGAAAAGCACTCCAAATGAACTCTGAAATGGTTGAAAATTGGCATGGTATCATAATTTCACCCACGTAGCATGTGCTAAAAAGTTGAGAGGGTTACGGCAAAAACTGGATGCACTTCGTGTACGAACTGGACAATCTCTTTCGAAGTGTCAGGGTTTTGGACTAAAACTCTTCTGTTACAAAAGGATTTCAATTTTTTAAACATATTTGAACTCAAGCCTTTTTCTGCATTCAATATGCACCATTCAAAGACACATCATCACTTTTCCAACCTTTTCTGACTTCATTTGCTATTTTTCATGCATTTCATGATTTATTTTGAGCTAAAATGACCCTGAGATTGAAAAGCACTGCAAATGAACTCTGAAATGGTTGAAAATTGGCATGGTATCATAATTTCACCCACGTAGCATGTGCTAAAAAGTTGAGAGGCTTACCGGAAAAACTGGATGCACTTCGTGTACGAACTGGACAATCTCTTTCAAAGTGTCAGGGTTTTGGACTAAAACTCTTCTGTTACAAAAGGATTTCAATTTTTTAAACATATTTGAACTCAAGACTTTTTCTGCATTCAATATGCACCATTCAAAGCCACATCATCACTTTTCAAACCTTTTCTGATTTCATTTGCTATTTTTCATGCATTTCATGATTTATTTTGAGCTAAAATGACCCTGAGATTGAAAAGCACTGCAAATGAACTCTGAAATGGTTGAAAATTGGCATGGTATCATAATTTCACCCACGTAGCATGTGCTAAAAAGTTGAGAGGGTTACGGCAAAAACTGGATGCACTTCGTGTACGAACTGGACAATCTCTTTCAAAGTGTCAGGGTTTTGGACTAAAACTCTTCTGTTACAAAAGGATTTCAATTTTTTAAACATATTTGAACTCAAGACTTTTTCTGCATTCAATATGCACCATTCAAAGCCACATCATCGCTTTTCAAACCTTTTCTGATTTCATTTGCTATTTTTCATGCATTTCATGATTTATTTTGAGCTAAAATGACCCTGAGATTGAAAAGCACTGCAAATGAACTCTGAAATGGTTGAAAATTGGCATGGTATCATAATTTCACCCACGTAGCATGTGCTAAAAAGTTGAGAGGGTTACGGCAAAAACTGGATGCACTTCGTGTACGAACTGGACAATCTCTTTCAAAGTGTCAGGGTTTTGGACTAAAACTCTTCTGTTACAAAAGGATTTCAATTTTTTAAACATATTTGAACTCAAGACTTTTTCTGCATTCAATATGCACCATTCAAAGCCACATCATCACTTTTCAAACCTTTTCTGATTTCATTTGCTATTTTTCATGCATTTCATGATTTATTTTGAGCTAAAATGACCCTGAGATTGAAAAGCACTGCAAATGAACTCTGAAATGGTTGAAAATTGGCATGGTATCATAATTTCACCCACGTAGCATGTGCTAAAAAGTTGAGAGGGTTACGGCAAAAACTGGATGCACTTCGTGTACGAACTGGACAATCTCTTTCAAAGTGTCAAGGTTTTGGACTAAAACTCTTCTGTTACAAAAGGATTTCAATTTTTTAAACATATTTGAACTCAAGACTTTTTCTGCATTCAATATGCACCATTCAAAGCCACATCATCACTTTTCAAACCTTTTCTGATTTCATTTGCTATTTTTCATGCATTTCATGATTTATTTTGAGCTAAAATGACCCTGAGATTGAAAAGCACTGCAAATGAACTCTGAAATGGTTGAAAATTGGCATGGTATCATAATTTCACCCACGTAGCATGTGCTAAAAAGTTGAGAGGGTTACGGCAAAAACTGGATGCACTTCGTGTACGAACTGAACAATCTCTTTCGAAGTGTCAGGGTTTTGGACAAAAACTCTTCTGTTACAAAAGGATTTCAATTTTTTAAACATATTTGAACTCAAGACTTTTTCTGCATTCAATATGCACCATTCAAAGCCACATCATCACTTTTCAAACCTTTTCTGACTTCATTTGCTATTTTTCATGCATTTCATGATTTATTTTGAGCTAAAATGACCCTGAGATTGAAAAGCACTCCAAATGAACTCTGAAATGGTTGAAAATTGGCATGGTATCATAATTTCACCCACGTAGCATGTGCTAAAAAGTTGAGAGGGTTACGGCAAAAACTGGATGCATTTCGTGTACGAACTGGACAATCTCTTTCGAAGTGTCAGGGTTTTGGACTAAAACTCTTCTGTTACAAAAGGATTTCAATTTTTTAAACATATTTGAACTCAAGCCTTTTTCTGCATTCAATATGCACCATTCAAAGCCACATCATCACTTTTCAAACCTTTTCTGACTTCATTTGCTATTTTTCATGCATTTCATGATTTATTTTGAGCTAAAATGACCCTGAGATTGAAAAGCACTGCAAATGAACTCTGAAATGGTTGAAAATTGGCATGGTATCATAATTTCACCCACGTAGCATGTGCTAAAAAGTTGAGAGGGTTACCGGAAAAACTGGATGCACTTCGTGTACCAACTGGACAATCTCCTTCGAAGTGTCAGGGTTTTGGAGAAAAACTCTTCTGTTACAAAAGGATTTCAATTTTTTAAACATATTTGAACTCAAGACTTTTTCTGCATTCAATATGCACCATTCAAAGCCACATCATCACTTTTCAAACCTTTTCTGATTTCATTTGCTATTTTTCATGCATTTCATGATTTATTTTGAGCTAAAATGACCCTGAGATTGAAAAGCACTGCAAATGAACTCTGAAATGGTTGAAAATTGGCATGGTATCATAATTTCACCCACGTAGCTTGTGCTAAAAAGTTGAGAGGGTTACGGCAAAAACTGCATGCACTTCGTGTACGAACTGGACAATCTCTTTCGAAGTGTCAGGGTTTTGGACTAAAACTCTTCTGTTACAGAAGGATTTCAATTTTTTAAACATATTTGAACTCAAGACTTTTTCTGCATTCAATATGCACCATTCAAAGCCACATCATCACTTTTCAAACCTTTTCTGATTTCATTTGCTATTTTTCATGCATTTCATGATTTATTTTGAGCTAAAATGACCCTGAGATTGAAAAGCACTGCAAATGAACTCTGAAATGGTTGAAAATTGGCATGGTATCATAATTTCACTCACGTAGCATGTGCTAAAAAGTTGAGAGGGTTACGGCAAAAACTGGATGCACTTCGTGTACGAACTGGACAATCTCTTTCAAAGTGTCAGGGTTTTGGACTAAAACTCTTCTGTTACAAAAGGATTTCAATTTTTTAAACATATTTGAACTCAAGACTTTTTCTGCATTCAATATGCACCATTCAAAGCCACATCATCACTTTTCAAACCTTTTCTGATTTCATTTGCTATTTTCCATGCATTTCATGATTTATTTTGAGCTAAAATGACCCTGAGATTGAAAAGCACTGCAAATGAACTCTGAAATGGTTGAAAATTGGCATGGTATCATAATTTCACCCACGTAGCATGTGCTAAAAAGTTGAGAGGGTTACGGCAAAAACTGGATGCACTTCGTGTACGAACTGGACAATCTCTTTCGAAGTGTCAGGGTTTTGGACTAAAACTCTTCTGTTACAAAAGGATTTCAATTTTTTAAACATATTTGAACTCAAGACTTTTTCTGCATTCAATATGCACCATTCAAAGCCACATCATCACTTTTCAAACCTTTTCTGATTTCATTTGCTATTTTTCATGCATTTCATGATTTATTTTGAGCTAAAATGACCCTGAGATTGAAAAGCACTGCAAATGAACTCTGAAATGGTTGAAAATTGGCATGGTATCATAATTTCACCCACGTAGCATGTGCTAAAAAGTTGAGAGGGTTACGGCAAAAACTGGATGCACTTCGTGTACGAACTGGACAATCTCTTTCGAAGTGTCAGGGTTTTGGACAAAAACTCTTCTGTTACAAAAGGATTTCAATTTTTTAAACATATTTGAACTCAAGACTTTTTCTGCATTCAATATGCACCATTCAAAGCCACATCATCACTTTTCAAACCTTTTCTGACTTCATTTGCTATTTTTCATGCATTTCATGATTTATTTTGAGCTAAAATGACCCTGAGATTGAAAAGCACTCCAAATGAACTCTGAAATGGTTGAAAATTGGCATGGTATCATAATTTCACCCACGTAGCATGTGCTAAAAAGTTGAGAGGGTTACGGCAAAAACTGGATGCATTTCGTGTACGAACTGGACAATCTCTTTCGAAGTGTCAGGGTTTTGGACTAAAACTCTTCTGTTACAAAAGGATTTCAATTTTTTAAACATATTTGAACTCAAGCCTTTTTCTGCATTCAATATGCACCATTCAAAGCCACATCATCACTTTTCAAACCTTTTCTGACTTCATTTGCTATTTTTCATGCATTTCATGATTTATTTTGAGCTAAAATGACCCTGAGATTGAAAAGCACTGCAAATGAACTCTGAAATGGTTGAAAATTGGCATGGTATCATAATTTCACCCACGTAGCATGTGCTAAAAAGTTGAGAGGGTTACCGGAAAAACTGGATGCACTTCGTGTACAAACTGGACAATCTCCTTCGAAGTGTCAGGGTTTTGGAGAAAAACTCTTCTGTTACAAAAGGATTTCAATTTTTTAAACATATTTGAACTCAAGACTTTTTCTGCATTCAATATGCACCATTCAAAGCCACATCATCACTTTTCAAACCTTTTCTGATTTCATTTGCTATTTTTCATGCATTTCATGATTTATTTTGAGCTAAAATGACCCTGAGATTGAAAAGCACTGCAAATGAACTCTGAAATGGTTGAAAATTGGCATGGTATCATAATTTCACCCACGTAGCTTGTGCTAAAAAGTTGAGAGGGTTACGGCAAAAACTGCATGCACTTCGTGTACGAACTGGACAATCTCTTTCGAAGTGTCAGGGTTTTGGACTAAAACTCTTCTGTTACAGAAGGATTTCAATTTTTTAAACATATTTGAACTCAAGACTTTTTCTGCATTCAATATGCACCATTCAAAGCCACATCATCACTTTTCAAACCTTTTCTGACTTCATTTGCTATTTTTCATGCATTTCATGATTTATTTTGAGCTAAAATGACCCTAAGATTGAAAAGCACTGGAAATGAACTCTGAAATGGTTGAAAATTGGCATGGTATCATAATTTCACTCACGTAGCATGTGCTAAAAAGTTGAGAGGGTTACCGGAAAAACTGGATGCACTTCGTGTACAAACTGGACAATCTCCTTCGAAGTGTCAGGGTTTTGGAGAAAAACTCTTCTGTTACAAAAGGATTTCAATTTTTTAAACATATTTGAACTCAAGACTTTTTCTGCATTCAATATGCACCATTCAAAGCCACATCATCACTTTTTAAACCTTTTCTGATTTCATTTGCTATTTTCCATGCATTTCATGATTTATTTTGAGCTAAAATGACCCTGAGATTGAAAAGCACTGCAAATGAACTCTGAAATGGTTGAAAATTGGCATGGTATCATAATTTCACCCACGTAGCATGTGCTAAAAAGTTGAGAGGGTTACGGCAAAAACTGGATGCACTTCGTGTACGAACTGGACAATCTCTTTCAAAGTGTCAGGGTTTTGGACTAAAACTCTTCTGTTACAAAAGGATTTCAATTTTTTAAACATATTTGAACTCAAGACTTTTTCTGCATTCAATATGCACCATTCAAAGCCACATCATCACTTTTCAAACCTTTTCTGATTTCATTTGCTATTTTTCATGCATTTCATGATTTATTTTGAGCTAAAATGACCCTGAGATTGAAAAGCACTGCAAATGAACTCTGAAATGGTTGAAAATTGGCATGGTATCATTATTTCACCCACGTAGCATGTGCTAAAAAGTTGAGAGGGTTACGGCAAAAACTGGATGCACTTCGTGTACGAACTGGACAATCTCTTTCGAAGTGTCAGGGTTTTGGACTAAAACTCTTCTGTTACAGAAGGATTTCAATTTTTTAAACATATTTGAACTCAAGACTTTTTCTGCATTCAATATGCACCATTCAAAGCCACATCATCACTTTTCAAACCTTTTCTGACTTCATTTGCTATTTTTCATGCATTTCATGATTTATTTTGAGCTAAAATGACCCTGAGATTGAAAAGCACTCCAAATGAACTCTGAAATGGTTGAAAATTGGCATGGTATCATAATTTCACCCACGTAGCATGTGCTAAAAAGTTGAGAGGGTTACGGCAAAAACTGGATGCACTTCGTGTACGAACTGGACAATCTCTTTCGAAGTGTCAGGGTTTTGGACTAAAACTCTTCTGTTACAGAAGGATTTCAATTTTTTAAACATATTTGAACTCAAGACTTTTTCTGCATTCAATATGCACCATTCAAAGCCACATCATCACTTTTCAAACCTTTTCTGACTTCATTTGCTATTTTTCATGCATTTCATGATTTATTTTGAGCTAAAATGACCCTGAGATTGAAAAGCACTCCAAATGAACTCTGAAATGGTTGAAAATTGGCATGGTATCATAATTTCACCCACGTAGCATGTGCTAAAAAGTTGAGAGGGTTACGGCAAAAACTGGATGCACTTCGTGTACGAACTGGACAATCTCTTTCGAAGTGTCAGGGTTTTGGACTAAAACTCTTCTGTTACAAAAGGATTTCAATTTTTTAAACATATTTGAACTCAAGACTTTTTCTGCATTCAATATGCACCATTCAAAGCCACATCATCACTTTTCAAACCTTTTCTGACTTCATTTGCTATTTTTCATGCATTTCATGATTTATTTTGAGCTAAAATGACCCTGAGATTGAAAAGCACTCCAAATGAACTCTGAAATGGTTGAAAATTGGCATGGTATCATAATTTCACTCACGTAGCATGTGCTAAAAAGTTGAGAGGGTTACCGGAAAAACTGGATGCACTTCGTGTACGAACTGGACAATCTCCTTCGAAGTGTCAGGGTTTTGGAGAAAAACTCTTCTGTTACAAAAGGATTTCAATTTTTTAAACATATTTGAACTCAAGACTTTTTCTGCATTCAATATGCACCATTCAAAGCCACACCATCACTTTTTAAACCTTTTCTGATTTCATTTGCTATTTTCCATGCATTTCATGATTTATTTTGAGCTAAAATGACCCTGAGATTGAAAAGCACTGCAAATGAACTCTGAAATGGTTGAAAATTGGCATGGTATCATAATTTCACCCACGTAGCATGTGCTAAAAAGTTGAGAGGGTTACGGCAAAAACTGGATGCACTTCGTGTACGAACTGGACAATCTCTTTCGAAGTGTCAGGGTTTTGGACTAAAACTCTTCTGTTACAAAAGGATTTCAATTTTTTAAACATATTTGAACTCAAGACTTTTTCTGCATTCAATATGCACCATTCAAAGCCACATCATCACTTTTCAAACCTTTTCTGATTTCATTTGCTATTTTTCATGCATTTCATGATTTATTTTGAGCTAAAATGACCCTGAGATTGAAAAGCACTGCAAATGAACTCTGAAATGGTTGAAAATTGGCATGGTATCATAATTTCACCCACGTAGCATGTGCTAAAAAGTTGAGAGGGTTACGGCAAAAACTGGATGCACTTCGTGTACGAACTGGACAATCTCTTTCGAAGTGTCAGGGTTTTGGACTAAAACTCTTCTGTTACAAAAGGATTTCAATTTTTTAAACATATTTGAACTCAAGACTTTTTCTGCATTCAATATGCACCATTCAAAGCCACATCATCACTTTTCAAACCTTTTCTGACTTCATTTGCTATTTTTCATGCATTTCATGATTTATTTTGAGCTAAAATGACCCTGAGATTGAAAAGCACTCCAAATGAACTCTGAAATGGTTGAAAATTGGCATGGTATCATAATTTCACCCACGTAGCATGTGCTAAAAAGTTGAGAGGGTTACGGCAAAAACTGGATGCACTTCGTGTACGAACTGGACAATCTCTTTCGAAGTGTCAGGGTTTTGGACTAAAACTCTTCTGTTACAAAAGGATTTCAATTTTTTAAACATATTTGAACTCAAGACTTTTTCTGCATTCAATATGCACCATTCAAAGCCACATCATCACTTTTCAAACCTTTTCTGACTTCATTTGCTATTTTTCATGCATTTCATGATTTATTTTGAGCTAAAATGACCCTGAGATTGAAAAGCACTCCAAATGAACTCTGAAATGGTTGAAAATTGGCATGGTATCATAATTTCACCCACGTAGCATGTGCTAAAAAGTTGAGAGGGTTACGGCAAAAACTGGATGCACTTCGTGTACGAACTGGACAATCTCTTTCGAAGTGTCAGGGTTTTGGACTAAAACTCTTCTGTTACAAAAGGATTTCAATTTTTTAAACATATTTGAACTCAAGACTTTTTCTGCATTCAATATGCACCATTCAAAGCCACATCATTACTTTTCAAACCTTTTCTGACTTCATTTGCTATTTTTCATGCATTTCATGATTTATTTTGAGCTAAAATGACCCTGAGATTGAAAAGCACTCCAAATGAACTCTGAAATGGTTGAAAATTGGCATGGTATCATAATTTCACCCACGTAGCATGTGCTAAAAAGTTGAGAGGGTTACGGCAAAAACTGGATGCACTTCGTGTACGAACTGGACAATCTCTTTCGAAGTGTCAGGGTTTTGGACTAAAACTCTTCTGTTACAAAAGGATTTCAATTTTTTAAACATATTTGAACTCAAGACTTTTTCTGCATTCAATATGCACCATTCAAAGCCACATCATCACTTTTCAAACCTTTTCTGACTTCATTTGCTATTTTTCATGCATTTCATGATTTATTTTGAGCTAAAATGACCCTGAGATTGAAAAGCACTCCAAATGAACTCTGAAATGGTTGAAAATTGGCATGGTATCATAATTTCACTCACGTAGCATGTGCTAAAAAGTTGAGAGGGTTACCGGAAAAACTGGATGCACTTCGTGTACGAACTGGACAATCTCTTTCGAAGTGTCAGGGTTTTGGAGAAAAACTCTTCTGTTACAAAAGGATTTCAATTTTTTAAACATATTTGAACTCAAGACTTTTTCTGCATTCAATATGCACCATTCAAAGCCACACCATCACTTTTTAAACCTTTTCTGATTTCATTTGCTATTTTCCATGCATTTCATGATTTATTTTGAGCTAAAATGACCCTGAGATTGAAAAGCACTGCAAATGAACTCTGAAATGGTTGAAAATTGGCATGGTATCATAATTTCACCCACGTAGCATGTGCTAAAAAGTTGAGAGGGTTACGGCAAAAACTGGATGCACTTCGTGTACGAACTGGACAATCTCTTTCGAAGTGTCAGGGTTTTGGACTAAAACTCTTCTGTTACAAAAGGATTTCAATTTTTTAAACATATTTGAACTCAAGACTTTTTCTGCATTCAATATGCACCATTCAAAGCCACATCATCACTTTTCAAACCTTTTCTGATTTCATTTGCTATTTTTCATGCATTTCATGATTTATTTTGAGCTAAAATGACCCTGAGATTGAAAAGCACTGCAAATGAACTCTGAAATGGTTGAAAATTGGCATGGTATCATAATTTCACCCACGTAGCATGTGCTAAAAAGTTGAGAGGGTTACGGCAAAAACTGGATGCACTTCGTGTACGAACTGGACAATCTCTTTCGAAGTGTCAGGGTTTTGGACTAAAACTCTTCTGTTACAAAAGGATTTCAATTTTTTAAACATATTTGAACTCAAGACTTTTTCTGCATTCAATATGCACCATTCAAAGCCACATCATCACTTTTCAAACCTTTTCTGACTTCATTTGCTATTTTTCATGCATTTCATGATTTATTTGGAGCTAAAATGACAATGAGATTGAAAAGCACTCCAAATGAACTCTGAAATGGTTGAAAATTGGCATGGTATCATAATTTCACCCACGTAGCATGTGCTAAAAAGTTGAGAGGGTTACGGCAAAAACTGGATGCACTTCGTGTACGAACTGGACAATCTCTTTCGAAGTGTCAGGGTTTTGGACTAAAACTCTTCTGTTACAAAAGGATTTCAATTTTTTAAACATATTTGAACTCAAGACTTTTTCTGCATTCAATATGCACCATTCAAAGCCACATCATCACTTTTCAAACCTTTTCTGACTTCATTTGCTATTTTTCATGCATTTCATGATTTATTTTGAGCTAAAATGACCCTGAGATTGAAAAGCACTCCAAATGAACTCTGAAATGGTTGAAAATTGGCATGGTATCATAATTTCACCCACGTAGCATGTGCTAAAAAGTTGAGAGGGTTACGGCAAAAACTGGATGCACTTCGTGTACGAACTGGACAATCTCTTTCGAAGTGTCAGGGTTTTGGACTAAAACTCTTCTGTTACAAAAGGATTTCAATTTTTTAAACATATTTGAACTCAAGACTTTTTCTGCATTCAATATGCACCATTCAAAGCCACATCATCACTTTTCAAACCTTTTCTGACTTCATTTGCTATTTTTCATGCATTTCATGATTTATTTTGAGCTAAAATGACCCTGAGATTGAAAAGCACTCCAAATGAACTCTGAAATGGTTGAAAATTGGCATGGTATCATAATTTCACTCACGTAGCATGTGCTAAAAAGTTGAGAGGGTTACCGGAAAAACTGGATGCACTTCGTGTACGAACTGGACAATCTCTTTCGAAGTGTCAGGGTTTTGGAGAAAAACTCTTCTGTTACAAAAGGATTTCAATTTTTTAAACATATTTGAACTCAAGACTTTTTCTGCATTCAATATGCACCATTCAAAGCCACACCATCACTTTTTAAACCTTTTCTGATTTCATTTGCTATTTTCCATGCATTTCATGATTTATTTTGAGCTAAAATGACCCTGAGATTGAAAAGCACTGCAAATGAACTCTGAAATGGTTGAAAATTGGCATGGTATCATAATTTCACCCACGTAGCATGTGCTAAAAAGTTGAGAGGGTTACGGCAAAAACTGGATGCACTTCGTGTACGAACTGGACAATCTCTTTCGAAGTGTCAGGGTTTTGGACTAAAACTCTTCTGTTACAAAAGGATTTCAATTTTTTAAACATATTTGAACTCAAGACTTTTTCTGCATTCAATATGCACCATTCAAAGCCACATCATCACTTTTCAAACCTTTTCTGATTTCATTTGCTATTTTTCATGCATTTCATGATTTATTTTGAGCTAAAATGACCCTGAGATTGAAAAGCACTGCAAATGAACTCTGAAATGGTTGAAAATTGGCATGGTATCATAATTTCACCCACGTAGCATGTGCTAAAAAGTTGAGAGGGTTACGGCAAAAACTGGATGCACTTCGTGTACGAACTGGACAATCTCTTTCGAAGTGTCAGGGTTTTGGACTAAAACTCTTCTGTTACAAAAGGATTTCAATTTTTTAAACATATTTGAACTCAAGACTTTTTCTGCATTCAATATGCACCATTCAAAGCCACATCATCACTTTTCAAACCTTTTCTGACTTCATTTGCTATTTTTCATGCATTTCATGATTTATTTGGAGCTAAAATGACAATGAGATTGAAAAGCACTCCAAATGAACTCTGAAATGGTTGAAAATTGGCATGGTATCATAATTTCACCCACGTAGCATGTGCTAAAAAGTTGAGAGGGTTACGGCAAAAACTGGATGCACTTCGTGTACGAACTGGACAATCTCTTTCGAAGTGTCAGGGTTTTGGACTAAAACTCTTCTGTTACAAAAGGATTTCAATTTTTTAAACATATTTGAACTCAAGACTTTTTCTGCATTCAATATGCACCATTCAAAGCCACATCATCACTTTTCAAACCTTTTCTGACTTCATTTGCTATTTTTCATGCATTTCATGATTTATTTTGAGCTAAAATGACCCTGAGATTGAAAAGCACTCCAAATGAACTCTGAAATGGTTGAAAATTGGCATGGTATCATAATTTCACCCACGTAGCATGTGCTAAAAAGTTGAGAGGGTTACGGCAAAAACTGGATGCACTTCGTGTACGAACTGGACAATCTCTTTCGAAGTGTCAGGGTTTTGGACTAAAACTCTTCTGTCACAAAAGGATTTCAATTTTTTAAACATATTTGAACTCAAGACTTTTTCTGCATTCAATATGCACCATTCAAAGCCACATCATCACTTTTCAAACCTTTTCTGACTTCATTTGCTATTTTTCATGCATTTCATGATTTATTTTGAGCTAAAATGACCCTGAGATTGAAAAGCACTGCAAATGAACTCTGAAATGGTTGAAAATTGGTATGGTATCATAATTTCATACACGTAGCTTGTGCTAAAAAGTTGAGAGGGTTACGGCAAAAACTGCATGCACTTCGTGTACAAACTGGACAATATCTTTCGAAGTGTCAGGGTTTTGGACAAAAACTCTTCTGTTACAAAAGGATTTCAAATTTTTAAATATATTTGAACTCAAGACTTTTTCTGCATTCAATATGCACCATTCAAAGCCACATCATCACTCTTCAAACCTTTTCTGATTGCTATTTTTCATGCATTTCATGATTTATTTTGAGCTAAAATGACCCTGAGATTGAAAAGTACTGCAAATGAACACTAAAATGGTTGAAAATCGGCATGGTATCATAATTTCACCCACGTAGCATGTGCTAAAAATTTGAGAGGGTTACGGCAAAAACTGGATGCACTTCGTGTACGAACTGGACAATCTCTTTCGAAGTGTCAGGGTTTTGGACTAAAACTCTTCTGTTACAAAAGGATTTCAATTTTTTAAACATATTTGAACTCAAGACTTTTTCTGCATTCAATATGCACCATTCAAAGCCACATCATCACTTTTCAAACCTTTTCTGATTTCATTTGCTATTTTTCATGCATTTCATGATTTATTTTGAGCTAAAATGACCCTGAGATTGAAAAGCACTGCAAATGAACTCTGAAATGGTTGAAAATTGGCATGGTATCATAATTTCACCCACGTAGCATGTGCTAAAAAGTTGAGAGGGTTACGGCAAAAACTGGATGCACTTCGTGTACGAACTGGACAATCTCTTTCGAAGTGTCAGGGTTTTGGACTAAAACTCTTCTGTTACAAAAGGATTTCAATTTTTTAAACATATTTGAACTCAAGACTTTTTCTGCATTCAATATGCACCATTCAAAGCCACATCATCACTTTTCAAACCTTTTCTGACTTCATTTGCTATTTTTCATGCATTTCATGATTTATTTTGAGCTAAAATGACCCTGAGATTGAAAAGCACTCCAAATGAACTCTGAAATGGTTGAAAATTGGCATGGTATCATAATTTCACCCACGTAGCATGTGCTAAAAAGTTGAGAGGGTTACGGCAAAAACTGGATGCACTTCGTGTACGAACTGGACAATCTCTTTCGAAGTGTCAGGGTTTTGGACTAAAACTCTTCTGTTACAAAAGGATTTCAATTTTTTAAACATATTTGAACTCAAGACTTTTTCTGCATTCAATATGCACCATTCAAAGCCACATCATCACTTTTCAAACCTTTTCTGACTTCATTTGCTATTTTTCATGCATTTCATGATTTATTTTGAGCTAAAATGACCCTGAGATTGAAAAGCACTCCAAATGAACTCTGAAATGGTTGAAAATTGGCATGGTATCATAATTTCACCCACGTAGCATGTGCTAAAAAGTTGAGAGGGTTACGGCAAAAACTGGATGCACTTCGTGTACGAACTGGACAATCTCTTTCGAAGTGTCAGGGTTTTGGACTAAAACTCTTCTGTTACAAAAGGATTTCAATTTTTTAAACATATTTGAACTCAAGACTTTTTCTGCATTCAATATGCACCATTCAAAGCCACATCATCACTTTTCAAACCTTTTCTGACTTCATTTGCTATTTTTCATGCATTTCATGATTTATTTTGAGCTAAAATGACCCTGAGATTGAAAAGCACTCCAAATGAACTCTGAAATGGTTGAAAATTGGCATGGTATCATAATTTCACCCACGTAGCATGTGCTAAAAAGTTGAGAGGGTTACGGCAAAAACTGGATGCACTTCGTGTACGAACTGGACAATCTCTTTCGAAGTGTCAGGGTTTTGGACTAAAACTCTTCTGTCACAAAAGGATTTCAATTTTTTAAACATATTTGAACCCAAGACTTTTTCTGCATTCAATATGCACCATTCAAAGCCACATCATCACTTTTCAAACCTTTTCTGACTTCATTTGCTATTTTTCATGCATTTCATGATTTATTTTGAGCTAAAATGACCCTGAGATTGAAAAGCACTGCAAATGAACTCTGAAATGGTTGAAAATTGGCATGGTATCATAATTTCATACACGTAGCTTGTGCTAAAAAGTTGAGAGGGTTACGGCAAAAACTGCATGCACTTCGTGTACAAACTGGACAATATCTTTCGAAGTGTCAGGGTTTTGGACAAAAACTCTTCTGTTACAAAAGGATTTCAAATTTTTAAATATATTTGAACTCAAGACTTTTTCTGCATTCAATATGCACCATTCAAAGCCACATCATCACTCTTCAAACCTTTTCTGATTGCTATTTTTCATGCATTTCATGATTTATTTTGAGCTAAAATGACCCTGAGATTGAAAAGTACTGCAAATGAACACTAAAATGGTTGAAAATCGGCATGGTATCCTAATTTCACCCACGTAGCATGTGCTAAAAATTTGAGAGGGTTACGGCAAAAACTGGATGCACTTCGTGTACGAACTGGACAATCTCTTTCGAAGTGTCAGGGTTTTGGACTAAAACTCTTCTGTTACAAAAGGATTTCAATTTTTTAAACATATTTGAACTCAAGACTTTTTCTGCATTCAATATGCACCATTCAAAGCCACATCATCACTTTTCAAACCTTTTCTGACTTCATTTACTATTTTTCATGCATTTCATGATTTATTTTGAGCTAAAATGACCCTGAGATTGAAAAGCACTGCAAATTAACTCTGAAATGGTTGAAAATTGGCATGGTATCATAATTTCACCCACGTAGCATGTGCTAAAAAGTTGAGAGGGTTACGGCAAAAACTGGATGCACTTCGTGTACGAACTGGACAATCTCTTTCGAAGTGTCAGGGTTTTGGACTAAAAGTCTTCTGTTACAAAAGGATTTCAATTTTTTAAACATATTTGAACTCAAGACTTTTTCTGCATTCAATATGCACCATTCAAAGCCACATCATCACTTTTCAAACCTTTTCTGACTTCATTTGCTATTTTTCATGCATTTCATGTTTATGTTGAGCTAAAATGACCCTGAGATTGAAAAGCACTGCAAATGAACTCTGAAATGGTTGAAAATTGGCATGGTATCATAATTTCACCCACGTAGCATGTGCTAAAAAGTTGAGAGGGTTACGGCAAAAACTGGATGCACTTCGTGTACGAACTGGACAATCTCTTTCAAAGTGTCAGGGTTTTGGACTAAAACTCTTCTGTTACAAAAGGATTTCAATTTTTTAAACATATTTGAACTCAAGCCTTTTTCTGCATTCAATATGCACCATTCAAATCCACATCATCACTTTTCAAACCTTTTCTGACTTCATTTGCGATTTTTATGCATTTCATGATTTATTTTGAGCTAAAATGACCCTAAGATTGAAAAGCACTGCAAATGAACTCTGAAATGGTTGAAAATTGGCATGGTATCATAATTTCACCCACGTAACATGTGCTAAAAAGTTGAGAGGGTTACGGCAAAAACTGGATGCACTTCGTGTACGAACTGGACAATCTCTTTCGAAGTGTCATAGTTTTGGACTAAAACTCTTCTGTTACAAAAGGATTTCAATTTTTTAAACATATTTGAACTCAAGACTTTTGCTGCATTCAATATGCACCATTCAAAGCCACATCATCACTTTTCAAACCTTTTCTGACTTCATTTGCTATTTTTCATGCATTTCATGATTTATTTTGAGCTAAAATGACCCTGAGATTGAAAAGCACTGCAAATGAACTCTGAAATGGTTTAAAAGTGGCATGGTATCATAATTTCACCCACGTAGCTTGTGCTAAAAAGTTGAGAGGGTTACGGCAAAAACTGCATGCACTTCGTGTACGAACTGGACAATCTCTTTCGAAGTGTCAGGGTTTTGGACTAAAACTCTTCTGTTACAGAAGGATTTCAATTTTTTAAACATATTTGAACTCAAGACTTTTTCTGCATTCAATATGCACCATTCAAAGCCACATCATCACTTTTCAAACCTTTTCTGACTTCATTTGCTATTTTTCATGCATTTCATGATTTATTTTGAGCTAAAATGACCCTAAGATTGAAAAGCACTGGAAATGAACTCTGAAATGGTTGAAAATTGGCATGGTATCATAATTTCACTCACGTAGCATGTGCTAAAAAGTTGAGAGGGTTACCGGAAAAACTGGATGCACTTCGTGTACAAACTGGACAATCTCCTTCGAAGTGTCAGGGTTTTGGAGAAAAACTCTTCTGTTACAAAAGGATTTCAATTTTTTAAACATATTTGAACTCAAGACTTTTTCTGCATTCAATATGCACCATTCAAAGCCACATCATCACTCTTCAAACCTTTTCTGATTTCATTTGCTATTTTTCATGCATTTCATGATTTATTTTGAGCTAAAATGACCCTGAGATTGAAAAGCACTGCAAATGAACTCTGAAATGGTTGAAAATTGGCATGGTATCATAATTTCACCCACGTAGCATGTGCTAAAAAGTTGAGAGGGTTACGGCAAAAACTGGATGCACTTCGTGTACGAACTGGACAATCTCTTTCAAAGTGTCAGGGTTTTGGACTAAAACTCTTCTGTTACAAAAGGATTTCAATTTTTTAAACATATTTGAACTCAAGACTTTTTCTGCATTCAATATGCACCATTCAAAGCCACATCATCACTTTTCAAACCTTTTCTGACTTCATTTGCTATTTTTCATGCATTTCATGATTTATTTTGAGCTAAAATGACCCTGAGATTGAAAAGCACTGCAAATGAACTCTGAAATGGTTGAAAATTGGCATGGTATCATAATTTCACCCACGTAGCATGTGCTAAAAAGTTGAGAGGGTTACGGCAAAAACTGGATGCACTTCATGTACGAACTGGACAATCTCTTTCAAAGTGTCAGGGTTTTGGACTAAAACTCTTCTGTTACAAAAGGATTTCAATTTTTTAAACATATTTGAACTCAAGACTTTTTCTGCATTCAATATGCACCATTCAAAGCCACATCATCACTTTTCAAACCTTTTCTGACTTCATTTGCTATTTTTCATGCATTTCATGATTTATTTTGAGCTAAAATGACCGTGAGATTGAAAAGCACTGCAAATGAACTCTGAAATGGTTGAAAATTGGCATGGTATCATAATTTCACCCACGTAGCATGTGCTAAAAAGTTGAGAGGGTTACGGCAAAAACTGGGTGCACATCATGTACGAACTGGACAATCTCTTTCGAAGTGTCAGGGTTTTGGACTAAAACTCTTCTGTTACAAAAGGATTTCAATTTTTTAAACATATTTGAACTCAAGACTTTTTCTGCATTCAATATGCACCATTCAAAGCCACATCATCACTTTTCAAACCTTTTCTGACTTCATTTGCTATTTTTCATGCATTTCATGTTTATGTTGAGCTAAAATGACCCTGAGATTGAAAAGCACTGCAAATGAACTCTGAAATGGTTGAAAATTGGCATGGTATCATAATTTCACCCACGTAGCATGTGCTAAAAAGTTGAGAGGGTTACGGCAAAAACTGGATGCACTTCGTGTACGAACTGGACAATCTCTTTCGAAGTGTCAGGGTTTTGGACTAAAACTCTTCTGTTACAAAAGGATTTCAATTTTTTAAACATATTTGAACTCAAGCCTTTTTCTGCATTCAATATGCACCATTCAAATCCACATCATCACTTTTCAAACCTTTTCTGACTTCATTTGCGATTTTTATGCATTTCATGATTTATTTTGAGCTAAAATGACCCTAAGATTGAAAAGCACTGCAAATGAACTCTGAAATGGTTTAAAAGTGGCATGGTATCATAATTTCACCCACGTAGCTTGTGCTAAAAAGTTGAGAGGGTTACGGCAAAAACTGCATGCACTTCGTGTACGAACTGGACAATCTCTTTCGAAGTGTCAGGGTTTTGGACTAAAACTCTTCTGTTACAAAAGGATTTCAATTTTTTAAAAATATTTGAACTCAAGACTTTTTCTGCATTCAATATGCACCATTCAAAGCCACATCATCACTTTTCAAACCTTTTCTGACTTCATTTGCTATTTTTCATGCATTTCATGATTTATTTTGAGCTAAAATGACCCTAAGATTGAAAAGCACTGGAAATGAACTCTGAAATGGTTGAAAATTGGCATGGTATCATAATTTCACTCACGTAGCATGTGCTAAAAAGTTGAGAGGGTTACCGGAAAAACTGGATGCACTTCGTGTACAAACTGGACAATCTCCTTCGAAGTGTCAGGGTTTTGGAGAAAAACTCTTCTGTTACAAAAGGATTTCAATTTTTTAAACATATTTGAACTCAAGACTTTTTCTGCATTCAATATGCACCATTCAAAGCCACATCATCACTCTTCAAACCTTTTCTGATTTCATTTGCTATTTTTCATGCATTTCATGATTTATTTTGAGCTAAAATGACCCTGAGATTGAAAAGCACTGCAAATGAACTCTGAAATGGTTGAAAATTGGCATGGTATCATAATTTCACCCACGTAGCATGTGCTAAAAAGTTGAGAGGGTTACGGCAAAAACTGGATGCACTTCGTGTACGAACTGGACAATCTCTTTCAAAGTGTCAGGGTTTTGGACTAAAACTCTTCTGTTACAAAAGGATTTCAATTTTTTAAACATATTTGAACTCAAGACTTTTTCTGCATTCAATATGCACCATTCAAAGCCACATCATCACTTTTCAAACCTTTTCTGACTTCATTTGCTATTTTTCATGCATTTCATGATTTATTTTGAGCTAAAATGACCCTGAGATTGAAAAGCACTGCAAATGAACTCTGAAATGGTTGAAAATTGGCATGGTATCATAATTTCACCCACGTAGCATGTGCTAAAAAGTTGAGAGGGTTACGGCAAAAACTGGATGCACTTCATGTACGAACTGGACAATCTCTTTCAAAGTGTCAGGGTTTTGGACTAAAACTCTTCTGTTACAAAAGGATTTCAATTTTTTAAACATATTTGAACTCAAGACTTTTTCTGCATTCAATATGCACCATTCAAAGCCACATCATCACTTTTCAAACCTTTTCTGACTTCATTTGCTATTTTTCATGCATTTCATGATTTATTTTGAGCTAAAATGACCGTGAGATTGAAAAGCACTGCAAATGAACTCTGAAATGGTTGAAAATTGGCATGGTATCATAATTTCACCCACGTAGCATGTGCTAAAAAGTTGAGAGGGTTACGGCAAAAACTGGGTGCACATCATGTACGAACTGGACAATCTCTTTCGAAGTGTCAGGGTTTTGGACTAAAACTCTTCTGTTACAAAAGGATTTCAATTTTTTAAACATATTTGAACTCAAGACTTTTTCTACATTCAATATGCACCATTCAAAGCCACATCATCACTTTTCAAACCTTTTCTGACTTCATTTGCTATTTTTCATGCATTTCATGATTTATTTTGAGCTAAAATGACCCTGAGATTGAAAAGCACTGCAAATGAACTCTGAAATGGTTGAAAAATGGCATGGTATCATCATTTCACCCACGTAGCATGTGCTAAAAAGTTGAGAGGGTTACGGCAAAAACTGGATGCACTTCGTGTACGAACTGGACAATCTCTTTCGAAGTGTCAGGGTTTTGGACTATAACTCTTCTGTTACAAAAGGATTTCAATTTTTTAAACATATTTGAACTCAAGACTTTTTCTGCATTCAATATGCACCATTCAAAGCCACATCATCACTTTTCAAACCTTTTCTGACTTCATTTGCTATTTTTCATGCATTTCATGATTTATTTTGAGCTAAAATGACCCTGAGATTGAAAAGCACTGCAAATGAACTCTGAAATGGTTGAAAATTGGCATGGTATCATAATTTCACCCACGTAGCTTGTGCTAAAAAGTTGAGAGGGTTACCGGAAACACTGGATGCACTTCGTGTACAAACTGGACAATCTCCTTCGAAGTGTCAGGGTTTTGGAGAAAAACTCTTCTGTTACAAAAGGATTTCAATTTTTTAAACATATTTGAACTCAAGACTTTTTCTGCATTCAATATGCACCATTCAAAGCCACATCATCACTTTTCAAACCTTTTCTGATTTCATTTGCTATTTTTCATGCATTTCATGATTTATTTTGAGCTAAAATGACCCTGAGATTGAAAAGCACTGCAAATGAACTCTAAAATGGTTGAAAATCGGCATGGTATCATAATTTCACCCACGTAGCATGTGCTAAAAAGTTGAGAGGGTTACGGCAAAAACTGGATGCACTTCGTGTACGAACTGGACAATCTCTTTCGAAGTGTCAGGGTTTTGGACTAAAACTCTTCTGTTACAAAAGGATTTCAATTTTTTAAACATATTTGAACTCAAGACTTTTTCTGCATTCAATATGCACCACTCAAAGCCACATCATCACTTTTCAAACCTTTTCTGACTTCATTTGCTATTTTTCATGCATTTCATGATTTATTTTGAGCTAAAATGACCCTGAGATTGAAAAGCACTGCAAATGAACTCTGAAATGGTTGAAAATTGGCATGGTATCATAATTTCACCCACGTAGCTTGTGCTAAAAAGTTGAGAGGGTTACGGCAAAAACTGCATGCACTTCGTGTACGAACTGGACAATCTCTTTCGAAGTGTCAGGGTTTTGGACTAAAACTCTTCTGTTACAGAAGGATTTCAATTTTTTAAACATATTTGAACTCAAGACTTTTTCTGCATTCAATATGCACCATTCAAAGCCACATCATCACTTTTCAAACCTTTTCTGACTTCATTTGCTATTTTTCATGCATTTCATGATTTATTTTGAGCTAAAATGACCCTAAGATTGAAAAGCACTGGAAATGAACTCTGAAATGGTTGAAAATTGGCATGGTATCATAATTTCACTCACGTAGCATGTGCTAAAAAGTTGAGAGGGTTACCGGAAAAACTGGATGCACTTCGTGTACAAACTGGACAATCTCCTTCGAAGTGTCAGGGTTTTGGAGAAAAACTCTTCTGTTACAAAAGGATTTCAATTTTTTAAACATATTTGAACTCAAGACTTTTTCTGCATTCAATATGCACCATTCAAAGCCACATCATCACTTTTCAAACCTTTTCTGATTTCATTTGCTATTTTTCATGCATTTCATGATTTATTTTGAGCTAAAATGACCCTGAGATTGAAAAGCACTGCAAATGAACTCTGAAATGGTTGAAAATTGGCATGGTATCATAATTTCACCCACGTAGCATGTGCTAAAAAGTTGAGAGGGTTACGGCAAAAACTGGATGCACTTCATGTACGAACTGGACAATCTCTTTCAAAGTGTCAGGGTTTTGGACTAAAACTCTTCTGTTACAAAAGGATTTCAATTTTTTAAACATATTTGAACTCAAGACTTTTTCTGCATTCAATATGCACCATTCAAAGCCACATCATCACTTTTCAAACCTTTTCTGACTTCATTTGCTATTTTTCATGCATTTCATGATTTATTTTGAGCTAAAATGACCCTGAGATTGAAAAGCACTGCAAATGAACTCTGAAATGGTTGAAAATTGGCATGGTATCATAATTTCACCCACGTAGCATGTGCTAAAAAGTTGAGAGGGTTACGGCAAAAACTGGGTGCACTTCATGTACGAACTGGACAATCTCTTTCGAAGTGTCAGGGTTTTGGACTAAAACTCTTCTGTTACAAAAGGATTTCAATTTTTTAAACATATTTGAACTCAAGACTTTTTCTACATTCAATATGCACCATTCAAAGCCACATCATCACTTTTCAAACCTTTTCTGACTTCATTTGCTATTTTTCATGCATTTCATGATTTATTTTGAGCTAAAATGACCCTGAGATTGAAAAGCACTGCAAATGAACTCTGAAATGGTTGAAAAATGGCATGGTATCATCATTTCACCCACGTAGCATGTGCTAAAAAGTTGAGAGGGTTACGGCAAAAACTGGATGCACTTCGTGTACGAACTGGACAATCTCTTTCGAAGTGTCAGGGTTTTGGACTATAACTCTTCTGTTACAAAAGGATTTCAATTTTTTAAACATATTTGAACTCAAGACTTTTTCTGCATTCAATATGCACCATTCAAAGCCACATCATCACTTTTCAAACCTTTTCTGACTTCATTTGCTATTTTTCATGCATTTCATGATTTATTTTGAGCTAAAATGACCCTGAGATTGAAAAGCACTGCAAATGAACTCTGAAATGGTTGAAAATTGGCATGGTATCATAATTTCACCCACGTAGCTTGTGCTAAAAAGTTGAGAGCGTTACCGGAAACACTGGATGCACTTCGTGTACAAACTGGACAATCTCCTTCGAAGTGTCAGGGTTTTGGAGAAAAACTCTTCTGTTACAAAAGGATTTCAATTTTTTAAACATATTTGAACTCAAGACTTTTTCTGCATTCAATATGCACCATTCAAAGCCACATCATCACTTTTCAAACCTTTTCTGACTTCATTTGCTATTTTTCATGCATTTCATGATTTATTTTGAGCTAAAATGACCCTGAGATTGAAAAGCACTGCAAATGAACTCTGAAATGGTTGAAAATTGGCATGGTATCATAATTTCACCCACGTAGCATGTGCTAAAAAGTTGAGAGGGTTACGGCAAAAACTGGATGCACTTCGTGTACGAACTGGACAATCTCTTTCGAAGTGTCAGGGTTTTGGACTAAAACTCTTCTGTTACAAAAGGATTTCAATTTTTTAAACATATTTGAACTCAAGACTTTTTCTGCATTCAATATGCACCATTCAAAGCCACATCATCACTTTTCAAACCTTTTCTGACTTCATTTGCTATTTTTCATGCATTTCATGTTTATGTTGAGCTAAAATGACCCTGAGATTGAAAAGCACTGCAAATGAACTCTGAAATGGTTGAAAATTGGCATGGTATCATAATTTCACCCACGTAGCATGTGCTAAAAAGTTGAGAGGGTTACGGCAAAAACTGGATGCACTTCGTGTACGAACTGGACAATCTCTTTCAAAGTGTCAGGGTTTTGGACTAAAACTCTTCTGTTACAAAAGGATTTCAATTTTTTAAACATATTTGAACTCAAGCCTTTTTCTGCATTCAATATGCACCATTCAAAGCCACATCATCACTTTTCAAACCTTTTCTGACTTCATTTGCTATTTTTCATGCATTTCATGATTTATTTTGAGCTAAAATGACCCTGAGATTGAAAAGCACTGCAAATGAACTCTGAAATGGTTGAAAATTGGCATGGTATCATAATTTCACCCACGTAACATGTGCTAAAAAGTTGAGAGGGTTACGGCAAAAACTGGATAAACTTCGTGTACGAACTGGACAATCTCTTTCGAAGTGTCAGGGTTTTGGACTAAAACTCTTCTGTTACAAAAGGATTTCAATTTTTTAAACATATTTGAACTCAAGCCTTTTTCTGCATTCAGTATGCACCATTCAAAGCCACATCATCACTTTTCAAACCTTTTCTGACTTCATTTGCTATTTTTCATGCATTTCATGATTTATTTTGAGCTAAAATGACCCTGAGATTGAAAAGCACTGCAAATGAACTCTGAAATGGTTGAAAATTGGCATGGTATCATAATTTCACCCACGTAGCTTGTGCTAAAAAGTTGAGAGGGTTACGGCAAAAACTGCATGCACTTCGTGTACGAACTGGACAATCTCTTTCGAAGTGTCAGGGTTTTGGACTAAAACTCTTCTGTTACAGAAGGATTTCAATTTTTTAAACATATTTGAACTCAAGACTTTTTCTGCATTCAATATGCACCATTCAAAGCCACATCATCACTTTTCAAACCTTTTCTGATTTCATTTGCTATTTTTCATGCATTTCATGATTTATTTTGAGCTAAAATGACCCTGAGATTGAAAAGCACTGCAAATGAACTCTGAAATGGTTGAAAATTGGCATGGTATCATAATTTCACCCACGTAGCATGTGCTAAAAAGTTGAGAGGGTTACGGCAAAAACTGGATGCACTTCGTGTACGAACTGGACAATCTCTTTCAAAGTGTCAGGGTTTTGGACTAAAACTCTTCTGTTACAAAAGGATTTCAATTTTTTAAACATATTTGAACTCAAGACTTTTTCTGCATTCAATATGCACCATTCAAAGCCACATCATCACTTTTCAAACCTTTTCTGACTTCATTTGCTATTTTTCATGCATTTCATGATTTATTTTGAGCTAAAATGACCCTGAGATTGAAAAGCACTGCAAATGAACTCTGAAATGGTTGAAAATTGGCATGGTATCATAATTTCACCCACGTAGCATGTGCTAAAAAGTTGAGAGGGTTACGGCAAAAACTGGATGCACTTCATGTACGAACTGGACAATCTCTTTCAAAGTGTCAGGGTTTTGGACTAAAACTCTTCTGTTACAAAAGGATTTCAATTTTTTAAACATATTTGAACTCAAGACTTTTTCTGCATTCAATATGCACCATTCAAAGCCACATCATCACTTTTCAAACCTTTTCTGACTTCATTTGCTATTTTTCATGCATTTCATGATTTATTTTGAGCTAAAATGACCCTGAGATTGAAAAGCACTGCAAATGAACTCTGAAATGGTTGAAAATTGGCATGGTATCATAATTTCACCCACGTAGCTTGTGCTAAAAAGTTGAGAGGGTTACGGCAAAAACTGCATGCACTTCGTGTACGAACTGGACAATCTCTTTCGAAGTGTCAGGGTTTTGGACTAAAACTCTTCTGTTACAGAAGGATTTCAATTTTTTAAACATATTTGAACTCAAGACTTTTTCTGCATTCAATATTCACCATTCAAAGCCACATCATCACTTTTCAAACCTTTTCTGATTTCATTTGCTATTTTTCATGCATTTCATGATTTATTTTGAGCTAAAATGACCCTGAGATTGAAAAGCACTGCAAATGAACTCTGAAATGGTTGAAAATTGGCATGGTATCATAATTTCACCCACGTAGCATGTGCTAAAAAGTTGAGAGGGTTACGGCAAAAACTGGATGCACTTCGTGTACGAACTGGACAATCTCTTTCAAAGTGTCAGGGTTTTGGACTAAAACTCTTCTGTTACAAAAGGATTTCAATTTTTTAAACATATTTGAACTCAAGACTTTTTCTGCATTCAATATGCACCATTCAAAGCCACATCATCACTTTTCAAACCTTTTCTGACTTCATTTGCTATTTTTCATGCATTTCATGATTTATTTTGAGCTAAAATGACCCTGAGATTGAAAAGCACTGCAAATGAACTCTGAAATGGTTGAAAATTGGCATGGTATCATAATTTCACCCACGTAGCATGTGCTAAAAAGTTGAGAGGGTTACGGCAAAAACTGGATGCACTTCATGTACGAACTGGACAATCTCTTTCAAAGTGTCAGGGTTTTGGACTAAAACTCTTCTGTTACAAAAGGATTTCAATTTTTTAAACATATTTGAACTCAAGACTTTTTCTGCATTCAATATGCACCATTCAAAGCCACATCATCACTTTTCAAACCTTTTCTGACTTCATTTGCTATTTTTCATGCATTTCATGATTTATTTTGAGCTAAAATGACCCTGAGATTGAAAAGCACTGCAAATGAACTCTGAAATGGTTGAAAATTGGCATGGTATCATAATTTCACCCACGTAGCATGTGCTAAAAAGTTGAGAGGGTTACGGCAAAAACTGGGTGCACTTCATGTACGAACTGGACAATCTCTTTCGAAGTGTCAGGGTTTTGGACTAAAACTCTTCTGTTACAAAAGGATTTCAATTTTTTAAACATATTTGAACTCAAGACTTTTTCTACATTCAATATGCACCATTCAAAGCCACATCATCACTTTTCAAACCTTTTCTGACTTCATTTGCTATTTTTCATGCATTTCATGATTTATTTTGAGCTAAAATGACCCTGAGATTGAAAAGCACTGCAAATGAACTCTGAAATGGTTGAAAAATGGCATGGTATCATCATTTCACCCACGTAGCATGTGCTAAAAAGTTGAGAGGGTTACGGCAAAAACTGGATGCACTTCGTGTACGAACTGGACAATCTCTTTCGAAGTGTCAGGGTTTTGGACTATAACTCTTCTGTTACAAAAGGATTTCAATTTTTTAAACATATTTGAACTCAAGACTTTTTCTGCATTCAATATGCACCATTCAAAGCCACATCATCACTTTTCAAACCTTTTCTGACTTCATTTGCTATTTTTCATGCATTTCATGATTTATTTTGAGCTAAAATGACCCTGAGATTGAAAAGCACTGCAAATGAACTCTGAAATGGTTGAAAATTGGCATGGTATCATAATTTCACCCACGTAGCTTGTGCTAAAAAGTTGAGAGGGTTACCGGAAACACTGGATGCACTTCGTGTACAAACTGGACAATCTCCTTCGAAGTGTCAGGGTTTTGGAGAAAAACTCTTCTGTTACAAAAGGATTTCAATTTTTTAAACATATTTGAACTCAAGACTTTTTCTGCATTCAATATGCACCATTCAAAGCCACATCATCACTTTTCAAACCTTTTCTGACTTCATTTGCTATTTTTCATGCATTTCATGATTTATTTTGAGCTAAAATGACCCTGAGATTGAAAAGCACTGCAAATGAACTCTGAAATGGTTGAAAATTGGCATGGTATCATAATTTCACCCACGTAGCATGTGCTTAAAAGTTGAGAGGGTTACGGCAAAAACTGGATGCACTTCGTGTACGAACTGGACAATCTCTTTCGAAGTGTCAGGGTTTTGGACTAAAAGTCTTCTGTTACAAAAGGATTTCAATTTTTTAAACATATTTGAACTCAAGACTTTTTCTGCATTCAATATGCACCATTCAAAGCCACATCATCACTTTTCAAACCTTTTCTGACTTCATTTGCTATTTTTCATGCATTTCATGTTTATGTTGAGCTAAAATGACCCTGAGATTGAAAAGCACTGCAAATGAACTCTGAAATGGTTGAAAATTGGCATGGTATCATAATTTCACCCACGTAGCATGTGCTAAAAAGTTGAGAGGGTTACGGCAAAAACTGGATGCACTTCGTGTACGAACTGGACAATCTCTTTCAAAGTGTCAGGGTTTTGGACTAAAACTCTTCTGTTACAAAAGGATTTCAATTTTTTAAACATATTTGAACTCAAGCCTTTTTCTGCATTCAATATGCACCATTCAAAGCCACATCATCACTTTTCAAACCTTTTCTGACTTCATTTGCTATTTTTCATGCATTTCATGATTTATTTTGAGCTAAAATGACCCTGAGATTGAAAAGCACTGCAAATGAACTCTGAAATGGTTGAAAATTGGCATGGTATCATAATTTCACCCACGTAACATGTGCTAAAAAGTTGAGAGGGTTATGGCAAAAACTGGATAAACTTCGTGTACGAACTGGACAATCTCTTTCGAAGTGTCAGGGTTTTGGACTAAAACTCTTCTGTTACAAAAGGATTTCAATTTTTTAAACATATTTGAACTCAAGCCTTTTTCTGCATTCAATATGCACCATTCAAAGCCACATCATCACTTTTCAAACCTTTTCTGACTTCATTTGCTATTTTTCATGCATTTCATGATTTATTTTGAGCTAAAATGACCCTGAGATTGAAAAGCACTGCAAATGAACTCTGAAATGGTTGAAAATTGGCATGGTATCATAATTTCACCCACGTAGCTTGTGCTAAAAAGTTGAGAGGGTTACGGCAAAAACTGCATGCACTTCGTGTACGAACTGGACAATCTCTTTC
Source organism: Elymus sibiricus (assembly GCA_039707655.1). Classification (NCBI taxonomy): domain Eukaryota; kingdom Viridiplantae; phylum Streptophyta; class Magnoliopsida; order Poales; family Poaceae; genus Elymus; species Elymus sibiricus. Next base: position 512,215,226 of record CM077669.1, read on the forward strand.
GAAGTGTCAGGGTTTTGGACTAAAACTCTTCTGTTACAGAAGGATTTCAATTTTTTAAACATATTTGAACTCAAGACTTTTTCTGCATTCAATATGCACCATTCAAAGCCACATCATCACTTTTCAAACCTTTTCTGACTTCATTTGCTATTTTTCATGCATTTCATGATTTATTTTGAGCTAAAATGACCCTAAGATTGAAAAGCACTGGAAATGAACTCTGAAATGGTTGAAAATTGGCATGGTATCATAATTTCACTCACGTAGCATGTGCTAAAAAGTTGAGAGGGTTACCGGAAAAACTGGATGCACTTCGTGTACAAACTGGACAATCTCCTTCGAAGTGTCAGGGTTTTGGAGAAAAACTCTTCTGTTACAAAAGGATTTCAATTTTTTAAACATATTTGAACTCAAGACTTTTTCTGCATTCAATATGCACCATTCAAAGCCACATCATCACTTTTCAAACCTTTTCTGATTTCATTTGCTATTTTTCATGCATTTCATGATTTATTTTGAGCTAAAATGACCCTGAGATTGAAAAGCACTGCAAATGAACTCTGAAATGGTTGAAAATTGGCATGGTATCATAATTTCACCCACGTAGCATGTGCTAAAAAGTTGAGAGGGTTACGGCAAAAACTGGATGCACTTCGTGTACGAACTGGACAATCTCTTTCAAAGTGTCAGGGTTTTGGACTAAAACTCTTCTGTTACAAAAGGATTTCAATTTTTTAAACATATTTGAACTCAAGACTTTTTCTGCATTCAATATGCACCATTCAAAGCCACATCATCACTTTTCAAACCTTTTCTGACTTCATTTGCTATTTTTCATGCATTTCATGATTTATTTTGAGCTAAAATGACCCTGAGATTGAAAAGCACTCCAAATGAACTGTGAAATGGTTGAAAATTGGCATGGTATCATAATTTCACCCACGTAGCATGTGCTAAAAAGTTGAGAGGGTTACGGCAAAAACTGGATGCACTTCGTGTACGAACTGGACAATCTCTTTCGAAGTGTCAGGATTTTGGACTAAAACTCTTCTGTTACAAAAGGATTTCAATTTTTTAAACATATTTGAACTCAAGACTTTTTCTGCATTCAATATGCACCATTCAAAGCCACATCATCACTTTTCAAACCTTTTCTGACTTCATTTGCTATTTTTCATGCATTTCATGATTTATTTTGAGCTAAAATGACCCTGAGATTGAAAAGCACTGCAAATGAACTCTGAAATGGTTGAAAATTGGCATGGTATCATAATTTCACCCACGTAGTATGTGCTAAAAAGTTGAGAGGGTTACGGCAAAAACTGGATGCACTTCGTGTACGAACTGGACAATCTCTTTCGAAGTGTCAGGGTTTTGGACTATAACTCTTCTGTTACAAAAGGATTTCAATTTTTTAAACATATTTGAACTCAAGACTTTTTCTGCATTCAATATGCACCATTCAAAGCCACATCATCACTTTTCAAACCTTTTCTGACTTCATTTGCTATTTTTCATGCATTTCATGATTTATTTTGAGCTAAAATGACCCTGAGATTGAAAAGCACTGCAAATGAACTCTGAAATGGTTGAAAATTGGCATGGTATCATAATTTCACCCACGTAGCTTGTGCTAAAAAGTTGAGAGGGTTACCGGAAACACTGGATGCACTTCGTGTACAAACTGGACAATCTCCTTCGAAGTGTCAGGGTTTTGGAGAAAAACTCTTCTGTTACAAAAGGATTTCAATTTTTTAAACATATTTGAACTCAAGACTTTTTCTGCATTCAATATGCACCATTCAAAGCCACATCATCACTTTTCAAACCTTTTCTGACTTCATTTGCTATTTTTCATGCATTTCATGATTTATTTTGAGCTAAAATGACCCTGAGATTGAAAAGCACTGCAAATGAACTCTGAAATGGTTGAAAATTGGCATGGTATCATAATTTCACCCACGTAGCATGTGCTTAAAAGTTGAGAGGGTTACGGCAAAAACTGGATGCACTTCGTGTACGAACTGGACAATCTCTTTCGAAGTGTCAGGGTTTTGGACTAAAAGTCTTCTGTTACAAAAGGATTTCAATTTTTTAAACATATTTGAACTCAAGACTTTTTCTGCATTCAATATGCACCATTCAAAGCCACATCATCACTTTTCAAACCTTTTCTGACTTCATTTGCTATTTTTCATGCATTTCATGTTTATGTTGAGCTAAAATGACCCTGAGATTGAAAAGCACTGCAAATGAACTCTGAAATGGTTGAAAATTGGCATGGTATCATAATTTCACCCACGTAGCATGTGCTAAAAAGTTGAGAGGGTTACGGCAAAAACTGGATGCACTTCGTGTACGAACTGGACAATCTCTTTCAAAGTGTCAGGGTTTTGGACTAAAACTCTTCTGTTACAAAAGGATTTCAATTTTTTAAACATATTTGAACTCAAGCCTTTTTCTGCATTCAATATGCACCATTCAAAGCCACATCATCACTTTTCAAACCTTTTCTGACTTCATTTGCTATTTTTCATGCATTTCATGATTTATTTTGAGCTAAAATGACCCTGAGATTGAAAAGCACTGCAAATGAACTCTGAAATGGTTGAAAATTGGCATGGTATCATAATTTCACCCACGTAACATGTGCTAAAAAGTTGAGAGGGTTATGGCAAAAACTGGATAAACTTCGTGTACGAACTGGACAATCTCTTTCAAAGTGTCAGGGTTTTGGACTAAAACTCTTCTGTTACAAAAGGATTTCAATTTTTTAAACATATTTGAACTCAAGCCTTTTTCTGCATTCAATATGCACCATTCAAAGCCACATCATCACTTTTCAAACCTTTTCTGACTTCATTTGCTATTTTTCATGCATTTCATGATTTATTTTGAGCTAAAATGACCCTGAGATTGAAAAGCACTGCAAATGAACTCTGAAATGGTTGAAAATTGGCATGGTATCATAATTTCACCCACGTAGCTTGTGCTAAAAAGTTGAGAGGGTTACGGCAAAAACTGCATGCACTTCGTGTACGAACTGGACAATCTCTTTCGAAGTGTCAGGGTTTTGGACTAAAACTCTTCTGTTACAGAAGGATTTCAATTTTTTAAACATATTTGAACTCAAGACTTTTTCTGCATTCAATATGCACCATTCAAAGCCACATCATCACTTTTCAAACCTTTTCTGACTTCATTTGCTATTTTTCATGCATTTCATGATTTATTTTGAGCTAAAATGACCCTAAGATTGAAAAGCACTGGAAATGAACTCTGAAATGGTTGAAAATTGGCATGGTATCATAATTTCACTCACGTAGCATGTGCTAAAAAGTTGAGAGGGTTACCGGAAAAACTGGATGCACTTCGTGTACAAACTGGACAATCTCCTTCGAAGTGTCAGGGTTTTGGAGAAAAACTCTTCTGTTACAAAAGGATTTCAATTTTTTAAACATATTTGAACTCAAGACTTTTTCTGCATTCAATATGCACCATTCAAAGCCACATCATCACTTTTCAAACCTTTTCTGATTTCATTTGCTATTTTTCATGCATTTCATGATTTATTTTGAGCTAAAATGACCCTGAGATTGAAAAGCACTGCAAATGAACTCTGAAATGGTTGAAAATTGGCATGGTATCATAATTTCACCCACGTAGCATGTGCTAAAAAGTTGAGAGGGTTACGGCAAAAACTGGATGCACTTCGTGTACGAACTGGACAATCTCTTTCAAAGTGTCAGGGTTTTGGACTAAAACTCTTCTGTTACAAAAGGATTTCAATTTTTTAAACATATTTGAACTCAAGACTTTTTCTGCATTCAATATGCACCATTCAAAGCCACATCATCACTTTTCAAACCTTTTCTGACTTCATTTGCTATTTTTCATGCATTTCATGATTTATTTTGAGCTAAAATGACCCTGAGATTGAAAAGCACTCCAAATGAACTGTGAAATGGTTGAAAATTGGCATGGTATCATAATTTCACCCACGTAGCATGTGCTAAAAAGTTGAGAGGGTTACGGCAAAAACTGGATGCACTTCGTGTACGAACTGGACAATCTCTTTCGAAGTGTCAGGATTTTGGACTAAAACTCTTCTGTTACAAAAGGATTTCAATTTTTTAAACATATTTGAACTCAAGACTTTTTCTGCATTCAATATGCACCATTCAAAGCCACATCATCACTTTTCAAACCTTTTCTGACTTCATTTGCTATTTTTCATGCATTTCATGATTTATTTTGAGCTAAAATGACCCTGAGATTGAAAAGCACTGCAAATGAACTCTGAAATGGTTGAAAATTGGCATGGTATCATAATTTCACCCACGTAGTATGTGCTAAAAAGTTGAGAGGGTTACGGCAAAAACTGGATGCACTTCGTGTACGAACTGGACAATCTCTTTCGAAGTGTCAGGGTTTTGGACTATAACTCTTCTGTTACAAAAGGATTTCAATTTTTTAAACATATTTGAACTCAAGACTTTTTCTGCATTCAATATGCACCATTCAAAGCCACATCATCACTTTTCAAACCTTTTCTGACTTCATTTGCTATTTTTCATGCATTTCATGATTTATTTTGAGCTAAAATGACCCTGAGATTGAAAAGCACTGCAAATGAACTCTGAAATGGTTGAAAATTGGCATGGTATCATAATTTCACCCACGTAGCTTGTGCTAAAAAGTTGAGAGGGTTACCGGAAACACTGGATGCACTTCGTGTACAAACTGGACAATCTCCTTCGAAGTGTCAGGGTTTTGGAGAAAAACTCTTCTGTTACAAAAGGATTTCAATTTTTTAAACATATTTGAACTCAAGACTTTTTCTGCATTCAATATGCACCATTCAAAGCCACATCATCACTTTTCAAACCTTTTCTGACTTCATTTGCTATTTTTCATGCATTTCATGATTTATTTTGAGCTAAAATGACCCTGAGATTGAAAAGCACTGCAAATGAACTCTGAAATGGTTGAAAATTGGCATGGTATCATAATTTCACCCACGTAGCATGTGCTTAAAAGTTGAGAGGGTTACGGCAAAAACTGGATGCACTTCGTGTACGAACTGGACAATCTCTTTCGAAGTGTCAGGGTTTTGGACTAAAAGTCTTCTGTTACAAAAGGATTTCAATTTTTTAAACATATTTGAACTCAAGACTTTTTCTGCATTCAATATGCACCATTCAAAGCCACATCATCACTTTTCAAACCTTTTCTGACTTCATTTGCTATTTTTCATGCATTTCATGTTTATGTTGAGCTAAAATGACCCTGAGATTGAAAAGCACTGCAAATGAACTCTGAAATGGTTGAAAATTGGCATGGTATCATAATTTCACCCACGTAGCATGTGCTAAAAAGTTGAGAGGGTTACGGCAAAAACTGGATGCACTTCGTGTACGAACTGGACAATCTCTTTCAAAGTGTCAGGGTTTTGGACTAAAACTCTTCTGTTACAAAAGGATTTCAATTTTTTAAACATATTTGAACTCAAGCCTTTTTCTGCATTCAATATGCACCATTCAAAGCCACATCATCACTTTTCAAACCTTTTCTGACTTCATTTGCTATTTTTCATGCATTTCATGATTTATTTTGAGCTAAAATGACCCTGAGATTGAAAAGCACTGCAAATGAACTCTGAAATGGTTGAAAATTGGCATGGTATCATAATTTCACCCACGTAACATGTGCTAAAAAGTTGAGAGGGTTATGGCAAAAACTGGATAAACTTCGTGTACGAACTGGACAATCTCTTTCGAAGTGTCAGGGTTTTGGACTAAAACTCTTCTGTTACAAAAGGATTTCAATTTTTTAAACATATTTGAACTCAAGCCTTTTTCTGCATTCAATATGCACCATTCAAAGCCACATCATCACTTTTCAAACCTTTTCTGACTTCATTTGCTATTTTTCATGCATTTCATGATTTATTTTGAGCTAAAATGACCCTGAGATTGAAAAGCACTGCAAATGAACTCTGAAATGGTTGAAAATTGGCATGGTATCATAATTTCACCCACGTAGCTTGTGCTAAAAAGTTGAGAGGGTTACGGCAAAAACTGCATGCACTTCGTGTACGAACTGGACAATCTCTTTCGAAGTGTCAGGGTTTTGGACTAAAACTCTTCTGTTACAGAAGGATTTCAATTTTTAAAAAATATTTGAACTCAAGACTTTTTCTGCATTCAATATGCACCATTCAAAGCCACATCATCACTTTTCAAACCTTTTCTGACTTCATTTGCTATTTTTCATGCATTTCATGATTTATTTTGAGCTAAAATGACCCTAAGATTGAAAAGCACTGGAAATGAACTCTGAAATGGTTGAAAATTGGCATGGTATCATAATTTCACTCACGTAGCATGTGCTAAAAAGTTGAGAGGGTTACCGGAAAAACTGGATGCACTTCGTGTACAAACTGGACAATCTCCTTCGAAGTGTCAGGGTTTTGGAGAAAAACTCTTCTGTTACAAAAGGATTTCAATTTTTTAAACATATTTGAACTCAAGACTTTTTCTGCATTCAATATGCACCATTCAAAGCCACATCATCACTTTTCAAACCTTTTCTGATTTCATTTGCTATTTTTCATGCATTTCATGATTTATTTTGAGCTAAAATGACCCTGAGATTGAAAAGCACTGCAAATGAACTCTGAAATGGTTGAAAATTGGCATGGTATCATAATTTCACCCACGTAGCATGTGCTAAAAAGTTGAGAGGGTTACGGCAAAAACTGGATGCACTTCGTGTACGAACTGGACAATCTCTTTCAAAGTGTCAGGGTTTTGGACTAAAACTCTTCTGTTACAAAAGGATTTCAATTTTTTAAACATATTTGAACTCAAGACTTTTTCTGCATTCAATATGCACCATTCAAAGCCACATCATCACTTTTCAAACCTTTTCTGACTTCATTTGCTATTTTTCATGCATTTCATGATTTATTTTGAGCTAAAATGACCCTGAGATTGAAAAGCACTCCAAATGAACTGTGAAATGGTTGAAAATTGGCATGGTATCATAATTTCACCCACGTAGCATGTGCTAAAAAGTTGAGAGGGTTACGGCAAAAACTGGATGCACTTCGTGTACGAACTGGACAATCTCTTTCGAAGTGTCAGGATTTTGGACTAAAACTCTTCTGTTACAAAAGGATTTCAATTTTTTAAACATATTTGAACTCAAGACTTTTTCTGCATTCAATATGCACCATTCAAAGCCACATCATCACTTTTCAAACCTTTTCTGACTTCATTTGCTATTTTTCATGCATTTCATGATTTATTTTGAGCTAAAATGACCCTGAGATTGAAAAGCACTGCAAATGAACTCTGAAATGGTTGAAAATTGGCATGGTATCATAATTTCACCCACGTAGTATGTGCTAAAAAGTTGAGAGGGTTACGGCAAAAACTGGATGCACTTCGTGTACGAACTGGACAATCTCTTTCAAAGTGTCAGGGTTTTGGACTAAAACTCTTCTGTTACAAAAGGATTTCAATTTTTTAAACATATTTGAACTCAAGCCTTTTTCTGCATTCAATATGCACCATTCAAAGCCACATCATCACTTTTCAAACCTTTTCTGACTTCATTTGCTATTTTTCATGCATTTCATGTTTATGTTGAGCTAAAATGACCCTGAGATTGAAAAGCACTGCAAATGAACTCTGAAATGGTTGAAAATTCGCATGGTATCATAATTTCACCCACGTAGCATGTGCTAAAAAGTTGAGAGGGTTACGGCAAAAACTGGATGCACTTCGTGTACGAACTGGACAATCTCTTTCAAAGTGTCAGGGTTTTGGACTAAAACTCTTCTGTTACAAAAGGATTTCAATTTTTTAAACATATTTGAACTCAAGCCTTTTTCTGCATTCAATATGCACCATTCAAAGCCACATCATCACTTTTCAAACCTTTTCTGACTTCATTTGCTATTTTTCATGCATTTCATGATTTATTTTGAGCTAAAATGACCCTGAGATTGAAAAGCACTGCAAATGAACTCTGAAATGGTTGAAAATTGGCATGGTATCATAATTTCACCCACGTAACATGTGCTAAAAAGTTGAGAGGTTTACGGCAAAAACTGGATAAACTTCGTGTACGAACTGGACAATCTCTTTCGAAGTGTGAGGGTTTTGGACTAAAACTCTTCTGTTACAAAAGGATTTCAATTTTTTAAACATATTTGAACTCAAGCCTTTTTCTGCATTCAATATGCACCATTCAAAGCCACATCATCACTTTTCAAACATTTTCTGACTTCATTTGCTATTTTTCATGCATTTCATGATTTATTTTGAGATAAAATGACCCTGAGATTGAAAAGCACTGCAAATGAACTCTAAAATGGTTGAAAATCGGCATGGTATCATAATTTCACCCACGTAGCATGTGCTAAAAAGTTGAGAGGGTTACGGCAAAAACTGGATGCACTTCGTGTACGAACTGGACAATCTCTTTCGAAGTGTCAGGGTTTTGGACTAAAACTCTTCTGTTACAAAAGGATTTCAATTTTTTAAACATATTTGAACTCAAGACTTTTTCTGCATTCAATATGCACCATTCAAAGCCACATCATCACTTTTCAAACCTTTTCTGACTTCATTTGCTATTTTTCATGCATTTCATGATTTATTTTGAGCTAAAATGACCCTGAGATTGAAAAGCACTGCAAATGAACTCTGAAATGATTGAAAATTGGCATGGTATCATAATTTCACCCACGTAGCTTGTGCTAAAAAGTTGGTTGGGTTACGGCAAAAACTGCATGCACTTCGTGTACGAACTGGACAATCTCTTTCGAAGTGTCAGGGTTTTGGACTAAAACTCTTCTGTTACAGAAGGATTTCAATTTTTTAAACATATTTGAACTCAAGACTTTTTCTGCATTCAATATGCACCATTCAAAGCCACATCATCACTTTTCAAACCTTTTCTGACTTCATTTGCTATTTTTCATGCATTTCATGATTTATTTTGAGCTAAAATGACCCTAAGATTGAAAAGCACTGGAAATGAACTCTGAAATGGTTGAAAATTGGCATGGTATCATAATTTCACTCACGTAGCATGTGCTAAAAAGTTGAGAGGGTTACCGGAAAAACTGGACGCACTTCGTGTACAAACTGGACAATCTCCTTCGAAGTGTCAGGGTTTTGGAGAAAAACTCTTCTGTTACAAAAGGATTTCAATTTTTTAAACATATTTGAACTCAAGACTTTTTCTGCATTCAATATGCACCATTCAAAGCCACATCATCACTTTTCAAACCTTTTCTGACTTCATTTGCTATTTTTCATGCATTTCATGATTTATTTTGAGCTAAAATGACCCTAAGATTGAAAAGCACTGCAAATGAACTCTGAAATGGTTGAAAATTGGCATGGTATCATAATTTCACTCACGTAGCATGTGCTAAAAAGTTGAGAGGGTTACCGGAAAAACTGGATGCACTTCGTGTACAAACTGGACAATCTCCTTCGAAGTGTCAGGGTTTTGGAGAAAAACTCTTCTGTTACAAAAGGATTTCAATTTTTTAAACATATTTGAACTCAAGACTTTTTCTGCATTCAATATGCACCATTCAAAGCCACATCATCACTTTTCAAACCTTTTCTGATTTCATTTGCTATTTTTCATGCATTTCATGATTTATTTTGAGCTAAAATGACCCTGAGATTCAAAAGCACTGCAAATGAACTCTGAAATGGTTGAAAATTGGCATGGTATCATAATTTCACCCACGTAGCATGTGCTAAAAAGTTGAGAGGGTTACGGCAAAAACTGGATGCACTTCGTGTACGAACTGGACAATCTCTTTCAAAGTGTCAGGGTTTTGGACTAAAACTCTTCTGTTACAAAAGGATTTCAATTTTTTAAACATATTTTAACTCAATACTTTTTCTGCATTCAATATGCACCATTCAAAGCCACATCATCACTTTTCAAACCTTTTCTGACTTCATTTGCTATTTTTCATGCATTTCATGATTTATTTTGAGCTAAAATGACCCTGAGATTGAAAAGCACTGCAAATGAACTCTGAAATGGTTGAAAATTGGCATGGTATCATAATTTCACCCACGTATCATGTGCTCAAAAGTTGAGAGGGTTACGGCAAAAACTGGATGCACTTCATGTACGAACTGGACAATCTCTTTCAAAGTGTCAGGGTTTTGGACTAAAATTCTTCTGTTACAAAAGGATTTCAATTTTTTAAACATATTTGAACTCAAGACTTTTTCTGCATTCAATATGCACCATTCAAAGCCACATCATCACTTTTCAAACCTTTTCTGACTTCATTTGCTATTTTTCATGCATTTCATGATTTATTTTGAGCTAAAATGACCCTGAGATTGAAAAGCACTGCAAATGAACTCTGAAATGGTTGAAAATTGGCATGGTATCATAATTTCACCCACGTAGCATGTGCTAAAAAGTTGAGAGGGTTACGGCAAAAACTGGGTGCACTTCATGTACGAACTGGACAATCTCTTTCGAAGTGTCAGGGTTTTGGACTAAAACTCTTCTGTTACAAAAGGATTTCAATTTTTTAAACATATTTGAACTCAAGACTTTTTCTACATTCAATATGCACCATTCAAAGCCACATCATCACTTTTCAAACCTTTTCTGACTTCATTTGCTATTTTTCATGCATTTCATGATTTATTTTGAGCTAAAATGACCCTGAGATTGAAAAGCACTGCAAATGAACTCTGAAATGGTTGAAAAATGGCATGGTATCATCATTTCACCCACGTAGCATGTGCTAAAAAGTTGAGAGGGTTACGGCAAAAACTGGATGCACTTCGTGTACGAACTGGACAATCTCTTTCGAAGTGTCAGGGTTTTGGACTATAACTCTTCTGTTACAAAAGGATTTCAATTTTTTAAACATATTTGAACTCAAGACTTTTTCTGCATTCAATATGCACCATTCAAAGCCACATCATCACTTTTCAAACCTTTTCTGACTTCATTTGCTATTTTTCATGCATTTCATGATTTATTTTGAGCTAAAATGACCCTGAGATTGAAAAGCACTGCAAATTAACTCTGAAATGGTTGAAAATTGGCATGGTATCATAATTTCATACACGTAGCATGTGCTAAAAAGTTGAGAGGGTTATGGCAAAAACTGCATGCACTTCGTGTACGAACTGGACAATATCTTTCGAAGTGTCAGGGTTTTGGAGAAAAACTCTTGTGTTACAAAAGGATTTCAAATTTTTAAATATATTTGAACTCAAGACTTTTTCTGCATTCAATATGCACCATTCAAAGCCACATCATCACTCTTCAAACCTTTTCTGATTGCTATTTTTCATGCATTTCATTATTTATTTTGAGCTAAAATGACCCTGAGATTGAAAAGCACTGCAAATGAACTCTGAAATGGTTGAAAATTGGCATGGTATCATAATTTGACCCACGTAGCATGTGCTAAAAAGTTGAGAGGGTTACGGCAAAAACTGGATGCACTTCGTGTACGAACTGGACAATCTCTTTCGAAGTGTCAGGGTTTTGGACTAAAACTCTTCTGTTACAAAAGGATTTCAATTTTTTAAACATATTTGAACTCAAGACTTTTTCTGCATTCAATATGCACCATTCAAAGCCACATCATCACTTTTCAAACCTTTTCTGACTTCATTTGCTATTTTTCATGCATTTCATGATTTATTTTGAGCTAAAATGACCCTGAGATTGAAAAGCACTCCAAATGAACTCTGAAATGGTTGAAAATTGGCATGGTATCATAATTTCACCCACGTAGCATGTGCTAAAAAGTTGAGAGGGTTACGGCAAAAACTGGATGCACTTCGTGTACGAACTGGACAATCTCTTTCGAAGTGTCAGGATTTTGGACTAAAACTCTTCTGTTACAAAAGGATTTCAATTTTTTAAACATATTTGAACTCAAGACTTTTTCTGCATTCAATATGCACCATTCAAAGCCACATCATCACTTTTCAAACCTTTTCTGACTTCATTTGCTATTTTTCATGCATTTCATGATTTATTTTGAGCTAAAATGACCCTGAGATTGAAAAGCACTGCAAATGAACTCTGAAATGGTTGAAAATTGGCATGGTATCATAATTTCATACACGTAGCATGTGCTAAAAAGTTGAGAGGGTTATGGCAAAAACTGCATGCACTTCGTGTACGAACTGGACAATATCTTTCGAAGTGTCAGGGTTTTGGAGAAAAACTCTTGTGTTACAAAAGGATTTCAAATTTTTAAATATATTTGAACTCAAGACTTTTTCTGCATTCAATATGCACCATTCAAAGCCACATCATCACTCTTCAAACCTTTTCTGATTGCTATTTTTCATGCATTTCATTATTTATTTTGAGCTAAAATGACCCTGAGATTGAAAAGCACTGCAAATGAACTCTGAAATGGTTGAAAATTGGCATGGTATCATAATTTGACCCACGTAGCATGTGCTAAAAAGTTGAGAGGGTTACGGCAAAAACTGGATGCACTTCGTGTACGAACTGGACAATCTCTTTCGAAGTGTCAGGGTTTTGGACTAAAACTCTTCTGTTACAAAAGGATTTCAATTTTTTAAACATATTTGAACTCAAGACTTTTTCTGCATTCAATATGCACCATTCAAAGCCACATCATCACTTTTCAAACCTTTTCTGACTTCATTTGCTATTTTTCATGCATTTCATGATTTATTTTGAGCTAAAATGACCCTAAGATTGAAAAGCACTGGAAATGAACTCTGAAATGGTTGAAAATTGGCATGGTATCATAATTTCACTCACGTAGCATGTGCTAAAAAGTTGAGAGGGTTACCGGAAAAACTGGATGCACTTCGTGTACAAACTGGACAATCTCCTTCGAAGTGTCAGGGTTTTGGAGAAAAACTCTTCTGTTACAAAAGGATTTCAATTTTTTAAACATATTTGAACTCAAGACTTTTTCTGCATTCAATATGCACCATTCAAAGCCACATCATCACTTTTCAAACCTTTTCTGATTTCATTTGCTATTTTTCATGCATTTCATGATTTATTTTGAGCTAAAATGACCCTGAGATTGAAAAGCACTGCAAATGAACTCTGAAATGGTTGAAAATTGGCATGGTATCATAATTTCACCCACGTAGCTTGTGCTAAAAAGTTGAGAGGGTTACGGCAAAAACTGCATGCACTTCGTGTACGAACTGGACAATCTCTTTCGAAGTGTCAGGGTTTTGGACTAAAACTCTTGTGTTACAAAAGGATTTCAAATTTTTAAATATATTTGAACTCAAGACTTTTTCTGCATTCAATATGCACCATTCAAAGCCACATCATCACTCTTCAAACCTTTTCTGATTGCTATTTTTCATGCATTTCATTATTTATTTTGAGCTAAAATGACCCTGAGATTGAAAAGCACTGCAAATGAACTCTAAAATGGTTGAAAATCGGCATGGTATCATAATTTCACCCACGTAGCATGTGCTAAAAAGTTGAGAGGGTTACGGCAAAAACTGGATGCACTTCGTGTACGAACTGGACAATCTCTTTCGAAGTGTCAGGGTTTTGGACTAAAACTCTTCTGTTACAAAAGGATTTCAATTTTTTAAACATATTTGAACTCAAGACTTTTTCTGCATTCAATATGCACCATTCAAAGCCACATCATCACTTTTCAAACCTTTTCTGACTTCATTTGCTATTTTTCATGCATTTCATGTTTATGTTGAGCTAAAATGACCCTGAGATTGAAAAGCACTGCAAATGAACTCTGAAATGGTTGAAAATTGGCATGGTATCATAATTTCACCCACGTAGCATGTGCTAAAAAGTTGAGAGGGTTACGGCAAAAACTGGATGCACTTCGTGTACGAACTGGACAATCTCTTTCAAAGTGTCAGGGTTTTGGACTAAAACTCTTCTGTTACAAAAGGATTTCAATTTTTTAAACATATTTGAACTCAAGCCTTTTTCTGCATTCAATATGCACCATTCAAAGCCACATCATCACTTTTCAAACCTTTTCTGACTTCATTTGCTATTTTTCATGCATTTCATGATTTATTTTGAGCTAAAATGACCCTAAGATTGAAAAGCACTGGAAATGAACTCTGAAATGGTTGAAAATTGGCATGGTATCATAATTTCACTCACGTAGCATGTGCTAAAAAGTTGAGAGGGTTACCGGAAAAACTGGATGCACTTCGTGTACAAACTGGACAATCTCCTTCGAAGTGTCAGGGTTTTGGAGAAAAACTCTTCTGTTACAAAAGGATTTCAATTTTTTAAACATATTTGAACTCAAGACTTTTTCTGCATTCAATATGCACCATTCAAAGCCACATCATCACTTTTCAAACCTTTTCTGATTTCATTTGCTATTTTTCATGCATTTCATGATTTATTTTGAGCTAAAATGACCCTGAGATTGAAAAGCACTGCAAATGAACTCTGAAATGGTTGAAAATTGGCATGGTATCATAATTTCACCCACGTAGCTTGTGCTAAAAAGTTGAGAGGGTTACGGCAAAAACTGCATGCACTTCGTGTACGAACTGGACAATCTCTTTCGAAGTGTCAGGGTTTTGGACTAAAACTCTTGTGTTACAAAAGGATTTCAAATTTTTAAATATATTTGAACTCAAGACTTTTTCTGCATTCAATATGCACCATTCAAAGCCACATCATCACTCTTCAAACCTTTTCTGATTGCTATTTTTCATGCATTTCATTATTTATTTTGAGCTAAAATGACCCTGAGATTGAAAAGCACTGCAAATGAACTCTAAAATGGTTGAAAATCGGCATGGTATCATAATTTCACCCACGTAGCATGTGCTAAAAAGTTGAGAGGGTTACGGCAAAAACTGGATGCACTTCGTGTACGAACTGGACAATCTCTTTCGAAGTGTCAGGGTTTTGGACTAAAACTCTTCTGTTACAAAAGGATTTCAATTTTTTAAACATATTTGAACTCAAGACTTTTTCTGCATTCAATATGCACCATTCAAAGCCACATCATCACTTTTCAAACCTTTTCTGACTTCATTTGCTATTTTTCATGCATTTCATGTTTATGTTGAGCTAAAATGACCCTGAGATTGAAAAGCACTGCAAATGAACTCTGAAATGGTTGAAAATTGGCATGGTATCATAATTTCACCCACGTAGCATGTGCTAAAAAGTTGAGAGGGTTACGGCAAAAACTGGATGCACTTCGTGTACGAACTGGACAATCTCTTTCAAAGTGTCAGGGTTTTGGACTAAAACTCTTCTGTTACAAAAGGATTTCAATTTTTTAAACATATTTGAACTCAAGCCTTTTTCTGCATTCAATATGCACCATTCAAAGCCACATCATCACTTTTCAAACCTTTTCTGACTTCATTTGCTATTTTTCATGCATTTCATGATTTATTTTGAGCTAAAATGACCCTGAGATTGAAAAGCACTGCAAATGAACTCTGAAATGGTTGAAAATTGGCATGGTATCATAATTTCACCCACGTAACATGTGCTAAAAGGTTGAGAGGGTTACGGCAAAAACTGGATAAACTTCGTGTACGAACTGGACAATCTCTTTCGAAGTGTCATAGTTTTGGACTAAAACTCTTCTGTTACAAAAGGATTTCAATATTTTAAACATATTTGAACTCAAGACTTTTTCTGCATTCAATATGCACCATTCAAAGCCACATCATCACTTTTCAAACCTTTTCTGACTTCATTTGCTATTTTTCATGCATTTCATGATTTATTTTGAGCTAAAATGACCCTGAGATTGAAAAGCACTGCAAATGAACTCTGAAATGGTTGAAAATTGGCATGGTATCATAATTTCACCCACGTAGCTTGTGCTAAAAAGTTGAGAGGGTTACGGCAAAAACTGCATGCATTTCGTGTACGAACTGGACAATCTCTTTCGAAGTGTCAGGGTTTTGGACTAAAACTCTTCTGTTACAGAAGGATTTCAATTTTTTAAACATATTTGAACTCAAGACTTTTTCTGCATTCAATATGCACCATTCAAAGCCACATCATCACTTTTCAAACCTTTTCTGACTTCATTTGCTATTTTTCATGCATTTCATGATTTATTTTGAGCTAAAATGACCCTAAGATTGAAAAGCACTGGAAATGAACTCTGAAATGGTTGAAAATTGGCATGGTATCATAATTTCACTCACGTAGCATGTGCTAAAAAGTTGAGAGGGTTACCGGAAAAACTGGATGCACTTCGTGTACAAACTGGACAATCTCCTTCGAAGTGTCAGGGTTTTGGAGAAAAACTCTTCTGTTACAAAAGGATTTCAATTTTTTAAACATATTTGAACTCAAGACTTTTTCTGCATTCAATATGAACCATTCAAAGCCACATCATCACTTTTCAAACCTTTTCTGATTTCATTTGCTATTTTTCATGCATTTCATGATTTATTTTGAGCTAAAATGACCCTGAGATTGAAAAGCACTGCAAATGAACTCTGAAATGGTTGAAAATTGGCATGGTATCATAATTTCACCCACGTAGCTTGTGCTAAAAAGTTGAGAGGGTTACGGCAAAAACTGCATGCACTTCGTGTACGAACTGGACAATCTCTTTCGAAGTGTCAGGGTTTTGGACTAAAACTCTTCTGTTACAAAAGGATTTCAATTTTTTAAACATATTTGAACTCAAGCCTTTTTCTGCATTCAATATGCACCATTCAAAGCCACATCATCACTTTTCAAACCTTTTCTGACTTCATTTGCTATTTTTCATGCATTTCATGATTTATTTTGAGCTAAAATGACCCTGAGATTGAAAAGCACTGCAAATGAACTCTGAAATGGTTGAAAATTGGCATGGTATCATAATTTCACCCACGTAACATGTGCTAAAAGGTTGAGAGGGTTACGGCAAAAACTGGATAAACTTCGTGTACGAACTGGACAATCTCTTTCGAAGTGTCATCGTTTTGGACTAAAACTCTTCTGTTACAAAAGGATTTCAATATTTTAAACATATTTGAACTCAAGACTTTTTCTGCATTCAATATGCACCATTCAAAGCCACATCATCACTTTTCAAACCTTTTCTGACTTCATTTGCTATTTTTCATGCATTTCATGATTTATTTTGAGCTAAAATGACCCTGAGATTGAAAAGCACTGCAAATGAACTCTGAAATGGTTGAAAATTGGCATGGTATCATAATTTCACCCACGTAGCTTGTGCTAAAAAGTTGAGAGGGTTACGGCAAAAACTGCATGCATTTCGTGTACGAACTGGACAATCTCTTTCGAAGTGTCAGGGTTTTGGACTAAAACTCTTCTGTTACAGAAGGATTTCAATTTTTTAAACATATTTGAACTCAAGACTTTTTCTGCATTCAATATGCACCATTCAAAGCCACATCATCACTTTTCAAACCTTTTCTGACTTCATTTGCTATTTTTCATGCATTTCATGATTTATTTTGAGCTAAAATGACCCTAAGATTGAAAAGCACTGGAAATGAACTCTGAAATGGTTGAAAATTGGCATCGTATCATAATTTCACTCACGTAGCATGTGCTAAAAAGTTGAGAGGGTTACCGGAAAAACTGGATGCACTTCGTGTACAAACTGGACAATCTCCTTCGAAGTGTCAGGGTTTTGGAGAAAAACTCTTCTGTTACAAAAGGATTTCAATTTTTTAAACATATTTGAACTCAAGACTTTTTCTGCATTCAATATGCACCATTCAAAGCCACATCATCACTTTTCAAACCTTTTCTGATTTCATTTGCTATTTTTCATGCATTTCATGATTTATTTTGAGCTAAAATGACCCTGAGATTGAAAAGCACTGCAAATGAACTCTGAAATGGTTGAAAATTGGCATGGTATCATAATTTCACCCACGTAGCATGTGCTAAAAAGTTGAGAGGGTTACGGCAAAAACTGGATGCACTTCGTGTACGAACTGGACAATCTCTTTCAAAGTGTCAGGGTTTTGGACTAAAACTCTTCTGTTACAAAAGGATTTCAATTTTTTAAACATATTTGAACTCAAGACTTTTTCTGCATTCAATATGCACCATTCAAAGCCACATCATCACTTTTCAAACCTTTTCTGACTTCATTTGCTATTTTTCATGCATTTCATGATTTATTTTGAGCTAAAATGACCCTGAGATTGAAAAGCACTCCAAATGAACTCTGAAATGGTTGAAAATTAGCATGGTATCATAATTTCACCCACGTAGCATGTGCTAAAAAGTTGAGAGGGTTACGGCAAAAACTGGATGCACTTCGTGTACGAACTGGACAATCTCTTTCGAAGTGTCAGGGTTTTGGACTAAAACTCTTCTGTTACAAAAGGATTTCAATTTTTTAAACATATTTGAACTCAAGACTTTTTCTGCATTCAATATGCACCATTCAAAGCCACATCATCACTTTTCAAACCTTTTCTGACTTCATTTGCTATTTTTCATGCATTTCATGATTTATTTTGAGCTAAAATGACCCTAAGATTGAAAAGCACTGGAAATGAACTCTGAAATGGTTGAAAATTGGCATGGTATCATAATTTCACTCACGTAGCATGTGCTAAAAAGTTGAGAGGGTTACCGGAAAAACTGGATGCACTTCGTGTACAAACTGGACAATCTCCTTCGAAGTGTCAGGGTTTTGGAGAAAAACTCTTCTGTTACAAAAGGATTTCAATTTTTTAAACATATTTGAACTCAAGACTTTTTCTGCATTCAATATGCACCATTCAAAGCCACATCATCACTTTTCAAACCTTTTCTGACTTCATTTGCTATTTTTCATGCATTTCATGATTTATTTTGAGCTAAAATGACCCTGAGATTGAAAAGCACTGCAAATGAACTCTGAAATGGTTGAAAATTGGCATGGTATCATAATTTCACCCACGTAGCTTGTGCTAAAAAGTTGAGAGGGTTACGGCAAAAACTGCATGCACTTCGTGTACGAACTGGACAATCTCCTTCGAAGTGTCAGGGTTTTGGACTAAAACTCTTCTGTTACAAAAGGATTTCAATTTTTTAAACATATTTGAACTCAAGCCTTTTTCTGCATTCAATATGCACCATTCAAAGCCACATCATCACTTTTCAAACCTTTTCTGACTTCATTTGCTATTTTTCATGCATTTCATGATTTATTTTGAGCTAAAATGACCCTGAGATTGAAAAGCACTGCAAATGAACTCTGAAATGGTTGAAAATTGGCATGGTATCATAATTTCACCCACGTAACATGTGCTAAAAGGTTGAGAGGGTTACGGCAAAAACTGGATGCACTTCGTGTACGAACTGGACAATCTCTTTCGAAGTGTCATCGTTTTGGACTAAAACTCTTCTGTTACAAAAGGATTTCAATATTTTAAACATATTTGAACTCAAGACTTTTTCTGCATTCAATATGCACCATTCAAAGCCACATCATCACTTTTCAAACCTTTTCTGACTTCATTTGCTATTTTTCATGCATTTCATGATTTATTTTGAGCTAAAATGACCCTGAGATTGAAAAGCACTCCAAATGAACTCTGAAATGGTTGAAAATTAGCATGGTATCATAATTTCACCCACGTAGCATGTGCTAAAAAGTTGAGAGGGTTACGGCAAAAACTGGATGCACTTCGTGTACGAACTGGACAATCTCTTTCGAAGTGTCAGGGTTTTGGACTAAAACTCTTCTGTTACAAAAGGATTTCAATTTTTTAAACATATTTGAACTCAAGACTTTTTCTGCATTCAATATGCACCATTCAAAGCCACATCATCACTTTTCAAACCTTTTCTGACTTCATTTGCTATTTTTCATGCATTTCATGATTTATTTTGAGCTAAAATGACCCTAAGATTGAAAAGCACTGGAAATGAACTCTGAAATGGTTGAAAATTGGCATGGTATCATAATTTCACTCACGTAGCATGTGCTAAAAAGTTGAGAGGGTTACCGGAAAAACTGGATGCACTTCGTGTACAAACTGGACAATCTCCTTCGAAGTGTCAGGGTTTTGGAGAAAAACTCTTCTGTTACAAAAGGATTTCAATTTTTTAAACATATTTGAACTCAAGACTTTTTCTGCATTCAATATGCACCATTCAAAGCCACATCATCACTTTTCAAACCTTTTCTGATTTCATTTGCTATTTTTCATGCATTTCATGATTTATTTTGAGCTAAAATGACCCTGAGATTGAAAAGCACTGCAAATGAACTCTGAAATGGTTGAAAATTGGCATGGTATCATAATTTCACCCACGTAGCTTGTGCTAAAAAGTTGAGAGGGTTACGGCAAAAACTGCATGCACTTCGTGTACGAACTGGACAATCTCTTTCGAAGTGTCAGGGTTTTGGTCTAAAACTCTTCTGTTACAAAAGGATTTCAATTTTTTAAACATATTTGAACTCAAGCCTTTTTCTGCATTCAATATGCACCATTCAAAGCCACATCATCACTTTTCAAACCTTTTCTGACTTCATTTGCTATTTTTCATGCATTTCATGATTTATTTTGAGCTAAAATGACCCTGAGATTGAAAAGCACTGCAAATGAACTCTGAAATGGTTGAAAATTGGCATGGTATCATAATTTCACCCACGTAACATGTGCTAAAAGGTTGAGAGGGTTACGGCAAAAACTGGATAAACTTCGTGTACGAACTGGACAATCTCTTTCGAAGTGTCATCGTTTTGGACTAAAACTCTTCTGTTACAAAAGGATTTCAATATTTTAAACATATTTGAACTCAAGACTTTTTCTGCATTCAATATGCACCATTCAAAGCCACATCATCACATTTTAAACCTTTTCTGACTTCATTTGCTATTTTTCATGCATTTCATGATTTATTTTGAGCTAAAATGACCCTGAGATTGAAAAGCACTGCAAATGAACTCTGAAATGGTTGAAAATTGGCATGGTATCATAATTTCACCCACGTAGCTTGTGCTAAAAAGTTGAGAGGGTTACGGCAAAAACTGCATGCATTTCGTGTACGAACTGGACAATCTCTTTCGAAGTGTCAGGGTTTTGGACTAAAACTCTTCTGTTACAGAAGGATTTCAATTTTTTAAACATATTTGAACTCAAGACTTTTTCTGCATTCAATATGCACCATTCAAAGCCACATCATCACTTTTCAAACCTTTTCTGACTTCATTTGCTATTTTTCATGCATTTCATGATTTATTTTGAGCTAAAATGACCCTAAGATTGAAAAGCACTGGAAATGAACTCTGAAATGGTTGAAAATTGGCATGGTATCATAATTTCACTCACGTAGCATGTGCTAAAAAGTTGAGAGGGTTACCGGAAAAACTGGATGCACTTCGTGTACAAACTGGACAATCTCCTTCGAAGTGTCAGGGTTTTGGAGAAAAACTCTTCTGTTACAAAAGGATTTCAATTTTTTAAACATATTTGAACTCAAGACTTTTTCTGCATTCAATATGCACCATTCAAAGCCACATCATCACTTTTCAAACCTTTTCTGATTTCATTTGCTATTTTTCATGCATTTCATGATTTATTTTGAGCTAAAATGACCCTGAGATTGAAAAGCACTGCAAATGAACTCTGAAATGGTTGAAAATTGGCATGGTATCATAATTTCACCCACGTAGCATGTGCTAAAAAGTTGAGAGGGTTACGGCAAAAACTGGATGCACTTCGTGTACGAACTGGACAATCTCTTTCAAAGTGTCAGGGTTTTGGACTAAAACTCTTCTGTTACAAAAGGATTTCAATTTTTTAAACATATTTGAACTCAAGACTTTTTCTGCATTCAATATGCACCATTCAAAGCCACATCATCACTTTTCAAACCTTTTCTGACTTCATTTGCTATTTTTCATGCATTTCATGATTTATTTTGAGCTAAAATGACCCTGAGATTGAAAAGCACTCCAAATGAACTCTGAAATGGTTGAAAATTAGCATGGTATCATAATTTCACCCACGTAGCATGTGCTAAAAAGTTGAGAGGGTTACGGCAAAAACTGGATGCACTTCGTGTACGAACTGGACAATCTCTTTCGAAGTGTCAGGGTTTTGGACTAAAACTCTTCTGTTACAAAAGGATTTCAATTTTTTAAACATATTTGAACTCAAGACTTTTTCTGCATTCAATATGCACCATTCAAAGCCACATCATCACTTTTCAAACCTTTTCTGACTTCATTTGCTATTTTTCATGCATTTCATGATTTATTTTGAGCTAAAATGACCCTGAGATTGAAAAGCACTACAAATGAACTCTGAAATGGTTGAAAATTGGCATGGTATCATAATTTCATACACGTAGCTTGTGCTAAAAAGTTGAGAGGGTTACGGCAAAAACTGCATGCACTTCGTGTACGAACTGAACAATATCTTTCGAAGTGTCAGGGTTTTGGACAAAAACTCTTGTGTTACAAAAGGATTTCAAATTTTTAAATATATTTGAACTCAAGACTTTTTCTGCATTCAATATGCACCATTCAAAGCCACATCATCACTCTTCAAACCTTTTCTGATTGCTATTTTTCATGCATTTCATTATTTATTTTGAGCTAAAATGACCCTGAGATTGAAAAGCACTGCAAATGAACTCTAAAATGGTTGAAAATCGGCATGGTATCATAATTTCACCCACGTAGCATGTGCTAAAAAGTTGAGAGGGTTACGGCAAAAACTGGATGCACTTCGTGTACGAACTGGACAATCTCTTTCGAAGTGTCAGGGTTTTGGACTAAAACTCTTCTGTTACAAAAGGATTTCAATTTTTTAAACATATTTGAACTCAAGACTTTTTCTGCATTCAATATGCACCATTCAAAGCCACATCATCACTTTTCAAACCTTTTCTGACTTCATTTGCTATTTTTCATGCATTTCATGATTTATTTTGAGCTAAAATGACCCTAAGATTGAAAAGCACTGGAAATGAACTCTGAAATGGTTGAAAATTGGCATGGTATCATAATTTCACTCACGTAGCATGTGCTAAAAAGTTGAGAGGGTTACCGGAAAAACTGGATGCACTTCGTGTACAAACTGGACAATCTCCTTCGAAGTGTCAGGGTTTTGGAGAAAAACTCTTCTGTTACAAAAGGATTTCAATTTTTTAAACATATTTGAACTCAAGACTTTTTCTGCATTCAATATGCACCATTCAAAGCCACATCATCACTTTTCAAACCTTTTCTGACTTCATTTGCTATTTTTCATGCATTTCATGATTTATTTTGAGCTAAAATGACCCTGAGATTGAAAAGCACTGCAAATGAACTCTGAAATGGTTGAAAATTGGCATGGTATCATAATTTCACCCACGTAGCTTGTGCTAAAAAGTTGAGAGGGTTACGGCAAAAACTGCATGCACTTCGTGTACGAACTGGACAATCTCCTTCGAAGTGTCAGGGTTTTGGACTAAAACTCTTCTGTTACAAAAGGATTTCAATTTTTTAAACATATTTGAACTCAAGCCTTTTTCTGCATTCAATATGCACCATTCAAAGCCACATCATCACTTTTCAAACCTTTTCTGACTTCATTTGCTATTTTTCATGCATTTCATGATTTATTTTGAGCTAAAATGACCCTGAGATTGAAAAGCACTGCAAATGAACTCTGAAATGGTTGAAAATTGGCATGGTATCATAATTTCACCCACGTAACATGTGCTAAAAGGTTGAGAGGGTTACGGCAAAAACTGGATGCACTTCGTGTACGAACTGGACAATCTCTTTCGAAGTGTCATCGTTTTGGACTAAAACTCTTCTGTTACAAAAGGATTTCAATATTTTAAACATATTTGAACTCAAGACTTTTTCTGCATTCAATATGCACCATTCAAAGCCACATCATCACTTTTCAAACCTTTTCTGACTTCATTTGCTATTTTTCATGCATTTCATGATTTATTTTGAGCTAAAATGACCCTAAGATTGAAAAGCACTGGAAATGAACTCTGAAATGGTTGAAAATTGGCATGGTATCATAATTTCACTCACGTAGCATGTGCTAAAAAGTTGAGAGGGTTACCGGAAAAACTGGATGCACTTCGTGTACAAACTGGACAATCTCCTTCGAAGTGTCAGGGTTTTGGAGAAAAACTCTTCTGTTACAAAAGGATTTCAATTTTTTAAACATATTTGAACTCAAGACTTTTTCTGCATTCAATATGCACCATTCAAAGCCACATCATCACTTTTCAAACCTTTTCTGACTTCATTTGCTATTTTTCATGCATTTCATGATTTATTTTGAGCTAAAATGACCCTGAGATTGAAAAGCACTGCAAATGAACTCTGAAATGGTTGAAAATTGGCATGGTATCATAATTTCACCCACGTAGCTTGTGCTAAAAAGTTGAGAGGGTTACGGCAAAAACTGCATGCACTTCGTGTACGAACTGGACAATCTCCTTCGAAGTGTCAGGGTTTTGGACTAAAACTCTTCTGTTACAAAAGGATTTCAATTTTTTAAACATATTTGAACTCAAGCCTTTTTCTGCATTCAATATGCACCATTCAAAGCCACATCATCACTTTTCAAACCTTTTCTGACTTCATTTGCTATTTTTCATGCATTTCATGATTTATTTTGAGCTAAAATGACCCTGAGATTGAAAAGCACTGCAAATGAACTCTGAAATGGTTGAAAATTGGCATGGTATCATAATTTCACCCACGTAGCTTGTGCTAAAAAGTTGAGAGGGTTACGGCAAAAACTGCATGCACTTCGTGTACGAACTGGACAATCTCCTTCGAAGTGTCAGGGTTTTGGACTAAAACTCTTCTGTTACAAAAGGATTTCAATTTTTTAAACATATTTGAACTCAAGCCTTTTTCTGCATTCAATATGCACCATTCAAAGCCACATCATCACTTTTCAAACCTTTTCTGACTTCATTTGCTATTTTTCATGCATTTCATGATTTATTTTGAGCTAAAATGACCCTGAGATTGAAAAGCACTGCAAATGAACTCTGAAATGGTTGAAAATTGGCATGGTATCATAATTTCACCCACGTAACATGTGCTAAAAGGTTGAGAGGGTTACGGCAAAAACTGGATGCACTTCGTGTACGAACTGGACAATCTCTTTCGAAGTGTCATCGTTTTGGACTAAAACTCTTCTGTTACAAAAGGATTTCAATATTTTAAACATATTTGAACTCAAGACTTTTTCTGCATTCAATATGCACCATTCAAAGCCACATCATCACATTTCAAACCTTTTCTGACTTCATTTGCTATTTTTCATGCATTTCATGATTTATTTTGAGCTAAAATGACCCTGAGATTGAAAAGCACTGCAAATGAACTCTGAAATGGTTGAAAATTGGCATGGTATCATAATTTCACCCACGTAGCTTGTGCTAAAAAGTTGAGAGGGTTACGGCAAAAACTGCATGCATTTCGTGTACGAACTGGACAATCTCTTTCGAAGTGTCAGGGTTTTGGACTAAAACTCTTCTGTTACAGAAGGATTTCAATTTTTTAAACATATTTGAACTCAAGACTTTTTCTGCATTCAATATGCACCATTCAAAGCCACATCATCACTTTTCAAACCTTTTCTGACTTCATTTGCTATTTTTCATGCATTTCATGATTTATTTTGAGCTAAAATGACCCTAAGATTGAAAAGCACTGGAAATGAACTCTGAAATGGTTGAAAATTGGCATGGTATCATAATTTCACTCACGTAGCATGTGCTAAAAAGTTGAGAGGGTTACCGGAAAAACTGGATGCACTTCGTGTACAAACTGGACAATCTCCTTCGAAGTGTCAGGGTTTTGGAGAAAAACTCTTCTGTTACAAAAGGATTTCAATTTTTTAAACATATTTGAACTCAAGACTTTTTCTGCATTCAATATGCACCATTCAAAGCCACATCATCACTTTTCAAACCTTTTCTGATTTCATTTGCTATTTTTCATGCATTTCATGATTTATTTTGAGCTAAAATGACCCTGAGATTGAAAAGCACTGCAAATGAACTCTGAAATGGTTGAAAATTGGCATGGTATCATAATTTCACCCACGTAGCATGTGCTAAAAAGTTGAGAGGGTTACGGCAAAAACTGGATGCACTTCGTGTACGAACTGGACAATCTCTTTCAAAGTGTCAGGGTTTTGGACTAAAACTCTTCTGTTACAAAAGGATTTCAATTTTTTAAACATATTTGAACTCAAGACTTTTTCTGCATTCAATATGCACCATTCAAAGCCACATCATCACTTTTCAAACCTTTTCTGACTTCATTTGCTATTTTTCATGCATTTCATGATTTATTTTGAGCTAAAATGACCCTGAGATTGAAAAGCACTCCAAATGAACTCTGAAATGGTTGAAAATTAGCATGGTATCATAATTTCACCCACGTAGCATGTGCTAAAAAGTTGAGAGGGTTACGGCAAAAACTGGATGCACTTCGTGTACGAACTGGACAATCTCTTTCGAAGTGTCAGGGTTTTGGACTAAAACTCTTCTGTTACAAAAGGATTTCAATTTTTTAAACATATTTGAACTCAAGACTTTTTCTGCATTCAATATGCACCATTCAAAGCCACATCATCACTTTTCAAACCTTTTCTGACTTCATTTGCTATTTTTCATGCATTTCATGATTTATTTTGAGCTAAAATGACCCTGAGATTGAAAAGCACTACAAATGAACTCTGAAATGGTTGAAAATTGGCATGGTATCATAATTTCATACACGTAGCTTGTGCTAAAAAGTTGAGAGGGTTACGGCAAAAACTGCATGCACTTCGTGTACGAACTGAACAATATCTTTCGAAGTGTCAGGGTTTTGGACAAAAACTCTTGTGTTACAAAAGGATTTCAAATTTTTAAATATATTTGAACTCAAGACTTTTTCTGCATTCAATATGCACCATTCAAAGCCACATCATCACTCTTCAAACCTTTTCTGATTGCTATTTTTCATGCATTTCATTATTTATTTTGAGCTAAAATGACCCTGAGATTGAAAAGCACTGCAAATGAACTCTAAAATGGTTGAAAATCGGCATGGTATCATAATTTCACCCACGTAGCATGTGCTAAAAAGTTGAGAGGGTTACGGCAAAAACTGGATGCACTTCGTGTTCGAACTGGACAATCTCTTTCGAAGTGTCAGGGTTTTGGACTAAAACTCTTCTGTTACAAAAGGATTTCAATTTTTTAAACATATTTGAACTCAAGACTTTTTCTGCATTCAATATGCACCATTCAAAGCCACATCATCACTTTTCAAACCTTTTCTGACTTCATTTGCTATTTTTCATGCATTTCATGATTTATTTTGAGCTAAAATGACCCTAAGATTGAAAAGCACTGGAAATGAACTCTGAAATGGTTGAAAATTGGCATGGTATCATAATTTCACTCACGTAGCATGTGCTAAAAAGTTGAGAGGGTTACCGGAAAAACTGGATGCACTTCGTGTACAAACTGGACAATCTCCTTCGAAGTGTCAGGGTTTTGGAGAAAAACTCTTCTGTTACAAAAGGATTTCAATTTTTTAAACATATTTGAACTCAAGACTTTTTCTGCATTCAATATGCACCATTCAAAGCCACATCATCACTTTTCAAACCTTTTCTGACTTCATTTGCTATTTTTCATGCATTTCATGATTTATTTTGAGCTAAAATGACCCTGAGATTGAAAAGCACTGCAAATGAACTCTGAAATGGTTGAAAATTGGCATGGTATCATAATTTCACCCACGTAGCTTGTGCTAAAAAGTTGAGAGGGTTACGGCAAAAACTGCATGCACTTCGTGTACGAACTGGACAATCTCCTTCGAAGTGTCAGGGTTTTGGACTAAAACTCTTCTGTTACAAAAGGATTTCAATTTTTTAAACATATTTGAACTCAAGCCTTTTTCTGCATTCAATATGCACCATTCAAAGCCACATCATCACTTTTCAAACCTTTTCTGACTTCATTTGCTATTTTTCATGCATTTCATGATTTATTTTGAGCTAAAATGACCCTGAGATTGAAAAGCACTGCAAATGAACTCAGAAATGGTTGAAAATTGGCATGGTATCATAATTTCACCCACGTAACATGTGCTAAAAGGTTGAGAGGGTTACGGCAAAAACTGGATGCACTTCGTGTACGAACTGGACAATCTCTTTCGAAGTGTCATCGTTTTGGACTAAAACTCTTCTGTTACAAAAGGATTTCAATATTTTAAACATATTTGAACTCAAGACTTTTTCTGCATTCAATATGCACCATTCAAAGCCACATCATCACTTTTCAAACCTTTTCTGACTTCATTTGCTATTTTTCATGCATTTCATGATTTATTTTGAGCTAAAATGACCCTGAGATTGAAAAGCACTCCAAATGAACTCTGAAATGGTTGAAAATTAGCATGGTATCATAATTTCACCCACGTAGCATGTGCTAAAAAGTTGAGAGGGTTACGGCAAAAACTGGATGCACTTCGTGTACGAACTGGACAATCTCTTTCGAAGTGTCAGGGTTTTGGACTAAAACTCTTCTGTTACAAAAGGATTTCAATTTTTTAAACATATTTGAACTCAAGACTTTTTCTGCATTCAATATGCACCATTCAAAGCCACATCATCACTTTTCAAACCTTTTCTGACTTCATTTGCTATTTTTCATGCATTTCATGATTTATTTTGAGCTAAAATGACCCTAAGATTGAAAAGCACTGGAAATGAACTCTGAAATGGTTGAAAATTGGCATGGTATCATAATTTCACTCACGTAGCATGTGCTAAAAAGTTGAGAGGGTTACCGGAAAAACTGGATGCACTTCGTGTACAAACTGGACAATCTCCTTCGAAGTGTCAGGGTTTTGGAGAAAAACTCTTCTGTTACAAAAGGATTTCAATTTTTTAAACATATTTGAACTCAAGACTTTTTCTGCATTCAATATGCACCATTCAAAGCCACATCATCACTTTTCAAACCTTTTCTGATTTCATTTGCTATTTTTCATGCATTTCATGATTTATTTTGAGCTAAAATGACCCTGAGATTGAAAAGCACTGCAAATGAACTCTGAAATGGTTGAAAATTGGCATGGTATCATAATTTCACCCACGTAGCTTGTGCTAAAAAGTTGAGAGGGTTACGGCAAAAACTGCATGCACTTCGTGTACGAACTGGACAATCTCTTTCGAAGTGTCAGGGTTTTGGACTAAAACTCTTCTGTTACAAAAGGATTTCAATTTTTTAAACATATTTGAACTCAAGCCTTTTTCTGCATTCAATATGCACCATTCAAAGCCACATCATCACTTTTCAAACCTTTTCTGACTTCATTTGCTATTTTTCATGCATTTCATGATTTATTTTGAGCTAAAATGACCCTGAGATTGAAAAGCACTGCAAATGAACTCTGAAATGGTTGAAAATTGGCATGGTATCATAATTTCACCCACGTAACATGTGCTAAAAGGTTGAGAGGGTTACGGCAAAAACTGGATAAACTTCGTGTACGAACTGGACAATCTCTTTCGAAGTGTCATCGTTTTGGACTAAAACTCTTCTGTTACAAAAGGATTTCAATATTTTAAACATATTTGAACTCAAGACTTTTTCTGCATTCAATATGCACCATTCAAAGCCACATCATCACATTTCAAACCTTTTCTGACTTCATTTGCTATTTTTCATGCATTTCATGATTTATTTTGAGCTAAAATGACCCTGAGATTGAAAAGCACTGCAAATGAACTCTGAAATGGTTGAAAATTGGCATGGTATCATAATTTCACCCACGTAGCTTGTGCTAAAAAGTTGAGAGGGTTACGGCAAAAACTGCATGCATTTCGTGTACGAACTGGACAATCTCTTTCGAAGTGTCAGGGTTTTGGACTAAAACTCTTCTGTTACAGAAGGATTTCAATTTTTTAAACATATTTGAACTCAAGACTTTTTCTGCATTCAATATGCACCATTCAAAGCCACATCATCACTTTTCAAACCTTTTCTGACTTCATTTGCTATTTTTCATGCATTTCATGATTTATTTTGAGCTAAAATGACCCTAAGATTGAAAAGCACTGGAAATGAACTCTGAAATGGTTGAAAATTGGCATGGTATCATAATTTCACTCACGTAGCATGTGCTAAAAAGTTGAGAGGGTTACCGGAAAAACTGGATGCACTTCGTGTACAAACTGGACAATCTCCTTCGAAGTGTCAGGGTTTTGGAGAAAAACTCTTCTGTTACAAAAGGATTTCAATTTTTTAAACATATTTGAACTCAAGACTTTTTCTGCATTCAATATGCACCATTCAAAGCCACATCATCACTTTTCAAACCTTTTCTGATTTCATTTGCTATTTTTCATGCATTTCATGATTTATTTTGAGCTAAAATGACCCTGAGATTGAAAAGCACTGCAAATGAACTCTGAAATGGTTGAAAATTGGCATGGTATCATAATTTCACCCACGTAGCATGTGCTAAAAAGTTGAGAGGGTTACGGCAAAAACTGGATGCACTTCGTGTACGAACTGGACAATCTCTTTCAAAGTGTCAGGGTTTTGGACTAAAACTCTTCTGTTACAAAAGGATTTCAATTTTTTAAACATATTTGAACTCAAGACTTTTTCTGCATTCAATATGCACCATTCAAAGCCACATCATCACTTTTCAAACCTTTTCTGACTTCATTTGCTATTTTTCATGCATTTCATGATTTATTTTGAGCTAAAATGACCCTGAGATTGAAAAGCACTCCAAATGAACTCTGAAATGGTTGAAAATTAGCATGGTATCATAATTTCACCCACGTAGCATGTGCTAAAAAGTTGAGAGGGTTACGGCAAAAACTGGATGCACTTCGTGTACGAACTGGACAATCTCTTTCGAAGTGTCAGGGTTTTGGACTAAAACTCTTCTGTTACAAAAGGATTTCAATTTTTTAAACATATTTGAACTCAAGACTTTTTCTGCATTCAATATGCACCATTCAAAGCCACATCATCACTTTTCAAACCTTTTCTGACTTCATTTGCTATTTTTCATGCATTTCATGATTTATTTTGAGCTAAAATGACCCTGAGATTGAAAAGCACTACAAATGAACTCTGAAATGGTTGAAAATTGGCATGGTATCATAATTTCATACACGTAGCTTGTGCTAAAAAGTTGAGAGGGTTACGGCAAAAACTGCATGCACTTCGTGTACGAACTGAACAATATCTTTCGAAGTGTCAGGGTTTTGGACAA
Organism: Elymus sibiricus; assembly: GCA_039707655.1. Lineage (NCBI taxonomy): Eukaryota > Viridiplantae > Streptophyta > Magnoliopsida > Poales > Poaceae > Elymus > Elymus sibiricus. The sequence continues at coordinate 512,246,487 of CM077669.1, forward strand.
AAACTCTTGTGTTACAAAAGGATTTCAAATTTTTAAATATATTTGAACTCAAGACTTTTTCTGCATTCAATATGCACCATTCAAAGCCACATCATCACTCTTCAAACCTTTTCTGATTGCTATTTTTCATGCATTTCATTATTTATTTTGAGCTAAAATGACCCTGAGATTGAAAAGCACTGCAAATGAACTCTAAAATGGTTGAAAATCGGCATGGTATCATAATTTCACCCACGTAGCATGTGCTAAAAAGTTGAGAGGGTTACGGCAAAAACTGGATGCACTTCGTGTACGAACTGGACAATCTCTTTCGAAGTGTCAGGGTTTTGGACTAAAACTCTTCTGTTACAAAAGGATTTCAATTTTTTAAACATATTTGAACTCAAGACTTTTTCTGCATTCAATATGCACCATTCAAAGCCACATCATCACTTTTCAAACCTTTTCTGACTTCATTTGCTATTTTTCATGCATTTCATGATTTATTTTGAGCTAAAATGACCCTGAGATTGAAAAGCACTGCAAATGAACTCTGAAATGGTTGAAAATTGGCATGGTATCAAAATTTCACCCACGTAGCATGCGCTAAAAAGTTGAGAGGGTTACGGCAAAAACTGGATGCACTTCGTGTACGAACTGGACAATCTCTTTCAAAGTGTCAGGGTTTTGGACTAAAACTCTTCTGTTACAAAAGGATTTCAATTTTTTAAACATATTTGAACTCAAGACTTTTTCTGCATTCAATATGCACCATTCAAAGCCACATCATCACTTTTCAAACCTTTTCTGACTTCATTTGCTATTTTTCATGCATTTCATGATTTATTTTGAGCTAAAATGACCCTGAGATTGAAAAGCACTACAAATGAACTCTGAAATGGTTGAAAATTGGCATGGTATCATAATTTCATACACGTAGCTTGTGCTAAAAAGTTGAGAGGGTTACGGCAAAAACTGCATGCACTTCGTGTACGAACTGGACAATATCTTTCGAAGTGTCAGGGTTTTGGACAAAAACTCTTGTGTTACAAAAGGATTTCAAATTTTTAAACATATTTGAACTCAACACTTTTTCTGCATTCAATATGCACCATTCAAAGCCACATCATCACTTTTCAAACCTTTTCTGACTTCATTTGATCTTTTTCATGCATTTCATGATTTATTTTGAGCTAAAATGACCCTGAGATTGAAAAGCACTGCAAATGAACTCTGAAATGGTTGAAAATTGGCATGGTATCATAATTTCACCCACGTAGCATGTGCTAAAAAGTTGAGAGGGTTACGGCAAAAACTGGATGCACTTCGTGTACGAACTGGACAATCTCTTTCGAAGTGTCAGGGTTTTGGACTAAAAGTCTTCTGTTACAAAAGGATTTCAATTTTTTAAACATATTTGAACTCAAGACTTTTTCTGCATTCAATATGCACCATTCAAAGCCACATCATCACTTTTCAAACCTTTTCTGACTTCATTTGCTATTTTTCATGCATTTCATGTTTATGTTGAGCTAAAATGACCCTGAGATTGAAAAGCACTGCAAATGAACTCTGAAATGGTTGAAAATTGGCATGGTATCATAATTTCACCCACGTAGCATGTGCTAAAAAGTTGAGAGGGTTACGGTAAAAACTGGATGCACTTCGTGAACGAACTGGACAATCTCTTTCAAAGTGTCAGGGTTTTGGACTAAAACTCTTCTGTTACAAAAGGATTTCAATTTTTTAAACATATTTGAACTCAAGCCTTTTTCTGCATTCAATATGCACCATTCAAAGCCACATCATCACTTTTCAAACCTTTTCTGACTTCATTTGCTATTTTTCATGCATTTCATGATTTATTTTGAGCTAAAATTACCCTGAGATTGAAAAGCACTGCAAATGAACTCTGAAATGGTTGAAAATTGGCATGGTATCATAATTTCACCCACGTAACATGTGCTAAAAAGTTGAGAGGGTTACGGCAAAAACTGGATGCACTTCGTGTACGAACTGGACAATCTCTTTCGAAGTGTCATAGTTTTGGACTAAAACTCTTCTGTTACAAAAGGATTTCAATTTTTTAAACATATTTGAACTCAAGACTTTTTTTGCATTCAATATGCACCATTCAAAGCCACATCATCACTTTTCAAACCTTTTCTGACTTCATTTGCTATTTTTCATGCATTTCATGATTTATTTTGAGCTAAAATGACCCTGAGATTGAAAAGCACTGCAAATGAACTCTGAAATGGTTGAAAATTGGCATGGTATCATAATTTCACCCACGTAACATGTGCTAAAAGGTTGAGAGGGTTACGGCAAAAACTGGATAAACTTCGTGTACGAACTGGACAATCTCTTTCGAAGTGTCATAGTTTTGGACTAAAACTCTTCTGTTACAAAAGGATTTCAATATTTTAAACATATTTGAACTCAAGACTTTTTCTGCATTCAATATGCACCATTCAAAGCCACATCATCACTTTTCAAACCTTTTCTGACTTCATTTGCTATTTTTCATGCATTTCATGATTTATTTTGAGCTAAAATGACCCTGAGATTGAAAAGCACTGCAAATGAACTCTGAAATGGTTGAAAATTGGCATGGTATCATAATTTCACCCACGTAGCTTGTGCTAAAAAGTTGAGAGGGTTACGGCAAAAACTGCATGCATTTCGTGTACGAACTGGACAATCTCTTTCGAAGTGTCAGGGTTTTGGACTAAAACTCTTCTGTTACAGAAGGATTTCAATTTTTTAAACATATTTGAACTCAAGACTTTTTCTGCATTCAATATGCACCATTCAAAGCCACATCATCACTTTTCAAACCTTTTCTGACTTCATTTGCTATTTTTCATGCATTTCATGATTTATTTTGAGCTAAAATGACCCTAAGATTGAAAAGCACTGGAAATGAACTCTGAAATGGTTGAAAATTGGCATGGTATCATAATTTCACTCACGTAGCATGTGCTAAAAAGTTGAGAGGGTTACCGGAAAAACTGGATGCACTTCGTGTACAAACTGGACAATCTCCTTCGAAGTGTCAGGGTTTTGGAGAAAAACTCTTCTGTTACAAAAGGATTTCAATTTTTTAAACATATTTTAACTCAAGACTTTTTCTGCATTCAATATGCACCATTCAAAGCCACATCATCACTTTTCAAACCTTTTCTGATTTCATTTGCTATTTTTCATGCATTTCATGATTTATTTTGAGCTAAAATGACCCTGAGATTGAAAAGCACTGCCAATGAACTCTGAAATGGTTGAAAATTGGCATGGTATCATAATTTCACCCACGTAGCATGTGCTAAAAAGTTGAGAGGGTTACGGCAAAAACTGGATGCACTTCGTGTACGAACTGGACAATCTCTTTCAAAGTGTCAGGGTTTTGGACTAAAACTCTTCTGTTACAAAAGGATTTCAATTTTTTAAGCATATTTGAACTCAAGACTTTTTCTGCATTCAATATGCACCATTCAAAGCCACATCATCACTTTTCAAACCTTTTCTGACATCATTTGCTATTTTTCATGCATTTCATGATTTATTTTGAGCTAAAATGACCCTGAGATTGAAAAGCACTCCAAATGAACTCTGAAATGGTTGAAAATTAGCATGGTATCATAATTTCACCCACGTAGCATGTGCTAAAAAGTTGAGAGGGTTACGGCAAAAACTGGATGCACTTCGTGTACGAACTGGACAATCTCTTTCGAAGTGTCAGGGTTTTGGACTAAAACTCTTCTGTTACAAAAGGATTTCAATTTTTTAAACATATTTGAACTCAAGACTTTTTCTGCATTCAATATGCACCATTCAAAGCGACATCATCACTTTTCAAACCTTTTCTGACTTCATTTGTTATTTTTCATGCATTTCATGATTTATTTTGAGCTAAAATGACCCTGAGATTGAAAAGCACTGCAAATGAACTCTGAAATGGTTGAAAATTGGCATGGTATCATAATTTCATACACGTAGCTTGTGCTAAAAAGTTGAGAGGGTTACGGCAAAAACTGCATGCACTTCGTGTACGAACTGGACAATATCTTTCGAAGTGTCAGGGTTTTGGACAAAAACTCTTGTGTTACAAAAGGATTTCAAATTTTTAAATATATTTGAACTCAAGACTTTTTCTGCATTCAATATGCACCATTCAAAGCCACATCATCACTCTTCAAACCTTTTCTGATTGCTATTTTTCATGCATTTCATTATTTATTTTGAGCTAAAATGACCCTGAGATTGAAAAGCACTGCAAATGAACTCTAAAATGGTTGAAAATCGGCATGGTATCATAATTTCACCCACGTAGCATGTGCTAAAAAGTTGAGAGGGTTACGGCAAAAACTGGATGCACTTCGTGTACGAACTGGACAATCTCTTTCAAAGTGTCAGGGTTTTGGACTAAAACTCTTCTGTTACAAAAGGATTTCAATTTTTTAAACATATTTGAACTCAAGCCTTTTTCTGCATTCAATATGCACCATTCAAAGCCACATCATCACTTTTCAAACCTTTTCTGACTTCATTTGCTATTTTTCATGCATTTCATGATTTATTTTGAGCTAAAATTACCCTGAGATTGAAAAGCACTGCAAATGAACTCTGAAATGGTTGAAAATTGGCATGGTATCATAATTTCACCCACGTAACATGTGCTAAAAAGTTGAGAGGGTTACGGCAAAAACTGGATGCACTTCGTGTACGAACTGGACAATCTCTTTCGAAGTGTCATAGTTTTGAATAACTCTTCTGTTACAAAAGGATTTCAAATTTTTAAATATATTTGAACTCAAGACTTTTTCTGCATTCAATATGCACCATTCAAAGCCACATCATCACTCTTCAAACCTTTTCTGATTGCTATTTTTCATGCATTTCATTATTTATTTTGAGCTAAAATGACCCTGAGATTGAAAAGCACTGCAAATGAACTCTAAAATGGTTGAAAATCGGCATGGTATCATAATTTCACCCACGTAGCATGTGCTAAAAAGTTGAGAGGGTTACGGCAAAAACTGGATGCACTTCGTGTACGAACTGGACAATCTCTTTCAAAGTGTCAGGGTTTTGGACTAAAACTCTTCTGTTACAAAAGGATTTCAATTTTTTAAACATATTTGAACTCAAGCCTTTTTCTGCATTCAATATGCACCATTCAAAGCCACATCATCACTTTTCAAACCTTTTCTGACTTCATTTGCTATTTTTCATGCATTTCATGATTTATTTTGAGCTAAAATTACCCTGAGATTGAAAAGCACTGCAAATGAACTCTGAAATGGTTGAAAATTGGCATGGTATCATAATTTCACCCACGTAACATGTGCTAAAAAGTTGAGAGGGTTACGGCAAAAACTGGATGCACTTCGTGTACGAACTGGACAATCTCTTTCGAAGTGTCATAGTTTTGAATAAAACTCTTCTGTTACAAAAGGATTTCAATTTTTTAAACATATTTGAACTCAAGACTTTTTCTGCATTCAATATGCACCATTCAAAGCCACATCATCACTTTTCAAACCTTTTCTGACTTCATTTGCTATTTTTCATGCATTTCATGATTTATTTTGAGCTAAAATGACCCTGAGATTGAAAAGCACTGCAAATGAACTCTGAAATGGTTGAAAATTGGCATGGTATCATAATTTCACCCACGTAACATGTGCTAAAAGGTTGAGAGGGTTACGGCAAAAACTGGATAAACTTCGTGTACGAACTGGACAATCTCTTTCGAAGTGTCATAGTTTTGGACTAAAACTCTTCTGTTACAAAAGGATTTCAATATTTTAAACATATTTGAACTCAAGACTTTTTCTGCATTCAATATGCACCATTCAAAGCCACATCATCACTTTTCAAACCTTTTCTGACTTCATTTGCTATTTTTCATGCATTTCATGATTTATTTTGAGCTAAAATGACCCTGAGATTGAAAAGCACTGCAAATGAACTCTGAAATGGTTGAAAATTGGCATGGTATCATAATTTCACCCACGTAGCTTGTGCTAAAAAGTTGAGAGGGTTACGGCAAAAACTGGATGCACTTCGTGTACGAACTGGACAATCTCTTTCGAAGTGTCAGGGTTTTGGACTAAAACTCTTCTGTTACAGAAGGATTTCAATTTTTTAAACATATTTGAACTCAAGACTTTTTCTGCATTCAGTATGCACCATTCAAAGCCACATCATCACTTTTCAAACCTTTTCTGACTTCATTTGCTATTTTTCATGCATTTCATGATTTATTTTGAGCTAAAATGACCCTAAGATTGAAAAGGACTGGAAATGAACTCTGAAATGGTTGAAAATTGGCATGGTATCATAATTTCACTCACGTAGCATGTGCTAAAAAGTTGAGAGGGTTACCGGAAAAACTGGATGCACTTCGTGTACAAACTGGACAATCTCCTTCGATGTGTCAGGGTTTTGGAGAAAAACTCTTCTGTTACAAAAGGATTTCAATTTTTTAAACATATTTGAACTCAAGACTTTTTCTGCATTCAATATGCACCATTCAAAGCCACATCATCACTTTTCAAACCTTTTCTGATTTCATTTGCTATTTTTCATGCATTTCATGATTTATTTTGAGCTAAAATGACCCTGAGATTGAAAAGCACTGCCAATGAACTCTGAAATGGTTGAAAATTGGCATGGTATTATAATTTCACCCACGTAGCATGTGCTAAAAAGTTGAGAGGGTTACGGCAAAAACTGGATGCACTTCGTGTACGAACTGGACAATCTCTTTCAAAGTGTCAGTGTTTTGGACTAAAACTCTTCTGTTACAAAAGGATTTCAATTTTTTAAACATATTTGAACTCAAGACTTTTTCTGCATTCAATATGCACCATTCAAAGCCACATCATCACTTTTCAAACCTTTTCTGACTTCATTTGCTATTTTTCATGCATTTCATGATTTATTTTGAGCTAAAATGACCCTGAGATTGAAAAGCACTCCAAATGAACTCTAAAATGGTTGAAAATTAGCATGGTATCATAATTTCACCCACGTAGCATGTGCTAAAAAGTTGAGAGGGTTACGGCAAAAACTGGATGCACTTCGTGTACGAACTGGACAATCTCTTTCGAAATGTCAGGGTTTTGGACTAAAACTCTTCTGTTACAAAAGGATTTCAATTTTTTAAACATATTTGAACTCAAGACTTTTTCTGCATTCAATATGCACCATTCAAAGCCACATCATCACTTTTCAAACCTTTTCTGACTTCATTTGCTATTTTTCATGCATTTCATGATTTATTTTGAGCTAAAATGACCCTGAGATTGAAAAGCACTGCAAATGAACTCTGAAATGGTTGAAAATTGGCATGGTATCATAATTTCATACACGTAGCTTGTGCTAAAAAGTTGAGAGGGTTACGGCAAAAACTGCATGCACTTCGTGTACGAACTGGACAACATCTTTCGAAGTGTCAGGGTTTTGGACAAAAACTCTTGTGTTACAAAAGGATTTCAAATTTTTAAATATATTTGAACTCAAGACTTTTTCTGCATTCAATATGCACCATTCAAAGCCACATCATCACTCTTCAAACCTTTTCTGATTGCTATTTTTCATGCATTTCATTATTTATTTTGAGCTAAAATGACCCTGAGATTGAAAAGCACTGCAAATGAACTCTAAAATGGTTGAAAATCGGCATGGTATCATAATTTCACCCACGTAGCATGTGCTAAAAAGTTGAGAGGGTTACGGCAAAAACTGGATGCACTTCGTGTACGAACTGGACAATCTCTTTCGAAGTGTCAGGGTTTTGGACTAAAACTCTTCTGTTACAAAAGGATTTAATTTTTTTAAACATATTTGAACTCAAGACTTTTTCTGCATTCAATATGCACCATTCAAAGCCACATCATCACTTTTCAAACCTTTTCTGACTTCATTTGCTATTTTTCATGCATTTCATGATTTATTTTGAGCTAAAATTACCCTGAGATTGAAAAGCACTGCAAATGAACTCTGAAATGGTTGAAAATTGGCATGGTATCATAATTTCACCCACGTAACATGTGCTAAAAAGTTGAGAGGGTTACGGCAAAAACTGGATGCACTTCGTGTACGAACTGGACAATCTCTTTCGAAGTGTCATAGTTTTGAATAACTCTTCTGTTACAAAAGGATTTCAAATTTTTAAATATATTTGAACTCAAGACTTTTTCTGCATTCAATATGCACCATTCAAAGCCACATCATCACTCTTCAAACCTTTTCTGATTGCTATTTTTCATGCATTTCATTATTTATTTTGAGCTAAAATGACCCTGAGATTGAAAAGCACTGCAAATGAACTCTAAAATGGTTGAAAATCGGCATGGTATCATAATTTCACCCACGTAGCATGTGCTAAAAAGTTGAGAGGGTTACGGCAAAAACTGGATGCACTTCGTGTACGAACTGGACAATCTCTTTCAAAGTGTCAGGGTTTTGGACTAAAACTCTTCTGTTACAAAAGGATTTCAATTTTTTAAACATATTTGAACTCAAGCCTTTTTCTGCATTCAATATGCACCATTCAAAGCCACATCATCACTTTTCAAACCTTTTCTGACTTCATTTGCTATTTTTCATGCATTTCATGATTTATTTTGAGCTAAAATTACCCTGAGATTGAAAAGCACTGCAAATGAACTCTGAAATGGTTGAAAATTGGCATGGTATCATAATTTCACCCACGTAACATGTGCTAAAAAGTTGAGAGGGTTACGGCAAAAACTGGATGCACTTCGTGTACGAACTGGACAATCTCTTTCGAAGTGTCATAGTTTTGAATAAAACTCTTGTGTTACAAAAGGATTTCAATTTTTTAAACATATTTGAACTCAAGACTTTTTCTGCATTCAATATGCACCATTCAAAGCCACATCATCACTTTTCAAACCTTTTCTGACTTCATTTGCTATTTTTCATGCATTTCATGATTTATTTTGAGCTAAAATGACCCTGAGATTGAAAAGCACTGCAAATGAACTCTGAAATGGTTGAAAATTGGCATGGTATCATAATTTCACCCACGTAACATGTGCTAAAAGGTTGAGAGGGTTACGGCAAAAACTGGATAAACTTCGTGTACGAACTGGACAATCTCTTTCGAAGTGTCATAGTTTTGGACTAAAACTCTTCTGTTACAAAAGGATTTCAATATTTTAAACATATTTGAACTCAAGACTTTTTCTGCATTCAATATGCACCATTCAAAGCCACATCATCACTTTTCAAACCTTTTCTGACTTCATTTGCTATTTTTCATGCATTTCATGATTTATTTTGAGCTAAAATGACCCTGAGATTGAAAAGCACTGCAAATGAACTCTGAAATGGTTGAAAATTGGCATGGTATCATAATTTCACCCACGTAGCTTGTGCTAAAAAGTTGAGAGGGTTACGGCAAAAACTGGATGCACTTCGTGTACGAACTGGACAATCTCTTTCGAAGTGTCAGGGTTTTGGACTAAAACTCTTCTGTTACAGAAGGATTTCAATTTTTTAAACATATTTGAACTCAAGACTTTTTATGCATTCAGTATGCACCATTCAAAGCCACATCATCACTTTTCAAACCTTTTCTGACTTCATTTGCTATTTTTCATGCATTTCATGATTTATTTTGAGCTAAAATGACCCTAAGATTGAAAAGGACTGGAAATGAACTCTGAAATGGTTGAAAATTGGCATGGTATCATAATTTCACTCACGTAGCATGTGCTAAAAAGTTGAGAGGGTTACCGGAAAAACTGGATGCACTTCGTGTACAAACTGGACAATCTCCTTCGATGTGTCAGGGTTTTGGAGAAAAACTCTTCTGTTACAAAAGGATTTCAATTTTTTAAACATATTTGAACTCAAGACTTTTTCTGCATTCAATATGCACCATTCAAAGCCACATCATCACTTTTCAAACCTTTTCTGATTTCATTTGCTATTTTTCATGCATTTCATGATTTATTTTGAGCTAAAATGACCCTGAGATTGAAAAGCACTGCCAATGAACTCTGAAATGGTTGAAAATTGGCATGGTATTATAATTTCACCCACGTAGCATGTGCTAAAAAGTTGAGAGGGTTACGGCAAAAACTGGATGCACTTCGTGTACGAACTGGACAATCTCTTTCAAAGTGTCAGTGTTTTGGACTAAAACTCTTCTGTTACAAAAGGATTTCAATTTTTTAAACATATTTGAACTCAAGACTTTTTCTGCATTCAATATGCACCATTCAAAGCCACATCATCACTTTTCAAACCTTTTCTGACTTCATTTGCTATTTTTCATGCATTTCATGATTTATTTTGAGCTAAAATGACCCTGAGATTGAAAAGCACTCCAAATGAACTCTAAAATGGTTGAAAATTAGCATGGTATCATAATTTCACCCACGTAGCATGTGCTAAAAAGTTGAGAGGGTTACGGCAAAAACTGGATGCACTTCGTGTACGAACTGGACAATCTCTTTCGAAATGTCAGGGTTTTGGACTAAAACTCTTCTGTTACAAAAGGATTTCAATTTTTTAAACATATTTGAACTCAAGACTTTTTCTGCATTCAATATGCACCATTCAAAGCCACATCATCACTTTTCAAACCTTTTCTGACTTCATTTGCTATTTTTCATGCATTTCATGATTTATTTTGAGCTAAAATGACCCTGAGATTGAAAAGCACTGCAAATGAACTCTGAAATGGTTGAAAATTGGCATGGTATCATAATTTCATACACGTAGCTTGTGCTAAAAAGTTGAGAGGGTTACGGCAAAAACTGCATGCACTTCGTGTACGAACTGGACAACATCTTTCGAAGTGTCAGGGTTTTGGACAAAAACTCTTGTGTTACAAAAGGATTTCAAATTTTTAAATATATTTGAACTCAAGACTTTTTCTGCATTCAATATGCACCATTCAAAGCCACATCATCACTCTTCAAACCTTTTCTGATTGCTATTTTTCATGCATTTCATTATTTATTTTGAGCTAAAATGACCCTGAGATTGAAAAGCACTGCAAATGAACTCTAAAATGGTTGAAAATCGGCATGGTATCATAATTTCACCCACGTAGCATGTGCTAAAAAGTTGAGAGGGTTACGGCAAAAACTGGATGCACTTCGTGTACGAACTGGACAATCTCTTTCGAAGTGTCAGGGTTTTGGACTAAAACTCTTCTGTTACAAAAGGATTTAATTTTTTTAAATATATTTGAACTCAAGACTTTTTCTGCATTCAATATGCACCATTCAAAGCCACATCATCACTTTTCAAACCTTTTCTGACTTCATTTGCTATTTTTCATGCATTTCATGATTTATTTTGAGCTAAAATGACCCTGAGATTGAAAAGCACTGCAAATGAACTCTGAAATGGTTGAAAATTGGCATGGTATCAAAATTTCACCCACGTAGCATGTGCTAAAAAGTTGAGAGGGTTATGGCAAAAACTGGATGCACTTCGTGTACGAACTGGACAATCTCTTTCGAAGTGTCAGGGTTTTGGACTAAAACTCTTCTGTTACAAAAGGATTTCAATTTTTTAAACATATTTGAACTCAAGACTTTTTCTGCATTCAATATGCACCATTCAAAGCCACATCATCACTTTTCAAACCTTTTCTGACTTCATTTGCTATTTTTCATGCATTTCATGTTTATGTTGAGCTAAAATGACCCTGAGATTGAAAAGCACTGCAAATGAACTCTGAAATGGTTGAAAATTGGCATGGTATCATAATTTCACCCACGTAGCATGTGCTAAAAAGTTGAGAGGGTTACGGCAAAAACTGGATGCACTTCGTGTACGAACTGGACAATCTCTTTCAAAGTGTCAGGGTTTTGGACTAAAACTCTTCTGTTACAAAAGGATTTCAATTTTTTAAACATATTTGAACTCAAGACTTTTTCTGCATTCAATATGCACCATTCAAAGCCACATCATCACTTTTCAAACCTTTTCTGACTTCATTTGCTATTTTTCATGCATTTCATGATTTATTTTGAGCTAAAATGACCCTGAGATTGAAAAGCACTGCAAATGAACTCTGAAATGGTTGAAAATTGGCATGGTATCATAATTTCAGCCACGTAGCTTGTGCTAAAATGTTGAGAGGGTTACCGGAAAAACTGGATGCACTTCGTGTACAAACTGGACAATCTCCTTCGATGTGTCAGGGTTTTGGAGAAAAACTCTTCTGTTACAAAAGGATTTCAATTTTTTAAACATATTTGAACTCAAGACTTTTTCTGCATTCAATATGCACCATTCAAAGCCACATCATCACTTTTCAAACCTTTTCTGATTTCATTTGCTATTTTTCATGCATTTCATGATTTATTTTGAGCTAAAATGACCCTGAGATTGAAAAGCACTGCCAATGAACTCAGAAATGGTTGAAAATTGGCATGGTATTATAATTTCACCCACGTAGCATGTGCTAAAAAGTTGAGAGGGTTACGGCAAAAACTGGATGCACTTCGTGTACGAACTGGACAATCTCTTTCAAAGTGTCAGGGTTTTGGACTAAAACTCTTCTGTTACAAAAGGATTTCAATTTTTTAAACATATTTGAACTCAAGACTTTTTCTGCATTCAATATGCACCATTCAAAGCCACATCATCACTTTTCAAACCTTTTCTGACTTCATTTGCTATTTTTCATGCATTTCATGATTTATTTTGAGCTAAAATGACCCTGAGATTGAAAAGCACTCCAAATGAACTCTAAAATGGTTGAAAATTAGCATGGTATCATAATTTCACCCACGTAGCATGTGCTAAAAAGTTGAGAGGGTTACGGCAAAAACTGGATGCACTTCGTGTACGAACTGGACAATCTCTTTCGAAGTGTCAGGGTTTTGGACTAAAACTCTTCTGTTACAAAAGGATTTCAATTTTTTAAACATATTTGAACTCAAGACTTTTTCTGCATTCAATATGCACCATTCAAAGCCACATCATCACTTTTCAAACCTTTTCTGATTTCATTTGCTATTTTTCATGCATTTCATGATTTATTTTGAGCTAAAATGACCCTGAGATTGAAAAGCACTGCAAATGAACTCTGAAATGGTTGAAAATTGGCATGGTATCATAATTTCATACACGTAGCTTGTGCTAAAAAGTTGAGAGGGTTACGGCAAAAACTGCATGCACTTCGTGTACGAACTGGACAATATCTTTCGAAGTGTCAGGGTTTTGGACAAAAACTCTTGTGTTACAAAAGGATTTCAAATTTTTAAATATATTTGAACTCAAGACTTTTTCTGCATTCAATATGCATCATTCAAAGCCACATCATCACTCTTCAAACCTTTTCTGATTGCTATTTTTCATGCATTTCATTATTTATTTTGAGCTAAAATGACCCTGAGATTGAAAAGCACTGCAAATGAACTCTAAAATGGTTGAAAATCGGCATGGTATCATAATTTCACCCACGTAGCATGTGCTAAAAAGTTGAGAGGGTTACGGCAAAAACTGGATGCACTTCGTGTACGAACTGGACAATCTCTTTCGAAGTGTCAGGGTTTTGGACTAAAACTCTTCTGTTACAAAAGGATTTAAATTTTTTAAACATATTTGAACTCAAGACTTTTTCTGCATTCAATATGCACCATTCAAAGCCACATCATCACTTTTCAAACCTTTTCTAACTTCATTTGCTATTTTTCATGCATTTCATGATTTATTTTGAGCTAAAATGACCCTGAGATTGAAAAGCACTGCAAATGAACTCTGAAATGGTTGAAAATTGGCATGGTATCAAAATTTCACCCACGTAGCATGTGCTAAAAAGTTGAGAGGGTTATGGCAAAAACTGGATGCACTTCGTGTACGAACTGGACAATCTCTTTCGAAGTGTCAGGGTTTTGGACTAAAAGTCTTCTGTTACAAAAGGATTTCAATTTTTTAAACATATTTGAACTCAAGACTTTTTCTGCATTCAATATGCACCATTCAAAGCCACATCATCACTTTTCAAACCTTTTCTGACTTCATTTGCTATTTTTCATGCATTTCATGTTTATGTTGAGCTAAAATGACCCTGAGATTGAAAAGCACTGCAAATGAACTCTGAAATGGTTGAAAATTGGCATGGTATCATAATTTCACCCACGTAGCATGTGCTAAAAAGTTGAGAGGGTTACGGCAAAAACTGGATGCACTTCGTGTACGAACTGGACAATCTCTTTCAAAGTGTCAGGGTTTTGGACTAAAACTCTTCTGTTACAAAAGGATTTCCATTTTTTAAACATATTTGAACTCAAGCCTTTTTCTGCATTCAATATGCACCATTCAAAGCCACATCATCACTTTTCAAACCTTTTCTGACTTCATTTGATCTTTTTCATGCATTTCATGATTTATTTTGCGCTAAAATGACCCTGAGATTGAAAAGCACTGCAAATGAACTCTGAAATGGTTGAAAATTGGCATGGTATCATAATTTCACCCACGTAGCATGTGCTAAAAAGTTGAGAGGGTTACGGCAAAAACTGGATGCACTTCGTGTACGAACTGGACAATCTCTTTCGAAGTGTCAGGGTTTTGGGCTAAAAGTCTTCTGTTACAAAAGGATTTCAATTTTTTAAACATATTTGAACTCAAGACTTTTTCTGCATTCAATATGCACCATTCAAAGCCACATCATCACTTTTCAAACCTTTTCTGACTTCATTTGCTATTTTTCATGCATTTCATGTTTATGTTGAGCTAAAATGACCCTAAGATTGAAAAGCACTGCAAATGAACTCTGAAATGGTTGAAAATTGGCATGGTATCATAATTTCACCCACGTAGCATGTGCTAAAAAGTTGAGAGGGTTACGGCAAAAACTGGATGCACTTCGTGTACGAACTGGACAATCTCTTTCGAAGTGTCAGGGTTTTGGACTAAAACTCTTCTGTTACAAAAGGATTTCAATTTTTTAAACATATTTGAACTCAAGACTTTTTCTGCATTCAATATGCACCATTCAAAGCCACATCATCACTTTTCAAACCTTTTCTGACTTCATTTGCTATTTTTCATGCATTTCATGATTTATTTTGAGCTAAAATTACCCTGAGATTGAAAAGCACTGCAAATGAACTCTGAAATGGTTGAAAATTGGCATGGTATCATAATTTCACCCACGTAACATGTGCTAAAAAGTTGAGAGGGTTACGGCAAAAACTGGATGCACTTCGTGTACGAACTGGACAATCTCTTTCGAAGTGTCATAGTTTTGGACTAAAACTCTTCTGTTACAAAAGGATTTCAATTTTTTAAACATATTTGAACTCAAGACTTTTTCTGCATTCAATATGCACCATTCAAAGCCACATCATCACTTTTCAAACCTTTTCTGACTTCATTTGCTATTTTTCATGCATTTCATGATTTATTTTGAGCTAAAATGACCCTGAGATTGAAAAGCACTGCAAATGAACTCTGAAATGGTTGAAAATTGGCATGGTATCATAATTTCACCCACGTAGCTTGTGCTAAAAAGTTGAGAGGGTTACGGCAAAAACTGCATGCACTTCGTGTACGAACTGGACAATCTCTTTCGAAGTGTCAGGGTTTTGGACTAAAACTCTTCTGTTACAGAAGGATTTCAATTTTTTAAACATATTTGAACTCAAGACTTTTTCTGCATTCAATATGCACCATTCAAAGCCACATCATCACTTTTCAAACCTTTTCTGACTTCATTTGCTATTTTTCATGCATTTCATGATTTATTTTGAGCTAAAATGACCCTGAGATTGAAAAGCACTGCAAATGAACTCTGAAATGGTTGAAAATTGGCATGGTATCATAATTTCATACATGTAGCTTGTGCTAAAAAGTTGAGAGGGTTACGGCAAAAACTGCATGCACTTCGTGTACGAACTGGACAATATCTTTCGAAGTGTCAGGGTTTTGGACAAAAACTCTTGTGTTACAAAAGGATTTCAAATTTTTAAATATATTTGAACTCAAGACTTTTTCTGCATTCAATATGCACCATTCAAAGCCACATCATCACTCTTCAAACCTTTTCTGATTGCTATTTTTCATGCATTTCCTTATTTATTTTGAGCTAAAATGACCCTGAGATTGAAAAGCACTGCAAATGAACTCTAAAATGGTTGAAAATCGGCATGGTATCATAATTTCACCCACGTAGCATGTGCTAAAAAGTTGAGAGGGTTACGGCAAAAACTGGATGCACTTCGTGTACGAACTGGACAATCTCTTTCGAAGTGTCAGGGTTTTGGACTAAAACTCTTCTGTTACAAAAGGATTTAAATTTTTTAAACATATTTGAACTCAAGACTTTTTCTGCATTCAATATGCACCATTCAAAGCCACATCATCACTTTTCAAACCTTTTCTGACTTCATTTGCTATTTTTCATGCATTTCATGATTTATTTTGAGCTAAAATGACCCTGAGATTGAAAAGCACTGCAAATGAACTCTGAAATGGTTGAAAATTGGCATGGTATCATAATTTCACCCACGTAGCATGTGCTAAAAAGTTGAGAGGGTTACGGCAAAAACTGGATGCACTTCGTGTACGAACTGGACAATCTCTTTCGAAGTGTCAGGGTTTTGGACTAAAAGTCTTCTGTTACAAAAGGATTTCAATTTTTTAAACATATTTGAACTCAAGACTTTTTCTGCATTCAATATGCACCATTCAAAGCCACATCATCACTTTTCAAACCTTTTCTGACTTCATTTGCTATTTTTCATGCATTTAATGTTTATGTTGAGCTAAAATGACCCTGAGATTGAAAAGCACTGCAAATGAACTCTGAAATGGTTGAAAATTGGCATGGTATCATAATTTCACCCACGTAGCATGTGCTAAAAAGTTGAGAGGGTTACGGCAAAAACTGGATGCACTTCGTGTACGAACTGGACAATCTCTTTCAAAGTGTCAGGGTTTTGGACTAAAACTCTTCTGTTACAAAAGGATTTCCATTTTTTAAACATATTTGAACTCAAGCCTTTTTCTGCATTCAATATGCACCATTCAAAGCCACATCATCACTTTTCAAACCTTTTCTGACTTCATTTGATCTTTTTCATGCATTTCATGATTTATTTTGAGCTAAAATGACCCTGAGATTGAAAAGCACTGCAAATGAACTCTGAAATGGTTGAAAATTGGCATGGTATCATAATTTCACCCACGTAGCATGTGCTAAAAAGTTGAGAGGGTTACGGCAAAAACTGGATGCACTTCGTGTACGAACTGGACAATCTCTTTCGAAGTGTCAGGGTTTTGGGCTAAAAGTCTTCTGTTACAAAAGGATTTCAATTTTTTAAACATATTTGAACTCAAGACTTTTTCTGCATTCAATATGCACCATTCAAAGCCACATCATCACTTTTCAAACCTTTTCTGACTTCATTTGCTATTTTTCATGCATTTCATGTTTATGTTGAGCTAAAATGACCCTAAGATTGAAAAGCACTGCAAATGAACTCTGAAATGGTTGAAAATTGGCATGGTATCATAATTTCACCCACGTAGCATGTGCTAAAAAGTTGAGAGGGTTACGGCAAAAACTGGATGCACTTCGTGTACGAACTGGACAATCTCTTTCGAAGTGTCAGGGTTTTGGACTAAAACTCTTCTGTTACAGAAGGATTTCAATTTTTTAAACATATTTGAACTCAAGACTTTTTCTGCATTCAATATGCACCATTCAAAGCCACATCATCACTTTTCAAACCTTTTCTGACTTCATTTGCTATTTTTCATGCATTTCATGATTTATTTTGAGCTAAAATTACCCTGAGATTGAAAAGCACTGCAAATGAACTCTGAAATGGTTGAAAATTGGCATGGTATCATAATTTCACCCACGTAACATGTGCTAAAAAGTTGAGAGGGTTACGGCAAAAACTGGATGCACTTCGTGTACGAACTGGACAATCTCTTTCGAAGTGTCATAGTTTTGGACTAAAACTCTTCTGTTACAAAAGGATTTCAATTTTTTAAACATATTTGAACTCAAGACTTTTTCTGCATTCAATATGCACCATTCAAAGCCACATCATCACTTTTCAAACCTTTTCTGACTTCATTTGCTATTTTTCATGCATTTCATGATTTATTTTGAGCTAAAATGACCCTGAGATTGAAAAGCACTGCAAATGAACTCTGAAATGGTTGAAAATTGGCATGGTATCATAATTTCACCCACGTAGCTTGTGCTAAAAAGTTGAGAGGGTTACGGCAAAAACTGCATGCACTTCGTGTACGAACTGGACAATCTCTTTCGAAGTGTCAGGGTTTTGGACTAAAACTCTTCTGTTACAGAAGGATTTCAATTTTTTAAACATATTTGAACTCAAGACTTTTTCTGCATTCAATATGCACCATTCAAAGCCACATCATCACTTTTCAAACCTTTTCTGACTTAATTTGCTATTTTTCATGCATTTCATGATTTATTTTGAGCTAAAATGACCCTAAGATTGAAAAGCACTGGAAATGAACTCTGAAATGGTTGAAAATTGGCATGGTATCATAATTTCACTCACGTAGCATGTGCTAAAAAGTTGAGAGGGTTACCGGAAAAACTGGATGCACTTCGTGTACAAACTGGACAATCTCCTTCGAAGTGTCAGGGTTTTGGAGAAAAACTCTTCTATTACAAAAGGATTTCAATTTTTTAAACATATTTGAACTCAAGACTTTTTCTGCATTCAATATGCACCATTCAAAGCCACATCATCACTTTTCAAACCTTTTCTGATTTCATTTGCTATTTTTCATGCATTTCATGATTTATTTTGAGCTAAAATGACCCTGAGATTGAAAAGCACTGCAAATGAACTCTGAAATGGTTGAAAATTGGCATGGTATCATAATTTCACCCACGTAGCATGTGCTAAAAAGTTGAGAGGGTTACGGCAAAAACTGGATGCACTTCGTGTACAAACTGTACAATCTCTTTCAAAGTGTCAGGGTTTTGGACTAAAACTCTTCTGTTACAAAAGGATTTCAATTTTTTAAACATATTTGAACTCAAGACTTTTTCTGCATTCAATATGCACCATTCAAAGCCACATCATCACTTTTCAAACCTTTTCTGACTTCATTTGCTATTTTTCATGCATTTCATGATTTATTTTGAGCTAAAATGACCCTGAGATTGAAAAGCACTCCAAATGAACTCTGAAATGGTTGAAAATTGGCATGGTATCATAATTTGACCCATGTAGCATGTGCTAAAAAGTTGAGAGGGTTACGGCAAAAACTGGATGCACTTCGTGTACGAACTGGACAATCTCTTTCGAAGTGTCAGGGTTTTGGACTAAAACTCTTCTGTTACAAAAGGATTTCAATTTTTTAAACATATTTGAACTCAAGACTTTTTCTGCATTCAATATGCACCATTCAAAGCCACATCATCACTTTTCAAACCTTTTCTGACTTCATTTGCTATTTTTCATGCATTTCATGATTTATTTTGAGCTAAAATGACCCTGAGATTGAAAAGCACTGCAAATGAACTCTGAAATGGTTGAAAATTGGCATGGTATCATAATTTCATACACGTAGCTTGTGCTAAAAAGTTGAGAGGGTTACGGCAAAAACTGCATGCACTTCGTGTACGAATTGGACAATATCTTTCGAAGTGTCAAGGTTTTGGACAAAAACTCTTGTGTTACAAAAGGATTTCAAAATTTTAAATATATTTGAACTCAAGACTTTTTCTGCATTCAATATGCACCATTCAAAGCCACATCATCACTCTTCAAACCTTTTCTGATTGCTATTTTTCATGCATTTCATTATTTATTTTGAGCTAAAATGACCCTGAGATTGAAAAGCACTGCAAATGAACTCTAAAATGGTTGAAAATCGGCATGGTATCATAATTTCACCCACGTAGCATGTGCTAAAAAGTGGAGAGGGTTACGGCAAAAACTGGATGCACTTCGTGTACGAACTGGACAATCTCTTTCGAAGTGTCAGGGTTTTGGACTAAAACTCTTCTGTTACAAAAGGATTTCAATTTTTTAAACATATTTGAACTCAAGACTTTTTCTGCATTCAATATGCACCATTCAAAGCCACATCATCACTTTTCAAACCTTTTCTGACTTCATTTGCTATTTTTCATGCATTTCATGATTTATTTTGAGCTAAAATGACCCTGAGATTGAAAAGCACTGCAAATGAACTCTGAAATGGTTGAAAATTGGCATGGTATCATAATTTCACCCACGTAGCATGTGCTAAAAAGTTGAGAGGGTTACGGCAAAAACTGGATGCACTTCGTGTACGAACTGGACAATCTCTTTCGAAGTGTCAGGGTTTTGGACTAAAACTCTTCTGTTACAAAAGGATTTCAATTTTTTAAACATATTTGAACTCAAGACTTTTTCTGCATTCAATATGCACCATTCAAAGCCACATCATCACTTTTCAAACCTTTTCTGACTTCATTTGCTATTTTTCATGCATTTCATGTTTATGTTGAGCTAAAATGACCCTGAGATTGAAAAGCACTACAAATGAACTCTGAAATGGTTGAAAATTGGCATGGTATCATAATTTCACCCACGTAGCATGTGCTAAAAAGTTGAGAGGGTTACGGCAAAAACTGGATGCACTTCGTGTACGAACTGGACAATCTCTTTCAAAGTGTCAGGGTTTTGGACTAAAACTCTTCTGGTACAAAAGGATTTCAATTTTTTAAACATATTTGAACTCAAGACTTTTTCTGCATTCAATATGCACCATTCAAAGCCACATCATCACTTTTCAAACCTTTTCTGACTTCATTTGCTATTTTTCATGCATTTCATGATTTATTTTGAGCTAAAATGACCCTGAGATTGAAAAGCACTGCAAATGAACTCTGAAATGGTTGAAAATTGGCATGGTATCATAATTTCACCCACGTAGCATGTGCTAAAAAGTTGAGAGGGTTACGGCAAAAACTGGATGCACTTCGTGTACGAACTGGACAATCTCTTTCGAAGTGTCAGGGTTTTGGACTAAAACTCTTCTATTACAAAAGGATTTCAATTTTTTAAACATATTTGAACTCAAGACTTTATCTGCATTCAATATGCACCATTCAAAGCCACATCATCACTTTTCAAACCTTTTCTGACTTCATTTGCTATTTTTCATGCATTTCATGATTTATTTTGAGCTAAAATGACCCTGAGATTGAAAAGCACTGCAAATGAACTCTGAAATGGTTGAAAATTGACATGGTATCATAATTTCAGCCACGTAGCTTGTGCTAAAAAGTTGAGAGGGTTACGGCAAAAACTGCATGCACTTCGTGTACGAACTGGACAATCTCTTTCGAAGTGTCAGGGTTTTGGACAAAAACTCTTCTGTTACAAAAGGATTTCAAATTTTTAAATATATTTGAACTCAAGACTTTTTCCGCATTCAATATGCACCATTCAAAGGCACATCATCACTCTTCAAACCTTTTCTGATTGCTATTTTTCATGCATTTCATGATTTATTTTGAGCTAAAATGACCCTGAGATTGAAAAGCATTGCAAATGAACTCTAAAATGGTTGAAAATCGGCATGGTATCATAATTTCACCCACGTAGCATGTGCTAAAAAGTTGAGAGGGTTACGGCAAAAACTGGATGCACTTCGTGTACGAACTGGACAATCTCTTTCGAAGTGTTAGGGTTTTGGACTAAAACTCTTCTGTTACAAAAGGATTTCAATTTTTTAAACATATTTGAACTCAAGACTTTTTCTGCATTCAATATGCACCATTCAAAGCCACATCATCACTTTTCAAACCTTTTCTGACTTCATTTGCTATTTTTCATGCATTTCATGATTTATCTTGAGCTAAAATGACCCTGAGATTGAAAAGCACTGCAAATGAACTCTGAAATGGTTGAAAATTGGCATGGTATCATAATTTCACCCACGTAGCATGTGCTAAAAAGTTGAGAGGGTTACGGCAAAAACTGGATGCACTTCATGTACGAACTGGACAATCTCTTTCGAAGTGTCAGGGTTTTGGACTAAAACTCTTCTGTTACAAAAGGATTTCAATTTTTTAAACATATTTGAACTCAAGACTTTTTCTACATTCAATATGCACCATTCAAAGCCACATCATCACTTTTCAAACCTTTTCTGACTTCATTTGCTATTTTTCATGCATTTCATGATTTATTTTGAGCTAAAATGACCCTGAGATTGAAAAGCACTGCAAATGAACTCTGAAATGGTTGAAAATTGGCATGGTATCATCATTTCATCCACGTAGCATGTGCTAAAAAGTTGAGAGGGTTACGGCAAAAACTGGATGCACTTCGTGTACGAACTGGACAATCTCTTTCGAAGTGTCAGGGTTTTGGACTAAAACTCTTCTGTTACAAAAGGATTTCAATTTTTTAAACATATTTGAACTCAACACTTTTTCTGCATTCAATATGCACCATTCAAAGCCACATCATCACTTTTCAAACCTTTTCTGACTTCATTTGCTATTTTTCATGCATTTCATGATTTATTTTGAGCTAAAATGACCCTGAGATTGAAAAGCACTGCAAATGAACTCTGAAATGGTTGAAAATTGGCATGGTATCATAATTTCACCCACGTAGCATGTGCTAAAAAGTTGAGAGGGTTACGGCAAAAACTGGATGCACTTCGTGTACGAACTGGACAATCTCTTTCGAAGTGTCAGGGTTTTGGACTAAAACTCTTCTGTTACAAAAGGATTTCAATTTTTTAAACATATTTGAACTCAAGACTTTTTCTGCATTCAATATGCACCATTCAAAGCCACATCATCACTTTTCAAACCTTTTCTGACTTCATTTGCTATTTTTCATGCATTTCATGTTTATGTTGAGCTAAAATGACCCTGAGATTGAAAAGAACTACAAATGAACTCTGAAATGGTTGAAAATTGGCATGGTATCATAATTTCACCCACGTAGCATGTGCTAAAAAGTTGAGAGGGTTACGGCAAAAACTGGATGCACTTCGTGTACGAACTGGACAATCTCTTTCAAAGTGTCAGGGTTTTGGACTAAAACTCTTCTGTTACAAAAGGATTTCAATTTTTTAAACATAGTTGAACTCAAGACTTTTTCTGCATTCAATATGCACCATTCAAAGCCACATCATCACTTTTCAAACCTTTTCTGACTTAATTTGCTATTTTTCATGCATTTCATGATTTATTTTGAGCTAAAATGACCCTGAGATTGAAAAGCACTGCAAATGAACTCTGAAATGGTTGAAAATTGGCATGGTATCATAATTTCACCCACGTAGCATGTGCTAAAAAGTTGAGAGGGTTACGGCAAAAACTGGATGCACTTCGTGTACGAACTGGACAATCTCTTTCGAAGTGTCAGGGTTTTGGACTAAAACTCTTCTGTTACAAAAGGATTTCAATTTTTTAAACATATTTGAACTCAAGACTTTATCTGCATTCAATATGCACCATTCAAAGCCACATCATCACTTTTCAAACCTTTTCTGACTTCATTTGCTATTTTTCATGCATTTCATGATTTATTTTGAGCTAAAATGACCCTGAGATTGAAAAGCACTGCAAATGAACTCTGAAATGGTTGAAAATTGGCATGGTATCATAATTTCACCCACGTAGCATGTGCTAAAAAGTTGAGAGGGTTACGGCAAAAACTGGATGCACTTCGTGTACGAACTGGACAATCTCTTTCGAAGTGTCAGGGTTTTGGACTAAAACTCTTCTGTTACAAAAGGATTTCAATTTTTTAAACATATTTGAACTCAAGACTTTATCTGCATTCAATATGCACCATTCAAAGCCACATCATCACTTTTCAAACCTTTTCTGACTTCATTTGCTATTTTTCATGCATTTCATGATTTATTTTGAGCTAAAATGACCCTGAGATTGAAAAGCACTGCAAATGAACTCTGAAATGGTTGAAAATTGGCATGGTATCATAATTTCAGCCACGTAGCTTGTGCTAAAAAGTTGAGAGGGTTACGGCAAAAACTGCATGCACTTCGTGTACGAACTGGACAATCTCTTTCGAAGTGTCTGGGTTTTGGACAAAAACTCTTCTGTTACAAAAGGATTTCAAATTTTTAAATATATTTGAACTCAAGACTTTTTCCGCATTCAATATGCACCATTCAAAGGCACATCATCACTCTTCAAACCTTTTCTGATTGCTATTTTTCATGCATTTCATGATTTATTTTGAGCTAAAATGACCCTGAGATTGAAAAGCACTGCAAATGAACTCTAAAATGGTTTAAAATCGGCATGGTATCATAATTTCACCCACGTAGCATGTGCTAAAAAGTTGAGAGGGTTACGGCAAAAACTGGATGCACTTCGTGTACGAACTGGACAATCTCTTTCGAAGTGTCAGGGTTTTGGACTAAAACTCTTCTGTTACAAAAGGATTTCAATTTTTTAAACATATTTGAACTCAAGACATTTTCTGCATTCAATATGCACCATTCAAAGCCACATCATCACTTTTCAAACCTTTTCTGACTTCATTTGCTATTTTTCATGCATTTCATGATTTATTTTGAGCTAAAATGACCCTGAGATTGAAAAGCACTGCAAATGAACTCTGAAATGGTTGAAAATTGGCATGGTATCATAATTTCACCCACGTAGCATGTGCTAAAAAGTTGAGAGGGTTACGGCAAAAACTGGATGCACTTCATGTACGAACTGGACAATCTCTTTCGATGTGTCAGGGTTTTGGACTAAAACTCTTCTGTTACAAAAGGATTTCAATTTTTTAAACATATTTGAACTCAAGACTTTTTCTACATTCAATATGCACCATTCAAAGCCACATCATCACTTTTCAAACCTTTTCTGACTTCATTTGCTATTTTTCATGCATTTCATGATTTATTTTGAGCTAGAATGACCCTGAGATTGAAAAGCACTGCAAATGAACTCTGAAATGGTTGAAAATTGGCATGGTATCATCATTTCATCCACGTAGCATGTGCTAAAAAGTTGAGAGTGTTACGGCAAAAACTGGATGCACTTCGTGTACGAACTGGACAATCTCTTTCGAAGTGTCAGGGTTTTGGACTAAAACTCTTCTGTTACAAAAGGATTTCAATTTTTTAAACATATTTGAACTCAACACTTTTTCTACATTCAATATGCACCATTCAAAGCCACATCATCACTTTTCAAACCTTTTCTGACTTCATTTGCTATTTTTCATGCATTTCATGATTTATTTTGAGCTAAAATGACCCTGAGATTGAAAAGCACTGCAAATGAACTCTGAAATGGTTGAAAATTGGCATGGTATCATAATTTCACCCACGTAGCATGTGCTAAAAAGTTGAGAGGGTTACGGCAAAAACTGGATGCACTTCGTGTACGAACTGGACAATCTCTTTCGAAGTGTCAGGGTTTTGGACTAAAACTCTTCTGTTACAAAAGGATTTCAATTTTTTAAACATATTTGAACTCAAGACTTTATCTGCATTCAATATGCACCATTCAAAGCCACATCATCACTTTTCAAACCTTTTCTGACTTCATTTGCTATTTTTCATGCATTTCATGATTTATTTTGAGCTAAAATGACCCTGAGATTGAAAAGCACTGCAAATGAACTCTGAAATGGTTGAAAATTGGCATGGTATCATAATTTCACCCACGTAGCATGTGCTAAAAAGTTGAGAGGGTTACGGCAAAAACTGGATGCACTTCGTGTACGAACTGGACAATCTCTTTCGAAGTGTCAGGGTTTTGGACTAAAACTCTTCTGTTACAAAAGGATTTCAATTTTTTAAACATATTTGAACTCAAGACTTTATCTGCATTCAATATGCACCATTCAAAGCCACATCATCACTTTTCAAACCTTTTCTGACTTCATTTGCTATTTTTCATGATTTCATGATTTATTTTGAGCTAAAATGACCCTGAGATTGAAAAGCACTGCAAATGAACTCTGAAATGGTTGAAAATTGGCATGGTATCATAATTTCAGCCACGTAGCTTGTGCTAAAAAGTTGAGAGGGTTACGGCAAAAAGTGCATGCACTTCGTGTACGAACTGGACAATCTCTTTCGAAGTGTCAGGGTTTTGGACAAAAACTCTTCTGTTACAAAAGGATTTCAAATTTTTAAATATATTTGAACTCAAGACTTTTTCCGCATTCAATATGCACCATTCAAAGGCACATCATCACTCTTCAAACCTTTTCTGATTGCTATTTTTCATGCATTTCATGATTTATTTTGAGCTAAAATGACCCTGAGATTGAAAAGCACTGCAAATGAACTCTAAAATGGTTTAAAATCGGCATGGTATCATAATTTCACCCACGTAGCATGTGCTAAAAAGTTGAGAGGGTTACGGCAAAAACTGGATGCACTTCGTGTACGAACTGGACAATCTCTTTCGAAGTGTCAGGGTTTTGGACTAAAACTCTTCTGTTACAAAAGGATTTCAATTTTTTAAACATATTTGAACTCAAGACTTTTTCTGCATTCAATATGCACCATTCAAAGCCACATCATCACTTTTCAAACCTTTTCTGACTTCATTTGCTATTTTTCATGCATTTCATGATTTATTTTGAGCTAAAATGACCCTGAGATTGAAAAGCACTGCAAATGAACTCTGAAATGGTTGAAAATTGGCATGGTATCATAATTTCACCCACGTAGCATGTGCTAAAAAGTTGAGAGGGTTACGGCAAAAACTGGATGCACTTCATGTACGAACTGGACAATCTCTTTCGAAGTGTCAGGGTTTTGGACTAAAACTCTTCTGTTACAAAAGGATTTCAATTTTTTAAACATATTTGAACTCAAGACTTTTTCTACATTCAATATGCACCATTCAAAGCCACATCATCACTTTTCAAACCTTTTCTGACTTCATTTGCTATTTTTCATGCATTTCATGATTTATTTTGAGCTAGAATGACCCTGAGATTGAAAAGCACTGCAAATGAACTCTGAAATGGTTGAAAATTGGCATGGTATCATCATTTCATCCACGTAGCATGTGCTAAAAAGTTGAGAGTGTTACGGCAAAAACTGGATGCACTTCGTGTACGAACTGGACAATCTCTTTCGAAGTGTCAGGGTTTTGGACTAAAACTCTTCTGTTACAAAAGGATTTCAATTTTTTAAACATATTTGAACTCAACACTTTTTCTACATTCAATATGCACCATTCAAAGCCACATCATCACTTTTCAAACCTTTTCTGACTTCATTTGCTATTTTTCATGCATTTCATGATTTATTTTGAGCTAAAATGACCCTGAGATTGAAAAGCACTGCAAATGAACTCTGAAATGGTTGAGAATTGGCATGGTATCATAATTTCACCCACGTAGCATGTGCTAAAAAGTTGAGAGGGTTACGGCAAAAACTGGATGCACTTCGTGTACGAACTGGACAATCTCTTTCGAAGTGTCAGGGTTTTGGACTAAAACTCTTCTGTTACAAAAGGATTTCAATTTTTTAAACATATTTGAACTCAAGACTTTTTCTGCATTCAATATGCACCATTCAAAGCCACATCATCACTTTTCAAACCTTTTCTGACTTCATTTGCTATTTTTCATGCATTTCATGATTTATTTTGAGCTAAAATGACCCTGAGATTGAAAAGCACTGCAAATGAACTCTGAAATGGTTGAAAATTGGCATGGTATCATAATTTCACCCACGTAGCATGTGCTAAAAAGTTGAGAGGGTTACGGCAAAAACTGGATGCACTTCGTGTACGAACTGGACAATCTCTTTCGAAGTGTTAGGGTTTTGGACTAAAACTCTTCTGTTACAAAAGGATTTCAATTTTTTAAACATATTTGAACTCAAGACTTTTTCTGCATTCAATATGCACCATTCAAAGCCACATCATCACTTTTCAAACCTTTTCTGACTTCATTTGCTATTTTTCATGCTTTTCATGTTTATGTTGAGCTAAAATGACCCTGAGATTGAAAAGAACTACAAATGAACTCTGAAATGGTTGAAAATTGGCATGGTATCATAATTTCACCCACGTAGCATGTGCTAAAAAGTTGAGAGGGTTACGGCAAAAACTGGATGCACTTCGTGTACGAACTGGACAATCTCTTTCAAAGTGTCAGGGTTTTGGACTAAAACTCTTCTGTTACAAAAGGATTTCAATTTTTTAAACATATTTGAACTCAAGACTTTTTCTGCATTCAATATGCACCATTCAAAGCCACATCATCACTTTTCAAACCTTTTCTGACTTCATTTGCTATTTTTCATGCATTTCATGATTTATTTTGAGCTAAAATGACCCTGAGATTGAAAAGCACTGCAAATGAACTCTGAAATGGTTGAAAATTGGCATGGTATCATAATTTCACCCACGTAGCTTGTGCTAAAAAGTTGAGAGGGTTACGGCAAAAACTGGATGCACTTCGTGTACGAACTGGACAATCTCTTTCGAAGTGTCAGGGTTTTGGACTAAAACTCTTCTGTTACAGAAGGATTTCAATTTTTTAAACATATTTGAACTCAAGACTTTTTATGCATTCAGTATGCACCATTCAAAGCCACATCATCACTTTTCAAACCTTTTCTGACTTCATTTGCTATTTTTCATGCATTTCATGATTTATTTTGAGCTAAAATGACCCTAAGATTGAAAAGGACTGGAAATGAACTCTGAAATGGTTGAAAATTGGCATGGTATCATAATTTCACTCACGTAGCATGTGCTAAAAAGTTGAGAGGGTTACCGGAAAAACTGGATGCACTTCGTGTACAAACTGGACAATCTCCTTCGATGTGTCAGGGTTTTGGAGAAAAACTCTTCTGTTACAAAAGGATTTCAATTTTTTAAACATATTTGAACTCAAGACTTTTTCTGCATTCAATATGCACCATTCAAAGCCACATCATCACTTTTCAAACCTTTTCTGATTTCATTTGCTATTTTTCATGCATTTCATGATTTATTTTGAGCTAAAATGACCCTGAGATTGAAAAGCACTGCCAATGAACTCTGAAATGGTTGAAAATTGGCATGGTATTATAATTTCACCCACGTAGCATGTGCTAAAAAGTTGAGAGGGTTACGGCAAAAACTGGATGCACTTCGTGTACGAACTGGACAATCTCTTTCAAAGTGTCAGTGTTTTGGACTAAAACTCTTCTGTTACAAAAGGATTTCAATTTTTTAAACATATTTGAACTCAAGACTTTTTCTGCATTCAATATGCACCATTCAAAGCCACATCATCACTTTTCAAACCTTTTCTGACTTCATTTGCTATTTTTCATGCATTTCATGATTTATTTTGAGCTAAAATGACCCTGAGATTGAAAAGCACTCCAAATGAACTCTAAAATGGTTGAAAATTAGCATGGTATCATAATTTCACCCACGTAGCATGTGCTAAAAAGTTGAGAGGGTTACGGCAAAAACTGGATGCACTTCGTGTACGAACTGGACAATCTCTTTCGAAATGTCAGGGTTTTGGACTAAAACTCTTCTGTTACAAAAGGATTTCAATTTTTTAAACATATTTGAACTCAAGACTTTTTCTGCATTCAATATGCACCATTCAAAGCCACATCATCACTTTTCAAACCTTTTCTGACTTCATTTGCTATTTTTCATGCATTTCATGATTTATTTTGAGCTAAAATGACCCTGAGATTGAAAAGCACTGCAAATGAACTCTGAAATGGTTGAAAATTGGCATGGTATCATAATTTCATACACGTAGCTTGTGCTAAAAAGTTGAGAGGGTTACGGCAAAAACTGCATGCACTTCGTGTACGAACTGGACAACATCTTTCGAAGTGTCAGGGTTTTGGACAAAAACTCTTGTGTTACAAAAGGATTTCAAATTTTTAAATATATTTGAACTCAAGACTTTTTCTGCATTCAATATGCACCATTCAAAGCCACATCATCACTCTTCAAACCTTTTCTGATTGCTATTTTTCATGCATTTCATTATTTATTTTGAGCTAAAATGACCCTGAGATTGAAAAGCACTGCAAATGAACTCTAAAATGGTTGAAAATCGGCATGGTATCATAATTTCACCCACGTAGCATGTGCTAAAAAGTTGAGAGGGTTACGGCAAAAACTGGATGCACTTCGTGTACGAACTGGACAATCTCTTTCGAAGTGTCAGGGTTTTGGACTAAAACTCTTCTGTTACAAAAGGATTTAATTTTTTTAAATATATTTGAACTCAAGACTTTTTCTGCATTCAATATGCACCATTCAAAGCCACATCATCACTTTTCAAACCTTTTCTGACTTCATTTGCTATTTTTCATGCATTTCATGATTTATTTTGAGCTAAAATGACCCTGAGATTGAAAAGCACTGCAAATGAACTCTGAAATGGTTGAAAATTGGCATGGTATCAAAATTTCACCCACGTAGCATGTGCTAAAAAGTTGAGAGGGTTATGGCAAAAACTGGATGCACTTCGTGTACGAACTGGACAATCTCTTTCGAAGTGTCAGGGTTTTGGACTAAAAGTCTTCTGTTACAAAAGGATTTCAATTTTTTAAACATATTTGAACTCAAGACTTTTTCTGCATTCAATATGCACCATTCAAAGCCACATCATCACTTTTCAAACCTTTTCTGATTTCATTTGCTATTTTTCATGCATTTCATGATTTATTTTGAGCTAAAATGACCCTGAGATTGAAAAGCACTGCCAATGAACTCAGAAATGGTTGAAAATTGGCATGGTATTATAATTTCACCCACGTAGCATGTGCTAAAAAGTTGAGAGGGTTACGGCAAAAACTGGATGCACTTCGTGTACGAACTGGACAATCTCTTTCAAAGTGTCAGGGTTTTGGACTAAAACTCTTCTGTTACAAAAGGATTTCAATTTTTTAAACATATTTGAACTCAAGACTTTTTCTGCATTCAATATGCACCATTCAAAGCCACATCATCACTTTTCAAACCTTTTCTGACTTCATTTGCTATTTTTCATGCATTTCATGATTTATTTTGAGCTAAAATGACCCTGAGATTGAAAAGCACTCCAAATGAACTCTAAAATGGTTGAAAATTAGCATGGTATCATAATTTCACCCACGTAGCATGTGCTAAAAAGTTGAGAGGGTTACGGCAAAAACTGGATGCACTTCGTGTACGAACTGGACAATCTCTTTCGAAGTGTCAGGGTTTTGGACTAAAACTCTTCTGTTACAAAAGGATTTCAATTTTTTAAACATATTTGAACTCAAGACTTTTTCTGCATTCAATATGCACCATTCAAAGCCACATCATCACTTTTCAAACCTTTTCTGATTTCATTTGCTATTTTTCATGCATTTCATGATTTATTTTGAGCTAAAATGACCCTGAGATTGAAAAGCACTGCAAATGAACTCTGAAATGGTTGAAAATTGGCATGGTATCATAATTTCATACACGTAGCTTGTGCTAAAAAGTTGAGAGGGTTACGGCAAAAACTGCATGCACTTCGTGTACGAACTGGACAATATCTTTCGAAGTGTCAGGGTTTTGGACAAAAACTCTTGTGTTACAAAAGGATTTCAAATTTTTAAATATATTTGAACTCAAGACTTTTTCTGCATTCAATATGCATCATTCAAAGCCACATCATCACTCTTCAAACCTTTTCTGATTGCTATTTTTCATGCATTTCATTATTTATTTTGAGCTAAAATGACCCTGAGATTGAAAAGCACTGCAAATGAACTCTAAAATGGTTGAAAATCGGCATGGTATCATAATTTCACCCACGTAGCATGTGCTAAAAAGTTGAGAGGGTTACGGCAAAAACTGGATGCACTTCGTGTACGAACTGGACAATCTCTTTCGAAGTGTCAGGGTTTTGGACTAAAACTCTTCTGTTACAAAAGGATTTAAATTTTTTAAACATATTTGAACTCAAGACTTTTTCTGCATTCAATATGCACCATTCAAAGCCACATCATCACTTTTCAAACCTTTTCTAACTTCATTTGCTATTTTTCATGCATTTCATGATTTATTTTGAGCTAAAATGACCCTGAGATTGAAAAGCACTGCAAATGAACTCTGAAATGGTTGAAAATTGGCATGGTATCAAAATTTCACCCACGTAGCATGTGCTAAAAAGTTGAGAGGGTTATGGCAAAAACTGGATGCACTTCGTGTACGAACTGGACAATCTCTTTCGAAGTGTCAGGGTTTTGGACTAAAAGTCTTCTGTTACAAAAGGATTTCAATTTTTTAAACATATTTGAACTCAAGACTTTTTCTGCATTCAATATGCACCATTCAAAGCCACATCATCACTTTTCAAACCTTTTCTGACTTCATTTGCTATTTTTCATGCATTTCATGTTTATGTTGAGCTAAAATGACCCTGAGATTGAAAAGCACTGCAAATGAACTCTGAAATGGTTGAAAATTGGCATGGTATCATAATTTCACCCACGTAGCATGTGCTAAAAAGTTGAGAGGGTTACGGCAAAAACTGGATGCACTTCGTGTACGAACTGGACAATCTCTTTCAAAGTGTCAGGGTTTTGGACTAAAACTCTTCTGTTACAAAAGGATTTCCATTTTTTAAACATATTTGAACTCAAGCCTTTTTCTGCATTCAATATGCACCATTCAAAGCCACATCATCACTTTTCAAACCTTTTCTGACTTCATTTGATCTTTTTCATGCATTTCATGATTTATTTTGCGCTAAAATGACCCTGAGATTGAAAAGCACTGCAAATGAACTCTGAAATGGTTGAAAATTGGCATGGTATCATAATTTCACCCACGTAGCATGTGCTAAAAAGTTGAGAGGGTTACGGCAAAAACTGGATGCACTTCGTGTACGAACTGGACAATCTCTTTCGAAGTGTCAGGGTTTTGGGCTAAAAGTCTTCTGTTACAAAAGGATTTCAATTTTTTAAACATATTTGAACTCAAGACTTTTTCTGCATTCAATATGCACCATTCAAAGCCACATCATCACTTTTCAAACCTTTTCTGACTTCATTTGCTATTTTTCATGCATTTCATGTTTATGTTGAGCTAAAATGACCCTAAGATTGAAAAGCACTGCAAATGAACTCTGAAATGGTTGAAAATTGGCATGGTATCATAATTTCACCCACGTAGCATGTGCTAAAAAGTTGAGAGGGTTACGGCAAAAACTGGATGCACTTCGTGTACGAACTGGACAATCTCTTTCGAAGTGTCAGGGTTTTGGACTAAAACTCTTCTGTTACAAAAGGATTTCAATTTTTTAAACATATTTGAACTCAAGACTTTTTCTGCATTCAATATGCACCATTCAAAGCCACATCATCACTTTTCAAACCTTTTCTGACTTCATTTGCTATTTTTCATGCATTTCATGATTTATTTTGAGCTAAAATTACCCTGAGATTGAAAAGCACTGCAAATGAACTCTGAAATGGTTGAAAATTGGCATGGTATCATAATTTCACCCACGTAACATGTGCTAAAAAGTTGAGAGGGTTACGGCAAAAACTGGATGCACTTCGTGTACGAACTGGACAATCTCTTTCGAAGTGTCATAGTTTTGGACTAAAACTCTTCTGTTACAAAAGGATTTCAATTTTTTAAACATATTTGAACTCAAGACTTTTTCTGCATTCAATATGCACCATTCAAAGCCACATCATCACTTTTCAAACCTTTTCTGACTTCATTTGCTATTTTTCATGCATTTCATGATTTATTTTGAGCTAAAATGACCCTGAGATTGAAAAGCACTGCAAATGAACTCTGAAATGGTTGAAAATTGGCATGGTATCATAATTTCACCCACGTAGCTTGTGCTAAAAAGTTGAGAGGGTTACGGCAAAAACTGCATGCACTTCGTGTACGAACTGGACAATCTCTTTCGAAGTGTCAGGGTTTTGGACTAAAACTCTTCTGTTACAGAAGGATTTCAATTTTTTAAACATATTTGAACTCAAGACTTTTTCTGCATTCAATATGCACCATTCAAAGCCACATCATCACTTTTCAAACCTTTTCTGACTTCATTTGCTATTTTTCATGCATTTCATGATTTATTTTGAGCTAAAATGACCCTGAGATTGAAAAGCACTGCAAATGAACTCTGAAATGGTTGAAAATTGGCATGGTATCATAATTTCATACATGTAGCTTGTGCTAAAAAGTTGAGAGGGTTACGGCAAAAACTGCATGCACTTCGTGTACGAACTGGACAATATCTTTCGAAGTGTCAGGGTTTTGGACAAAAACTCTTGTGTTACAAAAGGATTTCAAATTTTTAAATATATTTGAACTCAAGACTTTTTCTGCATTCAATATGCACCATTCAAAGCCACATCATCACTCTTCAAACCTTTTCTGATTGCTATTTTTCATGCATTTCCTTATTTATTTTGAGCTAAAATGACCCTGAGATTGAAAAGCACTGCAAATGAACTCTAAAATGGTTGAAAATCGGCATGGTATCATAATTTCACCCACATAGCATGTGCTAAAAAGTTGAGAGGGTTACGGCAAAAACTGGATGCACTTCGTGTACGAACTGGACAATCTCTTTCGAAGTGTCAGGGTTTTGGACTAAAACTCTTCTGTTACAAAAGGATTTAAATTTTTTAAACATATTTGAACTCAAGACTTTTTCTGCATTCAATATGCACCATTCAAAGCCACATCATCACTTTTCAAACCTTTTCTGACTTCATTTGCTATTTTTCATGCATTTCATGATTTATTTTGAGCTAAAATGACCCTGAGATTGAAAAGCACTGCAAATGAACTCTGAAATGGTTGAAAATTGGCATGGTATCATAATTTCACCCACGTAGCATGTGCTAAAAAGTTGAGAGGGTTACGGCAAAAACTGGATGCACTTCGTGTACGAACTGGACAATCTCTTTCGAAGTGTCAGGGTTTTGGACTAAAAGTCTTCTGTTACAAAAGGATTTCAATTTTTTAAACATATTTGAACTCAAGACTTTTTCTGCATTCAATATGCACCATTCAAAGCCACATCATCACTTTTCAAACCTTTTCTGACTTCATTTGCTATTTTTCATGCATTTCATGTTTATGTTGAGCTAAAATGACCCTGAGATTGAAAAGCACTGCAAATGAACTCTGAAATGGTTGAAAATTGGCATGGTATCATAATTTCACCCACGTAGCATGTGCTAAAAAGTTGAGAGGGTTACGGCAAAAACTGGATGCACTTCGTGTACGAACTGGACAATCTCTTTCAAAGTGTCAGGGTTTTGGACTAAAACTCTTCTGTTACAAAAGGATTTCCATTTTTTAAACATATTTGAACTCAAGCCTTTTTCTGCATTCAATATGCACCATTCAAAGCCACATCATCACTTTTCAAACCTTTTCTGACTTCATTTGATCTTTTTCATGCATTTCATGATTTATTTTGAGCTAAAATGACCCTGAGATTGAAAAGCACTGCAAATGAACTCTGAAATGGTTGAAAATTGGCATGGTATCATAATTTCACCCACGTAGCATGTGCTAAAAAGTTGAGAGGGTTACGGCAAAAACTGGATGCACTTCGTGTACGAACTGGACAATCTCTTTCGAAGTGTCAGGGTTTTGGGCTAAAAGTCTTCTGTTACAAAAGGATTTCAATTTTTTAAACATATTTGAACTCAAGACTTTTTCTGCATTCAATATGCACCATTCAAAGCCACATCATCACTTTTCAAACCTTTTCTGACTTCATTTGCTATTTTTCATGCATTTCATGTTTATGTTGAGCTAAAATGACCCTAAGATTGAAAAGCACTGCAAATGAACTCTGAAATGGTTGAAAATTGGCATGGTATCATAATTTCACCCACGTAGCATGTGCTAAAAAGTTGAGAGGGTTACGGCAAAAACTGGATGCACTTCGTGTACGAACTGGACAATCTCTTTCGAAGTGTCAGGGTTTTGGACTAAAACTCTTCTGTTACAGAAGGATTTCAATTTTTTAAACATATTTGAACTCAAGACTTTTTCTGCATTCAATATGCACCATTCAAAGCCACATCATCACTTTTCAAACCTTTTCTGACTTCATTTGCTATTTTTCATGCATTTCATGATTTATTTTGAGCTAAAATTACCCTGAGATTGAAAAGCACTGCAAATGAACTCTGAAATGGTTGAAAATTGGCATGGTATCATAATTTCACCCACGTAACATGTGCTAAAAAGTTGAGAGGGTTACGGCAAAAACTGGATGCACTTCGTGTACGAACTGGACAATCTCTTTCGAAGTGTCATAGTTTTGGACTAAAACTCTTCTGTTACAAAAGGATTTCAATTTTTTAAACATATTTGAACTCAAGACTTTTTCTGCATTCAATATGCACCATTCAAAGCCACATCATCACTTTTCAAACCTTTTCTGACTTCATTTGCTATTTTTCATGCATTTCATGATTTATTTTGAGCTAAAATGACCCTGAGATTGAAAAGCACTGCAAATGAACTCTGAAATGGTTGAAAATTGGCATGGTATCATAATTTCACCCACGTAGCTTGTGCTAAAAAGTTGAGAGGGTTACGGCAAAAACTGCATGCACTTCGTGTACGAACTGGACAATCTCTTTCGAAGTGTCAGGGTTTTGGACTAAAACTCTTCTGTTACAGAAGGATTTCAATTTTTTAAACATATTTGAACTCAAGACTTTTTCTGCATTCAATATGCACCATTCAAAGCCACATCATCACTTTTCAAACCTTTTCTGACTTAATTTGCTATTTTTCATGCATTTCATGATTTATTTTGAGCTAAAATGACCCTAAGATTGAAAAGCACTGGAAATGAACTCTGAAATGGTTGAAAATTGGCATGGTATCATAATTTCACTCACGTAGCATGTGCTAAAAAGTTGAGAGGGTTACCGGAAAAACTGGATGCACTTCGTGTACAAACTGGACAATCTCCTTCGAAGTGTCAGGGTTTTGGAGAAAAACTCTTCTATTACAAAAGGATTTCAATTTTTTAAACATATTTGAACTCAAGACTTTTTCTGCATTCAATATGCACCATTCAAAGCCACATCATCACTTTTCAAACCTTTTCTGATTTCATTTGCTATTTTTCATGCATTTCATGATTTATTTTGAGCTAAAATGACCCTGAGATTGAAAAGCACTGCAAATGAACTCTGAAATGGTTGAAAATTGGCATGGTATCATAATTTCACCCACGTAGCATGTGCTAAAAAGTTGAGAGGGTTAC
The DNA here is from genome assembly GCA_039707655.1 of Elymus sibiricus. Classification (NCBI taxonomy): domain Eukaryota; kingdom Viridiplantae; phylum Streptophyta; class Magnoliopsida; order Poales; family Poaceae; genus Elymus; species Elymus sibiricus. Next base: position 512,283,707 of record CM077669.1, read on the forward strand.
GGCAAAAACTGGATGCACTTCGTGTACAAACTGTACAATCTCTTTCAAAGTGTCAGGGTTTTGGACTAAAACTCTTCTGTTACAAAAGGATTTCAATTTTTTAAACATATTTGAACTCAAGACTTTTTCTGCATTCAATATGCACCATTCAAAGCCACATCATCACTTTTCAAACCTTTTCTGACTTCATTTGCTATTTTTCATGCATTTCATGATTTATTTTGAGCTAAAATGACCCTGAGATTGAAAAGCACTCCAAATGAACTCTGAAATGGTTGAAAATTGGCATGGTATCATAATTTGACCCATGTAGCATGTGCTAAAAAGTTGAGAGGGTTACGGCAAAAACTGGATGCACTTCGTGTACGAACTGGACAATCTCTTTCGAAGTGTCAGGGTTTTGGACTAAAACTCTTCTGTTACAAAAGGATTTCAATTTTTTAAACATATTTGAACTCAAGACTTTTTCTGCATTCAATATGCACCATTCAAAGCCACATCATCACTTTTCAAACCTTTTCTGACTTCATTTGCTATTTTTCATGCATTTCATGATTTATTTTGAGCTAAAATGACCCTGAGATTGAAAAGCACTGCAAATGAACTCTGAAATGGTTGAAAATTGGCATGGTATCATAATTTCATACACGTAGCTTGTGCTAAAAAGTTGAGAGGGTTACGGCAAAAACTGCATGCACTTCGTGTACGAATTGGACAATATCTTTCGAAGTGTCAAGGTTTTGGACAAAAACTCTTGTGTTACAAAAGGATTTCAAAATTTTAAATATATTTGAACTCAAGACTTTTTCTGCATTCAATATGCACCATTCAAAGCCACATCATCACTCTTCAAACCTTTTCTGATTGCTATTTTTCATGCATTTCATTATTTATTTTGAGCTAAAATGACCCTGAGATTGAAAAGCACTGCAAATGAACTCTAAAATGGTTGAAAATCGGCATGGTATCATAATTTCACCCACGTAGCATGTGCTAAAAAGTGGAGAGGGTTACGGCAAAAACTGGATGCACTTCGTGTACGAACTGGACAATCTCTTTCGAAGTGTCAGGGTTTTGGACTAAAACTCTTCTGTTACAAAAGGATTTCAATTTTTTAAACATATTTGAACTCAAGACTTTTTCTGCATTCAATATGCACCATTCAAAGCCACATCATCACTTTTCAAACCTTTTCTGACTTCATTTGCTATTTTTCATGCATTTCATGATTTATTTTGAGCTAAAATGACCCTGAGATTGAAAAGCACTGCAAATGAACTCTGAAATGGTTGAAAATTGGCATGGTATCATAATTTCACCCACGTAGCATGTGCTAAAAAGTTGAGAGGGTTACGGCAAAAACTGGATGCACTTCGTGTACGAACTGGACAATCTCTTTCGAAGTGTCAGGGTTTTGGACTAAAACTCTTCTGTTACAAAAGGATTTCAATTTTTTAAACATATTTGAACTCAAGACTTTTTCTGCATTCAATATGCACCATTCAAAGCCACATCATCACTTTTCAAACCTTTTCTGACTTCATTTGCTATTTTTCATGCATTTCATGTTTATGTTGAGCTAAAATGACCCTGAGATTGAAAAGCACTACAAATGAACTCTGAAATGGTTGAAAATTGGCATGGTATCATAATTTCACCCACGTAGCATGTGCTAAAAAGTTGAGAGGGTTACGGCAAAAACTGGATGCACTTCGTGTACGAACTGGACAATCTCTTTCAAAGTGTCAGGGTTTTGGACTAAAACTCTTCTGGTACAAAAGGATTTCAATTTTTTAAACATATTTGAACTCAAGACTTTTTCTGCATTCAATATGCACCATTCAAAGCCACATCATCACTTTTCAAACCTTTTCTGACTTCATTTGCTATTTTTCATGCATTTCATGATTTATTTTGAGCTAAAATGACCCTGAGATTGAAAAGCACTGCAAATGAACTCTGAAATGGTTGAAAATTGGCATGGTATCATAATTTCACCCACGTAGCATGTGCTAAAAAGTTGAGAGGGTTACGGCAAAAACTGGATGCACTTCGTGTACGAACTGGACAATCTCTTTCGAAGTGTCAGGGTTTTGGACTAAAACTCTTCTATTACAAAAGGATTTCAATTTTTTAAACATATTTGAACTCAAGACTTTATCTGCATTCAATATGCACCATTCAAAGCCACATCATCACTTTTCAAACCTTTTCTGACTTCATTTGCTATTTTTCATGCATTTCATGATTTATTTTGAGCTAAAATGACCCTGAGATTGAAAAGCACTGCAAATGAACTCTGAAATGGTTGAAAATTGACATGGTATCATAATTTCAGCCACGTAGCTTGTGCTAAAAAGTTGAGAGGGTTACGGCAAAAACTGCATGCACTTCGTGTACGAACTGGACAATCTCTTTCGAAGTGTCAGGGTTTTGGACAAAAACTCTTCTGTTACAAAAGGATTTCAAATTTTTAAATATATTTGAACTCAAGACTTTTTCCGCATTCAATATGCACCATTCAAAGGCACATCATCACTCTTCAAACCTTTTCTGATTGCTATTTTTCATGCATTTCATGATTTATTTTGAGCTAAAATGACCCTGAGATTGAAAAGCATTGCAAATGAACTCTAAAATGGTTGAAAATCGGCATGGTATCATAATTTCACCCACGTAGCATGTGCTAAAAAGTTGAGAGGGTTACGGCAAAAACTGGATGCACTTCGTGTACGAACTGGACAATCTCTTTCGAAGTGTTAGGGTTTTGGACTAAAACTCTTCTGTTACAAAAGGATTTCAATTTTTTAAACATATTTGAACTCAAGACTTTTTCTGCATTCAATATGCACCATTCAAAGCCACATCATCACTTTTCAAACCTTTTCTGACTTCATTTGCTATTTTTCATGCATTTCATGATTTATCTTGAGCTAAAATGACCCTGAGATTGAAAAGCACTGCAAATGAACTCTGAAATGGTTGAAAATTGGCATGGTATCATAATTTCACCCACGTAGCATGTGCTAAAAAGTTGAGAGGGTTACGGCAAAAACTGGATGCACTTCATGTACGAACTGGACAATCTCTTTCGAAGTGTCAGGGTTTTGGACTAAAACTCTTCTGTTACAAAAGGATTTCAATTTTTTAAACATATTTGAACTCAAGACTTTTTCTACATTCAATATGCACCATTCAAAGCCACATCATCACTTTTCAAACCTTTTCTGACTTCATTTGCTATTTTTCATGCATTTCATGATTTATTTTGAGCTAAAATGACCCTGAGATTGAAAAGCACTGCAAATGAACTCTGAAATGGTTGAAAATTGGCATGGTATCATCATTTCATCCACGTAGCATGTGCTAAAAAGTTGAGAGGGTTACGGCAAAAACTGGATGCACTTCGTGTACGAACTGGACAATCTCTTTCGAAGTGTCAGGGTTTTGGACTAAAACTCTTCTGTTACAAAAGGATTTCAATTTTTTAAACATATTTGAACTCAACACTTTTTCTGCATTCAATATGCACCATTCAAAGCCACATCATCACTTTTCAAACCTTTTCTGACTTCATTTGCTATTTTTCATGCATTTCATGATTTATTTTGAGCTAAAATGACCCTGAGATTGAAAAGCACTGCAAATGAACTCTGAAATGGTTGAAAATTGGCATGGTATCATAATTTCACCCACGTAGCATGTGCTAAAAAGTTGAGAGGGTTACGGCAAAAACTGGATGCACTTCGTGTACGAACTGGACAATCTCTTTCGAAGTGTCAGGGTTTTGGACTAAAACTCTTCTGTTACAAAAGGATTTCAATTTTTTAAACATATTTGAACTCAAGACTTTTTCTGCATTCAATATGCACCATTCAAAGCCACATCATCACTTTTCAAACCTTTTCTGACTTCATTTGCTATTTTTCATGCATTTCATGTTTATGTTGAGCTAAAATGACCCTGAGATTGAAAAGAACTACAAATGAACTCTGAAATGGTTGAAAATTGGCATGGTATCATAATTTCACCCACGTAGCATGTGCTAAAAAGTTGAGAGGGTTACGGCAAAAACTGGATGCACTTCGTGTACGAACTGGACAATCTCTTTCAAAGTGTCAGGGTTTTGGACTAAAACTCTTCTGTTACAAAAGGATTTCAATTTTTTAAACATAGTTGAACTCAAGACTTTTTCTGCATTCAATATGCACCATTCAAAGCCACATCATCACTTTTCAAACCTTTTCTGACTTAATTTGCTATTTTTCATGCATTTCATGATTTATTTTGAGCTAAAATGACCCTGAGATTGAAAAGCACTGCAAATGAACTCTGAAATGGTTGAAAATTGGCATGGTATCATAATTTCACCCACGTAGCATGTGCTAAAAAGTTGAGAGGGTTACGGCAAAAACTGGATGCACTTCGTGTACGAACTGGACAATCTCTTTCGAAGTGTCAGGGTTTTGGACTAAAACTCTTCTGTTACAAAAGGATTTCAATTTTTTAAACATATTTGAACTCAAGACTTTATCTGCATTCAATATGCACCATTCAAAGCCACATCATCACTTTTCAAACCTTTTCTGACTTCATTTGCTATTTTTCATGCATTTCATGATTTATTTTGAGCTAAAATGACCCTGAGATTGAAAAGCACTGCAAATGAACTCTGAAATGGTTGAAAATTGGCATGGTATCATAATTTCACCCACGTAGCATGTGCTAAAATGTTGAGAGGGTTACGGCAAAAACTGGATGCACTTCGTGTACGAACTGGACAATCTCTTTCGAAGTGTCAGGGTTTTGGACTAAAACTCTTCTGTTACAAAAGGATTTCAATTTTTTAAACATATTTGAACTCAAGACTTTATCTGCATTCAATATGCACCATTCAAAGCCACATCATCACTTTTCAAACCTTTTCTGACTTCATTTGCTATTTTTCATGCATTTCATGATTTATTTTGAGCTAAAATGACCCTGAGATTGAAAAGCACTGCAAATGAACTCTGAAATGGTTGAAAATTGGCATGGTATCATAATTTCAGCCACGTAGCTTGTGCTAAAAAGTTGAGAGGGTTACGGCAAAAACTGCATGCACTTCGTGTACGAACTGGACAATCTCTTTCGAAGTGTCTGGGTTTTGGACAAAAACTCTTCTGTTACAAAAGGATTTCAAATTTTTAAATATATTTGAACTCAAGACTTTTTCCGCATTCAATATGCACCATTCAAAGGCACATCATCACTCTTCAAACCTTTTCTGATTGCTATTTTTCATGCATTTCATGATTTATTTTGAGCTAAAATGACCCTGAGATTGAAAAGCACTGCAAATGAACTCTAAAATGGTTTAAAATCGGCATGGTATCATAATTTCACCCACGTAGCATGTGCTAAAAAGTTGAGAGGGTTACGGCAAAAACTGGATGCACTTCGTGTACGAACTGGACAATCTCTTTCGAAGTGTCAGGGTTTTGGACTAAAACTCTTCTGTTACAAAAGGATTTCAATTTTTTAAACATATTTGAACTCAAGACATTTTCTGCATTCAATATGCACCATTCAAAGCCACATCATCACTTTTCAAACCTTTTCTGACTTCATTTGCTATTTTTCATGCATTTCATGATTTATTTTGAGCTAAAATGACCCTGAGATTGAAAAGCACTGCAAATGAACTCTGAAATGGTTGAAAATTGGCATGGTATCATAATTTCACCCACGTAGCATGTGCTAAAAAGTTGAGAGGGTTACGGCAAAAACTGGATGCACTTCATGTACGAACTGGACAATCTCTTTCGATGTGTCAGGGTTTTGGACTAAAACTCTTCTGTTACAAAAGGATTTCAATTTTTTAAACATATTTGAACTCAAGACTTTTTCTACATTCAATATGCACCATTCAAAGCCACATCATCACTTTTCAAACCTTTTCTGACTTCATTTGCTATTTTTCATGCATTTCATGATTTATTTTGAGCTAGAATGACCCTGAGATTGAAAAGCACTGCAAATGAACTCTGAAATGGTTGAAAATTGGCATGGTATCATCATTTCATCCACGTAGCATGTGCTAAAAAGTTGAGAGTGTTACGGCAAAAACTGGATGCACTTCGTGTACGAACTGGACAATCTCTTTCGAAGTGTCAGGGTTTTGGACTAAAACTCTTCTGTTACAAAAGGATTTCAATTTTTTAAACATATTTGAACTCAACACTTTTTCTACATTCAATATGCACCATTCAAAGCCACATCATCACTTTTCAAACCTTTTCTGACTTCATTTGCTATTTTTCATGCATTTCATGATTTATTTTGAGCTAAAATGACCCTGAGATTGAAAAGCACTGCAAATGAACTCTGAAATGGTTGAAAATTGGCATGGTATCATAATTTCACCCACGTAGCATGTGCTAAAAAGTTGAGAGGGTTACGGCAAAAACTGGATGCACTTCGTGTACGAACTGGACAATCTCTTTCGAAGTGTCAGGGTTTTGGACTAAAACTCTTCTGTTACAAAAGGATTTCAATTTTTTAAACATATTTGAACTCAAGACTTTATCTGCATTCAATATGCACCATTCAAAGCCACATCATCACTTTTCAAACCTTTTCTGACTTCATTTGCTATTTTTCATGCATTTCATGATTTATTTTGAGCTAAAATGACCCTGAGATTGAAAAGCACTGCAAATGAACTCTGAAATGGTTGAAAATTGGCATGGTATCATAATTTCACCCACGTAGCATGTGCTAAAAAGTTGAGAGGGTTACGGCAAAAACTGGATGCACTTCGTGTACGAACTGGACAATCTCTTTCGAAGTGTCAGGGTTTTGGACTAAAACTCTTCTGTTACAAAAGGATTTCAATTTTTTAAACATATTTGAACTCAAGACTTTATCTGCATTCAATATGCACCATTCAAAGCCACATCATCACTTTTCAAACCTTTTCTGACTTCATTTGCTATTTTTCATGATTTCATGATTTATTTTGAGCTAAAATGACCCTGAGATTGAAAAGCACTGCAAATGAACTCTGAAATGGTTGAAAATTGGCATGGTATCATAATTTCAGCCACGTAGCTTGTGCTAAAAAGTTGAGAGGGTTACGGCAAAAAGTGCATGCACTTCGTGTACGAACTGGACAATCTCTTTCGAAGTGTCAGGGTTTTGGACAAAAACTCTTCTGTTACAAAAGGATTTCAAATTTTTAAATATATTTGAACTCAAGACTTTTTCCGCATTCAATATGCACCATTCAAAGGCACATCATCACTCTTCAAACCTTTTCTGATTGCTATTTTTCATGCATTTCATGATTTATTTTGAGCTAAAATGACCCTGAGATTGAAAAGCACTGCAAATGAACTCTAAAATGGTTTAAAATCGGCATGGTATCATAATTTCACCCACGTAGCATGTGCTAAAAAGTTGAGAGGGTTACGGCAAAAACTGGATGCACTTCGTGTACGAACTGGACAATCTCTTTCGAAGTGTCAGGGTTTTGGACTAAAACTCTTCTGTTACAAAAGGATTTCAATTTTTTAAACATATTTGAACTCAAGACTTTTTCTGCATTCAATATGCACCATTCAAAGCCACATCATCACTTTTCAAACCTTTTCTGACTTCATTTGCTATTTTTCATGCATTTCATGATTTATTTTGAGCTAAAATGACCCTGAGATTGAAAAGCACTGCAAATGAACTCTGAAATGGTTGAAAATTGGCATGGTATCATAATTTCACCCACGTAGCATGTGCTAAAAAGTTGAGAGGGTTACGGCAAAAACTGGATGCACTTCATGTACGAACTGGACAATCTCTTTCGAAGTGTCAGGGTTTTGGACTAAAACTCTTCTGTTACAAAAGGATTTCAATTTTTTAAACATATTTGAACTCAAGACTTTTTCTACATTCAATATGCACCATTCAAAGCCACATCATCACTTTTCAAACCTTTTCTGACTTCATTTGCTATTTTTCATGCATTTCATGATTTATTTTGAGCTAGAATGACCCTGAGATTGAAAAGCACTGCAAATGAACTCTGAAATGGTTGAAAATTGGCATGGTATCATCATTTCATCCACGTAGCATGTGCTAAAAAGTTGAGAGTGTTACGGCAAAAACTGGATGCACTTCGTGTACGAACTGGACAATCTCTTTCGAAGTGTCAGGGTTTTGGACTAAAACTCTTCTGTTACAAAAGGATTTCAATTTTTTAAACATATTTGAACTCAACACTTTTTCTACATTCAATATGCACCATTCAAAGCCACATCATCACTTTTCAAACCTTTTCTGACTTCATTTGCTATTTTTCATGCATTTCATGATTTATTTTGAGCTAAAATGACCCTGAGATTGAAAAGCACTGCAAATGAACTCTGAAATGGTTGAGAATTGGCATGGTATCATAATTTCACCCACGTAGCATGTGCTAAAAAGTTGAGAGGGTTACGGCAAAAACTGGATGCACTTCGTGTACGAACTGGACAATCTCTTTCGAAGTGTCAGGGTTTTGGACTAAAACTCTTCTGTTACAAAAGGATTTCAATTTTTTAAACATATTTGAACTCAAGACTTTTTCTGCATTCAATATGCACCATTCAAAGCCACATCATCACTTTTCAAACCTTTTCTGACTTCATTTGCTATTTTTCATGCATTTCATGATTTATTTTGAGCTAAAATGACCCTGAGATTGAAAAGCACTGCAAATGAACTCTGAAATGGTTGAAAATTGGCATGGTATCATAATTTCACCCACGTAGCATGTGCTAAAAAGTTGAGAGGGTTACGGCAAAAACTGGATGCACTTCGTGTACGAACTGGACAATCTCTTTCGAAGTGTTAGGGTTTTGGACTAAAACTCTTCTGTTACAAAAGGATTTCAATTTTTTAAACATATTTGAACTCAAGACTTTTTCTGCATTCAATATGCACCATTCAAAGCCACATCATCACTTTTCAAACCTTTTCTGACTTCATTTGCTATTTTTCATGCTTTTCATGTTTATGTTGAGCTAAAATGACCCTGAGATTGAAAAGAACTACAAATGAACTCTGAAATGGTTGAAAATTGGCATGGTATCATAATTTCACCCACGTAGCATGTGCTAAAAAGTTGAGAGGGTTACGGCAAAAACTGGATGCACTTCGTGTACGAACTGGACAATCTCTTTCAAAGTGTCAGGGTTTTGGACTAAAACTCTTCTGTTACAAAAGGATTTCAATTTTTTAAACATATTTGAACTCAAGACTTTTTCTGCATTCAATATGCACCATTCAAAGCCACATCATCACTTTTCAAACCTTTTCTGACTTCATTTGCTATTTTTCATGCATTTCATGATTTATTTTGAGCTAAAATGACCCTGAGATTGAAAAGCACTGCAAATGAACTCTGAAATGGTTGAAAATTGGCATGGTATCATAATTTCACCCACGTAGCATGTGCTAAAAAGTTGAGAGGGTTACGGCAAAAACTGGATGCACTTCGTGTACGAACTGGACAATCTCTTTCGAAGTGTCTGGGTTTTGGACTAAAACTCTTCTGTTACAAAAGGATTTCAATTTTTTAAACATATTTGAACTCAAGACTTTATCTGCATTCAATATGCACCATTCAAAGCCACATCATCACTTTTCAAACCTTTTCTGACTTCATTTGCTATTTTTCATGCATTTCATGATTTATTTTGAGCTAAAATGACCCTGAGATTGAAAAGCACTGCAAATGAACTCTGAAATGGTTGAAAATTGGCATGGTATCATAATTTCAGCCACGTAGCTTGTGCTAAAAAGTTGAGAGGGTTACGGCAAAAACTGCATGCACTTCGTGTACGAACTGGACAATCTCTTTCGAAGTGTCAGGGTCTTGGACAAAAACTCTTCTGTTACAAAAGGATTTCAAATTTTTAAATATATTTGAACTCAAGACTTTTTCCGCATTCAATATGCACCATTCAAAGGCACATCATCACTCTTCAAACCTTTTCTGATTGCTATTTTTCATGCATTTCATGATTTATTTTGAGCTAAAATGACCCTGAGATTGAAAAGCACTGCAAATGAACTCTAAAATGGTTGAAAATCGGCATGGTATCATAATTTCACCCACGTAGCATGTGCTAAAAAGTTGAGAGGGTTACGGCAAAAACTGGATGCACTTCGTGTACGAACTGGACAATCTCTTTCGAAGTGTCAGGGTTTTGGACTAAAACTCTTCTGTTACAAAAGGATTTCAATTTTTTAAACATATTTGAACTCAAGACTTTTTCTGCATTCAATATGCACCATTCAAAGCCACATCATCACTTTTCAAACCTTTTCTGACTTCATTTGCTATTTTTCATGCATTTCATGATTTATTTTGAGCTAAAATGACCCTGAGATTGAAAAGCACTGCAAATGAACTCTGAAATGGTTGAAAATTGGCATGGTATCATAATTTCACCCACGTAGCATGTGCTAAAAAGTTGAGAGGGTTACGGCAAAAACTGGATGCACTTCGTGTACGAACTGGACAATCTCTTTCAAAGTGTCAGGGTTTTGGACTAAAACTCTTCTGTTACAAAAGGATTTCAATTTTTTAAACATATTTGAACTCAAGACTTTTTCTGCATTCAATATGCACCATTCAAAGCCACATCATCACTTTTCAAACCTTTTCTGACTTCATTTGCTATTTTTCATGCATTTCATGATTTATTTTGAGCTAAAATGACCCTGAGATTGAAAAGCACTGCAAATGAACTCTGAAATGGTTGAAAATTGGCATGGTATCATAATTTCACCCACGTAGCATGTGCTAAAAAGTTGAGAGGGTTACGGCAAAAACTGGATGCACTTCGTGTACGAACTGGACAATCTCTTTCGAAGTGTCAGGGTTTTGGACTAAAACTCTTCTGTTACAAAAGGATTTCAATTTTTTAAACATATTTGAACTCAAGACTTTATCTGCATTCAATATGCACCATTCAAAGCCACATCATCACTTTTCAAACCTTTTCTGACTTCATTTGCTATTTTTCATGCATTTCATGATTTATTTTGAGCTAAAATGACCCTGAGATTGAAAAGCACTGCAAATGAACTCTGAAATGGTTGAAAATTGGCATGGTATCATAATTTCAGCCACGTAGCTTGTGCTAAAAAGTTGAGAGGGTTACGGCAAAAACTGCATGCACTTCGTGTACGAACTGGACAATCTCTTTCGAAGTGTCAGGGTTTTGGACAAAAACTCTTCTGTTACAAAAGGATTTCAAATTTTTAAATATATTTGAACTCAAGACTTTTTCCGCATTCAATATGCACCATTCAAAGGCACATCATCACTCTTCAAACCTTTTCTGATTGCTATTTTTCATGCATTTCATGATTTATTTTGAGCTAAAATGACCCTGAGATTGAAAAGCACTGCAAATGAACTCTAAAATGGTTGAAAATCGGCATGGTATCATAATTTCACCCACGTAGCATGTGCTAAAAAGTTGAGAGGGTTACGGCAAAAACTGGATGCACTTCGTGTACGAACTGGACAATCTCTTTCGAAGTGTCAGGGTTTTGGACTAAAACTCTTCTGTTACAAAAGGATTTCAATTTTTTAAACATATTTGAACTCAAGACTTTTTCTGCATTCAATATGCACCATTCAAAGCCACATCATCACTTTTCAAACCTTTTCTGACTTCATTTGCTATTTTTCATGCATTTCATGATTTATTTTGAGCTAAAATGACCCTGAGATTGAAAAGCACTGCAAATGAACTCTGAAATGGTTGAAAATTGGCATGGTATCATAATTTCACCCACGTAGCATGTGCTAAAAAGTTGAGAGGGTTACGGCAAAAACTGGATGCACTTCGTGTACGAACTGGACAATCTCTTTCGAAGTGTCAGGGTTTTGGACTAAAACTCTTCTGTTACAAAAGGATTTCAATTTTTTAAACATATTTGAACTCAAGACTTTATCTGCATTCAATATGCACCATTCAAAGCCACATCATCACTTTTCAAACCTTTTCTGACTTCATTTGCTATTTTTCATGCATTTCATGATTTATTTTGAGCTAAAATGACCCTGAGATTGAAAAGCACTGCAAATGAACTCTGAAATGGTTGAAAATTGGCATGGTATCATAATTTCAGCCACGTAGCTTGTGCTAAAAAGTTGAGAGGGTTACGGCAAAAACTGCATGCACTTCGTGTACGAACTGGACAATCTCTTTCGAAGTGTCAGGGTTTTGGACAAAAACTCTTCTGTTACAAAAGGATTTCAAATTTTTAAATATATTTGAACTCAAGACTTTTTCCGCATTCAATATGCACCATTCAAAGGCACATCATCACTCTTCAAACCTTTTCTGATTGCTATTTTTCATGCATTTCATGATTTATTTTGAGCTAAAATGACCCTGAGATTGAAAAGCACTGCAAATGAACTCTAAAATGGTTGAAAATCGGCATGGTATCATAATTTCACCCACGTAGCATGTGCTAAAAAGTTGAGAGGGTTACGGCAAAAACTGGATGCACTTCGTGTACGAACTGGACAATCTCTTTCGAAGTGTCAGGGTTTTGGACTAAAACTCTTCTGTTACAAAAGGATTTCAATTTTTTAAACATATTTGAACTCAAGACTTTTTCTGCATTCAATATGCACCATTCAAAGCCACATCATCACTTTTCAAACCTTTTCTGACTTCATTTGCTATTTTTCATGCATTTCATGATTTATTTTGAGCTAAAATGACCCTGAGATTGAAAAGCACTGCAAATGAACTCTGAAATGGTTGAAAATTGGCATGGTATCATAATTTCACCCACGTAGCATGTGCTAAAAGTTGAGAGGGTTACGGCAAAAACTGGATGCACTTCATGTACGAACTGGACAATCTCTTTCGAAGTGTCAGGGTTTTGGACTAAAACTCTTCTGTTACAAAAGGATTTCAATTTTTTAAACATATTTGAACTCAAGACTTTTTCTACATTCAATATGCACCATTCAAAGCCACATCATCACTTTTCAAACCTTTTCTGACTTCATTTGCTATTTTTCATGCATTTCATGATTTATTTTGAGCTAAAATGACCCTGAGATTGAAAAGCACTGCAAATGAACTCTGAAATGGTTGAAAATTGGCATGGTATCATCATTTCATCCACGTAGCATGTGCTAAAAAGTTGAGAGGGTTACGGCAAAAACTGGATGCACTTCGTGTACGAACTGGACAATCTCTTTCGAAGTGTCAGGGTTTTGGACTAAAACTCTTCTGTTACAAAAGGATTTCAATTTTTTAAACATATTTGAACTCAACACTTTTTCTACATTCAATATGCACCATTCAAAGCCACATCCTCACTTTTCAAACCTTTTCTGACTTCATTTGCTATTTTTCATGCATTTCATGATTTATTTTGAGCTAAAATGACCCTGAGATTGAAAAGCACTGCAAATGAACTCTGAAATGGTTGAAAATTGGCATGGTATCATAATTTCACCCACGTAGCATGTGCTAAAAAGTTGAGAGGGTTACGGCAAAAACTGGATGCACTTCGTGTACGAACTGGACAATCTCTTTCGAAGTGTCAGGGTTTTGGACTAAAACTCTTCTGTTACAAAAGGATTTCAATTTTTTAAACATATTTGAACTCAAGACTTTTTGTGCATTCAATATGCACCATTCAAAGCCACATCATCACTTTTCAAACCTTTTCTGACTTCATTTGCTATTTTTCATGCATTTCATGATTTATTTTGAGCTAAAATGACCCTGAGATTGAAAAGCACTGCAAATGAACTCTGAAATGGTTGAAAATTGGCATGGTATCATAATTTCACCCACGTAGCATGTGCTAAAAAGTTGAGAGGGTTACGGCAAAAACTGGATGCACTTCGTGTACGAACTGGACAATCTCTTTCGAAGTGTCAGGGTTTTGGACTAAAACTCTTCTGTTACAAAAGGATTTCAATTTTTTAAACATATTTGAACTCAAGACTTTTTCTGCATTCAATATGCACCATTCAAAGCCACATCATCACTTTTCAAACCTTTTCTGACTTCATTTGCTATTTTTCATGCATTTCATGTTTATGTTGAGCTAAAATGACCCTGAGATTGAAAAGAACTACAAATGAACTCTGAAATGGTTGAAAATTGGCATGGTATCATAATTTCACCCACGTAGCATGTGCTAAAAAGTTGAGAGGGTTACGGCAAAAACTGGATGCACTTCGTGTACGAACTGGACAATCTCTTTCAAAGTGTCAGGGTTTTGGACTAAAACTCTTCTGTTACAAAAGGATTTCAATTTTTTAAACATATTTGAACTCAAGACTTTTTCTGCATTCAATATGCACCATTCAAAGCCACATCATCACTTTTCAAACCTTTTCTGACTTCATTTGCTATTTTTCATGCATTTCATGATTTATTTTGAGCTAAAATGACCCTGAGATTGAAAAGCACTGCAAATGAACTCTGAAATGGTTGAAAATTGGCATGGTATCATAATTTCACCCACGTAGCATGTGCTAAAAAGTTGAGAGGGTTACGGCAAAAACTGGATGCACTTCGTGTACGAACTGGACAATCTCTTTCGAAGTGTCAGGGTTTTGGACTAAAACTCTTCTGTTACAAAAGGATTTCAATTTTTTAAACATATTTGAACTCAAGACTTTATCTGCATTCAATATGCACCATTCAAAGCCACATCATCACTTTTCAAACCTTTTCTGACTTCATTTGCTATTTTTCATGCATTTCATGATTTATTTTGAGCTAAAATGACCCTGAGATTGAAAAGCACTGCAAATGAACTCTGAAATGGTTGAAAATTGGCATGGTATCATAATTTCAGCCACGTAGCTTGTGCTAAAAAGTTGAGAGGGTTACGGCAAAAACTGGATGCACTTCGTGTACGAACTGGACAATCTCTTTCGAAGTGTCAGGGTTTTGGACTAAAACTCTTCTGTTACAAAAGGATTTCAATTTTTTAAACATATTTGAACTCAAGACTTTATCTGCATTCAATATGCACCATTCAAAGCCACATCATCACTTTTCAAACCTTTTCTGACTTCATTTGCTATTTTTCATGCATTTCATGATTTATTTTGAGCTAAAATGACCCTGAGATTGAAAAGCACTGCAAATGAACTCTGAAATGGTTGAAAATTGGCATGGTATCATAATTTCAGCCACGTAGCTTGTGCTAAAAAGTTGAGAGGGTTACGGCAAAAACTGCATGCACTTCGTGTACGAACTGGACAATCTCTTTCGAAGTGTCAGGGTTTTGGACAAAAACTCTTCTGTTACAAAAGGATTTCAAATTTTTAAATATATTTGAACTCAAGACTTTTTCCGCATTCAATATGCACCATTCAAAGGCACATCATCACTCTTCAAACCTTTTCTGATTGCTATTTTTCATGCATTTCATGATTTATTTTGAGCTAAAATGACCCTGAGATTGAAAAGCACTGCAAATGAACTCTAAAATGGTTGAAAATCGGCATGGTATCATAATTTCACCCACGTAGCATGTGCTAAAAAGTTGAGAGGGTTACGGCAAAAACTGGATGCACTTCGTGTACGAACTGGACAATCTCTTTCGAAGTGTCAGGGTTTTGGCCTAAAACTCTTCTGTTACAAAAGGATTTCAAATTTTTAAATATATTTGAACTCAAGACTTTTTCCGCATTCAATATGCACCATTCAAAGGCACATCATCACTCTTCAAACCTTTTCTGATTGCTATTTTTCATGCATTTCATGATTTATTTTGAGCTAAAATGACCCTGAGATTGAAAAGCACTGCAAATGAACTCTGAAATGGTTGAAAATTGGCATGGTATCATAATTTCACCCACGTAGCATGTGCTAAAAAGTTGAGAGGGTTACGGCAAAAACTGGATGCACTTCGTGTACGAACTGGACAATCTCTTTCGAAGTGTCAGGGTTTTGGACTAAAACTCTTCTGTTACAAAAGGATTTCAATTTTTTAAACATATTTGAACTCAAGACTTTTTCTGCATTCAATATGCACCATTCAAAGCCACATCATCACTTTTCAAACCTTTTCTGACTTCATTTGCTATTTTTCATGCATTTCATGATTTATTTTGAGCTAAAATGACCCTGAGATTGAAAAGCACTGCAAATGAACTCTGAAATGGTTGAAAATTGGCATGGTATCATAATTTCACCCACGTAGCATGTGCTAAAAAGTTGAGAGGGTTACGGCAAAAACTGGATGCACTTCGTGTACGAACTGGACAATCTCTTTCGAAGTGTCAGGGTTTTGGACTAAAACTCTTCTGTTACAAAAGGATTTCAATTTTTTAAACATATTTGAACTCAAGACTTTATCTGCATTCAATATGCACCATTCAAAGCCACATCATCACTTTTCAAACCTTTTCTGACTTCATTTGCTATTTTTCATGCATTTCATGATTTATTTTGAGCTAAAATGACCCTGAGATTGAAAAGCACTGCAAATGAACTCTGAAATGGTTGAAAATTGGCATGGTATCATAATTTCAGCCACGTAGCTTGTGCTAAAAAGTTGAGAGGGTTACGGCAAAAACTGGATGCACTTCGTGTACGAACTGGACAATCTCTTTCGAAGTGTCAGGGTTTTGGACTAAAACTCTTCTGTTACAAAAGGATTTCAATTTTTTAAACATATTTGAACTCAAGACTTTATCTGCATTCAATATGCACCATTCAAAGCCACATCATCACTTTTCAAACCTTTTCTGACTTCATTTGCTATTTTTCATGCATTTCATGATTTATTTTGAGCTAAAATGACCCTGAGATTGAAAAGCACTGCAAATGAACTCTGAAATGGTTGAAAATTGGCATGGTATCATAATTTCAGCCACGTAGCTTGTGCTAAAAAGTTGAGAGGGTTACGGCAAAAACTGCATGCACTTCGTGTACGAACTGGACAATCTCTTTCGAAGTGTCAGGGTTTTGGACAAAAACTCTTCTGTTACAAAAGGATTTCAAATTTTTAAATATATTTGAACTCAAGACTTTTTCCGCATTCAATATGCACCATTCAAAGGCACATCATCACTCTTCAAACCTTTTCTGATTGCTATTTTTCATGCATTTCATGATTTATTTTGAGCTAAAATGACCCTGAGATTGAAAAGCACTGCAAATGAACTCTAAAATGGTTGAAAATCGGCATGGTATCATAATTTCACCCACGTAGCATGTGCTAAAAAGTTGAGAGGGTTACGGCAAAAACTGGATGCACTTCGTGTACGAACTGGACAATCTCTTTCGAAGTGTCAGGGTTTTGGCCTAAAACTCTTCTGTTACAAAAGGATTTCAAATTTTTAAATATATTTGAACTCAAGACTTTTTCCGCATTCAATATGCACCATTCAAAGGCACATCATCACTCTTCAAACCTTTTCTGATTGCTATTTTTCATGCATTTCATGATTTATTTTGAGCTAAAATGACCCTGAGATTGAAAAGCACTGCAAATGAACTCTGAAATGGTTGAAAATTGGCATGGTATCATAATTTCACCCACGTAGCATGTGCTAAAAAGTTGAGAGGGTTACGGCAAAAACTGGATGCACTTCGTGTACGAACTGGACAATCTCTTTCGAAGTGTCAGGGTTTTGGACTAAAACTCTTCTGTTACAAAAGGATTTCAATTTTTTAAACATATTTGAACTCAAGACTTTTTCTGCATTCAATATGCACCATTCAAAGCCACATCATCACTTTTCAAACCTTTTCTGACTTCATTTGCTATTTTTCATGCATTTCATGATTTATTTTGAGCTAAAATGACCCTGAGATTGAAAAGCACTGCAAATGAACTCTGAAATGGTTGAAAATTGGCATGGTATCATAATTTCACCCACGTAGCATGTGCTAAAAAGTTGAGAGGGTTACGGCAAAAACTGGATGCACTTCGTGTACGAACTGGACAATCTCTTTCGAAGTGTCAGGGTTTTGGACTAAAACTCTTCTGTTACAAAAGGATTTCAATTTTTTAAACATATTTGAACTCAAGACTTTATCTGCATTCAATATGCACCATTCAAAGCCACATCATCACTTTTCAAACCTTTTCTGACTTCATTTGCTATTTTTCATGCATTTCATGATTTATTTTGAGCTAAAATGACCCTGAGATTGAAAAGCACTGCAAATGAACTCTGAAATGGTTGAAAATTGGCATGGTATCATAATTTCAGCCACGTAGCTTGTGCTAAAAAGTTGAGAGGGTTACGGCAAAAACTGGATGCACTTCGTGTACGAACTGGACAATCTCTTTCGAAGTGTCAGGGTTTTGGACTAAAACTCTTCTGTTACAAAAGGATTTCAATTTTTTAAACATATTTGAACTCAAGACTTTATCTGCATTCAATATGCACCATTCAAAGCCACATCATCACTTTTCAAACCTTTTCTGACTTCATTTGCTATTTTTCATGCATTTCATGATTTATTTTGAGCTAAAATGACCCTGAGATTGAAAAGCACTGCAAATGAACTCTGAAATGGTTGAAAATTGGCATGGTATCATAATTTCACCCACGTAGCTTGTGCTAAAAAGTTGAGAGGGTTACGGCAAAAACTGCATGCACTTCGTGTACGAACTGGACAATCTCTTTCGAAGTGTCAGGGTTTTGGACAAAAACTCTTCTGTTACAAAAGGATTTCAAATTTTTAAATATATTTGAACTCAAGACTTTTTCCGCATTCAATATGCACCATTCAAAGGCACATCATCACTCTTCAAACCTTTTCTGATTGCTATTTTTCATGCATTTCATGATTTATTTTGAGCTAAAATGACCCTGAGATTGAAAAGCACTGCAAATGAACTCTAAAATGGTTGAAAATCGGCATGGTATCATAATTTCACCCACGTAGCATGTGCTAAAAAGTTGAGAGGGTTACGGCAAAAACTGGATGCACTTCGTGTACGAACTGGACAATCTCTTTCGAAGTGTCAGGGTTTTGGCCTAAAACTCTTCTGTTACAAAAGGATTTCAAATTTTTAAATATATTTGAACTCAAGACTTTTTCCGCATTCAATATGCACCATTCAAAGGCACATCATCACTCTTCAAACCTTTTCTGATTGCTATTTTTCATGCATTTCATGATTTATTTTGAGCTAAAATGACCCTGAGATTGAAAAGCACTGCAAATGAACTCTGAAATGGTTGAAAATTGGCATGGTATCATAATTTCACCCACGTAGCATGTGCTAAAAAGTTGAGAGGGTTACGGCAAAAACTGGATGCACTTCGTGTACGAACTGGACAATCTCTTTCGAAGTGTCAGGGTTTTGGACTAAAACTCTTCTGTTACAAAAGGATTTCAATTTTTTAAACATATTTGAACTCAAGACTTTTTCTGCATTCAATATGCACCATTCAAAGCCACATCATCACTTTTCAAACCTTTTCTGACTTCATTTGCTATTTTTCATGCATTTCATGATTTATTTTGAGCTAAAATGACCCTGAGATTGAAAAGCACTGCAAATGAACTCTGAAATGGTTGAAAATTGGCATGGTATCATAATTTCACCCACGTAGCATGTGCTAAAAAGTTGAGAGGGTTACGGCAAAAACTGGATGCACTTCGTGTACGAACTGGACAATCTCTTTCGAAGTGTCAGGGTTTTGGACTAAAACTCTTCTGTTACAAATGGATTTCAATTTTTTAAACATATTTGAACTCAAGACTTTTTCTGCATTCAATATGCACCATTCAAAGCCACATCATCACTTTTCAAACCTTTTCTGACTTCATTTGCTATTTTTCATGCATTTCATGTTTATGTTGAGCTAAAATGACCCTGAGATTGAAAAGAACTACAAATGAACTCTGAAATGGTTGAAAATTGGCATGGTATCATAATTTCACCCACGTAGCATGTGCTAAAAAGTTGAGAGGGTTACGGCAAAAACTGGATGCACTTCGTGTACGAACTGGACAATCTCTTTCAAAGTGTCAGGGTTTTGGACTAAAACTCTTCTGTTACAAAAGGATTTCAATTTTTTAAACATATTTGAACTCAAGACTTTTTCTGCATTCAATATGCACCATTCAAAGCCACATCATCACTTTTCAAACCTTTTCTGACTTCATTTGCTATTTTTCATGCATTTCATGATTTATTTTGAGCTAAAATGACCCTGAGATTGAAAAGCACTGCAAATGAACTCTGAAATGGTTGAAAATTGGCATGGTATCATAATTTCACCCACGTAGCATGTGCTAAAAAGTTGAGAGGGTTACGGCAAAAACTGGATGCACTTCGTGTACGAACTGGACAATCTCTTTCGAAGTGTCAGGGTTTTGGACTAAAACTCTTCTGTTACAAAAGGATTTCAATTTTTTAAACATATTTGAACTCAAGACTTTATCTGCATTCAATATGCACCATTCAAAGCCACATCATCACTTTTCAAACCTTTTCTGACTTCATTTGCTATTTTTCATGCATTTCATGATTTATTTTGAGCTAAAATGACCCTGAGATTGAAAAGCACTGCAAATGAACTCTGAAATGGTTGAAAATTGGCATGGTATCATAATTTCAGCCACGTAGCTTGTGCTAAAAAGTTGAGAGGGTTACGGCAAAAACTGCATGCACTTCGTGTACGAACTGGACAATCTCTTTCGAAGTGTCAGGGTTTTGGACAAAAACTCTTCTGTTACAAAAGGATTTCAAATTTTTAAATATATTCGAACTCAAGACTTTTTCCGCATTCAATATGCACCATTCAAAGGCACATCATCACTCTTCAAACCTTTTCTGATTGCTATTTTTCATGCATTTCATGATTTATTTTGAGCTAAAATGACCCTGAGATTGAAAAGCACTGCAAATGAACTCTAAAATGGTTGAAAATCGGCATGGTATCATAATTTCACCCACGTAGCATGTGCTAAAAAGTTGAGAGGGTTACGGCAAAAACTGGATGCACTTCGTGTACGAACTGGACAATCTCTTTCGAAGTGTCAGGGTTTTGGACTAAAACTCTTCTGTTACAAAAGGATTTCAATTTTTTAAACATATTTGAACTCAAGACTTTTTCTGCATTCAATATGCACCATTCAAAGCCACATCATCACTTTTCAAACCTTTTCTGACTTCATTTGCTATTTTTCATGCATTTCATGATTTATTTTGAGCTAAAATGACCCTGAGATTGAAAAGCACTGCAAATGAACTCTGAAATGGTTGAAAATTGGCATGGTATCATAATTTCACCCACGTAGCATGTGCTAAAAAGTTGAGAGGGTTACGGCAAAAACTGGATGCACTTCGTGTACGAACTGGACAATCTCTTTCAAAGTGTCAGGGTTTTGGACTAAAACTCTTCTGTTACAAAAGGATTTCAATTTTTTAAACATATTTGAACTCAAGACTTTTTCTGCATTCAATATGCACCATTCAAAGCCACATCATCACTTTTCAAACCTTTTCTGACTTCATTTGCTATTTTTCATGCATTTCATGATTTATTTTGAGCTAAAATGACCCTGAGATTGAAAAGCACTGCAAATGAACTCTGAAATGGTTGAAAATTGGCATGGTATCATAATTTCACCCACGTAGCATGTGCTAAAAAGTTGAGAGGGTTACGGCAAAAACTGGATGCACTTCGTGTACGAACTGGACAATCTCTTTCGAAGTGTCAGGGTTTTCTACTAAAACTCTTCTGTTACAAAAGGATTTCAATTTTTTAAACATATTTGAACTCAAGACTTTATCTGCATTCAATATGCACCATTCAAAGCCACATCATCACTTTTCAAACCTTTTCTGACTTCATTTGCTATTTTTCATGCATTTCATGATTTATTTTGAGCTAAAATGACCCTGAGATTGAAAAGCACTGCAAATGAACTCTGAAATGGTTGAAAATTGGCATGGTATCATAATTTCAGCCACGTAGCTTGTGCTAAAAAGTTGAGAGGGTTACCGCAAAAACTGCATGCACTTCGTGTACGAACTGGACAATCTCTTTCGAAGTGTCAGGGTTTTGGACAAAAACTCTTCTGTTACAAAAGGATTTCAAATTTTTAAATATATTTGAACTCAAGACTTTTTCCGCATTCAATATGCACCATTCAAAGGCACATCATCACTCTTCAAACCTTTTCTGATTGCTATTTTTCATGCATTTCATGATTTATTTTGAGCTAAAATGACCCTGAGATTGAAAAGCACTGCAAATGAACTCTAAAATGGTTGAAAATCGGCATGGTATCATAATTTCACCCACGTAGCATGTGCTAAAAATTTGAGAGGGTTACGGCAAAAACTGGATGCACTTCGTGTACGAACTGGACAATCTCTTTCGAAGTGTCAGGGTTTTGGACTAAAACTTTTCTGTTACAAAAGGATTTCAATTTTTTAAACATATTTGAACTCAAGACTTTTTCTGCATTCAATATGCACCATTCAAAGCCACATCATCACTTTTCAAACCTTTTCTGACTTCATTTGCTATTTTTCATGCATTTCATGATTTATTTTGAGCTAAAATGACCCTGAGATTGAAAAGCACTGCAAATGAACTCTGAAATGGTTGAAAATTGGCATGGTATCATAATTTCACCCACGTAGCATGTGCTAAAAAGTTGAGAGGGTTACGGCAAAAACTGGATGCACTTCGTGTACGAACTGGACAATCTCTTTCGAAGTGTCAGGGTTTTGGACTAAAACTCTTCTGTTACAAAAGGATTTTAATTTTTTAAACATATTTGAACTCAAGACTTTTTCTGCATTCAATATGCACCATTCAAAGCCACATCATCACTTTTCAAACCTTTTCTGACTTCATTTGCTATTTTTCATGCATTTCATGATTTATTTTGAGCTAAAATGACCCTGAGATTGAAAAGCACTGCAAATGAACTCTGAAATGGTTGAAAATTGGCATGGTATCATAATTTCATACACGTAGCTTGTGCTAAAAAGTTGAGAGGGTTACGGCAAAAACTGCATGCACTTCGTATACGAACTGGACAATATCTTTCGAAGTGTCAAGGTTTTGGACAAAAACTCTTGTGTTACAAAAGGATTTCAAATTTTTAAATATATTTGAACTCAAGACTTTTTCTGCATTCAATATGCACCATTCAAAGCCACATCATCACTCTTCAAACCTTTTCTGATTGCTATTTTTCATGCATTTCATTATTTATTTTGAGCTAAAATGACCCTGAGATTGAAAAGCACTGCAAATGAACTCCAAAATGGTTGAAAATCGGCATGGTATCATAATTTCACCCACGTAGCATGTGCTAAAAAGTTGAGAGGGTTACGGCAAAATTGGATGCACTTCGTGTACGAACTGGACAATCTCTTTCGAAGTATCAGGGTTTTGGACTAAAACTCTTCTGTTACAAAAGGATTTCAATTTTTTAAACATATTTGAACTCAAGACTTTTTCTGCATTCAATATGCACCATTCAAAGCCACATCATCACTTTTCAAACCTTTTCTGACTTCATTTGCTATTTTTCATGCATTTCATGATTTATTTTGAGCTAAAATGACCCTGAGATTGAAAAGCACTGCAAATGAACTCTGAAATGGTTGAAAATTGGCATGGTATCATAATTTCACCCACGTAGCATGTGCTAAAAAGTTGAGAGGGTTACGGCAAAAACTGGATGCACTTCGTGTACGAACTGGACAATCTCTTTCGAAGTGTCAGGGTTTTGGACTAAAACTCTTCTGTTACAAAAGGATTTCAATTTTTTAAACATATTTGAACTCAAGACTTTATCTGCATTCAATATGCACCATTCAAAGCCACATCATCACTTTTCAAACCTTTTCTGACTTCATTTGCTATTTTTCATGCATTTCATGATTTATTTTGAGCTAAAATGACCCTGAGATTGAAAAGCACTGCAAATGAACTCTGAAATGGTTGAAAATTGGCATGGTATCATAATTTCACCCACGTAGCATGTGCTAAAAAGTTGAGAGGGTTACGGCAAAAACTGGATGCACTTCGTGTACGAACTGGACAATCTCTTTCGAAGTGTCAGGGTTTTGGACTAAAACTCTTCTGTTACAAAAGGATTTCAATTTTTTAAACATATTTGAACTCAAGACTTTATCTGCATTCAATATGCACCATTCAAAGCCACATCATCACTTTTCAAACCTTTTCTGACTTCATTTGCTATTTTTCATGCACTTCATGATTTATTTTGAGCTAAAATGACCCTGAGATTGAAAAGCACTGCAAATGAACTCTGAAATGGTTGAAAATTGGCATGGTATCATAATTTCAGCCACGTAGCTTGTGCTAAAAAGTTGAGAGGGTTACGGCAAAAACTGCATGCACTTCGTGTACGAACTGGACAATCTCTTTCGAAGTGTCAGGGTTTTGGACAAAAACTCTTCTGTTACAAAAGGATTTCAAATTTTTAAATATATTTGAACTCAAGACTTTTTCCGCATTCAATATGCACCATTCAAAGGCACATCATCACTCTTCAAACCTTTTCTGATTGCTATTTTTCATGCATTTCATGATTTATTTTGAGCTAAAATGACCCTGAGATTGAAAAGCACTGCAAATGAACTCTAAAATGGTTGAAAATCGGCATGGTATCATAATTTCACCCACGTAGCATGTGCTAAAAAGTTGAGAGGGTTACGGCAAAAACTGGATGCACTTCGTGTACGAACTGGACAATCTCTTTCGAAGTGTCAGGGTTTTGGACTAAAACTCTTCTGTTACAAAAGGATTTCAATTTTTTAAACATATTTGAACTCAAGACTTTTTCTGCATTCAATATGCACCATTCAAAGCCACATCATCACTTTTCAAACCTTTTCTGACTTCATTTGCTATTTTTCATGCATTTCATGATTTATTTTGAGCTAAAATGACCCTGAGATTGAAAAGCACTGCAAATGAACTCTGAAATGGTTGAAAATTGGCATGGTATCATAATTTCACCCACGTAGCATGTGCTAAAAAGTTGAGAGGGTTACGGCAAAAACTGGATGCACTTCGTGTATGAACTGGACAATCTCTTTCAAAGTGTCAGGGTTTTGGACTAAAACTCTTCTGTTACAAAAGGATTTCAATTTTTTAAACATATTTGAACTCAAGACTTTTTCTGCATTCAATATGCACCATTCAAAGCCACATCATCACTTTTCAAACCTTTTCTGACTTCATTTGCTATTTTTCATGCATTTCATGATTTATTTTGAGCTAAAATGACCCTGAGATTGAAAAGCACTGCAAATGAACTCTGAAATGGTTGAAAATTGGCATGGTATCATAATTTCACCCACGTAGCATGTGCTAAAAAGTTGAGAGGGTTACGGCAAAAACTGGATGCACTTCGTGTACGAACTGGACAATCTCTTTCGAAGTGTCAGGGTTTTGGACTAAAACTCTTCTGTTACAAAAGGATTTCAATTTTTTAAACATATTTGAACTCAAGACTTTATCTGCATTCAATATGCACCATTCAAAGCCACATCATCACTTTTCAAACCTTTTCTGACTTCATTTGCTATTTTTCATGCATTTCATGATTTATTTTGAGCTAAAATGACCCTGAGATTGAAAAGCACTGCAAATGAACTCTGAAATGGTTGAAAATTGGCATGGTATCATAATTTCAGCCACGTAGCTTGTGCTAAAAAGTTGAGAGGGTTACGGCAAAAACTGCATGCACTTCGTGTACGAACTGGACAATCTCTTTCGAAGTGTCAGGGTTTTCGACAAAAACTCTTCTGTTACAAAAGGATTTCAAATTTTTAAATATATTTGAACTCAAGACTTTTTCCGCATTCAATATGCACCATTCAAAGGCACATCATCACTCTTCAAACCTTTTCTGATTGCTATTTTTCATGCATTTCATGATTTATTTTGAGCTAAAATGACCCTGAGATTGAAAAGCACTGCAAATGAACTCTAAAATGGTTGAAAATCGGCATGGTATCATAATTTCACCCACGTAGCATGTGCTAAAAAGTTGAGAGGGTTACGGCAAAAACTGGATGCACTTCGTGTACGAACTGGACAATCTCTTTCGAAGTGTCAGGGTTTTGGACTAAAACTCTTCTGTTACAAAAGGATTTCAATTTTTTAAACATATTTGAACTCAAGACTTTTTCTGCATTCAATATGCACCATTCAAAGCCACATCATCACTTTTCAAACCTTTTCTGACTTCATTTGCTATTTTTCATGCATTTCATGATTTATTTTGAGCTAAAATGACCCTGAGATTGAAAAGCACTGCAAATGAACTCTGAAATGGTTGAAAATTGGCATGGTATCATAATTTCACCCACGTAGCATGTGCTAAAAAGTTGAGAGGGTTACGGCAAAAACTGGATGCACTTCATGTACGAACTGGACAATCTCTTTCGAAGTGTCAGGGTTTTGGACTAAAACTCTTCTGTTACAAAAGGATTTCAATTTTTTAAACATATTTGAACTCAAGACTTTTTCTACATTCAATATGCACCATTCAAATCCACATCATCACTTTTCAAACCTTTTCTGACTTCATTTGCTAATTTTCATGCATTTCATGATTTATTTTGAGCTAAAATGACCCTGAGATTGAAAAGCACTGCAAATGAACTCTGAAATGGTTGAAAATTGGCATGGTATCATCATTTCATCCACGTAGCATGTGCTAAAAAGTTGAGAGGGTTACGGCAAAAACTGGATGCACTTCGTGTACGAACTGGACAATCTCTTTCGAAGTGTCAGGGTTTTGGACTAAAACTCTTCTGTTACAAAAGGATTTCAATTTTTTAAACATATTTGAACTCAACACTTTTTCTGCATTCAATATGCACCATTCAAAGCCACATCATCACTTTTCAAACCTTTTCTGACTTCATTTGCTATTTTTCATGCATTTCATGATTTATTTTGAGCTAAAATGACCCTGAGATTGAAAAGCACTGCAAATGAACTCTGAAATGGTTGAAAATTGGCATGGTATCATAATTTCACCCACGTAGCTTGTGCTAAAAAGTTGAGAGGGTGACGGCAAAAACTGGATGCACTTCGTGTACGAACTGGACAATCTCTTTCGAAGTGTCAGGGTTTTGGACTAAAACTCTTCTGTTACAAAAGGATTTCAATTTTTAAAACATATTTGAACTCAAGACTTTATCTGCATTCAATATGCACCATTCAAAGCCACATCATCACTTTTCAAACCTTTTCTGACTTCATTTGCTATTTTTCATGCATTTCATGATTTATTTTGAGCTAAAATGACCCTGAGATTGAAAAGCACTGCAAATGAACTCTGAAATGGTTGAAAATTGCATGGTATCATAATTTCAGCCACGTAGCTTGTGCTAAAAAGTTGAGAGGGTTACGGCAAAAACTGCATGCACTTCGTGTACGAACTGGACAATCTCTTTCGAAGTGTCAGGGTTTTGGACAAAAACTCTTCTGTTACAAAAGGATTTCAAATTTTTAAATATATTTGAACTCAAGACTTTTTCCGCATTCAATATGCACCATTCAAAGGCAGATCATCACTCTTCAAACCTTTTCTGATTGCTATTTTTCATGCATTTCATGATTTATTTTGAGCTAAAATGACCCTGAGATTGAAAAGCACTGCAAATGAACTCTAAAATGGTTGAAAATCGGCATGGTATCATAATTTCACCCACGTAGCATGTGCTAAAAAGTTGAGAGGGTTACGGCAAAAACTGGATGCACTTCGTGTACGAACTGGACAATCTCTTTCGAAGTGTCAGGGTTTTGGACTAAAACTCTTCTGTTACAAAAGGATTTCAATTTTTTAAACATATTTGAACTCAAGACTTTTTCTGCATTCAATATGCACCATTCAAAGCCACATCATCACTTTTCAAACCTTTTCTGACTTCATTTGCTATTTTTCATGCATTTCATGATTTATTTTGAGCTAAAATGACCCTGAGATTGAAAAGCACTGCAAATGAACTCTGAAATGGTTGAAAATTGGCATGGTATCATAATTTCACCCACGTAGCATGTGCTAAAAAGTTGAGAGGGTTACGGCAAAAACTGGATGCACTTCGTGTACGAACTGGACAATCTCTTTCGAAGTGTCAGGGTTTTGGACTAAAACTCTTCTGTTACAAAAGGATTTTAATTTTTTAAACATATTTGAACTCAAGACTTTTTCTGCATTCAATATGCACCATTCAAAGCCACATCATCACTTTTCAAACCTTTTCTGACTTCATTTGCTATTTTTCATGCATTTCATGATTTATTTTGAGCTAAAATGACCCTGAGATTGAAAAGCACTGCAAATGAACTCTGAAATGGTTGAAAATTGGCATGGTATCATAATTTCATACACGTAGCTTGTGCTAAAAAGTTGAGAGGGTTACGGCAAAAACTGCATGCACTTCGTGTACGAACTGGACAATATCTTTCGAAGTGTCAAGGTTTTGGACAAAAACTCTTGTGTTACAAAAGGATTTCAAATTTTTAAATATATTTGAACTCAAGACTTTTTCTGCATTCAATATGCACCATTCAAAGCCACATCATCACTCTTCAAACCTTTTCTGATTGCTATTTTTCATGCATTTCATTATTTATTTTGAGCTAAAATGACCCTGAGATTGAAAAGCACTGCAAATGAACTCTAAAATGGTTGAAAATCGGCATGGTATCATAATTTCACCCACGTAGCATGTGCTAAAAAGTTGAGAGGGTTACGGCAAAAACTGGATGCACTTCGTGTACGAACTGGACAATCTCTTTCGAAGTATCAGGGTTTTGGACTAAAACTCTTCTGTTACAAAAGGATTTCAATTTTTTAAACATATTTGAACTCAAGACTTTTTCTGCATTCAATATGCACCATTCAAAGCCACATCATCACTTTTCAAACCTTTTCTGACTTCATTTGCTATTTTTCATGCATTTCATGATTTATTTTGAGCTAAAATGACCCTGAGATTGAAAAGCACTGCAAATGAACTCTGAAATGGTTGAAAATTGGCATGGTATCATAATTTCACCCACGTAGCATGTGCTAAAAAGTTGAGAGGGTTACGGCAAAAACTGGATGCACTTCGTGTACGAACTGGACAATCTCTTTCGAAGTGTCAGGGTTTTGGACTAAAACTCTTCTGTTACAAAAGGATTTCAATTTTTTAAACATATTTGAACTCATGACTTTTTCTGCATTCAATATGCACCATTCAAAGCCACATCATCACTTTTCATACCTTTTCTGACTTCATTTGCTATTTTTCATGCATTTCATGTTTATGTTGAGCTAAAATGACCCTGAGATTGAAAAGCACTACAAATGAACTCTGAAATGGTTGAAAATTGGCATGGTATCATAATTTCACCCACGTAGCATGTGCTAAAAAGTTGAGAGGGTTACGGCAAAAACTGGATGCACTTCGTGTACGAACTGGACAATCTCTTTCAAAGTGTCAGGGTTTTGGACTAAAACTCTTCTGTTACAAAAGGATTTCAATTTTTTAAACATATTTGAACTCAAGACTTTTTCTGCATTCAATATGCACCATTCAAAGCCACATCATCACTTTTCAAACCTTTTCTGACTTCATTTGCTATTTTTCATGCATTTCATGATTTATTTTGAGCTAAAATGACCCTGAGATTGAAAAGCACTGCAAATGAACTCTGAAATGGTTGAAAATTGCATGGTATCATAATTTCAGCCACGTAGCTTGTGCTAAAAAGTTGAGAGGGTTACGGCAAAAACTGCATGCACTTCGTGTACGAACTGGACAATCTCTTTCGAAGTGTCAGGGTTTTGGACAAAAACTCTTCTGTTACAAAAGGATTTCAAATTTTTAAATATATTTGAACTCAAGACTTTTTCCGCATTCAATATGCACCATTCAAAGGCAGATCATCACTCTTCAAACCTTTTCTGATTGCTATTTTTCATGCATTTCATGATTTATTTTGAGCTAAAATGACCCTGAGATTGAAAAGCACTGCAAATGAACTCTAAAATGGTTGAAAATCGGCATGGTATCATAATTTCACCCACGTAGCATGTGCGAAAAAGTTGAGAGGGTTACGGCAAAAACTGGATGCACTTCGTGTACGAACTGGACAATCTCTTTCGAAGTGTCAGGGTTTTGGACTAAAACTCTTCTGTTACAAAAGGATTTCAATTTTTTAAACATATTTGAACTCAAGACTTTTTCTGCATTCAATATGCACCATTCAAAGCCACATCATCACTTTTCAAACCTTTTCTGACTTCATTTGCTATTTTTCATGCATTTCATGATTTATTTTGAGCTAAAATGACCCTGAGATTGAAAAGCACTGCAAATGAACTCTGAAATGGTTGAAAATTGGCATGGTATCATAATTTCACCCACGTAGCATGTGCTAAAAAGTTGAGAGGGTTACGGCAAAAACTGGATGCACTTCGTGTACGAACTGGACAATCTCTTTCGAAGTGTCAGGGTTTTGGACTAAAACTCTTCTGTTACAAAAGGATTTTAATTTTTTAAACATATTTGAACTCAAGACTTTTTCTGCATTCAATATGCACCATTCAAAGCCACATCATCACTTTTCAAACCTTTTCTGACTTCATTTGCTATTTTTCATGCATTTCATGATTTATTTTGAGCTAAAATGACCCTGAGATTGAAAAGCACTGCAAATGAACTCTGAAATGGTTGAAAATTGGCATGGTATCATAATTTCATACACGTAGCTTGTGCTAAAAAGTTGAGAGGGTTACGGCAAAAACTGCATGCACTTCGTGTACGAACTGGACAATATCTTTCGAAGTGTCAAGGTTTTGGACAAAAACTCTTGTGTTACAAAAGGATTTCAAATTTTTAAATATATTTGAACTCAAGACTTTTTCTGCATTCAATATGCACCATTCAAAGCCACATCATCACTCTTCAAACCTTTTCTGATTGCTATTTTTCATGCATTTCATTATTTATTTTGAGCTAAAATGACCCTGAGATTGAAAAGCACTGCAAATGAACTCTAAAATGGTTGAAAATCGGCATGGTATCATAATTTCACCCACGTAGCATGTGCTAAAAAGTTGAGAGGGTTACGGCAAAAACTGGATGCACTTCGTGTACGAACTGGACAATCTCTTTCGAAGTATCAGGGTTTTGGACTAAAACTCTTCTGTTACAAAAGGATTTCAATTTTTTAAACATATTTGAACTCAAGACTTTTTCTGCATTCAATATGCACCATTCAAAGCCACATCATCACTTTTCAAACCTTTTCTGACTTCATTTGCTATTTTTCATGCATTTCATGATTTATTTTGAGCTAAAACGACCCTGAGATTGAAAAGCACTGCAAATGAACTCTGAAATGGTTGAAAATTGGCATGGTATCATTATTTCACCCACGTAGCATGTGCTAAAAAGTTGAGAGGGTTATGGCAAAAACTGGATGCACTTCGTGTACGAACTGGACAATCTCTTTCGAAGTGTCAGGGTTTTGGACTAAAACTCTTCTGTTACAAAAGGATTTCAATTTTTTAAACATATTTGAACTCATGACTTTTTCTGCATTCAATATGCACCATTCAAAGCCACATCATCACTTTTCATACCTTTTCTGACTTCATTTGCTATTTTTCATGCATTTCATGTTTATGTTGAGCTAAAATGACCCTGAGATTGAAAAGCACTACAAATGAACTCTGAAATGGTTGAAAATTGGCATGGTATCATAATTTCACCCACGTAGCATGTGCTAAAAAGTTGAGAGGGTTACGGCAAAAACTGGATGCACTTCGTGTACGAACTGGACAATCTCTTTCAAAGTGTCAGGGTTTTGGACTAAAACTCTTCTGTTACAAAAGGATTTCAATTTTTTAAACATATTTGAACTCAAGACTTTTTCTGCATTCAATATGCACCATTCAAAGCCACATCATCACTTTTCAAACCTTTTCTGACTTCATTTGCTATTTTTCATGCATTTCATGATTTATTTTGAGCTAAAATGACCCTGAGATTGAAAAGCACTGCAAATGAACTCTGAAATGGTTGAAAATTGGCATGGTATCATAATTTCACCCACGTAGCATGTGCTAAAAAGTTGAGAGGGTTACGGCAAAAACTGGATGCACTTCGTGTACGAACTGGACAATCTCTTTCGAAGTGTCAGGGTTTTGGACTAAAACTCTTCTGTTACAAAAGGATTTCAATTTTTTAAACATATTTGAACTCAAGACTTTATCTGCATTCAATATGCACCATTCAAAGCCACATCATCACTTTTCAAACCTTTTCTGACTTCATTTGCTATTTTTCATGCATTTCATGATTTATTTTGAGCTAAAATGACCCTGAGATTGAAAAGCACTGCAAATGAACTCTGAAATGGTTGAAAATTGGCATGGTATCATAATTTCAGCCACGTAGCTTGTGCTAAAATGTTGAGAGGGTTACGGCAAAAACTGCATGCACTTCGTGTACGAACTGGACAATCTCTTTCGAAGTGTCAGGGTTTTGGACAAAAACTCTTCTGTTACAAAAGGATTTCAAATTTTTAAATATATTTGAACTCAAGACTTTTTCCGCATTCAATATGCACCATTCAAAGGCACATCATCACTCTTCAAACCTTTTCTGATTGCTATTTTTCATGCATTTCATGATTTATTTTGAGCTAAAATGACCCTGAGATTGAAAAGCACTGCAAATGAACTCTAAAATGGTTGAAAATCGGCATGGTATCATAATTTCACCCACGTAGCATGTGCTAAAAAGTTGAGAGGGTTACGGCAAAAACTGGATGCACTTCGTGTACGAACTGGACAATCTCTTTCGAAGTGTCAGGGTTTTGGACTAAAACTCTTCTGTTACAAAAGGATTTCAATTTTTTAAACATATTTGAACTCAAGACTTTTTCTGCATTCAATATGCACCATTCAAAGCCACATCATCACTTTTCAAACCTTTTCTGACTTCATTTGCTATTTTTCATGCATTTCATGATTTATTTTGAGCTAAAATGACCCTGAGATTGAAAAGCACTGCAAATGAACTCTGAAATGGTTGAAAATTCGCATGGTATCATAATTTCACCCACGTAGCATGTGCTAAAAAGTTGAGAGGGTTACGGCAAAAACTGGATGCACTTCATGTACGAACTGGACAATCTCTTTCGAAGTGTCAGGGTTTTGGACTAAAACTCTTCTGTTACAAAAGGATTTCAATTTTTTAAACATATTTGAACTCAAGACTTTTTCTACATTCAATATGCACCATTCAAAGCCACATCATCACTTTTCAATCCTTTTCTGACTTCATTTGCTATTTTTCATGCATTTCATGATTTATTTTGAGCTAAAATGACCCTGAGATTGAAAAGCACTGCAAATGAACTCTGAAATGGTTGAAAATTGGCATGGTATCATCATTTCATCCACGTAGCATGTGCTAAAAAGATGAGAGGGTTACGGCAAAAACTGGATGCACTTCGTGTACGAACTGGACAATCTCTTTCGAAGTGTCAGGGTTTTGGACTAAAACTCTTCTGTTACAAAAGGATTTCAATTTTTTAAACATATTTGAACTCAACACTTTTTCTGCATTCAATATGCACCATTCAAAGCCACATCATCACTTTTCAAACCTTTTCTGACTTCATTTGCTATTTTTCATGCATTTCATGATTTATTTTGAGCTAAAATGACCCTGAGATTGAAAAGCACTGCAAATGAACTCTGAAATGGTTGAAAATTGGCATGGTATCATAATTTCACCCACGTAGCTTGTGCTAAAAAGTTGAGAGGGTGACGGCAAAAACTGGATGCACTTCGTGTACGAACTGGACAATCTCTTTCGAAGTGTCAGGGTTTTGGACTAAAACTCTTCTGTTACAAAAGGATTTCAATTTTTAAAACATATTTGAACTCAAGACTTTATCTGCATTCAATATGCACCATTCAAAGCCACATCATCACTTTTCAAACCTTTTCTGACTTCATTTGCTATTTTTCATGCATTTCATGATTTATTTTGAGCTAAAATGACCCTGAGATTGAAAAGCACTGCAAATGAACTCTGAAATGGTTGAAAATTGCATGGTATCATAATTTCAGCCACGTAGCTTGTGCTAAAAAGTTGAGAGGGTTATGGCAAAAACTGCATGCACTTCGTGTACGAACTGGACAATCTCTTTCGAAGTGTCAGGGTTTTGGACAAAAACTCTTCTGTTACAAAAGGATTTCAAATTTTTTAATATATTTGAACTCAAGACTTTTTCCGCATTCAATATGCACCATTCAAAGGCAGATCATCACTCTTCAAACCTTTTCTGATTGCTATTTTTCATGCATTTCATGATTTATTTTGAGCTAAAATGACCCTGAGATTGAAAAGCACTGCAAATGAACTCTAAAATGGTTGAAAATCGGCATGGTATCATAATTTCACCCACGTAGCATGTGCTAAAAAGTTGAGAGGGTTACGGCAAAAACTGGATGCACTTCGTGTACGAACTGGACAATCTCTTTCGAAGTGTCAGGGTTTTGGACTAAAACTCTTCTGTTACAAAAGGATTTCAATTTTTTAAACATATTTGAACTCAAGACTTTTTCTGCATTCAATATGCACCATTCAAAGCCACATCATCACTTTTCAAACCTTTTCTGACTTCATTTGCTATTTTTCATGCATTTCATGATTTATTTTGAGCTAAAATGACCCTGAGATTGAAAAGCACTGCAAATGAACTCTGA
Source organism: Elymus sibiricus (assembly GCA_039707655.1). Taxonomy (NCBI): domain Eukaryota; kingdom Viridiplantae; phylum Streptophyta; class Magnoliopsida; order Poales; family Poaceae; genus Elymus; species Elymus sibiricus. The sequence goes on from CM077669.1 coordinate 512,318,500, forward strand.
AATGGTTGAAAATTGGCATGGTATCATAATTTCACCCACGTAGCATGTGCTAAAAAGTTGAGAGGGTTACGGCAAAAACTGGATGCACTTTGTGTACGAACTGGACAATCTCTTTCGAAGTGTCAGGGTTTTGGACTAAAACTCTTCTGTTACAAAAGGATTTTAATTTTTTAAACATATTTGAACTCAAGACTTTTTCTGCATTCAATATGCACCATTCAAAGCCACATCATCACTTTTCAAACCTTTTCTGACTTCATTTGCTATTTTTCATGCATTTCATGATTTATTTTGAGCTAAAATGACCCTGAGATTGAAAAGCACTGCAAATGAACTCAGAAATGGTTGAAAATTGGCATGGTATCATAATTTCACCCACGTAGCTTGTGCTAAAAAGTTGAGAGGGTGACGGCAAAAACTGGATGCACTTCGTGTACGAACTGGACAATCTCTTTCGAAGTGTCAGGGTTTTGGACTAAAACTCTTCTGTTACAAAAGGATTTCAATTTTTAAAACATATTTGAACTCAAGACTTTATCTGCATTCAATATGCACCATTCAAAGCCACATCATCACTTTTCAAACCTTTTCTGACTTCATTTGCTATTTTTCATGCATTTCATGATTTATTTTGAGCTAAAATGACCCTGAGATTGAAAAGCACTGCAAATGAACTCTGAAATGGTTGAAAATTGCATGGTATCATAATTTCAGCCACGTAGCTTGTGCTAAAAAGTTGAGAGGGTTATGGCAAAAACTGCATGCACTTCGTGTACGAACTGGACAATATCTTTCGAAGTGTCAGGGTTTTGGACAAAAACTCTTGTGTTACAAAAGGATTTCAAATTTTTAAATATATTTGAACTCAAGACTTTTTCCGCATTCAATATGCACCATTCAAAGGCAGATCATCACTCTTCAAACCTTTTCTGATTGCTATTTTTCATGCATTTCATTATTTATTTTGAGCTAAAATGACCCTGAGATTGAAAAGCACTGCAAATGAACTCTAAAATGGTTGAAAATCGGCATGGTATCATAATTTCACCCACGTAGCATGTGCTAAAAAGTTGAGAGGGTTACGGCAAAAACTGGATGCACTTCGTGTACGAACTGGACAATCTCTTTCGAAGTGTCAGGGTTTTGGACTAAAACTCTTCTGTTACAAAAGGATTTCAATTTTTTAAACATATTTGAACTCAAGAATTTTTCTGCATTCAATATGCACCATTCAAAGCCACATCATCACTTTTCAAACCTTTTCTGACTTCATTTGCTATTTTTCATGCATTTCATGATTTATTTTGAGCTAAAATGACCCTGAGATTGAAAAGCACTGCAAATGAACTCTGAAATGGTTGAAAATTGGCATGGTATCATAATTTCACCCACGTAGCATGTGCTAAAAAGTTGAGAGGGTTACGGCAAAAACTGGATGCACTTCGTGTACGAACTGGACAATCTCTTTCGAAGTGTCAGGGTTTTGGACTAAAACTCTTCTGTTACAAAAGGATTTTAATTTTTTAAACATATTTGAACTCAAGACTTTTTCTGCATTCAATATGCACCATTCAAAGCCACATCATCACTTTTCAAACCTTTTCTGACTTCATTTGCTATTTTTCATGCATTTCATGATTTATTTTGAGCTAAAATGACCCTGAGATTGAAAAGCACTGCAAATGAACTCTGAAATGGTTGAAAATTGGCATGGTATCATAATTTCATACACGTAGCTTGTGCTAAAAAGTTGAGAGGGTTACGGCAAAAACTGCATGCACTTCGTGTACGAACTGGACAATATCTTTCGAAGTGTCAAGGTTTTGGACAAAAACTCTTGTGTTACAAAAGGATTTCAAATTTTTAAATATATTTGAACTCAAGACTTTTTCTGCATTCAATATGCACCATTCAAAGCCACATCATCACTCTTCAAACCTTTTCTGATTGCTATTTTTCATGCATTTCATTATTTATTTTGAGCTAAAATGACCCTGAGATTGAAAAGCACTGCAAATGAACTCTAAAATGGTTGAAAATCGGCATGGTATCATAATTTCACCCACGTAGCATGTGCTAAAAAGTTGAGAGGGTTACGGCAAAAACTGGATGCACTTCGTGTATGAACTGGACAATCTCTTTCGAAGTGTCAGGGTTTTGGACTAAAACTCTTCTGTTACAAAAGGATTTCAATTTTTTAAACATATTTGAACTCAAGACTTTTTCTGCATTCAATATGCACCATTCAAAGCCACATCATCACTTTTCAAACCTTTTCTGACTTCATTTGCTATTTTTCATGCATTTCATGATTTATTTTGAGCTAAAATGACCCTGAGATTGAAAAGCACTGCAAATGAACTCTGAAATGGTTGAAAATTGGCATGGTATCATAATTTCAGCCACGTAGCATGTGCTAAAAAGTTGAGAGGGTTACGGCAAAAACTGGATGCACTTCGTGTACGAACTGGACAATCTCTTTCGAAGTGTTAGGGTTTTGGACTAAAACTCTTCTGTTACAAAAGGATTTCAATTTTTTAAACATATTTGAACTCAAGACTTTTTCTGCATTCAATATGCACCATTCAAAGCCACATCATCACTTTTCATACCTTTTCTGACTTCATTTGCTATTTTTCATGCATTTCATGTTTATGTTGAGCTAAAATGACCCTGAGATTGAAAAGCACTACAAATGAACTCTGAAATGGTTGAAAATTGGCATGGTATCATAATTTCACCCACGTAGCATGTGCTAAAAAGTTGAGAGGGTTACGGCAAAAACTGGATGCACTTCGTGTACGAACTGGACAATCTCTTTCAAAGTGTCAGGGTTTTGGACTAAAACTCTTCTGTTACAAAAGGATTTCAATTTTTTAAACATATTTGAACTCAAGACTTTTTCTGCATTCAATATGCACCATTCAAAGCCAAATCATCACTTTTCAAACCTTTTCTGACTTCATTTGCTATTTTTCATGCATTTCATGATTTATTTTGAGCTAAAATGACCCTGAGATTGAAAAGCACTGCAAATGAACTCTGAAATGGTTGAAAATTGGCATGGTATCATAATTTCACCCACGTAGCATGTGCTAAAAAGTTGAGAGGGTTACGGCAAAAACTGGATTCACTTCGTGTACGAACTGGACAATCTCTTTCGAAGTGTCAGGGTTTTGGACTAAAACTCTTCTGTTACAAAAGGATTTCAATTTTTAAACATATTTGAACTCAAGACTTTATCTGCATTCAATATGCACCATTCAAAGCCACATCATCACTTTTCAAACCTTTTCTGACTTCATTTGCTATTTTTCATGCATTTCATGATTTATTTTTAGCTAAAATGACCCTGAGATTGAAAAGCACTGCAAATGAACTCTGAAATGGTTGAAAATTGGCATGGTATCATAATTTCAGCCACGTAGCTTGTGCTAAAAAGTTGAGAGGGTTACGGCAAAAACTGCATGCACTTCGTGTACGAACTGGACAATCTCTTTCGAAGTGTCAGGGTTTTGGACAAAAACTCTTCTGTTACAAAAGGATTTCAAATTTTTAAATATATTTGAACTCAAGACTTTTTCCGCATTCAATATGCACCATTCAAAGGCACATCATCACTCTTCAAACCTTTTCTGATTGCTATTTTTCATGCATTTCATGATTTATTTTGAGCTAAAATGACCCTGAGATTGAAAAGCACTGCAAATGAACTCTAAAATGGTTGAAAATCGGCATGGTATCATAATTTCACCCACGTAGCATGTGCTAAAAAGTTGAGAGGGTTACGGCAAAAACTGGATGCACTTCGTGTACGAACTGGACAATCTCTTTCGAAGTGTCAGGGTTTTGGACTAAAACTCTTCTGTTACAAAAGGATTTCAATTTTTTAAACATATTTGAACTCAAGACTTTTTCTGCATTCAATATGCACCATTCAAAGCCACATCATCACTTTTCATACCTTTTCTGACTTCATTTGCTATTTTTCATGCATTTCATGTTTATGTTGAGCTAAAATGACCCTGAGATTGAAAAGCACTACAAATGAACTCTGAAATGGTTGAAAATTGGCATGGTATCATAATTTCACCCACGTAGCATGTGCTAAAAAGTTGAGAGGGTTACGGCAAAAACTGGATGCACTTCGTGTACGAACTGGACAATCTCTTTCAAAGTGTCAGGGTTTTGGACTAAAACTCTTCTGTTACAAAAGGATTTCAATTTTTTAAACATATTTGAACTCAAGACTTTTTCTGCATTCAATATGCACCATTCAAAGCCACATCATCACTTTTCAAACCTTTTCTGACTTCATTTGCTATTTTTCATGCATTTCATGATTTATTTTGATCTAAAATGACCCTGAGATTGAAAAGCACTGCAAATGAACTCTGAAATGGTTGAAAATTGGCATGGTATCATAATTTCACCCACGTAGCATGTGCTAAAAAGTTGAGAGGGTTACGGCAAAAACTGGATTCACTTCGTGTACGAACTGGACAATCTCTTTCGAAGTGTCAGGGTTTTGGACTAAAACTCTTCTGTTACAAAAGGATTTCAATTTTTAAACATATTTGAACTCAAGACTTTATCTGCATTCAATATGCACCATTCAAAGCCACATCATCACTTTTCAAACCTTTTCTGACTTCATTTGCTATTTTTCATGCATTTCATGATTTATTTTTAGCTAAAATGACCCTGAGATTGAAAAGCACTGCAAATGAACTCTGAAATGGTTGAAAATTGGCATGGTATCATAATTTCAGCCACGTAGCTTGTGCTAAAAAGTTGAGAGGGTTACGGCAAAAACTGCATGCACTTCGTGTACGAACTGGACAATCTCTTTCGAAGTGTCAGGGTTTTGGACAAAAACTCTTCTGTTACAAAAGGATTTCAAATTTTTAAATATATTTGAACTCAAGACTTTTTCCGCATTCAATATGCACCATTCAAAGGCACATCATCACTCTTCAAACCTTTTCTGATTGCTATTTTTCATGCATTTCATGATTTATTTTGAGCTAAAATGACCCTGAGATTGAAAAGCACTGCAAATGAACTCTAAAATGGTTGAAAATCGGCATGGTATCATAATTTCACCCACGTAGCATGTGCTAAAAAGTTGAGAGGGTTACGGCAAAAACTGGATGCACTTCGTGTACGAACTGGACAATCTCTTTCGAAGTGTCAGGGTTTTGGACTGAAACTCTTCTGTTACAAAAGGATTTCAATTTTTTAAACATATTTGAACTCAAGACTTTTTCTGCATTCAATATGCACCATTCAAAGCCACATCATCACTTTTCAAACCTTTTCTGACTTCATTTGCTATTTTTCATGCATTTCATGATTTATTTTGAGCTAAAATGACCCTGAGATTGAAAAGCACTGCAAATGAACTCTGAAATGGTTGAAAATTGGCATGGTATCATAATTTCACCCACGTAGCATGTGCTAAAAAGTTGAGAGGGTTACGGCAAAAATTGGATGCACTTCATGTACGAACTGGACAATCTCTTTCGAAGTGTCAGGGTTTTGGACTAAAACTCTTCTGTTACAAAAGGATTTCAATTTTTTAAACATATTTGAACTCAAGACTTTTTCTGCATTCAATATGCACCATTCAAAGCCACATCATCACTTTTCAAACCTTTTCTGACTTCATTTGCTATTTTTCATGCATTTCATGATTTATTTTGAGCTAAAATGACCCTGAGATTGAAAAGCACTGCAAATGAACTCTGAAATGGTTGAAAATTGGCATGGTATCATAATTTCACCCACGTAGCATGTGCTAAAAAGTTGAGAGGGTTACGGCAAAAACTGGATGCACTTCATGTACGAACTGGACAATCTCTTTCGAAGTGTCAGGGTTTTGGACTAAAACTCTTCTGTTACAAAAGGATTTCAATTTTTTAAACATATTTGAACTCAAGACTTTTTCTGCATTCAATATGCACCATTCAAAGCCACATCATCACTTTTCAAACCTTTTCTGACTTCATTTGCTATTTTTCATGCATTTCATGATTTATTTTGAGCTAAAATGACCCTGAGATTGAAAAGCACTGCAAATGAACTCTGAAATGGTTGAAAATTGGCATGGTATCATAATTTCACCCACGTAGCTTGTGCTAAAAAGTTGAGAGGGTTACGGCAAAAACTGCATGCACTTCGTGTACGAACTGGACAATCTCTTTCGAAGTGTCAGGGTTTTGGACTAAAACTCTTCTGTTACAAAAGGATTTCAATTTTTTAAACATATTTGAACTCAAGACTTTTTCTGCATTCAATATGCACCATTCAAAGCCACATCATCACTTTTCAAACCTTTTCTGACTTCATTTGCTATTTTTCATGCATTTCATGATTTATTTTGAGCTAAAATGACCCTGAGATTGAAAAGCACTGCAAATGAACTCTGAAATGGTTGAAAATTGGCATGGTATCATAATTTCACCCACGTAGCATGTGCTAAAAAGTTGAGAGGGTTACGGCAAAAACTGGATGCACTTCATGTACGAACTGGACAATCTCTTTCGAAGTGTCAGGGTTTTGGACTAAAACTCTTCTGTTACAAAAGGATTTCAATTTTTTAAACATATTTGAACTCAAGACTTTTTCTGCATTCAATATGCACCATTCAAAGCCACATCATCACTTTTCAAACCTTTTCTGACTTCATTTGCTATTTTTCATGCATTTCATGATTTATTTTGAGCTAAAATGACCCTGAGATTGAAAAGCACTGCAAATGAACTCTGAAATGGTTGAAAATTGGCATGGTATCATAATTTCACCCACGTAGCATGTGCTAAAAAGTTGAGAGGGTTACGGCAAAAACTGGATGCACTTCATGTACGAACTGGACAATCTCTTTCGAAGTGTCAGGGTTTTGGACTAAAACTCTTCTGTTACAAAAGGATTTCAATTTTTTAAACATATTTGAACTCAAGACTTTTTCTGCATTCAATATGCACCATTCAAAGCCACATCATCACTTTTCAAACCTTTTCTGACTTCATTTGCTATTTTTCATGCATTTCATGATTTATTTTGAGCTAAAATGACCCTGAGATTGAAAAGCACTGCAAATGAACTCTGAAATGGTTGAAAATTGGCATGGTATCATAATTTCACCCACGTAGCATGTGCTAAAAAGTTGAGAGGGTTACGGCAAAAACTGGATTCACTTCGTGTACGAACTGGACAATCTCTTTCGAAGTGTCAGGGTTTTGGACTAAAACTCTTCTGTTACAAAAGGATTTCAATTTTTAAACATATTTGAACTCAAGACTTTATCTGCATTCAATATGCACCATTCAAAGCCACATCATCACTTTTCAAACCTTTTCTGACTTCATTTGCTATTTTTCATGCATTTCATGATTTATTTTTAGCTAAAATGACCCTGAGATTGAAAAGCACTGCAAATGAACTCTGAAATGGTTGAAAATTGGCATGGTATCATAATTTCAGCCACGTAGCTTGTGCTAAAAAGTTGAGAGGGTTACGGCAAAAACTGCATGCACTTCGTGTACGAACTGGACAATCTCTTTCGAAGTGTCAGGGTTTTGGACAAAAACTCTTCTGTTACAAAAGGATTTCAAATTTTTAAATATATTTGAACTCAAGACTTTTTCCGCATTCAATATGCACCATTCAAAGGCACATCATCACTCTTCAAACCTTTTCTGATTGCTATTTTTCATGCATTTCATGATTTATTTTGAGCTAAAATGACCCTGAGATTGAAAAGCACTGCAAATGAACTCTAAAATGGTTGAAAATCGGCATGGTATCATAATTTCACCCACGTAGCATGTGCTAGAAAGTTGAGAGGGTTACGGCAAAAACTGGATGCACTTCGTGTACGAACTGGACAATCTCTTTCGAAGTGTCAGGGTTTTGGACTAAAACTCTTCTGTTACAAAAGGATTTCAATTTTTTAAACATATTTGAACTCAAGACTTTTTCTGCATTCAATATGCACCATTCAAAGCCACATCATCACTTTTCAAACCTTTTCTGACTTCATTTGCTATTTTTCATGCATTTCATGATTTATTTTGAGCTAAAATGACCCTGAGATTGAAAAGCACTGCAAATGAACTCTGAAATGGTTGAAAATTGGCATGGTATCATAATTTCACCCACGTAGCATGTGCTAAAAAGTTGAGAGGGTTACGGCAAAAACTGGATGCACTTCATGTACGAACAGGACAATCTCTTTCGAAGTGTCAGGGTTTTGGACTAAAACTCTTCTGTTACAAAAGGATTTCAATTTTTTAAACATATTTGAACTCAAGACTTTTTCTACATTCAATATGCACCATTCAAAGCCACATCATCACTTTTCAAACCTTTTCTGACTTCATTTGCTATTTTTCATGCATTTCATGATTTATTTTGAGCTAAAATGACCCTGAGATTGAAAAGCACTGCAAATGAACTCTGAAATGGTTGAAAATTGGCATGGTATCATCATTTCATCCACGTAGCATGTGCTAAAAAGTTGAGAGGGTTACGGCAAAAACTGGATGCACTTCGTGTACGAACTGGACAATCTCTTTCGAAGTGTCAGGGTTTTGGACTAAAACTCTTCTGTTACAAAAGGATTTCAATTTTTTAAACATATTTGAACTCAACACTTTTTCTGCATTCAATATGCACCATTCAAAGCCACATCATCACTTTTCAAACCTTTTCTGACTTCATTTGCTATTTTTCATGCATTTCATGATTTATTTTGAGCTAAAATGACCCTGAGATTGAAAAGCACTGCAAATGAACTCTGAAATGGTTGAAAATTGGCATGGTATCATAATTTCACCCACGTAGCTTGTGCTAAAAAGTTGAGAGGGTGATGGCAAAAACTGGATGCACTTCGTGTACGAACTGGACAATCTCTTTCGAAGTGTCAGGGTTTTGGACTAAAACTCTTCTGTTACAAAAGGATTTCAATTTTTTAAACATATTTGAACTCAAGACTTTTTCTGCATTCAATATGCACCATTCAAAGCCACATCATCACTTGTCAAACCTTTTCTGACTTCATTTGCTATTTTTCATGCATTTCATGATTTATTTTGAGCTAAAATGACCCTGAGATTGAAAAGCACTGCAAATGAACTCTGAAATGGTTGAAAATTGGCATGGTATCATAATTTCACCCACGTAGCTTGTGCTAAAAAGTTGAGAGGGTGACGGCAAAAACGGCATGCACTTCGTGTACGAACTGGACAATCTCTTTCGAAGTGTCAGGGTTTTGGACTAAAACTCTTCTGTTACAGAAGGATTTCAATTTTTTAAACATTTTTGAACTCAAGACTTTTTCTGCATTCAATATGCACCATTCAAAGCCACATCATCACTTTTCAAACCTTGTCTGACTTCATTTGCTATTTTTCATGCATTTCATGATTTATTTTGGGCTAAAATGACCCTAAGATTGAAAAGCACTGGAAATGAACTCTGAAATGGTTGAAATTGGCATGGTATCATAATTTCACTCACGTAGCATGTGCTAAAAAGTTGAGAGGGTTACCGGAAACACTGGATGCACTTCGTGTACAAACTGGACAATCTCCTTCGAAGTGTCAGGGTTTTGCAGAAAAACTCTTCTGTTACAAAAGGATTTCAATTTTTTAAACATATTTGAACTCAAGACTTTTTCTGCATTCAATATGCACCATTCAAAGCCACATCATCACTTTTCAAACCTTTTCTGATTTCATTTGCTATTTTTCATGCATTTCATGATTTATTTTGAGCTAAAATGACCCTGAGATTGAAAAGCACTGCAAATGAACTCTGAAATGGTTGAAAATTGGCATGGTATCATAATTTCACCCACGTAGCACGTGCTAAAAAGTTGAGAGGGTTACGGCAAAAACTGGATGCACTTCGTGTACGAACTGGGCAATCTCTTTCGAAGTGTCAGGGTTTTGGACTAAAACTCTTCTGTTACAAAAGGATTTCAATTTTTTAAACATATTTGAACTCAAGACTTTTTCTGCATTCAATATGCACCATTCAAAGCCACATCATCACTTTTCAAACCTTTTCTGACTTCATTTGCTATTTTTCATGCATTTCATGATTTATTTTGAGCTAAAATGACCCTGAGATTGAAAAGCACTGCAAATGAACTCTGAAATGGTTGAAAATTGGCATGGTATCATAATTTCACCCACGTAGCTTGTGCTAAAAAGTTGAGAGGGTTACGGCAAAAACTGCATGCACTTCGTGTACGAACTGGACAATCTCTTTCGAAGTGTCAGGGTTTTGGACAAAAACTCTTCTGTTACAAAAGGATTTCAAATTTTTAAATATATTTGAACTCAAGACTTTTTCTGCATTAAATATGCACCATTCAAAGCCACATCATCACTCTTCAAACCTTTTCTGATTGCTATTTTTCATGCATTTCATGATTTATTTTGAGCTAAAATGACCCTGAGATTGAAAAGCACTGCAAATGAACTCTAAAATGGTTGAAAATCGGCATGGTATCATAATTTCACCCACGTAGCATGTGCTAAAAAGTTGAGAGGGTTACGGCAAAAACTGGATGTACTTCGTGCACGAACTGGCCAATCTCTTTCAAAGTGTCAGGGTTTTGGACTAAAACTCTTCTGTTACAAAAGGATTTCAATTTTTTAAACATATTTGAACTCAAGACTTTTTCTGCATTCAATATGCACCATTCAAAGCCACATCATCACTTTTCAAACCTTTTCTGACTTCATTTGCTATTTTTCATGCATTTCATGATTTATTTTGAGCTAAAATGACCCTGAGATTGAAAAGCACTGCAAATGAACTCTGAAATGGTTGAAAATTGGCATGGTATCATAATTTCACCCACGTAGCTTGTGCTAAAAAGTTGAGAGGGTTACGGCAAAAACTGCATGCACTTCGTGTACGAACTGGACAATCTCTTTCGAAGTGTCAGGGTTTTGGACTAAAACTCTTCTGTTACAAAAGGATTTCAATTTTTTAAACATATTTGAACTCAAGACTTTTTCTGCATTCCATATGCACCATTCAAAGCCACATCATCACTTTTCAAACCTTTTCTGACTTCATTTGCTATTTTTCATGCATTTCATGATTTATTTTGAGCTAAAATGACCCTGAGATTGAAAAGCACTGCAAATGAACTCTGAAATGGTTGAAAATTGGCATGGTATCATAATTTCACCCACGTAGCATGTGCTAAAAAGTTGAGAGGGTTACGGCAAAAACTGGATGCACTTCGTGTACGAACTGGACAATCTCTTTCAAAGTGTCAGGGTTTTGGACTAAAACTCTTCTGTTACAAAAGGATTTCAATTTTTTAAACATATTTGAACTCAAGACTTTTTCTGCATTCAATATGCACCATTCAAAGCCACATCATCACTTTTCAAACCTTTTCTGACTTCATTTGCTATTTTTCATGCATTTCATGATTTATTTTGAGCTAAAATGACCCTGAGATTGAAAAGCACTGCAAATGAACTCTGAAATGGTTGAAAATTGGCATGGTATCATAATTTCACCCACGTAGCTTGTGCTAAAAAGTTGAGAGGGTTACGGCAAAAACTGCATGCACTTCGTGTACGAACTGGACAATCTCTTTCGAAGTGTCAGGGTTTTGGACAAAAACTCTTCTGTTACAAAAGGATTTCAAATTTTTAAATATATTTGAACTCAAGACTTTTTCTGCATTAAATATGCACCATTCAAAGCCACATCATCACTCTTCAAACCTTTTCTGATTGCTATTTTTCATGCATTTCATGATTTATTTTGAGCTAAAATGACCCTGAGATTGAAAAGCACTGCAAATGAACTCTAAAATGGTTGAAAATCGGCATGGTATCATAATTTCACCCACGTAGCATGTGCTAAAAAGTTGAGAGGGTTACGGCAAAAACTGGATGCACTTCGTGCACGAACTGGACAATCTCTTTCAAAGTGTCAGGGTTTTGGACTAAAACTCTTCTGTTACAAAAGGATTTCAATTTTTTAAACATATTTGAACTCAAGACTTTTTCTGCATTCAATATGCACCATTCAAAGCCACATCATCACTTTTCAAACCTTTTCTGACTTCATTTGCTATTTTTCATGCATTTCATGATTTATTTTGAGCTAAAATGACCCTGAGATTGAAAAGCACTGCAAATGAACTCTGAAATGGTTGAAAATTGGCATGGTATCATAATTTCACCCACGTAGCTTGTGCTAAAAAGTTGAGAGGGTTACGGCAAAAACTGCATGCACTTCGTGTACGAACTGGACAATCTCTTTCGAAGTGTCAGGGTTTTGGACTAAAACTCTTCTGTTACAAAAGGATTTCAATTTTTTAAACATATTTGAACTCAAGACTTTTTCTGCATTCAATATGCACCATTCAAAGCCACATCATCACTTTTCAAACCTTTTCTGACTTCATTTGCTATTTTTCATGCATTTCATGATTTATTTTGAGCTAAAATGACCCTGAGATTGAAAAGCACTGCAAATGAACTCTGAAATGGTTGAAAATTGGCATGGTATCATAATTTCACCCACGTAGCATGTGCTAAAAAGTTGAGAGGGTTACGGCAAAAACTGGATGCACTTCGTGTACGAACTGGACAATCTCTTTCAAAGTGTCAGGGTTTTGGACTAAAACTCTTCTGTTACAAAAGGATTTCAATTTTTTAAACATATTTGAACTCAAGACTTTTTCTGCATTCAATATGCACCATTCAAAGCCACATCATCACTTTTCAAACCTTTTCTGACTTCATTTGCTATTTTTCATGCATTTCATGATTTATTTTGAGCTAAAATGACCCTGAGATTGAAAAGCACTGCAAATGAACTCTCAAATGGTTGAAAATTGGCATGGTATCATAATTCACCCACGTAGCATGTGCTAAAAAGTTGAGAGGGTTACGGCAAAAACTGGATGCACTTCGTGTACGAACTGGACAATCTCTTTCGAAGTGTCAGGGTTTTGGACTAAAACTCTTCTGTTACAAAAGGATTTCAATTTTTTAAACATATTTGAACTCAAGACTTTATCTGCATTCAATATGCACCATTCAAAGCCACATCATCACTTTTCAAACCTTTTCTGACTTCATTTGCTATTTTTCATGCATTTCATGATTTATTTTGAGCTAAAATGACCCTGAGATTGAAAAGCACTGCAAATGAACTCTGAAATGGTTGAAAATTGGCATGGATCATAATTTCAGCCACGTAGCTTGTGCTAAAAAGTTGAGAGGGTTACGGCAAAAACTGCATGCACTTCGTGTAGGAACTGGACAATCTCTTTCGAAGTGTCAGGGTTTTGGACAAAAACTCTTCTGTTACAAAAGGATTTCAAATTTTTAAATATATTTGAACTCAATACTTTTTCTGCATTCAATATGCACCATTCAAAGGCACATCATCACTCTTCAAACCTTTTCTGATTGCTATTTTTCATGCATTTCATGATTTATTTTGAGCTAAAATGACCCTGAGATTGAAAAGCACTGCAAATGAACTCTGAAATGGTTGAAAATTGGCATGGTATCATAATTTCACCCACGTAGCATGTGCTAAAAAGTTGAGAGGGTTACGGCAAAAACTGGATGCACTTCGTGTACGAACTGGACAATCTCTTTCGAAGTGTCAGGGTTTTGGACTAAAACTCTTCTGTTACAAAAGGATTTCAATTTTTTAAACATATTTGAACTCAAGACTTTTTCTGCATTCAATATGCACCATTCAAAGCCACATCATCACTTTTCAAACCTTTTCTGACTTCATTTGCTATTTTTCATGCATTTCATGATTTATTTTGAGCTAAAATGACCCTGAGATTGAAAAGCACTGCAAATGAACTCTGAAATGGTTGAAAATTGGCATGGTATCATCATTTCACCCACGTAGCATGTGCTAAAAACTTGAGAGGGTTACGGCAAAAACTGGATGCACTTCGTGTACGAACTGGACAATCTCTTTCGAAGTGTCAGGGTTTTGGACTAAAACTCTTCTGTTACAAAAGGATTTCAATTTTTTAAACATATTTGAACTCAAGACTTTATCTGCATTCAATATGCACCATTCAAAGCCACATCATCACTTTTCAAACCTTTTCTGACTTCATTTGCTATTTTTCATGCATTTCATGATTTATTTTGAGCTAAAATGACCCTGAGATTGAAAAGCACTGCAAATGAACTCTGAAATGGTTGAAAATTGGCATGGATCATAATTTCAGCCACGTAGCTTGTGCTAAAAAGTTGAGAGGGTTACGGCAAAAACTGCATGCACTTCGTGTAGGAACTGGACAATCTCTTTCGAAGTGTCAGGGTTTTGGACAAAAACTCTTCTGTTACAAAAGGATTTCAAATTTTTAAATATATTTGAACTCAATACTTTTTCTGCATTCAATATGCACCATTCAAAGGCACATCATCACTCTTCAAACCTTTTCTGATTGCTATTTTTCATGCATTTCATGATTTATTTTGAGCTAAAATGACCCTGAGATTGAAAAGCACTGCAAATGAACTCTGAAATGGTTGAAAATTGGCATGGTATCATAATTTCACCCACGTAGCATGTGCTAAAAAGTTGAGAGGGTTACGGCAAAAACTGGATGCACTTCGTGTACGAACTGGACAATCTCTTTCGAAGTGTCAGGGTTTTGGACTAAAACTCTTCTGTTACAAAAGGATTTCAATTTTTTAAACATATTTGAACTCAAGACTTTTTCTGCATTCAATATGCACCATTCAAAGCCACATCATCACTTTTCAAACCTTTTCTGACTTCATTTGCTATTTTTCATGCATTTCATGATTTATTTTGAGCTAAAATGACCCTGAGATTGAAAAGCACTGCAAATGAACTCTGAAATGGTTGAAAATTGGCATGGTATCATCATTTCACCCACGTAGCATGTGCTAAAAACTTGAGAGGGTTACGGCAAAAACTGGATGCACTTCGTGTACGAACTGGACAATCTCTTTCGAAGTGTCAGGGTTTTGGACTAAAACTCTTCTGTTACAAAAGGATTTCAATTTTTTAAACATATTTGAACTCAAGACTTTTTCTGCTTTCAATATGCACCATTCAAAGCCACATCATCACTTTTCAAACCTTTTCTGACTTCATTTGCTATTTTTCATGCATTTCATGATTTATTTTGAGCTAAAATGACCCTGAGATTGAAAAGCACTGCAAATGAACTCTGAAATGGTTGAAAATTGGCATGGTATCATAATTTCACCCACGTAGCTTGTGCTAAAAAGTTGAGAGGGTGATGGCAAAAACTGGATGCACTTCGTGTACGAACTGGACAATCTCTTTCGAAGTGTCAGGGTTTTGGACTAAAACTCTTCTGTTACAAAAGGATTTCAATTTTTTAAACATATTTGAACTCAAGACTTTTTCTGCATTCAATATGCACCATTCAAAGCCACATCATCACTTTTCAAACCTTTTCTGACTTCATTTGCTATTTTTCATACATTTCATGATTTATTTTGAGCTAAAATGAACCTGAGATTGAAAAGCACTGCAAATGAACTCTGAAATGGTTGAAAATTGGCATGGTATCATAATTTCACCCACGTAGCATGTGCTAAAAAGTTGAGAGGGTTACGGCAAAAACTGGATGCACTTCGTGTACGAACTGGACAATCTCTTTCGAAGTGTCAGGGTTTTGGACTAAAACTCTTCTGTTACAAAAGGATTTCAATTTTTTAAACATATTTGAACTCAAGACTTTTTCTGCATTCAATATGCACCATTCAAAGCCACATCATCACTTTTCAAACCTTTTCTGACTTCATTTGCTATTTTTCATGCATTTCATGATTTATTTTGAGCTAAAATGACCCTGAGATTGAAAAGCACTGCAAATGAACTCTGAAATGGTTGAAAATTGGCATGGTATCATCATTTCACCCACGTAGCATGTGCTAAAAAGTTGAGAGGGTTACGGCAAAAACTAGATGCACTTCGTGTACGAACTGGACAATCTCTTTCGAAGTGTCAGGGTTTTGGACTAAAACTCTTCTGTTACAAAAGGATTTCAATTTTTTAAACATATTTGAACTCAAGATATTTTCTGCATTCAATATGCACCATTCAAAGCCACATCATCACTTTTCAAACCTTTTCTGACTTCATTTGCTATTTTTCATGCATTTCATGATTTATTTTGAGCTAAAATGACCCTGAGATTGAAAAGCACTCCAAATGAACTCTGAAATGGTTGAAAATTGGCATGGTATCATCATTTCACCCACGTAGCATGTGCTAAAAAGTTGAGAGGGTTACGGCAAAAACTGGATGCACTTCGTGTACGAACTGGACAATCTCTTTCGAAGTGTCAGGGTTTTGGACTAAAACTCTTCTATTACAAAAGGATTTCAAATTTTTAAACATATTTGAGCTCAAGACTTTTTCTGCATTCAATATGCACCATTCAAAGCCACATCATCACTTTTCAAACCTTTTCTGACTTCATTTGCTATTTTTCATGCATTTCAAGATTTATTTTGAGCTAAAATGACCCTGAGATTGAAAAGCACTGCAAATGAACTCTGAAATGGTTGAAAATTGGCATGGTATCATAATTTCACCCACGTAGCTTGTGCTAAAAAGTTGAGAGGGTGGAGGCAAAAACTGGATGCACTTCGTGTACGAACTGGACAATCTCTTTCGAAGTGTCAGGGTTTTGGACTAAAACTCTTCTGTTACAAAAGGATTTCAATTTTTTAAACATATTTGAACTCAAGACTTTTTCTGCATTCAATATGCACCATTCAAAGCCACATCATCACTTTTCAAACCTTTTCTGACTTCATTTGCTATTTTTCATGCATTTCATGATTTATTTTGAGCTAAAATGACCCTGAGATTGAAAAGCACTGCAAATAAACTCTGAAATGGTTGAAAATTGGCATGGTATCATAATTTCACCCACGTAGCATGTGCTAAAAAGTTGAGAGGGTTACGGCAAAAACTGGATGCACTTCGTGTACGAACTGGACAATCTCTTTCGAAGTGTCAGGGTTTTGGACTAAAACTCTTCTGTTACAAAAGGATTTCAATTTTTTAAACATATTTGAACTCAAGACTTTTTCTACATTCAATATGCACCATTCAAAGCCACATCATCACTTTTCAAACCTTTTCTGACTTCATTTGCTATTTTTCATGCATTTCATGATTTATTTTGAGCTAAAATGACCCTGAGATTGAAAAGCACTGCAAATGAACTCTGAAATGGTTGAAAATTGGCATGGTATCATCATTTCACCCACGTAGCATGTGCTAAAAAGTTGAGAGGGTTACGGCAAAAACTAGATGCACTTCGTGTACGAACTGGACAATCTCTTTCGAAGTGTCAGGGTTTTGGACTAAAACTCTTCTGTTACAAAAGGATTTCAATTTTTTAAACATATTTGAACTCAAGACTTTTTCTGCATTCAATATGCACCATTCAAAGCCACATCATCACTTTTCAAACCTTTTCTGACTTCATTTGCTATTTTTCATGCATTTCATGATTTATTTTGAGCTAAAATGACCCTGAGATTGAAAAGCACTGCAAATGAACTCTGAAATGGTTGAAAATTGGCATGGTATCATAATTTCACCCACGTAGCTTGTGCTAAAAAGTTGAGAGGGTGACGGCAAAAACTGGATGCACTTCGTGTACGAACTGGACAATCTCTTTCGAAGTGTCAGGGTTTTGGACTAAAACTCTTCTGTTACAAAAGGATTTCAATTTTTTAAACATATTTGAACTCAAGACTTTTTCTGCATTCAATATGCACCATTCAAAGCCACATCATCACTTTTCAAACCTTTTCTGACTTCATTTGCTATTTTTCATGCATTTCATGATTTATTTTGAGCTAAAATGACCCTGAGATTGAAAAGCACTGCAAATGAACTCTGAAATGGTTGAAAATTGGCATGGTATCATCATTTCACCCACGTAGCATGTGCTAAAAAGTTGAGAGAGTTACGGCAAAAACTGGATGCACTTCGTGTACGAACTGGACAATCTCTTTCGAAGTGTCAGGGTTTTGGACTTAAACTCTTCTGTTACAAAAGGATTTCAATTTTTTAAACATATTTGAACTCAAGACTTTTTCTGCATTCAATATGCACCATTCAAAGCCATATCATCACTTTTCAAGCCTTTTCTGACTTCATTTGCTATTTTTCATGCATTTCATGATTTATTTTGAGCTAAAATGACCCTGAGATTGAAAAGCACTGCAAATGAACTCTGAAATGGTTGAAAATTGGCATGGTATCATAATTTCACCCACGTAGCTTGTGCTAAAAAGTTGAGAGGGTGACGGCAAAAACTGCATGCACTTCATGTACGAACTGGACAATCTCTTTTGAAGTGTCAGGGTTTTGGACTAAAACTCTTCTGTTACAGAAGGATTTCAATTTTTTAAACATATTTGAACTCAAGACTTTTTCTGCATTCAATATGCACCATTCAAAGCCACATCATCACTTTTCAAACCTTGTCTGACTTCATTTGCTATTTTTCATGCATTTCATGATTTATTTTGGGCTAAAATGACCCTAAGATTGAAAAGCACTGGAAATGAACTCTGAAATGGTTGAAATTGGCATGGTATCATAATTTCACTCACGTAGCATGTGCTAAAAAGTTGAGAGGGTTACCGGAAACACTGGATGCACTTCGTGTACAAACTGGACAATCTCCTTCGAAGTGTCAGGGTTTTGGAGAAAAACTCTTCTGTTACAAAAGGATTTCAATTTTTTAAACATATTTGAACTCAAGACTTTTTCTGCATTCAATATGATCCATTCAAAGCCACATCATCACTTTTCAAACCTTTTCTGATTTCATTTGCTATTTTTCATGCATTTCATGATTTATTTTGAGCTAAAATGACCCTGAGATTGAAAAGCACTGCAAATGAACTCTGAAATGGTTGAAAATTGGCATGGTATCATAATTTCACCCACGTAGCATGTGCTAAAAAGTTGAGAGGGTTACGGCAAAAACTGGATGCACTTCGTGTACGAACTGGACAATCTCTTTCGAAGTGTCAGGGTTTTGGACTAAAACTCTTCTGTTACAAAAGGATTTCAATTTTTTAAACATATTTGAACTCAAGACTTTTTCTGCATTCAATATGCACCATTCAAAGCCACATCATCACTTTTCAAACCTTTTCTGACTTCATTTGCTATTTTTCATGCATTTCATGATTTATTTTGAGCTAAAATGACCCTGAGATTGAAAAGCACTGCAAATGAACTCTGAAATGGTTGAAAATTGGCATGGTATCATCATTTCACCCACGTAGCATGTGCTAAAAAGTTGAGAGAGTTACGGCAAAAACTGGATGCACTTCGTGTACGAACTGGACAATCTCTTTCGAAGTGTCAGGGTTTTGGACTAAAACTCTTCTGTTACAAAAGGATTTCAATTTTTTAAACATATTTGAACTCAAGACTTTTTCTGCATTCAATATGCACCATTCAAAGCCATATCATCACTTTTCAAGCCTTTTCTGACTTCATTTGCTATTTTTCATGCATTTCATGATTTATTTTGAGCTAAAATGACCCTGAGATTGAAAAGCACTGCAAATGAACTCTGAAATGGTTGAAAATTGGCATGGTATCATAATTTCACCCACGTAGCTTGTGCTAAAAAGTTGAGAGGGTGACGGCAAAAACTGCATGCACTTCGTGTACGAACTGGACAATCTCTTTTGAAGTGTCAGGGTTTTGGACTAAAACTCTTCTGTTACAGAAGGATTTCAATTTTTTAAACATATTTGAACTCAAGACTTTTTCTGCATTCAATATGCACCATTCAAAGCCACATCATCACTTTTCAAACCTTGTCTGACTTCATTTGCTATTTTTCATGCATTTCATGATTTATTTTGGGCTAAAATGACCCTAAGATTGAAAAGCACTGGAAATGAACTCTGAAATGGTTGAAATTGGCATGGTATCATAATTTCACTCACGTAGCATGTGCTAAAAAGTTGAGAGGGTTACCGGAAACACTGGATGCACTTCGTGTACAAACTGGACAATCTCCTTCGAAGTGTCAGGGTTTTGGAGAAAAACTCTTCTGTTACAAAAGGATTTCAATTTTTTAAACATATTTGAACTCAAGACTTTTTCTGCATTCAATATGATCCATTCAAAGCCACATCATCACTTTTCAAACCTGTTCTGATTTCATTTGCTATTTTTCATGCATTTCATGATTTATTTTGAGCTAAAATGACCCTGAGATTGAAAAGCACTGCAAATGAACTCTGAAATGGTTGAAAATTGGCATGGTATCATAATTTCACCCACGTAGCATGTGCTAAAAAGTTGAGAGGGTTACGGCAAAAACTGGATGCACTTCGTGTACGAACTGGACAATCTCTTTCGAAGTGTCAGGGTTTTGGACTAAAACTCTTCTGTTACAAAAGGATTTCAATTTTTTAAACATATTTGAACTCAAGACTTTTTCTGCATTCAATATGCACCATTCAAAGCCACATCATCACTTTTCAAACCTTTTTCTGACTTCATTTGCTATTTTTCATGCATTTCATGATTTATTTTGAGCTAAAATGACCCTGAGATTGAAAAGCACTGCAAATGAACTCTGAAATGGTTGAAAATTGGCATGGTATCACAATTTCACCCACGTAGCTTGTGCTAAAAAGTTGAGAGGGTTACGGCAAAAACTGCATGCACTTCGTGTACGAACTGGACAATCTCTTTCGAAGTGTCAGGGTTTGGACAAAAACTCTTCTGTCACAAAAGGATTTCAAATTTTTAAATATATTTGAACTCAAGACTTTTTCTGCATTCAATATGCACCATTCAAAGCCACATCATCACTCTTCAAACCTTTTCTGATTGCTATTTTTCATGCATTTCATGATTTATTTTGAGCTAAAATGACCCTGAGATTGAAAAGCACTGCAAATGAACTCTAAAATGGTTGAAATCGGCATGGTATCATAATTTCACCCACGTAGCATGTGCTAAAAAGTTGAGAGGGTTACGGCAAAAACTGGATGCACTTCGTGTACGAACTGGACAATCTCTTTCGAAGTGTCAGGGTTTTGGACTAAAACTCTTCTGTTACAAAAGGATTTCAATTTTTTAAACATATTTGAACTCAAGACTTTTTCTGCATTCAATATGCACCATTCAAAGACACATCATCACTTTTCAAACCTTTTCTGACTTCATTTGCTATTTTTCATGCATTTCATGATTTATTTTGAGCTAAAATGACCCTGAGATTGAAAAGCACTGCAAATGAACTCTGAAATGGTTGAAAATTGGCATGGTATCATAATTTCACCCATGTAGCATGTGCTAAAAAGTTGAGAGGGTTACGGCAAAAACTGGATGCACTTCGTGTACGAACTGGACAATCTCTTTCGAAGTGTCAGGGTTTTGGACTAAAACTCTTCTGTTACAAAAGGATTTCAATTTTTTAAACATATTTGAACTCAAGACTTTTTCTGCATTCAATATGCACCATTCAAAGCCACATCATCACTTTTCAAACCTTTTCTGACTTCATTTGCTATTTTTCATGCATTTCATGATTTATTTTGAGCTAAAATGACCCTGAGATTGAAAAGCCCTGCAAATGAACTCTGAAATGGTTGAAAATTGGCATGGTATCATAATTTCACCCACGTAGCATGTGCTAAAAAGTTGATAGGGTTACAGCAACTGCATTCAATATGCACCATTCAAAGCCACATCATCACTTTTCAAACCTTTTCTGACTTCATTTGCTATTTTTCATGCATTTCATGATTTATTTTGAGCTAAAATGACCCTGAGATTGAAAAGCCCTGCAAATGAACTCTGAAATGGTTGAAAATTGGCATGGTATCATAATTTCACCCACGTAGCATGTGCTAAAAAGTTGATAGGGTTACGGCAAAAACTGGATGCACTTCGTGTACGAACTGGACAATCTCTTTCGAAGTGTCAGGGTTTTGGACTAAAACTCTTCTGTTACAAAAGGATTTCAATTTTTTAAACATATTTGAACTCAAGACTTTTTCTGCATTCAATATGCACCATTCAAAGCCACATCATCACTTTTCAAACCTTTTCTGACTTCATTTGCTATTTTTCATGCATTTCATGATTTATTTTGAGCTAAAATGACCCTGAGATTGAAAAGCACTGCAAATGAACTCTGAAATGGTTGAAAATTGGCATGGTATCATCATTTCACCCACGTAGCATGTGCTAAAAAGTTGAGAGAGTTACGGCAAAAACTGGATGCACTTCGTGTACGAACTGGACAATCTCTTTCGAAGTGTCAGGGTTTTGGACTAAAACTCTTCTGTTACAAAAGGATTTCAATTTTTTAAACATATTTGAACTCAAGACTTTTTCTGCATTCAATATGCACCATTCAAAGCCATATCATCACTTTTCAAGCCTTTTCTGACTTCATTTGCTATTTTTCATGCATTTCATGATTTATTTTGAGCTAAAATGACCCTGAGATTGAAAAGCACTGCAAATGAACTCTGAAATGGTTGAAAATTGGCATGGTATCATAATTTCACCCACGTAGCTTGTGCTAAAAAGTTGAGAGGGTGACGGCAAAAACTGCATGCACTTCGTGTACGAACTGGACAATCTCTTTTGAAGTGTCAGGGTTTTGGACTAAAACTCTTCTGTTACAGAAGGATTTCAATTTTTTAAACATATTTGAACTCAAGACTTTTTCTGCATTCAATATGCACCATTCAAAGCCACATCATCACTTTTCAAACCTTGTCTGACTTCATTTGCTATTTTTCATGCATTTCATGATTTATTTTGGGCTAAAATGACCCTAAGATTGAAAAGCACTGGAAATGAACTCTGAAATGGTTGAAATTGGCATGGTATCATAATTTCACTCACGTAGCATGTGCTAAAAAGTTGAGAGGGTTACCGGAAACACTGGATGCACTTCGTGTACAAACTGGACAATCTCCTTCGAAGTGTCAGGGTTTTGGAGAAAAACTCTTCTGTTACAAAAGGATTTCAATTTTTTAAACATATTTGAACTCAAGACTTTTTCTGCATTCAATATGATCCATTCAAAGCCACATCATCACTTTTCAAACCTTTTCTGATTTCATTTGCTATTTTTCATGCATTTCATGATTTATTTTGAGCTAAAATGACCCTGAGATTGAAAAGCACTGCAAATGAACTCTGAAATGGTTGAAAATTGGCATGGTATCATAATTTCACCCACGTAGCATGTGCTAAAAAGTTGAGAGGGTTACGGCAAAAACTGGATGCACTTCGTGTACGAACTGGACAATCTCTTTCGAAGTGTCAGGGTTTTGGACTAAAACTCTTCTGTTACAAAAGGATTTCAATTTTTTAAACATATTTGAACTCAAGACTTTTTCTGCATTCAATATGCACCATTCAAAGCCACATCATCACTTTTCAAACCTTTTCTGACTTCATTTGCTATTTTTCATGCATTTCATGATTTATTTTGAGCTAAAATGACCCTGAGATTGAAAAGCACTGCAAATGAACTCTGAAATGGTTGAAAATTGGCATGGTATCACAATTTCACCCACGTAGCTTGTGCTAAAAAGTTGAGAGGGTTACGGCAAAAACTGCATGCACTTCGTGTACGAACTGGACAATCTCTTTCGAAGTGTCAGGGTTTGGACAAAAACTCTTCTGTCACAAAAGGATTTCAAATTTTTAAATATATTTGAACTCAAGACTTTTTCTGCATTCAATATGCACCATTCAAAGCCACATCATCACTCTTCAAACCTTTTCTGATTGCTATTTTTCATGCATTTCATGATTTATTTTGAGCTAAAATGACCCTGAGATTGAAAAGCACTGCAAATGAACTCTAAAATGGTTGAAATCGGCATGGTATCATAATTTCACCCACGTAGCATGTGCTAAAAAGTTGAGAGGGTTACGGCAAAAACTGGATGCACTTCGTGTACGAACTGGACAATCTCTTTCGAAGTGTCAGGGTTTTGGACTAAAACTCTTCTGTTACAAAAGGATTTCAATTTTTTAAACATATTTGAACTCAAGACTTTTTCTGCATTCAATATGCACCATTCAAAGCCACATCATCACTTTTCAAACCTTTTCTGACTTCATTTGCTATTTTTCATGCATTTCATGATTTATTTTGAGCTAAAATGACCCTGAGATTGAAAAGCACTGCAAATGAACTCTGAAATGGTTGAAAATTGGCATGGTATCATAATTTCACCCATGTAGCATGTGCTAAAAAGTTGAGAGGGTTACGGCAAAAACTGGATGCACTTCGTGTACGAACTGGACAATCTCTTTCGAAGTGTCAGGGTTTTGGACTAAAACTCTTCTGTTACAAAAGGATTTCAATTTTTTAAACATATTTGAACTCAAGACTTTTTCTGCATTCAATATGCACCATTCAAAGCCACATCATCACTTTTCAAACCTTTTCTGACTTCATTTGCTATTTTTCATGCATTTCATGATTTATTTTGAGCTAAAATGACCCTGAGATTGAAAAGCCCTGCAAATGAACTCTGAAATGGTTGAAAATTGGCATGGTATCATAATTTCACCCACGTAGCATGTGCTAAAAAGTTGATAGGGTTACAGCAACTGCATTCAATATGCACCATTCAAAGCCACATCATCACTTTTCAAACCTTTTCTGACTTCATTTGCTATTTTTCATGCATTTCATGATTTATTTTGAGCTAAAATGACCCTGAGATTGAAAAGCCCTGCAAATGAACTCTGAAATGGTTGAAAATTGGCATGGTATCATAATTTCACCCACGTAGCATGTGCTAAAAAGTTGATAGGGTTACGGCAAAAACTGGATGCACTTCGTGTACGAACTGGACAATCTCTTTCGAAGTGTCAGGGTTTTGGACTAAAACTCTTCTGTTACAAAAGGATTTCAATTTTTTAAACATATTTGAACTCAAGACTTTTTCTGCATTCAATATGCACCATTCAAAGCCACATCATCACTTTTCAAACCTTTTCTGACTTCATTTGCTATTTTTCATGCATTTCATGATTTATTTTGAGCTAAAATGACCCTGAGATTGAAAAGCACTGCAAATGAACTCTGAAATGGTTGAAAATTGGCATGGTATCATCATTTCACCCACGTAGCATGTGCTAAAAAGTTGAGAGAGTTACGGCAAAAACTGGATGCACTTCGTGTACGAACTGGACAATCACTTTCGAATTGTCAGGGTTTTGGACTAAAACTCTTCTGTTACAAAAGGATTTCAATTTTTTAAACATATTTGAACTCAAGACTTTTTCTGCATTCAATATGCACCATTCAAAGCCATATCATCACTTTTCAAGCCTTTTCTGACTTCATTTGCTATTTTTCATGCATTTCATGATTTATTTTGAGCTAAAATGACCCTGAGATTGAAAAGCACTGCAAATGAACTCTGAAATGGTTGAAAATTGGCATGGTATCATAATTTCACCCACGTAGCTTGTGCTAAAAAGTTGAGAGGGTGACGGCAAAAACTGCATGCACTTCGTGTACGAACTGGACAATCTCTTTTGAAGTGTCAGGGTTTTGGACTAAAACTCTTCTGTTACAGAAGGATTTCAATTTTTTAAACATATTTGAACTCAAGACTTTTTCTGCATTCAATATGCACCATTCAAAGCCACATCATCACTTTTCAAACCTTGTCTGACTTCATTTGCTATTTTTCATGCATTTCATGATTTATTTTGGGCTAAAATGACCCTAAGATTGAAAAGCACTGGAAATGAACTCTGAAATGGTTGAAATTGGCATGGTATCATAATTTCACTCACGTAGCATGTGCTAAAAAGTTGAGAGGGTTACCGGAAACACTGGATGCACTTCGTGTACAAACTGGACAATCTCCTTCGAAGTGTCAGGGTTTTGGAGAAAAACTCTTCTGTTACAAAAGGATTTCAATTTTTTAAACATATTTGAACTCAAGACTTTTTCTGCATTCAATATGATCCATTCAAAGCCACATCATCACTTTTCAAACCTTTTCTGATTTCATTTGCTATTTTTCATGCATTTCATGATTTATTTTGAGCTAAAATGACCCTGAGATTGAAAAGCACTGCAAATGAACTCTGAAATGGTTGAAAATTGGCATGGTATCATAATTTCACCCACGTAGCATGTGCTAAAAAGTTGAGAGGGTTACGGCAAAAACTGGATGCACTTCGTGTACGAACTGGACAATCTCTTTCGAAGTGTCAGGGTTTTGGACTAAAACTCTTCTGTTACAAAAGGATTTCAATTTTTTAAACATATTTGAACTCAAGACTTTTTCTGCTTTCAATATGCACCATTCAAAGCCACATCATCACTTTTCAAACCTTTTCTGACTTCATTTGCTATTTTTCATGCATTTCATGATTTATTTTGAGCTAAAATGACCCTGAGATTGAAAAGCACTGCAAATGAACTCTGAAATGGTTGAAAATTGGCATGGTATCATAATTTCACCCACGTAGCTTGTGCTAAAAAGTTGAGAGGGTGATGGCAAAAACTGGATGCACTTCGTGTACGAACTGGACAATCTCTTTCGAAGTGTCAGGGTTTTGGACTAAAACTCTTCTGTTACAAAAGGATTTCAATTTTTTAAACATATTTGAACTCAAGACTTTTTCTGCATTCAATATGCACCATTCAAAGCCACATCATCACTTTTCAAACCTTTTCTGACTTCATTTGCTATTTTTCATGCATTTCATGATTTATTTTGAGCTAAAATGACCCTGAGATTGAAAAGCACTGCAAATGAACTCTGAAATGGTTGAAAATTGGCATGGTATCACAATTTCACATACGTAGCTTGTGCTAAAAAGTTGAGAGGGTTACGGCAAAAACTGCATGCACTTCGTGTACGAACTGGACAATCTCTTTCGAAGTGTCAGGGTTTGGACAAAAACTCTTCTGTCACAAAAGGATTTCAAATTTTTAAATATATTTGAACTCAAGACTTTTTCTGCATTCAATATGCACCATTCAAAGCCACATCATCACTCTTCAAACCTTTTCTGATTGCTATTTTTCATGCATTTCATGATTTATTTTGAGCTAAAATGACCCTGAGATTGAAAAGCACTGCAAATGAACTCTAAAATGGTTGAAATCGGCATGGTATCATAATTTCACCCACGTAGCATGTGCTAAAAAGTTGAGAGGGTTACGGCAAAAACTGGATGCACTTCGTGTACGAACTGGACAATCTCTTTCGAAGTGTCAGGGTTTTGGACTAAAACTCTTCTGTTACAAAAGGATTTCAATTTTTTAAACATATTTGAACTCAAGACTTTTTCTGCATTCAATATGCACCATTCAAAGCCACATCATCACTTTTCAAACCTTTTCTGACTTCATTTGCTATTTTTCATGCATTTCATGATTTATTTTGAGCTAAAATGACCCTGAGATTAAAAAGCACTGCAAATGAACTCTGAAATGGTTGAAAATTGGCATGGTATCATAATTTCACCCATGTAGCATGTGCTAAAAAGTTGAGAGGGTTACGGCAAAAACTGGATGCACTTCGTGTACGAACTGGACAATCTCTTTCGAAGTGTCAGGATTTTGGACTAAAACTCTTCTGTTACAAAAGGATTTCAATTTTTTAAACATATTTGAACTCAAGACTTTTTCTGCATTCAATATGCACCATTCAAAGCCACATCATCACTTTTCAAACCTTTTCTGACTTCATTTGCTATTTTTCATGCATTTCATGATTTATTTTGAGCTAAAATGACCCTGAGATTGAAAAGCACTGCAAATGAACTCTGAAATGGTTGAAAATTGGCATGGTATCATAATTTCACCCACGTAGTATGTGCTAAAAAGTTGAGAGGGTTACGGCAAAAACTGGATGCACTTCGTGTACGAACTGGACAATCTCTTTCGAAGTGTCAGGGTTTTGGACTATAACTCTTCTGTTACAAAAGGATTTCAATTTTTTAAACATATTTGAACTCAAGACTTTTTCTGCATTCAATATGCACCATTCAAAGCCACATCATCACTTTTCAAACCTTTTCTGACTTCATTTGCTATTTTTCATGCATTTCATGATTTATTTTGAGCTAAAATGACCCTGAGATTGAAAAGCACTGCAAATGAACTCTGAAATGGTTGAAAATTGGCATGGTATCATATTTTCACCCACGTAGCTTGTGCTAAAAAGTTGAGAGGGTTACCGGAAACACTGGATGCACTTCGTGTACAAACTGGACAATCTCCTTCGAAGTGTCAGGGTTTTGGAGAAAAACTCTTCTGTTACAAAAGGATTTCAATTTTTTAAACATATTTGAACTCAAGACTTTTTCTGCATTCAATATGCACCATTCAAAGCCACATCATCACTTTTCAAACCTTTTCTGACTTCATTTGCTATTTTTCATGCATTTCATGATTTATTTTGAGCTAAAATGACCCTGAGATTGAAAAGCACTGCAAATGAACTCTAAAATGGTTGAAATCGGCATGGTATCATAATTTCACCCACGTAGCATGTGCTAAAAAGTTGAGAGGGTTACGGCAAAAACTGGATGCACTTCGTGTACGAACTGGACAATCTCTTTCGAAGTGTCAGGGTTTTGGACTAAAACTCTTCTGTTACAAAAGGATTTCAATTTTTTAAACATATTTGAACTCAAGACTTTTTCTGCATTCAATATGCACCATTCAAAGCCACATCATCACTTTTCAAACCTTTTCTGACTTCATTTGCTATTTTTCATGCATTTCATGATTTATTTTGAGCTAAAATGACCCTGAGATTGAAAAGCACTGCAAATGAACTCTGAAATGGTTGAAAATTGGCATGGTATCATAATTTCACCCATGTAGCATGTGCTAAAAAGTTGAGAGGGTTACGGCAAAAACTGGATGCACTTCGTGTACGAACTGGACAATCTCTTTCGAAGTGTCAGGGTTTTGGACTAAAACTCTTCTGTTACAAAAGGATTTCAATTTTTTAAACATATTTGAACTCAAGACTTTTTCTGCATTCAATATGCACCATTCAAAGCCACATCATCACTTTTCAAACCTTTTCTGACTTCATTTGCTATTTTTCATGCATTTCATGATTTATTTTGAGCTAAAATGACCCTGAGATTGAAAAGCCCTGCAAATGAACTCTGAAATGGTTGAAAATTGGCATGGTATCATAATTTCACCCACGTAGCATGTGCTAAAAAGTTGATAGGGTTACGGCAAAAACTGGATGCACTTCGTGTACGAACTGGACAATCTCTTTCGAAGTGTCAGGGTTTTGGACTAAAACTCTTCTGTTACAAAAGGATTTCAATTTTTTAAACATATTTGAACTCAAGACTTTTTCTGCATTCAATATGCACCATTCAAAGCCACATCATCACTTTTCAAACCTTTTCTGACTTCATTTGCTATTTTTCATGCATTTCATGATTTATTTTGAGCTAAAATGACCCTGAGATTGAAAAGCCCTGCAAATGAACTCTGAAATGGTTGAAAATTGGCATGGTATCATAATTTCACCCACGTAGCATGTGCTAAAAAGTTGATAGGGTTACGGCAAAAACTGGATGCACTTCGTGTACGAACTGGACAATCTCTTTCGAAGTGTCAGGGTTTTGGACTAAAACTCTTCTGTTACAAAAGGATTTCAATTTTTTAAACATATTTGAACTCAAGACTTTTTCTGCATTCAATATGCACCATTCAAAGCCACATCATCACTTTTCAAACCTTTTCTGACTTCATTTGCTATTTTTCATGCATTTCATGATTTATTTTGAGCTAAAATGACCCTGAGATTGAAAAGCACTGCAAATGAACTCTGAAATGGTTGAAAATTGGCATGGTATCATAATTTCACCCACGTAGCTTGTGCTAAAAAGTTGAGAGGGTTATGGCAAAAACTGCATGCACTTCGTGTACGAACTGGACAATCTCTTTCGAAGTGTCAGGGTTTTGGACAAAAACTCTTCTGTTACAAAAGGATTTCAAATTTTTAAATATATTTGAACTCAAGACTTTTTCTGCATTCAATATGCACCATTCAAAGCCACATCATCACTCTTCAAACCTTTTCTGATTGCTATTTTTCATGCATTTCATGATTTATTTTGAGCTAAAATGACCCTGAGATTGAAAAGCACTGCAAATGAACTCTAAAATGGTTGAAAATCGGCATGGTATCATAATTTCACCCACGTAGCATGTGCTAAAAAGTTGAGAGGGTTACGGCAAAAACTATATGCACTTCGTGTACGAACTGGACAATCTCTTTCGAAGTGTCAGGGTTTTGGACTAAAACTCTTCTGTTACAAAAGGATTTCAATTTTTTAAACATATTTGAACTCAAGACTTTTTCTGCATTCAATATGCACCATTCAAAGCCACATCATCACTTTTCAAACCATTTCTGACTTCATTTGCTATTTTTCAAGCATTTCATGATTTATTTTGAGCTAAAATGACCCTGAGATTGAAAAGCACTGCAAATGAACTCTGAAATGGTTGAAAATTGGCATGGTATCATAATTTCACCCACGTAGCATGTGCTAAAAAGTTGAGAAGGTTACGGCAAAAACTGGATGCACTTCGTGTACGAACTGGACAATCTCTTTCGAAGTGTCAGGGTTTTGGACTAAAACTCTTCTGTTACAAAAGGATTTCAATTTTTTAAACATATTTGAACTCAAGACATTTTCTGCATTCAATATGCACCATTCAAAGCCACATCATCACTTTTCAAACCTTTTCTGACTTCATTTGCTATTTTTCATGCATTTCATGATTTATTTTGAGCTAAAATGACCCTGAGATTGAAAAGCACTGCAAATGAACTCTGAAATGGTTGAAAATTGGCATGGTATCATAATTTCACCCACGTAGCTTGTGCTAAAAAGTTGAGAGGGTTACGGCAAAAACTGCATGCACTTCGTGTACGAACTGGACAATCTCTTTCGAAGTGTCAGGGTTTTGGACAAAAACTCTTCTGTTACAAAAGGATTTCAAATTTTTAAATATATTTGAACTCAAGACTTTTTCTGCATTCAATATGCACCATTCAAAGCCACATCATCACTCTTCAAACCTTTTCTGATTGCTATTTTTCATGCATTTCATGATTTATTTTGAGCTAAAATGACCCTGAGATTGAAAAGCACTGCAAATGAACTCTAAAATGGTTGAAAATCGGCATGGTATCATAATTTCACCCACGTAGCATGTGCTAAAAAGTTGAGAGGGTTACGGCAAAAACTGTATGCACTTCGTGTACGAACTGGACAATCTCTTTCGAAGTGTCAGGGTTTTGGACTAAAACTCTTCTGTTACAAAAGGATTTCAATTTTTTAAACATATTTGAACTCAAGACTTTTTCTGCATTCAATATGCACCATTCAAAGCCACATCATCACTTTTCAAACCATTTCTGACTTCATTTGCAATTTTTCAAGCATTTCATGATTTATTTTGAGCTAAAATGACCCTGAGATTGAAAAGCACTGCAAATGAACTCTGAAATGGTTGAAAATTGGCATGGTATCATAATTTCACCCACGTAGCATGTGCTAAAAAGTTGAGAAGGTTACGGCAAAAACTGGATGCACTTCGTGTACGAACTGGACAATCTCTTTCGAAGTGTCAGGGTTTTGGACTAAAACTCTTCTGTTACAAAAGGATTTCAATTTTTTAAACATATTTGAACTCAAGACTTTTTCTGCATTCAATATGCACCATTCAAAGCCACATCATCACTCTTCAAACCTTTTCTGATTGCTATTTTTCATGCATTTCATGATTTATTTTGAGCTAAAATGACCCTGAGATTGAAAAGCACTGCAAATGAACTCTAAAATGGTTGAAAATCGGCATGGTATCATAATTTCACCCACGTAGCATGTGCTAAAAAGTTGAGAGGGTTACGGCAAAAACTGTATGCACTTCGTGTACGAACTGGACAATCTCTATCGAAGTGTCAGGGTTTTGGACTAAAACTCTTCTGTTACAAAAGGATTTCAATTTTTTAAACATATTTGAACTCAAGACTTTTTCTGCATTCAATATGCACCATTCAAAGCCACATCATCACTTTTCAAACCATTTCTGACTTCATTTGCAATTTTTCAAGCAGTTCATGATTTATTTTGAGCTAAAATGACCCTGAGATTGAAAAGCACTGCAAATGAACTCTGAAATGGTTGAAAATTGGCATGGTATCATAATTTCACCCACGTAGCATGTGCTAAAAAGTTGAGAAGGTTACGGCAAAAACTGGATGCACTTCGTGTACGAACTGGACAATCTCTTTCGAAGTGTCAGGGTTTTGGACTAAAACTCTTCTGTTACAAAAGGATTTCAATTTTTTAAACATATTTGAACTCAAGACTTTTTCTGCATTCAATATGCACCATTCAAAGCCACATCATCACCTTTCAAACCTTTTCTGACTTCATTTGCTATTTTTCATGCATTTCATGATTTATTTTGAGCTAAAATGACCCTGAGATTGAAAAGCACTGCAAATGAACTCTAAAATGGTTGAAAATCGGCATGGTATCATAATTTCACCCACGTAGCATGTGCTAAAAAGTTGAGAGGGTTACGGCAAAAACTGGATGCACTTCGTGTACGAACTGGACAATCTCTTTCGAAGTGTCAGGGTTTTGGACTAAAACTCTTCTGTTACAAAAGGATTTCAATTTTTTAAACATATTTGAACTCAAGACTTTTTCTGCATTCAATATGCACCATTCAAAGCCACATCATCACCTTTCAAACCTTTTCTGACTTCATTTGCTATTTTTCATGCATTTCATGATTTATTTTGAGCTAAAATGACCCTGAGATTGAAAAGCACTGCAATTGAACTCTGAAATGGTTGAAAATTTGCATGGTATCATAATTTCACTCACGTAGCATGTGCTAAAAAGTTGAGAGGGTTACGGCAAAAACTGGATGCACTTCGTGTACGAACTGGACAATCTCTTTCGAAGTGTCAGGGTTTGGGACGAAAACTCTTCTGTTTCAAAAGGATTTCAATTTTTTAAACATATTTGAACTCAAGACTTTTTCTGCATTCAATATGCACCATTCAAAGCCACATCATCACTTTTCAAACCATTTCTGATTTCACTTGCTATTTTTCATGCATTTCATGATTTAGTTTGAGCTAAAAATGACCCTGAGATTGAAAAGCACTGCAAATGAACTCTGAAATGGTTGAAAATTGGTATGGTATCATAATTTCACCCACGTAGCTTGTGCTAAAAAGTTGAGAGGGTTACGGCAAAAACTGTATGCACTTCGTGTAAGAACTGGACAATCTCTTTCGAAGTGTCAGGGTTTTGGACTAAAACTCTTCTGTTACAAAAGGATTTCGATTTTTTAAACATATTTGAACTCAAGACTTTTTCTGCATTCAATATGCACCATTCAAAGCCACATCAGCACTTTTCAAACCATTTCTGACTTCATTTGCTATTTTTCATGCATTTCATGATTTATTTTGAGCTAAAATGACCCTGAGATTGAAAAGCCCTGAAAATGAACTCTGAAATGGTTGAAAATTGGCATGGTATCATAATTTCACCCACGTAGCATGTGCTAAAAAGTTGATAGGGTTACGGCAAAAACTGGATGCACTTCGTGTACGAACTGGACAATCTCTTTCGAAGTGTCAGGGTTTTGGACTAAAACTCTTCTGTTACAAAAGGATTTCAATTTTTTAAACATATTTGAACTCAAGACTTTTTCTGCATTCAATATGCACCATTCAAAGCCACATCATCACTTTTCAAACCTTTTCTGACTTCATTTGCTATTTTTCATGCATTTCATGATTTATTTTGAGCTAAAATGACCCTGAGATTGAAAAGCACTGCAAATGAACTCTGAAATGGTTGAAAATTGGCATGGTATCATAATTTCACCCACGTAGCTTGTGCTAAAAAGTTGAGAGGGTTACGGCAAAAACTGCATGCACTTCGTGTACGAACTGGACAATCTCTTTCGAAGTGTCAGGGTTTTGGACAAAAACTCTTCTGTTACAAAAGGATTTCAAATTTTTAAATATATTTGAACTCAAGACTTTTTCTGCATTCAATATGCACCATTCAAAGCCACATCATCACTCTTCAAACCTTTTCTGATTGCTATTTTTCATGCATTTCATGATTTATTTTGAGCTAAAATGACCCTGAGATTGAAAAGCACTGCCAATGAACTCTAAAATGGTTGAAAATCGGCATGGTATCATAATTTCACCCATGTAGCATGTGCTAAAAAGTTGAGAGGGTTACGGCAAAAACTGTATGCACTTCGTGTACGAACTGGACAATCTCTTTCGAAGTGTCAGGGTTTTGGACTAAAACTCTTCTGTTACAAAAGGATTTCAATTTTTTAAACATATTTGAACTCAAGACTTTTTCTGCATTCAATATGCACCATTCAAAGCCACATCATCACTTTTCAAACCATTTCTGACTTCATTTGCAATTTTTCAAGCATTTCATGATTTATTTTGAGCTAAAATGACCCTGAGATTGAAAAGCACTGCAAATGAACTCTGAAATGGTTGAAAATTGGCATGGTATCATAATTTCACCCACGTAGCATGTGCTAAAAAGTTGAGAAGGTTACGGCAAAAACTGGATGCACTTCGTGTACGAACTGGACAATCTCTTTCGAAGTGTCAGGGTTTTGGACTAAAACTCTTCTGTTACAAAAGGATTTCAATTTTTTAAACATATTTGAACTCAAGACTTTTTCTGCATTCAATATGCACCATTCAAAGCCACATCATCCCCTTTCAAACCTTTTCTGACTTCATTTGCTATTTTTCATGCATTTCATGATTTATTTTGAGCTAAAATGACCCTGAGATTGAAAAGCACTGCAATTGAACTCTGAAATGGTTGAAAATTTGCATGGTATCATAATTTCACTCACGTAGCATGTGCTAAAAAGTTGAGAGGGTTACGGCAAAAACTGGATGCACTTCGTGTACGAACTGGACAATCTCTTTCGAAGTGTCAGGGTTTTGGACGAAAACTCTTCTGTTTCAAAAGGATTTCAATTTTTTAAACATATTTGAACTCAAGACTTTTTCTGCATTCAATATGCACCATTCAAAGCCACATCATCACTTTTCAAACCATTTCTGACTTCATTTGCTATTTTTCATGCATTTCATGATTTATTTTGAGCTAAAATGACCTTGAGATTGAAAAGCACTGCAAATGAACTCTGAAATGGTTGAAAATTGGCATGGTGTCATAATTTCACCCACGTAGCATGTGCCAAAAAGTTGAGAGGGTTACGGCAAAAACTGGATGCACTTCGTGTACGAACTGGACATTCTCTTTCGAAGTGTCAGGGTTTTGGACTAAAACTCTTCTGTTACAAAAGGATTTCAATTTTTTAAACATATTTGAACTCAAGACTTTTTCTGCATTCAATATGCACCATTCAAAGCCACATCATCACTTTTCAAACCATTTCTGATTTCACTTGCTATTTTTCATGCATTTCATGATTTAGTTTGAGCTAAAAATGACCCTGAGATTGAAAAGCACTGCAAATGAACTCTGAAATGGTTGAAAATTGGTATGGTATCATAATTTCACCCACGTAGCTTGTGCTAAAAAGTTGAGAGGGTTACGGCAAAAACTGTATGCACTTCGTGTAAGAACTGGACAATCTCTTTCGAAGTGTCAGGGTTTTGGACTAAAACTCTTCTGTTACAAAAGGATTTCGATTTTTTAAACATATTTGAACTCAAGACTTTTTCTGCATTCAATATGCACCATTCAAAGCCACATCAGCACTTTTCAAACCATTTCTGACTTCATTTGCTTTTTTTCATGCATTTCATGACTTATTTTGAGCTAAAATGACCCTGAGATTGAAAAGCCCTGAAAATGAACTCTGAAATGGTTGAAAATTGGCATGGTATCATAATTTCACCCACGTAGCATGTGCTAAAAAGTTGATAGGGTTACGGCAAAAACTGGATGCACTTCGTGTACGAACTGGACAATCTCTTTCGAAGTGTCAGGGTTTTGGACTAAAACTCTTCTGTTACAAAAGGATTTCAATTTTTTAAACATATTTGAACTCAAGACTTTTTCTGCATTCAATATGCACCATTCAAAGCCACATCATCACTTTTCAAACCTTTTCTGACTTCATTTGCTATTTTTCATGCATTTCATGATTTATTTTGAGCTAAAATGACCCTGAGATTGAAAAGCACTGCAAATGAACTCTGAAATGGTTGAAAATTGGCATGGTATCATAATTTCACCCACGTAGCTTGTGCTAAAAAGTTAAGAGGGTTACGGCAAAAACTGCATGCACTTCGTGTACGAACTGGACAATCTCTTTCGAAGTGTCAGGGTTTTGGACAAAAACTCTTCTGTTACAAAAGGATTTCAAATTTTTAAATATATTTGAACTCAAGACTTGTTCTGCATTCAATATGCACCATTCAAAGCCACATCATCACTCTTCAAACCTTTTCTGATTGCTATTTTTCATGCATTTCATGATTTATTTTGAGCTAAAATGACCCTGAGATTGAAAAGCACTGCAAATGAACTCTAAAATGGTTGAAAATCGGCATGGTATCATAATTTCACCCACGTAGCATGTGCTAAAAAGTTGAGAGGGTTACGGCAAAAACTGTATGCACTTCGTGTACGAAACTGGACAATCTCTTTCGAAGTGTCAGGGTTTTGGACTAAAACTCTTCTGTTACAAAAGGATTTCAATTTTTTAAACATATTTGAACTCAAGACTTTTTCTGCATTCAATATGCACCATTCAAAGCCACATCATCACTTTTCAAACCATTTCTGACTTCATTTGCTATTTTTCAAGCATTTCATGATTTATTTTGAGCTAAAATGACCCTGAGATTGAAAAGCACTGCAAATGAACTCTGAAATGGTTGAAAATTGGCATGGTATCATAATTTCACCCTGGTAGCATGTGCTAAAAAGTTGAGAAGGTTACGGCAAAAACTGGATGCACTTCGTGTACGAACTGGACAATCTCTTTCGAGGTGTCAGGGTTTTGGACTAAAACTCTTCTGTTACAAAAGGATTTCAATTTTTTAAACATATTTGAACTCAAGACTTTTTCTGCATTCAATATGCACCATTCAAAGCCACATCATCACTTTTCAAACCTTTTCTGACTTCATTTGCTATTTTTCATGCATTTCATGATTTATTTTGAGCTAAAATGACCCTGAGATTGAAAAGCACTGCAAATGAACTCTGAAATGGTTGAAAATTGGCATGGTATCATAATTTCACCCACGTAGCTTGTGCTAAAAAGTTGAGAGGGTTACGGCAAAAACTGCATGCACTTCGTGTACGAACGGGACAATCTCTTTCGAAGTGTCAGGGTTTTGGACTAAAACTCTTCTGTTACAAAAGGATTTCAATTTTTTAAACATATTTGAACTCAAGACTTTTTCTGCATTCAATATGCACCATTCAAAGCCACATCATCACCTTTCAAACCTTTTCTGACTTCATTTGCTAGTTTTCATGCATTTCATGATTTATTTTGAGCTAAAATGACCCTGAGATTGAAAAGCACTGCAATTGAACTCTGAAATGGTTGAAAATTTGCATGGTATCATAATTTCACTCACGTAGCATGTGCTAAAAAGTTGAGAGGGTTACGGCAAAAACTGGATGCACTTCGTGTACGAACTGGACAATCTCTTTCGAAGTGTCAGGGTTTTGGACGAAAACTCTTCTGTTTCAAAAGGATTTCAATTTTTTAAACATATTTGAACTCAAGACTTTTTCTGCATTCAATATGCACCATTCAAAGCCACATCATCACTTTTCAAACCATTTCTGACTTCATTTGCTATTTTTCATGCATTTCATGATTTATTTTGAGCTAAAATGACCTTGAGATTGAAAAGCACTGCAAATGAACTCTGAAATGGTTGAAAATTGGCATGGTGTCATAATTTCACCCACGTAGCATGTGCCAAAAAGTTGAGAGGGTTACGGCAAAAACTGGATGCACTTCGTGTACGAACTGGACATTCTCTTTCGAAGTGTCAGGGTTTTGGACTAAAACTCTTCTGTTACAAAAGGATTTCAATTTTTTAAACATATTTGAACTCAAGACTTTTTCTGCATTCAATATGCACCATTCAAAGCCACATCATCACTTTTCAAACCATTTCTGATTTCACTTGCTATTTTTCATGCATTTCATGATTTAGTTTGAGCTAAAAATGACCCTGAGATTGAAAAGCACTGCAAATGAACTCTGAAATGGTTGAAAATTGGTATGGTATCATAATTTCACCCACGTAGCTTGTGCTAAAAAGTTGAGAGGGTTACGGCAAAAACTGTATGCACTTCGTGTAAGAACTGGACAATCTCTTTCGAAGTGTCAGGGTTTTGGACTAAAACTCTTCTGTTACAAAAGGATTTCGATTTTTTAAACATATTTGAACTCAAGACTTTTTCTGCATTCAATATGCACCATTCAAAGCCACATCAGCACTTTTCAAACCATTTCTGACTTCATTTGCTATTTTTCATGCATTTCATGATTTATTTTGAGCTAAAATGACCCTGAGATTGAAAAGCCCTGAAAATGAACTCTGAAATGGTTGAAAATTGGCATGGTATCATAATTTCACCCACGTAGCATGTGCTAAAAAGTTGATAGGGTTACGGCAAAAACTGGATGCACTTCGTGTACGAACTGGACAATCTCTTTCGAAGTGTCAGGGTTTTGGACTAAAACTCTTCTGTTACAAAAGGATTTCAATTTTTTAAACATATTTGAACTCAAGACTTTTTCTGCATTCAATATGCACCATTCAAAGCCACATCATCACTTTTCAAACCTTTTCTGACTTCATTTGCTATTTTTCATGCATTTCATGATTTATTTTGAGCTAAAATGACCCTGAGATTGAAAAGCACTGCAAATGAACTCTGAAATGGTTGAAAATTGGCATGGTATCATAATTTCACCCACGTAGCTTGTGCTAAAAAGTTGAGAGGGTTACGGCAAAAACTGCATGCACTTCGTGTACGAACTGGACAATCTCTTTCGAAGTGTCAGGGTTTTGGACAAAAACTCTTCTGTTACAAAAGGATTTCAAATTTTTAAATATATTTGAACTCAAGACTTTTTCTGCATTCAATATGCACCATTCAAAGCCACATCATCACTCTTCAAACCTTTTCTGATTGCTATTTTTCATGCATTTCATGATTTATTTTGAGCTAAAATGACCCTGAGATTGAAAAGCACTGCAAATGAACTCTAAAATGGTTGAAAATCGGCATGGTATCATAATTTCACCCACGTAGCATGTGCTAAAAAGTTGAGAGGGTTACGGCAAAAACTGTATGCACTTCGTGTACGAACTGGACAATCTCTTTCGAAGTGTCAGGGTTTTGGACTAAAACTCTTCTGTTACAAAAGGATTTCAATTTTTTAAACATATTTGAACTCAAGACTTTTTCTGCATTCAATATGCACCATTCAAAGCCACATCATCAATTTTCAAACCATTTCTGACTTCATTTGCTATTTTTCAAGCATTTCATGATTTATTTTGAGCTAAAATGACCCTGAGATTGAAAAGCACTGCAAATGAACTCTGAAATGGTTGAAAATTGGCATGGTATCATAATTTCACCCACGTAGCATGTGCTAAAAAGTTGAGAAGGTTACGGCAAAAACTGGATGCACTTCGTGTACGAACTGGACAATCTCTTTCGAGGTGTCAGGGTTTTGGACTAAAACTCTTCTGTTACAAAAGGATTTCAATTTTTTAAACATATTTGAACTCAAGACTTTTTCTGCATTCAATATGCACCATTCAAAGCCACATCATCACTTTTCAAACCTTTTCTGACTTCATTTGCTATTTTTCATGCATTTCATTATTTATTTTGAGCTAAAATGACCCTGAGATTGAAAAGCACTGCAAATGAACTCTGAAATGGTTGAAAATTGGCATGGTATCATAATTTCACCCACGTAGCTTGTGCTAAAAAGTTGAGAGGGTTACGGCAAAAACTGCATGCACTTCGTGTACGAACTGGACAATCTCTTTCGAAGTGTCAGGGTTTTGGACAAAAACTCTTCTGTTACAAAAGGATTTCAAATTTTTAAATATATTTGAACTCAAGACTTTTTCTGCATTCAATATGCACCATTCAAAGCCACATCATCACTCTTCAAACCTTTTCTGATTGCTATTTTTCATGCATTTCATGATTTATTTTGAGCTAAAATGACTCTGAGATTGAAAAGCACTGCAAATGAACTCTAAAATGGTTGAAAATCGGCATGGTATCATAATTTCACCCACGTAGCATGTGCTAAAAAGTTGAGAGGGTTACGGCAAAAACTGTATGCACTTCGTGTACGAACTGGACAATCTCTTTCGAAGTGTCAGGGTTTTGGACTAAAACTCTTCTGTTACAAAAGGATTTCAATTTTTTAAACATATTTGAACTCAAGACTTTTTCTGCATTCAATATGCACCATTCAAAGCCACATCATCACTTTTCAAACCATTTCTGACTTCATTTGCAATTTTTCAAGCATTTCATGATTTATTTTGAGCTAAAATGACCCTGAGATTGAAAAGCACTGCAAATGAACTCTGAAATGGTTGAAAATTGGCATGGTATCATAATTTCACCCACGTAGCATGTGCTAAAAAGTTGAGAAGGTTACGGCAAAAACTGGATGCACTTCGTGTACGAACTGGACAATCTCTTTCGAAGTGTCAGGGTTTTGGACTAAAACTCTTCTGTTACAAAAGGATTTCAATTTTTTAAACATATTTGAACTCAAGACTTTTTCTGCATTCAATATGCACCATTCAAAGCCACATCATCACCTTTCAAACCTTTTCTGACTTCATTTGCAATTTTTCATGCATTTCATGATTTATTTTGAGCTAAAATGACCCTGAGATTGAAAAGCACTGCAATTGAACTCTGAAATGGTTGAAAATTTGCATGGTATCATAATTTCACTCACGTAGCATGTGCTAAAAAGTTGAGAGGGTTACGGCAAAAACTGGATGCACTTCGTGTACGAACTGGACAATCTCTTTCGAAGTGTCAGGGTTTTGGACGAAAACTCTTCTGTTTCAAAAGGATTTCAATTTTTTAAACATATTTGAACTCAAGACTTTTTCTGCATTCAATATGCACCATTCAAAGCCACATCATCACTTTTCAAACCATTTCTGACTTCATTTGCTATTTTTCATGCATTTCATGATTTATTTTGAGCTAAAATGACCTTGAGATTGAAAAGCACTGCAAATGAACTCTGAAATGGTTGAAAATTGGCATGGTGTCATAATTTCACCCACGTAGCATGTGCCAAAAAGTTGAGAGGGTTACGGCAAAAACTGGATGCACTTCGTGTACGAACTGGACATTCTCTTTCGAAGTGTCAGGGTTTTGGACTAAAACTCTTCTGTTACAAAAGGATTTCAATTTTTTAAACATATTTGAACTCAAGACTTTTTCTGCATTCAATATGCACCATTCAAAGCCACATCATCACTTTTCAAACCATTTCTGATTTCACTTGCTATTTTTCATGCATTTCATGATTTAGTTTGAGCTAAAAATGACCCTGAGATTGAAAAGCACTGCAAATGAACTCTGAAATGGTTGAAAATTGGTATGGTATCATAATTTCACCCACGTAGCTTGTGCTAAAAAGTTGAGAGGGTTACGGCAAAAACTGTATGAACTTCGTGTAAGAACTGGACAATCTCTTTCGAAGTGTCAGGGTTTTGGACTAAAACTCTTCTGTTACAAAAGGATTTCGATTTTTTAAACATATTTGAACTCAAGACTTTTTCTGCATTCAATATGCACCATTCAAAGCCACATCAGCACTTTTCAAACCATTTCTGACTTCATTTGCTATTTTTCATGCATTTCATGATTTATTTTGAGCTAAAATGACCCTGAGATTGAAAAGCCCTGAAAATGAACTCTGAAATGGTTGAAAATTGGCATGGTATCATAATTTCACCCACGTAGCATGTGCTAAAAAGTTGATAGGGTTACGGCAAAAACTGGATGCACTTCGTGTACGAACTGGACAATCTCTTTCGAAGTGTCAGGGTTTTGGACTAAAACTCTTCTGTTACAAAAGGATTTCAATTTTTTAAACATATTTGAACTCAAGACTTTTTCTGCATTCAATATGCACCATTCAAAGCCACATCATCAATTTTCAAACCATTTCTGACTTCATTTGCTATTTTTCAAGCATTTCATGATTTATTTTGAGCTAAAATGACCCTGAGATTGAAAAGCACTGCAAATGAACTCTGAAATGGTTGAAAATTGGCATGGTATCATAATTTCACCCACGTAGCATGTGCTAAAAAGTTGAGAAGGTTAC
This sequence comes from Elymus sibiricus, assembly GCA_039707655.1. Lineage (NCBI taxonomy): Eukaryota > Viridiplantae > Streptophyta > Magnoliopsida > Poales > Poaceae > Elymus > Elymus sibiricus. Next base: position 512,361,035 of record CM077669.1, read on the forward strand.
GGCAAAAACTGGATGCACTTCGTGTACGAACTGGACAATCTCTTTCGAGGTGTCAGGGTTTTGGACTAAAACTCTTCTGTTACAAAAGGATTTCAATTTTTTAAACATATTTGAACTCAAGACTTTTTCTGCATTCAATATGCACCATTCAAAGCCACATCATCACTTTTCAAACCTTTTCTGACTTCATTTGCTATTTTTCATGCATTTCATTATTTATTTTGAGCTAAAATGACCCTGAGATTGAAAAGCACTGCAAATGAACTCTGAAATGGTTGAAAATTGGCATGGTATCATAATTTCACCCACGTAGCTTGTGCTAAAAAGTTGAGAGGGTTACGGCAAAAACTGCATGCACTTCGTGTACGAACTGGACAATCTCTTTCGAAGTGTCAGGGTTTTGGACAAAAACTCTTCTGTTACAAAAGGATTTCAAATTTTTAAATATATTTGAACTCAAGACTTTTTCTGCATTCAATATGCACCATTCAAAGCCACATCATCACTCTTCAAACCTTTTCTGATTGCTATTTTTCATGCATTTCATGATTTATTTTGAGCTAAAATGACTCTGAGATTGAAAAGCACTGCAAATGAACTCTAAAATGGTTGAAAATCGGCATGGTATCATAATTTCACCCACGTAGCATGTGCTAAAAAGTTGAGAGGGTTACGGCAAAAACTGTATGCACTTCGTGTACGAACTGGACAATCTCTTTCGAAGTGTCAGGGTTTTGGACTAAAACTCTTCTGTTACAAAAGGATTTCAATTTTTTAAACATATTTGAACTCAAGACTTTTTCTGCATTCAATATGCACCATTCAAAGCCACATCATCACTTTTCAAACCATTTCTGACTTCATTTGCAATTTTTCAAGCATTTCATGATTTATTTTGAGCTAAAATGACCCTGAGATTGAAAAGCACTGCAAATGAACTCTGAAATGGTTGAAAATTGGCATGGTATCATAATTTCACCCACGTAGCATGTGCTAAAAAGTTGAGAAGGTTACGGCAAAAACTGGATGCACTTCGTGTACGAACTGGACAATCTCTTTCGAAGTGTCAGGGTTTTGGACTAAAACTCTTCTGTTACAAAAGGATTTCAATTTTTTAAACATATTTGAACTCAAGACTTTTTCTGCATTCAATATGCACCATTCAAAGCCACATCATCACTTTTCAAACCATTTCTGATTTCACTTGCTATTTTTCATGCATTTCATGATTTAGTTTGAGCTAAAAATGACCCTGAGATTGAAAAGCACTGCAAATGAACTCTGAAATGGTTGAAAATTGGTATGGTATCATAATTTCACCCACGTAGCTTGTGCTAAAAAGTTGAGAGGGTTACGGCAAAAACTGTATGAACTTCGTGTAAGAACTGGACAATCTCTTTCGAAGTGTCAGGGTTTTGGACTAAAACTCTTCTGTTACAAAAGGATTTCGATTTTTTAAACATATTTGAACTCAAGACTTTTTCTGCATTCAATATGCACCATTCAAAGCCACATCAGCACTTTTCAAACCATTTCTGACTTCATTTGCTATTTTTCATGCATTTCATGATTTATTTTGAGCTAAAATGACCCTGAGATTGAAAAGCCCTGAAAATGAACTCTGAAATGGTTGAAAATTGGCATGGTATCATAATTTCACCCACGTAGCATGTGCTAAAAAGTTGATAGGGTTACGGCAAAAACTGGATGCACTTCGTGTACGAACTGGACAATCTCTTTCGAAGTGTCAGGGTTTTGGACTAAAACTCTTCTGTTACAAAAGGATTTCAATTTTTTAAACATATTTGAACTCAAGACTTTTTCTGCATTCAATATGCACCATTCAAAGCCACATCATCAATTTTCAAACCATTTCTGACTTCATTTGCTATTTTTCAAGCATTTCATGATTTATTTTGAGCTAAAATGACCCTGAGATTGAAAAGCACTGCAAATGAACTCTGAAATGGTTGAAAATTGGCATGGTATCATAATTTCACCCACGTAGCATGTGCTAAAAAGTTGAGAAGGTTACGGCAAAAACTGGATGCACTTCGTGTACGAACTGGACAATCTCTTTCGAGGTGTCAGGGTTTTGGACTAAAACTCTTCTGTTACAAAAGGATTTCAATTTTTTAAACATATTTGAACTCAAGACTTTTTCTGCATTCAATATGCACCATTCAAAGCCACATCATCACTTTTCAAACCTTTTCTGACTTCATTTGCTATTTTTCATGCATTTCATTATTTATTTTGAGCTAAAATGACCCTGAGATTGAAAAGCACTGCAAATGAACTCTGAAATGGTTGAAAATTGGCATGGTATCATAATTTCACCCACGTAGCTTGTGCTAAAAAGTTGAGAGGGTTACGGCAAAAACTGCATGCACTTCGTGTACGAACTGGACAATCTCTTTCGAAGTGTCAGGGTTTTGGACAAAAACTCTTCTGTTACAAAAGGATTTCAAATTTTTAAATATATTTGAACTCAAGACTTTTTCTGCATTCAATATGCACCATTCAAAGCCACATCATCACTCTTCAAACCTTTTCTGATTGCTATTTTTCATGCATTTCATGATTTATTTTGAGCTAAAATGACTCTGAGATTGAAAAGCACTGCAAATGAACTCTAAAATGGTTGAAAATCGGCATGGTATCATAATTTCACCCACGTAGCATGTGCTAAAAAGTTGAGAGGGTTACGGCAAAAACTGTATGCACTTCGTGTACGAACTGGACAATCTCTTTCGAAGTGTCAGGGTTTTGGACTAAAACTCTTCTGTTACAAAAGGATTTCAATTTTTTAAACATATTTGAACTCAAGACTTTTTCTGCATTCAATATGCACCATTCAAAGCCACATCATCACTTTTCAAACCATTTCTGACTTCATTTGCAATTTTTCAAGCATTTCATGATTTATTTTGAGCTAAAATGACCCTGAGATTGAAAAGCACTGCAAATGAACTCTGAAATGGTTGAAAATTGGCATGGTATCATAATTTCACCCACGTAGCATGTGCTAAAAAGTTGAGAAGGTTACGGCAAAAACTGGATGCACTTCGTGTACGAACTGGACAATCTCTTTCGAAGTGTCAGGGTTTTGGACTAAAACTCTTCTGTTACAAAAGGATTTCAATTTTTTAAACATATTTCAACTCAAGACTTTTTCTGCATTCAATATGCACCATTCAAAGCCACATCATCACCTTTCAAACCTTTTCTGACTTCATTTGCAATTTTTCATGCATTTCATGATTTATTTTGAGCTAAAATGACCCTGAGATTGAAAAGCACTGCAATTGAACTCTGAAATGGTTGAAAATTTGCATGGTATCATAATTTCACTCACGTAGCATGTGCTAAAAAGTTGAGAGGGTTACGGCAAAAACTGGATGCACTTCGTGTACGAACTGGACAATCTCTTTCGAAGTGTCAGGGTTTTGGACGAAAACTCTTCTGTTTCAAAAGGATTTCAATTTTTTAAACATATTTGAACTCAAGACTTTTTCTGCATTCAATATGCACCATTCAAAGCCACATCATCACTTTTCAAACCATTTCTGACTTCATTTGCTATTTTTCATGCATTTCATGATTTATTTTGAGCTAAAATGACCTTGAGATTGAAAAGCACTGCAAATGAACTCTGAAATGGTTGAAAATTGGCATGGTGTCATAATTTCACCCACGTAGCATGTGCCAAAAAGTTGAGAGGGTTACGGCAAAAACTGGATGCACTTCGTGTACGAACTGGACATTCTCTTTCGAAGTGTCAGGGTTTTGGACTAAAACTCTTCTGTTACAAAAGGATTTCAATTTTTTAAACATATTTGAACTCAAGACTTTTTCTGCATTCAATATGCACCATTCAAAGCCACATCATCACTTTTCAAACCATTTCTGATTTCACTTGCTATTTTTCATGCATTTCATGATTTAGTTTGAGCTAAAAATGACCCTGAGATTGAAAAGCACTGCAAATGAACTCTGAAATGGTTGAAAATTGGTATGGTATCATAATTTCACCCACGTAGCTTGTGCTAAAAAGTTGAGAGGGTTACGGCAAAAACTGTATGAACTTCGTGTAAGAACTGGACAATCTCTTTCGAAGTGTCAGGGTTTTGGACTAAAACTCTTCTGTTACAAAAGGATTTCGATTTTTTAAACATATTTGAACTCAAGACTTTTTCTGCATTCAATATGCACCATTCAAAGCCACATCAGCACTTTTCAAACCATTTCTGACTTCATTTGCTATTTTTCATGCATTTCATGATTTATTTTGAGCTAAAATGACCCTGAGATTGAAAAGCCCTGAAAATGAACTCTGAAATGGTTGAAAATTGGCATGGTATCATAATTTCACCCACGTAGCATGTGCTAAAAAGTTGATAGGGTTACGGCAAAAACTGGATGCACTTCGTGTACGAACTGGACAATCTCTTTCGAAGTGTCAGGGTTTTGGACTAAAACTCTTCTGTTACAAAAGGATTTCAATTTTTTAAACATATTTGAACTCAAGACTTTTTCTGCATTCAATATGCACCATTCAAAGCCACATCATCACTTTTCAAACCTTTTCTGACTTCATTTGCTATTTTTCATGCATTTCATGATTTATTTTGAGCTAAAATGACCCTGAGATTGAAAAGCACTGCAAATGAACTCTGAAATGGTTGAAAATTGGCATGGTATCATAATTTCACCCACGTAGCTTGTGCTAAAAAGTTGAGAGGGTTACGGCAAAAACTGCATGCACTTCGTGTACGAACTGGACAATCTCTTTCGAAGTGTCAGGGTTTTGGACAAAAACTCTTCTGTTACAAAAGGATTTCAAATTTTTAAATATATTTGAACTCAAGACTTTTTCTGCATTCAATATGCACCATTCAAAGCCACATCATCACTCTTCAAACCTTTTCTGATTGCTATTTTTCATGCATTTCATGATTTATTTTGAGCTAAAATGACCCTGAGATTGAAAAGCACTGCAAATGAACTCTAAAATGGTTGAAAATCGGCATGGTATCATAATTTCACCCACGTAGCATGTGCTAAAAAGTTGAGAGGGTTACGGCAAAAACTGTATGCACTTCGTGTACGAACTGGACAATCTCTTTCGAAGTGTCAGGGTTTTGGACTAAAACTCTTCTGTTACAAAAGGATTTCAATTTTTAAACATATTTGAACTCAAGTCTTTTCCTGCATTCAATATGCACCATTCAAAGCCACATCATCACTTTTCAAACCATTTCTGACTTCATTTGCTATTTTTCAAGCATTTCATGATTTATTTTGAGCTAAAATGACCCTGAGATTGAAAAGCACTGCAAATGAACTCTGAAATGGTTGAAAATTGGCATGGTATCATAATTTCACCCACGTAGCATGTGCTAAAAAGTTGAGAAGGTTACGGCAAAAACTGGATGCACTTCGTGTACGAACTGGACAATCTCTTTCGAAGTGTCAGGGTTTTGGACTAAAACTCTTCTGTTACAAAAGGATTTCAATTTTTTAAACATATTTGAACTCAAGACTTTTTCTGCATTCAATATGCACCATTCAAAGCCACATCATCACTTTTCAAACCTTTTCTGACTTCATTTGCTATTTTTCATGCATTTCATGATTTATTTTGAGCTAAAATGACCCTGAGATTGAAAAGCACTGCAAATGAACTCTGAAATGGTTGAAAATTGGCATGGTATCATAATTTCACCCACGTAGCTTGTGCTAAAAAGTTGAGAGGGTTACGGCAAAAACTGCATGCACTTCGTGTACGAACTGGACAATCTCTTTCGAAGTGTCAGGGTTTTGGACAAAAACTCTTCTGTTACAAAAGGATTTCAAATTTTTAAATATATTTGAACTCAAGACTTTTTCTGCATTCAATATGCACCATTCAAAGCCACATCATCACTCTTCAAACCTTTTCTGATTGCTATTTTTCATGCATTTCATGATTTATTTTGAGCTAAAATGACCCTGAGATTGAAAAGCACTGCAAATGAACTCTAAAATGGTTGAAAATCGGCATGGTATCATAATTTCACCCACGTAGCATGTGCTAAAAAGTTGAGAGGGTTACGGCAAAAACTGTATGCACTTCATGTACGAACTGGACAATCTCTTTCGAAGTGTCAGGGTTTTGGACTAAAACTCTTCTGTTACAAAAGGATTTCAATTTTTTAAACATATTTGAACTCAAGACTTTTTCTGCATTCAATATGCACCATTCAAAGCCACATCATCACTTTTCAAACCATTTCTGACTTCATTTGCAATTTTTCAAGCATTTCATGATTTATTTTGAGCTAAAATGACCCTGAGATTGAAAAGCACTGCAAATGAACTCTGAAATGGTTGAAAATTGGCATGGTATCATAATTTCACCCATGTAGCATGTGCTAAAAAGTTGAGAAGGTTACGGCAAAAACTGGATGCACTTCGTGTACGAACTGGACAATCTCTTTCGAAGTGTCAGGGTTTTGGACTAAAACTCTTCTGTTACAAAAGGATATCAATTTTTTAAACATATTTGAACTCAAGACTTTTTCTGCATTCAATATGCACCATTCAAAGCCACATCATCACCTTTCAAACCTTTTCTGACTTCATTTGCTATTTTTCATGCATTTCATGATTTATTTTGAGCTAAAATGACCCTGAGATTGAAAAGCACTGCAATTGAACTCTGAAATGGTTGAAAATTTGCATGGTATCATAATTTCACTCACGTAGCATGTGCTAAAAAGTTGAGAGGGTTACGGCAAAAACTGGATGCACTTCGTGTACGAACTGGACAATCTCTTTCGAAGTGTCAGGGTTTTGGACGAAAACTCTTCTGTTTCAAAAGGATTTCAATTTTTTAAACATATTTGAACTCAAGACTTTTTCTGCATTCAATATGCACCATTCAAAGCCACATCATCACTTTTCAAACCATTTCTGACTTCATTTGCTATTTTTCATGCATTTCATGATTTATTTTGAGCTAAAATGACCTTGAGATTGAAAAGCACTGCAAATGAACTCTGAAATGGTTGAAAATTGGCATGGTGTCATAATTTCACCCACGTAGCATGTGCCAAAAAGTTGAGAGGGTTACGGCAAAAACTGGATGCACTTCGTGTACGAACTGGACATTCTCTTTCGAAGTGTCAGGGTTTTGGACTAAAACTCTTCTGTTACAAAAGGATTTCAATTTTTTAAACATATTTGAACTCAAGACTTTTTCTGCATTCAATATGCACCATTCAAAGCCACATCATCACTTTTCAAACCATTTCTGATTTCACTTGCTATTTTTCATGCATTTCATGATTTAGTTTGAGCTAAAAATGACCCTGAGATTGAAAAGCACTGCAAATGAACTCTGAAATGGTTGAAAATTGGTATGGTATCATAATTTCACCCACGTAGCTTGTGCTAAAAAGTTGAGAGGGTTACGGCAAAAACTGTATGCACTTCGTGTAAGAACTGGACAATCTCTTTCGAAGTGTCAGGGTTTTGGACTAAAACTCTTCTGTTACAAAAGGATTTCGATTTTTTAAACATATTTGAACTCAAGACTTTTTCTGCATTCAATATGCACCATTCAAAGCCACATCAGCACTTTTCAAACCATTTCTGACTTCATTTGCTATTTTTCATGCATTTCATGATTTATTTTGAGCTAAAATGACCCTGAGATTGAAAAGCCCTGAAAATGAACTCTGAAATGGTTGAAAATTGGCATGGTATCATAATTTCACCCACGTAGCATGTGCTAAAAAGTTGATAGGGTTACGGCAAAAACTGGATGCACTTCGTGTACGAACTGGACAATCTCTTTCGAAGTGTCAGGGTTTTGGACTAAAACTCTTCTGTTACAAAAGGATTTCAATTTTTTAAACATATTTGAACTCAAGACTTTTTCTGCATTCAATATGCACCATTCAAAGCCACATCATCACTTTTCAAACCTTTTCTGACTTCATTTGCTATTTTTCATGCATTTCATGATTTATTTTGAGCTAAAATGACCCTGAGATTGAAAAGCACTGCAAATGAACTCTGAAATGGTTGAAAATTGGCATGGTATCATAATTTCACCCACGTAGCTTGTGCTAAAAAGTTGAGAGGGTTACGGCAAAAACTGCATGCACTTCGTGTACGAACTGGACAATCTCTTTCGAAGTGTCAGGGTTTTGGACTAAAACTCTTCTGTTACAAAAGGATTTCAAATTTTTAAATATATTTGAACTCAAGACTTTTTCTGCATTCAATATGCACCATTCAAAGCCACATCATCACTCTTCAAACCTTTTCTGATTGCTATTTTTCATGCATTTCATGATTTATTTTGAGCTAAAATGACCCTGAGATTGAAAAGCACTGCAAATGAACTCTGAAATGGTTGAAAATCGGCATGGTATCATAATTTCACCCACGTAGCATGTGCTAAAAAGTTGAGAGGGTTACGGCAAAAACTGTATGCACTTCGTGTACGAACTGGACAATCTCTTTCGAAGTGTCAGGGTTTTGGACTAAAACTCTTCTGTTACAAAAGGATTTCAATTTTTTAAACATATTTGAACTCAAGACTTTTTCTGCATTCAATATGCACCATTCAAAGCCACATCATCACTTTTCAAACCATTTCTGACTTCATTTGCAATTTTTCAAGCATTTCATGATTTATTTTGAGCTAAAATGACCCTGAGATTGAAAAGCACTGCAAATGAACTCTGAAATGGTTGAAAATTGGCATGGTATCATAATTTCACCCACGTAGCATGTGCTAAAAAGTTGAGAAGGTTACGGCAAAAACTGGATGCACTTCGTGTACGAACTGGACAATCTCTTTCGAAGTGTCAGGGTTTTGGACTAAAACTCTTCTGTTACAAAAGGATTTCAATTTTTTAAACATATTTGAACTCAAGACTTTTTCTGCATTCAATATGCACCATTCAAAGCCACATCATCACTCTTCAAACCTTTTCTGATTGCTATTTTTCATGCATTTCATGATTTATTTTGAGCTAAAATGACCCTAAGATTGAAAAGCACTGCAAATGAACTCTAAAATGGTTGAAAATCGGCATGGTATCATAATTTCACCCACGTAGCATGTGCTAAAAAGTTGAGAGGGTTACGGCAAAAACTGTATGCACTTCATGTACGAACTGGACAATCTCTTTCGAAGTGTCAGGGTTTTGGACTAAAACTCTTCTGTTACAAAAGGATTTCAATTTTTTAAACATATTTGAACTCAAGACTTTTTCTGCATTCAATATGCACCATTCAAAGCCACATCATCACTTTTCAAACCATTTCTGACTTCACTTGCTATTTTTCATGCATTTCATGATTTAGTTTGAGCTAAAAATGACCCTGAGATTGAAAAGCACTGCAAATGAACTCTGAAATGGTTGAAAATTGGTATGGTATCATAATTTCACCCACGTAGCTTGTGCTAAAAAGTTGAGAGGGTTACGGCAAAAACTGTATGCACTTCGTGTAAGAACTGGACAATCTCTTTCGAAGTGTCAGGGTTTTGGACTAAAACTCTTCTGTTACAAAAGGATTTCGATTTTTTAAACATATTTGAACTCAAGACTTTTTCTGCATTCAATATGCACCATTCAAAGCCACATCAGCACTTTTCAAACCATTTCTGACTTCATTTGCTATTTTTCATGCATTTCATGATTTATTTTGAGCTAAAATGACCCTGAGATTGAAAAGCCCTGAAAATGAACTCTGAAATGGTTGAAAATTGGCATGGTATCATAATTTCACCCACGTAGCATGTGCTAAAAAGTTGATAGGGTTACGGCAAAAACTGGATGCACTTCGTGTACGAACTGGACAATCTCTTTCGAAGTGTCAGGGTTTTGGACTAAAACTCTTCTGTTACAAAAGGATTTCAATTTTTTAAACATATTTGAACTCAAGACTTTTTCTGCATTCAATATGCACCATTCAAAGCCACATCATCACTTTTCAAACCTTTTCTGACTTCATTTGCTATTTTTCATGCATTTCATGATTTATTTTGTGCTAAAATGACCCTGAGATTGAAAAGCACTGCAAATGAACTCTGAAATGGTTGAAAATTGGCATGGTATCATAATTTCACCCATGTAGCTTGTGCTAAAAAGTTGAGAGGGTTACGGCAAAAACTGCATGCACTTCGTGTACGAACTGGACAATCTCTTTCGAAGTGTCAGGGTTTTGGACTAAAACTCTTCTGTTACAAAAGGATTTCAAATTTTTAAATATATTTGAACTCAAGACTTTTTCTGCATTCAATATGCACCATTCAAAGCCACATCATCACTCTTCAAACCTTTTCTGATTGCTATTTTTCATGCATTTCATGATTTATTTTGAGCTAAAATGACCCTGAGATTGAAAAGCACTGCAAATGAACTCTGAAATGGTTGAAAATCGGCATGGTATCATAATTTCACCCACGTAGCATGTGCTAAAAAGTTGAGAGGGTTACGGCAAAAACTGTATGCACTTCGTGTACGAACTGGACAATCTCTTTCGAAGTGTCAGGGTTTTGGACTAAAACTCTTCTGTTACAAAAGGATTTCAATTTTTTAAACATATTTGAACTCAAGACTTTTTCTGCATTCAATATGCACCATTCAAAGCCACATCATCACTTTTCAAACCATTTCTGACTTCATTTGCAATTTTTCAAGCATTTCATGATTTATTTTGAGCTAAAATGACCCTGAGATTGAAAAGCACTGCAAATGAACTCTGAAATGGTTGAAAATTGGCATGGTATCATAATTTCACCCACGTAGCATGTGCTAAAAAGTTGAGAAGGTTACGGCAAAAACTGGATGCACTTCGTGTACGAACTGGACAATCTCTTTCGAAGTGTCAGGGTTTTGGACTAAAACTCTTCTGTTACAAAAGGATTTCAATTTTTTAAACATATTTGAACTCAAGACTTTTTCTGCATTCAATATGCACCATTCAAAGCCACATCATCACCTTTCAAACCTTTTCTGACTTCATTTGCTATTTTTCATGCATTTCATGATTTATTTTGAGCTAAAATGACCCTGAGATTGAAAAGCACTGCAATTGAACTCTGAAATGGTTGAAAATTTGCATGGTATCATAATTTCACTCACGTAGCATGTGCTAAAAAGTTGAGAGGGTTACGGCAAAAACTGGATGCACTTCGTGTACGAACTGGACAATCTCTTTCGAAGTGTCAGGGTTTTGGACGAAAACTCTTCTGTTTCAAAAGGATTTCAATTTTTTAAACATATTTGAACTCAAGACTTTTTCTGCATTCAATATGCACCATTCAAAGCCACATCATCACTTTTCAAACCATTTCTGACTTCATTTGCTATTTTTCATGCATTTCATGATTTATTTTGAGCTAAAATGACCTTGAGATTGAAAAGCACTGCAAATGAACTCTGAAATGGTTGAAAATTGGCATGGTGTCATAATTTCACCCACGTAGCATGTGCCAAAAAGTTGAGAGGGTTACGGCAAAAACTGGATGCACTTCGTGTACGAACTGGACATTCTCTTTCGAAGTGTCAGGGTTTTGGACTAAAACTCTTCTGTTACAAAAGGATTTCAATTTTTTAAACATATTTGAACTCAAGACTTTTTCTGCATTCAATATGCACCATTCAAAGCCACATCATCACTTTTCAAACCATTTCTGATTTCACTTGCTATTTTTCATGCATTTCATGATTTAGTTTGAGCTAAAAATGACCCTGAGATTGAAAAGCACTGCAAATGAACTCTGAAATGGTTCAAAATTGGTATGGTATCATAATTTCACCCACGTAGCTTGTGCTAAAAAGTTGAGAGGGTTACGGCAAAAACTGTATGCACTTCGTGTAAGAACTGGACAATCTCTTTCGAAGTGTCAGGGTTTTGGACTAAAACTCTTCTGTTACAAAAGGATTTCGATTTTTTAAACATATTTGAACTCAAGACTTTTTCTGCATTCAATATGCACCATTCAAAACCACATCAGCACTTTTCAAACCATTTCTGACTTCATTTGCTATTTTTCATGCATTTCATGATTTATTTTGAGCTAAAATGACCTTGAGATTGAAAAGCACTGCAAATGAACTCTGAAATGGTTGAAAATTGGCATGGTGTCATAATTTCACCCACGTAGCATGTGCTAAAAATTTGAGAGGGTTACGGCAAAAACTGGATGCACTTCGTGTACGAACTGGACATTCTCTTTCGAAGTGTCAGGGTTTTGGACTAAAACTCTTCTGTTACAAAAGGATTTCAATTTTTTAAACATATTTGAACTCAAGACTTTTTCTGCATTCAATATGCACCATTCAAAGCCACATCATCACTTTTCAAACCTTTTCTGACTTCATTTGCTATTTTTCATGCATTTCATGATTTATTTTGAGCTAAAATGACCCTGAGATTGAAAAGCACTGCAAATGAACTCTGAAATGGTTGAAAATTGGCATGGTATCATAATTTCACCCACGTAGCTTGTGCTAAAGAGTTGAGAGGGTTACGGCAAAAACTGCATGCACTTCGTGTACGAACTGGACAATCTCTTTCGAAGTGTCAGGGTTTTGGACAAAAACTCTTCTGTTACAAAAGGATTTCAAATTTTTAAATATATTTGAACTCAAGACTTTTTCTGCATTCAATATGCACCATTCAAAGCCACATCATCACTCTTCAAACCTTTTCTGATTGCTATTTTTCATGCATTTCATGATTTATTTTGAGCTAAAATGACCCTGAGATTGAAAAGCACTGCAAATGAACTCTAAAATGGTTGAAAATCGGCATGGTATCATAATTTCACCCACGTAGCATGTGCTAAAAAGTTGAGAGGGTTACGGCAAAAACTGTATGCACTTCGTGTACGAACTGGACAATCTCTTTCGAAGTGTCAGGGTTTTGGACTAAAACTCTTCTGTTACAAAAGGATTTCAATTTTTTAAACATATTTGAACTCAAGACTATTTCTGCATTCAATATGCACCATTCAAAGCCACATCATCACTTTTCAAACCATTTCTGACTTCATTTGCAATTTTTCAAGCATTTCATGATTTATTTTGAGCTAAAATGACCCTGAGATTGAAAAGCACTGCAAATGAACTCTGAAATGGTTGAAAATTGGCATGGTATCATAATTTCACCCACGTAGCATGTGCTAAAAAGTTGAGAAGGTTACGGCAAAAACTGGATGCACTTCGTGTACGAACTGGACAATCTCTTTCGAAGTGTCAGGGTTTTGGACTAAAACTCTTCTGTTACAAAAGGATTTCAATTTTTTAAACATATTTGAACTCAAGACTTTTTCTGCATTCAATATGCACCATTCAAAGCCACATCATCACCTTTCAAACCTTTTCTGACTTCATTTGCTATTTTTCATGCATTTCATGATTTATTTTGAGCTAAAATGACCCTGAGATTGAAAAGCACTGCAATTGAACTCTGAAATGGTTGAAAATTTGCATGGTATCATAATTTCACTCACGTAGCATGTGCTAAAAAGTTGAGAGGGTTACGGCAAAAACTGGATGCACTTCGTGTACGAACTGGACAATCTCTTTCGAAGTGTCAGGGTTTTGGACGAAAACTCTTCTGTTTCAAAAGGATTTCAATTTTTTAAACATATTTGAACTCAAGACTTTTTCTGCATTCAATATGCACCATTCAAAGCCACATCATCACTTTTCAAACCATTTCTGACTTCATTTGCTATTTTTCATGCATTTCATGATTTATTTTGAGCTAAAATGACCTTGAGATTGAAAAGCACTGCAAATGAACTCTGAAATGGTTGAAAATTGGCATGGTGTCATAATTTCACCCACGTAGCATGTGCCAAAAAGTTGAGAGGGTTACGGCAAAAACTGGATGCACTTCGTGTACGAACTGGACATTCTCTTTCGAAGTGTCAGGGTTTTGGACTAAAACTCTTCTGTTACAAAAGGATTTCAATTTTTTAAACATATTTGAACTCAAGACTTTTTCTGCATTCAATATGCACCATTCAAAGCCACATCATCACTTTTCAAACCATTTCTGATTTCACTTGCTATTTTTCATGCATTTCATGATTTAGTTTGAGCTAAAAATGACCCTGAGATTGAAAAGCACTGCAAATGAACTCTGAAATGGTTGAAAATTGGTATGGTATCATAATTTCACCCACGTAGCTTGTGCTAAAAAGTTGAGAGGGTTACGGCAAAAACTGTATGCACTTCGTGTAAGAACTGGACAATCTCTTTTGAAGTGTCAGGGTTTTGGACTAAAACTCTTCTGTTACAAAAGGATTTCGATTTTTTAAACATATTTGAACTCAAGACTTTTTATGCATTCAATATGCACCATTCAAAGCCACATCAGCACTTTTCAAACCATTTCTGACTTCATTTGCTATTTTTCATGCATTTCATGATTTATTTTGAGCTAAAATGACCTTGAGATTGAAAATCACTGCAAATGAACTCTGAAAAGGTTGAAAATTGGCATGGTGTCATAATTTCACCCACGTAGCATGTGCTAAAAATTTGAGAGGGTTACGGCAAAAACTGGATGCACTTCGTGTACGAACTGGACATTCTCTTTCGAAGTGTCAGGGTTTTGGACTAAAACTCTTCTGTTACAAAAGGATTTCAATTTTTTAAACATATTTGAACTCAAGACTTTTTCTACATTCAATATGCACCATTCAAAGCCACATCATCACTTTTCAAACCTTTTCTGACTTCATTTGCTATTTTTCATGCATTTCATGATTTATTTTGAGCTAAAATGACCCTGAGATTGAAAAGCACTGCAAATGAACTATGAAATGGTTGAAAATTGGCATGGTATCATAATTTCACCCACGTAGCTTATGCTAAAAAGTTGAGAGGGTTACGGCAAAAAGTGGATGCACTTCGTGTACGAACTGGACAATCTCTTTCGAAGTGTCAGGGTTTTGGACTAAAACTCTTCTGTTACAAAAGGATTTCAATTTTTTAAACATATTTGAACTCAAGACTTTTTCTGCATTCAATATGCACCATTCAAAGCCACATCATCACTTTTCAAACCTTTTCTGACTTCATTTGCTATTTTTCATGCATTTCATGATTTATTTTGAGCTAAAATGACCCTGAGATTGAAAAGCACTGCAAATGAACTCTGAAATGGTTGAAAATTGGCATGGTATCATAATTTCACCCACGTAGCATGTGCTAAAAATTTGAGAGGGTTACGGCAAAAACTGGATGCACTTCGTGTACGAACTGGACATTCTCTTTCGAAGTGTCAGGGTTTTGGACTAAAACTCTTCTGTTACAAAAGGATTTCAATTTTTTAAACATATTTGAACTCAAGACTTTTTCTGCATTCAATATGCACCATTCAAAGCCACATCATCACCTTTCAAACCTTTTCTGACTTCATTTGCTATTTTTCATGCATTTCAAGATTTATTTTGAGCTAAAATGACCCTGAGATTGAAAAGCACTGCAAATGAACTCTGAAATGGTTGAAAATTTGCATGGTATCATAATTTCACTCACGTAGCATGTGCTAAAAAGTTGAGAGGATTACGGGAAAAACTGGATGCACTTCGTGTACGAACTGGACAATCTCTTTCGATGTGTCAGGGTTTTGGACGAAAACTCTTCTGTTTCAAAAGGATTTCAATTTTTTAAACATATTTGAACTCAAGACTTTTTCTGCATTCAATATGCACCATTCAAAGCCCCATCATCACTTTTGAAACCATTTCTGACTTCATTTGCTATTTTTCATGCATTTCATGATTTATTTTGAGCTAAAATGACCTTGAGATTGAAAAGCACTGCAAATGAAGTCTGAAATGGTTGAAAATTTGCATGGTATCATAATTTCACTCACGTAGCATGTGCTAAAAAGTTGAGAGGGTGACGGGAAAAACTGGATGCACTTCGTGTACGAACTGGACAATCTCTTTCGAAGTGTCAGGGTTTTGGACGAAAACTCTTCTGTTTCAAAAGGATTTCAATTTTTTAAACATATTTGAACTCAAGACTTTTTCTGCATTCAATATGCACCATTCAAAGCCACATCATCACTTTTCAAACCATTTCTGACTTCATTTGCTATTTTTCATGCATTTCATGATTTATTTTGAGCTAAAATGACCTTGAGATTGAAAAGCACTGCAAATGAACTCTGAAATGGTTGAAAATTGGCATGGTGTCATAATTTCACCCACGTAGCATGTGCTAAAAAGTTGAGAGGGTTACGACAAAAACTGGATGCACTTCGTGTACGAACTGGACATTCTCTTTCGAAGTGTCAGGGTTTTGGACTAAAACTCTTCTGTTACAAAAGGATTTCAATTTTTTAAACATATTTGAACTCAAGACTTTTTCTGCATTCAATATGCACCATTCAAAGCCACATCATCACTTTTCAAACCATTTCTGACTTCACTTGCTATTTTTCATGCATTTCATGATTAAGTTTGAGCTAAAAATGACCCTGAGATTGAAAAGCACTGCAAATGAACTCTGAAATGGTTGAAAATTGGCATGGTATCATAATTTCACCCACGTAGCTTGTGCTAAAAAGTTGAGAGGGTTACGGCAAAAACTGTATGCACTTCGTGTAAGAACTGGACAATCTCTTTCGAAGTGTCAGGGTTTTGGACTAAAACTCTTCTGTTACAAAAGGATTTCGATTTTTTAAACATATTGGAACTCAAGACTTTTTCTGCATTCAATATGCACCATTCAAAGCCACATCATCACTTTTCAAACCATTTCTGACTTCATTTGCTATTTTTCATGCATTTCATGATTTATTTTGAGCTAAAATGACCTTGAGATTGAAAACACTGCAAATGAACTCTGAAATGGTTGAAAATTGGCATGGTGTCATAATTTCACCCACGTAGCATGTGCTAAAAATTTGAGAGGGTTACGGCAAAAACTGGATGCACTTCGTGTACGAACTGGACATTCTCTTTCGAAGTGTCAGGGTTTTGGACTAAAACTCTTCTGTTACAAAAGGATTTCAATTTTTTAAACATATTTGAACTCAAGACTTTTTCTGCATTCAATATGCACCATTCAAAGCCACATCATCACTTTTCAAACCTTTTCTGACTTCATTTGCTATTTTTCATGCATTTCATGATTTATTTTGAGCTAAAATGACCCTGAGATTGAAAAGCACTGCAAATGAACTCTGAAATGGTTGAAAATTGGCATGGTATCATAATTTCACCCACGTAGCATGTGCTAAAAAGTTGAGAGGGTTACGGCAAAAACTGGATGCACTTCGTGTACGAACTGGACAATCTCTTTCGAAGTGTCAGGGTTTTGGATTAAAACTCTTCTGTTACAAAAGGATTTCGATTTTTTAAACATATTTGAACTCAAGACTTTTTCTGCATTCAATATGCACCATTCAAAGCCACATCATCACTTTTCAAACCTTTTCTGACTTCATTTGCTATTTTTCATGCATTTCATGATTTATTTTGAGCTAAAATGACCCTGAGATTGAAAAGCACTGCAAATGAACTCTGAAATGGTTGAAAATTGGCATGGTATCATAATTTCACCCACGTAGCATGTGCTAAAAAGTTGAGAGGGTTACGGCAAAAACTGGATGCACTTCGTGTACGAACTGGACAATCTCTTTCGAAGTGTCAGGGTTTTGGATTAAAACTCTTCTGTTACAAAAGGATTTCGATTTTTTAAACATATTTGAACTCAAGACTTTTTCTGCATTCAATATGCACCATTCAAAGCCACATCATCACTTTTCAAACCTTTTCTGACTTCATTTGCTATTTTTCATGCATTTCATGATTTATTTTGAGCTAAAATGACCCTGAGATTGAAAAGCACTGCAAATGAACTCTGAAATGGTTGAAAATTGGCATGGTATCATAATTTCACCCACGTAGCTTGTGCTAAAAAGTTGAGAGGGTTACGGCAAAAATTGGATGCACTTCGTGTACGAACTGGACAATCTCTTTCGAAGTGTCAGGGTTTTGGACTAAAACTCTTCTGTTACAAAAGGATTTCAAATTTTTAAACATATTTGAACTCAAGACTTTTTCTGCATTCAATATGCACCATTCAAAGCCACATCATCACTCTTCAAACCTTTTCTGATTGCTATTTTTCATGCATTTCATGATTTATTTTGAGCTAAAATGACCCTGAGATTGAAAAGCACTGCAAATGAACTCTAAAATGGTTGAAAATCGGCATGGTATCATAATTTCACCCACGTAGCATGTGCTAAAAAGTTGAGAGGGTTACGGCAAAAACTGGATGCACTTCGTGTACGAACTGGACAATCTCTTTCGAAGTGTCAGGGTTTTGGACTAAAACTCTTCTGTTACAAAAGGATTGCAATTTTTTAAACATATTTGAACTCAAGACTTTTTCTGCATTCAATATGCACCATTCAAAGCCACATCATCACCTTTCAAACCTTTTCTGACTTCATTTGCTATTTTTCATGCATTTCATGATTTATTTTGAGCTAAAATGACCCTGAGATTGAAAAGCACTGCAAATGAACTCTGAAATGGTTGAAAATTGGCATGGTATCATAATTTCACCCACGTAGCATGTGCTAAAAAGTTGAGAGGGTTACGGCAAAAACTGGATGCACTTCGTGTACGAACTGGACAATCTCTTTCGAAGTGTTAGGGTTTTGGACTAAAACTCTTCTGTTACAAAAGGATTTCAATTTTTTAAACATATTTGAACTCAAGACTTTTTCTGCATTCAATATGCACCATTCAAAGCCACATCATCACTTTTCAAACCTTTTCTGACTTCATTTGCTATTTTCCATGCATTTCATGATTTATTTTGAGCTAAAATGACCCTGAGATTGAAAAGCACTGCAAATGAACTCTAAAATGGTTGAAAATCGGCATGGTATCATAATTTCACCCACGTAGCATGTGCTAAAAAGTTGAGAGGGTTACGGCAAAAACTGGATGCACTTCGTGTACGAACTGGACAATCTCTTTCGAAGTGTCAGGGTTTTGGACTAAAACTCTTCTGTTACAAAAGGATTTCAATTTTTTAAACATATTTGAACTCAAGACTTTTTCTGCATTCAATATGCACCATTCAAAGCCACATCATCACTTTTCAAACCATTTCTGACTTCACTTGCTATTTTCATGCATTTCATGATTTAGTTTGAGCTAAAAATGACCTTGAGATTGAAAAGCACTGCAAATGAACTCTGAAATGGTTGAAAATTGGCATGGTATCATAATTTCACCCACGTAGCTAGTGCTTAAAAGTTGAGAGGGTTACGGCAAAAACTGTATGCACTTCGTGTAAGAACTGGACAATCTCTTTCGAAGTGTCAGGGTTTTGGACTAAAACTCTTCTGTTACAAAAGGATTTCGATTTTTTAAACATATTTGAACTCAAGACTTTTTCTGCATTCAATATGCACCATTCAAAGCCACATCATCACTTTTCAAACCTTTTCTGACTTCATTTGCTATTTTTCATGCATTTCATGATTTATTTTGAGCTAAAATGACCCTGAGATTGAAAAGCACTGCAAATGAACTCTGAAATGGTTGAAAATTGGCATGGTATCATAATTTCACCCACGTAGCATGTGCTAAAAAGTTGAGAGGGTTACGGCAAAAACTGGATGCACTTCGTGTACGAACTGGACAATCTCTTTCGAAGTGTCAGGGTTTTGGACTAAAACTCTTCTGTTACAGAAGGATTTCAATTTTTTAAACATATTTGAACTCAAGACTTTTTCTGCATTCAATATGCACCATTCAAAGCCACATCATCACTTTTCAAACCTTTTCTGACTTCATTTGCTATTTTTCATGCATTTCATGATTTATTTTGAGCTAAAATGACCCTGAGATTGAAAAGCACTGCAAATGAACTCTGAAATGGTTGAAAATTGGCATGGTATCATAATTTCACCCACGTAGCATGTGCTAAAAAGTTGAGAGGGTTTCGGCAAAAACTGGATGCACTTCGTGTACGAACTGGACAATCTCTTTCGAAGTGTCAGGGTTTTGGACTAAAACTCTTCTGTTACAAAAGGATTTCAATTTTTTAAACATATTTGAACTCAAGACTTTTTCTGCATTCAATATGCACCATTCAAAGCCACATCATCACCTTTCAAACCTTTTCTGACTTCATTTGCTATTTTTCATGCATTTCATGATTTATTTTGAGCTAAAATGACCCTGAGATTGAAAAGCACTGCAAATGAACTCTGAAATGGTTGAAAATTTGCATGGTATCATAATTTCACTCACGTAGCATGTGCTAAAAAGTTGAGAGGGTTACGGGAAAAACTGGATGCACTTCGTGTACGAACTGGACAATCTCTTTCGAAGTGTCAGGGTTTTGGACGAAAACTCTTCTGTTTCAAAAGGATTTCAATTTTTTAAACATATTTGAACTCAAGACTTTTTCTGCATTCAATATGCACCATTCAAAGCCACATCATCACTTTTCAAACCATTTCTGACTTCATTTGCTATTTTTCATGCATTTCATGATTTATTTTGAGCTAAAATGACCTTGAGATTGAAAAGCACTGCAAATGAACTCTGAAATGGTTGAAAATTGGCATGGTGTCATAATTTCACCCACGTAGCATGTGCTAAAAAGTTGAGAGGGTTACGGCAAAAACTGGATGCACTTCGTGTACGAACTGGACATTCTCTTTCGAAGTGTCAGGGTTTTGGACTAAAACTCTTCTGTTACAAAAGGATTTCAATTTTTTAAACATATTTGAACTCAAGACTTTTTCTGCATTCAATATGCACCATTCAAAGCCACATCATCACTTTTCAAACCATTTCTGACTTCACTTGCTATTTTCATGCATTTCATGATTTAGTTTGAGCTAAAAATGACCCTGAGATTGAAAAGCACTGCAAATGAACTCTGAAATGGTTGAAAATTGGCATGGTATCATAATTTCACCCACGTAGCTAGTGCTTAAAAGTTGAGAGGGTTACGGCAAAAACTGTATGCACTTCGTGTAAGAACTGGACAATCTCTTTCGAAGTGTCAGGGTTTTGGACTAAAACTCTTCTGTTACAAAAGGATTTCGATTTTTTAAACATATTTGAACTCAAGACTTTTTCTGCATTCAATATGCACCATTCAAAGCCACATCATCACTTTTCAAACCATTTTTGACTTCATTTGCTATTTTTCATGCATTTCATGATTTATTTTGAGCTAAAATGACCTTGAGATTGAAAAGCACTGCAAATGAACTCTGAAATGGTTGAAAATTGGCATGGTGTCATAATTTCACCCACGTAGCATGTGCTAAAAATTTGAGAGGGTTACGGCAAAAACTGGATGCACTTCGTGTACGAACTGGACAATCTCTTTCGAAGTGTCAGGGTTTTGGACTAAAACTCTTCTGTTACAAAAGGATTTCAATTTTTTAAACATATTTGAACTCAAGACTTTTTCTGCATTCAATATGCACCATTCAAAGCCACATCATCACTTTTCAAACCTTTTCTGACTTCATTTGCTATTTTTCATGCATTTCATGATTTATTTTGAGCTAAAATGACCCTGAGATTGAAAAGCACTGCAAATGAACTCTGAAATGGTTGAAAATTGGCATGGTATCATAATTTCACCCACGTAGCATGTGCTAAAAAGTTGAGAGGGTTACGGCAAAAACTGGATGCACTTCGTGTACGAACTGGACAATCTCTTTCGAAGTGTCAGGGTTTTGGACTAAAACTCTTCTGTTACAAAAGGATTTCAATTTTTTAAACATATTTGAACTCAAGACTTTTTCTGCATTCAATATGCACCATTCAAAGCCACATGATCACTTTTCAAACCTTTTCTGACTTCATTTGCTATTTTTCATGCATTTCATGATTTATTTTGAGCTAAAATGACCCTGAGATTGAAAAGCACTGCAAATGAACTCTGAAATGGTTGAAAATTGGCATGGTATCATAATTTCACCCACGTAGCATGTGCTAAAAAGTTGAGAGGGTTACGGCAAAAACTGGATGCACTTCGTGTACGAACTGGACAATCTCTTTCGAAGTGTCAGGGTTTTGGACTAAAACTCTTCTGTTACAAAAGGATTTCAATTTTTTAAACATATTTGAACTCAAGACTTTTTCTGCATTCAATATGCACCATTCAAAGCCACATCATCACTTTTCAAACCTTTTCTGACTTCATTTGCTATTTTTCATGCATTTCATGATTTATTTTGAGCTAAAATGACCCTGAGATTGAAAAACACTGCAAATGAACTCTGAAATGGTTGAAAATTGGCATGGTATCATAATTTCACCCACGTAGCATGTGCTCAAAAGTTGAGAGGGTTACGGCAAAAACTGGATGCACTTCGTGTACGAACTGGACAATCTCTTTCGAAGTGTCAGGGTTTTGGACTAAAACTCTTCTGTTACAAAAGGATTTCAATTTTTTAAACATATTTGAACTCAAGACTTTTTCTGCATTCAATATGCACCATTCAAAGCCACATCATCACTTTTCAAACCTTTTCTGACTTCATTTGCTATTTTTCATGCATTTCATGATTTATTTTGAGCTAAAATGACCTTGAGTTTGAAAAGCACTGCAAATGAACTCTGAAATGGTTGAAAATCGGCATGGTATCATAATTTCACCCATGTACCTTGTGCTAAAAAGTTGAGAGGGTTACGGCAAAAACTGGATGCACTTCGTGTACGAACTGGACAATCTCTTTCGAAGTGTTAGGGTTTTGGACAAAAACTCTTTTGTTACAAAAGGATTTCAATTTTTTAAACATATTTGAACTCAAGACTTTTTCTGCAGTCAATATGCACCATTCAAAGCCACATCATAACTTTTCAAACCATTTCTGACTTCATTTGCTATTTTTCATGCATTTCATGATTTATTTTGAGCTAAAATGACCCTGAGATTGAAAAGCACTTCAAATGAACTCTGAAATGGTTGAAAATTGGCATGGTATCATAATTTCACCCACGTAGCATGTGCTAAAAATTTGAGAGGGTTACGGCAAAAACTGGATGCACTTCGTGTACGAACTGGACAATTTCTTTCGAAGTGTCAGGGTTTTGGACAAAAACTCTTCTGTTACAAAAGGATTTCAATTTTTTAAACATATTTGAACTCAAGACTTTTTCTGCATTCAATATGCACCATTCAAAGCCACATCATCACTTTTCAAACCTTTTCTGACTTCATTTGCTATTTTTCATGCATTTCATGATTTATTTTGAGCTAAAATGACCCTGAGATTGTAAAGCCTTGCAAATGTACTCTGAAATGGTTGAAAATTGGCATGGTATCATAATTTCACCCACGTAGCATGTGCTAAAAAGTTGAGATGGTTACGGCAAAAACTGGATGCACTTCGTGCACGAACTGGACAATCTCTTTCGAAGTGTCAGGGTTTTGGACAAAAACTCTTCTGTTACAAAAGGATTTCAAAATTTTAAATATATTTGAACTCAAGACTTTTTCTGCATTCAATATGCACCATTCAAAGCCACATCATCACTCTTCAAACCTTTTCTGATTGCTATTTTTCGTGCATTTAATGATTTATTTTGCGCTAAAATGACCCTGAGATTGAAAAGCACTGCAAATGAACTCTGAAATGGTTGAAAATTGGCATGGTATCATAATTTCACCCACGTAGCATGTGCTAAAAAGTTGAGAGGGCTACGGCAAAAACTGGATGCACTTCGTGTACAAACTGGACAATCTCCTTCGAAGTATCAGGTTTTGGACGAAAACTCATTTATTACAAAGGGATTTCATTTTTTTAAACATATTTCAACTCAAGACTTTTTCTGCATTCAATATGCACCATTTAAAGCCACATCATCACTTTTCAAACCTTTTCTGACTTCATTTGCTATTTTTCATGCATTTCATGATTTATTTTGAGCTAAAATGACCCTGAGATTGAAAACCACTGCAAATGAACTCTAAAATGGTTGAAAATCGGCATGTTATCATAATTTCACCCACGTAGCATGTGCTAAAAAGTTGAGAGGGTTACGGCAAAAACTGGATGCACTTCGTGTACGAACTGGACAATCTCTTTCGAAGTGTCAGGGTTTTGGACTAAAACTCTTCTGTTACAAAAGGATTTCAATTTTTTAAACATATTTGAACTCAAGACTTTTTCTGCATTCAATATGCACCATTCAAAGCCACATCATCACTTTTCAAACCTTTTCTGACTTCATTTGCTATTTTTCATGCATTTCATGATTTATTTTGAGCTAAAATGACCCTGAGATTGAAAAGCACTGCAAATGAACTCTGAAATGGTTGAAAATTGGCAAGGTATCATAATGTCACTCACGTAGCATGTGCTAAAAAGTTGAGAGGGTTACGGGAAAACCTGGATGCACTTCGTGTACCAACTGGACAATCTCCTTCGAAGTGTCAGGTTTTGGACGAAAACTCATTTATTACAAAGGGATTTCATTTTTTTAAACATATTTCAACTCAAGACTTTTTCTGCATTCAATATGCACCATTTAAAGCCACATCATCACTTTTCAAACCTTTTCTGACTTCATTTGCTATTTTTCATGCATTTCATGATTTATTTTGAGCTAAAATGACCCTGAGATTGAAAAGCACTGCAAATGAACTCTAAAATGGTTGAAAATCGGCATGTTATCATAATTTCACCCACGTAGCATGTGCTAAAAAGTTGAGAGGGTTACGGCAAAAACTGGATGCACTTCGTGTACGAACTGGACAATCTCTTTCGAAGTGTCAGGGTTTTGGACTAAAACTCTTCTGTTACAAAAGGATTTCAATTTTTTAAACATATTTGAACTCAAGACTTTTTCTGCATTCAATATGCACCATTCAAAGCCACATCATCACTTTTCAAACCTTTTCTGACTTCATTTGCTATTTTTCATGCATTTCATGATTTATTTTGAGCTAAAATGACCCTGAGATTGAAAAGCACTGCAAATGAACTCTGAAATGGTTGAAAATTGGCAAGGTATCATAATGTCACTCACGTAGCATGTGCTAAAAAGTTGAGAGGGTTACGGGAAAACCTGGATGCACTTCGTGTACCAACTGGACAATCTCCTTCGAAGTGTCAGGGTTTTTGAGAAAAACTCTTCTGTTACAAAAGGATTTCAATTTTTTAAACATATTTGAACTCAAGACATTTTCTGCATTCAATATGCACCATTCAAAGCCACATCATCACTTTTCAAACCTTTTCTGACTTCATTTGCTATTTTTCATGCATTTCATGATTTATTTTGAGCTAAAATGCCCCTGAGATTGAAAAGCACTGCAAATGAACTCTGAAATGGTTGAAAATTGGCATGGTATCATAATTTCACCCACGTAGCATGTGCTAAAAAGTTGAGAGGGTTACGGCAAAAACTGGATGCACTTCGTGTACGAACTGGACAATCTCTTTCGAAGTGTCAGGGTTTTGGACTAAAACTCTTCTGTTACAAAAGGATTTCAATTTTTTAAACATATTTGAACTCAAGACTTTTTCTGCATACAATATGCAAAATTCAAAGCCACATCATCACTTTTCAAACCTTTTCTGACTTCATTTGCTATTTTTCATGCATTTCATGATTTATTTTGAGCTAAAATGACCCTGAGATTGTAAAGCACTGCAAATGAACTCTGAAATGGTTGAAAATTGGCATGGTATCATAATTTCACCCACGTAGCTTGTGCTAAAAAGTTGAGAGGGTTACGGCAAAAACTGGATGCACTTCGTGTACGAACTGAACAATCTCTTTCGAAGTGTCAGGGTTTTGGACTAAAACTCTTCTGTTACAGAAGGATTTCAATTTTTTAAACATATTTGAACTCAAGACTTTTTCTGCATTCAATATGCACCATTCAAAGCCACATCATCACTTTTCAAACCTTTTCTGACTTCATTTGCTATTTTTCATGCATTTCATGATTTATTTTGAGCTAAAATGACCCTAAGATTGAAAAGCACTGGAAATGAACTCTGAAATGGTTGAAAATTGGCATGGTATCATAATTTCACTCACGTAGCATGTGCTAAAAAGTTGAGACGGTTACGGCAAAAACTGGATGCACTTCGTGTACCAACTGTACAATCTCCTTCGAAGTGTTAGGGTTTTGGAGAAAAACTCTTCTGTTACAAAAGGATTTCAATTTTTTAAACATATTTGAACTCAAGACTTTTTCTGCATTCAATATGCACCATTCAAAGCCACATCATCACTTTTTCAAACCTTTTCTGACTTCATTTGCTATTTTTCATGCATTTCATGATTTATTTTGAGCTAAATTGACCCTGAGATTGAAAAGCACTGCAAATGAACACTGAAATGGTTGAAAATTGGCATGGTATCATAATTTCACCCACGTAGCTTGTGCTAAAAAGTTGAGAGGGTTACGGCAAAAACTGCATGCACTTCGTGTACGAACTGGACAATCTCTTTCGAAGTGTCAGGGTTTTGAACAAAAACTCTTCTGTTACAAAAGGATTTCAAATTTTTAAATATATTTGAACTCAAAACTTTTTCTGCATTCAATATGCACCATTCAAAGGCACATCATCACTCTTCAAACCTTTTCTGATTGCTATTTTTCATGCATTTCATGATTTATCTTGAGCTAAAATGACCCTGAGATTGAAAAGCACTGCAAATGAACTCTAAAATGGTTGAAAATCGGCATGGTATCATAATTTCACCCATGTAGCATGTGCTAAAAAGTTGAGAGGGTTACGACAAAAACTGGATGCAATTCGTGTACGAACTGGACAATCTCTTTCGAAGTGTCAGGGTTTTGGACTAAAACTCTTCTGTTACAAAAGGATTTCAATTTTTTAAACATATTTGAACTCAAGACTTTTTCTGCATTCAATATGCACCATTCAAAGCCACATGATCACTTTTCAAACCTTTTCTGACTTCATTTGCTATTTTTCATGCATTTCATGATTTATTTTGAGCTAAAATGACCCTGAGATTGAAAAGCACTGCAAATGAACTCTAAAATGGTTGTAAATTGGCATGGTATCATAATTTCACCCATGTAGCATGTGCTAAAAAGTTGAGAGGGTTACGGCAAAAACTGGATGCACTTTGTGTACGAACTGGACAATCTCTTTCGAAGTGTCAGGGTTTTGGACTAAAACTCTTCTGTTACAAAAGGATTTCAATTTTTTAAACATATTTGAACTCAAGACTTTTTCTGCATTCAATATGCACCATTCAAAGCCACATCATCACTTTTCAAACCTTTTCTGACTTCATTGGCTATTTTTCATGCATTTCATGATTTATTTTGAGCTAAAATGACCCTGAGATTGAAAAGCACTGCAAATGAACTCTGAAATGGTTGAAAATTGGCATGGTATCATCATTTCACCCACGTAGCAAGTGCTAAAAAGTTGAGACGGTTACGGCAAAAACTGAATGCACTTCGTGTACGAACTGGACAATCTCTTTCGAAATGTCAGGGTTTTGGACTAAAACTCTTCTGTTACAAAAGGATTTCAATTTTTTAAACATATTTGAACTCAAGACTTTTTCTGCATTCAATATGCACCATTCAAAGCCACATCATCACTTTTCAAACCTTTTCTGACTTCATTTGCTATTTTTCATGCATTTCATGATTTATTTTGCGCTAAAATGACCCTGAGATTGAAAAGCACTGCAAATGAACTCTGAAATGGTTGAAAATTGGAATGGTATCATAATTTCACCCACGTAGCATGTGCTAAAAAGTTGAGAGGGTTACGGCAAAAACTGGATGCACTTCGTGTACGAACTGGACAATCTCTTTCGAAGTGTCAGGGTTTTGGACTAAAACTCTTCTGTTACAAAAGGATTTCAATTTTTTAAACATATTTGAACTCAAGACTTTTTCTGCATTCAATATGCACCATTCAAAGCCACATCATCACTTTTCAAACCTTTTCTGACTTCATTTGCTATTTTTCATGCATTTCATGATTTATTTTGAGCTAAAATGACCCTGAGATTGAAAAGCACTGCAAATGAACTCTGAAATGGTAGAAAATTGGCATGGTATCATAATTTCACCCACGTAGCATGTGCTAAAAAGTTGAGAGGGTTACGGCAAAAACTGGATGCACTTCGTGTACGAACTGGACAATCTCTTTCGAAGTGTCAGGGTTTTGGACTAAAACTCTACTGTTACAAAAGGATTTCAATTTTTTAAACATATTTGAACTCAAGACTTTTTCTGCATTCAATATGCACCATTCAAAGCCACATCATCACTTTTCAAACCTTTTCTGACTTCATTTGCTATTTTTCATGCATTTCATGATTTATTTTGAGCTAAAATGACCCTGAGATTGAAAAGCACTGCAAATGAACTCTGAAATGGTTGAAAATTGGCATGGTATCATCATTTCACCCACGTAGCATGTGCTAAAAAGTTGAGACGGTTACGGCAAAAACTGAATGCACTTCGTGTACGAACTGGACAATCTCTTTCGAAGTGTCAGGGTTTTGGACTAAAACTCTTCTGTTACAAAAGGATTTCAAATTTTTAAATATATTTGAACTCAAGACTTTTTCTGCATTCAATATGCACCATTCAAAGGCACATCATCACTCTTCAAACCTTTTCTGATTGCTATTTTTCATGCATTTCATGATTTATTTTGAGCTAAAATGACCCTGAGATTGAAAAGCACTGCAAATGAACTCTAAAATGGTTGAAAATCGGCATGGTATCATAATTTCACCCACGTAGCATGTGCTAAAAAGTTGAGAGGGTTACGGCAAAAACTGGATGCACTTCGTGTACGAACTGGACAATCTCTTTCGAAGTGTCAGGGTTTTGGACTAAAACTCTTCTGTTACAAAAGGATTTCAATTTTTTAAACATATTTGAACTCAAGACTTTTTCTGCATTCAATATGCACCATTCAAAGCCACATCATCACTTTTCAAACCTTTTCTAACTTCATTTGCTATTTTTCATGCATTTCATGATTTATTTTGAGCTAAAATGACCCTGAGATTGAAAAGCACTGCAAATGAACTCTGAAATGGTTGAAAATTGGCATGGTATCATAATTTCACCCACGTAGCTTGTGCTAAAAAGTTGAGAGGGTGACGGCAAAAACTGCATGCACTTCGTGTACGAACTGGACAATCTCTTTCGAAGTGTCAGGGTTTTGGACGAAAACTCATCTGTTACAAAAGGATTTCAATTTTTTAAACATATTTGAACTCAAGACTTTTTATGCATTCAATATGCACCATTCAAAGCCACATCATCACTTTTCAAACCTTTTCTGACTTCATTTGCTATTTTTCATGCATTTCATGATTTATTTTGAGCTAAAATGACCCTAAGATTGAAAAGCACTGCAAATGAACTCTGAAATGGTTGAAAATTGGCATGGTATCATAATTTCACCCACGTAGCTTGTGCTAAAAAGTTGAGAGGGTTACGGCATAAACTGGATGCACTTCGTGTACGAACTGGACAATCTCTTTCGAAGTGTCAGGGTTTTGGACTAAAACTCTTCTGTTACAGAAGGATTTCAATTTTTTAAACATATTTGAACTCAAGACTTTTTCTGCATTCAATATGCACCATTCAAAGCCACATCATCACCTTTCAAACCTTGTCTGACTTCATTTGCTATTTTTCATGCATTTCATGATTTATTTTGGGCTAAAATGACCCTAAGATTGAAAAGCACTGGAAATGAACTCTGAAATGGTTGAAAATTGGCATGGTATCATAATTTCACTCACGTAGCATGTGCTAAAAAGTTGAGAGGGTTACCGGAAACACTGGATGCACTTCGTGTACAAACTGGACAATCTCCTTCGAAGTGTCAGGGTTTTGGAGAAAAACTCTTCTGTTACAAAAGGATTTCAATTTTTTAAACATATTTGAACTCAAGACTTTTTCTGCATTCAATATGCACCATTCAAAGCCACATCATCACTTTTCAAACCTTTTCTGATTTCATTTGCTATTTTTCATGCATTTCATGATTTATTTTGAGCTAAAATGACCCTGAGATTGAAAAGCACTGCAAATGAACTCTGAAATGGTTGAAAATTGGCATGGTATCATAATTTCACCCACGTAGCTTGTGCTAAAAAGTTGAGAGGGTTACGGCAAAAACTGCATGCACTTCGTGTACGAACTGGACAATCTCTTTCGAAGTGTCAGGGTTTTGGACAAAAACTCTTCTGTTACAAAAGGATTTCAAATTTTTAAATATATTTGAACTCAAGACTTTTTCTGCATTCAATATGCACCATTCAAAGGTACATCATCACTCTTCAAACCTTTTCTGATTGCTATTTTTCATGCATTTCATGATTTATTTTGAGCTAAAATGACCCTAAGATTGAAAAGCACTGCAAATGAACTCTAAAATGGTTGAAAATCGGCATGGTATCATAATTTCACCCACGTAGCTTGTGCTAAAAAGTTGAGAGGGTTACGGCAAAAACTGCATGCACTTCGTGTACGAACTGGACAATCTCTTTCGAAGTGTCAGGGTTTTGGACAAAAACTCTTCTGTTACAAAAGGATTTCAAATTTTTAAATATATTTGAACTCAAGACTTTTTCTGCATTCAATATGCACCATTCAAAGGTACATCATCACTCTTCAAACCTTTTCTGATTGCTATTTTTCATGCATTTCATGATTTATTTTGAGCTAAAATGACCCTAAGATTGAAAAGCACTGCAAATGAACTCTAAAATGGTTGAAAATCGGCATGGTATCATAATTTCACCCACGTAGCATGTGCTAAAAAGTTGAGAGGGTTACGGCAAAAACTGGATGCACTTCGTGTACGAACTGGACAATCTCTTTCGAAGTGTCAGGGTTTTGGACTAAAACTCTTCTGTTACAAAAGGATTTCAATTTTTTAAACATATTTGAACTCAAGACTTTTTCTGCATTCAATATGCACCATTCAAAGCCACATCATCACTTTTCAAACCTTTTCTGACTTCATTTGCTATTTTTCATGCATTTCATGATTTATTTTGAGCTAAAATGACCCTGAGATTGAAAAGCACTGGAAATGAACTCTGAAATGGTTGAAAATTGGCATGGTATCATAATTTCACCCGCGTAGCATGTGCTAAAAAGTTGAGAGGGTTACGGCAAAAACTGGATGCACTTCGTGTACGAACTGGACAATCTCTTACGAAGTGTCAGGGTTTTGGACTAAAACTCTTCTGTTACAAAAGGATTTCAATTTTTTAAACATATTTGAACTCAAGACTTTTTCTGCATTCAATATGCACCATTCAAAGCCACATCATCACTTTTCAAACCTTTTCTGACTTCATTTGCTATTTTTCATGCATTTCATGATTTATTTTGAGCTAAAATGACCCTGAGATTGAAAAGCACCGCAAATGAACTCTGAAATGGTTGAAAATTGGCATGGAATCATAATTTCACCCACGTAGCATGTGCTAAAAAGTTGAGAGGGTTACGGCAAAAATTGGATGCACTTCGTGTACGAACTGGACAATCTCTTTCGAAGTGTCAGGGTTTTGGACTAAAACTCTTCTGTTACAAAAGGATTTCAATTTTTTAAACATATTTGAACTCAAGACTTTTTCTGCATTCAATATGCACCATTCAAAGCCACATCATCACTTTTCAAACCTTTTCTGACTTCATTTGCTATTTTTCATGCATTTCATGATTTATTTTGAGCTAAAATGACCCTGAGATTGAAAAGCACTGCAAATGAACTCTGAAATGGTTGAAAATTGGCATGGTATCATAATTTCACCCACGTAGCTTGTGCTAAAAAGTTGAGAGGGTTACGGCAAAAACTGCATGCACTTCGTGTACGAACTGGACAATCTCTTTCGAAGTGTCAGGGTTTTGGACAAAAACTCTTCTGTTACAAAAGGATTTCAAATTTTTAAATATATTTGAACTCAAGACTTTTTCTGCATTCAATATGCACCATTCAAAGGTACATCATCACTCTTCAAACCTTTTCTGATTGCTATTTTTCATGCATTTCATGATTTATTTTGAGCTAAAATGACCCTAAGATTGAAAAGCACTGCAAATGAACTCTAAAATGGTTGAAAATCGGCATGGTATCATATTTTCACCCACGTAGCTTGTGCTAAAAAGTTGAGAGGGTTACGGCAAAAACTGCATGCACTTCGTGTACGAACTGGACAATCTCTTTCGAAGTGTCAGGGTTTTGGACAAAAACTCTTCTGTTACAAAAGGATTTCAAATTTTTAAATATATTTGAACTCAAGACTTTTTCTGCATTCAATATGCACCATTCAAAGGTACATCATCACTCTTCAAACCTTTTCTGATTGCTATTTTTCATGCATTTCATGATTTATTTTGAGCTAAAATGACCCTAAGATTGAAAAGCACTGCAAATGAACTCTAAAATGGTTGAAAATCGGCATGGTATCATAATTTCACCCACGTAGCATGTGCTAAAAAGTTGAGAGGGTTACGGCAAAAACTGGATGCACTTCGTGTACGAACTGGACAATCTCTTTCGAAGTGTCAGGGTTTTGGACTAAAACTCTTCTGTTACAAAAGGATTTCAATTTTTTAAACATATTTGAACTCAAGACTTTTTCTGCATTCAATATGCACCATTCAAAGCCACATCATCACTTTTCAAACCTTTTCTGACTTCATTTGCTATTTTTCATGCATTTCATGATTTATTTTGAGCTAAAATGACCCTGAGATTGAAAAGCACTGGAAATGAACTCTGAAATGGTTGAAAATTGGCATGGTATCATCATTTCACCCATGTAGCATGTGCTAAAAAGTTGAGACGGTTACGGCAAAAACTGGATGCACTTCGTGTACGAACTGGACAATCTCTTTCGAAGTGTCAGGGTTTTGGACTAAAACTCTTCTGTTACAAAAGGATTTCAATTTTTTAAACATATTTGAACTCAAGACTTTTTCTGCATTCAGTATGCACCATTCAAAGCCACATCATCACTTTTCAAACCTTTTCTGACTTCATTTGCTATTTTTCATGCATTTCATGATTTATTTTGAGCTAAAATGACCCTGAGATTGAAAAGCACTGCAAATGAACTCTGAAAGGGTTGAAAATTGGCATGGTATCATAATTTCACCCACGTAGCTTGTGCTAAAAAGTTGAGAGGGTTACGGCAAAAACTGGATGCACTTCGTGTACGAACTGGACAATCTCTTTCGAAGTGTCAGGGTTTTGGACTAAAACTCTTCTGTTACAAAAGGATTTCAATTTTTTAAACATATTTGAACTCAAGACTTTTTCTGCATTCAATATGCACCATTCAAAGCCACATCATCACTTTTCAAACCTTTTCTGACTTCATTTGCTATTTTTCATGCATTTCATGATTTATTTTGAGCTAAAATGACCTTGAGATTGAAAAGCACTGCAAATGAACTCTGAAATGGTTGAAAATCGGCATGGTATCATAATTTCACCCATGTACCTTGTGCTAAAAAGTGGAGAGGGTTACGGCAAAAACTGGATGCACTTCGTGTACGAACTGGACAATCTCTTTCGAAGTGTTAGGGTTTTGGACAAAAACTCTTCTGTTACAAAAGGATTTCAATTTTTTAAACATATTTGAACTCAAGACTTTTTCTGCAGTCAATATGCACCATTCAAAGCCACATCATAACTTTTCAAACCATTTCTGACTTCATTTGCTATTTTTCATGCATTTCATGATTTATTTTGAGCTAAAATGACCCTGAGATTGAAAAGCACTTCAAATGAACTCTGAAATGGTTGAAAATTGGCATGGTATCATAATTTCACCCACGTAGCATGTGCTAAAAATTTGAGAGGGTTACGGCAAAAACTGGATGCACTTCGTGTACGAACTGGACAATTTCTTTCGAAGTGTCAGGGTTTTGGACAAAAACTCTTCTGTTACAAAAGGATTTCAATTTTTTAAACATATTTGAACTCAAGACTTTTTCTGCATTCAATATGCACCATTCAAAGCCACATCATCACTTTTCAAACCTTTTCTGACTTCATTTGCTATTTTTCATGCATTTCATGATTTATTTTGAGCTAAAATGACCCTGAGATTGTAAAGCCTTGCAAATGTACTCTGAAATGGTTGAAAATTGGCATGGTATCATAATTTCACCCACGTAGCATGTGCTAAAGAGTTGAGAGGGTTACGGCAAAAACTGGATGCACTTCGCGCACGAACTGGACAATCTCTTTCGAAGTGTCAGGGTTTTGGACAAAAACTCTTCTGTTACAAAAGGATTTCAAAATTTTAAATATATTTGAACTCAAGACTTTTTCTGCATTCAATATGCACCATTCAAAGCCACATCATCACTCTTCAAACCTTTTCTGATTGCTATTTTTCGTGCATTTAATGATTTATTTTGCGCTAAAATGACCCTGAGATTGAAAAGCACTGCAAATGAACTCTGAAATGGTTGAAAATTGGCATGGTATCATAATTTCACCCACGTAGCATGTGCTAAAAAGTTGAGAGGGCTACGGCAAAAACTGGATGCACTTCGTGTACAAACTGGACAATCTCCTTCGAAGTATCAGGTTTTGGAAGAAAACTCCTTTATTACAAAGGGATTTCATTTTTTTAAACATATTTTAACTCAAGACTTTTTCTGCATTCAATATGCACCATTTAAAGCCACATCATCACTTTTCAAACCTTTTCTGACTTCATTTGCTATTTTTCATGCATTTCATGATTTATTTTGAGCTAAAATGACCCTGAGATTGAAAAGCACTGCAAATGAACTCTGAAATGGTTGAAAATTGGCATGGTATCATAATTTCACCCACGTAGCTTGTGCTAAAAAGTTGAGAGGGTTACGGCAAAAACTGGATGCACTTCGTGTACGAACTGGACAATCTCTTTCGAAGTGTCAGGGTTTTGGACTAAAACTCTTCTGTTACAAAAGGATTTCAATTTTTTAAACATATTTGAACTCAAGACTTTTTCTGCATTCAATATGCACCATTCAAAGCCACATCATCACTTTTCAAACCTTTTCTGACTTCATTTGCTATTTTTCATGCATTTCATGATTTATTTTGAGCTAAAATGACCCTGAGATTGAAAAGCACTGCAAATGAACTCTGAAATGGTTGAAAATTGGCAAGGTATCATAATGTCACTCACGTAGCATGTGCTAAAAAGTTGAGAGGGTTACGGGAAAAACTGGATGCACTTCGTGTACCAACTGGACAATCTCCTTCGAAGTGTCAGGGTTTTTGAGAAAAACTCTTCTGTTACAAAAGGATTTCAATTTTTTAAACATATTTGAACTCAAGACTTTTTCTGCATTCAATATGCACCATTCAAAGCCACATCATCACTTTTCAAACCTTTTCTGACTTCATTTGCTATTTTTCATGCATTTCATGATTTATTTTGAGCTAAAATGACCCTGAGATTGAAAAGCACTGCAAATGAACTCTGAAATGGTTGAAAATTGGCATGGTATCATAATTTCACCTACGTAGCATGTGCTAAAAAGTTGAGAGGGTTACGGCAAAAACTGGATGCACTTCGTGTACGAACTGGACAATCTCTTTCGAAGTGTGAGGGTTTTGGACTAAAACTCTTCTGTTACAAAAGGATTTCAATTTTTTAAACATATTTGAACTCAAGACTTTTTCTGCATACAATATGCAAAATTCAAAGCCACATCATCACTTTTCAAACCTTTTCTGACTTCATTTGCTATTTTTCATGCATTTCATGATTTATTTTGAGCTAAAATGATCCTGAGATTGTAAAGCACTGCAAATGAACTCTGAAATGGTTGAAAATTGGCATGGTATCATAATTTCACCCACGTAGCTTGTGCTAAAAAGTTGAGAGGGTTACGGCAAAAACTGGATGCACTTCGTGTACGAACTGAACAATCTCTTTCGAAGTGTCAGGGTTTTGGACTAAAACTCTTCTGTTACAGAAGGATTTCAAT
Organism: Elymus sibiricus; assembly: GCA_039707655.1. Lineage (NCBI taxonomy): Eukaryota > Viridiplantae > Streptophyta > Magnoliopsida > Poales > Poaceae > Elymus > Elymus sibiricus. The sequence continues at coordinate 512,397,073 of CM077669.1, forward strand.
TTTTTAAACATATTTGAACTCAAGACTTTTTCTGCATTCAATATGCACCATTCAAAGCCACATCATCACTTTTCAAACCTTTTCTGACTTCATTTGCTATTTTTCATGCATTTCATGATTTATTTTGAGCTAAAATGACCCTAAGATTGAAAAGCACTGGAAATGAACTCTGAAATGGTTGAAAATTGGCATGGTATCATAATTTCACTCACGTAGCATGTGCTAAAAAGTTGAGACGGTTACGGCAAAAACTGGATGCACTTCGTGTACCAACTGGACAATCTCCTTCGAAGTGTCAGGGTTTTGGAGAAAAACTCTTCTGTTACAAAAGGATTTCAATTTTTTAAACATATTTGAACTCAAGACTTTTTCTGCATTCAATATGCACCATTCAAAGCCACATCATCACTTTTTCAAACCTTTTCTGACTTCATTTGCTATTTTTCATGCATTTCATGATTTATTTTGAGCTAAAATGACCCTGAGATTGAAAAGCACTGCAAATGAACTCTGAAATGGTTGAAAATTGGCATGGTATCATAATTTCACCCACGTAGCTTGTGCTAAAAAGTTGAGAGGGTTACGGCAAAAACTGGATGCACTTCGTGTACGAACTGGACAATCTCTTTCGAAGTGTCAGGGTTTTGGACTAAAACTCTTCTGTTACAAAAGGATTTCAATTTTTTAAACATATTTGAACTCAAGACTTTTTCTGCATTCAATATGCACCATTCAAAGCCACATCATCACTTTTCAAACCTTTTCTGACTTCATTTGCTATTTTTCATGCATTTCATGATTTATTTTGAGCTAAAATGACCTTGAGATTGAAAAGCACTGCAAATGAACTCTGAAATGGTTGTAAATCGGCATGGTATCATAATTTCACCCATGTACCTTGTGCTAAAAAGTTGAGAGGGTTACGGAAAAACTGGATGCACTTCGTGTACGAACTGGACAATCTCTTTCGAAGTGTTAGGGTTTTGGACAAAAACTCTTCTGTTACAAAAGGATTTCAATTTTTTAAACATATTTGAACTCAAGACTTTTTCTGCAGTCAATATGCACCATTCAAAGCCACATCATAACTTTTCAAACCATTTCTGACTTCATTTGCTATTTTTCATGCATTTCATGATTTATTTTGAGCTAAAATGACCCTGAGATTGAAAAGCACTTCAAATGAACTCTGAAATGGTTGAAAATTGGCATGGTATCATAATTTCACCCACGTAGCATGTGCTAAAAATTTGAGAGGGTTACGGCAAAAACTGGATGCACTTCGTGTACGAACTGGACAATTTCTTTCGAAGTGTCAGGGTTTTGGACAAAAACTCTTCTGTTACAAAAGGATTTCAATTTTTTAAACATATTTGAACTCAAGACTTTTTCTGCATTCAATATGCACCATTCAAAGCCACATCATCACTTTTCAAACCTTTTCTGACTTCATTTGCTATTTTTCATGCATTTCATGATTTATTTTGAGCTAAAATGACCCTGAGATTGTAAAGCCTTGCAAATGTACTCTGAAATGGTTGAAAATTGGCATGGTATCATAATTTCACCCACGTAGCATGTGCTAAAAAGTTGAGAGGGTTACGGCAAAAACTGGATGCACTTCGCGCACGAACTGGACAATCTCTTTCGAAGTGTCAGGGTTTTGGACAAAAACTGTTCTGTTACAAAAGGATTTCAAAATTTTAAATATATTTGAACTCAAGACTTTTTCTGCATTCAATATGCACCATTCAAAGCCACATCATCACTCTTCAAACCTTTTCTGATTGCTATTTTTCGTGCATTTAATGATTTATTTTGCGCTAAAATGACCCTGAGATTGAAAAGCACTGCAAATGAACTCTGAAATGGTTGAAAATTGGCATGGTATCATAATTTCACCCACGTAGCATGTGGTAAAAAGTTGAGAGGGCTACGGCAAAAACTGGATGCACTTCGTGTACAAACTGGACAATCTCCTTCGAAGTATCAGGTTTTGGACGAAAACTCCTTTATTACAAAGGGATTTCATTTTTTTAAACATATTTTAACTCAAGACTTTTTTTGCATTCAATATGCACCATTTAAAGCCACATCATCACTTTTCAAACCTTTTCTGACTTCATTTGCTATTTTTCATGCATTTCATGATTTATTTTGAGCTAAAATGACCCTGAGATTGAAAAGCACTGCAAATGAACTCTAAAATGGTTGAAAATCGGCATGTTATCATAATTTCACCCACGTAGCATGTGCTAAAAAGTTGAGAGGGTTACGGCAAAAACTGGATGCACTTCGTGTACGAACTGGACAATCTCTTTCGAAGTGTCAGGGTTTTGGACTAAAACTCTTCTGTTACAAAAGGATTTCAATTTTTTAAACATATTTGAACTCAAGACTTTTTCTGCATTCAATATGCACCATTCAAAGCCACATCATCACTTTTCAAACCTTTTCTGACTTCATTTGCTATTTTTCATGCATTTCATGATTTATTTTGAGCTAAAATGACCCTGAGATTGAAAAGCACTGCAAATGAACTCTGAAATGGTTGAAAATTGGCAAGGTATCATAATGTCACTCACGTAGCATGTGCTAAAAAGTTGAGAGGGTTACGGGAAAAACTTGATGCACTTCGTGTACCAACTGGACAATCTCCTTCGAAGTGTCAGGGTTTTTGAGAAAAACTCTTCTGTTACAAAAGGATTTCAATTTTTTAAACATATTTGAACTCAAGACTTTTTCTGCATTCAATATGCACCATTCAAAGCCACATCATCACTTTTCAAACCTTTTCTGACTTCATTTGCTATTTTTCATGCATTTCATGATTTATTTTGAGCTAAAATGACCCTGAGATTGAAAAGCACTGCAAATGAACTCTGAAATGGTTGAAAATTGGCATGGTATCATAATTTCACCTACGTAGCATGTGCTAAAAAGTTGAGAGGGTTACGGCAAAAACTGGATGCACTTCGTGTACGAACTGGACAATCTCTTTCGAAGTGTCAGGGTTTTGGACTAAAACTCTTCTGTTACAAAAGGATTTCAATTTTTTAAACATATTTGAACTCAAAACTTTTTCTGCATACAATATGCAAAATTCAAAGCCACATCATCACTTTTCAAACCTTTTCTGACTTCATTTGCTATTTTTCATGCATTTCATGATTTATTTTGAGCTAAAATGACCCTGAGATTGTAAAGCACTGCAAATGAACTCTGAAATGGTTGAAAATTGGCATGGTATCATAATTTCACCCACGTAGCTTGTGCTAAAAAGTTGAGAGGGTTACGGCAAAAACTGGATGCACTTCGTGTACGAACTGAACAATCTCTTTCGAAGTGTCAGGGTTTTGGACTAAAACTCTTCTGTTACAGAAGGATTTCAATTTTTTAAACATATTTGAACTCAAGACTTTTTCTGCATTCAATATGCACCATTCAAAGCCACATCATCACTTTTCAAACCTTTTCTGACTTCATTTGCTATTTTTCATGCATTTCATGATTTATTTTGAGCTAAAATGACCCTAAGATTGAAAAGCACTGGAAATGAACTCTGAAATGGTTGAAAATTGGCATGGTATCATAATTTCACTCACGTAGCATGTGCTAAAAAGTTGAGACGGTTACGGCAAAAACTGGATGCACTTCGTGTACCAACTGGACAATCTCCTTCGAAGTGTCAGGGTTTTGGAGAAAAACTCTTCTGTTACAAAAGGATTTCAATTTTTTAAACATATTTGAACTCAAGACTTTTTCTGCATTCAATATGCACCATTCAAAGCCACATCATCACTTTTTCAAACCTTTTCTGACTTCATTTGCTATTTTTCATGCATTTCATGATTTATTTTGAGCTAAAATGACCCTGAGATTGAAAAGCACTGCAAATGAACTCTGAAATGGTTGAAAATTGGCATGGTATCATAATTTCACCCACGTAGCTTGTGCTAAAAAGTTGAGAGGGTTACGGCAAAAACTGGATGCACTTCGTGTACGAACTGGACAATCTCTTTCGAAGTGTCAGGGTTTTGGACTAAAACTCTTCTGTTACAAAAGGATTTCAATTTTTTAAACATATTTGAACTCAAGACTTTTTCTGCATTCAATATGCACCATTCAAAGCCACATCATCACTTTTCAAACCTTTTCTGACTTCATTTGCTATTTTTCATGCATTTCATGATTTATTTTGAGCTAAAATGACCTTGAGATTGAAAAGCACTGCAAATGAACTCTGAAATGGTTGTAAATCGGCATGGTATCATAATTTCACCCATGTACCTTGTGCTAAAAAGTTGAGAGGGTTACGGAAAAACTGGATGCACTTCGTGTACGAACTGGACAATCTCTTTCGAAGTGTTAGGGTTTTGGACAAAAACTCTTCTGTTACAAAAGGATTTCAATTTTTTAAACATATTTGAACTCAAGACTTTTTCTGCAGTCAATATGCACCATTCAAAGCCACATCATAACTTTTCAAACCATTTCTGACTTCATTTGCTATTTTTCATGCATTTCATGATTTATTTTGAGCTAAAATGACCCTGAGATTGAAAAGCACTTCAAATGAACTCTGAAATGGTTGAAAATTGGCATGGTATCATAATTTCACCCACGTAGCATGTGCTAAAAATTTGAGAGGGTTACGGCAAAAACTGGATGCACTTCGTGTACGAACTGGACAATTTCTTTCGAAGTGTCAGGGTTTTGGACAAAAACTCTTCTGTTACAAAAGGATTTCAATTTTTTAAACATATTTGAACTCAAGACTTTTTCTGCATTCAATATGCACCATTCAAAGCCACATCATCACTTTTCAAACCTTTTCTGACTTCATTTGCTATTTTTCATGCATTTCATGATTTATTTTGAGCTAAAATGACCCTGAGATTGTAAAGCCTTGCAAATGTACTCTGAAATGGTTGAAAATTGGCATGGTATCATAATTTCACCCACGTAGCATGTGCTAAAAAGTTGAGAGGGTTACGGCAAAAACTGGATGCACTTCGCGCACGAACTGGACAATCTCTTTCGAAGTGTCAGGGTTTTGGACAAAAACTGTTCTGTTACAAAAGGATTTCAAAATTTTAAATATATTTGAACTCAAGACTTTTTCTGCATTCAATATGCACCATTCAAAGCCACATCATCACTCTTCAAACCTTTTCTGATTGCTATTTTTCGTGCATTTAATGATTTATTTTGCGCTAAAATGACCCTGAGATTGAAAAGCACTGCAAATGAACTCTGAAATGGTTGAAAATTGGCATGGTATCATAATTTCACCCACGTAGCATGTGGTAAAAAGTTGAGAGGGCTACGGCAAAAACTGGATGCACTTCGTGTACAAACTGGACAATCTCCTTCGAAGTATCAGGTTTTGGACGAAAACTCCTTTATTACAAAGGGATTTCATTTTTTTAAACATATTTTAACTCAAGACTTTTTTTGCATTCAATATGCACCATTTAAAGCCACATCATCACTTTTCAAACCTTTTCTGACTTCATTTGCTATTTTTCATGCATTTCATGATTTATTTTGAGCTAAAATGACCCTGAGATTGAAAAGCACTGCAAATGAACTCTAAAATGGTTGAAAATCGGCATGTTATCATAATTTCACCCACGTAGCATGTGCTAAAAAGTTGAGAGGGTTACGGCAAAAACTGGATGCACTTCGTGTACGAACTGGACAATCTCTTTCGAAGTGTCAGGGTTTTGGACTAAAACTCTTCTGTTACAAAAGGATTTCAATTTTTTAAACATATTTGAACTCAAGACTTTTTCTGCATTCAATATGCACCATTCAAAGCCACATCATCACTTTTCAAACCTTTTCTGACTTCATTTGCTATTTTTCATGCATTTCATGATTTATTTTGAGCTAAAATGACCCTGAGATTGAAAAGCACTGCAAATGAACCCTGAAATGGTTGAAAATTGGCAAGGTATCATAATGTCACTCACGTAGCATGTGCTAAAAAGTTGAGAGGGTTACGGGAAAAACTTGATGCACTTCGTGTACCAACTGGACAATCTCCTTCGAAGTGTCAGGGTTTTTGAGAAAAACTCTTCTGTTACAAAAGGATTTCAATTTTTTAAACATATTTGAACTCAAGACTTTTTCTGCATTCAATATGCACCATTCAAAGCCACATCATCACTTTTCAAACCTTTTCTGACTTCATTTGCTATTTTTCATGCATTTCATGATTTATTTTGAGCTAAAATGACCCTGAGATTGAAAAGCACTGCAAATGAACTCTGAAATGGTTGAAAATTGGCATGGTATCATAATTTCACCTACGTAGCATGTGCTAAAAAGTTGAGAGGGTTACGGCAAAAACTGGATACACTTCGTGTACGAACTGGACAATCTCTTTCGAAGTGTCAGGGTTTTGGACTAAAACTCTTCTGTTACAAAAGGATTTCAATTTTTTAAACATATTTGAACTCAAGACTTTTTCTGCATTCAATATGCACCATTCAAAGCCACATCATCACTTTTCAAACCTTTTCTGACTTCATTTGCTATTTTTCATGCATTTCATGATTTATTTTGAGCTAAAATGACCTTGAGATTGAAAAGCACTGCAAATGAACTCTGAAATGGTTGTAAATCGGCATGGTATCATAATTTCACCCATGTACCTTGTGCTAAAAAGTTGAGAGGGTTACGGAAAAACTGGATGCACTTCGTGTACGAACTGGACAATCTCTTTCGAAGTGTTAGGGTTTTGGACAAAAACTCTTCTGTTACAAAAGGATTTCAATTTTTTAAACATATTTGAACTCAAGACTTTTTCTGCAGTCAATATGCACCATTCAAAGCCACATCATAACTTTTCAAACCATTTCTGACTTCATTTGCTATTTTTCATGCATTTCATGATTTATTTTGAGCTAAAATGACCCTGAGATTGAAAAGCACTTCAAATGAACTCTGAAATGGTTGAAAATTGGCATGGTATCATAATTTCACCCACGTAGCATGTGCTAAAAATTTGAGAGGGTTACGGCAAAAACTGGATGCACTTCGTGTACGAACTGGACAATTTCTTTCGAAGTGTCAGGGTTTTGGACAAAAACTCTTCTGTTACAAAAGGATTTCAATTTTTTAAACATATTTGAACTCAAGACTTTTTCTGCATTCAATATGCACCATTCAAGGCCACATCATCACTTTTCAAACCTTTTCTGACTTCATTTGCTATTTTTCATGCATTTCATGATTTATTTTGAGCTAAAATGACCCTGAGATTGTAAAGCCTTGCAAATGTACTCTGAAATGGTTGAAAATTGGCATGGTATCATAATTTCACCCACGTAGCATGTGCTAAAAAGTTGAGAGGGTTACGGCAAAAACTGGATGCACTTCGCGCACGAACTGTACAATCTCTTTCGAAGTGTCAGGGTTTTGGACAAAAACTGTTCTGTTACAAAAGGATTTCAAAATTTTAAATATATTTGAACTCAAGACTTTTTCTGCATTCAATATGCACCATTCAAAGCCACATCATCACTCTTCAAACCTTTTCTGATTGCTATTTTTCGTGCATTTAATGATTTATTTTGCGCTAAAATGACCCTGAGATTGAAAAGCACTGCAAATGAACTCTGAAATGGTTGAAAATTGGCATGGTATCATAATTTCACCCACGTAGCATGTGGTAAAAAGTTGAGAGGGCTACGGCAAAAACTGGATGCACTTCGTGTACAAACTGGACAATCTCCTTCGAAGTATCAGGTTTTGGACGAAAACTCCTTTATTACAAAGGGATTTCATTTTTTTAAACATATTTTAACTCAAGACTTTTTTGCATTCAATATGCACCATTTAAAGCCACATCATCACTTTTCAAACCTTTTCTGACTTCATTTGCTATTTTTCATGCATTTCATGATTTATTTTGAGCTAAAATGACCCTGAGATTGAAAAGCACTGCAAATGAACTCTAAAATGGTTGAAAATCGGCATGTTATCATAATTTCACCCACGTAGCATGTGCTAAAAAGTTGAGAGGGTTACGGCAAAAACTGGATGCACTTCGTGTACGAACTGGACATCTCTTTCGAAGTGTCAGGGTTTTGGACTAAAACTCTTCTGTTACAAAAGGATTTCAATTTTTTAAACATATTTGAACTCAAGACTTTTTCTGCATTCAATATGCACCATTCAAAGCCACATCATCACTTTTCAAACCTTTTCTGACTTCATTTGCTATTTTTCATGCATTTCATGATTTATTTTGAGCTAAAATGACCCTGAGATTGAAAAGCACTGCAAATGAACTCTGAAATGGTTGAAAATTGGCAAGGTATCATAATGTCACTCACGTAGCATGTGCTAAAAAGTTGAGAGGGTTACGGGAAAAACTTGATGCACTTCGTGTACCAACTGGACAATCTCCTTCGAAGTGTCAGGGTTTTTGAGAAAAACTCTTCTGTTACAAAAGGATTTCAATTTTTTAAACATATTTGAACTCAAGACTTTTTCTGCATTCAATATGCACCATTCAAAGCCACATCATCACTTTTCAAACCTTTTCTGACTTCATTTGCTATTTTTCATGCATTTCATGATTTATTTTGAGCTAAAATGACCCTGAGATTGAAAAGCACTGCAAATGAACTCTGAAATGGTTGAAAATAGGCATGGTATCATAATTTCACCTACGTAGCATGTGCTAAAAAGTTGAGAGGGTTACGGCAAAAACTGGATGCACTTCGTGTACGAACTGGACAATCTCTTTCGAAGTGTCAGGGTTTTGGACTAAAACTCTTCTGTTACAAAAGGATTTCAAATTTTTAAATATATTTGAACTCAAGACTTTTTCTGCATTCAATATGCACCATTCAAAGGCACATCATCACTCTTCAAACCTTTTCTGATTGCTATTTTTCATGCATTTCATGATTTATTTTGAGCTAAAATGACCCTGAGATTGAAAAGCACTGCAAATGAACTCTAAAATGGTTGAAAATCGGCATGGTATCATAATTTCACCCACGTAGCATGTGCTAAAAAGTTGAGAGGGTTACGGCAAAAACTGGATGCACTTCGTGTACGAACTGGACAATCTCTTTCGAAGTGTCAGGGTTTTGGACTAAAACTCTTCTGTTACAAAAGGATTTCAATTTTTTAAACATATTTGAACTCAAGACTTTTTCTGCATACAATATGCAAAATTCAAAGCCACATCATCACTTTTCAAACCTTTTCTGACTTCATTTGCTATTTTTCATGCATTTCATGATTTATTTTGAGCTAAAATGACCCTGAGATTGTAAAGCACTGCAAATGAACTCTGAAATGGTTGAAAATTGGCATGGTATCATAATTTCACCCACGTAGCTTGTGCTAAAAAGTTGAGAGGGTTACGGCAAAAACTGGATGCACTTCGTGTACGAACTGAACAATCTCTTTCGAAGTGTCAGGGTTTTGGACTAAAACTCTTCTGTTACAAAAGGATTTCAATTTTTTAAACATATTTGAACTCAAGACTTTTTCTGCATTCAATATGCACCATTCAAAGCCACATCATCTCTTTTCAAACCTTTTCTGACTTCATTTGCTATTTTTCATGCATTTCATGATTTATTTTGAGCTAAAATGACCCTAAGATTGAAAAGCACTGGAAATGAACTCTGAAATGGTTGAAAATTGGCATGGTATCATAATTTCACTCACGTAGCATGTGCTAAAAAGTTGAGACGGTTACGGCAAAAACTGGATGCACTTCGTGTACCAACTGGACAATCTCCTTCGAAGTGTCAGGGTTTTGGAGAAAAACTCTTCTGTTACAAAAGGATTTCAATTTTTTAAACATATTTGAACTCAAGACTTTTTCTGCATTCAATATGCACCATTCAAAGCCACATCATCACTTTTTCAAACCTTTTCTGACTTCATTTGCTATTTTTCATGCATTTCATGATTTATTTTGAGCTAAAATGACCCTGAGATTGAAAAGCACTGGAAATGAACACTGAAATGGTTGAAAATTGGCATGGTATCATAATTTCAGCCACGTAGCTTGTGCTAAAAAGTTGAGAGGGTTACGGCAAAAACTGCATGCACTTCGTGTACGAACTGGACAATCTCTTTCGAAGTGTCAGGGTTTTGAACAAAAACTCTTCTGTTACAAAAGGATTTCAAATTTTTAAATATATTTGAACTCAAGACTTTTTCTGCATTCAATATGCACCATTCAAAGGCACATCATCACTCTTCAAACCTTTTCTGATTGCTATTTCTCATGCATTTCATGATTTATTTTGAGCTAAAATGACCCTGAGATTGAAAAGCACTGCAAATGAACTCTAAAATGGTTGAAAATTGGCATGGTATCATAATTTCACCCATGTAGCATGTGCTAAAAAGTTGAGAGGGTTACGGCAAAAACTGGATGCACTTCGTGTACGAACTGGACAATCTCTTTCGAAGTGTCAGGGTTTTGGACTAAAACTCTTCTGTTACAAAAGGATTTCAATTTTTTAAACATATTTGAACTCAAGACTTTTTCTGCATTCAATATGCACCATTCAAAGCCACATGATCACTTTTCAAACCTTTTCTGACTTCATTTGCTATTTTTCATGCATTTCATGATTTATTTTGAGCTAAAATGACCCTGAGATTGAAAAGCACTGCAAATGAACTCTGAAATGGTTGTAAATTGGCATGGTATCATAATTTCACCCACGTAGCATGTGCTAAAAAGTTGAGAGGGTTACGGCAAAAACTGGATGCACTTCGTGTACGAACTGGACAATCTCTTTCGAAGTGTCAGGGTTTTGGACTAAAACTCTTCTGTTACAAAAGGATTTCAATTTTTTAAACATATTTGAACTCAAGACTTTTTCTGCATTCAATATGCACCATTCAAAGCCACATCATCACTTTTCAAACCTTTTCTGACTTCATTTGCTATTTTTCATGCATTTCATGATTTATTTTGAGCTAAAATGACCCTGAGATTGAAAAGCACTGCAAATGAACTCTGAAATGGTTGAAAATTGGCATGGTATCATCATTTCACCCACGTAGCATGTGCTAAAAAGTTGAGACGGTTACGGCAAAAACTGAATGCACTTCGTGTACGAACTGGACAATCTCTTTCGAAATGTCAGGGTTTTGGACTAAAACTCTTCTGTTACAAAAGGATTTCAATTTTTTAAACATATTTGAACTCAAGACTTTTTCTGCATTCAATATGCACCATTCAAAGCCACATCATCACTTTTCAAACCTTTTCTGACTTCATTTGCTATTTTTCATGCATTTCATGATTTATTTTGAGCTAAAATGACCCTGAGATTGAAAAGCACTGCAAATGAACTCTGAAATGGTTGAAAATTGGCATGGTATCATAATTTCACACACGTAGCATGTGCTAAAAAGTTGAGAGGGTTACGGCAAAAACTGGATGCACTTCGTGTACGAACTGGACAATCTCTTTCGAAGTGTCAGGGTTTTGGACTAAAACTCTTCTGTTACAAAAGGATTTCAATTTTTTAAACATATTTGAACTCAAGACTTTTTCTGCATTCAATATGCACCATTCAAAGCCACATCATCACTTTTCAAACCTTTTCTGACTTCATTTGCTATTTTTCATGCATTTCATGATTTATTTTGAGCTAAAATGACCCTGAGATTGAAAAGCACTGCAAATGAACTCTGAAATGGTTGAAAATTGGCATGGTATCATAATTTCACCCACGTAGCATGTGCTAAAAAGTTGAGAGGGTTATGGCAAAAACTGGATGCACTTCGTGTACGAACTGGATAATCTCTTTCGAAGTGTCAGGGTTTTGGACTCAAACTCTTCTGTTACAAAAGGATTTCAATTTTTTAAACATATTTGAACTCAAGACTTTTTCTGCATTCAATATGCACCATTCAAAGCCACATCATCACTTTTCAAACCTTTTCTGACTTCATTTGCTATTTTTCATGCATTTCATGATTTATTTTGAGCTAAAATGACCCTGAGATTGAAAAGCACTGCAAATTAACTCTGAAATGGTTGAAAATTGGCATGGTATCATCATTTCACCCACGTAGCATGTGCTAAAAAGTTGAGACGGTTACGGCAAAAACTGAATGCACTTCGTGTACGAACTGGACAATCTCTTTCGTAGTGTCAGGGTTTTGGACTAAAACTCTTCTGTTACAAAAGGATTTCTAATTTTTAAATATATTTGAACTCAAGACTTTTTCTGCATTCAATATGCACCATTCAAAGGCACATCATCACTCTTCAAACCTTTTCTGATTGCTATTTTTCATGCATTTCATGATTTATTTTGAGCTAAAATGACCCTGAGATTGAAAAGCACTGCAAATGAACTCTAAAATGGTTGAAAATCGGCATGGTATCATAATTTCACCCACGTAGCATGTGCTAAAAAGTTGAGAGGGTTACGGCAAAAACTGGATGCACTTCGTGTACGAACTGGACAATCTCTTTCGAAGTGTCAAGGTTTTGGACTAAAACTCTTCTGTTACAAAAGGATTTCAATTTTTTAAACATATTTGAACTCAAGACTTTTTCTGCATTCAATATGCACCATGCAAAGCCACATGATCACTTTTCAAACCTTTTCTGACTTCATTTGCTATATTTCATGCATTTCATGATTTATTTTGAGCTAAAATGACCCTGAGATTGAAAAGCACTGCAAATGAACTCTGAAATGGTTGTAAATTGGCATGGTATCATAATTTCACCCACGTAGCATGTGCTAAAAAGTTGAGAGGGTTATGGCAAAAACTGGATGCACTTTGTGTACGAACTGGACAATCTCTTTCGAAGTGTCAGGGTTTTGGACTAAAACTCTTCTGTTACAAAAGGATTTCAATTTTTAAACATATTTGAACTCAAGACTTTGTTTGCATTAAATATGCACCATTCAAAGCCACATCATCACTTTTCAAACCTTTTCTGACTTCATTTGCTATTTTTCATGCATTTCATGATTTATTTTGAGCTAAAATGACCCTGAGATTGAAAAGCACTGCAAATGAACTCTGAAATGGTTGAAAATTGGCATGGTATCATCATTTCACCCACGTAGCATGTGCTAAAAAGTTGAGACGGTTACGGCAAAAACTGAATGCACTTCGTGTACGAACTGGACAATCTCTTTCGAAATGTCAGGGTTTTGGACTAAAACTCTTCTATTACAAAAGGATTTCAATTTTTTAAACATATTTGAACTCAAGACTTTTTCTGCATTCAATATGCACCATTCAAAGCCACATCATCACTTTTCAAACCTTTTCTGACTTCATTTGCTATTTTTCATGCATTTCATGATTTATTTTGAGCTAAAATGACCCTGAGATTGAAAAGCACTGCAAATGAACTCTGAAATGGTTGAAAATTGGCATGGTATCATAATTTCACACACGTAGCATGTGCTAAAAAGTTGAGAGGGTTACGGCAAAAACTGGATGCACTTCGTGTACGAACTGGACAATCTCTTTCGAAGTGTCAGGGTTTTGGACTAAAACTCTTCTGTTACAAAAGGATTTCAATTTTTTAAACATATTTGAACTCAAGACTTTTTCTGCATTCAATATGCACCATTCAAAGCCACATCATCACTTTTCAAACCTTTTCTGACTTCATTTGCTATTTTTCATGCATTTCATGATTTATTTTGAGCTAAAATGACCCTGAGATTGAAAAGCACTGCAAATGAACTCTGAAATGGTTGAAAATTGGCATGGTATCATAATTTCACCCACGTAGCATGTGCTAAAAAGTTGAGAGGGTTACGGCAAAAACTGGATGCACTTCGTGTACGAACTGGACAATCTCTTTCGAAGTGTCAGGGTTTTGGACTCAAACTCTTCTGTTACAAAAGGATTTCAATTTTTTAAACATATTTGAACTCAAGACTTTTTCTGCATTCAATATGCACCATTCAAAGCCACATCATCACTTTTCAAACCTTTTCTGACTTCATTTGCTATTTTTCATGCATTTCATGATTTATTTTGAGCTAAAATGACCCTGAGATTGAAAAGCACTGCAAATGAACTCTGAAATGGTTGAAAATTGGCATGGTATCATCATTTCACCCACGTAGCATGTGCTAAAAAGTTGAGACGGTTACGGCAAAAACTGAATGCACTTCGTGTACGAACTGGACAATCTCTTTCGAAGCGTCAGGGTTTTGGACTAAAACTCTTCTGTTACAAAAGGATTTCTAATTTTTAAATATATTTGAACTCAAGACTTTTTCTGCATTCAATATGCACCATTCAAAGGCACATCATCACTCTTCAAACCTTTTCTGATTGCTATTTTTCATGCATTTCATGATTTATTTTGAGCTAAAATGACCCTGAGATTGAAAAGCACTGCAAATGAACTCTAAAATGGTTGAAAATCGGCATGGTATCATAATTTCACCCACGTAGCATGTGCTAAAAAGTTGAGAGGGTTACGGCAAAAACTGGATGCACTTCGTGTACGAACTGGACAATCTCTTTCGAAGTGTCAAGGTTTTGGACTAAAACTCTTCTGTTACAAAAGGATTTCAATTTTTTAAACATATTTGAACTCAAGACTTTTTCTGCATTCAATATGCACCATGCAAAGCCACATGATCACTTTTCAAACCTTTTATGACTTCATTTGCTATATTTCATGCATTTCATGATTTATTTTGAGCTAAAATGACCCTGAGATTGAAAAGCACTGCAAATGAACTCTGAAATGGTTGTAAATTGGCATGGTATCATAATTTCACCCACGTAGCATGTGCTAAAAAGTTGAGAGGGTTATGGCAAAAACTGGATGCACTTTGTGTACGAACTGGACAATCTCTTTCGAAGTGTCAGGGTTTTGGACTAAAACTCTTCTGTTACAAAAGGATTTCAATTTTTAAACATATTTGAACTCAAGACTTTGTTTGCATTCAATATGCACCATTCAAAGCCACATCATCACTTTTCAAACCTTTTCTGACTTCATTTGCTATTTTTCATGCATTTCATGATTTATTTTGAGCTAAAATGACCCTGAGATTGAAAAGCACTGCAAATGAACTCTGAAATGGTTGAAAATTGGCATGGTATCATAATTTCACCTACGTAGCATGTGCTAAAAAGTTGAGAGGGTTACGGCAAAAACTGGATGCACTTCGTGTACGAACTGGACAATCTCTTTCGAAGTGTCAGGGTTTTGGACTAAAACTCTTCTGTTACAAAAGGATTTCAATTTTTAAACATATTTGAACTCAAGACTTTGTTTGCATTCAATATGCACCATTCAAAGCCACATCATCACTTTTCAAACCTTTTCTGACTTCATTTGCTATTTTTCATGCATTTCATGATTTATTTTGAGCTAAAATGACCCTGAGATTGAAAAGCACTGCAAATGAACTCTGAAATGGTTGAAAATTGGCATGGTATCGTCATTTCACCCACGTAGCATGTGCTAAAAAGTTGAGACGGTTACGGCAAAAACTGAATGCACTTCGTGTACGAACTGGACAATCTCTTTCGAAATGTCAGGGTTTTGGACTAAAACTCTTCTGTTACAAAAGGATTTCAATTTTTTAAACATATTTGAACTCAAGACTTTTTCTGCATTCAATATGCACCATTCAAAGCCACATCATCACTTTTCAAACCTTTTCTGACTTCATTTGCTATTTTTCATGCATTTCATGATTTATTTTGAGCTAAAATGACCCTGAGATTGAAAAGCACTGCAAATGAACTCTGAAATGGTTGAAAATTGGCATGGTATCATAATTTCACACACGTAGCATGTGCTAAAAAGTTGAGAGGGTTACGGCAAAAACTGGATGCACTTCGTGTACGAACTGGACAATCTCTTTCGAAGTGTCAGGGTTTTGGACTAAAACTCTTCTGTTACAAAAGGATTTCAATTTTTTAAACATATTTGAACTCAAGACTTTTTCTGCATTCAATATGCACCATTCAAAGCCACATCATCACTTTTCAAACCTTTTCTGACTTCATTTGCTATTTTTCATGCATTTCATGATTTATTTTGAGCTAAAATGACCCTGAGATTGAAAAGCACTGCAAATGAACTCTGAAATGGTTGAAAATTGGCATGGTATCATAATTTCACCCACGTAGCATGTGCTAAAAAGTTGAGAGGGTTATGGCAAAAACTGGATGCACTTCGTGTACGAACTGGACAATCTCTTTCGAAGTGTCAGGGTTTTGGACTCAAACTCTTCTGTTACAAAAGGATTTCAATTTTTTAAACATATTTGAACTCAAGACTTTTTCTGCATTCAATATGCACCATTCAAAGCCACATCATCACTTTTCAAACCTTTTCTGACTTCATTTGCTATTTTTCATGCATTTCATGATTTATTTTGAGCTAAAATGACCCTGAGATTGAAAAGCACTGCAAATTAACTCTGAAATGGTTGAAAATTGGCATGGTATCATCATTTCACCCACGTAGCATGTGCTAAAAAGTTGAGACGGTTACGGCAAAAACTGAATGCACTTCGTGTACGAACTGGACAATCTCTTTCGAAGTGTCAGGGTTTTGGACTAAAACTCTTCTGTTACAAAAGGATTTCTAATTTTTAAATATATTTGAACTCAAGACTTTTTCTGCATTCAATATGCACCATTCAAAGGCACATCATCACTCTTCAAACCTTTTCTGATTGCTATTTTTCATGCATTTCATGATTTATTTTGAGCTAAAATGACCCTGAGATTGAAAAGCACTGCAAATGAACTCTAAAATGGTTGAAAATCGGCATGGTATCATAATTTCACCCACGTAGCATGTGCTAAAAAGTTGAGAGGGTTACGGCAAAAACTGGATGCACTTCGTGTACGAACTGGACAATCTCTTTCGAAGTGTCAAGGTTTTGGACTAAAACTCTTCTGTTACAAAAGGATTTCAATTTTTTAAACATATTTGAACTCAAGACTTTTTCTGCATTCAATATGCACCATGCAAAGCCACATGATCACTTTTCAAACCTTTTCTGACTTCATTTGCTATATTTCATGCATTTCATGATTTATTTTGAGCTAAAATGACCCTGAGATTGAAAAGCACTGCAAATGAACTCTGAAATGGTTGTAAATTGGCATGGTATCATAATTTCACCCACGTAGCATGTGCTAAAAAGTTGAGAGGGTTATGGCAAAAACTGGATGCACTTTGTGTACGAACTGGACAATCTCTTTCGAAGTGTCAGGGTTTTGGACTAAAACTCTTCTGTTACAAAAGGATTTCAATTTTTAAACATATTTGAACTCAAGACTTTGTTTGCATTCAATATGCACCATTCAAAGCCACATCATCACTTTTCAAACCTTTTCTGACTTCATTTGCTATTTTTCATGCATTTCATGATTTATTTTGAGCTAAAATGACCCTGAGATTGAAAAGCACTGCAAATGAACTCTGAAATGGTTGAAAATTGGCATGGTATCATCATTTCACCCACGTAGCATGTGCTAAAAAGTTGAGACGGTTACGGCAAAAACTGAATGCACTTCGTGTACGAACTGGACAATCTCTTTCGAAATGTCAGGGTTTTGGACTAAAACTCTTCTATTACAAAAGGATTTCAATTTTTTAAACATATTTGAACTCAAGACTTTTTCTGCATTCAATATGCACCATTCAAAGCCACATCATCACTTTTCAAACCTTTTCTGACTTCATTTGCTATTTTTCATGCATTTCATGATTTATTTTGAGCTAAAATGACCCTGAGATTGAAAAGCACTGCAAATGAACTCTGAAATGGTTGAAAATTGGCATGGTATCATAATTTCACACACGTAGCATGTGCTAAAAAGTTGAGAGGGTTACGGCAAAAACTGGATGCACTTCGTGTACGAACTGGACAATCTCTTTCGAAGTGTCAGGGTTTTGGACTAAAACTCTTCTGTTACAAAAGGATTTCAATTTTTTAAACATATTTGAACTCAAGACTTTTTCTGCATTCAATATGCACCATTCAAAGCCACATCATCACTTTTCAAACCTTTTCTGACTTCATTTGCTATTTTTCATGCATTTCATGATTTATTTTGAGCTAAAATGACCCTGAGATTGAAAAGCACTGCAAATGAACTCTGAAATGGTTGAAAATTGGCATGGTATCATAATTTCACCCACGTAGCATGTGCTAAAAAGTTGAGAGGGTTACGGCAAAAACTGGATGCACTTCGTGTACGAACTGGACAATCTCTTTCGAAGTGTCAGGGTTTTGGACTCAAACTCTTCTGTTACAAAAGGATTTCAATTTTTTAAACATATTTGAACTCAAGACTTTTTCTGCATTCAATATGCACCATTCAAAGCCACATCATCACTTTTCAAACCTTTTCTGACTTCATTTGCTATTTTTCATGCATTTCATGATTTATTTTGAGCTAAAATGACCCTGAGATTGAAAAGCACTGCAAATGAACTCTGAAATGGTTGAAAATTGGCATGGTATCATCATTTCACCCACGTAGCATGTGCTAAAAAGTTGAGACGGTTACGGCAAAAACTGAATGCACTTCGTGTACGAACTGGACAATCTCTTTCGAAGCGTCAGGGTTTTGGACTAAAACTCTTCTGTTACAAAAGGATTTCTAATTTTTAAATATATTTGAACTCAAGACTTTTTCTGCATTCAATATGCACCATTCAAAGGCACATCATCACTCTTCAAACCTTTTCTGATTGCTATTTTTCATGCATTTCATGATTTATTTTGAGCTAAAATGACCCTGAGATTGAAAAGCACTGCAAATGAACTCTAAAATGGTTGAAAATCGGCATGGTATCATAATTTCACCCACGTAGCATGTGCTAAAAAGTTGAGAGGGTTACGGCAAAAACTGGATGCACTTCGTGTACGAACTGGACAATCTCTTTCGAAGTGTCAAGGTTTTGGACTAAAACTCTTCTGTTACAAAAGGATTTCAATTTTTTAAACATATTTGAACTCAAGACTTTTTCTGCATTCAATATGCACCATGCAAAGCCACATGATCACTTTTCAAACCTTTTATGACTTCATTTGCTATATTTCATGCATTTCATGATTTATTTTGAGCTAAAATGACCCTGAGATTGAAAAGCACTGCAAATGAACTCTGAAATGGTTGTAAATTGGCATGGTATCATAATTTCACCCACGTAGCATGTGCTAAAAAGTTGAGAGGGTTATGGCAAAAACTGGATGCACTTTGTGTACGAACTGGACAATCTCTTTCGAAGTGTCAGGGTTTTGGACTAAAACTCTTCTGTTACAAAAGGATTTCAATTTTTAAACATATTTGAACTCAAGACTTTGTTTGCATTCAATATGCACCATTCAAAGCCACATCATCACTTTTCAAACCTTTTCTGACTTCATTTGCTATTTTTCATGCATTTCATGATTTATTTTGAGCTAAAATGACCCTGAGATTGAAAAGCACTGCAAATGAACTCTGAAATGGTTGAAAATTGGCATGGTATCATAATTTCACCTACGTAGCATGTGCTAAAAAGTTGAGAGGGTTACGGCAAAAACTGGATGCACTTCGTGTACGAACTGGACAATCTCTTTCGAAGTGTCAGGGTTTTGGACTAAAACTCTTCTGTTACAAAAGGATTTCAATTTTTAAACATATTTGAACTCAAGACTTTGTTTGCATTCAATATGCACCATTCAAAGCCACATCATCACTTTTCAAACCTTTTCTGACTTCATTTGCTATTTTTCATGCATTTCATGATTTATTTTGAGCTAAAATGACCCTGAGATTGAAAAGCACTGCAAATGAACTCTGAAATGGTTGAAAATTGGCATGGTATCATAATTTCACCTACGTAGCATGTGCTAAAAAGTTGAGAGGGTTACGGCAAAAACTGGATGCACTTCGTGTACGAACTGGACAATCTCTTTCGAAGTGTCAGGGTTTTGGACTAAAACTCTTCTGTTACAAAAGGATTTCAATTTTTTAAACATATTTGAACTCAAGACTTTTTCTGCATACAATATGCAAAATTCAAAGCCACATCATCACTTTTCAAACCTTTTCTGACTTCATTTGCTATTTTTCATGCATTTCATGAGTTATTTTGAGCTAAAATGACCCTGAGATTGTAAAGCACTGCAAATGAACTCTGAAATGGTTGAAAATTGGCATGGTATCATAATTTCACCCACGTAGCTTGTGCTAAAAAGTTGAGAGGGTTACGGCAAAAACTGGATGCACTTCGTGTACGAACTGAACAATCTCTTTCGAAGTGTCAGGGTTTTGGACTAAAACTCTTCTGTTACAGAAGGATTTCAATTTTTTAAACATATTTGAACTCAAGACGTTTTCTGCATTCAATATGCACCATTCAAAGCCACATCATCTCTTTTCAAACCTTTTCTGACTTCATTTGCTATTTTTCATGCATTTCATGATTTATTTTGAGCTAAAATGACCCTAAGATTGAAAAGCACTGGAAATGAACTCTGAAATGGTTGAAAATTGGCATGGTATCATAATTTCACTCACGTAGCATGTGCTAAAAAGTTGAGACGGTTACGGCAAAAACTGGATGCACTTCGTGTACCAACTGGACAATCTCCTTCGAAGTGTCAGGGTTTTGGAGAAAAACTCTTCTGTTACAAAAGGATTTCAATTTTTTAAACATATTTGAACTCAAGACTTTTTCTGCATTCAATATGCACCATTCAAAGCCACATCATCACTTTTTCAAACCTTTTCTGACTTCATTTGCTATTTTTCATGCATTTCATGATTTATTTTGAGCTAAAATGACCCTGAGATTGAAAAGCACTGGAAATGAACACTGAAATGGTTGAAAATTGGCATGGTATCATAATTTCACCCACGTAGCTTGTGCTAAAAAGTTGAGAGGGTTACGGCAAAAACTGCATGCACTTCGTGTACGAACTGGACAATCTCTTTCGAAGTGTCAGGGTTTTGAACAAAAACTCTTCTGTTACAAAAGGATTTCAAATTTTTAAATATATTTGAACTCAAGACTTTTTCTGCATTCAATATGCACCATTCAAAGGCACATCATCACTCTTCAAACCTTTTCTGATTGCTATTTTTCATGCATTTCATGATTTATTTTGAGCTAAAATGACCCTGAGATTGAAAAGCACTGCAAATGAACTCTAAAATGGTTGAAAATCGGCATGGGATCATAATTTCACCCATGTAGCATGTGCTAAAAAGTTGAGAGGGTTACGGCAAAAACTGGATGCACTTCGTGTACGAACTGGACAATCTCTTTCGAAGTGTCAGGGTTTTGGACTAAAACTCTTCTGTTACAAAAGGATTTCAATTTTTTAAACATATTTGAACTCAAGACTTTTTCTGCATTCAATATGCACCATTCAAAGCCACATGATCACTTTTCAAACCTTTTCTGACTTCATTTGCTATTTTTCATGCATTTCATGATTTATTTTGAGCTAAAATGACCCTCAGATTTAAAAGCACTCCAAATGAACTCTGAAATGGTTGTAAATTGGCATGGTATCATAATTTCACCCACGTAGCATGTGCTAAAAAGTTGAGAGGGTTACGGCAAAAACTGGATGCACTTCGTGTACGAACTGGACAATCTCTTTCGAAGTGTCAGGGTTTTGGACTAAAACTCTTCTGTTACAAAAGGATTTCAATTTTTTAAACATATTTGAACTCAAGACTTTTTCTGCATTCAATATGCACCATTCAAAGCCACATGATCACTTTTCAAACCTTTTCTGACTTCATTTGCTATTTTTCATGCATTTCATGATTTATTTTGAGCTAAAATGACCCTGAGATTGAAAAGCACTGCAAATGAACTCTGAAATGGTTGTAAATTGGCATGGTATCATAATTTCACCCACGTAGCATGTGCTAAAAAGTTGAGAGGGTTACGGCAAAAACTGGATGCACTTTGTGTACGAACTGGACAATCTCTTTCGAAGTGTCAGGGTTTTGGACTAAAACTCTTCTGTTACAAAAGGATTTCAATTTTTTAAACATATTTGAACTCAAGACTTTTTCTGCATTCAATATGCACCATTCAAAGCCACATCATCACTTTTCAAACCTTTTCTGACTTCATTGGCTATTTTTCATGCATTTCATGATTTATTTTGAGCTAAAATGATCCTGAGATTGAAAAGCACTGCAAATGAACTCTGAAATGGTTGAAAATTGGCATGGTATCATCATTTCACCCACGTAGCATGTGCTAAAAAGTTGAGACGGTTACGGCAAAAACTGAATGCACTTCGTGTACGAACTGGACAATCTCTTTCGAAATGTCAGGGTTTTGGACTAAAACTCTTCTGTTACAAAAGGATTTCAATTTTTTAAACATATTTGAACTCAAGACTTTTTCTGCATTCAATATGCACCATTCAAAGCCACATCATCACTTTTCAAACCTTTTCTGACTTCATTTGCTATTTTTCATGCATTTCATGATTTATTTTGAGCTAAAATGACCCTGAGATTGAAAAGCACTGCAAATGAACTCTGAAATGGTTGAAAATTGGCATGGTATCATAATTTCACACACGTAGCATGTGCTAAAAAGTTGAGAGGGTTACGGCAAAAACTGGATGCACTTCGTGTACGAACTGGACAATCTCTTTCGAAGTGTCACGGTTTTGGACTAAAACTCTTCTGTTACAAAAGGATTTCAATTTTTTAAACATATTTGAACTCAAGACTTTTTCTGCATTCAATATGCACCATTCAAAGCCACATCATCACTTTTCAAACCTTTTCTGACTTCATTTGCTATTTTTCATGCATTTCATGATTTATTTTGAGCTAAAATGACCCTGAGATTGAAAAGCACTGCAAATGAACTCTGAAATGGTTGAAAATTGGCATGGTATCATAATTTCACCCACGTAGCATGTGCTAAAAAGTTGAGAGGGTTACGGCAAAAACTGGATGCACTTCGTGTACGAACTGGACAATCTCTTTCGAAGTGTCAGGGTTTTGGACTCAAACTCTTCTGTTACAAAAGGATTTCAATTTTTTAAACATATTTGAACTCAAGACTTTTTCTGCATTCAATATGCACCATTCAAAGCCACATCATCACTTTTCAAACCTTTTCTGACTTCATTTGCTATTTTTCATGCATTTCATGATTTATTTTGAGCTAAAATGACCCTAAGATTGAAAAGCACTGCAAATGAACTCTGAAATGGTTGAAAATTGGCATGGTATCATCATTTCACCCACGTAGCATGTGCTAAAAAGTTGAGACGGTTACGGCAAAAACTGAATGCACTTCGTGTACGAACTGGACAATCTCTTTCGAAGTGTCAGGGTTTTGGACTAAAACTCTTCTGTTACAAAAGGATTTCTAATTTTTAAATATATTTGAACTCAAGACTTTTTTTGCATTCAATATGCACCATTCAAAGGCACATCATCACTCTTCAAACCTTTTCTGATTGCTATTTTTCATGCATTTCATGATTTATTTTGAGCTAAAATGACCCTGAGATTGAAAAGCACTGCAAATGAACTCTAAAATGGTTGAAAATCGGCATGGTATCATAATTTCACCCACGTAGCATGTGCTAAAAAGTTGAGAGGGTTACGGCAAAAACTGGATGCACTTCGTGTACGAACTGGACAATCTCTTTCGAAGTGTCAAGGTTTTGGACTAAAACTCTTCTGTTACAAAAGGATTTCAATTTTTTAAACATATTTGAACTCAAGACTTTTTCTGCATTCAATATGCACCATGCAAAGCCACATGATCACTTTTCAAACCTTTTCTGACTTCATTTGCTATATTTCATGCATTTCATGATTTATTTTGAGCTAAAATGACCCTGAGATTGAAAAGCACTGCAAATGAACTCTGAAATGGTTGTAAATTGGCATGGTATCATAATTTCACCCACGTAGCATGTGCTAAAAAGTTGAGAGGGTTATGGCAAAAACTGGATGCACTTTGTGTACGAACTGGACAATCTCTTTCGAAGTGTCAGGGTTTTGGACTAAAACTCTTCTGTTACAAAAGGATTTCAATTTTTAAACATATTTGAACTCAAGACTTTGTTTGCATTCAATATGCACCATTCAAAGCCACATCATCACTTTTCAAACCTTTTCTGACTTCATTTGCTATTTTTCATGCATTTCATGATTTATTTTGAGCTAAAATGACCCTGAGATTGAAAAGCACTGCAAATGAACTCTGAAATGGTTGAAAATTGGCATGGTATCATCATTTCACCCACGTAGCATGTGCTAAAAAGTTGAGACGGTTACGGCAAAAACTGAATGCACTTCGTGTACGAACTGGACAATCTCTTTCGAAATGTCAGGGTTTTGGACTAAAACTCTTCTGTTACAAAAGGATTTCAATTTTTTAAACATATTTGAACTCAAGACTTTTTCTGCATTCAATATGCACCATTCAAAGCCACATCATCACTTTTCAAACCTTTTCTGACTTCATTTGCTATTTTTCATGCATTTCATGATTTATTTTGAGCTAAAATGACCCTGAGATTGAAAAGCACTGCAAATGAACTCTGAAATGGTTGAAAATTGGCATGGTATCATAATTTCACACACGTAGCATGTGCTAAAAAGTTGAGAGGGTTACGGCAAAAACTGGATGCACTTCGTGTACGAACTGGACAATCTCTTTCGAAGTGTCAGGGTTTTGGACTAAAACTCTTCTGTTACAAAAGGATTTCAATTTTTTAAACATATTTGAACTCAAGACTTTTTCTGCATTCAATATGCACCATTCAAAGCCACATCATCACTTTTCAAACCTTTTCTGACTTCATTTGCTATTTTTCATGCATTTCATGATTTATTTTGAGCTAAAATGACCCTGAGATTGAAAAGCACTGCAAATGAACTCTGAAATGGTTGAAAATTGGCATGGTATCATAATTTCACCCACGTAGCATGTGCTAAAAAGTTGAGAGGGTTACGGCAAAAACTGGATGCACTTCGTGTACGAACTGGACAATCTCTTTCGAAGTGTCAGGGTTTTGGACTCAAACTCTTCTGTTACAAAAGGATTTCAATTTTTTAAACATATTTGAACTCAAGACTTTTTCTGCATTCAATATGCACCATTCAAAGCCACATCATCACTTTTCAAACCTTTTCTGACTTCATTTGCTATTTTTCATGCATTTCATGATTTATTTTGAGCTAAAATGACCCTGAGATTGAAAAGCACTGCAAATGAACTCTGAAATGGTTGAAAATTGGCATGGTATCATCATTTCACCCACGTAGCATGTGCTAAAAAGTTGAGACGGTTACGGCAAAAACTGAATGCACTTCGTGTACGAACTGGACAATCTCTTTCGAAGCGTCAGGGTTTTGGACTAAAACTCTTCTGTTACAAAAGGATTTCTAATTTTTAAATATATTTGAACTCAAGACTTTTTCTGCATTCAATATGCACCATTCAAAGGCACATCATCACTCTTCAAACCTTTTCTGATTGCTATTTTTCATGCATTTCATGATTTATTTTGAGCTAAAATGACCCTGAGATTGAAAAGCACTGCAAATGAACTCTAAAATAGTTGAAAATCGGCATGGTATCATAATTTCACCCACGTAGCATGTGCTAAAAAGTTGAGAGGGTTACGGCAAAAACTGGATGCACTTCGTGTACGAACTGGACAATCTCTTTCGAAGTGTCAAGGTTTTGGACTAAAACTCTTCTGTTACAAAAGGATTTCAATTTTTTAAACATATTTGAACTCAAGACTTTTTCTGCATTCAATATGCACCATGCAAAGCCACATGATCACTTTTCAAACCTTTTCTGACTTCATTTGCTATATTTCATGCATTTCATGATTTATTTTGAGCTAAAATGACCCTGAGATTGAAAAGCACTGCAAATGAACTCTGAAATGGTTGTAAATTGGCATGGTATCATAATTTCACCCACGTAGCATGTGCTAAAAAGTTGAGAGGGTTATGGCAAAAACTGGATGCACTTTGTGTACGAACTGGACAATCTCTTTCGAAGTGTCAGGGTTTTGGACTAAAACTCTTCTGTTACAAAAGGATTTCAATTTTTAAACATATTTGAACTCAAGACTTTGTTTGCATTCAATATGCACCATTCAAAGCCACATCATCACTTTTCAAACCTTTTCTGACTTCATTTGCTATTTTTCATGCATTTCATGATTTATTTTGAGCTAAAATGACCCTGAGATTGAAAAGCACTGCAAATGAACTCTGAAATGGTTGAAAATTGGCATGGTATCATAATTTCACCCACGTAGCATGTGCTAAAAAGTTGAGAGGGTTACGGCAAAAACTGGATGCACTTCGTGTACGAACTGGACAATCTCTTTCGAAGTGTCAGGGTTTTGGACTCAAACTCTTCTGTTACAAAAGGATTTCAATTTTTTAAACATATTTGAACTCAAGACTTTTTCTGCATTCAATATGCACCATTCAAAGCCACATCATCACTTTTCAAACCTTTTCTGACTTCATTTGCTATTTTTCATGCATTTCATGATTTATTTTGAGCTAAAATGACCCTAAGATTGAAAAGCACTGCAAATGAACTCTGAAATGGTTGAAAATTGGCATGGTATCATCATTTCACCCACGTAGCATGTGCTAAAAAGTTGAGACGGTTACGGCAAAAACTGAATGCACTTCGTGTACGAACTGGACAATCTCTTTCGAAGTGTCAGGGTTTTGGACTAAAACTCTTCTGTTACAAAAGGATTTCTAATTTTTAAATATATTTGAACTCAAGACTTTTTTTGCATTCAATATGCACCATTCAAAGGCACATCATCACTCTTCAAACCTTTTCTGATTGCTATTTTTCATGCATTTCATGATTTATTTTGAGCTAAAATGACCCTGAGATTGAAAAGCACTGCAAATGAACTCTAAAATGGTTGAAAATCGGCATGGTATCATAATTTCACCCACGTAGCATGTGCTAAAAAGTTGAGAGGGTTACGGCAAAAACTGGATGCACTTCGTGTACGAACTGGACAATCTCTTTCGAAGTGTCAAGGTTTTGGACTAAAACTCTTCTGTTACAAAAGGATTTCAATTTTTTAAACATATTTGAACTCAAGACTTTTTCTGCATTCAATATGCACCATGCAAAGCCACATGATCACTTTTCAAACCTTTTCTGACTTCATTTGCTATATTTCATGCATTTCATGATTTATTTTGAGCTAAAATGACCCTGAGATTGAAAAGCACTGCAAATGAACTCTGAAATGGTTGTAAATTGGCATGGTATCATAATTTCACCCACGTAGCATGTGCTAAAAAGTTGAGAGGGTTATGGCAAAAACTGGATGCACTTTGTGTACGAACTGGACAATCTCTTTCGAAGTGTGAGGGTTTTGGACTAAAACTCTTCTGTTACAAAAGGATTTCAATTTTTAAACATATTTGAACTCAAGACTTTGTTTGCATTCAATATGCACCATTCAAAGCCACATCATCACTTTTCAAACCTTTTCTGACTTCATTTGCTATTTTTCATGCATTTCATGATTTATTTTGAGCTAAAATGACCCTGAGATTGAAAAGCACTGCAAATGAACTCTGAAATGGTTGAAAATTGGCATGGTATCATCATTTCACCCACGTAGCATGTGCTAAAAAGTTGAGACGGTTACGGCAAAAACTGAATGCACTTCGTGTACGAACTGGACAATCTCTTTCGAAATGTCAGGGTTTTGGACTAAAACTCTTCTGTTACAAAAGGATTTCAATTTTTTAAACATATTTGAACTCAAGACTTTTTCTGCATTCAATATGCACCATTCAAAGCCACATCATCACTTTTCAAACCTTTTCTGACTTCATTTGCTATTTTTCATGCATTTCATGATTTATTTTGAGCTAAAATGACCCTGAGATTGAAAAGCACTGCAAATGAACTCTGAAATGGTTGAAAATTGGCATGGTATCATAATTTCACACACGTAGCATGTGCTAAAAAGTTGAGAGGGTTACGGCAAAAACTGGATGCACTTCGTGTACGAACTGGACAATCTCTTTCGAAGTGTCAAGGTTTTGGACTAAAACTCTTCTGTTACAAAAGGATTTCAATTTTTTAAACATATTTGAACTCAAGACTTTTTCTGCATTCAATATGCACCATGCAAAGCCACATGATCACTTTTCAAACCTTTTCTGACTTCATTTGCTATATTTCATGCATTTCATGATTTATTTTGAGCTAAAATGACCCTGAGATTGAAAAGCACTGCAAATGAACTCTGAAATGGTTGTAAATTGGCATGGTATCATAATTTCACCCACGTAGCATGTGCTAAAAAGTTGAGAGGGTTATGGCAAAAACTGGATGCACTTTGTGTACGAACTGGACAATCTCTTTCGAAGTGTCAGGGTTTTGGACTCAAACTCTTCTGTTACAAAAGGATTTCAATTTTTAAACATATTTGAACTCAAGACTTTGTTTGCATTCAATATGCACCATTCAAAGCCACATCATCACTTTTCAAACCTTTTCTGACTTCATTTGCTATTTTTCATGCATTTCATGATTTATTTTGAGCTAAAATGACCCTGAGATTGAAAAGCACTGCAAATGAACTCTGAAATGGTTGAAAATTGGCATGGTATCATAATTTCACCCACGTAGCATGTGCTAAAAAGTTGAGAGGGTTACGGCAAAAACTGGATGCACTTCGTGTACGAACTGGACAATCTCTTTCGAAGTGTCAGGGTTTTGGACTCAAACTCTTCTGTTACAAAAGGATTTCAATTTTTTAAACATATTTGAACTCAAGACTTTTTCTGCATTCAATATGCACCATTCAAAGCCACATCATCACTTTTCAAACCTTTTCTGACTTCATTTGCTATTTTTCATGCATTTCATGATTTATTTTGAGCTAAAATGACCCTAAGATTGAAAAGCACTGCAAATGAACTCTGAAATGGTTGAAAATTGGCATGGTATCATCATTTCACCCACGTAGCATGTGCTAAAAAGTTGAGACGGTTACGGCAAAAACTGAATGCACTTCGTGTACGAACTGGACAATCTCTTTCGAAATGTCAGGGTTTTGGACTAAAACTCTTCTGTTACAAAAGGATTTCAATTTTTTAAACATATTTGAACTCAAGACTTTTTCTGCATTCAATATGCACCATTCAAAGCCACATCATCACTTTTCAAACCTTTTCTGACTTCATTTGCTATTTTTCATGCATTTCATGATTTATTTTGAGCTAAAATGACCCTGAGATTGAAAAGCACTGCAAATGAACTCTGAAATGGTTGAAAATTGGCATGGTATCATAATTTCACACACGTAGCATGTGCTAAAAAGTTGAGAGGGTTACGGCAAAAACTGGATGCACTTCGTGTACGAACTGGACAATCTCTTTCGAAGTGTCAGGGTTTTGGACTAAAACTCTTCTGTTACAAAAGGATTTCAATTTTTTAAACATATTTGAACTCAAGACTTTTTCTGCATTCAATATGCACCATTCAAAGCCACATCATCACTTTTCAAACCTTTTCTGACTTCATTTGCTATTTTTCATGCATTTCATGATTTATTTTGAGCTAAAATGACCCTGAGATTGAAAAGCACTGCAAATGAACTCTGAAATGGTTGAAAATTGGCATGGTATCATAATTTCACCCACGTAGCATGTGCTAAAAAGTTGAGAGGGTTACGGGAAAAACTGGATGCACTTCGTGTACGAACTGGACAATCTCTTTCGAAGTGTCAGGGTTTTGGACTCAAACTCTTCTGTTACAAAAGGATTTCAATTTTTTAAACATATTTGAACTCAAGACTTTTTCTGCATTCAATATGCACCATTCAAAGCCACATCATCACTTTTCAAACCTTTTCTGACTTCATTTGCTATTTTTCATGCATTTCATGATTTATTTTGAGCTAAAATGACCCTGAGATTGAAAAGCACTGCAAATGAACTCTGAAATGGTTGAAAATTGGCATGGTATCATCATTTCACCCACGTAGCATGTGCTAAAAAGTTGAGACGGTTACGGCAAAAACTGAATGCACTTCGTGTACGAACTGGACAATCTCTTTCGAAGCGTCAGGGTTTTGGACTAAAACTCTTCTGTTACAAAAGGATTTCTAATTTTTAAATATATTTGAACTCAAGACTTTTTCTGCATTCAATATGCACCATTCAAAGGCACATCATCACTCTTCAAACCTTTTCTGATTGCTATTTTTCATGCATTTCATGATTTATTTTGAGCTAAAATGACCCTGAGATTGAAAAGCACTGCAAATGAACTCTAAAATAGTTGAAAATCGGCATGGTATCATAATTTCACCCACGTAGCATGTGCTAAAAAGTTGAGAGGGTTACGGCAAAAACTGGATGCACTTCGTGTACGAACTGGACAATCTCTTTCGAAGTGTCAAGGTTTTGGACTAAAACTCTTCTGTTACAAAAGGATTTCAATTTTTTAAACATATTTGAACTCAAGACTTTTTCTGCATTCAATATGCACCATGCAAAGCCACATGATCACTTTTCAAACCTTTTCTGACTTCATTTGCTATATTTCATGCATTTCATGATTTATTTTGAGCTAAAATGACCCTGAGATTGAAAAGCACTGCAAATGAACTCTGAAATGGTTGTAAATTGGCATGGTATCATAATTTCACCCACGTAGCATGTGCTAAAAAGTTGAGAGGGTTATGGAAAAAACTGGATGCACTTTGTGTACGAACTGGACAATCTCTTTCGAAGTGTCAGGGTTTTGGACTAAAACTCTTCTGTTACAAAAGGATTTCAATTTTTAAACATATTTGAACTCAAGACTTTGTTTGCATTCAATATGCACCATTCAAAGCCACATCATCACTTTTCAAACCTTTTCTGACTTCATTTGCTATTTTTCATGCATTTCATGATTTATTTTGAGCTAAAATGACCCTGAGATTGAAAAGCACTGCAAATGAACTCTGAAATGGTTGAAAATTGGCATGGTATCATAATTTCACCTACGTAGCATGTGCTAAAAAGTTGAGAGGGTTACGGCAAAAACTGGATGCACTTCGTGTACGAACTGGACAATCTCTTTCGAAGTGTCAGGGTTTTGGACTAAAACTCTTCTGTTACAAAAGGATTTCAATTTTTTAAACATATTTGAACTCAAGACTTTTTCTGCATTCAATATGCACCATTCAAAGCCACATCATCACTTTTCAAACCTTTTCTGACTTCATTTGCTATTTTTCATGCATTTCATGATTTATTTTGAGCTAAAATGACCCTGAGATTGAAAAGCACTGCAAATGAACTCTGAAATGGTTGAAAATTGGCATGGTATCATAATTTCACCCACGTAGCATGTGCTAAAAAGTTGAGAGGGTTACGGCAAAAACTGGATGCACTTCGTGTACGAACTGGACAATCTCTTTCGAAGTGTCAGGGTTTTGGACTCAAACTCTTCTGTTACAAAAGGATTTCAATTTTTTAAACATATTTGAACTCAAGACTTTTTCTGCATTCAATATGCACCATTCAAAGCCACATCATCACTTTTCAAACCTTTTCTGACTTCATTTGCTATTTTTCATGCATTTCATGATTTATTTTGAGCTAAAATGACCCTGAGATTGAAAAGCACTGCAAATGAACTCTGAAATGGTTGAAAATTGGCATGGTATCATCATTTCACCCACGTAGCATGTGCTAAAAAGTTGAGACGGTTACGGCAAAAACTGAATGCACTTCGTGTACGAACTGGACAATCTCTTTCGAAGCGTCAGGGTTTTGGACTAAAACTCTTCTGTTACAAAAGGATTTCTAATTTTTAAATATATTTGAACTCAAGACTTTTTCTGCATTCAATATGCACCATTCAAAGGCACATCATCACTCTTCAAACCTTTTCTGATTGCTATTTTTCATGCATTTCATGATTTATTTTGAGCTAAAATGACCCTGAGATTGAAAAGCACTGCAAATGAACTCTAAAATAGTTGAAAATCGGCATGGTATCATAATTTCACCCACGTAGCATGTGCTAAAAAGTTGAGAGGGTTACGGCAAAAACTGGATGCACTTCGTGTACGAACTGGACAATCTCTTTCGAAGTGTCAAGGTTTTGGACTAAAACTCTTCTGTTACAAAAGGATTTCAATTTTTTAAACATATTTGAACTCAAGACTTTTTCTGCATTCAATATGCACCATGCAAAGCCACATGATCACTTTTCAAACCTTTTCTGACTTCATTTGCTATATTTCATGCATTTCATGATTTATTTTGAGCTAAAATGACCCTGAGATTGAAAAGCACTGCAAATGAACTCTGAAATGGTTGTAAATTGGCATGGTATCATAATTTCACCCACGTAGCATGTGCTAAAAAGTTGAGAGGGTTATGGCAAAAACTGGATGCACTTTGTGTACGAACTGGACAATCTCTTTCGAAGTGTCAGGGTTTTGGACTAAAACTCTTCTGTTACAAAAGGATTTCAATTTTTAAACATATTTGAACTCAAGACTTTGTTTGCATTCAATATGCACCATTCAAAGCCACATCATCACTTTTCAAACCTTTTCTGACTTCATTTGCTATTTTTCATGCATTTCATGATTTATTTTGAGCTAAAATGACCCTGAGATTGAAAAGCACTGCAAATGAACTCTGAAATGGTTGAAAATTGGCATGGTATCATAATATCACCTACGTAGCATGTGCTAAAAAGTTGAGAGGGTTACGGCAAAAACTGGATGCACTTCGTGTACGAACTGGACAATCTCTTTCGAAGTGTCAGGGTTTTGGACTAAAACTCTTCTGTTACAAAAGGATTTCAATTTTTTAAACATATTTGAACTCAAGACTTTTTCTGCATACAATATGCAAAATTCAAAGCCACATCATCACTTTTCAAACCTTTTCTGACTTCATTTGCTATTTTTCATGCATTTCATGAGTTATTTTGAGCTAAAATGACCCTGAGATTGTAAAGCACTGCAAATGAACTCTGAAATGGTTGAAAATTGGCATGGTATCATAATTTCACCCACGTAGCTTGTGCTAAAAAGTTGAGAGGGTTACGGCAAAAACTGGATGCACTTCGTGTACGAACTGAACAATCTCTTTCGAAGTGTCAGGGTTTTGGACTAAAACTCTTCTGTTACAGAAGGATTTCAATTTTTTAAACATATTTGAACTCAAGACTTTTTCTGCATTCAATATGCACCATTCAAAGCCACATCATCTCTTTTCAAACCTTTTCTGACTTCATTTGCTATTTTTCATGCATTTCATGATTTATTTTGAGCTAAAATGACCCTAAGATTGAAAAGCACTGGAAATGAACTCTGAAATGGTTGAAAATTGGCATGGTATCATAATTTCACTCACGTAGCATGTGCTAAAAAGTTGAGACGGTTACGGCAAAAACTGGATGCACTTCGTGTACCAACTGGACAATCTCCTTCGAAGTGTCAGGGTTTTGGAGAAAAATTCTTCTGTTACAAAAGGATTTCAATTTTTTAAACATATTTGAACTCAAGACTTTTTCTGCATTCAATATGCACCATTCAAAGCCACATCATCACTTTTTCAAACCTTTTCTGACTTCATTTGCTATTTTTCATGCATTTCATGATTTATTTTGAGCTAAAATGACCCTGAGATTGAAAAGCACTGGAAATGAACACTTAAATGGTTGAAAATTGGCATGGTATCATAATTTCACCCACGTAGCTTGTGCTAAAAAGTTGAGAGGGTTACGGCAAAAACTGCATGCACTTCGTGTACGAACTGGACAATCTCTTTCGAAGTGTCAGGGTTTTGAACAAAAACTCTTCTGTTACAAAAGGATTTCAAATTTTTAAATATATTTGAACTCAAGACTTTTTCTGCATTCAATATGCACCATTCAAAGGCACATCATCACTCTTCAAACCTTTTCTGATTGCTATTTTTCATGCATTTCATGATTTATTTTGAGCTAAAATGACCCTGAGATTGAAAAGCACTGCAAATGAACTCTAAAATGGTTGAAAATCGGCATGGTATCATAATTTCACCCATGTAGCATGTGCTAAAAAGTTGAGAGGGTTACGGCAAAAACTGGATGCACTTCGTGTACGAACTGGACAATCTCTTTCGAAGTGTCAGGGTTTTGGACTAAAACTCTTCTGTTACAAAAGGATTTCAATTTTTTAAACATATTTGAACTCAAGACTTTGTTTGCATTCAATATGCACCATTCAAAGCCACATCATCACTTTTCAAACCTTTTCTGACTTCATTTGCTATTTTTCATGCATTTCATGATTTATTTTGAGCTAAAATGACCCTGAGATTGAAAAGCACTGCAAATGAACTCTGAAATGGTTGAAAATTGGCATGGTATCATAATTTCACCTACGTAGCATGTGCTAAAAAGTTGAGAGGGTTACGGCAAAAACTGGATGCACTTCGTGTACGAACTGGACAATCTCTTTCGAAGTGTCAGGGTTTTGGACTAAAACTCTTCTGTTACAAAAGGATTTCAATTTTTTAAACATATTTGAACTCAAGACTTTTTCTGCATACAATATGCAAAATTCAAAGCCACATCATCACTTTTCAAACCTTTTCTGACTTCATTTGCTATTTTTCATGCATTTCATGAGTTATTTTGAGCTAAAATGACCCTGAGATTGTAAAGCACTGCAAATGAACTCTGAAATGGTTGAAAATTGGCATGGTATCATAATTTCACCCACGTAGCTTGTGCTAAAAAGTTGAGAGGGTTACGGCAAAAACTGGATGCACTTCGTGTACGAACTGAACAATCTCTTTCGAAGTGTCAGGGTTTTGGACTAAAACTCTTCTGTTACAGAAGGATTTCAATTTTTTAAACATATTTGAACTCAAGACTTTTTCTGCATTCAATATGCACCATTCAAAGCCACATCATCTCTTTTCAAACCTTTTCTGACTTCATTTGCTATTTTTCATGCATTTCATGATTTATTTTGAGCTAAAATGACCCTAAGATTGAAAAGCACTGGAAATGAACTCTGAAATGGTTGAAAATTGGCATGGTATCATAATTTCACTCACGTAGCATGTGCTAAAAAGTTGAGACGGTTACGGCAAAAACTGGATGCACTTCGTGTACCAACTGGACAATCTCCTTCGAAGTGTCAGGGTTTTGGAGAAAAATTCTTCTGTTACAAAAGGATTTCAATTTTTTAAACATATTTGAACTCAAGACTTTTTCTGCATTCAATATGCACCATTCAAAGCCACATCATCACTTTTTCAAACCTTTTCTGACTTCATTTGCTATTTTTCATGCATTTCATGATTTATTTTGAGCTAAAATGACCCTGAGATTGAAAAGCACTGGAAATGAACACTGAAATGGTTGAAAATTGGCATGGTATCATAATTTCACCCACGTAGCTTGTGCTAAAAAGTTGAGAGGGTTACGGCAAAAACTGCATGCACTTCGTGTACGAACTGGACAATCTCTTTCGAAGTGTCAGGGTTTTGAACAAAAACTCTTCTGTTACAAAAGGATTTCAAATTTTTAAATATATTTGAACTCAAGACTTTTTCTGCATTCAATATGCACCATTCAAAGGCACATCATCACTCTTCAAACCTTTTCTGATTGCTATTTTTCATGCATTTCATGATTTATTTTGAGCTAAAATGACCCTGAGATTGAAAAGCACTGCAAATGAACTCTAAAATGGTTGAAAATCGGCATGGTATCATAATTTCACCCATGTAGCATGTGCTAAAAAGTTGAGAGGGTTACGGCAAAAACTGGATGCACTTCGTGTACGAACTGGACAATCTCTTTCGAAGTGTCAGGGTTTTGGACTAAAACTCTTCTGTTACAAAAGGATTTCAATTTTTTAAACATATTTGAACTCAAGACTTTTTCTGCATTCAATATGCACCATTCAAAGCCACATGATCACTTTTCAAACCTTTTCTGACTTCATTTGCTATTTTTCATGCATTTCATGATTTATTTTGAGCTAAAATGACCCTGAGATTGAAAAGCACTCCAAATGAACTCTGAAATGGTTGTAAATTGGCATGGTATCATAATTTCACCCACGTAGCATGTGCTAAAAAGTTGAGAGGGTTACGGCAAAAACTGGATGCACTTTGTGTACGAACTGGACAATCTCTTTCGAAGTGTCAGGGTTTTGGACTAAAACTCTTCTGTTACAAAAGGATTTCAATTTTTTAAACATATTTGAACTCAAGACTTTTTCTGCATTCAATATGCACCATTCAAAGCCACATCATCACTTTTCAAACCTTTTCTGACTTCATTGGCTATTTTTCATGCATTTCATGATTTATTTTGA
Source organism: Elymus sibiricus (assembly GCA_039707655.1). NCBI lineage: Eukaryota > Viridiplantae > Streptophyta > Magnoliopsida > Poales > Poaceae > Elymus > Elymus sibiricus. The sequence goes on from CM077669.1 coordinate 512,433,465, forward strand.
GCTAAAATGACCCTGAGATTGAAAAGCACTGCAAATGAACTCTGAAATGGTTGAAAATTGGCATGGTATCATCATTTCACCCACGTAGCATGTGCTAAAAAGTTGAGACGGTTACGGCAAAAACTGAATGCACTTCGTGTACGAACTGGACAATCTCTTTCGAAATGTCAGGGTTTTGGACTAAAACTCTTCTGTTACAAAAGGATTTCAATTTTTTAAACATATTTGAACTCAAGACTTTTTCTGCATTCAATATGCACCATTCAAAGCCACATCATCACTTTTCAAACCTTTTCTGACTTCATTTGCTATTTTTCATGCATTTCATGATTTATTATGAGCTAAAATGACCCTGAGATTGAAAAGCACTGCAAATGAACTCTGAAATGGTTGAAAATTGGCATGGTATCATAATTTCACACACGTAGCATGTGCTAAAAAGTTGAGAGGGTTACGGCAAAAACTGGATGCACTTCGTGTACGAACTGGACAATCTCTTTCGAAGTGTCAGGGTTTTGGACTAAAACTCTTCTGTTACAAAAGGATTTCAATTTTTTAAACGTATTTGAACTCAAGACTTTTTCTGCATTCAATATGCACCATTCAAAGCCACATCATCACTTTTCAAACCTTTTCTGACTTCATTTGCTATTTTTCATGCATTTCATGATTTATTTTGAGCTAAAATGACCCTGAGATTGAAAAGCACTGCAAATGAACTCTGAAATGGTTGAAAATTGGCATGGTATCATAATTTCACCCACGTAGCATGTGCTAAAAAGTTGAGAGGGTTACGGCAAAAACTGGATGCACTTCGTGTACGAACTGGACAATCTCTTTCGAAGTGTCAGGGTTTTGGACTCAAACTCTTCTGTTACAAAAGGATTTCAATTTTTTAAACATATTTGAACTCAAGACTTTTTCTGCATTCAATATGCACCATTCAAAGCCACATCATCACTTTTCAAACCTTTTCTGACTTCATTTGCTATTTTTCATGCATTTCATGATTTATTTTGAGCTAAAATGACCCTGAGATTGAAAAGCACTGCAAATGAACTCTGAAATGGTTGAAAATTGGCATGGTATCATCATTTCACCCACGTAGCATGTGCTAAAAAGTTGAGACGGTTACGGCAAAAACTGAATGCACTTCGTGTACGAACTGGACAATCTCTTTCGAAGTGTCAGGGTTTTGGACTAAAACTCTTCTGTTACAAAAGGATTTCTAATTTTTAAATATATTTGAACTCAAGACTTTTTCTGCATTCAATATGCACCATTCAAAGGCACATCATCACTCTTCAAACCTTTTCTGATTGCTATTTTTCATGCATTTCATGATTTATTTTGAGCTAAAATGACCCTGAGATTGAAAAGCACTGCAAATGAACTCTAAAATGGTTGAAAATCGGCATGGTATCATAATTTCACCCACGTAGCATGTGCTAAAAAGTTGAGAGGGTTACGGCAAAAACTGGATGCACTTCGTGTACGAACTGGACAATCTCTTTCGAAGTGTCAGGGTTTTGGACTAAAACTCTTCTGTTACAAAAGGATTTCAATTTTTTAAACATATTTGAACTCAAGACTTTTTCTGCATTCAATATGCACCATGCAAAGCCACATGATCACTTTTCAAACCTTTTCAGACTTCATTTGCTATATTTCATGCATTTCATGATTTATTTTGAGCTAAAATGACCCTGAGATTGAAAAGCACTGCAAATGAACTCTGAAATGGTTGTAAATTGGCATGGTATCATAATTTCACCCACGTAGCATGTGCTAAAAAGTTGAGAGGGTTACGGCAAAAACTGGATGCACTTTGTGTACGAACTGGACAATCTCTTTCGAAGTGTCAGGGTTTTGGACTAAAACTCTTCTGTTACAAAAGGATTTCAATTCTTTAAACATATTTGAACTCAAGACTTTTTCACCATTCAATATGCACCATTCAAAGCCACATCATCACTTTTCAAACCTTTTTTGACTTCATTTGCTATTTTTCATGCATTTCATGATTTATTTTGAGCTAAAATGACCCTGAGATTGAAAAGCACTGCAAATGAACTCTGAAAATGTTGAAAATTGGCATGGTATCATCATTTCACCCACGTAGCATGTGCTAAAAAGTTGAGACGGTTACGGCAAAAACTGGATGCACTTCGTGTACGAACTGGACAATCTCTTTCGAAGTGTCAGGGTTTTGGACTAAAACTCTTCTGTTACAAAAGGATTTCAATTTTTTAAACATATTTGAACTCAAGACTTTTTCTGCATTCAATATGCACCATTCAAAGCCACATCATCACTTTTCAAACCTTTTCTGACTTCATTTGCTATTTTTCATGCATTTCATGATTTATTTTGAGCTAAAATGACCCTGAGATTGAAAAGCACTGCAAATGAACTCTGAAATGGTTGAAAATTGGCATGGTATCATAATTTCACCCACGTAGCTTGTGCTAAAAAGTTGAGAGGGTGACGGCAAAAACTGCATGCACTTCGTGTACGAACTGGACAATCTCTTTCGAAGTGTCAGGGTTTTGGACGAAAACTCATCTGTTACAAAAGGATTTCAATTTTTTAAACATATTTGAACTCAAGACTTTTTATGCATTCAATATGCACCATTCAATGCCACATCATCACTTTTCAAACCTTTTCTGACTTCATTTGCTATTTTTCATGCATTTCATGATTTATTTTGAGCTAAAATGACCCTGAGATTGAAAAGCACTGCAAATGAACTCTGAAATGGTTGAAAATTGGCATGGTATCATAATTTCACCCACGTAGCTTGTGCTAAAAAGTTGAGAGGGTTACGGCAAAAACTGGATGCACTTCGTGTACGAACTGGACAATCTCTTTCGAAGTGTCAGGGTTTTGGACTAAAACTCTTCTGTTACAGAAGGATTTCAATTTTTTAAACATATTTGAACTCAAGACTTTTTCTGCATACAATATGCAAAATTCAAAGCCACATCATCACTTTTCAAACCTTTTCTGACTTCATTTGCTATTTTTCATGCATTTCATGATTTATTTTGAGCTAAAATGACCCTGAGATTGTAAAGCACTGCAAATGAACTCTGAAATGGTTGAAAATTGGCATGGTATCATAATTTCACCCACGTAGCTTGTGCTAAAAAGTTGAGAGGGTTACGGCAAAAACTGGATGCACTTCGTGTACGAACTGAACAATCTCTTTCGAAGTGTCAGGGTTTTGGACTAAAACTCTTCTGTTACAGAAGGATTTCAATTTTTTAAACATATTTGAACTCAAGACTTTTTCTGCATTCAATATGCACCATTCAAAGCCACATCATCTCTTTTCAAACCTTTTCTGACTTCATTTGCTATTTTTCATGCATTTCATGATTTATTTTGAGCTAAAATGACCCTAAGATTGAAAAGCACTGGAAATGAACTCTGAAATGGTTGAAAATTGGCATGGTATCATAATTTCACTCACGTAGCATGTGCTAAAAAGTTGAGACGGTTACGGCAAAAACTGGATGCACTTCGTGTACCAACTGGACAATCTCCTTCGAAGTGTCAGGGTTTTGGAGAAAAACTCTTCTGTTACAAAAGGATTTCAATTTTTTAAACATATTTGAACTCAAGACTTTTTCTGCATTCAATATGCACCATTCAAAGCCACATCATCACTTTTTCAAACCTTTTCTGACTTCATTTGCTATTTTTCATGCATTTCATGATTTATTTTGAGCTAAAATGACCCTGAGATTGAAAAGCACTGGAAATGAACACTGAAATGGTTGAAAATTGGCATGGTATCATAATTTCACCCACGTAGCTTGTGCTAAAAAGTTGAGAGGGTTACGGCAAAAACTGCATGCACTTCGTGTACGAACTGGACAATCTCTTTCGAAGTGTCAGGGTTTTGAACAAAAACTCTTCTGTTACAAAAGGATTTCAAATTTTTAAATATATTTGAACTCAAGACTTTTTCTGCATTCAATATGCACCATTCAAAGGCACATCATCACTCTTCAAACCTTTTCTGATTGCTATTTTTCATGCATTTCATGATTTATTTTGAGCTAAAATGACCCTGAGATTGAAAAGCACTGCAAATGAACTCTAAAATGGTTGAAAATCGGCATGGTATCATAATTTCACCCATGTAGCATGTGCTAAAAAGTTGAGAGGGTTACGGCAAAAACTGGATGCACTTCGTGTACGAACTGGACAATCTCTTTCGAAGTGTCAGGGTTTTGGACTAAAACTCTTCTGTTACAAAAGGATTTCAATTTTTTAAACATATTTGAACTCAAGACTTTTTCTGCATTCAATATGCACCATTCAAAGCCACATGATCACTTTTCAAACCTTTTCTGACTTCATTTGCTATTTTTCATGCATTTCATGATTTATTTTGAGCTAAAATGACCCTGAGATTGAAAAGCACTGCAAATGAACTCTGAAATGGTTGTAAATTGGCATGGTATCATAATTTCACCCACGTAGCATGTGCTAAAAAGTTGAGAGGGTTACGGCAAAAACTGGATGCACTTTGTGTACGAACTGGACAATCTCTTTCGAAGTGTCAGGGTTTTGGACTAAAACTCTTCTGTTACAAAAGGATTTCAATTTTTTAAACATATTTGAACTCAAGACTTTTTCTGCATTCAATATGCACCATTCAAAGCCACATCATCACTTTTCAAACCTTTTCTGACTTCATTGGCTATTTTTCATGCATTTCATGATTTATTTTGAGCTAAAATGACCCTGAGATTGAAAAGCACTGCAAATGAACTCTGAAATGGTTGAAAATTGGCATGGTATCATCATTTCACCCACGTAGCATGTGCTAAAAAGTTGAGACGGTTACGGCAAAAACTGAATGCACTTCGTGTACGAACTGGACAATCTCTTTCGAAATGTCAGGGTTTTGGACTAAAACTCTTCTGTTACAAAAGGATTTCAATTTTTTAAACATATTTGAACTCAAGACTTTTTCTGCATTCAATATGCACCATTCAAAGCCACATCATCACTTTTCAAACCTTTTCTGACTTCATTTGCTATTTTTCATGCATTTCATGATTTATTTTGAGCTAAAATGACCCTGAGATTGAAAAGCACTGCAAATGAACTCTGAAATGGTTGAAAATTGGCATGGTATCATAATTTCACACACGTAGCATGTGCTAAAAAGTTGAGAGGGTTACGGCAAAAACTGGATGCACTTCGTGTACGAACTGGACAATCTCTTTCGAAGTGTCAGGGTTTTGGACTAAAACTCTTCTGTTACAAAAGGATTTCAATTTTTTAAACATATTTGAACTCAAGACTTTTTCTGCATTCAATATGCACCATTCAAAGCCACATCATCACTTTTCAAACCTTTTCTGACTTCATTTGCTATTTTTCATGCATTTCATGATTTATTTTGAGCTAAAATGACCCTGAGATTGAAAAGCACTGCAAATGAACTCTGAAATGGTTGAAAATTGGCATGGTATCATAATTTCACCCACGTAGCATGTGCTAAAAAGTTGAGAGGGTTACGGCAAAAACTGGATGCACTTCGTGTACGAACTGGACAATCTCTTTCGAAGTGTCAGGGTTTTGGACTAAAACTCTTCTGTTACAAAAGGATTTCAATTTTTTAAACATATTTGAACTCAAGACTTTTTCTGCATTCAATATGCACCATGCAAAGCCACATGATCACTTTTCAAACCTTTTCTGACTTCATTTGCTATATTTCATGCATTTCATGATTTATTTTGAGCTAAAATGACCCTGAGATTGAAAAGCACTGCAAATGAACTCTGAAATGGTTGTAAATTGGCATGGTATCATAATTTCACCCACGTAGCATGTGCTAAAAAGTTGAGAGGGTTACGGCAAAAACTGGATGCACTTTGTGTACGAACTGGACAATCTCTTTCGAAGTGTCAGGGTTTTGGACTAAAACTCTTCTGTTACAAAAGGATTTCAATTCTTTAAACATATTTGAACTCAAGACTTTTTCACCATTCAATATGCACCATTCAAAGCCACATCATCACTTTTCAAACCTTTTCTGACTTCATTTGCTATTTTTCATGCATTTCATGATTTATTTTGAGCTAAAATGACCCTGAGATTGAAAAGCACTGCAAATGAACTCTGAAAATGTTGAAAATTGGCATGGTATCATCATTTCACCCACGTAGCATGTGCTAAAAAGTTGAGACGGTTACGGCAAAAACTGGATGCACTTCGTGTACGAACTGGACAATCTCTTTAGAAGTGTCAGGGTTTTGGACTAAAACTCTTCTGTTACAAAAGGATTTCAATTTTTTAAACATATTTGAACTCAAGACTTTTTCTGCATTCAATATGCACCATTCAAAGCCACATCATCACTTTTCAAACCTTTTCTGACTTCATTTGCTATTTTTCATGCATTTCATGATTTATTTTGAGCTAAAATGACCCTGAGATTGAAAAGCACTGCAAATGAACTCTGAAATGGTTGAAAATTGGCATGGTATCATAATTTCACCCACGTAGCTTGTGCTAAAAAGTTGATAGGGTGACGGCAAAAACTGCATGCACTTCGTGTACGAACTGGACAATCTCTTTCGAAGTGTGAGGGTTTTGGACGAAAACTCATCTGTTACAAAAGGATTTCAATTTTTTAAACATATTTGAACTCAAGACTTTTTATGCATTCAATATGCACCATTCAAAGCCACATCATCACTTTTCAAACCTTTTCTGACTTCATTTGCTATTTTTCATGCATTTCATGATTTATTTTGAGCTAAAATGACCCTGAGATTGAAAAGCACTGCAAATGAACTCTGAAATGGTTGAAAATTGGCATGGTATCATAATTTCACCCACGTAGCTTGTGCTAAAAAGTTGAGAGGGTTACGGCAAAAACTGGATGCACTTCGTGTACGAACTGGACAATCTCTTTCGAAGTGTCAGGGTTTTGGACTAAAACTCTTCTGTTACAGAAGGATTTCAATTTTTTAAACATATTTGAACTCAAGACTTTTTCTGCATTCAATATGCACCATTCAAAGCCACATCATCACCTTTCAAACCTTGTCTGACTTCATTTGCTATTTTTCATGCATTTCATGATTTATTTTGGGCTAAAATGACCCTAAGATTGAAAAGCACTGGAAATGAACTCTGAAATGGTTGTAAATTGGCATGGTATCATAATTTCACTCACGTAGCATGTGCTAAAAAGTTGAGAGGGTTACCGGAAACACTGGATGCACTTCGTGTACAAACTGGACAATCTCCTTCGAAGTGTCAGGGTTTTGGAGAAAAACTCTTCTGTTACAAAAGGATTTCAATTTTTTAAACATATTTGAACTCAAGACTTTTTCTACATTCAATATGCACCATTCAAACCACATCATCACTTTTCAAACCTTTTCTGATTTCATTTGCTATTTTTCATGCATTTCATGATTTATTTTGAGCTAAAATGACCCTGAGATTGAAAAGCACTGCAAATGAACTCTGAAATGGTTGAAAATTGGCATGGTATCATAATTTCACCCACGTAGCATGTGCTAAAAAGTTGAGAGGGTTACGGCAAAAACTGGATGCACTTCGTGTACGAACTGGACAATCTCTTACGAAGTGTCAGGGTTTTGGACTAAAACTCTTCTGTTACAAAAGGATTTCAATTTTTTAAACATATTTGAACTCAAGACTTTTTCTGCATTCAATATGCACCATTCAAAGCCACATCATCACTTTTCAAACCTTTTCTGACTTCATTTGCTATTTTTCATGCATTTCATGATTTATTTTGAGCTAAAATGACCCTGAGATTGAAAAGCACTGCAAATGAACTCTGAAATGGTTGAAAATTGGCATGGTATCATAATTTCACCCACGTAGCTTGTGCTAAAAAGTTGAGAGGGTTACGGCAAAAACTGCATGCACTTCGTGTACGAACTGGACAATCTCTTTCGAAGTGTCAGGGTTTTGGACAAAAACTCTTCTGTTTCAAAAGGATTTCAAATTTTTAAATATATTTGAACTCAAGACTTTTTCTGCATTCAATATGCACCATTCAAAGGTACATCATCACTCTTCAAACCTTTTCTGATTGCTATTTTTCATGCATTTCATGATTTATTTTGAGCTAAAATGACCCTGAGATTGAAAAGCACTGCAAATGAACTCTAAAATGGTTGAAAATCGGCATGGTATCATAATTTCACCCACGTAGCATGTGCTAAAAAGTTGAGAGGGTTACGGCAAAAACTGGATGCACTTCGTGTACGAACTGGACAATCTCTTTCGAAGTGTCAGGGTTTTGGACTAAAACTCTTCTGTTACAAAAGGATTTCAATTTTTTAAACATATTTGAACTCAACACTTTTTCTGCATTCAATATGCACCATTCAAAGCCACATCATCACTTTTCAAACCTTTTCTGACTTCATTTGCTATTTTTCATGCATTTCATGATTTATTTTGAGCTAAAATGACCCTGAGATTGAAAAGCACTGCAAATGAACTCTGAAATGGTTGCAAATTGGCATGGTATCATAATTTCACCCACGTAGCATGTGCTAAAAAGTTGAGAGGGTTACGGCAAAAACTGGATGCACTTCGTGTACGAACTGGACAATCTCTTTCGAAGTGTCAGGGTTTTGGACTAAAACTCTTCTGTTACAAAAGGATTTCAATTTTTTAAACATATTTGAACTCAAGACTTTTTCTGCATTCAATATGCACCATTCAAAGCCACATCATCACTTTTCAAACCTTTTCTGACTTCATTTGCTATTTTTCATGCATTTCATGATTTATTTTGAGCTAAAATGACCCTGAGATTGAAAAGCACTGCAAATGAACTCTAAAATGGTTGAAAATCGGCATGGTATCATAATTTCACCCACGTAGCATGTGCTAAAAAGTTGAGAGGGTTACGGCAAAAACTGGATGCACTTCGTGTACGAACTGGACAATCTCTTTCGAAGTGTCAGGGTTTTGGACTAAAACTCTTCTGTTACAAAAGGATTTCAATTTTTTAAACATATTTGAACTCAAGACTTTTTCTGCATTCAATATGCACCATTCAAAGCCACATCATCACTTTTCAAACCTTTTCTGACTTCATTTGCTATTTTTCATGCATTTCATGATTTATTTTGAGCTAAAATGACCCTGAGATTGAAAAGCACTGCAAATGAACTCTGAAATGGTTGAAAATTGGCATGGTATCATAATTTCACCCACGTAGCATGTGCTAAAAAGTTGAGAGGGTTACGGCAAAAACTGGATGCACTTCTTGTACGAACTGGACAATCTCTTTCGAAGTGTCAGGGTTTTGGACTAAAACTCTTCTGTTACAAAAGGATTTCAATTTTTTAAACATATTTGAACTCAAGACTTTTTCTGCATTCAATATGCACCATTCAAAGCCACATCATCACTTTTCAAACCTTTTCTGACTTCATTTGCTATTTTTCATGCATTTCATGATTTATTTTGAGCTAAAATGACCCTGAGATTGAAAAGCACTGCAAATGAACTCTGAAATGGTTGAAAATCGGCATGGTATCATAATTTCACCCACGTAGCATGTGCTAAAAAGTTGAGAGGGTTACGGCAAAAACTGGATGCACTTCGTGTACGAACTGGACAATCTCTTTCGAAGTGTCAGGGTTTTGGACTAAAACTCTTCTGTTACAAAAGGATTTCAATTTTTTAAACATATTTGAACTCAAGACTTTTTCTGCATTCAATATGCACCATTCAAAGCCACATCATCACTTTTCAAACCTTTTCTGACTTCATTTGCTATTTTTCATGCATTTCATGATTTATTTTGAGCTAAAATGACCCTGAGATTGAAAAGCACTGCAAATGAACTCTAAAATGGTTGAAAATCGGCATGGTATCATAATTTCACCCACGTAGCATGTGCTAAAAAGTTGAGAGGGTTACGGCAAAAACTGGATGCACTTCGTGTACGAACTGGACAATCTCTTTCGAAGTGTCAGGGTTTTGGACTAAAACTCTTCTGTTACAAAAGGATTTCAATTTTTTAAACATATTTGAACTCAAGACTTTTTCTGCATTCAATATGCACCATTCAAAGCCACATCATCACTTTTCAAACCTTTTCTGACTTCATTTGCTATTTTTCATGCATTTCATGATTTATTTTGGGCTAAAATGACCCTGAGATTGAAAAGCACTGCAAATGAACTCTGAAATGGTTGAAAATTGGCATGGTATCATAATTTCACCCACGTAGCATGTGCTAAAAAGTTGAGAGGGTTACGGCAAAAACTGGATGCACTTCTTGTACGAACTGGACAATCTCTTTCGAAGTGTCAGGGTTTTGGACTAAAACTCTTCTGTTACAAAAGGATTTCAATTTTTTAAACATATTTGAACTCAAGACTTTTTCTGCATTCAATATGCACCATTCAAAGCCACATCATCACTTTTCAAACCTTTTCTGACTTCATTTGCTATTTTTCATGCATTTCATGATTTATTTTGAGCTAAAATGACCCTGAGATTGAAAAGCACTGCAAATGAACTCTAAAATGGTTGAAAATCGGCATGGTATCATAATTTCACCCACGTAGCATGTGCTAAAAAGTTGAGAGGGTTACGGCAAAAACTGGATGCACTTCGTGTACGAACTGGACAATCTCTTTCGAAGTGTCAGGGTTTTGGACTAAAACTCTTCTGTTACAAAAGGATTTCAATTTTTTAAACATATTTGAACTCAAGACTTTTTCTGCATTCAATATGCACCATTCAAAGCCACATCATCACCTTTCAAACCTTGTCTGACTTCATTTGCTATTTTTCATGCATTTCATGATTTATTTTGGGCTAAAATGACCCTAAGATTGAAAAGCACTGGAAATGAACTCTGAAATGGTTGAAAATTGGCATGGTATCATCATTTCACCCACGTAGCATGTGCTAAAAAGTTGAGACGGTTACGGCAAAAACTGGATGCACTTCGTGTACGAACTGGACAATCTCTTTCGAAGTGTCAGGGTTTTGGACTAAAACTCTTCTGTTACAAAAGGATTTCAATTTTTTAAACATATTTGAACTCAAGACTTTTTCTGCATTCAATATGCACCATTCAAAGCCACATCATCACTTTTCAAACCTTTTCTGACTTCATTTGCTATTTTTCATGCATTTCATGATTTATTTTGGGCTAAAATGACCCTAAGATTGAAAAGCACTGGAAATGAACTCTGAAATGGTTGAAAATTGGCATGGTATCATCATTTCACCCACGTAGCATGTGCTAAAAAGTTGAGACGGTTACGGCAAAAACTGGATGCACTTCGTGTACGAACTGGACAATCTCTTTCGAAGTGTCAGGGTTTTGGACTAAAACTCTTCTGTTACAAAAGGATTTCAATTTTTTAAACATATTTGAACTCAAGACTTTTTCTGCATTCAATATGCACCATTCAAAGCCACATCATCACTTTTCAAACCTTTTCTGACTTCATTTGCTATTTTTCATGCATTTCATGATTTATTTTGGGCTAAAATGACCCTAAGATTGAAAAGCACTGGAAATGAACTCTGAAATGGTTGAAAATTGGCATGGTATCATAATTTCACTCACGTAGCATGTGCTAAAAAGTTGAGAGGGTTACGGCAAAAACTGGATGCACTTCGTGTACGAACTGGACAATCTCTTTCGAAGTGTCAGGGTTTTGGACTAAAACTCTTCTGTTACAAAAGGATTTCAATTTTTTAAACATATTTGAACTCAAGACTTTTTCTGCATTCAATATGCACCATTCAAAGCCACATCATCACTTTTCAAACCTTTTCTGACTTCATTTGCTATTTTTCATGCATTTCATGATTTATTTTGAGCTAAAATGACCCTGAGATTGAAAAGCACTGCAAATGAACTCTGAAATGGTTGCAAATTGGCATGGTATCATAATTTCACCCACGTAGCATGTGCTAAAAAGTTGAGAGGGTTACGGCAAAAACTGGATGCACTTCGTGTACGAACTGGACAATCTCTTTCGAAGTGTCAGGGTTTTGGACTAAAACTCTTCTGTTACAAAAGGATTTCAATTTTTTAAACATATTTGAACTCAAGACTTTTTCTGCATTCAATATGCACCATTCAAAGCCACATCATCACTTTTCAAACCTTTTCTGACTTCATTTGCTATTTTTCATGCATTTCATGATTTATTTTGAGCTAAAATGACCCTGAGATTGAAAAGCACTGCAAATGAACTCTGAAATGGTTGCAAATTGGCATGGTATCATAATTTCACCCACGTAGCATGTGCTAAAAAGTTGAGAGGGTTACGGCAAAAACTGGATGCACTTCGTGTACGAACTGGACAATCTCTTTCGAAGTGTCAGGGTTTTGGACTAAAACTCTTCTGTTACAAAAGGATTTCAATTTTTTAAACATATTTGAACTCAAGACTTTTTCTGCATTCAATATGCACCATTCAAAGCCACATCATCACTTTTCAAACCTTTTCTGACTTCATTTGCTATTTTTCATGCATTTCATGATTTATTTTGAGCTAAAATGACCCTGAGATTGAAAAGCACTGCAAATGAACTCTAAAATGGTTGAAAATCGGCATGGTATCATAATTTCACCCACGTAGCATGTGCTAAAAAGTTGAGAGGGTTACGGCAAAAACTGGATGCACTTCGTGTACGAACTGGACAATCTCTTTCGAAGTGTCAGGGTTTTGGACTAAAACTCTTCTGTTACAAAAGGATTTCAATTTTTTAAACATATTTGAACTCAAGACTTTTTTTGCATTCAATATGCACCATTCAAAGCCACATCATCACTTTTCAAACCTTTTCTGACTTCATTTGCTATTTTTCATGCATTTCATGATTTATTTTGAGCTAAAATGACCCTGAGATTGAAAAGCACTGCAAATGAACTCTGAAATGGTTGAAAATTGGCATGGTATCATAATTTCACCCACGTAGCATGTGCTAAAAAGTTGAGAGGGTTACGGCAAAAACTGGATGCACTTCTTGTACGAACTGGACAATCTCTTTCGAAGTGTCAGGGTTTTGGACTAAAACTCTTCTGTTACAAAAGGATTTCAATTTTTTAAACATATTTGAACTCAAGACTTTTTCTGCATTCAATATGCACCATTCAAAGCCACATCATCACTTTTCAAACCTTTTCTGACTTCATTTGCTATTTTTCATGCATTTCATGATTTATTTTGAGCTAAAATGACCCTGAGATTGAAAAGCACTGCAAATGAACTCTAAAATGGTTGAAAATCGGCATGGTATCATAATTTCACCCACGTAGCATGTGCTAAAAAGTTGAGAGGGTTACGGCAAAAACTGGATGCACTTCGTGTACGAACTGGACAATCTCTTTCGAAGTGTCAGGGTTTTGGACTAAAACTCTTCTGTTACAAAAGGATTTCAATTTTTTAAACATATTTGAACTCAAGACTTTTTCTGCATTCAATATGCACCATTCAAAGCCACATCATCACTTTTCAAACCTTTTCTGACTTCATTTGCTATTTTTCATGCATTTCATGATTTATTTTGAGCTAAAATGACCCTGAGATTGAAAAGCACTGGAAATGAACTCTGAAATGGTTGAAAATTGGCATGGTATCATCATTTCACGCACGTAGCATGTGCTAAAAAGTTGAGACGGTTACGGCAAAAACTGGATGCACTTCGTGTACGAACTGGACAATCTCTTTCGAAGTGTCAGGGTTTTGGACTAAAACTCTTCTGTTACAAAAGGATTTCAATTTTTTAAACATATTTGAACTCAAGACTTTTTCTGCATTCAATATGCACCATTCAAAGCCACATCATCACTTTTCAAACCTTTTCTGACTTCATTTGCTATTTTTCATGCATTTCATGATTTATTTTGGGCTAAAATGACCCTAAGATTGAAAAGCACTGGAAATGAACTCTGAAATGGTTGAAAATTGGCATGGTATCATAATTTCACTCACGTAGCATGTGCTAAAAAGTTGAGAGGGTTACCGGAAACACTGGATGCACTTCGTGTACAAACTGGACAATCTCCTTCGAAGTGTCAGGGTTTTGGAGAAAAACTCTTCTGTTACAAAAGGATTTCAATTTTTTAAACATATTTGAACTCAAGACTTTTTCTGCATTCAATATGCACCATTCAAAGCCACATCATCACTTTTCAAACCTTTTCTGATTTCATTTGCTATTTTTCATGCATTTCATGATTTATTTTGAGCTAAAATGACCCTGAGATTGAAAAGCACTGCAAATGAACTCTGAAATGGTTGAAAATTGGCATGGTATCATAATTTCACCCACGTAGCATGTGCTAAAAAGTTGAGAGGGTTACGGCAAAAACTGGATGCACTTCGTGTACGAACTGGACAATCTCTTTCGAAGTGTCAGGGTTTTGGACTAAAACTCTTCTGTTACAAAAGGATTTCAATTTTTTAAACATATTTGAACTCAAGACTTTTTCTGCATTCAATATGCACCATTCAAGGCCACATCATCACCTTTCAAACCTTGTCTGACTTCATTTGCTATTTTTCATGCATTTCATGATTTATTTTGGGCTAAAATGACCCTAAGATTGAAAAGCACTGGAAATGAACTCTGAAATGGTTGAAAATTGGCATGGTATCATAATTTCACTCACGTAGCATGTGCTAAAAAGTTGAGAGGGTTACCGGAAACACTGGATGCACTTCGTGTACAAACTGGACAATCTCCTTCGAAGTGTCAGGGTTTTGGAGAAAAACTCTTCTGTTACAAAAGGATTTCAATTTTTTAAACATATTTGAACTCAAGACTTTTTCTGCATTCAATATGCACCATTCAAAGCCACATCATCACTTTTCAAACCTTTTCTGATTTCATTTGCTATTTTTCATGCATTTCATGATTTATTTTGAGCTAAAATGACCCTGAGATTGAAAAGCACTGCAAATGAACTCTGAAATGGTTGAAAATTGGCATGGTATCATAATTTCACCCACGTAGCATGTGCTAAAAAGTTGAGAGGGTTACCGCAAAAACTGGATGCACTTCGTGTACGAACTGGACAATCTCTTTCGAAGTGTCAGGGTTTTGGACTAAAACTCTTCTGTTACAAAAGGATTTCAATTTTTTAAACATATTTGAACTCAAGACTTTTTCTGCATTCAATATGCACCATTCAAAGCCACATCATCACTTTTCAAACCTTTTCTGACTTTATTTGCTATTTTTCATGCATTTCATGATTTATTTTGAGCTAAAATGACCCTGAGATTGAAAAGCACTGCAAATGAACTCTGAAATGGTTGAAAATTGGCATGGTATCATAATTTCACCCACGTAGCATGTGCTAAAAAGTTGAGAGGGTTACGGCAAAAATTGGATGCACTTCGTGTACGAACTGGACAATCTCTTTCGAAGTGTCAGGGTTTTGGACTAAAACTCTTCTGTTACAAAAGGATTTCAATTTTTTAAACATATTTGAACTCAAGACTTTTTCTGCATTCAATATGCACCATTCAAAGCCACATCATCACTTTTCAAACCTTTTCTGACTTCATTTGCTATTTTTCATGCATTTCATGATTTATTTTGAGCTAAAATGACCCTGAGATTGAAAAGCACTGCAAATGAACTCTGAAATGGTTGAAAATTGGCATGGTATCATAATTTCACCCACGTAGCTTGTGCTAAAAAGTTGAGAGGGTTACGGCAAAAACTGCATGCACTTCGTGTACGAACTGGACAATCTCTTTCGAAGTGTCAGGGTTTTGGACAAAAACTCTTCTGTTTCAAAAGGATTTCAAATTTTTAAATATATTTGAACTCAAGACTTTTTCTGCATTCAATATGCACCATTCAAAGGTACATCATCACTCTTCAAACCTTTTCTGATTGCTATTTTTCATGCATTTCATGATTTATTTTGAGCTAAAATGACCCTGAGATTGAAAAGCACTGCAAATGAACTCTAAAATGGTTGAAAATCGGCATGGTATCATAATTTCACCCACGTAGCATGTGCTAAAAAGTTGAGAGGGTTACGGCAAAAACTGGATGCACTTCGTGTACGAACTGGACAATCTCTTTCGAAGTGTCAGGGTTTTGGACTAAAACTCTTCTGTTACAAAAGGATTTCAATTTTTTAAACATATTTGAACTCAAGACTTTTTCTGCATTCAATATGCACCATTCAAAGCCACATCATCACTTTTCAAACCTTTTCTGACTTCATTTGCTATTTTTCATGCATTTCATGATTTATTTTGAGCTAAAATGACCCTGAGATTGAAAAGCACTGCAAATGAACTCTGAAATGGTTGCAAATTGGCATGGTATCATAATTTCACCCACGTAGCATGTGCTAAAAAGTTGAGAGGGTTACGGCAAAAACTGGATGCACTTCGTGTACGAACTGGACAATCTCTTTCGAAGTGTCAGGGTTTTGGACTAAAACTCTTCTGTTACAAAAGGATTTCAATTTTTTAAACATATTTGAACTCAAGACTTTTTCTGCATTCAATATGCACCATTCAAAGCCACATCATCACTTTTCAAACCTTTTCTGACTTCATTTGCTATTTTTCATGCATTTCATGATTTATTTTGAGCTAAAATGACCCTGAGATTGAAAAGCACTGCAAATGAACTCTAAAATGGTTGAAAATCGGCATGGTATCATAATTTCACCCACGTAGCATGTGCTAAAAAGTTGAGAGGGTTACGGCAAAAACTGGATGCACTTCGTGTACGAACTGGACAATCTCTTTCGAAGTGTCAGGGTTTTGGACTAAAACTCTTCTGTTACAAAAGGATTTCAATTTTTTAAACATATTTGAACTCAAGACTTTTTCTGCATTCAATATGCACCATTCAAAGCCACATCATCACTTTTCAAACCTTTTCTGACTTCATTTGCTATTTTTCATGCATTTCATGATTTATTTTGAGCTAAAATAACCCTGAGATTGAAAAGCACTGCAAATGAACTCTGAAATGGTTGAAAATTGGCATGGTATCATAATTTCATCCACGTAGCATGTGCTAAAAAGTTGAGAGGGTTACGGCAAAAACTGGATGCACTTCTTGTACGAACTGGACAATCTCTTTCGAAGTGTCAGGGTTTTGGACTAAAACTCTTCTGTTACAAAAGGATTTCAATTTTTTAAACATATTTGAACTCAAGACTTTTTCTGCATTCAATATGCACCATTCAAAGCCACATCATCACTTTTCAAACCTTTTCTGACTTCATTTGCTATTTTTCATGCATTTCATGATTTATTTTGAGCTAAAATGACCCTGAGATTGAAAAGCACTGGAAATGAACTCTGAAATGGTTGAAAATTGGCATGGTATCATCATTTCACCCACGTAGCATGTGCTAAAAAGTTGAGACGGTTACGGCAAAAACTGGATGCACTTCGTGTACGAACTGGACAATCTCTTTCGAAGTGTCAGGGTTTTGGACTAAAACTCTTCTGTTACAAAAGGATTTCAATTTTTTAAACATATTTGAACTCAAGACTTTTTCTGCATTCAATATGCACCATTCAAAGCCACATCATCACTTTTCAAACCTTTTCTGACTTCATTTGCTATTTTTCATGCATTTCATGATTTATTTTGGGCTAAAATGACCCTAAGATTGAAAAGCACTGGAAATGAACTCTGAAATGGTTGAAAATTGGCATGGTATCATAATTTCACTCCCGTAGCATGTGCTAAAAAGTTGAGAGGGTTACCGGAAACACTGGATGCACTTCGTGTACAAACTGGACAATCTCCTTCGAAGTGTCAGGGTTTTGGAGAAAAACTCTTCTGTTACAAAAGGATTTCAATTTTTTAAACATATTTGAACTCAAGACTTTTTCTGCATTCAATATGCACCATTCAAAGCCACATCATCACTTTTCAAACCTTTTCTGATTTCATTTGCTATTTTTCATGCATTTCATGATTTATTTTGAGCTAAAATGACCCTGAGATTGAAAAGCACTGCAAATGAACTCTGAAATGGTTGAAAATTGGCATGGTATCATAATTTCACCCACGTAGCATGTGCTAAAAAGTTGAGAGGGTTACGGCAAAAACTGGATGCACTTCGTGTACGAACTGGACAATCTCTTTCGAAGTGTCAGGGTTTTGGACTAAAACTCTTCTGTTACAAAAGGATTTCAATTTTTTAAACATATTTGAACTCAAGACTTTTTCTGCATTCAATATGCACCATTCAAAGCCACATCATCACCTTTCAAACCTTGTCTGACTTCATTTGCTATTTTTCATGCATTTCATGATTTATTTTGGGCTAAAATGACCCTAAGATTGAAAAGCACTGTAAATGAACTCTGAAATGGTTGAAAATTGGCATGGTATCATAATTTCACTCACGTAGCATGTGCTAAAAAGTTGAGAGGGTTACCGGAAACACTGGATGCACTTCGTGTACAAACTGGACAATCTCCTTCGAAGTGTCAGGGTTTTGGAGAAAAACTCTTCTGTTACAAAAGGATTTCAATTTTTTAAACATATTTGAACTCAAGACTTTTTCTGCATTCAATATGCACCATTCAAAGCCACATCATCACTTTTCAAACCTTTTCTGATTTCATTTGCTATTTTTCATGCATTTCATGATTTATTTTGAGCTAAAATGACCCTGAGATTGAAAAGCACTGCAAATGAACTCTGAAATGGTTGAAAATTGGCATGGTATCATAATTTCACCCACGTAGCATGTGCTAAAAAGTTGAGAGGGTTACGGCAAAAACTGGATGCACTTCGTGTACGAACTGGACAATCTCTTACGAAGTGTCAGGGTTTTGGACTAAAACTCTTCTGTTACAAAAGGATTTCAATTTTTTAAACATATTTGAACTCAAGACTTTTTCTGCATTCAATATGCACCATTCAAAGCCACATCATCACTTTTCAAACCTTTTCTGACTTCATTTGCTATTTTTCATGCATTTCATGATTTATTTTGAGCTAAAATGACCCTGAGATTGAAAAGCACTGCAAATGAACTCTGAAATGGTTGAAAATTGGCATGGTATCATAATTTCACCCACGTAGCATGTGCTAAAAAGTTGAGAGGGTTACGGCAAAAATTGGATGCACTTCGTGTACGAACTGGACAATCTCTTTCGAAGTGTCAGGGTTTTGGACTAAAACTCTTCTGTTACAAAAGGATTTCAATTTTTTAAACATATTTGAACTCAAGACTTTTTCTGCATTCAATATGCACCATTCAAAGCCACATCATCACTTTTCAAACCTTTTCTGACTTCATTTGCTATTTTTCATGCATTTCATGATTTATTTTGAGCTAAAATGACCCTGAGATTGAAAAGCACTGCAAATGAACTCTGAAATGGTTGAAAATTGGCATGGTATCATAATTTCACCCACGTAGCTTGTGCTAAAAAGTTGAGAGGGTTACGGCAAAAACTGCATGCACTTCGTGTACGAACTGGACAATCTCTTTCGAAGTGTCAGGGTTTTGGACAAAAACTCTTCTGTTACAAAAGGATTTCAAATTTTTAAATATATTTGAACTCAAGACTTTTTCTGCATTCAATATGCACCATTCAAAGGTACATCATCACTCTTCAAACCTTTTCTGATTGCTATTTTTCATGCATTTCATGATTTATTTTGAGCTAAAATGACCCTGAGATTGAAAAGCACTGCAAATGAACTCTAAAATGGTTGAAAATCGGCATGGTATCATAATTTCACCCACGTAGCATGTGCTAAAAAGTTGAGAGGGTTACGGCAAAAACTGGATGCACTTCGTGTACGAACTGGACAATCTCTTTCGAAGTGTCAGGGTTTTGGACTAAAACTCTTCTGTTACAAAAGGATTTCAATTTTTTAAACATATTTGAACTCAAGACTTTTTCTGCATTCAATATGCACCATTCAAAGCCACATCATCACTTTTCAAACCTTTTCTGACTTCATTTGCTATTTTTCATGCATTTCATGATTTATTTTGGGCTAAAATGACCCTAAGATTGAAAAGCACTGGAAATGAACTCTGAAATGGTTGAAAATTGGCATGGTATCATAATTTCACTCACGTAGCATGTGCTAAAAAGTTGAGAGGGTTACCGGAAACACTGGATGCACTTCGTGTACAAACTGGACAATCTCCTTCGAAGTGTCAGGGTTTTGGAGAAAAACTCTTCTGTTACAAAAGGATTTCAATTTTTTAAACATATTTGAACTCAAGACTTTTTCTGCATTCAATATGCACCATTCAAAGCCACATCATCACTTTTCAAACCTTTTCTGATTTCATTTGCTATTTTTCATGCATTTCATGATTTATTTTGAGCTAAAATGACCCTGAGATTGAAAAGCACTGCAAATGAACTCTGAAATGGTTGAAAATTGGCATGGTATCATAATTTCACCCACGTAGCATGTGCTAAAAAGTTGAGAGGGTTACGGCAAAAACTGGATGCACTTCGTGTACGAACTGGACAATCTCTTTCGAAGTGTCAGGGTTTTGGACTAAAACTCTTCTGTTACAAAAGGATTTCAATTTTTTAAACATATTTGAACTCAAGACTTTTTCTGCATTCAATATGCACCATTCAAAGCCACATCATCACCTTTCAAACCTTGTCTGACTTCATTTGCTATTTTTCATGCATTTCATGATTTATTTTGGGCTAAAATGACCCTAAGATTGAAAAGCACTGGAAATGAACTCTGAAATGGTTGAAAATTGGCATGGTATCATAATTTCACTCACGTAGCATGTGCTAAAAAGTTGAGAGGGTTACCGGAAACACTGGATGCACTTCGTGTACAAACTGGACAATCTCCTTCGAAGTGTCAGGGTTTTGGAGAAAAACTCTTCTGTTACAAAAGGATTTCAATTTTTTAAACATATTTGAACTCAAGACTTTTTCTGCATTCAATATGCACCATTCAAAGCCACATCATCACTTTTCAAACCTTTTCTGATTTCATTTGCTATTTTTCATGCATTTCATGATTTATTTTGAGCTAAAATGACCCTGAGATTGAAAAGCACTGCAAATGAACTCTGAAATGGTTGAAAATTGGCATGGTATCATAATTTCACCCACGTAGCATGTGCTAAAAAGTTGAGAGGGTTACGGCAAAAACTGGATGCACTTCGTGTACGAACTGGACAATCTCTTACGAAGTGTCAGGGTTTTGGACTAAAACTCTTCTGTTACAAAAGGATTTCAATTTTTTAAACATATTTGAACTCAAGACTTTTTCTGCATTCAATATGCACCATTCAAAGCCACATCATCACTTTTCAAACCTTTTCTGACTTCATTTGCTATTTTTCATGCATTTCATGATTTATTTTGAGCTAAAATGACCCTGAGATTGAAAAGCACTGCAAATGAACTCTGAAATGGTTGAAAATTGGCATGGTATCATAATTTCACCCACGTAGCATGTGCTAAAAAGTTGAGAGGGTTACGGCAAAAATTGGATGCACTTCGTGTACGAACTGGACAATCTCTTTCGAAGTGTCAGGGTTTTGGACTAAAACTCTTCTGTTACAAAAGGATTTCAATTTTTTAAACATATTTGAACTCAAGACTTTTTCTGCATTCAATATGCACCATTCAAAGCCACATCATCACTTTTCAAACCTTTTCTGACTTCATTTGCTATTTTTCATGCATTTCATGATTTATTTTGAGCTAAAATGACCCTGAGATTGAAAAGCACTGCAAATGAACTCTGAAATGGTTGAAAATTGGCATGGTATCATAATTTCACCCACGTAGCTTGTGCTAAAAAGTTGAGAGGGTTACGGCAAAAACTGCATGCACTTCGTGTACGAACTGGACAATCTCTTTCGAAGTGTCAGGGTTTTGGACAAAAACTCTTCTGTTACAAAAGGATTTCAAATTTTTAAATATATTTGAACTCAAGACTTTTTCTGCATTCAATATGCACCATTCAAAGGTACATCATCACTCTTCAAACCTTTTCTGATTGCTATTTTTCATGCATTTCATGATTTATTTTGAGCTAAAATGACCCTGAGATTGAAAAGCACTGCAAATGAACTCTAAAATGGTTGAAAATCGGCATGGTATCATAATTTCACCCACGTAGCATGTGCTAAAAAGTTGAGAGGGTTACGGCAAAAACTGGATGCACTTCGTGTACGAACTGGACAATCTCTTTCGAAGTGTCAGGGTTTTGGACTAAAACTCTTCTGTTACAAAAGGATTTCAATTTTTTAAACATATTTGAACTCAAGACTTTTTCTGCATTCAATATGCACCATTCAAAGCCACATCATCACTTTTCAAACCTTTTCTGACTTCATTTGCTATTTTTCATGCATTTCATGATTTATTTTGAGCTAAAATGACCCTGAGATTGAAAAGCACTGCAAATGAACTCTGAAATGGTTGAAAATTGGCATGGTATCATAATTTCACCCACGTAGCATGTGCTAAAAAGTTGAGAGGGTTACGGCAAAAATTGGATGCACTTCGTGTACGAACTGGACAATCTCTTTCGAAGTGTCAGGGTTTTGGACTAAAACTCTTCTGTTACAAAAGGATTTCAATTTTTTAAACATATTTGAACTCAAGACTTTTTCTGCATTCAATATGCACCATTCAAAGCCACATCATCACTTTTCAAACCTTTTCTGACTTCATTTGCTATTTTTCATGCATTTCATGATTTATTTTGAGCTAAAATGACCCTGAGATTGAAAAGCACTGCAAATGAACTCTGAAATGGTTGAAAATTGGCATGGTATCATAATTTCACCCACGTAGCTTGTGCTAAAAAGTTGAGAGGGTTACGGCAAAAACTGCATGCACTTCGTGTACGAACTGGACAATCTCTTTCGAAGTGTCAGGGTTTTGGACAAAAACTCTTCTGTTACAAAAGGATTTCAAATTTTTAAATATATTTGAACTCAAGACTTTTTCTGCATTCAATATGCACCATTCAAAGGTACATCATCACTCTTCAAACCTTTTCTGATTGCTATTTTTCATGCATTTCATGATTTATTTTGAGCTAAAATGACCCTGAGATTGAAAAGCACTGCAAATGAACTCTAAAATGGTTGAAAATCGGCATGGTATCATAATTTCACCCACGTAGCATGTGCTAAAAAGTTGAGAGGGTTACGGCAAAAACTGGATGCACTTCGTGTACGAACTGGACAATCTCTTTCGAAGTGTCAGGGTTTTGGACTAAAACTCTTCTGTTACAAAAGGATTTCAATTTTTTAAACATATTTGAACTCAAGACTTTTTCTGCATTCAATATGCACCATTCAAAGCCACATCATCACTTTTCAAACCTTTTCTGACTTCATTTGCTATTTTTCATGCATTTCATGATTTATTTTGAGCTAAAATGACCCTGAGATTGAAAAGCACTGCAAATGAACTCTGAAATGGTTGAAAATTGGCATGGTATCATAATTTCACCCACGTAGCATGTGCTAAAAAGTTGAGAGGGTTACGGCAAAAATTGGATGCACTTCGTGTACGAACTGGACAATCTCTTTCGAAGTGTCAGGGTTTTGGACTAAAACTCTTCTGTTACAAAAGGATTTCAATTTTTTAAGCATATTTGAACTCAAGACTTTTTCTGCATTCAATATGCACCATTCAAAGCCACATCATCACTTTTCAAACCTTTTCTGACTTCATTTGCTATTTTTCATGCATTTCATGATTTATTTTGAGCTAAAATGACCCTGAGATTGAAAAGCACTGCAAATGAACTCTGAAATGGTTGAAAATTGGCATGGTATCATAATTTCACCCACGTAGCTTGTGCTAAAAAATTGAGAGGGTTACGGCAAAAACTGCATGCACTTCGTGTACGAACTGGACAATCTCTTTCGAAGTGTCAGGGTTTTGGACAAAAACTCTTCTGTTACAAAAGGATTTCAAATTTTTAAATATATTTGAACTCAAGACTTTTTCTGCATTCAATATGCACCATTCAAAGGTACATCATCACTCTTCAAACCTTTTCTGATTGCTATTTTTCATGCATTTCATGATTTATTTTGAGCTAAAATGACCCTGAGATTGAAAAGCACTGCAAATGAACTCTAAAATGGTTGAAAATCGGCATGGTATCATAATTTCACCCACGTAGCATGTGCTAAAAAGTTGAGAGGGTTACGGCAAAAACTGGATGCACTTCGTGTACGAACTGGACAATCTCTTTCGAAGTGTCAGGGTTTTGGACTAAAACTCTTCTGTTACAAAAGGATTTCAATTTTTTAAACATATTTGAACTCAAGACTTTTTCTGCATTCAATATGCACCATTCAAAGCCACATCATCACTTTTCAAACCATTTCTGACTTAATTTGCTATTTTTCATGCATTTCATGATTTATTTTGAGCTAAAATGACCCTGAGATTGAAAAGCACTGCAAATGAACTCTAAAATGGTTGAAAATCGGCATGGTATCATAATTTCACCCACGTAGCATGTGCTAAAAAGTTGAGAGGGTTACGGCAAAAACTGGATGCACTTCGTGTACGAACTGGACAATCTCTTTCGAAGTGTCAGGGTTTTGGACTAAAACTCTTCTGTTACAAAAGGATTTCAATTTTTTAAACATATTTGAACTCAAGACTTTTTCTGCATTCAATATGCACCATTCAAAGCCACATCATCACTTTTCAAACCTTTTCTGACTTCATTTGCTATTTTTCATGCATTTCATGATTTATTTTGAGCTAAAATGACCCTGAGATTGAAAAGCACTGCAAATGAACTCTGAAATGGTTGAAAATTGGCATGGTATCATAATTTCACCCACGTAGCATGTGCTAAAAAGTTGAGAGGGTTACGGCAAAAACTGGATGCACTTCTTGTACGAACTGGACAATCTCTTTCGAAGTGTCAGGGTTTTGGACTAAAACTCTTCTGTTACAAAAGGATTTCAATTTTTTAAACATATTTGAACTCAAGACTTTTTCTGCATTCAATATGCACCATTCAAATCCACATCATCACTTTTCAAACCTTTTCTGACTTCATTTGCTATTTTTCATGCATTTCATGATTTATTTTGAGCTAAAATGACCCTGAGATTGAAAAGCACTGCAAATGAACTCTAAAATGGTTGAAAATCGGCATGGTATCATAATTTCACCCACGTAGCATGTGCTAAAAAGTTGAGAGGGTTACGGCAAAAACTGGATGCACTTCGTGTACGAACTGGACAATCTCTTTCGAAGTGTCAGGGTTTTGGACTAAAACTCTTCTGTTACAAAAGGATTTCAATTTTTTAAACATATTTGAACTCAAGACTTTTTCTGCATTCAATATGCACCATTCAAAGCCACATCATCACTTTTCAAACCTTTTCTGACTTCATTTGCTATTTTTCATGCATTTCATGATTTATTTTGAGCTAAAATGACCGTGAGATTGAAAAGCACTGGAAATGAACTCTGAAATGGTTGAAAATTGGCATGGTATCATCATTTCACCCACGTAGCATGTGCTAAAAAGTTGAGAGGGTTACGGCAAAAACTGGATGCACTTCGTGTACGAACTGGACAATCTCTTTCGAAGTGTCAGGGTTTTGGACTATAACTCTTCTGTTACAAAAGGATTTCAATTTTTTAAACATATTTGAACTCAAGACTTTTTCTGCATTCAATATGCACCATTCAAAGCCACATCATCACTTTTCCAACCTTTTCTGACTTCATTTGCTATTTTTCATGCATTTCATGATTTATTTTGAGCTAAAATGACCCTGAGATTGAAAAGCACTCCAAATGAACTCTGAAATGGTTGAAAATTGGCATGGTATCATAATTTCACTCACGTAGCATGTGCTAAAAAGTTGAGAGGGTTACCGGAAACACTGGATGCACTTCGTGTACAAACTGGACAATCTCCTTCGAAGTGTCAGGGTTTTGGAGAAAAACTCTTCTGTTACAAAAGGATTTCAATTTTTTAAACATATTTGAACTCAAGACTTTTTCTGCATTCAATATGCACCATTCAAAGCCACATCATCACTTTTCAAACCTTTTCTGATTTCATTTGCTATTTTTCATGCATTTCATGATTTATTTTGAGCTAAAATGACCCTGAGATTGAAAAGCACTGCAAATGAACTCTGAAATGGTTGAAAATTGGCATGGTATCATAATTTCACCCACTTAGCATGTGCTAAAAAGTTGAGAGGGTTACGGCAAAAACTGGATGCACTTCGTGTACGAACTGGACAATCTCTTACGAAGTGTCAGGGTTTTGGACTAAAACTCTTCTGTTACAAAAGGATTTCAATTTTTTAAACATATTTGAACTCAAGACTTTTTCTGCATTCAATATGCACCATTCAAAGCCACATCATCACTTTTCAAACCTTTTCTGACTTCATTTGCTATTTTTCATGCATTTCATGATTTATTTTGAGCTAAAATGACCCTGAGATTGAAAAGCACTGCAAATGAACTCTGAAATGGTTGAAAATTGGCATGGTATCATAATTTCACCCACGTAGCATGTGCTAAAAAGTTGAGAGGGTTACGGCAAAAATTGGATGCACTTCGTGTACGAACTGGACAATCTCTTTCGAAGTGTCAGGGTTTTGGACTAAAACTCTTCTGTTACAAAAGGATTTCAATTTTTTAAACATATTTGAACTCAAGACTTTTTCTGCATTCAATATGCACCATTCAAAGCCACATCATCACTTTTCAAACCTTTTCTGACTTCATTTGCTATTTTTCATGCATTTCATGATTTATTTTGAGCTAAAATGACCCTGAGATTGAAAAGCACTGCAAATGAACTCTGAAATGGTTGAAAATTGGCATGGTATCATAATTTCACCCACGTAGCATGTGCTAAAAAGTTGAGAGGGTTACGGCAAAAATTGGATGCACTTCGTGTACGAACTGGACAATCTCTTTCGAAGTGTCAGGGTTTTGGACTAAAACTCTTCTGTTACAAAAGGATTTCAATTTTTTAAGCATATTTGAACTCAAGACTTTTTCTGCATTCAATATGCACCATTCAAAGCCACATCATCACTTTTCAAACCTTTTCTGACTTCATTTGCTATTTTTCATGCATTTCATGATTTATTTTGAGCTAAAATGACCCTGAGATTGAAAAGCACTGCAAATGAACTCTGAAATGGTTGAAAATTGGCATGGTATCATAATTTCACCCACGTAGCTTGTGCTAAAAAGTTGAGAGGGTTACGGCAAAAACTGCATGCACTTCGTGTACGAACTGGACAATCTCTTTCGAAGTGTCAGGGTTTTGGACAAAAACTCTTCTGTTACAAAAGGATTTCAAATTTTTAAATATATTTGAACTCAAGACTTTTTCCGCATTCAATATGCACCATTCAAAGGTACATCATCACTCTTCAAACCTTTTCTGATTGCTATTTTTCATGCATTTCATGATTTATTTTGAGCTAAAATGACCCTGAGATTGAAAAGCACTGCAAATGAACTCTAAAATGGTTGAAAATCGGCATGGTATCATAATTTCACCCACGTAGCATGTGCTAAAAAGTTGAGAGGGTTACGGCAAAAACTGGATGCACTTCGTGTACGAACTGGACAATCTCTTTCGAAGTGTCAGGGTTTTGGACTAAAACTCTTCTGTTACAAAAGGATTTCAATTTTTTAAACATATTTGAACTCAAGACTTTTTCTGCATTCAATATGCACCATTCAAAGCCACATCATCACTTTTCAAACCTTTTCTGACTTCATTTGCTATTTTTCATGCATTTCATGATTTATTTTGAGCTAAAATGACCCTGAGATTGAAAAGCACTGCAAATGAACTCTGAAATGGTTGCAAATTGGCATGGTATCATAATTTCACCCACGTAGCATGTGCTAAAAAGTTGAGAGGGTTACGGCAAAAACTGGATGCACTTCGTGTACGAACTGGACAATCTCTTTCGAAGTGTCATGGTTTTGGACTAAAACTCTTCTGTTACAAAAGGATTTCAATTTTTTAAACATATTTGAACTCAAGACTTTTTCTGCATTCAATATGCACCATTCAAAGCCACATCATCACTTTTCAAACCTTTTCTGACTTAATTTGCTATTTTTCATGCATTTCATGATTTATTTTGAGCTAAAATGACCCTGAGATTGAAAAGCACTGCAAATGAACTCTAAAATGGTTGAAAATCGGCATGGTATCATAATTTCACCCACGTAGCATGTGCTAAAAAGTTGAGAGGGTTACGGCAAAAACTGGATGCACTTCGTGTACGAACTGGACAATCTCTTTCGAAGTGTCAGGGTTTTGGACTAAAACTCTTCTGTTACAAAAGGATTTCAATTTTTTAAACATATTTGAACTCAAGACTTTTTCTGCATTCAATATGCACCATTCAAAGCCACATCATCACTTTTCAAACCTTTTCTGACTTCATTTGCTATTTTTCATGCATTTCATGATTTATTTTGAGCTAAAATGACCCTGAGATTGAAAAGCACTGCAAATGAACTCTGAAATGGTTGAAAATTGGCATGGTATCATGATTTCACCCACGTAGCATGTGCTAAAAAGTTGAGAGGGTTACGGCAAAAACTGGATGCACTTCTTGTACGAACTGGACAATCTCTTTCGAAGTGTCAGGGTTTTGGACTAAAACTCTTCTGTTACAAAAGGATTTCAATTTTTTAAACATATTTGAACTCAAGACTTTTTCTGCATTCAATATGCACCATTCAAAGCCACATCATCACTTTTCAAACCTTTTCTGACTTCATTTGCTATTTTTCATGCATTTCATGATTTATTTTGAGCTAAAATGACCCTGAGATTGAAAAGCACTGCAAATGAACTCTAAAATGGTTGAAAATCGGCATGGTGTCATAATTTCACCCACGTAGCATGTGCTAAAAAGTTGAGAGGGTTACGGCAAAAACTGGATGCACTTCGTGTACGAACTGGACAATCTCTTTCGAAGTGTCAGGGTTTTGGACTAAAACTCTTCTGTTACAAAAGGATTTCAATTTTTTAAACATATTTGAACTCAAGACTTTTTCTGCATTCAATATGCACCATTCAAAGCCACATCATCACTTTTCAAACCTTTTCTGACTTCATTTGCTATTTTTCATGCATTTCATGATTTATTTTGAGCTAAAATGACCGTGAGATTGAAAAGCACTGGAAATGAACTCTGAAATGGTTGAAAATTGGCATGGTATCATCATTACACCCACGTAGCATGTGCTAAAAAGTTGAGACGGTTACGGCAAAAACTGGATGCACTTCGTGTACGAACTGGACAATCTCTTTCGAAGTGTCAGGGTTTTGGACTACAACTCTTCTGTTACAAAAGGATTTCAATTTTTTAAACATATTTGAACTCAAGACTTTTTCTGCATTCAATATGCACCATTCAAAGCCACATCATCACTTTTCAAACCTTTTCTGACTTCATTTGCTATTTTTCATGCATTTCATGATTTATTTTGAGCTAAAATGACCCTGAGATTGAAAAGCACTGCAAATGAACTCTGAAATGGTTGAAAATTGGCATGGTATCATAATTTCACCCACGTAGCTTGTGCTAAAAAGTTGAGAGGGTGACGGCAAAAACTGCATGCACTTCGTGTACGAACTGGACAATCTCTTTCGAAGTGTTAGGGTTTTGGACTAAAACTCTTCTGTTACAGAAGGATTTCAATTTTTTAAACATATTTAAACTCAAGACTTTTTCTGCATTCAATATGCACCATTCAAAGCCACATCATCACTTTTCAAACCTTGTCTGACTTCATTTGCTATTTTTCATGCATTTCATGATTTATTTTGGGCTAAAATGACCCTAAGATTGAAAAGCACTGGAAATGAACTCTGAAATGGTTGAAAATTGGCATGGTATCATAATTTCACTCACGTAGCATGTGCTAAAAAGTTGAGAGGGTTACCGGAAACACTGGATGCACTTCGTGTACAAACTGGACAATCTCCTTCGAAGTGTCAGGGTTTTGGAGAAAAACTCTTCTGTTACAAAAGGATTTCAATTTTTTAAACATATTTGAACTCAAGACTTTTTCTGCATTCAATATGCACCATTCAAAGCCACATCATCACTTTTCAAACCTTTTCTGATTTCATTTGCTATTTTTCATGCATTTCATGATTTATTTTGAGCTAAAATGACCCTGAAATTGAAAAGCACTGCAAATGAACTCTGAAATGGTTGAAAATCGGCATGGTATCATAATTTCACCCACGTAGCATGTGCTAAAAAGTTGAGAGGGTTACGGCAAAAACTGGATGCACTTCGTGTACGAACTGGACAATCTCTTTCGAAGTGTCAGGGTTTTGGACTAAAACTCTTCTGTTACAAAAGGATTTCAATTTTTTAAACATATTTGAACTCAAGACTTTTTCTGCATTCAATATGCACCATTCAAAGCCACATCATCACTTTTCAAACCTTTTCTGACTTCATTTGCTATTTTTCATGCATTTCATGATTTATTTTGAGCTAAAATGACCCTGAGATTGAAAAGCACTGCAAATGAACTCTAAAATGGTTGAAAATCGGCATGGTATCATAATTTCACCCACGTAGCATGTGCTAAAAAGTTGAGAGGGTTACGGCAAAAACTAGATGCACTTCGTGTACGAACTGGACAATCTCTTTCGAAGTGTCAGGGTTTTGGACTAAAACTCTTCTGTTACAAAAGGATTTCAATTTTTTAAACATATTTGAACTCAAGACTTTTTCTGCATTCAATATGCACCATTCAAAGCCACATCATCACTTTTCAAACCTTTTCTGACTTAATTTGCTATTTTTCATGCATTTCATGATTTATTTTGAGCTAAAATGACCCTGAGATTGAAAAGCACTGCAAATGAACTCTAAAATGGTTGGAAATCGGCATGGTATCATAATTTCACCCACGTAGCATGTGCTAAAAAGTTGAGAGGGTTACGGCAAAAACTGGATGCACTTCGTGTACGAACTGGACAATCTCTTTCGAAGTGTCAGGGTTTTGGACTAAAACTCTTGTGTTACAAAAGGATTTCAATTTTTTAAACATATTTGAACTCAAGACTTTTTCTGCATTCAATATGCACCATTCAAAGCCACATCATCACTTTTCAAACCTTTTCTGACTTCATTTGCTATTTTTCATGCATTTCATGATTTATTTTGAGCTAAAATGACCCTGAGATTGAAAAGCACTGCAAATGAACTCTGAAATGGTTGAAAATTGGCATGGTATCATAATTTCACCCACGTAGCATGTGCTAAAAAGTTGAGAGGGTTACGGCAAAAACTGGATGCACTTCTTGTACGAACTGGACAATCTCTTTCGAAGTGTCAGGGTTTTGGACTAAAACTCTTCTGTTACAAAAGGATTTCAATTTTTTAAACATATTTGAACTCAAGACTTTTTCTGCATTCAATATGCACCATTCAAAGCCACATCATCACTTTTCAAACCTTTTCTGACTTCATTTGCTATTTTTCATGCATTTCATGATTTATTTTGAGCTAAAATGACCCTGAGATTGAAAAGCACTGCAAATGAACTCTAAAATGGTTGAAAATCGGCATGGTGTCATAATTTCACCCACGTAGCATGTGCTAAAAAGTTGAGAGGGTTACGGCAAAAACTGGATGCACTTCGTGTACGAACTGGACAATCTCTTTCGAAGTGTCAGGGTTTTGGACTAAAACTCTTCTGTTACAAAAGGATTTCAATTTTTTAAACATATTTGAACTCAAGACTTTTTCTGCATTCAATATGCACCATTCAAAGCCACATCATCACTTTTCAAACCTTTTCTGACTTCATTTGCTATTTTTCATGCATTTCATGATTTATTTTGAGCTAAAATGACCGTGAGATTGAAAAGCACTGGAAATGAACTCTGAAATGGTTGAAAATTGGCATGGTATCATCATTACACCCACGTAGCATGTGCTAAAAAGTTGAGACGGTTACGGCAAAAACTGGATGCACTTCGTGTACGAACTGGACAATCTCTTTCGAAGTGTCAGGGTTTTGGACTAAAACTCTTCTGTTACAAAAGGATTTCAATTTTTTAAACATATTTGAACTCAAGACTTTTTCTGCATTCAATATGCACCATTCAAAGCCACATCATCACTTTTCAAACCTTTTCTGACTTCATTTGCTATTTTTCATGCATTTCATGATTTATTTTGAGCTAAAATGACCCTGAGATTGAAAAGCACTGCAAATGAACTCTGAAATGGTTGAAAATTGGCATGGTATCATAATTTCACCCACGTAGCTTGTGCTAAAAAGTTGAGAGGGTGACGGCAAAAACTGCATGCACTTCGTGTACGAACTGGACAATCTCTTTCGAAGTGTTAGGGTTTTGGACTAAAACTCTTCTGTTACAGAAGGATTTCAATTTTTTAAACATATTTAAACTCAAGACTTTTTCTGCATTCAATATGCACCATTCAAAGCCACATCATCACTTTTCAAACCTTGTCTGACTTCATTTGCTATTTTTCATGCATTTCATGATTTATTTTGGGCTAAAATGACCCTAAGATTGAAAAGCACTGGAAATGAACTCTGAAATGGTTGAAAATTGGCATGGTATCATAATTTCACTCACGTAGCATGTGCTAAAAAGTTGAGAGGGTTACCGGAAACACTGGATGCACTTCGTGTACAAACTGGACAATCTCCTTCGAAGTGTCAGGGTTTTGGAGAAAAACTCTTCTGTTACAAAAGGATTTCAATTTTTTAAACATATTTGAACTCAAGACTTTTTCTGCATTCAATATGCACCATTCAAAGCCACATCATCACTTTTCAAACCTTTTCTGATTTCATTTGCTATTTTTCATGCATTTCATGATTTATTTTGAGCTAAAATGACCCTGAAATTGAAAAGCACTGCAAATGAACTCTGAAATGGTTGAAAATTGGCATGGTATCATAATTTCACCCACGTAGCTTGTGCTAAAAAGTTGAGAGGGTTACGGCAAAAACTGGATGCACTTCGTGTACGAACTGGACAATCTCTTTCGAAGTGTCAGGGTTTTGGACTAAAACTCTTCTGTTACAAAAGGATTTCAATTTTTTAAACATATTTGAACTCAAGACTTTTTCTGCATTCAATATGCACCATTCAAAGCCACATCATCACTTTTCAAACCTTTTCTGACTTCATTTGCTATTTTTCATGCATTTCATGATTTATTTTGAGCTAAAATGACCCTGAGATTGAAAAGCACTGCAAATGAACTCTAAAATGGTTGAAAATCGGCATGGTATCATAATTTCACCCACGTAGCATGTGCTAAAAAGTTGAGAGGGTTACGGCAAAAACTAGATGCACTTCGTGTACGAACTGGACAATCTCTTTCGAAGTGTCAGGGTTTTGGACTAAAACTCTTCTGTTACAAAAGGATTTCAATTTTTTAAACATATTTGAACTCAAGACTTTTTCTGCATTCAATATGCACCATTCAAAGCCACATCATCACTTTTCAAACCTTTTCTGACTTCATTTGCTATTTTTCATGCATTTCATGATTTATTTTGAGCTAAAATGACCGTGAGATTGAAAAGCACTGGAAATGAACTCTGAAATGGTTGAAAATTGGCATGGTATCATCATTTCACCCACGTAGCATGTGCTAAAAAGTTGAGACGGTTACGGCAAAAACTGGATGCACTTCGTGTACGAACTGGACAATCTCTTTCGAAGTGTCAGGGTTTTGGACTAAAACTCT
Organism: Elymus sibiricus; assembly: GCA_039707655.1. NCBI lineage: Eukaryota > Viridiplantae > Streptophyta > Magnoliopsida > Poales > Poaceae > Elymus > Elymus sibiricus. Next base: position 512,467,261 of record CM077669.1, read on the forward strand.
TCTGTTACAAAAGGATTTCAATTTTTTAAACATATTTGAACTCAAGACTTTTTCTGCATTCAATATGCACCATTCAAAGCCACATCATCACTTTTCAAACCTTTTCTGACTTCATTTGCTATTTTTCATGCATTTCATGATTTATTTTGAGCTAAAATGACCCTGAGATTGAAAAGCACTGCAAATGAACTCTGAAATGGTTGGAAATTGGCATGGTATCATAATTTCACCCACGTAGCTTGTGCTAAAAAGTTGAGAGGGTGACGGCAAAAACTGCATGCACTTCGTGTACGAACTGGACAATCTCTTTCGAAGTGTTAGGGTTTTGGACTAAAACTCTTCTGTTACAGAAGGATTTCAATTTTTTAAACATATTTAAACTCAAGACTTTTTCTGCATTCAATATGCACCATTCAAAGCCACATCATCACTTTTCAAACCTTGTCTGACTTCATTTGCTATTTTTCATGCATTTCATGATTTATTTTGGGCTAAAATGACCCTAAGATTGAAAAGCACTGGAAATGAACTCTGAAATGGTTGAAAATTGGCATGGTATCATAATTTCACTCACGTAGCATGTGCTAAAAAGTTGAGAGGGTTACCGGAAACACTGCATGCACTTCGTGTACAAACTGGACAATCTCTTTCGAAGTGTCAAGGTTTTTGACAAAAACTCTTCTGTTACAAAAGGATTTCAATTTTTTAAACATATTTGAACTCAAGACTTTTTCTGCATTCAATATGCACCATTCAAAGCCACATCATCACTTTTCAAACCTTTTCTGATTTCATTTGCTATTTTTCATGCATTTCATGATTTATTTTGAGCTAAAATGACCCTGAAATTGAAAAGCACTGCAAATGAACTCTAAAATGGTTGAAAATCGGCATGGTATCATAATTTCACCCACGTAGCATGTGCTAAAAAGTTGAGAGGGTTACGGCAAAAACTGGATGCACTTCGTGTACGAACTGGACAATCTCTTTCGAAGTGTCAGGGTTTTGGACTAAAACTCTTCTGTTACAAAAGGATTTCAATTTTTTAAACATATTTGAACTCAAGACTTTTTCTGCATTCAATATGCACCATTCAAAGCCACATCATCACTTTTCAAACCTTTTCTGACTTCATTTGCTATTTTTCATGCATTTCATGATTTATTTTGAGCTAAAATGACCCTGAGATTGAAAAGCACTGCAAATGAACTCTGAAATGGTTGAAAATTGGCATGGTATCATAATTTCACCCACGTAGCATGTGCTAAAAAGTTGAGAGGTTTACGGCAAAAACTGGATGCACTTCGTGTACGAACTGGACAATCTCTTTCGAAGTGTCAGGGTTTTGGACTAAAACACTTTTGTTACAAAAGGATTTCAATTTTTTAAACATATTTGAACTCAAGACTTTTTCTGCATTCAATATGCACCATTCAAAGCCACATCATCACTTTTCAAACCTTTTCTGACTTCATTTGCTATTTTTCATGCATTTCATGATTTATTTTGAGCTAAAATGACCCTGAGATTGAAAAGCACTGCAAATGAACTCTAAAATGGTTGAAAATCGGCATGGTATCATAATTTCACCCACGTAGCATGTGCTAAAAAGTTGAGAGGGTTACGGCAAAAACTGGATGCACTTCGTGTACGAACTGGACAATCTCTTTCGAAGTGTCAGGGTTTTGGACTAAAACTCTTCTGTTACAAAAGGATTTCAATTTATTAAACATATTTGAACTCAAGACTTTTTCTGCATTCAATATGCACCATTCAAAGCCACATCATCACTTTTCAAACCTTTTCTGACTTCATTTGCTATTTTTCATGCATTTCATGATTTATTTTGAGCTAAAATGACCCTGAGATTGAAAAGCACTGCAAATGAACTCTGAAATGGTTGAAAATTGGCATGGTATCATAATTTCACCCACGTAGCATGTGCTAAAAAGTTGAGAGGGTTACGGCAAAAACTGGATGCACTTCTTGTACGAACTGGACAATCTCTTTCGAAGTGTCAGGGTTTTGGACTAAAACTCTTCTGGTACAAAAGGATTTCAATTTTTTAAACATATTTGAACTCAAGACTTTTTCTGCATTCAATATGCACCATTCAAAGCCACATCATCACTTTTCAAACCTTTTCTGACTTCATTTGCTATTTTTCATGCATTTCATGATTTATTTTGAGCTAAAATGACCCTGAGATTGAAAAGCACTGCAAATGAACTCTAAAATGGTTGAAAATCGGCATGGTATCATAATTTCACCCACGTAGCATGTGCTAAAAAGTTGAGAGGGTTACGGCAAAAACTGGATGCACTTCGTGTACGAACTGGACAATCTCTTTCGAAGTGTCAGGGTTTTGGACTAAAACTCTTCTGTTACAAAAGGATTTCAATTTTTTAAACATATTTGAACTCAAGACTTTTTCTGCATTCAATGTGCACCATTCAAAGCCACATCATCACTTTTCAAACCTTTTCTGACTTCATTTGCTATTTTTCATGCATTTCATGATTTATTTTGAGCTAAAATGACCCTGAGATTGAAAAGCACTGCAAATGAACTCTGAAATGGTTGAAAATTGGCATGGTATCATAATTTCACCCACGTAGCTTGTGCTAAAAAGTTGAGAGGGTGACGGCAAAAACTGCATGCACTTCGTGTACGAACTGGACAATCTCTTTCGAAGTGTCAGGGTTTTGGACGAAAACTCATCTGTTACAAAAGGATTTCAATTTTTTAAACATATTTGAACTCAAGACTTTTTATGCATTCAATATGCACCATTCAAAGCCACATCATCACTTTTCAAACCTTTTCTGACTTCATTTGCTATTTTTCATGCATTTCATGATTTATTTTGAGCTAAAATGACCCTGAGATTGAAAAGCACTGCAAATGAACTCTGAAATGGTTGAAAATTGGCATGGTATCATAATTTCACCCACGTAGCTTGTGCTAAAAAGTTGAGAGGGTTACGGCAAAAACTGGATGCACTTCGTGTACGAACTGGACAATCTCTTTCGAAGTGTCAGGGTTTTGGACTAAAACTCTTCTGTTACAGAAGGATTTCAATTTTTTAAACATATTTGAACTCAAGACTTTTTCTGCATTCAATATGCACCATTCAAAGCCACATCATCACCTTTCAAACCTTGTCTGACTTCATTTGCTATTTTTCATGCATTTCATGATTTATTTTGGGCTAAAATGACCCTAAGATTGAAAAGCACTGGAAATGAACTCTGAAATGGTTGAAAATTGGCATGGTATCATTATTTCACTCACGTAGCATGTGCTAAAAAGTTGAGAGGGTTACCGGAAACACTGGATGCACTTCGTGTACAAACTGGACAATCTCCTTCGAAGTGTCAGGGTTTTGGAGAAAAACTCTTCTGTTACAAAAGGATTTCAATTTTTTAAACATATTTGAACTCAAGACTTTTTCTGCATTCAATATGCACCATTCAAAGCCACATCATCACTTTTCAAACCTTTTCTGATTTCATTTGCTATTTTTCATGCATTTCATGATTTATTTTGAGCTAAAATGACCCTGAGATTGAAAAGTACTGCAAATGAAGTCTGAAATGGTTGAAAATTGGCATGGTATCATAATTTCACCCACGTAGCATGTGCTAAAAAGTTGAGAGGGTTACGGCAAAAACTGGATGCACTTCGTGTACGAACTGGACAATCTCTTACGAAGTGTCAGGGTTTTGGACTAAAACTCTTCTGTTACTAAAGGATTTCAATTTTTTAAACATATTTGAACTCAAGACTTTTTCTGCATTCAATATGCACCATTCAAAGCCACATCATCACTTTTCAAACCTTTTCTGACTTCATTTGCTATTTTTCATGCATTTCATGATTTATTTTGAGCTAAAATGACCCTGAGATTGAAAAGCACTGCAAATGAACTCTGAAATGGTTGAAAATTGGCATGGTATCATAATTTCACCCACGTAGCATGTGCTAAAAAGTTGAGAGGGTTACGGCAAAAATTGGATGCACTTCGTGTACGAACTGGACAATCTCTTTCGAAGTGTCAGGGTTTTGGACTAAAACTCTTCTGTTACAAAAGGATTTCAATTTTTTAAACATATTTGAACTCAAGACTTTTTCTGCATTCAATATGCACCATTCAAAGCCACATAATCACTTTTCAAACCTTTTCTGACTTCATTTGCTATTTTTCATGCATTTCATGATTTATTTTGAGCTAAAATGACCCTGAGATTGAAAAGCACTGCAAATTAACTCTGAAATGGTTGAAAATTGGCATGGTATCATAATTTCACCCACGTAGCTTGTGCTAAAAAGTTGAGAGGGTTACGGCAAAAACTGCATGCACTTCGTGTACGAACTGGACAATCTCTTTCGAAGTGTCAGGGTTTTGGACAAAAACTCTTCTGTTACAAAAGGATTTCAAATTTTTAAATATATTTGAACTCAAGACTTTTTCTGCATTCAATATGCACCATTCAAAGGTACATCATCACTCTTCAAACCTTTTATGATTGCTATTTTTCATGCATTTCATGATTTATTTTGAGCTAAAATGACCCTGAGATTGAAAAGCACTGCAAATGAACTCTAAAATGGTTGAAAATCGGCATGGTATCATAATTTCACCCACGTAGCATGTGCTAAAAAGTTGAGAGGGTTACGGCAAAAACTGGATGCACTTCGTGTACGAACTGGACAATCTCTTTCGAAGTGTCAGGGTTTTGGACTAAAACTCTTCTGTTACAAAAGGATTTCAATTTTTTAAACATATTTGAACTCAAGACTTTTTCTGCATTCAATATGCACCATTCAAAGCCACATCATCACTTTTCAAACCTTTTCTGACTTCATTTGCTATTTTTCATGCATTTCATGATTTATTTTGAGCTAAAATGACCCTGAGATTGAAAAGCACTGCAAATGAACTCTGAAATGGTTGCAAATTGGCATGGTATCATAATTTCACCCACGTAGCATGTGCTAAAAAGTTGAGAGGGTTACGGCAAAAACTGGATGCACTTCTTGTACGAACTGGACAATCTCTTTCGAAGTGTCAGGGTTTTGGACTAAAACTCTTCTGTTACAAAAGGATTTCAATTTTTTAAACATATTTGAACTCAAGACTTTTTCTGCATTCAATATGCACCATTCAAAGCCACATCATCACTTTTCAAACCTTTTCTGACTTAATTTGCTATTTTTCATGCATTTCATGATTTATTTTGAGCTAAAATGACCCTGAGATTGAAAAGCACTGCAAATGAACTCTAAAATGGTTGAAAATCGGCATGGTATCATAATTTCACCCACGTAGCATGTGCTAAAAAGTTGAGAGGGTTACGGCAAAAACTGGATGCACTTCGTGTACGAACTGGACAATCTCTTTCGAAGTGTCAGGGTTTTGGACTAAAACTCTTCTGTTACAAAAGGATTTCAATTTTTTAAACATATTTGAACTCAAGACTTTTTCTGCATTCAATATGCACCATTCAAAGCCACATCATCACTTTTCAAACCTTTTCTGACTTCATTTGCTATTTTTCATGCATTTCATGATTTATTTGGAGCTAAAATGACCCTGAGATTGAAAAGCACTGCAAATGAACTCTGAAATGGTTGAAAATTGGCATGGTATCATAATTTCACCCACGTAGCTTGTGCTAAAAAGTTGAGAGGGTTACGGCAAAAACTGCATGCACTTCGTGTACGAACTGGACAATCTCTTTCGAAGTGTCAGGGTTTTGGACAAAAACTCTTCTGTTACAAAAGGATTTCAAATTTTTAAATACATTTGAACTCAAGACTTTTTCTGCATTCAATATGCACCATTCAAAGGTACATCATCACTCTTCAAACCTTTTCTGATTGCTATTTTTCATGCATTTCATGATTTATTTTGAGCTAAAATGACCCTGAGATTGAAAAGCACTGCAAATGAACTCTAAAATGGTTGAAAATCGGCATGGTATCATAATTTCACCCACGTAGCATGTGCTAAAAAGTTGAGAGGGTTACGGCAAAAACTGGATGCACTTCGTGTACGAACTGGACAATCTCTTTCGAAGTGTCAGGGTTTTGGACTAAAACTCTTCTGTTACAAAAGGATTTCAATTTTTTAAACATATTTGAACTCAAGACTTTTTCTGCATTCAATATGCACCATTCAAAGCCACATCATCACTTTTCAAACCTTTTCTGACTTCATTTGCTATTTTTCATGCATTTCATGATTTATTTTGAGCTAAAATGACCCTGAGATTGAAAAGCACTGCAAATGAACTCTAAAATGGTTGAAAATCGGCATGGTATCATAATTTCACCCACGTAGCATGTGCTAAAAAGTTGAGAGGGTTACGGCAAAAACTGGATGCACTTCGTGTACGAACTGGACAATCTCTTTCGAAGTGTCAGGGTTTTGGACTAAAACTCTTCTGTTACAGAAGGATTTCAATTTTTTAAACATATTTGAACTCAAGACTTTTTCTGCATTCAATATGCACCATTCAAAGCCACATCATCACCTTTCAAACCTTGTCTGACTTCATTTGCTATTTTTCATGCATTTCATGATTTATTTTGGGCTAAAATGACCCTAAGATTGAAAAGCACTGGAAATGAACTCTGAAATGGTTGAAAATTGGCATGGTATCATAATTTCACTCACGTAGCATGTGCTAAAAAGTTGAGAGGGTTACCGGAAACACTGGATGCACTTCGTGTACAAACTGGACAATCTCCTTCGAAGTGTCAGGGTTTTGGAGAAAAACTCTTCTGTTACAAAAGGATTTCAATTTTTTAAACATATTTGAACTCAAGACTTTTTCTGCATTCAATATGCACCATTCAAAGCCACATCATCACTTTTCAAACCTTTTCTGATTTCATTTGCTATTTTTCATGCATTTCATGATTTATTTTGAGCTAAAATGACCCTGAGATTGAAAAGCACTGCAAATGAACTCTGAAATGGTTGAAAATTGGCATGGTATCATAATTTCACCCACGTAGCATGTGCTAAAAAGTTGAGAGGGTTACGGCAAAAACTGGATGCACTTCGTGTACGAACTGGACAATCTCTTACGAAGTGTCAGGGTTTTGGACTAAAACTCTTCTGTTACAAAAGGATTTCAATTTTTTAAACATATTTGAACTCAAGACTTTTTCTGCATTCAATATGCACCATTCAAAGCCACATCATCACTTTTCAAACCTTTTCTGACTTCATTTGCTATTTTTCATGCATTTCATGATTTATTTTGAGCTAAAATGACCCTGAGATTGAAAAGCACTGCAAATGAACTCTAAAATGGTTGAAAATCGGCATGGTATCATAATTTCACCCACGCAGCATGTGCTAAAAAGTTGAGAGGGTTACGGCAAAAACTGCATGCACTTCGTGTACGAACTGGACAATCTCTTTCGAAGTGTCAGGGTTTTGGACGAAAACTCATCTGTTACAAAAGGATTTCAATTTTTTAAACATATTTGAACTCAAGACTTTTTATGCATTCAATATGCACCATTCAAAGCCACATCATCACTTTTCAAACCTTTTCTGACTTCATTTGCTATTTTTCATGCATTTCATGATTTATTTTGAGCTAAAATGACCCTGAGATTGAAAAGCACTGCAAATGAACTCTGAAATGGTTGAAAATTGGCATGGTATCATAATTTCACCCACGTAGCTTGTGCTAAAAAGTTGAGAGGGTTACGGCAAAAACTGGATGCACTTCGTGTACGAACTGGACAATCTCTTTCGAAGTGTCAGGGTTTTGGACTAAAACTCTTCTGTTACAGAAGGATTTCAATTTTTTAAACATATTTGAACTCAAGACTTTTTCTGCATTCAATATGCACCATTCAAAGCCACATCATCACCTTTCAAACCTTGTCTGACTTCATTTGCTATTTTTCATGCATTTCATGATTTATTTTGGGCTAAAATGACCCTAAGATTGAAAAGCACTGGAAATGAACTCTGAAATGGTTGAAAATTGGCATGGTATCATAATTTCACTCACGTAGCATGTGCTAAAAAGTTGAGAGGGTTACCGGAAACACTGGATGCACTTCGTGTACAAACTGGACAATCTCCTTCGAAGTGTCAGGGTTTTGGAGAAAAACTCTTCTGTTACAAAAGGATTTCAATTTTTTAAACATATTTGAACTCAAGACTTTTTCTGCACTCAATATGCACCATTCAAAGCCACATCATCACTTTTCAAACCTTTTCTGATTTCATTTGCTATTTTTCATGCATTTCATGATTTATTTTGAGCTAAAATGACCCTGAGATTGAAAAGCACTGCAAATGAACTCTGAAATGGTTGAAAATTGGCATGGTATCATAATTTCACCCACGTAGCATGTGCTAAAAAGTTGAGAGGGTTACGGCAAAAACTGGATGCACTTCGTGTACGAACTGGACAATCTCTTACGAAGTGTCAGGGTTTTGGACTAAAACTCTTCTGTTACAAAAGGATTTCAATTTTTTAAACATATTTGAACTCAAGACTTTTTCTGCATTCAATATGCACCATTCAAAGCCACATCATCACTTTTCAAACCTTTTCTGACTTCATTTGCTATTTTTCATGCATTTCATGATTTATTTTGAGCTAAAATGACCCTGAGATTGAAAAGCACTGCAAATGAACTCTGAAATGGTTGAAAATTGGCATGGTATCATAATTTCACCCACGTAGCATGTGCTAAAAAGTTGAGAGGGTTACGGCAAAAATTGGATGCACTTCGTGTACGAACTGGACAATCTCTTTCGAAGTGTCAGGGTTTTGGACTAAAACTCTTCTGTTACAAAAGGATTTCAATTTTTTAAACATATTTGAACTCAAGACTTTTTCTGCATTCAATATGCACCATTCAAAGCCACATCATCACTTTTCAAACCTTTTCTGACTTCATTTGCTATTTTTCATGCATTTCATGATTTATTTTGAGCTAAAATGACCCTGAGATTGAAAAGCACTGCAAATGAACTCTGAAATGGTTGAAAATTGGCATGGTATCATAATTTCACCCACGTAGCTTGTGCTAAAAAGTTGAGAGGGTTACGGCAAAAACTGCATGCAGTTCGTGTACGAACTGGACAATCTCTTTCGAAGTGTCAGGGTTTTGGACAAAAACTCTTCTGTTACAAAAGGATTTCAAATTTTTAAATATATTTGAACTCAAGACTTTTTCTGCATTCAATATGCACCATTCAAAGGTACATCATCACTCTTCAAACCTTTTCTGATTGCTATTTTTCATGCATTTCATGATTTATTTTGAGCTAAAATGACCCTGAGATTGAAAAGCACTGCAAATGAACTCTAAAATGGTTGAAAATCGGCATGGTATCATAATTTCACCCACGTAGCATGTGCTAAAAAGTTGAGAGGGTTACGGCAAAAACTGGATGCACTTCGTGTACGAACTGGACAATCTCTTTCGAAGTGTCAGGGTTTTGGACTAAAACTCTTCTGTTACAAAAGGATTTCAATTTTTTAAACATATTTGAACTCAAGACTTTTTCTGCATTCAATATGCACCATTCAAAGCCACATCATCACTTTTCAAACCTTTTCTGACTTCATTTGCTATTTTTCATGCATTTCATGATTTATTTTGAGCTAAAATGACCCTGAGATTGAAAAGCACTGCAAATGAACTCTGAAATGGTTGCAAATTGGCATGGTATCATAATTTCACCCACGTAGCATGTGCTAAAAAGTTGAGAGGGTTACGGCAAAAACTGGATGCACTTCGTGTACGAACTGGACAATCTCTTTCGAAGTGTCAGGGTTTTGGACTAAAACTCTTCTGTTACAAAAGGATTTCAATTTTTTAAACATATTTGAACTCAAGACTTTTTCTGCATTCAATATGCACCATTCAAAGCCACATCATCACTTTTCAAACCTTTTCTGACTTCATTTGCTATTTTTCATGCATTTCATGATTTATTTTGAGCTAAAATGACCCTGAGATTGAAAAGCACTGCAAATGAACTCTAAAATGGTTGAAAATCGGCATGGTATCATAATTTCACCCACGTAGCATGTGCTAAAAAGTTGAGAGGGTTACGGCAAAAACTGGATGCACTTCGTGTACGAACTGGACAATCTCTTTCGAAGTGTCAGGGTTTTGGACTAAAACTCTTCTGTTACAAAAGGATTTCAATTTATTAAACATATTTGAACTCAAGACTTTTTCTGCATTCAATATGCACCATTCAAAGCCACATCATCACTTTTCAAACCTTTTCTGACTTCATTTGCTATTTTTCATGCATTTCATGATTTATTTTGAGCTAAAATGACCCTGAGATTGAAAAGCACTGCAAATGAACTCTGAAATGGTTGAAAATTGGCATGGTATCATAATTTCACCCACGTAGCATGTGCTAAAAAGTTGAGAGGGTTACGGCAAAAACTGGATGCACTTCTTGTACGAACTGGACAATCTCTTTCGAAGTGTCAGGGTTTTGGACTAAAACTCTTCTGTTACAAAAGGATTTCAATTTTTTAAACATATTTGAACTCAAGACTTTTTCTGCATTCAATATGCACCATTCAAAGCCACATCATCAATTTTCAAACCTTTTCTGACTTCATTTGCTATTTTTCATGCATTTCATGATTTATTTTGAGCTAAAATGACCCTGAGATTGAAAAGCACTGCAAATGAACTCTAAAATTGTTGAAAATCGGCATGGTATCATAATTTCACCCACGTAGCATGTGCTAAAAAGTTGAGAGGGTTACGGCAAAAACTGGATGCACTTCGTGTACGAACTGGACAATCTCTTTCGAAGTGTCAGGGTTTTGGACTAAAACTCTTCTGTTACAAAAGGATTTCAATTTTTTAAACATATTTGAACTCAAGACTTTTTCTGCATTCAATATGCACCATTCAAAGCCACATCATCACTTTTCAAACCTTTTCTGACTTCATTTGCTATTTTTCATGCATTTCATGATTTATTTTGAGCTAAAATGACCCTGAGATTGAAAAGCACTGGAAATGAACTCTGAAATGGTTGAAAATTGGCATGGTATCATCATTTCACCCACGTAGCATGTGCTAAAAAATTGAGACGGTTACGGCAAAAACTGGATGCACTTCGTGTACGAACTGGACAATCTCTTTCGAAGTGTCAGGGTTTTGGACTAAAACTCTTCTGTTACAAAAGGATTTCAATTTTTTAAACATATTTGAACTCAAGACTTTTTCTGCATTCAATATGCACCATTCAAAGCCACATCATCACTTTTCAAACCTTTTCTGACTTCATTTGCTATTTTTCATGCATTTCATGATTTATTTTGAGCTAAAATGACCCTGAGATTGAAAAGCACTGCAAATGAACTCTGAAATGGTTGAAAATTGGCATGGTATCATAATTTCACCCACGTAGCTTGTGCTAAAAAGTTGAGAGGGTGACGGCAAAAACTGCATGCACTTCGTGTACGAACTGGACAATCTCTTTCGAAGTGTCAGGGTTTTGGACTAAAACTCTTCTGTTACAGAAGGATTTCAATTTTTTAAACATATTTAAACTCAAGACTTTTTCTGCATTCAATATGCACCATTCAAAGCCACATCATCACTTTTCAAACCTTGTCTGACTTCATTTGCTATTTTTCATGCATTTCATGATTTATTTTGGGCTAAAATGACCCTAAGATTGAAAAGCACTGGAAATGAACTCTGAAATGGTTGAAAATTGGCATGGTATCATAATTTCACTCATGTAGCATGTGCTAAAAAGTTGAGAGGGTTACCGGAAACACTGGATGCACTTCGTGTACAAACTGGACAATCTCCTTCGAAGTGTCAGGGTTTTGGAGAAAAACTCTTCTGTTACAAAAGGATTTCAATTTTTTAAACATATTTGAACTCAAGACTTTTTCTGCATTCAATATGCACCATTCAAAGCCACATCATCACTTTTCAAACCTTTTCTGATTTCATTTGCTATTTTTCATGCATTTCATGATTTATTTTGAGCTAAAATGACCCTGAGATTGAAAAGCACTGCAAATGAACTCTGAAATGGTTGAAAATTGGCATGGTATCATAATTTCACCCACATAGCTTGTGCTAAAAAGTTGAGAGGGTTACGGCAAAAACTGGATGCACTTCGTGTACGAACTGGACAATCTCTTTCGAAGTGTCAGGGTTTTGGACTAAAACTCTTCTGTTACAGAAGGATTTCAATTTTTTAAACATATTTGAACTCAAGACTTTTTCTGCATTCAATATGCACCATTCAAAGCCACATCATCACTTTTCAAACCTTGTCTGACTTCATTTGCTATTTTTCATGCATTTCATGATTTATTTTGAGCTAAAATGACCCTGAGATTGAAAAGCACTGCAAATGAACTCTGAAATGGTTGAAAATTGGCATGGTATCATAATTTCACCCACGTAGCATGTGCTAAAAAGTTGAGAGGGTTACGGCAAAAATTGGATGCACTTCGTGTACGAACTGGACAATCTCTTTCGAAGTGTCAGGGTTTTGGACTAAAACTCTTCTGTTACAAAAGGATTTCAATTTTTTAAACATATTTGAACTCAAGACTTTTTCTGCATTCAATATGCACCATTCAAAGCCACATCATCACTTTTCAAACCTTTTCTGACTTCATTTGCTATTTTTCATGCATTTCATGATTTATTTTGAGCTAAAATGACCCTGAGATTGAAAAGCACTGCAAATGAACTCTGAAATGGTTGAAAATTGGCATGGTATCATAATTTCACCCACGTAGCTTGTGCTAAAAAGTTGAGAGGGTTACGGCAAAAACTGCATGCACTTCGTGTACGAACTGGACAATCTCTTTCGAAGTGTCAAGGTTTTGGACAAAAACTCTTCTGTTACAAAAGGATTTCAAATTTTTAAATATATTTGAACTCAAGACTTTTTCTGCATTCAATATGCACCATTCAAAGGCACATCATCACTCTTCAAACCTTTTCTGATTGCTATTTTTCATGCATTTTATGATTTATTTTGAGCTAAAATGACCCTGAGATTGAAAAGCACTGCAAATGAACTCTAAAATGGTTGAAAATCGGCATGGTATCATAATTTCACCCACGTAGCATGTGCTAAAAAGTTGAGAGGGTTACGGCAAAAACTGGATGCACTTCGTGTACGAACTGGACAATCTCTTTCGAAGTGTCAGGGTTTTGGACTAAAACTCTTCTGTTACAAAAGGATTTCAATTTTTTAAACATATTTGAACTCAAGACTTTTTCTGCATTCAATATGCACCATTCAAAGCCACATCATCACTTTTCAAACCTTTTCTGACTTCATTTGCTATTTTTCATGCATTTCATGATTTATTTTGAGCTAAAATGACCCTGAGATTGAAAAGCACTGCAAATGAACTCTGAAATGGTTGAAAATTGGCATGGTATCATAATTTCAACCACGTAGCATGTGCTAAAAAGTTGAGAGGGTTACGGCAAAAACTGGATGCACTTCGTGTACGAACTGGACAATCTCTTTCGAAGTGTCAGGGTTTTGGACTAAAACTCTTCTGTTACAAAAGGATTTCAATTTTTTAAACATATTTGAACTCAAGACTTTTTCTGCATTCAATATGCACCATTCAAAGCCACATCATCACTTTTCAAACCTTTTCTGACTTCATTTGCTATTTTTCATGCATTTCATGATTTATTTTGAGCTAAAATGACCCTGAGATTGAAAAGCACTGCAAATGAACTCTAAAATGGTTGAAAATCGGCATGGTATCATAATTTCACCCACGTAGCATGTGCTAAAAAGTTGAGAGGGTTACGGCAAAAACTGGAGGCACTTCGTGTACGAACTGGACAATCTCTTTCGAAGTGTCAGGGTTTTGGACTAAAACTCTTCTGTTACAAAAGGATTTCAATTTTTTAAACATATTTGAACTCAAGACTTTTTCTGCATTCAATATGCACCATTCAAAGCCACATCATCACTTTTCAAACCTTTTCTGACTTCATTTGCTATTTTTCATGCATTTCATGATTTATTTTGAGCTAAAATGACCCTGAGATTGAAAAGCACTGCAAATGAACTCTGAAATGGTTGAAAATTGGCATGGTATCATAATTTCACCCACGTAGCATGTGCTAAAAAGTTGAGAGGGTTACGGCAAAAACTGGATGCACTTCTTGTACGAACTGGACAATCTCTTTCGAAGTGTCAGGGTTTTGGACTAAAACTCTTCTGTTACAAAAGGATTTCAATTTTTTAAACATATTTGAACTCAAGACTTTTTCTGCATTCAATATGCACCATTCAAAGCCACATCATCACTTTTCAAACCTTTTCTGACTTCATTTGCTATTTTTCATGCATTTCATGATTTATTTTGAGCTAAAATGACCCTGAGATTGAAAAGCACTGCAAATGAACTCTGAAATGGTTGAAAATTGGCATGGTATCATAATTTCACCCACGTAGCTTGTGCTAAAAAGTTGAGAGGGTGACGGCAAAAACTGCATGCACTTCGTGTACGAACTGGACAATCTCTTTCGAAGTGTCAGGGTTTTGGACTAAAACTCTTCTGTTACAGAAGGATTTCAATTTTTTAAACATATTTAAACTCAAGACTTTTTTTGCATTCAATATGCACCATTCAAAGCCACATCATCACTTTTCAAACCTTGTCTGACTTCATTTGCTATTTTTCATGCATTTCATGATTTATTTTGGGCTAAAATGACCCTAAGATTGAAAAGCACTGGAAATGAACTCTGAAATGGTTGAAAATTGGCATGGTATCATAATTTCACTCACGTAGCATGTGCTAAAAAGTTGAGAGGGTTACCGGAAACACTGGATGCACTTCGTGTACAAACTGGACAATCTCCTTCGAAGTGTCAGGGTTTTGGAGAAAAACTCTTCTGTTACAAAAGGATTTCAATTTTTTAAACATATTTGAACTCAAGACTTTTTCTGCATTCAATATGCACCATTCAAATCCACATCATCACTTTTCAAACCTTTTCTGATTTCATTTGCTATTTTTCATGCATTTCATGATTTATTTTGAGCTAAAATGACCCTGAGATTGAAAAGCACTGCAAATGAACTCTGAAATGGTTGAAAATTGGCATGGTATCATAATTTCACCCACGTAGCTTGTGCTAAAAAGTTGAGAGGGTTACGGCAAAAACTGGATGCACTTCGTGTACGAACTGGACAATCTCTTTCGAAGTGTCAGGGTTTTGGACTAAAACTCTTCTGTTACAGAAGGATTTCAATTTTTTAAACATATTTGAACTCAAGACTTTTTCTGCATTCAATATGCACCATTCAAAGCCACATCATCACTTTTCAAACCTTGTCTGACTTCATTTGCTATTTTTCATGCATTTCATGATTTATTTTGAGCTAAAATGACCCTGAGATTGAAAAGCACTGCAAATGAACTCTGAAATGGTTGAAAATTGGCATGGTATCATAATTTCACCCACGTAGCATGTGCTAAAAAGTTGAGAGGGTTACGGCAAAAATTGGATGCACTTCGTGTACGAACTGGACAATCTCTTTCGAAGTGTCAGGGTTTTGGACTAAAACTCTTCTGTTACAAAAGGATTTCAATTTTTTAAACATATTTGAACTCAAGACTTTTTCTGCATTCAATATGCACCATTCAAAGCCACATCATCACTTTTCAAACCTTTTCTGACTTCATTTGCTATTTTTCATGCATTTCATGATTTATTTTGAGCTAAAATGACCCTGAGATTGAAAAGCACTGCAAATGAACTCTGAAATGGTTGAAAATTGGCATGGTATCATAATTTCACCCACGTAGCTTGTGCTAAAAAGTTGAGAGGGTTACGGCAAAAACTGCATGCACTTCGTGTACGAACTGGACAATCTCTTTCGAAGTGTCAGGGTTTTGGACAAAAACTCTTCTGTTACAAAAGGATTTCAAATTTTTAAATATATTTGAACTCAAGACTTTTTCTGCATTCAATATGCACCATTCAAAGGCACATCATCACTCTTCAAACCTTTTCTGATTGCTATTTTTCATGCATTTCATGATTTATTTTGAGCTAAAATGACCCTGAGATTGAAAAGCACTGCAAATGAACTCTAAAATGGTTGAAAATCGGCATGGTATCATAATTTCACCCACGTAGCATGTGCTAAAAAGTTGAGAGGGTTACGGCAAAAACTGGATGCACTTCGTGTACGAACTGGACAATCTCTTTCGAAGTGTCAGGGTTTTGGACTAAAACTCTTCTGTTACAAAAGGATTTCAATTTTTTAAACATATTTGAACTCAAGACTTTTTCTGCATTCAATATGCACCATTCAAAGCCACATCATCACTTTTCAAACCTTTTCTGACTTCATTTGCTATTTTTCATGCATTTCATGATTTATTTTGAGCTAAAATGACCCTGAGATTGAAAAGCACTGCAAATGAACTCTGAAATGGTTGAAAATTGGCATGGTATCATAATTTCACCCACGTAGCATGTGCTAAAAAGTTGAGAGGGTTACGGCAAAAACTGGATGCACTTCGTGTACGAACTGGACAATCTCTTTCGAAGTGTCAGGGTTTTGGACTAAAACTCTTCTGTTACAAAAGGATTTCAATTTTTTAAACATATTTGAACTCAAGACTTTTTCTGCATTCAATATGCACCATTCAAAGCCACATCATCACTTTTCAAACCTTTTCTGACTTCATTTGCTATTTTTCATGCATTTCATGATTTATTTTGAGCTAAAATGACCCTGAGATTGAAAAGCACTGCAAATGAACTCTGAAATGGTTGAAAATTGGCATGGTATCATAATTTCACCCACGTAGCATGTGCTAAAAAGTTGAGAGGGTTACGGCAAAAACTGGATGCACTTCTTGTACGAACTGGACAATCTCTTTCGAAGTGTCAGGGTTTTGGACTAAAACTCTTCTGTTACAAAAGGATTTCAATTTTTTAAATATATTTGAACTCAAGACTTTTTCTGCATTCAATATGCACCATTCAAAGCCACATCATCACTTTTCAAACCTTTTCTGACTTCATTTGCAATTTTTCATGCATTTCATGATTTATTTTGAGCTAAAATGACCCTGAGATTGAAAAGCACTGCAAATGAACTCTAAAATGGTTGAAAATCGGCATGGTATCATAATTTCACCCACGTAGCATGTGCTAAAAAGTTGAGAGGGTTACGGCAAAAACTGGATGCACTTCGTGTACGAACTGGACAATCTCTTTCGAAGTGTCAGGGTTTTGGACTAAAACTCTTCTGTTACAAAAGGATTTCAATTTTTTAAACATATTTGAACTCAAGACTTTTTCTGCATTCAATATGCACCATTCAAAGCCACATCATCACTTTTCAAACCTTTTCTGACTTCATTTGCTATTTTTCATGCATTTCATGATTTATTTTGAGCTAAAATGACCCTGAGATTGAAAAGCACTGGAAATGAACTCTGAAATGGTTGAAAATTGGCATGGTATCATAATTTCACTCACGTAGCATGTGCTAAAAAGTTGAGAGGGTTACCGGAAACACTGGATGCACTTCGTGTACAAACTGGACAATCTCCTTCGAAGTGTCAGGGTTTTGGAGAAAAACTCTTCTGTTACAAAAGGATTTCAATTTTTTAAACATATTTGAACTCAAGACTTTTTCTGCATTCAATATGCACCATTCAAATCCACATCATCACTTTTCAAACCTTTTCTGATTTCATTTGCTATTTTTCATGCATTTCATGATTTATTTTGAGCTAAAATGACCCTGAGATTGAAAAGCACTGCAAATGAACTCTGAAATGGTTGAAAATTGGCATGGTATCATAATTTCACCCACGTAGCTTGTGCTAAAAAGTTGAGAGGGTTACGGCAAAAACTGGATGCACTTCGTGTACGAACTGGACAATCTCTTTCGAAGTGTCAGGGTTTTGGACTAAAACTCTTCTGTTACAGAAGGATTTCAATTTTTTAAACATATTTGAACTCAAGACTTTTTCTGCATTCAATATGCACCATTCAAAGCCACATCATCACTTTTCAAACCTTGTCTGACTTCATTTGCTATTTTTCATGCATTTCATGATTTATTTTGAGCTAAAATGACCCTGAGATTGAAAAGCACTGCAAATGAACTCTGAAATGGTTGAAAATTGGCATGGTATCATAATTTCACCCACGTAGCATGTGCTAAAAAGTTGAGAGGGTTACGGCAAAAATTGGATGCACTTCGTGTACGAACTGGACAATCTCTTTCGAAGTGTCAGGGTTTTGGACTAAAACTCTTCTGTTACAAAAGGATTTCAATTTTTTAAACATATTTGAACTCAAGACTTTTTCTGCATTCAATATGCACCATTCAAAGCCACATCATCACTTTTCAAACCTTTTCTGACTTCATTTGCTATTTTTCATGCATTTCATGATTTATTTTGAGCTAAAATGACCCTGAGATTGAAAAGCACTGCAAATGAACTCTGAAATGGTTGAAAATTGGCATGGTATCATAATTTCACCCACGTAGCTTGTGCTAAAAAGTTGAGAGGGTTACGGCAAAAACTGCATGCACTTCGTGTACGAACTGGACAATCTCTTTCGAAGTGTCAGGGTTTTGGACAAAAACTCTTCTGTTACAAAAGGATTTCAAATTTTTAAATATATTTGAACTCAAGACTTTTTCTGCATTCAATATGCACCATTCAAAGGCACATCATCACTCTTCAAACCTTTTCTGATTGCTATTTTTCATGCATTTCATGATTTATTTTGAGCTAAAATGACCCTGAGATTGAAAAGCACTGCAAATGAACTCTAAAATGGTTGAAAATCGGCATGGTATCATAATTTCACCCACGTAGCATGTGCTAAAAAGTTGAGAGGGTTACGGCAAAAACTGGATGCACTTCGTGTACGAACTGGACAATCTCTTTCGAAGTGTCAGGGTTTTGGACTAAAACTCTTCTGTTACAAAAGGATTTCAATTTTTTAAACATATTTGAACTCAAGACTTTTTCTGCATTCAATATGCACCATTCAAAGCCACATCATCACTTTTCAAACCTTTTCTGACTTCATTTGCTATTTTTCATGCATTTCATGATTTATTTTGAGCTAAAATGACCCTGAGATTGAAAAGCACTGCAAATGAACTCTGAAATGGTTGAAAATTGGCATGGTATCATAATTTCACCCACGTAGCATGTGCTAAAAAGTTGAGAGGGTTACGGCAAAAACTGGATGCACTTCGTGTACGAACTGGACAATCTCTTTCCAAGTGTCAGGGTTTTGGACTAAAACTCTTCTGTTACAAAAGGATTTCAATTTTTTAAACATATTTGAACTCAAGACTTTTTCTGCATTCAATATGCACCATTCAAAGCCACATCATCACTTTTCAAACCTTTTCTGACTTCATTTGCTATTTTTCATGCATTTCATGATTTATTTTGAGCTAAAATGACCCTGAGATTGAAAAGCACTGCAAATGAACTCTGAAATGGTTGAAAATTGGCATGGTATCATAATTTCACCCACGTAGCATGTGCTAAAAAGTTGAGAGGGTTACGGCAAAAACTGGATGCACTTCTTGTACGAACTGGACAATCTCTTTCGAAGTGTCAGGGTTTTGGACTAAAACTCTTCTGTTACAAAAGGATTTCAATTTTTTAAATATATTTGAACTCAAGACTTTTTCTGCATTCAATATGCACCATTCAAAGCCACATCATCACTTTTCAAACCTTTTCTGACTTCATTTGCTATTTTTCATGCATTTCATGATTTATTTTGAGCTAAAATGACCCTGAGATTGAAAAGCACTGCAAATGAACTCTAAAATGGTTGAAAATCGGCATGGTATCATAATTTCACCCACGTAGCATGTGCTAAAAAGTTGAGAGGGTTACGGCAAAAACTGGATGCACTTCGTGTACGAACTGGACAATCTCTTTCGAAGTGTCAGGGTTTTGGACTAAAACTCTTCTGTTACAAAAGGATTTCAATTTTTTAAACATATTTGAACTCAAGACTTTTTCTGCATTCAATATGCACCATTCAAAGCCACATCATCACTTTTCAAACCTTTTCTGACTTCATTTGCTATTTTTCATGCATTTCATGATTTATTTTGAGCTAAAATGACCCTGAGATTGAAAAGCACTGGAAATGAACTCTGAAATGGTTGAAAATTGGCATGGTATCATCATTTCACCCACGTAGCATGTGCTAAAAAGTTGAGACGGTTACGGCAAAAACTGGATGCACTTCGTGTACGAACTGGACAATCTCTTTCGAAGTGTCAGGGCTTTGGACTAAAACTCTTCTGTTACAAAAGGATTTCAATTTTTTAAACATATTTGAACTCAAGACTTTTTCTGCATTCAATATGCACCATTCAAAGCCACATCATCACTTTTCAAACCTTTTCTGACTTCATTTGCTATTTTTCATGCATTTCATGATTTATTTTGAGCTAAAATGACCCTGAGATTGAAAAGCACTGCAAATGAACTCTGAAATGGTTGAAGATTGGCATGGTATCATAATTTCACCCACGTAGCTTGTGCTAAAAAGTTGAGAGGGTGACGGCAAAAACTGCATGCACTTCGTGTACGAACTGGTCAATCTCTTTCGAAGTGTGAGGGTTTTGGACTAAAACTCTTCTGTTACAGAAGGATTTCAATTTTTTAAACATATTTGAACTCAAGACTTTTTCTGCATTCAATATGCACCATTCAAAGCCACATCATCACTTTTCAAACCTTGTCTGACTTCATTTGCTATTTTTCATGCATTTCATGATTTATTTTGGGGTAAAATGACCCTAAGATTGAAAAGCACTGGAAATGAACTCTGAAATGGTTGAAAATTGGCATGGTATCATAATTTCACTCACGTAGCATGTGCTAAAAAGTTGAGAGGGTTACCGGAAACACTGGATGCACTTCGTGTACAAACTGGACAATCTCCTTCGAAGTGTCAGGGTTTTGGAGAAAAACTCTTCTGTTACAAAAGGATTTCAATTTTTTAAACATATTTGAACTCAAGACTTTTTCTGCATTCAATATGCACCATTCAAAGCCACATCATCACTTTTCAAACCTTTTCTGATTTCATTTGCTATTTTTCATGCATTTCATGATTTATTTTGAGCTAAAATGACCCTGAGATTGAAAAGCACTGCAAATGAACTCTGAAATGGTTGAAAATTGGCATGGTATCATAATTTCACCCACGTAGCTTGTGCTAAAAAGTTGAGAGGGTTACGGCAAAAACTGGATGCACTTCGTGTACGAACTGGACAATCTCTTTCGAAGTGTCAGGGTTTTGGACTAAAACTCTTCTGTTACAGAAGGATTTCAATTTTTTAAACATATTTGAACTCAAGACTTTTTCTGCATTCAATATGCACCATTCAAAGCCACATCATCACTTTTCAAACCTTGTCTGACTTCATTTGCTATTTTTCATGCATTTCATGATTTATTTTGGGCTAAAATGACCCTAAGATTGAAAAGCACTGGTAATGAACTCTGAAATGGTTGAAAATTGGCATGGTATCATAATTTCACTCACGTAGAATGTGCTAAAAAGTTGAGAGGGTTACCGGAAACACTGGATGCACTTCGTGTACAAACTGGACAATCTCCTTCGAAGTGTCAGGGTTTTGGAGAAAAACTCTTCTGTTACAAAAGGATTTCAATTTTTTAAACATATTTGAACTCAAGACTTTTTCTGCATTCAATATGCACCATTCAAAGCTACATCATCACTTTTCAAACCTTTTCTGATTTCATTTGCTATTTTTCATGCATTTCATGATTTATTTTGAGCTAAAATGACCCTGAGATTGAAAAGCACAGCAAATGAACTCTGAAATGGTTGAAAATTGGCATGGTATCATAATTTCACCCACGTAGCATGTGATAAAAAGTTGAGAGGGTTACGGCAAAAACTGGATGCACTTCGTGTACGAACTGGACAATCTCTTTCGAAGTGTCAGGGTTTTGGACTAAAACTCTTCTGTTACAAAAGGATTTCAATTTTTTAAACATATTTGAACTCAAGACTTTTTCTGCATTCAATATGCACCATTCAAAGCCACATCATCACTTTTCAAACCTTTTCTGACTTCATTTGCTATTTTTCATGCATTTCATGATTTATTTTGAGCTAAAATGACCCTGAGATTGAAAAGCACTGCAAATGAACTCTGAAATGGTTGAAAATTGGCATGGTATCATAATTTCACCCACGTAGCTTGTGCTAAAAAGTTGAGAGGGTTACGGCAAAAACTGCATGCACTTCGTGTACGAACTGGACAATCTCTTTCGAAGTGTCAGGGTTTTGGACAAAAACTCTTCTGTTACAAAAGGATTTCAAATTTTTAAATATATTTGAACTCAAGACTTTTTCTGCATTCAATATGCACCATTCAAAGGCACATCATCACTCTTCAAACCTTTTCTGATTGCTATTTTTCATGCATTTCATGATTTATTTTGAGCTAAAATGACCCTGAGATTGAAAAGCACTGCAAATGAACTCTAAAATGGTTGAAAATCTGCATGGTATCATAATTTCACCCACGTAGCATGTGCT
This sequence comes from Elymus sibiricus, assembly GCA_039707655.1. Lineage (NCBI taxonomy): Eukaryota > Viridiplantae > Streptophyta > Magnoliopsida > Poales > Poaceae > Elymus > Elymus sibiricus. Next base: position 512,489,905 of record CM077669.1, read on the forward strand.
AAAAAGTTGAGAGGGTTACGGCAAAAACTGGATGCACTTCGTGTACGAACTGGACAATCTCTTTCGAAGTGTCAGGGTTTTGGACTAAAACTCTTCTGTTACAAAAGGATTTCAATTTTTTAAACATATTTGAACTCAAGACTTTTTCTGCATTCAATATGCACCATTCAAAGCCACATCATCACTTTTCAAACCTTTTCTGACTTCATTTGCTATTTTTCATGCATTTCATGATTTATTTTGAGCTAAAATGACCCTGAGATTGAAAAGCACTGCAAATGAACTCTGAAATGGTTGAAAATTGGCATGGTATCATAATTTCACCCACGTAGCATGTGCTAAAAAGTTGAGAGGGTTACGGCAAAAACTGGATGCACTTCATGTACGAACTGGACAATCTCTTTCGAAGTGTCAGGGTTTTGGACTAAAACTCTTCTGTTACAAAAGGATTTCAATTTTTTAAACATATTTGAACTCAAGACTTTTTCTGCATTCAATATGCACCATTCAAAGCCACATCATCACTTTTCAAACCTTTTCTGACTTCATTTGCTATTTTTCATGCATTTCATGATTTATTTTGAGCTAAAATGACCCTGAGATTGAAAAGCACTGCAAATGAACTCTAAAATGGTTGAAAATCGGCATGGTATCATAATTTCACCCACGTAGCATGTGCTAAAAAGTTGAGAGGGTTACGGCAAAAACTGGATGCACTTCGTGTACGAACTGGACAATCTCTTTCGAAGTGTCAGGGTTTTGGACTAAAACTCTTCTGTTACAAAAGGATTTCAATTTTTTAAACATATTTGAACTCAAGACTTTTTCTGCATTCAATATGCACCATTCAAAGCCACATCATCACTTTTCAAACCTTTTCTGACTTCATTTGCTATTTTTCATGCATTTCATGATTTATTTTGAGCTAAAATGACCCTGAGATTGAAAAGCACTGCAAATGAACTCTGAAATGGTTGAAAAATGGCATGGTATCATCATTTCACCCACGTAGCATGTGCTAAAAAGTTGAGAGGGTTACGGCAAAAACTGGATGCACTTCGTGTACGAACTGGACAATCTCTTTCGAAGTGTCAGGGTTTTGGACTAAAACTCTTCTGTTACAAAAGGATTTCAATTTTTTAAACATATTTGAACTCAAGACTTTTTCTGCATTCAATATGCACCATTCAAAGCCACATCATCACTTTTCAAACCTTTTCTGACTTCATTTGCTATTTTTCATGCATTTCATGATTTATTTTGAGCTAAAATGACCCTGAGATTGAAAAGCACTGCAAATGAACTCTGAAATGGTTGAAAATTGGCATGGTATCATAATTTCACCCACGTAGCTTGTGCTAAAAAGTTGAGAGGGTGACGGCAAAAACTGCATGCACTTCGTGTACGAACTGGACAATCTCTTTCGAAGTGTCAGGGTTTTGGACTAAAACTCTTCTGTTACAGAAGGATTTCAATTTTTTAAACATATTTAAACTCAAGACTTTTTCTGCATTCAATATGCACCATTCAAAGCCACATCATCACTTTTCAAACCTTGTCTGACTTCATTTGCTATTTTTCATGCATTTCATGATTTATTTTGGGCTAAAATGACCCTAAGATTGAAAAGCACTGGAAATGAACTCTGAAATGGTTGAAAATTGGCATGGTATCATAATTTCACTCACGTAGCATGTGCTAAAAAGTTGAGAGGGTTACCGGAAACACTGGATGCACTTCGTGTACAAACTGGACAATCTCCTTCGAAGTGTCAGGGTTTTGGAGAAAAACTCTTCTGTTACAAAAGGATTTCAATTTTTTAAACATATTTGAACTCAAGACTTTTTCTGCATCCAATATGCACCATTCAAAGCCACATCATCACTTTTCAAACCTTTTCTGATTTCATTTGCTATTTTTCATGCATTTCATGATTTATTTTGAGCTAAAATGACCCTGAGATTGAAAAGCACTGCAAATGAACTCTGAAATGGTTGAAAATTGGCATGGTATCATAATTTCACCCACGTAGCTTGTGCTAAAAAGTTGAGAGGGTTACGGCAAAAACTGCATGCACTTCGTGTACGAACTGGACAATCTCTTTCGAAGTGTCAAGGTTTTGGACAAAAACTCTTCTGTTACAAAAGGATTTCAAATTTTTAAATATATTTGAACTCAAGACTTTTTCTGCATTCAATATGCACCATTCAAAGGCACATCATCACTCTTCAAACCTTTTCTGATTGCTATTTTTCATGCATTTCATGATTTATTTTGAGCTAAAATGACCCTGAGATTGAAAAGCACTGCAAATGAACTCTAAAATGGTTGAAAATCGGCATGGTATCATAATTTCACCCACGTAGCATGTGCTAAAAAGTTGAGAGGGTTACGGCAAAAACTGGATGCACTTCGTGTACGAACTGGACAATCTCTTTCGAAGTGTCAGGGTTTTGGACTAAAACTCTTCTGTTACAAAAGGATTTCAATTTTTTAAACATATTTGAACTCAAGACTTTTTCTGCATTCAATATGCACCATTCAAAGCCACATCATCACTTTTCAAACCTTTTCTGACTTCATTTGCTATTTTTCATGCATTTCATGATTTATTTTGAGCTAAAATGACCCTGAGATTGAAAAGCACTGCAAATGAACTCTGAAATAGTTGAAAATTGGCATGGTATCATAATTTCACCCACGTAGCATGTGCTAAAAAGTTGAGAGGGTTACGGCAGAAACTGGATGCACTTCGTGTACGAACTGGACAATCTCTTTCGAAGTGTCAGGGTTTTGGACTAAAACTCTTCTGTTACAAAAGGATTTCAATTTTTTAAACATATTTGAACTCAAGACTTTTTCTGCATTCAATATGCACCATTCAAAGCCACATCATCACTTTTCAAACCTTTTCTGACTTCATTTGCTATTTTTCATGCATTTCATGATTTATTTTGAGCTAAAATGACCCTGAGATTGAAAAGCACTGCAAATGAACTCTGAAATGGTTGAAAATTGGCATGGTATCATAATTTCACCCACGTAGCATGTGCTAAAAAGTTGAGAGGGTTACGGCAAAAACTGGATGCACTTCTTGTACGAACTGGACAATCTCTTTCGAAGTGTCAGGGTTTTGGACTAAAACTCTTCTGTTACAAAAGGATTTCAATTTTTTAAACATATTTGAACTCAAGACTTTTTCTGCATTCAATATGCACCATTCAAAGCCACATCATCACTTTTCAAACCTTTTCTGACTTCATTTGCTATTTTTCATGCATTTCATGATTTATTTTGAGCTAAAATGACCCTGAGATTGAAAAGCACTGCAAATGAACTCTAAAATGGTTGAAAATCGGCATGGTATCATAATTTCACCCACGTAGCATGTGCTAAAAAGTTGAGAGGGTTACGGCAAAAACTGGATGCACTTCGTGTACGAACTGGACAATCTCTTTCGAAGTGTCAGGGTTTTGGACTAAAACTCTTCTGTTACAAAAGGATTTCAATTTTTTAAACATATTTGAACTCAAGACTTTTTCTGCATTCAATATGCACCATTCAAAGCCACATCATCACTTTTCAAACCTTTTCTGACTTCATTTGCTATTTTTCATGCATTTCATGATTTATTTTGAGCTAAAATGACCCTGAGATTGAAAAGCACTGCAAATGAACTCTGAAATGGTTGAAAATTGGCATGGTATCATAATTTCACCCACGTAGCTTGTGCTAAAAAGTTGAGAGGGTGACGGCAAAAACTGCATGCACTTCGTGTACGAACTGGACAATCTCTTTCGAAGTGTCAGGGTTTTGGACTAAAACTCTTCTGTTACAGAAGGATTTCAATTTTTTAAACATATTTAAACTCAAGACTTTTTCTGCATTCAATATGCACCATTCAAAGCCACATCATCACTTTTCAAACCTTTTCTGACTTCATTTGCTATTTTTCATGCATTTCATGATTTATTTTGAGCTAAAATGACCCTGAGATTGAAAAGCACTGCAAATGAACTCTGAAATGGTTGAAAAATGGCATGGTATCATCATTTCACCCACGTAGCATGTGCTAAAAAGTTGAGAGGGTTACGGCAAAAACTGGATGCACTTCGTGTACGAACTGGACAATCTCTTTCGAAGTGTCAGGGTTTTGGACTAAAACTCTTCTGTTACAAAAGGATTTCAATTTTTTAAACATATTTGAACTCAAGACTTTTTCTGCATTCAATATGCACCATTCAAAGCCACATCATCACTTTTCAAACCTTTTCTGACTTCATTTGCTATTTTTCATGCATTTCATGATTTATTTTGAGCTAAAATGACCCTGAGATTGAAAAGCACTGCAAATGAACTCTGAAATGGTTGAAAATTGGCATGGTATCATAATTTCACCCACGTAGCTTGTGCTAAAAAGTTGAGAGGGTGACGGCAAAAACTGCATGCACTTCGTGTACGAACTGGACAATCTCTTTCGAAGTGTCAGGGTTTTGGACTAAAACTCTTCTGTTACAGAAGGATTTCAATTTTTTAAACATATTTAAACTCAAGACTTTTTCTGCATTCAATATGCACCATTCAAAGCCACATCATCACTTTTCAAACCTTGTCTGACTTCATTTGCTATTTTTCATGCATTTCATGATTTATTTTGGGCTAAAATGACCCTAAGATTGAAAAGCACTGGAAATGAACTCTGAAATGGTTGAAAATTGGCATGGTATCATAATTTCACTCACGTAGCATGTGCTAAAAAGTTGAGAGGGTTACCGGAAACACTGGATGCACTTCGTGTACAAACTGGACAATCTCCTTCGAAGTGTCAGGGTTTTGGAGAAAAACTCTTCTGTTACAAAAGGATTTCAATTTTTTAAACATATTTGAACTCAAGACTTTTTCTGCATTCAATATGCACCATTCAAAGCCACATCATCACTTTTCAAACCTTTTCTGATTTCATTTGCTATTTTTCATGCATTTCATGATTTATTTTGAGCTAAAATGACCCTGAGATTGAAAAGCACTGCAAATGAACTCTGAAATGGTTGAAAATTGGCATGGTATCATAATTTCACCCACGTAGCTTGTGCTAAAAAGTTGAGAGGGTTACGGCAAAAACTGCATGCACTTCGTGTACGAACTGGACAATCTCTTTCGAAGTGTCAAGGTTTTGGACAAAAATTCTTCTGTTACAAAAGGATTTCAAATTTTTAAATATATTTGAACTCAAGACTTTTTCTGCATTCAATATGCACCATTCAAAGGCACATCATCACTCTTCAAACCTTTTCTGATTGCTATTTTTCATGCATTTCATGATTTATTTTGAGCTAAAATGACCCTGAGATTGAAAAGCACTGCAAATGAACTCTAAAATGGTTGAAAATCGGCATGGTATCATAATTTCACCCACGTAGCATGTGCTAAAAAGTTGAGAGGGTTACGGCAAAAACTGGATGCACTTCGTGTACGAACTGGACAATCTCTTTCGAAGTGTCAGGGTTTTGGACTAAAACTCTTCTGTTACAAAAGGATTTCAATTTTTTAAACATATTTGAACTCAAGACTTTTTCTGCATTCAATATGCACCATTCAAAGCCACATCATCACTTTTCAAACCTTTTCTGACTTCATTTGCTATTTTTCATGCATTTCATGATTTATTTTGAGCTAAAATGACCCTGAGATTGAAAAGCACTGCAAATGAACTCTGAAATAGTTGAAAATTGGCATGGTATCATAATTTCACCCACGTAGCATGTGCTAAAAAGTTGAGAGGGTTACGGCAGAAACTGGATGCACTTCGTGTACGAACTGGACAATCTCTTTCGAAGTGTCAGGGTTTTGGACTAAAACTCTTCTGTTACAAAAGGATTTCAATTTTTTAAACATATTTGAACTCAAGACTTTTTCTGCATTCAATATGCACCATTCAAAGCCACATCATCACTTTTCAAACCTTTTCTGACTTCATTTGCTATTTTTCATGCATTTCATGATTTATTTTGAGCTAAAATGACCCTGAGATTGAAAAGCACTGCAAATGAACTCTGAAATGGTTGAAAATTGGCATGGTATCATAATTTCACCCACGTAGCATGTGCTAAAAAGTTGAGAGGGTTACGGCAAAAACTGGATGCACTTCTTGTACGAACTGGACAATCTCTTTCGAAGTGTCAGGGTTTTGGACTAAAACTCTTCTGTTACAAAAGGATTTCAATTTTTTAAACATATTTGAACTCAAGACTTTTTCTGCATTCAATATGCACCATTCAAAGCCACATCATCACTTTTCAAACCTTTTCTGACTTCATTTGCTATTTTTCATGCATTTCATGATTTATTTTGAGCTAAAATGACCCTGAGATTGAAAAGCACTGCAAATGAACTCTAAAATGGTTGAAAATCGGTATGGTATCATAATTTCACCCACGTAGCATGTGCTAAAAAGTTGAGAGGGTTACGGCAAAAACTGGATGCACTTCGTGTACGAACTGGACAATCTCTTTCGAAGTGTCAGGGTTTTGGACTAAAACTCTTCTGTTACAAAAGGATTTCAATTTTTTAAACATATTTGAACTCAAGACTTTTTCTGCATTCAATATGCACCATTCAAAGCCACATCATCACTTTTCAAACCTTTTCTGACTTCATTTGCTATTTTTCATGCATTTCATGATTTATTTTGAGCTAAAATGACCCTGAGATTGAAAAGCACTGCAAATGAACTCTAAAATGGTTGAAAATCGGCATGGTATCATAATTTCACCCACGTAGCATGTGCTAAAAAGTTGAGAGGGTTACGGCAAAAACTGGATGCACTTCGTGTACGAACTGGACAATCTCTTTCGAAGTGTCACGGTTTTGGACTAAAACTCTTCTGTTACAAAAGGATTTCAATTTTTTAAACATATTTGAACTCAAGACTTTTTCTGCATTCAATATGCACCATTCAAAGCCACATCATCACTTTTCAAACCTTTTCTGACTTCATTTGCTATTTTTCATGCATTTCATGATTTATTTTGAGCTAAAATGACCCTGAGATTGAAAAGCACTGCAAATGAACTCTGAAATGGTTGAAAATTGGCATGGTATCATAATTTCACCCACGTAGCATGTGCTAAAAAGTTGAGAGGGTTACGGCAAAAACTGGATGCACTTCTTGTACGAACTGGACAATCTCTTTCGAAGTGTCAGGGTTTTGGACTAAAACTCTTCTGTTACAAAAGGATTTCAATTTTTTAAACATATTTGAACTCAAGACTTTTTCTGCATTCAATATGCACCATTCAAAGCCACATCATCACTTTTCAAACCTTTTCTGACTTCATTTGCTATTTTTCATGCATTTCATGATTTATTTTGAGCTAAAATGACCCTGAGATTGAAAAGCACTGCAAATGAACTCTAAAATGGTTGAAAATCGGCATGGTATCATAATTTCACCCACGTAGCATGTGCTAAAAAGTTGAGAGGGTTACGGCAAAAACTGGATGCACTTCGTGTACGAACTGGACAATCTCTTTCGAAGTGTCAGGGTTTTGGACTAAAACTCTTCTGTTACAAAAGGATTTCAATTTTTTAAACATATTTGAACTCAAGACTTTTTCTGCATTCAATATGCACCATTCAAAGCCACATCATCACTTTTCAAACCTTTTCTGACTTCATTTGCTATTTTTCATGCATTTCATGATTTATTTTGAGCTAAAATGACCCTGAGATTGAAAAGCACTGCAAATGAACTCTAAAATGGTTGAAAATCGGCATGGTATCATAATTTCACCCACGTAGCATGTGCTAAAAAGTTGAGAGGGTTACGGCAAAAACTGGATGCACTTCGTGTACGAACTGGACAATCTCTTTCGAAGTGTCAGGGTTTTGGACTAAAACTCTTCTGTTACAAAAGGATTTCAATTTTTTAAACATATTTGAACTCAAGACTTTTTCTGCATTCAATATGCACCATTCAAAGCCACATCATCACTTTTCAAACCTTTTCTGACTTCATTTGCTATTTTTCATGCATTTCATGATTTATTTTGAGCTAAAATGACCCTGAGATTGAAAAGCACTGGAAATGAACTCTGAAATGGTTGAAAATTGGCATGGTATCATAATTTCACCCACGTAGCATGTGCTAAAAAGTTGAGAGGGTTACGGCAAAAACTGGATGCACTTCGTGTACGGACTGGACAATCTCTTTCGAAGTGTCAGGGTTTTGGACTAAAACTCTTCTGTTACAAAAGGATTTCAATTTTTTAAACATATTTGAACTCAAGACTTTTTCTGCATTCAATATGCACCATTCAAAGCCACATCATCACTTTTCAAACCTTTTCTGACTTCATTTGCTATTTTTCATGCATTTCATGATTTATTTTGAGCTAAAATGACCCTGAGATTGAAAAGCACTGCAAATGAACTCTGAAATGGTTGAAAATTGGCATGGTATCATAATTTCACCCACGTAGCATGTGCTAAAAAGTTGAGAGGGTTACGGCAAAAACTGGATGCACTTCTTGTACGAACTGGACAATCTCTTTCGAAGTGTCAGGGTTTTGGACTAAAACTCTTCTGTTACAAAAGGATTTCAATTTTTTAAACATATTTGAACTCAAGACTTTTTCTGCATTCAATATGCACCATTCAAAGCCACATCATCACTTTTCAAACCTTTTCTGACTTCATTTGCTATTTTTCATGCATTTCATGATTTATTTTGAGCTAAAATGACCCTGAGATTGAAAAGCACTGCAAATGAACTCTAAAATGGTTGAAAATCGGCATGGTATCATAATTTCACCCACGTAGCATGTGCTAAAAAGTTGAGAGGGTTACGGCAAAAACTGGATGCACTTCGTGTACGAACTGGACAATCTCTTTCGAAGTGTCAGGGTTTTGGACTAAAACTCTTCTGTTACAAAAGGATTTCAATTTTTTAAACATATTTGAACTCAAGACTTTTTCTGCATTCAATATGCACCATTCAAAGCCACATCATCACTTTTCAAACCTTTTCTGACTTCATTTGCTATTTTTCATGCATTTCATGATTTATTTTGAGCTAAAATGACCCTGAGATTGAAAAGCATTGGAAATGAACTCTGAAATGGTTGAAAATTGGCATGGTATCATCATTTCACCCACGTAGCATGTGCTAAAAAGTTGAGACGGTTACGGCAAAAACTGGATGCACTTCGTGTACGAACTGGACAATCTCTTTCGAAGTGTCAGGGTTTTGGACTAAAACTCTTCTGTTACAAAAGGATTTCAATTTTTTAAACATATTTGAACTCAAGACTTTTTCTGCATTCAATATGCACCATTCAAAGCCACATCATCACTTTTCAAACCTTTTCTGACTTCATTTGCTATTTTTCATGCATTTCATGATTTATTTTGAGCTAAAATGACCCTAAGATTGAAAAGCACTGCAAATGAACTCTGAAATGGTTGGAAATTGGCATGGTATCATAATTTCACCCACGTAGCTTGTGCTAAAAAGTTGAGAGGGTGACGGCAAAAACTGCATGCACTTCGTGTACGAACTGGTCAATCTCTTTCGAAGTGTCAGGGTTTTGGACTAAAACTCTTCTGTTACAGAAGGATTTCAATTTTTTAAACATATTTGAACTCAAGACTTTTTCTGCATTCAATATGCACCATTCAAAGCCACATCATCACTTTTCAAACCTTGTCTGACTTCATTTGCTATTTTTCATGCATTTCATGATTTATTTTGGGCTAAAATGACCCTAAGATTGAAAAGCATTGGAAATGAACTCTGAAATGGTTGAAAATTGGCATGGTATCATAATTTCACTCACGTAGCATGTGCTAAAAAGTTGAGAGGGTTACCGGAAACACTGGATGCACTTCGTGTACAAACTGGACAATCTCCTTCGAAGTGTCAGGGTTTTGGAGAAAAACTCTTCTGTTACAAAAGGATTTCAATTTTTTAAACATATTTGAACTCAAGACTTTTTCTGCATTCAATATGCACCATTCAAAGCAACATCATCACTTTTCAAACCTTTTCTGATTTCATTTGCTATTTTTCATGCATTTCATGATTTATTTTGAGCTAAAATGACCCTGAGATTGAAAAGCACTGCAAATGAACTCTGAAATGGTTGAAAATTGGCATGGTATCATAATTTCACCCACGTAGCTTGTGCTAAAAAGTTGAGAGGGTTACGGCAAAAACTGGATGCACTTCGTGTACGAACTGGACAATCTCTTTCGAAGTGTCAGGGTTTTGGACTAAAACTCTTCCGTTACAGAAGGATTTCAATTTTTTAAACATATTTGAACTCAAGACTTTTTCTGCATTCAATATGCACCATTCAAAGCCACATCATCACTTTTCAAACCTTGTCTGACTTCATTTGCTATTTTTCATGCATTTCATGATTTATTTTGGGCTAAAATGACCCTAAGATTGAAAAGCACTGGTAATGAACTCTGAAATGGTTGAAAATTGGCATGGTATCATAATTTCACTCACGTAGCATGTGCTAAAAAGTTGAGAGGGTTACCGGAAACACTGGATGCACTTCGTGTACAAACTGGACAATCTCCTTCGAAGTGTCAGGGTTTTGGAGAAAAACTCTTCTGTTACAAAAGGATTTCAATTTTTTAAACATATTTGAACTCAAGACTTTTTCTGCATTCAATATGCACCATTCAAAGCTACATCATCACTTTTCAAACCTTTTCTGATTTCATTTGCTATTTTTCATGCATTTCATGATTTATTTTGAGCTAAAATGACCCTGAGATTGAAAAGCACTGCAAATGAACTCTGAAATGGTTGAAAATTGGCATGGTATCATAATTTCACCCACGTAGCTTGTGCTAAAAAGTTGAGAGGGTGACGGCAAAAACTGCATGCACTTCGTGTACGAACTGGACAATCTCTTTCGAAGTGTCAGGGTTTTGGACTAAAACTCTTCTGTTACAAAAGGATTTCAATTTTTTAAACATATTTGAACTCAAGACTTTTTCTGCATTCAATATGCACCATTCAAATCCACATCATCACTTTTCAAACCTTTTCTGACTTCATTTGCTATTTTTCATGCATTTCATGATTTATTTTGAGCTAAAATGACCCTGAGATTGAAAAGCACTGCAAATGAACTCTGAAATGGTTGAAAATTGGCATGGTATCATAATTTCACCCACGTAGCTTGTGCTAAAAAGTTGAGAGGGTGACGGCAAAAACTGCATGCACTTCGTGTACGAACTGGTCAATCTCTTTCGAAGTGTCAGGGTTTTGGACTAAAACTCTTCTGTTACAAAAGGATTTCAATTTTTTAAACATATTTGAACTCAAGACTTTTTCTGCATTCAATATGCACCATTCAAAGCCACATCATCACTTTTCAAACCTTTTCTGACTTCATTTGCTATTTTTCATGCATTTCATGATTTATTTTGAGCTAAAATGACCCTGAGATTGAAAAGCACTGCAAATGAACTCTGAAATGGTTGAAAATTGGCATGGTATCATAATTTCACCCACGTAGCATGTGCTAAAAAGTTGAGAGGGTTACGGCAGAAACTGGATGCACTTCGTGTACGAACTGGACAATCTCTTTCGAAGTGTCAGGGTTTTGGACTAAAACTCTTCTGTTACAAAAGGATTTCAATTTTTTAAACATATTTGAACTCAAGACTTTTTCTGCATTCAATATGCACCATTCAAAGCCACATCATCACTTTTCAAACCTTGTCTGACTTCATTTGCTATTTTTCATGCATTTCATGATTTATTTTGGGCTAAAATGACCCTAAGATTGAAAAGCACTGGAAATGAACTCTGAAATGGTTGAAAATTGGCATGGTATCATAATTTCACTCACGTAGCATGTGCTAAAAAGTTGAGAGGGTTACCGGAAACACTGGATGCACTTCGTGTACAAACTGGACAATCTCCTTCGAAGTGTCAGGGTTTTGGAGAAAAACTCTTCTGTTACAAAAGGATTTCAATTTTTTAAACATATTTGAACTCAAGACTTTTTCTGCATTCAATATGCACCATTCAAAGCCACATCATCACTTTTCAAACCTTTTCTGATTTCATTTGCTATTTTTCATGCATTTCATGATTTATTTTGAGCTAAAATGACCCTGAGATTGAAAAGCACTGCAAATGAACTCTGAAATGGTTGAAAATTGGCATGGTATCATAATTTCACCCATGTAGCATGTGCTAAAAAGTTGAGAGGGTTACGGCAAAAACTGGATGCACTTCGTGTACGAACTGGACAATCTCTTTCGAAGTGTCAGGATTTTGGACTAAAACTCTTCTGTTACAAAAGGATTTCAATTTTTTAAACATATTTGAACTCAAGACTTTTTCTGCATTCAATATGCACCATTCAAAGCCACATCATCACTTTTCAAACCTTGTCTGACTTCATTTGCTATTTTTCATGCATTTCATGATTTATTTTGGGCTAAAATGACCCTAAGATTGAAAAGCACTGGTAATGAACTCTGAAATGGTTGAAAATTGGCATGGTATCATAATTTCACTCACGTAGCATGTGCTAAAAAGTTGAGAGGGTTACCGGAAACTCTGGATGCACTTCGTGTACAAACTGGACAATCTCCTTTGAAGTGTCAGGGTTTTGGAGAAAAACTCTTCTGTTACAAAAGGATTTCAATTTTTTAAACATATTTGAACTCAAGACTTTTTCTGCATTCAATATGCACCATTCAAAGCTACATCATCACTTTTCAAACCTTTTCTGATTTCATTTGCTATTTTTCATGCATTTCATGATTTATTTTGAGCTAAAATGACCCTGAGATTGAAAAGCACAGCAAATGAACTCTGAAATGGTTCAAAATTGGCATGGTATCATAATTTCACCCACGTAGCATGTGCTAAAAAGTTGAGAGGGTTACGGCAAAAACTGGATGCACTTCGTGTACGAACTGGACAATCTCTTTCGAAGTGTCAGGGTTTTGGACTAAAACTCTTCTGTTACAAAAGGATTTCAATTTTTTAAACATATTTGAACTCAAGACTTTTTCTGCATTCAATATGCACCATTCAAAGCCACATCATCACTTTTCAAACCTTTTCTGACTTCATTTGCTATTTTTCATGCATTTCATGATTTATTTTGAGCTAAAATGACCCTGAGATTGAAAAGCACTGCAAATGAACTCTGAAATGGTTGAAAATTGGCATGGTATCATAATTTCACCCACGTAGCTTGTGCTAAAAAGTTGAGAGGGTTACGGCAAAAACTGCATGCACTTCGTGTACGTACTGGACAATCTCTTTCGAAGTGTCAGGGTTTTGGACAAAAACTCTTCTGTTACAAAAGGATTTCAAATTTTTAAATATATTTGAACTCAAGACTTTTTCTGTATTCAATATGCACCATTCAAAGGCACATCATCACTCTTCAAACCTTTTCTGATTGCTATTTTTCATGCATTTCATGATTTATTTTGAGCTAAAATGACCCTGAGATTGAAAAGCACTGCAAATGAACTCTAAAATGGTTGAAAATCGGCATGGTATCATAATTTCACCCACGTAGCATGTGCTAAAAAGTTGAGAGGGTGACGGCAAAAACTGCATGCACTTCGTGTACGAACTGGTCAATCTCTTTCGAAGTGTCAGGGTTTTGGACTAAAACTCTTCTGTTACAAAAGGATTTCAATTTTTTAAACATATTTGAACTCAAGACTTTTTCTGCATTCAATATGCACCATTCAAAGCCACATCATCACTTTTCAAACCTTTTCTGACTTCATTTGCTATTTTTCATGCATTTCATGATTTATTTTGAGCTAAAATGACCCTGAGATTGAAAAGCACTGGAAATGAACTCTGAAATGGTTGAAAATTGGCATGGTATCATAATTTCACCCACGTAGCATGAGCTAAAAAGTTGAGAGGGTTACGGCAAAAACTGGATGCACTTCGTGTACGAACTGGACAATCTCTTTCGAAGTGTCAGGGTTTTGGACTAAAACTCTTCTGTTACAAAAGGATTTCAATTTTTTAAACATATTTGAACTCAAGACTTTTTCTGCATTCAATATGCACCATTCAAAGCCACATCATCACTTTTCAAACCTTTTCTGACTTCATTTGCTATTTTTCATGCATTTCATGATTTATTTTGAGCTAAAATGACCCTGAGATTGAAAAGCACTGCAAATGAACTCTGAAATGGTTGAAAATTGGCATGGTATCATAATTTCACCCACGTAGCATGAGCTAAAAAGTTGAGAGGGTTACGGCAAAAACTGGATGCACTTCGTGTACGAACTGGACAATCTCTTTCGAAGTGTCAGGGTTTTGGACTAAAACTCTTCTGTTACAAAAGGATTTCAATTTTTTAAACATATTTGAACTCAAGACTTTTTCTGCATTCAATATGCACCATTCAAAGCCACATCATCACTTTTCAAACCTTTTCTGACTTCATTTGCTATTTTTCATGCATTTCATGATTTATTTTGAGCTAAAATGACCCTGAGATTGAAAAGCACTGCAAATGAACTCTGAAATGGTTGAAAATTGGCATGGTATCATAATTTCACCCACGTAGCATGTGCTAAAAAGTTGAGAGGGTTACGGCAGAAACTGGATGCACTTCGTGTACGAACTGGACAATCTCTTTCGAAGTGTCAGGGTTTTGGACTAAAACTCTTCTGTTACAAAAGGATTTCAATTTTTTAAACATATTTGAACTCAAGACTTTTTCTGCATTCAATATGCACCATTCAAAGCCACATCATCACTTTTCAAACCTTGTCTGACTTCATTTGCTATTTTTCATGCATTTCATGATTTATTTTGGGCTAAAATGACCCTAAGATTGAAAAGCACTGGAAATGAACTCTGAAATGGTTGAAAATTGGCATGGTATCATAATTTCACTCACGTAGCATGTGCTAAAAAGTTGAGAGGGTTACCGGAAACACTGGATGCACTTCGTGTACAAACTGGACAATCTCCTTCGAAGTGTCAGGGTTTTGGAGAAAAACTCTTCTGTTACAAAAGGATTTCAATTTTTTAAACATATTTGAACTCAAGACTTTTTCTGCATTCAATATGCACCATTCAAAGCCACATCATCACTTTTCAAACCTTTTCTGATTTCATTTGCTATTTTTCATGCATTTCATGATTTATTTTGAGCTAAAATGACCCTGAGATTGAAAAGCACTGCAAATGAACTCTGAAATGGTTGAAAATTGGCATGGTATCATAATTTCACCCACGTAGCTTGTGCTAAAAAGTTGAGAGGGTTACGGCAAAAACTGGATGCACTTCGTGTACGAACTGGACAATCTCTTTCGAAGTGTCAGGGTTTTGGACTAAAACTCTTCTGTTACAGAAGGATTTCAATTTTTTAAACATATTTGAACTCAAGACTTTTTCTGCATTCAATATGCACCATTCAAAGCCACATCATCACTTTTCAAACCTTGTCTGACTTCATTTGCTATTTTTCATGCATTTCATGATTTATTTTGGGCTAAAATGACCCTAAGATTGAAAAGCACTGGTAATGAACTCTGAAATGGTTGAAAATTGGCATGGTATCATAATTTCACTCACGTAGCATGTGCTAAAAAGTTGAGAGGGTTACCGGAAACTCTGGATGCACTTCGTGTACAAACTGGACAATCTCCTTTGAAGTGTCAGGGTTTTGGAGAAAAACTCTTCTGTTACAAAAGGATTTCAATTTTTTAAACATATTTGAACTCAAGACTTTTTCTGCATTCAATATGCACCATTCAAAGCTACATCATCACTTTTCAAACCTTTTCTGATTTCATTTGCTATTTTTCATGCATTTCATGATTTATTTTGAGCTAAAATGACCCTGAGATTGAAAAGCACAGCAAATGAACTCTGAAATGGTTCAAAATTGGCATGGTATCATAATTTCACCCACGTAGCATGTGCTAAAAAGTTGAGAGGGTTACGGCAAAAACTGGATGCACTTCGTGTACGAACTGGACAATCTCTTTCGAAGTGTCAGGGTTTTGGACTAAAACTCTTCTGTTACAAAAGGATTTCAATTTTTTAAACATATTTGAACTCAAGACTTTTTCTGCATTCAATATGCACCATTCAAAGCCACATCATCACTTTTCAAACCTTTTCTGACTTCATTTGCTATTTTTCATGCATTTCATGATTTATTTTGAGCTAAAATGACCCTGAGATTGAAAAGCACTGCAAATGAACTCTGAAATGGTTGAAAATTGGCATGGTATCATAATTTCACCCACGTAGCTTGTGCTAAAAAGTTGAGAGGGTGACGGCAAAAACTGCATGCACTTCGTGTACGAACTGGTCAATCTCTTTCGAAGTGTCAGGGTTTTGGACTAAAACTCTTCTGTTACAAAAGGATTTCAATTTTTTAAACATATTTGAACTCAAGACTTTTTCTGCATTCAATATGCACCATTCAAAGCCACATCATCACTTTTCAAACCTTTTCTGACTTCATTTGCTATTTTTCATGCATTTCATGATTTATTTTGAGCTAAAATGACCCTGAGATTGAAAAGCACTGGAAATGAACTCTGAAATGGTTGAAAATTGGCATGGTATCATAATTTCACCCACGTAGCATGAGCTAAAAAGTTGAGAGGGTTACGGCAAAAACTGGATGCACTTCGTGTACGAACTGGACAATCTCTTTCGAAGTGTCAGGGTTTTGGACTAAAACTCTTCTGTTACAAAAGGATTTCAATTTTTTAAACATATTTGAACTCAAGACTTTTTCTGCATTCAATATGCACCATTCAAAGCCACATCATCACTTTTCAAACCTTTTCTGACTTCATTTGCTATTTTTCATGCATTTCATGATTTATTTTGAGCTAAAATGACCCTGAGATTGAAAAGCACTGCAAATGAACTCTGAAATGGTTGAAAATTGGCATGGTATCATAATTTCACCCACGTAGCATGTGCTAAAAAGTTGAGAGGGTTACGGCAGAAACTGGATGCACTTCGTGTACGAACTGGACAATCTCTTTCGAAGTGTCAGGGTTTTGGACTAAAACTCTTCTGTTACAAAAGGATTTCAATTTTTTAAACATATTTGAACTCAAGACTTTTTCTGCATTCAATATGCACCATTCAAAGCCACATCATCACTTTTCAAACCTTGTCTGACTTCATTTGCTATTTTTCATGCATTTCATGATTTATTTTGGGCTAAAATGACCCTAAGATTGAAAAGCACTGGAAATGAACTCTGAAATGGTTGAAAATTGGCATGGTATCATAATTTCACTCACGTAGCATGTGCTAAAAAGTTGAGAGGGTTACCGGAAACACTGGATGCACTTCGTGTACAAACTGGACAATCTCCTTCGAAGTGTCAGGGTTTTGGACTAAAACTCTTCTGTTACAAAAGGATTTCAATTTTTTAAACATATTTGAACTCAAGACTTTTTCTGCATTCAATATGCACCATTCAAAGCCACATCATCACTTTTCAAACCTTTTCTGACTTCATTTGCTATTTTTCATGCATTTCATGATTTATTTTGAGCTAAAATGACCCTGAGATTGAAAAGCACTGCAAATGAACTCTGAAATGGTTGAAAATTGGCATGGTATCATAATTTCACCCACGTAGCATGTGCTAAAAAGTTGAGAGGGTTACGGCAGAAACTGGATGCACTTCGTGTACGAACTGGACAATCTCTTTCGAAGTGTCAGGGTTTTGGACTAAAACTCTTCTGTTACAAAAGGATTTCAATTTTTTAAACATATTTGAACTCAAGACTTTTTCTGCATTCAATATGCACCATTCAAAGCCACATCATCACTTTTCAAACCTTGTCTGACTTCATTTGCTATTTTTCATGCATTTCATGATTTATTTTGGGCTAAAATGACCCTAAGATTGAAAAGCACTGGAAATGAACTCTGAAATGGTTGAAAATTGGCATGGTATCATAATTTCACTCACGTAGCATGTGCTAAAAAGTTGAGAGGGTTACCGGAAACACTGGATGCACTTCGTGTACAAACTGGACAATCTCCTTCGAAGTGTCAGGGTTTTGGAGAAAAACTCTTCTGTTACAAAAGGATTTCAATTTTTTAAACATATTTGAACTCAAGACTTTTTCTGCATTCAATATGCACCATTCAAAGCCACATCATCACTTTTCAAACCTTTTCTGATTTCATTTGCTATTTTTCATGCATTTCATGATTTATTTTGAGCTAAAATGACCCTGAGATTGAAAAGCACTGCAAATGAACTCTGAAATGGTTGAAAATTGGCATGGTATCATAATTTCACCCACGTAGCTTGTGCTAAAAAGTTGAGAGGGTTACGGCAAAAACTGGATGCACTTCGTGTACGAACTGGACAATCTCTTTCGAAGTGTCAGGGTTTTGGACTAAAACTCTTCTGTTACAGAAGGATTTCAATTTTTTAAACATATTTGAACTCAAGACTTTTTCTGCATTCAATATGCACCATTCAAAGCCACATCATCACTTTTCAAACCTTGTCTGACTTCATTTGCTATTTTTCATGCATTTCATGATTTATTTTGGGCTAAAATGACCCTATGATTGAAAAGCACTGGTAATGAACTCTGAAATGGTTGAAAATTGGCATGGTATCATAATTTCACTCACGTAGCATGTGCTAAAAAGTTGAGAGGGTTACCGGAAACTCTGGATGCACTTCGTGTACAAACTGGACAATCTCCTTTGAAGTGTCAGGGTTTTGGAGAAAAACTCTTCTGTTACAAAAGGATTTCTATTTTTTAAACATATTTGAACTCAAGACTTTTTCTGCATTCAATATGCACCATTCAAAGCTACATCATCACTTTTCAAACCTTTTCTGATTTCATTTGCTATTTTTCATGCATTTCATGATTTATTTTGAGCTAAAATGACCCTGAGATTGAAAAGCACAGCAAATGAACTCTGAAATGGTTCAAAATTGGCATGGTATCATAATTTCACCCACGTAGCATGTGCTAAAAAGTTGAGAGGGTTACGGCAAAAACTGGATGCACTTCGTGTACGAACTGGACAATCTCTTTCGAAGTGTCAGGGTTTTGGACTAAAACTCTTCTGTTACAAAAGGATTTCAATTTTTTAAACATATTTGAACTCAAGACTTTTTCTGCATTCAATATGCACCATTCAAAGCCACATCATCACTTTTCAAACCTTTTCTGACTTCATTTGCTATTTTTCATGCATTTCATGATTTATTTTGAGCTAAAATGACCCTGAGATTGAAAAGCACTGCAAATGAACTCTGAAATGGTTGAAAATTGGCATGGTATCATAATTTCACCCACGTAGCTTGTGCTAAAAAGTTGAGAGGGTTACGGCAAAAACTGCATGCACTTCGTGTACGTACTGGACAATCTCTTTCGAAGTGTCAGGGTTTTGGACAAAAACTCTTCTGTTACAAAAGGATTTCAAATTTTTAAATATATTTGAACTCAAGACTTTTTCTGTATTCAATATGCACCATTCAAAGGCACATCATCACTCTTCAAACCTTTTCTGATTGCTATTTTTTATGCATTTCATGATTTATTTTGAGCTAAAATGACCCTGAGATTGAAAAGCACTGCAAATGAACTCTAAAATGGTTGAAAATCGGCATGGTATCATAATTTCACCCACGTAGCATGTGCTAAAAAGTTGAGAGGGTTACGGCAAAAACTGGATGCACTTCGTGTACGAACTGGACAATCTCTTTCGAAGTGTCAGGGTTTTGGACTAAAACTCTTCTGTTACAAAAGGATTTCAATTTTTTAAACATATTTGAACTCAAGACTTTTTCTGCATTCAATATGCACCATTCAAAGCCACATCATCACTTTTCAAACCTTTTCTGACTTCATTTGCTATTTTTCATGCATTTCATGATTTATTTTGAGCTAAAATGACCCTGAGATTGAAAAGCACTGCAAATGAACTCTAAAATGGTTGAAAATCGGCATGGTATCATAATTTCACCCACGTAGCATGTGCTAAAAAGTTGAGAGGGTTACGGCAAAAACTGGATGCACTTCGTGTACGAACTGGACAATCTCTTTCGAAGTGTCAGGGTTTTGGACTAAAACTCTTCTGTTACAAAAGGATTTCAATTTTTTAAACATATTTGAACTCAAGACTTTTTCTGCATTCAATATGCACCATTCAAAGCCACATCATCACTTTTCAAACCTTTTCTGACTTCATTTGCTATTTTTCATGCATTTCATGATTTATTTTGAGCTAAAATGACCCTGAGATTGAAAAGCACTGCAAATGAACTCTGAAATGGTTGAAAATTGGCATGGTATCATAATTTCACCAACGTAGCTTGTGCTAAAAAGTTGAGAGGGTGACGGCAAAAACTGCATGCACTTCGTGTACGAACTGGTCAATCTCTTTCGAAGTGTCAGGGTTTTGGACTAAAACTCTTCTGTTACAGAAGGATTTCAATTTTTTAAACATATTTGAACTCAAGACTTTTTCTGCATTCAATATGCACCATTCAAAGCCACATCATCACTTTTCAAACCTTTTCTGATTTCATTTGCTATTTTTCATGCATTTCATGATTTATTTTGAGCTAAAATGACCCTGAGATTGAAAAGCACTGCAAATGAACTCTGAAATGGTTGAAAATTGGCATGGTATCATAATTTCACCCACGTAGCTTGTGCTAAAAAGTTGAGAGGGTGACGGCAAAAACTGCATGCACTTCGTGTACGAACTGGTCAATCTCTTTCGAAGTGTCAGGGTTTTGGACTAAAACTCTTCTGTTACAGAAGGATTTCAATTTTTTAAACATATTTGAACTCAAGACTTTTTCTGCATTCAATATGCACCATTCAAAGCCACATCATCACTTTTCAAACCTTGTCTGACTTCATTTGCTATTTTTCATGCATTTCATGATTTATTTTGGGCTAAAATGACCCTGAGATTGAAAAGCACTGGAAATGAACTCTGAAATGGTTGAAAATTGGCATGGTATCATAATTTCACTCACGTAGCATGTGCTAAAAAGTTGAGAGGGTTACGGCAGAAACTGGATGCACTTCGTGTACGAACTGGACAATCTCCTTCGAAGTGTCAGGGTTTTGGAGAAAAACTCTTCTGTTACAAAAGGATTTCAATTTTTTAAACATATTTGAACTCAAGACTTTTTCTGCATTCAATATGCACCATTCAAAGCCACATCATCACTTTTCAAACCTTTTCTGATTTCATTTGCTATTTTTCATGCATTTCATGATTTATTTTGAGCTAAAATGACCCTGAGATTGAAAAGCACTGCAAATGAACTCTGAAATGGTTGAAAATTGGCATGGTATCATAATTTCACCCACGTAGCTTGTGCTAAAAAGTTGAGAGGGTTACCGGAAACACTGGATGCACTTCGTGTACGAACTGGACAATCTCTTTCGAAGTGTCAGGGTTTTGGACTAAAACTCTTCTGTTACAGAAGGATTTCAATTTTTTAAACATATTTGAACTCAAGACTTTTTCTGCATTCAATATGCACCATTCAAAGCCACATCATCACTTTTCAAACCTTTTCTGACTTCATTTGCTATTTTTCATGCATTTCATGATTTATTTTGAGCTAAAATGACCCTGAGATTGAAAAGCACTGCAAATGAACTCTAAAATGGTTGAAAATCGGCATGGTATCATAATTTCACCCACGTAGCATGTGCTAAAAAGTTGAGAGGGTTACGGCAAAAACTGGATGCACTTCGTGTACGAACTGGACAATCTCTTTCGAAGTGTCAGGGTTTTGGACTAAAACTCTTCTGTTACAAAAGGATTTCAATTTTTTAAACATATTTGAACTCAAGACTTTTTCTGCATTCAATATGCACCATTCAAAGCCACATCATCACTTTTCAAACCTTTTCTGACTTCATTTGCTATTTTTCATGCATTTCATGATTTATTTTGAGCTAAAATGACCCTGAGATTGAAAAGCACTGCAAATGAACTCTGAAATGGTTGAAAATTGGCATGGTATCATAATTTCACCCACGTAGCTTGTGCTAAAAAGTTGAGAGGGTGACGGCAAAAACTGCATGCACTTCGTGTACGAACTGGTCAATCTCTTTCGTAGTGTCAGGGTTTTGGACTAAAACTCTTCTGTTACAGAAGGATTTCAATTTTTTAAACATATTTGAACTCAAGACTTTTTCTGCATTCAATAT
The DNA here is from genome assembly GCA_039707655.1 of Elymus sibiricus. Classification (NCBI taxonomy): domain Eukaryota; kingdom Viridiplantae; phylum Streptophyta; class Magnoliopsida; order Poales; family Poaceae; genus Elymus; species Elymus sibiricus. Next base: position 512,512,141 of record CM077669.1, read on the forward strand.
GCACCATTCAAAGCCACATCATCACTTTTCAAACCTTTTCTGATTTCATTTGCTATTTTTCATGCATTTCATGATTTATTTTGAGCTAAAATGACCCTGAGATTGAAAAGCACTGCAAATGAACTCTGAAATGGTTGAAAATTGGCATGGTATCATAATTTCACCCACGTAGCTTGTGCTAAAAAGTTGAGAGGGTGACGCCAAAAACTGCATGCACTTCGTGTACGAACTGGTCAATCTCTTTCGAAGTGTCAGGGTTTTGGACTAAAACTCTTCTGTTACAGAAGGATTTCAATTTTTTAAACATATTTGAACTCAAGACTTTTTCTGCATTCAATATGCACCATTCAAAGCCACATCATCACTTTTCAAACCTTGTCTGACTTCATTTGCTATTTTTCATGCATTTCATGATTTATTTTGGGCTAAAATGACCCTAAGATTGAAAAGCACTGGAAATGAACTCTGAAATGGTTGAAAATTGGCATGGTATCATAATTTCACTCACGTAGCATGTGCTAAAAAGTTGAGAGGGTTACCGGAAACACTGGATGCACTTCGTGTACAAACTGGACAATCTCCTTCGAAGTGTCAGGGTTTTGGAGAAAAACTCTTCTGTTACAAAAGGATTTCAATTTTTTAAACATATTTGAACTCAAGACTTTTTCTGCATTCAATATGCACCATTCAAAGCCACATGATCACTTTTCAAACCTTTTCTGATTTCATTTGCTATTTTTCATGCATTTCATGATTTATTTTGAGCTAAAATGACCCTGAGATTGAAAAGCACTGCAAATGAACTCTGAAATGGTTGAAAATTGGCATGGTATCATAATTTCACCCACGTAGCTTGTGCTAAAAAGTTGAGAGGGTTACGGCAAAAACTGGATGCACTTCGTGTACGAACTGGACAATCTCTTTCGAAGTGTCAGGGTTTTGGACTAAAACTCTTCTGTTACAGAAGGATTTCAATTTTTTAAACATATTTGAACTCAAGACTTTTTCTGCATTCAATATGCACCATTCAAAGCCACATCATCACTTTTCAAACCTTGTCTGACTTCATTTGCTATTTTTCATGCATTTCATGATTTATTTTGGGCTAAAATGACCCTAAGATTGAAAAGCACTGGTAATGAACTCTGAAATGGTTGAAAATTGGCATGGTATCATAATTTCACTCACGTAGCATGTGCTAAAAAGTTGAGAGGGTTACCGGAAACACTGGATGCACTTCGTGTACAAACTGGACAATCTCCTTCGAAGTGTCAGGGTTTTGGAGAAAAACTCTTCTGTTACAAAAGGATTTCAATTTTTTAAACATATTTGAACTCAAGACTTTTTCTGCATTCAATATGCACCATTCAAAGCTACATCATCACTTTTCAAACCTTTTCTGATTTCATTTGCTATTTTTCATGCATTTCATGATTTATTTTGAGCTAAAATGACCCTGAGATTGAAAAGCACAGCAAATGAACTCTGAAATGGTTCAAAATTGGCATGGTATCATAATTTCACTCACGTAGCATGTGCTAAAAAGTTGAGAGGGTTACGGCAGAAACTGGATGCACTTCGTGTACGAACTGGACAATCTCCTTCGAAGTGTCAGGGTTTTGGAGAAAAACTCTTCTGTTACAAAAGGATTTCAATTTTTTAAACATATTTGAACTCAAGACTTTTTCTGCATTCAATATGCACCATTCAAAGCCACATCATCACTTTTCAAACCTTTTCTGATTTCATTTGCTATTTTTCATGCATTTCATGATTTATTTTGAGCTAAAATGACCCTGAGATTGAAAAGCACTGCAAATGAACTCTGAAATGGTTGAAAATTGGCATGGTATCATAATTTCACCCACGTAGCTTGTGCTAAAAAGTTGAGAGGGTTACCGGAAACACTGGATGCACTTCGTGTACGAACTGGACAATCTCTTTCGAAGTGTCAGGGTTTTGGACTAAAACTCTTCTGTTACAGAAGGATTTCAATTTTTTAAACATATTTGAACTCAAGACTTTTTCTGCATTCAATATGCACCATTCAAAGCCACATCATCACTTTTCAAACCTTTTCTGACTTCATTTGCTATTTTTCATGCATTTCATGATTTATTTTGAGCTAAAATGACCCTGAGATTGAAAAGCACTGCAAATGAACTCTAAAATGGTTGAAAATCGGCATGGTATCATAATTTCACCCACGTAGCATGTGCTAAAAAGTTGAGAGGGTTACGGCAAAAACTGGATGCACTTCGTGTACGAACTGGACAATCTCTTTCGAAGTGTCAGGGTTTTGGACTAAAACTCTTCTGTTACAAAAGGATTTCAATTTTTTAAACATATTTGAACTCAAGACTTTTTCTGCATTCAATATGCACCATTCAAAGCCACATCATCACTTTTCAAACCTTTTCTGACTTCATTTGCTATTTTTCATGCATTTCATGATTTATTTTGAGCTAAAATGACCCTGAGATTGAAAAGCACTGCAAATGAACTCTGAAATGGTTGAAAATTGGCATGGTATCATAATTTCACCCACGTAGCTTGTGCTAAAAAGTTGAGAGGGTGACGGCAAAAACTGCATGCACTTCGTGTACGAACTGGTCAATCTCTTTCGTAGTGTCAGGGTTTTGGACTAAAACTCTTCTGTTACAGAAGGATTTCAATTTTTTAAACATATTTGAACTCAAGACTTTTTCTGCATTCAATATGCACCATTCAAAGCCACATCATCACTTTTCAAACCTTTTCTGATTTCATTTGCTATTTTTCATGCATTTCATGATTTATTTTGAGCTAAAATGACCCTGAGATTGAAAAGCACTGCAAATGAACTCTGAAATGGTTGAAAATTGGCATGGTATCATAATTTCACCCACGTAGCATGAGCTAAAAAGTTGAGAGGGTTACGGCAAAAACTGGATGCACTTCGTGTACGAACTGGACAATCTCTTTCGAAGTGTCAGGGTTTTGGACTAAAACTCTTCTGTTACAAAAGGATTTCAATTTTTTAAACATATTTGAACTCAAGACTTTTTCTGCATTCAATATGCACCATTCAAAGCCACATCATCACTTTTCAAACCTTTTCTGATTTCATTTGCTATTTTTCATGCATTTCATGATTTATTTTGAGCTAAAATGACCCTGAGATTGAAAAGCACTGCAAATGAACTCTGAAATGGTTGAAAATTGGCATGGTATCATAATTTCACCCACGTAGCTTGTGCTAAAAAGTTGAGAGGGTTACCGGAAACACTGGATGCACTTCGTGTACGAACTGGACAATCTCTTTCGAAGTGTCAGGGTTTTGGACTAAAACTCTTCTGTTACAGAAGGATTTCAATTTTTTAAACATATTTGAACTCAAGACTTTTTCTGCATTCAATATGCACCATTCAAAGCCACATCATCACTTTTCAAACCTTTTCTGACTTCATTTGCTATTTTTCATGCATTTCATGATTTATTTTGAGCTAAAATGACCCTGAGATTGAAAAGCACTGCAAATGAACTCTAAAATGGTTGAAAATCGGCATGGTATCATAATTTCACCCACGTAGCATGTGCTAAAAAGTTGAGAGGGTTACGGCAAAAACTGGATGCACTTCGTGTACGAACTGGACAATCTCTTTCGAAGTGTCAGGGTTTTGGACTAAAACTCTTCTGTTACAAAAGGATTTCAATTTTTTAAACATATTTGAACTCAAGACTTTTTCTGCATTCAATATGCACCATTCAAAGCCACATCATCACTTTTCAAACCTTTTCTGACTTCATTTGCTATTTTTCATGCATTTCATGATTTATTTTGAGCTAAAATGACCCTGAGATTGAAAAGCACTGCAAATGAACTCTGAAATGGTTGAAAATTGGCATGGTATCATAATTTCACCCACGTAGCTTGTGCTAAAAAGTTGAGAGGGTGACGGCAAAAACTGCATGCACTTCGTGTACGAACTGGTCAATCTCTTTCGTAGTGTCAGGGTTTTGGACTAAAACTCTTCTGTTACAGAAGGATTTCAATTTTTTAAACATATTTGAACTCAAGACTTTTTCTGCATTCAATATGCACCATTCAAAGCCACATCATCACTTTTCAAACCTTTTCTGATTTCATTTGCTATTTTTCATGCATTTCATGATTTATTTTGAGCTAAAATGACCCTGAGATTGAAAAGCACTGCAAATGAACTCTGAAATGGTTGAAAATTGGCATGGTATCATAATTTCACCCACGTAGCTTGTGCTAAAAAGTTGAGAGGGTGACGCCAAAAACTGCATGCACTTCGTGTACGAACTGGTCAATCTCTTTCGAAGTGTCAGGGTTTTGGACTAAAACTCTTCTGTTACAGAAGGATTTCAATTTTTTAAACATATTTGAACTCAAGACTTTTTCTGCATTCAATATGCACCATTCAAAGCCACATCATCACTTTTCAAACCTTGTCTGACTTCATTTGCTATTTTTCATGCATTTCATGATTTATTTTGGGCTAAAATGACCCTAAGATTGAAAAGCACTGGAAATGAACTCTGAAATGGTTGAAAATTGGCATGGTATCATAATTTCACTCACGTAGCATGTGCTAAAAAGTTGAGAGGGTTACCGGAAACACTGGATGCACTTCGTGTACAAACTGGACAATCTCCTTCGAAGTGTCAGGGTTTTGGAGAAAAACTCTTCTGTTACAAAAGGATTTCAATTTTTTAAACATATTTGAACTCAAGACTTTTTCTGCATTCAATATGCACCATTCAAAGCCACATGATCACTTTTCAAACCTTTTCTGATTTCATTTGCTATTTTTCATGCATTTCATGATTTATTTTGAGCTAAAATGACCCTGAGATTGAAAAGCACTGCAAATGAACTCTGAAATGGTTGAAAATTGGCATGGTATCATAATTTCACCCACGTAGCTTGTGCTAAAAAGTTGAGAGGGTTACGGCAAAAACTGGATGCACTTCGTGTACGAACTGGACAATCTCTTTCGAAGTGTCAGGGTTTTGGACTAAAACTCTTCTGTTACAGAAGGATTTCAATTTTTTAAACATATTTGAACTCAAGACTTTTTCTGCATTCAATATGCACCATTCAAAGCCACATCATCACTTTTCAAACCTTGTCTGACTTCATTTGCTATTTTTCATGCATTTCATGATTTATTTTGGGCTAAAATGACCCTAAGATTGAAAAGCACTGGTAATGAACTCTGAAATGGTTGAAAATTGGCATGGTATCATAATTTCACTCACGTAGCATGTGCTAAAAAGTTGAGAGGGTTACCGGAAACACTGGATGCACTTCGTGTACAAACTGGACAATCTCCTTCGAAGTGTCAGGGTTTTGGAGAAAAACTCTTCTGTTACAAAAGGATTTCAATTTTTTAAACATATTTGAACTCAAGACTTTTTCTGCATTCAATATGCACCATTCAAAGCTACATCATCACTTTTCAAACCTTTTCTGATTTCATTTGCTATTTTTCATGCATTTCATGATTTATTTTGAGCTAAAATGACCCTGAGATTGAAAAGCACAGCAAATGAACTCTGAAATGGTTCAAAATTGGCATGGTATCATAATTTCACCCACGTAGCATGTGCTAAAAAGTTGAGAGGGTTACGGCAAAAACTGGATGCACTTCGTGTACGAACTGGACAATCTCTTTCGAAGTGTCAGGGTTTTGGACTAAAACTCTTCTGTTACAAAAGGATTTCAATTTTTTAAACATATTTGAACTCAAGTCTTTTTCTGCATTCAATATGCACCATTCAAAGCCACATCATCACTTTTCAAACCTTTTCTGACTTCATTTGCTATTTTTCATGCATTTCATGATTTATTTTGAGCTAAAATGACCCTGAGATTGAAAAGCACTGCAAATGAACTCTGAAATGGTTGAAAATTGGCATGGTATCATAATTTCACCCACGTAGCTTGTGCTAAAAAGTTGAGAGGGTTATGGCAAAAACTGCATGCACTTCGTGTACGAACTGGACAATCTCTTTCGAAGTGTCAGGGTTTTGGACAAAAACTCTTCTGTTACAAAAGGATTTCAAATTTTTAAATATATTTGACCTCAAGACTTTTTCTGCATTCAATATGCACCATTCAAAGGCACATCATCACTCTTCAAACCTTTTCTGATTGCTATTTTTCATGCATTTCATGATTTATTTTGAGCTAAAATGACCCTGAGATTGAAAAGCACTGCAAATGAACTCTAAAATGGTTGAAAATCGGCATGGTATCATAATTTCACCCACGCACTACTAGAAAAACGGCTATAGATAATATCACTATTAGTGGCGCACCAGAGATGTGGTGCGCCACTACTATATAGCAGTGGCGCACCATAAACAGGTGCTCCACTAATAGTGACATTACTAGTGGCGCACCAGGGGTGGGGTGCGCCACTACTATTTTTTTTGGCAGTAACCAGCCCTGCCCAGGCTTACCAGTGGCGCACCAGGTCCAGGTGCGCCACTACTATTTTTGATAGTAGTGGCGCACCTGGACCTGGTGCGCCACTGGTAAGCCTGGGCAGGGTGGTCCAAAAAAAAAATATAGCAGTGGCGCACCTCTTCACTGGTGCGCCACTAGTATGCCTGGCTACTAGTGGCGCACCAGTGAAGGGGTGCGCCACTGGTAACCTGGGCAGTGAAGGGGTGCACCATTTGCATTTTCCTTTTCTTTTATCTCAAATCTTAAATTATCACAATGATTCAAATCTTAAATCTAAACACATAAGCCCACGTATATTGTCCTAAAAGATGTCCATATATTTAATAGGAAATATTCAAATACATTAAAATGTATGTTGTTTAACAATATTTACATGCAGAAGTGTGCAAAAGGATACAAGGGAAAAAGTAACCAAAAAAGAAAAAAAATACTGAAAACAGGAATTAAAACCAGGAAACGAAAATAGAAAACCAAAAAAGAAAGGGAGAAAATTAAAGCCCACTGTTCATTAAAGCCCACTTTTCTTTTTAAATTTTACTGTCCCCTTTTTGAATTCATTTCAAATTTTGCATAACTATAATGTGGACTCGTAGAGGATGTATCCTCTGCTCACATGTGTGTGGAAATGTAGTCATGTGTTCACAAAAGGGCAAAGAAAAAACCAAAGAAAACCAGGGAGAAACATAAATAAACAAAGAAATCCGGTGAAAATCAAAGAAAGAACAAACAAAAAATAAAAATAAAAACCTAAGAAAACTAAAAAAGAACTGACAAAAACAGTAAAGAAAAAACACAGAAAAAGGTAAAAAATGTTTAAAGACCGGACTAGTGCAACCAATAGACATCAAAAACATTTTTTTTAAAAAGATGCAAAAAAATGGGGCCGCCAGGATTCGAACCCTGGCTGGCTGGGTTATGCATCAAGGGTCCAACCACTAGGCCATGGCAGTTGTTCTATCCATAACACAGACGCGGACAGTTTTAACCTATTACTACTAGTAGTAATGGCGCACTACCAGGAGATGCGCCATTGAAATGCTCTGTTTATGGCGCACCTGTGAGGGGTGCGCCATTGTTAGCCGCTGCATCCCCTGCTTCTCCTCCCCGGCCGCGCCTCCCTCTCCTCACTCCCCCGCACTTGTCCCTCTTCTTCCTCTCCTCTTCCCCTCCCCTGCCGCCGCCACAGCCCCCCATCCCCTGCGGCGCCGCCCCCTCCGACGCCATCGCCGGCCGCTGGGTCCCGACCCCGTCTCCCCCGCCGCCTCCCCTCCCCTGCCGCCGCCACAGCCCCCCATCCCCTGCGGCGCCGCCCCCTCCGACGCCACCGCCGGCCGCTGGGTCCCGACCCCGTCTCCCCCGCCGCCCCCGCGTCGCGGCCCTGCTCCCACGCCTCTAGACCTGCAACTCTGACTCTCAAGCGCCGCCCTGCAACGCCGGAGCCCTTCCCGAGCGCGACAGCTAGGGTTCCAAGCCGCCGCGGCGCGCCTAGTCGCTGCCCCGCCGCCGGTCCCTCCCTGGAGCAGCCGCTCCCGCCCAGCAACGCCGCCGCCCGGAGCTACGCCGCCGACCAGTCCACGGGAAGCAGGTAGCCGCCACTCCTTCTTGCATCCTCTGTCTGCTCAAAAAAAAAATCCCCCTGATTTCTGCATTGGATGAGCACCTGCTGTAGATTTGGGTATCGTGAGAATAATATGATGATGATTATCTCTTGACGAGTACTTGCCGCATGATATGATTTTTCTTGTGCATGTTCAAGTCACATGTGAAATGGTTTTTTGCTTGCTTGACAGGTGTTTGTGATAATGCTTGCAGGGGCAAATGCTTACAAATTGCAGTTTGAGTTTGATTTCAGTTGAGCACATGTTCTGTTTTAAACATGCTAGCAGTGAAACATGCGATGACTGATGATATATATGAAAAAGGAAAAGATTGTCTTGTCTTATCTGCTTCGCCTTGACCTGATACCAAAGCTTAGCAGTAACATGCAATGTTTGAGAGAGCAGGAGAGGTTGTCTTGGTTATTATGCTGCCCGAAATTGGTTAACACGCACGTTAGTACTAGTGGTATTGTTGGCATGATAGATGTCCCAAATCTTGTTTGTGATTGGGAATATAGTGCTACTGTTATGCTGCGTTGTTGATTTTAATTATCAGCCAGACATGAAATACCATTACTGTTTAAAATGATCGTTTCTCCTTCTGCATGTTAGCTGATTGATTCATCTTCAGGTTCCACCTTCCACCTTCCATGTTATGCCATGATAGATGTACAGCTAGATAATGATTTGATTTGATTTGCTGCTCCATATTCATTGTACGCTTGCTCAAAGTCTAATTCTATCCCTTTGGAACTTGGGAAAAACTAAAAAAGGAAGATGTTGGACTGTCAAACACATATGCATATCAGGCTTGTATGCTCCGCAGGCCTGAAAATATTTGATCATAATTGCTGCTGCTCTATTTGCTGCCAAACCCAGTAGGATAACATAATGTGTTGCCAAACCCAGAAAATATTTGATCATAATTGCAAGTAAAAAACTTCTACATTTGCTCAGTTGCCCTGCTCCTGTTCTAAAACTTCTCTGCATAAATTGTGAGGCCTAGATGATACATCTGCTCAGTTCTGCATAGAACTTGTAACAACATTGTCTTATTCTACATTTGCTCAGTTTTGCAAAGAACATGTAATGGTAGGCCATACTCTAGGTCGAACTAGTTCTTACTGTAGTTTATTTAGTCTCGCATACTTCACTTATGGAAAAATATATTATTTTCTTATTGGAATAGAACTTTCAATTCTGCTATTTTTTAGAGTCCTGGAACAATCTTGTATTACTCTGTTCCTAAATATTTGTTGTTGGGTAGTGTAGTTTACACTTCCGCAACAACCACACTACCACACTACCACAGTATGGCTACATCTGCTTGGTACCACACTACCACAGTATGGAAAAGATTTGGTACTAGAGACCTACGTTTGGCCTCTTGCAGTTTAATTGTTATCTTTTGTCAAATTGAACTTGACCTAACTCAGTTTTGTATAGAACTTGTAAGCTGTAACTATTATCTTTCTTTTAGTTGAAAAATCTGATATTTGCTCCAATGCTTATATTGTCGGCATATAATGGACTACTAAAGCAAGCATACTTGATCCAAGGTTTCTGGCATCCATGTGAAAAAGATATAGGAATTTATCGACTCCCCGCCTTTGTACAAAAGGAACTTGAAGGACATGGGGCTCCCATACCCACTGTCCTGTCTCTAGTAGTTCTGAATATGCCAGCAAAAATTTTGCCTCCCCATACTGATGCCCTTTTGTACCTATTAACAAATGAGTTTTTTATTTTGTAGGTGAAATCATTCGAAGCTGTGAATGACAGAAGAACGTTCCTTGGTTCTTGTTCCAGGTTCTATTTCAACACGAATGTTCTCTCAATACCCACTGCCTTTTCTCTAGTAGCTCTGCATATGGCAGTAATTTTTTTGGCTCCCATACTGATGCGTTTTTGTACCTATTAACAAATGAGTTTGTAATTTTGTAGGTGAAATCATTTGAAGCGGTCTAATGCGGTTGGTTCTATTCTAACAATCACAAGCTGTGCATATAGCTTTTCATGTGTTGGAAATTGTTTCTACAGGAGCTTCACTAGATCTAGATTGATGTATAAAAATATTGAATAAGATTGATGGGATAATGTAAATAGTTTGTTTGTAATAAGATTATTGGATACTTGTTTCATTTTTTGTTTAAGATTATTGAATAAGATTATTGGATACTTGTAAAGACATTGTAATATTCTTACTATAATAAAAATTATGATTCTATTTCATTTTTTGTTTTTAAATTATTTTTCCTTATAGGTTGTTTTCTGTAAATTTGGATTTTTTTTTGTTTTCCAAATACATTACTAGTGGCGCACCATGAACCCTTATTAGTGGCGCACCTTCCTTTATTAGTAGTGGCGCACCTATAAGGCTATTAGTGGCGCACCTGGAGGGAATACTAGTGGAGCACCTAAGGGTTAGTAGTGGCGCACCTCTGGTGCGCCACTACTAACTGGATTACTAATGGCGCACCAGAGGTGCGCCATTACTATCTGTTACTAGTGGCGTGTTAATAGTGGCGCACCTATAGTGCGCCACTAATAGGGAAAACAGGTGCGCCACTAATAGGCATTTTTCTAGTAGTGACGTAGCATGTGCTAAAAAGTTGAGAGGGTTACGGCAAAAACTGGATGCACTTCGTGTACGAACTGGACAATCTCTTTCGAAGTGTTAGGGTTTTGGACTAAAACTCTTCTGTTACAAAAGGATTTCAATTTTTTAAACATATTTGAACTCAAGACTTTTTCTGCATTCAATATGCACCATTCAAAGCCACATCATCACTTTTCAAACCTTTTCTGACTTCATTTGCTATTTTTCATGCATTTCATGATTTATTTTGAGCTAAAATGACCCTGAGATTGAAAAGCACTGCAAATGAACTCTGAAATGATTGAAAATTGGCATGGTATCATAATTTCACCCACGTAGCATGTGCTAAAAAGTTGAGAGGGTTACGGCAAAAACTAGATGCACTTCATGTACGAACTGGACAATCTCTTTCGAAGTGTCAGGGTTTTGGACTAAAACTCTTCTGTTACAAAAGGATTTCAATTTTTTAAACATATTTGAACTCAAGACTTTTTCTGCATTCAATATGCACCATTCAAAGCCACATCATCACTTTTCAAACCTTTTCTGACTTCATTTGCTATTTTTCATGCATTTCATGATTTATTTTGAGCTAAAATGACCCTGAGATTGAAAAGCACTGCAAATGAACTCTAAAATGGTTGAAAATCGGCATGGTATCATAATTTCACCCACGTAGCATGTGCTAAAAAGTTGAGAGGGTTACGGCAAAAACTGGATGCACTTCGTGTACGAACTGGACAATCTCTTTCGAAGTGTCAGGGTTTTGGACTAAAACTCTTCTGTTACAAAAGGATTTCAATTTTTTAAACATATTTGAACTCAAGACTTTTTCTGCATTCAATATGCACCATTCAAAGCCACATCATCACTTTTCAAACCTTTTCTGACTTCATTTGCTATTTTTCATGCATTTCATGATTTATTTTGAGCTAAAATGACCCTGAGATTGAAAAGCACGGCAAATGAACTCTGAAATTGTTGAAAATTGGCAAGGTATCATCATTTCACCCACGTAGCATGTGCTAAAAAGTTGAGACGGTTACGGCAAAAACTGGATGCACTTCGTGTACGAACTGGACAATCTCTTTCGAAGTGTCAGGGTTTTGGACTAAAACTCTTCTGTTACAAAAGGATTTCAATTTTTTAAACATATTTGAACTCAAGACTTTTTCTGCATTCAATATGCACCATTCAAAGCCACATCATCACTTTTCAAACCTTTTCTGACTTCATTTGCTATTTTTCATGCATTTCATGATTTATTTTGAGCTAAAATGACCCTGAGATTGAAAAGCACTGCAAATGAACTCTGAAATGGTTGAAAATTGGCATGGTATCATAATTTCACCCACGTAGCTTGTGCTAAAAAGTTGAGAGGGTGACGGCAAAAACTGCATGCACTTCGTGTACGAACTGGACAATCTCTTTCGAAGTGTCAGGGTTTTGGACTAAAACTCTTCTGTTACAGAAGGATTTCAATTTTTTAAACATATTTGAACTCAAGACTTTTTTTGCATTCAATATGCACCATTCAAAGCCACATCATCACTTTTCAAACCTTGTCTGACTTCATTTGCTATTTTTCATGCATTTCATGATTTATTTTGGGCTAAAATGACCCTAAGATTGAAAAGCACTGGAAATGAACTCTGAAATGGTTGAAAATTGGCATGGTATCATAATTTCACTCATGTAGCATGTGCTAAAAAGTTGAGAGGGTTACCGGAAACACTGGATGCACTTCGTGTACAAACTGGACAATCTCCTTCGAAGTGTCAGGGTTTTGGAGAAAAACTCTTCTGTTACAAAAGGATTTCAATTTTTTAAACATATTTGAACTCAAGACTTTTTCTGCATTCAATATGCACCATTCAAAGCCACATCATCACTTTTCAAACCTTTTCTGATTGCATTTGCTATTTTTCATGCATTTCATGATTTATTTTGAGCTAAAATGACCCTGAGATTGAAAAGCACTGCAAATGAACTCTGAAATGGTTGAAAATTGGCATGGTATCATAATTTCACCCACGTAGCTTGTGCTAAAAAGTTGAGAGGGTTACGGCAAAAACTGGATGCACTTCGTGTACGAACTGGACAATCTCTTTCGAAGTGTCAGGGTTTTGGACTAAAACTCTTCTGTTACAGAAGGATTTCAATTTTTTAAACATATTTGAACTCAAGACTTTTTCTGCATTCAATATGCACCATTCAAAGCCACATCATCACTTTTCAAACCTTGTCTGACTTCATTTGCTATTTTTCATGCATTTCATGATTTATTTTGGGCTAAAATGACCCTAAGATTGAAAAGCACTGGAAATGAACTCTGAAATGGTTGAAAATTGGCATGGTATCATAATTTCACTCACGTAGCATGTGCTAAAAAGTTGAGAGGGTTACCGGAAACACTGGATGCACTTCGTGTACGAACTGGACAATCTCTTTCGAAGTGTCAGGGTTTTGGACTAAAACTCTTCTGTTACAAAAGGATTTCAATTTTTTAAACATATTTGAACTCAAGACTTTTTCTGCATTCAATATGCACCATTCAAAGCCACATCATCACTTTTCAAACCTTTTCTGACTTCATTTGCTATTTTTCATGCATTTCATGATTTATTTTGAGCTAAAATGACCCTGAGATTGAAAAGCACTGCAAATGAACTCTGAAATGGTTGAAAATTGGCATGGTATCATAATTTCACCCACGTAGCTTGTGCTAAAAAGTTGAGAGGGTGACGGCAAAAACTGCATGCACTTCGTGTACGAACTGGACAATCTCTTTCGAAGTGTCAGGGTTTTGGACTAAAACTCTTCTGTTACAGAAGGATTTCAATTTTTTAAACATATTTGAACTCAAGACTTTTTTTGCATTCAATATGCACCATTCAAAGCCACATCATCACTTTTCAAACCTTGTCTGACTTCATTTGCTATTTTTCATGCATTTCATGATTTATTTTGGGCTAAAATGACCCTAAGATTGAAAAGCACTGGAAATGAACTCTGAAATGGTTGAAAATTGGCATGGTATCATAATTTCACTCATGTAGCATGTGCTAAAAAGTTGAGAGGGTTACCGGAAACACTGGATGCACTTCGTGTACAAACTGGACAATCTCCTTCGAAGTGTCAGGGTTTTGGAGAAAAACTCTTCTGTTACAAAAGGATTTCAATTTTTTAAACATATTTGAACTCAAGACTTTTTCTGCATTCAATATGCACCATTCAAAGCCACATCATCACTTTTCAAACCTTTTCTGATTGCATTTGCTATTTTTCATGCATTTCATGATTTATTTTGAGCTAAAATGACCCTGAGATTGAAAAGCACTGCAAATGAACTCTGAAATGGTTGAAAATTGGCATGGTATCATAATTTCACCCACGTAGCTTGTGCTAAAAAGTTGAGAGGGTTACGGCAAAAACTAGATGCACTTCGTGTACGAACTGGACAATCTCTTTCGAAGTGTCAGGGTTTTGGACTAAAACTCTTCTGTTACAGAAGGATTTCAATTTTTTAAACATATTTGAACTCAAGACTTTTTCTGCATTCAATATGCACCATTCAAAGCCACATCATCACTTTTCAAACCTTGTCTGACTTCATTTGCTATTTTTCATGCATTTCATGATTTATTTTGGGCTAAAATGACCCTAAGATTGAAAAGCACTGGAAATGAACTCTGAAATGGTTGAAAATTGGCATGGTATCATAATTTCACTCACGTAGCATGTGCTAAAAAGTTGAGAGGGTTACCGGAAACACTGGATGCACTTCGTGTACAAACTGGACAATCTCCTTCGAAGTGTCAGGGTTTTGGAGAAAAACTCTTCTGTTACAAAAGGATTTCAATTTTTTAAACATATTTGAACTCAAGACTTTTTCTGCATTCAATATGCACCATTCAAAGCCACATCATCACTTTTCAAACCTTTTCTGATTTCATTTGCTATTTTTCATGCATTTCATGATTTATTTTGAGCTAAAATGACCCTGAGATTGAAAAGCACTGCAAATGAACTCTGAAATGGTTGAAAATTGGCATGGTATCATAATTTCACCCACGTAGCATGTGCTAAAAAGTTGAGAGGGTTACGGCAAAAACTGGATGCACTTCGTGTACGAACTGGACAATCTCTTTCGAAGTGTCAGGGTTTTGGACTAAAACTCTTCTGTTACAAAAGGATTTCAATTTTTTAAACATATTTGAACTCAAGACTTTTTCTGCATTCAATATGCACCATTCAAAGCCACATCATCACTTTTCAAACCTTTTCTGACTTCATTTGCTATTTTTCATGCATTTCATGATTTATTTTGAGCTAAAATGACCCTGAGATTGAAAAGCACTGCAAATGAACTCTGAAATGGTTGAAAATTGGCATGGTATCATAATTTCACCCACGTAGCATGTGCTAAAAAGTTGAGAGGGTTACGGCAAAAATTGGATGCACTTCGTGTACGAACTGGACAATCTCTTTCGAAGTGTCAGGGTTTTGGACTAAAACTCTTCTGTTACAAAAGGATTTCAATTTTTTAAACATATTTGAACTCAAGACTTTTTCTGCATTCAATATGCACCATTCAAAGCCACATCATCACTTTTCAAATTTTTTCTGACTTCATTTGCTATTTTTCATGCATTTCATGATTTATTTTGATCTAAAATGACCATGAGATTGAAAAGCACTGCAAATGAACTCTGAAATGGTTGAAAATTGGCATGGTATCATAATTTCACCCACGTAGCTTGTGCTAAAAAGTTTAGAGGGTTACGGCAAAAACTGCATGCACTTCGTGTACGAACTGGACAATCTCTTTCGAAGTGTCAGGGTTTTGGACAAAAACTCTTCTGTTACAAAAGGATTTCAAATTTTTAAATATATTTGAACTCAAGACTTTTTCTGCATTCAATATGCACCATTCAAAGGCACATCATCACTCTTCAAACCTTTTCTGATTGCTATTTTTCATGCATTTCATGATTTATTTTGAGCTAAAATGACCCTGAGATTGAAAAGCAGTGCAAATGAACTCTAAAATGGTTGAAAATCGGCATGGTATCATAATTTCACCCACGTAGCATGTGCTAAAAAGTTGAGAGGGTTACGGCAAAAACTGGATGCACTTCGTGTACGAACTGGACAATCTCTTTCGAAGTGTCAGGGTTTTGGACTAAAACTCTTCTGTTACAAAAGGATTTCAATTTTTTAAACATATTTGAACTCAAGACTTTTTCTGCATTCAATATGCACCATTCAAAGCCACATCATCACTTTTCAAACCTTTTCTGACTTCATTTGCTATTTTTCATGCATTTCATGATTTATTTTGAGCTAAAATGACCCTGAGATTGAAAAGCACTGCAAATGAACTCTGAAATGGTTGAAAATTGGCATGGTATCATAATTTCACCCACGTAGCATGTGCTAAAAAGTTGAGAGGGTTACGGCAAAAACTGGATGCACTTCGTGTACGAACTGGACAATCTCTTTCGAAGTGTCAGGGTTTTGGACTAAAACTCTTATGTTACAAAAGGATTTCAATTTTTTAAACATATTTGAACTCAAGACTTTTTCTGCATTCAATATGCACCATTCAAAGCCACATCATCACTTTTCAAACCTTTTCTGACTTCATTTGCTATTTTTCATGCATTTCATGATTTATTTTGAGCTAAAATGACCCTGAGATTGAAAAGCACTGCAAATGAACTCTAAAATGGTTGAAAATCGGCATGGTATCATAATTTCACCCACGTAGCATGTGCTAAAAAGGTGAGAGGGTTACGGCAAAAACTGGATGCACTTCGTGTACGAACTGGACAATCTCTTTCGAAGTGTCAGGGTTTTGGACTAAAACTCTTCTGTTACAAAAGGATTTCAATTTTTTAAACATATTTGAACTCAAGACTTTTTCTGCATTCAATATGCACCATTCAAAGCCACATCATCACTTTTCAAACCTTTTCTGACTTCATTTGCTATTTTTCATGCATTTCATGATTTATTTTGAGCTAAAATGACCCTGAGATTGAAAAGCACTGCAAATGAACTCTGAAATGGTTGAAAATTGGCATGGTATCATAATTTCACCCACGTAGCTTGTGCTAAAAAGTTGAGAGGGTTACGGCAAAAACTGGATGCACTTCGTGTACGAACTGGACAATCTCTTTCGAAGTGTCAGGGTTTTGGACTAAAACTCTTCTGTTACAAAACGATTTCAATTTTTTAAACATATTTGAACTCAAGACTTTTTCTGCATTAAATATGCACCATTCAAAGCCACATCATCACTTTTCAAACCTTTTCTGACTTCATTTGCTATTTTTCATGCATTTAATGATTTATTTTGAGCTAAAATGACCCTGAGATTGAAAAGCACTGCAAATGAACTCTAAAATGGTTGAAAATCGGCATGGTATCATAATTTCACCCACGTAGCATGTGCTAAAAAGTTGAGAGGGTTACGGTAAAAACTGGATGCACTTCGTGTACGAACTGGACAATCTCTTTCGAAGTGTGAGGGTTTTGGACTAAAACTCTTCTGTTACAAAAGGATTTCAATTTTTTAAACATATTTGAACTCAAGACTTTTTCTGCATTCAATATGCACCATTCAAAGCCACATCATCACTTTTCAAACCTTTTCTGACTTCATTTGCTATTTTTCATGCATTTCATGATTTATTTTGAGCTAAAATGACCCTGAGATTGAAAAGCACTGCAAATGAACTCTGAAATGGTTGAAAATTGGCATGGTATCATCATTTCACCCACGTAGCATGTGCTAAAAAGTTGAGACGGTTACGGCAAAAACTAGATGCACTTCGTGTACGAACTGGACAATCTCTTTCGAAGTGTCAGGGTTTTGGACTAAAACTCTTCTGTTACAAAAGGATTTCAATTTTTTAAACATATTTGAACTCAAGACTTTTTCTGCATTCAATATGCACCATTCAAAGCCACATCATCACTTTTCAAATTTTTTCTGACTTCATTTGCTATTTTTCATGCATTTCATGATTTATTTTGATCTAAAATGACCATGAGATTGAAAAGCACTGCAAATGAACTCTGAAATGGTTGAAAATTGGCATGGTATCATAATTTCACCCACGTAGCTTGTGCTAAAAAGTTTAGAGGGTTACGGCAAAAACTGCATGCACTTCGTGTACGAACTGGACAATCTCTTTCGAAGTGTCAGGGTTTTGGACAAAAACTCTTCTGTTACAAAAGGATTTCAAATTTTTAAATATATTTGAACTCAAGACTTTTTCTGCATTCAATATGCACCATTCAAAGGCACATCACCACTCTTCAAACCTTTTCTGATTGCTATTTTTCATGCATTTCATGATTTATTTTGAGCTAAAATGACCCTGAGATTGAAAAGCAGTGCAAATGAACTCTAAAATGGTTGAAAATCGGCATGGTATCATAATTTCACCCACGTAGCATGTGCTAAAAAGTTGAGAGGGTTACGGCAAAAACTGGATGCACTTCGTGTACGAACTGGACAATCTCTTTCGAAGTGTCAGGGTTTTGGACTAAAACTCTTCTGTTACAAAAGGATTTCAATTTTTTAAACATATTTGAACTCAAGACTTTTTCTGCATTCAATATGCACCATTCAAAGCCACATCATCACTTTTCAAACCTTTTCTGACTTCATTTGCTATTTTTCATGCATTTCATGATTTATTTTGAGCTAAAATGACCCTGAGATTGAAAAGCACTGCAAATGAACTCTGAAATGGTTGAAAATTGGCATGGTATCATAATTTCACCCACGTAGCATGTGCTAAAAAGTTGAGAGGGTTACGGCAAAAACTGGATGCACTTCGTGTACGAACTGGACAATCTCTTTCGAAGTGTCAGGGTTTTGGACTAAAACTCTTCTGTTACAAAAGGATTTCAATTTTTTAAACATATTTGAACTCAAGACTTTTTCTGCATTCAATATGCACCATTCAAAGCCACATCATCACTTTTCAAACCTTTTCTGACTTCATTTGCTATTTTTCATGCATTTCATGATTTATTTTGAGCTAAAATGACCCTGAGATTGAAAAGCACTGCAAATGAACTCTAAAATGGTTGAAAATCGGCATGGTATCATAATTTCACCCACGTAGCATGTGCTAAAAAGGTGAGAGGGTTACGGCAAAAACTGGATGCACTTCGTGTACGAACTGGACAATCTCTTTCGAAGTGTCAGGGTTTTGGACTAAAACTCTTCTGTTACAAAAGGATTTCAATTTTTTAAACATATTTGAACTCAAGACTTTTTCTGCATTCAATATGCACCATTCAAAGCCACATCATCACTTTTCAAACCTTTTCTGACTTCATTTGCTATTTTTCATGCATTTCATGATTTATTTTGAGCTAAAATGACCCTGAGATTGAAAAGCACTGCAAATGAACTCTGAAATGGTTGAAAATTGGCATGGTATCATAATTTCACCCACGTAGCTTGTGCTAAAAAGTTGAGAGGGTTACGGCAAAAACTGGATGCACTTCGTGTACGAACTGGACAATCTCTTTCGAAGTGTCAGGGTTTTGGACTAAAACTCTTCTGTTACAAAACGATTTCAATTTTTTAAACATATTTGAACTCAAGACTTTTTCTGCATTCAATATGCACCATTCAAAGCCACATCATCACTTTTCAAACCTTTTCTGACTTCATTTGCTATTTTTCATGCATTTCATGATTTATTTTGAGCTAAAATGACCCTGAGATTGAAAAGCACTGCAAATGAACTCTCAAATGGTTGAAAATCGGCATGGTATCATAATTTCACCCACGTAGCATGTGCTAAAAAGTTGAGAGGGTTACGGCAAAAACTGGATGCACTTCGTGTACGAACTGGACAATCTCTTTCGAAGTGTGAGGGTTTTGGACTAAAACTCTTCTGTTACAAAAGGATTTCAATTTTTTAAACATATTTGAACTCAAGACTTTTTCTGCATTCAATATGCACCATTCAAAGCCACATCATCACTTTTCAAACCTTTTCTGACTTCATTTGCTATTTTTCATGCATTTCATGATTTATTTTGAGCTAAAATGACCCTGAGATTGAAAAGCACTGCAAATGAACTCTGAAATGGTTGAAAATCGGCATGGTATCATAATTTCACCCACGTAGCATGTGCTAAAAAGTTGAGAGGGTTACGGCAAAAACTGGATGCACTTCGTGTACGAACTGGACAATCTCTTTCGAAGTGTCAGGGTTTTGGACTAAAACTCTTCTGTTACAAAAGGATTTCAATTTTTTAAACATATTTGAACTCAAGACTTTTTCTGCATTCAATATGCACCATTCAAAGCCACATCATCACTTTTCAAACCTTTTCTGACTTCATTTGCTATTTTTCATGCATTTCATGATTTATTTTGAGCTAAAATGACCCTGAGATTGAAAAGCACTGCAAATGAACTCTGAAATGGTTGAAAATTGGCATGGTATCATAATTTCACCCACGTAGCATGTGCTAAAAAGTTGAGAGGGTTACGGCAAAAACTGGATGCACTTCGTGTACGAACTGGACAATCTCTTTCGAAGTGTCAGGGTTTTGGACTAAAACTCTTCTGTTACAAAAGGATTTCAATTTTTTAAACATATTTGAACTCAAGACTTTTTCTGCATTCAATATGCACCTTTCAAAGCCACATCATCACTTTTCAAACCTTTTGTGACTTCATTTGCTATTTTTCATGCATTTCATGATTTATTTTGAGCTAAAATGACCCTGAGATTGAAAAGCACTGCAAATGAACTCTAAAATGGTTGAAAATCGGCATGGTATCATAATTTCACCCACGTAGCATGTGCTAAAAAGTTGAGAGGGTTACGGCAAAAACTGGATGCACTTCGTGTACGAACTGGACAATCTCTTTCGAAGTGTCAGGGTTTTGGACTAAAACTCTTCTGTTACAAAAGGATTTCAATTTTTTAAACATATTTGAACTCAAGACTTTTTCTGCATTCAATATGCACCATTCAAAGCCACATCATCACTTTTCAAACCTTTTCTGACTTCATTTGCTATTTTTCATGCATTTCATGATTTATTTTGAGCTAAAATGACCCTGAGATTGAAAAGCACTGCAAATGAACTCTGAAATGGTTGAAAATTGGCATGGTATCATAATTTCACCCACGTAGCTTGTGCTAAAAAGTTGAGAGGGTTACGGCAAAAACTGGATGCACTTCGTGTACGAACTGGACAATCTCTTTCGAAGTGTCAGGGTTTTGGACTAAAACTCTTCTGTTACAAAAGGATTTCAATTTTTTAAACATATTTGAACTCAAGACTTTTTCTGCATTCAATATGCACCATTCAAAGCCACATCATCACTTTTCAAACCTTTTCTGACTTCATTTGCTATTTTTCATGCATTTCATGATTTATTTTGAGCTAAAATGACCCTGAGATTGAAAAGCACTGCAAATGAACTCTAAAATGGTTGAAAATCGGCATGGTATCATAATTTCACCCACGTAGCATGTGCTAAAAAGTTGAGAGGGTTACGGCAAAAACTGGATGCACTTCGTGTACGAACTGGACAATCTCTTTCGAAGTGTGAGGGTTTTGGACTAAAACTCTTCTGTTACAAAAGGATTTCAATTTTTTAAACATATTTGAACTCAAGACTTTTTCTGCATTCAATATGCACCATTCAAAGCCACATCATGACTTTTCAAACCTTTTCTAACTTCATTTGCTATTTTTCATGCATTTCATGATTTATTTTGAGGTAAAATGACCCTGAGATTGAAAAGCACTGCAAATGAACTCTGAAATGGTTGAAAATTGGCATGGTATCATCATTTCACCCACGTAGCATGTGCTAAAAAGTTGAGACGGTTACGGCAAAAACTGGATGCACTTCGTGTACGAACTGGACAATCTCTTTCGAAGTGTCAGGGTTTTGGACTAAAACTCTTCTGTTACAAAAGGATTTCAATTTTTTAAACATATTTGAACTCAAGACTTTTTCTGCATTCAATATGCACCATTCAAAGCCACATCATCACTTTTCAAACCTTTTCTGACTTCATTTGCTATTTTTCATGCATTTCATGATTTATTTTGAGCTAAAATGACCTTGAGATTGAAAAGCACTGCAAATGAACTCTGAAATGGTTGAAAATTGGCATGGTATCATAATTTCACCCACGTAGCTTGTGCTAAAAAGTTGAGAGGGTGACGGCAAAAACTGCATGCACTTCGTGTACGAACTGGACAATCTCTTTCGAAGTGTCAGGGTTTTGGACTAAAACTCTTCTGTTACAGAAGGATTTCAATTTTTTAAACATATTTGAACTCAAGACTTTTTTTGCATTCAACATGCACCATTCAAAGCCACATCATCACTTTTCAAACCTTGTCTGACTTCATTTGCTATTTTTCATGCATTTCATGATTTATTTTGGGCTAAAATGACCCTAAGATTGAAAAGCACTGGAAATGAACTCTGAAATGGTTGAAAATTGGCATGGTATCATAATTTCACTCACGTAGCATGTGCTGAAAAGTTGAGAGGGTTACCGGAAACACTGGATGCACTTCGTGTACGAACTGGACAATCTCCTTCGAAGTGTCAGGGTTTTGGACTAAAACTCTTCTGTTACAAAAGGATTTCAATTTTTTAAACATATTTGAACTCAAGACTTTTTTTGCATTCAATATGCACCATTCAAAGCCACATCATCACTTTTCAAACCTTTTCTGATTTCATTTGCTATTTTTCATGCATTTCATGATTTATTTTGAGCTAAAATGACCCTGAGATTGAAAAGCACTGCAAATGAACTCTGAAATGGTTGAAAATTGGCATGGTATCATAATTTCACCCACGTTGCATGTGCTAAAAAGTTGAGAGGGTTACGGCAAAAACTGGATGCACTTCGTGTACGAACTGGACAATCTCTTTCGAAGTGTCAGGGTTTTGGACTAAAACTCTTCTGTTACAAAAGGATTTCAATTTTTTAAACATATTTGAACTCAAGACTTTTTCTGCATTCAATATGCACCATTCAAAGCCACATCATCACTTTTCAAACCTTTTCTGACTTCATTTGCTATTTTTCATGCATTTCATGATTTATTTTGAGCTAAAATGACCCTGAGATTGAAAAGCACTGCAAATGAACTCTGAAATGGTTGAAAATCGGCATGGTATCATAATTTCACCCACGTAGCATGTGCTAAAAAGTTGAGAGGGTTACGGCAAAAACTGGATGCACTTCGTGTACGAACTGGACAATCTCTTTCGAAGTGTCAGGGTTTTGGACTAAAACTCTTCTGTTACAAAAGGATTTCAATTTTTTAAACATATTTGAACTCAAGACTTTTTCTGCATTCAATATGCACCATTCAAAGCCACATCATCACTTTTCAAACCTTTTCTGACTTCATTTGCTATTTTTCATGCATTTCATGATTTATTTTGAGCTAAAATGACCTTGAGATTGAAAAGCACTGCAAATGAACTCTGAAATGGTTGAAAATTGGCATGGTATCATAATTTCACCCACGTAGCTTGTGCTAAAAAGTTGAGAGGGTGACGGCAAAAACTGCATGCACTTCGTGTACGAACTGGACAATCTCTTTCGAAGTGTCAGGGTTTTGGACTAAAACTCTTCTGTTACAGAAGGATTTCAATTTTTTAAACATATTTGAACTCAAGACTTTTTTTGCATTCAACATGCACCATTCAAAGCCACATCATCACTTTTCAAACCTTGTCTGACTTCATTTGCTATTTTTCATGCATTTCATGATTTATTTTGGGCTAAAATGACCCTAAGATTGAAAAGCACTGGAAATGAACTCTGAAATGGTTGAAAATTGGCATGGTATCATAATTTCACTCACGTAGCATGTGCTGAAAAGTTGAGAGGGTTACCGGAAACACTGGATGCACTTCGTGTACGAACTGGACAATCTCCTTCGAAGTGTCAGGGTTTTGGACTAAAACTCTTCTGTTACAAAAGGATTTCAATTTTTTAAACATATTTGAACTCAAGACTTTTTTTGCATTCAATATGCACCATTCAAAGCCACATCATCACTTTTCAAACCTTTTCTGATTTCATTTGCTATTTTTCATGCATTTCATGATTTATTTTGAGCTAAAATGACCCTGAGATTGAAAAGCACTGCAAATGAACTCTGAAATGGTTGAAAATTGGCATGGTATCATAATTTCACCCACGTTGCATGTGCTAAAAAGTTGAGAGGGTTACGGCAAAAACTGGATGCACTTCGTGTACGAACTGGACAATCTCTTTCGAAGTGTCAGGGTTTTGGACTAAAACTCTTCTGTTACAAAAGGATTTCAATTTTTTAAACATATTTGAACTCAAGACTTTTTCTGCATTCAATATGCACCATTCAAAGCCACATCATCACTTTTCAAACCTTTTCTGACTTCATTTGCTATTTTTCATGCATTTCATGATTTATTTTGAGCTAAAATGACCCTGAGATTGAAAAGCACTGCAAATGAACTCTGAAATGGTTGAAAATCGGCATGGTATCATAATTTCACCCACGTAGCATGTGCTAAAAAGTTGAGAGGGTTACGGCAAAAACTGGATGCACTTCGTGTACGAACTGGACAATCTCTTTCGAAGTGTCAGGGTTTTGGACTAAAACTCTTCTGTTACAAAAGGATTTCAATTTTTTAAACATATTTGAACTCAAGACTTTTTCTGCATTCAATATGCACCATTCAAAGCCACATCATCACTTTTCAAACCTTTTCTGACTTCATTTGCTATTTTTCATGCATTTCATGATTTATTTTGAGCTAAAATGACCCTGAGATTGAAAAGCACTGCAAATGAACTCTGAAATGGTTGAAAATTGGCATGGTATCATAATTTCACCCACGTAGCATGTGCTAAAAAGTTGAGAGGGTTACGGCAAAAACTGGATGCACTTCGTGTACGAACTGGACAATCTCTTTCGAAGTGTCAGGGTTTTGGACTAAAACTCTTCTGTTACAAAAGGATTTCAATTTTTTAAACATATTTGAACTCAAGACTTTTTCTGCATTCAATATGCACCTTTCAAAGCCACATCATCACTTTTCAAACCTTTTGTGACTTCATTTGCTATTTTTCATGCATTTCATGATTTATTTTGAGCTAAAATGACCCTGAGATTGAAAAGCACTGCAAATGAACTCTAAAATGGTTGAAAATCGGCATGGTATCATAATTTCACCCACGTAGCATGTGCTAAAAAGTTGAGAGGGTTACGGCAAAAACTGGATGCACTTCGTGTACGAACTGGACAATCTCTTTCGAAGTGTCAGGGTTTTGGACTAAAACTCTTCTGTTACAAAAGGATTTCAATTTTTTAAACATATTTGAACTCAAGACTTTTTCTGCATTCAATATGCACCATTCAAAGCCACATCATCACTTTTCAAACCTTTTCTGACTTCATTTGCTATTTTTCATGCATTTCATGATTTATTTTGAGCTAAAATGACCCTGAGATTGAAAAGCACTGCAAATGAACTCTGAAATGGTTGAAAATTGGCATGGTATCATAATTTCACCCACGTAGCTTGTGCTAAAAAGTTGAGAGGGTTACGGCAAAAACTGGATGCACTTCGTGTACGAACTGGACAATCTCTTTCGAAGTGTCAGGGTTTTGGACTAAAACTCTTCTGTTACAAAAGGATTTCAATTTTTTAAACATATTTGAACTCAAGACTTTTTCTGCATTCAATATGCACCATTCAAAGCCACATCATCACTTTTCAAACCTTTTCTGACTTCATTTGCTATTTTTCATGCATTTCATGATTTATTTTGAGCTAAAATGACCCTGAGATTGAAAAGCACTGCAAATGAACTCTAAAATGGTTGAAAATCGGCATGGTATCATAATTTCACCCACGTAGCATGTGCTAAAAAGTTGAGAGGGTTACGGCAAAAACTGGATGCACTTCGTGTACGAACTGGACAATCTCTTTCGAAGTGTGAGGGTTTTGGACTAAAACTCTTCTGTTACAAAAGGATTTCAATTTTTTAAACATATTTGAACTCAAGACTTTTTCTGCATTCAATATGCACCATTCAAAGCCACATCATCACTTTTCAAACCTTTTCTAACTTCATTTGCTATTTTTCATGCATTTCATGATTTATTTTGAGCTAAAATGACCCTGAGATTGAAAAGCACTGCAAATGAACTCTGAAATGGTTGAAAATTGGCATGGTATCATCATTTCACCCACGTAGCATGTGCTAAAAAGTTGAGACGGTTACGGCAAAAACTGGATGCACTTCGTGTACGAACTGGACAATCTCTTTCGAAGTGTCAGGGTTTTGGACTAAAACTCTTCTGTTACAAAAGGATTTCAATTTTTTAAACATATTTGAACTCAAGACTTTTTCTGCATTCAATATGCACCATTCAAAGCCACATCATCACTTTTCAAACCTTTTCTGACTTCATTTGCTATTTTTCATGCATTTCATGATTTATTTTGAGCTAAAATGACCTTGAGATTGAAAAGCACTGCAAATGAACTCTGAAATGGTTGAAAATTGGCATGGTATCATAATTTCACCCACGTAGCTTGTGCTAAAAAGTTGAGAGGGTGACGGCAAAAACTGCATGCACTTCGTGTACGAACTGGACAATCTCTTTCGAA
Organism: Elymus sibiricus; assembly: GCA_039707655.1. Lineage (NCBI taxonomy): Eukaryota > Viridiplantae > Streptophyta > Magnoliopsida > Poales > Poaceae > Elymus > Elymus sibiricus. Next base: position 512,538,522 of record CM077669.1, read on the forward strand.
GTGTCAGGGTTTTGGACTAAAACTCTTCTGTTACAGAAGGATTTCAATTTTTTAAACATATTTGAACTCAAGACTTTTTTTGCATTCAACATGCACCATTCAAAGCCACATCATCACTTTTCAAACCTTGTCTGACTTCATTTGCTATTTTTCATGCATTTCATGATTTATTTTGGGCTAAAATGACCCTAAGATTGAAAAGCACTGGAAATGAACTCTGAAATGGTTGAAAATTGGCATGGTATCATAATTTCACTCACGTAGCATGTGCTGAAAAGTTGAGAGGGTTACCGGAAACACTGGATGCACTTCGTGTACGAACTGGACAATCTCCTTCGAAGTGTCAGGGTTTTGGACTAAAACTCTTCTGTTACAAAAGGATTTCAATTTTTTAAACATATTTGAACTCAAGACTTTTTTTGCATTCAATATGCACCATTCAAAGCCACATCATCACTTTTCAAACCTTTTCTGATTTCATTTGCTATTTTTCATGCATTTCATGATTTATTTTGAGCTAAAATGACCCTGAGATTGAAAAGCACTGCAAATGAACTCTGAAATGGTTGAAAATTGGCATGGTATCATAATTTCACCCACGTTGCATGTGCTAAAAAGTTGAGAGGGTTACGGCAAAAACTGGATGCACTTCGTGTACGAACTGGACAATCTCTTTCGAAGTGTCAGGGTTTTGGACTAAAACTCTTCTGTTACAAAAGGATTTCAATTTTTTAAACATATTTGAACTCAAGACTTTTTCTGCATTCAATATGCACCATTCAAAGCCACATCATCACTTTTCAAACCTTTTCTGACTTCATTTGCTATTTTTCATGCATTTCATGATTTATTTTGAGCTAAAATGACCCTGAGATTGAAAAGCACTGCAAATGAACTCTAAAATGGTTGAAAATCGGCATGGTATCATAATTTCACCCACGTAGCATGTGCTAAAAAGTTGAGAGGGTTACGGCAAAAACTGCATGCACTTCGTGTACGAACTGGACAATCTCTTTCGAAGTGTCAGGGTTTTGGACTAAAACTCTTCTGTTACAAAAGGATTTCAATTTTTTAAACATATTTGAACTCAAGACTTTTTCTGCATTCAATATGCACCATTCAAAGCCACATCATCACTTTTCAAACCTTTTCTGACTTCATTTGCTATTTTTCATGCATTTCATGATTTATTTTGAGCTAAAATGACCCTGAGATTGAAAAGCACTGCAAATGAACTCTGAAATGGTTGAAAATTGGCATGGTATCATAATTTCACCCACGTAGCTTGTGCTAAAAAGTTGAGAGGGTTACGGCAAAAACTGGATGCACTTCGTGTACGAACTGGACAATCTCTTTCGAAGTGTCAGGGTTTTGGACTAAAACTCTTCTGTTACAAAAGGATTTCAATTTTTTAAACATATTTGAACTCAAGACTTTTTCTGCATTCAATATGCACCATTCAAAGCCACATCATCACTTTTCAAACCTTTTCTGACTTCATTTGCTATTTTTCATGCATTTCATGATTTATTTTGAGCTAAAATGACCCTGAGATTGAAAAGCACTGCAAATGAACTCTAAAATGGTTGAAAATCGGCATGGTATCATAATTTCACCCACGTAGCATGTGCTAAAAAGTTGAGAGGGTTACGGCAAAAACTGGATGCACTTCGTGTACGAACTGGACAATCTCTTTCGAAGTGTGAGGGTTTTGGACTAAAACTCTTCTGTTACAAAAGGATTTCAATTTTTTAAACATATTTGAACTCAAGACTTTTTCTGCATTCAATATGCACCATTCAAAGCCACATCATCACTTTTCAAACCTTTTCTAACTTCATTTGCTATTTTTCATGCATTTCATGATTTATTTTGAGCTAAAATGACCCTGAGATTGAAAAGCACTGCAAATGAACTCTGAAATGGTTGAAAATTGGCATGGTATTATCATTTCACCCACGTAGCATGTGCTAAAAAGTTGAGACGGTTACGGCAAAAACTGGATGCACTTCGTGTACGAACTGGACAATCTCTTTCGAAGTGTCAGGGTTTTGGACTAAAACTCTTCTGTTACAAAAGGATTTCAATTTTTTAAACATATTTGAACTCAAGACTTTTTCTGCATTCAATATGCACCATTCAAAGCCACATCATCACTTTTCAAACCTTTTCTGACTTCATTTGCTATTTTTCATGCATTTCATGATTTATTTTGAGCTAAAATGACCCTGAGATTGAAAAGCACTGCAAATGAACTCTGAAATGGTTGAAAATTGGCATGGTATCATAATTTCACCCACGTAGCTTGTGCTAAAAAGTTGAGAGGGTGACGGCAAAAACTGCATGCACTTCGTGTACGAACTGGACAATCTCTTTCGAAGTGTCAGGGTTTTGGACTAAAACTCTTCTGTTACAGAAGGATTTCAATTTTTTAAACATATTTGAACTCAAGACTTTTTTTGCATTCAACATGCACCATTCAAAGCCACATCATCACTTTTCAAACCTTGTCTGACTTCATTTGCTATTTTTCATGCATTTCATTATTTATTTTGGGCTAAAATGACCCTAAGATTGAAAAGCACTGGAAATGAACTCTGAAATGGTTGAAAATTGGCATGGTATCATAATTTCACTCACGTAGCATGTGCTGAAAAGTTGAGAGGGTTACCGGAAACACTGGATGCACTTCGTGTACGAACTGGACAATCTCCTTCGAAGTGTCAGGGTTTTGGACTAAAACTCTTCTGTTACAAAAGGATTTCAATTTTTTAAACATATTTGAACTCAAGACTTTTTTTGCATTCAATATGCACCATTCAAAGCCACATCATCACTTTTCAAACCTTTTCTGATTTCATTTGCTATTTTTCATGCATTTCATGATTTATTTTGAGCTAAAATGACCCTGAGATTGAAAAGCACTGCAAATGAACTCTGAAATGGTTGAAAATTGGCATGGTATCATAATTTCACCCACGTTGCATGTGCTAAAAAGTTGAGAGGGTTACGGCAAAAACTGGATGCACTTCGTGTACGAACTGGACAATCTCTTTCGAAGTGTCAGGGTTTTGGACTAAAACTCTTCTGTTACAAAAGGATTTCAATTTTTTAAACATATTTGAACTCAAGACTTTTTCTGAATTCAATATGCACCATTCAAAGCCACATCATCACTTTTCAAACCTTTTCTGACTTCATTTGCTATTTTTCATGCATTTCATGATTTATTTTGAGCTAAAATGACCCTGAGATTGAAAAGCACTGCAAATGAACTCTGAAATGGTTGAAAATTGGCATGGTATCATAATTTCACCCACGTAGCATGTGCTAAAAAGTTGAGAGGGTGACGGCAAAAACTGCATGCACTTCGTGTACGAACTGGACAATCTCTTTCGAAGTGTCAGGGTTTTGGACTAAAACTCTTCTGTTACAGAAGGATTTCAATTTTTTAAACATATTTGAACTCAAGACTTTTTTTGCATTCAACATGCACCATTCAAAGCCACATCATCACTTTTCAAACCTTGTCTGACTTCATTTGCTATTTTTCATGCATTTCATGATTTATTTTGGGCTAAAATGACCCTAAGATTGAAAAGCACTGGAAATGAACTCTGAAATGGTTGAAAATTGGCATGGTATCATAATTTCACTCACGTAGCATGTGCTAAAAAGTTGAGAGGGTTACCGGAAACACTGGATGCACTTCGTGTACGAACTGGACAATCTCCTTCGAAGTGTCAGGGTTTTGGACTAAAACTCTTCTGTTACAAAAGGATTTCAATTTTTTAAACATATTTGAACTCAAGACTTTTTCTGCATTCAATATGCACCATTCAAAGCCACATCATCACTTTTCAAACCTTTTCTGATTTCATTTGCTATTTTTCATGCATTTCATCATTTATTTTGAGCTAAAACGACCCTGAGATTGAAAAGCACTGCAAATGAACTCTGAAATGGTTGAAAATTGGCATGGTATCATAATTTCACCCACGTAGCATGTGCTAAAAAGTTGAGAGGGTTACGGCAAAAACTGGATGCACTTCGTGTACGAACTGGACAATCTCTTTCGAAGTGTCAGGGTTTTGGACTAAAACTCTTCTGTTACAAAAGGATTTCAATTTTTTAAACATATTTGAACTCAAGACTTTTTCTGCATTCAATATGCACCATTCAAAGCCACATCATCACTTTTCAAACCTTTTCTGACTTCATTTGCTATTTTTCATGCATTTCATGATTTATTTTGAGCTAAAATGACCCTGAGATTGAAAAGCACAGCAAATGAACTCTGAAATGGTTGAAAATTGGCATGGTATCATCATTTCACCCACGTAGCATGTGCTAAAAAGTTGAGACGGTTACGGCAAAAACTGCATGCACTTCGTGTACGAACTGGTCAATCTCTTTCGAAGTGTCAGGGTTTTGGACTAAAACTCTTCTGTTACAGAAGGATTTCAATTTTTTAAACATATTTGAACTCAAGACTTTTTCTGCATTCAATATGCACCATTCAAAGCCACATCATCACTTTTCAAACCTTTTCTGACTTCATTTGCTATTTTTCATGCATTTCATGATTTATTTTGAGCTAAAATGACCCTGAGATTGAAAAGCACTGCAAATGAACTCTGAAATGGTTGAAAATTGGCATGGTATCATCATTTCACCCACGTAGCATGTGCTAAAAAGTTGAGACGGTTACGGCAAAAACTGCATGCACTTCGTGTACGAACTGGTCAATCTCTTTCGAAGTGTCAGGGTTTTGGACTAAAACTCTTCTGTTACAGAAGGATTTCAATTTTTTAAACATATTTGAACTCAAGACTTTTTCTGCATTCAATATGCACCATTCAAAGCCACATCATCACTCTTCAAACCTTTTCTGATTGCTATTTTTCATGCATTTCATGATTTATTTTGAGCTAAAATGACCCTGAGATTGAAAAGCACTGCAAATGAACTCTGAAATGGTTGAAAATTGGCATGGTATCATAATTTCACCCACGTAGCTTGTGCTAAAAAGTTGAGAGGGTGACGGCAAAAACTGCATGCACTTCGTGTACGAACTGGACAATCTCTTTCGAAGTGTCAGGGTTTTGGACTAAAACTCTTCTGTTACAGAAGGATTTCAATTTTTTAAACATATTTGAACTCAAGACTTTTTTTGCATTCAACATGCACCATTCAAAGCCACATCATCACTTTTCAAACCTTGTCTGACTTCATTTGCTATTTTTCATGCATTTCATAATTTATTTTGGGCTAAAATGACCCTAACATTGAAAAGCACTGGAAATGAACTCTGAAATGGTTGAAAATTGGCATGGTATCATAATTTCACTCACGTAGCATGTGCTAAAAAGTTGAGAGGGTTACCGGAAACACTGGATGCACTTCGTGTACAAACTGGACAATCTCCTTCGAAGTGTCAGGGTTTTGGAGAAAAACTCTTCTGTTACAAAAGGATTTCAATTTTTTAAACATATTTGAACTCAAGACTTTTTCTGCATTCAATATGCACCATTCAAAGCCACATCATCACTTTTCAAACCTTTTCTGATTTCATTTGCAATTTTTCATGCATTTCATGATTTATTTTGAGCTAAAATGACCCTGAGATTGAAAAGCACTGCAAATGAACTCTAAAATAGTTGAAAATCGGCATGGTATCATAATTTCACCCACGTAGCATGTGCTAAAAAGTTGAGAGGGTTACGGCAAAAACTGGATGCACTTCGTGTACGAACTGGACAATCTCTTTCGAAGTGTCAGGGTTTTGGACTAAAACTCTTCTGTTACAAAAGGATTTCAATTTTTTAAACATATTTGAACTCAAGACTTTTTCTGCATTCAATATGCACCATTCAAAGCCACAACATCACTTTTCAAACCTTTTCTGACTTCATTTGCTATTTTTCATGCATTTCATGATTTATTTTGAGCTAAAATGACCCTGAGATTGAAAAGCACTGCAAATGAACTCTGAAATGGTTGAAAATTGGCATGGTATCATAATTTCACCCACGTAGCATGTGCTAAAAAGTTGAGAGGGTTACGGCAAAAACTGGATGCACTTCGTGTACGAACTGGACAATCTCTTTCGAAGTGTCAGGGTTTTGGACTAAAACTCTTCTGTTACAAAAGGATTTCAATTTTTTAAACATATTTGAACTCAAGACTTTTTCTGCATTCAATATGCACCATTCAAAGACACATCATCACTTTTCAAACCTTTTCTGACTTCATTTGCTATTTTTCATGCATTTCATGATTTATTTTGAGCTAAAATGACCCTGAGATTGAAAAGCACTGCAAATGAACTCTAAAATGGTTGAAAATCGGCATGGTATCATAATTTCACCCACGTAGCATGTGCTAAAAAGTTGAGAGGGTTACGGCAAAAACTGGATGCACTTCGTGTACGAACTGGACAATCTCTTTCGAAGTGTGAGGGTTTTGGACTAAAACACTTCTGTTACAAAAGGATTTCAATTTTTTAAACATATTTGAAGTCAAGACTTTTTCTGCATTCAATATGCACCATTCAAAGCCAGATCATCACTTTTCAAACCTTTTCTGACTTCATTTGCTATTTTTCATGCATTTCATGATTTATTTTGAGCTAAAATGACCCTGAGATTGAAAAGCACTGCAAATGAACTCTGAAATGGTTGAAAATTGGCATGGTATCATCATTTCACCCACGTAGCATGTGCTAAAAAGTTGAGATGGTTACGGCAAAAACTGGATGCACTTCGTGTACGAACTGGACAATCTCTTTCGAAGTATCAGGGTTTTGGACTAAAACTCTTCTGTTACAAAAGGATTTCAATTTTTTAAACATATTTGAACTCAAGACTTTTTCTGCATTCAATATGCACCATTCAAAGCCACATCATCACTTTTCAAACCTTTTCTGACTTCATTTGCTATTTTTCATGCATTTCATGATTTATTTTGAGCTAAAATGACCCTGAGATTGAAAAGCACTGCAAATGAACTCTGAAATGGTTGAAAATTGGCATGGTATCATAATTTCACCCACGTAGCTTGTGCTAAAAAGTTGAGAGGGTGACGGCAAAAACTGCATGCACTTCGTGTACGAACTGGACAATCTCTTTCGAAGTGTCAGGGTTTTGGACTAAAACTCTTCTGTTACAGAAGGATTTCAATTTTTTAAACATATTTGAACTCAAGACTTTTTTTGCATTCAACATGCACCATTCAAAGCCACATCATCACTTTTCAAACCTGGTCTGACTTCATTTGCTATTTTTCATGCATTTCATGATTTATTTTGGGCTAAAATGACCCTAAGATTGAAAAGCACTGGAAATGAACTCTGAAATGGTTGAAAATTGGCATGGTATCATAATTTCACTCACGTAGCATGTGCTAAAAAGTTGAGAGGGTTACCGGAAACACTGGATGCACTTCGTGTACGAACTGGACAATCTCCTTCGAAGTGTCAGGGTTTTGGACTAAAACTCTTCTGTTACAAAAGGATTTCAATTTTTTAAACATATTTGAACTCAAGACTTTTTCTGCATTCAATATGCACCATTCAAAGCCACATCATCACTTTTCAAACCTTTTCTGATTTCATTTGCTATTTTTCATGCATTTCATGATTTATTTTGAGCTAAAATGACCCTGAGATTGAAAAGCACTGCAAATGAACTCTGAAATGGTTGAAAATTGGCATGGTATCATAATTTCACCCACGTTGCATGTGCTAAAAAGTTGAGAGGGTTACGGCAAAAACTGGATGCACTTCGTGTACGAACTGGACAATCTCTTTCGAAGTGTCATGGTTTTGGACTAAAACTCTTCTGTTACAAAAGGATTTCATTTTTTTAAACATATTTGAACTCAAGACTTTTTCTGCATTCAATATGCACCATTCAAAGCCACATCATCACTTTTCAAACCTTTTCTGACTTCATTTGCTATTTTTCATGCATTTCATGATTTATTTTGAGCTAAAATGACCCTGAGATTGAAAAGCACTGCAAATGAACTCTGAAATGGTTGAAAATTGGCATGGTATCATAATTTCACCCACGTAGCATGTGCTAAAAAGTTGAGAGGGTGACGGCAAAAACTGCATGCACTTCGTGTACGAACTGGACAATCTCTTTCGAAGTGTCAGGGTTTTGGACTAAAACTCTTCTGTTACAGAAGGATTTCAATTTTTAAAACATATTTGAACTCAAGATTTTTTTTGCATTCAACATGCACCATTCAAAGCCACATCATCACTTTTCAAACCTTGTCTGACTTCATTTGCTATTTTTCATGCATTTCATGATTTATTTTGGGCTAAAATGACCCTAAGATTGAAAAGCACTGGAAATGAACTCTGAAATGGTTGAAAATTGGCATGGTATCATAATTTCACTCACGTAGCATGTGCTAAAAAGTTGAGAGGGTTACCGGAAACACTGGATGCACTTCGTGTACGAACTGGACAATCTCCTTCGAAGTGTCAGGGTTTTGGACTAAAACTCTTCTGTTACAAAAGGATTTCAATTTTTTAAACATATTTGAACTCAAGACTTTTTCTGCATCCAATATGCACCATTCAAAGCCACATCATCACTTTTCAAACCTTTTCTGATTTCATTTGCTATTTTTCATGCATTTCATCATTTATTTTGAGCTAAAACGACCCTGAGATTGAAAAGCACTGCAAATGAACTCTGAAATGGTTGAAAATTGGCATGGTATCATAATTTCACCCACGTTGCATGTGCTAAAAAGTTGAGAGGGTTACGGCAAAAACTGGATGCACTTCGTGTACGAACTGGACAATCTCTTTCGAAGTGTCAGGGTTTTGGACTAAAACTCTTCTGTTACAAAAGGATTTGAATTTTTTAAACATATTTGAACTCAAGACTTTTTCTGCATTCAATATGCACCATTCAAAGCCAAATCATCACTTTTCAAACCTTTTCTGACTTCATTTGCTATTTTTCATGCATTTCATGATTTATTTTGAGCTAAAATGACCCTGAGATTGAAAAGCACTGCAAATGAACTCTGAAATGGTTGAAAATTGGCATGGTATCATCATTTCACCCACGTAGCATGTGCTAAAAAGTTGAGACGGTTACGGCAAAAACTGCATTCACTTCGTGTACGAACTGGTCAATCTCTTTCGAAGTGTCAGGGTTTTGGACTAAAACTCTTCTGTTACAGAAGGATTTCAATTTTTTAAACATATTTGAACTCAAGACTTTTTCTGCATTCAATATGCACCATTCAAAGCCACATCATCACTTTTCAAACCTTTTCTGACTTCATTTGCTATTTTTCATGCATTTCATGATTTATTTTGAGCTAAAATGACCCTGAGATTGAAAAGCACTGCAAATGAACTCTGAAATGGTTGAAAATTGGCATGGTATCATCATTTCACCCACGTAGCATGTGCTAAAAAGTTGAGACGGTTACGGCAAAAACTGCATGCACTTCGTGTACGAACTGGTCAATCTCTTTCGAAGTGTCAGGGTTTTGGACTAAAACTCTTCTGTTACAGAAGGATTTCAATTTTTTAAACATATTTGAACTCAAGACTTTTTCTGCATTCAATATGCACCATTCAAAGCCACATCATCACTCTTCAAACCTTTTCTGATTGCTATTTTTCATGCATTTCATGATTTATTTTGAGCTAAAATGACCCTGAGATTGAAAAGCACTGCAAATGAACTCTGAAATGGTTGAAAATTGGCATGGTATCATAATTTCACCCACGTAGCTTGTGCTAAAAAGTTGAGAGGGTGACGGCAAAAACTGCATGCACTTCGTGTACGAACTGGACAATCTCTTTCGAAGTGTCAGGGTTTTGGACTAAAACTCTTCTGTTACAGAAGGATTTCAATTTTTTAAACATATTTGAACTCAAGACTTTTTTTGCATTCAACATGCACCATTCAAAGCCACATCATCACTTTTCAAACCTTGTCTGACTTCAATTGCTATTTTTCATGCATTTCATAATTTATTTTGGGCTAAAATGACCCTAAGATTGAAAAGCACTGGAAATGAACTCTGAAATGGTTGAAAATTGGCATGGTATCATAATTTCACTCACGTAGCATGTGCTAAAAAGTTGAGAGGGTTACCGGAAACACTGGATGCACTTCGTGTACAAACTGGACAATCTCCTTCGAAGTGTCAGGGTTTTGGAGAAAAACTCTTCTGTTACAAAAGGATTTCAATTTTTTAAACATATTTGAACTCAAGACTTTTTCTGCATTCAATATGCACCATTCAAAGCCACATCATCACTTTTCAAACCTTTTGTGATTTCATTTGCAATTTTTCATGCATTTCATCATTTATTTTGAGCTAAAACGACCCTGAGATTGAAAAGCACTGCAAATGAACTCTGAAATGGTTGAAAATTGGCATGGTATCATAATTTCACCCATGTTGCATGTGCTAAAAAGTTGAGAGGGTTACGGCAAAAACTGGATGCACTTCGTGTACGAACTGGACAATCTCTTTCGAAGTGTCAGGGTTTTGGACTAAAACTCTTCTGTTACAAAAGGATTTCAATTTTTTAAACATATTTGAACTCAAGACTTTTTCTGCATTCAATATGCACCATTCAAAGCCACATCATCACTTTTCAAACCTTTTCAGACTTCATTTGCTATTTTTCATGCATTTCATGATTTATTTTGAGCTAAAATGACCCTGAGATTGAAAAGCACTGCAAATGAACTCTGAAATGGTTGAAAATTGGCATGGTATCATAATTTCACCCACGTAGCATGTGCTAAAAAGTTGAGAGGGTGACGGCAAAAACTGCATGCACTTCGTGTACGAACTGGACAATCTCTTTCGAAGTGTCAGGGTTTTGGACTAAAACTCTTCTGTTACAGAAGGATTTCAATTTTTTAAACATATTTGAACTCAAGACTTTTTTTGCATTCAACATGCACCATTCAAAGCCACATCATCACTTTTCAAACCTTGTCTGACTTCATTTGCTATTTTTCATGCATTTCATGATTTATTTTGGGCTAAAATGACCCTAAGATTGAAAAGCACTGGAAATGAACTCTGAAATGGTTGAAAATTGGCATGGTATCATAATTTCACTCACGTAGCATGTGCTAAAAAGTTGAGAGGGTTACCGGAAACACTGGATGCACTTCGTGTACGAACTGGACAATCTCCTTCGAAGTGTCAGGGTTTTGGACTAAAACTCTTCTGTTACAAAAGGATTTCAATTTTTTAAACATATTTGAACTCAAGACTTTTTCTGCATTCAATATGCACCATTCAAAGCCACATCATCACTTTTCAAACCTTTTCTGATTTCATTTGCTATTTTTCATGCATTTCATGATTTATTTTGAGCTAAAATGACCCTGAGATTGAAAAGCACTGCAAATGAACTCTGAAATGGTTGAAAATTGGCATGGTATCATAATTTCACCCACGTTGCATGTGCTAAAAAGTTGAGAGGGTTACGGCAAAAACTGGATGCACTTCGTGTACGAACTGGACAATCTCTTTCGAAGTGTCAGGGTTTTGGACTAAAACTCTTCTGTTACAAAAGGATTTCAATTTTTTAAACATATTTGAACTCAAGACTTTTTCTGCATTCAATATGCACCATTCAAAGCCACATCATCACTTTTCAAACCTTTTCTGACTTCATTTGCTATTTTTCATGCATTTCATGATTTATTTTGAGCTAAAATGACCCTGAGATTGAAAAGCACTACAAATGAACTCTGAAATGGTTGAAAATTGGCATGGTATCCTAATTTCACCCACGTAGCATGTGCTAAAAAGTTGAGAGGGTGACGGCAAAAACTGCATGCACTTCGTGTACGAACTGGACAATCTCTTTCGAAGTGTCAGGGTTTTGGACTAAAACTCTTCTGTTACAGAAGGATTTCAATTTTTTAAACATATTTGAACTCAAGACTTTTTTTGCATTCAACATGCACCATTCAAAGCCACATCATCACTTTTCAAACCTTGTCTGACTTCATTTGCTATTTTTCATGCATTTCATAATTTATTTTGGGCTAAACTGACCCTAAGATTGAAAAGCACTGGAAATGAACTCTGAAATGGTTGAAAATTGGCATGGTATCATAATTTCACTCACGTAGCATGTGCTAAAAAGTTGAGAGGGTTACCGGAAACACTGGATGCACTTCGTGTACGAACTGGACAATCTCCTTCGAAGTGTCAGGGTTTTGGACTAAAACTCTTCTGTTACAAAAGGATTTCAATTTTTTAAACATATTTGAACTCAAGACTTTTTCTGCATCCAATATGCACCATTCAAAGCCACATCATCACTTTTCAAACCTTTTCTGATTTCATTTGCTATTTTTCATGCATTTCATCATTTATTTTGAGCTAAAACGACCCTGAGATTGAAAAGCACTGCAAATGAACTCTGAAATGGTTGAAAATTGGCATGGTATCATAATTTCACCCACGTTGCATGTGCTAAAAAGTTGAGAGGGTTACGGCAAAAACTGGATGCACTTCGTGTACGAACTGGACAATCTCTTTCGAAGTGTCAGGGTTTTGGACTAAAACTCTTCTGTTACAAAAGGATTTGAATTTTTTAAACATATTTGAACTCAAGACTTTTTCTGCATTCAATATGCACCATTCAAAGCCAAATCATCACTTTTCAAACCTTTTCTGACTTCATTTGCTATTTTTCATGCATTTCATGATTTATTTTGAGCTAAAATGACCCTGAGATTGAAAAGCACTGCAAATGAACTCTGAAATGGTTGAAAATTGGCATGGTATCATCATTTCACCCACGTAGCATGTGCTAAAAAGTTGAGACGGTTACGGCAAAAACTGCATTCACTTCGTGTACGAACTGGTCAATCTCTTTCGAAGTGTCAGGGTTTTGGACTAAAACTCTTCTGTTACAGAAGGATTTCAATTTTTTAAACATATTTGAACTCAAGACTTTTTCTGCATTCAATATGCACCATTCAAAGCCACATCATCACTTTTCAAACCTTTTCTGACTTCATTTGCTATTTTTCATGCATTTCATGATTTATTTTGAGCTAAAATGACCCTGAGATTGAAAAGCACTGCAAATGAACTCTGAAATGGTTGAAAATTGGCATGGTATCATCATTTCACCCACGTAGCATGTGCTAAAAAGTTGAGACGGTTACGGCAAAAACTGCATGCACTTCGTGTACGAACTGGTCAATCTCTTTCGAAGTGTCAGGGTTTTGGACTAAAACTCTTCTGTTACAGAAGGATTTCAATTTTTTAAACATATTTGAACTCAAGACTTTTTCTGCATTCAATATGCACCATTCAAAGCCACATCATCACTCTTCAAACCTTTTCTGATTGCTATTTTTCATGCATTTCATGATTTATTTTGAGCTAAAATGACCCTGAGATTGAAAAGCACTGCAAATGAACTCTGAAATGGTTGAAAATTGGCATGGTATCATAATTTCACCCACGTAGCTTGTGCTAAAAAGTTGAGAGGGTGACGGCAAAAACTGCATGCACTTCGTGTACGAACTGGACAATCTCTTTCGAAGTGTCAGGGTTTTGGACTAAAACTCTTCTGTTACAGAAGGATTTCAATTTTTTAAACATATTTGAACTCAAGACTTTTTTTGCATTCAACATGCACCATTCAAAGCCACATCATCACTTTTCAAACCTTGTCTGACTTCAATTGCTATTTTTCATGCATTTCATAATTTATTTTGGGCTAAAATGACCCTAAGATTGAAAAGCACTGGAAATGAACTCTGAAATGGTTGAAAATTGGCATGGTATCATAATTTCACTCACGTAGCATGTGCTAAAAAGTTGAGAGGGTTACCGGAAACACTGGATGCACTTCGTGTACAAACTGGACAATCTCCTTCGAAGTGTCAGGGTTTTGGAGAAAAACTCTTCTGTTACAAAAGGATTTCAATTTTTTAAACATATTTGAACTCAAGACTTTTTCTGCATTCAATATGCACCATTCAAAGCCACATCATCACTTTTCAAACCTTTTGTGATTTCATTTGCAATTTTTCATGCATTTCATCATTTATTTTGAGCTAAAACGACCCTGAGATTGAAAAGCACTGCAAATGAACTCTGAAATGGTTGAAAATTGGCATGGTATCATAATTTCACCCATGTTGCATGTGCTAAAAAGTTGAGAGGGTTACGGCAAAAACTGGATGCACTTCGTGTACGAACTGGACAATCTCTTTCGAAGTGTCAGGGTTTTGGACTAAAACTCTTCTGTTACAAAAGGATTTCAATTTTTTAAACATATTTGAACTCAAGACTTTTTCTGCATTCAATATGCACCATTCAAAGCCACATCATCACTTTTCAAACCTTTTCAGACTTCATTTGCTATTTTTCATGCATTTCATGATTTATTTTGAGCTAAAATGACCCTGAGATTGAAAAGCACTGCAAATGAACTCTGAAATGGTTGAAAATTGGCATGGTATCATAATTTCACCCACGTAGCATGTGCTAAAAAGTTGAGAGGGTGACGGCAAAAACTGCATGCACTTCGTGTACGAACTGGACAATCTCTTTCGAAGTGTCAGGGTTTTGGACTAAAACTCTTCTGTTACAGAAGGATTTCAATTTTTTAAACATATTTGAACTCAAGACTTTTTTTGCATTCAACATGCACCATTCAAAGCCACATCATCACTTTTCAAACCTTGTCTGACTTCATTTGCTATTTTTCATGCATTTCATGATTTATTTTGGGCTAAAATGACCCTAAGATTGAAAAGCACTGGAAATGAACTCTGAAATGGTTGAAAATTGGCATGGTATCATAATTTCACTCACGTAGCATGTGCTAAAAAGTTGAGAGGGTTACCGGAAACACTGGATGCACTTCGTGTACGAACTGGACAATCTCCTTCGAAGTGTCAGGGTTTTGGACTAAAACTCTTCTGTTACAAAAGGATTTCAATTTTTTAAACATATTTGAACTCAAGACTTTTTCTGCATTCAATATGCACCATTCAAAGCCACATCATCACTTTTCAAACCTTTTCTGATTTCATTTGCTATTTTTCATGCATTTCATGATTTATTTTGAGCTAAAATGACCCTGAGATTGAAAAGCACTGCAAATGAACTCTGAAATGGTTGAAAATTGGCATGGTATCATAATTTCACCCACGTTGCATGTGCTAAAAAGTTGAGAGGGTTACGGCAAAAACTGGATGCACTTCGTGTACGAACTGGACAATCTCTTTCGAAGTGTCAGGGTTTTGGACTAAAACTCTTCTGTTACAAAAGGATTTCAATTTTTTAAACATATTTGAACTCAAGACTTTTTCTGCATTCAATATGCACCATTCAAAGCCACATCATCACTTTTCAAACCTTTTCTGACTTCATTTGCTATTTTTCATGCATTTCATGATTTATTTTGAGCTAAAATGACCCTGAGATTGAAAAGCACTACAAATGAACTCTGAAATGGTTGAAAATTGGCATGGTATCCTAATTTCACCCACGTAGCATGTGCTAAAAAGTTGAGAGGGTGACGGCAAAAACTGCATGCACTTCGTGTACGAACTGGACAATCTCTTTCGAAGTGTCAGGGTTTTGGACTAAAACTCTTCTGTTACAGAAGGATTTCAATTTTTTAAACATATTTGAACTCAAGACTTTTTTTGCATTCAACATGCACCATTCAAAGCCACATCATCACTTTTCAAACCTTGTCTGACTTCATTTGCTATTTTTCATGCATTTCATAATTTATTTTGGGCTAAACTGACCCTAAGATTGAAAAGCACTGGAAATGAACTCTGAAATGGTTGAAAATTGGCATGGTATCATAATTTCACTCACGTAGCATGTGCTAAAAAGTTGAGAGGGTTACCGGAAACACTGGATGCACTTCGTGTACAAACTGGACAATCTCCTTCGAAGTGTCAGGGTTTTGGAGAAAAACTCTTCTGTTACAAAAGGATTTCAATTTTTTAAACATATTTGAACTCAATACTTTTTCTGCATTCAATATGCACCATTCAAAGCCACATCATCACTTTTCAAACCTTTTCTGATTTCATTTGCTATTTTTCATGCATTTCATCATTTATTTTGAGCTAAAACGACCCTGAGATTGAAAAGCACTGCAAATGAACTCTGAAATGGTTGAAAATTCTCATGGTATCATAATTTCACCCACGTTGCATGTGCTAAAAAGTTGAGAGGGTTACGGCAAAAACTGGATGCACTTCGTGTACGAACTGGACAATCTCTTTCGAAGTGTCAGGGTTTTGGACTAAAACTCTTCTGTTACAAAAGGATTTCAATTTTTTAAACATATTTGAACTCAAGACTTTTTCTGCATTCAATATGCACCATTCAAAGCCACATCATCACTTTTCAAACCTTTTCTGACTTCATTTGCTATTTTTCATGCATTTCATGATTTATTTTGAGCTAAAATGACCCTGAGATTGAAAAGCACTGCAAATGAACTCTGAAATGGTTGAAAATTGGCATGGTATCATCATTTCACCCACGTAGCATGTGCTAAAAAGTTGAGACGGTTACGGCAAAAACTGCATGCACTTCGTGTACGAACTGGTCAATGTCTTTCGAAGTGTCAGGGTTTTGGACTAAAACTCTTCTGTTACAGAAGGATTTCAATTTTTTAAACATATTTGAACTCAAGACTTTTTCTGCATTCAATATGCACCATTCAAAGCCACATCATCACTTTTCAAACCTTTTCTGACTTCATTTGCTATTTTTCATGCATTTCATGATTTATTTTGAGCTAAAATGACCCTGAGATTGAAAAGCACTGCAAATGAACTCTGAAATGGTTGAAAATTGGCATGGTATCATCATTTCACCCACGTAGCATGTGCTAAAAAGTTGAGACGGTTACGGCAAAAACTGCATGCACTTCGTGTACGAACTGGTCAATCTCTTTCGAAGTGTCAGGGTTTTGGACTAAAACTCTTCTGTTACAGAAGGATTTCAATTTTTTAAACATATTTGAACTCAAGACTTTTTCTGCATTCAATATGCACCATTCAAAGCCACATCATCACTCTTCAAACCTTTTCTGATTGCTATTTTTCATGCATTTCATGATTTATTTTGAGCTAAAATGACCCTGAGATTGAAAAGCACTGCAAATGAACTCTGAAATGGTTGAAAATTGGCATGGTATCATAATTTCACCCACGTAGCTTGTGCTAAAAAGTTGAGAGGGTGACGGCAAAAACTGCATGCACTTCGTGTACGAACTGGACAATCTCTTTCGAAGTGTCAGGGTTTTGGACTAAAACTCTTCTGTTACAGAAGGATTTCAATTTTTTAAACATATTTGAACTCAAGACTTTTTTTGCATTCAACATGCACCATTCAAAGCCACATCATCACTTTTCAAACCTTGTCTGACTTCATTTGCTATTTTTCATGCATTTCATAATTTATTTTGGGCTAAAATGACCCTAAGATTGAAAAGCACTGGAAATGAACTCTGAAATGGTTGAAAATTGGCATGGTATCATAATTTCACTCACGTAGCATGTGCTAATAAGTTGAGAGGGTTACCGGAAACACTGGATGCACTTCGTGTACAAACTGGACAATCTCCTTCGAAGTGTCAGGGTTTTGGAGAAAAACTCTTCTGTTACAAAAGGATTTCAATTTTTTAAACATATTTGAACTCAAGACTTTTTCTGCATTCAATATGCACCATTCAAAGCCACATCATCACTTTTCAAACCTTTTCTGATTTCATTTGCTATTTTTCATGCATTTCATGATTTATTTTGAGCTAAAATGACCCTGAGATTGAAAAGCAATGCAAATGAACTCTGAAATGGTTGAAAATTGGCATGGTATCATAATTTCACCCACGTAGCATGTGCTAAAAAGTTGAGAGGGTTACGGCAAAAACTGGATGCACTTCGTGTACGAACTGGACAATCTCTTTCGAAGTGTCAGGGTTTTGGACTAAAACTCTTCTGTTACAAAAGGATTTCAATTTTTTAAACATATTTGAACTCAAGACTTTTTCTGCATTCAATATGCACCATTCAAAGCCACATCATCACTTTTCAAACCTTTTCTGACTTCATTTGCTATTTTTCATGCATTTCATGATTTATTTTGAGCTAAAATGACCCTGAGATTGAAAAGCACTGCAAATGAACTCTAAAATGGTTGAAAATCGGCATGGTATCATAATTTCACCCACGTAGCATGTGCTAAAAAGTTGAGAGGGTTACGGCAAAAACTGGATGCACTTCGTGTACGAACTGGACAATCTCTTTCGATGTGTCAGGGTTTTGGACTAAAACTCTTCTGTTACAAAAGGATTTCAATTTTTTAAACATATTTGAACTCAAGACTTTTTCTGCATTCAATATGCACCATTCAAAGCCACATCATCACTTTTCAAACCTTCTCTGACTTCATTTGCTATTTTTCATGCATTTCATGATTTATTTTGAGCTAAAATGACCCTGAGATTGAAAAGCACTGCAAATGAACTCTGAAATGGCTGTAAATTGCCATGGTATCATAATTTCACCCACGTAGCATGTGCTAAAAAGTTGAGAGGGTTACGGCAAAAACTGGATGCACTTTGTGTACGAACTGGACAATCTCTTTCGAAGTGTCAGGGCTTTGGACTAAAACTCTTCTGTTACAAAAGGATTTCAATTTTTTAAACATATTTGAACTCAAGACTTTTTCTGCATTCAATATGCACCATTCAAAGCCACATCATCACTTTTCAAACCTTTTCTGACTTCATTTGCTATTTTTCATGCATTTCATGATTTATTTTGAGCTAAAATGACCCTGAGATTGAAAAGCACTGCAAATGAACTCTGAAATGGTTGAAAATTGGCATGGTATCATCATTTCACCCACGTAGCATGTGCTAAAAAGTTGAGACGGTTACGGCAAAAACTGGATGCACTTCGTGTACGAACTGGACAATCTCTTTCGAAGTGTCAGGGTTTTGGACTAAAACTCTTCTGTTACAAAAGGATTTCAATTTTTTAAACATATTTGAACTCAAGACTTTTTCTGCATTCAATATGCACCATTCAAAGCCACATCATCACTTTTCAAACCTTTTCTGACTTCATTTGCTATTTTTCATGCATTTCATGATTTATTTTGAGCTAAAATGACCCTGAGATTGAAAAGCACTTCAAATGAACTCTGAAATGGTTGAAAATTGGCATGGTATCATAATTTCACCCACGTAGCTTGTGCTAAAAAGTTGAGAGGGTGACGGCAAAAACTGCATGCACTTCGTGTACGAACTGGACAATCTCTTTCGAAGTGTCAGGGTTTTGGACGAAAACTCATCTGTTACAAAAGGATTTCAATTTTTTAAACATATTTGAACTCAAGACTTTTTATGCATTCAATATGCACCATTCAAAGCCACATCATCACTTTTCAAACCTTTTCTGACTTCATTTGCTATTTTTCATGCATTTCATGATTTATTTTGAGCTAAAATGACCCTGAGATTGAAAAGCACTGCAAATGAACTCTGAAATGGTTGAAAATTGGCATGGTATCATAATTTCACCCACGTAGCTTGTGCTAAAAAGTTGAGAGGGCTACGGCAAAAACTGGATGCACTTCGTGTACGAACTGGACAATCTCTTTCGAAGTGTCAGGGTTTTGGACTAAAACTCTTCTGTTACAGAAGGATTTCAATTTTTTAAACATATTTGAACTCAAGACTTTTTCTGCATTCAATATGCACCATTCAAAGCCACATCATCACTTTTCAAACCTTGTCTGACTTCATTTGCTATTTTTCATGCATTTCATGATTTATTTTGGGCTAAAATGACCCTAAGATTGAAAAGCACTGGAAATGAACTCTGAAATGGTTGAAAATTGGCATGGTATCATAATTTCACTCACGTAGCATGTGCTAAAAAGTTGAGAGGGTTACCGGAAACACTGGATGCACTTCGTGTACAAACTGGACAATCTCCTTCGAAGTGTCAGGGTTTTGGAGAAAAACTCTTCTGTTACAAAAGGATTTCAATTTTTTAAACATATTTGAACTCAAGACTTTTTCTGCGTTCAATATGCACCATTCAAAGCCACATCATCACTTTTCAAACCTTTTCTGATTTCATTTGCTATTTTTCATGCATTTCATGATTTATTTTGAGCTAAAATGACCCTGAGATTGAAAAGCACTGCAAATGAACTCTGAAATGGTTGAAAATTGGCATGGTATCATAATTTCACCCACGTAGCATGTGCTAAAAAGTTGAGAGGGTTACGGCAAAAACTGGATGCACTTCGTGTACGAACTGGACAATCTCTTTCGAAGTGTCAGGGTTTTGGACTAAAACTCTTCTGTTACAAAAGGATTTCAATTTTTTAAACATATTTGAACTCAAGACTTTTTCTGCATTCAATATGCACCATTCAAAGCCACATCATCACTTTTCAAACCTTTTCTGACTTCATTTGCTATTTTTCATGCATTTCATGATTTATTTTGAGCTAAAATGACCCTGAGATTGAAAAGCACTGCAAATGAACTCTGAAATGGTTGAAAATTGGCATGGTATCATAATTTCACCCACGTAGCTTGTGCTAAAAAGTTGAGAGGGCTACGGCAAAAACTGGATGCACTTCGTGTACGAACTGGACAATCTCTTTCGAAGTGTCAGGGTTTTGGACTAAAACTCTTCTGTTACAGAAGGATTTCAATTTTTTAAACATATTTGAACTCAAGACTTTTTCTGCATTCAATATGCACCATTCAAAGCCACATCATCACTTTTCAAACCTTGTCTGACTTCATTTGCTATTTTTCATGCATTTCATGATTTATTTTGGGCTAAAATGACCCTAAGATTGAAAAGCACTGGAAATGAACTCTGAAATGGTTGAAAATTGGCATGGTATCATAATTTCACTCACGTAGCATGTGCTAAAAAGTTGAGAGGGTTACCGGAAACACTGGATGCACTTCGTGTACAAACTGGACAATCTCCTTCGAAGTGTCAGGGTTTTGGAGAAAAACTCTTCTGTTACAAAAGGATTTCAATTTTTTAAACATATTTGAACTCAAGACTTTTTCTGCGTTCAATATGCACCATTCAAAGCCACATCATCACTTTTCAAACCTTTTCTGATTTCATTTGCTATTTTTCATGCATTTCATGATTTATTTTGAGCTAAAATGACCCTGAGATTGAAAAGCACTGCAAATGAACTCTGAAATGGTTGAAAATTGGCATGGTATCATAATTTCACCCACGTAGCATGTGCTAAAAAGTTGAGAGGGTTACGGCAAAAACTGGATGCACTTCGTGTACGAACTGGACAATCTCTTTCGAAGTGTCAGGGTTTTGGACTAAAACTCTTCTGTTACAAAAGGATTTCAATTTTTTAAACATATTTGAACTCAAGACTTTTTCTGCATTCAATATGCACCATTCAAAGCCACATCATCACTTTTCAAACCTTTTCTGACTTCATTTGCTATTTTTCATGCATTTCATGATTTATTTTGAGCTAAAATGACCCTGAGATTGAAAAGCACTGCAAATGAACTCTGAAATGGTTGAAAATTAGCATGGTATCATAATTTCACCCACGTAGCTTGTGCTAAAAAGTTGAGAGGGTTACGGCAAAAACTGCATGCACTTCGTGTACGAACTGGACAATCTCTTTCGAAGTGTCAGGGTTTTGGACAAAAACTCTTCTGTTACAAAAGGATTTCAAATTTTTAAATATATTTGAACTCAAGACTTTTTCTGCATTCAATATGCACCATTCAAAGGCACATCATCACTCTTCAAACCTTTTCTGATTGCTATTTTTCATGCATTTCATGATTTATTTTGAGCTAAAATGACCCTGAGATTGAAAAGCACTGCAAATGAACTCTAAAATGGTTGAAAATCGGCATGGTATCATAATTTCACCCACGTAGCATGTGCTAAAAAGTTGAGAGGGTTACGGCAAAAACTGGATGCACTTCGTGTACGAACTGGACAATCTCTTTCGATGTGTCAGGGTTTTGGACTAAAACTCTTCTGTTACAAAAGGATTTCAATTTTTTAAACATATTTGAACTCAAGACTTTTTCTGCATTCAATATGCACCATTCAAAGCCACATCATCACTTTTCAAACCTTTTCTGACTTCATTTGCTATTTTTCATGCATTTCATGATTTATTTTGAGCTAAAATGACCCTGAGATTGAAAAGCACTGCAAATGAACTCTGAAATGGCTGTAAATTGCCATGGTATCATAATTTCACCCACGTAGCATGTGCTAAAAAGTTGAGAGGGTTACGGCAAAAACTGGATGCACTTTGTGTACGAACTGGACAATCTCTTTCGAAGTGTCAGGGCTTTGGACTAAAACTCTTCTGTTACAAAAGGATTTCAATTTTTTAAACATATTTGAACTCAAGACTTTTTCTGCATTCAATATGCACCATTCAAAGCCACATCATCACTTTTCAAACCTTTTCTGACTTCATTTGCTATTTTTCATGCATTTCATGATTTATTTTGAGCTAAAATGACCCTGAGATTGAAAAGCACTGCAAATGAACTCTGAAATGGTTGAAAATTGGCATGGTATCATCATTTCACCCACGTAGCATGTGCTAAAAAGTTGAGACGGTTACGGCAAAAACTGGATGCACTTCGTGTACGAACTGGACAATCTCTTTCGAAGTGTCAGGGTTTTGGACTAAAACTCTTCTGTTACAAAAGGATTTCAATTTTTTAAACATATTTGAACTCAAGACTTTTTCTGCATTCAATATGCACCATTCAAAGCCACATCATCACTTTTCAAACCTTTTCTGACTTCATTTGCTATTTTTCATGCATTTCATGATTTATTTTGAGCTAAAATGACCCTGAGATTGAAAAGCACTGCAAATGAACTCTGAAATGGTTGAAAATTGGCATGGTATCATAATTTCACCCACGTAGCTTGTGCTAAAAAGTTGAGAGGGTGACGGCAAAAACTGCATGCACTTCGTGTACGAACTGGACAATCTCTTTCGAAGTGTCAGGGTTTTGGACGAAAACTCATCTGTTACAAAAGGATTTCAATTTTTTAAACATATTTGAACTCAAGACTTTTTATGCATTCAATATGCACCATTCAAAGCCACATCATCACTTTTCAAACCTTTTCTGACTTCATTTGCTATTTTTCATGCATTTCATGATTTATTTTGAGCTAAAATGACCCTGAGATTGAAAAGCACTGCAAATGAACTCTGAAATGGTTGAAAATTGGCATGGTATCATAATTTCACCCACGTAGCTTGTGCTAAAAAGTTGAGAGGGCTACGGCAAAAACTGGATGCACTTCGTGTACGAACTGGACAATCTCTTTCGAAGTGTCAGGGTTTTGGACTAAAACTCTTCTGTTACAGAAGGATTTCAATTTTTTAAACATATTTGAACTCAAGACTTTTTCTGCATTCAATATGCACCATTCAAAGCCACATCATCACTTTTCAAACCTTGTCTGACTTCATTTGCTATTTTTCATGCATTTCATGATTTATTTTGGGCTAAAATGACCCTAAGATTGAAAAGCACTGGAAATGAACTCTGAAATGGTTGAAAATTGGCATGGTATCATAATTTCACTCACGTAGCATGTGCTAAAAAGTTGAGAGGGTTACCGGAAACACTGGATGCACTTCGTGTACAAACTGGACAATCTCCTTCGAAGTGTCAGGGTTTTGGAGAAAAACTCTTCTGTTACAAAAGGATTTCAATTTTTTAAACATATTTGAACTCAAGACTTTTTCTGCGTTCAATATGCACCATTCAAAGCCACATCATCACTTTTCAAACCTTTTCTGATTTCATTTGCTATTTTTCATGCATTTCATGATTTATTTTGAGCTAAAATGACCCTGAGATTGAAAAGCACTGCAAATGAACTCTGAAATGGTTGAAAATTGGCATGGTATCATAATTTCACCCACGTAGCATGTGCTAAAAAGTTGAGAGGGTTACGGCAAAAACTGGATGCACTTCGTGTACGAACTGGACAATCTCTTTCGAAGTGTCAGGGTTTTGGACTAAAACTCTTCTGTTACAAAAGGATTTCAATTTTTTAAACATATTTGAACTCAAGACTTTTTCTGCATTCAATATGCACCATTCAAAGCCACATCATCACTTTTCAAACCTTTTCTGACTTCATTTGCTATTTTTCATGCATTTCATGATTTATTTTGAGCTAAAATGACCCTGAGATTGAAAAGCACTGCAAATGAACTCTGAAATGGTTGAAAATTAGCATGGTATCATAATTTCACCCACGTAGCTTTTGCTAAAAAGTTGAGAGGGTTACGGCAAAAACTGCATGCACTTCGTGTACGAACTGGACAATCTCTTTCGAAGTGTCAGGGTTTTGGACAAAAACTCTTCTGTTACAAAAGGATTTCAAATTTTTAAATATATTTGAACTCAAGACTTTTTCTGCATTCAATATGCACCATTCAAAGGCACATCATCACTCTTCAAACCTTTTCTGATTGCTATTTTTCATGCATTTCATGATTTATTTTGAGCTAAAATGACCCTGAGATTGAAAAGCACTGCAAATGAACTCTAAAATGGTTGAAAATCGGCATGGTATCATAATTTCACCCACGTAGCTTGTGCTAAAAAGTTGAGAGGGCTACGGCAAAAACTGGATGCACTTCGTGTACGAACTGGACAATCTCTTTCGAAGTGTCAGGGTTTTGGACTAAAACTCTTCTGTTACAGAAGGATTTCAATTTTTTAAACATATTTGAACTCAAGACTTTTTCTGCATTCAATATGCACCATTCAAAGCCACATCATCACTTTTCAAACCTTGTCTGACTTCATTTGCTATTTTTCATGCATTTCATGATTTATTTTGGGCTAAAATGACCCTAAGATTGAAAAGCACTGGAAATGAACTCTGAAATGGTTGAAAATTGGCATGGTATCATAATTTCACTCACGTAGCATGTGCTAAAAAGTTGAGAGGGTTACCGGAAACACTGGATGCACTTCGTGTACAAACTGGACAATCTCCTTCGAAGTGTCAGGGTTTTGGAGAAAAACTCTTCTGTTACAAAAGGATTTCAATTTTTTAAACATATTTGAACTCAAGACTTTTTCTGCGTTCAATATGCACCATTCAAAGCCACATCATCACTTTTCAAACCTTTTCTGATTTCATTTGCTATTTTTCATGCATTTCATGATTTATTTTGAGCTAAAATGACCCTGAGATTGAAAAGCACTGCAAATGAACTCTGAAATGGTTGAAAATTGGCATGGTATCATAATTTCACCCACGTAGCATGTGCTAAAAAGTTGAGAGGGTTACGGCAAAAACTGGATGCACTTCGTGTACGAACTGGACAATCTCTTTCGAAGTGTCAGGGTTTTGGACTAAAACTCTTCTGTTACAAAAGGATTTCAATTTTTTAAACATATTTGAACTCAAGACTTTTTCTGCATTCAATATGCACCATTCAAAGCCACATCATCACTTTTCAAACCTTTTCTGACTTCATTTGCTATTTTTCATGCATTTCATGATTTATTTTGAGCTAAAATGACCCTGAGATTGAAAAGCACTGCAAATGAACTCTGAAATGGTTGAAAATTAGCATGGTATCATAATTTCACCCACGTAGCTTGTGCTAAAAAGTTGAGAGGGTTACGGCAAAAACTGCATGCACTTCGTGTACGAACTGGACAATCTCTTTCGAAGTGTCAGGGTTTTGGACAAAAACTCTTCTGTTACAAAAGGATTTCAAATTTTTAAATATATTTGAACTCAAGACTTTTTCTGCATTCAATATGCACCATTCAAAGGCACATCATCACTCTTCAAACCTTTTCTGATTGCTATTTTTCATGCATTTCATGATTTATTTTGAGCTAAAATGACCCTGAGATTGAAAAGCACTGCAAATGAACTCTAAAATGGTTGAAAATCGGCATGGTATCATAATTTCACCCACGTAGCATGTGCTAAAAAGTTGAGAGGGTTACGGCAAAAACTGGATGCACTTCGTGTACGAACTGGACAATCTCTTTCGAGGTGTCAGGGTTTTGGACTAAAACTCTTCTGTTACAAAAGGATTTCAATTTTTTAAACATATTTGAACTCAAGACTTTTTCTGCATTCAATATGCACCATTCAAAACCACATCATCACTTTTCAAACCTTTTCTGACTTCATTTGCTATTTTTCATGCATTTCATGATTTATTTTGAGCTAAAATGACCCTGAGATTGAAAAGCACTGCAAATGAACTCTGAAATGGTTGAAAATTGGCATGGTATCATCATTTCACCCGCGTAGCATGTGCTAAAAAGTTGAGACGGTTACGGCAAAAACTGGATGCACTTCGTGTACGAACTGGACAATCTCTTTCGAAGTGTCAGGGTTTTGGACTAAAACTCTTCTGTTACAAAAGGATTTCAATTTTTTAAACATATTTGAACTCAAGACTTTTTCTGCATTCAATATGCACCATTCAAAGCCACATCATCACTTTTCAAACCTTTTCTGACTTCATTTGCTATTTTTCATGCATTTCATGATTTATTTTGAGCTAAAATGACCCTGAGATTGAAAAGCACTGCAAATGAACTCTGAAATGGTTGAAAATTGGCATGGTATCATAATTTCACCCACGTAGCTTGTGCTAAAAAGTTGAGAGGGTGACGGCAAAAACTGCATGCACTTCGTGTACGAACTGGACAATCTCTTTCGAAGTGTCAGGGTTTTGGACTAAAACTCTTCTGTTACAGAAGGATTTCAATTTTTTAAACATATTTGAACTCAAGACTTTTTCTGCATTCAATATGCACCATTCAAAGCCACATCATCACTTTTCAAACCTTTTCTGATTTCATTTGCTATTTTTCATGCATTTCATGATTTATTTTGAGCTAAAATGACCCTGAGATTGAAAAGCACTGCAAATGAACTCTGAAATGGTTGAAAATTGGCATGGTATCATAATTTCACCCACGTAGCTTGTGCTAAAAAGTTGAGAGGGTGACGGCAAAAACTGCATGCACTTCGTGTACGAACTGGACAATCTCTTTCGAAGTGTCAGGGTTTTGGACTAAAACTCTTCTGTTACAGAAGGATTTCAATTTTTTAAACATATTTGAACTCAAGACTTTTTCTGCATTCAATATGCACCATTCAAAGCCACATCATCACTTTTCAAACCTTTTCTAATTTCATTTGCTATTTTTCATGCATTTCATGATTTATTTTGAGCTAAAATGACCCTGAGATTGAAAAGCACTGCAAATGAACTCTGAAATGGTTGAAAATTGGCATGGTATCATAATTTCACCCACGTTGCATGTGCTAAAAAGTTGAGAGGGTTACGGCAAAAACTGCATGCACTTCGTGTACGAACTGGACAATCTCTTTCGAAGTGTCAGGGTTTTGGACTAAAACTCTTCTGTTACAAAAGGATTTCAATTTTTTAAACATATTTGAACTCAAGACTTTTTCTGCATTCAATATGCACCATTCAAAGCCACATCATCACTTTTCAAACCTTTTCTGACTTCATTTGCTATTTTTCATGCATTTCATGATTTATTTTGAGCTAAAATGACCCTGAGATTGAAAAGCACTGCAAATGAACTATGAAATGGTTCAAAATTGGCATGGTATCATAATTTCACCCACGTAGCTTGTGCTAAAAAGTTGAGAGGGTTACGGCAAAAACTGCATGCACTTCGTGTACGAACTGGACAATCTCTTTCGAAGTGTCAGGGTTTTGGACAAAAACTCTTCTGTTACAAAAGGATTTCAAATTTTTAAATATATTTGAACTCAAGACTTTTTCTGCATTCAATATGCACCATTCAAAGGCACATCATCACTCTTCAAACCTTTTCTGATTGCTATTTTTCATGCATTTCATGATTTATTTTGAGCTAAAATGACCCTGAGATTGAAAAGCACTGCAAATGAACTCTAAAATGGCTGAAAATCGGCATGGTATCATAATTTCACCCACGTAGCATGTGCTAAAAAGTTGAGAGGGTTACGGCAAAAACTGGATGCACTTCGTGTACGAACTGGACAATCTCTTTCGAAGTGTCAGGGTTTTGGACTAAAACTCTTCTGTTACAAAAGGATTTCAATTTTTTAAACATATTTGAACTCAAGACTTTTTCTGCATTCAATATGCACCATTCAAAACCACATCATCACTTTTCAAACCTTTTCTGACTTCATTTGCTATTTTTCATGCATTTCATGATTTATTTTGAGCTAAAATGACCCTGAGATTGAAAAGCACTGCAAATGAACTCTGAAATGGTTGAAAATTGGCATGGTATCATCATTTCACCCGCGTAGCATGTGCTAAAAAGTTGAGACGGTTACGGCAAAAACTGGATGCACTTCGTGTACGAACTGGACAATCTCTTTCGAAGTGTCAGGGTTTTGGACTAAAACTCTTCTGTTACAAAAGGATTTCAATTTTTTAAACATATTTGAACTCAAGACTTTTTCTGCATTCAATATGCACCATTCAAAGCCACATCATCACTTTTCAAACCTTTTCTGACTTCATTTGCTATTTTTCATGCATTTCATGATTTATTTTGAGCTAAAATGACCCTGAGATTGAAAAGCACTGCAAATGAACTCTGAAATGGTTGAAAATTGGCATGGTATCATAATTTCACCCACGTAGCTTGTGCTAAAAAGTTGAGAGGGTGACGGCAAAAACTGCATGCACTTCGTGTACGAACTGGACAATCTCTTTCGAAGTGTCAGGGTTTTGGACTAAAACTCTTCTGTTACAAAAGGATTTCAATTTTTTAAACATATTTGAACTCAAGACTTTTTCTGCATTCAATATGCACCATTCAAAACCACATCATCACTTTTCAAACCTTTTCTGACTTCATTTGCTATTTTTCATGCATTTCATGATTTATTTTGAGCTAAAATGACCCTGAGATTGAAAAGCACTGCAAATGAACTCTGAAATGGTTGAAAATTGGCATGGTATCATCATTTCACCCGCGTAGCATGTGCTAAAAAGTTGAGACGGTTACGGCAAAAACTGGATGCACTTCGTGTACGAACTGGACAATCTCTTTCGAAGTGTCAGGGTTTTGGACTAAAACTCTTCTGTTACAAAAGGATTTCAATTTTTTAAACATATTTGAACTCAAGACTTTTTCTGCATTCAATATGCACCATTCAAAGCCACATCATCACTTTTCAAACCTTTTCTGACTTCATTTGCTATTTTTCATGCATTTCATGATTTATTTTGAGCTAAAATGACCCTGAGATTGAAAAGCACTGCAAATGAACTCTGAAATGGTTGAAAATTGGCATGGTATCATAATTTCACCCACGTAGCTTGTGCTAAAAAGTTGAGAGGGTGACGGCAAAAACTGCATGCACTTCGTGTACGAACTGGACAATCTCTTTCGAAGTGTCAGGGTTTTGGACTAAAACTCTTCTGTTACAGAAGGATTTCAATTTTTTAAACATATTTGAACTCAAGACTTTTTCTGCATTCAATATGCACCATTCAAAGCCACATCATCACTTTTCAAACCTTTTCTAATTTCATTTGCTATTTTTCATGCATTTCATGATTTATTTTGAGCTAAAATGACCCTGAGATTGAAAAGCACTGCAAATGAACTCTGAAATGGTTGAAAATTGGCATGGTATCATAATTTCACCCACGTTGCATGTGCTAAAAAGTTGAGAGGGTTACGGCAAAAACTGCATGCACTTCGTGTACGAACTGGACAATCTCTTTCGAAGTGTCAGGGTTTTGGACTAAAACTCTTCTGTTACAAAAGGATTTCAATTTTTTAAACATATTTGAACTCAAGACTTTTTCTGCATTCAATATGCACCATTCAAAGCCACATCATCACTTTTCAAACCTTTTCTGACTTCATTTGCTATTTTTCATGCATTTCATGATTTATTTTGAGCTAAAATGACCCTGAGATTGAAAAGCACTGCAAATGAACTATGAAATGGTTCAAAATTGGCATGGTATCATAATTTCACCCACGTAGCTTGTGCTAAAAAGTTGAGAGGGTTACGGCAAAAACTGCATGCACTTCGTGTACGAACTGGACAATCTCTTTCGAAGTGTCAGGGTTTTGGACAAAAACTCTTCTGTTACAAAAGGATTTCAAATTTTTAAATATATTTGAACTCAAGACTTTTTCTGCATTCAATATGCACCATTCAAAGGCACATCATCACTCTTCAAACCTTTTCTGATTGCTATTTTTCATGCATTTCATGATTTATTTTGAGCTAAAATGACCCTGAGATTGAAAAGCACTGCAAATGAACTCTAAAATGGCTGAAAATCGGCATGGTATCATAATTTCACCCACGTAGCATGTGCTAAAAAGTTGAGAGGGTTACGGCAAAAACTGGATGCACTTCGTGTACGAACTGGACAATCTCTTTCGAAGTGTCAGGGTTTTGGACTAAAACTCTTCTGTTACAAAAGGATTTCAATTTTTTAAACATATTTGAACTCAAGACTTTTTCTGCATTCAATATGCACCATTCAAAACCACATCATCACTTTTCAAACCTTTTCTGACTTCATTTGCTATTTTTCATGCATTTCATGATTTATTTTGAGCTAAAATGACCCTGAGATTGAAAAGCACTGCAAATGAACTCTGAAATGGTTGAAAATTGGCATGGTATCATCATTTCACCCGCGTAGCATGTGCTAAAAAGTTGAGACGGTTACGGCAAAAACTGGATGCACTTCGTGTACGAACTGGACAATCTCTTTCGAAGTGTCAGGGTTTTGGACTAAAACTCTTCTGTTACAAAAGGATTTCAATTTTTTAAACATATTTGAACTCAAGACTTTTTCTGCATTCAATATGCACCATTCAAAGCCACATCATCACTTTTCAAACCTTTTCTGACTTCATTTGCTATTTTTCATGCATTTCATGATTTATTTTGAGCTAAAATGACCCTGAGATTGAAAAGCACTGCAAATGAACTCTGAAATGGTTGAAAATTGGCATGGTATCATAATTTCACCCACGTAGCTTGTGCTAAAAAGTTGAGAGGGTGACGGCAAAAACTGCATGCACTTCGTGTACGAACTGGACAATCTCTTTCGAAGTGTCAGGGTTTTGGACTAAAACTCTTCTGTTACAAAAGGATTTCAATTTTTTAAACATATTTGAACTCAAGACTTTTTCTGCATTCAATATGCACCATTCAAAACCACATCATCACTTTTCAAACCTTTTCTGACTTCATTTGCTATTTTTCATGCATTTCATGATTTATTTTGAGCTAAAATGACCCTGAGATTGAAAAGCACTGCAAATGAACTCTGAAATGGTTGAAAATTGGCATGGTATCATCATTTCACCCGCGTAGCATGTGCTAAAAAGTTGAGACGGTTACGGCAAAAACTGGATGCACTTCGTGTACGAACTGGACAATCTCTTTCGAAGTGTCAGGGTTTTGGACTAAAACTCTTCTGTTACAAAAGGATTTCAATTTTTTAAACATATTTGAACTCAAGACTTTTTCTGCATTCAATATGCACCATTCAAAGCCACATCATCACTTTTCAAACCTTTTCTGACTTCATTTGCTATTTTTCATGCATTTCATGATTTATTTTGAGCTAAAATGACCCTGAGATTGAAAAGCACTGCAAATGAACTCTGAAATGGTTGAAAATTGGCATGGTATCATAATTTCACCCACGTAGCTTGTGCTAAAAAGTTGAGAGGGTGACGGCAAAAACTGCATGCACTTCGTGTACGAACTGGACAATCTCTTTCGAAGTGTCAGGGTTTTGGACTAAAACTCTTCTGTTACAGAAGGATTTCAATTTTTTAAACATATTTGAACTCAAGACTTTTTCTGCATTCAATATGCACCATTCAAAGCCACATCATCACTTTTCAAACCTTTTCTGATTTCATTTGCTATTTTTCATGCATTTCATGATTTATTTTGAGCTAAAATGACCCTGAGATTGAAAAGCACTGCAAATGAACTCTGAAATGGTTGAAAATTGGCATGGTATCATAATTTCACCCACGTAGCTTGTGCTAAAAAGTTGAGAGGGTGACGGCAAAAACTGCATGCACTTCGTGTACGAACTGGACAATCTCTTTCGAAGTGTCAGGGTTTTGGACTAAAACTCTTCTGTTACAGAAGGATTTCAATTTTTTAAACATATTTGAACTCAAGACTTTTTCTGCATTCAATATGCACCATTCAAAGCCACATCATCACTTTTCAAACCTTTTCTAATTTCATTTGCTATTTTTCATGCATTTCATGATTTATTTTGAGCTAAAATGACCCTGAGATTGAAAAGCACTGCAAATGAACTCTGAAATGGTTGAAAATTGGCATGGTATCATAATTTCACCCACGTTGCATGTGCTAAAAAGTTGAGAGGGTTACGGCAAAAACTGCATGCACTTCGTGTACGAACTGGACAATCTCTTTCGAAGTGTCAGGGTTTTGGACTAAAACTCTTCTGTTACAAAAGGATTTCAATTTTTTAAACATATTTGAACTCAAGACTTTTTCTGCATTCAATATGCACCATTCAAAGCCACATCATCACTTTTCAAACCTTTTCTGACTTCATTTGCTATTTTTCATGCATTTCATGATTTATTTTGAGCTAAAATGACCCTGAGATTGAAAAGCACTGCAAATGAACTATGAAATGGTTCAAAATTGGCATGGTATCATAATTTCACCCACGTAGCTTGTGCTAAAAAGTTGAGAGGGTTACGGCAAAAACTGCATGCACTTCGTGTACGAACTGGACAATCTCTTTCGAAGTGTCAGGGTTTTGGACAAAAACTCTTCTGTTACAAAAGGATTTCAAATTTTTAAATATATTTGAACTCAAGACTTTTTCTGCATTCAATATGCACCATTCAAAGGCACATCATCACTCTTCAAACCTTTTCTGATTGCTATTTTTCATGCATTTCATGATTTATTTTGAGCTAAAATGACCCTGAGATTGAAAAGCACTGCAAATGAACTCTAAAATGGCTGAAAATCGGCATGGTATCATAATTTCACCCACGTAGCATGTGCTAAAAAGTTGAGAGGGTTACGGCAAAAACTGGATGCACTTCGTGTACGAACTGGACAATCTCTTTCGAAGTGTCAGGGTTTTGGACTAAAACTCTTCTGTTACAGAAGGATTTCAATTTTTTAAACATATTTGAACTCAAGACTTTTTCTGCATTCAATATGCACCATTCAAAGCCACATCATCACTTTTCAAACCTTTTCTGACTTCATTTGCTATTTTTCATGCATTTCATGATTTATTTTGAGCTAAAATGACCCTGAGATTGAAAAGCACTGCAAATGAACTCTGAAATGGTTGAAAATTGGCATGGTATCATAATTTCACCCACGTAGCATGTGCTAAAAAGTTGAGAGGGTTACGGCAAAAACTGGATGCACTTCGTGTACGAACTGGACAATCTCTTTCGAAGTGTCAGGGTTTTGGACTAAAACTCTTCTGTTACAAAAGGATTTCAATTTTTTAAACATATTTGAACTCAAGACTTTTTCTGCATTCAATATGCACCATTCAAAGCCACATCATCACTTTTCAAACCTTTTCTGACTTCATTTGCTATTTTTCATGCATTTCATGATTTATTTTGAGCTAAAATGACCCTGAGATTGAAAAGCATTGCAAATGAACTCTGAAATGGTTGAAAATTGGCATGGTATCATAATTTCACCTACGTAGCATGTGCTAAAAAGTTGAGAGGGTTACGGCAAAAACTGGATGCACTTCGTGTACGAACTGGACAATCTCTTTCGAAGTGTCAGGGTTTTGGACTAAAACTCTTCTGTTACAAAAGGATTTCAATTTTTTAAACATATTTGAACTCAAGACTTTTTCTGCATTCAATATGCACCATTCAAAGCCACATCATCACTTTTCAAACCTTTTCTGACTTCATTTGCTATTTTTCATGCATTTCATGATTTATTTTGAGCTAAAATGACCCTGAGATTGAAAAGCACTGCAAATGAACTCTAAAATGGTTGAAAATCGGCAAGGTATCATAATTTCACCCACGTAGCATGTGCTAAAAAGTTGAGAGGGTTACGGCAAAAACTGGATGCACTTCGTGTACGAACTGGACAATCTCTTTCGAAGTGTCAGGGTTTTGGACTAAAACTCTTCTGTTACAAAAGGATTTCAATTTTTTAAACATATTTGAACTCAAGACTTTTTCTGCATTCAATATGCACCATTCAAAGCCACATCATCACTTTTCAAACCTTTTCTGACTTCATTTGCTATTTTTCATGCATTTCATGATTTATTTTGAGCTAAAATGACCCTGAGATTGAAAAGCACTGCAAATGAACTCTGAAACGGTTGAAAATTGGCATGGTATCATAATTTCACCCACGTAGCATGTGCTAAAAAGTTGAGAGGGTTACATCAAAAACTGGATGCACTTCGTGTACGAACTGGACAATCTCTTTCGAAGTGTCAGGGTTTTGGACTAAAACTCTTCTGTTACAAAAGGATTTCAATTTTTTAAACATATTTGAACTCAAGACTTTTTCTGCATTCAATATGCACCATTCAAAGCCACATCATCACTTTTCAAACCTTTTCTGACTTCATTTGCTATTTTTCATGCATTTCATGATTTATTTTGAGCTAAAATGACCCTGAGATTGAAAAGCACTGCAAATGAACTCTAAAATGGTTGAAAATCGGCATGGTATCATAATTTCACCCACGTAGCATGTGCTAAAAAGTTGAGAGGGTTACGGCAAAAACTGGATGCACTTCGTGTACGAACTGGACAATCTCTTTCGAAGTGTCAGGGTTTTGGACTAAAACTCTTCTGTTACAGAAGGATTTCAATTTTTTAAACATATTTGAACTCAAGACTTTTTCTGCATTCAATATGCACCATTCAAAGCCACATCATCACTTTTCAAACCTTTTCTGACTTCATTTGCTATTTTTCATGCATTTCATGATTTATTTTGAGCTAAAATGACCCTGAGATTGAAAAGCCCTGCAAATGAACTCTGAAATGGTTGAAAACTGGCATGGTATCATAATTTCACCCACGTAGCGTGTGCTAAAAAGTTGAGTGGGTTACGGCAAAAATTGGATGCACTTCATGTACGAACTAGACAATCTGTTTCGAAGTGTCAGGGTTTTGGACTAAAACTCTTCTGTTACAAAAGGATTTCAATTTTTTAAACATATTTGAACTCAAGACTTTTTCTGCATTCAATATGCACCATTCAAAGCCACATCATCACTTTTCAAACCTCTTCTGACTTCATTTGCTATTTTTCATGCATTTCATGATTTATTTTGAGCTAAAATGACCCTGAGATTGAAAAGCACTGCAAATGAACTCTGAAATGGTTGAAAATTGGCATGGTATCATAATTTCACCCACGTAGCTTGTGCTAAAAAGTTGAGAGGGTTACGGCAAAAACTGCATGCACTTCGTGTACGAACTGGACAATCTCTTTCGAAGTGTCAGGGTTTTGGACAAAAACTCTTCTGTTACAAAAGGATTTCAAATTTTTAAATATATTTGAACTCAAGACTTTTTCTGCATTCAATATGCACCATTCAAAGCCACATCATCACTCTTCAAACCTTTTCTGATTGCTATTTTTCATGCATTTCATGATTTATTTTGAGCTAAAATGACCCTGAGATTGAAAAGCACTGCAAATGAACTCTAAAATGGTTGAAAATCGGCATGGTATCATAATTTCACCCACGTAGCATGTGCTAAAAAGTTGAGAGGGTTACGGCAAAAACTGGATGCACTTCGTGTACGAACTGGACAATCTCTTTCGAAGTGTCATGGTTTTGGACTAAAACTCTTCTGTTACAAAAGGATTTCAATTTTTTAAACATATTTGAACTCAAGACTTTTTCTGCATTCAATATGCACCATTCAAAGCCACATCATCACTTTTCAAACCTTTTCTGACTTCATTTGCTATTTTTCATGCATTTCATGATTTATTTTGAGCTAAAATGACCCTGAGATTGAAAAGCACTGCAAATGAACTCTGAAACGGTTGAAAATTGGCATGGTATCATAATTTCACCCACGTAGCATGTGCTAAAAAGTTGAGAGGGTTACATCAAAAACTGGATGCACTTCGTGTACGAACTGGACAATCTCTTTCGAAGTGTCAGGGTTTTGGACTAAAACTCTTCTGTTACAAAAGGATTTCAATTTTTTAAACATATTTGAACTCAAGACTTTTTCTGCATTCAATATGCACCATTCAAAGCCACATCATCACTTTTCAAACCTTTTCTGACTTCATTTGCTATTTTTCATGCATTTCATGATTTATTTTGAGCTAAAATGACCCTGAGATTGAAAAGCACTGCAAATGAACTCTAAAATGGTTGAAAATCGGCATGGTATCATAATTTCACCCACGTAGCATGTGCTAAAAAGTTGAGAGGGTTACGGCAAAAACTGGATGCACTTCGTGTACGAACTGGACAATCTCTTTCGAAGTGTCAGGGTTTTGGACTAAAACTCTTCTGTTACAAAAGGATTTCAATTTTTTAAACATATTTGAACTCAAGACTTTTTCTGCATTCAATTTGCACCATTCAAAGCCACATCATCACTTTTCAAACCTTTTCTGACTTCATTTGCTATTTTTCATGCATTTCATGATTTATTTTGAGCTAAAATGACCCTGAGATTGAAAAGCCCTGCAAATGAACTCTGAAATGGTTGAAAACTGGCATGGTATCATAATTTCACCCACGTAGCGTGTGCTAAAAAGTTGAGTGGGTTACGGCAAAAATTGGATGCACTTCATGTACGAACTAGACAATCTGTTTCGAAGTGTCAGGGTTTTGGACTAAAACTCTTCTGTTACAAAAGGATTTCAATTTTTTAAACATATTTGAACTCAAGACTTTTTCTGCATTCAATATGCACCATTCAAAGCCACATCATCACTTTTCAAACCTCTTCTGACTTCATTTGCTATTTTTCATGCATTTCATGATTTATTTTGAGCTAAAATGACCCTGAGATTGAAAAGCACTGCAAATGAACTCTGAAATGGTTGAAAATTGGCATGGTATCATAATTTCACCCACGTAGCTTGTGCTAAAAAGTTGAGAGGGTTACGGCAAAAACTGCATGCACTTCGTGTACGAACTGGACAATCTCTTTCGAAGTGTCAGGGTTTTGGACAAAAACTCTTCTGTTACAAAAGGATTTCAAATTTTTAAATATATTTGAACTCAAGACTTTTTCTGCATTCAATATGCACCATTCAAAGCCACATCATCACTCTTCAAACCTTTTCTGATTGCTATTTTTCATGCATTTCATGATTTATTTTGAGCTAAAATGACCCTGAGATTGAAAAGCACTGCAAATGAACTCTAAAATGGTTGAAAATCGGCATGGTATCATAATTTCACCCACGTAGCATGTGCTAAAAAGTTGAGAGGGTTACGGCAAAAACTGGATGCACTTCGTGTACGAACTGGACAATCTCTTTCGAAGTGTCATGGTTTTGGACTAAAACTCTTCTGTTACAAAAGGATTTCAATTTTTTAAACATATTTGAACTCAAGACTTTTTCTGCATTCAATATGCACCATTCAAAGCCACATCATCACTTTTCAAACCTTTTCTGACTTCATTTGCTATTTTTCATGCATTTCATGATTTATTTTGAGCTAAAATGACCCTGAGATTGAAAAGCACTGCAAATGAACTCTGAAACGGTTGAAAATTGGCATGGTATCATAATTTCACCCACGTAGCATGTGCTAAAAAGTTGAGAGGGTTACATCAAAAACTGGATGCACTTCGTGTACGAACTGGACAATCTCTTTCGAAGTGTCAGGGTTTTGGACTAAAACTCTTCTGTTACAAAAGGATTTCAATTTTTTAAACATATTTGAACTCAAGACTTTTTCTGCATTCAATATGCACCATTCAAAGCCACATCATCACTTTTCAAACCTTTTCTGACTTCATTTGCTATTTTTCATGCATTTCATGATTTATTTTGAGCTAAAATGACCCTGAGATTGAAAAGCACTGCAAATGAACTCTAAAATGGTTGAAAATCGGCATGGTATCATAATTTCACCCACGTAGCATGTGCTAAAAAGTTGAGAGGGTTACGGCAAAAACTGGATGCACTTCGTGTACGAACTGGACAATCTCTTTCGAAGTGTCAGGGTTTTGGACTAAAACTCTTCTGTTACAAAAGGATTTCAATTTTTTAAACATATTTGAACTCAAGACTTTTTCTGCATTCAATATGCACCATTCAAAGCCACATCATCACTTTTCAAACCTTTTCTGACTTCATTTGCTATTTTTCATGCATTTCATGATTTATTTTGAGCTAAAATGACCCTGAGATTGAAAAGCCCTGCAAATGAACTCTGAAATGGTTGAAAACTGGCATGGTATCATAATTTCACCCACGTAGCGTGTGCTAAAAAGTTGAGTGGGTTACGGCAAAAATTGGATGCACTTCATGTACGAACTAGACAATCTGTTTCGAAGTGTCAGGGTTTTGGACTAAAACTCTTCTGTTACAAAAGGATTTCAATTTTTTAAACATATTTGAACTCAAGACTTTTTCTGCATTCAATATGCACCATTCAAAGCCACATCATCACTTTTCAAACCTCTTCTGACTTCATTTGCTATTTTTCATGCATTTCATGATTTATTTTGAGCTAAAATGACCCTGAGATTGAAAAGCACTGCAAATGAACTCTGAAATGGTTGAAAATTGGCATGGTATCATAATTTCACCCACGTAGCTTGTGCTAAAAAGTTGAGAGGGTTACGGCAAAAACTGCATGCACTTCGTGTACGAACTGGACAATCTCTTTCGAAGTGTCAGGGTTTTGGACAAAAACTCTTCTGTTACAAAAGGATTTCAAATTTTTAAATATATTTGAACTCAAGACTTTTTCTGCATTCAATATGCACCATTCAAAGCCACATCATCACTCTTCAAACCTTTTCTGATTGCTATTTTTCATGCATTTCATGATTTATTTTGAGCTAAAATGACCCTGAGATTGAAAAGCACTGCAAATGAACTCTAAAATGGTTGAAAATCGGCATGGTATCATAATTTCACCCACGTAGCATGTGCTAAAAAGTTGAGAGGGTTACGGCAAAAACTGGATGCACTTCGTGTACGAACTGGAAAATCTCTTTCGAAGTGTCATGGTTTTGGACTAAAACTCTTCTGTTACAAAAGGATTTCAATTTTTTAAACATATTTGAACTCAAGACTTTTTCTGCATTCAATATGCACCATTCAAAGCCACATCATCACTTTTCAAACCTTTTCTGACTTCATTTGCTATTTTTCATGCATTTCATGATTTATTTTGAGCTAAAATGACCCTGAGATTGAAAAGCACTGCAAATGAACTCTAAAATGGTTGAAAATCGGCAAGGTATCATAATTTCACCCACGTAGCATGTGCTAAAAAGTTGAGAGGGTTACGGCAAAAACTGGATGCACTTCGTGTACGAACTGGACAATCTCTTTCGAAGTGTCAGGGTTTTGGACTAAAACTCTTCTGTTACAAAAGGATTTCAATTTTTTAAACATATTTGAACTCAAGACTTTTTCTGCATTCAATATGCACCATTCAAAGCCACATCATCACTTTTCAAACCTTTTCTGACTTCATTTGCTATTTTTCATGCATTTCATGATTTATTTTGAGCTAAAATGACCCTGAGATTGAAAAGCCCTGCAAATGAACTCTGAAATGGTTGAAAATTGGCATGGTATCATAATTTCACCCACGTAGCGTGTGCTAAAAAGTTGAGTGGGTTACGGCAAAAATTGGATGCACTTCATGTACGAACTAGACAATCTGTTTCGAAGTGTCAGGGTTTTGGACTAAAACTCTTCTGTTACAAAAGGATTTCAATTTTTTAAACATATTTGAACTCAAGACTTTTTCTGCATTCAATATGCACCATTCAAAGCCACATCATCACTTTTCAAACCTTTTCTGACTTCATTTGCTATTTTTCATGCATTTCACGATTTATTTTGAGCTAAAATGACCCTGAGATTGAAAAGCACTGCAAATGAACTCTAAAATGGTTGAAAATCGGCATGGTATCATAATTTCACCCACGTAGCATGTGCTAAAAAGTTGAGAGGGTTACGGCAAAAACTGGATGCACTTCGTGTACGAACTGGACAATCTCTTTCGAAGTGTCAGGGTTTTGGACTAAAACTCTTCTGTTACAAAAGGATTTCAATTTTTTAAACATATTTGAACTCAAGACTTTTTCTGCATTCAATATGCACCATTCAAAGCCACATCATCACTTTTCAAACCTTTTCTGACTTCATTTGCTATTTTTCATGCATTTCATGATTTATTTTGAGCTAAAATGACCCTGAGATTGAAAAGCCCTGCAAATGAACTCTGAAATGGTTGAAAATTGGCATGGTATCATAATTTCACCCACGTAGCGTGTGCTAAAAAGTTGAGTGGGTTACGGCAAAAATTGGATGCACTTCATGTACGAACTAGACAATCTGTTTCGAAGTGTCAGGGTTTTGGACTAAAACTCTTCTGTTACAAAAGGATTTCAATTTTTTAAACATATTTGAACTCAAGACTTTTTCTGCATTCAATATGCACCATTCAAAGCCACATCATCACTTTTCAAACCTCTTCTGACTTCATTTGCTATTTTTCATGCATTTCATGA
Organism: Elymus sibiricus; assembly: GCA_039707655.1. Taxonomy (NCBI): domain Eukaryota; kingdom Viridiplantae; phylum Streptophyta; class Magnoliopsida; order Poales; family Poaceae; genus Elymus; species Elymus sibiricus. The sequence goes on from CM077669.1 coordinate 512,579,410, forward strand.
TTTATTTTGAGCTAAAATGACCCTGAGATTGAAAAGCACTGCAAATGAACTCTGAAATGGTTGAAAATTGGCATGGTATCATAATTTCACCCACGTAGCTTGTGCTAAAAAGTTGAGAGGGTTACGGCAAAAACTGCATGCACTTCGTGTACGAACTGGACAATCTCTTTCGAAGTGTCAGGGTTTTGGACAAAAACTCTTCTGTTACAAAAGGATTTCAAATTTTTAAATATATTTGAACTCAAGACTTTTTCTGCATTCAATATGCACCATTCAAAGCCACATCATCACTCTTCAAACCTTTTCTGATTGCTATTTTTCATGCATTTCATGATTTATTTTGAGCTAAAATGACCCTGAGATTGAAAAGCACTGCAAATGAACTCTAAAATGGTTGAAAATTGGCATGGTATCATAATTTCACCCACGTAGCATGTGCTAAAAAGTTGAGAGGGTTACATCAAAAACTGGATGCACTTCGTGTACGAACTGGACAATCTCTTTCGAAGTGTCAGGGTTTTGGACTAAAACTCTTCTGTTACAAAAGGATTTCAATTTTTTAAACATATTTGAACTCAAGACTTTTTCTGCATTCAATATGCACCATTCAAAGCCACATCATCACTTTTCAAACCTTTTCTGACTTCATTTGCTATTTTTCATGCATTTCATGATTTATTTTGAGCTAAAATGACCCTGAGATTGAAAAGCACTGCAAATGAACTCTAAAATGGTTGAAAATCGGCATGGTATCATAATTTCACCCACGTAGCATGTGCTAAAAAGTTGAGAGGGTTACGGCAAAAACTGGATGCACTTCGTGTACGAACTGGACAATCTCTTTCGAAGTGTCAGGGTTTTGGACTAAAACTCTTCTGTTACAGAAGGATTTCAATTTTTTAAACATATTTGAACTCAAGACTTTTTCTGCATTCAATATGCACCATTCAAAGCCACATCATCACTTTTCAAACCTTTTCTGACTTCATTTGCTATTTTTCATGCATTTCATGATTTATTTTGAGCTAAAATGACCCTGAGATTGAAAAGCCCTGCAAATGAACTCTGAAATGGTTGAAAACTGGCATGGTATCATAATTTCACCCACGTAGCGTGTGCTAAAAAGTTGAGTGGGTTACGGCAAAAATTGGATGCACTTCATGTACGAACTAGACAATCTGTTTCGAAGTGTCAGGGTTTTGGACTAAAACTCTTCTGTTACAAAAGGATTTCAATTTTTTAAACATATTTGAACTCAAGACTTTTTCTGCATTCAATATGCACCATTCAAAGCCACATCATCACTTTTCAAACCTCTTCTGACTTCATTTGCTATTTTTCATGCATTTCATGATTTATTTTGAGCTAAAATGACCCTGAGATTGAAAAGCACTGCAAATGAACTCTGAAATGGTTGAAAATTGGCATGGTATCATAATTTCACCCACGTAGCTTGTGCTAAAAAGTTGAGAGGGTTACGGCAAAAACTGCATGCACTTCGTGTACGAACTGGACAATCTCTTTCGAAGTGTCAGGGTTTTGGACAAAAACTCTTCTGTTACAAAAGGATTTCAAATTTTTAAATATATTTGAACTCAAGACTTTTTCTGCATTCAATATGCACCATTCAAAGCCACATCATCACTCTTCAAACCTTTTCTGATTGCTATTTTTCATGCATTTCATGATTTATTTTGAGCTAAAATGACCCTGAGATTGAAAAGCACTGCAAATGAACTCTAAAATGGTTGAAAATCGGCATGGTATCATAATTTCACCCACGTAGCATGTGCTAAAAAGTTGAGAGGGTTACGGCAAAAACTGGATGCACTTCGTGTACGAACTGGACAATCTCTTTCGAAGTGTCATGGTTTTGGACTAAAACTCTTCTGTTACAAAAGGATTTCAATTTTTTAAACATATTTGAACTCAAGACTTTTTCTGCATTCAATATGCACCATTCAAAGCCACATCATCACTTTTCAAACCTTTTCTGACTTCATTTGCTATTTTTCATGCATTTCATGATTTATTTTGAGCTAAAATGACCCTGAGATTGAAAAGCACTGCAAATGAACTCTGAAACGGTTGAAAATTGGCATGGTATCATAATTTCACCCACGTAGCATGTGCTAAAAAGTTGAGAGGGTTACATCAAAAACTGGATGCACTTCGTGTACGAACTGGACAATCTCTTTCGAAGTGTCAGGGTTTTGGACTAAAACTCTTCTGTTACAAAAGGATTTCAATTTTTTAAACATATTTGAACTCAAGACTTTTTCTGCATTCAATATGCACCATTCAAAGCCACATCATCACTTTTCAAACCTTTTCTGACTTCATTTGCTATTTTTCATGCATTTCATGATTTATTTTGAGCTAAAATGACCCTGAGATTGAAAAGCACTGCAAATGAACTCTAAAATGGTTGAAAATCGGCATGGTATCATAATTTCACCCACGTAGCATGTGCTAAAAAGTTGAGAGGGTTACGGCAAAAACTGGATGCACTTCGTGTACGAACTGGACAATCTCTTTCGAAGTGTCAGGGTTTTGGACTAAAACTCTTCTGTTACAAAAGGATTTCAATTTTTTAAACATATTTGAACTCAAGACTTTTTCTGCATTCAATTTGCACCATTCAAAGCCACATCATCACTTTTCAAACCTTTTCTGACTTCATTTGCTATTTTTCATGCATTTCATGATTTATTTTGAGCTAAAATGACCCTGAGATTGAAAAGCCCTGCAAATGAACTCTGAAATGGTTGAAAACTGGCATGGTATCATAATTTCACCCACGTAGCGTGTGCTAAAAAGTTGAGTGGGTTACGGCAAAAATTGGATGCACTTCATGTACGAACTAGACAATCTGTTTCGAAGTGTCAGGGTTTTGGACTAAAACTCTTCTGTTACAAAAGGATTTCAATTTTTTAAACATATTTGAACTCAAGACTTTTTCTGCATTCAATATGCACCATTCAAAGCCACATCATCACTTTTCAAACCTCTTCTGACTTCATTTGCTATTTTTCATGCATTTCATGATTTATTTTGAGCTAAAATGACCCTGAGATTGAAAAGCACTGCAAATGAACTCTGAAATGGTTGAAAATTGGCATGGTATCATAATTTCACCCACGTAGCTTGTGCTAAAAAGTTGAGAGGGTTACGGCAAAAACTGCATGCACTTCGTGTACGAACTGGACAATCTCTTTCGAAGTGTCAGGGTTTTGGACAAAAACTCTTCTGTTACAAAAGGATTTCAAATTTTTAAATATATTTGAACTCAAGACTTTTTCTGCATTCAATATGCACCATTCAAAGCCACATCATCACTCTTCAAACCTTTTCTGATTGCTATTTTTCATGCATTTCATGATTTATTTTGAGCTAAAATGACCCTGAGATTGAAAAGCACTGCAAATGAACTCTAAAATGGTTGAAAATCGGCATGGTATCATAATTTCACCCACGTAGCATGTGCTAAAAAGTTGAGAGGGTTACGGCAAAAACTGGATGCACTTCGTGTACGAACTGGACAATCTCTTTCGAAGTGTCATGGTTTTGGACTAAAACTCTTCTGTTACAAAAGGATTTCAATTTTTTAAACATATTTGAACTCAAGACTTTTTCTGCATTCAATATGCACCATTCAAAGCCACATCATCACTTTTCAAACCTTTTCTGACTTCATTTGCTATTTTTCATGCATTTCATGATTTATTTTGAGCTAAAATGACCCTGAGATTGAAAAGCACTGCAAATGAACTCTGAAACGGTTGAAAATTGGCATGGTATCATAATTTCACCCACGTAGCATGTGCTAAAAAGTTGAGAGGGTTACATCAAAAACTGGATGCACTTCGTGTACGAACTGGACAATCTCTTTCGAAGTGTCAGGGTTTTGGACTAAAACTCTTCTGTTACAAAAGGATTTCAATTTTTTAAACATATTTGAACTCAAGACTTTTTCTGCATTCAATATGCACCATTCAAAGCCACATCATCACTTTTCAAACCTTTTCTGACTTCATTTGCTATTTTTCATGCATTTCATGATTTATTTTGAGCTAAAATGACCCTGAGATTGAAAAGCACTGCAAATGAACTCTAAAATGGTTGAAAATCGGCATGGTATCATAATTTCACCCACGTAGCATGTGCTAAAAAGTTGAGAGGGTTACGGCAAAAACTGGATGCACTTCGTGTACGAACTGGACAATCTCTTTCGAAGTGTCAGGGTTTTGGACTAAAACTCTTCTGTTACAAAAGGATTTCAATTTTTTAAACATATTTGAACTCAAGACTTTTTCTGCATTCAATATGCACCATTCAAAGCCACATCATCACTTTTCAAACCTTTTCTGACTTCATTTGCTATTTTTCATGCATTTCATGATTTATTTTGAGCTAAAATGACCCTGAGATTGAAAAGCCCTGCAAATGAACTCTGAAATGGTTGAAAACTGGCATGGTATCATAATTTCACCCACGTAGCGTGTGCTAAAAAGTTGAGTGGGTTACGGCAAAAATTGGATGCACTTCATGTACGAACTAGACAATCTGTTTCGAAGTGTCAGGGTTTTGGACTAAAACTCTTCTGTTACAAAAGGATTTCAATTTTTTAAACATATTTGAACTCAAGACTTTTTCTGCATTCAATATGCACCATTCAAAGCCACATCATCACTTTTCAAACCTCTTCTGACTTCATTTGCTATTTTTCATGCATTTCATGATTTATTTTGAGCTAAAATGACCCTGAGATTGAAAAGCACTGCAAATGAACTCTGAAATGGTTGAAAATTGGCATGGTATCATAATTTCACCCACGTAGCTTGTGCTAAAAAGTTGAGAGGGTTACGGCAAAAACTGCATGCACTTCGTGTACGAACTGGACAATCTCTTTCGAAGTGTCAGGGTTTTGGACAAAAACTCTTCTGTTACAAAAGGATTTCAAATTTTTAAATATATTTGAACTCAAGACTTTTTCTGCATTCAATATGCACCATTCAAAGCCACATCATCACTCTTCAAACCTTTTCTGATTGCTATTTTTCATGCATTTCATGATTTATTTTGAGCTAAAATGACCCTGAGATTGAAAAGCACTGCAAATGAACTCTAAAATGGTTGAAAATCGGCATGGTATCATAATTTCACCCACGTAGCATGTGCTAAAAAGTTGAGAGGGTTACGGCAAAAACTGGATGCACTTCGTGTACGAACTGGAAAATCTCTTTCGAAGTGTCATGGTTTTGGACTAAAACTCTTCTGTTACAAAAGGATTTCAATTTTTTAAACATATTTGAACTCAAGACTTTTTCTGCATTCAATATGCACCATTCAAAGCCACATCATCACTTTTCAAACCTTTTCTGACTTCATTTGCTATTTTTCATGCATTTCATGATTTATTTTGAGCTAAAATGACCCTGAGATTGAAAAGCACTGCAAATGAACTCTGAAACGGTTGAAAATTGGCATGGTATCATAATTTCACCCACGTAGCATGTGCTAAAAAGTTGAGAGGGTTACATCAAAAACTGGATGCACTTCGTGTACGAACTGGACAATCTCTTTCGAAGTGTCAGGGTTTTGGACTAAAACTCTTCTGTTACAAAAGGATTTCAATTTTTTAAACATATTTGAACTCAAGACTTTTTCTGCATTCAATATGCACCATTTAAAGCCACATCATCACTTTGCAAACCTTTTCTGACTTCATTTGCTATTTTTCATGCATTTCATGATTTATTTTGAGCTAAAATGACCCTGAGATTGAAAAGCACTGCAAATGAACTCTGAAATGGTTGAAAATCGGCATGTTATCATAATTTCACCCACGTAGCATGTGCTAAAAAGTTGAGAGGGTTACGGCAAAAACTGGATGCACTTCGTGTACGAACTGGACAATCTCTTTCGAAGTGTCAGGGTTTTGGACTAAAACTCTTCTGTTACAAAAGGATTTCAATTTTTTAAACATATTTGAACTCAAGACTTTTTCTGCATTCAATATGCACCATTCAAAGCCACATCATCACTTTTCAAACCTTTTCTGACTTCATTTGCTATGTTTCATGCATTTCATGATTGATTTTGAGCTAAAATGACCCTAAGATTGAAAAGCACTGGAAATGAACTCTGAAATGGTTGAAAATTGGCATGGTATCATAATTTCACTCACGTAGCATGTGCTAAAAAGTTGAGAGGGTTACGGCAAAAACTGGATGCACTTCGTGTACGAACTGGACAATCTCTTTCGAAGTGTCAGGGTTTTGGACTAAAACTCTTCTGTTACAAAAGGATTTCAATTTTTTAAACATATTTGAACTCAAGACTTTTTCTGCATTCAATATGCACCATTCAAAGCCACATCATCACTTTTCAAACCTTTTCTGACTTCATTTGCTATTTTTCATGCATTTCATGATTTATTTTGAGCTAAAATGACCCTGAGATTGAAAAGCCCTGCAAATGAACTCTGAAATGGTTGAAAACTGGCATGGTATCATAATTTCACCCACGTAGCGTGTGCTAAAAAGTTGAGTGGGTTACGGCAAAAATTGGATGCACTTCATGTACGAACTAGACAATCTGTTTCGAAGTGTCAGGGTTTTGGACTAAAACTCTTCTGTTACAAAAGGATTTCAATTTTTTAAACATATTTGAACTCAAGACTTTTTCTGCATTCAATATGCACCATTCAAAGCCACATCATCACTTTTCAAACCTCTTCTGACTTCATTTGCTATTTTTCATGCATTTCATGATTTATTTTGAGCTAAAATGACCCTGAGATTGAAAAGCACTGCAAATGAACTCTGAAATGGTTGAAAATTGGCATGGTATCATAATTTCACCCACGTAGCTTGTGCTAAAAAGTTGAGAGGGTTACGGCAAAAACTGCATGCACTTCGTGTACGAACTGGACAATCTCTTTCGAAGTGTCAGGGTTTTGGACAAAAACTCTTCTGTTACAAAAGGATTTCAAATTTTTAAATATATTTGAACTCAAGACTTTTTCTGCATTCAATATGCACCATTCAAAGCCACATCATCACTCTTCAAACCTTTTCTGATTGCTATTTTTCATGCATTTCATGATTTATTTTGAGCTAAAATGACCCTGAGATTGAAAAGCACTGCAAATGAACTCTAAAATGGTTGAAAATCGGCATGGTATCATAATTTCACCCACGTAGCATGTGCTAAAAAGTTGAGAGGGTTACGGCAAAAACTGGATGCACTTCGTGTACGAACTGGAAAATCTCTTTCGAAGTGTCATGGTTTTGGACTAAAACTCTTCTGTTACAAAAGGATTTCAATTTTTTAAACATATTTGAACTCAAGACTTTTTCTGCATTCAATATGCACCATTCAAAGCCACATCATCACTTTTCAAACCTTTTCTGACTTCATTTGCTATTTTTCATGCATTTCATGATTTATTTTGAGCTAAAATGACCCTGAGATTGAAAAGCACTGCAAATGAACTCTGAAACGGTTGAAAATTGGCATGGTATCATAATTTCACCCACGTAGCATGTGCTAAAAAGTTGAGAGGGTTACATCAAAAACTGGATGCACTTCGTGTACGAACTGGACAATCTCTTTCGAAGTGTCAGGGTTTTGGACTAAAACTCTTCTGTTACAAAAGGATTTCAATTTTTTAAACATATTTGAACTCAAGACTTTTTCTGCATTCAATATGCACCATTTAAAGCCACATCATCACTTTGCAAACCTTTTCTGACTTCATTTGCTATTTTTCATGCATTTCATGATTTATTTTGAGCTAAAATGACCCTGAGATTGAAAAGCACTGCAAATGAACTCTGAAATGGTTGAAAATCGGCATGTTATCATAATTTCACCCACGTAGCATGTGCTAAAAAGTTGAGAGGGTTACGGCAAAAACTGGATGCACTTCGTGTACGAACTGGACAATCTCTTTCGAAGTGTCAGGGTTTTGGACTAAAACTCTTCTGTTACAAAAGGATTTCAATTTTTTAAACATATTTGAACTCAAGACTTTTTCTGCATTCAATATGCACCATTCAAAGCCACATCATCACTTTTCAAACCTTTTCTGACTTCATTTGCTATGTTTCATGCATTTCATGATTGATTTTGAGCTAAAATGACCCTAAGATTGAAAAGCACTGGAAATGAACTCTGAAATGGTTGAAAATTGGCATGGTATCATAATTTCACTCACGTAGCATGTGCTAAAAAGTTGAGAGGGTTACGGCAAAAACTGGATGCACTTCGTGTACCAACTGGACAATCTCCTTCGAAGTGTCAGGGTTTTGGAGAAAAACTCTTCTGTTACAAAAGGATTTCAATTTTTTAAACATATTTGAACTCAAGACGTTTTCTGCATTCAATATGCACCATTCAAAGCCACATCATCACTTTTCAAACCTTTTCTGACTTCATTTGCTATTTTTCATGCATTTCATGATTTATTTTGAGCTAAAATGACCCTGAGATTGAAAAGCACTGCAAATGAACTCTGAAATGGTTGAAAATTGGCATGGTATCATAATTTGACGCACGTAGCATGTGCTAAAAAGTTGAGAGGGTTACGGCAAAAACTGGATGCACTTCGTGTACGAACTGGACAATCTCTTTCGAAGTGTCAGGGTTTTGGACTAAAACTCTTCTGTTACAAAAGGATTTCAATTTTTTAAACATATTTGAACTCAAGACTTTTTCTGCATTCAATATGCACCATTCAAAGCCACATCATCACTTTTCAAACCTTTTCTGACTTCATTTGCTATTTTTCATGCATTTCATGATTTATTTTGAGCTAAAATGACCCTGAGATTGAAAAGCACTGCAAATGAACTCTAAAATGGTTGAAAATCGGCATGGTGTCATAATTTCACTCACGTAGCATGTGCTAAAAAGTTGAGAGGGTTACGGCAAAAACTGGATGCACTTCGTGTACCAACTGGACAATCTCCTTCGAAGTGTCAGGGTTTTGGAGAAAAACTCTTCTGTTACAAAAGGATTTCAATTTTTTAAACATATTTGAACTCAAGACGTTTTCTGCATTCAATATGCACCATTCAAAGCCACATCATCACTTTTCAAACCTTTTCTGACTTCATTTGCTATTTTTCATGCATTTCATGATTTATTTTGAGCTAAAATGACCCTGAGATTGAAAAGCACTGCAAATGAACTCTGAAATGGTTGAAAATTGGCATGGTATCATAATTTGACCCACGTAGCATGTGCTAAAAAGTTGAGAGGGTTACGGCAAAAACTGGATGCACTTCGTGTACGAACTGGACAATCTCTTTCGAAGTGTCAGGGTTTTGGACTAAAACTCTTCTGTTACAAAAGGATTTCAACTTTTTAAACATATTTGAACTCAAGACTTTTTCTGCATTCAATATGCACCATTCAAAGCCACATCATCACTTTTCAAACCTTTTCTGACTTCATTTGCTATTTTTCATGCATTTCATGATTTATTTTGAGCTAAAATGACCCTGAGATTGAAAAGCACTGCAAATGAACTCTGAAATGGTTGAAAATCGGCATGGTATCATAATTTCACCCACATAGCTTGTGCTAAAAAGTTGAGAGGGTTACGGCAAAAACTGGATGCACTTCGTGTACGAACTGGACAATCTCTTTCGAAGTGTTAGGGTTTTGGACAAAAACTCTTCTGTTACAAAAGGATTTCAATTTTTTAAACATATTTGAACTCGAGACTTTTTCTGCATTCAATATGCACCATTCAAAGCCACATCATCACTCTTCAAACCTTTTCTGATTGCTATTTTTCATGCATTTCATGATTTATTTTGAGCTAAAATGACCCTGAGATTGAAAAGCACTGCAAATGAACTCTAAAATGGTTGAAAATCGGCATGGTATCATAATTTCACCCACGTAGCATGTGCTAAAAAGTTGAGAGGGTTACGGCAAAAACTGGATGCACTTCGTGTACGAACTGGACAATCTCTTTCGAAGTGTCATGGTTTTGGACTAAAACTCTTCTGTTACAAAAGGATTTCAATTTTTTAAACATATTTGAACTCAAGACTTTTTCTGCATTCAATATGCACCATTCAAAGCCACATCATCACTTTTCAAACCTTTTCTGACTTCATTTGCTATTTTTCATGCATTTCATGATTTATTTTGAGCTAAAATGACCCTGAGATTGAAAAGCACTGCAAATGAACTCTGAAACGGTTGAAAATTGGCATGGTATCATAATTTCACCCACGTAGCATGTGCTAAAAAGTTGAGAGGGTTACATCAAAAACTGGATGCACTTCGTGTACGAACTGGACAATCTCTTTCGAAGTGTCAGGGTTTTGGACTAAAACTCTTCTGTTACAAAAGGATTTCAATTTTTTAAACATATTTGAACTCAAGACTTTTTCTGCATTCAATATGCACCATTTAAAGCCACATCATCACTTTGCAAACCTTTTCTGACTTCATTTGCTATTTTTCATGCATTTCATGATTTATTTTGAGCTAAAATGACCCTGAGATTGAAAAGCACTGCAAATAAACTCTGAAATGGTTGAAAATCGGCATGTTATCATAATTTCACCCACGTAGCATGTGCTAAAAAGTTGAGAGGGTTACGGCAAAAACTGGATGCACTTCGTGTACGAACTGGACAATCTCTTTCGAAGTGTCAGGGTTTTGGACTAAAACTCTTCTGTTACAAAAGGATTTCAATTTTTTAAACATATTTGAACTCAAGACTTTTTCTGCATTCAATATGCACCATTCAAAGCCACATCATCACTTTTCAAACCTTTTCTGACTTCATTTGCTATGTTTCATGCATTTCATGATTTATTTTGAGCTAAAATGACCCTAAGATTGAAAAGCACTGGAAATGAACTCTGAAATGGTTGAAAATTGGCATGGTATCATAATTTCACTCACGTAGCATGTGCTAAAAAGTTGAGAGGGTTACGGCAAAAACTGGATGCACTTCGTGTACCAACTGGACAATCTCCTTCGAAGTGTCAGGGTTTTGGAGAAAAACTCTTCTGTTACAAAAGGATTTCAATTTTTTAAACATATTTGAACTCAAGACGTTTTCTGCATTCAATATGCACCATTCAAAGCCACATCATCACTTTTCAAACCTTTTCTGACTTCATTTGCTATTTTTCATGCATTTCATGATTTATTTTGAGCTAAAATGACCCTGAGATTGAAAAGCACTGCAAATGAACTCTGAAATGGTTGAAAATTGGCATGGTATCATAATTTGACCCACGTAGCATGTGCTAAAAAGTTGAGAGGGTTACGGCAAAAACTGGATGCACTTCGTGTACGAACTGGACAATCTCTTTCGAAGTGTCAGGGTTTTGGACTAAAACTCTTCTGTTACAAAAGGATTTCAACTTTTTAAACATATTTGAACTCAAGACTTTTTCTGCATTCAATATGCACCATTCAAAGCCACATCATCACTTTTCAAACCTTTTCTGACTTCATTTGCTATTTTTCATGCATTTCATGATTTATTTTGAGCTAAAATGACCCTGAGATTGAAAAGCACTGCAAATGAACTCTGAAATGGTTGAAAATCGGCATGGTATCATAATTTCACCCACATAGCTTGTGCTAAAAAGTTGAGAGGGTTACGGCAAAAACTGGATGCACTTCGTGTACGAACTGGACAATCTCTTTCGAAGTGTTAGGGTTTTGGACAAAAACTCTTCTGTTACAAAAGGATTTCAATTTTTTAAACATATTTGAACTCGAGACTTTTTCTGCAGTCAATATGCACCATTCAAAGCCACGTCATCACTTTTCAAATCATTTCTGACTTCATTTGCTATTTTTCATGCATTTCATGATTTATTTTGAGCTAAAATGACCCTGAGATTGAAAAGCACTGCAAATGAACTCTGAAATGGTTGAAAATTGGCATGGTATCATAATTTTACCCACGTAGCATGTGCTCAAAATTTGAGTGGGTTACGGCAAAAACTGGATGCACTTCGTGTACGAACTGGACAATCTCTTTCGAAGTGTCAGGGTTTTGGACAAACACTCTTCTGTTACAAAAGGATTTCAATTTTTTAAACATATTTGAACTCAAGACTTTTTCTACATTCAATATGCACCATTCAAAGCCACATCATCACTTTTCAAACCTTTTCTGACTTCATTTGCTATTTTTCATGCATTTTATGATTTATTTTGAACTAAAATGACCCTGAGATTCTAAAGCACTACAAATGTACTCTGAAATGGTTGAAAATTGGCATGGTATCATAATTTCACCCACGTAGCATGTGCTAAACAGTTGAGAGGGTTACGGGAAAAACTGGATGCACTTCATGTACAAACTGGACAATCTCCTTCGAAGTATCAGGGTTTTGGACGAAAACTCATTTATTACAAAGGGATTTCATTTTTTTAAACATATTTGAACTCAAGACTTTTTCTGCATTCAATATGCACCATTCAAAGCCACATCATCACTTTTCAAACCTTTTCTGACTTCATTTGCTATTTTTCATGCATTTCATGATTTATTTTGAGCTAAAATGACCCTGAGATTGAAAAGCACTGCAAATGAACTCTGAAATGGTTGAAAATTGGCATGGTATCATAATTTCACCCACGTACCATGTGCTAAAAAGTTGAGAGGGTTACGGGAAAAACTGGATGCACTTCGTGTACAAACTGGACAATCTCTTTCGAAGTGTCAGGGTTTTGGACGAAAACTCTTCTGTTACAAAAGGATTTCAATTTTTTAAACATATTTGAACTCAAGACTTTTTCTGCATTCAATATGCACCATTCAAAGCCACATCATCACTTTTCAAACCTTTTCTGACTTCATTTGCTATTTTTCATGCATTTCATGATATATTTTGAGCTAAAATGACCCTGAGATTGAAAAGCACTGCAAATGAACTCTGAAATGGTTGAAAATTGGCATGGTATCATAATTTCACCCACGTAGCATGTGCTAAAAAGTTGAGAGGGTTACGGCAAAAACTGGATGCACTTCGTGTACGAACTGGACAATCTCCTTCGAAGTGTCAGGGTTTTGGAGAAAAACTCTTCTGTTACAAAAGGATTTCAATTTTTTAAACATATTTGAACTCAAGACTTTTTTTGCATTCAATATGCACCTTTCAAAGCCACATCATCACTTTTCAAACCATTTCTGACTTCATTTGCTATTTTTCATGCATTTCATGATTTATTTTGAGCTAAAATGACCCTGAGATTGAAAAGCACTGCAAATGAAATCTGAAATGGTTGAAAATTGGCATGGTATCAAAATTTCACCCACGTAGCATGTGCTAAAAAGTTGAGAGGGTTACGGCAAAAACTGGATGCACTTCGTGTACGAACTAGACAAACTCTTTCGAAGTGTCAGGGTTTTGGACTAAAACTCTTCTGTTACAAAAGGATTTCAACTTTTTAAACATATTTGAACTCAAGGCTTTTTCTGCATTCAATATGCACCATTCAAAGCCACATCATCACTTTTCAAACCTTTTCTGACTTCATTTGCTATTTTTCATGCATTTCATGATTTATTTTGAGCTAAAATGACCCTGAGATTGAAAAGCACTGCAAATGAACTCTGAAATGGTTGAAAATCGGCATGGTATCATAATTTCACCCACGTAGCTTGTGCTAAAAAGTTGAGAGGGTTACGGCAAAAACTGGATGCACTTCGTGTACGAACTGGACAATCTCTTTCGAAGTGTTAGGGTTTTGGACAAAAACTCTTCTGTTACAAAAGGATTTCAATTTTTTAAACATATTTGAACTCAAGACTTTTTTTGCAGTCAATATGCACCATTCAAAGCCACATCATCACTTTTCAAACCATTTCTGACTTCATTTGCTATTTTTCATGCATTTCATGATTTATTTTGAGCTAAAATGACCCTGAGATTGAAAAGCACTGCAAATGAACTCTGAAATGGTTGAAAATTGGCATGGTATCATAATTTCACCCACGTAGCATGTGCTCAAAATTTGAGTGGGTTACGGCAAAAACTGGATGCACTTCGTGTACGAACTGGACAATCTCTTTCGAAGTGTCAGGGTTTTGGACAAACACTCTTCTGTTACAAAAGGATTTCAATTTTTTAAACATATTTGAACTCAAGACTTTTTCTCCATTCAATATGCACCATTCAAAGCCACATCATCACTTTTCAAACTTTTCTGACTTCATTTGCTATTTTTCATGCATTTTATGATTTATTTTGAACTAAAATGACCCTGAGATTCTAAAGCACTGCAAATGTACTTTGAAATGGTTGAAAATTGGCATGGTATCATAATTTCACCCACGTAGCATGTGCTAAACAGTTGAGAGGGTTACGGGAAAAACTGGATGCACTTCGTGTACAAACTGGACAATCTCCTTCGAAGTATCAGGGTTTTGGACGAAAACTCATTTATTACAAAGGGATTTCATTTTTTAAAACATATTTGAACTCAAGACTTTTTCTGCATTCAATATGCACCATTCAAAGCCACATCATCACTTTTCAAACCTTTTCTGACTTCATTTGCTATTTTTCATGCATTTTATGATTTATTTTGAACTAAAATGACCCTAAGATTGAAAAGCACTGCAAATGAACTCCGAAAATTGTTCAAAATTGGCATGGTATCATAATTTCACCCACGTAGCATGTGCTAAAAAGTTGAGAGGGTTACGGGAAAAACTGGATGCACTTCATGTACAAACTGGACAATCTCTTTCGAAGTGTCAGGGTTTTGGACTAAAACTCTTCTGTTACAAAAGGATTTCAATTTTTTAAACATATTTGAACTCAAGACTTTTTCTGCATTCAATATGCACCATTCAAAGCCACATCATCACTTTTCAAACCATTTCTGACTTCATTTGCTATTTTTCATGCATTTCATGATTTATTTTGAGCTAAAATGACCCTGAGATTGAAAAGCACTGCAAATGAACTCTGAAATGGTTGAAAATTGGCATGGTATCATAATTTCACCCACGTAGCATGTGCTAAAAAGTTGGGAGGGTTACGGCAAAAACTGGATGCACTTCGTGTACGAACTGGACAATCTCTTTCGAAGTGTCAGGGTTTCGGACAAAAACACTTCTGTTACAAAAGGATTTCAAATTTTTAAATATATTTGAACTCAAGACTTTTTCTGCATTCAATATGCACCATTCAAAGCCACATCATCACTCTTCAAACCTTTTCTGATTGCTATTTTTCATGCATTTCATGATTTATTTTGCGCTAAAATGACCCTGAGATTGAAAAGCACTGCAAATGAACTCTGAAATGGTTGAAAATTGGCATGGTATCATAATTTCACCCACGTAGCATGTGCTAAAAAGTTGAGAGGGTTACGGCAAAAACTGGATGCACTTCATGTACGAACTGGACAATCTCTTTCGAAGTGTCAAGGTTTTGGACTAAAACTCTTCTGTTACAAAAGGATTTCAATTTTTTAAACATATTAGAACTCAAGACTTTTTCTGCATTCAATATGCACCATTCAAAGCCACATCATCACTTTTCAAACCTTTTCTGACTTCATTTGCTATGTTTCATGCATTTCATGATTGATTTTGAGCTAAAATGACCCTAAGATTGAAAAGCACTGGAAATGAACTCTGAAATGGTTGAAAATTGGCATGGTATCATAATTTCACTCACGTAGCATGTGCTAAAAAGTTGAGAGGGTTACGGCAAAAACTGGATGCACTTCGTGTACAAACTGGACAATCTCCTTCGAAGTATCAGGTTTTGGACGAAAACTCATTTATTACAAAGGGATTTCAATTTTTTAAACATATTTGAACTCAAGACTTTTTCTGCAGTCAATATGCACCATTCAAAGCCACATCATCACTTTTCAAACCTTTTCTGACTTCATTTGCTATTTTTCATGCATTTCATGATTTATTATGAGCTAAAATGACCCTGAGATTGAAAAGCACTGCAAATGAACTCTGAAATGGTTGAAAATTGGCATGGTATCATAATTTCACTCACGTAGCATGTGCTAAAAAGTTGAGAGGGTTACGGGAAAAACTGGATGCACTTCGTGTACCAACTGGACAATCTCCTTCGAAGTGTTAGGGTTTTGGAGAAAAACTCTTCTGTTACAAAAGGATTTCAATTTTTTAAACATATTTGAACTCAAGACTTTTTCTGCATTCAATATGCACCATTCAAAGCCACATCATCACTTTTCAAACCTATTCTGACTTCATTTGCTATTTTTCATGCATTTCATGATTTATTTTGAGCTAAAATGACCCTGAGATTGAAAAGCACTGCAAATGAACTCTGAAATGGTTGAAAATTGGCATGGTATCATAATTTCACCCACGTAGCATGTGCTAAAAAGTTGAGAGGGTTATGGCAAAAACTGGATGCACTTCGTGTACGAACTGGACAATCTCTTTCGAAGTGTCAGGGTTTTGGACGAAAACTCTTCTGTTACAAAAGGATTTCAATTTTTTAAACATATTTGAACTCAAGACTTTTTCTGCATTCAATATGCACCATTCAAAGCCACATCATCACTTTTCAAACCTTTTCTGACTTCATTTGCTATTTTTCATGCATTTCATGATTTATTTTGAGCTAAAATGACCCTGAGATTGAAAAGCACTGCAAATGAACTCTGAAATGGTTGAAAATTGGCATGGTATCATAATTTCACCCACGTAGCATGTGCTAAAAAGTTGAGAGGGCTACGGCAAAAACTGGATGCACTTCGTGTACAAACTGGACAATCTCCTTCGAAGTATCAGGTTTTGGACGAAAACTCATTTATTACAAAGGGATTTCATTTTTTTAAACATATTTTAACTCAAGACTTTTTCTGCATTCAATATGCACCATTTAAAGCCAGATCATCACTTTTCAAACCTTTTCTGACTTCATTTGCTATTTTTCATGCATTTCATGATTTATTTTGAGCTAGAATGACCCTGTGATTGAAAAGCACTGCAAATGAACTCTGAAATGGTTGAAAATTGGCATGGTATCATAATTTCACTCACGTAGCATGTGCTAAAAAGTTGAGAGGGTTACGGGAAAAACTGGATGCACTTCGTGTACGAACTGGACAATCTCTTTCGAAGTGTCAGGGTTTTGGACGAAAACTCTTCTGTTACAAAAGGATTTCAATTTTTTAAACATATTTGAACTCAAGACTTTTTCTGCATTCAATATGCACCATTCAAAGCCACATCATCACTTTTCAAACCATTTCTGACTTCATTTGCTATTTTTCATGCATTTCATGATTTATTTTGAGCTAAAATGACCCTGAGATTGAAAAGCACTGCAAATGAACTCTGAAATGGTTGAAAATTGGCATGGTGTCATAATTTCACCCACGTAGCATGTGCTAAAAAGTTGAGAGGGTTACGGCAAAAACTAGATGCACTTCGTGTACAAACTGGACATTCTCTTTCGAAGTGTTAGGGTTTTGGACTAAAACTCTTCTGTTACAAAAGGATTTCAATTTTTTAAACATATTTGAACTTAAGACTTTTTCTGCATTCAATATGCACCATTCAAAGCCACATCATCACTTTTCAAACCATTTCTGACTTCACTTGCTATTTTTCATGCATTTCATGATTTAGTTTGAGATAAAAATGACCCTGAGATTGAAAAGCACTGCGAATGAACTCTGAAATGGTTGAAAATTGGCATGGTATCATAATTTCACCCACGTAGCTTGTGCTAAAAAGTTGAGAGGGTTACGGCAAGAACTGTATGCACTTCGTGTAAGAACTGGACAATCTCTTTCGAAGTGTCAGGGTTTTGGACTAAAACTCTTCTGTTACAAAAGGATTTCAATTTTTTAAACATATTTGAACTCAAGACTTTTTCTGCAGTCAATATGCACCATTGAAAGCCACATCATCACTTTTCAAACCATTTCTGACTTTATTTGCTATTTTTCATGCATTTCATGATTTATTTTGAGCTAAAATGACCCTAAGATTGAAAAGCAATGGAAATTAACTCTGAAATGGTTGAAAATTGGCATGGTATCATAATTTCACTCACGTAGCATGTGCTAAAAAGTTGAGAGGGTTACGGGAAAAACAGGATGCACTTCGTGCACAAACTGGACAATCTCCTTCGAAGTGTCAGGGTTTTGGAGAAAAACTCTTCTGTTACAAAAGGATTTCAATTTTTTAAACATATTTGAACTCAAGACATTTTCTGCATTCAATATGCACCATTCAAAGCCACATCATCACTTTTCAAACCTTTTCTGACTTCATTTGCTATTTTTCATGCATTTCATGATTTATTTTGAGCTAAAATGACCCTAAGATTGAAAAGCACTGGA
Source organism: Elymus sibiricus (assembly GCA_039707655.1). Classification (NCBI taxonomy): domain Eukaryota; kingdom Viridiplantae; phylum Streptophyta; class Magnoliopsida; order Poales; family Poaceae; genus Elymus; species Elymus sibiricus. Next base: position 512,597,770 of record CM077669.1, read on the forward strand.
AATTAACTCTGAAATGGTTGAAAATTGGCATGGTATCATAATTTCACTCACGTAGCATGTTCTAAAAAGTTGAGAGGGTTACGGGAAAAACTGGATGCACTTCGTGTACAAACTGGACAATCTCCTTCGAAGTGTCAGGGTTTTGGAGAAAAACTCTTCTGTTACAAAAGGATTTCAATTTTTTAAACATATTTGAACTCAAGACATTTTCTGCATTCAATATGCACCATTCAAAGCCACATCATCACTTTTCAAACCTTTTCTGACTTCATTTGCTATTTTTCATGCATTTCATGATTTATTTTGAGCTAAAATGACCCTGAGATTGAAAAGCACTGCAAATGAACTCTGAAATGGTTGAAAATTGGCATGGTATCATAATTTCACCCACGTAGCATGTGCTAAAAAGTTGAGAGGGTTACGGCAAAAATTGGATGCACTTCGTGTACGAACTGGACAATCTCTTTCGAAGTGTCAGGGTTTTGGACTAAAACTGTTCTGTTACAAAAGGATTTCAATTTTTTAAACATATTTGAACTCAAGACTTTTTCTGCGTACAATATGCACCATTCAAAGCCACATCATCACTTTTCAAACCTTTTCTGACTTCATTTGCTATTTTTCATGCATTTCATGATTTATTTTGAGCTAAAATGACCCTGAGATTGAAAAGCACTGCAAATGAACTCTGAAATGGTTGAAAATTGGCATGGTGTCATAATTTTACCCACGTAGCTTGTGCTAAAAAGTTGAGAGGGTTACGGCAAAAACTGGTTGCACTTCGTGTACGAACTGGACAATCTCTATCGAAGTGTCAGGGTTTTGGACTAAAACTCTTCTGTTACAGAAGGATTTCAATTTTTTAAACATATTTGAACTCAAGACTTTTTCTGCATTCAATATGCACCATTCAAAGCCACATCATCACGTTTCAAACCTTTTCTGACTTCATTTGCTATTTTTCATGCATTTCATGATTTATTTTGAGCTAAAATGACCCTAAGATTGAAAAGCACTGGATATGAACTCTGAAATGGTTGAAAATTGGCATGGTATCATAATTTCACTCACGTAGCATGTGCTAAAAAGTTGAGAGGGTTACGGCAAAAACTGGATGCACTTCGTGTACGAACTGGACAATCTCTTTCGAAGTGTCAAGGTTTTGGACTAAAACTCTTCTGTTACAAAAGGATTTCAATTTTTTAAACATATTTGAACTCAAGACTTTTTCTGCATTCAATATGCACCATTCAAAGCCACATCATCACTTTTCAAACCTTTTCTGACTTCATTTGCTATTTTTCATGCATTTCATGATTTATTTTGAGCTAAAATGACCCTGAGATTGAAAAGCACTGCAAATGAACTCTGAAATGGTTGAAAATTGGCATGGTGTCATAATTTCACCCACGTAGCATGTGCTAAAAAGTTGAGAGGGTTACGGCAAAAACTGGATGCACTTCGTGTACGAACTGGACAATCTCTTTCGAAGTGTCAGGGTTTTGGACTAAAACTCTTCTGTTACAAAAGGATTTCAACTTTTTAAACATATTTGAACTCAAGACTTTTTCTGCATTCAATATGCACCATTCAAAGCCACATCATCACTTTTCAAACCTTTTCTGACTTCATTTGCTATTTTTCATGCATTTCATGATTTATTTTGAGCTAAAATGACCCTGAGATTGAAAAGCACTGCAAATGAACTCTGAAATGGTTGAAAATTGGCATGGTGTCATAATTTCACCCACGTAGCATGTGCTGAAAAGTTGAGAGGGTTACGGGAAAAACTGGATGCACTTCGTGTACGAACTGGACAATCTCCTTCGAAGTGTCAGGGTTTTGGACTAAAACTCTTCTGTTATTTTTCATGCATTTCACGATTTATTTTGAGCTAAAATGACCCTGAGATTGAAAAGCACTGCAAATGAACTCTGAAATGGTTGAAAATTGGCATGGTATCATAATTTCACCCACGTAGCATGTGCTAAAAAGTTGAGAGGGTTACGGCAAAAACTGGATGCACTTCATGTACGAACTGGACAATCTCTTTCGAAGTGTCAAGGTTTTGGACTAAAACTCTTCTGTTACAAAAGGATTTCAATTTTTTAAACATATTAGAACTCAAGACTTTTTCTGCATTCAATATGCACCATTCAAAGCCACATCATCACTTTTCAAACCTTTTCTGACTTCATTTGCTATTTTTCATGCATTTCATGATTTATTTTGAGCTAAAATGACAATGAGATTGAAAAGCACTGCAAATGAACTCTGAAATGGTTGAAAATCGGCATGGTATCATAATTTTGACCACGTAGCTTGTGCTAAAAAGTTGGGAGGGTTACGGCAAAAACTGGATGCACTTCCTGTACGAACTGGACAATCTCTTTCGAAGTGTTAGGGTTTTGGACAAAAACTCTTCTGTTACAAAAGGATTTCAATTTTTTAAACATATTTGAACTCAAGACTTTTTTTGCATTCAATATGCATCATTCAAAGCCACATCATCACTTTTCAAACCATTTCTGACTTCATTTGGTATTTTTCATGCATTTCATGATTTATTTTGAGCTAAAATGACCCTGAGATTGAAAAGCACTGCAAATGAACTCTGAAATGGTTGAAAATTGGCATGGTATCATAATTTCACCCACGTAGCATGTGCCAAAAATTTGAGAGGGTTACGACAAAAACTAGATGCACTTCGTGTACGAACTGGAAAATCTCTTTCGAAGTGTCACGGTTTTGGACTAAAACTCTTCTGTTACAAAAGGATTTCAATTTTTTAAACATATTTGAACTCAAGACTTTTTCTGCATTCAATATGCACCATTCAAAGCCTCATCATCACTTTTCAAACCTTTTCTGACTTCATTTGCTATTTTTCATGCATTTCATGATTTATTTTGCGCTAAAATGACCCTGAGATTGAAAAGCACTGCAAATGAACTCTGAAATGGTTGAAAATCGGCATGGTATCATATTTTCACCCACGTAGCTTGTCCTAAAAAGTTGAGAGGGTTACGGCAAAAACTGGATGCACTTCGTGTACAAACTGGACAATCTCCTTCGAAGTATCAGGGTTTTGGACGAAAACTCATTTATTACAAAGGGATTTCATTTTTTTAAACATATTTTAACTCAAGACTTTTTCTGCATTCAATATGCACCATTCAAAGCCACATCATCACTTTTCAAACCTTTTCTGACTTCATTTGCTATTTTTCATGCATTTCATGATTTATTTTGAGCTAAAATGACCCTGAGATTGTAAAGCACTGCAAATGTACTTTGAAATGGTTGAAAATTGGCATGGTATCATAATTTCACCCACGTAGCATGTGCTAAAAAGTTGAGAGGGTTACGGCTAAAACTGGATACACTTCGTGTACGAACTCGACAATCTCTTTCGAAGTGTCAGGGTTTTGGACTAAAACTCTTCTGTTACAAAAGAATTTCAATTTTTTAAATATATTTGAACTCAAGACTTTTTCTGCTTTCAATATGCACCATTCAAAGCCACATCATCACTTTTCAAACCTTTTCTGACTTCATTTGCTATTTTTCATGCATTTCATGATTTATTTTGCGCTAAAATGACCCTGAGATTGAAAAGCACTGCAAATGAACTCTGAAATGGTTGAAAATTGGCATGGTATCATAATTTCACCCACGTAGCATGTGCTGAAAAGTTGAGAGGGTTACGGGAAAAACTGGATGCACTTCGTGTACGAACTGGACAATCTCCTTCGAAGTGTCAGGGTTTTGGACTAAAACTCTTCTGTTATTTTTCATGCATTTCATGATTTATTTTGAGCTAAAATGACCCTGAGATTGAAAAGCACTGCAAATGAACTCTGAAATGGTTGAAAATCGGCATGGTATCATAATTTCACCCACGTAGCATGTGCTAAAAAGTTGAGAGGGTTATGGCAAAAACTGGATGCACTTCGTGTACGAACTGGACAATGTGTTTCGAAGTGTCACGGTTTTGGACAAAAACTCTTCTGTTACAAAAGGATTTCAATTGTTTAAACATATTTGAACTCAACACTTTTTCTGCATTCAATATGCACCATTCAAAGCCACATCATCACTTTTCAAACCTTTTCTGACTTCATTTGCTATTTTTCATGCATTTCATGATTTAATTTGAGCTAAAAATGACCCTGAGATTGAAAAGCACTGCAAATGAACTCTGAAATGGTTGAAAATTGGCATGGTATCATAATTTCACCCACGTAGCTTGTGCTAAAAAGTTGAGAGGGTTACGGCAAAAACTGTATGCACTTCGTGTAAGAACTGGACAATCTCTTTCGAAGTGTCAGGGTTTTGGACTAAAACTCTTCTGTTACAAAAGGATTTCAATTTTTTAAACATATTTGAACTCAAGACTTTTTCTGCATTCAATATGCACCATTCAAAGCCACATCATCACTTTTCAAACCTTTTCTGACTTCATTTGCTATTTTTCATGCATTTCATGATTTATTTTGAGCTAAAATGACCCTAAGATTGAAAAGCACTGGATATGAACTCTGAAATGGTTGAAAATTGGCATGGTATCATAATTTCACTCACGTAGCATGTGCTAAAAAGTTGAGAGGGTTACGGCAAAAACTGGATGCACTTCGTGTACGAACTGGACAATCTCTTTCGAAGTGTCAAGGTTTTGGACTAAAACTCTTCTGTTACAAAAGGATTTCAATTTTTTAAACATATTTGAACTCAAGACTTTTTCTGCATTCAATATGCACCATTCAAAGCCACATCATCACTTTTCAAACCTTTTCTGACTTCATTTGCTATTTTTCATGCATTTCATGATTTATTTTGAGCTAAAATGACCCTGAGATTGAAAAGCACTGCAAATGAACTCTGAAATGGTTGAAAATTGGCATGGTGTCATAATTTCACCCACGTAGCATGTGCTAAAAAGTTGAGAGGGTTACGGCAAAAACTGGATGCACTTCGTTGTACGAACTGGACAATCTCTTTCGAAGTGTCAAGGTTTTGGACTAAAACTCTTCTGTTACAAAAGGATTTCAATTTTTTAAACATATTTGAACTCAAGACTTTTTCTGCATTCAATATGCACCATTCAAAGCCACATCATCACTTTTCAAACCTTTTCTGACTTCATTTGCTATTTTTCATGCATTTCATGATTTATTTTGAGCTAAAATGACAATGAGATTGAAAAGCACTGCAAATGAACTCTGAAATGGTTGAAAATTGGCATGGTATCATAATTTTGACCACGTAGCTTGTGCTAAAAAGTTGAGAGGGTTACGGCAAAAACTGGATGCACTTCCTGTACGAACTGGACAATCTCTTTCGAAGTGTTAGGGTTTTGGACAAAAACTCTTCTGTTACAAAAGGATTTCAATTTTTTAAACATATTTGAACTCAAGACTTTTTTTGCATTCAATATGCATCATTCAAAGCCACATCATCACTTTTCAAACCATTTCTGACTTCATTTGGTATTTTTCATGCATTTCATGATTTATTTTGAGCTAAAATGACCCTGAGATTGAAAAGCACATCAAATGAACTCTGAAATGGTTGAAAATTGGCATGGTATCATAATTTCACCCACGTAGCATGTGCCAAAAATTTGAGAGGGTTACGGCAAAAACTAGATGCACTTCGTGTACGAACTGGAAAATCTCTTTCGAAGTGTCACGGTTTTGGACTAAAACTCTTCTGTTACAAAAGGATTTCAATTTTTTAAACATATTTGAACTCAAGACTTTTTCTGCATTCAATATGCACCATTCAAAGCCTCATCATCACTTTTCAAACCTTTTCTGACTTCATTTGCTATTTTTCATGCATTTCATGATTTATTTTGCGCTAAAATGACCCTGAGATTGAAAAGCACTGCAAATGAACTCTGAAATGGTTGAAAATCGGCATGGTATCATATTTTCACCCACGTAGCTTGTCCTAAAAAGTTGAGAGGGTTACGGCAAAAACTGGATGCACTTCGTGTACAAACTGGACAATCTCCTTCGAAGTATCAGGGTTTTGGACGAAAACTAATTTATTACAAAGGGATTTCATTTTTTTAAACATATTTTAACTCAAGACTTTTTCTGCATTCAATATGCACCATTCAAAGCCACATCATCACTTTTCAAACCTTTTCTAACTTCATTTGCTATTTTTCATGCATTTCATGATTTATTTTGAGCTAAAATGACCCTGAGATTGTAAAGCACTGCAAATGTACTTTGAAATGGTTGAAAATTGGCATGGTATCATAATTTCACCCACGTAGCATGTGCTAAAAAGTTGAGAGGGTTACGGCTAAAACTGGATACACTTCGTGTACGAACTCGACAATCTCTTTCGAAGTGTCAGGGTTTTGGACTAAAACTCTTCTGTTACAAAAGAATTTCAATTTTTTAAATATATTTGAACTCAAGACTTTTTCTGCTTTCAATATGCACCATTCAAAGCCACATCATCACTTTTCAAACCTTTTCTGACTTCATTTGCTATTTTTCATGCATTTCATGATTTATTTTGCGCTAAAATGACCCTGAGATTGAAAAGCACTGCAAATGAACTCTGAAATGGTTGAAAATTGGCATGGTATCATAATTTCACCCACGTAGCATGTGCTGAAAAGTTGAGAGGGTTACGGGAAAAACTGGATGCACTTCGTGTACGAACTGGACAATCTCCTTCGAAGTGTCAGGGTTTTGGACTAAAACTCTTCTGTTATTTTTCATGCATTTCACGATTTATTTTGAGCTAAAATGACCCTGAGATTGAAAAGCACTGCAAATGAACTCTGAAATGGTTGAAAATCGGCATGGTATCATAATTTCACCCACGTAGCATGTGCTAAAAAGTTGAGAGGGTTATGGCAAAAACTGGATGCACTTCGTGTACGAACTGGACAATGTGTTTCGAAGTGTCACGGTTTTGGACAAAAACTCTTCTGTTACAAAAGGATTTCAATTGTTTAAACATATTTGAACTCAACACTTTTTCTGCATTCAATATGCACCATTCAAAGCCACATCATCACTTTTCAAACCTTTTCTGACTTCATTTGCTATTTTTCATGCATTTCATGATTTAGTTTGAGCTAAAAATGACCCTGAGATTGAAAAGCACTGCAAATGAACTCTGAAATGGTTGAAAATTGGCATGGTATCATAATTTCACCCACGTAGCTTGTGCTAAAAAGTTGAGAGGGTTACGGCAAAAACTGTATGCACTTCGTGTAAGAACTGGACAATCTCTTTCGAAGTGTCAGGGTTTTGGACTAAAACTCTTCTGTTACAAAAGGATTTCAATTTTTTAAACATATTTGAACTCAAGACTTTTTCTGCATTCAATATGCACCATTCAAAGCCACATCATCACTTTTCAAACCTTTTCTGACTTCATTTGCTATTTTTCATGCATTTCATGATTTATTTTGAGCTAAAATGACCCTAAGATTGAAAAGCACTGGATATGAACTCTGAAATGGTTGAAAATTGGCATGGTATCATAATTTCACTCACGTAGCATGTGCTAAAAAGTTGAGAGGGTTACGGCAAAAACTGGATGCACTTCGTGTACGAACTGGACAATCTCTTTCGAAGTGTCAAGGTTTTGGACTAAAACTCTTCTGTTACAAAAGGATTTCAATTTTTTAAACATATTTGAACTCTAGACTTTTTCTGCATTCAATATGCACCATTCAAAGCCACATCATCACTTTTCGAACCTTTTCTGACTTCATTTGCTATTTTTCATGCATTTCATGATTTATTTTGAGCTAAAATGATCCTGAGATTGAAAAGCACTGCAAATGAACTCTGAAATGGTTGAAAATTGGCATGGTGTCATAATTTCACCCACGTAGCATGTGCTAAAAAGTTGAGAGGGTTACGGCAAAAACTGGATGCACTTCGTGTACGAACTGGACAATCTCTTTCGAAGTGTCAAGGTTTTGGACTAAAACTCTTCTGTTACAAAAGGATTTCAATTTTTTAAACATATTTGAACTCAAGACTTTTTCTGCATTCAATATGCACCATTCAAAGCCACATCATCACTTTTCAAACCTTTTCTGACTTCATTTGCTATTTTTCATGCATTTCATGATTTATTTTGAGCTAAAATGACCCTGAGATTGAAAAGCACTGCAAATGAACTCTGAAATGGTTGAAAATTGGCATGGTGTCATAATTTCACCCACGTAGCATGTGCTAAAAAGTTGAGAGGGTTACGGCAAAAACTGGATGCACTTCGTGTACGAACTGGACAATCTCTTTCGAAGTGTCAAGGTTTTGGACTAAAACTCTTCTGTTACAAAAGGATTTCAATTTTTTAAACATATTAGAACTCAAGACTTTTTCTGCATTCAATATGCACCATTCAAAGCCACATCATCACTTTTCAAACCTTTTCTGACTTCATTTGCTATTTTTCATGCATTTCATGATTTATTTTGAGCTAAAATGACAATGAGATTGAAAAGCACTGCAAATGAACTCTGAAATGGTTGAAAATCGGCATGGTATCATAATTTTGACCACGTAGCTTGTGCTAAAAAGTTGAGAGGGTTACGGCAAAAACTGGATGCACTTCCTGTACGAACTGGACAATCTCTTTCGAAGTGTTAGGGTTTTGGAAAAAAACTCTTCTGTTACAAAAGGATTTCAATTTTTTAAACATATTTGAACTCAAGACTTTTTTTGCATTCAATATGCATCATTCAAAGCCACATCATCACTTTTCAAACCATTTCTGACTTCATTTGGTATTTTTCATGCATTTCATGATTTATTTTGAGCTAAAATGACCCTGAGATTGAAAAGCACTGCAAATGAACTCTGAAATGGTTGAAAATTGGCATGGTATCATAATTTCATCCACGTAGCATGTGCCAAAAATTTGAGAGGGTTACGGCAAAAACTAGATGCACTTCGTGTACGAACTGGAAAATCTCTTTCGAAGTGTCACGGTTTTGGACGAAAACTCTTCTGTTACAAAAGGATTTCAATTTTTTAAACATATTTGAACTCAAGACTTTTTCTGCATTCAATATGCACCATTCAAAGCCACATCATCACTTTTCAAACCATTTCTGACTTCATTTGCTATTTTTCATGCATTTCATGATTTATTTTGAGCTAAAATGACCCTGAGATTGAAAAGCACTGCAAATGAACTCTGAAATGGTTGAAAATTGGCATGGTGTCATAATTTCACCCACGTAGCATGTGCTAAAAAGTTGAGAGGGTTACGGCAAAAACTAGATGCACTTCGTGTACAAACTGGACATTCTCTTTCGAAGTGTTAGGGTTTTGGACTAAAACTCTTCTGTTACAAAAGGATTTCAATTTTTTAAACATATTTGAACTTAAGACTTTTTCTGCATTCAATATGCACCATTCAAAGCCACATCATCACTTTTCAAACCATTTCTGACTTCACTTGCTATTTTTCATGCATTTCATGATTTAGTTTGAGATAAAAATGACCCTGAGATTGAAAAGCACTGCGAATGAACTCTGAAATGGTTGAAAATTGGCATGGTATCATAATTTCACCCACGTAGCTTGTGCTAAAAACTTGAGAGGGTTACGGCAAGAACTGTATGCACTTCGTGTAAGAACTGGACAATCTCTTTCGAAGTGTCAGGGTTTTGGACTAAAACTCTTCTGTTACAAAAGGATTTCAATTTTTTAAACATATTTGAACTCAAGACTTTTTCTGCAGTCAATATGCACCATTGAAAGCCACATCATCACTTTTCAAACCATTTCTGACTTTATTTGCTATTTTTCATGCATTTCATGATTTATTTTGAGCTAAAATGACCCTAAGATTGAAAAGCAATGGAAATTAACTCTGAAATGGTTGAAAATTGGCATGGTATCATAATTTCACTCACGTAGCATGTGCTAAAAAGTTGAGAGGGTTACGGGAAAAACTGGATGCACTTCGTGTACAAACTGGACAATCTCCTTCGATGTGTCAGGGTTTTGGAGAAAAACTCTTCTGTTACAAAAGGATTTCAATTTTTTAAACATATTTGAACTCAAGACATTTTCTGCATTCAATATGCACCATTCAAAGCCACATCATCACTTTTCAAACCTTTTCTGACTTCATTTGCTATTTTTCATGCATTTCATGATTTATTTTGAGCTAAAATGACCCTAAGATTGAAAAGCACTGGAAATTAACTCTGAAATGGTTGAAAATTGGCATGGTATCATAATTTCACTCACGTAGCATGTGCTAAAAAGTTGAGAGGGTTACGGGAAAAACTGGATGCACTTCGTGTACAAACTGGACAATCTCCTTCGAAGTGTCAGGGTTTTGGAGAAAAACTCTTCTGTTACAAAAGGATTTCAATTTTTTAAACATATTTGAACTCAAGACATTTTCTGCATTCAATATGCACCATTCAAAGCCACATCATCACTTTTCAAACCTTTTCTGACTTCATTTGCTATTTTTCATGCATTTCATGATTTATTTTGAGCTAAAATGACCCTGAGATTGAAAAGCACTGCAAATGAACTCTGAAATGGTTGAAAATTGGCATGGTATCATAATTTCACCCACGTAGCATGTGCTAAAAAGTTGAGAGGGTTACGGCAAAAATTGGATGTACTTCGTGTACGAACTGGACAATCTCTTTCGAAGTGTCAGGGTTTTGGACTAAAACTGTTCTGTTACAAAAGGATTTCAATTTTTTAAACATATTTGAACTCAAGACTTTTTCTGCATACAATATGCACCATTCAAAGCCACATCATCACTTTTCAAACCTTTTCTGACTTCATTTGCTATTTTTCATGCATTTCATGATTTATTTTGAGCTAAAATGACCCTGAGATTGAAAAGCACTGCAAATGAACTCTGAAATGGTTGAAAATTGGCATGGTGTCATAATTTTACCCACGTAGCTTGTGCTAAAAAGTTGAGAGGGTTACGGCAAAAACTGGTTGCACTTCGTGTACGAACTGGACAATCTCTATCGAAGTGTCAGGGTTTTGGACTAAAACTCTTCTGTTACAGAAGGATTTCAATTTTTTAAACATATTTGAACTCAAGACTTTTTCTGCATTCAATATGCACCATTCAAAGCCACATCATCACTTTTCAAACCTTTTCTGACTTCATTTGCTATTTTTCATGCATTTCATGATTTATTTTGAGCTAAAATGACCCTAAGATTGAAAAGCACTGCATATGAACTCTGAAATGGTTGAAAATTGGCATGGTATCATAATTTCACTCACGTAGCATGTGCTAAAAAGTTGAGAGGGTTACGGCAAAAACTGGATGCACTTCGTGTACGAACTGGACAATCTCTTTCGAAGTGTCAAGGTTTTGGACTAAAACTCTTCTGTTACAAAAGGATTTCAATTTTTTAAACATATTTGAACTCAAGACTTTTTCTGCATTCAATATGCACCATTCAAAGCCACATCATCACTTTTCAAACCTTTTCTGACTTCATTTGCTATTTTTCATGCATTTCATGATTTATTTTGAGCTAAAATGACCCTAAGATTGAAAAGCACTGCAAATGAACTCTGAAATGGTTGAAAATTGGCATGGTGTCATAATTTCACCCACGTAGCATGTGCTAAAAAGTTGAGAGGGTTACGGCAAAAACTGGATGCACTTCGTGTACGAACTGGACAATCTCTTTCGAAGTGTCAAGGTTTTGGACTAAAACTCTTCTGTTACAAAAGGATTTCAATTTTTTAAACATATTTGAACTCAAGACTTTTTCTGCATTCAATATGCACCATTCAAAGCCACATCATCACTTTTCAAACCTTTTCTGACTTCATTTGCTATTTTTCATGCATTTCATGATTTATTTTGAGCTAAAATGACCCTGAGATTGAAAAGCACTGCAAATGAACTCTGAAATGGTTGAAAATTGGCATGGTGTCATAATTTCACCCACGTAGCATGTGCTAAAAAGTTGAGAGGGTTACGGCAAAAACTGGATGCACTTCGTGTACGAACTGGACAATCTCTTTCGAAGTGTCAAGGTTTTGGACTAAAACTCTTCTGTTACAAAAGGATTTCAATTTTTTAAACATATTAGAACTCAAGACTTTTTCTGCATTCAATATGCACCATTCAAAGCCACATCATCACTTTTCAAACCTTTTCTGACTTCATTTGCTATTTTTCATGCATTTCATGATTTATTTTGAGCTAAAATGACAATGAGATTGAAAAGCACTGCAAATGAACTCTGAAATGGTTGAAAATCGGCATGGTATCATAATTTTGACCACGTAGCTTGTGCTAAAAAGTTGAGAGGGTTACGGCAAAAACTGGATGCACTTCCTGTACGAACTGGACAATCTCTTTCGAAGTGTTAGGGTTTTGGACAAAAACTCTTCTGTTACAAAAGGATTTCAATTTTTTAAACATATTTGAACTCAAGACTTTTTTTGCATTCAATATGCATCATTCAAAGCCACATCATCACTTTTCAAACCATTTCTGACTTCATTTGGTATTTTTCATGCATTTCATGATTTATTTTGAGCTAAAATGACCCTGAGATTGAAAAGCACTGCAAATGAACTCTGAAATGGTTGAAAATTGGCATGGTATCATAATTTCACCCACGTAGCATGTGCCAAAAATTTGAGAGGGTTACGGCAAAAACTAGATGCACTTCGTGTACGAACTGGAAAATCTCTTTCGAAGTGTCACGGTTTTGGACTAAAACTCTTCTGTTACAAAAGGATTTCAATTTTTTAAACATATTTGAACTCAAGACTTTTTCTGCATTCAATATGCACCATTCAAAGCCTCATCATCACTTTTCAAACCTTTTCTGACTTCATTTGCTATTTTTCATGCATTTCATGATTTATTTTGCGCTAAAATGACCCTGAGATTGAAAAGCACTGCAAATGAACTCTGAAATGGTTGAAAATCGGCATGGTATCATATTTTCACCCACGTAGCTTGTCCTAAAAAGTTGAGAGGGTTACGGCAAAAACTGGATGCACTTCGTGTACAAACTGGACAATCTCCTTCGAAGTATCAGGGTTTTGGACGAAAACTCATTTATTACAAAGGGATTTCATTTTTTTAAACATATTTTAACTCAAGACTTTTTCTGCATTCAATATGCACCATTCAAAGCCACATCATCACTTTTCAAACCTTTTCTGACTTCATTTGCTATTTTTCATGCATTTCATGATTTATTTTGAGCTAAAATGACCCTGAGATTGCAAAGCACTGCAAATGTACTTTGAAATGGTTGAAAATTGGCATGGTATCATAATTTCACCCACGTAGCATGTGCTAAAAAGTTGAGAGGGTTACGGCTAAAACTGGATACACTTCGTGTACGAACTCGACAATCTCTTTCGAAGTGTCAGGGTTTTGGACTAAAACTCTTCTGTTACAAAAGAATTTCAATTTTTTAAATATATTTGAACTCAAGACTTTTTCTGCTTTCAATATGCACCATTCAAAGCCACATCATCACTTTTCAAACCTTTTCTGACTTCATTTGCTATTTTTCATGCATTTCATGATTTATTTTGCGCTAAAATGACCCTGAGATTGAAAAGCACTGCAAATGAACTCTGAAATGGTTGAAAATTGGCATGGTATCATAATTTCACCCACGTAGCATGTGCTGAAAAGTTGAGAGGGTTACGGGAAAAACTGGATGCACTTCGTGTACGAACTGGACAATCTCCTTCGAAGTGTCAGGGTTTTGGACTAAAACTCTTCTGTTATTTTTCATGCATTTCATGATTTATTTTGAGCTAAAATGACCCTGAGATTGAAAAGCACTGCAAATGAACTCTGAAATGGTTGAAAATCGGCATGGTATCATAATTTCACCCACGTAGCATGTGCTAAAAAGTTGAGAGGGTTATGGCAAAAACTGGATGCACTTCGTGTACGAACTGGACAATGTGTTTCGAAGTGTCACGGTTTTGGACAAAAACTCTTCTGTTACAAAAGGATTTCAATTGTTTAAACATATTTGAACTCAACACTTTTTCTGCATTCAATATGCACCATTCAAAGCCACATCATCACTTTTCAAACCTTTTCTGACTTCATTTGCTATTTTTCATGCATTTCATGATTTATTTTGAGCTAAAATGACCCTAAGATTGAAAAGCACTGGATATGAACTCTGAAATGGTTGAAAATTGGCATGGTATCATAATTTCACTCACGTAGCATGTGCTAAAAAGTTGAGAGGGTTACGGCAAAAACTGGATGCACTTCGTGTACGAACTGGACAATCTCTTTCGAAGTGTCAAGGTTTTGGACTAAAACTCTTCTGTTACAAAAGGATTTCAATTTTTTAAACATATTTGAACTCAAGACTTTTTCTGCATTCAATATGCACCATTCAAAGCCACATCATCACTTTTCAAACCTTTTCTGACTTCATTTGCTATTTTTCATGCATTTCATGATTTATTTTGAGCTAAAATGACCCTGAGATTGAAAAGCACTGCAAATGAACTCTGAAATGGTTGAAAATTGGCATGGTGTCATAATTTCACCCACGTAGCATGTGCTAAAAAGTTGAGAGGGTTACGGCAAAAACTGGATGCACTTCGTGTACGAACTGGACAATCTCTTTCGAAGTGTCAAGGTTTTGGACTAAAACTCTTCTGTTACAAAAGGATTTCAATTTTTTAAACATATTTGAACTCAAGACTTTTTCTGCATTCAATATGCACCATTCAAAGCCACATCATCACTTTTCAAACCTTTTCTGACTTCATTTGCTATTTTTCATGCATTTCATGATTTATTTTGAGCTAAAATGACAATGAGATTGAAAAGCACTGCAAATGAACTCTGAAATGGTTGATAATTGGCATGGTATCATAATTTTGACCACGTAGCTTGTGCTAAAAAGTTGAGAGGGTTACGGCAAAAACTGGATGCACTTCCTGTACGAACTGGACAATCTCTTTCGAAGTGTTAGGGTTTTGGACAAAAACTCTTCTGTTACAAAAGGATTTCAATTTTTTAAACATATTTGAACTCAAGACTTTTTTTGCATTCAATATGCATCATTCAAAGACACATCATCACTTTTCAAACCATTTCTGACTTCATTTGGTATTTTTCATGCATTTCATGATTTATTTTGAGCTAAAATGACCCTGAGATTGAAAAGCACATCAAATGAACTCTGAAATGGTTGAAAATTGGCATGGTATCATAATTTCACCCACGTAGCATGTGCCAAAAATTTGAGAGGGTTACGGCAAAAACTAGATGCACTTCGTGTACGAACTGGAAAATCTCTTTCGAAGTGTCAGGGTTTTGGACTAAAACTCTTCTGTTACAAAAGAATTTCAATTTTTTAAATATATTTGAACTCAAGACTTTTTCTGCTTTCAATATGCACCATTCAAAGCCACATCATCACTTTTCAAACCTTTTCTGACTTCATTTTCTATTTTTCATGCATTTCATGATTTATTTTGCGCTAAAATGACCCTGAGATTGAAAAGCACTGCAAATGAACTCTGAAATGGTTGAAAATTGGCATGGTATCATAATTTCACCCACGTAGCATGTGCTGAAAAGTTGAGAGGGTTACGGGAAAAACTGGATGCGCTTCGTGTACGAACTGGACAATCTCCTTCGAAGTGTCAGGGTTTTGGACTAAAACTCTTCTGTTATTTTTCATGCATTTCATGATTTATTTTGAGCTAAAATGACCCTGAGATTGAAAAGCACTGCAAATGAACTCTGAAATGGTTGAAAATCGGCATGGTATCATAATTTCACCCACGTAGCATGTGCTAAAAAGTTGAGAGGGTTATGGCAAAAACTGGATGCACTTCGTGTACGAACTGGACAATGTGTTTCGAAGTGTCACGGTTTTGGACAAAAACTCTTCTGTTACAAAAGGATTTCAATTGTTTAAACATATTTGAACTCAACACTTTTTCTGCATTCAATATGCACCATTCAAAGCCACATCATCACTTTTCAAACCTTTTCTGACTTCATTTGCTATTTTTCATGCATTTCATGATTTAGTTTGAGCTAAAAATGACCCTGAGATTGAAAAGCACTGCAAATGAACTCTGAAATGGTTGAAAATTGGCATGGTATCATAATTTCACCCACGTAGCTTGTGCTAAAAAGTTGAGAGGGTTACGGCAAAAACTGTATGCACTTCGTGTAAGAACTGGACAATCTCTTTCGAAGTGTCAGGGTTTTGGACTAAAACTCTTCTGTTACAAAAGGATTTCAATTTTTTAAACATATTTGAACTCAAGACTTTTTCTGCATTCAATATGCACCATTCAAAGCCACATCATCACTTTTCAAACCTTTTCTGACTTCATTTGCTATTTTTCATGCATTTCATGATTTATTTTGAGCTAAAATGACCCTAAGATTGAAAAGCACTGGATATGAACTCTGAAATGGTTGAAAATTGGCATGGTATCATAATTTCACTCACGTAGCATGTGCTAAAAAGTTGAGAGGGTTACGGCAAAAACTGGATGCACTTCGTGTACGAACTGGACAATCTCTTTCGAAGTGTCAAGGTTTTGGACTAAAACTCTTCTGTTACAAAAGGATTTCAATTTTTTAAACATATTTGAACTCAAGACTTTTTCTGCATTCAATATGCACCATTCAAAGCCACATCATCACTTTTCAAACCTTTTCTGACTTCATTTGCTATTTTTCATGCATTTCATGATTTATTTTGAGCTAAAATGACCCTGAGATTGAAAAGCACTGCAAATGAACTCTGAAATGGTTGAAAATTGGCATGGTGTCATAATTTCACCCACGTAGCATGTGCTAAAAAGTTGAGAGGGTTACGGCAAAAACTGGATGCACTTCGTGTACGAACTGGACAATCTCTTTCGAAGTGTCAAGGTTTTGGACTAAAACTCTTCTGTTACAAAAGGATTTCAATTTTTTAAACATATTTGAACTCAAGACTTTTTCTGCATTCAATATGCACCATTCAAAGCCACATCATCACTTTTCAAACCTTTTCTGACTTCATTTGCTATTTTTCATGCATTTCATGATTTATTTTGAGCTAAAATGACAATGAGATTGAAAAGCACTGCAAATGAACTCTGAAATGGTTGATAATTGGCATGGTATCATAATTTTGACCACGTAGCTTGTGCTAAAAAGTTGAGAGGGTTACGGCAAAAACTGGATGCACTTCCTGTACGAACTGGACAATCTCTTTCGAAGTGTTAGGGTTTTGGACAAAAACTCTTCTGTTACAAAAGGATTTCAATTTTTTAAACATATTTGAACTCAAGACTTTTTTTGCATTCAATATGCATCATTCAAAGACACATCATCACTTTTCAAACCATTTCTGACTTCATTTGGTATTTTTCATGCATTTCATGATTTATTTTGAGCTAAAATGACCCTGAGATTGAAAAGCACATCAAATGAACTCTGAAATGGTTGAAAATTGGCATGGTATCATAATTTCACCCACGTAGCATGTGCCAAAAATTTGAGAGGGTTACGGCAAAAACTAGATGCACTTCGTGTACGAACTGGAAAATCTCTTTCGAAGTGTCACGGTTTTGGACTAAAACTCTTCTGTTACAAAAGGATTTCAATTTTTTAAACATATTTGAACTCAAGACTTTTTCTGCATTCAATATGCACCATTCAAAGCCTCATCATCACTTTTCAAACCTTTTCTGACTTCATTTGCTATTTTTCATGCATTTCATGATTTATTTTGCGCTAAAATGACCCTGAGATTGAAAAGCACTGCAAATGAACTCTGAAATGGTTGAAAATCGGCATGGTATCATATTTTCACCCACGTAGCTTGTCCTAAAAAGTTTAGAGGGTTACGGCAAAAACTGGATGCACTTCGTGTACAAACTGGACAATCTCCTTCGAAGTATCAGGGTTTTGGACGAAAACTCATTTATTACAAAGGGATTTCATTTTTTTAAACATATTTTAACTCAAGACTTTTTCTGCATTCAATATGCACCATTCAAAGCCACATCATCACTTTTCAAACCTTTTCTGACTTCATTTGCTATTTTTCATGCATTTCATGATTTATTTTGAGCTAAAATGACCCTGAGATTGTAACGCACTGCAAATGTACTTTGAAATGGTTGAAAATTGGCATGGTATCATAATTTCACCCACGTAGCATGTGCTAAAAAGTTGAGAGGGTTACGGCTAAAACTAGATACACTTCGTGTACGAACTCGACAATCTCTTTCGAAGTGTCAGGGTTTTGGACTAAAACTCTTCTGTTACAAAAGAATTTCAATTTTTTAAATATATTTGAACTCAAGACTTTTTCTGCTTTCAATATGCACCATTCAAAGCCACATCATCACTTTTCAAACCTTTTCTGACTTCATTTTCTATTTTTCATGCATTTCATGATTTATTTTGCGCTAAAATGACCCTGAGATTGAAAAGCACTGCAAATGAACTCTGAAATGGTTGAAAATTGGCATGGTATCATAATTTCACCCACGTAGCATGTGCTGAAAAGTTGAGAGGGTTACGGGAAAAACTGGATGCACTTCGTGTACGAACTGGACAATCTCCTTCGAAGTGTCAGGGTTTTGGACTAAAACTCTTCTGTTATTTTTCATGCATTTCATGATTTATTTTGAGCTAAAATGACCCTGAGATTGAAAAGCACTGCAAATGAACTCTGAAATGGTTGAAAATCGGCATGGTATCATAATTTCACCCATGTAGCATGTGCTAAAAAGTTGAGAGGGTTATGGCAAAAACTGGATGCACTTCGTGTACGAACTGGACAATGTGTTTCGAAGTGTCACGGTTTTGGACAAAAACTCTTCTGTTACAAAAGGATTTCAATTGTTTAAACATATTTGAACTCAACACTTTTTCTGCATTCAATATGCACCATTCAAAGCCACATCATCACTTTTCAAACCTTTTCTGACTTCATTTGCTATTTTTCATGCATTTCATGATTTAGTTTGAGCTAAAAATGACCCTGAGATTGAAAAGCACTGCAAATGAACTCTGAAATGGTTGAAAATTGGCATGGTATCATAATTTCACCCACGTAGCTTGTGCTAAAAAGTTGAGAGGGTTACGGCAAAAACTGTATGCACTTCGTGTAAGAACTGGACAATCTCTTTCGAAGTGTCAGGGTTTTGGACTAAAACTCTTCTGTTACAAAAGGATTTCAATTTTTTAAACATATTTGAACTCAAGACTTTTTCTGCATTCAATATGCACCATTCAAAGCCACATCATCACTTTTCAAACCTTTTCTGACTTCATTTGCTATTTTTCATGCATTTCATGATTTATTTTGAGCTAAAATGACCCTAAGATTGAAAAGCACTGGATATGAACTCTGAAATGGTTGAAAATTGGCATGGTATCATAATTTCACTCACGTATCATGTGCTAAAAAGTTGAGAGGGTTACGGCAAAAACTGGATGCACTTCGTGTACGAACTGGACAATCTCTTTCGAAGTGTCAAGGTTTTGGACTAAAACTCTTCTGTTACAAAAGGATTTCAATTTTTTAAACATATTTGAACTCAAGACTTTTTCTGCATTCAATATGCACCATTCAAAGCCACATCATCACTTTTCAAACCTTTTCTGACTTCATTTGCTATTTTTCATGCATTTCATGATTTATTTTGAGCTAAAATGACCCTGAGATTGAAAAGCACTGCAAATGAACTCTGAAATGGTTGAAAATTGGCATGGTGTCATAATTTCACCCACGTAGCATGTGCTAAAAAGTTGAGAGGGTTACGGCAAAAACTGGATGCACTTCGTGTACGAACTGGACAATCTCTTTCGAAGTGTCAAGGTTTTGGACTAAAACTCTTCTGTTACAAAAGGATTTCAATTTTTTAAACATATTTGAACTCAAGACTTTTTCTGCATTCAATATGCACCATTCAAAGCCACATCATCACTTTTCAAACCTTTTCTGACTTCATTTGCTATTTTTCATGCATTTCATGATTTATTTTGAGCTAAAATGACAATGAGATTGAAAAGCACTGCAAATGAACTCTGAAATGGTTGAAAATTGGCATGGTATCATAATTTTGACCACGTAGCTTGTGCTAAAAAGTTGAGAGGGTTACGGCAAAAACTGGATGCACTTCCTGTACGAACTGGACAATCTCTTTCGAAGTGTTAGGGTTTTGGACAAAAACTCTTCTGTTACAAAAGGATTTCAATTTTTTAAACATATTTGAACTCAAGACTTTTTTTGCATTCAATATGCATCATTCAAAGCCACATCATCACTTTTCAAACCATTTCTGACTTCATTTGGTATTTTTCATGCATTTCATGATTTATTTTGAGCTAAAATGACCCTGAGATTGAAAAGCACTGCAAATGAACTCTGAAATGGTTGAAAATTGGCATGGTATCATAATTTCACCCACGTAGCATGTGCCAAAAATTTGAGAGGGTTACGGCAAAAACTAGATGCACTTCGTGTACGAACTGGAAAATCTCTTTCGAAGTGTCACGGTTTTGGACTAAAACTCTTCTGTTACAAAAGGATTTCAATTTTTTAAACATATTTGAACTCAAGACTTTTTCTGCATTCAATATGCACCATTCAAAGCCTCATCATCACTTTTCAAACCTTTTCTGACTTCATTTGCTATTTTTCATGCATTTCATGATTTATTTTGCGCTAAAATGACCCTGAGATTGAAAAGCACTGCAAATGAACTCTGAAATGGTTGAAAATCGGCATGGTATCATATTTTCACCCACGTAGCTTGTCCTAAAAAGTTGAGAGGGTTACGGCAAAAACTGGATGCACTTCGTGTACAAACTGGACAATCTCCTTCGAAGTATCAGGGTTTTGGACGAAAACTCATTTATTACAAAGGGATTTCATTTTTTTAAACATATTTTAACTCAAGACTTTTTCTGCATTCAATATGCACCATTCAAAGCCACATCATCACTTTTCAAACCTTTTCTGACTTCATTTGCTATTTTTCATGCATTTCATGATTTATTTTGAGCTAAAATGACCCTGAGATTGTAAAGCACTGCAAATGTACTTTGAAATGGTTGAAAATTGGCATGGTATCAAAATTTCACCCACGTAGCATGTGCCAAAAATTTGAGAGGGTTACGGCAAAAACTAGATGCACTTCGTGTACGAACTGGAAAATCTCTTTCGAAGTGTCACGGTTTTGGACTAAAACTCTTCTGTTACAAAAGGATTTCAATTTTTTAAACATATTTGAACTCAAGACTTTTTCTGCATTCAATATGCACCATTCAAAGCCTCATCATCACTTTTCAAACCTTTTCTGACTTCATTTGCTATTTTTCATGCATTTCATGATTTATTTTGCGCTAAAATGACCCTGAGATTGAAAAGCACTGCAAATGAACTCTGAAATGGTTGAAAATCGGCATGGTATCATATTTTCACCCACGTAGCTTGTCCTAAAAAGTTGAGAGGGTTACGGCAAAAACTGGATGCACTTCGTGTACAAACTGGACAATCTCCTTCGAAGTATCAGGGTTTTGGACGAAAACTCATTTATTACAAAGGGATTTCATTTTTTTAAACATATTTTAACTCAAGACTTTTTCTGCATTCAATATGCACCATTCAAAGCCACATCATCACTTTTCAAACCTTTTCTGACTTCATTTGCTATTTTTCATGCATTTCATGATTTATTTTGAGCTAAAATGACCCTGAGATTGCAAAGCACTGCAAATGTACTTTGAAATGGTTGAAAATTGGCATGGTATCATAATTTCACCCACGTAGCATGTGCTAAAAAGTTGAGAGGGTTACGGCTAAAACTGGATACACTTCGTGTACGAACTCGACAATCTCTTTCGAAGTGTCAGGGTTTTGGACTAAAACTCTTCTGTTACAAAAGAATTTCAATTTTTTAAATATATTTGAACTCAAGACTTTTTCTGCTTTCAATATGCACCATTCAAAGCCACATCATCACTTTTCAAACCTTTTCTGACTTCATTTGCTATTTTTCATGCATTTCATGATTTATTTTGCGCTAAAATGACCCTGAGATTGAAAAGCACTGCAAATGAACTCTGAAATGGTTGAAAATTGGCATGGTATCATAATTTCACCCACGTAGCATGTGCTGAAAAGTTGAGAGGGTTACGGGAAAAACTGGATGCACTTCGTGTACGAACTGGACAATCTCCTTCGAAGTGTCAGGGTTTTGGACTAAAACTCTTCTGTTATTTTTCATGCATTTCATGATTTATTTTGAGCTAAAATGACCCTGAGATTGAAAAGCACTGCAAATGAACTCTGAAATGGTTGAAAATGGCATGGTATCATAATTTCACCCACGTAGCATGTGCTAAAAAGTTGAGAGGGTTATGGCAAAAACTGGATGCACTTCGTGTACGAACTGGACAATGTGTTTCGAAGTGTCACGGTTTTGGACAAAAACTCTTCTGTTACAAAAGGATTTCAATTGTTTAAACATATTTGAATTCAACACTTTTTCTGCATTCAATATGCACCATTCAAAGCCACATCATCACTTTTCAAACCTTTTCTGACTTCATTTGCTATTTTTCATGCATTTCATGATTTATTTTGAGCTAAAATGACCCTAAGATTGAAAAGCACTGGATATGAACTCTGAAATGGTTGAAAATTGGCATGGTATCATAATTTCACTCACGTAGCATGTGCTAAAAAGTTGAGAGGGTTACGGCAAAAACTGGATGCACTTCGTGTACGAACTGGACAATCTCTTTCGAAGTGTCAAGGTTTTGGACTAAAACTCTTCTGTTACAAAAGGATTTCAATTTTTTAAACATATTTTAACTCAAGACTTTTTCTGCATTCAATATGCACCATTCAAAGCCACATCATCACTTTTCAAACCTTTTCTGACTTCATTTGCTATTTTTCATGCATTTCATGATTTATTTTGAGCTAAAATGACCCTGAGATTGAAAAGCACTGCAAATGAACTCTGAAATGGTTGAAAATTGGCATGGTGTCATAATTTCACCCACGTAGCATGTGCTAAAAAGTTGAGAGGGTTACGGCAAAAACTGGATGCACTTCGTGTACGAACTGGACAATCTCTTTCGAAGTGTCAAGGTTTTGGACTAAAACTCTTCTGTTACAAAAGGATTTCAATTTTTTAAACATATTTGAACTCAAGACTTTTTCTGCATTCAATATGCACCATTCAAAGCCACATCATCACTTTTCAAACCTTTTCTGACTTCATTTGCTATTTTTCATGCATTTCATGATTTATTTTGAGCTAAAATGACAATGAGATT
Source organism: Elymus sibiricus (assembly GCA_039707655.1). Classification (NCBI taxonomy): domain Eukaryota; kingdom Viridiplantae; phylum Streptophyta; class Magnoliopsida; order Poales; family Poaceae; genus Elymus; species Elymus sibiricus. The sequence continues at coordinate 512,621,104 of CM077669.1, forward strand.
GAAAAGCACTGCAAATGAACTCTGAAATGGTTGATAATTGGCATGGTATCATAATTTTGACCACGTAGCTTGTGCTAAAAAGTTGAGAGGGTTACGGCAAAAACTGGATGCACTTCCTGTACGAACTGGACAATCTCTTTCGAAGTGTTATGGTTTTGGACAAAAACTCTTCTGTTACAAAAGGATTTCAATTTTTTAAACATATTTGAACTCAAGACTTTTTTTGCATTCAATATGCATCATTCAAAGACACATCATCACTTTTCAAACCATTTCTGACTTCATTTGGTATTTTTCATGCATTTCATGATTTATTTTGAGCTAAAATGACCCTGAGATTGAAAAGCACATCAAATGAACTCTGAAATGGTTGAAAATTGGCATGGTATCATAATTTCACCCACGTAGCATGTGCCAAAAATTTGAGAGGGTTACGGCAAAAACTAGATGCACTTCGTGTACGAACTGGAAAATCTCTTTCGAAGTGTCACGGTTTTGGACTAAAACTCTTCTGTTACAAAAGGATTTCAATTTTTTAAACATATTTGAACTCAAGACTTTTTCTGCATTCAATATGCACCATTCAAAGCCTCATCATCACTTTTCAAACCTTTTCTGACTTCATTTGCTATTTTTCATGCATTTCATGATTTATTTTGCGCTAAAATGACCCTGAGATTGAAAAGCACTGCAAATGAACTCTGAAATGGTTGAAAATCGGCATGGTATCATATTTTCACCCACGTAGCTTGTCCTAAAAAGTTGAGAGGGTTACGGCAAAAACTGGATGCACTTCGTGTACAAACTGGACAATCTCCTTCGAAGTATCAGGGTTTTGGACGAAAACTCATTTATTACAAAGGGATTTCATTTTTTTAAACATATTTTAACTCAAGACTTTTTCTGCATTCAATATGCACCATTCAAAGCCACATCATCACTTTTCAAACCTTTTCTGACTTCATTTGCTATTTTTCATGCATTTCATGATTTATTTTGAGCTAAAATGACCCTGAGATTGTAAAGCACTGCAAATGTACTTTGAAATGGTTGAAAATTGGCATGGTATCATAATTTCACCCACGTAGCATGTGCTAAAAAGTTGAGAGGGTTACGGCTAAAACTGGATACACTTCGTGTACGAACTCGACAATCTCTTTCGAAGTGTCAGGGTTTTGGACTAAAACTCTTCTGTTACAAAAGAATTTCAATTTTTTAAATATATTTGAACTCAAGACTTTTTCTGCTTTCAATATGCACCATTCAAAGCCACATCATCACTTTTCAAACCTTTTCTGACTTCATTTTCTATTTTTCATGCATTTCATGATTTATTTTGCGCTAAAATGACCCTGAGATTGAAAAGCACTGCAAATGAACTCTGAAATGGTTGAAAATTGGCATGGTATCATAATTTCACCCACGTAGCATGTGCTGAAAAGTTGAGAGGGTTACGGGAAAAACTGGATGCACTTCGTGTACGAACTGGACAATCTCCTTCGAAGTGTCAGGGTTTTGGACTAAAACTCTTCTGTTATTTTTCATGCATTTCATGATTTATTTTGAGCTAAAATGACCCTGAGATTGAAAAGCACTGCAAATGAACTCTGAAATGGTTGAAAATCGGCATGGTATCATAATTTCACCCACGTAGCATGTGCTAAAAAGTTGAGAGGGTTATGGCAAAAACTGGATGCACTTCGTGTACGAACTGGACAATGTGTTTCGAAGTGTCACGGTTTTGGACAAAAACTCTTCTGTTACAAAAGGATTTCAATTGTTTAAACATATTTGAACTCAACACTTTTTCTGCATTCAATATGCACCATTCAAAGCCACATCATCACTTTTCAAACCTTTTCTGACTTCATTTGCTATTTTTCATGCATTTCATGATTTAGTTCGAGCTAGAAATGACCCTGAGATTGAAAAGCACTGCAAATGAACTCTGAAATGGTTGAAAATTGGCATGGTATCATAATTTCACCCACGTAGCTTGTGCTAAAAAGTTGAGAGGGTTACGGCAAAAACTGTATGCACTTCGTGTAAGAACTGGACAATCTCTTTCGAAGTGTCAGGGTTTTGGACTAAAACTCTTCTGTTACAAAAGGATTTCAATTTTTTAAACATATTTGAACTCAAGACTTTTTCTGCATTCAATATGCACCATTCAAAGCCACATCATCACTTTTCAAACCTTTTCTGACTTCATTTGCTATTTTTCATGCATTTCATGATTTATTTTGAGCTAAAATGACCCTAAGATTGAAAAGCACTGGATATGAACTCTGAAATGGTTGAAAATTGGCATGGTATCATAATTTCACTCACGTAGCATGTGCTAAAAAGTTGAGAGGGTTACGGCAAAAACTGGATGCACTTCGTGTACGAACTGGACAATCTCTTTCGAAGTGTCAAGGTTTTGGACTAAAACTCTTCTGTTACAAAAGGATTTCAATTTTTTAAACATATTTGAACTCAAGACTTTTTCTGCATTCAATATGCACCATTCAAAGCCACATCATCACTTTTCAAACCTTTTCTGACTTCATTTGCTATTTTTCATGCATTTCATGATTTATTTTGAGCTAAAATGACCCTGAGATTGAAAAGCACTGCAAATGAACTCTGAAATGGTTGAAAATTGGCATGGTGTCATAATTTCACCCACGTAGCATGTGCTAAAAAGTTGAGAGGGTTACGGCAAAAACTGGATGCACTTCGTGTACGAACTGGACAATCTCTTTCGAAGTGTCAAGGTTTTGGACTAAAACTCTTCTGTTACAAAAGGATTTCTATTTTTTAAACATATTTGAACTCAAGACTTTTTCTGCATTCAATATGCACCATTCAAAGCCACATCATCACTTTTCAAACCTTTTCTGACTTCATTTGCTATTTTTCATGCATTTCATGATTTATTTTGAGCTAAAATGACAATGAGATTGAAAAGCACTGCAAATGAACTCTGAAATGGTTGAAAATTGGCATGGTATCATAATTTTGACCACGTAGCTTGTGCTAAAAAGTTGAGAGGGTTACGGCAAAAACTGGATGCACTTCCTGTACGAACTGGACAATCTCTTTCGAAGTGTTAGGGTTTTGGACAAAAACTCTTCTGTTACAAAAGGATTTCAATTTTTTAAACATATTTGAACTCAAGACTTTTTTTGCATTCAATATGCATCATTCAAAGCCACATCATCACTTTTCAAACCATTTCTGACTTCATTTGGTATTTTTCATGCATTTCATGATTTATTTTGAGCTAAAATGACCCTGAGATTGAAAAGCACATCAAATGAACTCTGAAATGGTTGAAAATTGGCATGGTATCATAATTTCACCCACGTAGCATGTGCCAAAAATTTGAGAGGGTTACGGCAAAAACTAGATGCACTTCGTGTACGAACTGGAAAATCTCTTTCGAAGTGTCACGGTTTTGGACTAAAACTCTTCTGTTACAAAAGGATTTCAATTTTTTAAACATATTTGAACTCAAGACTTTTTCTGCATTCAATATGCACCATTCAAAGCCTCATCATCACTTTTCAAACCTTTTCTGACTTCATTTGCTATTTTTCATGCATTTCATGATTTATTTTGCGCTAAAATGACCCTGAGATTGAAAAGCACTGCAAATGAACTCTGAAATGGTTGAAAATCGGCATGGTATCATATTTTCACCCACGTAGCTTGTCCTAAAAAGTTGAGAGGGTTACGGCAAAAACTGGATGCACTTCGTGTACAAACTGGACAATCTCCTTCGAAGTATCAGGGTTTTGGACGAAAACTCATTTATTACAAAGGGATTTCATTTTTTTAAACATATTTTAACTCAAGACTTTTTCTGCATTCAATATGCACCATTCAAAGCCACATCATCACTTTTCAAACCTTTTCTGACTTCATTTGCTATTTTTCATGCATTTCATGATTTATTTTGAGCTAAAATGACCCTGAGATTGTAAAGCACTGCAAATGTACTTTGAAATGGTTGAAAATTGGCATGGTATCATAATTTCACCCACGTAGCATGTGCTAAAAAGTTGAGAGGGTTACGGCTAAAACTGGATACACTTCGTGTACGAACTCGACAATCTCTTTCGAAGTGTCAGGGTTTTGGACTAAAACTCTTCTGTTACAAAAGAATTTCAATTTTTTAAATATATTTGAACTCAAGACTTTTTCTGCTATCAATATGCACCATTCAAAGCCACATCATCACTTTTCAAACCTTTTCTGACTTCATTTGCTATTTTTCATGCATTTCATGATTTATTTTGCGCCAAAATGACCCTGAGATTGAAAAGCACTGCAAATGAACTCTGAAATCGTTGAAAATTGGCATGGTATCATAATTTCACCCACGTAGCATGTGCTGAAAAGTTGAGAGGGTTACGGGAAAAACTGGATGCACTTCGTGTACGAACTGGACAATCTCCTTCGAAGTGTCAGGGTTTTGGACTAAAACTCTTCTGTTATTTTTCATGCATTTCATGATTTATTTTGAGCTAAAATGACCCTGAGATTGAAAAGCACTGCAAATGAACTCTGAAATGGTTGAAAATCGGCATGGTATCATAATTTCACCCACGTAGCATGTGCTAAAAAGTTGAGAGGGTTATGGCAAAAACTGGATGCACTTCGTGTACGAACTGGACAATGTGTTTCGAAGTGTCACGGTTTTGGACAAAAACTCTTCTGTTACAAAAGGATTTCAATTGTTTAAACATATTTGAACTCAACACTTTTTCTGCATTCAATATGCACCATTCAAAGCCACATCATCACTTTTCAAACCTTTTCTGACTTCATTTGCTATTTTTCATGCATTTCATGATTTAGTTCGAGCTAGAAATGACCCTGAGATTGAAAAGCACTGCAAATGAACTCTGAAATGGTTGAAAATTGGCATGGTATCATAATTTCACCCACGTAGCTTGTGCTAAAAAGTTGAGAGGGTTACGGCAAAAACTGTATGCACTTCGTGTAAGAACTGGACAATCTCTTTCGAAGTGTCAGGGTTTTGGACTAAAACTCTTCTGTTACAAAAGGATTTCAATTTTTTAAACATATTTGAACTCAAGACTTTTTCTGCATTCAATATGCACCATTCAAAGCCACATCATCACTTTTCAAACCTTTTCTGACTTCATTTGCTATTTTTCATGCATTTCATGATTTATTTTGAGCTAAAATGACCCTAAGATTGAAAAGCACTGGATATGAACTCTGAAATGGTTGAAAATTGGCATGGTATCATAATTTCACTCACGTAGCATGTGCTAAAAAGTTGAGAGGGTTACGGCAAAAACTGGATGCACTTCGTGTACGAACTGGACAATCTCTTTCGAAGTGTCAAGGTTTTGGACTAAAACTCTTCTGTTACAAAAGGATTTCAATTTTTTAAACATATTTGAACTCAAGACTTTTTCTGCATTCAATATGCACCATTCAAAGCCACATCATCACTTTTCAAACCTTTTCTGACTTCATTTGCTATTTTTCATGCATTTCATGATTTATTTTGAGCTAAAATGACCCTGAGATTGAAAAGCACTGCAAATGAACTCTGAAATGGTTGAAAATTGGCATGGTGTCATAATTTCACCCACGTAGCATGTGCTAAAAAGTTGAGAGGGTTACGGCAAAAACTGGATGCACTTCGTGTACGAACTGGACAATCTCTTTCGAAGTGTCAAGGTTTTGGACTAAAACTCTTCTGTTACAAAAGGATTTCAATTTTTTAAACATATTTGAACTCAAGACTTTTTCTGCATTCAATATGCACCATTCAAAGCCACATCATCACTTTTCAAACCTTTTCTGACTTCATTTGCTATTTTTCATGCATTTCATGATTTATTTTGAGCTAAAATGACAATGAGATTGAAAAGCACTGCAAATGAACTCTGAAATGGTTGAAAATTGGCATGGTATCATAATTTTGACCACGTAGCTTGTGCTAAAAAGTTGAGAGGGTTACGGCAAAAACTGGATGCACTTCCTGTACGAACTGGACAATCTCTTTCGAAGTGTTAGGGTTTTGGACAAAAACTCTTCTGTTACAAAAGGATTTCAATTTTTTAAACATATTTGAACTCAAGACTTTTTTTGCATTCAATATGCATCATTCAAAGACACATCATCACTTTTCAAACCATTTCTGACTTCATTTGGTATTTTTCATGCATTTCATGATTTATTTTGAGCTAAAATGACCCTGAGATTGAAAAGCACATCAAATGAACTCTGAAATGGTTGAAAATTGGCATGGTATCATAATTTCACCCACGTAGCATGTGCCAAAAATTTGAGAGGGTTACGGCAAAAACTAGATGCACTTCGTGTACGAACTGGAAAATCTCTTTCGAAGTGTCACGGTTTTGGACTAAAACTCTTCTGTTACAAAAGGATTTCAATTTTTTAAACATATTTGAACTCAAGACTTTTTCTGCATTCAATATGCACCATTCAAAGCCTCATCATCACTTTTCAAACCTTTTCTGACTTCATTTGCTATTTTTCATGCATTTCATGATTTATTTTGCGCTAAAATGACCCTGAGATTGAAAAGCACTGCAAATGAACTCTGAAATGGTTGAAAATCGGCATGGTATCATATTTTCACCCACGTAGCTTGTCCTAAAAAGTTGAGAGGGTTACGGCAAAAACTGGATGCACTTCGTGTACAAACTGGACAATCTCCTTCGAAGTATCAGGGTTTTGGACGAAAACTCATTTATTACAAAGGGATTTCATTTTTTTAAACATATTTTAACTCAAGACTTTTTCTGCATTCAATATGCACCATTCAAAGCCACATCATCACTTTTCAAACCTTTTCTGACTTCATTTGCTATTTTTCATGCATTTCATGATTTATTTTGAGCTAAAATGACCCTGAGATTGTAAAGCACTGCAAATGTACTTTGAAATGGTTGAAAATTGGCATGGTATCATAATTTCACCCACGTAGCATGTGCTAAAAAGTTGAGAGGGTTACGGCTAAAACTGGATACACTTCGTGTACGAACTCGACAATCTCTTTCGAAGTGTCAGGGTTTTGGACTAAAACTCTTCTGTTACAAAAGAATTTCAATTTTTTAAATATATTTGAACTCAAGACTTTTTCTGCTATCAATATGCACCATTCAAAGCCACATCATCACTTTTCAAACCTTTTCTGACTTCATTTGCTATTTTTCATGCATTTCATGATTTATTTTGCGCCAAAATGACCCTGAGATTGAAAAGCACTGCAAATGAACTCTGAAATGGTTGAAAATTGGCATGGTATCATAATTTCACCCACGTAGCATGTGCTGAAAAGTTGAGAGGGTTACGGGAAAAACTGGATGCACTTCGTGTACGAACTGGACAATCTCCTTCGAAGTGTCAGGGTTTTGGACTAAAACTCTTCTGTTATTTTTCATGCATTTCATGATTTATTTTGAGCTAAAATGACCCTGAGATTGAAAAGCACTGCAAATGAACTCTGAAATGGTTGAAAATCGGCATGGTATCATAATTTCACCCACGTAGCATGTGCTAAAAAGTTGAGAGGGTTATGGCAAAAACTGGATGCACTTCGTGTACGAACTGGACAATGTGTTTCGAAGTGTCACGGTTTTGGACAAAAACTCTTCTGTTACAAAAGGATTTCAATTGTTTAAACATATTTGAACTCAACACTTTTTCTGCATTCAATATGCACCATTCAAAGCCACATCATCACTTTTCAAACCTTTTCTGACTTCATTTGCTATTTTTCATGCATTTCATGATTTAGTTTGAGCTAAAAATGACCCTGAGATTGAAAAGCACTGCAAATGAACTCTGAAATGGTTGAAAATTGGCATGGTATCATAATTTCACCCACGTAGCTTGTGCTAAAAAGTTGAGAGGGTTACGGCAAAAACTGTATGCACTTCGTGTAAGAACTGGACAATCTCTTTCGAAGTGTCAGGGTTTTGGACTAAAACTCTTCTGTTACAAAAGGATTTCAATTTTTTAAACATATTTGAACTCAAGACTTTTTCTGCATTCAATATGCACCATTCAAAGCCACATCATCACTTTTCAAACCTTTTCTGACTTCATTTGCTATTTTTCATGCATTTCATGATTTATTTTGAGCTAAAATGACCCTAAGATTGAAAAGCACTGGATATGAACTCTGAAATGGTTGAAAATTGGCATGGTATCATAATTTCACTCACGTAGCATGTGCTAAAAAGTTGAGAGGGTTACGGCAAAAACTGGATGCACTTCGTGTACGAACTGGACAATCTCTTTCGAAGTGTCAAGGTTTTGGACTAAAACTCTTCTGTTACAAAAGGATTTCAATTTTTTAAACATATTTGAACTCAAGACTTTTTCTGCATTCAATATGCACCATTCAAAGCCACATCATCACTTTTCAAACCTTTTCTGACTTCATTTGCTATTTTTCATGCATTTCATGATTTATTTTGAGCTAAAATGACCCTGAGATTGAAAAGCACTGCAAATGAACTCTGAAATGGTTGAAAATTGGCATGGTGTCATAATTTCACCCACGTAGCATGTGCTAAAAAGTTGAGAGGGTTACGGCAAAAACTGGATGCACTTCGTGTACGAACTGGACAATCTCTTTCGAAGTGTCAAGGTTTTGGACTAAAACTCTTCTGTTACAAAAGGATTTCAATTTTTTAAACATATTTGAACTCAAGACTTTTTCTGCATTCAATATGCACCATTCAAAGCCACATCATCACTTTTCAAACCTTTTCTGACTTCATTTGCTATTTTTCATGCATTTCATGATTTATTTTGAGCTAAAATGACAATGAGATTGAAAAGCACTGCAAATGAACTCTGAAATGGTTGAAAATTGGCATGGTATCATAATTTTGACCACGTAGCTTGTGCTAAAAAGTTGAGAGGGTTACGGCAAAAACTGGATGCACTTCCTGTACGAACTGGACAATCTCTTTCGAAGTGTTAGGGTTTTGGACAAAAACTCTTCTGTTACAAAAGGATTTCAATTTTTTAAACATATTTGAACTCAAGACTTTTTTTGCATTCAATATGCATCATTCAAAGCCACATCATCACTTTTCAAACCATTTCTGACTTCATTTGGTATTTTTCATGCATTTCATGATTTATTTTGAGCTAAAATGACCCTGAGATTGAAAAGCACTGCAAATGAACTCTGAAATGGTTGAAAATTGGCATGGTATCATAATTTCACCCACGTAGCATGTGCCAAAAATTTGAGAGGGTTACGGCAAAAACTAGATGCACTTCGTGTACGAACTGGAAAATCTCTTTCGAAGTGTCACGGTTTTGGACTAAAACTCTTCTGTTACAAAAGGATTTCAATTTTTTAAACATATTTGAACTCAAGACTTTTTCTGCATTCAATATGCACCATTCAAAGCCTCATCATCACTTTTCAAACCTTTTCTGACTTCATTTGCTATTTTTCATGCATTTCATGATATATTTTGCGCTAAAATGACCCTGAGATTGAAAAGCACTGCAAATGAACTCTGAAATGGTTGAAAATCGGCATGGTATCATATTTTCACCCACGTAGCTTGTCCTAAAAACTTGAGAGGGTTACGGCAAAAACTGGATGCACTTCGTGTACAAACTGGACAATCTCCTTCGAAGTATCAGGGTTTTGGACGAAAACTCATTTATTACAAAGGGATTTCATTTTTTTAAACATATTTTAACTCAAGACTTTTTCTGCATTCAATATGCACCATTCAAAGCCACATCATCACTTTTCAAACCTTTTCTGACTTCATTTGCTATTTTTCATGCATTTCATGATTTATTTTGAGCTAAAATGACCCTGAGATTGTAAAGCACTGCAAATGTACTTTGAAATGGTTGAAAATTGGCATGGTATCATAATTTCACCCACGTAGCATGTGCTAAAAAGTTGAGAGGGTTACGGCTAAAACTGGATACACTTCGTGTACGAACTCGACAATCTCTTTCGAAGTGTCAGGGTTTTGGACTAAAACTCTTCTGTTACAAAAGAATTTCAATTTTTTAAATATATTTGAACTCAAGACTTTTTCTGCTATCAATATGCACCATTCAAAGCCACATCATCACTTTTCAAACCTTTTCTGACTTCATTTGCTATTTTTCATGCATTTCATGATTTATTTTGCGCCAAAATGACCCTGAGATTGAAAAGCACTGCAAATGAACTCTGAAATGGTTGAAAATTGGCATGGTATCATAATTTCACCCACGTAGCATGTGCTGAAAAGTTGAGAGGGTTACGGGAAAAACTGGATGCACTTCGTGTACGAACTGGACAATCTCCTTCGAAGTGTCAGGGTTTTGGACTAAAACTCTTCTGTTATTTTTCATGCATTTCATGATTTATTTTGAGCTAAAATGACCCTGAGATTGAAAAGCACTGCAAATGAACTCTGAAATGGTTGAAAATCGGCATGGTATCATAATTTCACCCACGTAGCATGTGCTAAAAAGTTGAGAGGGTTATGGCAAAAACTGGATGCACTTCGTGTACGAACTGGACAATGTGTTTCGAAGTGTCACGGTTTTGGACAAAAACTCTTCTGTTACAAAAGGATTTCAATTGTTTAAACATATTTGAACTCAACACTTTTTCTGCATTCAATATGCACCATTCAAAGCCACATCATCACTTTTCAAACCTTTTCTGACTTCATTTGCTATTTTTCATGCATTTCATGATTTAGTTTGAGCTAAAAATGACCCTGAGATTGAAAAGCACTGCAAATGAACTCTGAAATGGTTGAAAATTGGCATGGTATCATAATTTCACCCACGTAGCTTGTGCTAAAAAGTTGAGAGGGTTACGGCAAAAACTGTATGCACTTCGTGTAAGAACTGGACAATCTCTTTCGAAGTGTCAGGGTTTTGGACTAAAACTCTTCTGTTACAAAAGGATTTCAATTTTTTAAACATATTTGAACTCAAGACTTTTTCTGCATTCAATATGCACCATTCAAAGCCACATCATCACTTTTCAAACCTTTTCTGACTTCATTTGCTATTTTTCATGCATTTCATGATTTATTTTGAGCTAAAATGACCCTAAGATTGAAAAGCACTGGATATGAACTCTGAAATGGTTGAAAATTGGCATGGTATCATAATTTCACTCACGTAGCATGTGCTAAAAAGTTGAGAGGGTTACGGCAAAAACTGGATGCACTTCGTGTACGAACTGGACAATCTCTTTCGAAGTGTCAAGGTTTTGGACTAAAACTCTTCTGTTACAAAAGGATTTCAATTTTTTAAACATATTTGAACTCAAGACTTTTTCTGCATTCAATATGCACCATTCAAAGCCACATCATCACTTTTCAAACCTTTTCTGACTTCATTTGCTATTTTTCATGCATTTCATGATTTATTTTGAGCTAAAATGACCCTGAGATTGAAAAGCACTGCAAATGAACTCTGAAATGGTTGAAAATTGGCATGGTGTCATAATTTCACCCACGTAGCATGTGCTAAAAAGTTGAGAGGGTTACGGCAAAAACTGGATGCACTTCGTGTACGAACTGGACAATCTCTTTCGAAGTGTCAAGGTTTTGGACTAAAACTCTTCTGTTACAAAAGGATTTCAATTTTTTAAACATATTTGAACTCAAGACTTTTTCTGCATTCAATATGCACCATTCAAAGCCACATCATCACTTTTCAAACCTTTTCTGACTTCATTTGCTATTTTTCATGCATTTCATGATTTATTTTGAGCTAAAATGACAATGAGATTGAAAAGCACTGCAAATGAACTCTGAAATGGTTGAAAATTGGCATGGTATCATAATTTTGACCACGTAGCTTGTGCTAAAAAGTTGAGAGGGTTACGGCAAAAACTGGATGCACTTCCTGTACGAACTGGACAATCTCTTTCGAAGTGTTAGGGTTTTGGACAAAAACTCTTCTGTTACAAAAGGATTTCAATTTTTTAAACATATTTGAACTCAAGACTTTTTTTGCATTCAATATGCATCATTCAAAGCCACATCATCACTTTTCAAACCATTTCTGACTTCATTTGGTATTTTTCATGCATTTCATGATTTATTTTGAGCTAAAATGACCCTGAGATTGAAAAGCACTGCAAATGAACTCTGAAATGGTTGAAAATTGGCATGGTATCATAATTTCACCCACGTAGCATGTGCCAAAAATTTGAGAGGGTTACGGCAAAAACTAGATGCACTTCGTGTACGAACTGGAAAATCTCTTTCGAAGTGTCACGGTTTTGGACTAAAACTCTTCTGTTACAAAAGGATTTCAATTTTTTAAACATATTTGAACTCAAGACTTTTTCTGCATTCAATATGCACCATTCAAAGCCTCATCATCACTTTTCAAACCTTTTCTGACTTCATTTGCTATTTTTCATGCATTTCATGATTTATTTTGCGCTAAAATGACCCTGAGATTGAAAAGCACTGCAAATGAACTCTGAAATGGTTGAAAATCGGCATGGTATCATATTTTCACCCACGTAGCTTGTCCTAAAAAGTTGAGAGGGTTACGGCAAAAACTGGATGCACTTCGTGTACAAACTGGACAATCTCCTTCGAAGTATCAGGGTTTTGGACGAAAACTCATTTATTACAAAGGGATTTCATTTTTTTAAACATATTTTAACTCAAGACTTTTTCTGCATTCAATATGCACCATTCAAAGCCACATCATCACTTTTCAAACCTTTTCTGACTTCATTTGCTATTTTTCATGCATTTCATGATTTATTTTGAGCTAAAATGACCCTGAGATTGTAAAGCACTGCAAATGTACTTTGAAATGGTTGAAAATTGGCATGGTATCATAATTTCACCCACGTAGCATGTGCTAAAAAGTTGAGAGGGTTACGGCTAAAACTGGATACACTTCGTGTACGAACTCGACAATCTCTTTCGAAGTGTCAGGGTTTTGGACTAAAACTCTTCTGTTACAAAAGAATTTCAATTTTTTAAATATATTTGAACTCAAGACTTTTTCTGCTATCAATATGCACCATTCAAAGCCACATCATCACTTTTCAAACCTTTTCTGACTTCATTTGCTATTTTTCATGCATTTCATGATTTATTTTGCGCCAAAATGACCCTGAGATTGAAAAGCACTGCAAATGAACTCTGAAATGGTTGAAAATTGGCATGGTATCATAATTTCACCCACGTAGCATGTGCTGAAAAGTTGAGAGGGTTACGGGAAAAACTGGATGCACTTCGTGTACGAACTGGACAATCTCCTTCGAAGTGTCAGGGTTTTGGACTAAAACTCTTCTGTTATTTTTCATGCATTTCATGATTTATTTTGAGCTAAAATGACCCTGAGATTGAAAAGCACTGCAAATGAACTCTGAAATGGTTGAAAATCGGCATGGTATCATAATTTCACCCACGTAGCATGTGCTAAAAAGTCGAGAGGGTTATGGCAAAAACTGGATGCACTTCGTGTACGAACTGGACAATGTGTTTCGAAGTGTCACGGTTTTGGACAAAAACTCTTCTGTTACAAAAGGATTTCAATTGTTTAAACATATTTGAACTCAACACTTTTTCTGCATTCAATATGCACCATTCAAAGCCACATCATCACTTTTCAAACCTTTTCTGACTTCATTTGCTATTTTTCATGCATTTCATGATTTAGTTTGAGCTAAAAATGACCCTGAGATTGAAAAGCACTGCAAATGAACTCTGAAATGGTTGCAAATTGGCATGGTATCATAATTTCACCCACGTAGCTTGTGCTAAAAAGTTGAGAGGGTTACGGGAAAAACTGTATGCACTTCGTGTAAGAACTGGACAATCTCTTTCGAAGTGTCAGGGTTTTGGACTAAAACTCTTCTGTTACAAAAGGATTTCAATTTTTTAAACATATTTGAACTCAAGACTTTTTCTGCATTCAATATGCACCATTCAAAGCCACATCATCACTTTTCAAACCTTTTCTGACTTCATTTGCTATTTTTCATGCATTTCATGATTTATTTTGAGCTAAAATGACCCTGAGATTGAAAAGCACTGCAAATGAACTCTGAAATGGTTGAAAATTGGCATGGTATCATAATTTCACCCACGTAGCATGTGCTGAAAAGTTGAGAGGGTTAGGGCAAAAACTGGATGCACTTCGTGTACGAACTGGACAATCTCTTTCGAAGTGTCAGGGTTTTGGACTAAAACTCTTCTGTTACAAAAGGATTTCAATTTTTTAAACATATTTGAACTCAAGACTTTTTCTGCATTCAATATGCACCATTCAAAGCCACATCATCACTTTTCAAACCTTTTCTGACTTCATTTGCTATTTTTCATGCATTTCATGATTTATTTTGAGCTAAAATGACCTTGAGATTGAAAAGCACTGCAAATGAACTCTGAAATGGTTCAAAATCGGCATGGTATCATAATTTCACCCACGTACCTTGTGCTAAAAAGTTGAGAGGGTTACGGCAAAAACTGGATGCACTTCGTGTACGAACTGGACAATCTCTTTCGAAGTGTTAGGGTTTTGGACAAAAACTCTTCTGTTACAAAAGGATTTCAATTTTTTAAACATATTTGAACTCAAGACTTTTTCTGCAGTCAATATGCACCATTCAAAGCCACATCATAACTTTTCAAACCATTTCTGACTTCATTTGCTATTTTTCATGCATTTCATGATTTATTTTGAGCTAAAATGACCCTGAGATTGAAAAGCACTGCAAATGAACTCTGAAATGGTTGAAAATTGGCATGGTATCATAATTTCACCCACGTAGCATGTGCTAAAAATTTGAGAGGGTTACGGCAAAAACTGGATGCACTTCGTGTACGAACTGGACAATCTCTTTCGAAGTGTCAGGGTTTTGGACAAAAACTCTTCTGTTACAAAAGGATTTCAATTTTTTAAACATATTTGAACTCAAGACTTTTTCTGCATTCAATATGCACCATTCAAAGCCACATCATCACTTTTCAAACCTTTTCTGACTTCATTTGCTATTTTTCATGCATTTCATGATTTATTTTGAGCTCAAATGACCCTGAGATTGTAAAGCACTGCAAATGTACTCTGAAATGGTTGAAAATTGGCATGGTATCATAATTTCACCCACGTAGCATGTGCTAAAAAGTTGAGAGGGTTACGGCAAAAACTGGATGCACTTCGTGCACGAACTGGACAATCTCTTTCGAAGTGTCAGGGTTTTGGACAAAAACTCTTCTGTTACAAAAGGATTTCAAAATTTTAAATATATTTGGACTCAAGACTTTTTCTGCATTCAATATGCACCATTCAAAGCCACATCATCACTCTTCAAACCTTTTCTGATTGCTATGTTTCATGCATTTCATGATTTATTTTGCGCTAAAATGACCCTGAGATTGGAAAGCACTGCTAATGAACTCTGAAATGGTTGAAAATTGGCATGGTATCATAATTTCACCCACGTAGCATGTGCTAAAAAGTTGAGAGGGCTACGGCAAAAACTGGATGCACTTCGTGTACAAACTGGACAATCTCCTTCGAAGTATCAGGTTTTGGACGAAAACTCATTTATTACAAAGGGATTTCATTTTTTTAAACATATTTTAACTCAAGACTTTTTCTGCATTCAATATGCACCATTTAAAGCCACATCATCACTTTTCAAACCTTTTCTGACTTCATTTGCTATTTTTCATGCATTTCATGATTTATTTTGAGCTAAAATGACCCTGAGATTGAAAAGCACTGCAAATGAACTCTAAAATGGTTGAAAATCAGCATGGTATCATAATTTCACCCACGTAGCATGTGCTAAAAAGTTGAGAGGGTTACGGCAAAAACTGGATGCACTTCGTGTACGAACTGGACAATCTCTTTCGAAGTGTCAGGGTTTTGGACTAAAACTCTTCTGTTACAAAAGGATTTCAATTTTTTAAACATATTTGAACTCAAGACTTTTTCTGCATTCAATATGCACCATTCAAAGCCACATCATCACTTTTCAAACCTTTTCTGACTTCATTTGCTATTTTTCATGCATTTCATGATTTATTTTGAGCTAAAATGACCCTGAGATTGAAAAGCACTGCAAATGAACTCTGAAATGGTTGAAAATTGGCATGGAATCATAATTTCACTCACGTAGCATGTGCTAAAAAGTTGAGAGGGTTACGGGAAAAACTGGATGCACTTCGTGTACCAACTGGACAATCTCCTTCGAAGTGTCAGGGTTTTGGAGAAAAACTCTTCTGTTACAAAAGGATTTCAATTTTTTAAACATATTTGAACTCAAGACTTTTTCTGCATTCAATATGCACCATTCAAAGCCACATCATCACTTTTCAAACCTTTTCTGACTTCATTTGCTATTTTTCATGCATTTCATGATTTATTTTGAGCTAAAATGACCCTGAGATTGAAAAGCACTGCAAATGAACTCTGAAATGGTTGAAAATTGGCATGGTATCACAATTTCACCCACGTAGCATGTGCTAAAAAGTTGAGAGGGTTACGGCAAAAACTGGATGCACTTCGTGTACGAACTGGACAATCTCTTTCGAAGTGTCAGGGTTTTGGACTAAAACTCTTCTGTTACAAAAGGATTTCAATTTTTTAAACATATTTGAACTCAAGACTTTTTCTGCATACAATATGCACCATTCAAAGCCACATCATCACTTTTCAAACCTTTTCTGACTTCATTTGCTATTTTTCATGCATTTCATGATTTATTTTGAGCTAAATTGACCCTGAGATTGAAAAGCACTGCAAATGAACTCTGAAATGGTTGAAAATTGGCATGGTATCATAATTTCACCCACGTAGCTTGTGCTAAAAAGTTGAGAGGGTTACGGCAGAAACTGGATGCACTTCGTATACGAACTGGACAATCTCTTTCGAAGTGTCAGGGTTTTGGACTAAAACTCTTCTGTTACAGAAGGATTTTAATTTTTTAAACATATTTGAACTCAAGACTTTTTCTGCATTCAATATGCACCATTCAAAGCCACATCATCACTTTTCAAACCTTTTCTGACTTCATTTGCTATTTTTCATGCATTTCATGATTTATTTTGAGCTAAAATGACCCTAAGATTGAAAAGCACTGGAAATGAACTCTGAAATGGTTGAAAATTGGCATGGTATCATAATTTCACTCACGTAGCATGTGCTAAAAACTTGAGAGGGTTACGGGAAAAACTGGATGCACTTCGTGTACCAACTGGACAATCTCCTTCGAAGTGTCCGGGTTTTGGAGAAAAACTCTTCTGTTACAAAAGGATTTCAATTTTTTAAACATATTTGAACTCAAGACTTTTTCTGCATTCAATATGCACCATTCAAATCCACATCATCACTTTTCAAACCTTTTCTGACTTCATTTGCTATTTTTCATGCATTTCATGATTTATTTTGAGCTAAAATGACCCTGAGATTGAAAAGCACTGCAAATGAACTCTAAAATGGTTGAAAATTGGCATGGTATCATAATTTCACCCACGTAGCATGTGCTAAAAAGTTGAGAGGGTTACGGCAAAAACTGGATGCACTTCGTGTATGAACTGGACAATCTCTTTGGAAGTGTCAGGGTTTTGGACTAAAACTCTTCTGTTACAAAAGGATTTCAATTTTTTAAACATATTTGAACTCAAGACTTTTTCTGCATACAATATGCACCATTCAAAGCCACATCATCACTATTCAAACCTTTTCTGACTTCATTTGCTATTTTTCATGCATTTCATGATTTATTTTGAGCTAAAATGACCCTGAGATTGAAAAGCACTGCAAATGAACTCTGAAATGGTTGAAAATTGGCATGGTATCATAATTTCACCCACGTAGCTTGTGCTAAAAAGTTGAGAGGGTTACGGCAAAAACTAGATGCACTTCGTGTACGAACTGGACAATCTCTTTCGAAGTGTCAGGGTTTTGGACTAAAACTCTTCTGTTACAGAAGGATTTTAATTTTTTAAACATATTTGAACTCAAGACTTTTTCTGCATTCAATATGCACCATTCAAAGCCACATCATCACTTTTCAAACCTTTTCTGACTTCATTTGCTATTTTTCATGCATTTCATGATTTATTTTGAGCTAAAATGACCCTAAGATTGAAAAGCACTGGAAATGAACTCTGAAATGGTTGAAAATTGGCATGGTATCATAATTTCACTCACGTAGCATGTGCTAAAAAGTTGAGAGGGGTACGGGAAAAACTGGATGCACTTCGTGTACCAACTGGACAATCTCCTTCGAAGTGTCAGGGTTTTGGAGAAAAACTCTTCTGTTACAAAAGGATTTCAATTTTTTAAACATATTTGAACTCAAGACTTTTTCTGCATTCAATATGCACCATTCAAAGCCACATCATCACTTTTCAAACCTTTTCTGACTTCATTTGCTATTTTTCATGCATTTCATGATTTATTTTGAGCTAAAATGATCCTGAGATTGAAAAGCACTGCAAATGAACTCTGAAATGGTTGAAAATTGGCATGGTATCATAATTTCACCCACGTAGCTTGTGCTAAAAAGTTGAGAGGGTTACGGCAAAAACTGGATGCACTTCGTGTACGAACTGGACAATCTCTTTCGAAGTGTCAGGGTTTTGGACTAAAACTCTTCTGTTACAGAAGGATTTTAATTTTTTAAACATATTTGAACTCAAGACTTTTTCTGCATTCAATATGCACCATTCAAAGCCACATCATCACTTTTCAAACCTTTTCTGACTTCATTTGCTATTTTTCATGCATTTCATGATTTATTTTGAGCTAAAATGACCCTAAGATTGAAAAGCACTGGAAATGAACTCTGAAATGGTTGAAAATTGGCATGGTATCATAATTTCACTCACGTAGCATGTGCTAAAAAGTTCAGAGGGTTACGGGAAAAACTGGATGCACTTCGTGTACCAACTGGACAATCTCCTTCGAAGTGTCAGGGTTTTGGAGAAAAACTCTTCTGTTACAAAAGGATTTCAATTTTTTAAACATATTTGAACTCAAGACTTTTTCTGCATTCAATATGCACCATTCAAAGCCACATCATCACTTTTCAAACCTTTTCTGACTTCATTTGCTATTTTTCATGCATTTCATGATTTATTTTGAGCTAAAATGACCCTGAGATTGAAAAGCACTGCAAATGAACTCTAAAATGGTTGAAAATTGGCATGGTATCATAATTTCACCCACGTAGCATGTGCTAAAAAGTTGAGAGGGTTACGGCAAAAACTGGATGCACTTCGTGTACGAACTGGACAATCTCCTTCGAAGTGTCAGGGTTTTGGAGAAAAACTCTTCTGTTACAAAAGGATTTCAATTTTTTAAACATATTTGAACTCAGGACTTTTTCTGCATTCAATATGCACCATTCAAAGCCACATCATAACTTTTCAAACCTTTTCTGACTTCATTTGCTATTTTTCATGCATTTCATGATTTATTTTGAGCTAAAATGACCCTGAGATTGAAAAGCACTGCAAATGAACTCTGAAATGGTTGAAAATTGGCATGGTATCATAATTTCACCCACGTAGCATGTGCTAAAAATTTGAGAGGGTTACGGCAAAAACTGGATGCACTTCGTGTACGAACTGGACAATCTCTTTCGAAGTGTCAGGGTTTTGGACAAAAACTCTTCTGTTACAAAAGGATTTCAATTTTTTAAACATATTTGAACTCAAGACTTTTTCTACATTCAATATGCACCATTCAAAGCCACATCATCACTTTTCAAACCTTTTCTGACTTCATTTGCTATTTTTCATGCATTTCATGATTTATTTTGAGCTAAAATGACCCTGAGATTGTAAAGCACTGCAAATGTACTCTGAAATGGTTGAAAATTGGCATGGTATCATAATTTCACCCACGTAGCATGTGCTAAAAAGTTGAGAGGGTTACGGCAAAAACTGGATGCACTTCGTGCACGAACTGGACAATCTCTTTCGAAGTTTCAGGGTTTTGGACAAAAACTCTTCTGTTACAAAAGGATTTCAAAATTTTAAATATATTTGAACTCAAGACTTTTTCTGCATTCAATATGCACCATTCAAAGCCACATCATCACTCTTCAAACCTTTTCTGATTGCTATGTTTCATACATTTCATGATTTATTTTGCGCTAAAATGACCCTGAGATTGAAAAGCACTGCAAATGAACTCTGAAATGGTTGAAAATTGGCATGGTATCATAATTTCACCCACGTAGCATGTGCTAAAAAGTTGAGAGGGTTACATCAAAAACTGGATGCACTTCGTGTACGAACTGGACAATCTCTTTCGAAGTGTCAGGGTTTTGGACTAAAACTCTTCTGTTACAAAAGGATTTCAATTTTTTAAACATATTTGAACTCAAGACTTTTTCTGCATACAATATGCACCATTCAAAGCCACATCATCACTTTTCAAACCTTTTCTGACTTCATTTGCTATTTTTCATGCATTTCATGATTTATTTTGAGCTAAAATGACCCTGAGATTGAAAAGCACTGCAAATGAACTCTGAAATGGTTGAAAATTGGCATGGTATCATAATTTCACCCACGTAGCTTGTGCTAAAAAGTTGAGAGGGTTACGGCAAAAACTGGATGCACTTCGTGTACGAACTGGACAATCTCTTTCGAAGTGTCAGGGTTTTGGACTAAAACTCTTCTGTTACAGAAGGATTTTAATTTTTTAAACATATTTGAACTCAAGACTTTTTCTGCATTCAATATGCACCATTCAAAGCCACATCATCACTTTTCAAACCTTTTCTGACTTCATTTGCTATTTTTCATGCATTTCATGATTTATTTTGAGCTAAAATGACCCTAAGATTGAAAAGCACTGGAAATGAACTCTGAAATGGTTGAAAATTGGCATGGTATCATAATTTCACTCACGTAGCATGTGCTAAAAAGTTGAGAGGGTTACGGGAAAAACTGGATGCACTTCGTGTACCAACTGGACAATCTCCTTCGAAGTGTCAGGGTTTTGGAGAAAAACTCTTCTGTTACAAAAGGATTTCAATTTTTTAAACATATTTGAACTCAAGACTTTTTCTGCATTCAATATGCACCATTCAACGCCACATCATCACTTTTCAAACCTTTTCTGACTTCATTTGCTATTTTTCATGCATTTCATGATTTATTTTGAGCTAAAATGACCCTGAGAGTGAAAAGCACTGCAAATGAACTCTAAAATGGTTGAAAATTGGCATGGTATCATAATTTCACCCACGTAGCATGTGCTAAAAAGTTGAGAGGGTTACGGCAAAAACTGGATGCACTTCGTGTACGAACTGGACAATCTCCTTCGAAGCGTCAGGGTTTTGGAGAAAAACTCTTCTGTTACAAAAGGATTTCAATTTTTTAAACATATTTGAACTCAGGACTTTTTCTGCATTCAATATGCACCATTCAAAGCCACATCATCACTTTTCAAACCTTTTCTGACTTCATTTGCTATTTTTCATGCATTTCATGATTTATTTTGAGCTAAAATGACCCTGAGATTGAAAAGCACTGCAAATGAAGTCTGAAATGGTTGAAAATTGGCATGGTATCATAATTTCACCCACGCAGCATGTGCTAAAAATTTGAGAGGGTTACGAAAAAAACTGGATGCACTTCGTGTACGAACTGGACAATCTCTTTCGAAGTGTCAGGGTTTGGACTAAAACTCTTCTGTTACAAAAGGATTTCAACTTTTTAAACATATTTGAACTCAAGACTTTTTCTGCATTCAATATGCACCATTCAAAGCCACATCATCACTTTTCAAACCTTTTCTGACTTCATTTGCTATTTTTCATGCATTTCATGATTTATTTTGAGCTAAAATGACCCTGAGATTGAAAAGCACTGCAAATGAACTCTGAAATGGTTGAAAATCGGCGTGGTATCATAATTTCACCCACGTAGCTTGTGCTCAAAAGTTGAGAGGGTTACGGCCAAAACTGGATGCACTTCGTGTACGAACTGGACAATCTCTTTCGAAGTGTTAGGGTTTTGGACAAAAACTCTTCTGTTACAAAAGGATTTCAATTTTTTAAACATATTTGAACTCAAGACTTTTTTTGCAGTCAATATGCACCATTCAAAGCCACATCATCACTTTTCAAACCATTTCTGACTTCACTTGCTATTTTTCATGCATTTCATGATTTAGTTTGAGATAAAAATGACCCTGAGATTGAAAAGCACTGTAAATGAACTCTGAAATGGTTGAAAATTGGCATGGTATCATAATTTCACCCACGTAGCTTGTGCTAAAAAGTTGAGAGGGTTACGGCAAGAACTGTATGCACTTCGTGTAAGAACTGGACAATCTCTTTCGAAGTGTCAGGGTTTTGGACTAAAACTCTTCTGTTACAAAAGGATTTCAATTTTTTACACATATTTGAACTCAAGACATTTTCTGCATTCAATATGCACCATTCAAAGCCACATCATAACTTTTCAAACCTTTTCTGACTTCATTTGCTATTTTTCATGCATTTCATGATTTATTTTGAGCTAAAATGACCCAGAGATTGAAAAGCACTGCAAATGAACTCTGAAATGGTTGAAAATTGGCATGGTATCATAATTTCACCCACGTAGCATGTGCTAAAAATTTGAGAGGGTTACGGCAAAAACTGGATGCACTTCGTGTACGAACTGGACAATCTCTTTCGAAGTGTCAGGGTTTTGGACAAAAACTCTTCTGTTACAAAAGGATTTCAATTTTTTAAACATATTTGAACTCAAGACTTTTTCTACATTCAATATGCACCATTCAAAGCCACATCATCACTTTTCAAACCTTTTCTGACTTCATTTGCTATTTTTCATGCATTTCATGATTTATTTTGAGCTAAAATGACCCTGAGATTGTAAAGCACTGCAAATGTACTCTGAAATGGTTGAAAATTGGCATGGTATCATAATTTCACCCACGTAGCATGTGCTAAAAAGTTGAGAGGGTTACGGCAAAAACTGGATGCACTTCGTGCACGAACTGGACAATCTCTTTCGAAGTGTCAGGGTTTTGGACAAAAACTCTTCTGTTACAAAAGGATTTCAAAATTTTAAATATATTTGAACTCAAGACTTTTTCTGCATTCAATATGCACCATTCAAAGCCACATCATCACTCTTCAAACCTTTTCTGATTGCTATGTTTCATACATTTCATGATTTATTTTGCGCTAAAATGACCCTGAGATTGAAAAGCACTGCAAATGAACTCTGAAATGGTTGAAAATTGGCATGGTATCATAATTTCACCCACGTAGCATGTGCTAAAAAGTTGAGAGGGTTACGGCAAAAACTGGATGCACTTCGTGTACGAACTGGACAATCTCTTTCGAAGTGTCAGGGTTTTGGACTAAAACTCTTCTGTTACAAAAGGATTTCAATTTTTTAAACATATTTGAACTCAAGACTTTTTCTGCATACAATATGCACCATTCAAAGCCACATCATCACTTTTCAAACCTTTTCTGACTTCATTTGCTATTTTTCATGCATTTCATGATTTATTTTGAGCTAAAATGACCCTGAGATTGAAAAGCACTGCAAATGAACTCTGAAATGGTTGAAAATTGGCATGGTATCATAATTTCACCCACGTAGCTTGTGCTAAAAAGTTGAGAGGGTTACGGCAAAAACTGGATGCACTTCGTGTACGAACTGGACAATCTCTTTCGAAGTGTCAGGGTTTTGGACTAAAACTCTTCTGTTACAGAAGGATTTTAATTTTTTAAACATATTTGAACTCAAGACTTTTTCTGCATTCAATATGCACCATTCAAAGCCACATCATCACTTTTCAAACCTTTTCTGACTTCATTTGCTATTTTTCATGCATTTCATGATTTATTTTGAGCTAAAATGACCCTAAGATTGAAAAGCACTGGAAATGAACTCTGAAATGGTTGAAAATTGGCATGGTATCATAATTTCACTCACGTAGCATGTGCTAAAAAGTTGAGAGGGTTACGGGAAAAACTGGATGCACTTCGTGTACCAACTGGACAATCTCCTTCGAAGTGTCAGGGTTTTGGAGAAAAACTCTTCTGTTACAAAAGGATTTCAATTTTTTAAACATATTTGAACTCAAGACTTTTTCTGCATTCAATATGCACCATTCAAAGCCACATCATCACTTTTCAAACCTTTTCTGACTTCATTTGCTATTTTTCATGCATTTCATGATTTATTTTGAGCTAAAATGACCCTGAGATTGAAAAGCACTGCAAATGAACTCTAAAATGGTTGAAAATTGGCATGGTATCATAATTTCACCCACGTAGCATGTGCTAAAAAGTTGAGAGGGTTACGGCAAAAACTGGATGCACTTCGTGTACGAACTGGACAATCTCCTTCGAAGTGTCAGGGTTTTGGAGAAAAACTCTTCTGTTACAAAAGGATTTCAATTTTTTAAACATATTTGAACTCAGGACTTTTTCTGCATTCAATATGCACCATTCAAAGCCACATCATCACTTTTCAAACCTTTTCTGACTTCATTTGCTATTTTTCATGCATTTCATGATTTATTTTGAGCTAAAATGACCCTGAGATTGAAAAGCACTGCAAATGAACTCTGAAATGGTTGAAAATTGGCATGGTATCATAATTTCACCCACGCAGCATGTGCAAAAAAGTTGAGAGGGTTACGAAAAAAACTGGATGCACTTCGTGTACGAACTGGACAATCTCTTTCGAAGTGTCAGGGTTTTGGACTAAAACTCTTCTGTTACAAAAGGATTTCAACGTTTTAAACATATTTGAACTCAAGACTTTTTCTGCATTCAATATGCACCATTCAAAGCCACATCATCACTTTTCAAACCTTTTCTGACTTCATTTGCTATTTTTCATGCATTTCATGATTTATTTTGAGCTAAAATGACCCTGAGATTGAAAAGCACTGCAAATGAACTCTGAAATGGTTGAAAATCGGCATGGTATCATAATTTCACCCACGTAGCTTGTGCTCAAAAGTTGAGAGGGTTACGGCAAAAACTGGATGCACTTCGTGTACGAACTGGACAATCTCTTTCGAAGTGTTAGGGTTTTGGACAAAAACTCTTCTGTTACAAAAGGATTTCAATTTTTTAAACATATTTGAACTCAAGACTTTTTTTGCAGTCAATATGCACCATTCAAAGCCACATCATCACTTTTCAAACCATTTCTGACTTCACTTGCTATTTTTCATGCATTTCATGATTTAGTTTGAGATAAAAATGACCCTGAGATTGAAAAGCACTGTAAATGAACTCTGAAATGGTTGAAAATTGGCATGGTATCATAATTTCACCCACGTAGCTTGTGCTAAAAAGTTGAGAGGGTTACGGCAAGAACTGTATGCACTTCGTGTAAGAACTGGACAATCTCTTTCGAAGTGTCAGGGTTTTGGACTAAAACTCTTCTGTTACAAAAGGATTTCAATTTTTTACACATATTTGAACTCAAGACATTTTCTGCATTCAATATGCACCATTCAAAGCCACATCATCACTTTTCAAACCATTTCTGACTTCATTTCCTATTTTTCATGCATTTCATGATTTATTTTGAGCTAAAATGACCCTGAGATTGAAAAGCACTGCAAATGAACTCTGAAATGGTTGAAAATTGGCATGGTGTCATAATTTCACCCACGTAGCATGTGCTAAAAAGTTGAGATTGTTACGGCAAAAACTGGATGCACTTCGTGTACAAACTGGACATTCTCTTTCGAAGTGTTAGGGTTTTGGACTAAAACTCTTCTGTTACAAAAAGATTTCAATTTTTTAAACATATTTGAACTCAAGACTTTTTCTGCATTTAATATGCACCATTCAAAGCCACATCATCACTTTTCAAACCATTTCTGACTTCACTTGCTATTTTTCATGCATTTCATGATTTAGTTTGAGATAAAAATGACCCTGAGATTGAAAAGCACTGCAAATGAACTCTGAAATGGTTGAAAATTGGCATGGTATCATAATTTCACCCACGTAGCTTGTGCTAAAAAGTTGAGAGGGTTACGGCAAGAACTGTATGCACTTCGTGTAAGAACTGGACAATCTCTTTCGAAGTGTCAGGGTTTTGGACTAAAACTTTTCTTTTACAAAAGGATTTCAATTTTTTAAACATATTTGAACTCAAGACTTTTTCTGCAGTCAATATGCACTATTGAAAGCCACATCATCACTTTTCAAAACATTTCTGACTTTATTTGCTATTTTTCATGCATTTCATGATTTATTTTGAGCTAAAATGACCCTGAGATTGAAAAGCACTGCAAATGAACTCTGAAATGGTTGAAAATTGGCATGGTATCATAATTTCACCCACGTAGCATGTGCTAAAAATTTGAGAGGGTTACGGCAAAAACTGGATGCACTTCGTGTACGAACTGGACAATCTCTTTCGAAGTGTCAGGGTTTTGGACAAAAACTCTTCTGTTACAAAAGGATTTCAATTTTTTAAACATATTTGAACTCAAGACTTTTTCTACATTCAATATGCACAATTCAAAGCCACATCATCACTTTTCAAACCTTTTCTGACTTTATTTGCTATTTTTCATGCATTTCATGATTTATTTTGAGCTAAAATGACCCTGAGATTGTAAAGCACTGCAAATGTACTCTGAAATGGTTGAAAATTGGCATGGTATCATAATTTCACCCACGTAGCATGTGCTAAAAAGTTGAGAGGGTTACGGCAAAAACTGGATGCACTTCGTGCACGAACTGGACAATCTCTTTCGAAGTGTCAGGGTTTTGGACAAAAACTCTTCTGTTACAAAAGGATTTCAAAATTTCAAATATATTTGAACTCAAGACTTTTTCTGCATTCAATATGCACCATTCAAAGCCACATCATCACTCTTCAAACCTTTTCTGATTGCTATGTTTCATACATTTCATGATTTATTTTGCGCTAAAATGACCCTGAGATTGAAAAGCACTGCAAATGAACTCTGAAATGGTTGAAAATTGGCATGGTATCATAATTTCACCCACGTAGCATGTGCTAAAAAGTTGAGAGGGCTACGGCAAAAACTGGATGCACTTCGTGTACAAACTGGACAATCTCCTTCGAAGTATCAGGTTTTGGACGAAAACTCATTTATTACAAAGGGATTTCATTTTTTTAAAAATTATTTTAACTCAAGACTTTTTCTGCATTCAATATGCACCATTTAAAGCCACATCATCACTTTTCAAACCTTTTCTGACTTCATTTGCTATTTTTCATGCATTTCATGATTTATTTTGAGCTAAAATGACCCTGAGATTGAAAAGCACTGCAAATGAACTCTAAAATGGTTGAAAATCAGCATGGTATCATAATTTCACCCACGTAGCATGTGCTAAAAAGTTGAGAGGGTTACGGCAAAAACTGGATGCACTTCGTGTACGAACTGGACAATCTCTTTCGAAGTGTCAGGGTTTTGGACTAAAACTCTTCTGTTACAAAAGGATTTCAATTTTTTAAACATATTTGAACTCAAGACTTTTTCTGCATACAATATGCACAATTCAAAGCCACATCATCACTTTTCAAACCTTTTCTGACTTCATTTGCTATTTTTCATGCATTTCATGATTTATTTTGAGCTAAAATGACCCTGAGATTGAAAAGCACTGCAAATGAACTCTAAAATGGTTAAAAATTGGCATGGTATCATAATTTCACCCACGTAGCATGTGCTAAAAAGTTGAGAGGGTTACGGCAAAAACTGGATGCACTTCGTGTACGAACTGGACAATCTCCTTCGAAGTGTCAGGGTTTTGGAGAAAAACTCTTCTGTTACAAAAGGATTTCAATTTTTTAAACATATTTGAACTCAGGACTTTTTCTGCATTCAATATGCACCATTCAAAGCCACATCATCACTTTTCAAACCTTTTCTGACTTCATTTGCTATTTTTCATGCATTTCATGATTTATTTTGAGCTAAAATGACCCTGAGATTGAAAAGCACTGCAAATGAACTCTGAAATGGTTGAAAATTGGCATGGTATCATAATTTGACCCACGCAGCATGTGCTAAAAAGTTGAGAGGGTTACGAAAAAAACTGGATGCACTTCGTGTACGAACTGGACAATCTCTTTCGAAGTGTCAGGGTTTTGGACTAAAACTCTTCTGTTACAAAAGGATTTCAACTTTTTAAACATATTTGAACTCAAGACTTTTTCTGCATTCAATATGCACCATTCAAAGCCACATCATCACTTTTCAAACCTTTTCTGACTTCATTTGCTATTTTTCATGCATTTCATGATTTATTTTGAGCTAAAATGACCCGGAGATTGAAAAGCACTGCAAATGAACTCTGAAATGGTTGAAAATCGGCATGGTATCATAATTTCACCCACGTAGCTTGTGCTCAAAAGTTGAGAGGGTTACGGCAAAAACTGGATGCACTTCGTGTACGAACTGGACAATCTCTTTCGAAGTGTTAGGGTTTTGGACAAAAACTCTTCTGTTACAAAAGGATTTCAATTTTTTAAACATATTTGAACTCAAGACTTTTTTTGCAGTCAATATGCACCATTCAAAGCCACATCATCACTTTTCAAACCATTTCTGACTTCACTTGCTATTTTTCATGCATTTCATGATTTAGTTTGAGATAAAAATGACCCTGAGATTGAAAAGCACTGTAAATGAACTCTGAAATGGTTGAAAATTGGCATGGTATCATAATTTCACCCACGTAGCTTGTGCTAAAAAGTTGAGAGGGTTACGGCAAGAACTGTATGCACTTCGTGTAAGAACTGGACAATCTCTTTCGAAGTGCGAGGGTTTTGGACTAAAACTCTTCTGTTACAAAAGGATTTCAATTTTTTACACATATTTGAACTCAAGACATTTTCTGCATTCAATATGCACCATTCAAAGCCACATCATCACTTTTCAAACCATTTCTGACTTCATTTCCTATTTTTCATGCATTTCATGATTTATTTTGAGCTAAAATGACCCTGAGATTGAAAAGCACTGCAAATGAACTCTGAAATGGTTGAAAATTGGCATGGTGTCATAATTTCACCCACGTAGCATGTGCTAAAAAGTTGAGAGGGTTACGGCAAAAACTGGATGCACTTCGTGTACAAACTGGACATTCTCTTTCGAAATGTTAGGGTTTTGGACTAAAACTCTTCTGTTACAAAAAGATTTCAATTTTTTAAACATATTTGAACTCAAGACTTTTTCTGCATTTAATATGCACCATTCAAAGCCACATCATCACTTTTCAAACCATTTCTGACTTCACTTGCTATTTTTCATGCATTTCATGATTTAGTTTGAGATAAAAATGACCCTGAGATTGAAAAGCACTGCAAATGAACTCTGAAATGGTTGAAAATTGGCATGGTATCATAATTTCACCCACGTAGCTTGTGCTAAAAAGTTGAGAGGGTTACGGCAAGAACTGTATGCACTTCGCGTAAGAACTGGACAATCTCTTTCGAAGTGTCAGGGTTTTGGACTAAAACTCTTCTTTTACAAAAGGATTTCAATTTTTTAAACATATTTGAACTCAAGACTTTTTCTGCAGTCAATATGCACTATTGAAAGCCACATCATCACTTTTCAAAACATTTCTGACTTTATTTGCTATTTTTCATGCATTTCATGATTTATTTTGAGCTAAAATGACCCTGAGATTGAAAAGCACTGCAAATGAACTCTGAAATGGTTGAAAATTGGCATTGTATCATAATTTCACCCACGTAGCATGTGCTCAAAAGTTGAGAGGGTTACGGCAAAAACTGGATGCACTTAGTGTACGAACTGGACAATCTCTTTCGAAGTGTCAGGGTTTTGGACAAAAACTCTTCTGTTACAAATGGATTTCAATTTTTTAAACATATTTGAACTCAAGACTTTTTCTGCATTCAATATTCACCATTCAAAGCCACATCATCACTTTTCAAACCTTTTCTGACTTCATTTGCTATTTTTCATGCATTTCATGATTTATTTTGAGCTAAAATGACCCTGAGATTGTAAAGCACTGGAAATCAACTCTGAAATGGTTGAAAATTGGCATGGTGTCATAATTTCACCCACGTAGCATGTGCTAAAAAGTTGAGAGGGTTACGGAAAAACTGGATGCACTTCGTGTACGAACTGGACAATCTCTTTCGAAGTGTTAGGGTTTTGGACAAAAACTCTTCTGTTAGAAAAGGATTTCAATTTTTTAAATATATTTGAACTCAAGACTTTTTTTGCATTAAATATGAACCATTCAAAGCCACATCATCACTCTTCAAACCTTTTCTCACTTCATTTGCTATTTTTCATGCATTTCATGATTTATTTTGCGCTAAAATGACCCTGAGATTGAAAAGCACTGCAAATGAACTCTGAAATGGTTGAAAATTGGCATGGTATCATAATTTCACCCACGTACCATGTGCTAAAAAGTTGAGAGGGTTACGGCAAAAACTGGATGCACTTCGTGTACAAACTGGACAATCTCCTTCGAAGTATCAGGGTTTTGGACGAAAACTCATTTATTACAAAGGGATTTCATTTTTTTAAACATATTTTAACTCAAGACTTTTTATGCATTCAATATGCACCATTCAAAGCCACATCATCACTTTTCAAACCTTTTCTAAATTCATTTGCTATTTTTCTTGCATTTCATGATTTATTTTGAGATAAAATGACCCTGAGATTGAAAAGCACTGCAAATGAACTCTGAAATGCTTGAAAATTGGCATGGTATCATAATTTCACCCACGTAGGATGAGCTAAAAAGTTGAGAGGGTTACGGCAAAAACTGGATGCACTTCGTGTACGAACTGGACAATCTGTTTCGAAGTGTCAGGGTTTTGGACTAAAACTCTTCTGCTACAAAAGGATTTCAATTTTTTAAACATATTTGAACTCAAGAATTTTTCTACATTCAATATGCACCATTCAAAGCCACATCATCACTTTTCAAACCTTTTCTGACTTCATTTGCTATTTTTCATGCATTTCATGATTTATTTTGAGCTAAAATGACCCTGAGATTGAAAAGCACTGCAAATGAACTCTGAAATGGTTGAAAATTGGCATGGTATCATAATTTCACCCACGTAGCTTGTGCTAAAAAGTTGAGAGGGTTACGGCAAAAACTGGTTGCACTTCGTGTACGAACTGGACAATCTCTATCGAAGTGTGAGGGTTTTGGACTAAAACTCTTCTGTTACAGAAGGATTTCAATTTTTTAAACATATTTGAACTCAAGAATTTTTCTGCATTCAATATGCACCATTCAAAGACACATCATCACTTTTCAAACCTTTTCTGACTTCATTTGCTATTTTTCATGCATTTCATGATTTATTTTGAGCTAAAATGACCCTAAGATTGAAAAGCACTGGAAATGAACTCTGAAATGGTTGAAAATTGGCATGGTATCATAATTTCACTCACGTAGCATGTGCTAAAAAGTTGAGAGGGTTACGGGAAAAACTGGATGCACTTCGTGTACAAACTGCACAATTTCCTTCGAAGTGTCAGGGTTTTGGAGAAAAACTCTTCTGTTACAAAAGGATTTCAATTTTTTAAACATATTTGAACTCAAGACATTTTCTGCATTCAATATGCACCATTCAAAGCCACATCATCACTTTTCAAACCTTTTCTGACTTCATTTGCTATTTTTCATGCATTTCATGATTTATTTTGAGCTAAAATGACCCTGAGAATGAAAAGCACTGCAAATGAACTCTGAAATGGTTGAAAATTGGCATGGTATCATAATTTTACGCATGTAGCATGTGCTAAAAAGTTGAGAGGGTTACGGCAAAAACTGGATGCACTTCGTGTACGAACTGGACAATCTCTTTCGAAGTGTCAGGGTTTTGGACGAAAACTCTTCTGTTACAAAAGGATTTCAATTTCTTAAACATATTTGAACTCAAGACTTTTTCTGCATTCAATATGCACCATTCAAAGCCACATCATCACTTTTCAAACCATTTCTGACTTCATTTGCTATTTTTCATGCATTTCATGATTTATTTTGAGCAAAAATGACCCTGAGATTGAAAAGCACTGCAAATGAACTCTGAAATGGTTGAAAATTGGCATGGTGCCATAATTTCAACCACGTAGCATGTGCTAAAAAGTTGAGAGGGTTACGGCAAAAACTGGATGCACTTCGTGTACAAACTGGACATTCTCTTTCGAAGTGTGAGGGTTTTGGACTAAAACTCTTCTGTTACAAAAAGATTTCAATTTTTTAAACATATTTGAACTCAAGACTTTTTCTGCATTTAATATGCACCATTCAAAGCCACATCATCACTTTTCAAACCATTTCTGACTTCACTTGCTATTTTTCATGCATTTCATGATTTAGTTTGAGATAAGAATGACCCTGAGATTGAAAAGCACTGCAAATGAACTCTGAAATGGTTGAAAATTGGCATGGTACCATAATTTCACCCACGTAGCTTGTGCTAAAAAGTTGAGAGGGTTACGGCAAGAACTGTATGCACTTCGTGTAAGAACTGGACTATCTCTTTCGAAGTGTCAGGGTTTTGGACTAAAACTCTTCTGTTACAAAAGGATTTCAATTTTTAAAACATATTTGAACTCAAGACTTTTTCTGCAGTCAATATGCACTATTGAAAGCCACATCATCACTTTTCAAACCATTTCTGACTTTATTTGCTATTTTTCATGCATTTCATGATTTATTTTGAGCTAAAATGACCCTGAGATTGAAAAGCACTGCAAATGAACTCTGAAATGGTTGAAAATTGGCATGGTATCATAATTTCACCCACGTAGCATGTGCTCAAAAGTTGAGAGGGTTACGGCAAAAACTGGATGCACTTCGTGTACGAACTGGACAATCTCTTTCGAAGTGTCAGGGTTTTGGACAAAAACTCTTCTGTTACAAAAGGATTTCAATTTTTTAAACATATTTGAACTCAAGACTTTTTCTGCATTCAATATGCACCATTCAAAGCCACATCATCACTTTTCAAACCTTTTCTGACTTCATTTGCTATTTTTCATGCATTTCATGATTTATTTTGAGCTAAAATGACCCTGAGATTGTAAAGCACTGGAAATCAACTCGGAAATGGTTGAAAATTGGCATGGTGTTATAATTTCACCCACGTAGCATGTGCTAAAAAGTTGAGATGGTTACGGCAAAAACTGGATGCACTTCGTGTACGAACTGGACAATCTCTTTCGAAGTGTTCGGGTTTTGGACAAAAACTCTTCTGTTAGAAAAGGATTTCAATTTTTTAAATATATTTGAACTCAAGACTTTTTCTGCATTAAATATGCACCATTCAAAGCCACATCATCACTCTTCAAACCTTTTCTGACTTCATTTGCTATTTTTCATGCATTTCATGATTTATTTTGCGCTAAAATGACCCTGAGATTGAAAAGCACTGCAAATGAACTCTGAAATGGTTGAAAATTGGCATGGTATCATAATTTCACCCACGTAGCATGTGCTAAAAAGTTGAGAGGGTTACGGGAAAAACTGGATGCACTTCGGGTACAAACTGGACAATCTCCTTCGAAGTATCAGGGTTTTGGACGAAAACTCATTTACTACAAAGGGATTTCATTTTTTTAAACATATTTTAACTCAAGGCATTTTCTGCATTCAATATGCACCATTCAAAGCCACATCATCACTTTTCAAACCTTTTCTGAATTCATTTGCTATTTTTCTTGCATTTCATGATTTATTTTGAGCT
Source organism: Elymus sibiricus (assembly GCA_039707655.1). Taxonomy (NCBI): domain Eukaryota; kingdom Viridiplantae; phylum Streptophyta; class Magnoliopsida; order Poales; family Poaceae; genus Elymus; species Elymus sibiricus. The sequence continues at coordinate 512,654,841 of CM077669.1, forward strand.
AAAATGACCCTGAGATTGAAAAGCACTGCAAATGAACTCTGAAATGCTTGAAAATTGGCATGGTATCATAATTTCACCCACGTAGCATGTGCCAAAAAGTTGAGAGGGTTACGGCAAAAACTGGATGCACTTCGTGTACGAACTGGACAATCTCTTTCGAAGTGTCAGGGTTTTGGACTAAAACTCTTCTGTTACAAAAGGATTTCAATTTTTTAAACATATTTGAACTCAAGAATTTTTCTGCATTCAATATGCACCATTCAAAGCCACATCATCACTTTTCAAACCTTTTCTGACTTCATTTGCTATTTTTCCTGCATTTCATGATTTATTTTGAGCTAAAATGACCCTGAGATTGAAAAGCACTGCAAATGAACTCTGAAATGGTTGAAAATTGGCATGGTATCATAATTTCACCCACGTAGCTTGTGCTAAAAAGTTGAGAGGGTTACGGCAAATACTGGATGCGCTTCGTGTACGAACTGGACAATCTCTTTCGAAGTGTCAGGGTTTTGGACTAAAACTCTTCTGTTACAGAAGGATTTCAATTTTTTAAACATATTTGAACTCAATACTTTTTCTGCATTCAATATGCACCATTCAAAGCCACATCATCACTTTTCAAACCATTTCTGACTTCATTTGCTATTTTTCATGCATTTCATGATTTATTTTGAGCTAAAATGACCCTGAGATTGAAAAGCACTGCAAATGAACTCTGAAATGGTTGAAAATTGGCATGGTATCATAATTTCACCCACGTAGCATGTGCTAAAAATATGAGAGGGTTACGGGAAAAACTGGATGCACTTCGTGTACAAACTGGACAATCTCCTTCGAAGTATCAGGGTTTTGGACGAAAACTCTTCTGTTACAAAGGGATTTCATTTTTTTAAACATATTTGAACTCAAGACATTTTTCTGCATTCAATATGCACCATTCAAAGCCACATCATCACTTTTCAAACCTTTTCTGACTTCATTTGCAATTTTTCATGCATTTCATGATTTATTTTGAGCTAAAATGACCCTGAGATTGTAAAGCACTGCAAATGTACTTTGAAATGGTGGAAAATTGGCATGGTATCATAATTTCACCCACGTAGCATGTGCTAAAAAGTTGAGAGGGTTACGGCTAAAACTGGATACACTTCGTGTACGAACTGGACAATCTCTTTCGAAGTGTCAGGGTTTTGGACTAAAACTCTTCTGTTACAAAAGAATTTCAATTTTTTAAATATATTTCAACTCAAGACTTTTTCTGCTTTCAATATGCACCATACAAAGCCACATCATCACTTTTCAAACCTTTTCTGACTTCATTTGCTATTTTTCATGCATTTCATGATTTATTTTGCGCTAAAATGACCCTAAGATTGAAAAGCACTGCAAATGAACTCTGAAATGGTTGAAAATCGGCATGGTATCATAATTTCACCCACGTAGCATGTGCTAAAAAGTTGAGAGGGTTATGGCAAAAACTGGATGCACTTCGTGTACGAACTGGACAATGTGTTTCGAAGTGTCACGGTTTTGGACAAAAACACTTCTGTTACAAAAGGATTTCAATTGTTTAAACATATTTGAACTCAACACTTTTTCTGCATTCAATATGCACCATTCAAAGCCACATCATCACTTTTCAAACCTTTTATGACTTCATTTGCTATTTTTCATGCATTTCATGATTTATTTTGAGCTAAAATGACCCTAAGATTGAAAAGCACTGGAAATGAACTCTGAAATGGTTGAAAATTGGCATGGTATCATAATTTCACCCACGTAGCATGTGCTAAAAATTTGAGAGGGTTACGGCAAAAACTGGATGCACTTCGTGTACGAACAAGACAATCTCTTTCGAAGTGTCAGGGTTTTGGACTAAAACTCTTCTGTTACAAAAGGATTTCAATTTTTTAAACATATTTGAACTCAAGAATTTTTCTGCATTCAATATGCACCATTCAAAGCCACATCATCACTTTTCAAACCTTTTCTGACTTCATTTGCTATTTTTCATGCATTCAATGATTTATTTTGAGCTAATGACCCTGAGATTGAAAAGCACTGCAAATGAACTCTGAAATGGTTGAAAATCGGCATGGTGTCATAATTTCACCCACGTAGCATGTGCTAAAAAGTTGAGAGGGTTACGGCAAAAACTGGATGCACTTCGTGTACGAACTGGACATTCTCTTTCGAAGTGTCAGGGTTTTGGACTAAAACTCTTCTGTTACAAAAGGATTTCAATTTTTTAAACATATTTGAACTCAAGACTTTTTCTGCATTCAATATGCACCATTCAAAGCCACATCATCACTTTTCAAACCATTTCTGACTTCACTTGCTATTTTTCATGCATTTCATGATTTAGTTTGAGCTAAAAATGACCCTGAGATTGAAAAGCACTGGAAATGAACTCTGAAATGGTTGAAAATTGGCATGGTATCATAATTTCACCCACGTAGCTTGTGCTAAAAAGTTGAGAGGGTTACGGCCAAAACTGTATGCACTTCGTGTAAGAACTGGACAATCTCTTTCGAAGTGTCAGGGTTTTGGACTAAAACTCTTCTGTTACAAAAGGATTTCAATTTTTTAAACATATTTGAACTCAAGACTTTTTCTGCATACAATATGCACCATTCAAAGCCACATCATCACTTTTCAAACCTTTTCTGACTTCATTTGCTATTTTTCATGCATTTCATGATTTATTTTGAGCTAAAATGACCCTGAGATTGAAAAGCACTGCAAATGAACTCTGAAATGGTTGAAAATTGGCATGGTATCATAATTTCACTCACGCAGCATGTGCTAAAAAGTTGAGAGGGTTACGGGAAAAACTGGATGCACTTCGTGTACCAACTGGACAATCTCCTTCGAAGTGTCAGGGTTTTGGAGAAAAACTCTTCTGTTACAAAAGGATTTCAATTTTTTAAACATATTTGAACTCAAGAATTTTTCTGCATTCAATATGCACCATTCAAAGCCACATCATCACTTTTCAAACCTTTTCTGACTTCATTTGCTATTTTTCATGCATTCAATGATTTATTTTGAGCTAAAATGACCCTGAGATTGAAAAGCACTGCAAATGAACTCTGAAATGGTTGAAAATCGGCATGGTGTCATAATTTCACCCACGTAGCATGTGCTAAAAAGTTGAGAGGGTTACGGCAAAAACTGGATGCACTTCGTGTACGAACTGGACATTCTCTTTCGAAGTGTCAGGGTTTTGGACTAAAACTCTTCTGTTACAAAAGGATTTCAATTTTTTAAACATATTTGAACTCAAGACTTTTTCTGCATTCAATATGCACCATTCAAAGCCACATCATCACTTTTCAAACCATTTCTGACTTCACTTGCTATTTTTCATGCATTTCATGATTTAGTTTGAGCTAAAAATGACCCTGAGATTGAAAAGCACTGGAAATGAACTCTGAAATGGTTGAAAATTGGCATGGTATCATAATTTCACCCACGTAGCTTGTGCTAAAAAGTTGAGAGGGTTACGGCCAAAACTGTATGCACTTCGTGTAAGAACTGGACAATCTCTTTCGAAGTGTCAGGGTTTTGGACTAAAACTCTTCTGTTACAAAAGGATTTCAATTTTTTAAACATATTTGAACTCAAGACTTTTTCTGCATACAATATGCACCATTCAAAGCCACATCATCACTTTTCAAACCTTTTCTGACTTCATTTGCAATTTTTCATGCATTTCATGATTTATTTTGAGCTAAAATGACCCTGAGATTGTAAAGCACTGCAAATGTACTTTGAAATGGTGGAAAATTGGCATGGTATCATAATTTCACCCACGTAGCATGTGCTAAAAAGTTGAGAGGGTTACGGCTAAAACTGGATACACTTCGTGTACGAACTGGACAATCTCTTTCGAAGTGTCAGGGTTTTGGACTAAAACTCTTCTGTTACAAAAGAATTTCAATTTTTTAAATATATTTCAACTCAAGACTTTTTCTGCTTTCAATATGCACCATACAAAGCCACATCATCACTTTTCAAACCTTTTCTGACTTCATTTGCTATTTTTCATGCATTTCATGATTTATTTTGCGCTAAAATGACCCTGAGATTGAAAAGCACTGCAAATGAACTCTGAAATGGTTGAAAATCGGCATGGTATCGTAATTTCACCCACGTAGCATGTGCTAAAAAGTTGAGAGGGTTATGGCAAAAACTGGATGCACTTCGTGTACGAACTGGACAATGTGTTTCGAAGTGTCACGGTTTTGGACAAAAACACTTCTGTTACAAAAGGATTTCAATTGTTTAAACATATTTGAACTCAACACTTTTTCTGCATTCAATATGCACCATTCAAAGCCACATCATCACTTTTCAAACCTTTTATGACTTCATTTGCTATTTTTCATGCATTTCATGATTTATTTTGAGCTAAAATGACCCTAAGATTGAAAAGCACTCGAAATGAACTCTGAAATGGTTGAAAATTGGCATGGTATCATAATTTCACCCACGTAGCATGTGCTAAAAATTTGAGAGGGTTACGGCAAAAACTGGATGCACTTCGTGTACGAACAGGACAATCTCTTTCGAAGTGTCAGGGTTTTGGACTAAAACTCTTCTGTTACAAAAGGATTTCAATTTTTTAAACATATTTGAACTCAAGAATTTTTCTGCATTCAATATGCACCATTCAAAGCCACATCATCACTTTTCAAACCTTTTCTGACTTCATTTGCTATTTTTCATGCATTCAATGATTTATTTTGAGCTAAAATGACCCTGAGATTGAAAAGCACTGCAAATGAACTCTGAAATGGTTGAAAATCGGCATGGTGTCATAATTTCACCCACGTAGCATGTGCTAAAAAGTTGAGAGGGTTACGGCAAAAACTGGATGCACTTCGTGTACGAACTGGACATTCTCTTTCGAAGTGTCAGGGTTTTGGACTAAAACTCTTCTGTTACAAAAGGATTTCAATTTTTTAAACATATTTGAACTCAAGACTTTTTCTGCATTCAATATGCACCATTCAAAGCCACATCATCACTTTTCAAACCATTTCTGACTTCACTTGCTATTTTTCATGCATTTCATGATTTAGTTTGAGCTAAAAATGACCCTGAGATTGAAAAGCACTGGAAATGAACTCTGAAATGGTTGAAAATTGGCATGGTATCATAATTTCACCCACGTAGCTTGTGCTAAAAAGTTGAGAGGGTTACGGCCAAAACTGTATGCACTTCGTGTAAGAACTGGACAATCTCTTTCGAAGTGTCAGGGTTTTGGACTAAAACTCTTCTGTTACAAAAGGATTTCAATTTTTTAAACATATTTGAACTCAAGACTTTTTCTGCATACAATATGCACCATTCAAAGCCACATCATCACTTTTCAAACCTTTTCTGACTTCATTTGCTATTTTTCATGCATTCAATGATTTATTTTGAGCTAAAATGACCCTGAGATTGAAAAGCACTTCAAATGAACTCTGAAATGGTTGAAAATCGGCATGGTGTCATAATTTCACCCACGTAGCATGTGCTAAAAAGTTGAGAGGGTTACGGCAAAAACTGGATGCACTTCGTGTACGAACTGGACATTCTCTTTCGAAGTGTCAGGGTTTTGGACTAAAACTCTTCTGTTACAAAAGGATTTCAATTTTTTAAACATATTTGAACTCAAGACTTTTTCTGCATTCAATATGCACCATTCAAAGCCACATCATCACTTTTCAAACCATTTCTGACTTCACTTGCTATTTTTCATGCATTTCATGATTTAGTTTGAGCTAAAAATGACCCTGAGATTGAAAAGCACTGCAAATGAACTCTGAAATGGTTGAAAATTGGCATGGTATCATAATTTCACCCAGGTAGCTTGTGCTAAAAAGTTGAGAGGGTTACGGCCAAAACTGTATGCACTTCGTGTAAGAACTGGACAATCTCTTTCGAAGTGTCAGGGTTTTGGACTAAAACTCTTCTGTTACAAAAGGATTTCAATTTTTTAAACATATTTGAACTCAAGACTTTTTCTGCATACAATATGCACCATTCAAAGCCACATCATCACTTTTCAAACCTTTTCTGACTTCATTTGCTATTTTTCATGCATTTCATGATTTATTTTGAGCTAAAATGACCCTGAGATTGAAAAGCACTGCAAATGAACTCTGAAATGGTTGAAAATTGGCATGGTATCATAATTTCACTCACGCAGCATGTGCTAAAAAGTTGAGAGGGTTACGGGAAAAACTGGATGCACTTCGTGTACCAACTGGACAATCTCCTTCGAAGTGTCAGGGTTTTGGAGAAAAACTCTTCTGTTACAAAAGGATTTCAATTTTTTAAACATATTTGAACTCAAGACTTTTTCTGCAGTCAATATGCACCATTGAAAGCCACATCATCACTTTTCAAACCATTTCTGACTTCATTTGCTATTTTTCATGCATTTCATGATTTATTTTGAGCTAAAATGACCCTGAGATTGAAAAGCACTGCAAATGAATTCTGAAATGGTTGAAAATTGTCATGGTATCATAATTTCACCCACGTAGCATGTGCTCAAAAGTTGAGAGGGTTATGGCAAAAACTGGATGCACTTCGTGTACGAACTGGACAATCTCTTTCGAAGTGTCAGGGTTTTGGACAAAAATTCTTCTGTTAGAAAAGGATTTCAATTTTTTAAATATATTTGAACTCAAGACTTTTTCTGCATTCAATATGCACCATTCAAAGCCACATCATCACTTTTCAAACCTTTTCTGACTTCATTTGCTATTTTTCATGCATTTCATGATTTATTTTGGGCTAAAATGACCCTGTGATTGTAAAGCACTGGAAATGAACTCTGAAATGGTTGAAAAGTGGCATGGTGTCATAATTTCACCCACGTAGCATGTGCTAAAAAGTTGAGAGGGTTACGGCAAAAACTGGATGCACTTCGTGTACGAACTGGACAATCTCCTTCGAAGTATCATGGTTTTGGACGAAAACTCATTTATTACAAAGGGATTTCAATTTTTTAAACATATTTTAACTCAAGACTTTTTCTGCATTCAATATGCACCATTCAAAGCCACATCATCGCTTTTCAAACCTTTTCTGCCTTCATTTGTTATTTTTCATGCATTTCATGATTTATTTTGAGCTAAAATGACCCTGAGATTGAAAAGCACTGCAAATGAACTCTGAAATGGTTGAAAATCGGCATGGTATCATAATTTCACCCACGTAGCATGTGCTAAAAAGTTGAGTGGGTTACGGCTAAAACTGGATGCACTTCGTGTACGAACTGGACAATCTCTTTCGAAGTGTCAGGGTTTTGGACTAAAACTCTTCTGTTACAAAAGGATTTCAATTTTTTAAACATATTTGAACTCAAGACTTTTTTTGCATTCAATATGCACCATTCAAAGCCACATCATCACTTTTCAAACCTTTTCTGACTTCATTTGCTATTTTTCATGCATTTCATGATTTATTTTGAGCTAAAATGACCCTGAGAGTGAAATGCACTCCAAATGAACTCTGAAATGGTTGAAAACTGGCATGGTATCATAATTTCACCCACGTAGCATGTGCTAAAAAGTTGAGAGGGTTACGGCAAAAACTGGATGCACTTCGTGTACAAACTGGACAATCTCTTTCGAAGTGTCACGGTTTTGGACTAAAACTCTTCTGTTACAAAAGGATTTCAATTTTTTAAACATATTTGAACTCAAGACTTTTTCTGCATTCAATATGCACCATTCAAAGCCACATCATCACTTTCCAAACCTTTTCTGACTTCATTTGCTATTTTTCATGCATTTCATGATTTATTTTGAGCTAAAATGACCCTGAGATTGAAAAGCACTGCAAATGAACTCTGAAATGGTTGAAAATTGGCATGGTATCATAATTTCACCCACGTAGCTTGTGCTAGAAAGTTGAGAGGGTTACGGCAAAAACTGGATGCACTTCGTGTACGAACTGGACAATCTCTTTCGAAGTGTCAGGGTTTTGGACTAAAACTCTTCTGTTACAGAAGGATTTCAATTTTTTAAACATATTTGAACTCAAGACTTTTTCTGCATTCAATATGCACCATTCAAAACCACATCATCACTTTTCAAACCTTTTCTGACTTCATTTGCTATTTTTCATGCATTTCATGATTTATTATGAGCTAAAATGACCCTAAGATTGAAAAGCACTGGAAATGAACTCTGAAATGGTTGAAAATTGGCATGGTATCATAATTCACTCACGTAGCATGTGCTAAAAAGTTGAGAGGGTTACGGGAAAAACTGGATGCACTTCGTGTACAAACTGGACAATCTCCTTCGAAGTGTCAGGGTTTTGGAGAAAAACTCTTCTGTTACAAAAGGATTTCAATTTTTTAAACATATTTGAACTCAAGACATTTTCTGCATTCTATATGCACCATTCAAAGCCACATCATCACTTTTCAAACCTTTTCTGACTTCATTTGCTATTTTTCATGCATTTCATGATTTATTTTGAGCTAAAATGACACTGAGATTGAAAAGCACTGCAAATGAACTCTGAAATGGTTGAAAATTGGCATGGTGTCATAATTTCACCCACGTAGCATGTGCTAAAAAGTTGAGAGGGTTACGGCAAAAACTGGATGCACTTCGTGTACGAACTGGACAATCTCTTTCGAAGTGTTAGGGTTTTGGACAAAAACTCTTCTGTTAGAAAAGGATTTCAATTTTTTAAATATATTTGAACTCAAGACTTTTTCTGCATTAAATATTCACCATTCAAAGCCACATCATCACTCTTCAAACCTTTTCTGACTTCATTTGCTATTTTTCATGCATTTCATGATTTATTTTGCGCTAAAATGACCCTGAGATTGAAAAGCACTGCAAATGAACTCTGAAATGGTTGAAAACTGGCATGGTATCATAATTTCACCCACGTAGCATGTGCTAAAAAGTTGAGAGGGTTACGGGAAAAACTGGATGCACTTCATGTACAAACTGGACAATCTCCGTCGAAGTATCAGGGTTTTGGACGAAAACTCATTTATTACAAAGGGATTTCATTTTTTTAAACATATTTTAACTCAAGACTTTTTCTGCATTCAATATGCACCATTCAAAGCCACATCATCGCTTTTCAAACCTTTTCTGACTTCATTTGTTATTTTTCATGCATTTCATGATTTATTTTGAGATAAAATGACCCTGAGATTGAAAAGCACTGCAAATGAACTCTGAAATGGTTGAAAATCGGCATGGTATCGTAATTTCACCCACGTAGCATGTGCTAAAAAGTTGAGAGGGTTATGGCAAAAACTGGATGCACTTCGTGTACGAACTGGACAATGTGTTTCGAAGTGTCACGGTTTTGGACAAAAACTCTTCTGTTACAAAAGGATTTCAATTGTTTAAACATATTTGAACTCAACACTTTTTATGCATTCAATATGCACCATTCAAAGCCACATCATCACTTTTCAAACCTTTTCTGACTTCATTTGCTATTTTTCATGCATTTCATGATTTATTTTGAGCTAAAATGACCCTAAGATTGAAAAGCACTGGAAATGAACTCTGAAATGGTTGAAAATTGGCATGGTATCATAATTTCACCCACGTAGCATGTGCTAAAAAGTTGAGAGGGTTACGGCAAAAATTGGATGCACTTCGTGTACGAACTGGACAATCTCTTTCGAAGTGTCAGGGTTTTGGACAAAAACTCTTCTGTTACAAAAGGATTTCAATTTTTTAAATATATTTGAACTCAAGATTTTTTCTACATTCAATATGCACCATTCAAAGCCACCTCATCACTTTTCAAACCTTTTCTGACTTCATTTGCTATTTTTCATGCATTTCATGATTTATTTTGAGCTAAAATGACCCTGAATATGCACCATTCAAGCCTGAACCTGCCCTGAAGTTCAATGTGGCATTCAGCTGGTATCTCAATACCCCAGGTGCGCCTCATCTTGATCTTGTCATTCGTTATATCAACGCTAGCAAAATATATGCCGCTGTGAAGGAACTCCATGAGTTTTGGATAGTGCTTGTCACTACTGCAACAACAAAATGGAACAAATGTGTTAAATACTGCTGCAACAAGTATATTTTAGAACAAGTATAATAAGAATCATAACAAGTATATTTTAGAACAAGTATAATAAGAGTCATAACAAGTATATTTCGTCACAAGTATAATATAAGAATCATAACAAGTATAATAAGAATCATATAATTAACAAGTATAATAAGAATAATAACAAGTATAATTCGGAACAAGTATGTTAAGAATCATCACAAGTATAATAAGAATCATAGCAAGTTTCATATTCCTATGCATTTCCTATCCTATGAATCAAAAGAAGCCCCTAAACTATGACATGTTCTCCCACGATGGCCAATATGCAACTACAAGGAAAATTCTTATGCAATTTTCATATCCTATTCCTATCCTCCTATTCCTATTCCTATGCAATTTTCCTAATCCTCCTATTCCTATGCAATTTTCTATTCCTATTCAATTTTCCTATGAATCAAAGAAAAGCCCCAATTTTCCTATGAATCAAAGAAAAGACCCAATTTTCCTATGCATTTTTCCTATGAATCAAGGAAACTATGACATGTTCTCGACATTCCCAATCCTCCTATTCCTATGCAATTTTCCTATCCTATGAATCAAAGAAAAGCCCCAATTAAAACTATGACAAGTTTCGTATTACCTTGCCCACTGGAAGACCATGACATGTTGCTTCAAACAAAGTTGGACGACGGCAACATTGCGACCATCGACCGTGTACTCGAGATCGAGGCCCATGAACTTGTGTTTCTCCTCTTGAAGCCATTCCTCGAACATGGAAAGAAAACCCTCGACTTTGGCGTTGTCGTTCGTGTAGATGACATGGAGATTGGTCGTGCCATGTGCGAGCACGTTCCCGTAGCGAGTTCGTGGATTCATGGTGGAGGATGGGGAAGAAGAGAGGAGAGGGAGACGAACAGAAATGGAGGCCGGTCGCGTTACTGTAGGGTTTCCGATGTATATGATCTCGCGCGGAACAACTTCCAAGGCGCGAGATTTGAACGGTTGGGACCTTTAGTCCCGGTTTGAGCCACGAACCAGGACTAAAAGGGCTCGCGCCAGGCGAATGGTTGCCACCACCCCTTTAGTTCCGGTTGGTGTCACCAACCGGGACAAAGGTCCCGTTCGAACCGGGACTGATGCGTGACGAACCCCGGCCGGCGTCCTAGCCGCTCGAACCGGGACTAATGCTCACATTAGTCCCGGTTCGTAACACGACCGGGACTAAAGCTCTGATCCGGCCTGGACCAAAGCCCTGTTTTCTACTAGTGACCAATGGCGGACATTGTGCATACCTAGGATTTATTGCATGCAAGCACTATATGTGTACAGTTTCCCTAGGTGTTCAACCCTACCAAAAAAATTATATCCAATTACCAAATAATATTCTATTGCTTCAGAGAAGCGGATAAGAACCTTGAATTTATGTTTGTTATGGAAATACGACACGTCAAAACAAAAATAACATCTACATCATATGAGAGTGGAGAAAAAACATATCATTGATAATTCATAAGGTTGAAATACATTCACAGTTTACAAACACACACCAGCATGACATATGCTCCATTTATTTTATAGATTAGGAAGCATGTCTGGAAACTCAACCAAGTGCTTGGTTTATGCACTCATCTTCTGTGTAATCAGCCAATGTCTGACTTTGTTGTGATTATTCTCCCATAATTAAGCCTGGAGCTAGTCTATTGTATTCTATTCCACCTGAAACGCCTTGGCCAGAACATCATTGGATATTTGTGGGTCTGAGACAAAACTCCATTAGCAATTGTGATAGCCCATGGGTTCTGGCTGCTAAGCGCGGCAATTGCAACGGCGGGCTTGTGGGGGGTTAGGGTTGAATTGGAAGTGGATGATCCCCATGGGGAAGACAAACACATCACCTTTGTTGATCACCTTGGAGAGGAACTTGTTTCTGTTGGGGGCGGGCTGGTTGGATGTGACAAAGCCAACATACAGCGTTCCCTCGAGCACCGTGATGATCTCAGTGGCGCGACGGTGCGTACGTGGTGGGTTTTGACCCAAGGGAGCATAGTCGATGCTCGCAATTGAGATGCTGAGGGTGTTGAGTCCAACAATCTGCATGACACTGATCAAGGTGCCATTGGATCCAACCTTGTTGGTCACCCTAGGCTTGTTGAGGCTAACTGCCTTGAAGAAGTCGTCTACGTTAACTTCCATCGGGTTCTTATAAACAAACCCATTGACATCCACTGGTGCATGTAGGAGATGCAACATGTGAACTCAAATCTGAAAAGGTTGTTTTGACTTGAATATAATTTCCAAATATTCATCTCCCCATATTTATTTGGTGAAAACATGATGAGAAACCGGATGGTACTTGGTGAATGCATGTCGGCGACACAAAAATCTTAGAGTGGGCTAGGTTCGGAGGCAATGGTCTGCCATGAGACCAACACAAGAAGACCAGCGAGGAGAAGGAAGGAAGATGAGGTTGCCATCTGATTCTTTTCACTCTCGTATGTTCCTATTTGCGGTTCTGGCGTGAGTGATGGTTTGGATATTTCGGGGATATATCTGTCTATATAGGTGCAGCGAGCAGCGCCCAAACTCGTGAGCAATAATAGACTTTACCAGCTGGAACAGACCAGCAGATTGAAATGGTCTCTGGCTGGTGATTCAACTATTTTGCATAAACTTTACAAGTTTCCTTTTAAGGCACGTTTTCCCTTCAAAGAAGCAATGCAGGGTATACAGACATATAAAGCTACTCGATGGTGATGTGTACGGCTGAGTAGTAATTATGAATGTTTCTCCATCTCACCTGAGACGCCGTAGATTCCAGGAAAAGCCACCGCCCATCACTATTAAGGAAAAGATTTTTAAGACAAGAAACATCTGGCACTAGTTTAATTAGATATCACTAGTAAATTTGCACGTGCAACGCACGTTGTCATTACATCGGGGCTACATAATGAACATGAGGCACCCTCATACGTATATGAATACCAACACGGGATGCACGAGAAACTTGAGGTGGATACCAACGCGGGATGCACAAGAAACCTGAGGCGGAGACTCGCGTTTGCACGCCGACATCCTGACGTGAGGCACCTATACATGGAGGGACCAACAAATATTTCAAAAAAGTAAATCAAGCTTTCATTTGTGATTACAATTTTCACTTTCAGGCTACAACATAGAACAAGGGGTACTGTGATCTTTACAATGTGTCTGGAACTAATCCATGAGGCACTTTGCTAGTTCTCTGTCGAGTAAACTTTGGCAACTTCCGCGGTCGCGCCTGCACATAGTGCTTGTTGTGTTGCTTGTGGCCTAGGCGATGATGTTACAATAACATTGAGCGAGCTTCCGGGCTCGTGTCCACCGGTTGTGTAGCGCATAGTCTTGGCGGTACCAACGATGCTGGGCATACCCCTAATGTGACTGGCGTCTGCATAGCTTAGGACATAGCAGTGTACCTGCAATCACATGAAGAAATTTTCTCATCCCAATTAGGAAGCAATCATTTAAATAAAAATAAAATTTTACTAATATAACAGATGTGTTTAGAATGTCTAATTAAATAGTAATAGTAAGCGTGCACGTGCAATGCACGTCTAAACTGTCATCAATTAATTATCAAAATAGTAACATTTTGCTTTAGGCAAAAAAATAGAAATATTACACGCACAAAATGCATTCCAACTAATATAACAAAAATAAAACTACAAGCATATCAATGACGGGGCACCAAGTAAACATCAATATCTTTGTCCAGACCACATTTTCATATATCATTTCAAAGGCACAGCAATTAGTGATGCCACGCAGCTTTAGTGGAGAATTTGACTATAGGTGGATCCACACACCCAGCACAAGCTAGACTGATTTAGTACCTGCCCCGACTACTTTCCCAGGGAGCAATTTTGACTTGCATATGACATTATCACTGAAATACATAGACATCAACATATAAAGAATAAATCACATATAAAAAATATGTTCGATAACAAATGATTCGTCTTGCATTTCAAGAGGACACAATCTGATCATTAAAGAAAAGAGGTGGCAAACTTGAGATCGCCCTGCACTTGCATAGTTGCATCTTGCATAATTTAATACCTGCCCCGACTACTTTCCCAGGGAGCAATTTTGACTTGCATATGACATTATCACTGAAATACATAGACATCAACATATAAAGAATAAATCACATATAAAAAATATGTTCGATAACAAATGATTCGTCTTGCATTTCAAGAGGACACAATCTGATCATTAAAGAAAAGAGGTGGCAAACTTGAGATCGCCCTGCACTTGCATAGTTGCATCTTGCATACACAAGTTGAGTTATCACAAAGAGACTTTTTCTTGTTCAAAAACATTGAAAAAAACAGCCACAAGGAACTTAAAATCACTAAATAATCAATGGTCACATCATAAATAAGGAAGAAAAAACATGATGCAAAATCATGGTTAAGGTTTGGTCCTTTGGTGAGTGGAAAGTTGAAATAAACTTAGCTGATAAAAATAATCCTTCCTTACAAAGTTACAAGTGCTCAAAGCATTTCGTAAGACCATACCATCCATTAGTTGCTGACCATGTCCTAAGGACATCATTTTGAAGTCATCATACTCACCTGCTAGTTTGTATCAAGCATGAGAAAAGTAAAGATCAGGACTTCGGATACATGGTTCAGCATACCATTCCGCACTGGCAATGTATCGGATAATTCGTGGATGCAAAAAAAAAAATGCACCAACCGTCTTGGAGAGGCAGCGTAGGCGGCGGAACTCGGTGGCTGTGCTGGCTCGGCGTCAGCACTCATTAGTCTAAACCAATAAGGATCTGTTTATGAGAGTTGTATCAATCAGATAGCAATTTTGTGTTGGTGTGTTACCTCGAATGACTTCCCTGATCTCTTCCCCACTGTAATGACTTTATAAATTCAAGGATCTGTATCAAACTTTGGATCTACATTTAGTGTAGTACAATGTCAGCCAATTTGTATAAATATTTAAAAAAAGGTTAAGCACGCTCCAGTTTGCCAGACACATACATGCAACCTTGTTAGAAAAGCATTGTCATGTATAGAAGAAACTATTATGCCTATTGCTTTGAAGGTTCTGACCATAAATGCTGCACAACATGAACACCAATTAAGCTTTAATTTTGAAAGTTTCAGCAAACTAATATTCCCAGCAAACCAAATGTAGTTTAAGTCCTAGCATACATATTTGTTAATTCACGTTGTACCTTATGGGCGAACAAACGTATAAAAGACCTTCTGACAGGCTGAATCCTATACCAAAAGGGTGATGACTATGAACAATATCATTGACACGAAATGAAATACAGTGTGAGATAGACCTTAAGTCCTTCACACTAAGCTACGATAGGTTACTGAATTGTTTCCAAAATTACATCTCTACAGAATTATATTTCTTCATTTTAGAAACATATCCAGTTGAAAGAGACACCATGTGGCATTGCTCAAAGAGTTGGTGTGAATGATCCCTTAAAGAGTGCATGTAAATGTACTGTCGGGGTGGTCAGAGACGAAGCAGGCAGTGTCAGCATCTACCGTGCTCGTCTGCGTCTGGGTGTGTCATCACCGGCGAGGCAGCAAGCAAGATGCTCTCGAAATTCAGCAATGGATCCCAGCCCTTTCTGTCACTCTTCCCCAAGTGCCAATGGTACAGTCCAGTGTCTAATTCATTACCTATCTGAAGTAATTCTGTAACGGCGAACAAAACAATAATATATCTCCAATACACAATGTGAATGTGAAGATCCGAGCTACCCAGTTAATACTAAAAGTACGAAAATGCAATAGTTTCAGCAACAGTGCCTAAACGAAAACTCATGGTAGGATCTGAAGCTAAATCCTAATGAGTGTGAACCAAATTTTGCCGAGAAAACAATTCAATTGGACCGAAATGAGGAAAAATGTTCACATTACAGATAGCTTCCGAAATGTAGTTTCCATTACATGAGTATACATTAATATTACATAGGGATATAAAATACTACATACCAGAACATGAAATGAGTTTTGGCTCCGGAGCATGTGAAGGGATAAATGTCTCAGAACTTATTCAAGAGCCTGCTCCAGTCTGGTCATGCAAAAGAAAAAAAACTGAAAGTGGCATTACATGAGGAATTGTTAGAAAAATAGCTTAAACTGAAGATTCTAAATGAGAAGAATTCAGAATTTGCAGCTACAACCTATCAACTTTTATAGTCAGCGATGCTTGACCAAAGACCATTGCTATCATAATGCCTCGCTTGCTTTGTGTACACTGATTGCACTGCTACCACATCAAACCTGAAATACACAATCATGGTGATGCTACATGGCAAATAATATGCCAACATTTGACTATAGAACTGAACACAATCATTATGGGATGTAAATACCTGGGAATGGAGGATCCTCATGATCTGCCTAGTTGCAGCGGCGAGAAGGAGCCAGCAGATAGTGGCGAGGTAGTGCTTGTCGAGGTCAAACTCAGCGTCCCAAGGGCATGCAACGAATGACCCCAACGGCTGCCATGGTATCGCGTCTGCACAGCCGGAAATCCTTCACCGGACCTGCAAAGAAGAGCAGCGAGGAGCAGCGGCAGCGACTGCAACTGCATCTCCACCCCGACTCCCAATTGAAATCCCACTCCTGCGTCGAGCTGGGTGACACAGCTACCACCGTCCGGGCGTGCCGTCTCATCCAGTACAAACTCGCTAGCGCCCTGCTCGTCTCCCGCGCCACCGCGCTCAACAACCGTGCTGCGGCCTCCCTCGGGGATCGCCGACGTCTCGTACGCCGTCACGTTGGGGTCGAACGTCGCCTTCTTCTTCGCGACGACGGCCAGGCACAGGTCATCGGCCGAATCCCTAATGAACCAATCAAGATCAAACCCGAGATCGATGGATCGGTCGGTCAATCAAACACAAAGCAGAACAACAACGGCCAATCAACCGGCGAGACCGGCAGCAGTCCTCGATGGGGGCAACGAACGAACCTGAGCTCGAGGAGCGGGGCGGTGGCGGAGGCGGCCTCGGCGTCGCGGTCGGCCTTGGAAGGGGAGTGGCGGGCGCGGGCGGCGCCGGGGAAGTGCGCGCCTGGCCGAAGAGGGCGGCGCGCGCCTGGCCTCGTCGCGCACCTGGCCGTGTCGCCGGCGATGGCCGCATCGCCGGGGAGGAGGAGGCAGGGGCGAGATGGGGGAGGAGGAGGCCGCGTCGCCGGGGAGGAGGAGGGGAGGAGGAGGCAGGGGCGAGACGTGGGAGGAGGAGGGGAGGAAGAGGCGGTTACGACGTGGGTTTACGCGTCGGGGTGTTACCCAAATCTTTTTCTGTTTAGCGCTAAAAAACGTGGTTAGTGGCTTGATGTTAAACATAGAAACAATCTGGTACATTGGATATGAAAAGATGGACGGTGCAGATTATTTGGATCTCCGTCTTTCGTCCTTTTTTAGGGTAGTAGATATAATCGATCATAGTTGGAACCAGTGTGTATGAAACCAGTCAAAGAGCAGTTGAGAAAATCCAGGTCATGTAAGGCAATCAATCATTTTCTAACTTGAGGCCGACATAGACAACGTCACCTACTCACGCGTGGGCTTGATTCGTGGCTGGTACATGACTTCTAAAGACAGATAGATTGACTACTACTCCAGGTTCTTTCCAGAAGTTGATATAGAATGATGTGTGCAATTGAGCTTTTCAAACTACGAAATTATATATTTGCCAATATATTTTTCATGAAATCCAGCAACATAGGCCAAGCAGAGTAGTTAGTGGATTTCTAGCAGCCCCTGTACGTTATCATCATGTCAATGAGATATTTACTTGGTCAGATGTCTCTTGAAGTGGTTGAGTACTTGCAGGAAGAAGCGACGACATTAATGGATGAAGTGCCCAACCAAAAGGAGAGATGATACAAAGGCCATGACGATGGAGAGGTGGAACTTTTCGTATGATCTAAAGCAATACCAGTTAACATCTTCTTGCGAAGAGTTTTATCATGCATATGACCAGTTCAGTGCATAAAGCTAACAATATGGTTGGCCTTCCTGACTTGATTCACAGCTCCAGACCTCACCTGCTTCTTTTGCTAGAGTAAATAGTACATCCAATGACTAGACTAGGCTGTTGGTGTAAATAAGCCATGCCCGTGCGGTGGTGACCGGCGTCGACGCGCCTGCGCCAGGTCTGGTCTGTGGTGGGCACGGAGATGTGTGTGTGTGTAATCGGGTGAGTTTGTTGCTTAGTTAGATATAGTGCATGCATGCATGGATAAGTTAGTTAGCCGCATGAGTTGTGCAGCCACTGGCTCCCCACGACCTGGAGCGATTTTAGGAGATGGAGTTGTGCGTGCGTGCGTACTGTTAGTTGTCAGGTTAGTGCATGCGTGTGTGTGGGTGTGTGCTACTTAAGCACATGTACTCATGTGTGTTTCAGTTGAGCCGAGTGGAATACAAGAGAGAAAAAAGTCCCGGCGTCCCTCACCGGGAGGGCGTCCGTCGCCGCGGGCGTTTGTCGCCCGGCAAAATTTGTTTCCTCGGCTTCTTGTCTTATCGTTCGTCTATCCTCGGTTCCAACATTTGGTATCATGAGCTTGGTTGTTTTGGGTGTGGTTCGCCATGCCGGAGGCGTGCCGGCGGTGGCGGCATTCGCCGGCGGCTGCGCAAAGCTCCGGGCTGTGTGTCGGCCTATGGAGGTGCTCGGCGCTGCGGCTGTCATGGCGGATGCGGAGGTGGCATGCAGTGAGTCCGCGACAAGCGCGGCGAACATGGACGCGTGCGGGGAGCGCGGTGACGACCGACGTCAGTGCGCCAGGTCGAGCCCGTGGCGGTGGCGACCGGCGTTAGTGCGCTACGTCGAGTCCGTGACGGATAGCGATCGGCGTCACCGCCCTAGGTCGAGTCCGCGGCCATGGCGACGACAACGATGGGAGCAGCAGCGTCAACTCCGGCGACGGCGAGCGTGCGGCGCCCCGGAGACGAAGAGGGGCGACCGTCGAGGAGCCGGCGTCCTATACGTCAGGATGGACGGTGACGTCATGGCTTAGGGGATGATTGTCGCCGCGCCAGGTCTGGTCTGTGGTGGGCACGGAGATGTGTTCGTGTGTATCGGGTGAGTTGGTTGCGTACGTGCGTGCGTACTGTTAGTGGTCAGGTTAGTGCGTGCGTGTGTGTGGCTGTGTGCTACTTAAGCACATGTACTCATGTGTGTTTCAGTTGAGCCGAGTGGAATACAAGAGAGAAAAAAGTCCCGGCGTTCGTCGCTGGGAGGCCGTCCATCGCCGCGGGCGTTTGTCGCCCGGCAAAATTCGTCTCCTCTTATTCTTATCTGATCGTTCGTCGATCCTCGGTTCCAACATAGGCCAGGCGGCAACTCATAAACTGATAAATTTCTTACAGGTGTTTGTTGGCAGTTTTAGTATAGAAAGAAGTTTCCATCAGATCATTTAAATGCTTCTATCACAAGCTTGTTACAAAGAAACAACTCAAATACTAATTATTTTTTGGGGGTTACATATCTACAAGAGTTTTTCTCGGAAACGGTCAATCAAACTTACAAGAGTTTTGAACCAAAAGTAAGCTAAAACAAAACATTCAGGAAAAACAGAACTAACAGCAACCAAAATAGCAAGGTTCGTAGAAAAGGGATCGTAAACTACTTATTACCTGCACCAGAAGGCAGACCACAACAACGACTCCATGAAGCAAATTCTGCACTTTCAACTTGCACATTGCAACCTCGGAGCACATTACCATATAATCATGTAATCATCTATTGGCGTCTGATTAAATTTTTGCATAAACTTATCATGTTTTCCTTAACATGCCTACGGGCTACTGCATCTTCTGATGTACGGCAGAGTAGTAATTACGATTATTTATCCATCTCACCCAAGTCGGCACAATGCATGCAGAGATGGTTCCATGAAAAGTCACCACCCATCACCATGTATAGTTTATTAGATACCATGCATATACTTGGTCATGGTGAGAACTGGTGCGCACGAGGTCAAGAGCAGTTGAGAAAAGCCAAATAATGTAAGGCAATCGATTTTCTACCTAGACAATGTCGCCTGCTTAGCTTGTTCTACACTCCATTCTTTATTAAGTTGATACAGAATGCGTGCAATCAAGCTTTTTGACCTGTGACCACTAACATAAGCAATATTTGGCATCCGATTTATCATGAACAATATTATGCACAAGATATGGCATGGGATAAAAAGAACATACACATAATTATTAATGTTATGATGTGTGTTAACAGCTTAACATACATATGATTAAAAAGCATGGTCAGAGATATAATGTAATATTTTACCGTACTCCAAAACCAATGGAAAAAATAAACAGAAAAACATTGAAATAAAATATAAAAATATATTAGGTTGCAAGATGACGAGGTAGATAACAGATTGTGTCACTGAGGAAGAAATCAAGGCGCGTCATTCCATGCATGGATGCACCTAATACACAACTATTATATGTATCGGCCCCTGTTATCACAACATCAATAAGACATTTGCTCCGTCAAAAATTCCTCAAAATGGTTAATACATTAATCCATGCATGCATAATGACGATAGACAGGAGAAACAATTCATGTGATCTTAGTAAGAGTAATTAAGGTTCCCTTGCTAAGAGTTTGAGCATGACCATTTCATTGCATAAACCTGCAAATCTAGTCGGCCTTTCTTGCCTATGCTCATGACACACCTCACCTGCCTCTTCTGTTAGAGTGAAGAGTACATCCAATGCCTAGGCCGGGTGGCCATTCATAACCTATTATTTTCTTGGAGGTGTGTGTTGGTAGTTATGAGCGATTTGGGTACCGCCCGAGAAAACCGGTTACCGGGCGGTAACCGAGCTTCTCGCCACCCCTCGGTAACTGGGCATCCCGAGCAAAAAAATTCGAAATGTGAAATGTGAAAAAATAAATGCTGCGCAAGTGGGGATCGAACCGTACATCCAATGCCTAGGCCGGGTGGCCATTCATAACCTATTATTTTCTTGGAGGTGTGTGTTGGTAGTTATGAGCGATTTGGGTACCGCCCGAGAAAACCGGTTACCGGGCGGTAACCGAGCTTCTCGCCACCCCTCGGTAACTGGGCATCCCGAGCAAAAAAATTCGAAATGTGAAATGTGAAAAAATAAATGCTGCGCAAGTGGGGATCGAACCGTACATCCAATGCCTAGGCCGGGTGGCCATTCATAACCTATTATTTTCTTGGAGGTGTGTGTTGGTAGTTATGAGCGATTTGGGTACCGCCCGAGAAAACCGGTTACCGGGCAGTAACCGAGCTTCTCGCCACCCCTCGGTAACTGGGCATGCCGAGCAAAAAAATTCGAAATGTGAAAAAATAAATGCTGCGCCAGTGGGGATCGAACCCGCGACCGCGCGCAAGGCACACCAGTTCCGCTACCACTGCACTACAGCACTCATTCTGACCATGTTGAGTTCAATACCTATCTATTATATGCTTGAAAATTTCGAATTCAAAATTCGTTTAAAAAAATTCGAGCGGTATTTGGACGGTATTTCACGGTATCCGCGGTATCCGTGAATTCCGGTGCCCCTCGGTAAAAGACCATAGTTCGGTACCCAAAACCTTGGTTATGATACAGAAAAGATGATTCCATCACACGAACAAAATGCTTCCAGAAAGAAGAAGAAAATAGACCCCAACATCATCCTCGTGGACGACACGAGAGGCGATCTCTGCCACCGGCCCTAGGGCCCCACACTCTCATCCTTCCCTCGCCACCGTCGATCAGCACCACGCCGAGCAAAGCCCCCGGCCACAGTAGGTGGCAGTGGGGTGTCCCTTCTCTTCGCTCCACTCCCTCGTCTATGTGGGCTAACCCTAGCACCTCATATCATCCCCGTTGCTACCCCCCCCCCCCCCCCCCGCCCCACAGCCGAAGGTGGTCCGCTGGCCTGTGGTTGTGTGGCGTGGCCAGTGGGGTTGTGGATCACTTGGTTCGTTCGTGGATCAGGGAACTCCGGTCGGAGCTGGTGCTCACCCAGATCAGGCAGCATCGTGGTCATCGACCCATGAGGGGTGATTGTGGTCAGACGGGATGTGGTTGCCCACCGCCGATGAGATTCTCCCTGCCCCACAGGGAATGGTCAGGTGGATTCGTCGGTAGTCCTAAGCCCAATCGAATCTGATCATGGTCGTGGACTTGACTGTGCGTGGGTTTGGGGTGTCGGACGTTCAGCGGCGGCCTTGGCGGGCAGGCTGCATGCGTGGCTCTCCTGCGAGCAGTGTAGAAGTGTTGTTGGCATTGTCGCTTGGCCACTTGTGTTGCGAGATGCGTCGTGGCAGGTGGATATGGCATAGCAGTCATCATCGATGGTGTCCATGCCCTGATCTTGATATGGAGTCCTCGAACCATCATGGTGAATCTGGTGGCCTGAGTCCCCTGGCCGAGGTGTGCGGGTCAGTCAAAGCGTAAGCTCGACACCTCGACGCTGGTGGTGCCAATGGTAGTCATGTCCCTCTTGGGGTCGTCCATGGCTCTCTCACCCTCCCAGCTTAGGGTGAAAACCCTTGTGCGCCCGGACGGACGCAGTGGTGGCGCCGCATTCCGTCATGACCCTCTTGGGGGCATCAACGGTGAGTGCAGTTTTTTTTTTCAGTCGCGGCGGCATGTTCGAGACGGTATGGTTATCCAATCGACCCTACCTCAACTCCGGTGGCTCACGGTATTGCTTGCACCTATCTTGTACATGAAACAATGTCCTCCTTTCATCATGTTTGCTCGCCGGTACGACCAACGCTCCTTGGTTTAGGCAAAGGGTCCTCTACAACAGCAAATAGGTGGTGACCGTGTGACGAAGTCGAATGTTTTCTTCCAGGTGGCGTGTGATCGAATGTTGTCGGTGTGATTCCTCATGGTGCCATGCTGGAGGTATCTAATTGTGCATTTCCGGTGCTTGTTAGCGTGTTTGTCTTGTTTTGCCATGCTTTCTTTGATCATCTTGTATGATGATTTCCTTAACACCATGTATTTGGTGCATGTTTTCTATATGTACTCCCTCCGTTCCTAAATATTTGTCTTTTTAGAGATTATAAATCTCTAAAAAGACAAATATTTAGGAAGCGGAGGGAGTATGTTGGAGCTGATTTTTGGAACCTGGTCTCCCGTGTTCCCAGTTTCTAAAACTTTGTAAAAATCGCATTTCTAGTTCTCAAGTTAAGAAAGTCAAAAATAACGATCATAAGTTTTTTGATAAAATGATCCACCTCATCATTTCCACTAAAGCAACCGTCAATCGAACTTACAAGATTTTTTTAACCAAAATCAAGCTAAAAAATTACATGCATGCACAGTAAATTTCTTATTACATGCACGAGAAGACCATACACTAGAACAACCACTCCAGGAAGCAACTTTTGCACATTCAACTTTCACATTTCAATCCTGAGCACAATCTAGCCCCAACCATCGTGTGCTTCACATGTATTGAAAAATAATCCTAGGTGTTCAACCCTAGCATCAAACATATATTGAATTACAAGATAATCATGAGTTGTTTTTTAGCCTAATCATCTATTGTTTCGTAACAAATGGAAAAGAACCCAAAATTATGATTTGTTATGAGAAATACGACACATCAGAACCCAAAAAGCATATGAGATCATATCAGTGTGATAAAAAATGATATTGTAAATTATTCAGAAGGTAGAAATACATTCACTGCTTACAGACACACAATGGCATGACATATGCTCCATTTAGTTTATAAATTAGGATGCATATCTAGGAACTCAACCATGTCCTTAATTTGTGCACTGCTCTTATGGTCAACAACAAAGGTCTAATTTAGTAGTGGTTGTTCTCCCAGAACTGAGCCTGGAGATAGTCTATTGTATTCTTTTCCACCTGAAATGCCTTGGCAAGAACATCGTCTGATATTGGTGGGTTTGATCCAAACACTGCATTGGCAATTGTGATAGCCCCTGGGTTCTGGCTGCTGAGCGCGGCAATTGCAACAGCGGGCTTGTGGGGGTTGGGGTTGAATTGGAAGTGGATGAGCCCCACGGGGAAGACAAACACATCACCCTTGTTGAGCACCTTCGAGAGGAACCTGTTTTTGGCGGGGGCGGGCTGGTTGGATGTTACAAAGCCAACGTACAATGTCCCCTCGAGCACCGTGAGGATCTCAGTGGCGCGAGGGTGCGTATGTGGTGGGTTCTGACCCAAGGGAGCATAGTCGATGCGCGCAATTGAGATGCCGAGGGTGTTGAGTCCAGCAATCTGCATGACGTTGATCAAAGTGACGTTGGATCCAACCTTGTTGGTCACCCTAGGCTTGTCGAGGTTCGCTGCCTTGAAGAAGTCGTCTGCGTTAACTTCCATCGGGTTCTTGCAAACAAACCCATTGACACGCACTAGTGCATAGAAGATATGTAACATGTAAGCTCAGTTCTTAAAAAGTTGTTTCGACTTGTGTATAATTTTCAGAAATTCATTTGAACTTATGTATTTGGTGAAAACATGGTGAGAAACCGGATAGTACCTGGTGAATGCATGTCAACGACACAAAAGTCTTGGAGTGGGCTAGGATCGGAGGCAGTGGCCTGGCATGAGATCAACGCAAGAAGAGTCGCAAGGAGAAGGAAGGAAGTGGAGGATGCCATCTGATTTTTCTCTCTTGTTCCTGTTTGTGGTTGTGCCGTGAGTGATGGTTTGAACATGCAGGGGATGTATGTGTTTATATAGGCGCAGCAAGCAGCGCCTGAACTCGAGAGCAATAACAGACTTAGTCAAGTGGAACCAACCAACCGATTCAACTGGTCTTTTGCAGCTAATTAAACTATTTGCATAAACTTTACAGGTTCCTTTTGAGACACGTTTAATTATAGATATCTACTTAGCTTTCGTTTCTATCGTTCTACTACGTACGTACTTGGTCATAGTCTGAACTGGTGCGCAGGAACTAAGTCAAAGAGCAGTTAATGAAAGCCAAGTCATGTAGAACAAAGTCACCTGCTCATGCGTGGGCCTCTAAAGTCATATGCGTGGGCCTCCTGTTCTCTGCGGAAGTTGATATAGGATCCGTGTAATCGAGCTTTTCATATGAAATTGTGGATTTTCCAATAGATTATTCGTGATGAAATCCAGCAGCATAAGACGACACAGTAGTTAGCGGATTGTGTCAAGACGGAAGAAATCGAGTAGCGCATGAATCAACATAATACACCTGCTATTTTGTGGCAGCCCCTCTTACCATCACGTCAATCAATATTTCTATTCAGAAAAGGAGAATAACCCAGTCAATCAGATGTTTACTTGGTCAAAATTTTCTCGCGGTAGTTGAGTTCTTGAAGGAAGAGGCAACGGGCGTGCCTAACCAAAAGGAGAGCTGACACACGGCTATGACGATGGAGATGAGCAGGAACTTTTCATATATCGTAGTAAGAGTAGTTAGTTTCCTCTTTGCTGCGATTTAATCATGATCAGCTCGTTGCATGTGCAATTGAAATATATGTTCAGCTCAAATAAACTGATACAAATCCAACAATCTAGATAGGCCTTCCTGATTAGGCGTTCGTGACACCAGACCTCACTTGCCTTTTTTCCTAATAAAGCTTATAGAACTATTGTCGGTTTTATGATGATCGCGCGCGAACGGCTCAGTATATGTCCGATGGCGAGCACAGATCTTGGAGCAGGGCTGGTCGCCACATCACGTTACTGGAATCATTCACCCCCTATACGAACCGCAAAGTATTTTTGAGCGATTCGGGCATGTGTCGGCAATGATCTCATCATTAAGTAGCTACTTTAAGATTCGGTCCACTAAAAGCAATTATTTTTTTCTTTTTACTATACAAAATGAATACTATGTCAAATACAGTTTTGGCCCACACCTTTTGTCCTTACATCACAGGCATGGATGCGACAACTCACGCTCTCTCTCTTCTCTTCTCTCACACACGTATGCATATCTCGTTTTTCTCTCCCTTGCAAACAAATCTATGAATTTTTTTTTTCATCTTGACCAACTAAAATCATTAATATCGTTCAAAACATAAGTTTTTTGTGAAATAGTTTATATATTTGAACTCCTGGCGCCAAGACCTTTAGAAGTAAACCAATTTTTGGATATATTTTTAACATGTTTAAATTTCAATGTTTCTCATTTCGTATGTGAAACAAACTTATTTCAATTGAAAAATGTGATTTTTGTGAAATAACACAACAAAAGTGAGATATCGGTTTTGAAAGAGAAAACAAATATGAAACTAAAATGTCACCTTGTCAAACCGATAATTTGAAAATGTGTAATAGTTTCAAAAATGTGAAATTGAAATATATGTTCTTTGTGAAACATTTGTGAAACTAAAATGTCCACTAAAAGCAACTTTTGCACATTCAACTTGCACATTGCAACCTCAGAGCACATTACCATATAATCACATAATTATCTATTGGCTTCTGATTAAATTTTTGAATAAACTTATCTAGTTCATTTTTAATATGCTTAAGCGCAACTGCATCATCCGATGTACGGCTGAGTAGTAATTACGATTATTTATCCATCCCACCCAAGTTAGGACAATGCATGCAGGGCTGGTTCCATGAAAAGTTACCACCCATCAGCATAGTTTATTAGATATCATATACTAATACTTGGTCATGGTGAGAACGAATGCACACGAGGTCAAAGAGCAGTTGACAGATGTCAAGTGATGTAAAGCAATCGTTTTCTACCTAGACAAAGTCCCGTGCTTAACCTTATCTACTCTCTCCAGGAATAGACACGAGCTACGCCAAGATAGAGGGATGACGGAGGCGACGTGCGGGGCGACGCAGGAACCTGCACCCCCGCCTGAACCTCCACCGGAGCTGCTCCACCCTGCTGGAGCGGGGGGTCAGACGCAGCGGTCGGGATGTCTGCCGGCGGGCGCCGCTGGGCATAGTGGTGGCGCGGTGGATCAGACACCGCTGCCCCTTGTGTCTGGCGGGTCGCGCCAGGATCGCGGACGCCCTCCTGGCAATCGTGGAGGCTCAGGCGGGGCGCGCGGCGCTCGCGGCGCTGGGCGAGCAGATCGCGTCGCACGTTTGGGGCCGGCGGCGACCACGACCGGATCTGCTCCTCTGAGGGGCAATAGGTTTTGGGCGCTTGCCGGATCGGACGAAGACTCCGACGAGGAGGAGGAGCAGCCCGCCGACGTGGCGGGAGGGAACTATTCCCCGACGCCATCGGATTGCGTTTGTGAATCTTTGAGGGTGGGCTACTCCGAAGAGCAGATTGCGGAATGCATCGACGGCTTGGTTCCTCCTACCGACTGCGCTTGGGATGGACTGGGCGATGACGGCGACGATAGGGTGGAGGTCTTCCGCCGGGTCATACACCGGCGAACATCGGCATCCGCGGTACGGCCATGGAAAGGACCACTACCAAAGGTACGTTTGCCGGCACTCACACTCGCGGACTTCATCGCAAATTGGAAAACAGTACCAATCCGATGAAAGAAAAGCCGACCAGCGGTGGAGAGACTGCCGCCGGCGACATCTCCGGCCGATCCGGATCTTGGGATCCGTGCGGCAAGGGAGCTTCGTTTGAATTTGCTTCTGGGCAATGATGGGCCGGTAACTCAGCAAGATGGGCCGGTGTCAGCTGGGTATGTGGCCCAGTTGAACACGCTGGACGGCCTGCATGTGGTTTCGGACGAGACCTCCCGATCGACAATTGCATCGTGCGATCGCGAGTCACCTCGTGCGAAAGAAAAAGAACCTATCGCTAGGTCTCGCGACAAGGACGAGGGAGTCACTAGGTCTCGCGACAAACGGCTTCGATCGCCTCCTGGGTTCCCCTCGCGCCCTGGGAGAGCGAGGCAGGTTCTGGCGGCGAGTCCTCCTCAGGCAGCGCTGATGGCCGCGCGGGATTCCGGTGGTCAACCACCCCCTGCCGCCGCTGCTAACTTGCAGGGTAAGCCCCCGGCCACCGCTGCACAAGGTGTGGGCGGGGCGGCCCATGCACAAGGTGCGGGCGGGGAGGCCCAACCTTCTGCCCCACGGCGCACCGGCGAAGGTGGCCAGGGTGCTGCTGTTGGCGGTCGGCGAGTTGAGGGGCAGGGGCGCGGCGGCTTCTTTGCCGGAAGAGGTGGAACGGGAACGGGTCGTGGTGGTGGCGCGAACGACGGCTATCAGGGCTACCGGTACAATTGGAATCATTGGAATGAGGGTACGGGCGGACCGGGCGGTGGCCGCGGTTAATGGAACGACGGAGGGGGTCGAGGGGGAGGTGCTAATCAGTGGCATCGACCCTTCTACTCCCCGAAAGGTGACTTTGTTGAAGGAGCCAGGGGTCCGCATTATCGGCAGCGCGGTGGTCGCGGCGGCGGAGGTCGTACCTTTGGCCGGAATAAATCTGTCCCGAAGTGGACGGAGGTCACACCGACGACGACTGATGTGGTTGCGGCTACCGGAGCTACTGCCAGCTCTTCCACTATGACTGCCAAGCTGCCAGAGGCTGCGGCGGTCGTGGTTAATGCCTTGGCGGCAGTAGCAATACCCCCCAAGTTGACGGCTGAGGATTGAGACACGGCGCGGGCCAATAAGGCGGCCCGTAAGAAAGAAAAGTTGACTTGTTATAGGTGTGGGGTACCTGGTCATTTTGTCGTGGATTGCACCACTGAGCTATGTGATATTTGTCAGAAACCAGGACACGATGAGGCAGCTTGTCCACTACTCTTAGCTCCTAAGCCGGTGATCAACATATATGGTGTCTGTCCGAATAGGCTTATGTTCTTTGAGACACCACGATCTACATCAGCCATTGTACCTCCACGTCTTGAGAGTTCAAGGACGGGATTGGTAAAGGTCACAAATGGTACGCTGACAGTTGAGCAAGTTTCTCAGCAGCTGAGAAGACTTGTGTCTGAGTCTTACCAATGGGCTCCGGCTAGAGTGGATGAGCAGATATATCGAGTGGAGTTCCCTAGAAGAGAGGATCTTCAACGTTTGTTGACCTTTGGGGTCAGCAAGGTGAGTGGGAGCAAATGCTTGTTAGAGTTTGAGGAATGTAAAAAACCGGAACCATTGGGTACACGGTTAAAGAAGGTTTGGATCAGATTTTCAGGCATTCCAGAGATTCTGCTCAATGACTTCTTTATTGTCTGGAGCCTTGGCTCACTGGTGGGTAAGACAGAGAAAGTAGACATGCCATTCACGCGCAAACGGGGGGTCGCCAGACTGCTAGTGACTGTGCTGGATGTTGAGTATATACCTGATTACGCACCTTGGTTTTATGACAGTGTGCATTATGATCTTGACGTGGAGGTTGAGGAGGAAACCCAACCACAGACACATGATGGTGATGTTGACATGGCTGATGGCGGTGATCGTGATGGGGACCAGGGAGATGCGAACCAAGATGAGCACTCGAAGAGGTCCAATGAGGGCCGAATTCCTTCGTCATCTACTGTGACAGATAAACCGCTTAATAACGGGGCTGCACCTACGACGACACCCATGGCCACTCTCCGTTTCGGATCGTTTAAGGCGATGTCTGCGCCGAGTCGCCTATGGGGGGACTGCGTGGAGAAGGAGGACTTTGAGCAGCCGTTCGATGAGATTGTGACGGAGGAAGGACCAGCTAGCGGCTATGGGCATGGGTCCCCTCGTTCTCTGGCTACGCGGGCGGGCAGACCGGCCCAGCTCAGCGGACAGGAGGTCCGCCGTCCGGTTCTCCAGGTGACGCCGGTCAGCAGCGGGCAGGATGCCTGCAAACCGGACAAGTTCCGTGGGCAGGAGGTCCGATGTCCGGCTATGCCAGCGATGCCGGTTAGCAGCGGGCAGGACACCTGCCGACCGGCCTAGCTTTGCGAGCAGGAGATCCGTCGGCCGGTTACCACGGCGACGCCGGTCAGCAGCAGGAAGGATGTTTGCAGACCGGACACGCTCAGCGGGCAGGAGGTCCGCCGTCCAGGTACACTGGCGACGCCGGTTAGCAGCGGGCATGAGGCCCGCCGACCGGACCTGCTTCAACCTTCTTCTCCGTCTTCTGCTGGAGTGGGGTCTCAGGGCATCGAGCAGGAGGCCCGTGTTCCTTCACCTTGCGCTACACCTGGCACCTGCATGTCCGTGGAGGGGCAGCAGTTGCAGACTGGGGAAGCAGTAGCTCGAGCTGCGACTGCTTTTCCGGTTGAGGTATTTTTACCGGGACCTGCT
Source organism: Elymus sibiricus (assembly GCA_039707655.1). Taxonomy (NCBI): domain Eukaryota; kingdom Viridiplantae; phylum Streptophyta; class Magnoliopsida; order Poales; family Poaceae; genus Elymus; species Elymus sibiricus. The sequence goes on from CM077669.1 coordinate 512,685,096, forward strand.
CCTGTCACTCTGGGGATTGAGGCAGGAGGCCAAAACCCTACAGTGGTATCCACGGACGATGTGATCTCGTATGGTGGGATACCGGATCCTACGTCCGGTGATCAACGGTTTAGTCACCGCATCCAGGAGCAGCCGGACACTGATGACATGCTGCTAGGGCGTGCTATGAGGGCCGCCAAGCTTCGAGACGTCGAGGCAACTACAGGTATGTCGGTCAATACTAGTGCTTCAATTCTTCATTTTTCGGATTCAGAGATCATACAAAATGCTAGCGACATAGGCATTTCTATTGGTACTTCTGGCAAACAACTAGCTAAATCAATTAATGATATTTTAGATTTAGAAGCAGATAGAGCCATAGAGTTCATTCAAAACCTAGCAGTGGTTAAACCGATGAATGAGTCGGATATCAATGATTTAGGAGGCACAGAATTACAAAATTTATGTGAGGATTTATTACACTTAGAGGGAGTTGAGGAGGATGTGGATGACATGGGATCAGAGGGGTATATGACCTCTTCGATTGACGGTTGTCATCCATGTGAAATAAATTCACAGAGTAACAGAGAAATGATGCAGGATAAACCAAAGAGGCCTTGGAAAAGGAAGGTTTATCCTGTATCAGCAGTAAGGAGAAGTGCGAGAGTGAAGCAGAAGAAAAAATTTCATGATGAAATATGAAAGGAATCTTTTGGAATAGCAGAGGTCTAGCAGACTTGGCTAAAAGGAGATTTCTTCGAGAGGCATCGCTAGAATATAAGCTTGACTTTATGGCGTTACAAGAAATGGGTAGAGATAACTTCACACCACAATTCCTCAACACTTTATCAGGAGGAGTTGATTTTGATTGGCACTGCTTGCCACCAAGGGGTAGATCTGGTGGAATCTTAAGTGTGAAACTTTAGAGGTGATGAGTGTGGTATATGGCGAGTTTTCTGTCAAATTTCGTGTGAGGTCGAAACTTGATGGTTTCAGGTGGGCTCTGGTGGCCGTATATGGGGCGGCGCAACCGGAGCTCAAATCTGATTTTCTCGCCGATCTAGTAAGAATATGTGGAGAAGAAAGACTTCCCATTATGGTTGGGGGAGACTTTAATATCATTAGAAGACAAGATGAAAAAAATAATGATAACTTCGATGGAAGATGGTCACTTATGTTCAACATGGTTATTGAGAGTCTCGATTTGAGGGAGATTGACCTCACTGGTAGACAATTCACATGGGCGAACTCACTACCGGTGCCAACATATGAGAAGTTGGACCGGGTACTGACCAGTGTGGAGTGGGAACAGAAGTACCCACTGGTTTCAGTTCATGCATTACAAAGAGCCATCTCCGATCACACACCTCTCATGGTTGACTCTGGGGAAGCCAATCATGTGGGTAATAGAAATTTCTTCTCGTTTGAACTAAGTTGGTTCGAGAGAGAAGGATTTATGGATCTCATAGCTACCGAATGGGCTAGGGATTCTGGTGGATCTACAAATATAGAAAGATGGCAAAACAAAATACGACACCTGCGCCAGTTCTTGAGAGGCTGGGCGAAGAATCAGAGCGGAATATATAAAGTGGAGAAAGAGAGACTTATTCGTCTGATTGATGAGTTAGATGTGAAAGCTGAGTCCACTCCTCTCAATCTGACAGATAGGAATAACAAGATTGAGGCTGAGAAGAAATTGCAAAAACTTTTGAGAGAGGAGGAGATGAAATGGGCACTTCGAGCTAAGGTGACAAAGGTGGTCCATGGGGACGATAACACACAATTCTTTCATATGATTGCAAATGGCAAGCATCGAAAGAAGAAAATAATTCAACTTGAGCAAGATGAAGGAACAATCGTAGGCCACGAGAACGTAAAACTATACATTTTTTAATATTACAAGAAATTATTTGGTGCACCAGAAGAGAATTTTGTCTCTTTGGATGAAAGCACAACTCATGATATACCTCAACTCAATTCCGATGAGAATGAGGTGCTATCAGCTCCATTTACCAAGAAGGAGGTGTACGACTCAATAGCACAAATGAAACAAAATAAGGCACCGGGGGCGGACGGGTTCCCGGTGGAATTTTATAAAAAATGCTAGCATATCATTAAGGGTGATCTTTTGCCTATGTTCCATGATTTATTTAATGGCCAGTTACAGTTCTTCCACCTTAACTTTGGAACAATCACGTTGTTGCCAAAGAAGGCGGAGGCTGTACGCATTGAGCAGTTTAGACCGATCTGTTTGCTCAATGTCAGCTTCAAAATATTTACAAAGGTTGGCACAAATAGATTGACGAAGATAGCTCATTCGGTAGTCCAACCGACGCAGACGGCGTTTATGCCTGGGAGACACATCTTAGAGGGTGTTGTTGTCCTGCATGAAACGCTGCACGAAATCCATACAAAGAAACTAGATGGGGTTGTCTTTAAAGTGGATTTCGAGAAAGCATATGATAAAGTCAAATGGCCATTTCTTCAACAGGCCTTACGTATGAAAGGGTTCAATGAAACCTGGAGGGATCAGGTCGATACTTTCATTCAGAAAGGCAGTGTGGGGGTTAAAGTTAATGATGACATAGGTCATTTTTTTCAAACACACAAGGGATTGAGGCAGGGTGATTCCATGTCTCCAGTGTTGTTCAACATCGTAGCAGATATGTTGGCAATACTCATTGGCAGGGCTAAAGAAAAGGGCCAAGTAGGAGGACTCGTTCCACATCTGGTAGAGGGGGGTGTGTCCATACTACAATACGCGGATGATACGATAATTTTCATGGAACACGATATGGCAAAAGCAAGGAATATGAAACTAGTTTTGTGCTTATTTGAACAGTTATCTGGGCTGAAAATTAATTTTAACAAAAGCGAACTATTTTGCTTTGGGAAGGCAAAGGAGGAGCAAGACGCTTACAGGCAGCTATTTGGATGTGAAATGGGATCACTACCGTTTAGCTATCTCGGGATTCCTATTCATCATAGACGACTGACGAATAAGGAATGGAAATGTATTGAGGATAGATTTGAAAAAAAAACTAAGTTGCTGGAAGGGCAAGCTTATGTCATACGGAGGGAGGCTAGTGCTAATAAACTCGGTGTTAACAAGCCTGTCGATGTTCCTCTTGTCTTTCTTTGAAGTACCAGTAGGGGTACGAAAAAGATTAGACTTTTACAGATCTCGTTTCTTCTGGCAACGTGATGAGGCTAAGAAGAAATACAGATTGGCACGATGGGATATTATATGTAGACCAAAAGACCAGGGGGGTCTGGGCATTGAAAATTTAGAAGTGAAGAACAGATGCCTGCTTAGCAAATGGCTTTACAGGTTATCCACAGAGACCGAGGGGATGTGGGTTCAAATATTGAAGAATAAATACCTACATTCCAAAACTTTAGCCCAGGTTATAGCTAGACCAAATGACTCACCTTTCTGGAAAGGGTTAATGAAGATAAAGGTGACTTTTTTTCAGAGGGTGAAATTTGTAGTTGGTGATGGTGCCTCAACAAGATTTTGGGAAGACACTTGGCTTGGGGACACTCCTTTAGCACTTCAATATCCTTCGCTCTATAATATTGCGCAACGTAAAGAGGAGTATGTGTCCACGGTACTACAATCGGTACCTCTTAATATGCAATTCAGGCGAGCTTTAGTGGGAGCACGCTGGAATGCATGGTTACATTTGGTCAGGAGACTTATGCAAGTGCAACTCTCTGACCAGACAGATAGTGTTTGATGGACTTTAGTTGCGAATGGTGTATTCTCAGTAAAGTCCATGTACACGGATCTGATTAACATTGGACCACTCTCGAGATCATTACATATTTGGAATATCAAAGTGCCGCTCAGGATTAAAAAATTTATGTGGTTTATACACAAGGGTGTGGTATTAACCAAAGATAACTTGGCAAAACGAAGATGGGGAGGCAGAACTAACTGTTGCTATTGTGATCAGAATGAAACAATAAGACACCTCTTTCTAGAGTGTCCTCTTGCAAAACTCTTATGGCGCACTGTTCATATAGCTTTTAATGTTAACCCACCAACATGTATTAGTTCGTTATTTGGAACGTGGCTCAATGGAGTAGACGTTACAATATCGAAGCTTATCAGAATTGGGATATGTGCTCTCTTTTGGGCTATATGGAATACCAGGAATGACATGATTTTTAATGGCAAGAACTTCAACAACTTTTTGCAGGTTATCTTCAGAGCAACGTCTTGGATCCGTACGTGGTCGTTACTCAGCCATGCGGACTCCAGGGAGCTTATGGATATTGGGTGCAACCGGTGGGAGATGGTCGCACGGGTTATCTTCAACCGGTTTGGATGGCGTGCTAATAATAGGCTAGGTGTATAGGCATCGTAGTCTACTTTTAGCTACGCCGGATGTGGCAGTTTTTTATCTATTCTTCCTTGTTTTTGTTAAGAGCTTGAGAGCTTTGTGGATCTAAGACTTTGTTTTGAACTTATTTTAATAAGATGGCTGCATGCATCGATTGATGCAGAGGCCGGGGGCTCGGTTCCTCCTTTTCAAAAAAAAAATACTCTCTCCATTCTTCTAAGTTGCTATAGAGCTCAACCTCCCGTATCCTCCTCCCATGTCGTCCCCGCGGGCGACCGGGGGGAAACCCTAGGGCGCCGCAGGAAGGCCCCCCCTCTTTGTCTTCCTCCTGCGCCGCCGCCCATTCGCACCGGCGGGCGAAGCTCGTTTGGTGCTGGCAGCGGCGGGGTCTCGTCTCTCCCTGCTCGGGCAGCGGCGCTGCTCTATCGGGGGGCACGGCGGCGTGGCTACATGGCCCGGCGGCAGGGCTGCTTGTTCGTGGTGGTGGCGTGGAGGGCCTCACGGTGGTAGGCACACTCATGGCGGCGGTGGATCTGACGCGGCCACGGTGCAGGAGGTTGCGGGCGAGCAGGTTTCCGGTCAGATCCGGCCGGATCTGTCGCCGGGGACCCGGCTGGTGGCGCTGGGCGGGGGCCGGGGCTCGTCATGGTCGCGGCTTCGGGAGGGGGCGACGGCGGGTGCCGGCCTGCTCCTCGGATCTGGCCCATGGCCGTCAGCGGGTGGCTCGGAGCAGTCCCTCGGGGTCCTGGCGTGGATGTGGGCTGCCACGGTGTGGTGGTGGCTCATGACGTTGATCGGGGATGTTTCACGGCGGCGGCTGGACTTCTTCGGCGTCGGCCGGTCGGTGAGCATCCCTGTCGAACTTCGACTCCTCTCCTCGTTATTCGGGCGCTACCTTCATCAAAGGGTGGGTCCTCTCCCAGTTGCGGTCCATCGCTCGTCTTGCACTCGACAGCAGGACCGAGCTCGTCTCGCGCCCGGCAGTAGGACGGGCTGATGGAGGCCAGTTTTGGCCAGCCTAGTGGGTCTCGGTGCTGGGGGCAGCTAAGGAGTGCTAAAGGCGGGGCCTTTCCACTTGCCTCTTTGGTTGGGGTAGCGGTGGGTGGCGGGTGAGGTGGCGTCGAGGTCTTGGATGGCGGGGCGGCGGCCCAGATGGCGGTGTCGCGGTGCTCATGGGCAGAGCCCGTGGCATGGTGCTGCCCGGTGACCATGGTCGTGTGGGCGGCATGGTCGCCGGGGTGTGGCGTTCGGTGGCGGTGAGTATTGGCCGGGGTGAAAACCTGTTCTGTCTTCGAACAGACCGGCGGCGGCGAAGCTCGTTCCCTTCTTGAAGGCGTCATCGTGGCCATCATGTTGACACACGAACACGTCACGTGTACCCTCGACGCCGGGGGTGACGCACCGCAGCTCACGTCGAAGGAGACCCGACCGACAGCGCGATATGCCGGACAGTCGGCGGGCGCTTTTGAGACCCGAAACCCCGCGCACCCGGGAGGGACCCCGTCAGGGATTGCGGCGGCTATGGGCTGTTCTAGGTCGATTCGCTCGCCCCTAGAGCCTCGGGATTCGCAGCTCTCAAACACGAAGAACAGCGAAGAACGAAAGAGAAAAACGATGGAGAGATAAAACGTAGACTGAAAAGTAGTATATTGATTTGTTCGATTGTGTGTTGTTCAATCGGCCGTCACCCCCAACATATATAAGAGGCGGCTGGACTTCCCATACAAGTAAAGGATTCATCTAGGCTTTCCTTACAAGAAAATTACATTGAATCACGCCCTAGAGTCCTAGTTCCAGTCTCACTCGGATTCAGCCCGAATCTGGCCCAATCCTCTGTCTTGCTCCTTGCGTGAGCCGCGGAATCTGCATATGACCTCCGATGGAGACGGTTCAAACACCAATCTTGTGCGTCTCGACGAGGCCAACAATCCGTATGTTGATCACTTTTCCAAATAAGGCCATCTTGAATACTCCACGAGGTCATCTTTAACTTTGAATCGGACTCAGTCACGTAGCGGACTGGACCGTCGAGTGTTGTAGCGTCTCTGCAGGCCTTATACTATCTCAGATGACAATGACCTTAAAAGCAAAGTTGACCGTTTCGACGTGACGAACAACTTTCATGTTGGACACTTTTCCATCCGAGGCTATCTAGATGACCATATAGGCAAATCTTTACCTTCTGGTTGAATCACTCGGATTTGGAGTCCTCCCGTCGGTCGAGTGAAATTTCTCACTCGAACAGCAATTTTCCACTCGGAATTTTCCACTCGGATAGCAATTTTCCACTCGACAGCGCAATTTTCCACTCGGAAGACAAATGTTTAGCCGGACTTTATGTCACTCGGATTCTTTGACCGAAGTGTCACTCGAACGTTAACTTTTTCACTCAGTCGGCAATCTTTCACTCAGAAGAATTTCACTCGGATGACAATATTCCACTCGGAAGGATTTCACTCGGATGGCAGTATTCCACTCGGAAGGATTTCACTCGGAAGGATTTTACTCGGAAGGATTTCACTCGGATTGCCAGACAAGTGTTCTAGTCGGTCTTCATGTCACTCCGACTCATTGACCGAACTTTCACTCGGACGGAAACTTCTCACTCGGTCATCAAGCCTTCATTCGAATAGCTATATTTTCACTCGGATGATAAGCTTTTCACTCGGAGTTCCCGAATGAAAACACAGCCTGAACTTGTTTCGCCTCTGCAGGTTGCATACGACCTCGGATTTGGACGATTTACAAAAAATCGACCGATTTGACGAGACGAAACTTTTCTGTGTTGAAGGTTTTTCGATTCAAGGCCGTCTTGAGGGCCTAATGGCTCGCGCGACCCATCAGACACCATCCAGGTGGGTGTCTGGTCCCTCGCGCCACACTTTTGCTCAGGGTTGGTCCGTAGTGTTTTGCCTCTAGCTTTTCCATACGAACTCGGATTGAGATGATTTATATATCAAAATCGATTAGCTCGACGAGACAAAGACAATCAATGTAGAGCATTCCTTCATCCGAGGTTGTCTTGGAGGCGTAATCGACCAAAAAGCACTCAGAACACCTAAACATGACAATCCGAGTGTAACTTTGGCCCTTGATTGTTGGAAATATGCCCTAGAGGCAATAATAAATTAGTTATTATCATATTTCCCCGTTCATGATAATAGTTTATTATTCATGCTAGAATTGTATTGACCGGAAACTAAATACATGTGTGAATAGATAAACAAATACTATGTCCCTAGTATGCCTCTACTAGACTAGCTCGTTGATCAAAAGATGGTCAAGGTTTCCTGACCATGGACATGAGTTGTCATTTGATAACGGGATCACATCATTAGGAGAATGATGTGATGGACATGACCCAACCGTTAGCATAGCAAATGATCGTTCAGTTTATTGCTATTGCTTTCAATATGTCAAATACACGTTCCTCTGACCATGAGATCATGCAACTCCCGGATACCGTAGGAATACTTTGGGTGTATCAAACGTCACAACGTTACTGGGTGATTATAAAGGTGCACTACAGGTATCTCCGAAAGTGTTTGTTGAGTTGGCATGGATCGAGATTGGGATTTGTCACTCCGACTATCGGAGAGGTATCTCTGGGCCCTCTCGGTAATACAGCATCACAGAAGCCTTGCAAGCACCGTGACTAAAGAGTTAGTTGCAAGATGATGTATTACGGAATGAGTAAAGAGACTTGCCGGTAACGAGATTGAACTAGGTATTGGATACCGACGATCGAATCTCGGGCAAGTAACATACCGCCAGACAAAGGGAACAACGTATGTTGACATATGAGGTTCACCGATAAAGATCTTCGTGGAATATGTAGGAACCAATATGAGCATCCAGGTTCCGCTATTGGTTATTGACCGGAGAGTCATCTCGGTCATGTCTACATCATTCCCGAACCCGTAGGGTCCGCACACTTAAGGTTCGATGACGATTTAGTATTATATGAGTTATGTGATTGGTGGCCGAAGTTTGTTCGGAGTCCCGGGTGAGATCACGGACATGACGAGGAGTCTCTAAATGGTCGAGAGGTAAAGATTCATATATTGGAAGGCTATATTCGGACGTCGGAAAGGTTCCGAGTGATTCGGGTATTTTTCGGAGTACCGGGGAGTTACGGGAATTCACCGGGAGAAGTAATGGGCCTTATTGGGCCATACGGGAAAAGGAGAGGCATGCCACGTGAGGAGGCGCGCGCCCCCCCTTGCCCAAACCGAATTGGACTAGGGGAGGGGGCGCAGCCCCCTCTTTCCTTTCCCTCTCCCTTCCCCCTTTCCTACTCCGTATGGGAGGTGGAATCCTACTAGGACTAAGGAGTCCTAGTAGGACTCCCCACACTTGGCGCACCCCTAGGGGGCCGGCCTCCTCCCTCTCATCCTTTATATACGGGGGCAAGGGGGCACCCCAAAATATACAATTGTCCCATAGCCGTGTGCGGTGCCCCGATCTCCGTTTTCCACCTCGGTCATATTTTCGGAGAGCTTAGGCGAAGCCCTGCCGGATCACTTCACCGTCACCGTCGCCACGCCATCGTGCTAACAGAACTCATCTACTTCCTCGACGTCTTGCTGGATCAAGAAGGCGAGGATCGTCACCGAGCTGAACGTGTGTAGAACTCGGAGGTGCCGTACATTCGGTACTCGATCGGTGAAGCTCGAAGGATTGTTCGACTACATCAACCGCGTTGTGATACGCTTCCGCTAACGGTCTACGAGGGTACGTAGACACACTCTCCCCTCTCGTAGCAATGCATCTCCATGGATAGATCTTGCGTGAGCATAGGAATTTTTTTGAAATTCATGCTCCGTTCCCCAACATTGATATGATGCCGAATGGTGATGGCCTAAACATCAAAGTTGTTTCACTCGGCAATGTGAACTTTATCATATAAAAAACCTTTTCATTTGATTCCATCTTTACTGTATTTTGCATTGTGCCAAAATCAGGTGTCAACACATGCCCCCCCTGTTTTTCGGCAAAGCTTGCATGCCGAAAAATAATTTGCACCATGTTTGTTCTAAGGACGATGTCAACACTCCATCGGCCATCTATATTTCTCATGGCGATAATTATGTATCAGCCATGTTTATGCTAAGGGCGATAATCATATATCGGCCATTGCCTAATTAGGCTTCTTGCCACACACTCGGATGGTACTTCTTCAGATATCTGCCATTGAGAGCTCGAGGTAATAATACTCCTTGTATGGATTCCACCAAATATGAATTTCCAGGAACTATTCTTGCAATCCTAAAAGGACATTCCCAGTTTGGAGACCACTTCCCGAATTTTCTATCTCTAGAACCAATCGGCAGAATCACTTTCCACACCAGATCGCCAACTTGAAAATTCTTCAACTTGACCTTTTTATTGTAAGCTCTTGCTACCCTCAACTTGTCCCTCTCTATGGCCTTTAATGCAGCCAAACGTTTATCGGCAACCTCATCAATATTGTCCATCATCAAGTCATAAAAGTCTACTGCCGATAAATCATTTTGTTTGGCTATTCTCAAAGCATTCAAATTCACTTCTACTGGTAAAACAACCTCTTGACCGTATACTAGCTCATACGGAGTTACCTTTGTAGCACCATGCCTTGAGATTCTATGTGCCCATAAAGCTTCAGACAACAACTCATGCCATTTCCTTGGATTATCTTCAATCTTCTTCTTGATGAGCTTGATCAATATTTTGTTGCTAGACTCAGCTTGTCCATTAGCTTGGGCATAATACGGAGATGAATTGAGCAACTTTATGTTATATGATTCGGCAAATTCTCTAACTTGATGTGACATGAAAGATGAACCTTGATCTGTAGTCAATGTCTGAGGAATGCCGAATCTATGAATAATGTGCTCGGTTATGAATTGAATTACCTCCGTATGTGTCATGTTCTTGAGAGGTACTGCTTCAGACCATTTAGTGAAATAATCGGTTGCCACCAACACAAACCGATGCCCCTTCAAAGAAGATGGATGAATTTGTCCAATGAAGTCTAAACCCCATCCTCTAAAAGGCCACGGCTTGATAATAGGATGTAACATAGCAGCAGGAGCCAACTGAATATCACCAAATTTTTGACAAGCTTCACACCCTTTATAATACCTGAAGCAATCATTGATCATAGTCGGCCAATAAAATCCAGCACGTCGTAAGAGCCATTTCATTTTGGGTGCCGACTGATGAGTACCACAAATGCCTTCATGTACCTCTCCCATAGCAACTCTTGCTTGGTCCTCGTCCAAACACTTCAAAAGAACATCTTCAACCGTTCGGCGATAAAGACCATCATCTCTCAATGTATATTTGAAAGCTATACGCCGAACTGCTCTGTCCACCCTTTCACTCGGATCACGCAAGTTATCAATAATGGGCTTCCTCCAGTCATGATTTTCACCTGCACTAGATTTTTTGTTAGTGGCCGAATCAGTGGGCTCTGGTTCGGCCTCTCCCATATTAGCAAGACAAGACATCGGCCTCTGAGAAATATGAAACATGCCATGATCAACATGATAGCCGGATGCTTGTTGTGCCAACTCATTTGCTCTCCAATTGTCATGTCTAGATATATGAGCAATGCTAAAATAATCCAAAGTAGAAATCGTATCAAAACACTTATCAAGATAAACATTAAGTGGTTCATCTAAACATTGAAAAACTTTGGACACTTGCTGCACTACTAATAACGAATCACCAAAAGCCTCAATATGTGTAGCACCTACATCGAGCAACATCTCTAAACCGAATAACAACGCTTCATATTCGGCTTGATTATTTGTGCAAAAATATTCCAGTCGGCATGAGGCTTCAAAAACAGCACCATGAGGAGATATATAAACAACACCAACACCTTGGCCATTGCTACAAACTGAACCATCAAAATATAATCTCCATGGTACTAATGAAACAAGGTTCATATCAACATCATGTTTGTCATTAATCCGATGTTCAACAATGAAATTAGCAACAATTTGGCCTTTCATGGATTTTAGAGATTCATAAGCCAAATCATACTCAATTAAAGCGTAAGCCCACTTGCCAATTCTACCACTAAGAATTGGCCTATGCAACATGTACTTAATGACACCGGTTTGACAAGCTACTATGCAGGCACTTGGCACTAGGTAATGTCTCAGTTTTGTGCAAGCATAATATAAACAAAGGCATAATTTTTCAATAAATGTATACCTTGTCTCTGCGTCCAATAAGCGTCGACTCAAATATGTAATAGCATGTTCTTTTCCTTCGGTTTCTTGAGTTAAAACAGCACCAATAACACCTTCCTCCGCTGCAATATAAAGCCTAATGGGCTCTTTGTGCTTGGGTGCTTTCATCACCGGAGGAGTGGACAAATAATTCTTGATCATGTCGAATGCTTCCTGCTGCTTTGCCCCCCAAGTAAAATCAGCATCATTCTTTAACCGAAGGATAGGAGTGAGTGCATCAACCTTCCCTGACAAATTAGCTATGAACCTTCTCAAATAATTGACCTTGCCAAGGAATTTTTGCATATCTCTCTTGCATGTTGGAGCCTCCACCTTTTGTATAGCTCTTATCTTTTTGGGATCAATTTCTACACCATTCTCATGAATAATGAAACCCAAAAACTTTCCAGCCGACACGCCGAATGCACACTTTAAAGGATTCATCTTCAATCCGTATTTTTTCATTCTTTCAAAAGCTAAACGCAAATCGGCCAGTTGAGACTTGAAAGCATCCGATTTGACAACAATATCATCAATATAGACTTCAAGTATAATACCGAGTAAATCATGGAAAATTAAATTCATAGCCCTTTGATATGTGGCACCAGCATTTTTTAATCCGAATGTCATCACTGTCCACTCGAATAAACCAAGGAAACCAGGGCAACGAAAGGCTGTCTTGGACATGTCCTCTTCGGCCATAAAAATTTGATTGTAACCCGCATTACCATCAAGAAAACTAATGACCTTATGTCCAGAAGCATCATTAATAAGCATGTCGGCTATTGGCATGGGATACTCATCTTTGGGTGTAGCTCTATTCAAATCTCTGAAATCAATGCACACCCTCAACTTGCCGGAGTCTTTCTTCTCCACTGGCACAATGTTAGAGATCCACTCGGCATACCTGCAAGGCCGAATGAAATTAGCTTTGAGTAACCGACCGATCTCCTCCTTGATCCGGTCATATGTTTTTGGATTAAATTTTCTGGCCGATTGTTTGTAAGGTCTAAAACCGGCCTTTATAGGCAACCGATGCTCCACTAGCTCTCGGCTTAAACCTGGCATCTCATGATATTCCCATGCAAAGCAACAAACATATTCTTTCAATAGCTCGATCAACTCAGCCTTATGATCGGCTCTTAAATTCTTGTTTACAAATGTCGGTCGAGTGACTGAACCATCTCCTATATCTACCTCCTCTAATGGATCGGCCGACGTAAAAGCTTGTCCTAATTTATCTATGTCATCCAACTCCTCTATAGATTCATACATATCGTTCCCGCTGGACCGATATTTTGCAAGACGTTTCTGTAACCACTCGGAATTACAATCCATTCAACACATCATACCTTGGGGCCGATTGCCACCAATCGGCTTTAAAGAGACGGGCACGAAGCCATTCCTCGTTGCGCTGAGAAAATCAAACTCTAAGAGATCGCGTCCCGTCAAGTAAGTAGCATTGGGGTGTTGCCAATCCACTGATGCATCGGTCAAAGCAACACAAGCCGAATTATCCGCATGAATGACTTCCACCTCATCATCAACCCACTGGATCAAAAACTGGTGCATAGTAGATGGCACGCACTGGTTTGCATGAACCCAATCACGGCCTAGTATGACGTTGTAGTTACCTTGCACCTCGGCGACAAAAAATGCAGTGGCCAAAGTTTTGCTTCCAACTGTGAGCTCCACATACATCACACCTTTGGCTTCAGTTTTCTGTTTGCCTTCAAACCCATTAAGCACCATATTGGTCTTGATTAATTCTTCATCAGGCAAACCCAATTTCTTGAAGACCGAATAGGGCATAAGATTCACCACAGCACCACCATCAACCAGCATCCGAGTGAGTGGTGATCCGTTGATATGACCTCTGAGGTACAATGGTTTCAAGTGCGTCACTGGTTCTTTTGGCTTTTCGAATATTGCATTTTTGGGGCCAAAATCCAGCTGAGCCACTTCCCCTTCTTCATCTACAGCGCGGAATTCAGCGGGTAAGTAATACACCATATTGATATCCATACCTTCATGAACCGGTGTAGACTCATAGTCCAACAGATCGTCTTCCTCCTCGTGTGCGTCCACCGAATCTGAAATCTGTCCGAGTGAAGAGGAAGCAATAGGTGATGTGGACGATGTAATAAGGGCTGCATCGTCCTCCTTTGGTGGCATTGATGCTGTTCTGATAGATGTAGAAGCTGTTGCATCTTGTATTGGTTTAGGCTTCCACACTTGCTTTGCTGGTACCATGGGTCGAGTGACATTAAAAAACTTGTCCCTTTGCCTCTCGGCCTCTTGTTCTGCCATCTCTTGACTCCTCAACCTCTGCAGTTTCCTCTTCTGTGTCTTTGTTAGTCCTAGAGGACACCACCTTGGCTGAGTGTATTTAGGATCTCTTGGCTTCACTCGGCTGGTACTTGCTTCATGATCATTAGCCGAGTGCTTTGGCGCGATAACAAGTATCGGCTCAGTCGGATTGCTATGCACAGTCGGCTGCTGTGTGGTGAATGTTTCGGTGCCCAAAATGAGTGAGTCGGCATTGATATTTTCCTTGCCTTTTCCTGACTCAACTGCTGTAACACTTGGCAACTTGACACGCCACTCTTGTTGACTTTTCTGACTTATGAAATTTGCACTCGGGCGCACCTTTTTATTTGATTGGAATCCACTCGACCGCTCACCTGAGTGAAACCCACTCGGCCGCATTCTTACACTCGGATAGTTTCCACTTGGCGGCATATTTTGACCAACCGAGTGATGAACACCAATGTTTAATCGGTTTTCATACGAGCATCTAAGTCGATCCCAAACAGGTTGTCGTTGTTCTTGTGGAAACAGCACCCTTGATCCAGTCGGTTTTGCATACCGACTGAACATATCTGCTGATGGTGACCTTGGTTGCTTCAGGTACGATGACCGATTAGAGCTAGAACCAGCCGACTGATTTGCATATTTGGACAGCAACATATCAAAAGTTGGCTTGATTCGCTTACGCTCTACCTTAGATTCATTCCTCTTCCACTTGCCAACTTCTGGGCTCTTGGGTTTAACAAATTTAACACGAGTGTCTTGTTGCACCTGTTGTTGCCCCCCGAGTGCAGGATTCTTGATGGTGATCTTGATTACTTCCTTGCCATCGGGTTGTTTGTCAACCACAACCTGCCTCCCCAAGACCTTGTTGTCCTCCTTGCTTTTCCTGGGCTCACCAACAATGACATTAGTTTTATTAGCAGATTCGGCTACCTCCGGCCGAATGAGCAACTTTTTCCCCTCCAAATCCAGAGTGTTCATTGGGAAGGGCTGCTTATCAACTTGCATCTCAGAAAAGTTCAATCGTCCGTCGTTAATGGCCGATTGTATCTGTCGTCGGAAAACATTGCAATCATTAGTAGCATGAGAAAAAGAATTATGATATTTGCACACGAGGTCAAAGAGCAGTTGAGAAAAGCCAAGTGATGTAAGGCTGTCGTTTTCTACATAGACAAAGTCACTTGCTTAGCTTGATCTACTATTTCCATTCTTTTAAGTTGCTACAGAATGCGTGCAATCAAGCTTTTCAAGTTGCGGCCACTAACATAAGCAAACTATATATTTGCCAACGGATTTGTCATGAATAATACTGTGCACAAGATATGGCATAGGATAAAAGGAACATACACATAATTATACATTTATAGATGTGTGCAGTAATGGTTAGAAGGCATTGTTAGAGGTATAATAGAATATCTTACCGCCCTCCAAAACCAAGGGAAAAAATAAACATGGACACTTTGCAATATAAGTCACCTAGTGATATAAAAAATATTAGGTTGCAAAATGACGCGGTAGTTAACGGATTGTGTCAATGAGGAAGAAATCTAGGCATGTCATTCCATTCATGAATGCACCTAATACACAACTATTATATGTAGCGGCCCCTATTATCATCACATCAATAAGACACTTACTCGGTCAAAAATTTCTCAAAAGGGTTAATTGCATTAATCCACGCACGCATAAACAATGAAGATAGAGAGCAGAAACAATTCATGTGATGTTAGTAAGAGTAGTTAACGTCCTCTTGCTAAGAGTTTGATCATGAACATTTCAGTGCATAAATAAGACAGTCTAGTCGGCCTTTCTTGACTAGGATCATGATGCACCTCACCTGCCTCTTTTGTTACACTAAACAGTACATCCAATGTCTAGGCCTGGTGGCCACTCATAAACTTATTATTTACTTGTAGGTGTGTGTTGGTAGTTTTGATACAGAAAAGACGTTTCTGTAAGACGAATAAAATGCTTCCAGAAAGAAAACAGGCCCCAACATCATTCTCATGGACGACACGAGAGATAATCTCCACTGCCGGCCCTAGGCCCCACACACTCATCCTTAACTAATTGTCATTGATCGGCACCATGCAAAGCAAAGCCCCGGGTGACGGTAGGCGCCAGCGGGGTGTCCCTTCTTTCCGCTCCACTCCCTGGTGTCTGTGGGCTAACCCTGGGATCTCACACTTCCGACGCAGCGATCCCCCCGCCGCCAGAGGCAAGCCACTGGCCTGAGGTTCCACGGCGTGGCTAGTGGTGTCGTGGTTCACCCGGTGCATGTGTGGATCAGGGAACTCCGCCTGAAGTCGGTGCTCTCCTAGATCAACCAGCATCGTGGTCATCGACTTGTGAGGTGTGATTGTGGTCAGACGTGATGTGGTTACCCCTCGCCTCTCATGGGGGAGGTTTCGCAGCTGGTGAGCTCCCCCCTCCACCCCCCTGGAACGGTCAGGTGGGTTCGTCGGCAGTCCTAGGCCCGACTGGATCTGTTCATGGTCGTGGGCTTGGGCCAGGTCAAGCGTTGCTAGGGTGGCTTTTTTCCGGTGACCTCGTACCAACATCTTGGTGGCGGTGCAAGGGTTTGGGGTGTCAGACGTTGAGGCGGCAGCCCTGGATAGCAGGTTCCATGCCTGACTCTCCTGCGAGCAGTGTAGAAGTGTCTTCGGAGTGTCCCTTTGCCACGGGGGTTGAGAGGTGCATCGTGGCAGGTGGTCCTGGAGAAGTTGTCGTCGTCGATGGTGGGCAAGCCCTGATCCTAATCTGGAGTCCTGCGTCGAGTCCCCTTGACGAGGTGTGAGGTATGATCCAAGCAAAGGCTCGGCGCCTCAGCGCTGGTGACGGTGATGTCTTGGTAGTCATGTTCCTCTTGGGGTCATCTCTTCCGCCCTCTCAGCTTAGGGTGAAAACCCTTCTCCGCGCCGACAGACGGGTGGTGGCGGTGTATTGCATCGTGACCCCCTTGGGGGAGTCGTCAGTGAGTGCAGTTGTCCTTCAGTTGCGGTGGCGTGTTCGCAATGGTATGGCGAAACAATCGACCCTATCTCAACTCCGGTGACTCATGGTTTTGCTTGCACCTATCTTGTACGCGCAATAATGTCCTCCTTTCATCATGTCTACTTACTGGTACAATCGGTGCTCCTAGGTTTAGGCAGAGGGTCCTCTCCGACATCAGTTGGGTGGCGATGGTTCGACGAAGTCCAGCAGTTTCTTCCAGGTGGCACGTGGTTGAATGTCGTTAATGGTCCTGGTTGAGTCTTTAGGTGGCCCAACCTCTCATGTGCTTCCTCTCCGCGACATGTTGGAGGCATCTAATTGTGCACTTCTGGTGCTTGTTAGCATCTTTTGCTTGTTTTTCCGTGCTTTCTTTGATCATCTTGTATGACAATTTCCTCAACACCATGTATCATTCAGCCATTGGACTTTATGTATGAAGCAGGCCGAAGTCCATTTCGTGATAAAATGCTTCCATGATAAGCTTGTTACAATGAAACAACTCAAATAATAATCATTTTTGGGAGGTTTAGGTAATAATTGTTTATTTTGTATATTTATGCATGTTTTCTATATGTATGTTGGAGCTGATTTTTCGAACAAGCTCTCCGGTGTGCCTAGTTTCTTAAACTTGGTAAAAATCGTATTTGTAGTTCTCAACTACAGGAAAAAAATAATGCTAAAAGTTTTTTGATAAAATGAGTCACCTCATGAATTCCCATTAAAACATCCGTCGATCGAACTTGCAAGAGTTTTGAAGCAACAGGAAGCTAAATCATTACATGTAGGAACCGCAAATTTCCTATTGTATGCACCAGAAAGCGAGATACTAGAACAACGACTCGAGGAAGCAACTTTTGCACATTCAATCTTGAGTACATTTGGGCTCCAACCATCGCATACTTCACATGTATTGCAAGAAAGTCCTAGGTCTTCAATCCTAGCATCAAACATATTTGAATTACCAAATAATCGTGTATTGTTTCTTTTTTAACCTAATCATCTATTGTGTCAGAACAAGGGGAAAAGAACCTAAATTTTGAGTTGTTGTGAGAAATACGACACGTACATTAGAACCAAAAAATTATATGAGATCATATCAGTGTGATAAAAAATGGTATTGTCAATTATTTGGAACGTAGAAATACATTCACTGTTTACATATGCTCCATTTATTTTAGAGCTTATGATGCATGTATAGAAACTCAACCAACTGCTTGGTTTATGCAGTAATCTTCCAGGTAATCATCCAATGTCTGACTTAGTTGTGGTTGTCCTCCTAGAACTGAGCCTGGAGCCAATCTATTGTATTCTTTTCCACCTGAAACGCCTTGGCAAGAACATCATCTGATATTGCTGGGTCTGATCCAAACACTGCACTGGCAATTGTGATAGCCCCTGTGTTCTGGCTGCTGAGCGCGGCAATTGCAACGGCGGGCTGGTGGGGGTTGGGGTTGAATTAAAAGTGAATGAGCCCCTCGGGGAAGACAAACACATACCTTTGTTGAGCACCTTCGAGAGGAACTTGATTCTGTTGGGGGCAGGCTAGCTGGATGTGACAAATCCAACATACAGTGTCCCCTCGAGCACCGTGAGGATCTCAGTGGCGCGTGGGTGCGTATGTGGTGGGTTCTGGCCCAAGGGAGCATAGTCGATGCGTGCGATTGAGATGCCGAGGGTGTTGAGTTCAGCAATCTGCATGACGTTGATCAAGGTGACATTGGATCCAACCTTCTTGGTCACCCTAGGCTTGTCGAGGGCGGCTGCCTTGAAGAAGTCGTCAGCGTGGACATCCATCGGGTTCTTGCAAACAAACCATTGACACGCACTGGTGCATAGAGGAGATGTAGAGTGTAAGCTTAGTTATTACTAGAAAGTGAGTTCAACATGCATATAAATTTTAGAAATTCATTTCTTGGTGATAGCAGGATGGGAAAGCGGGAAGTAAGCATTATCTGGTGAATGCATGTCGGCGACACAAAAGTCCTGGAGCGGGTCAGGGTCGGAGGCAACAGCCTGCCATGAGTCCAAGGCGAAAAGAACAACGAGGAGAAGGAAGGTAGGGGAGGATGCCATTTGTTTTCGGCTCCTTTGGGTCTTCTTTTCTCTTGTATTCGTGTTGTGTTTGTTGGGTGAGTGATGGTTTGAGTATGCAGAGGATGTATGTGTTTATATGGGCAACGCGAACAGTGCAAACTTGTGAGCAACGGACATAGTCAAGTGGAACTGCCCAACGGATAGAAGTGGTCTTTGGCTACCGACTAGATTAGTCTGCATAAGATTTTCTGACATGGTCAGCCATAGTAAAATCTTTGATAATATTATCATCAAAGTTCCCTTTTAATATGCCAAAGCGACACATTTTTCCCTTTAATAATAAATATAAACAAGCAAATTAAGGTACTCCATCTGAGGTAGACCTCTTAGTAACAATTACTATGAGCAATAGTTTGGATTGTGTCAAACAACGCGTCGATCCATGCATTAATGCACCTAATACATATCATATGATTACGTCAACCAGATATACAGTTGCCTGGTCAAATTTCTCTCCAAGCGGTTGAGTACTTTTCAGGAAGAAGCAACGACATTAATTAATGGACGATGGAGAGCAAGAGCAGTTAAAAATTTCCTGCCAAAGAGTTTTCATCATGACCAATTCAGTGCATAAATCTAACAATCTAGTCCTGACTAAGGTTTATGAGTAGTTGTCATGGATGTTCAGGTCCATGCATCTTGCAACAACAAACATGGCTGATTTACACTCCAACAAGGAAGAACGGGAAGCTACCTACCGCAAGGAGGAGGAGGAGGAGCGGGACCGCTGTTGGCAGGTGTAGTCCCAGATGGCGATGGCGGCGCTGAGATGAACATTCAGCGACCGGACGACGCCGAGCTACGGGATCTCAACGCACACGTCCACCGCCTCCTGGATGATTTCCACCGGGATGCCCTCCATCTCCCTGCCCAGCACCACCACTGTCTTATCCGGTAACGCGAACTCATCCAGCGCCATGCTGTTGGCCGTCTACTCCAGACCCACCACGGTGTACCCCTCCGTCCGCTTCCTCTGCAAGAAGACCCTCAAGCTCTCCGCCGGCACCTCCACCATCGGCACCCACTTCTCCGCCGTCACGCTTATCACTCGGAACTGCTTGTCCTGGACCACCCCCATGTCCCCCACCGCCAGCCCGCCCGCCCTGAATATCTCGCACGTCCGGGTCAGCCCCCCCCCCCCCCCCCCCCCCCCAAGGTTTGGGATCCGCTCCACCAGCGACGCCACCACGATCAGAACCTGTTGGCTCTGCCTCACCGTCTTGGTGCGCCTCCTTTCCTTGACGCCACCGCCAGGTTCAACGTGTCGTCGTCTTCCTCCATCTCGAAGAGCAGTCGTGAGATGTCATTGTTGCCGATGACTTTAGTTCGACCACAAAGTCACTTTGAGTTGTCTATGTCACACCTTGTATATTTGATATGTTTTCTCAAATTATGTCAAACAATGTATATGTGTGTTTTTGTCAATTGCGGAGACTTAGGACAGAAGAAATGGTTCAGTGTTGTACTGGTACTGTTTGCCGAGTACAGCACTCGGTGGCGCAAGGCTTTGCCGAGTACACATCTCGGCAGACATGGCGCCTGGGTCCGCTGG
Source organism: Elymus sibiricus (assembly GCA_039707655.1). NCBI lineage: Eukaryota > Viridiplantae > Streptophyta > Magnoliopsida > Poales > Poaceae > Elymus > Elymus sibiricus. The sequence goes on from CM077669.1 coordinate 512,705,600, forward strand.
CAACTTCACATCTTTACCGAGATCATAGGCACTCGGAAAGACAAGCCATGTGGCAACAGCTTAGCACAAATGAAGAACTGTGCCGAGTACGTTATCGGGCGTGCTCGGTAAACATTTACTTCCATGGAAAAAGTGTTTTCGTAAATAGTTTGCCGAGTACGTGACTAAAGGGTCTCGGCAAATGTGAACTGGACGTCACTGAGCCGTCAACTGCAAACGGTCGTGCCACGTGGCTCGTCTTTGTCGGGTGCTGCATCTACGATCTCTTTATAAGCCGAGTGCTTCTGTCTAAGCCGAGTATCAACGGCACAGGGCTCGGTAAATTATCTTGTATGTCGTGCGCTAGTGTGTGCCGAGAGCCGTACATGGCTTAGATGTCTTTTGCCGTGACCCCATGTTCCCGTGCTCGGCATAGACAAAAGAACTCGGTAACGGTGATTGTTCCAGTAGTGATGCATGCAAGGCTGGTTCCATGAAAAGTCACCACCCATCACCATAGTTTATTAGATATCATATACTTATACTTGGTCAAGGTGAGAACGGATGCACACGAGGTCAAAGAACAGTTGAGAAATGTCAAGTAATGTAAAGCAAACGTTTTCTACCTACTTAGATTGATCTACTCTCTCCATTCTTTTAACTTGCTACAGAATGTTTGCAATCAAGCTTTTCAAGCTGTGGCCACTAACATAATCAAACCATACATTTGCCACCGGATTTGACATGAACAATACTATGCACAAGATATGGCATGGGATAAAAAGAACATACACATAATTATACATTTAACGGTGTGTGTTAACAGCATAACATACATATGATTAAAAAGCATGGTCAGAGATATAATTGAATACCTTACCGTCCTCCAAAACCAAGGGGAAAATAAAAACAGAGAAACTTTGCAATATGAGTCATCTAGTGATATAAAAAATATTAGGTTGGAAGATGACGCTCGTGGCGAAACTATCATCGTCGGTGGTGGCCAAGCCCTGATTCTGATATGGAGTCCTCGACCCGTCGTGGTAGCTCTTGTGGCCCGATTCCACTTGGCGAGGTGTGCGAGATGGTCAAGAGAAATCTCGGTGCCTTGACGCTGGTGGCAGCGCTGTCTTGGTAGTCACTTCCCTCTTGGGGTCGTCGCCATGGCTCTCCTGCCGGCATGCTCGAGGCGTGTCATTAGGCACTTCCGGTGCTTGTTTGGCTGGTTTTGCCATGCTTCTTTTGACCATCTTGTATGACGATTTCCTCAACACCATGTATCGTTCAGCCAAGCGGGCCGAAGTCCGTTTCATGATAAAATGCTTCTATGACAAGCTTGTTACAAAGAAACAACTCAAATGATATTCATTTTTGGGGGGTTTAGGTAATAATCGTTTCTTTTGTATATTTATGCATGTTTTCTATATGTATGCTGGGGCTATTTTTTGGAATCTGGTCTCCGATGTGCCCAGTTTCTAAAACTTAGTAAAAATTGTATTTTTAGTTCTCAACTTTAGAAAAAAAATGCTCACAAAAATTTAGATAAAACGATCCACCTCATCGATTTCCATTAAAGCAACCATCAATCGAACTTACAAGATTTTTTAACCAAAAGGAAGCTAAAAAAAATTACATGCAGGAACAGTATATTTGTATTTCATGCACCAGAAAGCGAGCGACCGGAACAACGACTCCAGGAAGCAACTTTTGCACATTCCACGTTCACATTTACATCCTGAGCACAATCGGGCTCCACCCATCGCATACTTCACATGTATTGCAAGATAAATAGGTGTTCAACCCTAGCATCAAAAATATACTGCATTACCAAATAATCGAGTATTGTTTCTTTTTTTAACATAATCAAATATTGTTTTGGAATAAAGGAGAAAGAACCCAAAATATTGATTTTTTATGAGAAATACGACACATTAGAACCAAAAAGGCATATGAGATCATATCAGTGTGATAAAAAAAACAATATTTTCAATTATTTAAAAGGTAGAAATACATTCACTGATTACAGACACACAATTGAATGACATATGCTCCTTTTATTTTATAGATTAAGATGCATATCTAGGAACTCAACCATGTCCTTAATTTGCGAACTTGTCTTCCGTGTAATCACCCAATGTGTGACTTAATTGTGGTTGTTCTCCCAGAACTGAGCCTGGAGCCAGTCTATTGTATTCTTTTCCACCTGAAACGCCTTGGCAAGAACATCATCTGATATTGCGGGATCTGATCCAAACACTGCATTGGCAATTGTGATAGCCCCTGGGTTCTGGCTGCTGAGCGCGGCAATTGCAACGGCGGGTTGGTGGGGGTTGGGGTTGAATTGGAAGTGAATGAGCCCCACGGGGAAGACAAACACATCACCTTTGTTGAGCACCTTCGAGAGGAACTTGTTTCTGTTGGGAGCAGGCAGGTTGGATGTGACAAATCCAACATACAATGTCCCCTCGAGTACCGTGAGGATCTCAGTGGCGCGAGGGTGTGTGTGTGGTGGGTTCTGACCCAAGGGAGCATAGTCAATGCGCGCAATTGAGATGCCGAGGGTGTTGAGTCCAGCAATTTGCATGACGTTGATCAAGGTGACGTTGGATCCAACCTTGTTGGTCACCCTAGGCTTGTCGAGGTTCGCTGCCTTGAAGAAGTCGTCTGCGTTAACTTCCATCGGGTTCTTGCAAACAAACCCATTGACACGCACTGGTGCATAGAGGAGATTCAACATGTAAGCTCAGATCTTACAAAGTTGTTTCGACTTGCATATTATTTCGATAAATTCATTTCAACATATTTATTTGGTGAAAACATGGTGAGAAACCGGACAGTACCTTGTGAATGCATGTCGGCCACACAAAAGTCTTGGAGTGGGCTAGGATCGGAGGCAGTGGCTTGCCATGAGACGAACACAAGAAGAGCAGCGAGGAGAAGGAAGGAAAAGGAGGATGCCATCTTATTGATCTCCCTCTCTTGTGTTCCTGTTTGTGGTTGTGGCGTGAGTGATGGTTTGGATATCCTGGGGATGTATGTGTTTATATAGGTGCGGCAAGCAGTGCCTGAACTCGTGAGCAATAATAGACCTGGCCAATTGGAACCGACCAACCGATTGAAATGGTCTCTGGCTGCTGATTAAACTATTTTGTATAAACTTTACGAGTTCCCTTCACATTTTCCCTTCAAAGAAGCAATGCGGGGTATACAGCCATATAAAAGCAACTCTATAGTGATGTGTACGGCCGAGTAGTAATTATGAATGTTTCTCCATTTTACCCGAGTCGCCAAAATGCATGCAGGGGCGATTCTAGGAAAATTCACCACCCATCATTATTAAGGAAAAGATATTTAAGACAAGAAACATCCGGCACTAGTTTAATTAGATATCATATACTTGGTCATAGTTGGAACCAGTGCGTACGAAACCAGTCAAAGAGCAGTTGAGAAAAAGCCAGGTCATGTAAGGCAATCAATCGTTTTCTAACTCGAGGCCAACATAGACAAAGTCACCTACTCACGCATGGGTTTGATTCATGTGTGTATGACTTCTAAAGACATATAGTGTGACTACTACTCTAGGTTATTTCTAGAAGTTGATATAGAATCATGTGTGCAATCGAGCTTTTCAAACTATGAAATTATATAGTATTTGCCGATATATCTCTGATGAAATCCAGCAACATAAGACGACTGGGTAGTTAGCTGATATGTAGCAGCCCCTGTACGTTATCATCATGTCAATCCGATATTTACTTGGTCAGATGTATCTCGAAGCGGTTGAGTACTTACAGGAAGAAACGACAACATTAATGCACGAAGTACCCAACCAAAAGGAGAGCTGATACAAATGCCATGACAATGGAGAGCAGGAAGTTTCCATATGATCTTTGCAAGACTAGTTAACATGGTACATGCAAGAAACAGCAAATACCAATCAAGAGTCCCTCATGGTGAAAGTCAAGAAAAAGCATTACTTCCATAAAAAAGATTTGTGGATTCATTATTCAGAGTTGTTTCAGTTATTCAATCAAGACGCACTCGACAAATCTTTCTCGTGCAGGAAGTTTCCATATGATCTTTGCAAGACTAGTTAACATCTTCTTGCGAAGAGTTCCATCATGCATGACCAGTTCGTGTATAAATCTAACAATCTGGTTAGCCTTCTTGACTTGGCTAATGGCACCAGACCTCACCTGCTTCTTTTGCCAGAGTAAATAGTGCATCCAATGACTAGACTAGGCCAGGCGGCCACTCATAAACAGATTAATTTCATGAAGGTGTCTCTTGGCAGTTTTAGTATAGAAAGAAGTTTTCATCAGATGATTTAGTTGATTCTATGACAAGCTTATTACAAAGAAACAACTCAAATAATAATTGTTTCGGGGACTCAGATATCTACAATAGTTTTGCTGGGGAATGATCAATCAAACTTACAAGAGTTTTGAACCAAAAGGAAGCTAAAACAAAACATTCAGTGAAAATAGAACTAACGGCAACCAAAACAATAAGTTTCATAGCAAAGCAAATGTAAACTACTTCTTACATGCACGAGAAAGACAGACCACAAGAACGACTCTAGAAAGGAACTTTTTCACATTCAACTTGCACATTGCAACCTCTGAGCTCATTACCATATAATCAGCTATTGGCTTCTGATTAGATGTTTGCATTAGCTTCTCAAGTTTCCTTTTAATATGCCTAAGCGCAACTGCATGCATCATCTGATGTACGGCTGAGTAGTAATTACGATTATTTATCCATCTCACCCAAGTCGGCACAATCCTTGCAGGGCTGATTCCAAGACAAGTCACCACCCATCACCATAGTTTATTAGATATCATATACTTTGGTCATGGTGAGAACTGGTGCGCACGAGGTCAAAGAGCAGTTGAGAATAGCCAAGGGATGTAAAGCAATTGTTTTCTACCTAGACAAAGTCACCTGCTTAGCTTTATCTAGCTACTCTCTCCATTCTTTTAAGTTGCTACAGAATGCGTGCAATCAAGCTTTTCAAGGTGTGGCCACTCATAAACTTATTATTTCTTGGAGGTGTGTGTTGGTAGTTTTGATACAGAAAAGATGTTTCCGTCAGATGAATAAAATGCTTCCAGAAAGAAGAAGAAGAAGAAAATAGGCCCCAATATCAACCTCGTGGATGACACGAGAGACGATCTCCACTGCCGGCCCTAGGCCCCCACACTTTTATCCTTCCCTAATTGCCATCGATCGGCACCATGCAAAACAAAGCCCTGGGTGAGGGTAGGCGGCATCGGGGTGTCCCTTCTCTCCGCTCCACTCCCTGGTCTCTGTGGGCTAACCCTAGGACCTCACATCTCCGCCGCTGATATCCCCCACCGCCGGAGGCAAGTCGCTGGCCTGAGGTTGCATGGCGTGGCTAGTGGGGTCGTGGTTCACCTGGTTCATGCGTGGATCACGAAACTCCGCCCGAAGTCGATGCTCTCCTAGATCAACCAGCATCGTGATCATCGACCTGTGAGGGTGATTGTGGTCAGACGTGATGTGGTTGGTCCTGGCCTCTCATGGGTGAGGTTTCGCCGCCGGTGAGCTCCTCCCTGCACCCACCCGGAATGGTCAGATGGGTTCCTCAACAGTCCTTGGCCCGACCGGATCTGTTCATGGTTGTGGGCTTGGGCCAGGTCGAGCTTCTCTGGGGTTTGATGACTTTTTCCGATGACCTCGTACTAACATCTTGGTGGCGGTGCAAGGGTTTGTGGTGTCAGGCATTGAGGCGGCGGCCCTGGATGGCAGGTTGCACACTTGGCTCTCTTGTGAGCAGCGTAGAAGTGTTCTTGGCAATGTACCTTTGCCACGGGGGTTGCAAGGTGCGTCTTGGCAGGTGGTCCTGGCGAAGATGTCGTCATCGGTGGTGACCAAGCCCTGATCCTAATCTGGAGCCCTGGGCCGATCATGGTGGATCTGGTGGCCCGAGTCCCCTTGACGAGGTGTGAGGTATGGTCCTAGCAAAATCTCGGCACCTCGGCACTGGTGACGGTGATTTCTTGTTAGTCATGTCCCTCTTGGGGTCGTCGCCATGGCTCTCCCGCCCTCTCAACTCAAGATGAAAACCCTTGTCCCGCCCGGCATACGGATGGTGGCGGCGTACTATGTCGTGACCCTCTTGGGGGCATCATCAGTGAATGCAGTTGTCCTTCTGTTGCCGTGGCGTGTTCGGAATGGTATGGTAAAACTATCGACCCTACCTTAACTCCGGTGACTCATGGTTTTGCCTGCACCTATCTTGTACGCGCAACAATGTCCTCCTTTCATCATGTCTGCTCACTGGTACAGTCAACGCTCCTTGGTTTAGGCAGAGGGTCCTCTCCGACATCAGGTGGGTGGCGACGGTATGACAAAGTCCAGCATTTACTTCTAGGTGGCGCGTGGTTGAATGTCGTCAGCCGTCCTGGTTGAGTCTTGAGGTGGTCCAACCTCTCATGTGCTTCGTCTCCACAGCATGTTTGAGGCATCTGTGCACTTCCAGTGCTTGTTAGCATGTTTTGATTATTTTGTCGTGCTTTCCTTGATCATCTTGTATGATGATTTCCTCAACACCGTCTATCATTCAACCATCGGACTTTATGTATGAAGCAGGCCGAAGTCCATTTCGTGATAAAATGCTTCTATCACAAGCTTGTTACAAAGAAACAACTCAAATAATAATCATTTTTGGGGGGTCTAGGTAATAATCATTTTTTTGTATATTCATGCATGTTTTCTATATGTATGTTTGAGCTGATTTTTCGAACCTGGTCTCCTGTGTACCCAGTTTCTATAACTTGTTAAAAACCGTATTTCTAGTTCTCAACTTAAGAAAAACAAAGAAATATTGCTCATAAGTATTTTCATAAAACGAGTCACCTCATCAATTCCCATTAAAGCATTTGTCGATCAAACTTGCAAGAGCTTGGAACCACTAGGAAGCTAAAACATTACATGTAGGAACCGTAAATTTTCTATTGCATCCACCAGAAAGGGAGATACCAGAACAATGACTCCAGGAAGCAGCTTTTGCCCATTCAACTTTCATATTTCAATCTTGAGCACAATCGGGCTCCAACCATCGCATACTTCACATGTATTGCAAGAAAGTCCTAGGTGTTCAACCCTAGCATCAAACATATTTGAATTACCAAATAATTGTGTATTGTTTCTTTTTTAACCTAATCATCTATTGTTTCAGAACAAGGGGAAAAGAACCCAAATTTTGATTTGTTCTGAGAAATACGACACATTACAACCAAAAAAGCATATGAGATCATATCAGTGTGATAAAAAATGGTATGGTCAATTATTTGGAAGGTAGAAATACATTCAATGTTTACATACACACACCGGCCTGACATATGCTCCGTTTATTTTATAGCTTATGCTGCATGTCTAGAAACTCAACTAACGCCTTGGTCTATGCAGTAATCTTCCGGGTAATCACCCAAAGTCTGACTTAGTTGTGGTTGTTCTCCCAGAACTGAGCCTGGAGCCAATCTATTGTATTCTTTTCCACCTGAAACGCCTTGGCAAGAACATCATCTGATATTGCTGGGTCTGACCCAAACACTGCATTGGCAATTGTGATAGCCCCTGGGTTCTGGCTGCTAAGCGCGGCAATTGCAATGGCGGGCTGGTGGGGGTTGGGGTTGAATTGAAAGTGAATGAGCCCCACGGGGAAGACAAACACATCACCTTTCTTGAGCACCTTGGAGAGGAACTTGTTTCTGTTGGGGGCGGGCAGGTTGGATGTGACAAATCCGACATACAGTGTCCCCTCGAGCACCGTGAGGATCTCAGTGGCGCGTGGGTGCGTATGTGGTGGGTTCTGGCCAAATGGAGCATAGTCAATGCGCGCGATTGAGATGCCGAGTGTGTTGAGTCCAGCGATCTGCATGACGTTGATCAAGGTGACGTTGGATCCAACCTTGTTGGTCACCCTAGGCTTGTCGAGGGCGGCTGCCTTGAAGAAGTCATCAGCGTTGACATCCATCGGGTTCTTGCAAACAAACCCATTGACACGCACTGGTGCAGAGAGAAGATGTAGAGTGGAAGCTTAGGAATTACTAGGAAGTGGTTTTAACATGTAGATAATTTTCAGAAATTCTTTGCTTGGTGATAGCAGGACGGGAAAGCGGGAAGTAAGCATTACCTGGTGAATGCATGTCGGCGACACAAAAGTCCTGGAGTGGGCCAGGGTCAGAGGCCACAGCCTGCCATGAGACCAAGGTGAAAAGAACAACAAGGAGAAGGAAGGTAGGGGAGGATGCCATTTGTTTTCAGCTCCTTTGGGTCTTCTTTTCTCTTGTATTTGTGTTGTGTTTGTTAAGTGAGTGATGGTTTGTGTATGCAGGGGATGTATGTGTTTATATAGGCAAGGCGAGCAGTGTGAACTCGTGAGCAATGGAAATAGTCAAGTGGAACCGCCCAACGGATAGAAATGGTCTTTGGCTGCCGACTAGATTAGTCTGCACAAGATTTTCTGACATGGTCAGCCATATTCAAATCTTTGATAATATTATCATCAAAGTTCCCTTTTAATATGCCAAAGCGACACCTTTTCCCCTTTAACAATAAAGATAAAGAAGCAAATTAAGGTACTCCATCTGATGTAGACCTCTCAGTAACAAGTACTATGAGCAATAGTTTGGATTGTGTCAAACAAGGAAGAAATCGTGGCGCGTCGATCCATGCATTAATGCACCTAATACGTACCATATGATTACGTCAACCAGATATACAGTTGCCTGGTTAAATTTCTCTCCAAGTGGTTGAGTACTTTTCAGGAAGAAGCAACGACATTAATTAATGGACGATGGAGAGCAAGAGCAGTTAAAGATTTCCTGCCGAAGAGTTTTCATCATGACCAATTCAGTGCATAAATCTAACAATCTAGTCCTGACTAAGGTTCATGACTAGTTTTTGTCATGGATGTTCAGGTCCATGCATCTTACAACAACAAACATGGCTGATTTACACTCCAACAAGGAAGAACGGGAAGCTACCTACTGCAAGGAGGAGGAGGAGCGGGACCGTTGTTGGCGGGTTTAGTCCCAGATGGCGATGGCGGCGCTGACATGAACATTCAGCGACCGGACGACGCCGAGCTGCGGGATCTCGACGCACACGTCCGCCGCCTCCTGGATGATGTCCACCGGGATGCCCTCCTTCTCCCTGCCCAGCACCACCACCGTCTTCTCCGGGAACGCGAACTCATCGAGTGCCACGTTGTTGGCCGTCTGCTCCAGACCCACCACGGTGTACCCCTCCGTCCGCTTCCTCTACAAGAAGTCCCTGACGCTCCCCGCCGGCACATCCACAATCGGCACCCACTTCTCCGCCGTTATGCTTATCAGCCGGAACTGCTTGTCCTGGACCACCCCCATGTGCCCCACCGCCAGCCTGCCCGCCCTGAATATCCCGCACGTCCGGGTCAGGCCCCCCCCCCCCCCCCCCCAGGTTTGGGATCCGCTCCACCATCGACGCCACCACGATCAGATCATGTTGGCTCTGCCTCACCGTCTCGGTGCGCCTCTTTCCTTGACTCCACCGCCAGGTTCAACGTGTCGTCGTCTTCCTCCATCTTGAAGAGCAGTCGTGAGATGTTGTTGTTGCCCATGACTTTAGTCGACCACAAAGTCACTTAGAGTTACCTATGTCACACCTTGTATATTTGATACGTTTTCTCAAATTATGTCAAACAATGTATATGTGTGTTTTTGTCAATTGCGGAGACTTAGGACAGAACAAATGGTTCAGTGTTGTACTGGTACTGTTTGCCGAGTACAGCACACGGTGGCGCAAGGCTTTGCCGAGTACACATCTCGGCAGACGTGGCGCCTGGGTCCGCTGGCAACTTCACATCTTTACCGAGATCATAGGCACTCGGAAAGACAAGCCACGTGGCAACAGCTTAGCACACATGAAGAACTCTGCCGAGTACCTTATCGGGCGTGCTCGGTAACATTTACTTCCATGGAAAAAGTGTTTTCGTAAATAGTTTGCCGAGTACGTGACTAAAGGGTCTCGGCAAATGTGGACTGGACGTCACGGAGCCGTCAACTGCAAACGGTCGTGTCACGTGGCTCGTCTTTGTCGGGTGCCGCATCTACGATCTCTCTATAAGCCGAGTGCTTCTGTCTAAGCCGAGTATCATCGGCATAGGGCTCGGTAAATTATCTTGTATGCCGTACGCTAGTGTGTGCCGAGAGCCGTACATGACTTAGATGTCTTTTGCCGTGTCCCCGTGTTCCCGTGCTCGGCATGGACAAAAGAACTCGGTAACGGTGATTGTTCCAGTAGTGATGCATGCAAGGCTGGTTCCACGAAAAGTCACCACCCATCACCATAGTTTATTAGATATCATATACTTACTAGATCATTGATGGCGCGCGTTGCTGCGCCCGTCTACTTATGCGCTTAATTTTTAGTGAAATGAAATAATTTGTGTGCATTCAATACTTTCAAATACTATGCTTTTTTAGCTTGTGCTTGTCTCATTTATTTCCAAAAACATAACTAATTGAAAATAGGATTCCAATTGTTTTGAAAGAAAGTAGTTTCTTGAGCCTTTTTCTCAGGGCTAATGAGTTGGTTCTGGTTCAAGATTTGGTCGTTCACAGTGATCATGACTCCTAAAAATGACTCTCGCCTCCCAAAGGCTTGAGATGAGAAAAAAACAGTAGAAATATTCAAGAAAAAAACACAAGCCCGTACAAATAATTCAACAAAATTGAACTGCTCAGAAATCTAAACAATCTCAATGCATTTGTAACATTGGTTGGATGTGGGATGTTAGATACCATAAGAAAATTTGCATTTTGTTCTAACAAACAATGATTCCACAACCCCCATTCAGAACTGCCATGAGCATGCCCAAACGCAGCCGCAAGTCATCTCCGTTTGGCCTCATTACCTTTGTTCGAAGAAAGTTGCAGTAACTTCTAGAATGTACCGAGGGCTGAATTGAGGTCATTTTGCTGGTCATAGACATTACCCTAGGTTGTTCCACATTGGCACATAGCCCACTTTCACTGCCACTTCCAATTGTTAATTACCTTGCCAAGTTTGTTCTCTCGCTTGTACCTCACTTCTAAGTCATTGTCCACTTGGCCAACACAGTAAAGCTGTTTCAAACAAGAGAGAGTAAAATCACATCTGATTAGCAGTTCATCAATAGACAGTTTTGTAAATCTTCTAGGGTCTTCACTGTTGAACAGTCTTGTGAAGTATTGTCTAAAGAGGAGAAGCATAGGGACCTTATACTTCCTACATGACTATATATAGTGCAGGATATATCAGTACAAAGGTTACTGTTGTTTTCTTGGAGACGATAAAGATCTAGTACATGGTGCACATATGATACTGTGTTGCAAGTCTCAAAGTCCCCAAAATATGTTCAAGTTGTCAGAAAGAACAGAGGACTATTTCCAGTTTTTACACAAGGAATTCAAGATTCGAGGAATGACTCTACTTAATGATCTGTAATGTTTAGATCAACAAATAATATCCGTGAGGGTTCCTCATGAGTCATGACTACTTTCAAGGTGGTCTATGTCCTGCTATGATCAGGAATACAACTCAGACCATATATTTAAATTTGAATGAGAGTTCCTTAGATATGCAAATGTCCATGTACATTCAAATCATTTCACATTAAGTCTTTAGATTGCGCAGATGAAAACGAAGCAAACCTTGCCATGCACAATCATCTTGAGTTGAATCTCCTACTAAAGGGAACGTAACTGAACTCAGAGAGTTGTCCCCTTGTCAAACACTATCAGATGATCTGTAAAGTAATTAACTTAACATCCAGGATCAATTAGAAATTGTTTTACTTTCACAAAGTAATAACAATAGTAAGAACTAATTATTATGTGGGCGACCATATTGGATGTGAATAGAAACCCAGTACCAAATATCATCAGAATAGGACACGGCCAAGTGAGCTATACCTGCAGGGGGTGGGGGGCGTGGCCAAGGCTCTCTCATGTGTAAGTGTCCAGAGGCATCTTTTCTACGCATTTTGGATGTTCCTGGCCATACCAACAGGGTCCACATTGTAATACATAGACATTTAATGCAAGGATTACATTGATTGCTACAGCACACAAAATGAAAAATGGCAAATGATGAGCCAAAGTAGTTTATGCAGTTTACAACAAAAACAATAGCATAATGTGTTGGTCAATACTGGTCTCGAGGAAAGAGAAAATGTCTTCAAAACTAATCACTTCAAGTGCACATAGCATGCTTAAATGCTCAGGCTGCATGTGCTTCTTCAGTGCAAGAACAGTTTAGGCCGCTTTGCATGGGCTCTATTTCTTGAGGGTTCTGCAGTGAATAGCTACATAATCTCTTCATTCTATTCCAGTGATGGAACATTTGATTTGTATGTGTGAAATATGAACCATTGGAAATATTAACCAATGAAACTGAACCAAGTTTTGAAATAGCTACATACTGAACCAAAAGCTGCAGAACTGGCATCTATTTGTAAAATAGAAATAGCTGCACAACTGAAGCATAGCTGAAGAACAGGAGGAAGCGCTAGCGGCGCTCGGGTGGAGGAGACAGCGTCAGCGAGAAGGAGACGGCAGCCTGACGGTGAGGAACGGACAGTGGCTGCTTGGCTCCGGGTCAACACCAAGAGAAGCGCACGAAGGACCTTAACTGGTGTTGGACTTGGTCTGATTCAACTTGGACGATCCAGGATGGGTTCCCTTGTAGGCCGGCTATGTCAATTCGGACATCAATTAGAAGATTTAGGGAGAAAGGAGCGAGGCTGGCGTGGTACGATAGGGGAGCGATCAAGCAAGATACAGGTTACCTCCGCTGTCGGGCAGCCGCACATCCGGTCGGTCCTCCGTGCCATCGCCACCGCACATTCTCTTCGCTCCAGTCCCTAACGACTCCATGGAGAGTGGACATGGCTACACAACTACGAGATTGTCAGGATAAGAGGGTATGGTGCCATTGCTAGTTTGCTACGGGATCAAGAAAGTGGGGCGGCGAGCGACGGGCGGCGGCACATCGCCCAGACCCAGATCGTGAGAGAGGAGGAAGGTAGGGTTTCCTTTTCTTTTCTACGGAGCGATCGGCCTAATTGGGCTTTCTGTGGTATGGGGCCGAAATGCACCACAGGCCTCCAAAATTTCCACCAGAGTAGCTGCCCTTTAGGACTGCGGCCCAGATCGCGAACTGAGTGTAAGTGGATGGCTAGAAACGGCCCAAACGACGATCTGACGGCTGCAATCTCTAATGGTGTGAGAGGACTCGGATTAGGTTCGGTTTTACTGTCCTAAATACTTGGTCAAGGTGAGAACTGATGCACACGAGGTCAAAGAGCAGTTGAGAGATGTCAAGTAATGTAAAGCAAACGTTTTCTACCTAGACAAAGTCACCTGGATGCCCTCGGACGACGAGTAGTTCTGCTAGTTTAAATTTATGTCATCTATGTTCGAACTATGTTGAATTTCATGTTTGAACTATGTTGAGATGAAGTAGTAGTTGGTCGTTTTCAAAATACATCTTCGTTTTGGACCATCTGTTGGAGTTGCTCTCTTTTTTACATCTCCGATTTGGACCATCTGTTGGAGTTGAGCATTTTTCGGAGCTCCAAAACGCACCATTTGGCGGTCCATATTTTACATCTCCGGTTTTGGACCGCCAAAATTTGGACCATCTATTGGAGATTCTCTTAGATTGATCTACTCTCTCCATTCTTTTAACTTGCTACAGAATGTGTGCAATCAAGCTTTTCAAGCTGTGGTCACTAACATAATCAAACCATACATTTGCCACCAGATTTGACACGAACAATACTATGCACAAGATATGGCATGGGATAAAAAGAACATACACATAATTATACATTTAACGGTGTGTGTTAACAGCATAACATACATATGATTAAAAAGCATGGTCAGAGATATAATGGAATACCTTACCGTCCTCCAAAACCAAGGGGAAAATAAAAACAGAGAAACTTTGCAATATGAGTCATCTAGTGATATAAAAAATATTAGGTTGGAAGATGACGCTCGTGGCAAAACTATCATCGTCAGTGGTGGCCAAGCCCTGATTCTGATATGGAGTCCTCGACCCGTCGTGGTAGCTCTTGTGGCCCGATTCCACTTGGCGAGGTGTGCGAGATGGTCAAGAGAAATCTCGGTGCCTCGACGCTGGTGGCAGCGCTGTCTTGGTAGTCACTTCCCTCTTGGGGTCGTCGCCATGGCTCTCCTGCCTTCCTAGCTCAGGGTGAAAACCCTTGTCCGCCCCGACGAACACGGTGGTGTCGGCGCACTGCGTCGTGACCCTCTTGGGGTCGTCACCGGTGAGTGTTGTTGTCTTTCATCCGCGTGGCATGTTCGGAATGGTATGGCGATCCAATCTACCCTACCTTAAATCCAATGACTCACAATATTGCTTGCACATATCTTCTACACGCCACAATGTCGTCCTTTCATCATGTCTGCTAGTACGATCAACACACTCCTTGGTTGAGGCAGCGGGTCCTCTCCGACAGCAGTTGGATGGTGATGGTGCGACGAAGTCAAGTGTTTTCTTCCAGGTGGCGCGTGGATGAATGTTGTCGTCGGTCCTGGTTGAGTCTTGAGGTGGTCCAGCCTCTCCTGTGCTTCCTCCTGCCGGCATGCTGGAGGCGTGTCATTAGGCACTTCCGGTGCTTGTTTGGCTGGTTTTGCCATGCTTCCTTTGACCATCTTGTATGACGATTTCCTCAACACCATGTATCGTTCAGCCAAGCGGGCCAAAGTCCGTTTCAAGATAAAATGCTTCTATGACAAGCTTGTTTCAAGATGGCAATGGGGCCCCGAAACCCGCGTCCCCGCGGGTTTTTACCCTATTAGGGGACGGGGATGGGCGCCTTTTTAACCCCGCGGGGCTGCTGTTGGGTAAAGTATAAAACCCGACACGTTTCGCGGGTTCAAACCCGTTTCAGTAATACCCGAACCCGAAACCCGTCATCCCCGTCAAAATACTACACTAAGCGTATTGGGCCAGTCAGCCTCGACTACACACCTTCCCACCCAGTGTCCCAGTCCCAGTGTCCCAGACCCCAGCTCCAAATCCACACCCAGCCCCAGCCTCGCTAGGTCACAACCTCACAGTCGCTCCGTAGCCTTCCTCTCGCACACCTAAACCTAGCAATCCCATCGCTGACGCTCGATCTCGCCTCCCGCAGCCTCCGTCTCGCGATTTTGTGTTGCTGCTACAATGTTTGCTTCAATGTGTCGGTTTCCCCGTGGGTTTAGAAAACCCGATGGGTTTAGGGGACGGGCAATAAGCTAGCCCCGCGCACGTTGACGGGGACGGGGACGGTTTGCGATTTTCTCGTGGGGATGGGTTTGAGAAGGCAAAACCCGGTGGGTTTCGTCCCCGTTGCCATATTGAAGCTTGTTACAAAGAAACAACTCAAATGATATTCATTTTTGGGGTGTTTAGGTAATAAGCGTTTCTTTTGTATATTTATGCATCTTTTCTATATGTATGCTGGGGCTATTTTTTGGAATCTTGTCTCCGATGTGCCCAGTTTCTCAAACTTAGTAAAAATTGTATTTTTAGTTTTCAACTTTAGAAAAAAAAATGCTCACAAAAATTTAGATAAAACGATCCACCTCATTGATTTCCATTAAAGCAACCATCAATCGAACTTACAAGATTTTTTAACCAAAAGGAAGCTAAAAAAAATTGCATGCAGGAACAGTATATTTGTATTTCATGCACCAGAAAGCGAGAGACCGGAACAACGACTCCAGGAAGCAAATTTTGCACATTCCACGTTCACATTATGAGATCATATCAGTGTGATAAAAAAACAATATTTTCAATTATTTAAAAGATAGAAATACAATCATTGATTACAGACACACAATTGAATGACATATGCTCCTTTTATTTTATAGATTAGGATGCATATCTAGGAACTCAACCATGTCCTTAATTTGCGAACTTGTCTTCCGTGTAATCACCCAATGTGTGACCTAATTGTGGTTGTTCTCCCAGAACTGAGCCTGGAGCCAGTCTATTGTATTCTTTTCCACCTGAAACGCCTTGGCAAGAACATCATCTGATATTGCGGGATCTGATCCAAACACTGCATTGGCAATTGTGATAGCCCCTGGGTTCTGGCTGCTGAGTGCGGCAATTGCAACGGCGGGTTGGTGGGGGTTGGGGTTGAATTGGAAGTGAATGAGCCCCACGGGGAAGACAAACACATCACCTTTGTTGAGCACCTTCGAGAGGAACTTGTTTCTGTTGGGAGCGGGCAGGTTGGATGTGACAAATCCGACATACAATGTCCCCTCGAGTACCGTGAGGATCTCAGTGGCGCGAGGGTGTGTGTGTGGTGGGTTCTGACCCAAGGGAGCATAGTCGATGCGCGCAATTGAGATGCCGAGGGTGTTGAGTCCAGCAATCTGCATGACGTTGATCAAGGTGACGTTGGATCCAACCTTGTTGGTCACCCTAGGCTTGTCGAGGTTCGCTGCCTTGAAGAAGTCGTCTGCGTTAACTTCCATCGGGTTCTTGCAAACAAACCCATTGACACGCACTGGTGCATAGAGGAGATTCAACATGTAAGCTCAGATCTTACAAAGTTGTTTCGACTTGCATATTATTTCCATAAATTCATTTCAACATATGTATTTGGTGAAAACATGGTGAGAAACCGGACAGTACCTTGTGAATGCATGTCGGCCACACAAAAGTCTTGGAGTGGGCTAGGATCGGAGGCAGTGGCTTGCCATGAGACCAACGCAAGAAGAGCAGCGAGGAGAAGGAAGGAAGACGAGGATGCCATCTTATTGATTTCCCTCTCTTGTGTTCCTGTTTGTGGTTGTTGCGTGAGTGATGGTTTGGATATCCCGGGGATGTATGTGTTTATATAGGTGCGGCAAGCAGTGCCTGAACTCGTGAGCAATAATAGACCTGGCCAATTGGAACCGACCAACCGATTGAAATGGTCTCTGGCTTCTGATTAAACTATTTTGTATATACTTTACGAGTTCCCTTCACATTTTCCCTTCAAAGAAGCAATGCAGGGTATACAGCCATATAAAAGCTACTCTATAGTGATGTGTACGGCTGAGTAGTAATTATGAATGTTTCTCCATTTTACCCGAGTCTGCCAAAATGCATGGAGGGGCGATTCTAGGAAAATTCACCACCCATCACTATTAAGGAAAAGATATTTAAGACAAGAAACATCCGGCACTAGTTTAATTCGATATCATATACTTGGTCATAGTTGGAACCAGCGCGTACGAAACCAATCAAAGAGCAGTTGAGAAAAGCCAGGTCATGTAAGGCAATCAATCGTTTTCTAACTCGAGGCCAACATAGACAAAGTCACCTACTCACGCATGGGTTTGATTCATGTGTGTATGACTTCTAAAGACATATAGTGTGACTACTACTCTAGGTTATTTCCAGAAGTTGATATAGAATCATGTGTGCAATCGAGCTTTTCAAACTATGAAATTATATAGTATTTGCCGATATATCTCTGATGAAATCCAGCAACATAAGACGACTGGGTAGTTAGCTGATATGTAGCAGCCCCTGTACGTTATCATCATGTCAATCCGATATTTACTTGGTCAGATGTATCTCGAAGCGGTTGAGTACTTACAGGAAGAAACGACAACATTAATGCACGAAGTACCCAACCAAAAGGAGAGCTGATACAAATGCCATGACGATGGAGAGCAGGAAGTTTCCATATGATCTTACCAAGACTAGTTAACATCTTCTTGCGAAGAGTTCCATCATGCATGACCAGTTCGTGTATAAATCTAACAATCTGGTTAGCCTTCTTGACTTGGCTAATGGCACCAGACCTCACCTGCTTCTTTTGCCAGAGTAAATAGTGCATCCAATGACTAGACTAGGCCAGGTGGCCACTCATAAACAGATTAATTTCATGAAGGTGTCTCTTGGCAGTTTTAGTATAGAAAGAAGTTTTCATCAGATGATTTAATTGATTCTATCACAAGCTTATTACAAAGAAACAACTCAAATAATAATTGTTTTGGGGACTCAGATATCTACAATAGTTTTGCTGGGGAATGATCAATCAAACTTACAAGAGTTTTGAACCAAAAGGAAGCTAAAACAAAACATTCAGTGAAAATAGAACTAACGGCAACCAAGACAATAAGTTTCGTAGCAAAGCAAATGTAAACTACTTCTTACATGAACGAGAAAGACAGACCACAAGAACGACTCCAGAAAGGAACTTTTTGACATTCAACTTGCACATTGCAACCTGTGAGGTCATTACCATATAATCAGCTATTGGCTTCTGATTAGATGTTTGCATGAGCTTCTCAAGTTTCCTTTTAATATGCCTAAGCGCAACTGCATGCATCATCTGATGTACGGCTGAGTAGTAATTACGATTATTTATCCATCTCACCCAAGTCGGCACAATGCTTGCAGGGCTGGTTCCAAGAAAAGTCACCACCCATCACCATAGTTTATTAGATATCATATACTTTGGTCATGGTGAGAACTGGTGCGCACGAGGTCAAAGAGCAGTTGAGAATAGCCAAGGGATGTAAAGCAATTGTTTTCTACCTAGACAAAGTCACCTGCTTAGCTTTATCTACTCTCTCCATTCTTTTAAGTTGCTACAGAATGCGTGCAATCAAGCTTTTCAAGGTGCGGCCACTCATAAACTTATTATTTCTTGGAGGTCTGTGTTGGTAGTTTTGATACAGAAAAGATGTTTCCGTCAGATGAATAAAATGCTTCCAAAAAGAAGAAGAAGAAAACAGGCCCCAACATCAACCTCGTGGACAGCACGAGAGACGATCTCCACTGCCGGCCCTAGGCCCCCACACTTTTATCCTTCCCTAATTGTCATCGATCGGCACCATGTAAAGCAAAGCCCTGGGTGAGGGTAGGCGGCATCGGGGTGTCCCTTCTCTCCGCTCCACTCCCTGGTCTCTGTGGGCTAACCCTAGGACCTCACATCTCCGCCGCTGATATCCCCCGCCGCCGGAGGCAAGTTGCTGGCCTGAGGTTGCATGGCGTGGCTAGTGGGGTCGTGGTTCACCTGGTTCATGCGTGGATCACGAAACTCCCACTAGTAGAAAACAGACCTTTTGTCCAAAGCATTAGTCCCGGTCTGGTTTTGAACCGGCACTAATGTGACTATTAGTCCTGGTTCGGGACGGGCATCATTAGTCCCGGTTCGTTCCGGACCTCTAGTCCCGGTTCGTAACACGAACCGGGACTAAAGGGGTGGTGGCAGGCTGGTGTCAGCCTGGGGCCCCACGATCACCTTTAGTCCCGGTTCATGGCACGAACCGGGACTATAGGCTCACCTTTAGTCCCGGTTTGTGTCACGAACCGGGACTAAAGATCCGCTATATGAACCCTTCGGCCAGCCCGAGCACACTCCTCCCTGTTTTTCCCCTTCTTCCTCTCCTTTGTTCTTCCCCTTGCTCGAGCTCACCTCCATTTTTGCCAAAATTTGTCAAGATTTGGAGGCACCCCATCCATCCAAGTGTTCACAAAGGTTAGCAACTTTGTCCTTTCATCTCTCATTGCTAGATTAGCTCTTGCAATGCTCTATAAGTATAGTGATTTGTGGGTTTTAGTTTGGGAGTATTTATATGTGGTAGTTTATTTGATTTATATGCAATTTGAGCTCAAACTAACTTCTTACTTTGCATGTGTAGGTGTGGTTTACTTAGTGCCTTCCCGTCCCCGTCCTAACCACCGTCGATCGCCCGCACCGTCCCGTCGCCGGCACCACCTTGGTGAGCCTCTTGTTCTTATCCTTTGTATAAAAAAAATCATGTTTGTAAGATTTAGATAGTTACTTGTATAGTTTTCTTACCTATATGGTTGTTTGTTATACATAGTGGCATGGTTTTGATATCCGTCCCCGTCGGCCCTCGTCCGGTTTATGATTCGGATGTGGTATATACTCTCTTTTATAACTATTTGTTGCATTTCGTGTTTATGACAATTATGCCCATCAAGTTGACATAGATATTTTTATCTAGGAGGTATGTGAACCGGAAATTGCAACCGACATAGATATTCTTGTCAAGAAGTTAAATTTAGTTGAAAAAGAAAACGAGTATTTGAAAGAAAAATTGAAAAGAGTTGAAGAAGAGAAGATGAAACTGGAGTTGTATGTTGCCGATGTCGTCGATGATCACAAGATCAAGATGGATGCAATGCGCTTGAAGATTAGAAAATTTAAAAAATATGCCATTGATAGTGAGGCTTGGTATCACTATGATGTTGGATCAATTGTTACCTTAGTTGCGATCTTGATCGCATTTGTTGTTGCATTTAAATGCTTTAGCTAGAGAGTTTGTATGTTGTTTTATGAGAACAAGTGTGTATGAACTTTATGTATGAACTTGTATTAATTTGGTCTTTTCGGTGTTGTGTAATGAAGATGAGCCGGCAATGGATGTACGATGACCGATGCTCTCCCTAGTTCATTAATGGCGTGCATACTTTTCTGGTTGCGACTGAGGCAAACAAGTATGTATTGTCCATGTGCTAGCTGTAAGAATGATCGAAATTACTCTAACTCAAGAACCATTCACGTCCACCTGTTCGAGTCCGGTTTCATGTCCGGCTATAACTGTTGGACCAAGCACGGAGAAAGAGGGGTCCTAATGGAAGAGAATGAAGAAGAAGAGGATGACGACAGCTATCCTGGCCATGGGTTCCATGAATACGATGGTACAACAATGGGGGAAGAAGCTGAGCCGGCAATGCGGGAAGGAGCTGAAGAAGAGGCATCAGATGAGCCCGCTGATGATCTTGGTCGGGCCATTGCCGATGCAAAGAGAAACTGCGCAAGTGAAAAGGAGAAGTTGAAGTTGCAGCGCATGTTAGAGGATCACAAGAAATTGTTGTACCCAAATTGTGAAGATGACAAGAAAAAGCTGGGTACCACACTGGAATTGCTGCAATGGAAGGCAGAGAATGGTGTATCTGACAAGGCATTTGAAAAGTTGCTGATAATGTTAAAGAAGAAGCTACCAAAGGACAACGAATTGCCCTACAGTACGTACGAAGCAAAGAAGGCTGTCTGCCCTCTAGGATTAGAGGTGCAGAAGATACATGCATGCCCTAATGACTGCATCCTCTACCGTGGTGAGTACGAGGATTTGAATGCATGCCCGGTATGCTGTGCATTGCGCTATAAGATCGGCCACGATGACCCTGGTGATGTTGAGGGCGAGCGCCCCAGGAAGAAGATTCCTGCCAAGGTGATGTGGTATGCTCCTATAATACCACGGTTGAAACGTTTGTTCCAAAACAAAGAGCATGCCAAGTTGATGCGATGGCACAACGAAGACCGTAAGAAAGACGGGAAGTTGAGAGTACCCGCTGACGGATCGCAGTGGAGAAAAATCGAGAGAAAGTGGAAGGACTTTGCAAAGGACGCAAGGAACGTATGGTTTGGTTTAAGTGCAGATGGCATTAATCCTTTTGGGGAGCAGAACAGCAATCATAGCACATGGCCTGTGACTCTATGTATCTATAACCTTCCTCCTTGGTTGTGCATGAAGCGGAAGTTCATTATGATGCCAGTGCTCATCCAAGGCCCCAAGCAACCCGGCAACGACATTGATGTGTACCTAAGGCCATTAGTTGAAGAACTTTTACAGCTGTGGAATGGAAAAGGTGTACGTGTGTGGGATGAGAAAGAACAGGAGGAATTTGACCTACATGCGTTGCTGTTTGTAACCATCAATGATTGGCCTGCTCTCAGTAACCTTTCAGGACAAACAAACATGGGATACCACGCATGCACGCACTGTTTAGATTATACCGACAGTATATATTTGGATAAATGTAAGAAGAATGTGTACCTGGGGCATCGTCGATTTCTTCAGAGCAGGCATCCCGTAAGAAAGAAAGGCAAGCATTTCAAAGGTGAGGCAGATCACCGGAAGAAGCCTCGCCACCGTACTGATGATGATATACTTGATATGGTCAAGGATTTAAAAGTAATCTTTGGAAAGGGTCCTGGCGGACAATCTGTTCCGAATGACGCTGACGGACGCGCACCCATGTGGAAGAAGAAATCTATATTTTGGGACCTACCCTATTGGAAAGACCTAGAGGTCCGCTCTGCAATCGACGTGATGCACGTGACAAAGAATCTTTGCGTGAACCTGCTAGGCTTCTTGGGCGTGTATGGGAAGACAAAAGATACACCGGAGGCACGGGAGGACCAGCGACGTATGCACGGAGAAGACGGCATGGATCCAAAGCAGTTTCAGGGTCATGCCAGCTACGCTCTTACAAAAGAAGAGAAGGAAATCTTCTTCGAATGCCTGCTCAGTATGAAGGTCCCGTCTGGCTTCTCGTCGAATATAAAGGGAATAATAAATATGGCAGAGAAAAAGTTCCAGAACCTAAAGTCTCATGACTGCCACGTGATTATGACGCAACTGCTTCCGGTTGCATTGAGGGGGCTTCTACCGGAAAACGTTCGATTAGCCATTGTGAAGCTATGTGCATTCCTCAATGCAATCTCTCAGAAGGTAATCGATCCAGAAATCCTACCAAGGTTAGAGAATGATTTGGTGCAATGGCTTGTCAGTTTCGAGTTGGTGTTCCCACCATCCTTCTTCAATATCATGACGCACGTCCTAGTTCACCTAGTCGAGGAGATTGCCATTCTGGGTCCTGTATTTCTACACAATATGTTCCCCTTTGAGAGGTTCATGGGAGTCTTAAAGAAATATGTTCATAATCGTGCTAGGCCAGAAGGAAGCATCTCCAAGGGCCATGAAACAGAGGAGGTCATTGAGTTTTGTGTTGACTTTATTCCTGACATTAAGCCGATTGGTGTTCCTGAATCGCGGCAATAGGGCAGACTTGGTGGAAAAGGCAAGCTAGGAAAGAATTCAGTAATATGCCAGGACGGGCATTCTTTGGCGCAAGCACACTACACAGTTCTACAAAGTTCCGCCTTGGTGGCTCCGTATATCGAGCAACACAAGAATATTCTACGCTCCA
The DNA here is from genome assembly GCA_039707655.1 of Elymus sibiricus. Classification (NCBI taxonomy): domain Eukaryota; kingdom Viridiplantae; phylum Streptophyta; class Magnoliopsida; order Poales; family Poaceae; genus Elymus; species Elymus sibiricus. The sequence goes on from CM077669.1 coordinate 512,728,619, forward strand.
AACACCCGGAGCAGTCTGACGACTGGATTACACATGAACAAACGGTGACTTTCGCCGGTTGGTTGCAGACACGTCTCATGCATGACGACACTGTTGCAGATGACCTGTACTTGCTGTCCAAGTTACCATCTTTGACTATATTGACTTTCAAAGCGTACGAGATAAATGGGAATACATTTTACATGATCACCCAAGATAAAAAGAGCGCCAACCAAAACAGTGGTGTCCGCTTTGATGCAGCAAACACCAATAGGCCAAAAGACACATATTATGGTTACATAGAGGAGATATGGGAACTTGACTATGGACTTGGTTTGAAGGTCCCTTTGTTTCGGTGCAAATGGGTCAATCTGACAGGAGGCGGGGTAAAGGAAGACCCGCAGTACGGAATGACAACAGTGGATCTCAACAATCTTGGGTACGCAGACGAACCATTCGTCCTAGCCAGTGATGTGGCGCAGGTTTTCTATGCGAAGGACATGTCTACCAAGCCGAGAAAAAGAAAAGATAAGGAAACGAATACATCATACGATGAGCCAAAGCGCCACATAGTTCTCTAATTAGTTTCCGGACTTATATATCTAGAAAGTCCCATTTCGGACAAACCGGAGGGACTCTTTGTAATAGTAGTGTACTTATGTGTTTTGGCATTTGAAACGCGTCGAAATATTATGTCCAAAGCCACATCATGAATTTTCAACCCTTTCTGACTTCATTTGCTGTTTTTCATGCATTTACTGATTTTTTTTAGCTAAATGACCCTGAAATTGAAAAGCACTACAAATGAACTCTAAAAAGGTTGAAAGTTGGCATGGTATCATCATTTCACCCACATAGCATGTGCTAAAAAGTTGAGAGGGTTACGGCAAAAACTGGATGCACTTCGTGTACAAAATGGACAATCTCTTTCGAAGTATCAGGGTTTCAGATGAAAACTCGTGTGTTACTAAGGCATTTCATTTTTTTAAACTTATTTTAACTCCAGACTTTTTGTGTGTTCAGTATGCACCATTCGAAGCGACGCCATCAATTTTCAACCCTTTCTGACTTCATTTGCTATTTTTCATGCATTTACAGATTTGTTTGAGCTAAATGACTCTGAAATTGAAAAGCACTACAAATGAACTCTAAAAAGGTTGAAAGTTGGCATGGTATCATCATTTCACCCACATAGCATGTGCTAAAAAGTTGAGAGGGTTACGGCAAAAACTGGATGCACTTCGTGTACAAAATGGACAATCTCTTTCGAAGTATCAGGGTTTCAGACGAAAACTCGTCTGTTACAAAGGCATTTCATTTTTTAAATAACCTAAGAATTACCAAATTGAATATAATGATAAAACACGCTAATATTAAACAGCAGAAAAAAGAATCACTGCAAAATCTATTTTTAAAGTAAAGTTATTCACAAACTAGTGATTCACAGAAATTTCAAATAATTCGAATTTAAACTATTCAAATTTGAAAACTACTGCCACTAACAGAAAATTTATAATTTTTTTGACCTAACGCAAAAAGATTCACTCATTAACTCTAAATAAAGCAAAAAAAACTCAGAAACAAAAGAAAATAAATAAAACAGAAATTAAAAAAAACTGAAAAGTAAAAAAAAACCGCCTACTGGGCCCCAACCGCAGGCTCACAAGGCCCAGTAGGCCCAACAGGGCAGCACAGGTTCAATAGGCCCACATAGGCCTGCTTAGAGAGGAGCTCGAGGGAGCAGCCGCAGCGGGGCTTATAAACCAGTGTGGCTGCCCTTCGCTGGGCGAGATGGGACTAAACTTTCTGCACCGCGGCTGTGGCAGCACGAGACCTTTAGTCGCGGTTGGTGGCTGCAACCGCGACTAAAGGTAACCTTTAGTCGCGGTTGGTGCCACCAACCGCTACTAAAGGTCTGCGCTTCCCGCCGCTTTGCCTGGCGAAAAATACCTTTAGTCACGGTTGGTGGCTCCAACCGCGACTAAAGGCTACCTTTAGTCGTGGTTGGATCCACCAACCGCGACTAAAGGTCGTTCTATATAAGCGCAAAAATTCAGGTCGATCTCCATTCTCTCTCGACGACGCCGAACGCACGAGACGCCGCCAGGCTGCTGCGCAACGCCGTCGCCTCCCCCGACGCCGGAGATCGTCGCCGCCGCCCCCGACGCCGGCCGCCCGCGCCTCCTCCCCGATGCCGGCCGCCCGCGCCTCCTCCCCGACGACGCCGGCCGCCCGCGACTCCTCCCCGACGCCGGCCGCCCGCGCCGGCCTCCTCCCCGACGCCGCCGCTCTCCTCGCGACCTCGTGCGCCGTCGCCATCGCCGTCGCCGACGACTCGCCTCGCCTCGCCGGCCGTCGCCCCGCTGTGATCCCCTGCCGCCATGGCCGCCCCTCCCATCGATCGAGCCCGCACACACACACACACATGCATGAACACACACACACACACACACATTTTTATTTTCTGTTTTTCTGTTTTCTAGTTTTTTTATACTTTTAGTTATATAAATGTTAGATATATAAATGTTAGATGAAATGTAACATATATAAATGTTAGATGAATGTTTTTTAGTTTTTTATACTTTTAGTTATAGCTAGATAAATGTTAGATATAAAAAAGATATAGAAATGTTTTTTAGTTTTTTATACTTTTTTTATTGCTATATAAATTTTAGATATAAAAAAGATATAGAAATGTTAGATGAATGTTAGATTTGCAATTAGTATATGTATGTATACAATAGATTCTCTTAGTCCTTTAAGGGATTTAGGAATGCCCCCATTATGGATGTGCGCAAGTTGATCTAAATTTTTTTGATCTCATGCATCTACCTTTCTATATGTCACATTTTGTCTAACTAGTGTCAAAGGATTCAAGAAAACCATGGCTTCATCATTAGCCGGAAGTAACAGGCGCATGATGATACGAAGCTTTTCAAAGTTGTTTTGGAACGGAGTTCTTGATAGAATAATTAGCTTTTTTGGTACGAAGTTCAGCAAAAAGGCCTTCCAAATAGCGACATTCGGAAGGCTCTTGCTGAACTTCATACCAAAAAGCTAATTATCCTATCCGGGACTCCGTTCCAAAACAACTTTGGACAGCTTCGTACCATCATGCGCATGTTACTTCCGGCTAATGATGAAGCCATGGTTTTGTTCCTTTGACACTAGCTAGACAACGTGACATATAGAAGGGTAGATGATATCAGGAAAAATATGGACCATTTTCTGCACATCCACAATGGCGCCATTTTGTTAAATCCCTTAAAGGTTAAGAGAATCCGTTATGATTCTGAAGGTTCCTCGTATATAAGAAATCACAATCAAGCATTTAAAAAATGTTAAATTTGCATAGAATTTCTTCTCGGAGTCAACGATGCCCGGCCCGCATCCTCGTCGTTGACTCGTTCGCGACGACGTCCTGCTTCAGAGGGGCAACGTTCAGGACTGGGCTCCGTCGGGCTGGCACTGGGAGGTGCTACCTTCAGGGGCGCGTAGCTTGGTGAGGAACCCGGCCCCGGGTCCCGTCGTCGACCCGGAGCTTCTTTGGTGGCGTTCGCGTGGGCCACTTTCGGTGCGGAGGCAGCCGGCCCCGTCGGAGGTGGTACGTCGCCGTGTCAGGGAGGAGGACGAGCACGTCCGTCGCTACATGGATGCGTTGGACGTCAGGTTCTCCAATACCTGGCAGGTTCTTCAGGGATCTCACCCGAGCTATGATCCTGTGATGGTTCCTTCTCTTTGGGTGTCCACCGCCCGCGCCTCAGGAACCGCGAGTGAACTAGATTCTTCGATAATATTCGATCTGTATTAGCTAGTGATAATACTCGAGATGTATTTGAGATTATATTCGATAATATTCGAGACGATTTATTCGAGATTATATTCGATGATGCATATTATATGAATTATTCGAGATGCATATTATGTACTATGATTCAGTTTTTCCTTATAGATTGCATGCATTCTAATTTGAATACTAAATTGTTTTATCTTTCTTCTGGATTAGTTAAATAAAAGCTATGGACAATACCGGCAGAGAAGGAGAAGAGGCTCTGTTCGACATCATACGCTCCCCGAGCCCAGAGCATGAACCTGAAGATGATGACGGCTCGCAATATCTGAACAATTCCGGTGAGGGTTGTATGATATTTGATGAAGACGAACGAATAGATGAAGGCGACAGGCGAGGTATATTTATTATATAAGCCATCCGGTGATCATTAACAAAGACCGGCGAGGTATATTTATTATATAAGCCATCCGGTGATCATTACATGTCTTAATTGATTTGTATGTATTAACGAATCGATCTTTCTTCTTTTAGGCCTCCGGATCGAGCAAATCTTCTACAAGCGACAGGGTAGTTCGAGGCCCGGCCAGAAAGTTGGACCCTGGCGTAAAGTTCAACATCGATTCCATCAAAACATCAAATGGCGAACCGCTTGAACCTAGGAAAAATGCGACCAAGTTCAAGAATATATGCGGAGTTATTGTCAGGGACCAAATCCCGATCTCCGTTCAAGAATGGAAAAAGCCAGCAAAGGGAGATCGAGCGGGAGTTACTTTTGTCGACGAAAGAGCAAAAGATGTGCTTTGGGATTCGCTCATGCGGCATTTCACCCTACCAGATAATTTGACAGATGCAGATCTGAAGAAAGTCAGAAACTATGCTCTTAAAAAGATGGCGATCGCATTCAACACCTTCAAGAAAAATACATGGACTGCGTACGTCAAAGCAAAAAAGAAGACTCCAGAATTCAAGGGAGCACTGGTGAAGGCAAAAGATCACTGGGACGCTTTCGTGAAGTTCAAGGAATCGGAACACGCTAAGGAACGGTCGAGAAAAAACAAGATTAATGCTGCGAAAAAGAAGTGGCACCATACTCTGGGGCCAGGTGGCTACCAGGTGGCCCTGCCTAAGTGGGATCAATCTGAGCAAGAGATGATTAGTGCTGGGGTCACTCCAGTTACATTGACATGGCCCCCCAGGTGCAGGACATGGTTTTATGCGCATGGGGGGAAGTTGGACCCAGAGACAGGGCTGGTTAAGGTGAAGGCAAGTCTTAAAGAAGCGACAGACGAAATACTTCTTGCAATAGAAGAAGCTCGAACGGGGGTGTTCACGCCCAACAGAGAGAACGACGAGCTTACGCGCGCCCTGAAGAATCATGAACACCCGGGAAGAACACGAGGCAAAGGCGTTGTTCCGTGGTTTGAGGGGTTTGCGGATTGGAACGACGACTACAGAAGCCGTGCGAGAAAGAAGAAGCAGGAGGAGCAGAAGAAGAAGGAGGAAGCACTCCGCCTTGAAGGCCTAGAATCAAAGCACCTGGAGTTGGAACGCGCTTTCAGGCGGCAGCAGGAGCAGATCGACTCACTCAGCCAGGAAAGGGCGTCTCAGCGGCAGCATGAGCAGATCGATCCAGCATTGGATAGCACCGTCCCATCTATGCCGAGAAGCAGCGTGGGTTCCGCCCCGACCGATATCGATGATGCACTGCTAGCTAGCTACCCTGTGGATGATATCAAAGACAGGACTAACTGTGAGCTACACATGAAAGTGAAGAACTTATCCATGAAGGTGGCGGACGGCTATGCTTTAGCAAATCCCCCTTAAGCAACCTTCCATTGCAATCCCATTCCAGCTGGCTATGCTCGTGTCGGGGTTGATGAAGTGATGTCAGGATATCACGAGCTACAACTTGACATTCTTGGAGGTGACGAGGAGAGAACACTGGGAGAGGCCATACATCGTATCATTCTATGGAAAAAGGATTGCATCGTCTTTCCAAGGCCACCGACTCCTCCTCCTCCAAGTCCGCCACCGCGTCAGTCGACTCCTCCTCCTCCAAGTCCGGCACCGCGTCAGCCGACTCCTCCTCCAAGTCCGGCACGACGTCAGCCAACTCCTCCTCCTCCAAGTCTGGCACCGCGTCAGCCGACTCCTCCTCCAAGTCCGGCACGGTGTCAGCCGACTCCTCCTCCTCCAAGTCCAGCACCGCGTCTGCCGTCTCCGCCGACTCAGCGTGCTCCATCGCCTAAGCAGCAACGGAAGAGAGAGGCCACAGCTACGACGGCTAGCGGTACAACAGGCAAGAAATTCAAATATGGTCCAAGCTTCAAGCCTCTTCCGAAGTTGCCTTACCACCTGACTGAGGAGGAACTCGACACCGTAGTGGATGCCAAAGTGAAGGCCCATTTTGGACCGAAACCGCCCCCGCCGCGAAAGGAGAAAGTTCATGAGCATGTCTCACAACACTTTATTGATATGGCTCGACCGGCTGTCAATCAGAAGGACTGCGACTATGTGCGGTCTATCAAGAAGTCATATTTTGCAGGACAAAAGGAGTCGAGCTCGAGCTCGAGCCAAGCAGTTGACAAAAAAGCGGGAAAACTGTTCCCCAGCTGGGAGAACAGACAGTGCAATCGACCCCCCCGCTCATTGTACAAACACCTGTCAGTACCGCCGATCGGCTGGTAGTAACCGACGATCATAAAAGGCAGGCTAAAGAGGCCGGTGTCACTGTTGAACAACTCCTAGGCCTTGAGGAAATCCCCGGGCTTAAAGAGGAGGAAGTAAAATGGCAATATGTCCGCGGCAAACCTCTGGTCAAGCCTGACGATGTCAAGCTTCTACCAACGAGATTGTACAATTTGCATACATGGTACATGCAAGAAACAGCAAATACCAATCAAGAGTCCCTCATGGTGAAAGTCAAGAAAAAGCATTACTTCCATAAAAAAGATTTGTGGATTCATTATTCAGAGTTGTTTCAGTTATTCAATCAAGACGCACTCGACAAATCTATCGTTAGTTGCTATTGTCTGTAAGTGATTTCTTTCTGTAATTTAAGTCTCTAGCTAACTAGCTGTGCTCTCATTCATTACCTGTAATTATCCTCACTATATTCTTTTCTGTGGTATTATGCAGAATGAAGATGTATGAAATGAAAAAAGCTGGACGCTATGGCATTGGGTTCATTGACCCAAATACGGTTAATCAGGCGATATGGGAAACTGAATATTCGAGAAAAGACACAGAGAGATTCCTGCTAGAGTTTTTGAAGCAACTAAACACCCAACCAGAAATACTACTTCCTTACAACTTCGGGTGAGTGTTACTATATCTTGTACTACAAATTCTATTTTTTGCTTACTAGATGTTAATAAGTGTAGTTGATGAGTTATGCACATACCCGCTTAATTATACAAAATGTGTGCGCATGCAGTTACCACTGGATCTTGTTAATCATTGAAGTTGACAAGGGAAAAGTTGAAGTACTGGACTCACTATATAAGAATCCATCCGAATACGCAACCGTGAGGGGGATGGTCGACAGGTAATTTCAATCATTATCGCACTATGTCGGCCTCTTTACTTCATTTCCTGATATCAACTAGTTAATAACTTCTTTATTCATTTTCTTTGCCGGCGGGCAGGGCTTGGGCCAAGTTCGTCAAACTGGTCCCAGGCGACTGGGAACAAAAGCTGACATGGGTGCGACCCAAGGTAATTAAGTAGTGCTAGCTAGCTACGTCCGTGTATCTCTTTAATTTTAGTTTCAATACCATTATCATGCTTGATTAATTATTACCTGATTGAATTTTATTCTCGTAAAGTGCATGTGGCAGGAGCAAGGGAATAGTTTATGCGCATACTACGTTTGCGAGAACATTCGCATGATCACGTCTGAAAGGAGCAGAAACGAAAGAAATCTTTGGGTACGACTGCCAGAACACTATCCATAATTTTTTTATCATGATCTAGCTAATATATATACACACAACTAATATATTTATCTTGATCTCCTTCTTATAGCTGACGGAGATGCGGGGCCAGCTCCTACCAACGGCTCGCGTACGAGCAATTCAAGAGGAAATAGCTGGATTTCTGGTCGACCAGGTCATAGATCCCAAAGGAGAATACCATTACAAGATCAAGCAGTAATGCCTGCATATGTAATGATCCGCAAATTGTAGGAGAAATTGTATATACCAAATTGTGTATATATATATATATATATATATATATATATATATATATATATATATATATGTATGTGAATGGTCGTCGTACGACATCAGGTGGGTGGCGACGGTACGATGAAGTCCGGCATTTACTTCTAGGTGGCGGGTGGTTGAACGTCGTCAGCGGTCCTGGTTGAGTCTTGAGGTGGTCCAACCTCTCATGTGCTTCGTCTCCACAGCATGTTGGAGGCATCTAATTGTGCACTTCCGGTGCTTGTTAGCATGTTTTTCTTATTTTGCCGTGCTTTCTTTGATCATCTTGTATGACGATTTCCTCAACACCGTCTATCATTCAGCCATCGGACTTTATGTATGAAGCAGGCCGAAGTCCATTTCGTGATAAAATACTTCTATCACGAGCTTGTTACAAAGAAACAACTCAAGTAATAATCATTTTTGGGGGGTCTAGGTAATAATCATTTATTTTGTATATTCATGCATGTTTTCTATATGTATGTTTGAGCTGATTTTTCGAACCTGGTCTCCTGTGTTCCCAGTTTCTATAACTTGGTAAAAACCGTATTTCTAGTTCTGAACTTAAGAAAAACAAAGAAATAATGCTCATAAGTATTTTCATAAAATGAGTCACCTCATCAATTCCCATTAAAGCATTTGTCGATCGAACTTGCAAGAGTTTTGAACCACCAGGAAGCTAAAACATTGCATGTAGGAACCGTAAATTTCCTATTGCATCCACCAGAAAGGGAGATACCAGAACAATGACTCCAGGAAGCAGCTTTTGCACATTCAACTTTCATATTTCAATCTTGAGCACAATCGGGCTCCAACCATCGCATACTTCACATGTATTGCAAGAAAGTCCTAGGTGTTCAACCCTAGCATCAAACATATTTGAATTACCAAATAATTGTGTATAGTTTCTTTTTTAACCTAATCATCTATTGTTTCAGAACAAGGGGAAAAGAACCCAAATTTTGATTTGTTCTGAGAAATACGACACATTAGAACCAAAAACGCATATGAGATCATATCAGTGTGATAAAAAATGGTATTGTCAATTATTTGGAAGGTAGAAATACATTCAATGTTTACATACACACACCGGCCTGACATATGCTCCGTTTATTTTATAGCTTATGCTGCATGTCTAGAAACTCAACTAACTCCTTGGTCTATGCAGTAATCTTCCGGGTAATCACCCAAAGTCTGACTTAGTTGTGGTTGTTCTCCCAGAACTGAGCCTGGAGCCAATCTATTGTATTCTTTTCCACCTGAAATGCCTTGGCAAGAACATCATCTGATATTGCTGGGTCTGACCCAAACACTGCATTGGCAATTGTGATAGCCCCTGGGTTCTGGCTGCTGAGCGCGGCAATTGCAACGGCGGGCTGGTGGGGGTTGGGGTTGAATTGAAAGTGAATGAGCCCCACGGGGAAGACAAACACATCACCTTTGTTGAGCACCTTGGAGAGGAACTTGTTTCTGTTGGGGGCGGGCAGGTTGGATGTGACAAATCCGACATACAGTGTCCCCTCGAGCACCGTGAGGATCTCAGTGGCGCGTGGGTGCGTATGTGGTGGGTTCTGGCCTAATGGAGCATAGTCAATGCGCGCGATTGAGATGCCGAGTGTGTTGAGTCCAGCGATCTGCATGACGTTGATCAAGGTGACGTTGGATCCAACCTTGTTGGTCACCCTAGGCTTGTCGAGCGCGGCTGCCTTGAAGAAGTCATCAGCGTTGACATCCATCGGGTTCTTGCAAACAAACCCATTGACACGCACTGGTGCAGAGAGAAGATGTAGAGTGGAAGCTTAGGAATTACTAGGAAGTGGTTTTAACATGTAGATAATTTTCAGAAATTCATTGCTTGGTGATAGCAGGACGGGAAAGCGGGAAGTAAGCATTACCTGGTGAATGCATGTCGGCGACACAAAAGTCCTGGAGTGGGCCAGGGTCAGAGGCCACAGCCTGCCATGAGACCAAGGCGAAAAGAACAACAAGGAGAAGGAAGGTAGGGGAGGATGCCATTTGTTTTCAGCTCCTTTGGTTCTTCTTTTCTCTTGTATTTGTGTTGTGTTTGTTAAGTGAGTGATGGTTTGTGTATGCAGGGGATGTATGTGTTTATATAGGCAAGGCGAGCAGTGTGAACTCGTGAGCAATGGACATAGTCAAGTGGAACCGCCCAACGGATAGAAATGGTCTTTGGCTGCCGACTAGATTAGTCTGCACAAGATTTTCTGACATGGTCAGCCATATTCAAATCTTTGATAATATTATCATCAAAGTTCCCTTTTAATATGCCAAAGCGACACCTTTTCCCCTTTAACAATAAATATAAAGAAGCAAATTAAGGTACTCCATCTGATGTAGACCTCTCAGTAACAAGTACTATGAGCAATAGTTTGGATTGTGTCAAACAAGGAAGAAATCGTGGCGCGTCGATCCATGCATTAATGCACCTAGTACGTACCATATGATTACGTCAACCAGATATACAGTTGCCTGGTTAAATTTCTCTCCAAGTGGTTGAGTACTTTTCAGGAAGAAGCAACGACATTAATTAATGGACGATGGAGAGCAAGAGCAGTTAAAAATTCCCTGCCGAAGAGTTTTCATCATGACCAATTCAGTGCATAAATCTAACAATCTAGTCCTGACTAAGGTTCATGACTAGTTTTTGTCATGGATGTTCAGGTCCATGCATCTTACAACAACAAACATGGCTGATTTACACTCCAACAAGGAAGAACGGGAAGCTACCTACCGCAAGGAGGAGGAGGAGCGGGACCGCTGTTGGCGGGTTTAGTCCCAGATGGCGATGGCGGAGCTGACATGAACATTCAGCGACCGGACGACGCCGAGCTGCGGGATCTCGACGCACACGTTCGCCGCCTCCTGGATGATGTCCACCGGGATGCCCTCCTTCTCCCTGCCCAGCACCACCATCGTCTTCTCCGGGAACCCGAACTCATCCAGCGCCACGTTGTTGGCCGTCTGCTCTAGACCCACCACGGTGTACCCCTCCGTCCGCTTCCTCTGCAAGAAGTCCCTCACGCTCTCCGCCGGCACCTCCACCATCGGCACCCACTTCTCCGCCGTCACGCTTATCAGCCGGAACTGCTTGTCCTGGACCACCCCCATGTCCCCCACCGCCAGCCCGCCCGCCCTGAATATCCCGCATGTCCGGGTCAGCCCCCCCCCCCCCCCCCCCCCCAGGTTTGGGATCCGCTCCACCATCAACGCCACCACGATCAGATCATGTTGGCTCTGCCTCACCATCTCGGTGCGCCCCTTTCCTTGACGCCACCGCCAGGTTCAACGTGTCGTCGTCTTCCTCCATCTTGAAGAGCAGTCGTGAGATGTTGTTGTTGCCCATGACTTTAGTCGACCACGAAGTCACTTTGAGCTATCTATGTCACACCTTGTATATTTGATATGTTTTCTCAAATTATGTCAAACAATGTATATGTGTGTTTTTGTCAATTGCGGAGACTTAGGACAGAACAAATGGTTCAGTCTTGTACTGGTACTGTTTGCCGAGTACAGCACACGGTGGCGCAAGGCTTTGCCGAGTACACATCTCGGCAGACGTGGCGCCTGGGTCCGCTGGCAACTTCACATCTTTACCGAGATCATAGGCACTCGGAAAGACAAGCCACGTGGCAACAGCTTAGCACACATGAAGAACTCTGCCGAGTACCTTATCAGGCGTGCTTGGTGTAAACATTTACTTCCATGGAAAAAGTGTTTTCGTAAATAGTTTGCCGAGTACGTGACTAAAGGGTCTCGGCAAATGTGGACTGGACGTCACGGAGCCGTCAACTGCAAACGGTCGTGCCACGTGGCTCGTCTTTGTCGGGTGCCGCATCTACGATCTCTCTATAAGCCGAGTGCTTCTGTCTAAGCCGAGTATCATCGGCATAGGGCTCGGTAAATTATCTTGTATGCCGTACGCTAGTGTGTGCCGAGAGCCGTACATGGCTTAGATGTCTTTTGCCGTGACCCCGTGTTCCCGTGCTCGGCATGGACAAAAGAACTCGGTAACGGTGATTGTTCCAGTAGTGATGCATGCAAGGCTGGTTCCACGAAAAGTCACCACCCATCACCATAGTTTATTAGATATCATATACTTATACTTGGTCAAGGTGAGAACTGATGCACACGAGGTCAAAGAGCAGTTGAGAGATGTCAAGTAATGTAAAGCAAACGTTTTCTACCTAGACAAAGTCACCTGGATGCCCTCGGACGACGAGTAGTTCTGCTAGTTTAAATTTATGTCATCTATGTTCGAACTATGTTGAATTTCATGTTTGAACTATGTTGAGATGAAGTAGTAGTTGGTCGTTTTCAAAATACATCTTCGTTTTGGACCATCTGTTGGAGTTGCTCTCTTTTTTACATCTCCGATTTGGACCATCTGTTGGAGTTGAGCATTTTTCGGAGCTCCAAAACGCACCATTTGGCGGTCCATATTTTACATCTCCGGTTTTGGACCGCCAAAATTTGGACCGTCTATTGGAGATTCTCTTAGATTGATCTACTCTCTCCATTCTTTTAACGTGCTACAGAATGTGTGCAATCAAGCTTTTCAAGCTGTGGCCACTAACATAATCAAACCATACATTTGCCACCGGATTTGACACGAACAATACTATGCACAAGATATGGCATGGGATAAAAAGAACATACACATAATTATACATTTAACGGTGTGTGTTAACAGCATAACATACATATGATTAAAAAGCATGCTCAGAGATATAATGGAATACCTTACCGTCCTCCAAAACCAAGGGGAAAATAAAAACAGAGAAACTTTGCAATATGAGTCATCTAGTGATATAAAAAATATTAGGTTGGAAGATGACGCTCGTGGCAAAACTATCATCGTCGGTGGTGGCCAAGCCCTGATTCTGATATGGAGTCCTCGACCCGTCGTGGTAGCTCTTGTGGCCCGATTCCACTTGGCGAGGTGTGCGAGATGGTCAAGAGAAATCTCGGTGCCTCGACGCTGGTGGCAGCGCTGTCTTGGTAGTCACTTCCCTCTTGGGGTCGTCACCATGGCTCTCCTGCCTTCCTAGCTCAGGGTGAAAACCCTTGTCCGCCCCGACGAACGCGGTGGTGTCGGCGCACTGCGTCGTGACCCTCTTGGGGTCGTCACCGGTGAGTGTTGTTGTCTTTCATCCGCGTGGCATGTTCGGAATGGTATAGCGATCCAATCTACCCTACCTTAAATCCAATGACTCACAATATTGCTTGCACATATCTTCTACACGCCACAATGTCGTCCTTTCATCATGTCTGCTAGTACGATCAACACAATCCTTGGTTTAGGCAGCGGGTCCTCTCCGACAGCAGTTGGATGGTGATGGTGCGACGAAGTCAAGTGTTTTCTTCCAGGTGGCGTGTGGATGAATGTTGTCGTCGGTCCTGGTTGAGTCTTGAGGTGGTCCAGCCTCTCCTGTTCTTCCTCCTGCCGGCATGCTGGAGGCGTGTCATTAGGCACTTCCGGTGCTTGTTTGGCTGGTTTTGCCATGCTTCCTTTGACCATCTTGTATGACGATTTCCTCAACACCATGTATCGTTCAGCCAAGCGGGCCAAAGTCCGTTTCATGATAAAATGCTTCTATGACAAGCTTGTTACAAAGAAACAACTCAAATGATATTCATTCTTGGGGTGTTTAGGTAATAATCGTTTCTTTTGTATATTTATGCATGTTTTCTATATGTATGCTGGGGCTATTTTTTGGAATCTGGTCTCCGATGTGCCCAGTTTCTAAAACTTAGTAAAAATTGTATTTTTAGTTCTCAACTTTAGAAAAAAAATGCTCACAAAAATTTAGATAAAACGATCCACCTCATCGATTTCCATTAAAGCAACCATCAATCGAACTTACAAGATTTTTTAACCAAAAGGAAGCTAAAAAAAATTACATGCAGGAACAGTATATTTGTATTTCATGCACCAGAAAGCGAGAGACCGGAACAACGACTCCAGGAAGCAACTTTTGCACATTCCACGTTCACATTTACATCCTGATCACAATCGGGCTCCACCCATCGCATACTTCACATGTATTGCAAGATAAATAGGTGTTCAACCCTAGCATCAAAAATATACTGCATTACCAAATAATCGAGTATTGTTTCTTTTTTTAACATAATCAAATATTGTTTTGGAATAAAGGAGAAAGAACCCAAAATATTGATTTTTTATGAGAAATACGACACATTAGAACCAAAAAGGCATATGAGATCATATCAGTGTGATAAAAAAAACAATATTTTCAATTATTTAAAAGGTAGAAATACATTCACTGATTACAGACACACAATTGAATGACATATGCTCCTTTTATTTTATAGATTAGGATGCATATCTAGGAACTCAACCATGTCCTTAATTTGCGAACTTGTCTTCCGTGTAATCACCCAATGTGTGACTTAATTGTGGTTGTTCTCCCAGAACTGAGCCTGGAGCCAGTCTATTGTATTCTTTTCCACCTGAAACGCCTTGGCAAGAACATCATCTGATATTGCGGGATCTGATCCAAACACTGCATTGGCAATTGTGATAGCCCCTGGGTTCTGGCTGCTGAGCGCGGCAATTGCAACGGCGGGTTGGTGGGGGTTGGGATTGAATTGGAAGTGAATGAGCCCCACGGGGAAGACAAACACATCACCTTTGTTGAGCACCTTCGAGAGGAACTTGTTTCTGTTGGGAGCGGGCAGGTTGGATGTGACAAATCCGACATACAATGTCCCCTCGAGTACCGTGAGGATCTCAGTGGCGCGAGGGTGTGTGTGTGGTGGGTTCTGACCCAAGGGAGCATAGTCGATGCGCGCAATTGAGATGCCGAGGGTGTTGAGTCCAGCAATCTGCATGACGTTGATCAAGGTGACGTTGGATCCAACCTTGTTGGTCACCCTAGGCTTGTCGAGGTTCGCTGCCTTGAAGAAGTCGTCTGCGTTAACTTCCATCGGGTTCTTGCAAACAAACCCATTGACACGCACTGGTGCATAGAGGAGATTCAACATGTAAGCTCAGATCTTACAAAGTTGTTTCGACTTGCATATTATTTCCATAAATTCATTTCAACATATGTATTTGGTGAAAACATGGTGAGAAACCGGACAGTACCTTGTGAATGCATGTCGGCCACACAAAAGTCTTGGAGTGGGCTAGGATCGGAGGCAGTGGCTTGCCATGAGACCAACGCAAGAAGAGCAGCGAGGAGAAGGAAGGAAGAGGAGGATGCCATCTTATTGATTTCCCTCTCTTGTGTTCCTGTTTGTGGTTGTGGCGTGAGTGATGGTTTGGATATCCCGGGGATGTATGTGTTTATATAGGTGCGGCAAGCAGTGCCTGAACTCGTGAGCAATAATAGACCTGGCCAATTGGAACCGACCAACCGATTGAAATGGTCTCTGGCTTCTGATTAAACTATTTTGTATAAACTTTACGAGTTCCCTTCACATTTTCACTTCAAAGAAGCAATGCAGGGTATACAGCCATATAAAAGCTACTCTATAGTGATGTGTACGGCTGAGTAGTAATTATGAATGTTTCTCCATTTTACCCGAGTCGCCAAAATGCATGGAGGGGCGATTCTAGGAAAATTCACCACCCATCACTATTAAGGAAAAGATATTTAAGACAAGAAACATCCGGCACTAGTTTAATTCGATATCATATACTTGGTCATAGTTGGAACCAGTGCGTACGAAACCAGTCAAAGAGCAGTTGAGAAAAGCCAGGTCATGTAAGGCAATCAATCGTTTTCTAACTCGAGGCCAACATAGACAAAGTCACCTACTCACGCATGGGTTTGATTCATGTGTGTATGACTTCTAAAGACATATAGTGTGACTACTACTCTAGGTTATTTCCAGAAGTTGATATAGAATCATGTGTGCAATCGAGCTTTTCAAACTATGAAATTATATAGTATTTGCCGATATATCTCTGATGAAATCCAGCAACATAAGACGACTGGGTAGTTAGCTGATATGTAGCAGCCCCTGTACGTTATCATCATGTCAATCCGATATTTACTTGGTCAGATGTATCTCGAAGCGGTTGAGTACTTACAGGAAGAAACGACAACATTAATGCACGAAGTACCCAACCAAAAGGAGAGCTGATACAAATGCCATGACGATGGAGAGCAGGAAGTTTCCATATGATATTAGCAAGACTAGTTAACATCTTCTTGCGAAGAGTTCCATCATGCATGACCAGTTCGTGTATAAATCTAACAATCTGGTTAGCCTTCTTGACTTGGCTAATGGCACCAGACCTCACCTGCTTCTTTTGCCAGAGTAAATAGTGCATCCAATGACTAGACTAGGCCAGGCGGCCACTCATAAACAGATTAATTTCATGAAGGTGTCTCTTGGCAGTTTTAGTATAGAAAGAAGTTTTCATCAGATGATTTAATTGATTCTATCACAAGCTTATTACAAAGAAACAACTCAAATAATAATTGTTTTGGGGACTCAGATATCTACAATAGTTTTGCTGGGGAATGATCAATCAAACTTACAAGAGTTTTGAACCAAAAGGAAGCTAAAACAAAACATTCAGTGAAAATAGAACTAATGGCAACCAAGACAATAAGTTTCGTAGCAAAGCAAATGTAAACTACTTCTTACATGCACGAGAAAGACAGACCACAAGAACGACTCCAGAAAGGAACTTTTTGACATTCAACTTGCACATTGCAACCTGTGAGGTCATTACCATATAATCAGCTATTGGCTTCTGATTAGATGTTTGCATGAGCTTCTCAAGTTTCCTTTTAATATGCCTAAGCGCAACTGCATGCATCATCTGATGTACGGCTGAGTAGTAATTACGATTATTTATCCATCTCACCCAAGTCGGCACAATGCTTGCAGGGCTGGTTCCAAGAAAAGTCACCACCCATCACCATAGTTTATTAGATATCATATACTTTGGTCATGGTGAGAACTGGTGCGCACGAGGTCAAAGAGCAGTTGAGAATAGCCAAGGGATGTAAAGCAATTGTTTTCTACCTAGACAAAGTCACCTGCTTAGCTTTATCTACTCTCTCCATTCTTTTAAGTTGCTACAGAATGCGTGCAATCAAGCTTTTCAAGGTGCGTCCACTCATAAACTTATTATTTCTTGGAGGTCTGTGTTGGTAGTTTTGATACAGAAAAGATGTTTCCGTTAGATGAATAAAATGCTTCCAGAAAGAAGAAGAAGAAAACAGGCCCCAACATCAACCTCGTGGACAACACGAGAGACGATCTCCACTGCCGGCCCTAGGCCCCCACACTTTTATCCTTCCCTAATTGTCATCGATCGGCACCATGTAAAGCACAGCCCTGGGTGAGGGTAGGCGGCATCGGGGTGTCCCTTCTCTCCGCTCCACTCCCTGGTCTCTGTGGGCTAACCCTAGTACCTCACATCTCCGCCGCTGATATCCCCCTCCGCTGGAGGCAAGTTGCTGGCCTGAGGTTGCATGGCGTGGCTAGTGGGGTCGTGGTTCACCTGGTTCATGCGTGGATCACGAAACTCCCACTAGTAGAAAACAGACCTTTTGTCCAAAGCATTAGTCCCGGTCTGGTTTTGAACCGGCACTAATGTGACTATTAGTCCCGGTTCGGGACGGGCATCATTAGTCCCGGTTCGTTCCGGACCACTAGTCCCGGTTCGTAACACGAACCGGGACTAAAGGGGTGGTGGCAGGCTGGTGTCAGCCTGGGGCCCCACGATCACCTTTAGTCCCGGTTCATGGCACGAACCGGGACTATAGGCTCACCTTTAGTCCCGGTTTGTGTCACGAACCGGGACTAAAGATCCGCTATATGAACCCTTCGGCCAGCCCGAGCACACTCCTCCCTGTTTTTCCCCTTCTTCCTCTCCTTTGTTCTTCCCCTTGCTCGAGCTCACCTCCATTTTTGCCAAAATTTGTCAAGATTTGGAGGCACCCCATCCATCCAAGTGTTCACAAAGGTTAGCAACTTTGTCCTTTCATCTCTCATTGCTAGATTAGCTCTTGCAATGCTCTATAAGTATAGTGATTTGTGGGTTTTAGTTTGGGAGTATTTATATGTGGTAGTTGAAAAAGAAAACGAGTATTTGAAAGAAAAATTGAAAAGAGTTGAAGAAGAGAAGATGAAACTGGAGCTGTATGTTGCCGATGTCGTCGATGATCACAAGATCAAGATGGATGCAATGCGCTTGAAGATTAGAAAATTTAAAAAATATGCCATTGATAGTGAGGCTTGGTATCACTATGATGTTGGATCAATTGTTACCTTAGTTGCGATCTTGATCGCATTTGTTGTTGCATTTAAATGCTTTAGCTAGAGAGTTTGTATGTTGTTTTATGAGAACAAGTGTGTATGAACTTTATGTATGAACTTGTATTAATTTGGTCTTTTCGGTGTTGTGTAATGAAGATGAGCCGGCAATGGATGTACGATGACCGATGCTCTCCCCAGTTCATTAATGGCGTGCATACTTTTCTGGTTGCGACTGAGGCAAACAAGTATGTATTGTCCATGTGCTAGCTGTAAGAATGATCGAAATTACTCTAACTCAAGAACCATTCACGTCCACCTGTTTGAGTCCGGTTTCATGTCCGGCTATAACTGTTGGACCAAGCACGGAGAAAGAGGGGTCCTAATGGAAGAGAATGAAGAAGAAGAGGATGACGACAGCTATCCTGGCCATGGGTTCCATGAATACGATGGTACAACAATGGGGGAAGAAGCTGAGCCGGCAATGCGGGAAGGAGCTGAAGAAGAGGCATCAGATGAGCCCGCTGATGATCTTGGTCGGGCCATTGCCGATGCAAAGAGAAACTGCGCAAGTGAAAAGGAGAAGCTGAAGTTGCAGCGCATGTTAGAGGATCACAAGAAATTGTTGTACCCAAATTGTGAAGATGACAAGAAAAAGCTGGGTACCACACTGGAATTGCTGCAATGGAAGGCAGAGAATGGTGTATCTGACAAGGCATTTGAAAAGTTGCTGATAATGTTAAAGAAGAAGCTACCAAAGGACAACGAATTGCCCTACAGTACGTACGAAGCAAAGAAGGTTGTCTGCCCTCTAGGATTAGAGGTGCAGAAGATACATGCATACCCTAATGACTGCATCCTCTACCGTGGTGAGTACGAGGATTTGAATGCATGCCCGGTATGCTGTGCATTGCGCTATAAGATCGGCCACGATGACCCTGGTGATGTTGAGGGCGAGCGCCCCAGGAAGAAGATTCCTGCCAAGGTGATGTGGTATGCTCCTATAATACCACGGTTGAAACGTTTGTTCCAAAACAAAGAGCATGCCAAGTTGATGCGATGGCACAACGAAGACCGTAAGAAAGACGGGAAGTTGAGAGTACCCGCTGACGGATCGCAGTGGAGAAAAATCGAGAGAAAGTGGAAGGACTTTGCAAAGGACGCAAGGAACGTATGGTTTGGTTTAAGTGCAGATGGCATTAATCCTTTTGGGGAGCAGAACAGCAATCATAGCACATGGCCTGTGACTCTATGTATCTATAACCTTCCTCCTTGGTTGTGCATGAAGCGGAAGTTCATTATGATGCCAGTGCTCATCCAAGGCCCCAAGCAACCCGGCAACGACATTGATGTGTACCTAAGGCCATTAGTTGAAGAACTTTTACAGCTGTGGAATGGAAAAGGTGTACGTGTGTGGGATGAGAAAGAACAGGAGGAATTTGACCTACATGCGTTGCTGTTTGTAACCATCAATGATTGGCCTGCTCTCAGTAACCTTTCAGGACAAACAAACATGGGATACCACGCATGCACGCACTGTTTAGATTATACCGACAGTATATATTTGGATAAATGTAAGAAGAATGTGTACCTGGGGCATCGTCGATTTCTTCAGAGCAGGCATCCCGTAAGAAAGAAAGGCAAGCATTTCAAAGGTGAGGCAGATCACCGGAAGAAGCCTCGCCACCGTACTGATGATGATATACTTGATATGGTCAAGGATTTAAAAGTAATCTTTGGAAAGGGTCCTGGCGGACAATCTGTTCCGAATGACGCTGACGGACGCGCACCCATGTGGAAGAAGAAATCTATATTTTGGGACCTACCCTATTGGAAAGACCTAGAGGTCCGCTCTGCAATCGACGTGATGCACGTGACGAAGAATCTTTGCGTGAACCTGCTAGGCTTCTTGGGCGTGTATGGGAAGACAAAAGATACACCGGAGGCACGGGAGGACCAGCGACGTATGCACGGAGAAGACGGCATGGATCCAAAGCAGTTTCAGGGTCATGCCAGCTACGCTCTTACCAAAGAAGAGAAGGAAATCTTCTTCGAATGCCTGCTCAGTATGAAGGTCCCGTCCGGCTTCTCGTCGAATATAAAGGGAATAATAAATATGGCAGAGAAAAAGTTCCAGAACCTAAAGTCTCATGACTGCCACGTGATTATGACGCAACTGCTTCCGGTTGCATTGAGGGGGCTTCTACCGGAAAACGTTCGATTAGCCATTGTGAAGCTATGTGCATTCCTCAATGCAATCTCTCAGAAGGTAATCGATCCAGAAATCCTACCAAGGTTAGAGAATGATTTGGTGCAATGGCTTGTCAGTTTCGAGTTGGTGTTCCCACCATCCTTCTTCAATATCATGACGCACGTCCTAGTTCACCTAGTCAAGGAGATTGCCATTCTGGGTCCTGTATTTCTACACAATATGTTCCCCTTTGAGAGGTTCATGGGAGTCTTAAAGAAATATGTTCATAATCATGCTAGGCCAGAAGGAAGCATCTCCAAGGGCCATGAAACAGAGGAGGTCATTGAGTTTTGTGTTGACTTTATTCCTGACATTAAGCCGATTGGTGTTCCTGAATCGCGGCATGAGGGCAGACTTGGTGGAAAAGGCACGCTAGGAAAGAATTCAGTAATATGCCAGGACGGGCATTCTTTGGCGCAAGCACACTACACAGTTCTACAAAGTTCCGCCTTGGTGGCTCCGTATATCGAGCAACACAAGAATATTCTACGCTCCAAACACCCGGAGCAGTCTGACGACTGGATTACACATGAACAAACGGTGACTTTCGCTGGTTGGTTGCAGACACGTCTCATGCATGACGACACTGTTGCAGATGACCTGTACTTGCTGTCCAAGTTACCATCTTTGACTATATTGACTTTCAAAGCATACGAGATAAATGGGAATACATTTTACATGATCGTCCAAGATAAAAAGAGCGCCAACCAAAACAGTGGTGTCCGCTTTGATGCAGCAAACACCAATAGGCCAAAGGACACATATTATGGTTACATAGAGGAGATATGGGAACTTGACTATGGACTTGGTTTGAAGGTCCCTTTGTTTCGGTGCAAATGGGTCAATCTGACAGGAGGCGGGGTAAAGGAAGACCCGCAGTACGGAATGACAACAGTGGATCTCAACAATCTTGGGTACGCAGACGAACCATTCGTCCTAGCCAATGATGTGGCGCAGGTTTTCTATGCGAAGGACATGTCTACCAAGCCGAGAAAAAGAAAAGATAAGGAAACGAATACATCATACGATGAGCCAAAGCGCCTCATAGAGTTTTCAGGGAAAAGAAACATCGTGGGAGTGGAGGACAAGACAGACATGTCAGAAGATTATGAAAAGTTTTATGAAATTGCTCCCTTCAGAGTGAATGTTGACCCGAGCATCAAGTTAAACGATGAAGATTGTCCATGGTTACGATGCAAAGGGACACACGCGAAGAAAAAGTCTTATACCCAAAGATCCCACTCTGGGATGTGACCGGCTTCTCTAGTTAGTTTCCGGACTTATATATCTAGAAAGTCCCACTTCGGACAAACCGGAGGGAATCTTTGTAATAGTAGTGTACTTATGTGTTTTGGCATTTGAAACGCGTCGAAATATTATGTCCAAAGCCACGTCATCAATTTTCAACCCTTTCTGACTTCATTTGCTATTTTTCATGCATTTACTGATTTTTTTTGAGCTAAATGACCCTGAAATTGAAAAGCACTACAAATGAACTCTAAAAAGGTTGAAAGTTGGCATGGTATCATCATTTCACCCACATAGCATGTGCTAAAAAGTTGAGAGGGTTATGGCAAAAACTAGATGCACTTCGTGTACAAAATGGACAATCTCTTTCGAAGTATCAGGGTTTCAGACGAAAACTCGTCTGTTACTAAGGCATTTCATTTTTTTAAACTTATTTTAACTCCAGACTTTTTGTGTGTTCAGTATGCACCATTCGAAGCCACGCCATCAATTTTCAACCCTTTCTGACTTCATTTGCTATTTTTCATGCATTTACTGATTTGTTTGAGCTAAATGACTCTGAAATTGAAAAGCACTACAAATGAACTCTAAAAAGGTTGAAAGTGGGCATGGTATCATCATTTCACCCACATAGCATGTGCTAAAAAGTTGAGAGGGTTACGGCAAAAACTGGATGCACTTCGTGTACAAAATGGACAATCTCTTTCGAAGTATTTAAACTATTCAAATTTGAAAACTACTGCCACTAACAGAAAATTTATAATTTTTTTGACCTAACGCAAAAAGATTCACTCATTAACTCTAAATAAAGCAAAAAAAAACTCAGAAACAAAAGAAAATAAATAAAACAGAAATTAAAAAAACTTAAAAGTAAAAAAAACCGCCTACTGGGCCCCAACCGCAGGCTCACAAGGCCCAGTAGGCCCAACAGGGCAGCACAAGTTCAATAGGCCCACATAGGCCTGCTTAGAGAGGAGCTCGAGGGAGCAGCCGCAGCGGGGCTTATAAACCAGTGTGGCTGCCCTTCGCTGGGCGAGATGGGACTAAACTTTCTGCACCGCGGCTGTGGCAGCACGAGACCTTTAGTCGCGGTTGGTGGCTGCAACCGCGACTAAAGGTCTGCGCTTCCCGCCGCTTTGCCTGGCGAAAAATACCTTTAGTCACGGTTGGTGGCTCCAACCGCGACTAAAGGCTACCTTTAGTCGCGGTTGGATCCACCAACCGCTACTAAAGGTCGTTCTATATAAGCGCAAGAATTCAGATCGATCTCCATTCTCTCTCGACGACGCCGAACGCGCGAGACGCCGCCAGGCTGCTGCGCAACGCCGTCGCCTCCCCCAACGCCGGAGATCGTCGCCGCCGCCCCCGACGCCGGCCGCCCGCGCCTCCTCCCCGATGCCGGCCGCCCGCGCCTCCTCCCCGACGACGCCAGCCGCCCGCGCCTCCTCCCCGACGCCGCCGCTCTCCTCGCGACCTCGTGCGCCGTCGCCATCGCCGTCGCCGACGACTCGCCTCGCCTCGCCGGCCGTCGCCCCGCTGTGATCCCCTGCCGCCATGGCCGCCCCTCCCATCGATCGAGCCCGCACACACACACACACATGCATGAACACACACACACACACAGACACACACACATTTTTATTTTCTGTTTTTCTGTTTTCTAGTTTTTTTATACTTTTAGTTATATAAATGTTAGATGAAATGTTAGATATATAAATGTTAGATGAAATGTTACATATATAAATGTTAGATGAATGTTTTTTAGTTTTTTATACTTTTAGATATAGCTAGATAAATGTTAGATATAAAAAAGATATAGAAATGTTTTTTAGTTTTTTATACTTTTTTTATTGCTATATAAATTTTAGATATAAAAAAGATATAGAAATGTTAGATGAATGTTAGATTTGCAATTAGTATATGTACGTATACAATAGATTCTCTTAGTCCTTTAAGGGATTTAGGAATGCCCCCATTATGGATGTGCGCAAGTTGATCCAATTTTTTTTGATCTCATGCATCTACCCTTCTATATGTCACATTTTGTCTAACTAGTGTCAAAGGATTCAAGAAAACCATGGCTTCATCATTAGCGGGAAGTAACAGGCGCATGATGGTACGAAGCTTTTCAAAGTTGTTTTGGAACGGAGTTCTTGATAGAATAATTAGCTTTTTTGGTACGAAGTTCAGCAAAAAGGCCTTCCAAATAGCGATATTCGGAAGGCTCTTGCTGAACTTCATACCAAAAAGCTAATTATCCTATCCGGGACTCCGTTCCAAAACAACTTTGGACAGCTTCGTACCATCATGCGCCTGTTACTTCCGGCTAATGATGAAGCCATGGTTTTGTTCCTTTGACACTAGCTAGACAACGTGACATAGAAGGGTAGATGATATCAGGAAAAATATGGACCATTTTCTGCACATCCACAATGGCGCCATTTTGTTAAATCCCTTAAAGGTTAAGAGAATCCGTTATGATTCTGAAGGTTCCTCGTATATAAGAAATCACAATCAAGCATTTAAAAAATGTTAAATTTGCATAGAATTTCTTCTCGGAGTAAACGATGCCCGGCCCGCATCCTCGTCGTCGACTCGTTCACGACGACGTCCTGCTTCAGAGGGGCAACGTTCAGGACTTGGCTCCGTCGGGCTGGCACTGGGAGGTGCTACCTTCAAGGGCACGTAGCTTGGTGAGGAACCCGGCCCCGGGTCCCGTCGTCGACCCGGAGCTTCTTTGGTGGCGTTCGCGTGGGCCACTTTCGGTGCGGAGGCAGCCGGCCCCGTCGGAGGTGGTACGTCGCCGTGTCAGGGAGGAGGACGAGCACGTCCGTCGCTACATGGATGCGTTGGACGTCAGGTTCTCCAATACCTGGCAGGTTCTTCAGGGATCTCACCCGAGCTATGATCCTGTGATGGTTCCTTCTCTTTGGGTGTCCACCGCCCGCGCCTCAGGAACCACGAGTGAACTAGATTCTTCGATAATATTCGATCTGTATTAGCTAGTGATAATACTCGAGATGTATTTGAGATTATATTCGATAATATTCGAGACGATTTATTCGAGATTATATTCGATGATGCATATTATATGAATTATTCGAGATGCATATTATGTACTATGATTCAGTTTTTCCTTATTGATTGCATGCATTCTAATTTGAATACTAAATTGTTTTATCTTTCTTCTGGATTAGTTAAATAAAAGCTATGGACAATACCGGCAGAGAAGGAGAAGAGGCTCTGTTCGACATCATACGCTCCCCGAGCCCAGAGCATGAACCTGAAGATGATGACGGCTCGCAATATCTGAACAATTCCGGTGAGGGTTGTATGATATTTGATGAAGACGAACGAATAGATGAAGGCGACGACAACGATGTTGACGAAGAAAATGTTCTTCAAATAACAAAGACCGGCGAGGTATATTTATTATATAAGTCATCCGGTGATCATTACATGTCTTAATTGATTTGTATGTATTAACGAATCGATCTTTCTTCTTTTAGGCCTCCGGATCGAGCAAATCTTCTACAAGCGACAGGGTAGTTCGAGGCCCGGCCAGAAAGTTGGACCCTGGCGTAAATTTCAACATCGATTCCATCAAAACATCAAATGGCGAACCGCTTGAACCTAGGAAAAATGCGACCAAGTTCAAGAATCAATGCGGAGTTATTGTCAGGGACCAAATCCCGATCTCCATTCAAGAATGGAAAAAGCCAGCAAAGGGAGATCGAGCGGGAGTTACTTTTGTCGACGAAAGAGCAAAAGATGTGCTTTGGGATTCGCTCATGCGGCATTTCACCCTACCAGATAATTTGATAGATGCAGATCTGAAGAAAGTCAGAAACTATGCTCTTAAAAAGATGGCGATCGCATTCAACACCTTCAAGAAAAATACATGGACTGCGTACGTCAAAGCAAAAAACAAGACTCCAAAATTCAAGGGAGCACTGGTGAAGGCAAAAGATCACTGGGACGCTTTCGTGAAGTTCAAGGAATCGGAACACGCTAAGGAACGGTCGAGAAAAAACAAGATTAATGCTGCGAAAAAGAAGTGGCACCATACTCTGGGGCCAGGTGGCTACCAGGTGGCCCTGCCTAAGTGGGATCAATCTGAGCAAGAGATGATTAGTGCAGGGGTCACTCCAGTTACATTGACATGGCCCCCCAGGTGCAGGACATGGTTTTATGCGCATGGGGGGAAGTTGGACCCAGAGACAGGGCTGGTTAAGGTGAAGGCAAGTCTTAAAGAAGCGACAGACAAAATACTTCTTGCAATAGAAGAAGCTCGGACGGGGGTGTTCACGCCCAACATAGAGAACGACGAGCTTACGCGCGCCCTGAAGAATCATGAACACCCGGGAAGAACACGAGGCAAAGGCGTTGTTCCGTGGTTTGAGGGGTTTGCGGATTGGAACGACGACTACAGAAGCCGTGCGAGAAAGAAGAAGCAGGAGGAGCAGAAGAAGAAGGAGGAAGCACTCCGCCTTGAAGGCCTAGAATCAAAGCACCTAGAGTTGGAACGCGCTTTCAAGCGGCAGCAGGAGCAGATCGACTCACTCAGCCAGGAAAGGGCGTCTCAGCGGCAGCATGAGCAGATCGATCCAGCATTGGATAGCACCGTCCCATCTATGCCGAGAAGCAGCGTGGGTTCCGCCCCGGCCGATATCGATGATGCACTGCTAGCTAGCTACCCTGTGGATGATATCAAAGACAGGACTAACTGTGAGCTACACATGAAAGTGAAGAACTTATCCATGAAGGTGGCGGACGGCTATGCTTTAGCAAATCCCCCTTAAGCAACCTTCCATTGCAATCCCATTCTAGCTGGCTATGCTCGTGTCGGGGTTGATGAAGTGATGTCAGGATATCACGAGCTACAACTTGACATTCTTGGAGGTGACGAGGAGAGAACACTGGGAGAGGCCATACATCGTATCATTCTATGGAAAAAGGATTGCATCGTCTTTCCAAGGCCACCGACTCCTCCTCCTCCAAGTCCGCCGCCGCGTCAGTCGACTCCTCCTCCTCCAAGTCCGGCACCGCGTCAGCCGACTCCTCCTCCAAGTCCGGCATGGCGTCAGCCAACTCCTCCTCCTCCAAGTCTGGCACCGCGTCAGCCGACTCCTCCAAGTCCGGCACGGCGTCAGCCGACTCCTCCTCCTCCAAGTCCGGCACCGTGTCTGCCGTCTCCGCCGACTCAGCGTGCTCCATCGCCTAAGCAGCAACGGAAGAGAGAGGCCACAGCTACGACGGCTAGCGGTACAACAGGCAAGAAATTCAAATATGGTCCAAGCCTCAAGCCTCTTCTGAAGTTGCCTTACCACCTGACTGAGGAGGAACTCGACACCGTAGTGGATGCCAAAGTGAAGGCCCATTTTGGACCGAAACCGCCCCCGCCGCCAAAGGAGAAAGTTCATGAGCATGTCCCACAACACTTTATTGATATGGCTCGACCGGCTGTCAATCAGAAGGACTGCGACTATGTGCGGTCTATCAAGAAGTCATATTTTGCAGGACAAAAGGAGTCGAGCTCGAGCTCGAGCCAAGCAGTTGGCAAAAAAGCGGGAAAACTGTTCCCCAGCTGGAAGAACAGGCAGTGCAATCGATCCCCCCGCTCATTGTACAAACACCTGTGAGTACCGCCGATCGGCTGGTAGTAACCGACGATCATAAAAGGCAGGCTAAAGAGGCCGGTGTCACTGTTGAACAACTCCTAGGCCTTGAGGAAATCCCCGGGCTTAAAAAGGAGGAAGTAAAATGGCAATATGTCCGCGGCAAACCTCTGGTCAAACCTGACGATGTCAAGCTTCTACCAACGAGATTGTACAATTTGAATACATGGTACATGCAAGAAACAGCAAATACCAATCAAGAGTCCCTCATGGTGAAAGTCAAGAAAAAGCATTACTTCCATAAAAAAGATTTGTGGATTCATTATTCTGAGTTGTTTCAGTTATTCAATCAAGACGCACTCGACAAATCTATCGTCAGTTGCTATTGTCTGTAAGTGATTTCTTTCTGTAATTTAAGTCTCTAGCTAACTAGCTGTGCTCTCATTCATTACCTGTAATTATCCTCACTATATTCTTTTCTGTGGTATTATGCAGAATGAAGATGTATGAAATGAAAAAAGCTGGACGCTATGGCATTAGGTTCATTGACCCAAATACGGTTAATCAGGCGATATGGGAAACTGAATATTCGAGAAAAGACACAGAGAGATTCCTGCTAGAGTTTTTGAAGCAACTAAACACCCAACCAGAAATACTACTTCCTTACAACTTCGGGTGAGTGTTACTATATCTTGTACTACAAATTCTATTTTTTGCTTACTAGATGTTAATAAGTGTAGTTGATGAGTTATGCACATACCCGCTTAATTATACAAAACGTGTGCGCATGCAGTTACCACTGGATCTTGTTAATCATTGAAGTTGACAAGGGAAAAGTTGACGTACTGGACTCACTATATAAGAATCCATCCGAATACGCAACCGTGAGGGGGATGGTCGACAGGTAATTTCAATCATTATCGCACTATGTCGGCCTCTTTACTTCATTTCCTGATAGCAACTAGTTAATAACTTCTTTATTCATTTTCTTTGCCGGCGGGCAGGGCTTGGGCCAAGTTCGTCAAACTGGTCCCAGGCGACTGGAAACAAAAGCTGACATGGGTGCGACCCAAGGTAATTAAGTAGTACTAGCTAGCTACGTCCGTGCATCTCTTTAATTCTAGTTTCAATACCATTATCATGCTTGATTAATTATTACCTGATTGAATTTTATTCTCGTAAAGTGCATGAGGCAGGAGCAGGGGAATAGTTTATGCGCATACTACGTTTGCGAGAACATTCGCATGATCACGTCTAAAAGGAGCAGAAACGAAAGAAATCTTTGGGTACGGTTGCCAGAACACTATCCATAAATTTTTTTATCATGATCTAGCTAATATATATACACACAACTAATATATTCATCTTGATCTCCTTCTTATAGCTGACGGAGATGCGGGGCCAGCTCCTACCAACGGCTCGCGTACGAGCAATTCAAGAGGAAATAGCTAGATTTCTGGTCGACCAGGTCATAGATCCCAAAGGAGAATACCATTACAAGATCAAGCAGTAATGCCTGCATATGTAATGATCCGCAAATTGTAGGAGAAATTGTATATACCAAATTGTATATATATATATATATATATATATATATATGTATATATATATATATATATATATATGTATATATATATATATATGTATATATATATATATATGTATATATATATATATATATGTATATATATATATATATATATATATATATATATATATATATATATATATATATATATATATATATATATATATGTATGTATGTATGTGAATGGTCGTCGTACGAGAAATTCAATGATATATATATATATGATCGGTTCTACGAGAAATTCTATTTATATATATATGCACAACGTGTACAGTATGTAGTAGCGTAATATATGTTTGAAATGAAAAATAATTAAATGGAAAACACAAAATTAAAAGGAAAAATAAACCATAATTAATTCATAAACCCCTAAAGGATTAAAAGGAAAAATAAACCAAAATTAAAAGAATTAAATACTTTTAGTCCCGGTTGGTGTTACCAACCGGGACTAAAGGTCCCCCAGCCCACGGCGCCGGCAGGTGCCACGTGGTGGGCCTTTAGTGCCGGGCCGTGATGAACCGGGACTAAAGGGGGGGGGGGGGGCTTTAGTCCCCACCCTTTAGTGCCGGTTGGAGAACCGGCACTAAAGGCCCTTACGAATCGGCACTATAGGCCGATTCTGCACTAGTGTCCGCCCGAAGTCGATGCTCTCCTAGATCAACCAGCATTGTGATCGTCGACCTGTGAGGGTGATTGTGGTCAGACATGATGTGGTTGGTCCTGGCCTCTCATGGGTGAGGTTTTGCCGCCGGTGAGCTCCTCCCTGCACCCACCCGGAATGGTCAGGTGGGTTCCTCAACAGTCCTTGGCCCGACCGGATCTGTTCATGGTTGTGGGCTTGGGCCAGGTCGAGCTTCTCTGGGGTTTGATGACTTTTTCCGGTCACCTCGTACCAACATCTTGGTGGCGGTGCAAGGGTTTGTGGTGTCAGACGTTGAGCGGGCGGCCCTGGATGACAGGTTGCACACTTGACTCTCTTGTGAGCAGCGTAGAAGTGTTCTTGGCAATGTCCCTTTGCCACGGCGGTTGCAAGGTGCGTCTTGGCAGGTGGTCCTCGCGAAGCTGTCATCATCGGTGGTGACCAAGCCCTGATCCTAATCTGGAGTCCTGGGCCGATCATGGTGGAGCTGGTGGCCCGAGTCCCCTTGACAAGGTGTGAGGTATGGTTCTAGCAAAATCTCGGTGCCTCGGCACTGGTGACGGTGATTTCTTGTTAGTCATGTCCCTCTTGGGGTCTTCGCCATGGCTCTCCCGCCCTCTCAACTCAAGATGTAAACCCTTGTCCGCCCCGGCATACGGATGGTGGCGGCGTACTGCGTCGTGACCCGCTTGGGGGCATCATCCGTGAGTGCAGTTGTCCTTCTGTTGCGGTGGCGTGTTCGGAATGGTATGGTGAAACTATCGACCCTACCTCAACTCCGGTGACTCATGGTTTTGCCTACACCTATCTTGTACGCACAACAATGTCCTCTTTTCATCATGTCTGCTCACTAGTACAGTCAACGCTCCTTGGTTTAGCCAGAGGGTCCTCTCCGACATCAGGTGGGTGGCGACGGTACGACGAAATCCAGCATTTACTTCTAGGTGGTGCGTGGTTGAATGTCGTCAGCG
Source organism: Elymus sibiricus (assembly GCA_039707655.1). NCBI lineage: Eukaryota > Viridiplantae > Streptophyta > Magnoliopsida > Poales > Poaceae > Elymus > Elymus sibiricus. The sequence continues at coordinate 512,759,178 of CM077669.1, forward strand.
GTCCTGGTTGAGTCTTGAGGTGGTCCAACCTCTCATGTGCTTCGTCTCCACAGCATGTTGGAGGCATCTAATTGTGCACTTCCGGTGCTTGTTAGCATGCTTTTCTTATTTTGCCGTGCTTTCTTTGATCATCTTGTATGACGATTTCCTCAACACCGTCTATCATTCAGCCATCGGACTTTATGTATGAAGCAGGCCGAAGTCCATTTCGTGATAAAATGCTTCTATCAAGAGCTTGTTACAAAGAAACAACTCAAATAATAATCATTTTTGGGGGGTCTAGGTAATAATCATTTATTTTGTATATTCATGCATGTTTTCTATATGTATGTTTGAGCTGATTTTTCGAACCTGGTCTCCTGTGTGCCCAGTTTCTATAACTTGGTAAAAACCGTATTTCTAGTTCTGAACTTAAGAAAAACAAAGAAATAATAATCATAAGTATTTTCATAAAACGAGTCACCTCATCAATTCCCATTAAAGCATTTGTCGATCGAACTTGCAAGAGTTTTTTTTTGTTTTTTTTTTTTGAGAATAACTTGCAAGAGTTTTGAACCACCAGGAAGCTAAAACATTGCATGTAGGAACCGTAAATTTCCTATTGCATCCACCAGAAAGGGAGATACCAGAACAATGACTCCAGGAAGCAGCTTTTGCACATTCAACTTTCATATTTCAATCTTGAGCACAATCGGGCTCCAACCATCGCATACTTCACATGTATTGCAAGAAAGTCCTAGGTGTTCAACCCTAGCATCAAACATATTTGAATTACCAAATAATTGTGTATTGTTTCTTTTTTAACCTAATCATCTATTGTTTCAGAACAAGGGGAAAAGAACCCAAATTTTGATTTGTTCTGAGAAATACGACACATTAGAACCAAAAACGCATATGAGATCATATCAGTGTGATAAAAAATGGTATTGTCAATTATTTGGAAGGTAGAAATACATTCAATGTTTACATACACACACCGGCCTGACATATGCTCCGTTTATTTTATAGCTTATGCTGCATGTCTAGAAACTCAACTAACTCCTTGGTCTATGCAGTAATCTTCCGGGTAATCACCCAAAGTCTGACTTAGTTGTGGTTGTTCTCCCAGAACTGAGCCTGGAGCCAATCTATTGTATTCTTTTCCACCTGAAACGCCTTGGCAAGAACATCATCTGATATTGCTGGGTCTGACCCAAACACAGCATTGGCAATTGTGATAGCCCCTGGATTCTGGCTGCTGAGCGCGGCAATTGCAACGGCGGGCTGGTGGGGGTTGGGGTTGAATTGAAAGTGAATGAGCCCCACGGGGAAGACAAACACATCACCTTTGTTGAGCACCTTGGAGAGGAACTTGTTTCTGTTGGGGGCGGGCAGGTTGGATGTGACAAATCCGACATACAGTGTCCCCTCGAGCACCGTGAGGATCTCAGTGGCGCGTGGGTGCGTATGTGGTGGGTTCTGGCCAAATGGAGCATAGTCAATGCGCGCGATTGAGATGCCGAGTGTGTTGAGTCCAGCGATCTGCATGACGTTGATCAAGGTGACGTTGGATCCAACCTTGTTGGTCACCCTAGGCTTGTCGAGGGCGGCTGCCTTGAAGAAGTCATCAGCGTTGACATCCATCGGGTTCTTGCAAACAAACCCATTGACACGCACTGGTGCAGAGAGAAGATGTAGAGTGGAAGCTTAGGAATTACTAGGAAGTGGTTTTAACATGTAGATAATTTTCAGAAATTCATTGCTTGGTGATAGCAGGACGGGAAAGCGGGAAGTAAGCATTACCTGGTGAATGCATGTCAGCGACACAAAAGTCCTGGAGTGGACCAGGGTCAGAGGCCACAGCCTGCCATGAGACCAAGGCGAAAAGAACAACAAGGAGAAGGAAGGTAGGGGAGGATGCCATTTGTTTTCAGCTCCTTTGGGTCTTCTTTTCTCTTTTATTTGTGTTGTGTTTGTTAAGTGAGTGATGGTTTGCGTATGCAGGGGATGTATGTGTTTATATAGGCAAGGCGAGCAGTGTGAACTCATGAGCAATGGACATAGTCAAGTGGAACCGCCCAACGGATAGAAATGGTCTTTGGCTGCCGACTAGATTAGTCTGCACAAGATTTTCTGACATGGTCAGCCATATTCAAATATTTGATAATATTATCATCAAAGTTCCCTTTTAATATGCCAAAGCGACACATTTTTCCCTTTAATAATAAATATAAAGAAGCAAATTAAGGTACTCCATCTGATGTAGACCTCTCAGTAACAAGTACTATGAGAAATAGTTTGGATTGTGTCAATCCATGCATTAATGCACCTAGTACGTACCATATGATTACGTCAACCAGATATACAGTTGCCTGGTTAAATTTCTCTCCAAGTGGTTGAGTACTTTTCAGGAAGAAGCAACGAATTAATTAATGGACGATGGAGAGCAAGAGCAGTTAAAAATTTCCTGCCGAAGAGTTTTCATCATGACCAATTCAGTGCATAAATCTAACAATCTAGTCCTGACTAAGGTTCATGACTAGTTTTTGTCATGGATGTTCAGGTCCATGCATCTTACAACAACAAACATGGCTGATTTACACTCCAACAAGGAAGAACGGGAAGCTACCTACCGCAAGGAGGAGGAGGAACGGGACCGCTGTTGGCGGGTTTAGTCCCAGATGGCGATGGCAGCGCTGACATGAACATTCAGCGACCGGACGACGCCGAGCTGCGGGATCTCGACGCACACGTCCGCCGCCTCCTGGATGATGTCCACCGGGATGCCCTCCTTCTCCCTGCCCAGCACCACCATCGTCTTCTCCGGGAACCCGAACTCATCCAGCGCCACGTTGTTGGCCGTCTGCTCTAGACCCACCACGGTGTACCCCTCCGTCCGCTTCCTCTGCAAGAAGTCCCTCACGCTCTCCGCCGGCACCTCCACCATCGGCACCCACTTCTCCGCCGTCACGCTTATCAGCCGGAACTGCTTGTCCTGGACCACCCCCATGTCCCCCACCGCCAGCCCGCCCGCCCTGAATATCCCGCACGTCCGGGTCAGCCCCCCCCCCCCCCCAGGTTTGGGATCCGCTCCACCATCGACGCCACCACGATCAGATCATGTTGGCTCTGCCTCACCATCTCGGTGCGCCCCTTTCCTTGACGCCACCGCCAGGTTCAACGTGTCGTCGTCTTCCTCCATCTTGAAGAGCAGTCGTGAGATGTTGTTGTTGCCCATGACTTTAGTCGACCACGAAGTCACTTTGAGCTATCTATGTCACACCTTGTATATTTGATATGTTTTCTCAAATTATGTCAAACAATGTATATGTGTGTTTTTGTCAATTGCGGAGACTTAGGACAGAACAAATGGTTCAGTGTTGTACTGGTACTGTTTGCCGAGTACAGCACACGGTGGCGCAAGGCTTTGCCGAGTACACATCTCGGCAAACGTGGCGCCTGGGTCCGCTGGCAACTTCACATCTTTACCGAGATCATAGGCACTCGGAAAGACAAGCCACGTGGCAACAGCTTAGCACACATGAAGAACTCTGCCGAGTACCTTATCAGGCGTGCTTGGTGTAAACATTTACTTCCATGGAAAAAGTGTTTTCGTAAATAGTTTGCCGAGTACGTGACTAAAGGGTCTCGGCAAATGTGGACTGGACGTCACGGAGCCGTCAACTGCAAACGGTCGTGCCACGTGGCTCGTCTTTGTCGGGTGCCGCATCTACGATCTCTCTATAAGCCGAGTGCTTCTGTCTAAGCCGAGTATCATCGGCATAGGGCTCGGTAAATTATCTTGTATGCCGTACGCTAGTGTGTGCCGAGAGCCGTACATGGCTTAGATGTCTTTTTCCGTGACCCCGTGTTCCCGTGCTCGGCATGGACAAAAGAACTCGGTAACGGTGATTGTTCCAGTAGTGATGCATGCAAGGCTGGTTCCACGAAAAGTCACCACCCATCACCATAGTTTATTAGATATCATATACTTATACTTGGTCAAGGTGAGAACTGATGCACACGAGGTCAAAGAGCAGTTGAGAGATGTCAAGTAATGTAAAGCAAACGTTTTCTACCTAGACAAAGTCACCTGGATGCCCTCGGACGACGAGTAGTTCTGCTAGTTTAAATTTATGTCATCTATGTTCGAACTATGTTGAATTTCTTGTTTGAACTATGTTGAGATGAAGTAGTAGTTGGTCGTTTTCAAAATACATCTTCGTTTTGGACCATCTGTTGGAGTTGCTCTCTTTTTTACATCTCCGATTTGGACCATCTGTTGGAGTTGAGCATTTTTCGGAGCTCCAAAACGCACCATTTGGCGGTCCATATTTTACATCTCCGGTTTTGGACCGCCAAAATTTGGACCGTCTATTGGAGATTCTCTTAGATTGATCTACTCTCTCCATTCTTTTAACTTGCTACAGAATGTGTGCAATCAAGCTTTTCAAGCTGTGGCCACTAACATAATCAAACCATACATTTGCCACCGGATTTGACACGAACAATACTATGCACAAGATATGGCATGGGATAAAAAGAACATACACATAATTATACATTTAACGGTGTGTGTTAACAGCATAACATACATATGATTAAAAAGCATGCTCAGAGATATAATGGAATACCTTACCGTCCTCCAAAACCAAGGGGAAAATAAAAACAGAGAAACTTTGCAATATGAGTCATCTAGTGATATAAAAAATATTAGGTTGGAAGATGACGCTCGTGGCAAAACTATCATCGTCGGTGGTGGCCAAGCCCTGATTCTGATATGGAGTCCTCGACCCGTCGTGGTAGCTCTTGTGGCCCGATTCCACTTGGCGAGGTGTGCGAGATGGTCAAGAGAAATCTCGGTGCCTCGACACTGTTGGCAGCGCTGTCTTGGTAGTCACTTCCCTCTTGGGGTCGTCGCCATGGCTCTCCTGCCTTCCTAGCTCAGGGTGAAAACCCTTGTCCGCCCCGACGAACGCGGTGGTGTCGGCGCACTGCGTCGTGACCCTCTTGGGGTCGTCACCGGTGAGTGTTGTTGTCTTTCATCCGCGTGGCATGTTCGGAATGGTATGGCGATCCAATCTACCCTACCTTAAATCCAATGACTCACAATATTGCTTGCACATATCTTCTACACGCCACAATGTCGTCCTTTCATCATGTCTGCTAGTACGATCAACACACTCCTTGGTTTAGGCAGCGGGTCCTCTCCGACAGCAGTTGGATGGTGATGGTGCGACGAAGTCAAGTGTTTTCTTCCAGGTGGCGCGTGGATGAATGTTGTCGTCGGTCCTGGTTGAGCCTTGAGGTGGTCCAGCCTCTCCTGTGCTTCCTCCTGCCGGCATGCTGGAGGCGTGTCATTAGGCACTTCCGGTGCTTGTTTGGCTGGTTTTGCCATGCTTCCTTTGACCATCTTGTATGACGATTTCCTCAACACCATGTATCGTTCAGCCAAGCGGGCCAAAGTTCGTTTCATGATAAAATGCTTCTATGACAAGCTTGTTACAAAGAAACAACTCAAATGATATTCATTCTTGGGGTGTTTAGGTAATAATCGTTTCTTTTGTATATTTATGCATGTTTTCTATATGTATGCTGGGGCTATTTTTTGGAATCTTGTCTCCGATGTGCCCAGTTTCTAAAACTTAGTAAAAATTGTATTTTTAGTTCTCAACTTTAGAAAAAAAAATGCTCACAAAAATTTAGATAAAACGATCCACCTCATCGATTTCCATTAAAGCAACCATCAATCGAACTTACAAGATTTTTTAACCAAAAGGAAGCTAGAAAAATTTGCATGCAGGAACAGTATATTTGTATTTCATGCACCAGAAAGCGAGAGACCGGAACAACGACTCCAGGAAGCAAATTTTGCACATTCCACGTTCACATTTAAATCCTGAGCACAATCGGGCTCCACCCATCGCATACTTCACATGTATTGCAAGATAAATAGGTGTTCAACCCTAGCATCAAAAATATACTGCATTACCAAATAATCGAGTATTGTTTCTTTTTTTAACATAATCAAATATTGTTTCGGAATAAGGGAGAAAGAACCCAAAATATTGATTTTTTATGAGAAATACGACACATTAGAACCAAAAAAGGCATATGAGATCATATCAGTGTGATAAAAAAACAATATTTTCAATTATTTAAAAGGTAGAAATACATTCATTGATTACAGACACACAATTGAATGACATGTGCTCCTTTTATTTTATAGATTAGGATGCATATCTAGGAACTCAACCATGTCCTTAATTTGCGAACTTGTCTTCCGTGTAATCACCCAATGTGTGACTTAATTGTGGTTGTTCTCCCAGAACTGAGCCTGGAGCCAGTCTATTGTATTCTTTTCCACCTGAAACGCCTTGGCAAGAACATCATCTGATATTGCGGGATCTGATCCAAACACTGCATTGGCAATTGTGATAGCCCCTGGGTTCTGGCTGCTGAGCGCGGCAATTGCAACGGCAGGTTGGTGGGGGTTGGGGTTGAATTGGAAGTGAATGAGCCCCACGGGGAAGACAAACACATCACCTTTGTTGAGCACCTTCGAGAGGAACTTGTTTCTGTTGGGAGCGGGCAGGTTGGATGTGACAAATCCGACATACAATGTCCCCTCGAGTACCGTGAGGATCTCAGTGGCGCGAGGGTGTGTGTGTGGTGGGTTCTGACCCAAGGGAGCATAGTCGATGCGCGCAATTGAGATGCCGAGGGTGTTGAGTCCAGCAATCTGCATGACGTTGATCAAGGTGACGTTGGATCCAACCTTGTTGGTCACCCTAGGCTTGTCGAGGTTCGCTGCCTTGAAGAAGTCGTCTGCGTTAACTTCCATCGGGTTCTTGCAAACAAACCCATTGACACGCACTGGTGCATAGAGGAGATTCAACATGTAAGCTCAGATCTTACAAAGTTGTTTCGACTTGCATATTATTTCCATAAATTCATTTCAACATATGTATTTGGTGAAAACATGGTGAGAAACCGGACAGTACCTTGTGAATGCATGTCGGCCACACAAAAGTCTTGGAGTGGGCTAGGATCGGAGGCAGTGGCTTGCCATGAGACCAACGCAAGAAGAGCAGCGAGGAGAAGGAAGGAAGAGGAGGATGCCATCTTATTGATTTCCCTCTCTTGTGTTCCTGTTTGTGGTTGTGGCGTGAGTGATGGTTTGGATATCCCGGGGATGTATGTGTTTATATAGGTGCGGCAAGCAGTGCCTGAACTCGTGAGCAATAATAGACCTGGCCAATTGGAACCGACCAACCGATTGAAATGGTCTCTGGCTTCTGATTAAACTATTTTGTATAAACTTTACGAGTTCCCTTCACATTTTCACTTCAAAGAAGCAATGCAGGGTATACAGCCATATAAAAGCTACTCTATAGTGATGTGTACGGCTGAGTAGTAATTATGAATGTTTCTCCATTTTACCCGAGTCGCCAAAATGCATGGAGGGGCGATTCTAGGAAAATTCACCACCCATCACTATTAAGGAAAAGATATTTAAGACAAGAAACATCCGGCACTAGTTTAATTCGATATCATATACTTGGTCATAGTTGGAACCAGTGCGTACGAAACCAGTCAAAGAGCAGTTGAGAAAAGCCAGGTCATGTAAGGCAATCAATCGTTTTCTAACTCGAGGCCAACATAGACAAAGTCACCTACTCACGCATGGGTTTGATTCATGTGTGTATGACTTCTAAAGACATATAGTGTGACTACTACTCTAGGTTATTTCCAGAAGTTGATATAGAATCATGTGTGCAATCGAGCTTTTCAAACTATGAAATTATATAGTATTTGCCGATATATCTCTGATGAAATCCAGCAACATAAGACGACTGGGTAGTTAGCTGATATGTAGCAGCCCCTGTACGTTATCATCATGTCAATCCGATATTTACTTGGTCAGATGTATCTCGAAGCGGTTGAGTACTTACAGGAAGAAACGACAACATTAATGCACGAAGTACCCAACCAAAAGGAGAGCTGATACAAATGCCATGACGATGGAGAGCAGGAAGTTTCCATATGATCTTAGCAAGACTAGTTAACATCTTCTTGCGAAGAGTTCCATCATGCATGACCAGTTCGTGTATAAATCTAACAATCTGGTTAGCCTTCTTGACTTGGCTAATGGCACCAGACCTCACCTGCTTCTTTTGCCAGAGTAAATAGTGCATCCAATGACTAGACTAGGCCAGGCGGCCACTCATAAACAGATTAATTTCATGAAGGTGTCTCTTGGCAGTTTTAGTATAGAAAGAAGTTTTCATCAGATGATTTAATTGATTCTATCACAAGCTTATTACAAAGAAACAACTCAAATAATAATTGTTTTGGGGACTCAGATATCTACAATAGTTTTGCTGGGGAATGATCAATCAAACTTACAAGAGTTTTGAACCAAAAGGAAGCTAAAACAAAACATTCAGTGAAAATAGAACTAACGGCAACCAAGACAATAAGTTTCGTAGCAAAGCAAATGTAAACTACTTCTTACATGCACGAGAAAGACAGACCACAAGAACGACTCCAGAAAGGAACTTTTTGACATTCAACTTGCACATTGCAACCTGTGAGGTCATTACCATATAATCAGCTATTGGCTTCTGATTAGATGTTTGCATGAGCTTCTCAAGTTTCCTTTTAATATGCCTAAGCGCAACTGCATGCATCATCTGATGTACGGCTGAGTAGTAATTACGATTATTTATCCATCTCACCCAAGTCGGCACAATGCTTGAAGGGCTGGTTCCAAGAAAAGTCACCACCCATCACCATAGTTTATTAGATATCATATACTTTGGTCATGGTGAGAACTGGTGCGCACGAGGTCAAAGAGCAGTTGAGAATAGCCAAGGGATGTAAAGCAATTGTTTTCTACCTAGACAAAGTCACCTGCTTAGCTTTATCTACTCTCTCCATTCTTTTAAGTTGCTACAGAATGCGTGCAATCAAGCTTTTCAAGGTGCGGCCACTCATAAACTTATTATTTCTTGGAGGTCTGTGTTGGTAGTTTTGATACAGAAAAGATGTTTCCGTCAGATGAATAAAATGCTTCCAGAAAGAAGAAGAAGAAAACAGGCCCCAACATCAACCTCATGGACAACACGAGAGACGATCTCCACTGCCGGCCCTAGGCCTCCACACTTTTATCCTTCCCTAATTGTCATCGATCGGCACCATGCAAAGCAAAGCCCTGGGTGAGGGTAGGCGGCATCGGGGTGTCCCTTCTCTCCGCTCCACTCCCTGGTCTCTGTGGGCTAACCCTAGGACCTCACATCTCCGCCGCTGATATCCCCCTCCGCCGGAGGCAAGTTGCTGGCCTGAGGTTGCACGGCGTGGCTAGTGGGGTCGTGGTTCACCTGGTTCATGCGTGGATCACGAAACTCCGCCCGAAGTCGATGCTCTCCTAGATCAACCAGCATTGTGATCGTCGACCTGTGAGGGTGATTGTGGTCAGACGTGATGTGGTTGGTCCTGGCCTCTCATGGGTGAGGTTTCGCCGCCGGTGAGCTCCTCCCTGCACCCACCTGGAATGGTCAGGTGGGTTCCTCAACAGTCCTTGGCCCGACCGGATCTGTTCATGGTTGTGGGCTTGGGCCAGGTCGAGCTTCTCTGGGGTTTGATGACTTTTTCCGGTGACCTCGTACCAACATCTTGGTGGCGGTGCAAGGGTTCGTGGTGTCAGACGTTGAGGGGGCGGCCCTGGATGGCAGGTTGCACACTTGACTCTCTTGTGAGCAGCGTAGAAGTGTTCTTGGCAATGTCCCTTTGCCACGGCGGTTGCAAGGTGCGTCTTGGCAGGTGGTCCTGGCGAAGCTGTCGTCATTGGTGGTGACCAAGCCCTGATCCTAATCTGGAGCCCTGGGCTGATCATGGTGGATCTGGTGGCCCGAGTCCCCTTGACGAGGTGTGAGGTATGGTCCTAGCAAAATCTCGGCGCCTCGGCACTGGTGACGGTGATTTCTTGTTAGTCATGTCCCTCTTGGGGTCGTCGCCGTGGCTCTCCCACCCTCTCAACTCAAGATGAAAACTCTTGTCCGCCCCGGCATACGGATGGTGGCGGCGTACTGTGTCGTGACCCTCTAGGGGGCATCATCCGTGAGTGCAGTTGTCCTTCTGTTGCGGTGGCGTGTTCGGAATGGTATGGTGAAATTATCGGCCCTACCTCAACTCTGGTGACTCATGGTTTTGCCTGCACCTATCTTGTACGCGCAACAATGTCCTCCTTTCATCATGTCTGCTCACTGGTACAGTCAACGCTCCTTGGTTTAGCCAGAGGGTCCTCTCCGACATCAGGTGGGTGGCGACGGTACGACGAAGTCCGGCATTTACTTCTAGGTGGCGCGTGGTTGAATGTCGTCAGCGGTCCTGGTTGAGTCTTGAGGTGGTCCAACCTCTCATGTGCTTCGTCTCCACAGCATGTTGGAGGCATCTAATTGTGCACTTCCGGTGCTTGTTAGCATGTTTTGCTTATTTTGTCGTGCTTTCCTTGATCATCTTGTATGATGATTTCCTCAACACCGTCTATCATTCAACCATCGGACTTTATGTATGAAGCAGGCCGAAGTCCATTTCGTGATAAAATGCTTCTATCACGAGCTTGTTACAAAGAAACAACTCAAATAATAATCATTTTTGGGGGGTCTAGGTAATAATCATTTATTTTGTATATTCATGCATGGTTTCTATATGTATGTTTGAGCTGATTTTTCGAACCTGGTCTCCTGTGTGCCCAGTTTCTATAACTTGGTAAAAACCGTATTTCTAGTTCTCAACTTAAGAAAAACAAAGAAATAATGCTCATAAGTATTTTCATAAAACGAGTCACCTCATCAATTCCCATTAAAGCATTTGTCGATCGAACTTGCAAGAGTTTTGAACCACCAGGAAGCTAAAGCATTACCTGTAGGAACCGTAAATTTCCTATTGCATCCACCAGAAAGGGAGATACCAGAACAATGACTCCAGGAAGCAGCTTTTGCACATTCAACTTTCATATTTCAATCTTGAGCACAATCGGGCTCCAACCATCGCATACTTCACATGTATTGCAAGAAAGTCCTAGGTGTTCAACCCTAGCATCAAACATATTTGAATTACCAAATAATTGTGTATTGTTTCTTTTTTAACCTAATCATCTATTGTTTCAGAACAAGGGGAAAAGAACCCAAATTTTGATTTGTTCTGAGAAATACGACACATTAGAACCAAAAACGCATATGAGATCATATCAGTGTGATAAAAAATGGTATTGTCAATTATTTGGAAGGTAGAAATACATTCAATGTTTACATACACACACCGGCCTGACATATGCTCCGTTTATTTTATAGCTTATGCTGCATGTCTAGAAACTCAACTAACTCCTTGGTCTATGCAGTAATCTTCCGGGTAATCACCCAAAGTCTGACTTAGTTGTGGTTGTTCTCCCAGAACTGAGCCTGGAGCCAATCTATTGTATTCTTTTCCACCTGAAACGCCTTGGCAAGAACATCATCTGATATTGCTGGGTCTGACCCAAACACTGCATTGGCAATTGTGATAGCCCCTGGGTTCTGGCTGCTGAGCGCGGCAATTGCAATGGCGGGCTGGTGGGGGTTGGGGTTGAATTGAAAGTGAATGAGCCCCACGGGGAAGACAAACACATCACCTTTGTTGAGCACCTTGGAGAGGAACTTGTTTCTGTTGGGGGCGGGCAGGTTGGATGTGACAAATCCGACATACAGTGTCCCCTCGAGCACCGTGAGGATCTCAGTGGCACGTGGGTGCGTATGTGGTGGGTTCTGGCCCAAGGGGGCATAGTCAATGCGCGCGATTGAGATGCCGAGTGTGTTGAGTCCAGCGATCTGCATGACGTTAATCAAGGTGACGTTGGATCCAACCTTGTTGGTCACCCTAGGCTTGTCGAGGGCGGCTGCCTTGAAGAAGTCATCAGCGTTGACATCCATCGGGTTCTTGCAAACAAATCCATTAACACGCACTGGTGCAGAGAGGAGATGTAGAGTGTAAGCTTAGGAATTACTAGGAAGTAGTTTTAACATGTAGATAATTTTCAGAAATTCTTTTCTTGGTGATAGAAAGACAGGAAAGCGGGAAGTAAGCATTACCTGGTGAATGCATGTCGGCGACACAAAAGTCCTGGAGCGGGCCAGGGTCAGAGGCCACAGCCTGCCATGAGACCAAGGCGAAAAGAGCAACAAGGAGAAGGAAGGTAGGGGAGGATGCCATTTGTTTTCAGCTCCTTTGGGTCTTCTTTTCTCTTGTATTCGTGTTGTGTTTGTTAAGTGAGTGATGGTTTGAGTATGCAGGGGATGTATGTGTTTATATAGGCACGGCAAGCAGTGTGAACTCGCGAGCAATGGACATAGTCAAGTGGAACCGCCCAACGGATAGAAATGGTCTTTGGCTGCCGACTAGATTAGTCTGCACAAGATTTTCTGACATGGTCAGCCATATTCAAATCTTTGATAATATTATCATCAAAGTTCCCTTTTAATATGTCAAAGCGACACATTTTCCCTTTAATAATAATAAATATAAAGAAGCAAATTAAGGTACTCCATCTGATGTAGACCTCTTAGTAACAAGTACTATGAGCAATAGTTTGGATTGTGTCAAACAAGGAAAAAATCATGGCGCGTCGATCCATGCATTAACGCACCAAATACCACTAGTATATGTAACAGCCCCTGTTGTGGTCACGTCAACCAGATATAGAGTAGCCTGGTCAAATTTTTCTCCAAGCGGTTGAGTACTTGCAGGAAGAAGCAACGACATTAATGGACGATGGAGAGCAAGAGCAGTTAACATTTTCTTGATAGGAGTTTTCATCATGACCAATTCAGTGCATAAATCTAACAATCTAGTCCTGACTAAGGTTCATGACTAGTCTTTGTCATGGATGTTCAGGTCCATGCATCTTACAACAACAAGCATGGCTGATTTACTCCAACAAGGAAGAACGGGAAGCTACCTACCGCGAGGAGGAGGAGCGGGCCCGCTGCTGGCGGGTGTAGTCCCAGATGGCGATGGCGGCGCTGACATGGACGTTGAGCGACCGGACGACGCCCAGCTGCGGGATCTCGACGCACACGTCCACCGCCTCCTGGATGATGTCCACCGGGATGCCCTCCTTCTCCCTGCCCAGCACCACCACCGTCTTCTCTGGGAACGCAAACTCGTCCAGCGCCACGCTGTTGGCCGTCTGCTCCAGCCCCACCACCGTGTACCCCTCCGCCCGCTTCCTCTGCAAGAAGGCCCTCACGCTCTCTGCCGGCACCTCTACCATCGGCACCCACTTCTCCGCCGTCACACTGATCAGCCGGAACTGCTTGTCCTGGACCACCCCCATGTCTCCAACCGCCAGGCCGCCCGCCCTGAATATCTCGCACGTCCGGGTAAGCCCCGCCAGGTTCGGGATGCGCTCCACCAGCGACGCCACCACGATGAGATCCTGCCGGCTCTGCCTCACAGTCTCTGCTGCCTCCTTCCTCGATTCCACCGCCAGGTTGAACGTGTCATCATCCTCCTCCATCTCGAAGAGCAGTCGTGAGATGTCGTTGTTACCCATGACTGCCCCGTTGCTGCTTGGTGCTTGCTCCGAATTCCGGTGGGGTATGATCTTCTTCTGGAAATCTTGACTGGCTACTATCTTCTCGTCAGTGCCCTCCTCATGTTTTCTTACCGCCAGACCCTCATTCTTGATTGTTGCTGAATCCTTTATCATAGAATGCCTCAGCTCCTCCCTCACGTCCTGATATTACATACATACAGCTAAATCATTAAGGAGACGCAGTTTCAAGCAACACATGAAGGAAGATAGCTCAAGTTCAAGTGCTTACATTCAAAAAGTTATTCACTCGCTCCAGCACCGACACTGGAACACATTCAAAGCCAGAGGACTGCATAAGAAAAACAGCATATTCAGAATTATAACAGAAATGCCGAAAGGTTCAGTCCTGTATAAAAAAAACATAACAACAGCCCTAGAATCCTCCATGTTACTCATTTCCTGACAAAATGAACAGTGGCCTTAAATTTCTTGGAGACAGAGAATACAGCGAACCTCAATGCGAGCTGTAAATATTCCTGGTGGAGTCCCAGATGTATCAGGATCAAACACATCAAGGAAACCTTCAATTGAAACTCTTAGCCTGAAATCAAAACATATGACTGATAGAGACATTCAAGAAGGAAATTATATTAACACCTTGAGGACCTTTTCTAGATTTAGAAATGGAAATCAAGTAGTGTATATAAGTTGACAGTACAGGTAGGGGAGGAAAGTTCCTCACTAAACTCCTGATGGTACATTGAGAGAAGTTTTAATAGGGTGATCCGCAGTATATAGCCTAGCTAATAAACAAAAGAAAACAGAGTATGTGGATGTACCTTGCGCAGTCGGTATTCTCTGCCAGATACTTTTTCAAATCTTGAAAGCACCTCCTCTCGATGGATGGATTTTCTGAGGTTTCTAGTTGCAAAATATGCCACAACTTGGAAAAAACAGTGTGGACAAGTAGCTGCAGTACAATACAGATATTCAGTTGACTAGTACAATATAAAGCTTCAGAAGAATGTAGCCCCACATAATTCTTAAGTACGTAGTTTACCTGAGTGAAACTACGTAGACTGTGGTGATGGGATGTTAAAAATGAAATTATTGGAGGAAGCAGTTGATTCAGATGGTTTCTCTGGACAACCGGCTCACTTGAATGAAGGATCACGTTTGCTGCTATAAAAACATATGAAGATAGTGCCTGCAAAGAGATGTATAAATATACAGACCAAAATGGAAGGACATCCTCAGAAAAAAAATGGAAAGACATCTCACTAAATGTTCACCTGTTGTCGCATCCCGTAGTCATGAAAAATAGGAACGAGTTGTTCTTCAGCCTGCAAATAATAATCATCCGAGAGGTCAACAGTTAGATACGAGATACCTAAAGAAGTGTGTGCTGGTCACACAGGTCAACAAGCATTGACATGAAGGAGCTCTCACCAGTGTTGGAAATTTGAAGTAAATAAGTATAGCAAACGTCTCCAAGTACTGCCGGACAGCAGGTAGGTTATTTCTCTGCACAGACAAAAAGTGTGTCATTTGACCTTGCACTGCATTAAAATAGAAACTATACATGGGAAATAAATTGATCTCTAAATATTCTAGATCCTTAAGAATTTAAACTCGAGACAAGTTTGTATAACCAAAGAGAAAACTCAGACTATTCGACTTGTTTAAAGCAACCTACAGAAGTCTAGACATATACGGAGTATATTAATATATACACAATTGCATAAAGTAAAAGTGCAAAGTACATAAGATTAAGAATATCCTTACGTAAAGACAGGTGTGAACACTAGATGTCACTTTCTCAACTATGTCTTCCTCTATGTAGTGTGACAAAACACATATCATCTGCCACACACGAACTTTCCGCCTATGTACCTGATAAGTATGGATGTTTCAGAAATATGGTGCAAAATAGAAAGGTTTTCGATACAAAGAAACATGCTTACACTGCTGTATTTTTTGTAAAGTTCTTTCGAGAGATCATTGTCATTCACCTGTACGAACAGAGAAAATGCAAAGTGTCAGAAATCACCCATTTAAGCAGGACTTCAGAAGTAAGCATGATCAGCAAGTTTGTAACATCAGACAAGTTTTTTGACATGGTATAACCATACTGGTTGTCGAGTAAGAAACACGACAGCATATAGAAAACTTTAGACAGCATTGCATAGGATGGCAATTCCTGGCCCATAGATAGAACGTAAGTCTGAAAACGGTACCGCTGAATCCAGAAGTTTCAGTAAAAATAGTTTGCCACATTGAGGAGCTTCTTCTGTCTCCAATTTGCTCTTTTCTTTGATTTGCTTCCATAGCTGATGAAATAGAGCAGCAACCGAAACACGGGCATACAATTCTGTATTAATGAACACCTGCAATAAAATTGGCAACGCATTTAAACTGTAAGTTAATTGCTAGATTGGCGATTTAAAAGAAAGGAAAAGGTTCAAATTATTTCACGCCATTTGTGCTAGAACAGTTAAAAACAAAACAAACAAAATCAGAGCGTACAATACGCCCTATTCCATTACATTGCAGTACTATTCTTAAGAAAAGCACAGTAATTATGCTGATTAACTTATGAAGGTAATATATACGTCTTGTACCCCCAGGTTTCAAGGTTTACCTCTGTGAATTCACGGTCTGGACTTTGCGCTAGCATGGAAACTTCAAATCTTGCCTCGTGATTTTCGGACAGTTCAGCTTCAAAATCTTCATCGAATGCCACTATTTTAAGTTCATATGAAAAGAAAGTTAGAATATAGAACAGCATATCACCAGGCCTTATTACAAAGGCACGAGCGAAAAGAAAGAAGACCAACATAAAGAAACTATTAGAAAATACATTGTATAACATACCAGATCCATATAATGCTAATAGCTTAAGTTCCTCCATGTAAAATCTAATAGTTTTGGGGTACATCAACCATAGACCACTCAAGTGCAAAGCTGCTAGGCGAATAGTTCGAGGACTCTTTGAACCTTCATTAAGAAGAATCTCGACAAACTGGACAAAAAAAAGAGTTACAGTGGTACATCATGTCTTATCAGTTATAAGTTATAACATGCAAAAAAGTAGTACTAAAAAGAACAACTTTATTATCCGTTGACAAATTACTTAAAGATGTTATCTAAACTATTTGCAGAACAGAACAAGGTCAAGCTGGGGAACAGGTGAAATTGAGGTGATGAAATTTTGTTGACCACCACTTTTGTTACTCAGCATTCTAGTGTTCTCCTGATTCCCTCTAGCACAGGCCAGGATTTGCAGTTGTTAGATTTCATTTAGTCATTCGTAAAATATATAACAAGAATCATATGATAAGGCTTGCCAGAGAAAAATAACAACACGAGAGACGATCTCCACTGCCGGCCCTAGGCCCCCACACTTTTATCCTTCCCTAATTGTCATCGATCGGCACCATGCAAAGCAAAGCCCTGGGTGAGGGTAGGCGGCATCGGGGTGTCCCTTCTCTCCGCTCCACTCCCTGGTCTCTGTGGGCTAACCCTAGGACCTCACATCTCCGCCGCTGATATCCCCCTCCGCCGAAGGCAAGTTGCTGGCCTGAGGTTGCATGGCGTGGCTAGTGGGGTCGTGGTTCACCTGGTTCATGCGTGGATAACGAAACTCCCACTAGTAGAAAACAGACCTTTTGTCCAAAGCATTAGTCCCGGTCTGGTTTTGAACCGGCACTAATGTGACTATTAGTCCCGGTTCGGGACGGGCATCATTAGTCCCGGTTCGTTCCGGACCTCTAGTCCCGGTTCGTAACACGAACCGGGACTAAAGGGGTGGTGGCAGGCTGGTGTCAGCCTGGGGCCCCACGATCACCTTTAGTCCCGGTTCATGGCACGAACCGGGACTATAGGCTCACCTTTAGTCCCGGTTTGTGTCACGAACCGGGACTAAAGATCCGCTATATGAACCCTTCGGCCAGCCCGAGCACACTCCTCCCTGTTTTTCCCCTTCTTCCTCTCCTTTGTTCTTCCCCTTGCTCGAGCTCACCTTCATTTTTGCCAAAATTTGTCAAGATTTGGAGGCACCCCATCCATCCAAGTGTTCACAAAGGTTAGCAACTTTGTCCTTTCATCTCTCATTGCTAGATTAGCTCTTGCAATGCTCTATAAGTATAGTGATTTGTGGGTTTTAGTTTGGGAGTATTTATATGTGGTAGTTTATTTGATTTATATGCAATTTGAGCTCAAACTAACTTCTTACTTTGCATGTGTAGGTGTGGTTTACTTAGTGCCTTCCCGTCCCCGTCCTAACCACCGTCGATCGCCCGCACCGTCCCGTCGCCGGCACCACCTTGGTGAGCCTCTTGTTCTTATCCTTTTTATAAAAAAAATCATGTTTGTAAGATTTAGATAGTTACTTGTATAGTTTTCTTACCTATATGGTTGTTTGTTATACATAGTGGCATGGTTTTGATATCCGTCCCCATCGGCCCTCGTCCGGTTTATGATTCGGATGTGGTATATACTCTCTTTTATAACTATTTGTTGCATTTCGTGTTTATGACAATTATGCCCATCAAGTTGACATAGATATTTTTATCTAGGAGGTATGTGAACCGGAAATTGCAACCGACATAGATATTCTTGTCAAGAAGTTAAATTTAGTTGAAAAAGAAAACGAGTATTTGAAAGAAAAATTGAAAAGAGTTGAAGAAGAGAAGATGAAACTGGAGCTGTATGTTGCCGATGTCGTCGATGATCACAAGATCAAGATGGATGCAATGCGCTTGAAGATTAGAAAATTTAAAAAATATGCCATTGATAGTGAGGCTTGGTATCACTATGATGTTGGATCAATTGTTACCTTAGTTGCGATCTTGATCGCATTTGTTGTTGCATTTAAATGCTTTAGCTAGAGAGTTTGTATGTTGTTTTATGAGAACAAGTGTGTATGAACTTTATGTATGAACTTGTATTAATTTGGTCTTTTCGGTGTTGTGTAATGAAGATGAGCCGGCAATGGATGTACGATGACCGATGCTCTCCCCAGTTCATTAATGGCGTGCATACTTTTCTGGTTGCGACTGAGGCAAACAAGTATGTATTGTCCATATGCTAGCTGTAAGAATGATCGAAATTACTCTAACTCAAGAACCATTCACGTCCACCTGTTTGAGTCCGGTTTCATGTCCGGCTATAACTGTTGGACCAAGCACGGAGAAAGAGGGGTCCTAATGGAAGAGAATGAAGAAGAAGAGGATGACGACAGCTATCCTGGCCATGGGTTCCATGAATACGATGGTACAACAATGGGGGAAGAAGCTGAGCTGGCAATGCGGGAAGGAGCTGAAGAAGAGGCATCAGATGAGCCCGCTGATGATCTTGGTCGGGCCATTGCCGATGCAAAGAGAAACTGCGCAAGTGAAAAGGAGAAGCTGAAGTTGCAGCGCATGTTAGAGGATCACAAGAAATTGTTGTACGGGCAATAAGCTAGCCCCGCGCACGTTGACGGGGACGGGGACGGTTTGCGATTTTCTCGTGGGGATGGGTTTGAGAAGGCAAAACCCGGTGGGTTTCGTCCCCGTTGCCATATTGAAGCTTGTTACAAAGAAACAACTCAAATGATATTCATTTTTGGGGTGTTTAGGTAATAAGCGTTTCTTTTGTATATTTATGCATCTTTTCTATATGTATGCTGGGGCTATTTTTTGGAATCTTGTCTCCGATGTGCCCAGTTTCTCAAACTTAGTAAAAATTGTATTTTTAGTTTTCAACTTTAGAAAAAAAAATGCTCACAAAAATTTAGATAAAACGATCCACCTCATTGATTTCCATTAAAGCAACCATCAATCGAACTTACAAGATTTTTTAACCAAAAGGAAGCTAAAAAAAATTGCATGCAGGAACAGTATATTTGTATTTCATGCACCAGAAAGCGAGAGACCGGAACAACGACTCCAGGAAGCAAATTTTGCACATTCCACGTTCACATTATGAGATCATATCAGTGTGATAAAAAAACAATATTTTCAATTATTTAAAAGATAGAAATACAATCATTGATTACAGACACACAATTGAATGACATATGCTCCTTTTATTTTATAGATTAGGATGCATATCTAGGAACTCAACCATGTCCTTAATTTGCGAACTTGTCTTCCGTGTAATCACCCAATGTGTGACCTAATTGTGGTTGTTCTCCCAGAACTGAGCCTGGAGCCAGTCTATTGTATTCTTTTCCACCTGAAACGCCTTGGCAAGAACATCATCTGATATTGCGGGATCTGATCCAAACACTGCATTGGCAATTGTGATAGCCCCTGGGTTCTGGCTGCTGAGTGCGGCAATTGCAACGGCGGGTTGGTGGGGGTTGGGGTTGAATTGGAAGTGAATGAGCCCCACGGGGAAGACAAACACATCACCTTTGTTGAGCACCTTCGAGAGGAACTTGTTTCTGTTGGGAGCGGGCAGGTTGGATGTGACAAATCCGACATACAATGTCCCCTCGAGTACCGTGAGGATCTCAGTGGCGCGAGGGTGTGTGTGTGGTGGGTTCTGACCCAAGGGAGCATAGTCGATGCGCGCAATTGAGATGCCGAGGGTGTTGAGTCCAGCAATCTGCATGACGTTGATCAAGGTGACGTTGGATCCAACCTTGTTGGTCACCCTAGGCTTGTCGAGGTTCGCTGCCTTGAAGAAGTCGTCTGCATTAACTTCCATCGGGTTCTTGCAAACAAACCCATTGACACGCACTGGTGCATAGAGGAGATTCAACATGTAAGCTCAGATCTTACAAAGTTGTTTCGACTTGCATATTATTTCCATAAATTCATTTCAACATATGTATTTGGTGAAAACATGGTGAGAAACCGGACAGTACCTTGTGAATGCATGTCGGCCACACAAAAGTCTTGGAGTGGGCTAGGATCGGAGGCAGTGGCTTGCCATGAGACCAACGCAAGAAGAGCAGCGAGGAGAAGGAAGGAAGACGAGGATGCCATCTTATTGATTTCCCTCTCTTGTGTTCCTGTTTGTGGTTGTTGCGTGAGTGATGGTTTGGATATCCCGGGGATGTATGTGTTTATATAGGTGCGGCAAGCAGTGCCTGAACTCGTGAGCAATAATAGACCTGGCCAATTGGAACCGACCAACCGATTGAAATGGTCTCTGGCTTCTGATTAAACTATTTTGTATATACTTTACGAGTTCCCTTCACATTTTCCCTTCAAAGAAGCAATGCAGGGTATACAGCCATATAAAAGCTACTCTATAGTGATGTGTACGGCTGAGTAGTAATTATGAATGTTTCTCCATTTTACCCGAGTCTGCCAAAATGCATGGAGGGGCGATTCTAGGAAAATTCACCACCCATCACTATTAAGGAAAAGATATTTAAGACAAGAAACATCCGGCACTAGTTTAATTCGATATCATATACTTGGTCATAGTTGGAACCAGCGCGTACGAAACCAATCAAAGAGCAGTTGAGAAAAGCCAGGTCATGTAAGGCAATCAATCGTTTTCTAACTCGAGGCCAACATAGACAAAGTCACCTACTCACGCATGGGTTTGATTCATGTGTGTATGACTTCTAAAGACATATAGTGTGACTACTACTCTAGGTTATTTCCAGAAGTTGATATAGAATCATGTGTGCAATCGAGCTTTTCAAACTATGAAATTATATAGTATTTGCCGATATATCTCTGATGAAATCCAGCAACATAAGACGACTGGGTAGTTAGCTGATATGTAGCAGCCCCTGTACGTTATCATCATGTCAATCCGATATTTACTTGGTCAGATGTATCTCGAAGCGGTTGAGTACTTACAGGAAGAAACGACAACATTAATGCACGAAGTACCCAACCAAAAGGAGAGCTGATACAAATGCCATGACGATGGAGAGCAGGAAGTTTCCATATGATCTTACCAAGACTAGTTAACATCTTCTTGCGAAGAGTTCCATCATGCATGACCAGTTCGTGTATAAATCTAACAATCTGGTTAGCCTTCTTGACTTGGCTAATGGCACCAGACCTCACCTGCTTCTTTTGCCAGAGTAAATAGTGCATCCAATGACTAGACTAGGCCAGGTGGCCACTCATAAACAGATTAATTTCATGAAGGTGTCTCTTGGCAGTTTTAGTATAGAAAGAAGTTTTCATCAGATGATTTAATTGATTCTATCACAAGCTTATTACAAAGAAACAACTCAAATAATAATTGTTTTGGGGACTCAGATATCTACAATAGTTTTGCTGGGGAATGATCAATCAAACTTACAAGAGTTTTGAACCAAAAGGAAGCTAAAACAAAACATTCAGTGAAAATAGAACTAACGGCAACCAAGACAATAAGTTTCGTAGCAAAGCAAATGTAAACTACTTCTTACATGAACGAGAAAGACAGACCACAAGAACGACTCCAGAAAGGAACTTTTTGACATTCAACTTGCACATTGCAACCTGTGAGGTCATTACCATATAATCAGCTATTGGCTTCTGATTAGATGTTTGCATGAGCTTCTCAAGTTTCCTTTTAATATGCCTAAGCGCAACTGCATGCATCATCTGATGTACGGCTGAGTAGTAATTACGATTATTTATCCATCTCACCCAAGTCGGCACAATGCTTGCAGGGCTGGTTCCAAGAAAAGTCACCACCCATCACCATAGTTTATTAGATATCATATACTTTGGTCATGGTGAGAACTGGTGCGCACGAGGTCAAAGAGCAGTTGAGAATAGCCAAGGGATGTAAAGCAATTGTTTTCTACCTAGACAAAGTCACCTGCTTAGCTTTATCTACTCTCTCCATTCTTTTAAGTTGCTACAGAATGCGTGCAATCAAGCTTTTCAAGGTGCGGCCACTCATAAACTTATTATTTCTTGGAGGTCTGTGTTGGTAGTTTTGATACAGAAAAGATGTTTCCGTCAGATGAATAAAATGCTTCCAAAAAGAAGAAGAAGAAAACAGGCCCCAACATCAACCTCGTGGACAGCACGAGAGACGATCTCCACTGCCGGCCCTAGGCCCCCACACTTTTATCCTTCCCTAATTGTCATCGATCGGCACCATGTAAAGCAAAGCCCTGGGTGAGGGTAGGCGGCATCGGGGTGTCCCTTCTCTCCGCTCCACTCCCTGGTCTCTGTGGGCTAACCCTAGGACCTCACATCTCCGCCGCTGATATCCCCCGCCGCCGGAGGCAAGTTGCTGGCCTGAGGTTGCATGGCGTGGCTAGTGGGGTCGTGGTTCACCTGGTTCATGCGTGGATCACGAAACTCCCACTAGTAGAAAACAGACCTTTTGTCCAAAGCATTAGTCCCGGTCTGGTTTTGAACCGGCACTAATGTGACTATTAGTCCCGGTTCGGGACGGGCATCATTAGTCCCGGTTCGTTCCGGACCTCTAGTCCCGGTTCGTAACACGAACCGGGACTAAAGGGGTGGTGGCAGGCTGGTGTCAGCCTGGGGCCCCACGATCACCTTTAGTCCCGGTTCATGGCACGAACCGGGACTATAGGCTCACCTTTAGTCCCGGTTTGTGTCACGAACCGGGACTAAAGATCCGCTATATGAACCCTTCGGCCAGCCCGAGCACACTCCTCCCTGTTTTTCCCCTTCTTCCTCTCCTTTGTTCTTCCCCTTGCTCGAGCTCACCTTCATTTTTGCCAAAATTTGTCAAGATTTGGAGGCACCCCATCCATCCAAGTGTTCACAAAGGTTAGCAACTTTGTCCTTTCATCTCTCATTGCTAGATTAGCTCTTGCAATGCTCTATAAGTATAGTGATTTGTGGGTTTTAGTTTGGGAGTATTTATATGTGGTAGTTTATTTGATTTATATGCAATTTGAGCTCAAACTAACTTCTTACTTTGCATGTGTAGGTGTGGTTTACTTAGTGCCTTCCCGTCCCCGTCCTAACCACCGTCGATCGCCCGCACCGTCCCGTCGCCGGCACCACCTTGGTGAGCCTCTTGTTCTTATCCTTTGTATAAAAAAAATCATGTTTGTAAGATTTAGATAGTTACTTGTATAGTTTTCTTACCTATATGGTTGTTTGTTATACATAGTGGCATGGTTTTGATATCCGTCCCCGTCGGCCCTCGTCCGGTTTATGATTCGGATGTGGTATATACTCTCTTTTATAACTATTTGTTGCATTTCGTGTTTATGACAATTATGCCCATCAAGTTGACATAGATATTTTTATCTAGGAGGTATGTGAACCGGAAATTGCAACCGACATAGATATTCTTGTCAAGAAGTTAAATTTAGTTGAAAAAGAAAACGAGTATTTGAAAGAAAAATTGAAAAGAGTTGAAGAAGAGAAGATGAAACTGGAGTTGTATGTTGCCGATGTCGTCGATGATCACAAGATCAAGATGGATGCAATGCGCTTGAAGATTAGAAAATTTAAAAAATATGCCATTGATAGTGAGGCTTGGTATCACTATGATGTTGGATCAATTGTTACCTTAGTTGCGATCTTGATCGCATTTGTTGTTGCATTTAAATGCTTTAGCTAGAGAGTTTGTATGTTGTTTTATGAGAACAAGTGTGTATGAACTTTATGTATGAACTTGTATTAATTTGGTCTTTTCGGTGTTGTGTAATGAAGATGAGCCGGCAATGGATGTACGATGACCGATGCTCTCCCTAGTTCATTAATGGCGTGCATACTTTTCTGGTTGCGACTGAGGCAAACAAGTATGTATTGTCCATGTGCTAGCTGTAAGAATGATCGAAATTACTCTAACTCAAGAACCATTCACGTCCACCTGTTCGAGTCCGGTTTCATGTCCGGCTATAACTGTTGGACCAAGCACGGAGAAAGAGGGGTCCTAATGGAAGAGAATGAAGAAGAAGAGGATGACGACAGCTATCCTGGCCATGGGTTCCATGAATACGATGGTACAACAATGGGGGAAGAAGCTGAGCCGGCAATGCGGGAAGGAGCTGAAGAAGAGGCATCAGATGAGCCCGCTGATGATCTTGGTCGGGCCATTGCCGATGCAAAGAGAAACTGCGCAAGTGAAAAGGAGAAGTTGAAGTTGCAGCGCATGTTAGAGGATCACAAGAAATTGTTGTACCCAAATTGTGAAGATGACAAGAAAAAGCTGGGTACCACACTGGAATTGCTGCAATGGAAGGCAGAGAATGGTGTATCTGACAAGGCATTTGAAAAGTTGCTGATAATGTTAAAGAAGAAGCTACCAAAGGACAACGAATTGCCCTACAGTACGTACGAAGCAAAGAAGGCTGTCTGCCCTCTAGGATTAGAGGTGCAGAAGATACATGCATGCCCTAATGACTGCATCCTCTACCGTGGTGAGTACGAGGATTTGAATGCATGCCCGGTATGCTGTGCATTGCGCTATAAGATCGGCCACGATGACCCTGGTGATGTTGAGGGCGAGCGCCCCAGGAAGAAGATTCCTGCCAAGGTGATGTGGTATGCTCCTATAATACCACGGTTGAAACGTTTGTTCCAAAACAAAGAGCATGCCAAGTTGATGCGATGGCACAACGAAGACCGTAAGAAAGACGGGAAGTTGAGAGTACCCGCTGACGGATCGCAGTGGAGAAAAATCGAGAGAAAGTGGAAGGACTTTGCAAAGGACGCAAGGAACGTATGGTTTGGTTTAAGTGCAGATGGCATTAATCCTTTTGGGGAGCAGAACAGCAATCATAGCACATGGCCTGTGACTCTATGTATCTATAACCTTCCTCCTTGGTTGTGCATGAAGCGGAAGTTCATTATGATGCCAGTGCTCATCCAAGGCCCCAAGCAACCCGGCAACGACATTGATGTGTACCTAAGGCCATTAGTTGAAGAACTTTTACAGCTGTGGAATGGAAAAGGTGTACGTGTGTGGGATGAGAAAGAACAGGAGGAATTTGACCTACATGCGTTGCTGTTTGTAACCATCAATGATTGGCCTGCTCTCAGTAACCTTTCAGGACAAACAAACATGGGATACCACGCATGCACGCACTGTTTAGATTATACCGACAGTATATATTTGGATAAATGTAAGAAGAATGTGTACCTGGGGCATCGTCGATTTCTTCAGAGCAGGCATCCCGTAAGAAAGAAAGGCAAGCATTTCAAAGGTGAGGCAGATCACCGGAAGAAGCCTCGCCACCGTACTGATGATGATATACTTGATATGGTCAAGGATTTAAAAGTAATCTTTGGAAAGGGTCCTGGCGGACAATCTGTTCCGAATGACGCTGACGGACGCGCACCCATGTGGAAGAAGAAATCTATATTTTGGGACATACCCTATTGGAAAGACCTAGAGGTCCGCTCTGCAATCGACGTGATGCACGTGACGAAGAATCTTTGCGTGAACCTGCTAGGCTTCTTGGGCGTGTATGGGAAGACAAAAGATACACCGGAGGCACGGGAGGACCAGCGACGTATGCACGGAGAAGACGGCATGGATCCAAAGCAGTTTCAGGGTCATGCCAGCTACGCTCTTACCAAAGAAGAGAAGGAAATCTTCTTCGAATGCCTGCTCAGTATGAAGGTCCCGTCTGGCTTCTCGACGAATATAAAGGGAATAATAAATATGGCAGAGAAAAAGTTCCAGAACCTAAAGTCTCATGACTGCCACGTGATTATGACGCAACTGCTTCCGGTTGCATTGAGGGGGCTTCTACCGGAAAACGTTCGATTAGCCATTGTGAAGCTATGTGCATTCCTCAATGCAATCTCTCAGAAGGTAATCGATCCAGAAATCCTACCAAGGTTAGAGAATGATTTGGTGCAATGGCTTGTCAGTTTCGAGTTGGTGTTCCCACCATCCTTCTTCAATATCATGACGCACGTCCTAGTTCACCTAGTCAAGGAGATTGCCATTCTGGGTCCTGTATTTCTACACAATATGTTCCCCTTTGAGAGGTTCATGGGAGTCTTAAAGAAATATGTTCATAATCGTGCTAGGCCAGAAGGAAGCATCTCCAAGGGCCATGAAACAGAGGAGGTCATTGAGTTTTGTGTTGACTTTATTCCTGACATTAAGCCGATTGGTGTTCCTGAATCGCGGCATGAGGGCAGACTTGGTGGAAAAGGCACGCTAGGAAAGAATTCAGTAATATGCCAGGACGGGTATTCTTTGGCGCAAGCACACTACACAGTTCTACAAAGTTCCGCCTTGGTGGCTCCGTATATCGAGCAACACAAGAATATTCTACGCTCCAAACACCCGGAGCAGTCTGACGACTGGATTACACATGAACAAACGGTGACTTTCGCCGGTTGGTTGCAGACACGTCTCATGCATGACGACACTGTTGCAGATGACCTGTACTTGCTGTCCAAGTTACCATCTTTGACTATATTGACTTTCAAAGCGTACGAGATAAATGGGAATACATTTTACATGATCGCCCAAGATAAAAAGAGCGCCAACCAAAACAGTGGTGTCCGCTTTGATGCAGCAAACACCAATAGGCCAAAGGACACATATTATGGTTACATAGAGGAGATATGGGAACTTGACTATGGACTTGGTTTGAAGGTCCCTTTGTTTCGGTGCAAATGGGTCAATCTGACAGGAGGCGGGGTAAAGGAAGACCCGCAGTACGGAATGACAACAGTGGATCTCAACAATCTTGGGTACGCAGACGAACCATTCGTCCTAGCCAATGATGTGGCGCAGGTTTTCTATGCGAAGGACATGTCTACCAAGCCGAGAAAAAGAAAAGATAAGGAAACGAATACATCATACGATGAGCCAAAGCGCCACATAGTTCTTTCAGGGAAAAGAAACATCGTGGGAGTGGAGGACAAGACAGACATGTCAGAAGATTATGAAAAGTTTTATGAAATTGCTCCCTTCAGAGTGAATGTTGACCCGAGCATCAAGTTAAACGATGAAGATTGTCCATGGTTACGATGCAAAGGGACACACGCGAAGAAAAAGTCTTATACCCAAAGATCCCACTCTGGGATGTGACCGGCTTCTCTAGTTAGTTTCCGGACTTATATATCTAGAAAGTCCCACTTCGGACAAACCGGAGGGAATCTTTGTAATAGTAGTGTACTTATGTGTTTTGGCATTTGAAACGCGTCGAAATATTATGTCCAAAGCCACGTCATCAATTTTCAACCCTTTCTGACTTCATTTGCTATTTTTCATGCATTTACTGATTTTTTTTTGAGCTAAATGACCCTGAAATTGAAAAGCACTACAAATGAACTCTAAAAAGGTTGAAAGTTGGCATGGTATCATCATTTCACCCACATAGCATGTGCTAAAAAGTTGAGAGGGTTACGGCAAAAACTAGATGCACTTCGTGTACAAAATGGACAATCTCTTTCGAAGTATCAGGGTTTCAGACGAAAACTCGTCTGTTACTAAGGCATTTCATTTTTTTAAACTTATTTTAACTCCAGACTTTTTGTGTGTTCAGTATGCACCATTCGAAGCCACGCCATCAATTTTCAACCCTTTCTGACTTCATTTGCTATTTTTCATGCATTTACTGATTTGTTTGAGCTAAATGACTCTGAAATTGAAAAGCACTACAAATGAACTCTAAAAAGGTTGAAAGTGGGCATGGTATCATCATTTCACCCACATAGCATGTGCTAAAAAGTTGAGAGGGTTACGGCAAAAACTGGATGCACTTCGTGTACAAAATGGACAATCTCTTTCGAAGTATCAGGGTTTCAGATGAAAACTCGTCTGTTACAAAGGCATTTCATTTTTTAAATAACCTAAGAATTACCAAATTGAATATAATGATAAAACACGCTAATATTAAACAGCAGAAAAAAGAATCACTACAAAATCTATTTTTAAAATAAAGTTATTCACAAACTAGTGATTCACACAAATTTCAAATAATTCGAATTTAAACTATTCAAATTTGAAAACTACTGCCACTAACAGAAAATTTATAATTTTTTTGACCTAACGCAAAAAGATTCACTCATTAACTCTAAATAAAGCAAAAAAAAACTCAGAAACAAAAGAAAATAAATAAAACAGAAATTAAAAAAACTTAAAAGTAAAAAAAACCGCCTACTGGGCCCCAACCGCAGGCTCACAAGGCCCAGTAGGCCCAACAGGGCAGCACAAGTTCAATAGGCCCACATAGGCCTGCTTAGAGAGGAGCTCGAGGGAGCAGCCGCAGCGGGGCTTATAAACCAGTGTGGCTGCCCTTCGCTGGGCGAGATGGGACTAAACTTTCTGCACCGCGGCTGTGGCAGCACGAGACCTTTAGTCGCGGTTGGTGGCTGCAACCGCGACTAAAGGTCTGCGCTTCCCGCCGCTTTGCCTGGCGAAAAATACCTTTAGTCACGGTTGGTGGCTCCAACCGCGACTAAAGGCTACCTTTAGTCGCGGTTGGATCCACCAACCGCTACTAAAGGTCGTTCTATATAAGCGCAAGAATTCAGATCGATCTCCATTCTCTCTCGACGACGCCGAACGCGCGAGACGCCGCCAGGCTGCTGCGCAACGCCGTCGCCTCCCCCGACGCCGGAGATCGTCGCCGCCGCCCCCGACGCCGGCCGCCCGCGCCTCCTCCCCGATGCCGGCCGCCCGCGCCTCCTCCCCGACGACGCCGGCCGCCCGCGCCTCCTCCCCGACGACGCCGCTCTCCTCGCGACCTCGTGCGCCGTCGCCATCGCCGTCGCCGACGACTCGCCTCGCCTCGCCGGCCGTCGCCCCGCTGTGATCCCCTGCCGCCATGGCCGCCCCTCCCATCGATCGAGCCCGCACACACACACACACATGCATGAACACACACACACACACACACACACACACACACACACACACACACACACACACACATTTTTATTTTCTGTTTTTCTGTTTTCTAGTTTTTTTATACTTTTAGTTATATAAATGTTAGATGAAATGTTAGATATATAAATGTTAGATGAAATGTTACATATATAAATGTTAGATGAATGTTTTTTAGTTTTTTATACTTTTAGATATAGCTAGATAAATGTTAGATATAAAAAAGATATAGAAATGTTTTTTAGGTTTTTATACTTTTTTTATTGCTATATAAATTTTAGATATAAAAAAGATATAGAAATGTTAGATGAATGTTAGATTTGCAATTAGTATATGTATGTATACAATAGATTCTCTTAGTCCTTTAAGGGATTTAGGAATGCCCCCATTATGGATGTGCGCAAGTTGATCCAATTTTTTTTGATCTCATGCATCTACCCTTCTATATGTCACATTTTGTCTAACTAGTGTCAAAGGATTCAAGAAAACCATGGCTTCATCATTAGCCGGAAGTAACAGGCGCATGATGGTACGAAGCTTTTCAAAGTTGTTTTGGAACGGAGTTCTTGATAGAATAATTAGCTTTTTTGGTACGAAGTTCAGCAAAAAGGCCTTCCAAATAGCGATATTCGGAAGGCTCTTGCTGAACTTCATACCAAAAAGCTAATTATCCTATCCGGGACTCCGTTCCAAAACAACTTTGGACAGCTTCGTACCATCATGCGCCTGTTACTTCCGGCTAATGATGAAGCCATGGTTTTGTTCCTTTGACACTAGCTAGACAACGTGACATAGAAGGGTAGATGATATCAGGAAAAATATGGACCATTTTCTGCACATCCACAATGGCGCCATTTTGTTAAATCCCTTAAAGGTTAAGAGAATCCGTTATGATTCTGAAGGTTCCTCGTATATAAGAAATCACAATCAAGCATTTAAAAAATGTTAAATTTGCATAGAATTTCTTCTCGGAGTCAACGATGCCCGGCCCGCATCCTCGTCGTCGACTCGTTCGCGACGACGTCCTGCTTCAGAGGGGCAACGTTCAGGACTTGGCTCCGTCGGGCTGGCACTGGGAGGTGCTACCTTCAAGGGCACGTAGCTTGGTGAGGAACCCGGCCCCGGGTCCCGTCGTCGACCCGGAGCTTCTTTGGTGGCGTTCGCATGGGCCACTTTCGGTGCGGAGGCAGCCGGCCCCGTCGGAGGTGGTACGTCGCCGTGTCAGGGAGGAGGACGAGCACGTCCGTCGCTACATGGATGCGTTGGACGTCAGGTTCTCCAATACCTGGCAGGTTCTTCAGGGATCTCACCCGAGCTATGATCCTGTGATGGTTCCTTCTCTTTGGGTGTCCACCGCCCGCGCCTCAGGAACCGCGAGTGAACTAGATTCTTCGATAATATTCGATCTGTATTAGCTAGTGATAATACTCGAGATGTATTTGAGATTATATTCGATAATATTCGAGACGATTTATTCGAGATTATATTCGATGATGCATATTATATGAATTATTCGAGATGCATATTATGTACTATGATTCAGTTTTTCCTTATTGATTGCATGCATTCTAATTTGAATACTAAATTGTTTTATCTTTCTTCTGGATTAGTTAAATAAAAGCTATGGACAATACCGGCAGAGAAGGAGAAGAGGCTCTGTTCGACATCATACGCTCCCCGAGCCCAGAGCATGAACCTGAAGATGATGACGGCTCGCAATATCTGAACAATTCCGGTGAGGGTTGTATGATATTTGATGAAGACGAACGAATAGATGAAGGCGACGACAACGATGTTGACGAAGAAAATGTTCTTCAAATAACAAAGACCGGCGAGGTATATTTATTATATAAGTCATCCGGTGATCATTACATGTCTTAATTGATTTGTATGTATTAACGAATCGATCTTTCTTCTTTTAGGCCTCTGGATCGAGCAAATCTTCTACAAGCGACAGGGTAGTTCGAGGCCCGGCCAGAAAGTTGGACCCTGGCGTAAATTTCAACATCGATTCCATCAAAACATCAAATGGCGAACCGCTTGAACCTAGGAAAAATGCGACCAAGTTCAAGAATCAATGCGGAGTTATTGTCAGGGACCAAATCCCGATATCCATTCAAGAATGGAAAAAGCCAGCAAAGGGAGATCGAGCGGGAGTTACTTTTGTCGACGAAAGAGCAAAAGATGTGCTTTGGGATTCGCTCATGCGGCATTTCACCCTACCAGATAATTTGATAGATGCAGATCTGAAGAAAGTCAGAAACTATGCTCTTAAAAAGATGGCGATCGCATTCAACACCTTCAAGAAAAATACATGGACTGCGTACGTCAAAGCAAAAAAGAAGACTCCAAAATTCAAGGGAGCACTGGTGAAGGCAAAAGATCACTGGGACGCTTTCGTGAAGTTCAAGGAATCGGAACACACTAAGGAACGGTCGAGAAAAAACAAGATTAATGCTGCGAAAAAGAAGTGGCACCATACTCTGGGGCCAGGTGGCTACCAGGTGGCCCTGCCTAAGTGGGATCAATCTGAGCAAGAGATGATTAGTGCAGGGGTCACTCCAGTTACATTGACATGGCCCCCCAGGTGCAGGACATGGTTTTATGCGCATGGGGGGAAGTTGGACCCAGAGACAGGGCTGGTTAAGGTGAAGGCAAGTCTTAAAGAAGCGACAGACAAAATACTTCTTGCAATAGAAGAAGCTCGAACGGGGGTGTTCACGCCCAACATAGAGAACGACGAGCTTACGCGCGCCCTGAAGAATCATGAACACCCGGGAAGAACACGAGGCAAAGGCGTTGTTCCGTGGTTTGAGGGGTTTGCGGATTGGAACGACGACTACAGAAGCCGTGCGAGAAAGAAGAAGCAGGAGGAGCAGAAGAAGAAGGAGGAAGCACTCCGCCTTGAAGGCCTAGAATCAAAGCACCTAGAGTTGGAACGCGCTTTCAAGCGGCAGCAGGAGCAGATCGACTCACTCAGCCAGGAAAGGGCGTCTCAGCGGCAGCATGAGCAGATCGATCCAGCATTGGATAGCACCGTCCCATCTATGCCGAGAAGCAGCGTGGGTTCCGCCCCGGCCGATATCGATGATGCACTGCTAGCTAGCTACCCTGTGGATGATATCAAAGACAGGACTAACTGTGAGCTACACATGAAAGTGAAGAACTTATCCATGAAGGTGGCGGACGGCTATGCTTTAGCAAATCCCCCTTAAGCAACCTTCCATTGCAATCCCATTCTAGCTGGCTATGCTCGTGTCGGGGTTGATGAAGTGATGTCAGGATATCACGAGCTACAACTTGACATTCTTGGAGGTGACGAGGAGAGAACACTGGGAGAGGCCATACATCGTATCATTCTATGGAAAAAGGATTGCATCGTCTTTCCAAGGCCACCGACTCCTCCTCCTCCAAGTCCGCCGCCGCGTCAGTCGACTCCTCCTCCTCCAAGTCCGGCACCGCGTCAGCCGACTCCTCCTCCAAGTCCGGCATGGCGTCAGCCAACTCCTCCTCCTCCAAGTCTGGCACCGCGTCAGCCGACTCCTCCAAGTCCGGCACGGCGTCAGCCGACTCCTCCTCCTCCAAGTCCGGCACCGTGTCTGCCGTCTCCGCCGACTCAGCGTGCTCCATCGCCTAAGCAGCAACGGAAGAGAGAGGCCACAGCTACGACGGCTAGCGGTACAACAGGCAAGAAATTCAAATATGGTCCAAGCCTCAAGCCTCTTCTGAAGTTGCCTTACCACCTGACTGAGGAGGAACTCGACACCGTAGTGGATGCCAAAGTGAAGGCCCATTTTGGACCGAAACCGCCCCCGCCGCCAAAGGAGAAAGTTCATGAGCATGTCCCACAACACTTTATTGATATGGCTCGACCGGCTGTCAATCAGAAGGACTGCGACTATGTGCGGTCTATCAAGAAGTCATATTTTGCAGGACAAAAGGAGTCGAGCTCGAGCTCGAGCCAAGCAGTTGGCAAAAAAGCGGGAAAACTGTTCCCCAGCTGGAAGAACAGGCAGTGCAATCGATCCCCCCGCTCATTGTACAAACACCTGTGAGTACCGCCGATCGGCTGGTAGTAACCGACGATCATAAAAGGCAGGCTAAAGAGGCCGGTGTCACTGTTGAACAACTCCTAGGCCTTGAGGAAATCCCCGGGCTTAAAAAGGAGGAAGTAAAATGGCAATATGTCCGCGGCAAACCTCTGGTCAAACCTGACGATGTCAAGCTTCTACCAACGAGATTGTACAATTTGAATACATGGTACATGCAAGAAACAGCAAATACCAATCAAGAGTCCCTCATGGTGAAAGTCAAGAAAAAGCATTACTTCCATAAAAAAGATTTGTGGATTCATTATTCTGAGTTGTTTCAGTTATTCAATCAAGACGCACTCGACAAATCTATCGTCAGTTGCTATTGTCTGTAAGTGATTTCTTTCTGTAATTTAAGTCTCTAGCTAACTAGCTGTGCTCTCATTCATTACCTGTAATTATCCTCACTATATTCTTTTCTGTGGTATTATGCAGAATGAAGATGTATGAAATGAAAAAAGCTGGACGCTATGGCATTAGGTTCATTGACCCAAATACGGTTAATCAGGCGATATGGGAAACTGAATATTCGAGAAAAGACACAGAGAGATTCCTGCTAGAGTTTTTGAAGCAACTAAACACCCAACCAGAAATACTACTTCCTTACAACTTCGGGTGAGTGTTATTATATCTTGTACTACAAATTCTATTTTTTGCTTACTAGATGTTAATAAGTGTAGTTGATGAGTTATGCACATACCCGCTTAATTATACAAAACGTGTGCGCATGCAGTTACCACTGGATCTTGTTAATCATTGAAGTTGACAAGGGAAAAGTTGACGTACTGGACTCACTATATAAGAATCCATCCGAATACGCAACCGTGAGGGGGATGGTCGACAGGTAATTTCAATCATTATCGCACTATGTCGGCCTCTTTACTTCATTTCCTGATAGCAACTAGTTAATAACTTCTTTATTCATTTTCTTTGCCGGCGGGCAGGGCTTGGGCCAAGTTCGTCAAACTGGTCCCAGGCGACTGGAAACAAAAGCTGACATGGGTGCGACCCAAGGTAATTAAGTAGTACTAGCTAGCTACGTCCGTGCATCTCTTTAATTCTAGTTTCAATACCATTATCATGCTTGATTAATTATTACCTGATTGAATTTTATTCTCGTAAAGTGCATGAGGCAGGAGCAGGGGAATAGTTTATGCGCATACTACGTTTGCGAGAACATTCGCATGATCACGTCTAAAAGGAGCAGAAACGAAAGAAATCTTTGGGTACGGTTGCCAGAACACTATCCATAAATTTTTTTATCATGATCTAGCTAATATATATACACACAACTAATATATTCATCTTGATCTCCTTCTTATAGCTGACGGAGATGCGGGGCCAGCTCCTACCAACGGCTCGCGTACGAGCAATTCAAGAGGAAATAGCTAGATTTCTGGTCGACCAGGTCATAGATCCCAAAGGAGAATACCATTACAAGATCAAGCAGTAATGCCTGCATATGTAATGATCCGCAAATTGTAGGAGAAATTGTATATACCAAATTGTATATATATATATATGTGAATGGTCGTCGTACGAGAAATTCAATGATATATATATATATGATCGGTTCTACGAGAAATTCTATTTATATATATATGCACAACGTGTACAGTATGTAGTAGCGTAATATATGTTTGAAATGAAAAATAATTAAATGGAAAACACAAAATTAAAAGGAAAAATAAACCATAATTAATTCATAAACCCCTAAAGGATTAAAAGGAAAAATAAACCAAAATTAAAAGAATTAAATACTTTTAGTCCCGGTTGGTGTTACCAACCGGGACTAAAGGTCCCCCAGCCCACGGCGCCGGCAGGTGCCACGTGGTGGGCCTTTAGTGCCGGGCCGTGATGAACCGGGACTAAAGGGGGGAGCTTTAGTCCCCACCCTTTAGTGCCGGTTGGAGAACCGGCACTAAAGGCCCTTACGAATCGGCACTATAGGCCGATTCTGCACTAGTGTCCGCCCGAAGTCGATGCTCTCCTAGATCAACCAGCATTGTGATCGTCGACCTGTGAGGGTGATTGTGGTCAGACGTGATGTGGTTGGTCCTGGCCTCTCATGGGTGAGGTTTTGCCGCCGGTGAGCTCCTCCCTGCACCCACCCGGAATGGTCAGGTGGGTTCCTCAACAGTCCTTGGCCCGACCGGATCTGTTCATGGTTGTGGGCTTGGGCCAGGTCGAGCTTCTCTGGGGTTTGATGACTTTTTCCGGTCACCTCGTACCAACATCTTGGTGGCGGTGCAAGGGTTTGTGGTGTCAGACGTTGAGGGGGCGGCCCTGGATGACAGGTTGCACACTTGACTCTCTTGTGAGCAGCGTAGAAGTGTTCTTGGCAATGTCCCTTTGCCACGGCGGTTGCAAGGTGCGTCTTGGCAGGTGGTCCAGCGAAGCTGTCATCATCGGTGGTGACCAAGCCCTGATCCTAATCTGGAGTCCTGGGCCGATCATGGTGGAGCTGGTGGCCCGAGTCCCCTTGACAAGGTGTGAGGTATGGTTCTAGCAAAATCTCGGTGCCTCGGCACTGGTGACGGTGATTTCTTGTTAGTCATGTCCCTCTTGGGGTCTTCGCCATGGCTCTCCCGCCCTCTCAACTCAAGATGAAAACCCTTGTCCGCCCCGGCATACGGATGGTGGCGGCGTACTGCGTCGTGACCCGCTTGGGGGCATCATCCGTGAGTGCAGTTGTCCTTCTGTTGCGGTGGCGTGTTCGGAATGGTATGGTGACACTATCGACCCTACCTCAACTCCGGTGACTCATGGTTTTGCCTGCACCTATCTTGTACGCACAACAATGTCCTCTTTTCATCATGTCTGCTCACTAGTACAGTCAACGCTCCTTGGTTTAGCCAGAGGGTCCTCTCCGACATCAGGTGGGTGGCGACGGTACGACGAAATCCGGCATTTACTTCTAGGTGGCGCGTGGTTGAATGTCGTCAGCGGTCCTGGTTGAGTCTTGAGGTGGTCCAACCTCTCATGTGCTTCGTCTCCACAGCATGTTGGAGGCATCTAATTGTGCACTTCCGGTGCTTGTTAGCATGCTTTTCTTATTTTGCCGTGCATTGTTTGATCATCTTGTATGACGATTTCCTCAACACCGTCTATCATTCAGCCATCGGACTTTATGTATGAAGCAGGCCGAAGTCCATTTCGTGATAAAATGCTTCTATCAAGAGCTTGTTACAAAGAAACAACTCAAATAATAATCATTTTTGGGGGGTCTAGGTAATAATCATTTATTTTGTATATTCATGCATGTTTTCTATATGTATGTTTGAGCTGATTTTTCGAACCTGGTCTCCTGTGTGCCCAGTTTCTATAACTTGGTAAAAACCGTATTTCTAGTTCTGAACTTAAGAAAAACAAAGAAATAATGCTCATAAGTATTTTCATAAAACGAGTCACCTCATCAATTCCCATTAAAGCATTTGTCGATCGAACTTGCAAGAGTTTTTTTTTTGTTTTTTTTTTTTTGAGAATAACTTGCAAGAGTTTTGAACCACCAGGAAGCTAAAACATTGCATGTAGGAACCGTAAATTTCCTATTGCATCCACCAGAAAGGGAGATACCAGAACAATGACTCCAGGAAGCAGCTTTTGCACATTCAACTTTCATATTTCAATCTTGAGCACAATCGGGCTCCAACCATCGCATACTTCACATGTATTGCAAGAAAGTCCTAGGTGTTCAACCCTAGCATCAAACATATTTGAATTACCAAATAATTGTGTATTGTTTCTTTTTTAACCTAATCATCTATTGTTTCAGAACAAGGGGAAAAGAACCCAAATTTTGATTTGTTCTGAGAAATACGACACATTAGAACCAAAAACGCATATGAGATCATATCAGTGTGATAAAAAATGGTATTGTCAATTATTTGGAAGGTAGAAATACATTCAATGTTTACATACACACACCGGCCTGACATATGCTCCGTTTATTTTATAGCTTATGCTGCATGTCTAGAAACTCAACTAACTCCTTGGTCTATGCAGTAATCTTCCGGGTAATCACCCAAAGTCTGACTTAGTTGTGGTTGTTCTCCCAGAACTGAGCCTGGAGCCAATCTATTGTATTCTTTTCCACCTGAAACGCCTTGGCAAGAACATCATCTGATATTGCTGGGTCTGACCCAAACACAGCATTGGCAATTGTGATAGCCCCTGGATTCTGGCTGCTGAGCGCGGCAATTGCAACGGCGGGCTGGTGGGGGTTGGGGTTGAATTGAAAGTGAATGAGCCCCACGGGGAAGACAAACACATCACCTTTGTTGAGCACCTTGGAGAGGAACTTGTTTCTGTTGGGGGCGGGCAGGTTGGATGTGACAAATCCGACATACAGTGTCCCCTCGAGCACCGTGAGGATCTCAGTGGCGCGTGGGTGCGTATGTGGTGGGTTCTGGCCAAATGGAGCATAGTCAATGCGCGCGATTGAGATGCCGAGTGTGTTGAGTCCAGCGATCTGCATGACGTTGATCAAGGTGACGTTGGATCCAACCTTGTTGGTCACCCTAGGCTTGTCGAGGGCGGCTGCCTTGAAGAAGTCATCAGCGTTGACATCCATCGGGTTCTTGCAAACAAACCCATTGACACGCACTGGTGCAGAGAGAAGATGTAAAGTGGAAGCTTAGGAATTACTAGGAAGTGGTTTTAACATGTAGATAATTTTCAGAAATTCATTGCTTGGTGATAGCAGGACGGGAAAGCGGGAAGTAAGCATTACCTGGTGAATGCATGTCAGCGACACAAAAGTCCTGGAGTGGACCAGGGTCAGAGGCCACAGCCTGCCATGAGACCAAGGCGAAAAGAACAACAAGGAGAAGGAAGGTAGGGGAGGATGCCATTTGTTTTCAGCTCCTTTGGGTCTTCTTTTCTCTTGTATTTGTGTTGTGTTTGTTAAGTGAGTGATGGTTTGCGTATGCAGGGGATGTATGTGTTTATATAGGCAAGGCGAGCAGTGTGAACTCATGAGCAATGGACATAGTCAAGTGGAACCGCCCAACGGATAGAAATGGTCTTTGGCTGCCGACTAGATTAGTCTGCACAAGATTTTCTGACATGGTCAGCCATATTCAAATATTTGATAATATTATCATCAAAGTTCCCTTTTAATATGCCAAAGCGACACATTTTTCCCTTTAATAATAAATATAAAGAAGCAAATTAAGGTACTCCATCTGATGTAGACCTCTCAGTAACAAGTACTATGAGAAATAGTTTGGATTGTGTCAATCCATGCATTAATGCACCTAGTACGTACCATATGATTACGTCAACCAGATATACAGTTGCCTGGTTAAATTTCTCTCCAAGTGGTTGAGTACTTTTCAGGAAGAAGCAACGAATTAATTAATGGACGATGGAGAGCAAGAGCAGTTAAAAATTTCCTGCCGAAGAGTTTTCATCATGACCAATTCAGTGCATAAATCTAACAATCTAGTCCTGACTAAGGTTCATGACTAGTTTTTGTCATGGATGTTCAGGTCCATGCATCTTACAACAACAAACATGGCTGATTTACACTCCAACAAGGAAGAACGGGAAGCTACCTACCGCAAGGAGGAGGAGGAACGGGACCGCTGTTGGCGGGTTTAGTCCCAGATGGCGATGGCAGCGCTGACATGAACATTCAGCGACCGGACGACGCCGAGCTGCGGGATCTCGACGCACACGTCCGCCGCCTCCTGGATGATGTCCACCGGGATGCCCTCCTTCTCCCTGCCCAGCACCACCATCGTCTTCTCCGGGAACCCGAACTCATCCAGCGCCACGTTGTTGGCCGTCTGCTCTAGACCCACCACGGTGTACCCCTCCGTCCGCTTCCTCTGCAAGAAGTCCCTCACGCTCTCCGCCGGCACCTCCACCATCGGCACCCACTTCTCCGCCGTCACGCTTATCAGCCGGAACTGCTTGTCCTGGACCACCCCCATGTCCCCCACCGCCAGCCCGCCCGCCCTGAATATCCCGCACGTCCGGGTCAGCCCCCCCCCCCCCCCAGGTTTGGGATCCGCTCCACCATCGACGCCACCACGATCAGATCATGTTGGCTCTGCCTCACCATCTCGGTGCGCCCCTTTCCTTGACGCCACCGCCAGGTTCAACGTGTCGTCGTCTTCCTCCATCTTGAAGAGCAGTCGTGAGATGTTGTTGTTGCCCATGACTTTAGTCGACCACGAAGTCACTTTGAGCTATCTATGTCACACCTTGTATATTTGATATGTTTTCTCAAATTATGTCAAACAATGTATATGTGTGTTTTTGTCAATTGCGGAGACTTAGGACAGAACAAATGGTTCAGTGTTGTACTGGTACTGTTTGCCGAGTACAGCACACGGTGGCGCAAGGCTTTGCCGAGTACACATCTCGGCAAACGTGGCGCCTGGGTCCGCTGGCAACTTCACATCTTTACCGAGATCATAGGCACTCGGAAAGACAAGCCACGTGGCAACAGCTTAGCACACATGAAGAACTCTGCCGAGTACCTTATCAGGCGTGCTTGGTGTAAACATTTACTTCCATGGAAAAAGTGTTTTCGTAAATAGTTTGCCGAGTACGTGACTAAAGGGTCTCGGCAAATGTGGACTGGACGTCACGGAGCCGTCAACTGCAAACGGTCGTGCCACGTGGCTCGTCTTTGTCGGGTGCCGCATCTACGATCTCTCTATAAGCCGAGTGCTTCTGTCTAAGCCGAGTATCATCGGCATAGGGCTCGGTAAATTATCTTGTATGCCGTACGCTAGTGTGTGCCGAGAGCCGTACATGGCTTAGATGTCTTTTTCCGTGACCCCGTGTTCCCGTGCTCGGCATGGACAAAAGAACTCGGTAACGGTGATTGTTCCAGTAGTGATGCATGCAAGGCTGGTTCCACGAAAAGTCACCACCCATCACCATAGTTTATTAGATATCATATACTTATACTTGGTCAAGGTGAGAACTGATGCACACGAGGTCAAAGAGCAGTTGAGAGATGTCAAGTAATGTAAAGCAAACGTTTTCTACCTAGACAAAGTCACCTGGATGCCCTCGGACGACGAGTAGTTCTGCTAGTTTAAATTTATGTCATCTATGTTCGAACTATGTTGAATTTCATGTTTGAACTATGTTGAGATGAGGTAGTAGTTGGTCGTTTTCAAAATACATCTTCGTTTTGGACCATCTGTTGGAGTTGCTCTCTTTTTTACATCTCCGATTTGGACCATCTGTTGGAGTTGAGCATTTTTCGGAGCTCCAAAACGCACCATTTGGCGGTCCATATTTTACATCTCCGGTTTTGGACCGCCAAAATTTGGACCGTCTATTGGAGATTCTCTTAGATTGATCTACTCTCTCCATTCTTTTAACTTGCTACAGAATGTGTGCAATCAAGCTTTTCAAGCTGTGGCCACTAACATAATCAAACCATACATTTGCCACCGGATTTGACACGAACAATACTATGCACAAGATATGGCATGGGATAAAAAGAACATACACATAATTATACATTTAACGGTGTGTGTTAACAGCATAACATACATATGATTAAAAAGCATGCTCAGAGATATAATGGAATACCTTACCGTCCTCCAAAACCAAGGGGAAAATAAAAACAGAGAAACTTTGCAATATGAGTCATCTAGTGATATAAAAAATATTAGGTTGGAAGATGACGCTCGTGGCAAAACTATCATCGTCGGTGGTGGCCAAGCCCTGATTCTGATATGGAGTCCTCGACCCGTCGTGGTAGCTCTTGTGGCCCGATTCCACTTGGCGAGGTGTGCGAGATGGTCAAGAGAAATCTCGGTGCCTCGACGCTGTTGGCAGCGCTGTCTTGGTAGTCACTTCCCTCTTGGGGTCGTCGCCATGGCTCTCCTGCCTTCCTAGCTCAGGGTGAAAACCCTTGTCCGCCCCGACGAACGCGGTGGTGTCGGCGCACTGCGTCGTGACCCTCTTGGGGTCGTCACCGGTGAGTGTTGTTGTCTTTCATCCGCGTGGCATGTTCGGAATGGTATGGCGATCCAATCTACCCTACCTTAAATCCAATGACTCACAATATTGCTTGCACATATCTTCTACACGCCACAATGTCGTCCTTTCATCATGTCTGCTAGTACGATCAACACACTCCTTGGTTTAGGCAGCGGGTCCTCTCTGACAGCAGTTGGATGGTGATGGTGCGACGAAGTCAAGTGTTTTCTTCCAGGTGGCGCGTGGATGAATGTTGTCGTCGGTCCTGGTTGAGCCTTGAGGTGGTCCAGCCTCTCCTGTGCTTCCTCCTGCCGGCATGCTGGAGGCGTGTCATTAGGCACTTCCGGTGCTTGTTTGGCTGGTTTTGCCATGCTTCCTTTGACCATCTTGTATGACGATTTCCTCAACACCATGTATCGTTCAGCCAAGCGGGCCAAAGTTCGTTTCATGATAAAATGCTTCTATGACAAGCTTGTTACAAAGAAACAACTCAAATGATATTCATTCTTGGGGTGTTTAGGTAATAATCGTTTCTTTTGTATATTTATGCATGTTTTCTATATGTATGCTGGGGCTATTTTTTGGAATCTTGTCTCCGATGTGCCCAGTTTCTAAAACTTAGTAAAAATTGTATTTTTAGTTCTCAACTTTAGAAAAAAAAATGCTCACAAAAATTTAGATAAAACGATCCACCTCATCGATTTCCATTAAAGCAACCATCAATCGAACTTACAAGATTTTTTAACCAAAAGGAAGCTAGAAAAATTTGCATGCAGGAACAGTATATTTGTATTTCATGCACCAGAAAGCGAGAGACCGGAACAACGACTC
This sequence comes from Elymus sibiricus, assembly GCA_039707655.1. Lineage (NCBI taxonomy): Eukaryota > Viridiplantae > Streptophyta > Magnoliopsida > Poales > Poaceae > Elymus > Elymus sibiricus. The sequence goes on from CM077669.1 coordinate 512,801,355, forward strand.
CAGGAAGCAAATTTTGCACATTCCACGTTCACATTTAAATCCTGAGCACAATCGGGCTCCACCCATCGCATACTTCACATGTATTGCAAGATAAATAGGTGTTCAACCCTAGCATCAAAAATATACTGCATTACCAAATAATCGAGTATTGTTTCTTTTTTTAACATAATCAAATATTGTTTCGGAATAAGGGAGAAAGAACCCAAAATATTGATTTTTTATGAGAAATACGACACATTAGAACCAAAAAAGGCATATGAGATCATATCAGTGTGATAAAAAAACAATATTTTCAATTATTTAAAAGGTAGAAATACATTCATTGATTACAGACACACAATTGAATGACATGTGCTCCTTTTATTTTATAGATTAGGATGCATATCTAGGAACTCAACCATGTCCTTAATTTGCGAACTTGTCTTCCGTGTAATCACCCAATGTGTGACTTAATTGTGGTTGTTCTCCCAGAACTGAGCCTGGAGCCAGTCTATTGTATTCTTTTCCACCTGAAACGCCTTGGCAAGAACATCATCTGATATTGCGGGATCTGATCCAAACACTGCATTGGCAATTGTGATAGCCCCTGGGTTCTGGCTGCTGAGCGCGGCAATTGCAACGGCAGGTTGGTGGGGGTTGGGGTTGAATTGGAAGTGAATGAGCCCCACGGGGAAGACAAACACATCACCTTTGTTGAGCACCTTCGAGAGGAACTTGTTTCTGTTGGGAGCGGGCAGGTTGGATGTGACAAATCCGACATACAATGTCCCCTCGAGTACCGTGAGGATCTCAGTGGCGCGAGGGTGTGTGTGTGGTGGGTTCTGACCCAAGGGAGCATAGTCGATGCGCGCAATTGAGATGCCGAGGGTGTTGAGTCCAGCAATCTGCATGACGTTGATCAAGGTGACGTTGGATCCAACCTTGTTGGTCACCCTAGGCTTGTCGAGGTTCGCTGCCTTGAAGAAGTCGTCTGCGTTAACTTCCATCGGGTTCTTGCAAACAAACCCATTGACACGCACTGGTGCATAGAGGAGATTCAACATGTAAGCTCAGATCTTACAAAGTTGTTTCGACTTGCATATTATTTCCATAAATTCATTTCAACATATGTATTTGGTGAAAACATGGTGAGAAACCGGACAGTACCTTGTGAATGCATGTCGGCCACACAAAAGTCTTGGAGTGGGCTAGGATCGGAGGCAGTGGCTTGCCATGAGACCAACGCAAGAAGAGCAGCGAGGAGAAGGAAGGAAGAGGAGGATGCCATCTTATTGATTTCCCTCTCTTGTGTTCCTGTTTGTGGTTGTGGCGTGAGTGATGGTTTGGATATCCCGGGGATGTATGTGTTTATATAGGTGCGGCAAGCAGTGCCTGAACTCGTGAGCAATAATAGACCTGGCCAATTGGAACCGACCAACCGATTGAAATGGTCTCTGGCTTCTGATTAAACTATTTTGTATAAACTTTACGAGTTCCCTTCACATTTTCACTTCAAAGAAGCAATGCAGGGTATACAGCCATATAAAAGCTACTCTATAGTGATGTGTACGGCTGAGTAGTAATTATGAATGTTTCTCCATTTTACCCGAGTCGCCAAAATGCATGGAGGGGCGATTCTAGGAAAATTCACCACCCATCACTATTAAGGAAAAGATATTTAAGACAAGAAACATCCGGCACTAGTTTAATTCGATATCATATACTTGGTCATAGTTGGAACCAGTGCGTACGAAACCAGTCAAAGAGCAGTTGAGAAAAGCCAGGTCATGTAAGGCAATCAATCGTTTTCTAACTCGAGGCCAACATAGACAAAGTCACCTACTCACGCATGGGTTTGATTCATGTGTGTATGACTTCTAAAGACATATAGTGTGACTACTACTCTAGGTTATTTCCAGAAGTTGATATAGAATCATGTGTGCAATCGAGCTTTTCAAACTATGAAATTATATAGTATTTGCCGATATATCTCTGATGAAATCCAGCAACATAAGACGACTGGGTAGTTAGCTGATATGTAGCAGCCCCTGTACGTTATCATCATGTCAATCCGATATTTACTTGGTCAGATGTATCTCGAAGCGGTTGAGTACTTACAGGAAGAAACGACAACATTAATGCACGAAGTACCCAACCAAAAGGAGAGCTGATACAAATGCCATGACGATGGAGAGCAGGAAGTTTCCATATGATCTTAGCAAGACTAGTTAACATCTTCTTGCGAAGAGTTCCATCATGCATGACCAGTTCGTGTATAAATCTAACAATCTGGTTAGCCTTCTTGACTTGGCTAATGGCACCAGACCTCACCTGCTTCTTTTGCCAGAGTAAATAGTGCATCCAATGACTAGACTAGGCCAGGCGGCCACTCATAAACAGATTAATTTCATGAAGGTGTCTCTTGGCAGTTTTAGTATAGAAAGAAGTTTTCATCAGATGATTTAATTGATTCTATCACAAGCTTATTACAAAGAAACAACTCAAATAATAATTGTTTTGGGGACTCAGATATCTACAATAGTTTTGCTGGGGAATGATCAATCAAACTTACAAGAGTTTTGAACCAAAAGGAAGCTAAAACAAAACATTCAGTGAAAATAGAACTAACGGCAACCAAGACAATAAGTTTCGTAGCAAAGCAAATGTAAACTACTTCTTACATGCACGAGAAAGACAGACCACAAGAACGACTCCAGAAAGGAACTTTTTGACATTCAACTTGCACATTGCAACCTGTGAGGTCATTACCATATAATCAGCTATTGGCTTCTGATTAGATGTTTGCATGAGCTTCTCAAGTTTCCTTTTAATATGCCTAAGCGCAACTGCATGCATCATCTGATGTACGGCTGAGTAGTAATTACGATTATTTATCCATCTCACCCAAGTCGGCACAATGCTTGCAGGGCTGGTTCCAAGAAAAGTCACCACCCATCACCATAGTTTATTAGATATCATATACTTTGGTCATGGTGAGAACTGGTGCGCACGAGGTCAAAGAGCAGTTGAGAATAGCCAAGGGATGTAAAGCAATTGTTTTCTACCTAGACAAAGTCACCTGCTTAGCTTTATCTACTCTCTCCATTCTTTTAAGTTGCTACAGAATGCGTGCAATCAAGCTTTTCAAGGTGCGGCCACTCATAAACTTATTATTTCTTGGAGGTCTGTGTTGGTAGTTTTGATACAGAAAAGATGTTTCCGTCAGATGAATAAAATGCTTCCAGAAAGAAGAAGAAGAAAACAGGCCCCAACATCAACCTCATGGACAACACGAGAGACAATCTCCACTGCCGGCCCTAGGCCCCCACACTTTTATCCTTCCCTAATTGTCATCGATCGGCACCATGCAAAGCAAAGCCCTGGGTGAGGGTAGGCGGCATCGGGGTGTCCCTTCTCTCCGCTCCACTCCCTGGTCTCTGTGGGCTAACCCTAGGACCTCACATCTCCGCCGCTGATATCCCCCTCCGCCGGAGGCAAGTTGCTGGCCTGAGGTTGCATGGCGTGGCTAGTGGGGTCGTGGTTCACCTGGTTCATGCGTGGATCACGAAACTCCGCCCGAAGTCGATGCTCTCCTAGATCAACCAGCATTGTGATCGTCGACCTGTGAGGGTGATTGTGGTCAGACGTGATGTGGTTGGTCCTGGCCTCTCATGGGTGAGGTTTCGCCGCCGGTGAGCTCCTCCCTGCACCCACCTGGAATGGTCAGGTGGGTTCCTCAACAGTCCTTGGCCCGACCGGATCTGTTCATGGTTGTGGGCTTGGGCCAGGTCGAGCTTCTCTGGGGTTTGATGACTTTTTCCGGTGACCTCGTACCAACATCTTGGTGGCGGTGCAAGGGTTTGTGGTGTCAGACGTTGAGGGGGCGGCCCTGGATGGCAGGTTGCACACTTGACTCTCTTGTGAGCAGCGTAGAAGTGTTCTTGGCAATGTCCCTTTGCCACGGCGGTTGCAAGGTGCGTCTTGGCAGGTGGTCCTGGCGAAGCTGTCGTCATTGGTGGTGACCAAGCCCTGATCCTAATCTGGAGCCCTGGGCTGATCATGGTGGATCTGGTGGCCCGAGTCCCCTTGACGAGGTGTGAGGTATGGTCCTAGCAAAATCTCGGCGCCTCGGCACTGGTGACGGTGATTTCTTGTTAGTCATGTCCCTCTTGGGGTCGTCGCCGTGGCTCTCCCACCCTCTCAACTCAAGATGAAAACTCTTGTCCGCCCCGGCATACGGATGGTGGCGGCGTACTGTGTCGTGACCCTCTAGGGGGCATCATCCGTGAGTGCAGTTGTCCTTCTGTTGCGGTGGCGTGTTCGGAATGGTATGGTGAAATTATCGGCCCTACCTCAACTCTGGTGACTCATGGTTTTGCCTGCACCTATCTTGTACGCGCAACAATGTCCTCCTTTCATCATGTCTGCTCACTGGTACAGTCAACGCTCCTTGGTTTAGCCAGAGGGTCCTCTCCGACATCAGGTGGGTGGCGACGGTACGACGAAGTCCGGCATTTACTTCTAGGTGGCGCGTGGTTGAATGTCGTCAGCGGTCCTGGTTGAGTCTTGAGGTGGTCCAACCTCTCATGTGCTTCGTCTCCACAGCATGTTGGAGGCATCTAATTGTGCACTTCCGGTGCTTGTTAGCATGTTTTGCTTATTTTGTCGTGCTTTCCTTGATCATCTTGTATGATGATTTCCTCAACACCGTCTATCATTCAACCATCGGACTTTATGTATGAAGCAGGCCGAAGTCCATTTCGTGATAAAATGCTTCTATCACGAGCTTGTTACAAAGAAACAACTCAAATAATAATCATTTTTGGGGGGTCTAGGTAATAATCATTTATTTTGTATATTCATGCATGGTTTCTATATGTATGTTTGAGCTGATTTTTCGAACCTGGTCTCCTGTGTGCCCAGTTTCTATAACTTGGTAAAAACCGTATTTCTAGTTCTCAACTTAAGAAAAACAAAGAAATAATGCTCATAAGTATTTTCATAAAATGAGTCACCTCATCAATTCCCATTAAAGCATTTGTCGATCGAACTTGCAAGAGTTTTGAACCACCAGGAAGCTAAAGCATTACCTGTAGGAACCGTAAATTTCCTATTGCATCCACCAGAAAGGGAGATACCAGAACAATGACTCCAGGAAGCAGCTTTTGCACATTCAACTTTCATATTTCAATCTTGAGCACAATCAGGCTCCAACCATCGCATACTTCACATGTATTGCAAGAAAGTCCTAGGTGTTCAACCCTAGCATCAAACATATTTGAATTACCAAATAATTGTGTATTGTTTCTTTTTTAACCTAATCATCTATTGTTTCAGAACAAGGGGAAAAGAACCCAAATTTTGATTTGTTCTGAGAAATACGACACATTAGAACCAAAAACGCATATGAGATCATATCAGTGTGATAAAAAATGGTATTGTCAATTATTTGGAAGGTAGAAATACATTCAATGTTTACATACACACACCGGCCTGACATATGCTCCGTTTATTTTATAGCTTATGCTGCATGTCTAGAAACTCAACTAACTCCTTGGTCTATGCAGTAATCTTCCGGGTAATCACCCAAAGTCTGACTTAGTTGTGGTTGTTCTCCCAGAACTGAGCCTGGAGCCAATCTATTGTATTCTTTTCCACCTGAAACGCCTTGGCAAGAACATCATCTGATATTGCTGGGTCTGACCCAAACACTGCATTGGCAATTGTGATAGCCCCTGGGTTCTGGCTGCTGAGCGCGGCAATTGCAATGGCGGGCTGGTGGGGGTTGGGGTTGAATTGAAAGTGAATGAGCCCCACGGGGAAGACAAACACATCACCTTTGTTGAGCACCTTGGAGAGGAACTTGTTTCTGTTGGGGGCGGGCAGGTTGGATGTGACAAATCCGACATACAGTGTCCCCTCGAGCACCGTGAGGATCTCAGTGGCACGTGGGTGCGTATGTGGTGGGTTCTGGCCCAAGGGGGCATAGTCAATGCGCGCGATTGAGATGCCGAGTGTGTTGAGTCCAGCGATCTGCATGACGTTAATCAAGGTGACGTTGGATCCAACCTTGTTGGTCACCCTAGGCTTGTCGAGGGCGGCTGCCTTGAAGAAGTCATCAGCGTTGACATCCATCGGGTTCTTGCAAACAAATCCATTAACACGCACTGGTGCAGAGAGGAGATGTAGAGTGTAAGCTTAGGAATTACTAGGAAGTAGTTTTAACATGTAGATAATTTTCAGAAATTCTTTTCTTGGTGATAGAAAGACAGGAAAGCGGGAAGTAAGCATTACCTGGTGAATGCATGTCGGCGACACAAAAGTCCTGGAGCGGGCCAGGGTCAGAGGCCACAGCCTGCCATGAGACCAAGGCGAAAAGAGCAACAAGGAGAAGGAAGGTAGGGGAGGATGCCATTTGTTTTCAGCTCCTTTGGGTCTTCTTTTCTCTTGTATTCGTGTTGTGTTTGTTAAGTGAGTGATGGTTTGAGTATGCAGGGGATGTATGTGTTTATATAGGCACGGCAAGCAGTGTGAACTCGCGAGCAATGGACATAGTCAAGTGGAACCGCCCAACGGATAGAAATGGTCTTTGGCTGCCGACTAGATTAGTCTGCACAAGATTTTCTGACATGGTCAGCCATATTCAAATCTTTGATAATATTATCATCAAAGTTCCCTTTTAATATGTCAAAGCGACACATTTTCCCTTTAATAATAATAAATATAAAGAAGCAAATTAAGGTACTCCATCTGATGTAGACCTCTTAGTAACAAGTACTATGAGCAATAGTTTGGATTGTGTCAAACAAGGAAAAAATCATGGCGCGTCGATCCATGCATTAACGCACCAAATACCACTAGTATATGTAACAGCCCCTGTTGTGGTCACGTCAACCAGATATAGAGTAGCCTGGTCAAATTTTTCTCCAAGCGGTTGAGTACTTGCAGGAAGAAGCAACGACATTAATGGACGATGGAGAGCAAGAGCAGTTAACATTTTCTTGATAGGAGTTTTCGTCATGACCAATTCAGTGCATAAATCTAACAATCTAGTCCTGACTAAGGTTCATGACTAGTCTTTGTCATGGATGTTCAGGTCCATGCATCTTACAACAACAAGCATGGCTGATTTACTCCAACAAGGAAGAACGGGAAGCTACCTACCGCGAGGAGGAGGAGCGGGCCCGCTGCTGGCGGGTGTAGTCCCAGATGGCGATGGCGGCGCTGACATGGACGTTGAGCGACCGGACGACGCCCAGCTGCGGGATCTCGACGCACACGTCCACCGCCTCCTGGATGATGTCCACCGGGATGCCCTCCTTCTCCCTGCCCAGCACCACCACCGTCTTCTCTGGGAACGCAAACTCGTCCAGCGCCACGCTGTTGGCCGTCTGCTCCAGCCCCACCACCGTGTACCCCTCCGCCCGCTTCCTCTGCAAGAAGGCCCTCATGCTCTCTGCCGGCACCTCTACCATCGGCACCCACTTCTCCGCCGTCACACTGATCAGCCGGAACTGCTTGTCCTGGACCACCCCCATGTCTCCAACCGCCAGGCCGCCCGCCCTGAATATCTCGCACGTCCGGGTAAGCCCCGCCAGGTTCGGGATGCGCTCCACCAGCGACGCCACCACGATGAGATCCTGCCGGCTCTGCCTCACAGTCTCTGCTGCCTCCTTCCTCGATTCCACCGCCAGGTTGAACGTGTCATCATCCTCCTCCATCTCGAAGAGCAGTCGTGAGATGTCGTTGTTACCCATGACTGCCCCGTTGCTGCTTGGTGCTTGCTCCGAATTCCGGTGGGGTATGATCTTCTTCTGGAAATCTTGACTGGCTACTATCTTCTCGTCAGTGCCCTCCTCATGTTTTCTTACCGCCAGACCCTCATTCTTGATTGTTGCTGAATCCTTTATCATAGAATGCCTCAGCTCCTCCCTCACGTCCTGATATTACATACATACAGCTAAATCATTAAGGAGACGCAGTTTCAAGCAACACATGAAGGAAGATAGCTCAAGTTCAAGTGCTTACATTCAAAAAGTTATTCACTCGCTCCAGCACCGACACTGGAACACATTCAAAGCCAGAGGACTGCATAAGAAAAACAGCATATTCAGAATTATAACAGAAATGCCGAAAGGTTCAGTCCTGTATAAAAAAAACATAACAACAGCCCTAGAATCCTCCATGTTACTCATTTCCTGACAAAATGAACAGTGGCCTTAAATTTCTTGGAGACAGAGAATACAGCGAACCTCAATGCGAGCTGTAAATATTCCTGGTGGAGTCCCAGATGTATCAGGATCAAACACATCAAGGAAACCTTCAATTGAAACTCTTAGCCTGAAATCAAAACATATGACTGATAGAGACATTCAAGAAGGAAATTATATTAACACCTTGAGGACCTTTTCTAGATTTAGAAATGGAAATCAAGTAGTGTATATAAGTTGACAGTACAGGTAGGGGAGGAAAGTTCCTCACTAAACTCCTGATGGTACATTGAGAGAAGTTTTAATAGGGTGATCCGCAGTATATAGCCTAGCTAATAAACAAAAGAAAACAGAGTATGTGGATGTACCTTGCGCAGTCGGTATTCTCTGCCAGATACTTTTTCAAATCTTGAAAGCACCTCCTCTCGATGGATGGATTTTCTGAGGTTTCTAGTTGCAAAATATGCCACAACTTGGAAAAAACAGTGTGGACAAGTAGCTGCAGTACAATACAGATATTCAGTTGACTAGTACAATATAAAGCTTCAGAAGAATGTAGCCCCACATAATTCTTAAGTACGTAGTTTACCTGAGTGAAACTACGTAGACTGTGGTGATGGGATGTTAAAAATGAAATTATTGGAGGAAGCAGTTGATTCAGATGGTTTCTCTGGACAACCGGCTCACTTGAATGAAGGATCACGTTTGCTGCTATAAAAACATATGAAGATAGTGCCTGCAAAGAGATGTATAAATATACAGACCAAAATGGAAGGACATCCTCAGAAAAAAAATGGAAAGACATCTCACTAAATGTTCACCTGTTGTCGCATCCCGTAGTCATGAAAAATAGGAACGAGTTGTTCTTCAGCCTGCAAATAATAATCATCCGAGAGGTCAACAGTTAGATACGAGATACCTAAAGAAGTGTGTGCTGGTCACACAGGTCAACAAGCATTGACATGAAGGAGCTCTCACCAGTGTTGGAAATTTGAAGTAAATAAGTATAGCAAACGTCTCCAAGTACTGCCGGACAGCAGGTAGGTTATTTCTCTGCACAGACAAAAAGTGTGTCATTTGACCTTGCACTGCATTAAAATAGAAACTATACATGGGAAATAAATTGATCTCTAAATATTCTAGATCCTTAAGAATTTAAACTCGAGACAAGTTTGTATAACCAAAGAGAAAACTCAGACTATTCGACTTGTTTAAAGCAACCTACAGAAGTCTAGACATATACGGAGTATATTAATATATACACAATTGCATAAAGTAAAAGTGCAAAGTACATAAGATTAAGAATATCCTTACGTAAAGACAGGTGTGAACACTAGATGTCACTTTCTCAACTATGTCTTCCTCTATGTAGTGTGACAAAACACATATCATCTGCCACACACGAACTTTCCGCCTATGTACCTGATAAGTATGGATGTTTCAGAAATATGGTGCAAAATAGAAAGGTTTTCGATACAAAGAAACATGCTTACACTGCTGTATTTTTTGTAAAGTTCTTTCGAGAGATCATTGTCATTCACCTGTACGAACAGAGAAAATGCAAAGTGTCAGAAATCACCCATTTAAGCAGGACTTCAGAAGTAAGCATGATCAGCAAGTTTGTAACATCAGACAAGTTTTTTGACATGGTATAACCATACTGGTTGTCGAGTAAGAAACACGACAGCATATAGAAAACTTTAGACAGCATTGCATAGGATGGCAATTCCTGGCCCATAGATAGAACGTAAGTCTGAAAACGGTACCGCTGAATCCAGAAGTTTCAGTAAAAATAGTTTGCCACATTGAGGAGCTTCTTCTGTCTCCAATTTGCTCTTTTCTTTGATTTGCTTCCATAGCTGATGAAATAGAGCAGCAACCGAAACACGGGCATACAATTCTGTATTAATGAACACCTGCAATAAAATTGGCAACGCATTTAAACTGTAAGTTAATTGCTAGATTGGCGATTTAAAAGAAAGGAAAAGGTTCAAATTATTTCACGCCATTTGTGCTAGAACAGTTAAAAACAAAACAAACAAAATCAGAGCGTACAATACGCCCTATTCCATTACATTGCAGTACTATTCTTAAGAAAAGCACAGTAATTATGCTGATTAACTTATGAAGGTAATATATACGTCTTGTACCCCCAGGTTTCAAGGTTTACCTCTGTGAATTCACGGTCTGGACTTTGCGCTAGCATGGAAACTTCAAATCTTGCCTCGTGATTTTCGGACAGTTCAGCTTCAAAATCTTCATCGAATGCCACTATTTTAAGTTCATATGAAAAGAAAGTTAGAATATAGAACAGCATATCACCAGGCCTTATTACAAAGGCACGAGCGAAAAGAAAGAAGACCAACATAAAGAAACTATTAGAAAATACATTGTATAACATACCAGATCCATATAATGCTAATAGCTTAAGTTCCTCCATGTAAAATCTAATAGTTTTGGGGTACATCAACCATAGACCACTCAAGTGCAAAGCTGCTAGGCGAATAGTTCGAGGACTCTTTGAACCTTCATTAAGAAGAGTCTCGACAAACTGGACAAAAAAAAGAGTTACAGTGGTACATCATGTCTTATCAGTTATAAGTTATAACATGCAAAAAAGTAGTACTAAAAAGAACAACTTTATTATCCGTTGACAAATTACTTAAAGATGTTATCTAAACTATTTGCAGAACAGAACAAGGTCAAGCTGGGGAACAGGTGAAATTGAGGTGATGAAATTTTGTTGACCACCACTTTTGTTACTCAGCATTCTAGTGTTCTCCTGATTCCCTCTAGCACAGGCCAGGATTTGCAGTTGTTAGATTTCATTTAGTCATTCGTAAAATATATAACAAGAATCATATGATAAGGCTTGCCAGAGAAAAATAACAAAAATCATGCCTAAGTATTATACACAGGTCACGCATATAACAAAACAGTGCTACTTTAGCAGAACAGGCAATGAAAAGACACAACGCCAGCAGCAAGTAGCCATTTAATACAGTGACTTAATACAAAAAGACAAAAAGACAGTGACTTAATACAGGACATATGTCAGAACTGACCCATTTCAAAGGGCCTGGCCCTTTTTCATTTGTCTGGTGCATTTCCAGATTGGGGAAGATTGATGGGTGCAATATTGCAGACAGTAGTGCAGCAATTGGTGCCACTCGGCGCTTATTGCAGCTAAGGTGCAAGACCCAGGAAGACTTTACCAATTGCATCATCATCTGCATCAAATAAACATGAGATATCAATGCCATAAAAACAAGCCGAAGTTGACAAAAAAAACTTAACCCATACATCCAAAATTATATGGTGTTCTATATTTTAAAATTCAAGCTGTCAAACAGTCCAACTTCCTTAACTTTGGCTGTTGATATGTTGAAAACTAATACTCCCTTCGATCCATATTACTTGTCGCTCAAATGGATGTATCCAGACGTATTTTAGTGCTAGATACATCCGTTTAAGCGACAAGTAATATGGATCGGAGGGAGTAAAATTGTTCATGTGAATATAGTACCACTGGGTGCGACGCTAACGCATAAAGCCAACCCAAGAATAAACATGTGGATACCTTCTGGTGTAAGCAGCTAGGGTTTAGACATTAAATAGCTAGTGGCACACACAAAAAAGGCACCATAAATAGTACCTCATAATTGATGCCCAGAGAGGATACATTTCGATTGCTCCTATTTAAGTGTATAAGCCCCAAAACAGACCTCACACATCTAAGGATGGATACAACAGAATTCTCACCAGCATTTTCAAGACTGCAAAGATTAAAAATAAATAAGTCAGATACAAGTACAAAGATACATCAATAAGTACCTCACAAATATAAGTTGAAGTATTACAGAAAATAAGATAAAAAGAAAGAAAGAAAAATATAACCGTGTTCAAACTTTAAACATAACACCAGTATCTATTACTAGAAAAAAAGACCAATTGAAGGCTATTATTCACTCCTTTAGATAACTTGGGTACTGAATTAGTAAAGAAATGCTATAAATATTCACAAAATTACGCTCGGGAAAAATGTACTGAAAATGTTGCAACTATCAATCATGCTAGGGTCCGTCAAATATAGGTAAAGAAGTAGTGAGTGTGGTTTTCAACATTTCCTCAGGCAATACTCCCACGATTTGGTTTACCAACTATACATAAAGAATAAAGAAACTGCAAAGGAATGTTATACTCGCCTTTCAGTAATATCAAGAAAGATGGATTGGAGGGTTGAATCTGAATAAAAGGAGCCTAATGCCTTCATCTGAGATTCATTCTCATCACAGCAGCAAGAAATGGATAAAAGCGAGTCTACACAAAGCCACTAAATCAAAATCAATAATTAGGAGCTGTTGAAATAATGTATTTTGTATCTACAGAACAGAGGCATGCACACTACAAAGGGAAGCAAGAGTTATTCTCACCTTCCAACACATTAAAACAGCTCGTCTGCTTCGTGTTAAGATTCCATTTGTAAGGAGATTGTTGATATTACTAAGAAAAGTGGTCGCCAGAAGATCCAATGATAATATGATGGTTTGATTTTTTTGCTTTGTTTCAACAAAATCCAGAAACTGAGAAAAGGGAGCAGTAGATAGAGCTGCTAGAACATAAGCTAGAGCTTCATAAGCTGCCAGGTGAACTTCAGCTCCAGTCTTGTCAGGAAAAAAAGAATTAATCAGCCATTAATACTTGTATAGAGAAACTGCAAGCCACTGACAAATAAATATTCAGCCAAACATTAAAAAAGCAACCAACCTCAGTTGCATAAGTACAATGCTGGATCACTTCCCAACAGAACTCCCAGAGGAATGAAAATGCTGAATGAAGAGAAACATCAGAGGTGTAGTGGTTACACCATGAAACAACAGAACTAACGCACCTTACAGACCAAATCTGTGAAATATTACAATAAAAGTTAGCAAACTTATATGATTAAATGGTGTGGGGCACTTTAAAGCAAAGGTAAAATGTGGTACCCTCTAACAGGAGATCTATATTACTTTCTCCAGAACAGAGGCATGGGGAGGGGGGAGGGGGGAGGGGGGTTATGAACAGTAGTGATAGTATTGCATGGTACATAGAGAATAGAAGAGAAACACAAATTCTGATCAATTGAACTATTGAAGAATATACACTCCACAATTGCAACTTGCAAGAGTTAAGTTTGACGACATTAGCATGGTTCAAAAGAACAGTACAAAAAGAAAAATGTGTTTGATTAGCACAGCGACATAGTAATCCCCTATCAAATCAGTTATTGTACTACATCCCTGAAAAATATATTTGTATCATATTTGCTGCATAAGTAAGATAACACTATCTCTGGAAGACAACATGAAACATGCTAAATGGGACCTTTTACAAGCAATTAATATAACCAACCAGATAGCTAAATGCTATCATCTCAACTAAAATTATTGGGCAGGGACATACACACTGCAACACTGAAGAGGTTATAAAAGTAGCTAAACGACGCTGACTTGGACCTCCGAGCTTTCCTTTAATAGAACATGGCAAATCCATGTTTTCTGTATTTTTTAACCAGAAAACTGAGCAAGATTGCTTGCTGAAGGCCACCATATTTTCCTACATTAAGACATATGAAAGATAATACATAAAGGCCCAATAGAGAAAGGGTCAGAAGTTAATTTTATAAAGAAGAAAAAGGTTACCAGAACTGAAAGCAAAGATTTTTCGAAATTCTGGGTGAGAGCACGGTGCTCTAATCCATTTGTCATATCTGAACCTCCACCAGCGATGGCATTATTTTGGTGAACAAGCTTTTTCTGTCTCACCTGAAGCTCCTCGATCAAGCATATAATGATGATAAAAAACTTAACGTCAACACATTTTCTCGTTGGAGAATGTTCAGAAAGCTTGTTACCACATTCCTTCAGGAACTGCAAAAGGGGATATTTTAAGCAAAAGTTAATTTCAATTACACAAGAGGGAAAACATAAGTTCAATGCAGGTGTAAGTATCACTACTGATAGGCGACAGACCAGGCTAGCTATGCATTCAGCTTCACAAATGAGCATAATACACATATCCAAAGAGAACATATTTACTCAATAGCATTGTATGCTTTCTAGAGATATAAATGCAGGCGACAAGCAAATATACCGTAAATATTTGCTCAAAATGATGTTCCTCTGAGGTTACAAGAAGAAGGGTCCTGGCCCACCTCCGTGCTTCAGCTTCCCATGCACCCACATCCTCGTCATCATATATATACGACCCCTCTACGCCTGTGTGCTTCATGAAGGTGTTCGGGAAATCAATAAGCTCATCCAACAAAATGTTCCTCTCAGAACATTCTTTTTTCTGAAGAAGCCATTTCTGGACTGTAGCCCTCAGTGGTCCTACATGGAAAACGTGATGCGAAACAAAGAATAAGATGATAATAGAAGCAAATGCAACTGTTTAGTTATCCTCAACGGATTATAATTTCAAAGCAGATGCTGCAGACAAACACTTTGCCATTTTTGTATGTACCTACCAGTATAATCAGTACACTCTCGAGGTATTGTGGAAATGAAATTAAAGAGCTGATTGAGTGGAATTTCAGACGCACTTGTCAACGATGCTACGGCTTTGATAACCTGCTCACAAACTGCATTTGACTTCAAGTTAATAATTTGATAATGCATTACTTAACATTATTTCCAAATTTCTTCCAGGATAAAGATTTCCAACCTTTCAGACGATACTTTGGATTAAAGTGGTGTTTACTCCTCTCACTAAGAATCCACAAGGCATCTAACAAATCCGCAGTATTGACTGCTATAGATGTATCTCCATTGCATTTTGCCAATTTGTTGACAGCAGAACCACATGGTGAGTCATGTGTATCTGACTGACAAGCACATGATGCAACACAGAATGCAAGAGTCATTAATCCTGCTCGGCCAAATGAATCTTGTTTAGCAGCAGATGCCAGACTCCAAACCAGATGTAAACGGTCACTGACAAATATATGAAGAGTAAGGTTTGAGAAGGACTACAAGAAGCCAGTGAAACTATTGAAAACAAACTAAACTAAAGGTATGTATAGCATTCGGTCACAAAATAACACAAATAGTCCCGTTTGAAATAGAACGAGTTCTGGTAGGTCACAATCAACATACGTGAGTCCTTGCAGCTGTAGCATTAGAGCATAAGCTCTATCTTAGTTATGTTGCCCAAACTATATACTGCACATATGTATATTGAGTACACAGTAACCTTTGAACCCAAAATATATATATATACTCCCTCCATAAAGAAATATAAGAGTGTTTAGATCACTAAAATAGTGATCTAAATGCTCTTATATTTCTTTACGGAGGGAGTACATAATACTGCAAAAGTCAAGTTTTTCATTCTGATACATGTTGGCACCCTTCAATTAATATAAAAATAAAAACTACTAATCTCAAATTTACAGAATCCAAATTATCAGGCCAAACTGATCAGTCTGGAGGGAGGTGTATTTGGAGATTACTTAAAGATGTACCGACACACCCAGAACATCCAATTCAGGAAAATAGGGACAGATAGTAACAGTGTTGCTCACGAAGTGGCTAAACTCATTCAGAGCTCTGGAGAGGAGTTGCTGACCCAACCCCCTCTACCGATGCACATTGCTGCTAAGGTGCAACACGACTGTAATAGCTTGAGATGCCTGAGAATATAAATACTATCCCCCACCCCCTCTCAAAAAAAATTCAAATTATCAGCTCTCATATATACCGTAAGCGAAAGTGTAACAAATCCTCAAACAGGGACAAAGGGCAGTAGTTATCCGAGTAGTACCCTGTCGTCAATTTCTGGGCATAATTGCTGAAAAACCTCTCTGCACCTTTTATGGCTTCTGAATTATAAACACCACCAACACCTACAAATAATTTAAGCAGACAGCTCGGCATGAATAAACTGCTGAACAGCACGACGTATGAAAGCAAATATGCCATACAATAAAAGAAAAGTGGTAAGCATCACGAATCACTAAACAAGGGCAAGTGGGCTGCATTGCAATACAAACAGTCAAATGTATAAAACACATGCAATCAAGTTACAATGCTAACAAAATTTTAATCCAAATCTGCTGCAAAGGCAAACATAAACAAAGAGATGCTTCTTCAATGATTTTATCTATTTCGTTCAAAAATCGTATTGCCATTTGAGACATCCCTATCTTCATTTACAAAGAAAAACAGTACTGATGGTACTTCTGTATTTAAGGAGATCCCTGAAAAGTTTACCAAGAAGAAATAACTGCACCATAAAGTGCACAGTAAAGCACATATTTGAATTGAACAGAATAACTATTGAATGAAGTGAAAAACAAATAAACTAACCAAAATCCTTGTGATGAACTACATCGTTCAAACCACGTATGAGAGGGCCAAGAACAAAGCCTCGAGGGACCATTTGGGCGTAGCCTTTGTAACGTTGCCATTCTATATCCAAAAAGGATTGCATTACCAGGCACCGCACTGCAAAGGGCATTCATAAAAGCAGATTAAGGAAACATTCTAAACATATATGCCATGTACATATCAGTACTGACCTTGAGGATTATCCTGAGTAAACCCACGCTCCCACAGTACGGTCATCCAGTTGAAAATTCCTTCCACGGATTCCATCTGAGCATGAAAAGCTCTGTATGATATGTGATTCAAATAGTCACTCTGTGGTGCAGACTCAAACAATAGCAGTACCTGATCATTATTTTCAAAAATGTTACCCAGTTGAAGCAAAGAAGTGTGCAGTAATTAATTAATCTATTATTTGTGTTGTCACTGGTACTGAGCGGATATTTAGCTACCTAAGGATTTACAGATATTAAATTCAGTATTGCAGGCAAACAACATATCTTGCTGTTAATAGTTTGATACTAAAGAGAAACATGCAGAAAAGGAACTAACCTGGTGTGTCCAGGCTGCCTCAACCAAATGTGTCCCAAACTCCTGGAGCATCTCATAGAGTAACATAAAGACCCTCCATCGGTCTTGACCACTTGAACACTGTTCATCTGATTGTTTGATTTCTTCAACGCCTAGGGACTTGGCCTCTTTGTTAGCCCACCTTTCTTTTTTTGTCACAGCGGTATTTGATTTGTCTTGACCAGGTAAAGCAGCTGGGCTCCTGCCAGAACATCGCTGGCTCTCGTCATTTCCAAAAGAAAATATGCTTAGCGATGTTTTCAAGACGTAAAAAGCCTGCTTCCTTACTGAAGAATCCTTGTCAACCTGGTTTGTAGGGAAAATCAAGTGTGTTAACCCCCATGTGAAACTTGACAGCGTGGATCCAAATTTTGGTACAAAATAGCAAATTAACTAAATGGCTTACCAGCCCCCTGCGCAGTTCATCCCAAAATTCAGTGACATTCCTAAGATCAAAGTTCTGGACCTCATCAGCAGTTCCTGGGATAGCACCCTGACGTCCCGATTTCAACACTGAGAAGTGCAGAGAGAGTATATCGTACGCATCCAGCCGCTCAGGGCGGCCAAGAGAGAACAGAGAGACACAGGAGTTCCAAATGGACTCCAAGAAACCAGACCTGCGTGCCGGGGGAACGATTAGCGTGAGCAAACAATTCAAATTAACAAGTTCCCACTGCACAGGAAAGAAGGCCAACCTAGATAGCTTAACCTGGACCGCACCGAACTCGGCGGTGACGCAAGAAACATCTGCTAGTGAAGTCAGCACAGGCTGCAGGAGGACCCGGGTGGCGCAGGACCGATACTCTTGGCCGAGGTCAAACATCTTGAGCACCAACCTGGACAGGTCCCAGGTCAAATTCTGCACCAATGCATCCAGTGAAGCATTGGCACCCTCCTGATGGGCCTCCCTTCTCCTCTTCAGCGCGTCTCCGAGCAACGACGCCAGGAGCGTGGTGGCCTTGGAGAGTGGCAGCAGCCCTGCATCCCCTGAGGGCCGATCGTCGGCCGCGACAGCGTCCCAGTGGTAGCGGTACACGATGGAGTCGTCGCCGTCATACTCGTGGGTGGTGTGCAAAGCCATTGCAGCGGCGCAGGACCGGACGCAGAAGGGCAGGATGGTGGCACCGAGCAGGTCCCAGGACCGGGCGCGGGAGACGGCGTCGCACATGAGCGCGGCCGCCTGCTGCTGGAGCCGGCTGGGCTGGGCGCCCTCCCGGCGGAGTAGCGGCAGGAATACCCTCCAGAGCAGCGCGCGCAGGGCGTCCCTGGGGTCGCCGTCGAGGCGGGGGAGCAGATGGCAGAGCGCCGCGGCGTGGGAGAGGGCGGCGGCATGGCCGTGGCCGCCCTCCTCCTGCACCTGCAAGGAAGAAGAAGAAGAAGAAAGAGGGCTGAGTGGAAGCTGTTGGGGAGAGAGACGCTGGGGCCTGGGGGGAAGCGGGCAGTACCTCGGGGAAGGAGTCGAGGAGGGAGCGGAAGAGCTCGGAGGGCGAGGCGGAGGAGGGGGAGGAGGCGAGCACGCAGTCGACGACGGCGGCGACGGCCTCCGGCGGGACGGCGCGGAAGCAGCTCTCGAGGGCGGCGAGCGCCATGGCTAGCGGGAGGGGTGGGGTGGGGTGGGTGGTGGCGGCGCCGGCCGGAGGGAAGGGAGAAACCAAACCAAAGTCGTCAGTTTTGGGGAGTTTGGGCCGGGCCGGGAAAATCGGCTGCTCTACTCTACTGTCGTGCTGCTTCCGGTCACAAACACTTCTTTCCCTAAATTTGCCTAAAAAAACTTCTTTACCGAAAAAAACACTTACTTCCCTTAAAAATACTTTTCTCTAAAAAAATAATTCTACACCTAGAGGCCATGCCATATACTAGATGCTTAAAGAGATGTTTAATAAAATTAATTGTATTTTTCTTAAGACAATGTTTATCTATATATCATGACTCACGAGTGTCGAAGCAAAGCATAAGCTTAAGAAAAAACTGATTTATTTCTCTAAGCACCTTTTTTGTACCACAGTACAGAGGCAAACGCTTACAAACACACACACTCACTTATATGAACGAATGCATGCACACCTGTCCATATGAGCATCTTTAATAGACTAAGCCAGTGGATCTCAAGATTAACGAATTCACTACGAGCACCTCGCTATCGACGAGAACATCGTCTACCACTTAAAGAATATTCTGCATTTATGAGACATCAAAGCATCAAACGTGGGGTTTGATCTTCCTTAAGCACATTGCATTGTACAAAGCCTTGTAAGACTCTCTCATCCTCTAACTACAATTCTGTAAGATTTCCCCTTTAAATGTATCAAAGCTTCCTTGAAAGGTTACATGGACTTCTTCAAATTTGCCCGATTTTGAATTTCACTTATTGAACTTTGTCTTCTGAAATACATATATTTTCATGAACGGTGAAGCATGTTACAAAAATATCTGCAAACGAACAAAAGATTAAACCATCTGAAAAAAGAGTTGCAATATTTAATCTGATATCCACACCAATATACTTTTGTACTGTGCCAAATATCATTAACTGCTGTTGGAGAAAAATATTCCTCATGAAAGGTAAGAAGAAATCCCAAAAACTAGTGACTCGTTTTTTCTTGTTGCCCTGTGACATTAGAATATTATACAAAATATTCTTATGCATTTCGTGTTCTATTTTTTTCATTTAAAAGTACATTAGTACAAGTTTTGAGAGATCCAGATCATTTTGTTCGAGAGCTTTTACTTAACTCCAAACCTGCTCAAGCCAACTACATTTACAGCATCATTAAGCCAGCTTTTTCCTAAGAGCAATCACATACGGAGGATTTGCCATTGGATTTGGATGGAATTCAATTACCCAATTGCCAGTCCTCCTTGCACAATGTGATCTCGATTACACTACCAAATAGCCTAAGCCCTACTTACCTGACGAATACAATCTCTGAACACCCATAGTTCAGAGGGACTCCTCTTCCAAGAGCTCACTTCACCAGAACAGTAGATGTCGATGCTATGAGATCATGCTGGGACACTTGGCATCCAGAAACTCCTTCAGCGTGCGGGCGCCCTTCTGGCTGCCCATGAGCTCCGCTAGCCTCTCTACCGGTAGCAGCGCGAGCTCCGCCAGGCTATTGCACCCGTCCATTATCGCTCTGTAGTTGGAGTCCGTCACGCCAGGGAGCCTTCTCAGGAACTCGATCGCAGACGTGTTGTAGTTCTCGGCCCTGAAAACGCAAAATTTTACCGTTAACCATAGCATATCATCAATAGTAATTATATCTGCTTTGCCACATCCAGATACACAAGTTAGTTTTACCTCACGTCGTCTTCCACGACCCCATCCTCCGACGGCACACCCACCCTCATCGCCTTGTTCTCATCAGGTTCGTCCTGGTTTGATTTCAGCGACATGAAAATATCTGCTGTTGCGTGCAGGCTGCGGGACCACACGATGCGAAGCCGGGGGAAATGCAGGACTAGCAATGAAAGCTTCGAGATTATGTTTGTCGGGGACACGTCATCCCCGACTTCGCTTGCAGACTGCATGAAATGAGCACACCAGTAGTAAGCATACCATCAGGTGCAACCAAAAAATATAATATTGGACTTTGTTTTATCTGGTATGAGGTATGAACTCCGATTTGCTCATACAAATAGGACAGTCATTTGTAGAGACCATCTATATACGACAAATTAGCATGAAAAATACCTGAAAGGAGAAGCTCTTATCTTGTGAGAACTCTATCAGAAGCACTGGGATCTTGTAATACCTAATCATGATCTCGACCTGATTGTAGAGACGACCAGAAGCAAAGCTCTGGTACAAGTCTGCAATACTTTTTCTTTCAACGCATATCAAAGGAGAAAGAACATAGTCGCCAACTTCCAGGGTCACCGGTATAATTCGAATACCCTTCTGGTGCAGTACATTGGGAAGACTGCTCATGAACTCCCGCATGTCTACAATAACCTGGAAGAATACAGTTCTGAACAATTTAGGAATTCAGCCAGAAACACGACATGTGGTTTCTTTATCAAAATCAAAATAAGGATCAGTAGTGTCACCTGCATATCCTTCCCTGTTAGCTTTCTACCACCCGCCTTTCTTGTCAGTGAATTCTGAGACAAAAGAGGTTCTGGTTCATTTGCCGGAGTTGGTCCAATGCAACGGCCACTCTGAAGAGAAATAAGACAGACGTGTCATGTACCAGAAGAATATGAAACGTTCATAAAGTGTAAGCCAGCATTTTCTGCCCATGCAAAGGTGGTTAGAAGTTAAAATAAACATCATATCTGCTTGATTAAAGCGTAGCAGCCATTTCATGAAACCATTATGCAGCATCATTGCTTGGCTAAGGCCAAGCAGAAGTTACTACTAGGGTGCATATTTTTTTCTTAATGGATAGATTCAACTGAAACACCACCTGATCAACAGGTATCATCATCAGGGACTTCTGTCTGATCAATGATTCAAATGCTTCATTTTCTCGGCGGATGCTGGACTCAAACTTTTGCACCTCAGAAGATTCCTCGTAAAAAAGAAAGTAAACTCTCAACTTCTTTGATGGGTTTTCTGCCTTGTATACCTCAATTTCCCTGACAAAGGTCATATCTGGATGATAGACAATAATTACGGATGGTTTCCATATGTCTAGTACATGCTGATCACTGTCTAGGGCATAAAATTGCACAGGAGGTAGCATTTTGGGATCAATCAAGTCTTCAGCATTGTCAGGAGTGGAGGCTGGAGCAGGAGCATCTTCAGCAGACACCTTAGAGACATTAATATCAGACTGTTCATCTGTTTTGCCTGATGCTTCCACATCAGTTCCTTGGCAATTATCATTTTCTGTAGTACTTTTATTTTTCCTTTTACCGGCTTGTCTCTTTGCCGTGATTTTCTTTTGTACTCCCTTTCCTTTTCCCTTTACAGAACCTTTCTTGCTGCAGCTGGGAACTGAATCCTCCTTGGCATCTGCTTCCTTAGTTAAATTGCTTATACCAGAGGCGGCAGCAAGTAAGGCGTTAGTCTCAAGCTTGCTAATGCTTACTGGCCCTGCATTCTCATTCTCATTAGACCCTGTAGGAAATTCCCCATCCAGGATACCAAATCCTTTTGGTTGCTGAGATCGTTTCTTCTTCTTTTTATGCAATCCGAACAGCTCAGCTTTCCCAAGCAAGTACTTCTCCCACTCTTCTCGCATGACCTTGTTAAAACAAGTTAAAAGTGTTATGGAGGGTTCACATAATGAACCTGACAAGTTTTAGCTAGTAAGAAACTTGCATTTAAGAAGAAACAGATGCAAATGCGCACAAAGGAGATGAAAAGTAAATAGCAACTGTGCTATTAGATTGATCCGACTGCATTCAAGACACACTGCAGTTACCTGATGGGGGCTTCTCAATATGCATTCCTGCAGCTGCAAGCATGAGCGCTCATCTTTGCATGCTACTAAGACTATGCCACATTCATTATTTTCATCTTCATGTACCACGGCATCTCCCTTTCTCTGTTCTTCAGCTATCTCTTGCAACAGTTCCTGCAGAGACGTGTGTAGGATATCAGGTAAAAACATTTGCAATACAAGCAAAGAATGTCTAGATGATGCATAATCTACTTGAACTATGTAATAACAAGGGGGCAGTTGCTACAAGAACAGAACAAGGAAAGTGGATTACAGTTTATTGTAACCCCTATCTTTCTCTTTAATATACCATAGGGGCCTCCATTCGGTGTTTCAGTCAAAAAAAATAGTATAAAATGTAGGTGCAATGGAACAGAAGCGTCAAGTAGGTTCTAAAGGATTTTTCTTCTGTAATGTGTGATGTAAATAATTAATGCTGACTGTTACTTGGAAGAAGAAGAAAACTGAGGAACAAGAACGGAACCTCTCACCCGTAATACTTTCCATTTTGGTGCTTCCTCCAAAACCTCCTCCAGTAGAAAGGAAGCCTCTGGATTTACCTTCTGAGCGTCATCCTTGTTAGGAGCGGAATCCTCATTTTCTGCAGGACAGAGACCATCTAGCATATTAAATGTTTACTCAGGAGAAAACAGAGTACATGAATGGAAAACAAGGGACTAATAGCAGCTACCAGTTTCTTTTCCTTTCTTGCTACTACTGGGTGTCACCTTCCTCTTCTTCGTTGGTGTGCCCTTGGCAATTGAAACCCTTGTGCCATCCGGTCTCACAACCTGGTAAACACGCCTTTTTGCAAGTTCAAATATCTTGTGGCTTGATTCAGCCAACATCCAAACCGATCGAACGCCTTCAGATACTCTCAGAGTGTCCAGATACTTCAAGTATGTCACGGCATCATACCTAGCCATCATCTAAATAGCATAAAAAGGATGCCTGACTTTCCATTGATGTGCACAATTTATGTTGTACACCAAACAAAAAATGGTGGTACAGTGAAGGTGGATTACTACCTGCCAAGGTAATCGAGCAGCTTCCGTAGCGTCCTGAGGTCGGCGACGAGCTGCTTGGTCTTCTTGCCGAGGGTGTGCCAGATGGGGTCGAGCTGCCTCCTGACAATTTCGTCGAAGGACTTGAATAGGCCCTTGTCAATGGTGAGGTCCTCGACATCGACCTTGTAGGTTCGCCTGAGCTCCTTGAGGCAGGCGTCCATGGCGTCGAGGATGGCGGCTTGGATGCCCACCATGGGGTGCGTCATGGGGACGCGGACGTCGATGACCTCCGGCGGGGAGCGCTCGAGGTCCGCCGCGGCGAGGACGTGGAACCGCGGCCAGAGGTGGAGGCGGCGGATGTAGAGGCTCTTCATGGTGCGCTCGGCCTTGGCGAAGCCGGCGACCATGGCGTGGGGGCGGTCGGAGAAGGCGTAGACGGGGAGGAGGCGGTGCTGGCGCAGGAGGCGGGCGATGAAGGCGTCGGCGGAGGTGTCGGAGGAGCGGTGCGCGGCGAGGAGGAGCAGGGCCTGGACGCGGGAGGGCAGGAGGTGGGAGGTGAGGAGGTCGGCGGCGAGCACGCGCGGGGTGAGGAAGAGCGCCACGCCCTCCCCGGAGGAGTAGAGCGCGCGGCGGTGGGCAGCGGGGACGTCGGAGGCCACGTCGTGGACCTGCAGGAGCTGGGATTCGACGAGGCGGCGCCGGATTTGGTCCTTGAGCGCGTCCGGGGCGGAGAGGATGAGGAAGCATCCGCCGCCCCCGCCGCCGGAGGTGGAGGGGGAGGAGGATGAGGATTGGTGGTGGAGGTGGAGGAGGAGCGTGGCGGCGAGGGAGGCGAGCGGGAGGCCGGAGGAGACCACCACCAGCCCTCCGTTGGGGTCCTCCAGGAGGTCCGCCACCGCCTGCTCCTCGAACGGTAGCATCGACGGCGACGGCGGCGGCGGCGGCGGCGGCGAGCTGGTTCCGTTCGTCTACTCTGGCTGCCTCTCCTCCACTCCCCTTCCACGGCGACTTCCCCTCTCTTCCTGTACCGCCTATGGCCCGTGGGCCGTCTCAATTTTGCTGCCTACCCGGCCCATCAACCAACATGATTCCTTTCTCAAAAAAAATCATCAAAGCAAGCATTCCTCATCATTCATCAACAGAAAATTCCCTCAACTAAAATCAAAAGAAAAAAACATCAAAATAAACACAAAATTAGGGAAATTTTCTTCTGTAAAATGGCTTGCTGACAGGCACAAAAAACACAGGTGTAACAGTTCTCTTCCAAACCTCCTCTATTTTCTTTCTTTCTTTCTTTCTTTGGACATGTATATAATCTGTGTTCTAAATTGCGGGCGAGCTCAATAGGCAGTAGCATTGCTTCTCTTCTTCACCTTCAAATACACCGGGTCCTTCAGCAGCCTGACGGTCACACCGCTCCAGACGTCTGTGCTGGTCGGCAGCATCGTCATCTCCTCGGCGATGGCCATGTCCTCAGGCACCACGGACCCGAACACCGTGTAGGCGTCTCTCCACTCCTCGTGGTCCGCTAGGCTGATCAGGAATTCTGGCCCTGACCCAATCCACGCCACGGACCCCCTTCTCACGGTCGAGCACCCTTCTTTCGGCATATCCTTGAAGGCTACGCCGTCGACTTCCAGTGTCCCTTGAAGCAACGCGTATGGTGGACCAAATGCAGCCTAGTGGCACCCGGAAAAAAATATTTGTCAGTAGTCCGACAGCCCTTACCAACAGGCAATTCCAGAAACACAAATGTCACTTTGGACTCCCTCTTATGCAAGAAGCAAAATGGTTAAACAACCATAGACGCCATACATTTTTTACGTGGTCTCCTTTTGCATCCCAGAGGTCCCCACGGCCTTCGGCGCGATAGAGTCTGCATCCGGCGCAGTTATGCAGGCCCAACAGCTCGATGAAGTAATCCACAGAATGGGGTGCACAATCAGGCAGCAACTGGGTACAATGGAAGTATATATGTATTATAGAGAGGGAGAAGAATGCAATATATGAAATCGTGGAAAACAAAAATTGCAGTATATTTCCAGTCAGCTCAAAGTACAAGCTGCCTTTTCAGTATGAAAATGAAGCACTGAAATGGATCGTCCAGGGGAATAAGCTTTATGACTAAATACGATAGATGGGAATCATGAAGACAGAATTAGCTCTGTGGCAAAACGAAATGTATTATTGGCTACACTGCTTAAGAGCAACAGAACAATCACTTAGAAAGTTAGAATGGATGTTTACTTGACATATTCTTGCTAGGAAACTATTTGTAAAAAAGAAAGCTGAATAATAAATAAATATTTAGGCACTGGACATGTTAAATGCATAAATCCGAGCCAGGGCAGCCATGGATCTCACGATATTTAGAAAGATCATTTCGTGGGCCTCTGCCACAATTGTTTGTCTCGATAAGCCGAAACAGCATTCTGTAAACTCTGTTTAGCACATCACATGCAGCTTCAGCGGCTTGAAAATATGCTCATAAGTAATGAAATAGATGTGAACACTACTCTAGCATCTTCTGGTTGTCATCAAACGAAAACTAAAAAAGGCCTAAACACTGAAAGTGTTCTAGAAATGGTCCCTCGACACTTTAACAGCTTGAAAATATTCTTGGCCCAGCTGTAGAGACAGAGAATACAACTTACTTGGACACGAAGCGTGCCGACACTTGTTTCCAGCCCCACGATTCCCTACATTAAGTTGCAGACCTTTGATTATGGATGAGATTCATACCAGGGAAGATCATGATAATAAGGGTCAGCTGATACAGTTTCCAGACAAAATAAATGTTTGATTCTTCTTTCATTTTTAAACATTGCAGCATGTGATGATTCTTGTTTCTCTTTTTAAGCATTCCAGCATGTGATGTTTGATTCTTCTTTCTTTCTGAAGCAAAGAGAATATATGGTGCAGATCTTTGCCTGCGTTGTACTGAACCAGCTGAGCCGAAAATTTGTCGGCCAAACAAACATCTCAAGACATGCTATGAACTTCTGTGGCTCCATGATGCCAAGCAGTTAACAGACCTGTGATTTTCCGAAGACCAGGCCAGAGGTCCACATGACATCCTCCCCCCTCGCGACTATAGCTGGGGCCATGGCGTCATTTTGCTTCTTCAGCCAGCACTGCAGTCGCAATTCGCAAGCGGTTGATAAGATTAGGATGCCCTATAACGAGTAAGGCCTTATACAATGTTAGGTGCTTAGGGAGGTGCTTAGAAAAATAAACCGGGTTTTTCTGAAGCACCGGTGCCTATTTCTACAGGAGAGACACCTAACTAAGCGTCTACCCTGTACAAATAAGCACCGGTGCTTAAGAAAAGACTGATTTATTTCTCTAAGCACCTCCTCTAACCACCTTGCATTGTACAAGGCCTAAGAGGTGTAGGGGAGGGACGGGACGGACCTCACCGAACCGGTTGCCGCATCGGCGGCGGTCCCCGCAGAAGACCCAGGAGTCGCAGCGGCGGTGGGCCTTGCAGGAGGCGCAGCAGGCGGCGGCGGAGGGCGGGCGGTGGTCGGAGCCCCAGTTGACCGCGGGGCCCCAGAGCTCGAGGCCCTGGATGCCCCCGCAGCGGCTGCCCGCGGCGGCGAGCGGTCGCGCGGCGCCGGGGGAGGAGATGTAGGCGGCGAGGGCGAGGGCGGCGAGGACGAGGAAGAGGCCGAGGGTGAGGAGGCGAGCACGCCGGCGGGCGTCGGACGGCCTGCCGCCGCGGAGGGCGGCGGGGAGCGGGAGGGCGAGGGTGGGGGGAGGAGGCATTGGGCTGGCCGGCGGAGAGGGGGAGAGGGATTTTTTGCCCAGTCGTCGTCTTCGCGACTGAAGCGTTGATTTCAGAAATCGGAATCGAATCGTACCCACTGTCCCATCGTCTCAACAAGGGGAAAAGACTGTGCCCCACTCTCTAGTACTCCCTCCATCCCATAATATAATATAATATAATATAATAGTATAATATAAGAGCGTTTTTTATACTAGTGTAGTATCAAAAACGTTCTTATATTATGAGACGGAGAGAGTATTTTGATACGATTTCAATGTTATAATTTTTGCTTCCGCCCAGTCGGTTGTATTGTTTAAATATATAATTAAACTTAGATCTCGAAAAACGTAAACGCATTGCATTGTGGAACGGAGGGAGTATTGTATTGATTAGAGCATATACAATCGGATCCTCCATATCCACGCCAAACGCTCGGCCGGGATGCCCGGTCACTGTCCGGAGATAGCCGGATGCAACGGCAAAGGCAACTGCGAAGGTGGCCGATCCTGAGATGCCCATCGTGCCCGGTGTTGAAGACGTGGACTTTGCCGCAACAGCCACCAATATAAAGGTCGTGGTTGCGGGGACAAACAACTTGTCATCAGAGCTCGACTCCGTTCCACCCTCATAATGGATGGGCATCTCGGTCTGAGCTTCTCGCAAACCATCCCCGATGCGTCCATGATAGCCGAGTCGCCGCAGCTCCAAATGCATCGGACGAGGTTGGGCAATGTCAGCTCCGGACATGCCCACACGTTGTTCGACGGAACACCCAACCAAGACCCGGTACAATATATGCCCCTTTTCTACTTGCATTTGTAAATTATTTTGTTGCGCATACCATCGGATAAAAGTTGTTGTATGACGATAGTTAAACTGCAATGCACATTGTAGGAACAAATATTGCATGACATGATAAATGATGGTCAAGAGTCTTTGCTACCGTGAAGGATACCAATTCCTCGGTGTTTTAATTTGGGCAAACATCACACACTAAAATGAAGAAGAAAGTTGATGTGAAAGTAGTGAAGCTTAGAGGTCCGGCATTCACATAATTTGAAGATGTTTTATTGTGTGGAAGTTGATGTAACGCGAGCATGGATCCAACATGTGAAGCCGAAAAAATAGCGAGGAATAGTGTGTGTGTGTGTGGGGGGGGGGGGGGCTATCTTAAGCAAGTTGTTGGCCGGAACCAAAGCGGCATCGGGTTCAAACCGATTCAACTTTGGTGGCGGCATTGTACCATCAAGTAGAAAAGAAGACATTAACTTTTTCACATTGTTGGATGAAATTAAATGGGAAACCCAAGTGGCAGATTGTCCTCGAGGATATTGAAAACAACACGAAGAAGATGAAGAAAAACGATGGGTCAAGCTCCGCTCAATCAAATTGGACTGGATGAGGAAGAAGAAGAAAATGATGAGGCAGACATGCAAGCAACCGTGCGGAAGAGAAACCGGCAAATGATGAGGAACAAGTGGGAGAAGGACAGGGTTGACGCACGAAGGCTCGGCAAGCAAAATGTCCTCCACTTGGACGGGCATTTTTTCCGCAAGAAGGTGAAGAAGGAGGAAATGTACAAAGTGTTTATTGGTGTGCAAAGGGAGAAGATGGAGTTCGACCGGGAGAGGTTGATCTTGGAGGAGAAAAAAGTAGAATTGAAGAGGCAAGAGTAGGTAACAAAATAGGAGTTTGAACAAACGATGACAATGCATGGTCTTGAGCTCGAGAAAGAGAGGTTGAGGCTTGCGAGAGAGGTGAAGGAGTTAAGGATCATGTTGCAGGACATCAACCTCTTGGGTGATGGAGAAAAATAAATGGTTGCTCCGCATGAAGAAGAGGATCAATGACCACGACAACTGAAGCCATTGATTCGGTCGTATCAGTTTTCCATGTATGAACTACTGAATTTTATTTTGAGATGTAATAATGAATTTATTGATGCTACACTATCTTTGTATCGTTGAATTTATGATAAATTTGCGTTATATGATCGATGTGTATGAATTTACAAGGAGTTAAGTATTGCGATATAAAGAGTGTGGTTGCGAATGCCGGCAAATAGGGACCTATTCGGGGACGCGTTTGCGGATCACATTTGCTACTTCGATGGTCGCAGATGCTGCAAAATCTTTAATTAATCAACAGTTCTGTTTTCTACCACATCCACATTTCCTCGAAATTACCGGACCAAGATTTCTTAGGATGATGTATTTTTCAATCTTCCGTGACATATATACCAGTCTATGTTGACCTGATTCCTTAGAATTCTATAGGTAACCTGAAAATAATTCACACCACAGAATACATAGATGTATCCATACGGTGAGATACGACCAAGGAATACATGGATGGATCCATACGTTGAGGTACGACTGAGGAGTGCATTCCCATGCATGCTGCGATCAATAAGAAATCCAGTTCAATGCAAAAAAAAAAAAAATCCAGTCAAGATTTTGCCGCTGTAGCTTCTTCTTTTTTCTTTTTCTTTTTTTTTGCGACGAACCGCTGTAGCTTCTCAAACGGAAAGAGAAGAAAAAAGGTTACCGCGCGCGGGCGCTCAAGTTACGTGGCAGGAGCAGGACAGTCGTCGACCCCTCGGCCATCACGGCCTCCGCGCGTCCCGGACGGACAGTGGTGGACGCCGCTGGAAGCGGCCGCATGCATGCACGAGCTCCGCGGTGAGCAATGGCGCCGCCCTCCATTACCTCTATATAAACGCGCCAGCCCTCTTCGCCTAGCTAGCACTCACGCACGCACATAAACAGAGCACCTCCACCACTCAAACAAAGCCGGCCCGACTAGGAGATCAGATCATCGATGCCGTCGTTCAACATGAGGGCGGTCAAGGCCGCGGTGCTGGTCGGCGCCGGCGCCGTGGGCGCGTACCTCCTCTGGCCCGGCGGCGGTCATGATGAAGGCCCCGGGCGCGGCGGGGTTCATGATCTCCCGGGCGGCGTTCCTCGCCAACCCGCAGCTCTACTTCGAGCTGCTTCGCACCGCCGGCGGCTGCCGCCTTCGCCGCCTAGCTAGCTAGCTACGGAGTAGGTGAGGAGGCAACGCGCCGGACGGCCGGCGTCTGCGCGTTGGTCGCATCATCCATGCATAGGATAAGGCAGTAGCAGTAGTATGTACTAGCAGCAAGTAGTAAAGCTGGATCGGGTAGGAGTAGCTAGAAGCAGTGGTCTTTTGTGGTGCTTGAGCGTACGTACGTACGTGTAACCCACCCAACAGGCTAGTGTTAAGCCAAGTTTAAGCGTGGGTTCGTCTCTCTTGTATATATCGATCTTGAACTATGATGTTTGCTCTTGTATATATATGATGTGAAACTAGTAGTAGCTCTTGCATGCACTGTTTGCACAGTGTCTTGCTGTTTGCTCTTGTGGTGATCCAACTGATCATGACCCGAAAAGAAGAAAGACCATCTGCATGTCTAGTTTTATGGCACGCTCATCGCTCAAAAGTCGTCCTTATTTGCTCCTTTCTGCCTAATATAAAATTTTCCGAAGCTACGAATCTCCTCCTGTTGGAGGATACACACACAGTCACACACACACCTAGGACCAACCGATGACACCAAAAGTCCACGACAACGCCCCAGGAGGTGACGTCGCAAAACCGTGCATGAGACTTTCATCTCGCACGGCTCCTAAGTGATAAAAGAAAGAAGAACTCCGCCGCTGTCGAGTCAGAGGTCAGACAAGACATGAACAAGATCCATGACCATGCCTTTAAGAAGGAAACGACACCGCGTCGCCGGTGCCGAGCGCATCAGGAGGCGCTCCCGCAACGAGAGTTAGGCTAACCCCGCCAAATCCGGACACGATCAGAGCATGCCAGAGCCATACACCCCTACCCCCTGTCGGCCACACGGTCAAGAGGAGTAGGCATCACCGTCACCACGAGGCCTGCCGGAAAGCCCACCGTGGAATCCACTATCCGGAGCCGCCGCCTCGGTATCCTCCGACAACTCAACACCGATGCCCCACATCACCGTCACCACGAGGCCTGCCAGAAAGCCCACCGTGGAATCCGCTATCCGGAGCCGCCGCCTCGGTATCCTCCGACAACTCAACACCGATGCCACAACACGAGGCTGCCTCCCCACCAAGCCACGAGCCTCCACCTCGACTAGGGCAGAGAGAAACGACCGAGACAACCACAGGAGAGCAACCAGCCCGCGGCAGGGGGACCTAGTCAAACCCCAACACCGGCGGCCAGCCCGCGCCGTTGGCCAGCTGTCAACTAGCACTACCTCAAGAGGAGGGGGTCGCCCCATAAGATCTGTCACCTCCAGATCCAGACAGGGGGATCCCAAGGCATCCGGCACCTCCGGCCACCCCGTGGTAGCCGGCACCTCCGGCCATCCCGTGGTAGCCGGTACCTCCGGCCACCAGTCACCCAACTCCGTCGGCTCCCAGCGACATGCTCCGCCCCCTCTGCCCCAACGTCGAGGGTCGCCGCTCCAACCAACAGCACCCAGCCGCCGCGCGCTTGCAGCCGAAGATTGTCATCGCCACTTGACGTCGCCAGGCAAGCGCCACCACCACCGCGCTGCAGCCACCCCCGCATAGCAGCATGGAGGAGGCTACCGCCCGCGGTCCAAGCCGTCCTGCAGCTGTGCCACCCGACGGCCGTCCCGAAAACCCAAGCAAGCCTCTCGAGGCAGTCTCCGGTCCGCACCGCCACCGCCAGCACCACGCCGCTGTTACCTCCATGACTTGATCAAACACATGGGCCTACATCAAAATACCTTGACAAACATCCGTGTCTCCATGACCCTTGACCCCGCCAAAAACCGGCGGCCTAAAGTGGCAAGCGGTAAGCTATCGAAAATAGTTTTTTTTAGGATTACTGCCGCTTTATTTAATTAAAAGGAGCTATCGAAAATAGTTGGTTAAAAAGAAGACACCGAGGGGCAAGTGCAAAGATAGAAAACTAAAATAGGAACAGAGGTTGTTGTGCAAGGCAAATCTATAGCTATACTTAATAATAAAGGTGCTATTGCTTCTTGCGGTACGTCATGTAAATTGCCCGTAAAATTATAAAATATTACCCATCAATGTTACATATAAGTGATACAAAACATTTGACACATAAGAATCCTCCGGCTGGGACGGCCCATGCAGTAGGGACCTTCTATACTACGCTCTGCGCGCAGGGAGAAGACGAATCACGCCTGTTTGGGCCGGCCCATGTCCGGATGGCTTGTTTTTTAATTTTTAATTTTATTTTTTATTTTCTTTTTTCTTTTTTTACTTTAAATAAGTTGGGACTTAGAATAAGTTCTGAAAATTAAAATAAATAAAAATCTGAAATAAAATGTTTAATAAATTATAAAATATTTGTGGGTTCAAAAAAAGTTCACGATTTTACAAAAACTGTTTGCTTATTCAAACAATGTTCAAAAATTTGGAAATAATTTTTCGGGAAATCATAAAATGTTCATGATTTTTTTTAAAAGGTCGTGTATTAAAATTTATTATTGAAATAAAACAAAATTTAGCCAATTCAGAAAATGTTCAAGAATGAAAAAATATCCCAAAAATTAAAAAATGTTCATGACTTACAAAATAGTTTATTAATTCATAAAATGTTCACAGATTCAAAAATGATGATGCACTTCAAAAAGTGCTCATTAAATCAAAAAATAATCGTCAATTTCAAAATTTGTTCTACCAATTTCCAGAACAATGTACATCCATTCTAGAAATGTTCGCCGATTTAACAAAAATGTTCAAAATTAAAAAAAATGGTTGCAAATAGTAGAACATGTTTATGAATTCCCAAAATGTTCTTGATTTTTGAAAATGTTCGAAAATTTGTAAAGGTTTTCATGAATTTGAAAAATGTTCAGGATTTCAAACATGTTCACGAGTTAAAAAAATATTTACGATTTCACGAAATTAAGAGTAATAGTGTATCTCGGTGATTCAGTATAATGTGATCATGGCCATTGAAAATTATGATTTCTTTTCCCCTGTTGGAACGCACGGGTCCTTTTGCTAGTATCAATACAATACGAACGTAATTATTTGCAAAAAGTTGAGGGGTCTGTAGAGCCAGGTCGGGTAGCAATATCATCGAGGATTTCCTACCCCTCATTGAGAAGATCAATAACAGCCTTTGAACACCGCGCCTTAACGGATACCGTATGACCAGTTTCTCCCTGGTCTATTTCAAGAAATATCGGTTGGCTAGGTGGAGTATTTTATGCCGACCTAAAAGTCAAGGGGGCCTTGGAATTCAGGATCTTGAGATTAAAAACATCGCTCTTCTGAGTAAATGGGTTTACAAACTACTTACTGAGAATGGAGTGTGATAGGAAATCATTCATAACAAGTACGTGGGGTCCAAAGCCATTTCTCAAGTTCTTTGGAAACCTGGTGATTCACATGTTTGGAGTGGCGTGATGAAGGCTGTAAGGGCATTCTCTTGCCTTATTGTTTTGGTGATGATGACACCTCACTATGATTCTAACCGGGTGTCAAGTTGTTCAGGTACTATGTGTGAGACACAAGACGGTTAGATATTCCCTCCAAACAGAAAAGATCGAAGACGGTGTTCTCTACGTGTTTATTCTCTTTGGTCGTAGGGATCCCGTACTATTAAGAGGGAATCCACATTGGAAGGTCTTGAGTGAATCAGTTCTCTCTCACACATCCTTATGCACCCAACTCATTCTTTCGCATCATAGAGAGAGAGGCCCCTCTTTCCCTCCTGGCTTACCTGTTGCATCGCTGTCTCGACCGATCGCATCGAGTGCTCTAGACATCCGGCTTGACCACCACTCCAAGGGTGATACCCTGGGGGTGCTGTCACTGAGAGGTCCCCAGCGGTTGTACCGCTGCCTCCGGGCGGTTGTACCGCCCACAACTGGGTGACCCAGGGTGGCAGCCCTTGGCGGTTGAACCGGCCCAGCACCGGACTCCAACCGGACACCGTTCTGTTGGGGACCGGTTGTTGGGCGGACCTGGCCCGGTTGTACCGCTATATTATTATAGCCGGTACAACCGGTGTCCCAAGCGGTTGTACCGCTATGGACTTAGCCTGGTCCAGCGCTGGTGCATCGAGGAGGAACCACCGGCCAAGTTTCTATTTTGGTCCGGTGGTTGGGCGGTGGTAGGGCGGTTGTACCGGTTATACCGGTTGTACCGCCCTCAGTACCGATTGAACCGTTGTCGTGTAAAAACGGCTGTAATGGTTGGAAAGTGGGGGACCTATATAAAGGGGTAGTTCTTCCACCTCTACCTTATCTCTTACCTCTCTCTCTCCACCATTGATGCACTCCAAGCTTTCTTGCCCGATCTCTCTCTCTAGCCACCCAAACTTGTTGTGTTGCTAGGGATTGAAGGAGGAGATCTAGATCTACACTTCCACCAAAGGAAAATTGATTCCCCCATACTTTCTTGTGTGGATTTTGTTACTCTTCGGTGTTTGAGCACCCTAGACGGAAGAGGTCACCTCGAAGCCATATTCCATTATGGTGAAGCTTCATGTTTTCGTTGGGAGCCTCCAATTAAGTTGTGGAGAGGGCCCCAACCTTGTTTGTAAAGGTCCAGTTGCCGCCTTCAAGGGCACCACTAGTGGAATCACGGCATCTCGCATTGTGCGAGGGCATGAGGAGAATATGGTGGCTCTAGTGGCTTCTTGGGGAGCATTGTGCCTCCACACTGCTCTAACGGAGACGTACTTCCCTTTATCGGGAAGGAACTCCGGTAACACATCCTCGTCTCCATTGGTTCCAGTTGTGGTTACTTCTTACCCTTACTTTGTGCAAGCTATTTGTATTGTTTATCTCCTTGCTTGTATGGTTATTGTTGTTAGCATCATATAGGTTGCTCACCTAGTTGCATATCTAGCCAACCTATTTGTTGCTAAGCCTAACTTGTTAAAGAAAAGTTCAAAAGTGGTAGTTGCCTATTCACCCCCCTCTAGTCAACCATATCGATCCTTTCAATTGGTATCAGAGCTTCGTATCTTTATTAAGGGTTTCACCACCCGAAGAGTATGGTTGACGATGGGGACCGGCCGGTTGAACTTCCCGAGGCCATGGGTGTGAACACGGTCTCTCGTGAGGATTTAAACGAGGCCATGTCCTCGCTTAAATCCTCCATGACGACCGAGGTCAAATCCATGTTTAAAGAATTCCTTGATACTCTTAAACTTTCCACCGATGCGGTGCAAGTGGCTAATCCCACTAACTCGACATCGGATGTCAACTCCGGTATGGAGGGGGCTAGTGCTGATAAGGACACTCGTTCTCAAGGAATTAATGGGTCGGGGACCTTTGCCTCAGTTCCCCCTCCTTTGGTCTATGGAGGACCGGTGCACCCACCTCATATAGTTAATCTTGGTCCTCCTCCTAAACTTGTTAAGAATGATTTTGCTAATTGGGTTTTTCGTATCAAGTCTCATTTGGATCACAGCTCAATTCAACTCATGAGAGTCATTGAAGAAGGATACTATCCTCGTGATCCACGCAACCTCACCCCAAGAGAAGAGGCTGATAAACAGCTAAATTCCTCCGCCTTGTTCATACTCCAAGCTGCAGTTCCTACCGAAGACCTAGCTCACCTACCACTAGTAGAAAACAGGGTACTAGTCCCGGTTCCAGAGGGCCTTTAGTCCCGGTTCTGGAACCGGGACAAAGCAAACGGGACTAATACCCAAAACATTTAGTCCTGGTTTGCTTACAAACTGGGACCAAAGGGGATCCATGTGGCCGCCGCGGGGCGCCCAGGCAGGAGGACCTTCAGTCCCGGTTGGTAACACCAACCGGGACCAAAAGGCAGCCACGCGTCAGCAGCTCGTACGCGCTGTGTTTTTTTTGGAAGGGGGGGTTTAGGGGTTTGGGAGGGTTAATTTAGGGGTTTCATATTGTGTTAGCTAGCTAATAGAGAGAAGTGACCTCTCTTTCTCCGTGCTTGGTCGACGCTAACTACTATACATATAGAGAGAACTCGACGCTAACTAGTAAGCAAATGAAGGAAACCATTAATTACACAAGATCGTCATGAACATATATAGAGAGAAGTGACATCTCTTTCTCCATGCTTGGTCGAACAACAAGTTTTCGTATATCTATCCGACGCTACTACATATGTACAATATAACATCTCTTACAATCCCTAACACCTAAGATCTAATTTCACATGGTATTCTCCGTGTTCAGGTATGACGTGGTCAAGAAAGAATCCCGCCAATTCCTCTTGAATTGCTCGTATGTGATCATGTGGTAGGAGTTCATCCCGCATCTGCCAGATCTAATTTAAAGAAGGGGGTCAATACATATATATGAATGAAACTCAACAGAATTGATGGTAATATATAAAATAAAATTGTGAATATTGTTTACGTACTTCAAATTGTTTCTCAGAGACGCCCCGCTCAGAGGTCGAGTGGCGAATGAACTCGCATACGTAGTATCCACATAAATGATTCCCGGGTGCCTGGTACAAGCACTTTACGAGAATAGAGTTCAATCAATCTGATAAGCAAGCATGATAATGGTATTGATGAAACTAGAATCAATGAGAGATGCGTGGAACTAGCTAGTACTACTTACTTTGGGGTGTGTAAATCGCAGCTCCTTCTTCAGACCCGAAACCATAGTGGTGAACTTTTTCCAAACCCTGGCAGGCAAAGAAAATGATTACTTGATATCAGGAAATGAACGAAAGTTGCCGATATGGTCCCGGTATTGATTGAACTTACTTCTGGAGCATTGCAGTCAGGTCCGCATAATACTTGGGATCTTTACGGAGCGAGTTTAATACGGTTACTAATGCCCCGTCTAGGTTAATGGATAGCAGAATATAGTGGAAGCTGCGCACGCATAACTCATAAATTACATTACTTAACCTTGAGTAAGCGAAACCGAATATGCACAAGACAGTAACACTCACTTGAAGTTGTAAGGAAAGAGCATTTCCCTTTTGTTTTGATGTCTAAGGAACGATTCTAGCAAGTTCTCCTCAGTATCTTTGGCTTCCTTTTGTACCGACCATTCATTTACGGTATTTGGGCTAATGAACCCAATGTCATAGATTTGTGCTTTTTTGCATTCGACCATCTTCAATCTGCATAATATAGTGAGGATAATTATATATACATGCAATGAACGAGCTGAGCTAGAGACTTAATTATAGAAGTAATACTTACAGACAGTAGCAAGTGATGAGTTGTTTGTCGAGGGCCTCTTGATTGTATAACTGAAATAAATCCACAAATTCAACAGGCAGCAGGTCGACTCCAATGAAGTCGTGCTCTTTTTTAATTCTGACAAACAAACTGTCGGTCCCAGACTCCCTACAGGTTTCCATGTACCACTCATGCAATTTTTGCATCATCGTTGTTAGATGAGGATGATCAGGTTTGACGAGAGGCTTCCCGTGCTCGTATCTAAAGTCCTCTGCTGCTACTACCTCAGCCGTTTCAAACTGTACATCATCGCCCACATAATCACCAAGAGTGGTACCGGGCAGTAGCACCGGATGATTAGCGATATCGCTAGACACCTTGAGCGGGGGGCACGATTGCTTCTCCTGTTCGCCGAGCTGGGGAATTGTTTTCCCACTTCTTCGTTTTTTGTCTCTTCTTGCATCACTGGAAGTACTTCCCGACCGCACCGCTTCATCATATGTCTTTGTAATTATGCGGTCATAGTTGGATAGCCAAGGCGGTGGTGGTCGCTTCACGGCATGCAGAGTGCGCTTCGCTTTCACCAGATCTACCGTTTCCTTCGGAGGTGGATATTTCCGTGCAAAATGGGCCTTCACTTCGGCTGCACTGATTTCAACGCGTTCCTCGTCAGTCCTCTCATATGGTAACTTTGGAAGAGGCTTGAGGCTTGGACCAAATTTGAATTTTTTCCCGCCTATTGTACTGCTAGCCGCCGGAGCGGCGGCGGCGACTCTCTTCTGTCGTTGCTGACGTGCCGGAGGAGGAGGAGGAGGAGGAGGCGGAGTGCCCTGACGCGCCGGAGGAGGCGAAGGAGGAGGCGGAGTGCCCTGACGCGCCGGAGGAGGCGAAGGAGGAGGCGGAGTGCCCTGACGCGCCGGAGGAGGCGAAGGAGGAGGCGGAGTGCCCTGACGCGCTGGAGGAGGAGAAGGAGGAGGCGGAGTGCCCTGACGCCCCGGAGGAGGAGAAGGAGGAGGCGGAGTGCCCTGACACGCCGGAGGTGGAGGAGGAGGAGGCGGAGTGCCCTGACGCGCCGGAGGAGGCTGAATCTGCTGAGGCGTCCAGTTTGGAAGCTTGATGTACTCCTTTCTCCATAGACAGGTACTCCTCAAAGCATTTTCCAGAAGAATAATATCCTCTTCACCTGTAGGGTTGTCAAGCTCCAGCCCCTCAAATCCATCCATTATTTCATCCACCGTCACAACAGCATAGCCATGTGGAATCAGACGGCAATGGAAAGTTCCCTCAGCTCGAGGAGGCACAACAGAGCCGACCGCCGCCTTGAAGGTCAGGTTCTGGCATTTCGTCATTAGCTCGCAATGTTCAGCCACTGTGATACTATCCATGGGGTAGCGAGGAGCCGTGAAATCAGGCTGAACGAGCTCCGTGGAAGCCACGCTGCTTCTCTGCTGAGATGGTGGGGTAGCGTCGAAGGAAGGATCTTCGTGCTGCTCAGATGGTTGGCCGGTAGCTCGCTGGCTCTCAAGTTCCTCTAGTTTTGCTAATCTTGCACTGAGCTTCTGCATTTCGCTTGCTTCATGTTTCCTCTTTCTCTCTCGGCTTCTATAACCACCGCTGTCGGGAAACCCATGCTTCCACGGAACGGAGCCTGATGTGCCTCGTGTTCGTCCAGGGTGTTCAGGATTCCCGAGGGCCTCTGTCAGCTCGTCCTTCTCTCTGTCGGGAATGAACGTCCCTTCCTGCGCTGCCTTGATTGCTGCCTGAAGCTTCCGGAAGGGTATTGCAAGTTGCTCGTCCGTCCAAACACACTCCCCTGTTTCTGGATCCAAAGTTCCCCCAACCCCGAAGAACCAAGTCCTTGAACGATCTGGCCAGTGCAATGTCGCTGGTTGGACATTCTTAGCAAGCAGGTCTTGCTCAGCTGCCGGGCTTTGTAGTAGCCACCTGATCCCGTGTGATGGTGATACTTCTTCTTTGCAGCATTTTTCTTGTTTGTCAGTGACCATTTCTGACCCTTCTCCGATTTCTTGTAGGCCACAAATTCAGGCCATTGATCTCTTATCTTCTCATATCGACCGATGAATTTCGGAGTCTCCTCTTTCTCGACAAACTTTGTGTTCAACTCTTTCTTCTAGTTCCTGAATAGTTCTGCCATCTTCTTAAGAGCAAACGCCTTGACCATTCGCTCTATAACTGGGTTATTCGGATCCTCCTCTCGCGGTAGGCTGAAATTTGTCATCAGCTCAGTCCAAAGATCATCTTTCAGTCTATCATGGACATAAGAAACTTCAGGGTCCTTATTATTCTTATTCCATTGCTGGGTGTTGATCGAGACATAGTCCCTAACAACAACTCCACACTGATGTACAAATGCGTCCTTGGTCCGCTTGGGAGCAATCGGTTGGCCATCTTTCGCGACTTCTGTGATCGTGAACCTTTCATCCGGGCGCAACCTTTTCTTCGGGCCTCGTCTCCTTACCTCGTCGGACTTTGCAACAGTTGAGGCTCCCTCCTCCGTTCGGTCACCAGAGCCGTGATCATGATCTCCTTCCTCCGCCATTCGGTCACCGGAGCCGTCATGATCTCCTTCCTCCTCCATTGTTGGATCACCGGAACCGTCATCCTCTCCTTCCCGACCATCGGTGTCGTTGAGATACGACAAGGGATCACCTCCCTCTCGTATTATATCCCCCAACAACTGTTCTTTTTCTAAGTCTCTGTGATCCATAGTTTCTGCAAATATTACAACATGGCAATATAAAAACATGAGATATGCAAATCAATACAAGGCAATGCAACAATACGATCATATAATATCACTAATACATCATCAAATAGTATCGCTAATACATCATCGAATATTATCATTAATACATCTCGAATATTATTATATAATATCACTAATACAGATATAGTTGACGTCTCGCGGCGCAAGTGGTGGACACCCAAAGAGAAGGAACTATGACAGGATCATAGCTCGGGTGAGATCCCTGAAGAACCTGCCAGGTATTGGAGAACCTGGCGTCCAACGCAGCCATGTAGCGTCGGACATGCTCGTCCTCCTCCCTGACACGGCGACGTACCACCTCCGCGGGGGCCGGTTCCTCTGCACCGACAGTGGTCCACGTGACCGCCACCAAAGAACCTCCGGGTCGACGACGGGACCCTGATTCCTCACCAAGCTGGGGGCCCTGGAAGGCAGCACCTCCCAGTGCCAGCCAGGCGGAACCCAGTCCCGGACATGCTATCGCCTCTCAAGCAGGTAGTCGCCGGCGCCGAGTCGACGACGAGGATGCGGGCCGGGCATCGTCGACGTCGAGAACAAATTCTACAACTATTTAAATTCCTACTATTTAATAAACTTTAATAAAGATGATTGCATTTGACAACTATGACAATAATAACATATTTAACAACAATGACACATTTTCTACTTAAGCGATCGTCGGGGACTCCTCCCCGGCGATCCTCGGGGACTCCTTGGGTTCGCCGACTAAAACAACTAAAACTTTTTTTACAACTAAAACAACTAAATAAACAAATTAATAAAACAAACTAAAACAACTAATAAAACAAACTAAAACAACTAATAAAAAAACTAAAACAAACTATAAAAACTAAAACGCGGGCGATGGCCGGGGCAGGCCAGCGGCACAGGCACACGCGACCGCGGTGGCCGCGGTGGCCATG
This sequence comes from Elymus sibiricus, assembly GCA_039707655.1. Taxonomy (NCBI): domain Eukaryota; kingdom Viridiplantae; phylum Streptophyta; class Magnoliopsida; order Poales; family Poaceae; genus Elymus; species Elymus sibiricus. Next base: position 512,842,482 of record CM077669.1, read on the forward strand.
CAGGAGGGGGCAGGAGCAGGGGGCAGGAGCTCACCGGCGACGACGGGCTCGGGGAGGAGGCGCGGGCGGCGACGACGGGGCTCGGGGAGGTGGCGCGGGCGGCGTCCGGCGTCGGGGGCGGCGACGACGTCGATGAGGACGAGGAGGCGCGCGGGGACGGGCTCGGGACGGCGGCGAGGTCAGGCTCGGGGGCGGCGGCGACGATGGGCTCGGGGGCGGCGGTTAGGATGGGCTCGGGGGCGGCGGTGACGACGAGGACGGGCTCGGGGGCGGCCGCGATGACGAGGACGGGCTCGGGGACGGCGGCGACGACGAGGACGGGCTCGGGGGCGGCGGCGAGCTCCAGCAGCCTAGCGGCGTCGGGGCAGGGCATCGGCGTCAGGGCGAATGGGAGAAGTTGGGGGAGAATTTGACAAGTCCCGCCTTATATGCGAACACCTTTGGTCCCGGTTGGTGGCTCCAACCGGGACTAATGCCCCCCTTTCGTCCCGGTTGGTGCCACCAACTGGGACTAAAGGTCAATTTCAGCAGCCCAAAGGGCGGGAAGCAGAGACCTTTGGTCCCGGTTGGTGGCACCAACCGGGACTAAAGGGCGGCACTGGTCCCGGTTGGTGACACCAACCGGGACGAAAGGGTGGCATTGGTCCCGGTTCAAGCCACCAACCGGGACCAAAGGCCTGTGCCTGGCACAGCCGCGGTGCGGTGGATGTTTAGTCCCACCTCGCCAAGCGAAGGGCGCCCGGACCTGTTTATAAGCCCCGCCGCGGCTGCAACATTGAGCTCCTCTCTAAAGCAGGCCTGTGGGCCTAACCGACCTCTTTCTGCTCTGTGGGGCCTACTATGGGAAAATAAATTCGCATCTATTTTTACTTTTGCTATTTTTTATGTTATTTTTTTGCATATTAAAAGTTCTTAACAGAAAATACTTTATGAATATTCTTTTTGCTATTAAAGTTTTTAACAAAAATAACTTTGATAATTTTAGTTGCATAAATTTTATATAATATTAAGTTAAATAACTTTGATCGGACGAAAACACGTCTATTACAAAGGTATTTCAATTTTTTAAACATATTTGAACTCAAGACTTTTTCTGCATTCAATGCACCATTCAAAGCACATCATCACTTTTCAAACCTTTTCTGACGTCATTTGCTATTTTTCATGCATTTCATGATTTATTTTGAGCTAAAATGACCCTGAATTGAAAAGCACTGCAAAGGAACTCTGAAATGGTTGAAAGTTGGCATGGTATCATAATTTCACCCACATAGCATGTGCTAAAAAGTTGAGAGGGTTACAGGAAAAACTGGATGCACTTCAGGTACAAACTGGACAATCTCTTTCGAAGTATCAGGGTTTTGGACGCAAACTCGTCTATTACAAAAGGATTTCAATTTTTTAAACATATTTGAACTCGGGACTTTTTCTGCATTCAATATGCACCATTCAAAGCCACATCATCAGTTTTCAACCCTTTTCTGACTTCATTTGCTATTTTTCATGCATTTCATGATTTATTTTGAGCTAAAATGACCCTGAATTGAAAAGCACTGCAAATGAACTCTGAAATGGTTGAAAGTTGGCATGGTATCATAATTTCACCCACACAGCATGTGCTAAAAAGTTGAGAGGGTTACGGGAAAAACTGGATGCACTTCGTGTACAAACTAGACAATCTCTTTCGAAGTATCAGGGTTTCAGACGAAAACTCATCTGTTAGAGAATAGTTGTGGAGAGAAAGTCTTCACTTTTTCTTCGCGTGTGTCCCTTGCTTATTGCACTGTAACCATGGATAATCTTCATCGTTTAACAGGGTGCTTGGGTCAGCCTTCACTTTGAAGGGAGGAATTTCATGAAACTTTTCATAATCTTCAGACATGTCTGTCTTGCCCTCCACTCCCACGATGTCTCTTTTCCCTGAAAGAACTATGTGGCGCTTTGGCTCATCGTATGATGTATTCGCTTCCTTATATTTTCCTTTTCTCGGTTTGGTAGACATGTCCTTCACATAGAAAACCTGCGCCACATCATTGGCTAGGACGAATGGTTCGTCTGTGTACCCAAGATTGTTCAGATCCACTGTTGTCATTCCGTACCGCGGGTCTACCTGTACCCCGCCTCCTGACAGATTGACCCATTTGGACCGAAACAAAGGGACCTTAAAATCATGTCCATAGTCAAGTTCCCATATGTCCACTATGTAACCATAATATGTGTCATTTCCCCTGTTGGTTGCTGCATCAAAGCGGACACCACTGTTTTGGTTGGTGCTCTTTTGATCTTGGGCGATCGTGTAAAATGTATTCCCATTTATCTCGTACCCTTTGTAAGTCCATATAGTCGAAGATGGTCCCCTGGCCAACGAGTACATCTCATCTGCAACAGTGGTGTTACCCATGAGATGTGTTTGCAACCAACTGCCGAAAGTCCTGATGTGTTCACATGTAATCTAGTCGTCACACTACTCTGGGTGTTTGGAGCGCAGAATATTCTTGTGTTCATTGACATACGGGGTCACCAAGGTAGAATTCTGTAGAACTGTGTAGTGTGCTTGAGACCAAGAATGCCCGTCCCTACATATTATTGAATTTGCTCCTAGCGTGCCTTTTCCAGTCAGTCTCCCCTCATACCGCGATTGAGGGAGACCAATCGGCTTAAGGTCAGGAATAAAGTCAACACAAAACCCAATGCTTTCCTCTATTTGATGGCCCATGGAGATGCTTCCTTCTGGCCTAGCACGGTTACGAACATATTTCTTTAAGACTCCCATGAACCTCTCAAAGGGGAACATGTTGTGTAGAAATACAGGGCCCAGAATGCCAATCTCGTCGACTAGATGAACTAGGACGTGCGTCATGATATTGAAGAAGGATGGTGGGAACACCAGCTCGAAACTGACAAGACATTGCACCAAATCACTCTTTAACCTTGGTAGGATCTCTGGATCGATTACCTTATGAGAGATTGCATTGAGGAATGCACATAGCTTCACAATGGCTAATCGAACGTTTTCTGGTAGAAGCCCCCTCAATGCAACCGGAAGAAGTTGCGTCATAAACACGTGGCAGTCATGAGACTTTAGGTTCTGGAACTTTTTCTCTGCCATATTTATTATTCCCTTTATATTCGACGAGAAGCCAGACGGGACCTTCATACTGAGCAGGCATTCAAAGAAGATTTCCTTCTCTTCTTTGGTAAGAGCGTAGCTGGCAGGACCTTCATACTGCTTTGGATGCATGCCGTCTTTTTCGTGCACACATTGCTGGTCCTCCCGTGCCTCCGGTGTATCTTTTGTCTTCCCATACACTCCCAAGAAGCCTAGCAGGTTCACGCAAAGATTCTTCGTCACGTGCATCACGTCAATTGCAGAGCAGACCTCTAGGTCTTTCCAATAGGGTAGGTCCCAAAATATAGATTTCTTCTTCCACATGGGTGCGCGTCCCTCAGCGTCATTCGGAACAGATAGTCCGCCAGGACCCTTTCCAAAGATTACTTGTAAATCATTGACCATATCAAGTATGTGATCACCAGTACGGAGGGCGGGCTTCTTCCGGTGATCTGCCTCACCTTTGAAATGCTTTCCTTTCTTTCGACATTGATGGTTGGTCAGAAGAAATCGACGATGCCCCAGGTACACATTCTTCATGCATTTGTCCAAATATATACTATCGGTGTCATCTAAACAGTGCGTGCATGCGTGGTATCCCTTGTTTGTCTGTCCTGAAAGGTTACTGAGAGTAGGCCAATCATTGATGGTTACAAACAGCAACGCTCGTAAGTCAAATTCCTCATGTTCGTTCTCATCCCACACACGTACACCTTTTCCATTCCACAGTTGTAAAAGTTCATCAACTAATGGCCTTAGGTACACATCAATGTCATTGCCGGGTTGCTTAGGGCCTTGGATGAGCACTGGCATCATAATGAACTTCCGCTTCATGCACAACGAAGGAGGAAGGTTATACATACATAAAGTCACAGGCCATGTGCTATGCTTGCTGCTCTGCTTCCCAAAAGGATTAACGCCATCTGCACTTAAACCAAACCATACGTTCCTTGGGTCATCTGTAAAGTCCCCCCACTTTCTCTCGATCTTTCTCCACTACGACCCATCACCGGGTGCTCTCAACTTTCCGTCTTTCTTACGGTCTTCCTTGTGCCATCGCATCAACTTGGCATGCTCTTTGTTTCTGAACAAACGTTTCAACCGTGGTATTATAGGAGCATACCACATCACCTTCGCAGGAACCCTCTTCCCGGTGCGCTGGCCCTCAACATCACCAGGGTCATCTCGTCTGATCTTATACCGCAATGCACAGCATACCGGGCATGCGTTCAAATCCTCGTACGCACCGCGATAGAGGATGCAGTCATTAGGGCATGCATGTATCTTCTGCACCTCCAATCCTAGAGGGCAGATAACCTTCTTTGCTTCGTATGTACTGTCAGGCAATTTGTTGTCCTTTGGAAGCTTATTCTTCATTATTTTCAGCACCTTTTCAAATGCCTTGTCAGATACACCATTCTCTGCCTTCCATTGCAGCAATTCCAGTGTGGTACCGAGCTTTGTGTTGTCATCTTCGCAATTTGTGTACAACCCTTTTTTGTGATCCTCTAACATGTGATCGAACTTCAACTTCTCCCTTTCACTTTGGCATTGTCTCTTTGCATCAACAATGACCCGGCGAAGATCATCATCGGGCACATCGTCTTGTTCTTCCTATTGATCTTCAGCTTCCCCCATTGCAGCATCACCGTATTCAGTGGGCGGATAGTTGTCATCATCCTCTTCTTCGTTGTCTTCCATCATAACCCCTCTTTCTCCGTGCTTGGTCCAAACATTATAGTGTGGCATGATACCCTCCTCAAGCAGGTGGACGTGTAGGGTTTTCGAGTTAGAGTAATCCTTCGTATTCCCACAGATAGTACATGGACAATACATAAAACCATTCTGCTTGGTTGCCTCAGCCACTTCGAGAAAATTATGCAGGCCCTTAATGTACTCGGAGGTGCGTCAGTCACCGTACATCCATTGCCGGTTCATCTGCGTGCATTATATAATTAAGTGTATCAAAAACCATTACAAAACATCATGCATAGAGAAGTGACCAAATTAATAGAAGTTCATCATCACATCTATATCTATACCTACTAATAAAGCAAGGTGATATTCTTGGTTTCGTCCCGCAGTAATTTTATGTGCTTTTCATAATAAATAAGATACATACGCGAGGTGGTACTAATTCGAGGACGTATGATGCTTTAATTTGCCGTGTTTCTTCCGTCAGCTGTTGGGCCGCACATTCAGCTGGGCCTGGTCCACTTTTTTTTTCCTAAAATGATTCTACGATTTAACCTGAGTTTTTTGGTGTAGTAGATAAAAATGATTTGCCTCGGAGTCGAACACGCAAACTCCCTCACACAGTACCACAGGCCTAGCCAACAAACCCGAGGATGTATTGTGTTCATGTACAGAAGGTTCTTTTATTTATAGTCGATCACTTGTGTGGATCGGACACCTGGGCCTTGGCCCGTTCTATCCCAACGAAGTGCACCAGCTCATATGTTGATGGGCCTGCCAAAAATTACTGCTCCTACGTGAAATCAAACCCACGTCATCTGCTTCAGTTCCAAAGTCTGCAGCCATTAGATCTAGATTTTGGTTGTGATAGAAGGGAGGGTTTGGTTTTAAATTAATAGTCCCACCTTGCTATTGTATATCGAATCTTATCAGTTTATATACCTCAACAAATAGACAATCAACAAGCCTCTTTGTCAATCAATAATCAAACAGAGGGTGAGGTGTTGGCCGGATTGTGGGAGAGACTAAACCATGAGAACAACGAGGAATGACTGAGCGTGGGACTCATAGTATACGAATCGAAGTTGGACATTGCTCACCGTGAATGAGCTACAACGTGCATCGATTAAGGACGGCAGCCTACACACACGTAACATGACTGAACGAGGAAAAAAAAAGAGGTGCAACATGCCTGGTTGAGGACAGCATGGTTAGGCATGGGAGCGAGCTTTCCGCGCATGGCCGGCGGCGACGTATAGGGACCTAAACAAACCAGACATGGGTTGATGTCATGAGGAAGCTGCATACACATAGGAAGCTGCATACTCCATTGCGAATGTGCACGGCCTGCAGGAGAGTGGCGGATCGAGCTTGATTAATGTATATACAGCCAGAAAATGCAAGGGAATCAACGTCACATTGTGCGGGCTGTGGCGGCTGACGACGGCGGCGCTCGGCGACGGTGTTCGGGGCTCGAGGCTGTGTGCCTAGGACTGAGGCACAGGCTGGCCGCGCCTCGATGACACCCGTTAGTGGCGATGCCCGACGCGTGCGCGCTCGGCGACGGTGTTCGGGCTCGAGGCTGTGTGCCTAGGACTGAGGCGCAGGCTGGCCGCTGGAATCCTTCTCGCAGTGGAGCAGTACGTCGCGTCAATTCGTGAACATATGGGCGTGCATGCAACGTGCGTGAAGATGAAACATGCAAACTGGGCAGCAGGCATATACGGCCTCTAATCTCTCTCTCTCTCTCTAAAAAAAGATACAACTTCTAATCATCTGGCACCCGCTGCGAGATTTAGTTTCTCCTCCACCTGAAGTTTTTTTTTCAATTTACCTATAATTTCTTAATTAGAAAACGATAGATCATGCTGAGATGCCCTTTTAGTTCACATAAAATACCTCTAATTCTAATATTTTTCATGTGAGATTTTCATGAGTTATATGCAATAATGCTTCATGGTTTGGCTAGACAATAGCTACATATGATCATCTTATGTGCCACCATAAGCATTCGTTTATCCAAAAATCCAAAGGTACCAATGTGCATGCTCTATAAGGATTTTCACATCTCTTTTTTCTGTGTGCGTATATATAAAAGAAGTGGAATTTTTTTTTGGAGATTGTGTTATTGCAAAAAAAATGAGCTATTATGCATAATTTGTTTTTCTAGATAATATGGTGCTTCTTTTACTAAAATGTTGCACTTAAAACAAGTAAATGTCTGACAGTTTGCCCATAATAAAGCAGCCCTAGCGACGGAATCGAAAGCTTGTGATTGTGTGAGCATCGAAGGCAGTGGGCATGCAAGCTTCTGATAGAAGATTTGGAGCACTAGCAAGCAGGTAGCCCTTGATTGAGTCGTCGGGTGCTGGGGGTTGGGGATCAACCAACGAACTCAACCAATGCATTTTCTCTTCAAAAATGAATTTGCAACCTCTTGGCCATTAAAACTAATAATATAAAATAAAAGTTGTTCAATCAAATTAATTTACTCGGAGTCATACTCCCGTCTTAAGCTCACGCCACGATCCTCAGATGATATCTTTTTTGTCAGTACCGACCATTCTTTCTTGACATAGTTGCTCGACCCGGCCAACCTTGATTGATAAAAATCATTGTTTTCTCCCGTTGCAACGCACGGGCATTTGTGCTATAATAATAAAGCACGGAGTGCTTTTGTCGGCTCACCGTCGTCGCCCAACTATCCCTAAAGTTGAAGTAAATTACCCACCCTGCCACCCGTAAGTGAATATATATATATATACCTACTAATCGAATTTTCGTCCGTAATTTTCGTACGCCGTCGGTAGAATTTCCATACGTACGAGATATAATCTGTTTCCTTTGCCGGTCACGCTGGTCTGCGCTCCTACGCGGGCCTCGCCCTGCGATCCTGTCAACGAAGCAGGCCCACCTAATCGCCTCAGCCCATGTAAAAACAAAGCTGGCCCGGCAAAAATATATGTTGGTGCCAGGAATTGAACCCACGCTGACAAGTACGTAGCTAATACCACAACCAACCGAGATGGCTCAATCTTTTGGTTTGAAAAGTGAAGGATGATTAGACTATCAAATAGTCCCACCTCGCCCTTTTATATTCAACCCTTTCAATTTATATACCTTTTTAAAGTTCCTGGGTAACAAGGAAGCATACAGGAATTAAAAAGCGAAGGATAACAAGGAAAGGCCCTCCCCGTGATGGAGGGAGACAGCTAATTTCATGAGAGCATGAACTATGCGGAAGACATGCATCTATATGGCCTGCTGCTGCTGCTTAAACAAATTTCGAGATGTGAAGGATGGTTGCTACGGGAGGTTCTCTCCGGTAAGAAGTCAGGAAGGATGCAGGATACACACACTGCCTGGACGGGGGAGCCGAGCGAGCTCGACGCTGCCAGCCGTCGCGGCGACGGTGCTGACGACCATCAGAGAGAGAGAGGACGAGGTGTCAAGGTCTAGAGAAACCTAGAGAAACTACTCTAAGACGGTCGAAGCGGTCGAGGCTCCCGCATCTTCAAGCCAGTGCGGGAGATGCTCCTGCTCAGCTGTCCGCCAATGGTGTCGCGGCCGTCTCCATCCCCAGGCAGCCTCGCAAAGAAGAAGCGGTCTTCTCGCGAAGGAGGCTGAAACTTTATTTTCCTTTGGTGCCCCCTGGGCTTTTTTCTTTCCTTATATCGATGTTGATTAGTTTCTAAAAACAAAATGATGTTAAGTGCCTTTTCACGTGCTTTCTCTTGATAGGTCTATGGTACTTGCTCAGACACTTTGGATGTACATATTGACAAGTACTTCATTATTTATGTTATTAATCTACAAGTTTTTTGCATAAATGAAAACAACTACGTGGAGTACCCTACGGCTCTTGCCAAGGTCATGATTCAGCCCCAGAGTTAAATTGCATGTTTGTGTTTGATAGATCAGGAGTACCGTTTGTGCCGATTAAGATTTTTTTTTCTTAAGCCGGTGTCCAATAAGATTAGGAGTACCGTTTATGTCTGGCAAAAGTGACACGGCCACATCCGAGCGGCACACAGACAATGTTGCCTTATATTGAGGCGACGGTCTCTTTCTGGACTTCAATCAAATTCTACCAAAACACAAACGACCCCTTGCTGCTACCAGGTTGGTATACTGCTGCTCCTGTTACTCCAAATTGTTCTACTTTAGATTTTAGTGTGAACTACCAGAAAAAAATGTTAACTAATTATCTGAAACTACATTGTTCAACCATATCAATTTATTTGGGATAAATGTCTCGTGTCCCGAATTAAGTCAAGAAAACCTACCCTCAATAAATTCATCGTTCTTGACCTAGATCAATTAATTTTGGATCATGTCACATGTCCCCAACTAAGTCCAACAAACTCTGTCCTCAATCAATTCATCGTTTTTGCTATCAGTGACACAAGTCCCGCAACCCAGATTCTTGGTCGAGCAAACCTTGATCGAGGTGGCGACCATCGGTGTGCACAACCGCAAATAATAGTATTTAGCAATTTCCAATAAATATATAGTGAATTACATATTCTTAGAAGAGCAAGCGAAAAATTAAATTTGATTAAGGTGAACATGCAAGCAAGCATATAAAAGACATGGTATTGCAAGAGTAAAAAATACAAATACGACTAATGATGAGAAGAGAAGTTGACAACTGTTTACGTATGAACTTTGATGTAAAGTGCCTTAAAACTTATGGTTGGAAAGGTACACCAACTGTATGTAGAGTGGAAAAGAGGAAGTCATACACCAGTATAAATCGGTCAGAGAAATAAGGAAGGAAACCTCTCTAATTAAAACGGAATTATATGAAGCGCATAAGAAAAAAATTCGATGACCTGTTGGGATATTTAAACCGGAATCACTTGGCCATATTTATTGTTTAGAATAAACATAGTAAAACCAAAGAAGTGCGAGGAATTTTTATCCCGTTGCAACGTACGGGAGTGTGGCGGACTGGGAAGAGTAGACGAGGACGGATGGAAATGAGTGAGACATGAGACGTGTAACAATGTCTCCCGTTGTAACACACGGGCATTTGCGCTATGTTACCAAACGCTCGCCATCTGATTCGGTTGCTTACCATACTCTTCTTTGTGATCTGCTTCTGCTTCGGTCCCTCAAGCGGCGCACCCACGTCACACATACACCCCCGTAAGTGCGTATAAGATTTTGACCTTGTAGTGCAGTTTTCTAACCAACTCGCAGTATAGGTGGTTCTCTGTCCAGTGACAGTACAACAGTTATATACTTATTATACATTTTCTTTAGTTTGTTCATCGCCTGACATTTCCAAATTGCAACAGACGACCCGATTGGTTATCCAGACACACACGGTCCATGCTGCCCAACGTGCTGCGGATGATAGGATTAGGAAGGGCACTGGTTCTACAGAATGGAGCGTGCGAATATGTCAAGTCCTCTACGTACCTATAAATGTAGTGTCATCACTATTTACTCTACAGCAACTTTTTAGTTTCTGGAACTGCAATCCATTTTATCGAGATTAAATCTCAAATTTTTAAGATGATTATTACTTTCAGCAATTGCATATTTGTATAGTTTTCTTCAATATGGGATAAAACTTTTCAGGAAAGAATATACATGAGCCTGTCATTTCAGTTTTATAAGCAGGAATCAAGCTCCATGTACCCAAGTCTGCTCCGAAGGACACAGTTGTTTGCCTATTATAATGTTTTTTTTCTCAAAGAAAGGGACTGACCCCGAGCCTCTGCATCGAGTGATGCACACAACTATGTGGAGAATTTTACGGTACATCGTACTACAGAATTTCAGGTGTACTATTAAGTTGATCCAATGCCCAAAAAACAGCTTATAGAGAAATAAAAAAACAGCTTATAGAGAAATAAAAAAAACTGAGGCCATCCAACATGGATCAGCCTCACGACAGGATGTCCACAAGCCTACCGCAACCCTATGACATGTGACAGTTCAACAAAAAAATAAGTTATTTGTAAGCACAGACTTTCATCCCTGAAGCCAAGCCTCGACCTAACACCTTTAATAAGGGCACAACGCTCACACGCCGAAAAATGTCGTCCGGAATATACACAAATGTCATCAAATCCATCACTGCCAACAACCTCACTACTGGCTGACGATGTCATCGTAGCCGGATCCTAGAGCTGAGAGAGCACCAAGCCCACCCGGACAGTTGGAGAAGAGGTCGGTTGTAGGTTGAGGGCCGATGTTCTGCTTCTATTCATTGTCGCACCACCTTCGATCCCCGTTAATGGGAGAGACAAACAATTGGACGCAAGCTAGCCTAGATCTGGCCGCCATTGCAGCCTTCTCCTGAATCCACCCAGCACGTCCCAGGACCGCCAACCCGGCGTCCACCACCATAGCACCCATTGATGGGATTGGGCCCGTGACCATGGCTGCACTGTTGGATACAACACTTTCCAAACCGGAGCGGCGCTTCTAGAACCCGATGATGGCCGGATTTGAGCCGAGTCCACACCCATGCATTGTATTCCACTGCACCCCACACTTCCACTACTCCATCACGAGCGGTGCACTATGGCGATGACAACCAGCGCAATGGCAATCACCTGCTTTCCCTTGCGCGGAAGATATTGGGGGAGATGGATGTGAGAGCAAGAAAGGCCATCAGAGATGTCACTGTAGATGTCCGCCTAGGCCCGTCATACTTATTTGGCTAGGGCGTGATACTTTTGTCTCCCGTTGCAACGCACGGGCATATTTGCTAGTTAAAACCAAAGTACAGTAGTGACCAAAATAATTACACAAAGTTCATACATAGTTCTCATTGAACAACATATAGCTCTCTAGAGCATCTAGTTAAAACATACATTGAAACTATGTAAAACATTTAAATGCAACAACAAATGCGATCATAACCGCAACTAAGTTACCAATTGATCCAACGGCATAATGATACCAAGCCTCAGTATGAATGGCATATTTTCTAATCTTTCTAATCTTCAAGCGCATTGCATCCATCTTGATCTTGTGATCTTCGATGACATCAGCAACATGCAACTCCAATTCCATCTTCTCCTCCTCAATTCTTTTCAATTTTATCTTCAAGTAATTGTTTTCTTTTTCAACTAAATTTAACCTCTCGACAAAAGGGTCGGTTCAAATTTCCGGTTCACATACCTCCTAGATAAAAACATCTATGTCACGTTGGTCGGCATAATTGTCATAAACACTAAATGAAACAAATAGCTATAAAAGATAATATACCACATCCGAATCATAGACAGGACGAGGGCCGATGGGGGTGGATACCAAAACCATGGCACTATATAATAACAAACAATAATAAAAGTAAGAAAATTGTACAAGTATCTATCTAAATCATACAAGTAAGAATTTTTTTTCTTTTAGAAAGAAGATAAGAACAAGAGGCTCACCACGGTGGTGCCGGCGACGAGATCGGCGCGGGCGATCGACGGCGGTGAGGACGGGGACGGGACAGGACGGACCGGCAAACCTAGACAAATCTTGAGGAAAATGGAGCTTGGAGGTCGAGCTTGGAGAGGAGAAAGCTTAAGTGTGGCTCGGGCATTTCATCGAACACCTCATGTTTATAGGAGGTGAGAGCTAGAGCAACACACACCTGCACACGCCGTCCGGCCAAAAAACAGAGTGAGCGGGCAGGGGCGGGGGTATATATAGGCTTATCTTTAGTCCCGGTTGGTGGCTAGAACCGGGACAGAAGACCTACCTTTGGTCCCGGTTCCAGCCACAAACCGGGACTAAAGGTGCTGGGCAAGGAGCGAGGCCCATTGGTCCCAGTTCGTGTCTGGAACCGGGACCAAAAGTGTCAGAAGAACCGGGACCAATGGCCCCCGAGGCCCGGCCGGCGCCTTGGCCTCACGAATCGGGACTGGTGCACCCTTTGGTCCTGGTTCGTAAGTGAACCGGGATTAATGCCCTTATCTTGGCCTCAACCAAAGCCCTGTTTTCTACTAGTGTACGACCCTTCACTGTTGCTAAAGAGTGTTGGGAACACATTGTCTCCATGTACAAGGGCATCTCAAGCCTTCAACGGTCGAACTATGAGGTCGTGCTTGATCAGTCAGATGAGTTTGTAATGATAGAAGATGAGGAACCGCGTGAGCTCTATAGGAGGGTAACTACTCTTGCCGTTGCCCGCCGAGATCATGGCAGCAAGGATGTGGATGACACCTGGATCAAGCGTAAGTTTCTGAAGGCCATCATGCCCTTCAACAAGGCCATGTCCGCCGTCATCCGCCAAAGACCGGACTTTCACAACTTGTCCTCTAGCGATGTGTTGGATGAATTTATGCAATGAACATATTGAACACGACCGCAGACAATGCTCTTGCTCGTGTGCAACGGTCAAAGAAATCATCTCCCAACCTTGCTTTGAAGGCCAAGGTCAGTCAAGAGGAAGAAGAAGAAGAAGAAGAAGAAGAAGAAGAGGAGGGTTGCCCCGAGGACACCAAATATGCTTACCATGAGCATATGGCTATAGCGTCTAGGCAATTCTGGGGCAACAAGAGAAATGCAAGGCCCAATTTCTCCAAGAGCAACTCAACCGGGTCAAAGGGCAAGCAACGTGTGAGGACCTGCTACAACTGTGGTAATGTGAGTCACTTCGTAGTGGATTGTCCTTATGAGAAGAGGGAAGACAATGGTGGCAAGCTCATCCGCAAAGATAAGGCCAAGTCTTTTCCCAACAAGTCCAACTTCACCAAGAAGGCTCCTCACAAAGTGTTGGTTTCTCAAGAAGAGTATGTCTCCGATGATGATGTTGATGACGAAGACACAAGTGGTGAAGGAATGGCAATGGCATCTGTGGATATAGCATCGACTACCCCAACAAAGGTGTCACTCTTCGACGCTCCCAACGAGAACCAAATTGCTAGGTGTCTCATGGCCAAAGGTATCACCAAGGTAACCTCCAACGCCAAAACCTCAAACATTAAGACTTCTATTCCTTCCACTCCGTCTTTCTTAGATTGTGTGGATGAAAACGAGGAGGCGAAAGAGGGCGAGAATGAGTTTGACAAGTTCTTGTGCAAACTCAAGGGAGAATCCAAGAAGCACTTCGTTGCTCTCTTGGAACAACTTGGTGAGGCAAATGACACGATTGAGTCTCAAGAAGAATATCTTGAGGAGTTGAGAGGGCATAGTCGTGATTATGCCGATGAGATAGCAGATCTTTCTATTGCTCTAGAGGAAGAGTGAGGTCTTCATTTGACTCTTAAGGAGTCACAACATGATGACCTTGCTAAATTACGTAAAGATTATGATCATGCTATCGTTCTTAACCGTGTGCTTAAATCTGAAAAGGTTGCACTTGGGGTTGGCCATGCTCGACTCAAGGATGAGTTTGACTCACTTGACAATGCTCACAAGGCATTGAAGAGCGTTCATGCTTCTCTTAAGGAGTCGCATGATCAACTCCAAGTAAAACTCACTAAGGAAATTGCCACGTGTCCTCCTTTTGTTTTAATTGATAATGCCTCTGCTACTAACCCGTGTTGTGAGCATGCACATCTTGTGGAGGAAAATGCTAAGCTGAAAGAGCAGCTTGAGGAAGGCCTTGTGACATGTATCCAAGGTGAGAAGAATCTCAATGACCTTTTGAGCAATCAAAAGGAAGTGGTTGCAAAGGAAGGAGTTGGGTTTGCACCCAAGTCCAAAAAGAAGAAGAAGGTAAAGGCCATGCAGGTTCCTCCGCTCAAGGAAACATTTGTCAAAGCGGGGGGGGGGGGGGGGGGGCATGACTCATGAGAAGAAGAAGGACAAGGTTGTGAGTGGTGGTGCTAAAAAGGACAAGACCACTCCTCTCAACAAAGCCGGCGACTTTAACCCCTCTTATGTTTTGTGTCGTGCTAGTGATGGGCATGTTTATGCCAAATATGTTGGTTCTTCTTATGAGTACATTGAGTGGTCTATTTGGGTTCCTAAGACCCTTGTCACTAACATGAAAGGACCCATTAAAGAATGGGTACCTAAATCCAAGCATTGATCTATTGTAGGAGTTTGCTTCCGGGGGAGTTTCATGGTTGCTCGATAGTGGAGCAACAAATCATATGACCGGAAGCAAGGACTTGGTGGTGGACGTTCGACCCGATACATCCGTGGCCACTCAAGTCTCTTTTGGCGATGACACAATTTCAAAGGTATTGGGTCTTGGCAAGGTGGTTATCTCTCCAACCTTAACCATTGAGAAAGTCATGCTTGTTGAGACCCTTGCATACAATAGGTGGTTATCTCTCCAACCTTAACCATTTGCCTCAACAATTTCAAAGGTATTCGTCAACTTGCACTTATGGGTTTTAGTACCTTCTTTAGCATTGATACCGTGACCCTTTTGTGGAGCAAGACTCTTAAAGTAGTCTTTGTTGGGCATGTCGAAAACGATCTCTATGTGATTAACTTCTTGGAGCGACCCACTAAGACCGCGACATGTCTAATGGCTAAAGTTGATGTGGGATGGCTTTGGCATCGCCGACTAGCCCATGTCAATATGAGATCTTTGCAAAGTCTCCTCAAAGGGGATCACATTCTTGGACTAAAAAATGTGAGTTTTGCTAAAGATCGTGCTTGCAGTGCTTGTATCAAAGGAAAGTTACATGAAAAGGCTCATCGTCCTACCACTACAATCTACTCAAAGAGGACCTTAGAGCTCCTTCACATGGATCTTTTCGGTTCTCCATCTTTTGACAGTCTTGGAGGAAGAAAGTATTGCTTGGTGATTGTGGATGATTACTCAAGATACACATGGGTATATTTCTTCAAGAGAAAGAGTGAGACCCAACAGACCGTCATCAACTTTGCAAATGAAGTCCAACGTCAACATGAAGCAAAGATCTTGATGATTAGGAGTGACAATGGCACTGAGTTCAAGAACTACACCTTGGATGAGTTTCTCAGTGATGAGGGGATAAAGCACCAATATTCCACACCTTACACCCCTCAACAAAATGGTGTTGCGGTGAGGAAGAACCGGACGTTGATGGATGCGGCAAGAACCATGATGGCAGATTTTAAATCTCCATACAACTTTTGGGCTGAAGCCATCAACACCGTGTGTCATGCATCAAATCGGCTCTATCTCCGGAAAGGCTTGAACAAGACTCCGTATGAGATTCTTACGGGGAACAAGCCCAACCTCAAGTACTTCCGGGTGTTCAGTTATAAGTGTTTCATTCTCAAGAAAGGTGCACGTTTGTCAAAATTCAAATCTAGAGCTCACGAGGGCATATTTGTTGGTTATGCTGTAAACTCTCATGCTTACCGTGTCCTCAACAAGTCCACGGGACTCATTGAGGAGACGAGTAACGTAGAGTTTGATGAAAATAATGGCTCCCAAGTGGAGCAAAGTGGTCTTTGTGATGTAGGTGATGAAATTCCTCCCCAAGCCATAAAGAAGAATGGGTGTGGGATACTTCCTACCCGTTGAGGAACCCCTTGTGGCTGAAGGAGAAGGACAATGTTCCACTCAAGTGGAACCATCACCGACGCACGACCCACACCCTTTCAAAGAACAAAGTGAAGGCCCTCAACCCCGTGATCAAGATCAAGGGCAAGATCAACTTAATGGTGATGATTCTACTTCACATGATGCTCAAGATCTTGCTCACACCCCCGTGCAATCTCAAGATCAAGATGAAGCTCAAGACCAAGATCAAGCTCAAGATCAAGGTCAAGCTAAAAATCAAGATCATGCTCAAGATCAAGAGCAAGCTGGTGCTAGTACTGAAGTTCGTCAAGTTACCAAGTCTCAACTTTCCATGGAGGAAATTCTTGAAAGACGAGCTGCCAAGATCGCTTCCAAACTAAGAGTCAAGCAACACCTATTAAAGAACATTTATGGAAGTTTGAAGAGAGGGGTAACCACTCGTCGTCAACTATCAAACTTTTGTGCACATCATGCGTTTGTTTCTTGCTTTGAACCTCTCAAGGTACAAGATGCGCTCGAAGACGAGGAATGGCTTGAAGCCATGCATGATGAAATCAACAACTTCGAGCGTAACAAAGTGTGGCGATTGGTGCCAAGACCAAAGGAGAAGCACAATGTCATTGGAACCAAATGGATCTTTAAGAACAAGCAAGATGCACATGGCATTATTATTCGCAACAAGGCAAGACTAGTGGCTCAAGGCTACTCCCAAGTCGAGGGTATCGACTACGGTGAAACCTTTGCCCATGTTGCTCGCCTTGAATCTATTCACATGTTACTTGCTTATGCCTCTCATCATGACTTCATATTATATCAAATGGATGTAAAGAGTGCTTTTCTTAACGGTCCTCTTAAGGAGTTGGTATATGTCAAGCCCCCCCCCCCCCCCGGGGTTTGAGGATCACAAGTTCCCCAATCATGTATACGTTCTCGATAAGGCACTCTATGGCCTTAAACAAGCCCCACGTGCGTGGTATGAGCACCTTACCGATATGTTGCAAGATCGTGGGTTTGAAATTGGGAAAATCGACCCCACTCTTTTTACTAAGAGGGTTAACGAGAACTTGTTCGTATGCCAACTATATGTAGATGATATTATCTTTGGTTCTTCTAACAAAGCTTTTAATGATGAGTTCGCCGCACTAATGACCAAAGACTTTGAGATGTCTATGATGGGAGAGTTGAAGTTCCTCCTTGGATTCGAAGTCAAGCAACGAAGCCAAGGAACCTTCATCAACCAAGCCAAATACACTCAAGACATGCTCAAGAGGTTCAAGATGGATGAGCTCAATCCTCCCAAGGCCAACACTCATATGCAGCTCAAATGCCAACTTGACAGTGATCCCAATGGTAAAGCTGTGGATCAAAAGGTATATCGCTCCATGATTGGATCTCTGCTTTACCTTTGTGCATCTAGGCCAGATATCATGTTGAGTGTGGGAATTTGTGCACGATTTCAATCCGCACCTAAGGAGAGTCACTATGTGGTTGTGAAGCGAATCTTTCGATATTTGGCTCATACCCCAAACTTTGGCTTATGGTACCCCAAAGGTGCTTCATTTGATCTCATATTGGATATACTGACTCGGATTGGGCGGGAGACCGTGTGGAAAGGAAGTCCACTTCCGGAGGCTGCCAATTTCTTGGTCGCTCTCTGGTAAGTTGGTCTTCAAAGAAACAAAACTGTGTTTCTCTCTCGTCCACCGAGGCCGAGTATGTAGCCGCCGCAAGCTGCTATGCTCAGATTCTTTGGATGAGGCAAACCTTAAAGGATTATGGTGTCAACTGTGACAAAGTGCCTCTTTACTGCGACAATGAAAGCACGATCAAGATCTCCAAAAACCCGGTTCAACACTTCAAGACGAAGCATATTGAGATTCGTCATCACTTCATCCGGGATCACATCAAGCGTGGAGACATTCATCTTATTCATCTCTATACTAAGGAACAGCTTGCAGATATATTCACGAAGCCATTGGATGAAGCAAGATTTCGCGAGTTAAGGCATGAGCTAAATATCATTGATTCGAGCAATGTGGCTTGACTTAGTGCACACCCCACCAAACTCATCATCATGTCTGGTTTAGGTGTAGGCATGGACATAGGGGGAGTCTAGTTCTCTCAATGAACTATCCCTCCTCCTATTATGCATAATTTGATCAAGTCTTTCACATTAGTCATTTTTTATGACACTTGTGCTTCAAAGACGAGTTTTGGTCATGGGCCCAAGGTTAAAATCTTCGCGGTGCCATACCAATTGACTCAAACATAGGTGGCCTCGGCCACCGCCCCCTCCGAGAGAGGCATTTGACCTTATTTGTGTCTTAAGTTTGTGTTTTTTTATGTTTTTGGGTCCTAGGTGTGGGCATTCTCCATGGTATTTCTATTTGAGTTTTGTTTTCTTCCAACCATGGAGTTTTCCCCACCATACTCGTATGCCTTTTTCTCTATCCCAAGCTCTTCTCATCTCGGAACCCATCTTTTCCAATTGTACTCATTGATCTCTTGGTGGTGGTGCCTGTGGCCAGGCGGTACAACTGGTGTGAAAAGCAGTTCAACCGCTAATCCTCCAGTTATCCCGCCCCAGCGGTACAACCGGGGGTGCCTGCGGTTCTACCGCTAATCCCCAGGCCCTGTACCTGGACCGGTACAACCGCTCTTCAGAGCGGTACAACCGGTCGCGCAACCGGTACTTAGACTGGGAGGGCCGGGCCGAAGGGGTATTCAGTTTTCCCCTTCGTGCCCGACTCCTCCCTGGTGCCCTAGCCGCCGGCCGCCGTCACCACCGCCCCGGAGTGCCTCCGGTGCCTCGGATCCGTGGCCTCCTCCCGGATCTGCTCCGTGGAGGCCCTTCCTTCCCCCGATCTCCTCCCATGGATGCCGGTAATGCCCAGTCCCCCCTGTTTTTGGATTTCCTTTGAATCCACCATTGTTAGGGCATTGCTCGGTTCCCGCATTTTCTAGTCAAAACTATTGACGGGATGAGATCGTATATTATATTTTCAATTAGCTATGATGCTTAGAGACCTCAAAGAGGGGTGCATTTCTCAGATCCGGATCCACCGGTTTCCCAACAGCGGTACAACCGCTCTAATTAGCGGTACAACAGCTGCCGCGGTACAACCGCTTGGGTGACCGGTTCAACCGGACTCCCTGATTCCTACCCCCCTGTTTCTTGTTTCTTATCTTTGCACCTAATTTATTCCTACTTTTACGTACAATCCTCTTATCTTTTCTGGGTTTCTCTTCTGTGTTCCTCGTGTGCGTGTCTGCAGGTGGTTCCCGCTCTCGTTCTGCTCCTCGGAAGAAGTCCAAGAAACGTGCTCGCAGGTGCAGAATAGTTGAAGAGTCTGACAATGAGGAAGTTGTGATCCCCACCAATCCCACTCGCCGTGAGAAGTCCTTGGCCGCCAAGCAAAAAACTGCCAAGGTTGTGCATTCCTGGAAGCAAGTTGATTGGGAGCGGGTCCGTCTTAAAAATCCATATCAGGTTCCCGTTCCTCCCAGGTGGACCACCCCTCAGTACAGGAATGAGTTGCAAATGCGGATCGTGCACGAGCTCTATGACCATCACAAGAACAAGTTTGCCAAGCAATGGACAATTGACATTGAGCACTGGAGGAACAACATGGATTACTTTGGAGAGGCTTTGGCACTGTGCGAAGAATTTGACTTGATCAAGCTAATGACTTTCAACTGTGCCTTTGATGTGCAACTCATTCACCAGTTCTATGCCACGGTCCACTTTGGCACTGATGAAGATCGTCATCTTTCATTCATGTGTCGTGATGAATTCTTACATGTTCCGTGGCGCGCTTTCTGCAATGCCCTTGGCTATGATGATACTGGGCTCACTGGGAATGGCGGCATCCGCTCTCATGATCGGGCTACTCCTATGGATTAGAAAAGGTTAGCCCCCTTGTACATTCCCGGGCGTGGGATTCCGGGAGCCTCTAAGGACCTGCAGCAAGTCTATGATATTCTGCACCGTGTGTTCCGGAATGTTCTTCTGCCCAAGGTTGGAAATCAAGATGAGATTCATGGGTACTTTGTTGATCTGCTTGTTGCTATGAAGACTAAAGCTGGCTCTGGGGCTACGTTTGATGTTTTCAAATGGATGTCGGAGGAGATGTACTCCACGGCCTGCTACCGGAAGGTTCCCACCTATGCTCCTTTCATCATGTGTTTCCTCAACTCTGTGTGGGCAGTTCGTAGGCCTGGCGAGCCTCTCACTTCTCCAGACAACCTCATTGAGCATGAGGTCAAGCAACTCCGGAAGAAGAAGCATCTTGCACCGCGCTTCCCTACTGACGACCCTGAGGATGTTCTTGTTACTTCCAGTGACAGTGATTTTGAGCTCCCTGCAGGAGCCAAGCCATCTTGGGTCTCCAAGCTTTCCGACAAATTAAAGAAGACCTTCTGCCTCCAGACTCATGTTCAGAAGAAGCTCTATGAAGCCCATGTCAACGAGAAGCTTGCCCGACGCAGACAGATTCAGATTATGCGGGCTCTCCATCTTGAGGCCGCCAGTGGTTCTGAGAAGACCATCACTCCTGAGGGGCAGTGGATCTATGCACATAGCACTTGGACTGATGATGAGACCTCGGGTCAGCCTGCTGCCCCCTCCTCTGCTATTGCTGCTGTTGATGATGATGATGATGGTGATGATGGGGCTGGGTCTGATGATGATGATTCTGAGGAGTATGATACCAATGAGGAGATCTACTGAGTTCCGGGGCGTTATCATCACTCTTTTCCTTTTTGGTGTATTGATGCCAAAGGGGGAGAAAGTTACATTATGACGGGATTTGCATGGGTGTTGCGTGGTTGTCTGTTGTTTTCTCTGTTGCGTCTTCTAGTTGAACTCTTATTTGCTATTAGTCGGTTCTGGACAACCTATCTTGCGTGGAGACTATTTGCGTTTCAGTAGAGTCTGAGATTAATCGTACCCTTGCTATTAAGCTCTACTTATTATCTCGTTCAATTGCTCCTTAATGTTTCATTTTATATATTTTCCCATTGGTTGGTCTATAAAATCAAGGGGGAGCTTCAATTCTTGCACATGTCTCATCTGTTGCACACATTGAGGGGGAGCTCCACTTTTATTTTATAGATCATCAATGCAAATCGTGTTGTTGTCATCATCCACCAAAAAGGGGGAGATTGTAAGGGCATTCTCTTGCCTTAGTGTTTTGGTGATGATGACACCTCACTATGATTCTAACTGGGTGTCAAGTTGTTCAGGTACTATGTGTGAGACACAAGACAGTTAGATATTCCCTCCAAACAGAAAAGATCGAAGAAGGTGTTCTCTACGTGTTTATTCTCTTTGGTCGTAGGGATTCCGTACTATTAAGAGGGAATCCACATTGGAAGGTCTTGGGTGAATCAGTTCTCTCTCTCACATCCTTATGCACCCAACTCATTCTTTCGCATCATAGAGAGAGAGGCCCCTCTTTCCCTCCTGGCTTACCGATTGCATCGCTGTCCCGACCAATTGCATCGAGTGCTCTAGACATCCGGCTTGACCACCACTCCAGGGGTGATACCCTGGGGGTGCTGCCACTGAGAAGTCCCCAGCGGTTGTACTGCTGCCTTCGGGCGGTTGTACCGCCCACAGCTGGGTGACCCAGGGTGGCAGCCCTAGGCGGTTGAACCGGCCCAGCACCGGACTCCAACCAGACACCATTCTGTTGGGGACCGGTTGTTGGGCGGACCTGGCCCGGTTGTACCGCTATATTATTATAGCCGGTACAACCGGTGTCCCAAGCGGTTGTACCGCTATGGACTTAGCCTGGTCCAGCGCTGGTGCATCGGGGAGGAACCACCGGCCAAGTTTCTGTTGTGGTCCGGTGGTTGGGCGGTGATAGGGCGGTTGTACGGGTTATACCGGTTGTACCGCCCTCAGTACCGGTTGAACCGCTGCCGTGTAAAAACGGCTGTAACGGTTGGAAAGTGGGGGACCTATATAAAGGGGTGGTTCTTCCACCTCTACCTTCTTTTACCTCTCTCTCTCCAGCATTGATGCACTCCAAGCTTTCTTGCTCGATCTCTCTCTCTAGCCACCCAAACTTGTTGTGTTGCTAGGGATTGAAGGAGGAGATCTAGATCTACACTTCCACCGAAGGAAAATTGATCCCCCATACTTTCTTGTGTGGATTTTTGTTACTCTTCGGTGTTTGAGCACCCTAGACGGAAGAGGTCACCTCGAAGCCACATTCCATTGTGGTGAAGCTTCGTGGTTTCGTTGGGAGCCTCCAATTAAGTTGTGGAGAGGGCCCCAACCTTGTTTGTAAAGGTCCGGTTGCCGCCTTCAAGGGCACCACTAGTGGAATCACGTCATCTCGCATTGTGTGAGGGCGTGAGGAGAATACGGTGGCCCTAGTGGCTTCTTGGGGAGCATTGTGCCTCCACACCGCTCTAACGGAGACGTACTTCCCTTTATCGGGAAGGAACTCCAGTAACACATCCTCGTCTCCATTGGTTCCACTTGTGATTACTTCTTACCCTTACTTTGTGCAAGCTATTTGTATTGTTTATCTCCTTGCTTGTATGGTTATTGTTGTTAGCATCATATAGGTTGCTCACCTAGTTGCATATGTATCCAACCTATTTGTTGCTAAGCCTAACTTGTTAAAGAAAAGTTCAAAAATGGTAGTTGCCTATTCACCCCCCCTCTAGTCAACCATATCGATCATTTCAAAGGCCAAGGAATTCTTTTTCCAATTCGGCACTTTCTCGGTTAGGGATGGTTCTCACGTTGATTCTAGGAAGACACCTGGTTGGGGGGCACTCCACTTATGGTGCAGTATCCTAGCTTGTACAGGATTGTCAGACATAAATTTGTCATGATCAAACAAGTTTTAGGACAAAGGGACCTTGTTGGGCCTCACCTGGTAGCATGGAATGAATTACTCGCTCGTCTGGAGGTCATTCAGCTGTGAGGAGAACCAGACAAGTTTCGATGGAATTTGCATCAGAACGGAAGCTTTTTAGTCAAATCCTTGTATGATGCATTGGCTCATACTGATGTTCCGGTTGATAACAAGAAATTGTGGAAGCTCAAAATTCCTCTAAGAGTGAAGATATTCCTATGGTTTCTAAATAGAGGGGTCATTTTAACTAGAGATAACTTGGCATGACGTAACTGTCAAGGTAGCAAAACTTATGTCTTTTGCCAACATGACGAGTCTATTAAATACTTATTTTTTGAGTGTAAATTTGCTCGCCCAGTCTGGGCCATAGTTCAAGTAAATTCAAATCTATATCCCCCATGTAGTGCACGTAACATGTTCGGCAATTGGTTGCGGGGCATTGATAAACAATTTTTTACACATCTACTTGTGGGGCGGCTGCCTTATGTTGGGCATTGTGGCTTACCAGAAATGATGTGATCTTTAACAATAAATCTATTTTATCTCCTGTGCAGGTTATTCATGTAACAGTTACACACTAGGGCGACATAGAACTAGCTTCAATTCATCAATGTAATGTAGGCATGTATTTCGTATATAGTCATACGTGCTTGCGATAAGAACTTGTATGATATCTTTTGTCCTACCCTCCCGTGGCAGTGAGATCCTAATGGAAACGAAGGAATATTAAGGCCTCCTTTTAATAAAGAACCAAAACAAAGCATTAACACATGGTGAATACATGAACTCGTCAAACTACGGCAATCACCGGAAAGAATCCCAATTATTGTCACCTTGGGGTATGCAGATCATGACACGTAATGGGTACATACAACTTGCAAGATCGGATCCAAATCACTCTTATATCCATGAAAACATAATAGGTTCAGATCTGAAATCATGGCACTCGGGCCCTAGTGACAAGCATTAAGCATAGCAAAGTCATAGCAACATCAATCTCAGAACATAGTGGATACTAGGGATCAAGCCCTATCAACTTAACTCGATTACATGATCAATCTCATCCAATCCCATCACCGTCCAGCAAGCCTACAAAGAAATTACTCACTCCCGATGGTGAGCATCATGGCGGTGTTGATGAAGAAGGGTTGGTGATGACGACGACAACGAATCCCCCTCTCCGGAGCCCCAAACGGACTCCAGATCAGCCCTCCCGAGGAAGAACAGGAGGTGGCGGCGGCTCCGTCTCGTAAAACACGATGAAATATTCTCTCCTATTTTTTTTTCGAGGTTGTGAATTTATAGGAGTGAAATTAGGGTCTGGGGAGCCACGTGGGCCCCACAAGCTAACAGGGCGCACCCAGGGGGGTGGGTGCGCCCTGTTGCCTTGTGGCTCACAGACAGCCCCCCTCCGGTGGTTCTTCGCTCCATAATTCATTATTTATTCCAAAAATAATTCACAAAAAGTTTTGTCTAATTCCAGGAACTTTTATTTCTGCACAAAAATAACACCAAGATAGTTCTGCTGAAAACAGCGTCAGTCAGGGTTAGTTCCATTCAAATCATGCAAATTAGAGTCCCAAACCAGAGCAAAAGTGTTTGAAAAAGTAGATACGTTTGAGACTAATCATGGCTCCAGAAGGGTGATGAGCCACTCCGGCCCAGTATTAGCAACGTCTTCAACCCTTGGAATGTTCCGGTCTTTGGCCATGACATGCCACAACTCCTTCGCCAGTGAGCACCTATAGAATGCATGGAATCCATCCTTGTGTTCCACACCACCTAAAGGACATATGTCAGACACCTCGAGGTGGTGAGAACACTTGTTCGCCCAAGTAGCAAGTGAGTTTGTGACAATCCTTCATGTAAACATACGTACCTTCGGGGGAGCAGGGCACCCCCATATGATTTTCCAGATGACACGACGACCATCCGATACTCTTCTCGTGGCGGTGGCCGATGGATGCTCGCGCTCGTCCATGGCGAACCGGTAGGCGGATCAAACGGTGAAGATATTGTTTTCTTCCGACGCCCATGCAATAATGTCGTTGGTGACGCGAGGCGATGTGTGGATGGTAGAGATCACATCGGCATATGCTGGCAGGAAGTGGCAACGAAGCAGATCCATGCGCTAGAACTCGTCCCCCCCCCCCCCCCCCCCATGAGCTCGGACACCCTCCTGAGTCGACAGTTACCAGGCGGCTTGCCGGGGGCCTTTTTATTGGGACCGACTGGCCCTTTTGCTGAAAAATATTTTTGCAACAAATGCTATTGGACAGTCGTTGAAGGACATTTTTTTTGCCTCAAAGCGCCCTAAAAAGGGCTTTGTGCCCTAATAAAGGGCATCTGTTGGATATCCTCTTAATTAGTGATTTTGGGAAAATCTGGCTATTCTAACACTAGGCAGGCATGCAAAACGAAAATAGTCGGTCGCTTTGTTCTTTTGAGATCAATAACCGGGCCAACCCATTTTGCGGGAGCACTATAGTGCGACAAAAAAGCTCGCCATAACAGACTCCTTTTTTATGTGATAAGAGCATCTACAGCCGGACATAGCAAATATGACCCCCTAAACGCCCTCGGACTGACCGGGCGTGTCCCCTATTTGTTCGTCCGCGCAGCCACACTCCTCATTTTCTTCCTCATATGTCCGATCACTTGCACGTGATTGGTGGAGAGGAAGAGAGAGAAAGAAAAGAATGAATAAAGAACAAGAAAAGGTGGTTCGGGGGGGGGGGGGGGGGGGGCACGTCCTACATGGCAAACTGACCGAGCGTGCCCGGGCGCGTCCGCGAGCCCTCATATCCTCCCTATATTTGAGATAGATATGAGGGTTCGAGGACAACCCAAACGTATAGGGATGATATGAGGTGTTCGGTTGGGTCACTTTTTTTTTCTCCTATCCGGTCACTGATCGGGCGCGTCCGCGGGCGTACGAGGGATCATTTGAGGCGTTCGGTTGTAGATGCTCTGACAGACTCCTTTCTTGAGGCTGCTTGCTAGCAGACCAGTGCAAACACATGGACCAAATATCATGACATGTGGGGTGAGTATCAGGTGATACCAACCCATAGATGCTACCATGATACAAAGTTGAAAATTTCTAATTTAAATATTTCAAAAAATTCTAAAAAAATTATGGATGTTCTCAACACATATGTTGACAACTCCTAAAAATTTCAGATCAAAATTCGAAATACACATCGAGAAAAAAAGAGAAATTCATCATGAATAGTGTCAAAAGAAGACAAAAGCAGAAATGGCACTATTCACATCTGAATTTGTCTTTTTTTTTTCTCCATGTGTATTTCGAATTTTCATCTGAATATTTTAGGGGTTGGCGACATATGTGCTGCGAACATCCATAATTGTTTTCAGACTTTTTTGGAATGTTTAAATTTAAAATTTTCAAGTTTGTATCATGGGAGCATGTGAGTGATGGTATCACAGGATAATTTCCCTGACATGTGCTCCCGTTGAAGCCCAGATACTCGACTTAATTATAGGCATGCTATAAATAGAATGCTTTGATCTGTATACATTACAAATGGGGATATTATTAATCCCTAAAAGGATATTATTAATTGATGACATAAATATAATCACTAAAAAGAGATATTATTAATTGATGACATAAAGATAATCACTAAAAAGAGATATTATTAATTGATGACATAAATATACGTACAACTATCTTCTCCCTCTATATATATGGACAACGCATATTATCTCGCATCCAACAGGCAGCAACACACCCGTAGAAGCATATAACTTGCAAGCCGAAATGGGGGAGCGCACGAAGCGCGTCCACACGCTGTTGCTTCTTGTTCTTCTCCTATGCTTTGGTATTCATGGGCAGTGTAAGTGACGCTGCGGGATGCAACATAAGTATTGTTCTTCTCGTGTCCTTCATTTGGTTATTCATGTGTGTTTTCGATCACTTTGTCGATTTGTCTTAGAACAATATATTTATTGTGTGATATGTATCAATGTATCTACAGGTGGACGCTTAGGCATGGAGAAGGATCATCCTGGGTGCTACAGGAGTAGCACTTTCCCACCCTGCAATCCTGATAAAAATAGATGCTATTGTTGTCTATACAATTGGACTTGCTACAAGTCGTTTACCGAATGCGGGCCTGCTTGCCATCCTCGCCCCTCTTCCTCCTCTCTGCCGCCATAAAATTAGATTCTTGTATCGAATTGCAAAGATGAATGAATATACAAGACAATAAATTAGCAAGTTTGCATCTTGTAGAAAACTAATATGCCTGGATGTGTCAGTTGTGTCCCCTATGCCATGTGTGTGTTCTCAATCTTGTTCCTTCCAGTTTGCTGCACCCTCTTTCAAATTTGAAAGTTTTAGTTTGTATGGTTCCTCCCTTTGCAAATAGGTACGAGCGTTTTATTGTCTACCTAGTTTTCGTTCTCAACTAATCAACCAAATCAATACATGGTTCTGTAGAAATGTTCTAGCGATAACAAATAAAAGATGACTAATGCTAGTCAAACAACCTTGATTTCTAGTTCATTCAGAGATAAAGATTAACAAAAATCATTGTAAGACTTAACATACAAACTCATGTATAAAAAATATTTCCTGTACATGGAGCATAGTTGTTTCCACTTTTAATTAATATATAGCAAAACATGAATTTACATGCAGTTCGATCCTACTTTTTTTAATAGGTTCTGCTCTCTTTGGTACAGGGTCAAAACAAAAACATAAACCATATATTTAGGACCATGAGAAGTGCCACACGTTAGCACATGGCAAGTCCGAACGTTTTCGAAGACAAGTTTTGTTACGTGAGGATGTCAACTTTAGTTTAAATGCATGGCAACTTTTGTTCTTCAGTTTATTTTTCGGCCGCTGGTTAAGGGTTTCTTGGTTAAAGTAGTCTTAAGAGTTACCCTTTGCACTAGTCACTTTAGGTTGTTGTTAAAAATCCCAAAAATTGCTAGTTAAGAGTTACCCTTTGCACTAGTTAAGGGTTAACACTTTGCAAGTGCAAAGGTCATCGGCGCACTACATGTGCAACACTTAACTAGCAACGGGTAGAGATAACTTTACACCTCGATTTTTGAGAAATATTGCGGGTGGGACAGATTTCGATTGGCATTGCTTACCACCAAGGGGTAGATCCGGAGGGATACTATTGGGGGTTAAGTGCGAAACACTAGAGGTAATTAATGTGTCCTACGGTGACTTTACCGTCAAGTTTCGAGTGAGGTCGAAGATTGGTGGCTTTAGATGGGCCTTAGTGGCTGTATATGGTGCAACTCAAGATGAGTTCAAATCTGAATTTCTATCAGATCTAGTGAGGATTTGCGGAAATGAAGAGTTACACTACAAGAAAAATGAGATACTGTGACGAAAATCATCATGACAATGGTGGATGACGTCACAGAAATACCTAATGTGTGACGTTTTATAGGTGGCATCACTAATCATCAAGAATCGGTGACGGTTAACGTCACAAGACTGCCTTTGCGGTTGAGTGCTACCGGTTTGCCAATTTCTATGACGATTTGGTAATTTCAACGACGAACCTATTAAAGTCACTGATTATTATGAATGAATGACACTCATTTTTTGATTATTATGAATGAATGACACTCATTTTTTGATTATTATGAATGAATGACACTCATTTTTTCGTCATGTAACGTTTAGTAGTGGGACCCACCATAGATGATTCAAGCTTATTGAATGGTAGGACCCACATGGTAATGTTGACAATGTGACCCACCATTGTTTGTTCATATGCTATCAAGCGACAATAGAGGTTGGCAGAACGGTAGGTAGTGGTTAGCAAAAAAAAGGTGTGTATCGTGGATAACTAGAGGAACCATAGGCCCAATTTTAAGACAGATTGATTAGCGTGTTTGTGTCCGATGAAAAGGTGGGCACAATGATCGGGCAACCTCATGTCTATTCACATGCCACTGCTAGCGAGAGCTCATGACCAAAAAGGATTTTTATATATTTAAAAGGATTTTATACATCCTAGATCGCTTACACATGAGGTTGGGGACTATGTAGATGGGTAGATTCAGACTCTTAAGACAAGAGTCGTTGAAAACCATCGTGTGAAGTTACCAATTTTATTTACACAAGTAGTTCAAAAATTCACCCGTTTGCATTTTGTTTATTTCTAGATCACATACTTAATTAAGAGCCTTGTGTACAACTTTCGACATATTTAATTACAACTCTCCAAAAAAATACTACATGGAAAATACCACATCAAATGTCTATGTAAGATTTCCTTTTTTAATAATCATTTGCTACTTATTTCGAATTAAATGAATTACATAATATTATGTGGAAATTAAATTCTGAATCTGAAAATGAACCATCTCCACACAGAAAGAGCTCTTTCCCCCTACACTTCTCTTTCTTTTTCCCGGATCCATCCTCTGTCCCCACCCGTCAAGGACCTAGCAAAAAATTGCTCTTTCTGCTTCGCCCGCGAAGTGGTATGCGCATTCAGTGGGAGGAGATGTTCCCGTCGACGACGAGGCGCCTACGGTGACTTCGTAAATCTCAAGATGATATGCCGGCTCAGTCTCTCGAAGGTGCTCATAGGGGTAGGGTGTGCGTGTGTGCGTTCATAGGGGTGAGTGTATGCGCGTGTATGTGAGCGCTTGCGTCTGTACTGTGTTAAAAAAAAAAACCGCTGCCCACCCTGGCATATTTTTCGTCAGATTCAACCGGCTCTCTGATCCCACGACTGTAGCGATCAGTGCCGGTAGATTGGGGGAGGCCGCCCCGCCATACACGCTCGGATCCACCACATCAACTAGCCCCGCGAGCACTCCGCTCTATTCCCCCATGATTGCAGCAACCAACGACGGCGGATTGGAGGAGGCCGCCCGACCGACCGAGCTCGGATCCACCGCATCAACCCGCCCCGCAAGCACCCAGCTCTCTTTCCCTGCCGATTGCAGCGACCAGCGATGACTCTTGTAATTTTCTCATCCCGCCCTCCTCATCCTGCAAGCCCAATGTTCAGTGATTAGGGTTTATGCATATACAACTAATCATCTTGACCTTCTCGTTAATTAGGATGCCGCAACCCGCTATGGTAAAAGGGCCTGAACCTCCGGTTAGATCTCTTAATTTTTTTCCCCAAAGTAAAAATTCATGGGAAAGTCTCTGTGGTGTCCCAGCTGCTCTAGAGGTAATGGATCGCCAGGATACATGGAAATGATTTGGGGGAGAAAAGCACCGAGGTGAGGTAGATCCGTAGAGGAAAGATAGTAGGTGAGATCTGTTAGATGTGTATAGTCACTTTTCTGTATATCCCCAGTGTATAAGGGGTTTCCTGCAGTTCTACCTCACATGTATATGTACTGGCCTTTGGCCCCTGTGAATGTCAGTTGCTCATTCCTAACATGGTATCAGATGCTTAGGTTGCTCTCCCACTCCCGCACGCTCGCAGCTCCGTGCCTCGCTCCCCCGTCGCCGGCCACCCTCTCCCTCGTCGCCGGCCACCTCCTCCCCCGTCGCCGGCCACCTCCTCCGCGCCTCCCTTGTGCCCGGCCGCAGCTCTGCCGCTGCTCCCGCCGCGCCCAGGCCGCGCCCAGCCCGCACCCCGACCGCGCCCAGCCCGCGCCCCGGCTTCGCCCCGGCCGCGCCCCGCTCGGCGCTGCTGCCCCTGCCCCGCGACGCCCCGGCCGCGCCCCGCTCGGCGCAGCTGCCCCTGCCCCGCGGCTGGCAGCCCAGGGCCCCGTCCCTGGCCGGCCCTCCTGCTGCCGCTGCCTGCCGCCGCCGCCTGCCTCCGCCGGCCGCCGCCTGCCTTGCCCGGCGCTGCGTCTGCGCGAGCCCGATCCCGATCGGGTTCCTGCGTCGCCCCGCGCACCACGGCAGTACCGCTTAGGCGGTACTACCGCTGTGCACCACGGTAGTACTGCTTAAGCGATACTTCCGCTGTGTACTGCCGCAGCAAGTACCGCTTGGGAATCTCCCTCCGTGAAACTTTCTGTCTCTGGTTGTTCTCTAGCGGTAGTAGAGCGGCACTTGCACGGTAGTACCGTGCAGTTGCCCAAAAAAAAAAGCTCCTCATGTCCGCTTCAGGCTACGTTGTTGTTCCTCGGTGCTCAGTGATCTTTGATGGCACCAACTATGCTGAGTTTGCGGGCTTCATGCGGATCCACATGCGCGGCCTTCTCCTGTGGGGCGTTCTCTCTGGCGAGGTCTCCTGTCCACCTTGCCCTGTCGCTCCCGTGGCTCCTACCCCACCGGTGCCGCCTGTTCTTGCTGCTGGTGCTTCCCAGGCTGATCGGGATGCAGCCCAGGCTCTTGATGATGCTGCGGTGGATGCTTATGATCAGCAGGTATCAGCCTATTCCGATGCTCTTTCTCTCTACCGGGATGCTCTGTCTGCTTACACTCAGTGGTGCAATGATGATGCTCGGGCTGCTGCTGTTCTCACTGCCAGTGTCCTACCTCAGTTTGCTTCGGAGTTCATGAGCCTCGGTACTGTTGCAGCGATGTGGCCTTACCTCTGTCAGCGCTATCAGCCCTCTGGTGATGCGCTCTACTTATCTGTGGTGCGTCAGGAGCACGCCCTTCAGCAGGGTGACTTTTCTGTTGATGAGTTCTACACACAGAGTTCTGCCATCTGGCGCCAGCTTGACTCTCTTCGGACAGTTGTTTGTGGAACTTGCCGTTGCTGCCAGACTATGAGGTCCGACTTGGAGTTTCAGCGTGTCCATGAGTTCTTATCTCGTCTCCGTTCCGAGTTTGAGCCTCGACGCGCTCACTTGCTTGCTCGTGGTCGTGTTCCTATCTCGGAGGTGCTTGCTGAGCTTCGTGCTGAGGAGACCCGCCTCCGCTCTGCTGGGTTGCTTGCTGTTCCCTCTGTGTTGGCTGCTCGAGCTCCTGTGTCGTCTGCTCGTCTCACCGCTCCACCGCTTCTGCCCACACCTTCAGGGGGGGTGGGTCGCCCTCCTTCTGCTGAGAAGGGCCGATCGCGCCGTGACACTTTCTGTGGCTACTGCTCCAGGCAAGGTCACCCAGAGTCTGATTGCCGCCAGAAACAGCGAGACCAGAGGCGCTCTTCTTCCAGTGGGACTCATGCGTCTCCCTCGACTCCGTCACTCACTGACCAGGATATTATGCGACTCAAGCGCATGCTGGCTTCCTCTGGTTCTTCCTCGACGGGTTCTGTTGCTGCTGTGACTGCCACCACCACTCCGCCCTCGCCGGAGCCTACTCAGTCAGGTACATCCTCGTGGGTTCTGGATTCTGGCGCTTCCTTTCATATGTCCTCTGATTCTTCTGCTTTATCTTCCCTTCGACCTCTTGATTTTCCTCTTAATGTTCTCACTGCCGATGGCACACCTCTTCATGTTGCTAGTCGTGGCATTCTTTCTACTCCATCTTTTTCTGTTCCTAGTGTTTCTCATGTTCCTCGTCTTACCATGAATCTTTTTTCCGCTGCCCAACTTACTGATTCTGGTTGTCGTGTCATTCTTGATACCGACTCTTGCTCCATTCAGGATCGTCGCACCAAGGCTTTGGTTGGTGCTGGCCCCCGGCGCCGTGAGTCAGAGGTCCTTTGGGAGGTTGACTGGCTTTGTGTTCCCTCCGCTGCCACCACTTCTGCCAGCTCTCATGCTCTTGCTGCCTCTTCGTCTGCGTCCTTCCAGCAGTGGCATCATCGCCTTGGTCACATTTGTGGCTCTCGCTTGTCTTCTTTAGTTCGTCAGGGCCTCTTAGGGTCTGTATCTGGAGATGTCTCCTTACATTGTAATGGTTGCAGACTTGGCAAACAGACCCAGTTACCTTATCCTACCAGTGAGTCTGTATCTCAGCATCCTTTTGACTTAGTTCATTCTGATGTCTGGGGTCCTGCTCCCTTTGATTCGAAAGGCGGCCATCGCTACTATGTTTTGTTTATTGATGATTTCTCTCGCTACACTTGGCTCTACTTCATGAAATCTCGTAGCGAGGTTCTTTCTATATACAAACGATTTGCTGCCATGGTTCACACCCAGTTTTCCACGCCCATTCGTACTTTTCGTGCTGACTCCGCTGGAGAGTATATCTCCCAGCTGTTGCGTGGTTTTCTTGCGGAACAGGGTACTCTTGCCCAGTTCTCCTGTCCTGGTGCTCATGCTCAGAATGGCATTGCTGAACGTAAGCATCGTCATCTGCTTGAGACGGCTCGTGCGCTGATGATTGCCGCTTCCCTTCCACCCCACTTTTGGGCTGAGGCTGTTTCTGCATCCACCTATCTCATCAACATTCAGCCCTCGACTGCTCTGCAGGGTGGTATTCCTATGGAGTGTCTCACTGGTCGATCTCCTGACTACTCAGCTCTTCGTATGTTTGGATGTGTGTTCTATGTCCTGCTTGCCCCGCGAGAACGCACCAAACTGACTGCTCAGTCGGTTGAGTGTGTTTTCCTTGGCTACAGTGATGAGCACAAGGGCTATCGCTGTTGGGACCCTGTTGGTCGTCGCTTGCGCATCTCGCGTGATGTGACCTTTGATGAGTCTCGCTCTTACTACCCCCGCCCTTCCTCCTCGAGTTTCTCTGTGGACGATATTTCTTTCCTTCTCCTTCCTGATACATCCTCCTCTGTGCCTTAGGTCTCTCCCCTTCCTCAGACCCGCCTCACTTTTCCTCACATGCCACCGACACCACAATCCCCTCCATCCTCCTCTCCACCATCCTCTTCGATCCGTCGGCCTCTCTCTCCTTTTCCTCTCCACTACACTCGCCGCCCTCGTGTTGAGGATGATTCTCCTGACACATCTTCCACTTCCGATGTTCCTCCTTCCACGCCTCCTCCAGTTCATAATCTCCGTGCTCGACCTCGACCCCCTCTTGATCGCTACTCTCCTGCCAAGTACGGCCTCTCTGTTGTTGCTGAGCCGACTTCCTATCAGGCTGCCTTGACTCAGCCTGAATGGCAGCTTGCGATGGCCCAGGAGCTTGCTGCCCTTGAGCGTTCTGGCACGTGGGATCTGGTTTCCCTTCCTTCTGGTGTTCGTCCCATCACATGCAAGTGGGTCTATAAGATTAAGACTCGCTCTGATGGTTCTCTTGAGCGCTACAAAGCTCGTCTTGTGGCTCGTGGTTTTCAGCAGGAACAGGGACGCGATTATGATGAGACATTCGCTCCTGTAGCCCACATGACCACTGTCCGCACTCTCCTTGCTGTCGCTTCTGTTCGTCATTGGTCTGTCTCTCAGCTTGACGTTCAGAACACCTTTCTCAATGGTGAGTTGCGTGAGGAGGTCTATATGCAGCCACCCCCAGGGTACTCTGTTCCTGATGGTATGGTCTGCCGTCTTCGCCGCTCTCTCTATGGTCTTAAACAGGCCCCTCGTGCCTGGTTCGAGCGGTTCGCCTCTGTCGTGACTGCCGCGGGTTTCTCGCCCAGTGATCATGATCCCGCCTTGTTCGTTCACATGTCTCCTCGTGGTCGGACTCTTCTCCTTCTCTATGTTGATGACATGATCATCACTGGTGACGACTCTGACTACATTGCCTTTGTTAAGGCTCGCCTTCGCGACCAGTTCCTCATGACTGATCTTGGTCCACTTCGCTATTTTCTTGGGATTGAGATCTCCTCGACCTCTGATGGCTTCTATATCTCCCAAGAAAAATATATTCAGGATCTTCTTTCTCGCGCTGCTCTTGGTGATGAGTGCACTGTTGTGACTCCTATGGAGCTCAACGTTCAGCTTCGTGCCTCTGATGGTGACCCTCTTCCTAATCCCACTCGCTATCGTCACCTCGTTGGCAGTCTTGTCTATCTTGCTGTTACGCGTTCTGACATCTCCTATCCTGTCCACATCCTGAGTCAGTTTGTTTCAGCCCCCACCTCTGTCCACTATAGTCATCTCCCCCGTGTTCTACGATATCTTCGTGGCACGATCTCTCAGCGCCTTTTCTTTCCCCGCTCCAGCTCTCTTGAGCTCCAGGCCTACTCTGATGCTACCTGGGCTAGTGATCCCTCTGATCGACGCTCGCTGTCTGCTTACTGTGTCTTTCTTGGTGGCTCTCTTATTGCCTGGAAGACAAAGAAGCAGACTGCTGTTTCCCGCTCGAGTACAGAGGCTGAGTTACGAGCCATGGCTATGTTGACGGCTGAGGTGATCTGGTTACGGTGGTTACTTGAGGATTTTGGTGTGTCTGCTACCACCTCGACTCCCTTACTGTCAGACAGTACCGGTGCTATCAGTATTGCGCGTGACCCGGTGAAGCATGAGCTCACCAAGCACATCGGTGTGGATGCCCACTTTGTACGTGCTGCTGTGCAGGATGAGGTTCTCGCTCTTCACTATGTGCCCTCTGAGTTACAGCTCGCGGACTTCTTCACGAAGGCACAGACTCGAGCGCAGCATGGGTTCTTTCTCTCCAAACTCAGTGTTGTTGACCCACCATGAGTTTGGGGGGGGGGGGGGGGGGGGTGTTAGATGTGTATAGTCCCTTTTCTGTATATCCCAGTGTATAAGGGGTTTCCTGCAGTTCTACCTCACATGTATATGTACTGGCCTTTGGCCCCTGTGAATGTCAGTTGCTCATTCCTAACAAGATCCAGAGTTGTATTGAAGAGGAATTCAGATATTTAGTTTTATATGTCATACCCACAGACGACAAAAACTTGCCCCGGAACCACACGAACACAGTTGTACTGGACAGTCTTTTGTTCGTTGCAGGTCCTAATTGACGGTTTACGTCCAACCTGATGTTGAGTTATATCTGTTTGGAAATATTTTAAACCTGCAGATTGATATCCTATTGATAGGTGTGTGCAAAACTGCAGTACTGAGCATGGTTTTGCATTTGCTACAGCCTGCTATGTGAAACATGCGTGAACCTTAATGTATGGTACTCTAGTACAGTTTGGCCCCTTTTGGATACAAAGTTATTTCAAAGTATTATTAGAATACCATGTTTTTTTAGAAAACCTGTAGTTTTATATATTTTGAGGTGTTTGGGTATGCTAATAATTGTAGTTTCATTAACAGTGGTATTCTTGATACTGTGTTTTTTTTAAGTACTTAAAAAAGCAGCCCGGACCTAATTTTTCCATAAACTGAAAAGGATGCTTGTGTCATCCCCTCATTGACTACAACGCAACTTGGTTTATAAGAAAAATTAACCGCATGACAGTATCTCTTTAATAGTATTAATCCATTCATTTCCATAGCATGTACGACATTAGTTAAACAACATACTGATTCCTATTCTTTGTAGTTAGCCACAACCGATCGATCGCTTCCGCCACTCCTAGGTCAGCGATCAGAAGGGAGTACACCGCCGCGTGTAGCTGGGCGATCATTAGCACACACTAATTGATCGTGTAGCTCCTTAGGTGCATGTATGTAGCAAAGTTTTGTTTGAACAAATATTAACCTGAAACTGAATTCTAGTGACTGTAGTTGCGCTACCCCGTGAATAGTCATTCTTTAGCATCGTCAAAACTAAATAAAGAGGGCGGCGGCGAGGCCCTCTCCTCCTCCTGCTGGAGTGGCGCGGCGCGGGCCGGCCGCTTCGGAGGAGCTCGTGCGCCTTGGCGTCCGGGGCGGCGCGGCGAGGCAGCGCTGGTGGTGGGCGCGCGCGGCGGGGCTGCGCAGGCGGCCGGGCGGCGCGGCAAGGTGCCGGGTGGCGTGGGCGCTGCGCGCGTGCGGGGGGCCGGAAGGTGCGGATCTGGCGCGTGCGGGCTCGCCCGGCGGCGTCAGCGAGGCTGTGCGGGCAGAGGGTCCCGGCGGCTGCGGGGGCCGGCGAGGCGTGGGCGCGCACAGGCTTGGTGCGGGCAGCGGTTCGGCCGCGAGGGGCGCATCGGCTGCGTGTGCCGACTGGATCTGCCGTCTCGTGGGTGCCAGGGTGGTGCTCTTGGCGGATCTGGTGTGGTGCTCGTCGCGGGCGCGCGGAGGGTCTGGGCGGCGCAGAGAAGAAGCAGGACGCGCAAGGGGCCGTGCTGGGTGGAGGTGCGGGGCTCGGCGCGGCGCCGTCGGGCTCTCGGCGGGTGGTGCGCAGCGCGGCCGCGTGTGGGCGTGCCGGAGGCTGCGGGGCTGGGCGACGGCGGATCTGGGAGTCCGTTGTCCAGTTTTGGTGCTGGTGTTGCTCGGGGCGGCGGGGAGCGACGGCTTCGGCCGCAAGGGGCTGTGGTGATGTTGGTGGGCTCGCCGAGGCCAATGCGGGATGATGTGCGGCTGAGGTGGTGTGGAGCTTGGTGAAAACCATGTCTAGGCCTCGTGCCGTGACCAGCGATGGTGGCGGCTGTGGCCGTCGTTGACCTTCATGGAGGCATCGTTGCTTGTTCTCCCACCCCTCCCGCGCGGATCTGGCCATTTTGGCCTCTCCGGGGGAAACCTTGATCTGTGATCGGACGATGGCGGCGCCTTGGTGTCGTATTCCCTCTTGGGGGCTTCGTCTTGGGAGCTTGGCGTCGGCGAGCGGGACCGGTGGAGGGTGGTTGGTGGCGGGTGTGGCGTCCAGACTTCTGTGGCATCGATGATGGTGGGATCGATGTCGGCGACGCGGCAATGGTTGCGGTAGTCGGCTCTTCTTCGGCGTGTCCACGGTTTTGCCTCGGTCTGTTTGTTGCTATGGAGTCGAAGCTGCGACGGCGGGGCCCTCCGGTATACGATGACTGGCTGCAGGTAGCCCGTTCGGCGATTTCCCGTGGCGCCAGCCGTGCCTGGTTTTGTCCTTCAGAGTTCTCCGTCAGGGTCGGGGTTGCGTCGTCTGGTCGCAGGTGGCTGAGCTTTTGGCACAGATCTTCATGCAGCTTCACGTGTCCGCTACAGTGAGGGTTGGGTCGACGACCGCCAAGGGCGGAGTCGGAGTCGCTTGCTCAGAGTGTAGGGATGGCGATGACGCCTCTAGGGGAGGAGTGATGACGATGACGCCTGCGTGCTGTCTCGCCGGGACCCTCTTTGGAGTGGTGTGCGTGGGCTTTCCTATGTGTGCCGCTCAGCGGTTGTAATGGTTTTCGCCCGGTTTTTCATAATTAACTGGGCAATTCTCTTCTGCTTATTTAATAGATGAGGCAATCTTTGCCTCCGTTTCGAAAAAAAAAAAAAAACTAAATAAAGACTGAGACCCATATCAAGTTGGTCTTGATACAATATATTGCCATATCGAATTCACGGTGTATAATGATCTTTTATTTAACTGAATTCTGGATACTCCATATTTCCATGTATGTTATTTATTTTGATATGTTCTACAACTCTGGCATGATCTTTTATTTAACTGAATTCTGGATACTCCATATTTCCATGTATGTTATTTATTTTGATATGTTCTACAACCCTGGCATACAAATAGCGCAGTGAAAAATGTTTGTTTACCATTCGTATGTGTAGCACAATGCCTGCTAGTTTTGCAAGAAATCCTCAAAAGCATCATACAGTAATATCTATGCCATCTCAAATTTTCTAAAAGTAGTAAGTATGGAGAAGCATGGATTCCAAGTTTGAGCATAAGGGAACATATGTTTTTCATTAATTTTGCTTTAACAATTAGTTGTATACAATATTAGTGGATCCGGTGAATACTAATACTCATTTTCTTTATACAGGAAATATGTTAAATGAACAAGGGAAAACCGAGAAGTTGTCAAGCATCACCAAAAGACCAGATCTAGGTCCTATGTTGACCATTTCAGCAAACTTGTAAGAATTTCGAATACCTTACTTCTAGTCCTATGTCTATCGCATCTTGTCATTATATATGGAGTAGTAATGTTACAATTTCATATATCTTGTAGACAAAACGACAAGTAGAATAATCAGGACCCAAGTCCTAATGAGTTTTTCAAAGACACTCATATAAACATCAAGACTGGTAGTATGAGCGAGCCGACACTTCTAGCTTATGTATAATTTCTTCCTCTATTGTTTTTTACTTGGAGTAGGTTCTCATATTGATGAAGTGTAATCCAGCATAGACATTTGCCCTACATGAGCATCCATTTAATTCTTTACACTGTAGAATGCGATGAAAAGAAAAGGGAAACGCAATTAGAAGATGAGCAACCAATATTTGATACAATGATAGTGGCTGAAGTTCTAAAGGAAGAAAGCGCCCATGGAACCTTCCTTTTCCAGCACGGGGTACGCATCAAGATCCAGGAGGTCTGGCAGCTCTACTTCATCAGCACAGATTCAAGTTATAGAAGAAAGAATTGAATAGAAGGTTAGAGAGGAAAAAGATGCAAATAATAGGTACTTGTCTTGTTTCTCTTTGTGTTTTGTTGTTTCTTTTTGCTTGCTTTTGTGTGCATAGAGCACTCCTGAATTGAAAATGAAAACAAAAATGTGTGTGAAAAAGACTTCGTCTTCAGTTCTTGTAACGAAAGTTACACTAAGGAGTGATTTGTTGTTAATGTATTCTTGTAATGAGAAATAGATTGTTTGTTGCATGATTATTGTTGCTGGAATAGGAAGGTATTGGAATGATGTTGCAATGCCTTTTTAGCAAAATGATATAGGCTAGTAGAGTTTGAACTAAAAATATTGTTCTCCTAGCATAGTTGTTCCTGTAACTTGGGTTGCGAAATTGATATCCTGTTGGTGATGCTTGCTTCTTTTCAAGATTGGTAAATGAAATCTAGCTCTTGGTTATACATGTTTTTAACCATTATGAGTTATTCCTGGGTTTATTGTTTCACTAGCCCATCTGCATGCTTGCCTTGATATTTAATAATGTACTCAGATTCGTAATAAGATGGATTGTAAGCTTCTTAGTGGTACTCTTGTACTTTGTTATCTTTATGTTTTCACCTCATTAAGATGCAATACACTATTGTGTTTCTTCAATTTATAGGCACTAGGAGGAGTTAGACGCGAGAATTCAAGCACACGACTTGGCATTTGAAGAGCTGCAGAGGAAGCACCAAGAAGAATTGGAAGTTCCGAAGAAGAGACAACAAGAGAAGATAGATAGTTGCTGAATCATCCTTCTGTGATAGATAGTTGTTGAATCATATACATTGCAATCATGAGGACAACAAATGTGGTTATTTAATTATCTAAATTTTACTTTTATCTTTACTATTATCGTTTCAAACTTGAGGACAACACATGTCAGTATTATTTTTTATTGTCATTTCTAATTAGAGGATGATTTGGTTGAGATGATTGAATATATAATATAATTGTCATTCATTTCAATTTATAATGTGATTTGGGTCTTAACTTATTTATAAAATGTGATGTGATGTGAATTAAATACTTATAGTGATATGCATTTGTAATATAATTAATTGTATATTAATAAAAATCAATATATTTTGATGGTGTAATCTTCATCAATAGTGAAAGTAATGACACTAGTAGTGGGACAATATGTTGGGATGCTGACGTGGCGTAAAGTCTGTGACGTTGCTCGTCATTGAATATGGTACAATACGGCATCTTTGCTCCTAACATGTGACATTAATCAGCCGTCACAAAAATAGCAAGTTCTTGACATTCTAGAAAATGTCACTGCAGGTCCAATTGTCAGTGACATTTTTTTGCGTGCGCCGTCACTAGGAGTAATCTGTGACGGGGATTCTGTGACGATGCTTGTGACGCCCATAAAACGTCACTCATGGGTAATTTGTGACATTATTAGCTATTCGGTGACATTTGTTGGCTCGTCACAGTAGGCCTGATCTCTTGTAGTTTACCTATTTTAGTCGGAGGTGATTTTAATATAATTCGACGAAGAGAAGAAAAAAACAATGATAACTTTGATGCTAGGTGGTCATACATGTTTAACATGATTATTGAGAGTCTAAACCTGCGGGAGATTGACCTTACAGGTAGACAATTTACATGGGCGAATTCTCTACCCACTCCAACTTACGAGAAGCTAGATCGGGTGCTCGCTAGTGTGGAGTGGGAACAAAAATATCCTCTGGTAACGGTACATGCCCTACAGAGAGCTATATCTGATCATACACCCCTTCTTGTCGACTCAGGGGAGGAGACACATGTGGGGAATAAAAACGTCTTCTCTTTCGAAGTAGGATTGTTTGAGAGAGAAGGGTTTTTGGAAATGTTAAAGAATGAATGGGCTAAAGAAACTAGAGGTAATACTAATATGGATAGATGGCAAAACAAAATCAGGCATTTGCGCCAATTCTTGAGGGGTTGGGCAAAAAACGAAAGTGGAAGATACCGGGTAGAAAAAGAGAGTCTCTTGCAACTCATAAATGAATTAGAGTTAAAAGCTGAAACATCTCTACTTAATCATATTGAACGGAGTAGGAAGAATGAGGCTGAGGAGAGGCTTCGACACCTACTTCGTGAGGAAGAGATCAGGTGGGCATTAAGAGCTAAAGTATCCACAGTCGTCCAAGGGGATGATAACACACAATTTTTCCACATGATAGCGAATGGAAAACGCAGAAAGAAAAAGATTATTCAGCTCGAACAAGATGAGGGAACTATTGTAGGACATGAGAATCTAAAGTTATACATATCGGAATAATACAAAAAACTATTTGGGCCACATGAAGATAGCTCTGTCTCGATGGATGAGAATGTGACAGAGGACATTCCTCAACTTAACGAGGATGAGAATGAGGTTTTATCAGCCCCATTTACTGAGAAAGAGGTGTTTGAAGCAATTATGCAAATGAAACAAAATAAGGCTCCCGGTCCAGATGGGTTCCTGGCTGAGTTCTATAAGAGGTGTTGGCAGTTTATTAAAGCTGATCTAATGCCACTGTTTCATGAATTATTTAGTGGACAGCTACAATTATTCCATTTAAATTTTGGAACAATTACTCTACTACCTAAAAAGGATGGGGCCATACGAATTGAACAATTTAGGCCGATATGCTTGTTGAATGTAAGCTTCAAGATTTTTACTAAAGTAGCTACGAATAGGTTGTCGCGGATAGCCCATTCGGTGGTACAACATACTCAGACGGCTTTCATGCTAGGTAGACACATCCTAGAGGGGGTTGTTGTGCTACATGAGACGCTGCATGAAATCCACTCAAAGAAACTTGACGGAGTGATCTTCAAGGTGGATTTCGAAAAAGCATATGATAAAGTTAAATGGCCTTTTCTTCAGCAAGCATTAAGAATGAAAGGTTTTAATGAAACTTGGAGGAGCCAAGTGGAGTCTTTTGTTCAAAAAGGTAGTGTCGGGATAAAGATGAATGACGACGTAGGTCATTTCTTCCAAACCCATAAAGGTTTAAGACAGGGAGATTCGATGTCCCCGATCTTATTCAATATTGTAGCTGATATGTTGACGTCTCTAATAGGTCGCGCAAAGGAAAAGGATCTAGTACGAGGGCTAGTTCCGCATCTTGTGGATGGAGGGGTATCCATTTTACAATATGCGGACGATACAGTTCTGTTCATGGATCATGATTTTGCAAAGGCTAGAAATATGAAGTTGATCTTATGTTTATTTGAACAACTGTCAGGCCTCAAAATCAATTTCAAAAAGAGCGAATTGTTCTGTTTTGGACGTGCCAATGACGAACAAGATGCATACAAGCAGTTATTTGGTTGCGAGATGGGATCACTTCCATTTAACTACTTGGGTATTCCTATACATCATCGGAAATTAACTAATAAGGAGTGGAAATGTATAGAGGACAGATTCGAAAAGAGACTAAGTTGCTGGAAGGGTAAACTAATGTCATATATATGGCGGACGACTAGGGTTAATAAATTCAGTGTTAACAAGCTTGCCGATGTTCTTACTATCATTCTTTGAAGTACCAATAGGGGTACGGAAAAGACTTGATTTCTATAGATCTAGATTCTTCTGGCAAAGTGATGACACGAAGAAGAAATATAGATTGGCTAAATGGGATGTGATGTGTAGACCTAAGGACCAGGGTGGGCTTGGAATTGAAAATCTACACATTAAGAACAAATGTTTATTGAGCAAATGGCTATTTAGACTTTCAGTGGAGACGGAAGGTACGTGGGTACAAATTTTACGCAATAAGTACCTACAAACCAAGACTTTGGCTCAAGTTACAGTGAAACATTCAGACTCACCGTTCTGGAAAGGCCTAATGAGAACAAAAGATGTTTTTTTCATAGGGTCAAGTTTCACATTGGAGATGGCAACACAACAAGGTTTTGGGAAGATACGTGGTTAGGGGAGACACCCTTAGCTACACAGTATCCGGCTTTATACAATATTGTTCAACGAAAGGAGGCTTTCGTGGCTACAATTATGAACACGATTCCTCTTAATATCCAATTTAGGAGATCGCTGGTAGGAGAACGGTGGAATGCGCGGCTTCATTTGGTGCGACGATTGATGGAAGTTCAGTTGTCGGATCAACCAGACACAATTTGTTGGAAATTAACTACAAATGGTAGTTTCTCCGTTAAATCAATGTATCTGGACCTTATCAATGTCGGATTGATACCTACTTCTCCACATATTTGGAAGATTAAAGTGCCGCTCAAAATTAAGATTTTCATGTGGTTTGTACACAAAGGGGTGATTCTCACAAAAGACAACTTGGCTAAAAGGAATTGGGTAGGAAATGCCAGATGTTGCTTTTGTGACCACAACGAGGGTATCAAACACCTCTTTATTGAATGTCCTTTGGCTAGGCTGCTATGGCGCACGATCCATATAGCATTTAATATTAATCCTCCAACAAGTTTGAACGCGTTATTTGGGACGTGGCTCAATGGACTTGATACCATTACAGTTAGACACATTCGAGTAGGAATTTGTGCCATGCTTTGGGCTATATGGAACTCGAGAAATGATATGATATTTAACAAAAAGATATTCAAATTTTTTTGTAGGTTATCTACAGAGCTACTGCTTGGATCCGTACGTGGTCGTTACTCACACCTGCGGAGTCCAGGGAGATTATGGTTACTGGGTGCAGCCGGTGGGAGACGGTAGCATTGGATATCTTCAACCGATATGGATGACGGCACACTAATAGGCTAGGTGTTTAGTTATCGTGGTCTATCTGGTGCTGGCCAATTGAGGCATGTAATTTTTATTGTTTTCATTCTGCACTATTTGCTTTCTCGGGATTGTGAACCTGTTACAGACATTATTTGGTTAATAATATGGCTGCATGCATCATCATGATGCAGAGGCCGGGGAAATCCTCCTTTTCCAAAAAAAATGTGCAACACTTTCATAACCTGCGAGTTTTTCTCTTTGTCACATATTTGTCTATTAACAGCGGAAAAAAGACAAC
This sequence comes from Elymus sibiricus, assembly GCA_039707655.1. Taxonomy (NCBI): domain Eukaryota; kingdom Viridiplantae; phylum Streptophyta; class Magnoliopsida; order Poales; family Poaceae; genus Elymus; species Elymus sibiricus. The sequence continues at coordinate 512,886,765 of CM077669.1, forward strand.
GCCCACCGTTTCTTCCCCAACGTTTTCTCTTTGCAGCTCATGTGCCACACTAGTGCCCTCTATCTCTCCTGCCCCATTTATGCTCCAACGCGTAAAGGGAACGACCGCCCCCCCGTGCTTCGAAGCAGGGGCCACCGCGGATGTGGGCGTTGGGATGACTCCCCTACGAGAACCCATCACGTGCATTGCTGCGATGCAGTGGTGACGACACACTGCCACATGAGCTATTGGAGGAGGCCGACTGCAATTGACTGTTGCTTGGAGCGCATCTAGGGGAAACCGTCACGAACTACGACCTAGGGTCCGACGATGCTAGTACCAGAGTCCGACCATGCTGGAACTAGCGGCCATGGTTGCTGCAATCAACAGTTGTCGACGGTGGATACGGCGGGCTCCGGTGTTGCAACCAGAGAGCTTTTTTTGGCGAAACTACCCGACGAAAAGCTGCACCACTATTGAACGGTGTTGGAACCAGTGTCGAGATTGCTTTGCTGGGATCGATAATAATTTTTGCTGGAACCGACAAGAATTTTTGCTCAGGACAGGTGAGTTTTTTGTTGTGGCCGACGATGATGACACATTTTTTTGAATCAGGAATAATTTTATCGAAACCGGTACATTTTTTTTACTGCGGTCGACAACTACTGGAGTTTTTTGTTTGATGAGATTAGTTTGCTAGGAACATGGTGGCGAGCCGATGACGGTGGTAAGCGGAGGCGGTGATGCTGGGATGCTGCAACCACGTTGGCCACACACGGGAACCGACATGTGGAAGAGCTGTAACCATGAACGCAGAAGCATGAGCTACCGAGGGGCAAACGCGGTTGCAAAGGTGGGCGACGAGCACGAGCGGCAAGGGACGAGCGCAAGTGGCTTGAGTGGGCAATAAGGGGGTGAAGGCGGAGTGGTGCGAGCGCAGTGACGACGAACACAAGACTCATTTTTCTGCTCGCGTGTGTTAACGAAAGAGGAAACGAGGAAATCATATCTAACGGTTATAAATGGTCAAATCTAACGCAGCGACCGACCAAAATTTGAGCCGGTCGATCGATGGCCCTGTTTGGATACTCTAACACAGTTAGAGTTAGAGTTAGAGTTATCGCCCTATTTTGAAGCCAATAGTCTTCAATTTTTTTAATGTGAACCAATATTGAAAGTGGCAATTTTGAGAAGCCACATATTCAAAGTGGGCAAATATCTGATTTTCTTTTTTTTTTCCTCCTCCCACTCTGTCTACCACGCGCCCTACTGCTGCCGTCCTGCCGTACCTGAGCGCCGCCGCCGGCGCCTCAACCCCGCCGGACGCCCCCGCCTTCCCGCCTACCACGCGCGTCGCGGCTCCCGTCCTCCCTCGTCGGGACACCGCGTCCCTCCGCCGCCGCCGCCGCCACGGCGTCCGCAGTCTGGGTCTCGAGGTATGACCTAGGTTTGTCCTCATCCAGCGATTCTCCTAGTCAAATCCCCACCGACCTTCCCGATTTCCAGGCGCACGCCGGGCCGGCACGCCGTCTAGATCCGCCCCTGACGCCGATGGAGGCGCCAATCGAGGCCGACGGGAAGAGCTCAGAGCTCCCGGGGAATGGCTCGTTGCCGAAGATTGCTGAGGAATCCCAGGTTAGCAAGTGCTTTGGGTCACTCCAGGTGTCAAATTCTCATGTTTGCCTGCTGATGGAGCGAATTTCTTTTGGCGCTTTCCTATTTTTGGCCAGGATTTGGGAGGTGGTCCAGGGAGGGAACTGCCGCCGTTGCATCAGGGCAAAGAGGTCATCCTCGTCGACGACAATGACAGTGGCCAGGAAGACGGGGGGAGTACCAAGGTAGACGAGAACGCGCCCCGCATCGGGTTAAGGTTCAAGACCTATGACGATGCGCTCAAGTACTACAAGCAGTATGCGGTGGATTCCGGCTTCTCGGCGATCACTCTCAAGTCGTCATACCTGAAGTCGGGGGTGTGCCGGAGGCTGGTGCTCGGATGCAGTCGGTCAGGCAGAGGGAGAGCAAATGCGTGCTATCTGTCTAGAGAAACAGCAAAGATAAACTGCCCGGCCAGGATCTCGTTGAAGCTCAGGCAGGACAGATGGCTTCACATTGACGACGCCAAGCTCGATCACAACCATCCGCTCAACCAGTCCTCTGACTCGCCCATGAGCTGTTACAAGAAACTGACGGATGCCAAGAGTGTGGAAAACGCTTCACGGCTTAAAGGGCGAAGGAATGTTCCGATAGCTGACAAAGAGCAGGGGAACTTTACCGAGATAGGAAGGCTTAAGTTTGGGGAAGGAGATGATGAGCAAATCCAGAAGTTTTTTGGGAGCATGCAGAATAAGAATCCAAATTTCTTCTACCTGGTGGATTTGGACAAACAGGGGCGTCTAAGGAACCTCTTTTGGAGTGATGCTAGGTCACAGGCAGCACATGAATACTTTGGTCATGATGTTGTTTACTTCGACACTTCATACCTGACTGAGAAATATGATCTGCCACTTGTTTTCTTCACTGGGATGAATAATCATGGCCACCCTGTTTTATTTGGTACTGGCTTGCTTTCGGATCTAAGTGCTGAGAGCTATACCTGGCTATTCAGAGCATTTTTGGCATGTATGAAGGGTTGTTACCCAGACACAATCATCACCGAGCACTACAATGCTATTCTAGATGCAGTTAGAGAGGTATTTTCCCAAGTTAAACACCGCCTTTGTCTGTATCGCATTATGAGAGACGTGGCCGAGAACTTGAAAGCACACGCGGAATTCAAAACGATTAAGAGAGCACTGAAGAAAGTAACATATGGGTCTTTGAAGGACTCGGAGTTTGAAGCTGATTGGAAGAAGATTATTGAGGAACATGGACTTGCAGGAAATGAATGCCTCAGTTCCTTACATGAGCATCGGCGATTATGGGCACCTGCTTATCTTAAAGACAAGTTCTGGGCAGGCATGTCAGTTTCGCAGCGTGGGGAGTCTGTTGCTTCATACTATGATGGATTTGTGTACCCAAAAACTTCTCTGAAGCAGTTTTTCAGCAAATATGAGATGATATTGGAGAACAAATACAAGAAAGAGTTGCAAGCGGATGAAGAATCTTCCCATAGGACTCCATTGACTGTAACAAAGTTCTACATGGAAGAGCAACTGGCCAAAGCCTACACAATCAACATGTTCAGGAAATTTCAGGAAGAGTTGAAAGCAACAATGTATTGTGATGGTATGCCAAGTAAAGTTGATGGCCAGTTTGTTACTTTTGAAGTGAAAGAATGCTCATACATGGAAGATGGAAAGGAGACGGAGAGCAGGATTTATGAAGTTTATTTTTGTAAAGAAGGGCTCATTGTTGAGTGTGAATGTGGTTTCTTTCAGTTCACTGGCATACTATGCAGACATGCGTTGTCTGTGTTTAAGTTGCATGACATGTTTGAGATCCCGTCAAGATACGTCCTTGATCGCTGGAAAAGAGACTATAAGAAACTGCATGCTTTGGCACATTATCCTAATGAGATGCTCCTTGGTGACACTGTGGAGCGCCATGATTATTTGTCTACACAGTGCCGTCAGGTTCTCAATTTAGGCTTTATATCTGAGAGTAGGTACCTTGTTGCTCTGAAGTTACTGAGGGAAGCAGAAAGGGCTCTTCTGGATGATGGTCAACCTGCTAGAGACAGGCAGCCAAGGCTTCTCTCATTCGAAGCTGATGCACCTGAAAATGGCCAAGGCCTTTTTAGTTCTCAATTTCCAGAGGGTGCGAAGAATTCCCTGTCCACGAATGCAAAGCGTCCTGGTCGGCCAGGAAAGAAAGTGGTGGAAACTAATCCGGATGCCGTATTACGGTCAAATAAAGAACAGGTTCGTCTCTTCTCAGTATCTGGGGGCGTAAAGAGCCTCAGGCAGTCATACGTCAGTTTTGCCGTACGACTACACCTTTATTGATTTATTTATGTTGTTCTTAGCAGGATTTTCTACGGTCATCATTTGTGCCAACTGAAACTAGTATGATTCAAGGGACACCATCGGCTTCCCATCTTGAAAGTCCTGACATGGGAGTGCAAGGAAGCATTGATCTAATGGTATGCACTCTAGTACTTTTGGTCTGCTTCCGCCACTATCATTTTCATGTATGTGAACATTTCTGTTGCGAACTTAAACAGGAAGGGATATCTCCAAACCTGACATTTGGACCTCATTTTGGAATGGATGTTAGTCATCAACATCAACTGCCTAATCAACCAAGGATGATGCCGAACAACTTTATGCAGGTTTTTGCTATGCACAGATCTTTATAATATTCTATATTCTTTTTTGTTTTCAACATTTTAGTTACTGTGAACAACCGTGTTGATTTATATGTTAACCATCTTCTCCCTGAATCCCTGTGCATTAATTCCCGACTTGTGCGATCAATGCTTTTCTGTTTAAAACGTTTCAGGTACAAGCAGATCCCCATGTTTTCGGAAATCAGTGGGCTTACAACCCAACGACGCAGGTCTGTCCGCACACAAATGGCTCCCTTTTTTCTTGCGACCTCGAAACTTATTAGTCTATGTTTTAAGATGCATGCTAGTTCACATTTTCTTCTTCACGGTCCATGCTTATTGCCTCTGTTCTGGTTTGCAACCTCGTCCTTTGGTCCCACTCCTTCAGGGATTCCATGCTTCTGTTTTCGAGTCGAGCGACTAGTCGCGAGTCGCTGCGTCAGGGTCGACTCGGATCCTCGACTCGCCTCTGGCTTGAGTCGAGCAACTCAAGAGACTAGTCGTGACTAGTCACGACTAGTCGCTGTGTATGGGTCGAAAACGACTCACCCCGATCCAGATTCCTTCTCCCCCCATCCCTCTGTCATATTATATGTTTGGGGGCCCATCTGTCATATGTTTTTTATGTTATCTGCTTGCCCATTCCCTCCTGGAAACCTGATCGATTCCTTCTCCCCCCACCCCGATCCAACCCTTTCCTTGGCAGCCGCCGGCGCCCCTGGTCTGCTCCTCTGCTCCTCCCATGGTTGCTTCTGCTGCTGGGTTGCTCCTCCCCTCCTCCCCTGGTTGATGCTGCTGCTGGTCTGCTCCTCCCCTCCTCGGCTCCTCCCCTGGTTGCTGCTGCTGGTGGTGTGCTCCCCTCCTCCTCCCCTGGTTGCTGCTGCTGGTGTGTTCTCCCCCTCCTCCCCTGGATGCTGCTGCTGGTGGTGTGCTCCTCCACTGGCTGCTGCTGCTGCTGAAGGTGTGCTCTCCCCCTGCTCCCCTGGATGCTGCAGCTACTGGTGTGCTCCTCCCTTGGCTGCTGCTGCTTAACTCATGTCGACTCGTCGCATGTCGACTCATCGACCATGAGTCACGACTAGTCTAGAGTCCCCCCCCCCCCCCGCGAACGACTCAGCGACTCGTCGACTCAAAAACATTGATGCTTATGCAAATGCACATGAGATACGATATTTAATTTGGTCCCACTCTTTGAGGGATTCTATTGCTCGTCGTTTTCCAGCCTGATATGTTATGATTTCCAACAAATGTATACAATTATTAATCTCTGTAGCTTATCAAATGTTATTATTACACACATTGAACACCTAAAAAACTACTGTCCTCTCAGATTTACCGTTTTAGCATTTAAAGCTACCATTGTATAATAAAATGACTGGTGTGACTATATTGCAGGATAATCCAATGCTAAGAACTCCTACTCGAAGAGCAGAGTAGATTATGTTCATTGCTCTAAATGCGGCAGTAGAATTTTAGGTATGCTACCTATTTCTTGAAATCCATCGTATCACGCATCTGACATGTTCTCAATGTAGCTATGAACTTATGATCGTGTCTGGGACATCTCTTTCTTCTGCTCCATCTGCTAACTCTCAAGAGTTATTCTTGTTTGAGATAGCAACTTATTTCTTTCATGTTTGCTCGTACCCATTTACTGTCAGGAATGTTATTTCTTATTTTACTTTGATATGTACATGTAATACTTGTCACCATCCATATATTCTCTTGATACTACATTCCCCCTGTAGAAGGACCTTGATTCTTGATTTTTGTTTTTGGCTTGGGATTGACAGGGTGGTGACTTCTGATGTCTGGATCCCACGCACAATGGATGCGAAGTGGAGGTAGAAATGCTTAGAGTTTGTGCATCTTCGACTTAGGGTAACAAACTTTACATACTTGAAGACACATGTTCTCAAGGCATAAATCTTGGAATAGCAGCAGGGATTTTTCTCTCTCCGAGAATCAGCATATAACGTGGCAAATCTAGGGAAGTACCCCCTCCTTCCTGAATTAGGTGACTCAGATTTGTCTAGATATATCCATATCTAGACATGTTTTAGTGTTAGATATATCCGTATCTCGACAAATCCATGACAACTAAGTTGGGACGGAGGTAATACTACGGAGTACGCGGATGCTGGTTAGGAAAAAAAGGGAGTATGCAGATGCTAGTATACAACAAACCTCTTTTTTCTTCGCACCCTGCTCCAGTAGTCCAGTTCCTACCCTCACTGCTATCTCTTCCGCTCCCCCACCGCACTTGCTGGGTGGGTCGCCAAGCCTACCCTCCGCGTTTGTCATTGTTCCATCTTTCTTCTCAAGGGTTGTTCAATACTCTTCGATTTGGTTCATCTGTAATTTCTAGTGACTTACAGTAGTGGGCAGCACTCTAGCCAGATCGATTTCATCCTCTTGAGAAGAGAAGACAGGCGTGCATGCCTAGATTGTAAGGTGATACATGGAGAGAGTGTTGTCCCTCAGCATAAACTTGTGGTTGCTGACCTCCGCTTTCGGATTCGTGTCCAGCGGGACAAGCGTGCCAAAGTCGCTAGAACGAAGTGGTGGAAGCTCAAGGGGGAGGTAGCCCAGACGTTCAAGAAGAGGGTCATTAAGGAGGGCCCTTGGGAGGAAGGAGGTGATGTAGACAACATGTGGATGAAGATGGCGACTTGCATTCGTAAGGTGACCTCAGAGGAGTTTGAAGTGTCCAGGGGAAGTAGAAGAGAAGCTAAAGATACCTGGTGGTGGAACAATGATGTCTAGAAGGCAATCAAGGAGAAGAAAGATTGTTTCAGACGCCTATATCTGGATAGGAGTGCAGACAACATAAAGAAGTACAAGATGGCAAAGAAGGCCGCAAAGCGAGATGTGAGTGAAGCAAGGGGTCGGGCGTATGAGGACCTCTACCAAAGGTTAGACACGAATGAAGGCGAAAGGGACATCTATAAGATGGCCAAGATCCGAGAGAGGAAGACGAGGGATGTTGACCAAATCAAGTGCATCAAGGACGGAGCAGATCAACTCCTGGTGAAGAATGAGGAGATTAAGCTTAGATGACGGGAGTACTTTGACAAGCTGTTCAATGGGGAGAGTGAGAGCTCTACCATTGATTTGGACGACTCCTTTGCTGATACTAGCAGGCGTTTTGTGAGGCGAATCCAGGAGTCGGAGGTCAAGGAGACTTTAAAGAGGGTGAAAGGAGGCAAGTCGATGGGCCCCGATTGTATCCCCATTGAGGTGTGGAGAGGCCTCGGGGACATAGCGATAGTATGGCTAACCAAACTTTTCAACCTCATTTTTCGGGCAAACAAGATGCCATAAGAATGGAGACGGAGTATATTAGTACCAATCTTCAAGAACAAGGGGGATGTTCAAAGTTGTACTAATTATCGTGGAATTAAACTGATGAGCCATACAATGAAGCTATGGGAGAGTCATTGAGCACCGCGTAAGAAGAATGACAAGCGTGACCAAAAATCAGTTTGGTTTCATGCCTGGGAGGTCGACCATGGAAACCATCTTCTTGGTACGACAACTTATGGAGAGATATAGGAGCAAAAGAAGGACCTGCATATGGTGTTCATTGACTTGGAGAAGGCCTATGATAAGATACCGCGGAATGTTATGTGGTGGGCCTTGGAGAAACACAAAGTCCCAACAAAGTACATTACCCTCGTCAAGGACATGTACGATAATGTTGTGATAAGTGTTCGAACAAGTGATGGCGACACTGACGACTTCCCAATTAAGATAGGACTGCATCAAGGGTCAGCTTTTAGCCCTTATCTTTTTTTCCTTGGTGATGGATGAGGTCACAAGGGATATACAAGGAGATATCCCATGGTGTATGCTCTTTGCGGACGATGTGGTGCTAGTCGATGAGAGTCGGACGAGGGTCAACAGGAAGTTGGAGTTATGGAGGCAAACCTTGGAATCGAAAGGTTTTAGACTTAGTAGGACTAAAACTGAGTACATTAGGTGCGCTTTCAGTACTACTAGGCATGAGGAGGAGGAGGAGGATGTTAGCCTTGATGGGCAAGTGGTGCCTCAGAAGGACACCTTTCGGTATTTGGGGTCAATGTTGCAGAAGGATGGGGTTATCGATGAAGATGTGAACCATCGAATTAAAGCCGGATGGATGAAGTGGCGCCAAGCTTCTGGCATTCTCTGTGACAAGAGGGTGCTACAAAAGCTAAAAGGCAAGTTCTATAGGACGACAGTTCGACCCGCAATGTTGTATGGCGCTGAGTGTTGGCCGACTAAAAGGAGACATGTGCAACAGTTAGGTGTGGCGGAGATGCGCTGTTGAGATGGATGTGTGGCCACACAAGGAAGGACCGGATCCGGAATGATGATATACGAGATAGAGTTGGAGTAGCGCCAACTGAAGAGAAGCTTGTCTAACATCGCCTGAGATGGTTTGGGTTTATTCAGCGCAGGCCTCCAGAAACCCCAGTGCACAGCGGACGGCTAAAGCATGCTGATAATGTAAAAAGAGGCCGGGGTAGACCGAACTTGACATGGGAATAGTCCGTAAAGAGAGACCCGAAGGATTGGAGCATCACCAAAGAACTAGCCATGGACAGGGATGCGTGGAAGCTTGCTATCCATGTGTCAGAACCATGAGTTGGTCGCGAGATCTTATGGGTTTCACCTCTAGCCTATCCCAACTTGTTTGGGACTAAAGGCTTTGTTGTTGTCGTCGTTGTTGTTGTTGTTGTTGTTGTTGTTGTTGTTGTTGTTGTTGTTGTTGTTGTGGTGGTGGTGGTCATGATCAAGCATGGTTGTGGTTTCCTTCGATATTGTGGTTGCCGTGCCTGCTCTCCTTTCTTTGACATGCATGTGAATTTCAGTGGTTTCGGTTTTCAGGCCAAAGGATCAAAAATATTCACTTGCATTCAATCGAAAATCCAACCACATTATTCAATTATTTTGGAAATTTTAAAAATATCTAAACTTGTGTGTACTAACATAATGGCTGAAATATTTTGGTTGAATGACAACTACTTCAGTATCTACTGAAATGACTGAAATTTCATTGAAAGTGATCCATATGCATGTGCATGTGCAATTTTGGAAGCATTCTTCATTTAGGAGTCAATTGATATTTTCTATAAACTTTTTCTCTCGATGTGTTCAATTTTGTCAAAATTCACAGTTAGAACCTCTTAGAAACACAAGAATTTCGGAGGAAAAAAGGGGATATCCCAGTCCTAAAGAAATCATCCTACACATGCCCTTTTCTTAGGGATCTATACACATGCCCTTCGGGTCCTAAGGCTTATGTTACACGGGAGCTCCTATTTGGTGCAGCATGCGGTGGTATACCTGGCCATGGGCAGCCCGGCCCAAACGGCCTGACCCGACCCGACCCAAAAATCCCGGGCCGGGCCGGGCCTAATTGTCCCATCGGGCCGGGCTTGGGGCCTAGAAATCAAGCTTGATAGTCGGTTCGGGCCGGGCTTCGGTTTGGCGAAAACTAAATTTTAGCTGCGGCCGGGCCAGGCCGATCAGGCTTTTTCAGGCTCAGGTTGGGTTTGGGCCCGATTTGCTAGGCCCGACAGTTGGACCGGACTGGGCTCGGGCTTGGGGTTTCAGCTGCAGGCTTCTTTTGGCCTGGCTCGAAGCCCGACTCGGCCTAGGATACATTTTTTTTGGAGAAAATGTTCATGAATACAAAAAATGTTCACAATTTTAAAAATTTATTTGGAATTCAAAAAGTGTTCATGGTTTAAGAGAATGTTCATGATTGTTTTTACGGGATTTGGAAAAATGTTCATGAATTTTAAAAATGTCCATGATTAGAAAAAAATGTTGTGAATTTAAAAAATGTTCATGAATAAAAAAAAATGATTTAAGAGAATGTCCACGAATTTGTAAAAAAATGATTGTAATTTTAAAAAATCTTCGCGAATTTTAAAGATTTTGGAAATTGAAAAAACAAGAGTAAAAATGAAAAACAGAAAAGAAAAGAAAAAACTGAAAAAATAAAGAAAGAAAATCAAAAAGTTCGTTGAAACCCGGAAATTGGCGGGCCATACAAAAACCCGCGCATCAGAGGTGTACGCGCGTGGCAGCGACCGAAATCACTAATTGAGGAGTATAACTTTCAACGATCATTCCCACCTCCCAGGCAACCGAAATCACTAATTGAGGAGTATACCTTTCAACGATCATTCCCACCTCCCAGGTCAAGTGGCGCACTGCATGCGTGCCACTTGTCGCAACCCGGGAGTTTTTTCCTTTTTTCTGTAGATCCGTATTTCAAAACGTTCAATCTCCTAAACTGTGCGCCCAAATCTCGAATCGTTTTCTCCGGTGGGTTTCTCGCGTCGAGATCGAACTTTTTTTTTTCACGAAAAAACCGGATGAAAAAACCGTGCCTCACACAATAGAAAAAAAAATAGAAAACACATTTTCCCCCTTTCCGAGAGGCACGGCCGTGCCTCTTGCGAATGCAAAACCGTGCCTCTCGCGGAAGCAAAACCGTGTCTTTCGCAGAAAAAAAGAGAGCAAAAAACACGTTTTTTTCCTTTCCGAGAGGCACGGCCGTGCCTCTCCCGAAGTGAAAACCATGCCTCTCGCGGAATCAAAATCGTGCCTCTCGTGAAAAAAAGAGAGCAGAAAACCCATTTTCCTGTGCCTCTCACGAAAGCAAAACCGTGCTTCTCGCGAAAAAAACACAGAAAACACGTTTTTCTTTTCCCTTTCCGAGAGGCACGGCCGTGCCTCTCGCGATACCAAAACCGTGCCTCACACAATAGATTGGCTAAATGGGATGTGATGTGTAGACCTAAGGACCAGGGTGGGCTTGGAATTGAAAATCTACACATTAAGAACAAATGTTTATTGAGCAAATGGCTATTTAGACTTTCAGTGGAGACGGAAGGTACGTGGGTACAAATTTTACGCAATAAGTACCTACAAACCAAGACTTTGGCTCAAGTTACAGTGAAACATTCAGACTCACCGTTCTGGAAAGGCCTAATGAGAACAAAAGATGTTTTTTTCATAGGGTCAAGTTTCACATTGGAGATGGCAACACAACAAGGTTTTGGGAAGATACGTGGTTAGGGGAGACACCCTTAGCTACACAGTATCCGGCTTTATACAATATTGTTCAACGAAAGGAGGCTTTCGTGGCTACAATTATGAACACGATTCCTCTTAATATCCAATTTAGGAGATCGCTGGTAGGAGAACGGTGGAATGCGCGGCTTCATTTGGTGCGACGATTGATGGAAGTTCAGTTGTCGGATCAACCAGACACAATTTGTTGGAAATTAACTACAAATGGTAGTTTCTCCGTTAAATCAATGTATCTGGACCTTATCAATGTCGGATTGATACCTACTTCTCCACATATTTGGAAGATTAAAGTGCCGCTCAAAATTAAGATTTTCATGTGGTTTGTACACAAAGGGGTGATTCTCACAAAAGACAACTTGGCTAAAAGGAATTGAGTAGGAAATGCCAGATGTTGCTTTTGTGACCACAACGAGGGTATCAAACACCTCTTTATTGAATGTCCTTTGGCTAGGCTGCTATGGCGCACGATCCATATAGCATTTAATATTAATCCTCCAACAAGTTTGAACGCGTTATTTGGGACGTGGCTCAATGGACTTGATACCATTACAGTTAGACACATTCGAGTAGGAATTTGTGCCATGCTTTGGGCTATATGGAACTCGAGAAATGATATGATATTTAACAAAAAGATATTCAAATTTTTTTGTAGGTTATCTACAGAGCTACTGCTTGGATCCGTACGTGGTCGTTACTCACACCTGCGGAGTCCAGGGAGATTATGGTTACTGGGTGCAGCCGGTGGGAGACGGTAGCATTGGATATCTTCAACCGATATGGATGACGGCACACTAATAGGCTAGGTGTTTAGTTATCGTGGTCTATCTGGTGCTGGCCAATTGAGGCATGTAATTTTTATTGTTTTCATTCTGCACTATTTGCTTTCTCGGGATTGTGAACCTGTTACAGACATTATTTGGTTAATAATATGGCTGCATGCATCATCATGATGCAGAGGCCGGGGAAATCCTCCTTTTCCAAAAAAAATGTGCAACACTTTCATAACCTGCGAGTTTTTCTCTTTGTCACATATTTGTCTATTAACAGCGGAAAAAAGACAACGCCCACCGTTTCTTCCCCAACGTTTTCTCTTTGCAGCTCATGTGCCACACTAGTGCCCTCTATCTCTCCTGCCCCATTTATGCTCCAACGCGTAAAGGGAACGACCGCCCCCCCGTGCTTCGAAGCAGGGGCCACCGCGGATGTGGGCGTTGGGATGACTCCCCTACGAGAACCCATCACGTGCATTGCTGCGATGCAGTGGTGACGACACACTGCCACATGAGCTATTGGAGGAGGCCGACTGCAATTGACTGTTGCTTGGAGCGCATCTAGGGGAAACCGTCACGAACTACGACCTAGGGTCCGACGATGCTAGTACCAGAGTCCGACCATGCTGGAACTAGCGGCCATGGTTGCTGCAATCAACAGTTGTCGACGGTGGATACGGCGGGCTCCGGTGTTGCAACCAGAGAGCTTTTTTTGGCGAAACTACCCGACGAAAAGCTGCACCACTATTGAACGGTGTTGGAACCAGTGTCGAGATTGCTTTGCTGGGATCGATAATAATTTTTGCTGGAACCGACAAGAATTTTTGCTCAGGACAGGTGAGTTTTTTGTTGTGGCCGACGATGATGACACATTTTTTTGAATCAGGAATAATTTTATCGAAACCGGTACATTTTTTTTACTGCGGTCGACAACTACTGGAGTTTTTTGTTTGATGAGATTAGTTTGCTAGGAACATGGTGGCGAGCCGATGACGGTGGTAAGCGGAGGCGGTGATGCTGGGATGCTGCAACCACGTTGGCCACACACGGGAACCGACATGTGGAAGAGCTGTAACCATGAACGCAGAAGCATGAGCTACCGAGGGGCAAACGCGGTTGCAAAGGTGGGCGACGAGCACGAGCGGCAAGGGACGAGCGCAAGTGGCTTGAGTGGGCAATAAGGGGGTGAAGGCGGAGTGGTGCGAGCGCAGTGACGACGAACACAAGACTCATTTTTCTGCTCGCGTGTGTTAACGAAAGAGGAAACGAGGAAATCATATCTAACGGTTATAAATGGTCAAATCTAACGCAGCGACCGACCAAAATTTGAGCCGGTCGATCGATGGCCCTGTTTGGATACTCTAACACAGTTAGAGTTAGAGTTAGAGTTATCGCCCTATTTTGAAGCCAATAGTCTTCAATTTTTTTAATGTGAACCAATATTGAAAGTGGCAATTTTGAGAAGCCACATATTCAAAGTGGGCAAATATCTGATTTTCTTTTTTTTTTCCTCCTCCCACTCTGTCTACCACGCGCCCTACTGCTGCCGTCCTGCCGTACCTGAGCGCCGCCGCCGGCGCCTCAACCCCGCCGGACGCCCCCGCCTTCCCGCCTACCACGCGCGTCGCGGCTCCCGTCCTCCCTCGTCGGGACACCGCGTCCCTCCGCCGCCGCCGCCGCCACGGCGTCCGCAGTCTGGGTCTCGAGGTATGACCTAGGTTTGTCCTCATCCAGCGATTCTCCTAGTCAAATCCCCACCGACCTTCCCGATTTCCAGGCGCACGCCGGGCCGGCACGCCGTCTAGATCCGCCCCTGACGCCGATGGAGGCGCCAATCGAGGCCGACGGGAAGAGCTCAGAGCTCCCGGGGAATGGCTCGTTGCCGAAGATTGCTGAGGAATCCCAGGTTAGCAAGTGCTTTGGGTCACTCCAGGTGTCAAATTCTCATGTTTGCCTGCTGATGGAGCGAATTTCTTTTGGCGCTTTCCTATTTTTGGCCAGGATTTGGGAGGTGGTCCAGGGAGGGAACTGCCGCCGTTGCATCAGGGCAAAGAGGTCATCCTCGTCGACGACAATGACAGTGGCCAGGAAGACGGGGGGAGTACCAAGGTAGACGAGAACGCGCCCCGCATCGGGTTAAGGTTCAAGACCTATGACGATGCGCTCAAGTACTACAAGCAGTATGCGGTGGATTCCGGCTTCTCGGCGATCACTCTCAAGTCGTCATACCTGAAGTCGGGGGTGTGCCGGAGGCTGGTGCTCGGATGCAGTCGGTCAGGCAGAGGGAGAGCAAATGCGTGCTATCTGTCTAGAGAAACAGCAAAGATAAACTGCCCGGCCAGGATCTCGTTGAAGCTCAGGCAGGACAGATGGCTTCACATTGACGACGCCAAGCTCGATCACAACCATCCGCTCAACCAGTCCTCTGACTCGCCCATGAGCTGTTACAAGAAACTGACGGATGCCAAGAGTGTGGAAAACGCTTCACGGCTTAAAGGGCGAAGGAATGTTCCGATAGCTGACAAAGAGCAGGGGAACTTTACCGAGATAGGAAGGCTTAAGTTTGGGGAAGGAGATGATGAGCAAATCCAGAAGTTTTTTGGGAGCATGCAGAATAAGAATCCAAATTTCTTCTACCTGGTGGATTTGGACAAACAGGGGCGTCTAAGGAACCTCTTTTGGAGTGATGCTAGGTCACAGGCAGCACATGAATACTTTGGTCATGATGTTGTTTACTTCGACACTTCATACCTGACTGAGAAATATGATCTGCCACTTGTTTTCTTCACTGGGATGAATAATCATGGCCACCCTGTTTTATTTGGTACTGGCTTGCTTTCGGATCTAAGTGCTGAGAGCTATACCTGGCTATTCAGAGCATTTTTGGCATGTATGAAGGGTTGTTACCCAGACACAATCATCACCGAGCACTACAATGCTATTCTAGATGCAGTTAGAGAGGTATTTTCCCAAGTTAAACACCGCCTTTGTCTGTATCGCATTATGAGAGACGTGGCCGAGAACTTGAAAGCACACGCGGAATTCAAAACGATTAAGAGAGCACTGAAGAAAGTAACATATGGGTCTTTGAAGGACTCGGAGTTTGAAGCTGATTGGAAGAAGATTATTGAGGAACATGGACTTGCAGGAAATGAATGCCTCAGTTCCTTACATGAGCATCGGCGATTATGGGCACCTGCTTATCTTAAAGACAAGTTCTGGGCAGGCATGTCAGTTTCGCAGCGTGGGGAGTCTGTTGCTTCATACTATGATGGATTTGTGTACCCAAAAACTTCTCTGAAGCAGTTTTTCAGCAAATATGAGATGATATTGGAGAACAAATACAAGAAAGAGTTGCAAGCGGATGAAGAATCTTCCCATAGGACTCCATTGACTGTAACAAAGTTCTACATGGAAGAGCAACTGGCCAAAGCCTACACAATCAACATGTTCAGGAAATTTCAGGAAGAGTTGAAAGCAACAATGTATTGTGATGGTATGCCAAGTAAAGTTGATGGCCAGTTTGTTACTTTTGAAGTGAAAGAATGCTCATACATGGAAGATGGAAAGGAGACGGAGAGCAGGATTTATGAAGTTTATTTTTGTAAAGAAGGGCTCATTGTTGAGTGTGAATGTGGTTTCTTTCAGTTCACTGGCATACTATGCAGACATGCGTTGTCTGTGTTTAAGTTGCATGACATGTTTGAGATCCCGTCAAGATACGTCCTTGATCGCTGGAAAAGAGACTATAAGAAACTGCATGCTTTGGCACATTATCCTAATGAGATGCTCCTTGGTGACACTGTGGAGCGCCATGATTATTTGTCTACACAGTGCCGTCAGGTTCTCAATTTAGGCTTTATATCTGAGAGTAGGTACCTTGTTGCTCTGAAGTTACTGAGGGAAGCAGAAAGGGCTCTTCTGGATGATGGTCAACCTGCTAGAGACAGGCAGCCAAGGCTTCTCTCATTCGAAGCTGATGCACCTGAAAATGGCCAAGGCCTTTTTAGTTCTCAATTTCCAGAGGGTGCGAAGAATTCCCTGTCCACGAATGCAAAGCGTCCTGGTCGGCCAGGAAAGAAAGTGGTGGAAACTAATCCGGATGCCGTATTACGGTCAAATAAAGAACAGGTTCGTCTCTTCTCAGTATCTGGGGGCGTAAAGAGCCTCAGGCAGTCATACGTCAGTTTTGCCGTACGACTACACCTTTATTGATTTATTTATGTTGTTCTTAGCAGGATTTTCTACGGTCATCATTTGTGCCAACTGAAACTAGTATGATTCAAGGGACACCATCGGCTTCCCATCTTGAAAGTCCTGACATGGGAGTGCAAGGAAGCATTGATCTAATGGTATGCACTCTAGTACTTTTGGTCTGCTTCCGCCACTATCATTTTCATGTATGTGAACATTTCTGTTGCGAACTTAAACAGGAAGGGATATCTCCAAACCTGACATTTGGACCTCATTTTGGAATGGATGTTAGTCATCAACATCAACTGCCTAATCAACCAAGGATGATGCCGAACAACTTTATGCAGGTTTTTGCTATGCACAGATCTTTATAATATTCTATATTCTTTTTTGTTTTCAACATTTTAGTTACTGTGAACAACCGTGTTGATTTATATGTTAACCATCTTCTCCCTGAATCCCTGTGCATTAATTCCCGACTTGTGCGATCAATGCTTTTCTGTTTAAAACGTTTCAGGTACAAGCAGATCCCCATGTTTTCGGAAATCAGTGGGCTTACAACCCAACGACGCAGGTCTGTCCGCACACAAATGGCTCCCTTTTTTCTTGCGACCTCGAAACTTATTAGTCTATGTTTTAAGATGCATGCTAGTTCACATTTTCTTCTTCACGGTCCATGCTTATTGCCTCTGTTCTGGTTTGCAACCTCGTCCTTTGGTCCCACTCCTTCAGGGATTCCATGCTTCTGTTTTCGAGTCGAGCGACTAGTCGCGAGTCGCTGCGTCAGGGTCGACTCGGATCCTCGACTCGCCTCTGGCTTGAGTCGAGCAACTCAAGAGACTAGTCGTGACTAGTCACGACTAGTCGCTGTGTATGGGTCGAAAACGACTCACCCCGATCCAGATTCCTTCTCCCCCCATCCCTCTGTCATATTATATGTTTGGGGGCCCATCTGTCATATGTTTTTTATGTTATCTGCTTGCCCATTCCCTCCTGGAAACCTGATCGATTCCTTCTCCCCCCACCCCGATCCAACCCTTTCCTTGGCAGCCGCCGGCGCCCCTGGTCTGCTCCTCTGCTCCTCCCATGGTTGCTTCTGCTGCTGGGTTGCTCCTCCCCTCCTCCCCTGGTTGATGCTGCTGCTGGTCTGCTCCTCCCCTCCTCGGCTCCTCCCCTGGTTGCTGCTGCTGGTGGTGTGCTCCCCTCCTCCTCCCCTGGTTGCTGCTGCTGGTGTGTTCTCCCCCTCCTCCCCTGGATGCTGCTGCTGGTGGTGTGCTCCTCCACTGGCTGCTGCTGCTGCTGAAGGTGTGCTCTCCCCCTGCTCCCCTGGATGCTGCAGCTACTGGTGTGCTCCTCCCTTGGCTGCTGCTGCTTAACTCATGTCGACTCGTCGCATGTCGACTCATCGACCATGAGTCACGACTAGTCTAGAGTCCCCCCCCCCCCCCCCCCCCCCCCCCCCGCGAACGACTCAGCGACTCGTCGACTCAAAAACATTGATGCTTATGCAAATGCACATGAGATACGATATTTAATTTGGTCCCACTCTTTGAGGGATTCTATTGCTCGTCGTTTTCCAGCCTGATATGTTATGATTTCCAACAAATGTATACAATTATTAATCTCTGTAGCTTATCAAATGTTATTATTACACACATTGAACACCTAAAAAACTACTGTCCTCTCAGATTTACCGTTTTAGCATTTAAAGCTACCATTGTATAATAAAATGACTGGTGTGACTATATTGCAGGATAATCCAATGCTAAGAACTCCTACTCGAAGAGCAGAGTAGATTATGTTCATTGCTCTAAATGCGGCAGTAGAATTTTAGGTATGCTACCTATTTCTTGAAATCCATCGTATCACGCATCTGACATGTTCTCAATGTAGCTATGAACTTATGATCGTGTCTGGGACATCTCTTTCTTCTGCTCCATCTGCTAACTCTCAAGAGTTATTCTTGTTTGAGATAGCAACTTATTTCTTTCATGTTTGCTCGTACCCATTTACTGTCAGGAATGTTATTTCTTATTTTACTTTGATATGTACATGTAATACTTGTCACCATCCATATATTCTCTTGATACTACATTCCCCCTGTAGAAGGACCTTGATTCTTGATTTTTGTTTTTGGCTTGGGATTGACAGGGTGGTGACTTCTGATGTCTGGATCCCACGCACAATGGATGCGAAGTGGAGGTAGAAATGCTTAGAGTTTGTGCATCTTCGACTTAGGGTAACAAACTTTACATACTTGAAGACACATGTTCTCAAGGCATAAATCTTGGAATAGCAGCAGGGATTTTTCTCTCTCCGAGAATCAGCATATAACGTGGCAAATCTAGGGAAGTACCCCCTCCTTCCTGAATTAGGTGACTCAGATTTGTCTAGATATATCCATATCTAGACATGTTTTAGTGTTAGATATATCCGTATCTCGACAAATCCATGACAACTAAGTTGGGACGGAGGTAATACTACGGAGTACGCGGATGCTGGTTAGGAAAAAAAGGGAGTATGCAGATGCTAGTATACAACAAACCTCTTTTTTCTTCGCACCCTGCTCCAGTAGTCCAGTTCCTACCCTCACTGCTATCTCTTCCGCTCCCCCACCGCACTTGCTGGGTGGGTCGCCAAGCCTACCCTCCGCGTTTGTCATTGTTCCATCTTTCTTCTCAAGGGTTGTTCAATACTCTTCGATTTGGTTCATCTGTAATTTCTAGTGACTTACAGTAGTGGGCAGCACTCTAGCCAGATCGATTTCATCCTCTTGAGAAGAGAAGACAGGCGTGCATGCCTAGATTGTAAGGTGATACATGGAGAGAGTGTTGTCCCTCAGCATAAACTTGTGGTTGCTGACCTCCGCTTTCGGATTCGTGTCCAGCGGGACAAGCGTGCCAAAGTCGCTAGAACGAAGTGGTGGAAGCTCAAGGGGGAGGTAGCCCAGACGTTCAAGAAGAGGGTCATTAAGGAGGGCCCTTGGGAGGAAGGAGGTGATGTAGACAACATGTGGATGAAGATGGCGACTTGCATTCGTAAGGTGACCTCAGAGGAGTTTGAAGTGTCCAGGGGAAGTAGAAGAGAAGCTAAAGATACCTGGTGGTGGAACAATGATGTCTAGAAGGCAATCAAGGAGAAGAAAGATTGTTTCAGACGCCTATATCTGGATAGGAGTGCAGACAACATAAAGAAGTACAAGATGGCAAAGAAGGCCGCAAAGCGAGATGTGAGTGAAGCAAGGGGTCGGGCGTATGAGGACCTCTACCAAAGGTTAGACACGAATGAAGGCGAAAGGGACATCTATAAGATGGCCAAGATCCGAGAGAGGAAGACGAGGGATGTTGACCAAATCAAGTGCATCAAGGACGGAGCAGATCAACTCCTGGTGAAGAATGAGGAGATTAAGCTTAGATGACGGGAGTACTTTGACAAGCTGTTCAATGGGGAGAGTGAGAGCTCTACCATTGATTTGGACGACTCCTTTGCTGATACTAGCAGGCGTTTTGTGAGGCGAATCCAGGAGTCGGAGGTCAAGGAGACTTTAAAGAGGGTGAAAGGAGGCAAGTCGATGGGCCCCGATTGTATCCCCATTGAGGTGTGGAGAGGCCTCGGGGACATAGCGATAGTATGGCTAACCAAACTTTTCAACCTCATTTTTCGGGCAAACAAGATGCCATAAGAATGGAGACGGAGTATATTAGTACCAATCTTCAAGAACAAGGGGGATGTTCAAAGTTGTACTAATTATCGTGGAATTAAACTGATGAGCCATACAATGAAGCTATGGGAGAGTCATTGAGCACCGCGTAAGAAGAATGACAAGCGTGACCAAAAATCAGTTTGGTTTCATGCCTGGGAGGTCGACCATGGAAACCATCTTCTTGGTACGACAACTTATGGAGAGATATAGGAGCAAAAGAAGGACCTGCATATGGTGTTCATTGACTTGGAGAAGGCCTATGATAAGATACCGCGGAATGTTATGTGGTGGGCCTTGGAGAAACACAAAGTCCCAACAAAGTACATTACCCTCGTCAAGGACATGTACGATAATGTTGTGATAAGTGTTCGAACAAGTGATGGCGACACTGACGACTTCCCAATTAAGATAGGACTGCATCAAGGGTCAGCTTTTAGCCCTTATCTTTTTTTCCTTGGTGATGGATGAGGTCACAAGGGATATACAAGGAGATATCCCATGGTGTATGCTCTTTGCGGACGATGTGGTGCTAGTCGATGAGAGTCGGACGAGGGTCAACAGGAAGTTGGAGTTATGGAGGCAAACCTTGGAATCGAAAGGTTTTAGACTTAGTAGGACTAAAACTGAGTACATTAGGTGCGCTTTCAGTACTACTAGGCATGAGGAGGAGGAGGAGGATGTTAGCCTTGATGGGCAAGTGGTGCCTCAGAAGGACACCTTTCGGTATTTGGGGTCAATGTTGCAGAAGGATGGGGTTATCGATGAAGATGTGAACCATCGAATTAAAGCCGGATGGATGAAGTGGCGCCAAGCTTCTGGCATTCTCTGTGACAAGAGGGTGCTACAAAAGCTAAAAGGCAAGTTCTATAGGACGACAGTTCGACCCGCAATGTTGTATGGCGCTGAGTGTTGGCCGACTAAAAGGAGACATGTGCAACAGTTAGGTGTGGCGGAGATGCGCTGTTGAGATGGATGTGTGGCCACACAAGGAAGGACCGGATCCGGAATGATGATATACGAGATAGAGTTGGAGTAGCGCCAACTGAAGAGAAGCTTGTCTAACATCGCCTGAGATGGTTTGGGTTTATTCAGCGCAGGCCTCCAGAAACCCCAGTGCACAGCGGACGGCTAAAGCATGCTGATAATGTAAAAAGAGGCCGGGGTAGACCGAACTTGACATGGGAATAGTCCGTAAAGAGAGACCCGAAGGATTGGAGCATCACCAAAGAACTAGCCATGGACAGGGATGCGTGGAAGCTTGCTATCCATGTGTCAGAACCATGAGTTGGTCGCGAGATCTTATGGGTTTCACCTCTAGCCTATCCCAACTTGTTTGGGACTAAAGGCTTTGTTGTTGTCGTCGTTGTTGTTGTTGTTGTTGTTGTTGTTGTTGTTGTTGTTGTTGTTGTTGTGGTGGTGGTGGTCATGATCAAGCATGGTTGTGGTTTCCTTCGATATTGTGGTTGCCGTGCCTGCTCTCCTTTCTTTGACATGCATGTGAATTTCAGTGGTTTCGGTTTTCAGGCCAAAGGATCAAAAATATTCACTTGCATTCAATCGAAAATCCAACCACATTATTCAATTATTTTGGAAATTTTAAAAATATCTAAACTTGTGTGTACTAACATAATGGCTGAAATATTTTGGTTGAATGACAACTACTTCAGTATCTACTGAAATGACTGAAATTTCATTGAAAGTGATCCATATGCATGTGCATGTGCAATTTTGGAAGCATTCTTCATTTAGGAGTCAATTGATATTTTCTATAAACTTTTTCTCTCGATGTGTTCAATTTTGTCAAAATTCACAGTTAGAACCTCTTAGAAACACAAGAATTTCGGAGGAAAAAAGGGGATATCCCAGTCCTAAAGAAATCATCCTACACATGCCCTTTTCTTAGGGATCTATACACATGCCCTTCGGGTCCTAAGGCTTATGTTACACGGGAGCTCCTATTTGGTGCAGCATGCGGTGGTATACCTGGCCATGGGCAGCCCGGCCCAAACGGCCTGACCCGACCCGACCCAAAAATCCCGGGCCGGGCCGGGCCTAATTGTCCCATCGGGCCGGGCTTGGGGCCTAGAAATCAAGCTTGATAGTCGGTTCGGGCCGGGCTTCGGTTTGGCGAAAACTAAATTTTAGCTGCGGCCGGGCCAGGCCGATCAGGCTTTTTCAGGCTCAGGTTGGGTTTGGGCCCGATTTGCTAGGCCCGACAGTTGGACCGGACTGGGCTCGGGCTTGGGGTTTCAGCTGCAGGCTTCTTTTGGCCTGGCTCGAAGCCCGACTCGGCCTAGGATACATTTTTTTTGGAGAAAATGTTCATGAATACAAAAAATGTTCACAATTTTAAAAATTTATTTGGAATTCAAAAAGTGTTCATGGTTTAAGAGAATGTTCATGATTGTTTTTACGGGATTTGGAAAAATGTTCATGAATTTTAAAAATGTCCATGATTAGAAAAAAATGTTGTGAATTTAAAAAATGTTCATGAATAAAAAAAAATGATTTAAGAGAATGTCCATGAATTTGTAAAAAAATGATTGTAATTTTAAAAAATCTTCGCGAATTTTAAAGATTTTGGAAATTGAAAAAACAAGAGTAAAAATGAAAAACAGAAAAGAAAAGAAAAAACTGAAAAAATAAAGAAAGAAAATCAAAAAGTTCGTTGAAACCCGGAAATTGGCGGGCCATACAAAAACCCGCGCATCAGAGGTGTACGCGCGTGGCAGCGACCGAAATCACTAATTGAGGAGTATAACTTTCAACGATCATTCCCACCTCCCAGGCAACCGAAATCACTAATTGAGGAGTATACCTTTCAACGATCATTCCCACCTCCCAGGTCAAGTGGCGCACTGCATGCGTGCCACTTGTCGCAACCCGGGAGTTTTTTCCTTTTTTCTGTAGATCCGTATTTCAAAACGTTCAATCTCCTAAACTGTGCGCCCAAATCTCGAATCGTTTTCTCCGGTGGGTTTCTCGCGTCGAGATCGAACTTTTTTTTTTCACGAAAAAACCGGATGAAAAAACCGTGCCTCACACAATAGAAAAAAAAATAGAAAACACATTTTCCCCCTTTCCGAGAGGCACGGCCGTGCCTCTTGCGAATGCAAAACCGTGCCTCTCGCGGAAGCAAAACCGTGTCTTTCGCAGAAAAAAAGAGAGCAAAAAACACGTTTTTTTCCTTTCCGAGAGGCACGGCCGTGCCTCTCCCGAAGTGAAAACCATGCCTCTCGCGGAATCAAAATCGTGCCTCTCGTGAAAAAAAGAGAGCAGAAAACCCATTTTCCTGTGCCTCTCACGAAAGCAAAACCGTGCTTCTCGCGAAAAAAACACAGAAAACACGTTTTTCTTTTCCCTTTCCGAGAGGCACGGCCGTGCCTCTCGCGATACCAAAACCGTGCCTCTAGCAGAAAGAAAACAGCGCCTCTCGAAAAAACACGTTTTTTCGCGAATTGTTTTTTATACTTTATTTCGTCCAAAAGCTAAGAAAGACAGGTGAAAAACCGGAACGCCAAAAAACCTGGAAAACCCCACCCTAAAAAGCCGAAAACACGTGCGAAAAAAAAATCCGAAGAAAACACTCAGAGTGCAACTTGTGGCAGCGGCTGAGAACGCGCCAAGTGGCGGCGTGTGGGAGTGATTGCTGGAAGGCTTCTGAGAGAGTATTCCTCGACTAGTTAGGATATGATGGATATGGGCTGATGGCCTGTGGGACTGGGCCGGCGGCGTGGCTCCTCTAGCTAAGGGAGAGAGTGCCCCTCGAAAATAAAAAGAAATAAAAAAAGCTAAGGGAGAGCAGCGTCAGCCGAGCGTGGAATCGAACGAATGGACTGAAGAAAATCGGCTGCCTCCTGACTGCTTCTTCTACCTCTGAACATCTTCTTCCTTTGCCTAAAGTTAAATTATTGCTTTATGGACACCATCGAACCATGGTCGTTCATGTCCCATTTCATACATAGAATTATGGATTCTCTACTCCTAATCATGAAAGCTGAAGTTATGAAAAATGTTATGTGTGAAAGAGCTTCTCTCAATCCCTCCCCACTCAACATATCACCAATTGTTCTTCGTATCTTTCCTACTTACTCCCTCAGTTCAAAAGCAATTGAAGTTCTAGGTTTTTTCTAAGCCAAACTAGCTTGTTTCTTCTTCTCTGTATTATTAATTCTTTATTTCCTTTTCCTTCGCACCTGGAAGGAAGAGATTTAAAAAGGCCTGCAAATGTTTGCTACAATGTATATTTGACTCAGTGTTGTGTGTTTTCAGATATTAACCCAATAAAGTTTGGCAAGTTCTATACTTCAGAAATATATATTCTGTATGTACCACTTTAGTTTATTTGCACACTGATCCAAAACATAACATTTTTGTAACTTTAGCTTTCATGATGATGAAGAGAGAATCGATTATTCTATGCAGTGGCGGGTCTCGGGCGTGAGATGAGGTCAAAAGTTGTAAATCACGACTGAGGGGGGTAATTAACATATCACCAATCGTAAAGATTGGACAAAATCATGGATTCACTATTAGTCGTCATGAAATCTAATCTTACAAAAAGTCTTATGTACATTTAATGTTTGGATTACTGTGCATATAAACTGAAAGTGTTATTACACGAAATATATGTTGGAATATTAGGCAAATTTGTGAAAATTCTAGTAAATAATTCATGACGAGAACACTAATTAGAATGCAACACTCTAGCATGCTCATTTTCGTTGTTGCCCACACTACCTTCGATTCTAACCACCTCCGATGGACCGGCAAATGTGATTCAGCCTCCGTCATCTCCACTGATCCGTTCCCGGTCCCCCACACCGCCTCCTTTGCCACAGGCCCATGCCTTTTTCCCGCCATCCGCCTGCGACATTCCGACCACCGCTTGATTTCGACCACTTGCCTGGAGGTAAATTTCCCCAATCTTGTCTCATACATTTATTTTAGAGGCTCATGGATTCATGCAAATGGCATATGATCTGCGTCATCCGCTAGATGGATTCAATGGTTCATGAGGCAAATGTTTTCTGATGGTTGATCGTCGGATTTGAGATCTGAGTCTAGGAAGGAAATCATGGGGACATAAAAGAAGATGAGGTGATATTTATGGTTGATGAATGGATATCATCTACCAGAGTGAAGAGGAAGCATCCGGGGGTCGCAGCCTTCCTTCATGCGGCATTTCACCGGAATAGATACGCTGACCACGAGAGGCTCATGCTCGACTACTTTGTGCCCGGCGCGACCCTGGGTATAAGAACCCCGTGTGTACGTTGTAACGGTGTGGCCTGGCATCGTGTTCGTGCTCGAGGAATAGAGGAAGCCGTTCGTGCGGCGGCGGTGTTCGTGCGCCGGAAACCTCCTGTATCTCCTTCTCTTTCTTCCTCCTTCGGTTTGTGCCACAGAGAGGGCGAGCAGAGAGTGGAGGTGAGCTGGGGCGAGGCCACGACACCAACAGTATTTTGGTGACCGAGCTCCATGGAGCCCTTTATTTAAAAAAAAAATCAAAACTAAAACTTTCTGGTTTAAAAAATATGCAAATATACAAGGATGAAATGTATATGTGTGTAAAAATTCAGGATCGAATACCTTGAAATGCGAACTGTACAAAAAAGCAAATTCATGACTTTGAGGATGAATAATATCATGTGTTGGAAAGGCCAGGTTTTTTTTGCACAACCCTCATTTCAATGTATTTCGCTCTGAAATTTTACACACGTATACATTATGCCTCCACCTATATCTATATTTATTTGACAGAATTTTTTGAATCTTTAAAAATAACAATTTTGAATTTTACAAATGGAGGCCTCCACGGAGCTCGGACTCCAAAAGAAATTTTCATACATATACCTATCAAAAACTACGTATGTAGCAGGGTCGTTATATAAGGAAAGTATGTATGTGATTCTTAAGTGAGAACGGACGGTTGGCACTCGGCCACCATGGAGACCTTTTTCGGGGAAAAACAAAATTCAAACTTTTCGGTTTAAAAGAATGCTGAAAACAATTGTGCAATTAAACAAGGATGTCATGTGTAGTGCGTAAAATTTCAGGATGAAAATATTGACATGCGACCTGTACAAAAAAAGACAAATTCATGGCCTGGAAGGATGAATAGTACAATGTGTTAAAAAGCAACAGATTTGTCTTTTTTGCACGACCCTCATTTCAGAGTATTTTGCCCTGAAACCTTGCACACGCGTGTGTTATGCCGTCATGTATATCTCTATTTTTTCTAAGAATTTTTTGGAACGTAGAAAATATGAAATTTAACAAAATTCGAATTTTTCAAAATCGAGCTCCAAAGACAATATTCGTTCTTAAATAGGCTACTTCTTTGCTGTATTAATTGAGCAGACGAATGATCTGGTCAATCTCCCCCGTCTTCCAGCTCTCCGTGGGTGAAGAAGCTCTAGCCGATGTTGACTGGTCTAACAATCTGCAGCCTCAGGATTGAAAGGAAAATCTACAGTATGCGCGTGCGGCGTTTGCACTGTAGACGGTACTGTTCGCTACAGTAGTCTTTCAGGACGTTAGCGCTGCTCACTAGAGTCTCTGGATAGTGCCCTCGAGTGACCACGCTTTGCTTTCGCGCATAAGCTACAGTACCAGCTGATTACCATCTCCCTCCCCTCCTCCAATTTCATACAATGAATATCTGTAATCTCTGCTATCTAAATCTAAAATTAATGTAATGTAATCTGAAAGAAAATGGTACAAGTGATGCTTGTCCTGAGAAGGTAGTAACCACAAAGACAACCGTTTTTCCGAGTTCTGAAAATGCAAAATCCCATGGAGACGGCAATAGCCATTTTTCTCGCGAAGTGCCATATTCAGCTCGGGATAGATTCAGTTCTGTTGCAAATCGCAACATCAGGGTTGGCAAAGAGAATTGTCTTATGAATTCTCCCAATTGCAACTTTTCTGATAGACTAGGAGCTGTATCTTCGCGAAACATAAGCCGCCGCAAAGTAAGCTTTCAAGAAATGGGGACAGTGGCACCAAATATAGTACTTGGAAAACATTGAGGTACCAGGATCAGTTTGTGCATTCACCAGCAAGGAAAAGATACTATCCGTACGCACCTGAGCATTAGTAAGTGTTACGTACTTCTTTTCTCGGTTGCACTCTCTGAATTATTAAGTATGCCTGTGAACTGTGGTTAATTTAGATTCAAATTACACGAAACCCCCTGATTTGTACTTGCAACTAAATAAAGCTGTGCCATGGATGCTTGTAGGTTGGAACCTCCCAAGTTACAGTTTCTCTTGCTTAGTTGAATTATTTAAGGTTGTTAGTTCAGTATCATGATAGCATGATGCATTAGCTTTGAGATAGTCTAAACCTGAGAAGAATATAAATCTCTAGAGGAAGGGGTAACTCTATGCCATATACTGGCACGTGGGAAAATGGGTCTCTTCGTTGATGGATAATTTTGAATTCGCAGTAGTTTTCACACTCATGGTTAGTTTGAATGAATTTATGTTTAGGATGGTGAAATTGGTGTGTACTCTACTATGTACCTAATTGCATATGACGCTGGCTGCTGTGGCCTGTGGCATAGCTATGGGCATGTTGTTACTGTTAAGCAGTTTTTGCACAGGCACATAAAGTAATCTGTGCCAGGGCAGTGCATTATTACCCTCTGCTATGCAGTTTCACGTACGAAAATAATCCGCACACATGGAAAAGGGAAGCACACATTAAGATTTCTTTTACAATGGCGGTGTTTCTAAATGCAGACGCCCCATCTGTTGTGAAAACACATACCCTTGTTTCCATCTAGTGTGATGATGCGTGCTCTGTTCTCATAGTCTCAACAGCGAAGCAAAAAATCTGCCTTGCAGCTACAGTCCCCCCACACCAGCTATGAGGAGTCCCCTGGCGCCAACCAAAACGCCTTTTACAGGTAAAACGCCTTTTACATCGACAACTGCGAGGCGCAAGATGATCTTCTGGAGCGAGGCAGAGGAGGCGGCTTTGAGGGTAAGCATGCATACACAGTGGTAGATTCGATGGCCCAGGGAGGGTACCATGAAATTTCATTGCTAACTCTGAACCATCTCATAATTGAGCCGGGTAAACTGTGACGCGATACTCACCCACTGGTAACTGTCCACCGGCAATGTGTGGTTTCAGGAGGCGATGGCGAAGTTGGCCCCGAAGGGGGAGGCGGCAAAGGAGAAGAGGTCGATCTCGTGGGTGCGCATACACGAGTACTGCAGGGAGTCGATCCACCCCACGTGCTGCCCGGACGACCTGAGGAAGAAGTGGAACCGCATGAAGAACAAACTGGGGGTTTGTCCTGAAGACGACTGACAGAGTAGGAGACGGCTGCCTCTGAAACGCCCCTCCTCATCTTGCTGTTGTAGTAGGAGAAATAAAGGGAAGAGGAGTGGCCGCGCCCTTGGCCCTCTACCGGCGAAACGTCTCTGTCCCAGAGGCTTGTTTCGCCCTCTGCTGTATATGCATGTGGCGCGGCGGCGATCGTCTGTCTATATTTATATGGCGAGTCTGGTGACTCCCTCCGATGGAGTATGAACCAACATTGTATGTGGGCATGCATGGTGTCTGGGGAGAGAGGTTTCAGAAGTTGCAAGGATGATGATGGTGTCTGGGGAACTGCGCAGCCACCATGTGGACATGGACAAGAAAGACTCATGCTCCAGGTCATGTGTTGATGAACTGTACCATGAGGACTTGTATTATCAGCTAATTAATTAATCTTGTACTAGTAGGATGGATTTCCATGCCTGTCTGACTGACAAAATTGTTGTTTCCAGCGGCTGTGCTGCGACTTTTGTACTGTTGTCTAATTAATTGTTCTTCTTCTCCCTTCAGCCGAAACTGCTTTGCATATTGATACATGATACTTAGTACGGAGCCGGATCGAATATTCGTAGTTGAGCACAGGCACCATGGTGCCCGTTTCAAAAAAGTATTTTTTACTGCACAAAAAAAATTCAAAACTTTTTACAAACACACACGCACACATATACTACACATGTGCAAAAATTCATTACATTTTACATTCACAAGTGGCGTACAAAAAAAGCACAAATAAGTATTTTGAAATGGGCCAGAATTTTTTTTTTGGGCCAGAAATTTGTTTTTTTTTGTACAGCTTATAAATTACTTTGTTTTTCAGCACAAAATTTTATGGATCAGTAGTGAATACATACAAGTTTCCATAGAATTATTTTCAGTATTTTTTGAAACTTTTAATTATGGTTTTTGATTTTCTCGAAAAGAAGGGCACCATGGTACCCGAGCACACAAACTTCGCACTCGGAGACGGATCCTCTAACATTGAGAAGGAATGTCATGATGCTACAGTGTTATTCTAGTGTAAAATAAAGAAGAAATGATAGGAACTATTAACAAGTTGTTTACTGTTGATAATAAAATTGTTGCTTCCAGTGGCTGTACTGGTACTTTTGTACTATTGTCTAATTAATTATGGACAAGCTGTTGTTCTTCTCCCTTTTGCGGACAGCCGAAACTGCTTTGCATATTGATACATGATAGTACTCCCACCGTTTCTTTTTTACTTCGCATACTAGGTTTGTCTTTGCATCAAGCTTTACATAGTTTGACGAAATTTATGTTGAAAAGTATTAATATCTATAATACCAAATAGATACAGCATGAAAAATATAATCGTGACGGAACTAATGATGCTTATTTGGTATTGAAAATGCTGGTATTTTTCTCTATAATGTTACCTAATATGCGAAGTAAAAAAGTCGCGGAGAGAGTAGTAACATTTTGTATTCTCCATTTGGGATCAATCGAGTTAGTTTCTGCCTTGATCGTGCTGGGTCTGTGTGGGGGCAAACAACAATGATTGAAGAAATAAAGAGCGATATAGATTTCTTGCAAAAAAGAAAAATATAATTCCTCCATTCCGAATTACTCGTACTTGTTTGCAGAAATGGATATATGTATAGACGTATATTTAGTTCTAGATACATCCATTTCTATTCATTACTTTGACAAATAATTTGGGATAGGAGTAGATAATAAAAGAAGAAAACAACAAGGGCAAAACGGTCACACAACGTGGCAAAAAAGACCAGAGCATCTAACTTTTGAAGTAGCAACGCGTAGGTGCATGGTAAAATATCAAATGAAAAAGTAAAGCGTGTGTTAAGATCTAATTTCCAAGCAGAAAGGAGTGCAGAGGACATCTATTTTGTCTATATAGAAATGTATAATTATGGATGTTGATCTGCCCTAACGAAAATTGTCCGTCCGTTCTGCCGTGAGGCCTCCGCAACATCACCGAAAGCACCGTTCACGTGGATTTGGGTCTGCTCGTCCGGCCTTCGCCTTCCTCCCTCGCTCGACGGTCCATGCTTCAGACCATCGTCGTCGGGGCAACGTCCGACGACTTCCTGGCTATGGCGGGCGATATGGAGCGCGGCATGGCACTCCATCCATCGAAGATGTCGTCGTGCTTCATCTAGGGCCAGTTCTTTTGAGGAGATTCTCAACAATCCTAAGCTAGGGTTTTCGGCCCCCGATCCCCCACGGGCCACGGCCTAGCAGCAACCTCACAAACCAAATCGAGGCTCGATCGCAAGCACTTGTCGATCCCCCCCAGTTTCCACCGGGGCAGCGCTGCTCGGCCAAATCGAAAACGGGGTCATCATAGCCCAACGCTACTCTGTTTCCGATAGCCAGTCATGCTTGCATTTCCTCTCCACGCCAGCGATTGCTTATCCGTTGCCCTGCAACAAACGTCCTCTGTTTCACCGTCCTGCAAAGACTTGGTAAATGGTACAAGGAGGATGTTCTCACCACTTCTTGCCTGCCTGCTTTGCTTGGTCCAGGAGGTGGCCGCCGACAACTGCGTCTACCGCAACATCGTGCACCACGAGGCCGGCGAGCGCACGCAGATCCTGCAGGACGTGGCGTCCGACCCCACCCTCCCCGGCACCAAGGCCGTCCGCTGCTCTGCCTGCGGCCACGGCGAGGCCGTCTTCTTCCAGGTCCATGCCGCCAACCTGTTTGTTTATTTGCTTCTGTCTATATTTATATGGCTTCATATATCGTGCCCATGATCCATCACATGGCACTGCACACTTTTTTCTTTTTCTTGCAAAACCCGCACCTTGTTATTGTTGCTGTTGCGCAAACATTTTGACCTTATGTTGAGGCTTGTCAGTCCAAACTGCATTATCTCTTTGGTTTGTGCCTTAAACTGATATGTTTATGCAACATCAAGGATACCTTTTATGCAACACTGCTAACTGATTGATCAAGGGCCACGTAGCACTCATCCCGTACTATTTAGAATGACTGCAACTTAATATCTCTTGCATAATGAAGTTGGCTGTCGGTTATTATTCTTCCCCTGTTTTCATGGTAGATCAACATCCACCTGTGAAGATTGAATGTTCTTAATACTTACAAAATGTCCTTTGTAGAAGGAATTTGACTTTAGAAATATGTACTTTGTAGAAAGAATTTGACTGAAGATGCCTGAATACATCAATTATTAACTTGTTGCTGTCTTTATGATGATGCGCAGGCTACGGCAAGAGGGGAGGAGGGGATGACTTTGTTCTTCGTGTGCTGCAACCCCTCCTGCGGCAACCGGTGGAGGGAGTGAACGAGTCACACCTCCTTCCTGCGGAGGCTACCGTCGGCCCGTGCACTTCAGGATCATGCTCTGGAATTTAGTTTCCGATAGCTAGCTAGCCGTCTTGCTAGAGCACAAGAGAGCTGAACTTTTGAAACATATAAATGTGGTTTCACTACTTGCTCGTGACCATGCATGTGTCGCGCAAACCTTTATTATGCCGCCCCCTAATCACATTTGATAGATTGGTTATTGCCTGTGCACTGTTAATTCCTCTGTTTCTGATTTTACTTCACTGGGAAGAAAAGACAAAGTTGGATTGTATTCTGAGGTAATATGAGGTAATAGATTGGTTATTCCCGTCCTGAGCGTGCAGGCCATGGTGGAGGCCACCGGCGGAGCCACCGTGCCGCCGTGGTATCTCCGGCCGGCCGAGGCGGTCGCTGGCGACAGCGAGGCCCAGATCCCCATCATCGACTACCAGAGGCTGCTGCTGGAGCTGGAGCTGGACCACTGCGGCGAGGAGTCTGCACGCCTTCACATGGCCTGCCAGGACTGGGGCTTCTTTCAGGTCAGTTCCTTGGCTGAAAATTTCCATTGCTTCATCTCTGTTGCCTATG
Organism: Elymus sibiricus; assembly: GCA_039707655.1. Classification (NCBI taxonomy): domain Eukaryota; kingdom Viridiplantae; phylum Streptophyta; class Magnoliopsida; order Poales; family Poaceae; genus Elymus; species Elymus sibiricus. The sequence continues at coordinate 512,918,983 of CM077669.1, forward strand.
TTTCCTCAACCCAAGAGACCTACTTCCAGTTCACTTGCTCTTAGAATTGCCTCATCCTGATACTAGAAAGTAACTGGTGCTTGCAGCTGATTAACCACAGCGTCCCAGACCATGTGGTAGAGGGAATGAAGATCAGCATCCAGCAGTTCTTTCAGTTACCCATGGAGACGAAGAACCAGTTTGCTCTCGAGAAAGGGCAGCGGGAAGGCTACGGTCAATAATTCGTCTTCTCAGACGATCAGAAGCTTGACTGGGCTGACATGCCTTAGCTCTACACACAGCCACATGAGAGTAGGAACACCAAGCTCTGTCCAGACCAGCCTGCCAACTTCAGGTATGCATGTCTCTCAGATGCTATTTTTGTTGTCTCTTTTAGTTTTTCCTACTTGGAAGCGCAAATTAGGTAGAAAAACAATTAAAAAAAAACATCATTTCTAGCACAAATTGTGGTTCCAAGTCTTAAGCTACTACATGGAATGGAACACTCTAGTGCAGTTCTTACCCGTGATAGTGGTACGTGTTGTTGCACTTTGAATCTCATTGAGATCGACGTTGGATGTATATTCTGGTGCTGTGAAGGATGTATCAGACTCCCTTTTGGCCACCATGGCGAAGAACTTGGGACTGAAAAGAGAAACAATCGTTGACAAATGCATCCGTGGGATGCAGTCTGTGAGAATAAGCTACTACCCCCCATGCGCCCAGGCAGAGAAAGTCGTTGGCTTATCCCCGCATTCTGATGCTGATCTCCTAACCCTTGTCCTTCAAGTGAATCACGTCCAGGGCCTGCAGATCAAGAGGAACAGCAGCTGGCTTCCTGTCAAGCCTGTCTCGGGCGCTTTCATCGTCAACATCGGAGATATGTTTGAGGTGAGAGCGCGCAGTCGAACACCGATTCGATGCTGCTGTCTGCTGATGGCCAGATGTTGTACGGTGCAGTATGTTTGCAGAACTAATATATCATCGACCAAATAAATCCATTTTCGTTGTTTGTTTTGCTTTGACGAGGACAGGTCTTCACGAACGGAAGGTACAAAAGCATCGTGCATCGGGCAGTCGTCGACCCGAAGGAAGAACGGCTGTCGGTCGCGACGTTCCACTTCCCAAACGCCCAGGCCATGATAGGTCCTCTCAAGGAGATGGCAGCGCATGAAGAGGACGCGTACAAGACATTGGACCACGAGAGCTTCATGAAGCTTTTCTACGTGAGGAAGCTCGAGGGGAAGAGCTTCTTGGAGCAGATGAAGCTAAACTAGCTGGCCAGCAGCTGAATGCTACCATATATCAGGTAAATAAGCCATGTTGGTGCACGCGCTGTTGATTTGCGTCGGTGCATCATTCTTGCATCAGATGCTCAGATAGTATAACGCATGTATTGGTTTTGCAATCGATCATGCTCCGGAATTTAGTTTCCGATGTCTGGTCGCCTTGTTAGAGGCACAAGAGAGCTGAACTTGTCAAACATATATTGTGGTTTCAGTGTGTGCTTTGCAAACCTTTATTTATGTCACCTAATCACATTCGGTCGATTGTTTCTACTGGCCTATCCACTGTTAATTTCTCTATGCTGCTTGATGCACTGTACAAAGTGGGTTATGTGCTGTGCGGCCATGAGGTTTCAGTGTGAAGTTGATTCCTGCCTATGAGATAGAGGAAGTGGGTCCCCAGAACATAAAAGAAGAAGAAGAAAACAAACAAGTTGGCAGTATTTTTATGGTTGTTGTACCTGGACTGAATTTCTGAATATTATATATCTGGACTGGAGTATATGCCAAAAGGCATGAGGTAGAAAGAAGACAAGACTGAACTATCAGAGGAACTAGTAGTTCAATCTCTCCCCGTCCCGAGCGTGCAGGCCATGGTGGCGGCCACCGGCGGAGCCGATGTGCCGCCGAGGTATCTCCGGCCAGTGGAGGCGGTCACCGGTGCAAGTGACGGTGAGGCCCAGATCCCCATCATCGACCACCGGAGGCTGCTGCTGGAGCTGGACCGCCGTGGCGAGGAGTCTGCGCGCCTGCACAGCGCCTGCCAGGACTGGGGCTTCTTCCAGGTTAGCTTCCTTGGCTTCCATCTTACAGTTCTGCCATTACAGGCCACACTCTGCTTCCTGCTAACTCTGTTTCTTCAACCCAACAAACCTACCAAAGATGTATACTTCCAGTTGACTTCCTGTTATAATTTTGCTTGTTCCTGATACTCGAAAGTAATTGCTCTTGTGTTTGTAGCTGATTAACCACACTGTTCCAGACGATGTGGTGGAGGGATTGAAGGCCAGCATCCAAGAATTCTTCCTGTTATAAATCACTGGATGATGCGTCGTTTGTTACCATCTGCCTATATATGTCAAAATACATGAGGTAGCTAGAACAGAACAGAAGACTGAAGCGTCCGGTGAACCAGCAGCATCTCAATTCTCAGGAGCGGCAGGAGGAGATGGATTCTCTCCCTGTCCCTAGTGTGCAGGCCATGGTGGCGGCCACCGGCGGAGACGATGTGCCGCCAAGGTATCTCCGGCCAGAGGCGGCAGCAGACGCGGTCACCGGTGCTGAAGACGGCGATTGTGAGGCTCAGATCCCCATCATCGACTACCGGAGGCTGCTGCTGGACCATGGTGAGAAGTCTGCACGCCTCCACAGCGCCTGCCAGGACTGGGGCTTCTTCCAGGTCAGTTCGTTGCACACCGGCCTCTGCTGACTGCAACCTCTGTTGCTATGCCTTTGTTTTCCTCAACCGAACTAATCTATCAAAGACAGACACTCTCTGGTAGTTGCGTCATCATCCTGATACTAGTTAACCATAGTGTCTCTGACGACGTGGTGGAGGGAATGAAGGCCAGTATCCAAGAATTCTTCCGGTTACCCGCGGAGACAAAGAAACGATCCTCGCAGCAGCGAGGGCGGCTGGAAGGCTACTGTCAGCTATTCGTCGTCTCGGAGGATCAGAAGCTCGACTGGGCTGACATGCTCTTCTACCACACACAGCCACCTGAGAGCAGGAACACCGAGCTCTGGCCTGACCAGCCTGCTAGCTTCAGGTATGATTGCGATGCATTGCCCGTACCTGTCATGTTGTTCTTCAGCTTAGTTATGATAGAATGACATGTTTTGGTCATCTCTTTTATTATTTTGACCTACTTGTGAGGGAAAATTAGGTAGAAAACAATTTCCAAAATATCTTTTAGTGGTTTCAAAGATCTTGCCCTGCTAGATGGAGCATAAGTGCTGCGTTTTGAATTTGATTTAGATGGACGCTGGATAGATATGCCAGTGCTGTCAAGGATATAGCAGATTCCCTTGTGGCTACGATGGCGAAGATTTTTGGTTTGAAGCAAGAAGTGATCACAAACAGATGCATCGGCGGACTACAGACTGTGAGAATGAACTACTACCCGCCATGCTCTCAAGCAGACAAAGTCGTGGGCTTGTACCTGCACTCGGACGCCGATCTCCTGACCCTCGTCCTCCAAGTGAACCATGTCCACGGCCTGCAGATCAAGCAGAACGGCAGCTGGCTCCCCGTCAGGCCCGTCGAGGGCGCTTTCATCGTCAACATTGGAGACATCTTCGAGGTTCGTAACTAGCGTGCGCCAACCACCGAAGGCCTGTCTCTGCCACTGAACAGATACTCTAGGGTGCCTTGTTTAAGCACCGCGTCAGCTAATAAATGGTTTGATCTGTGGTCTGTGTTTTGCTCCCCTGAGGGCTGCAGATCTTGAGGAGCATTGAGCACCGCGTGGTCGCCGACCTCAAGGAGGAGCGGCTGTCAGTGGCGGCGTTCCACTCTCCGAACACGCGTGCCACGATCTGTCCTCTGAAGGAGCTCATGGCGCGTGCCCGCGGGGAAGACGAGGCCTATGTGACGGTGGAGCATGAGAGGTTCAGGGAGCTCTTCTTCGCGACGAAGCTCGAGGGGAAGAGCTTCATGGAGCGGATGAAGCTCAAGTAGCTAGCGGCTGAACGGTACGTGGCATAGCAGGTACAGTAATAAACCACGTCATTGGTTCCGAATTGGCGGCTGTTTCCAACTTTTCCTTTCTGAAAAAGAGATGAAGCATCATGGGTGGATGATACTACCATGCATGCTATGCAAGCAATTACTTCCTCCGTTCCATAATATAAAAACGTTTTTAACACTAAAAAAGTTATTATATTAAGCATTTAAGCAGGTGGTGTGTCGATCATTTTTATTGCCTCAGTAGGAGGAAAGTGGAACAGGTAGCAGTTGCGGATGCATCTCTAGTTGGTGTGTCCGAGGTTGCAGGCTTGAGTAGCTAGCATCCTTGCACCATTGGCAATAGGTATTCAGATATCATTTCTAGGCGTAGCCTGTCCATCATGAATGTGTAAGCGAGACAAGAGTCAGCATTGGGCCGGGCCATATGGATTGCCTCGAGCCCTCCAACTAGCATCTACTAGTTCCCTTTCTGTTTGGTGGGATGAGAAGGTTGACCGAATAATCTTAGTCTTGTCTTTGGCTTATGAATGAAACAAGAAAAGTAGCATGAGGGAACAAGCTGCGGAAAGAAGCCTAGTTTGTTCCACTAAACCTGTCCGTATGTAGGGCTGTGCAGTTGGGATAGGAGGAATTAACAAGTCAAGAGTCAATCAAGAATGAAAAAAAGATAAAGCGTGGGCGTAGGGCACTTATTCAAGATTTTTTTTCAAAACTATGATGTATTTTATAACAAATTCGGAAACTATATGACCGAACGCAAAAAATTCAGAAATGTGACCCTGTCGGCCTTTGGCTGGCCGAAGAGTGGCCCGTCGGCTTGCGTCGGCCTCCAGGAGGCCGAAGAGAGGCCCGTCGGCTTGCTATGAGGTAGTTTTCTATGCGTGAGGAGGAGTCATGGTGGGGTGGAGGAGGTGTGGCTGGTGAGGAGGTGGTGGGGTGGAGAGGAGGTGGTGGGGTGGAGAGGAAGAAGAAGGGGACACACGCGTCGAAGGTATACCAATGTCGTCACAAATTTTCTATGAGTTGTACATTTTATTTAGTGTACATAGTCATTTTAGCGGATAGTTAGTGTAGCCGGTAATAATTTTAGGCGTGATCTTGTGATGCAAATTGCTTACTGCACAACAAGGCCAGTTGTATTTCATATTAAATAGAGATTGTGAACTATTACGTCTTGTATCCTTGTGTGATTTGCATTTGTACTCAGTTCATCCTATCTCTAGATGGACCAGTTCGAACGAGAGAGTTGGAGGCCGGAGAACAGGGAGGGGGTGTGTACTTCCTGGCAGAGAAGTGGATGCGCGGCGAGCCGGAGCTGAGGCCTGAGTTCGGTCGCTGTGTACTCCAGCGCACGACAGGGATGTACCGTGTTGAGGAGAAGTTGCGCGGTCGTGCCCTGGTGGGAACAGTGGAAGGGAACCGGCCTCCCGTGTCCCCTGCACAGGTGGTTGCCGCTTTGGAGTCACAATGTGGGATCTCCCGCAACGACGTCATGGTTGAAGTATGTTCGCCTCTAGCAGATTTTCTTGTACAGTTTCGGTCGGATGAGGACTGCACAAGAGTGCTCATCTACCACTCCCGTAAGCTAACCGCCGGCGGAGAGACTATATATCCAGTTCACTCGTTGGCGTCGTGGTATGGGTGGCGAAGAGTCGTCTCTGAAATTCTTGACTAGGTTGAGCTTTGATGGGCTGCCGCAAGAAGCATGGGAGGTTGAGTTTGTTGGTAAGCTTGTTAGCAGTCTCGGCGGTGATCTCGTTAGGATGGTCAAGCCCACTAATCGTTGTTTCCTAGTTGTTGAAGTGTGGATGAGAAATCCAAACAAAGTTCCCAAGTTATATGAAGTGGAGCTGCCAGAACCTGACTCTGAAGCGCCTATTTCAGCACCTAGTAGTCAGCTGAAACTTGAGAAGCCGACAGTTCTGCATGTTGTGAAGATCCATATTCTGAAGGTGATAGATTGGACCCCTATATTCACAGAGCTGCCAGATGCTTATGATGATGATGATGAATCCAATAGTGCTCGTTGTCACACTTTCACTTGCTATCCTGGCACAACTGATGGAGCAGATAGGGTATATTTTGGGGGTGCACACGGATTAGCAAATCAAGGGACAGATGGCCGTGCAGGTGGTCTGTTTAGGATGTAGATGGAGCATGAGTTATCATTACCATGAGGTCATCGACTTGTACCCTTTTTATTTGGAACTCAGGATGAACTTCGTGTTGTATGTCAAATTTTGTAACTTGGTGTTTTGAACTTCGTGTTGTATGTCAAATTATGTAACTTGGTGTTTAAAACTTCGTGTTGTATGTCAGAGTATGTACCCTTGTTGTTTCAACCTACGGATAATCATTCATTTTGTCTAAGCAAAATAAAAGAACCTTATCCAGCTATTTTTTTTAAATATTCCTTTTTTTTTAAATTAAGATATAACTTGCTGAAATTAAGATATAACTTGCTAAAACTACATAAAGTCGTCGTCATCCACCGTCGATGTAGAGCTCTTGCCCTTGGACGATGTAGAGCTCTTGCCCTTCGACGATGGAGAGGTCTTGCCCTTCGTTGATGCAGAGCTCTTCCCCTTCGATGACGCGGTGGTGTTGGCCTTGGTGGTAGGCATGAAGATGTCATCTTCATCCTCGGTGTCTTCTGTCCACCAACCTGGATTTTCTACTGCCATCTTGAGCTAGGATTCACTCTTATGCAGTTGCTTCTGCCATCTTCCATGCAACCTGATAAGTTCTTTGCGTATCTCCTCATAGGTCCTTGGAGGCCACCCGCTCCTAGCTAATGCGTGAGCCAGCTCATTCATGATGGTGTCACTACTGATGAGTTCCTCCCATGGAACAATTCTATTGTCCATCTTGAAATTGCTGGCTAAACGCAAAAGACATTGGCACATGCTAGGGTGAAAACTACGATCAAAAGGATAATGGGACATCTTAACAAGAGTGCTTGCAACAAGATTACGGTACTACACTGGGTTGCTTACCCGCCGTAGTGTGGAGGGGCTTTTATAGGTTCGGAAGAGCAAAAAGACGGGAAAATATGGCGGGAAAAAGGTCGGAAAAAAAAGGCGGGAAAAAGCGGGAAATTTGGTGAGGCAGGAAAAGTTTTGCGGCAAAATATGATGGGAAAAAAAGGCGGGAAATTTGGTGAAGCGGGAAAATTTTAGCAGCAAAATAAGACGGGACAAATTGGCGGGAAATTTGATGGCGACGAGAGCGAGTGAAAAAATAACATGTTCAATTTAAGATACAACTTGTTCAAATTAAGATACAACTTGCTGAAATTAAGATACAACTTGCTGAAATTAAGATACAATTTTAGGGTACAAGAATATAAATCTACTGAGTCCAACGTGGATATTTTCCTTTTTCATTTCCAGCTTCTTCTGCTGCCTGGGCTGCACGAGCCCTTTCTTTCTTTCTCTGCCTCTCAGCCTCACGGGCCTCCTATCGCTGCCGGTAGACCTCCGCCAGTCGAAGTTGCTCTTCTTGGTTTTTCTTCTTCATCTCAGCAAGAAAAGTCCTCTGCTCCACACAGTACTCTTGCCACTCTCTCTCCTGCTCTGCTTTCTCCTCTGTTGGCGCCTTCTCGCGGCGCTCGTCCAAATCCTAACTAGCCCATGCACGACGACCTCTTTCACGAATCTCTGTCACTGCCCAGTCCGGCATTTTCGTGTCAATCCAACGATAGTACATGCACAGAGGCGGAGGAGACTACAACAAAAATAGAAATATAAATATCAAATCAACAATAAAATCAACAACGTGTTTATTCTTGGTGACTGAAACATACCGGAGGCGTGATGTACGGTGAAGTAGCAACGGGTGGATCTTCCTCATAATTAGCGCACATGAAAAACTTCATGCCCAACCAATCTGAAAAATCCGTCACCTCCTTCACCTTGCAGAGATCGCCGCACCAACAACAATCTACTTCCACCCCCAGAGGCAAACTCGCACTCTTCATTTTCCTAGGCCTAATGCTTTGATCCGAACAAGGCAAACTCATAATGACTACCGCGTTGGTGTTTTCAAGTGTGGTTGGACGATGGAAGAAGACAGTTCCATTGCCTCCTTTTATAGGCTCAGATGACAACTGCAATGGCGGGAAAAGAAGGCGGGAAGACTTGGCGGGAAATCGGGCGGGAAAAGAAGGCGGGTAAGAAATGGCGGGAAAAAAAGGCGGGAACACTTGGCGGGAAATCGGGGGTTCCATGCACCAAATGGCGTAGCTGTGGCCAATTAGCACTAATTGGCCACGAGTAGACGGCACCATATTTGTAAAAAATAAATAAAAAAAGGAATATTTTTAAAAAAATTAGTCCTTATCGCGGCCGACCAGGGTTCTTCGGCCGCCTGGAGGCCGACGGGCCACTCTTCGGTCCACCATATGTGTTTTCTTTTCTGCAGAAATCCGAACTCCTTATTTTTCCAAGCAAGAGCATATATATGTATGTATAGCTCCAAATCAACAAAGACAGTGACGGACAAAAATACTACCACGCTGCTGAAAGACATACATATATTGTTTTTCTAGTTTTTGTCTCCAGCCCTCCAACTAACTACTGTACTTTTATTTTACTTTTTGCGTAGAAACTAGACTACTAATTTGATTTGTGTCAAGTACTAATAAGAAAACACAAGTGTGCTTTTGTGTCTGCTGAGAAAGCAAGTTGTTTGTGTCATCACCTCAGTTTGGCAAAACGAAATCAAGAGGGCCGGAGCAGGGTACGTAGGAGCGACCCGTTCCATGGCCTTGAGCTTCAGTTAGGCATGTGTACATGACACTGCTTGCGTCGGTCTGCAGATGGCCTGAGGACCCTGATGCCTGTCGATGCTGTCCTGTCTGCCTTGCCTGTATCATCTCTCAGTCGGATCATTGAGGACGCAGGCAGGTGGCACAAAGAAAAGAGATAAAGAAAGGAGCGGAAAACTACATAGCGCTCCAAGGTGAACGCTGAAAGCTCCGTCTGAGGACACGCATCAAGTTCCAAAGCATACCCCATTTTCATCCCCTCTTCCTCCCTTTTCCAAGCAAAAGCAGAGCTCCAGTTTAACAGAGACAAATTATTAGTCTAGTTGTGCGGCTTTGGCCCAACACAAGTACACCCTCAACATTCTTCTTCTTTATATGCATCTCCAATCTGCAGTCAAAGTGTTCGTCCAGTGAGTCCACCCACACGAGTATAGCATAGCATGCGCGCGCGCCCATGTCCTCCTCCTCCTCTGCTCTCCCCTTCCCCTTCTTCTTCCTCTTCTTCTTGCACCTCCTCCTGCTTCCACCATGCTGCGTCTGCTGCTCCCGACACCTCCTCCTCCACGCCGGCGCCGACGCCAACTCCTCCTCTGTGAGCACTAATCTTGATCGCGGTCGGTTGGTGTTGGCTGAGTTGTCCGCGCGGAGCTGGCGACGAGCAGCTGCGTGGGCTGAGCAGTTGGGCAACCGTTGAGTGCGGGCGTGCATCGATGGGCGCTGCATGCAGATCGTGAGCAGTTGGGTTTATCGTGTGCATGCAATATTAGCCGGCCGTGTGGTAGTGGTCGTTGTGGTGTGTGTACTGCGTACATGCAGCAGTGGCCGGTTGTGGAGGCCAGTCCTTGCGTGCGTGTGTGAGGTTATATAAATGGTGTGTGCCAGAGTTAGAAGAGAGCAGCTAGGAGAGATGTAGTCTCCATTAGTCTCTTGTGTAGGTGTGGCGCCGGTCTGTTGCCGCGCCACAGTGACGGTATGTGCCGAGCCGAAGGGGAGGGGCCTAAGGAAGATGTAGTATCCGTCGGGACCGTGGTATGCGCCCGGTCGATGTGAGAGTTCTTCCTCGGTTGTGCTGCGTGTGTGCGTGTGTACCTACATGTAATTGTGTTTGAGGGAGTTGAGATGAATAGAATCCAACATACAGGCCGTTCGTCGGCCGGCGCGTTCGCCGCCGGAAGTGTGTTTTGTTCATCGTCTTCTACCTCTGTCCGGCGTTCGTCACCGGAGGGCTACTCGGCGTTTGTCGCCGGTGTGTTTGTCCCAACATCCTCCTCCTCCTCCTCGCTCGCCGACATGCTCCGGTTCAACGGCATCGGCAACGTCACCGACAGCCTCAAGCACTACCTGGCGCGCTTCGGCTACGCGCCTGACGACGACGCCGACGGCCGGCTCGTCGTGAGCCTCTACCAGTCCACCCTCGGCCTCCCCGTCACCGGCCGCCTCGACAACCAGACCCTCGACCTCCTCGTCACCCCGCGCTGCGGCGTCCCCGACCTCCAACACAACACCGTCACCACCCGCTTCGCCTTCTTTGACGGCCAGCCGCGGTGGGCGCGTGCGCCGGGCCACTTCCTGCTCACCTACTCGATCATCTCCTCCTTGCCTCCCTACCTGGAGCGACAAACATTTTTGTTGCAATATAATCAATGCCTACCAGCCTAGGTGGCATTGATTATATTGCAACAAAAATATAGCTTAATAAACTCGTTCTACATTGATTATTGATCATGGTGCTACATGCGTACAGCCAACTCGTTCTTGAGAAATTCACTAGCCTAGCGGAGGAGGACTCCTATGAAAGCTAAAATGTTTGTCGCTCCTATGAAAGCTGCTATGCCACCGAGGACTCCAGTGGCGGTCATCCATGCAATGGCCACTGGGTTGGGGGGATTGGGTGGCGAGGCGGGGCGGGGGATGTTGATAGTTCCACCGGCGCCGACGAAGTTGAAGACGACGATGCAAGCTCCGTCCCGGCCCGGCCGGCCGGTGGCTCCACGCTGGCCGTCAGCGCCAGTAGCGCCGGCAGGGCCAGTAGCAAGCGGATCCTCCACGTCCGGCTTTCTGCGGTGGATCATAGGACGGAAGGTTCGCCAGGCAGCGTCGGTGAGCAGGAGGGAAACGGCTACGACGAGAAGGCCGACGATCATCTCGGTGCCAGAGACAGAGAAGTCGAACACCTTGGCCTCTGCTCCAGGTGGCTGAAAATGGGATTCATGAAATGAGGGGTTGAGTAATTCATACAAGATTTATGAACAAGGAAAACAATGGGTGATCTCACAAGCGCAAAAAGTGAGCAGAGATCCAAGCATGGGTGATCGAAATGGAAAACGGGAGGCCTACCAAAGCAGAACTGGCCGGCGACGCCATCGAAACCGGTGATGCAGGCACTTCTCGGCACTTGGGTCTGGCAGTGTCACCTGGTTAGTGTGAAGTGGTGGGCCGGGTGATGTAGAGTGTGACGTTACATTTATAGGAGGAGGAAGATACTTCTTGACCGTCCATTTGCGAGACTCAAGTACGATCTGTTCTGTAGCTAGTACGATTGTGCCAACGTGCTCCTCTACCAGCTGAATGTTAGGCACCGCCCAATCCAGCACGTGCGACACGTTCACCATGAGGGATTCACCCGATGGCCACCAATCGGTAATACGGTAACTTTTCATCAAAATGACACTCTACAAAAGTCACCATTCCTCTCTCTACCTCCATCATTTCTGAAGCGCGCTTCAAATCGAAACGGCAGATGTGATTCTAACCACCTCCGATGGACCGGCAGATGTGATTCAGCCTCCGTCATCTCCACTGATCCGTTCCCGGTCCCCCACACCCCCTCATTCGCCACAGGCCCATGCCTTTTTCCCGCCATCCGCCTGCGACATTCCGACCACCGCTTGACTTCGACCGCTTGCCTGGAGGTAAATTTCCACAATCTTGTCTCATACATTTATTTTAGAGGCTCTTGGATTCATGCAGATGGCATATGATCTGCATCATCCGCTAGATGGATTCAATGCTTCATACATGGGGCAAATGTTTTCTGATGGTTCATCGTCGGATTTGAGATCTCGGTCTCCGAAGGAAATCATGGGGGCATAAAATAAGATGAGGTGATATTTATGGTTTATGAATGGATAGCATCTACCAGAGTGAAGAGGAAGCATCCGGTGGCCGCAGCCTTTCTTCGTGCGGCATTTCACCGGAATAGATACGCTGACCACGAGAGGCTCATGCTCGACTACTTTGTGTCGGGTTGTACCTACCATTGTACGTGCATGCATGCATGACCCATGAATACGTGTTGCGATTTTTTCGACCCATCTGTTTTAGCGGGAGAAACAACATGCATGTGGCCCGTGATTATATAGTTGTACTCGCTTGTCGCAAATACAAAGTGAGCACTCAGTTGAGACCTTGGGTCGACGGCCCCTCAGCCGAGCAACCACGAAGCGAGCTCCTTCTACGGCGGCAACCTCTTTGAGCCGGTGAAGTCGCTCTGGGGCTTCGGCACACTGGAGCAATGCAAGCCACCACCTCCACTTGCATGATGGTAATTCAATGTCCTCGTTTGAAAATAATACTTTGACTAAATTTGGAATTGTTTGAAATGTTTTATTCATGGTTATTTTGATATGAATTTTGGTATGCTATTGTCATGTTAATATTGGATGCAATTTGAAATTATTTGAAATGGTTTATTCAGTGTTGGCTCACTGAACTTCCTTCAGCCATCTGGCAATCAAACATGGACCTAGATATCGCATATCTCCCAGACATTGCGTGTTTTTGCAGCTGCACGATTATCTCATAGGCTCCATAGTTTTCAAAATACTTTTGAGGTTCAGGCTCCATGGTTGCAAGCATGATGCATTGTACTACGATGTTGTCGTCAATTTCAGTATGATAAACACTTTTATCATCCTCGGTGGCATTCTCATCATCGCCTTCCGGAAGAGTTGCTTCAAGAACATGTTCTTTCTTAGTACTCTTGAGAACCATTTTCAGATTGCAGAACCAATCTGCAAAGTTTTTTGTAGATGCATGCAGTTTTTCTTTCTCAAGCACAGGTGCCAAATTGAAGGTGGTTTTGTGCGCCATTATCTACAACATACAATGCAAATTCATTTATACATTGTTCATTATTAATAAAACTCACATTTAGGGTTTAACTTAAGTGTTCTCTCACCAAAATCTATATATGTCATAATTGATTACTAGAAATTCAAGGTTCATGACACACTTACTACACCATTGATGTGACATCACTAGTGAAGTAGTAACAAGACCGGTAGGCCAACAGTCAATCATATCTCCATATGATTCATGTTCATCTTTCGATGGGCGTGTTCCTGGATCCAGACCGTCTTGGTATCTCGTCAAGACAACCAAATGTCTTTGCAACATGGATCGTTCATGCCCTCCTATACCCTTCACATATGTACCCATGTCACATGGCGTAGTCAAAGGCATGAGTATTTTAGACGGTTCTATAAACTGATAAACAGTGTCAACTTGATATGTTGTGTGAGATATCACCCAAATAAATGACTGTTGTGCAAATCAAATGGCATGAAAAGGGATTAACATCACAGGAAGTTCATAATATAGTGATGTGGTAGTTGTGATTCAGCCTCCATCATCTCCACTAAGCCGTTCCCAGTCTCCCACACCCCCTGCTTCGCCACATGCCCAAGCCTTCTTCCCGCCATTCGGCTGTGACATTTCGACCACCGTTGACCTCGACCACTTGCCTGGAGGTAAATTTCCCCAATCTTATCTCATACATTTATTTTAGAGGATCGTGGATTCCTGCAGATGGCATATGATCTGTATCATTTGTTAGATGCTAAGTGGATTCAATGGTGAGGTAAATGTTTTCTATTGGCAGTGGGTATGTCGTGGCCCGATGCCGTTTCGATTGGCATGTCCCGTCAATAAAAAGACCGTGCTCCAAATTTCTAGGGATATCATCAGTGAAATCCCATAATCCTCACACACATTTACGGCACGATATGTTGGGAACCGGTGATTTTTACTGTGCGACGTGGAGACCCTTCGCCTTTTATTGGCCTATACAAGGGAACAGTAAATCGGTTTTACCTATGCTCATTCCCTGCTCTATGGTTAAGAACTCTCGAAAGCTCAAGCCCTTCTAGATACATTTCTAGCTCCAATTTCTCCCCACTTCCTCCTTCCTCTGCGAGAGATGGCCGGCAAGGGGAAGGGGCTACCGCACCGGCATTCATTGCCGCCGGTACAAGGGGGCAGTGGTTGCGTTCCAATGTCACTATTGGCACCATCACTAATCTCCAAGCTGATGGGTACCTTCTCGTCACGGCCAAATGCTAGTCCTCGGTGCGGACGGGTGAGGTCGTCTCAGCTTTTGACATTCCTTGTTCCCGGAAAGGGTAGCAGATGGTCTTTATCTACCACCTCCTCCGAGGTCTTGGATTTCTTCTTCACCTCTTTCTGAGAGTACTTCTATTTTTCTATGGGCTAGATTTTTATTATCTAGCCCAAAATTTCACCCTTCACATTGCCATCTTTATAAGTTTTTTAGCTTTCCTTCGCGTAGAGCCCCATGTCGCATTAAGCCGCATAGCAGCATCTTCAAACTTGCTGACTGTTGGGGCTCCTTTCGAACTTTTCTGAAATAAAAAGAATTTCCTCCGTACTCGGCAAATTTTTAATATGTGTTCATGTGGTAGATCAAGCTGACAAATGGATATCAAAGGTTAATGGTTCAACCGTTATTTTTTTATTTTTTTATTCTCCAGAGAGAACTATTTTTTAAGCTGTCAAGAAAGGGTCGAAAGGCATCAAAAGGCATGCATGAATTTCACTGGCTGGAATTAACATCTCACGTTAGAAAACTTTACATACCACACACCCATCGCAGTAAAAAAAAAGGTGGACTACAAACTAACGTGTCACATACTACAGACAAAGTGATACTAGTACTTACGAAGTGTTTAGATGTTTTCATGTACTTGCATCACGTAAAGACAATAGTCTTCTGAAATGTCAGTTGAATAAGACTTGGTTATGTCTCAGTCAATGATATATTCGTGAGATTTTAAACTGATGTCCGTGTATATTTTTTTTTTACATGTTATTACAACTAACTAGGACTTGATTAATTTCAATCGACTGAGATCTAGCTGCACCTAAAGACAAAGCTTTAGTTTAATGACCAAAGAACATACATTTTGGTGCAGTTGTCTAACCATGTGTAAGTAACAGGTATATACTACTACATACACGAGTGGCGTATTTTGGTGACCGAGCTCCATGGAGCCCTTTATTTAAAAACAAATCAAGACTAAAACTATCTGGTTTTAAAAAATCTGAGAAAATATGCAAATATACAAGGATGAAATGTATATGTGTGCAAAAAATCAGGATCGAATACCTTGAAATGCGAACCGTACAAAAAAGCAAATTCATGACTTTGAGGATGAATAATATCATGTGTTGAAAATGCCAGTTTTTTTTCCACAACCCTCATTTCAACGTATTTCGCTCTGAAAGTTTACACAGGTGTACATTATGCCTCCATATATATTTATATTTATTTGTTAGAATTTTTTAAAACTTTAAAAATACAAATTTTGATTTTTACAAATGGAGGCCTCCATTGATCTCGGACTCTGAAAGTGCGTTATATCGACTAGAGGGGGGGGGGGGGGGTGAATAGGCGATTTTTACAAATTCATCACTGATGAAATTCAACTTGAGGAATTTGAAAAGTGATGAACTACGCGTAGCGGAATAAGTACTCAAGTGCAAGTGAAACATAGCAGCAGCATAGTTATCATGATGAAATGAAACAAGCACAGAGTATAGAAAGCGTGTAACAGGATAAGCAGGTGATGATTAAGGAGACTGAAGAATTTGAGGTGAGAAAATTGAGAAAGTCTTCAGTCAAATTCTTCAAACAGTAACGATCAATTTCATCAACAAGTATTCAATGCAGAAAGTAGAGTTGAAGAAATAGAACTAGGTGCTCGGTGAAGACAATGGTTTGATGACCCAGTTCCAACTGTTGTGACAGTTGTACGTCTGGTTTGGAGCGGCTTGGTATTTAAACCAAAGGACACACAGTTCCAGGACACACAGTCCTTACCGTATTCTCCTTGAGCTAAGATCACACAGACCTCCCCCAACACTCGTGGTAAGTCTTCAGGGGAGACTTCCAAACCCTCACAAACTCGGTCACCCGGCAATCCACAATTGAGTGCTGGATGCTCTAGACCATGACGCCTAACCGTCTGGAAGATACACAGTCTTCAAAGGTAACAAGCGTCGGTTCCACTCAGGAACAATTTCTTCAGTGATGCTCAATCACTTTGGGTTTTGGTGGTTTTTGGGTTTTGGGGCTATTTCCTCACTGATGATTTTCTCTCAAAGTCTTTGAGGAATGGGTTGCTCTCAAATGACAAAAGTCAAGTATCTCTCGGAGCAGCCAACCAACTAGTGGTTGTAGGGGCGGCTATTTATAGCCAGGGGCAACCCGACATGATAAGACTTAAATGCCCCCAATGATATGACCCTTATGTGGATAAGGTTGATTGGGGACAGCTGGCACAAAGCACAGCAACGGTCGGAATTTCGGAATGATGAAAGTCCTCAGGGTTTATCAATTTCCTCACTTTTAGGCAATTCGCACTGGCGAACTCCTAACTTCTCAGTCAGAGCAATTTCATCAGAGGCCAGAAGAATTTCATCTCTGTCATTAATGAAATTGACTGAACTGCAAGAGATTTCCAAAGGCTTCACTCGAAGGATAGGATAGTTGAGGATTTTGAGATGAGCATCACTTCGAAACTTTTCCTTAGTTTTACCTCGACCCCCTTTAACAGTACGGTGTTTCCTATGACTCAAAAAAGGAAATGAAACTACGAAAACAAAAGTCTTCACGTTTCAAAGTTCTCGTATCAATTTCTTCAAGGTCACACCAAAGTCTTCAACTTCAAAGTCTTCAAGAAAACTTCAAAGCCTTCAGACTAAGATATACATTTTTAGGTGTCGACTTTCTTCGGATATATCAATCTCCTCAGTGACGTATAGACCTGTGTACACTCACAAACACATTAGTCTCTTAACCTATAAGTCCTCAATACACCAAAATCACTAAGGGGCACTAGATGCACTTACAATCTTCCCCTTTTTGGTGATTGATGACAAATAGGTTAAGTTTTCAAACGGGGATAAAACATGTGAGTAGTAAGTACAACATTTGAGGAATTTGATATCAAGATATAGAGGAACTCCCCCTGAAGATGTGCATGTTTGAGGAATTTGCTTTGGACTGCGAATGCACATGGCAGGATAGAGTGATGGAGATCTCCCCCTATATCTTGTAATCCATGCATGTATTGACATATATAACTTGAAGAATTTGAAATGCGTGATGAAAATGGTGTCTTACGAATTTCACTATGCATGATGAAAATGTACTTGAGGAAATAGGCATGCATGCATTAAGGTAGTTCAAAAGTGTCAGACAACCATCGGACTTAAGTATACAACTCAACTAGCAAAGTCTTCAAAAGAACGAGAGTTGTAACTTAAACAAAATATAGCCCTATGTATAGATAAATAGAGCCGCTTGAAGACTAACTCAAATTTCTCCCCCTTTGTCATCACTGACCAAAAGGGACGAAACTGAGGACTAACGCTCTTTGAAGAACTTCACTTGGAGGAGGTTGAAGGAGCGCCAGCATTGTCGGGGTCATTCGTTGGAGGAGGGCCAGTGGCAGTGTCATCAACATCTTCAGCTTCATCAACTTCACGCGATGAAGAACATGAGCTTGGGACCATCAGAGTAACATTACACTTCTTGAATTTCTTCTTGTGTTGAATAGCCCATTCAGGGTTCTGCTGGAGGTCCATTGCAGCAATTTCTTCAGCCCTCTTTAGATGTGAAAGAATAGCCCATTGACGACTGAGGATTTCATGCAGGTAGGAGTGGTTTTTCCTCACTGCATTGTGGGTGACAGTCATGTCACGAATCATTGCGCCCATTTGGCGTTTGGCCCACTTGTGATGACGATCAACCTTTTGATGAAGACTTATCAGCTGTTCTCGATCAGTCAACACACGAGGAGAAGAGTGTTGAGGCCTTTGTGCAGTGGTTTTTGCAGCAGTGTCTTGGCTTGCAGTGTCATCATTAGTTGAGTAAGACGCGGGAGGGCGAATCTTACCATCCAAGTCACGTGTGCCCTCATCGATGATTGGGTCCTTCCCATTGTCATATTCATCAGAAGGAGTTGCAGGCCTCTTGAGGACTTCAATGGGTGGCAAGAAACTGAGGTGATTGATGCGATCAGCTTCAAATGCTATTGAAGACCTTGTCCTGATGAATTTCATGATCCATGGGGCATAAACCTTCAAGTCAAAAGGTGACATAGATGTGTTTCCCAAAGTCCTCAGGAAGAAATCATGAAAGTCAATGGGAATTCCATGGATGATATTGAACAGCAGATTCTTCATTATTCCCACAATTTCTTCATCATCAGAATCATAGCCTTTGATAGGACATATTGATTTCCTCAAGATTGTGAATATGGTCCTAGGCACAAACAACAAATCCTTGACGAGGAATTTTGTTCTAGGGGCTTGGCCAGGCTTCAAAGGCTTCATCATGAGTTGCATCTTATAGTCTGGTATTTCAATTTGATCAAAGACCTTTCTGGCATCTACAGAGGGAGGACTTACAGGCACTTCCCGAAGCAATTCAATGGCCGGAGCTTTGAAATTAGTGTTGTTAGACATCCAATCAAATATCCAAGTGTTGATGTCAGCAGCTTCTCCAGAGATGAATAGCGTTGCATAGAATTGAAGAATTAGCTCTTCATTCCAGTCTGAAATTTCTGTGCAGAAGGGAAGAAGTCCACCATCATGGAGAACTGTCAGCACAGGTGTGAAGCATAGAAGGGATTCCATGTCCAAGTGAGGAATGTGCATATGCTCGAAGACTTTCTCCTTGTCAAGCAAAACAGACGCATAGTAATTCATCTGAGTGTGAGACCAAAACCTTAGGCGCCTGATTCTTGGCTTCTCATAGGGATTTTCTTCAGTGAAGAAGTGATGCTCCGTGAAGAATTTGTCCTTGTTGAAGTTCACTTTCTTCTTGTATGGAGTTTTGGGCTGAGGTCGAGGATCTAGCGTTGTTGGTAAAAACCTCATCCTCTTCAGCCTGAGGAACATGAGCAGTTTCTTCAACAGTGGGACGCTGAATTTCTTCACCAGCTGATGCAGCTGCAATTTCTTTTGCAGTGGGTTGTTTGATTTCTTCACCAAATGATGCAGTTGGTATTTCTTCAGCAGTGGGTTGTTTGATTTCTTCACCAACTGATGCAGTTGGTATTTCTTCAGCAGTGGTTTGCTTGACTTCTTCATCAGATGATGCAGCTGGTATTTCATCAGGAATAGACATGTTTGAAGTTTGATTTTCTTCAGATCCTAGTTGAATTTCTTCAGTCGCAGCAGATGACTGAGGAAATTGAGGCAGAGGGATGGACATGGGAGAATTGGGGTGTTGTTCTTCCCAATAGTCATCAGAGATGACCGGAGTGGTGCAACCAATATCCACATCCTCTTCATTTTCTTCAACTCCAGCTTCTTCAGCAGTAAACTGAGGTTGGGGCGATGATACCTTAGGTGTTGTGGCAGGTTCTTCAAGCACAATTTCATCATCCAGCTGTTCAGTTGAAGCAGCTGAATGGTTATCTTCATCAGCATTATCCTGTGGGATTTCATATTCTTCACCATATGGGACAATTTGGTACGATGACAACGATGATAGAGGAATAGCATCAATTGGGTCTTCTGTAGAGGTTGTCAAAGTCTTCAGCCGTTTGGGCTCTGAGGACTTTGAAGAATCTGATGCTTTTCTCTTCTTTGCTGCTTCTTTCTCGGCAGCCTTTGTTTTCTTTACTTCTGATGCAGAAGGAAGTGTGACTTTCTTCACCTTTGAGGATTTTGCAATCTGAGCAGAAGTTGATGATTTTGTAGAGGGCTTTGAAGCGATTGATGCAGTTGTCTGAGCAGTTTCATCAGGTCCAGTTGACCTGTGTTTTTCTTCAGGCACAACCTTAGATGTTGTCCTGGCAGTTTCTTCAGAAGCATGAATTTCATCGGCTGACCTCTCAATTTCATCAGCAGGTTCTGCCGGCTCAGCAGTCTGAGGAATTTGAAGATTTGCTTTGGCAGTCATCCTTTTGTTATGGTCCACAACAACATCATTTGCTCTTTTGAGGAATCTGCCATGTGAACCTTTGCATGCATTCAGCTTCACATTTCTCTTGCTCTTCAATGAGTTTCTGAAGTTCATTTTTGACTGTGATGAGTTGTTGAGCAGTCAAATTCATCACATTGTCCTTTAGGAATTTTTCTTTCTTGGATCTCCTCTTCCTAGCTTGCTGCATCTTCTCTTTCCTCCACTCTTCTTCAATGATAAAGTGTTTGAGGACATACTCAACTCCAATAGGAAGGTTGAGTGCAGAGATGGGAGTGTTTGGATCCTTTTTCCAAATGTCGATGAAATTGAGGATCGTCTGAGGATTCAGCAGAAGAGGAACTGAGCTTCCCTTGGCAACAGCTGCCCTTTGCTGTGCATTTGTGATGATGTCAATCAGTTCAGTTTCATCAGCTTCATCATTATCAGAATCTGGAAACCGAGAATGCAACCTTTCTCTTATGAGCACCTGGCCGTGGACCACGTCCAGCAATTCTCTTGATTTTCACCAAGGTGGGGCTGTCTGATGAGGTAGGCTCTGCAGTTGAAGACATTGTGACTTTGATGCAGCCATAGATGATTGAGCTTGAGGAAATTGAGCAGCAGAGGGACTTTGCTATGAAGACTTTGGCTTTATTGCTGCCTTCTTGGGCATAGCTTTCTTCCCACTTGAGCCACTGGCAGAGGCAGAGGCAGAGGCAGCAGCAGCAGAGTCTTCGTTGAATTTCTTCACTGCCTCATGGGCAATCTTCTGAAGCTTCTTTTGGTGCTTAGCAAAGTCTTCAGGAAAGTCTTCAGGACTTGCAATGCTTGAGGGATCAATGTGTTGATCTGTAGTAGGAGGAGCACGCTTGCAAGGAGGTTTGAGAGCGAATTTCTTCATGTATTTTGGGGTCACAAAACGGTATTCTTACCATTCTTGTGCCCATCGCCTCTCAATTTTCTGAATTCGGACTTTTCTCTGATTTGTTGTTTCTTTTCCATGAATTTCTTCATCTGGAGTACAGTACCCTGCATACAAATCATCATGTATATCCAGAGCAGTTCTCTGTTCTCTCTTCTTTCCTCCCTTCCGAGGCTTTCTGTCACTGTCCATTTTCCTCAGTTGAGGATTTTGCACTCTTGAGGATTCTGAAGAAGCATGCAAATTTTCCTGAGATGGTTTGAGTTTATTCAGCGCAGGCCTCCAGAAACCCCAGTGCACAGCGGACGGCTAAAGCATGCTGATAATGTAAAAAGAGGCCGGGGTAGACCGAACTTGACATGGGAATAGTCCGTAAAGAGAGACCCGAAGGATTGGAGCATCACCAAAGAACTAGCCATGGACAGGGATGCGTGGAAGCTTGCTATCCATGTGTCAGAACCATGAGTTGGTCGCGAGATCTTATGGGTTTCACCTCTAGCCTATCCCAACTTGTTTGGGACTAAAGGCTTTGTTGTTGTCGTTGTTGTTGTTGTTGTTGTTGTTGTTGTTGTGGTGGTGGTGGTCATGATCAAGCATGGTTGTGGTTTCCTTCGATATTGTGGTTGCCGTGCCTGCTCTCCTTTCTTTGACATGCATGTGAATTTCAGTGGTTTCGGTTTTCAGGCCAAAGGATCAAAAATATTCACTTGCATTCAATCGAAAATCCAACCACATTATTCAATTATTTTGGAAATTTTAAAAATATCTAAACTTGTGTGTACTAACATAATGGCTGAAATATTTTGGTTGAATGACAACTACTTCAGTATCTACTGAAATGACTGAAATTTCATTGAAAGTGATCCATATGCATGTGCATGTGCAATTTTGGAAGCATTCTTCATTTAGGAGTCAATTGATATTTTCTATAAACTTTTTCTCTCGATGTGTTCAATTTTGTCAAAATTCACAGTTAGAACCTCTTAGAAACACAAGAATTTCGGAGGAAAAAAGGGGATATCCCAGTCCTAAAGAAATCATCCTACACATGCCCTTTTCTTAGGGATCTATACACATGCCCTTCGGGTCCTAAGGCTTATGTTACACGGGAGCTCCTATTTGGTGCAGCATGCGGTGGTATACCTGGCCATGGGCAGCCCGGCCCAGACGGCCTGACCCGACCCGACCCAAAAATCCCGGGCCGGGCCGGGCCTAATTGTCCCATCGGGCCGGGCTTGGGGCCTAGAAATCAAGCTTGATAGTCGGTTCGGGCCGGGCTTCGGTTTGGCGAAAACTAAATTTTAGCTGCGGCCGGGCCAGGCCGATCAGGCTTTTTCAGGCTCAGGTTGGGTTTGGGCCCGATTTGCTAGGCCCGACAGTTGGACCGGACTGGGCTCGGGCTTGGGGTTTCAGCTGCAGGCTTCTTTTGGCCTGGCTCGAAGCCCGACTCGGCCTAGGATACATTTTTTTTGGAGAAAATGTTCATGAATACAAAAAATGTTCACAATTTTAAAAATTTATTTGGAATTCAAAAAGTGTTCATGGTTTAAGAGAATGTTCATGATTGTTTTTACGGGATTTGGAAAAATGTTCATGAATTTTAAAAATGTCCATGATTAGAAAAAAATGTTGTGAATTTAAAAAATGTTCATGAATAAAAAAAAATGATTTAAGAGAATGTCCACGAATTTGTAAAAAAATGATTGTAATTTTAAAAAATCTTCGCGAATTTTAAAGATTTTGGAAATTGAAAAAACAAGAGTAAAAATGAAAAACAGAAAAGAAAAGAAAAAACTGAAAAAATAAAGAAAGAAAATCAAAAAGTTCGTTGAAACCCGGAAATTGGCGGGCCATAGAAAAACCCGCGCATCAGAGGTGTACGCGCGTGGCAGCGACCGAAATCACTAATTGAGGAGTATAACTTTCAACGATCATTCCCACCTCCCAGGCAACCGAAATCACTAATTGAGGAGTATACCTTTCAACGATCATTCCCACCTCCCAGGTCAAGTGGCGCACTGCATGCGTGCCACTTGTCGCAACCCGGGAGTTTTTTTCTTTTTTCTGTAGATCCGTATTTCAAAACGTTCAATCTCCTAAACTGTGCGCCCAAATCTCGAATCGTTTTCTCCGGTGGGTTTCTCGCGTCGAGATCGAACTTTTTTTTTTCACGAAAAAACCGGATGAAAAAACCGTGCCTCACACAATAGAAAAAAAAAATAGAAAACACATTTTTCCCCTTTCCGAGAGGCACGGCCGTGCCTCTTGCGAATGCAAAACCGTGCCTCTCGCGGAAGCAAAACCGTGCCTTTCGCAGAAAAAAAGAGAGCAAAAAACACGTTTTTTTCCTTTCCGAGAGGCACGGCCGTGCCTCTCCCGAAGTGAAAACCATGCCTCTCGCGGAATCAAAATCGTGCCTCTCGTGAAAAAAAGAGAGCAGAAAACCCATTTTCCTGTGCCTCTCACGAAAGCAAAACCGTGCTTCTCACGAAAAAAACACAGAAAACACGTTTTTCTTTTCCCTTTCCGAGAGGCACGGCCGTGCCTCTCGCGATACCAAAACCGTGCCTCTAGCAGAAAGAAAACAGCGCCTCTCGAAAAAACACGTTTTTTCGCGAATTGTTTTTTATACTTTATTTCGTCCAAAAGCTAAGAAAGACAGGTGAAAAACCGGAACGCCAAAAAACCCGGAAAACCCCACCCTAAAAAGCCGAAAACACGTGCGAAAAAAAAATCCGAAGAAAACACTCAGAGTGCAACTTGTGGCAGCGGCTGAGAACGCGCCAAGTGGCGGCGTGTGGGAGTGATTGCTGGAAGGCTTCTGAGAGAGTATTCCTCGACTAGTTAGGATATGATGGATATGGGCTGATGGCCTGTGGGACTGGGCCGGCGGCGTGGCTCCTCTAGCTAAGGGAGAGAGTGCCCCTCGAAAATAAAAAGAAATAAAAAAAGCTAAGGGAGAGCAGCGTCAGCCGAGCGTGGAATCGAACGAATGGACTGAAGAAAATCGGCTGCCTCCTGACTGCTTCTTCTACCTCTGAACATCTTCTTCCTTTGCCTAAAGTTAAATTATTGCTTTATGGACACCATCGAACCATGGTCGTTCATGTCCCATTTCATACATAGAATTATGGATTCTCTACTCCTAATCATGAAAGCTGAAGTTATGAAAAATGTTATGTGTGAAAGAGCTTCTCTCAATCCCTCCCCACTCAACATATCACCAATTGTTCTTCGTATCTTTCCTACTTACTCCCTCAGTTCAAAAGCAATTGAAGTTCTAGGTTTTTTCTAAGCCAAACTAGCTTGTTTCTTCTTCTCTGTATTATTAATTCTTTATTTCCTTTTCCTTCGCACCTGGAAGGAAGAGATTTAAAAAGGCCTGCAAATGTTTGCTACAATGTATATTTGACTCAGTGTTGTGTGTTTTCAGATATTAACCCAATAAAGTTTGGCAAGTTCTATACTTCAGAAATATATATTCTGTATGTACCACTTTAGTTTATTTGCACACTGATCCAAAACATAACATTTTTGTAACTTTAGCTTTCATGATGATGAAGAGAGAATCGATTATTCTATGCAGTGGCGGGTCTCGGGCGTGAGATGAGGTCAAAAGTTGTAAATCACGACTGAGGGGGGTAATTAACATATCACCAATCGTAAAGATTGGACAAAATCATGGATTCACTATTAGTCGTCATGAAATCTAATCTTACAAAAAGTCTTATGTACATTTAATGTTTGGATTACTGTGCATATAAACTGAAAGTGTTATTACACGAAATATATGTTGGAATATTAGGCAAATTTGTGAAAATTCTAGTAAATAATTCATGACGAGAACACTAATTAGAATGCAACACTCTAGCATGCTCATTTTCGTTGTTGCCCACAC
Source organism: Elymus sibiricus (assembly GCA_039707655.1). Taxonomy (NCBI): domain Eukaryota; kingdom Viridiplantae; phylum Streptophyta; class Magnoliopsida; order Poales; family Poaceae; genus Elymus; species Elymus sibiricus. Next base: position 512,943,743 of record CM077669.1, read on the forward strand.
TACCTTCGATTCTAACCACCTCCGATGGACCGGCAAATGTGATTCAGCCTCCGTCATCTCCACTGATCCGTTCCCGGTCCCCCACACCGCCTCCTTTGCCACAGGCCCATGCCTTTTTCCCGCCATCCGCCTGCGACATTCCGACCACCGCTTGATTTCGACCACTTGCCTGGAGGTAAATTTCCCCAATCTTGTCTCATACATTTATTTTAGAGGCTCATGGATTCATGCAAATGGCATATGATCTGCGTCATCCGCTAGATGGATTCAATGGTTCATGAGGCAAATGTTTTCTGATGGTTGATCGTCGGATTTGAGATCTGAGTCTAGGAAGGAAATCATGGGGACATAAAAGAAGATGAGGTGATATTTATGGTTGATGAATGGATATCATCTACCAGAGTGAAGAGGAAGCATCCGGGGGTCGCAGCCTTCCTTCATGCGGCATTTCACCGGAATAGATACGCTGACCACGAGAGGCTCATGCTCGACTACTTTGTGCCCGGCGCGACCCTGGGTATAAGAACCCCGTGTGTACGTTGTAACGGTGTGGCCTGGCATCGTGTTCGTGCTCGAGGAATAGAGGAAGCCGTTCGTGCGGCGGCGGTGTTCGTGCGCCGGAAACCTCCTGTATCTCCTTCTCTTTCTTCCTCCTTCGGTTTGTGCCACAGAGAGGGCGAGCAGAGAGTGGAGGTGAGCTGGGGCGAGGCCACGACACCAACAGTATTTTGGTGACCGAGCTCCATGGAGCCCTTTATTTAAAAAAAAAATCAAAACTAAAACTTTCTGGTTTAAAAAATATGCAAATATACAAGGATGAAATGTATATGTGTGTAAAAATTCAGGATCGAATACCTTGAAATGCGAACTGTACAAAAAAGCAAATTCATGACTTTGAGGATGAATAATATCATGTGTTGGAAAGGCCAGGTTTTTTTTGCACAACCCTCATTTCAATGTATTTCGCTCTGAAATTTTACACACGTATACATTATGCCTCCACCTATATCTATATTTATTTGACAGAATTTTTTGAATCTTTAAAAATAACAATTTTGAATTTTACAAATGGAGGCCTCCACGGAGCTCGGACTCCAAAAGAAATTTTCATACATATACCTATCAAAAACTACGTATGTAGCAGGGTCGTTATATAAGGAAAGTATGTATGTGATTCTTAAGTGAGAACGGACGGTTGGCACTCGGCCACCATGGAGACCTTTTTCGGGGAAAAACAAAATTCAAACTTTTCGGTTTAAAAGAATGCTGAAAACAATTGTGCAATTAAACAAGGATGTCATGTGTAGTGCGTAAAATTTCAGGATGAAAATATTGACATGCGACCTGTACAAAAAAAGACAAATTCATGGCCTGGAAGGATGAATAGTACAATGTGTTAAAAAGCAACAGATTTGTCTTTTTTGCACGACCCTCATTTCAGAGTATTTTGCCCTGAAACCTTGCACACGCGTGTGTTATGCCGTCATGTATATCTCTATTTTTTCTAAGAATTTTTTGGAACGTAGAAAATATGAAATTTAACAAAATTCGAATTTTTCAAAATCGAGCTCCAAAGACAATATTCGTTCTTAAATAGGCTACTTCTTTGCTGTATTAATTGAGCAGACGAATGATCTGGTCAATCTCCCCCGTCTTCCAGCTCTCCGTGGGTGAAGAAGCTCTAGCCGATGTTGACTGGTCTAACAATCTGCAGCCTCAGGATTGAAAGGAAAATCTACAGTATGCGCGTGCGGCGTTTGCACTGTAGACGGTACTGTTCGCTACAGTAGTCTTTCAGGACGTTAGCGCTGCTCACTAGAGTCTCTGGATAGTGCCCTCGAGTGACCACGCTTTGCTTTCGCGCATAAGCTACAGTACCAGCTGATTACCATCTCCCTCCCCTCCTCCAATTTCATACAATGAATATCTGTAATCTCTGCTATCTAAATCTAAAATTAATGTAATGTAATCTGAAAGAAAATGGTACAAGTGATGCTTGTCCTGAGAAGGTAGTAACCACAAAGACAACCGTTTTTCCGAGTTCTGAAAATGCAAAATCCCATGGAGACGGCAATAGCCATTTTTCTCGCGAAGTGCCATATTCAGCTCGGGATAGATTCAGTTCTGTTGCAAATCGCAACATCAGGGTTGGCAAAGAGAATTGTCTTATGAATTCTCCCAATTGCAACTTTTCTGATAGACTAGGAGCTGTATCTTCGCGAAACATAAGCCGCCGCAAAGTAAGCTTTCAAGAAATGGGGACAGTGGCACCAAATATAGTACTTGGAAAACATTGAGGTACCAGGATCAGTTTGTGCATTCACCAGCAAGGAAAAGATACTATCCGTACGCACCTGAGCATTAGTAAGTGTTACGTACTTCTTTTCTCGGTTGCACTCTCTGAATTATTAAGTATGCCTGTGAACTGTGGTTAATTTAGATTCAAATTACACGAAACCCCCTGATTTGTACTTGCAACTAAATAAAGCTGTGCCATGGATGCTTGTAGGTTGGAACCTCCCAAGTTACAGTTTCTCTTGCTTAGTTGAATTATTTAAGGTTGTTAGTTCAGTATCATGATAGCATGATGCATTAGCTTTGAGATAGTCTAAACCTGAGAAGAATATAAATCTCTAGAGGAAGGGGTAACTCTATGCCATATACTGGCACGTGGGAAAATGGGTCTCTTCGTTGATGGATAATTTTGAATTCGCAGTAGTTTTCACACTCATGGTTAGTTTGAATGAATTTATGTTTAGGATGGTGAAATTGGTGTGTACTCTACTATGTACCTAATTGCATATGACGCTGGCTGCTGTGGCCTGTGGCATAGCTATGGGCATGTTGTTACTGTTAAGCAGTTTTTGCACAGGCACATAAAGTAATCTGTGCCAGGGCAGTGCATTATTACCCTCTGCTATGCAGTTTCACGTACGAAAATAATCCGCACACATGGAAAAGGGAAGCACACATTAAGATTTCTTTTACAATGGCGGTGTTTCTAAATGCAGACGCCCCATCTGTTGTGAAAACACATACCCTTGTTTCCATCTAGTGTGATGATGCGTGCTCTGTTCTCATAGTCTCAACAGCGAAGCAAAAAATCTGCCTTGCAGCTACAGTCCCCCCACACCAGCTATGAGGAGTCCCCTGGCGCCAACCAAAACGCCTTTTACAGGTAAAACGCCTTTTACATCGACAACTGCGAGGCGCAAGATGATCTTCTGGAGCGAGGCAGAGGAGGCGGCTTTGAGGGTAAGCATGCATACACAGTGGTAGATTCGATGGCCCAGGGAGGGTACCATGAAATTTCATTGCTAACTCTGAACCATCTCATAATTGAGCCGGGTAAACTGTGATGCGATACTCACCCACTGGTAACTGTCCACCGGCAATGTGTGGTTTCAGGAGGCGATGGCGAAGTTGGCCCCGAAGGGGGAGGCGGCAAAGGAGAAGAGGTCGATCTCGTGGGTGCGCATACACGAGTACTGCAGGGAGTCAATCCACCCCACGTGCTGCCCGGACGACCTGAGGAAGAAGTGGAACCGCATGAAGAACAAACTGGGGGTTTGTCCTGAAGACGACTGACAGAGTAGGAGACGGCTGCCTCTGAAACGCCCCTCCTCATCTTGCTGTTGTAGTAGGAGAAATAAAGGGAAGAGGAGTGGCCGCGCCCTTGGCCCTCTACCGGCGAAACGTCTCTGTCCCAGAGGCTTGTTTCGCCCTCTGCTGTATATGCATGTGGCGCGGCGGCGATCGTCTGTCTATATTTATATGGCGAGTCTGGTGACTCCCTCCGATGGAGTATGAACCAACATTGTATGTGGGCATGCATGGTGTCTGGGGAGAGAGGTTTCAGAAGTTGCAAGGATGATGATGGTGTCTGGGGAACTGCGCAGCCACCATGTGGACATGGACAAGAAAGACTCATGCTCCAGGTCATGTGTTGATGAACTGTACCATGAGGACTTGTATTATCAGCTAATTAATTAATCTTGTACTAGTAGGATGGATTTCCATGCCTGTCTGACTGACAAAATTGTTGTTTCCAGCGGCTGTGCTGCGACTTTTGTACTGTTGTCTAATTAATTGTTCTTCTTCTCCCTTCAGCCGAAACTGCTTTGCATATTGATACATGATACTTAGTACGGAGCCGGATCGAATATTCGTAGTTGAGCACAGGCACCATGGTGCCCGTTTCAAAAAAGTATTTTTTACTGCACAAAAAAAATTCAAAACTTTTTACAAACACACACGCACACATATACTACACATGTGCAAAAATTCATTACATTTTACATTCACAAGTGGCGTACAAAAAAAGCACAAATAAGTATTTTGAAATGGGCCAGAATTTTTTTTTTTGGGCCAGAAATTTGTTTTTTTTTGTACAGCTTATAAATTACTTTGTTTTTCAGCACAAAATTTTATGGATCAGTAGTGAATACATACAAGTTTCCATAGAATTATTTTCAGTATTTTTTGAAACTTTTAATTATGGTTTTTGATTTTCTCGAAAAGAAGGGCACCATGGTACCCGAGCACACAAACTTCGCACTCGGAGACGGATCCTCTAACATTGAGAAGGAATGTCATGATGCTACAGTGTTATTCTAGTGTAAAATAAAGAAGAAATGATAGGAACTATTAACAAGTTGTTTACTGTTGATAATAAAATTGTTGCTTCCAGTGGCTGTACTGGTACTTTTGTACTATTGTCTAATTAATTATGGACAAGCTGTTGTTCTTCTCCCTTTTGCGGACAGCCGAAACTGCTTTGCATATTGATACATGATAGTACTCCCACCGTTTCTTTTTTACTTCGCATACTAGGTTTGTCTTTGCATCAAGCTTTACATAGTTTGACGAAATTTATGTTGAAAAGTATTAATATCTATAATACCAAATAGATACAGCATGAAAAATATAATCGTGACGGAACTAATGATGCTTATTTGGTATTGAAAATGCTGGTATTTTTCTCTATAATGTTACCTAATATGCGAAGTAAAAAAGTCGCGGAGAGAGTAGTAACATTTTGTATTCTCCATTTGGGATCAATCGAGTTAGTTTCTGCCTTGATCGTGCTGGGTCTGTGTGGGGGCAAACAACAATGATTGAAGAAATAAAGAGCGATATAGATTTCTTGCAAAAAAGAAAAATATAATTCCTCCATTCCGAATTACTCGTACTTGTTTGCAGAAATGGATATATGTATAGACGTATATTTAGTTCTAGATACATCCATTTCTATTCATTACTTTGACAAATAATTTGGGATAGGAGTAGATAATAAAAGAAGAAAACAACAAGGGCAAAACGGTCACACAACGTGGCAAAAAAGACCAGAGCATCTAACTTTTGAAGTAGCAACGCGTAGGTGCATGGTAAAATATCAAATGAAAAAGTAAAGCGTGTGTTAAGATCTAATTTCCAAGCAGAAAGGAGTGCAGAGGACATCTATTTTGTCTATATAGAAATGTATAATTATGGATGTTGATCTGCCCTAACGAAAATTGTCCGTCCGTTCTGCCGTGAGGCCTCCGCAACATCACCGAAAGCACCGTTCACGTGGATTTGGGTCTGCTCGTCCGGCCTTCGCCTTCCTCCCTCGCTCGACGGTCCATGCTTCAGACCATCGTCGTCGGGGCAACGTCCGACGACTTCCTGGCTATGGCGGGCGATATGGAGCGCGGCATGGCACTCCATCCATCGAAGATGTCGTCGTGCTTCATCTAGGGCCAGTTCTTTTGAGGAGATTCTCAACAATCCTAAGCTAGGGTTTTCGGCCCCCGATCCCCCACGGGCCACGGCCTAGCAGCAACCTCACAAACCAAATCGAGGCTCGATCGCAAGCACTTGTCGATCCCCCCCAGTTTCCACCGGGGCAGCGCTGCTCGGCCAAATCGAAAACGGGGTCATCATAGCCCAACGCTACTCTGTTTCCGATAGCCAGTCATGCTTGCATTTCCTCTCCATGCCAGCGATTGCTTATCCGTTGCCCTGCAACAAACGTCCTCTGTTTCACCGTCCTGCAAAGACTTGGTAAATGGTACAAGGAGGATGTTCTCACCACTTCTTGCCTGCCTGCTCTGCTTGGTCCAGGAGGTGGCCGCCGACAACTGCGTCTACCGCAACATCGTGCACCACGAGGCCGGCGAGCGCACGCAGATCCTGCAGGACGTGGCGTCCGACCCCACCCTCCCCGGCACCAAGGCCGTCCGCTGCTCTGCCTGCGGCCACGGCGAGGCCGTCTTCTTCCAGGTCCATGCCGCCAACCTGTTTGTTTATTTGCTTCTGTCTATATTTATATGGCTTCATATATCGTGCCCATGATCCATCACATGGCACTGCACACTTTTTTCTTTTTCTTGCAAAACCCGCACCTTGTTATTGTTGCTGTTGCGCAAACATTTTGACCTTATGTTGAGGCTTGTCAGTCCAAACTGCATTATCTCTTTGGTTTGTGCCTTAAACTGATATGTTTATGCAACATCAAGGATACCTTTTATGCAACACTGCTAACTGATTGATCAGGGGCCACGTAGCACTCATCCCGTACTATTTAGAATGACTGCAACTTAATATCTCTTGCATAATGAAGTTGGCTGTCGGTTATTATTCTTCCCCTGTTTTCATGGTAGATCAACATCCACCTGTGAAGATTGAATGTTCTTAATACTTACAAAATGTCCTTTGTAGAAGGAATTTGACTTTAGAAATATGTACTTTGTAGAAAGAATTTGACTGAAGATGCCTGAATACATCAATTATTAACTTGTTGCTGTCTTTATGATGATGCGCAGGCTACGGCAAGAGGGGAGGAGGGGATGACTTTGTTCTTCGTGTGCTGCAACCACTCCTGCGGCAACCGGTGGAGGGAGTGAACGAGTCACACCTCCTTCCTGCGGAGGCTACCGTCGGCCCGTGCACTTCAGGATCATGCTCTGGAATTTAGTTTCCGATAGCTAGCTAGCCGTCTTGCTAGAGCACAAGAGAGCTGAACTTTTGAAACATATAAATGTGGTTTCACTACTTGCTCGTGACCATGCATGTGTCGCGCAAACCTTTATTATGCCGCCCCCTAATCACATTTGATAGATTGGTTATTGCCTGTGCACTGTTAATTCCTCTGTTTCTGATTTTACTTCACTGGGAAGAAAAGACAAAGTTGGATTGTATTCTGAGGTAATATGAGGTAATAGATTGGTTATTCCCGTCCTGAGCGTGCAGGCCATGGTGGAGGCCACCGGCGGAGCCACCGTGCCGCCGAGGTATCTCCGGCCGGCCGAGGCGGTCGCTGGCGACAGCGAGGCCCAGATCCCCATCATCGACTACCAGAGGCTGCTGCTGGAGCTGGAGCTGGACCACTGCGGCGAGGAGTCTGCACGCCTTCACATGGCCTGCCAGGACTGGGGCTTCTTTCAGGTCAGTTCCTTGGCTGAAAATTTCCATTGCTTCATCTCTGTTGCCTATGTTTCCTCAACCCAAGAGACCTACTTCCAGTTCACTTGCTCTTAGAATTGCCTCATCCTGATACTAGAAAGTAACTGGTGCTTGCAGCTGATTAACCACAGCGTCCCAGACCATGTGGTAGAGGGAATGAAGATCAGCATCCAGCAGTTCTTTCAGTTACCCATGGAGACGAAGAACCAGTTTGCTCTCGAGAAAGGGCAGCGGGAAGGCTACGGTCAATAATTCGTCTTCTCAGACGATCAGAAGCTTGACTGGGCTGACATGCCTTAGCTCTACACACAGCCACATGAGAGTAGGAACACCAAGCTCTGTCCAGACCAGCCTGCCAACTTCAGGTATGCATGTCTCTCAGATGCTATTTTTGTTGTCTCTTTTAGTTTTTCCTACTTGGAAGCGCAAATTAGGTAGAAAAACAATTAAAAAAAAACATCATTTCTAGCACAAATTGTGGTTCCAAGTCTTAAGCTACTACATGGAATGGAACACTCTAGTGCAGTTCTTACCCGTGATAGTGGTACGTGTTGTTGCACTTTGAATCTCATTGAGATCGACGTTGGATGTATATTCTGGTGCTGTGAAGGATGTATCAGACTCCCTTTTGGCCACCATGGCGAAGAACTTGGGACTGAAAAGAGAAACAATCGTTGACAAATGCATCCGTGGGATGCAGTCTGTGAGAATAAGCTACTACCCCCCATGCGCCCAGGCAGAGAAAGTCGTTGGCTTATCCCCGCATTCTGATGCTGATCTCCTAACCCTTGTCCTTCAAGTGAATCACGTCCAGGGCCTGCAGATCAAGAGGAACAGCAGCTGGCTTCCTGTCAAGCCTGTCTCGGGCGCTTTCATCGTCAACATCGGAGATATGTTTGAGGTGAGAGCGCGCAGTCGAACACCGATTCGATGCTGCTGTCTGCTGATGGCCAGATGTTGTACGGTGCAGTATGTTTGCAGAACTAATATATCATCGACCAAATAAATCCATTTTCGTTGTTTGTTTTGCTTTGACGAGGACAGGTCTTCACGAACGGAAGGTACAAAAGCATCGTGCATCGGGCAGTCGTCGACCCGAAGGAAGAACGGCTGTCGGTCGCGACGTTCCACTTCCCAAACGCCCAGGCCATGATAGGTCCTCTCAAGGAGATGGCAGCGCATGAAGAGGACGCGTACAAGACATTGGACCACGAGAGCTTCATGAAGCTTTTCTACGTGAGGAAGCTCGAGGGGAAGAGCTTCTTGGAGCAGATGAAGCTAAACTAGCTGGCCAGCAGCTGAATGCTACCATATATCAGGTAAATAAGCCATGTTGGTGCACGCGCTGTTGATTTGCGTCGGTGCATCATTCTTGCATCAGATGCTCAGATAGTATAACGCATGTATTGGTTTTGCAATCGATCATGCTCCGGAATTTAGTTTCCGATGTCTGGTCGCCTTGTTAGAGGCACAAGAGAGCTGAACTTGTCAAACATATATTGTGGTTTCAGTGTGTGCTTTGCAAACCTTTATTTATGTCACCTAATCACATTCGGTCGATTGTTTCTACTGGCCTATCCACTGTTAATTTCTCTATGCTGCTTGATGCACTGTACAAAGTGGGTTATGTGCTGTGCGGCCATGAGGTTTCAGTGTGAAGTTGATTCCTGCCTATGAGATAGAGGAAGTGGGTCCCCAGAACATAAAAGAAGAAGAAGAAAACAAACAAGTTGGCAGTATTTTTATGGTTGTTGTACCTGGACTGAATTTCTGAATATTATATATCTGGACTGGAGTATATGCCAAAAGGCATGAGGTAGAAAGAAGACAAGACTGAACTATCAGAGGAACTAGTAGTTCAATCTCTCCCCGTCCCGAGCGTGCAGGCCATGGTGGCGGCCACCGGCGGAGCCGATGTGCCGCCGAGGTATCTCCGGCCAGTGGAGGCGGTCACCGGTGCAAGTGACGGTGAGGCCCAGATCCCCATCATCGACCACCGGAGGCTGCTGCTGGAGCTGGACCGCCGTGGCGAGGAGTCTGCGCGCCTGCACAGCGCCTGCCAGGACTGGGGCTTCTTCCAGGTTAGCTTCCTTGGCTTCCATCTTACAGTTCTGCCATTACAGGCCACACTCTGCTTCCTGCTAACTCTGTTTCTTCAACCCAACAAACCTACCAAAGATGTATACTTCCAGTTGACTTCCTGTTATAATTTTGCTTGTTCCTGATACTCGAAAGTAATTGCTCTTGTGTTTGTAGCTGATTAACCACACTGTTCCAGACGATGTGGTGGAGGGATTGAAGGCCAGCATCCAAGAATTCTTCCTGTTATAAATCACTGGATGATGCGTCGTTTGTTACCATCTGCCTATATATGTCAAAATACATGAGGTAGCTAGAACAGAACAGAAGACTGAAGCGTCCGGTGAACCAGCAGCATCTCAATTCTCAGGAGCGGCAGGAGGAGATGGATTCTCTCCCTGTCCCTAGTGTGCAGGCCATGGTGGCGGCCACCGGCGGAGACGATGTGCCGCCAAGGTATCTCCGGCCAGAGGCGGCAGCAGACGCGGTCACCGGTGCTGAAGACGGCGATTGTGAGGCTCAGATCCCCATCATCGACTACCGGAGGCTGCTGCTGGACCATGGTGAGAAGTCTGCACGCCTCCACAGCGCCTGCCAGGACTGGGGCTTCTTCCAGGTCAGTTCGTTGCACACCAGCCTCTGCTGACTGCAACCTCTGTTGCTATGCCTTTGTTTTCCTCAACCGAACTAATCTATCAAAGACAGACACTCTCTGGTAGTTGCGTCATCATCCTGATACTAGTTAACCATAGTGTCTCTGACGACGTGGTGGAGGGAATGAAGGCCAGCATCCAAGAATTCTTCCGGTTACCCGCGGAGACAAAGAAACGATCCTCGCAGCAGCGAGGGCGGCTGGAAGGCTACTGTCAGCTATTCGTCGTCTCGGAGGATCAGAAGCTCGACTGGGCTGACATGCTCTTCTACCACACACAGCCACCTGAGAGCAGGAACACCGAGCTCTGGCCTGACCAGCCTGCTAGCTTCAGGTATGATTGCGATGCATTGCCCGTACCTGTCATGTTGTTCTTCAGCTTAGTTATGATAGAATGACATGTTTTGGTCATCTCTTTTATTATTTTGACCTACTTGTGAGGGAAAATTAGGTAGAAAACAATTTCCAAAATATCTTTTAGTGGTTTCAAAGATCTTGCCCTGCTAGATGGAGCATAAGTGCTGCGTTTTGAATTTGATTTAGATGGACGCTGGATAGATATGCCAGTGCTGTCAAGGATATAGCAGATTCCCTTGTGGCTACGATGGCGAAGATTTTTGGTTTGAAGCAAGAAGTGATCACAAACAGATGCATCGGCGGACTACAGACTGTGAGAATGAACTACTACCCGCCATGCTCTCAAGCAGACAAAGTCGTGGGCTTGTACCTGCACTCGGACGCCGATCTCCTGACCCTCGTCCTCCAAGTGAACCATGTCCACGGCCTGCAGATCAAGCAGAACGGCAGCTGGCTCCCCGTCAGGCCCGTCGAGGGCGCTTTCGTCGTCAACATTGGAGACATCTTCGAGGTTCGTAACTAGCGTGCGCCAACCACCGAAGGCCTGTCTCTGCCACTGAACAGATACTCTAGGGTGCCTTGTTTAAGCACCGCGTCAGCTAATAAATGGTTTGATCTGTGGTCTGTGTTTTGCTCCCCTGAGGGCTGCAGATCTTGAGGAGCATTGAGCACCGCGTGGTCGCCGACCTCAAGGAGGAGCGGCTGTCAGTGGCGGCGTTCCACTCTCCGAACACGCGTGCCACGATCTGTCCTCTGAAGGAGCTCATGGCGCGTGCCCGCGGGGAAGACGAGGCCTATGTGACGGTGGAGCATGAGAGGTTCAGGGAGCTCTTCTTCGCGACGAAGCTCGAGGGGAAGAGCTTCATGGAGCGGATGAAGCTCAAGTAGCTAGCGGCTGAACGGTACGTGGCATAGCAGGTACAGTAATAAACCACGTCATTGGTTCCGAATTGGCGGCTGTTTCCAACTTTTCCTTTCTGAAAAAGAGATGAAGCATCATGGGTGGATGATACTACCATGCATGCTATGCAAGCAATTACTTCCTCCGTTCCATAATATAAAAACGTTTTTAACACTAAAAAAGTTATTATATTAAGCATTTAAGCAGGTGGTGTGTCGATCATTTTTATTGCCTCAGTAGGAGGAAAGTGGAACAGGTAGCAGTTGCGGATGCATCTCTAGTTGGTGTGTCCGAGGTTGCAGGCTTGAGTAGCTAGCATCCTTGCACCATTGGCAATAGGTATTCAGATATCATTTCTAGGCGTAGCCTGTCCATCATGAATGTGTAAGCGAGACAAGAGTCAGCATTGGGCCGGGCCATATGGATTGCCTCGAGCCCTCCAACTAGCATCTACTAGTTCCCTTTCTGTTTGGTGGGATGAGAAGGTTGACCGAATAATCTTAGTCTTGTCTTTGGCTTATGAATGAAACAAGAAAAGTAGCATGAGGGAACAAGCTGCGGAAAGAAGCCTAGTTTGTTCCACTAAACCTGTCCGTATGTAGGGCTGTGCAGTTGGGATAGGAGGAATTAACAAGTCAAGAGTCAATCAAGAATGAAAAAAAGATAAAGCGTGGGCGTAGGGCACTTATTCAAGATTTTTTTTCAAAACTATGATGTATTTTATAACAAATTCGGAAACTATAGGACCGAACGCAAAAAATTCAGAAATGTGACCCTGTCGGCCTTTGGCTGGCCGAAGAGTGGCCCGTCGGCTTGCGTCGGCCTCCAGGAGGCCGAAGAGAGGCCCGTCGGCTTGCTATGAGGTAGTTTTCTATGCGTGAGGAGGAGTCATGGTGGGGTGGAGGAGGTGTGGCTGGTGAGGAGGTGGTGGGGTGGAGAGGAGGTGGTGGGGTGGAGAGGAAGAAGAAGGGGACACACGCGTCGAAGGTATACCAATGTCGTCACAAATTTTCTATGAGTTGTACATTTTATTTAGTGTACATAGTCATTTTAGCGGATAGTTAGTGTAGCCGGTAATAATTTTAGGCGTGATCTTGTGATGCAAATTGCTTACTGCACAACAAGGCCAGTTGTATTTCATATTAAATAGAGATTGTGAACTATTACGTCTTGTATCCTTGTGTGATTTGCATTTGTACTCAGTTCATCCTATCTCTAGATGGACCAGTTCGAACGAGAGAGTTGGAGGCCGGAGAACAGGGAGGGGGTGTGTACTTCCCGGCAGAGAAGTGGATGCGCGGCGAGCCGGAGCTGAGGCCTGAGTTCGGTCGCTGTGTACTCCAGCGCACGACAGGGATGTACCGTGTTGAGGAGAAGTTGCGCGGTCGTGCCCTGGTGGGAACAGTGGAAGGGAACCGGCCTCCCGTGTCCCCTGCACAGGTGGTTGCCGCTTTGGAGTCACAATGTGGGATCTCCCGCAACGACGTCATGGTTGAAGTATGTTCGCCTCCAGCAGATTTTCTTGTACAGTTTCGGTCGGATGAGGACTGCACAAGAGTGCTCATCTACCACTCCCGTAAGCTAACCGCCGGCGGAGAGACTATATATCCAGTTCACTCGTTGGCGTCGTGGTATGGGTGGCGAAGAGTCGTCTCTGAAATTCTTGACTAGGTTGAGCTTTGATGGGCCGCCGCAAGAAGCATGGGAGGTTGAGTTTGTTGGTAAGCTTGTTAGCAGTCTCGGCGGTGATCTCGTTAGGATGGTCAAGCCCACTAATCGTTGTTTCCTAGTTGTTGAAGTGTGGATGAGAAATCCAAACAAAGTTCCCAAGTTATATGAAGTGGAGCTGCCAGAACCTGACTCTGAAGCGCCTATTTCAGCACCTAGTAGTCAGCTGAAACTTGAGAAGCCGACAGTTCTGCATGTTGTGAAGATCCATATTCTGAAGGTGATAGATTGGACCCCTATATTCACAGAGCTGCCAGATGCTTATGATGATGATGATGAATCCAATAGTGCTCGTTGTCACACTTTCACTTGCTATCCTGGCACAACTGATGGAGCAGATAGGGTATATTTTGGGGGTGCACACGGATTAGCAAATCAAGGGACAGATGGCCGTGCAGGTGGTCTGTTTAGGATGTAGATGGAGCATGAGTTATCATTACCATGAGGTCATCGACTTGTACCCTTTTTATTTGGAACTCAGGATGAACTTCGTGTTGTATGTCAAATTTTGTAACTTGGTGTTTTGAACTTCGTGTTGTATGTCAAATTATGTAACTTGGTGTTTAAAACTTCGTGTTGTATGTCAGAGTATGTACCCTTGTTGTTTCAACCTACGGATAATCATTCATTTTGTCTAAGCAAAATAAAAGAACCTTATCCAGCTATTTTTTTTAAATATTCCTTTTTTTTTTAAATTAAGATATAACTTGCTGAAATTAAGATATAACTTGCTAAAACTACATAAAGTCGTCGTCATCCACCGTCGATGTAGAGCTCTTGCCCTTGGACGATGTAGAGCTCTTGCCCTTCGACGATGGAGAGGTCTTGCCCTTCGTTGATGCAGAGCTCTTCCCCTTCGATGACGCGGTGGTGTTGGCCTTGGTGGTAGGCATGAAGATGTCATCTTCATCCTCGGTGTCTTCTGTCCACCAACCTGGATTTTCTACTGCCATCTTGAGCTAGGATTCACTCTTATGCAGTTGCTTCTGCCATCTTCCATGCAACCTGATAAGTTCTTTGCGTATCTCCTCATAGGTCCTTGGAGGCCACCCGCTCCTAGCTAATGCGTGAGCCAGCTCATTCATGATGGTGTCACTACTGATGAGTTCCTCCCATGGAACAATTCTATTGTCCATCTTGAAATTGCTGGCTAAACGCAAAAGACATTGGCACATGCTAGGGTGAAAACTACGATCAAAAGGATAATGGGACATCTTAACAAGAGTGCTTGCAACAAGATTACGGTACTACACTGGGTTGCTTACCCGCCGTAGTGTGGAGGGGCTTTTATAGGTTCGGAAGAGCAAAAAGACGGGAAAATATGGCGGGAAAAAGGTCGGGAAAAAAAGGCGGGAAAAAGCGGGAAATTTGGTGAGGCAGGAAAAGTTTTGCGGCAAAATATGATGGGAAAAAAAGGCGGGAAATTTGGTGAAGCGGGAAAATTTTAGCAGCAAAATAAGACGGGACAAATTGGCGGGAAATTTGATGGCGACGAGAGCGAGTGAAAAAATAACATGTTCAATTTAAGATACAACTTGTTCAAATTAAGATACAACTTGCTGAAATTAAGATACAACTTGCTGAAATTAAGATACAATTTTAGGGTACAAGAATATAAATCTACTGAGTCCAACGTGGATATTTTCCTTTTTCATTTCCAGCTTCTTCTGCTGCCTGGGCTGCACGAGCCCTTTCTTTCTTTCTCTGCCTCTCAGCCTCACGGGCCTCCTATCGCTGCCGGTAGACCTCCGCCAGTCGAAGTTGCTCTTCTTGGTTTTTCTTCTTCATCTCAGCAAGAAAAGTCCTCTGCTCCACACAGTACTCTTGCCACTCTCTCTCCTGCTCTGCTTTCTCCTCTGTTGGCGCCTTCTCGCGGCGCTCGTCCAAATCCTAACTAGCCCATGCACGACGACCTCTTTCACGAATCTCTGTCACTGCCCAGTCCGGCATTTTCGTGTCAATCCAACGATAGTACATGCACAGAGGCGGAGGAGACTACAACAAAAATAGAAATATAAATATCAAATCAACAATAAAATCAACAACGTGTTTATTCTTGGTGACTGAAACATACCGGAGGCGTGATGTACGGTGAAGTAGCAACGGGTGGATCTTCCTCATAATTAGCGCACATGAAAAACTTCATGCCCAACCAATCTGAAAAATCCGTCACCTCCTTCACCTTGCAGAGATCGCCGCACCAACAACAATCTACTTCCACCCCCAGAGGCAAACTCGCACTCTTCATTTTCCTAGGCCTAATGCTTTGATCCGAACAAGGCAAACTCATAATGACTACCGCGTTGGTGTTTTCAAGTGTGGTTGGACGATGGAAGAAGACAGTTCCATTGCCTCCTTTTATAGGCTCAGATGACAACTGCAATGGCGGGAAAAGAAGGCGGGAAGACTTGGCGGGAAATCGGGCGGGAAAAGAAGGCGGGTAAGAAATGGCGGGAAAAAAAGGCGGGAACACTTGGCGGGAAATCGGGGGTTCCATGCACCAAATGGCGTAGCTGTGGCCAATTAGCACTAATTGGCCACGAGTAGACGGCACCATATTTGTAAAAAATAAATAAAAAAAGGAATATTTTTAAAAAAATTAGTCCTTATCGCGGCCGACCAGGGTTCTTCGGCCGCCTGGAGGCCGACGGGCCACTCTTCGGTCCACCATATGTGTTTTCTTTTCTGCAGAAATCCGAACTCCTTATTTTTCCAAGCAAGAGCATATATATGTATG
The DNA here is from genome assembly GCA_039707655.1 of Elymus sibiricus. NCBI lineage: Eukaryota > Viridiplantae > Streptophyta > Magnoliopsida > Poales > Poaceae > Elymus > Elymus sibiricus. The sequence continues at coordinate 512,959,643 of CM077669.1, forward strand.
TATAGCTCCAAATCAACAAAGACAGTGACGGACAAAAATACTACCACGCTGCTGAAAGACATACATATATTGTTTTTCTAGTTTTTGTCTCCAGCCCTCCAACTAACTACTGTACTTTTATTTTACTTTTTGCGTAGAAACTAGACTACTAATTTGATTTGTGTCAAGTACTAATAAGAAAACACAAGTGTGCTTTTGTGTCTGCTGAGAAAGCAAGTTGTTTGTGTCATCACCTCAGTTTGGCAAAACGAAATCAAGAGGGCCGGAGCAGGGTACGTAGGAGCGACCCGTTCCATGGCCTTGAGCTTCAGTTAGGCATGTGTACATGACACTGCTTGCGTCGGTCTGCAGATGGCCTGAGGACCCTGATGCCTGTCGATGCTGTCCTGTCTGCCTTGCCTGTATCATCTCTCAGTCGGATCATTGAGGACGCAGGCAGGTGGCACAAAGAAAAGAGATAAAGAAAGGAGCGGAAAACTACATAGCGCTCCAAGGTGAACGCTGAAAGCTCCGTCTGAGGACACGCATCAAGTTCCAAAGCATACCCCATTTTCATCCCCTCTTCCTCCCTTTTCCAAGCAAAAGCAGAGCTCCAGTTTAACAGAGACAAATTATTAGTCTAGTTGTGCGGCTTTGGCCCAACACAAGTACACCCTCAACATTCTTCTTCTTTATATGCATCTCCAATCTGCAGTCAAAGTGTTCGTCCAGTGAGTCCACCCACACGAGTATAGCATAGCATGCGCGCGCGCCCATGTCCTCCTCCTCCTCTGCTCTCCCCTTCCCCTTCTTCTTCCTCTTCTTCTTGCACCTCCTCCTGCTTCCACCATGCTGCGTCTGCTGCTCCCGACACCTCCTCCTCCACGCCGGCGCCGACGCCAACTCCTCCTCTGTGAGCACTAATCTTGATCGCGGTCGGTTGGTGTTGGCTGAGTTGTCCGCGCGGAGCTGGCGACGAGCAGCTGCGTGGGCTGAGCAGTTGGGCAACCGTTGAGTGCGGGCGTGCATCGATGGGCGCTGCATGCAGATCGTGAGCAGTTGGGTTTATCGTGTGCATGCAATATTAGCCGGCCGTGTGGTAGTGGTCGTTGTGGTGTGTGTACTGCGTACATGCAGCAGTGGCCGGTTGTGGAGGCCAGTCCTTGCGTGCGTGTGTGAGGTTATATAAATGGTGTGTGCCAGAGTTAGAAGAGAGCAGCTAGGAGAGATGTAGTCTCCATTAGTCTCTTGTGTAGGTGTGGCGCCGGTCTGTTGCCGCGCCACAGTGACGGTATGTGCCGAGCCGAAGGGGAGGGGCCTAAGGAAGATGTAGTATCCGTCGGGACCGTGGTATGCGCCCGGTCGATGTGAGAGTTCTTCCTCGGTTGTGCTGCGTGTGTGCGTGTGTACCTACATGTAATTGTGTTTGAGGGAGTTGAGATGAATAGAATCCAACATACAGGCCGTTCGTCGGCCGGCGCGTTCGCCGCCGGAAGTGTGTTTTGTTCATCGTCTTCTACCTCTGTCCGGCGTTCGTCACCGGAGGGCTACTCGGCGTTTGTCGCCGGTGTGTTTGTCCCAACATCCTCCTCCTCCTCCTCGCTCGCCGACATGCTCCGGTTCAACGGCATCGGCAACGTCACCGACAGCCTCAAGCACTACCTGGCGCGCTTCGGCTACGCGCCTGACGACGACGCCGACGGCCGGCTCGTCGTGAGCCTCTACCAGTCCACCCTCGGCCTCCCCGTCACCGGCCGCCTCGACAACCAGACCCTCGACCTCCTCGTCACCCCGCGCTGCGGCGTCCCCGACCTCCAACACAACACCGTCACCACCCGCTTCGCCTTCTTTGACGGCCAGCCGCGGTGGGCGCGTGCGCCGGGCCACTTCCTGCTCACCTACTCGATCATCTCCTCCTTGCCTCCCTACCTGGAGCGACAAACATTTTTGTTGCAATATAATCAATGCCTACCAGCCTAGGTGGCATTGATTATATTGCAACAAAAATATAGCTTAATAAACTCGTTCTACATTGATTATTGATCATGGTGCTACATGCGTACAGCCAACTCGTTCTTGAGAAATTCACTAGCCTAGCGGAGGAGGACTCCTATGAAAGCTAAAATGTTTGTCGCTCCTATGAAAGCTGCTATGCCACCGAGGACTCCAGTGGCGGTCATCCATGCAATGGCCACTGGGTTGGGGGGATTGGGTGGCGAGGCGGGGCGGGGGATGTTGATAGTTCCACCGGCGCCGACGAAGTTGAAGACGACGATGCAAGCTCCGTCCCGGCCCGGCCGGCCGGTGGCTCCACGCTGGCCGTCAGCGCCAGTAGCGCCGGCAGGGCCAGTAGCAAGCGGATCCTCCACGTCCGGCTTTCTGCGGTGGATCATAGGACGGAAGGTTCGCCAGGCAGCGTCGGTGAGCAGGAGGGAAACGGCTACGACGAGAAGGCCGACGATCATCTCGGTGCCAGAGACAGAGAAGTCGAACACCTTGGCCTCTGCTCCAGGTGGCTGAAAATGGGATTCATGAAATGAGGGGTTGAGTAATTCATACAAGATTTATGAACAAGGAAAACAATGGGTGATCTCACAAGCGCAAAAAGTGAGCAGAGATCCAAGCATGGGTGATCGAAATGGAAAACGGGAGGCCTACCAAAGCAGAACTGGCCGGCGACGCCATCGAAACCGGTGATGCAGGCACTTCTCGGCACTTGGGTCTGGCAGTGTCACCTGGTTAGTGTGAAGTGGTGGGCCGGGTGATGTAGAGTGTGACGTTACATTTATAGGAGGAGGAAGATACTTCTTGACCGTCCATTTGCGAGACTCAAGTACGATCTGTTCTGTAGCTAGTACGATTGTGCCAACGTGCTCCTCTACCAGCTGAATGTTAGGCACCGCCCAATCCAGCACGTGCGACACGTTCACCATGAGGGATTCACCCGATGGCCACCAATCGGTAATACGGTAACTTTTCATCAAAATGACACTCTACAAAAGTCACCATTCCTCTCTCTACCTCCATCATTTCTGAAGCGCGCTTCAAATCGAAACGGCAGATGTGATTCTAACCACCTCCGATGGACCGGCAGATGTGATTCAGCCTCCGTCATCTCCACTGATCCGTTCCCGGTCCCCCACACCCCCTCATTCGCCACAGGCCCATGCCTTTTTCCCGCCATCCGCCTGCGACATTCCGACCACCGCTTGACTTCGACCGCTTGCCTGGAGGTAAATTTCCACAATCTTGTCTCATACATTTATTTTAGAGGCTCTTGGATTCATGCAGATGGCATATGATCTGCATCATCCGCTAGATGGATTCAATGCTTCATACATGGGGCAAATGTTTTCTGATGGTTCATCGTCGGATTTGAGATCTCGGTCTCCGAAGGAAATCATGGGGGCATAAAATAAGATGAGGTGATATTTATGGTTTATGAATGGATAGCATCTACCAGAGTGAAGAGGAAGCATCCGGTGGCCGCAGCCTTTCTTCGTGCGGCATTTCACCGGAATAGATACGCTGACCACGAGAGGCTCATGCTCGACTACTTTGTGTCGGGTTGTACCTACCATTGTACGTGCATGCATGCATGACCCATGAATACGTGTTGCGATTTTTTCGACCCATCTGTTTTAGCGGGAGAAACAACATGCATGTGGCCCGTGATTATATAGTTGTACTCGCTTGTCGCAAATACAAAGTGAGCACTCAGTTGAGACCTTGGGTCGACGGCCCCTCAGCCGAGCAACCACGAAGCGAGCTCCTTCTACGGCGGCAACCTCTTTGAGCCGGTGAAGTCGCTCTGGGGCTTCGGCACACTGGAGCAATGCAAGCCACCACCTCCACTTGCATGATGGTAATTCAATGTCCTCGTTTGAAAATAATACTTTGACTAAATTTGGAATTGTTTGAAATGTTTTATTCATGGTTATTTTGATATGAATTTTGGTATGCTATTGTCATGTTAATATTGGATGCAATTTGAAATTATTTGAAATGGTTTATTCAGTGTTGGCTCACTGAACTTCCTTCAGCCATCTGGCAATCAAACATGGACCTAGATATCGCATATCTCCCAGACATTGCGTGTTTTTGCAGCTGCACGATTATCTCATAGGCTCCATAGTTTTCAAAATACTTTTGAGGTTCAGGCTCCATGGTTGCAAGCATGATGCATTGTACTACGATGTTGTCGTCAATTTCAGTATGATAAACACTTTTATCATCCTCGGTGGCATTCTCATCATCGCCTTCCGGAAGAGTTGCTTCAAGAACATGTTCTTTCTTAGTACTCTTGAGAACCATTTTCAGATTGCAGAACCAATCTGCAAAGTTTTTTGTAGATGCATGCAGTTTTTCTTTCTCAAGCACAGGTGCCAAATTGAAGGTGGTTTTGTGCGCCATTATCTACAACATACAATGCAAATTCATTTATACATTGTTCATTATTAATAAAACTCACATTTAGGGTTTAACTTAAGTGTTCTCTCACCAAAATCTATATATGTCATAATTGATTACTAGAAATTCAAGGTTCATGACACACTTACTACACCATTGATGTGACATCACTAGTGAAGTAGTAACAAGACCGGTAGGCCAACAGTCAATCATATCTCCATATGATTCATGTTCATCTTTCGATGGGCGTGTTCCTGGATCCAGACCGTCTTGGTATCTCGTCAAGACAACCAAATGTCTTTGCAACATGGATCGTTCATGCCCTCCTATACCCTTCACATATGTACCCATGTCACATGGCGTAGTCAAAGGCATGAGTATTTTAGACGGTTCTATAAACTGATAAACAGTGTCAACTTGATATGTTGTGTGAGATATCACCCAAATAAATGACTGTTGTGCAAATCAAATGGCATGAAAAGGGATTAACATCACAGGAAGTTCATAATATAGTGATGTGGTAGTTGTGATTCAGCCTCCATCATCTCCACTAAGCCGTTCCCAGTCTCCCACACCCCCTGCTTCGCCACATGCCCAAGCCTTCTTCCCGCCATTCGGCTGTGACATTTCGACCACCGTTGACCTCGACCACTTGCCTGGAGGTAAATTTCCCCAATCTTATCTCATACATTTATTTTAGAGGATCGTGGATTCCTGCAGATGGCATATGATCTGTATCATTTGTTAGATGCTAAGTGGATTCAATGGTGAGGTAAATGTTTTCTATTGGCAGTGGGTATGTCGTGGCCCGATGCCGTTTCGATTGGCATGTCCCGTCAATAAAAAGACCGTGCTCCAAATTTCTAGGGATATCATCAGTGAAATCCCATAATCCTCACACACATTTACGGCACGATATGTTGGGAACCGGTGATTTTTACTGTGCGACGTGGAGACCCTTCGCCTTTTATTGGCCTATACAAGGGAACAGTAAATCGGTTTTACCTATGCTCATTCCCTGCTCTATGGTTAAGAACTCTCGAAAGCTCAAGCCCTTCTAGATACATTTCTAGCTCCAATTTCTCCCCACTTCCTCCTTCCTCTGCGAGAGATGGCCGGCAAGGGGAAGGGGCTACCGCACCGGCATTCATTGCCGCCGGTACAAGGGGGCAGTGGTTGCGTTCCAATGTCACTATTGGCACCATCACTAATCTCCAAGCTGATGGGTACCTTCTCGTCACGGCCAAATGCTAGTCCTCGGTGCGGACGGGTGAGGTCGTCTCAGCTTTTGACATTCCTTGTTCCCGGAAAGGGTAGCAGATGGTCTTTATCTACCACCTCCTCCGAGGTCTTGGATTTCTTCTTCACCTCTTTCTGAGAGTACTTCTATTTTTCTATGGGCTAGATTTTTATTATCTAGCCCAAAATTTCACCCTTCACATTGCCATCTTTATAAGTTTTTTAGCTTTCCTTCGCGTAGAGCCCCATGTCGCATTAAGCCGCATAGCAGCATCTTCAAACTTGCTGACTGTTGGGGCTCCTTTCGAACTTTTCTGAAATAAAAAGAATTTCCTCCGTGCTCGGCAAATTTTTAATAGGTGTTCATGTGGTAGATCAAGCTGACAAATGGATATCAAAGGTTAATGGTTCAACCGTTATTTTTTTATTTTTTTATTCTCCAGAGAGAACTATTTTTTAAGCTGTCAAGAAAGGGTCGAAAGGCATCAAAAGGCATGCATGAATTTCACTGGCTGGAATTAACATCTCACGTTAGAAAACTTTACATACCACACACCCATCGCAGTAAAAAAAAAGGTGGACTACAAACTAACGTGTCACATACTACAGACAAAGTGATACTAGTACTTACGAAGTGTTTAGATGTTTTCATGTACTTGCATCACGTAAAGACAATAGTCTTCTGAAATGTCAGTTGAATAAGACTTGGTTATGTCTCAGTCAATGATATATTCGTGAGATTTTAAACTGATGTCCGTGTATATTTTTTTTTTACATGTTATTACAACTAACTAGGACTTGATTAATTTCAATCGACTGAGATCTAGCTGCACCTAAAGACAAAGCTTTAGTTTAATGACCAAAGAACATACATTTTGGTGCAGTTGTCTAACCATGTGTAAGTAACAGGTATATACTACTACATACACGAGTGGCGTATTTTGGTGACCGAGCTCCATGGAGCCCTTTATTTAAAAACAAATCAAGACTAAAACTATCTGGTTTTAAAAAATCTGAGAAAATATGCAAATATACAAGGATGAAATGTATATGTGTGCAAAAAATCAGGATCGAATACCTTGAAATGCGAACCGTACAAAAAAGCAAATTCATGACTTTGAGGATGAATAATATCATGTGTTGAAAATGCCAGTTTTTTTTTCCACAACCCTCATTTCAACGTATTTCGCTCTGAAAGTTTACACAGGTGTACATTATGCCTCCATATATATTTATATTTATTTGTTAGAATTTTTTAAAACTTTAAAAATACAAATTTTGATTTTTACAAATGGAGGCCTCCATTGATCTCGGACTCTGAAAGTGCGTTATATCGACTAGAGGGGGGGTGAATAGGCGATTTTTACAAATTCATCACTGATGAAATTCAACTTGAGGAATTTGAAAAGTGATGAACTACGCGTAGCGGAATAAGTACTCAAGTGCAAGTGAAACATAGCAGCAGCATAGTTATCATGATGAAATGAAACAAGCACAGAGTATAGAAAGCGTGTAACAGGATAAGCAGGTGATGATTAAGGAGACTGAAGAATTTGAGGTGAGAAAATTGAGAAAGTCTTCAGTCAAATTCTTCAAACAGTAACGATCAATTTCATCAACAAGTATTCAATGCAGAAAGTAGAGTTGAAGAAATAGAACTAGGTGCTCGGTGAAGACAATGGTTTGATGACCCAGTTCCAACTGTTGTGACAGTTGTACGTCTGGTTTGGAGCGGCTTGGTATTTAAACCAAAGGACACACAGTCCCAGGACACACAGTCCTTACCGTATTCTCCTTGAGCTAAGATCACACAGACCTCCCCCAACACTCGTGGTAAGTCTTCATGGGAGACTTCCAAACCCTCACAAACTCGGTCACCCGGCAATCCACAATTGAGTGCTGGATGCTCTAGACCATGACGCCTAACCGTCTGGAAGATACACAGTCTTCAAAGGTAACAAGCGTCGGTTCCACTCAGGAACAATTTCTTCAGTGATGCTCAATCACTTTGGGTTTTGGTGGTTTTTGGGTTTTGGGGCTATTTCCTCACTGATGATTTTCTCTCAAAGTCTTTGAGGAATGGGTTGCTCTCAAATGACAAAAGTCAAGTATCTCTCGGAGCAGCCAACCAACTAGTGGTTGTAGGGGCGGCTATTTATAGCCAGGGGCAACCCGACATGATAAGACTTAAATGCCCCCAATGATATGACCCTTATGTGGATAAGGTTGATTGGGGACAGCTGGCACAAAGCACAGCAACGGTCGGAATTTCGGAATGATGAAAGTCCTCAGGGTTTATCAATTTCCTCACTTTTAGGCAATTCGCACTGGCGAACTCCTAACTTCTCAGTCAGAGCAATTTCATCAGAGGCCAGAAGAATTTCATCTCTGTCATTGATGAAATTGACTGAACTGCAAGAGATTTCCAAAGGCTTCACTCGAAGGATAGGATAGTTGAGGATTTTGAGATGAGCATCACTTCGAAACTTTTCCTTAGTTTTACCTCGACCCCCTTTAACAGTACGGTGTTTCCTATGACTCAAAAAAGGAAATGAAACTACGAAAACAAAAGTCTTCACGTTTCAAAGTTCTCGTATCAATTTCTTCAAGGTCACACCAAAGTCTTCAACTTCAAAGTCTTCAAGAAAACTTCAAAGCCTTCAGACTAAGATATACATTTTTAGGTGTCGACTTTCTTCGGATATATCAATCTCCTCAGTGACGTATAGACCTGTGTACACTCACAAACACATTAGTCTCTTAACCTATAAGTCCTCAATACACCAAAATCACTAAGGGGCACTAGATGCACTTACAATCTTCCCCTTTTTGGTGATTGATGACAAATAGGTTAAGTTTTCAAACGGGGATAAAACATGTGAGTAGTAAGTACAACATTTGAGGAATTTGATATCAAGATATAGAGGAACTCCCCCTGAAGATGTGCATGTTTGAGGAATTTGCTTTGGACTGCGAATGCACATGGCAGGATAGAGTGATGGAGATCTCCCCCTATATCTTGTAATCCATGCATGTATTGACATATATAACTTGAAGAATTTGAAATGCGTGATGAAAATGGTGTCTTACGAATTTCACTATGCATGATGAAAATGTACTTGAGGAAATAGGCATGCATGCATTAAGGTAGTTCAAAAGTGTCAGACAACCATCGGACTTAAGTATACAACTCAACTAGCAAAGTCTTCAAAAGAACGAGAGTTGTAACTTAAACAAAATATAGCCCTATGTATAGATAAATAGAGCCGCTTGAAGACTAACTCAAATTTCTCCCCCTTTGTCATCACTGACCAAAAGGGACGAAACTGAGGACTAACGCTCTTTGAAGAACTTCACTTGGAGGAGGTTGAAGGAGCGCCAGCATTGTCGGGGTCATTCGTTGGAGGAGGGCCAGTGGCAGTGTCATCAACATCTTCAGCTTCATCAACTTCACGCGATGAAGAACATGAGCTTGGGACCATCAGAGTAACATTACACTTCTTGAATTTCTTCTTGTGTTGAATAGCCCATTCAGGGTTCTGCTGGAGGTCCATTGCAGCAATTTCTTCAGCCCTCTTTAGATGTGAAAGAATAGCCCATTGACGACTGAGGATTTCATGCAGGTAGGAGTGGTTTTTCCTCACTGCATTGTGGGTGACAGTCATGTCACGAATCATTGCGCCCATTTGGCGTTTGGCCCACTTGTGATGACGATCAACCTTTTGATGAAGACTTATCAGCTGTTCTCGATCAGTCAACACACGAGGAGAAGAGTGTTGAGGCCTTTGTGCAGTGGTTTTTGCAGCAGTGTCTTGGCTTGCAGTGTCATCATTAGTTGAGTAAGACGCGGGAGGGCGAATCTTACCATCCAAGTCACGTGTGCCCTCATCGATGATTGGGTCCTTCCCATTGTCATATTCATCAGAAGGAGTTGCAGGCCTCTTGAGGACTTCAATGGGTGGCAAGAAACTGAGGTGATTGATGCGATCAGCTTCAAATGCTATTGAAGACCTTGTCCTGATGAATTTCATGATCCATGGGGCATAAACCTTCAAGTCAAAAGGTGACATAGATGTGTTTCCCAAAGTCCTCAGGAAGAAATCATGAAAGTCAATGGGAATTCCATGGATGATATTGAACAGCAGATTCTTCATTATTCCCACAATTTCTTCATCATCAGAATCATAGCCTTTGATAGGACATATTGATTTCCTCAAGATTGTGAATATGGTCCTAGGCACAAACAACAAATCCTTGACGAGGAATTTTGTTCTAGGGGCTTGGCCAGGCTTCAAAGGCTTCATCATGAGTTGCATCTTATAGTCTGGTATTTCAATTTGATCAAAGACCTTTCTGGCATCTACAGAGGGAGGACTTACAGGCACTTCCCGAAGCAATTCAATGGCCGGAGCTTTGAAATTAGTGTTGTTAGACATCCAATCAAATATCCAAGTGTTGATGTCAGCAGCTTCTCCAGAGATGAATAGCGTTGCATAGAATTGAAGAATTAGCTCTTCATTCCAGTCTGAAATTTCTGTGCAGAAGGGAAGAAGTCCACCATCATGGAGAACTGTCAGCACAGGTGTGAAGCATAGAAGGGATTCCATGTCCAAGTGAGGAATGTGCATATGCTCGAAGACTTTCTCCTTGTCAAGCAAAACAGACGCATAGTAATTCATCTGAGTGTGAGACCAAAACCTTAGGCGCCTGATTCTTGGCTTCTCATAGGGATTTTCTTCAGTGAAGAAGTGATGCTCCGTGAAGAATTTGTCCTTGTTGAAGTTCACTTTCTTCTTGTATGGAGTTTTGGGCTGAGGTCGAGGATCTAGCGTTGTTGGTAAAAACCTCATCCTCTTCAGCCTGAGGAACATGAGCAGTTTCTTCAACAGTGGGACGCTGAATTTCTTCACCAGCTGATGCAGCTGCAATTTCTTTTGCAGTGGGTTGTTTGATTTCTTCACCAAATGATGCAGTTGGTATTTCTTCAGCAGTGGGTTGTTTGATTTCTTCACCAACTGATGCAGTTGGTATTTCTTCAGCAGTGGTTTGCTTGACTTCTTCATCAGATGATGCAGCTGGTATTTCATCAGGAATAGACATGTTTGAAGTTTGATTTTCTTCAGATCCTAGTTGAATTTCTTCAGTCGCAGCAGATGACTGAGGAAATTGAGGCAGAGGGGTGGACATGGGAGAATTGGGGTGTTGTTCTTCCCAATAGTCATCAGAGATGACCGGAGTGGTGCAACCAATATCCACATCCTCTTCATTTTCTTCAACTCCAGCTTCTTCAGCAGTAAACTGAGGTTGGGGCGATGATACCTTAGGTGTTGTGGCAGGTTCTTCAAGCACAATTTCATCATCCAGCTGTTCAGTTGAAGCAGCTGAATGGTTATCTTCATCAGCATTATCCTGTGGGATTTCATATTCTTCACCATATGGGACAATTTGGTACGATGACAACGATGATAGAGGAATAGCATCAATTGGGTCTTCTGTAGAGGTTGTCAAAGTCTTCAGCCGTTTGGGCTCTGAGGACTTTGAAGAATCTGATGCTTTTCTCTTCTTTGCTGCTTCTTTCTCGGCAGCCTTTGTTTTCTTTACTTCTGATGCAGAAGGAAGTGTGACTTTCTTCACCTTTGAGGATTTTGCAATCCGAGCAGAAGTTGATGATTTTGTAGAGGGCTTTGAAGCGATTGATGCAGTTGTCTGAGCAGTTTCATCAGGTCCAGTTGACCTGTGTTTTTCTTCAGGCACAACCTTAGATGTTGTCCTGGCAGTTTCTTCAGAAGCATGAATTTCATCGGCTGACCTCTCAATTTCATCAGCAGGTTCTGCCGGCTCAGCAGTCTGAGGAATTTGAAGATTTGCTTTGGCAGTCATCCTTTTGTTATGGTCCACAACAACATCATTTGCTCTTTTGAGGAATCTGCCATGTGAACCTTTGCATGCATTCAGCTTCACATTTCTCTTGCTCTTCAATGAGTTTCTGAAGTTCATTTTTGACTGTGATGAGTTGTTGAGCAGTCAAATTCATCACATTGTCCTTTAGGAATTTTTCTTTCTTGGATCTCCTCTTCCTAGCTTGCTGCATCTTCTCTTTCCTCCACTCTTCTTCAATGATAAAGTGTTTGAGGACATACTCAACTCCAATAGGAAGGTTGAGTGCAGAGATGGGAGTGTTTGGATCCTTTTTCCAAATGTCGATGAAATTGAGGATCGTCTGAGGATTCAGCAGAAGAGGAACTGAGCTTCCCTTGGCAACAGCTGCCCTTTGTTGTGCATTTGTGATGATGTCAATCAGTTCAGTTTCATCAGCTTCATCATTATCAGAATCTGGAAACCGAGAATGCAACCTTTCTCTTATGAGCACCTGGCCGTGGACCACGTCCAGCAATTCTCTTGATTTTCACCAAGGTGGGGCTGTCTGATGAGGTAGGCTCTGCAGTTGAAGACATTGTGACTTTGATGCAGCCATAGATGATTGAGCTTGAGGAAATTGAGCAGCAGAGGGACTTTGCTATGAAGACTTTGGCTTTATTGCTGCCTTCTTGGGCATAGCTTTCTTCCCACTTGAGCCACTGGCAGAGGCAGAGGCAGAGGCAGCAGCAGCAGAGTCTTCGTTGAATTTCTTCACTGCCTCATGGGCAATCTTCTGAAGCTTCTTTTGGTGCTTAGCAAAGTCTTCAGGAAAGTCTTCAGGACTTGCAATGCTTGAGGGATCAATGTGTTGATCTGTAGTAGGAGGAGCACGCTTGCAAGGAGGTTTGAGAGCGAATTTCTTCATGTATTTTGGGGTCACAAAACGGTATTCTTACCATTCTTGTGCCCATCGCCTCTCAATTTTCTGAATTCGGACTTTTCTCTGATTTGTTGTTTCTTTTCCATGAATTTCTTCATCTGGAGTACAGTACCCTGCATACAAATCATCATGTATATCCAGAGCAGTTCTCTGTTCTCTCTTCTTTCCTCCCTTCCGAGGCTTTCTGTCACTGTCCATTTTCCTCAGTTGAGGATTTTGCACTCTTGAGGATTCTGAAGAAGCATGCAAATTTTCCTGAGATGGTTTGAGTTTATTCAGCGCAGGCCTCCAGAAACCCCAGTGCACAGCGGACGGCTAAAGCATGCTGATAATGTAAAAAGAGGCCGGGGTAGACCGAACTTGACATGGGAATAGTCCGTAAAGAGAGACCCGAAGGATTGGAGCATCACCAAAGAACTAGCCATGGACAGGGATGCGTGGAAGCTTGCTATCCATGTGTCAGAACCATGAGTTGGTCGCGAGATCTTATGGGTTTCACCTCTAGCCTATCCCAACTTGTTTGGGACTAAAGGCTTTGTTGTTGTCGTTGTTGTTGTTGTTGTTGTTGTTGTTGTTGTGGTGGTGGTGGTGGTCATGATCAAGCATGGTTGTGGTTTCCTTCGATATTGTGGTTGCCGTGCCTGCTCTCCTTTCTTTGACATGCATGTGAATTTCAGTGGTTTCGGTTTTCAGGCCAAAGGATCAAAAATATTCACTTGCATTCAATCGAAAATCCAACCACATTATTCAATTATTTTGGAAATTTTAAAAATATCTAAACTTGTGTGTACTAACATAATGGCTGAAATATTTTGGTTGAATGACAACTACTTCAGTATCTACTGAAATGACTGAAATTTCATTGAAAGTGATCCATATGCATGTGCATGTGCAATTTTGGAAGCATTCTTCATTTAGGAGTCAATTGATATTTTCTATAAACTTTTTCTCTCGATGTGTTCAATTTTGTCAAAATTCACAGTTAGAACCTCTTAGAAACACAAGAATTTCGGAGGAAAAAAGGGGATATCCCAGTCCTAAAGAAATCATCCTACACATGCCCTTTTCTTAGGGATCTATACACATGCCCTTCGGGTCCTAAGGCTTATGTTACACGGGAGCTCCTATTTGGTGCAGCATGCGGTGGTATACCTGGCCATGGGCAGCCCGGCCCAGACGGCCTGACCCGACCCGACCCAAAAATCCCGGGCCGGGCCGGGCCTAATTGTCCCATCGGGCCGGGCTTGGGGCCTAGAAATCAAGCTTGATAGTCGGTTCGGGCCGGGCTTCGGTTTGGCGAAAACTAAATTTTAGCTGCGGCCGGGCCAGGCCGATCAGGCTTTTTCAGGCTCAGGTTGGGTTTGGGCCCGATTTGCTAGGCCCGACAGTTGGACCGGACTGGGCTCGGGCTTGGGGTTTCAGCTGCAGGCTTCTTTTGGCCTGGCTCGAAGCCCGACTCGGCCTAGGATACATTTTTTTTGGAGAAAATGTTCATGAATACAAAAAATGTTCACAATTTTAAAAATTTATTTGGAATTCAAAAAGTGTTCATGGTTTAAGAGAATGTTCATGATTGTTTTTACGGGATTTGGAAAAATGTTCATGAATTTTAAAAATGTCCATGATTAGAAAAAAATGTTGTGAATTTAAAAAATGTTCATGAATAAAAAAAAATGATTTAAGAGAATGTCCACGAATTTGTAAAAAAATGATTGTAATTTTAAAAAATCTTCACGAATTTTAAAGATTTTGGAAATTGAAAAAACAAGAGTAAAAATGAAAAACAGAAAAGAAAAGAAAAAACTGAAAAAATAAAGAAAGAAAATCAAAAAGTTCGTTGAAACCCGGAAATTGGCGGGCCATACAAAAACCCGCGCATCAGAGGTGTACGCGCGTGGCAGCGACCGAAATCACTAATTGAGGAGTATAACTTTCAACGATCATTCCCACCTCCCAGGCAACCGAAATCACTAATTGAGGAGTATACCTTTCAACGATCATTCCCACCTCCCAGGTCAAGTGGCGCACTGCATGCGTGCCACTTGTCGCAACCCGGGAGTTTTTTTCTTTTTTCTGTAGATCCGTATTTCAAAACGTTCAATCTCCTAAACTGTGCGCCCAAATCTCGAATCGTTTTCTCCGGTGGGTTTCTCGCGTCGAGATCGAATTTTTTTTTTTCACGAAAAAACCGGATGAAAAAACCGTGCCTCACACAATAGAAAAAAAAAATAGAAAACACATTTTTCCCCTTTCCGAGAGGCACGGCCGTGCCTCTTGCGAATGCAAAACCGTGCCTCTCGCGGAAGCAAAACCGTGCCTTTCGCAGAAAAAAAGAGAGCAAAAAACACGTTTTTTTCCTTTCCGAGAGGCACGGCCGTGCCTCTCCCGAAGTGAAAACCATGCCTCTCGCGGAATCAAAATCGTGCCTCTCGTGAAAAAAAGAGAGCAGAAAACCCATTTTCCTGTGCCTCTCACGAAAGCAAAACCGTGCTTCTCGCGAAAAAAACACAGAAAACACGTTTTTCTTTTCCCTTTCCGAGAGGCACGGCCGTGCCTCTCGCGATACCAAAACCGTGCCTCTAGCAGAAAGAAAACAGCGCCTCTCGAAAAAACACGTTTTTTCGCGAATTGTTTTTTATACTTTATTTCGTCCAAAAGCTAAGAAAGACAGGTGAAAAACCGGAACGCCAAAAAACCCGGAAAACCCCACCCTAAAAAGCCGAAAACACGTGCGAAAAAAAAATCCGAAGAAAACACTCAGAGTGCAACTTGTGGCAGCGGCTGAGAACGCGCCAAGTGGCGGCGTGTGGGAGTGATTGCTGGAAGGCTTCTGAGAGAGTATTCCTCGACTAGTTAGGATATGATGGATATGGGCTGATGGCCTGTGGGACTGGGCCGGCGGCGTGGCTCCTCTAGCTAAGGGAGAGAGTGCCCCTCGAAAATAAAAAGAAATAAAAAAAGCTAAGGGAGAGCAGCGTCAGCCGAGCGTGGAATCGAACGAATGGACTGAAGAAAATCGGCTGCCTCCTGACTGCTTCTTCTACCTCTGAACATCTTCTTCCTTTGCCTAAAGTTAAATTATTGCTTTATGGACACCATCGAACCATGGTCGTTCATGTCCCATTTCATACATAGAATTATGGATTCTCTACTCCTAATCATGAAAGCTGAAGTTATGAAAAATGTTATGTGTGAAAGAGCTTCTCTCAATCCCTCCCCACTCAACATATCACCAATTGTTCTTCGTATCTTTCCTACTTACTCCCTCAGTTCAAAAGCAATTGAAGTTCTAGGTTTTTTCTAAGCCAAACTAGCTTGTTTCTTCTTCTCTGTATTATTAATTCTTTATTTCCTTTTCCTTCGCACCTGGAAGGAAGAGATTTAAAAAGGCCTGCAAATGTTTGCTACAATGTATATTTGACTCAGTGTTGTGTGTTTTCAGATATTAACCCAATAAAGTTTGGCAAGTTCTATACTTCAGAAATATATATTCTGTATGTACCACTTTAGTTTATTTGCACACTGATCCAAAACATAACATTTTTGTAACTTTAGCTTTCATGATGATGAAGAGAGAATCGATTATTCTATGCAGTGGCGGGTCTCGGGCGTGAGATGAGGTCAAAAGTTGTAAATCACGACTGAGGGGGGTAATTAACATATCACCAATCGTAAAGATTGGACAAAATCATGGATTCACTATTAGTCGTCATGAAATCTAATCTTACAAAAAGTCTTATGTACATTTAATGTTTGGATTACTGTGCATATAAACTGAAAGTGTTATTACACGAAATATATGTTGGAATATTAGGCAAATTTGTGAAAATTCTAGTAAATAATTCATGACGAGAACACTAATTAGAATGCAACACTCTAGCATGCTCATTTTCGTTGTTGCCCACACTACCTTCGATTCTAACCACCTCCGATGGACCGGCAAATGTGATTCAGCCTCCGTCATCTCCACTGATCCGTTCCCGGTCCCCCACACCGCCTCCTTTGCCACAGGCCCATGCCTTTTTCCCGCCATCCGCCTGCGACATTCCGACCACCGCTTGATTTCGACCACTTGCCTGGAGGTAAATTTCCCCAATCTTGTCTCATACATTTATTTTAGAGGCTCATGGATTCATGCAAATGGCATATGATCTGCGTCATCCGCTAGATGGATTCAATGGTTCATGAGGCAAATGTTTTCTGATGGTTGATCGTCGGATTTGAGATCTGAGTCTAGGAAGGAAATCATGGGGACATAAAAGAAGATGAGGTGATATTTATGGTTGATGAATGGATATCATCTACCAGAGTGAAGAGGAAGCATCCGGGGGTCGCAGCCTTCCTTCATGCGGCATTTCACCGGAATAGATACGCTGACCACGAGAGGCTCATGCTCGACTACTTTGTGCCCGGCGCGACCCTGGGTATAAGAACCCCGTGTGTACGTTGTAACGGTGTGGCCTGGCATCGTGTTCGTGCTCGAGGAATAGAGGAAGCCGTTCGTGCGGCGGCGGTGTTCGTGCGCCGGAAACCTCCTGTATCTCCTTCTCTTTCTTCCTCCTTCGGTTTGTGCCACAGAGAGGGCGAGCAGAGAGTGGAGGTGAGCTGGGGCGAGGCCACGACACCAACAGTATTTTGGTGACCGAGCTCCATGGAGCCCTTTATTTAAAAAAAAAATCAAAACTAAAACTTTCTGGTTTAAAAAATATGCAAATATACAAGGATGAAATGTATATGTGTGTAAAAATTCAGGATCGAATACCTTGAAATGCGAACTGTACAAAAAAGCAAATTCATGACTTTGAGGATGAATAATATCATGTGTTGGAAAGGCCAGGTTTTTTTTGCACAACCCTCATTTCAATGTATTTCGCTCTGAAATTTTACACACGTATACATTATGCCTCCACCTATATCTATATTTATTTGACAGAATTTTTTGAATCTTTAAAAATAACAATTTTGAATTTTACAAATGGAGGCCTCCACGGAGCTCGGACTCCAAAAGAAATTTTCATACATATACCTATCAAAAACTACGTATGTAGCAGGGTCGTTATATAAGGAAAGTATGTATGTGATTCTTAAGTGAGAACGGACGGTTGGCACTCGGCCACCATGGAGACCTTTTTCGGGGAAAAACAAAATTCAAACTTTTCGGTTTAAAAGAATGCTGAAAACAATTGTGCAATTAAACAAGGATGTCATGTGTAGTGCGTAAAATTTCAGGATGAAAATATTGACATGCGACCTGTACAAAAAAAGACAAATTCATGGCCTGGAAGGATGAATAGTACAATGTGTTAAAAAGCAACAGATTTGTCTTTTTTGCACGACCCTCATTTCAGAGTATTTTGCCCTGAAACCTTGCACACGCGTGTGTTATGCCGTCATGTATATCTCTATTTTTTCTAAGAATTTTTTGGAACGTAGAAAATATGAAATTTAACAAAATTCGAATTTTTCAAAATCGAGCTCCAAAGACAATATTCGTTCTTAAATAGGCTACTTCTTTGCTGTATTAATTGAGCAGACGAATGATCTGGTCAATCTCCCCCGTCTTCCAGCTCTCCGTGGGTGAAGAAGCTCTAGCCGATGTTGACTGGTCTAACAATCTGCAGCCTCAGGATTGAAAGGAAAATCTACAGTATGCGCGTGCGGCGTTTGCACTGTAGACGGTACTGTTCGCTACAGTAGTCTTTCAGGACGTTAGCGCTGCTCACTAGAGTCTCTGGATAGTGCCCTCGAGTGACCACGCTTTGCTTTCGCGCATAAGCTACAGTACCAGCTGATTACCATCTCCCTCCCCTCCTCCAATTTCATACAATGAATATCTGTAATCTCTGCTATCTAAATCTAAAATTAATGTAATGTAATCTGAAAGAAAATGGTACAAGTGATGCTTGTCCTGAGAAGGTAGTAACCACAAAGACAACCGTTTTTCCGAGTTCTGAAAATGCAAAATCCCATGGAGACGGCAATAGCCATTTTTCTCGCGAAGTGCCATATTCAGCTCGGGATAGATTCAGTTCTGTTGCAAATCGCAACATCAGGGTTGGCAAAGAGAATTGTCTTATGAATTCTCCCAATTGCAACTTTTCTGATAGACTAGGAGCTGTATCTTCGCGAAACATAAGCCGCCGCAAAGTAAGCTTTCAAGAAATGGGGACAGTGGCACCAAATATAGTACTTGGAAAACATTGAGGTACCAGGATCAGTTTGTGCATTCACCAGCAAGGAAAAGATACTATCCGTACGCACCTGAGCATTAGTAAGTGTTACGTACTTCTTTTCTCGGTTGCACTCTCTGAATTATTAAGTATGCCTGTGAACTGTGGTTAATTTAGATTCAAATTACACGAAACCCCCTGATTTGTACTTGCAACTAAATAAAGCTGTGCCATGGATGCTTGTAGGTTGGAACCTCCCAAGTTACAGTTTCTCTTGCTTAGTTGAATTATTTAAGGTTGTTAGTTCAGTATCATGATAGCATGATGCATTAGCTTTGAGATAGTCTAAACCTGAGAAGAATATAAATCTCTAGAGGAAGGGGTAACTCTATGCCATATACTGGCACGTGGGAAAATGGGTCTCTTCGTTGATGGATAATTTTGAATTCGCAGTAGTTTTCACACTCATGGTTAGTTTGAATGAATTTATGTTTAGGATGGTGAAATTGGTGTGTACTCTACTATGTACCTAATTGCATATGACGCTGGCTGCTGTGGCCTGTGGCATAGCTATGGGCATGTTGTTACTGTTAAGCAGTTTTTGCACAGGCACATAAAGTAATCTGTGCCAGGGCAGTGCATTATTACCCTCTGCTATGCAGTTTCACGTACGAAAATAATCCGCACACATGGAAAAGGGAAGCACACATTAAGATTTCTTTTACAATGGCGGTGTTTCTAAATGCAGACGCCCCATCTGTTGTGAAAACACATACCCTTGTTTCCATCTAGTGTGATGATGCGTGCTCTGTTCTCATAGTCTCAACAGCGAAGCAAAAAATCTGCCTTGCAGCTACAGTCCCCCCACACCAGCTATGAGGAGTCCCCTGGCGCCAACCAAAACGCCTTTTACAGGTAAAACGCCTTTTACATCGACAACTGCGAGGCGCAAGATGATCTTCTGGAGCGAGGCAGAGGAGGCGGCTTTGAGGGTAAGCATGCATACACAGTGGTAGATTCGATGGCCCAGGGAGGGTACCATGAAATTTCATTGCTAACTCTGAACCATCTCATAATTGAGCCGGGTAAACTGTGATGCGATACTCACCCACTGGTAACTGTCCACCGGCAATGTGTGGTTTCAGGAGGCGATGGCGAAGTTGGCCCCGAAGGGGGAGGCGGCAAAGGAGAAGAGGTCGATCTCGTGGGTGCGCATACACGAGTACTGCAGGGAGTCAATCCACCCCACGTGCTGCCCGGACGACCTGAGGAAGAAGTGGAACCGCATGAAGAACAAACTGGGGGTTTGTCCTGAAGACGACTGACAGAGTAGGAGACGGCTGCCTCTGAAACGCCCCTCCTCATCTTGCTGTTGTAGTAGGAGAAATAAAGGGAAGAGGAGTGGCCGCGCCCTTGGCCCTCTACCGGCGAAACGTCTCTGTCCCAGAGGCTTGTTTCGCCCTCTGCTGTATATGCATGTGGCGCGGCGGCGATCGTCTGTCTATATTTATATGGCGAGTCTGGTGACTCCCTCCGATGGAGTATGAACCAACATTGTATGTGGGCATGCATGGTGTCTGGGGAGAGAGGTTTCAGAAGTTGCAAGGATGATGATGGTGTCTGGGGAACTGCGCAGCCACCATGTGGACATGGACAAGAAAGACTCATGCTCCAGGTCATGTGTTGATGAACTGTACCATGAGGACTTGTATTATCAGCTAATTAATTAATCTTGTACTAGTAGGATGGATTTCCATGCCTGTCTGACTGACAAAATTGTTGTTTCCAGCGGCTGTGCTGCGACTTTTGTACTGTTGTCTAATTAATTGTTCTTCTTCTCCCTTCAGCCGAAACTGCTTTGCATATTGATACATGATACTTAGTACGGAGCCGGATCGAATATTCGTAGTTGAGCACAGGCACCATGGTGCCCGTTTCAAAAAAGTATTTTTTACTGCACAAAAAAAATTCAAAACTTTTTACAAACACACACGCACACATATACTACACATGTGCAAAAATTCATTACATTTTACATTCACAAGTGGCGTACAAAAAAAGCACAAATAAGTATTTTGAAATGGGCCAGAATTTTTTTTTTTTGGGCCAGAATTTTTTTTTTTTTTGTACAGCTTATAAATTACTTTGTTTTTCAGCACAAAATTTTATGGATCAGTAGTGAATACATACAAGTTTCCATAGAATTATTTTCAGTATTTTTTGAAACTTTTAATTATGGTTTTTGATTTTCTCGAAAAGAAGGGCACCATGGTACCCGAGCACACAAACTTCGCACTCGGAGACGGATCCTCTAACATTGAGAAGGAATGTCATGATGCTACAGTGTTATTCTAGTGTAAAATAAAGAAGAAATGATAGGAACTATTAACAAGTTGTTTACTGTTGATAATAAAATTGTTGCTTCCAGTGGCTGTACTGGTACTTTTGTACTATTGTCTAATTAATTATGAACAAGCTGTTGTTCTTCTCCCTTTTGCGGACAGCCGAAACTGCTTTGCATATTGATACATGATAGTACTCCCACCGTTTCTTTTTTACTTCGCATACTAGGTTTGTCTTTGCATCAAGCTTTACATAGTTTGACGAAATTTATGTTGAAAAGTATTAATATCTATAATACCAAATAGATACAGCATGAAAAATATAATCGTGACGGAACTAATGATGCTTATTTGGTATTGAAAATGCTGGTATTTTTCTCTATAATGTTACCTAATATGCGAAGTAAAAAAGTCGCGGAGAGAGTAGTAACATTTTGTATTCTCCATTTGGGATCAATCGAGTTAGTTTCTGCCTTGATCGTGCTGGGTCTGTGTGGGGGCAAACAACAATGATTGAAGAAATAAAGAGCGATATAGATTTCTTGCAAAAAAGAAAAATATAATTCCTCCATTCCGAATTACTCGTACTTGTTTGCAGAAATGGATATATGTATAGACGTATATTTAGTTCTAGATACATCCATTTCTATTCATTACTTTGACAAATAATTTGGGATAGGAGTAGATAATAAAAGAAGAAAACAACAAGGGCAAAACGGTCACACAACGTGGCAAAAAAGACCAGAGCATCTAACTTTTGAAGTAGCAACGCGTAGGTGCATGGTAAAATATCAAATGAAAAAGTAAAGCGTGTGTTAAGATCTAATTTCCAAGCAGAAAGGAGTGCAGAGGACATCTATTTTGTCTATATAGAAATGTATAATTATGGATGTTGATCTGCCCTAACGAAAATTGTCCGTCCGTTCTGCCGTGAGGCCTCCGCAACATCACCGAAAGCACCGTTCACGTGGATTTGGGTCTGCTCGTCCGGCCTTCGCCTTCCTCCCTCGCTCGACGGTCCATGCTTCAGACCATCGTCGTCGGGGCAACGTCCGACGACTTCCTGGCTATGGCGGGCGATATGGAGCGCGGCATGGCACTCCATCCATCGAAGATGTCGTCGTGCTTCATCTAGGGCCAGTTCTTTTGAGGAGATTCTCAACAATCCTAAGCTAGGGTTTTCGGCCCCCGATCCCCCACGGGCCACGGCCTAGCAGCAACCTCACAAACCAAATCGAGGCTCGATCGCAAGCACTTGTCGATCCCCCCCAGTTTCCACCGGGGCAGCGCTGCTCGGCCAAATCGAAAACGGGGTCATCATAGCCCAACGCTACTCTGTTTCCGATAGCCAGTCATGCTTGCATTTCCTCTCCATGCCAGCGATTGCTTATCCGTTGCCCTGCAACAAACGTCCTCTGTTTCACCGTCCTGCAAAGACTTGGTAAATGGTACAAGGAGGATGTTCTCACCACTTCTTGCCTGCCTGCTCTGCTTGGTCCAGGAGGTGGCCGCCGACAACTGCGTCTACCGCAACATCGTGCACCACGAGGCCGGCGAGCGCACGCAGATCCTGCAGGACGTGGCGTCCGACCCCACCCTCCCCGGCACCAAGGCCGTCCGCTGCTCTGCCTGCGGCCACGGCGAGGCCGTCTTCTTCCAGGTCCATGCCGCCAACCTGTTTGTTTATTTGCTTCTGTCTATATTTATATGGCTTCATATATCGTGCCCATGATCCATCACATGGCACTGCACACTTTTTTCTTTTTCTTGCAAAACCCGCACCTTGTTATTGTTGCTGTTGCGCAAACATTTTGACCTTATGTTGAGGCTTGTCAGTCCAAACTGCATTATCTCTTTGGTTTGTGCCTTAAACTGATATGTTTATGCAACATCAAGGATACCTTTTATGCAACACTGCTAACTGATTGATCAGGGGCCACGTAGCACTCATCCCGTACTATTTAGAATGACTGCAACTTAATATCTCTTGCATAATGAAGTTGGCTGTCGGTTATTATTCTTCCCCTGTTTTCATGGTAGATCAACATCCACCTGTGAAGATTGAATGTTCTTAATACTTACAAAATGACCTTTGTAGAAGGAATTTGACTTTAGAAATATGTACTTTGTAGAAAGAATTTGACTGAAGATGCCTGAATACATCAATTATTAACTTGTTGCTGTCTTTATGATGATGCGCAGGCTACGGCAAGAGGGGAGGAGGGGATGACTTTGTTCTTCGTGTGCTGCAACCCCTCCTGCGGCAACCGGTGGAGGGAGTGAACGAGTCACACCTCCTTCCTGCGGAGGCTACCGTCGGCCCGTGCACTTCAGGATCATGCTCTGGAATTTAGTTTCCGATAGCTAGCTAGCCGTCTTGCTAGAGCACAAGAGAGCTGAACTTTTGAAACATATAAATGTGGTTTCAGTACTTGCTCGTGACCATGCATGTGTCGCGCAAACCTTTATTATGCCGCCCCCTAATCACATTTGATAGATTGGTTATTGCCTGTGCACTGTTAATTCCTCTGTTTCTGATTTTACTTCACTGGGAAGAAAAGACAAAGTTGGATTGTATTCTGAGGTAATATGAGGTAATAGATTGGTTATTCCCGTCCTGAGCGTGCAGGCCATGGTGGAGGCCACCGGCGGAGCCACCGTGCCGCCGAGGTATCTCCGGCCGGCCGAGGCGGTCGCTGGCGACAGCGAGGCCCAGATCCCCATCATCGACTACCAGAGGCTGCTGCTGGAGCTGGAGCTGGACCACTGCGGCGAGGAGTCTGCACGCCTTCACATGGCCTGCCAGGACTGGGGCTTCTTTCAGGTCAGTTCCTTGGCTGAAAATTTCCATTGCTTCATCTCTGTTGCCTATGTTTCCTCAACCCAAGAGACCTACTTCCAGTTCACTTGCTCTTAGAATTGCCTCATCCTGATACTAGAAAGTAACTGGTGCTTGCAGCTGATTAACCACAGCGTCCCAGACCATGTGGTAGAGGGAATGAAGATCAGCATCCAGCAGTTCTTTCAGTTACCCATGGAGACGAAGAACCAGTTTGCTCTCGAGA
This sequence comes from Elymus sibiricus, assembly GCA_039707655.1. Classification (NCBI taxonomy): domain Eukaryota; kingdom Viridiplantae; phylum Streptophyta; class Magnoliopsida; order Poales; family Poaceae; genus Elymus; species Elymus sibiricus. The sequence continues at coordinate 512,983,647 of CM077669.1, forward strand.
AAGGGCAGCGGGAAGGCTACGGTCAATAATTCGTCTTCTCAGACGATCAGAAGCTTGACTGGGCTGACATGCCTTAGCTCTACACACAGCCACATGAGAGTAGGAACACCAAGCTCTGTCCAGACCAGCCTGCCAACTTCAGGTATGCATGTCTCTCAGATGCTATTTTTGTTGTCTCTTTTAGTTTTTCCTACTTGGAAGCGCAAATTAGGTAGAAAAACAATTAAAAAAAAACATCATTTCTAGCACAAATTGTGGTTCCAAGTCTTAAGCTACTACATGGAATGGAACACTCTAGTGCAGTTCTTACCCGTGATAGTGGTACGTGTTGTTGCACTTTGAATCTCATTGAGATCGACGTTGGATGTATATTCTGGTGCTGTGAAGGATGTATCAGACTCCCTTTTGGCCACCATGGCGAAGAACTTGGGACTGAAAAGAGAAACAATCGTTGACAAATGCATCCGTGGGATGCAGTCTGTGAGAATAAGCTACTACCCCCCATGCGCCCAGGCAGAGAAAGTCGTTGGCTTATCCCCGCATTCTGATGCTGATCTCCTAACCCTTGTCCTTCAAGTGAATCACGTCCAGGGCCTGCAGATCAAGAGGAACAGCAGCTGGCTTCCTGTCAAGCCTGTCTCGGGCGCTTTCATCGTCAACATCGGAGATATGTTTGAGGTGAGAGCGCGCAGTCGAACACCGATTCGATGCTGCTGTCTGCTGATGGCCAGATGTTGTACGGTGCAGTATGTTTGCAGAACTAATATATCATCGACCAAATAAATCCATTTTCGTTGTTTGTTTTGCTTTGACGAGGACAGGTCTTCACGAACGGAAGGTACAAAAGCATCGTGCATCGGGCAGTCGTCGACCCGAAGGAAGAACGGCTGTCGGTCGCGACGTTCCACTTCCCAAACGCCCAGGCCATGATAGGTCCTCTCAAGGAGATGGCAGCGCATGAAGAGGACGCGTACAAGACATTGGACCACGAGAGCTTCATGAAGCTTTTCTACGTGAGGAAGCTCGAGGGGAAGAGCTTCTTGGAGCAGATGAAGCTAAACTAGCTGGCCAGCAGCTGAATGCTACCATATATCAGGTAAATAAGCCATGTTGGTGCACGCGCTGTTGATTTGCGTCGGTGCATCATTCTTGCATCAGATGCTCAGATAGTATAACGCATGTATTGGTTTTGCAATCGATCATGCTCCGGAATTTAGTTTCCGATGTCTGGTCGCCTTGTTAGAGGCACAAGAGAGCTGAACTTGTCAAACATATATTGTGGTTTCAGTGTGTGCTTTGCAAACCTTTATTTATGTCACCTAATCACATTCGGTCGATTGTTTCTACTGGCCTATCCACTGTTAATTTCTCTATGCTGCTTGATGCACTGTACAAAGTGGGTTATGTGCTGTGCGGCCATGAGGTTTCAGTGTGAAGTTGATTCCTGCCTATGAGATAGAGGAAGTGGGTCCCCAGAACATAAAAGAAGAAGAAGAAAACAAACAAGTTGGCAGTATTTTTATGGTTGTTGTACCTGGACTGAATTTCTGAATATTATATATCTGGACTGGAGTATATGCCAAAAGGCATGAGGTAGAAAGAAGACAAGACTGAACTATCAGAGGAACTAGTAGTTCAATCTCTCCCCGTCCCGAGCGTGCAGGCCATGGTGGCGGCCACCGGCGGAGCCGATGTGCCGCCGAGGTATCTCCGGCCAGTGGAGGCGGTCACCGGTGCAAGTGACGGTGAGGCCCAGATCCCCATCATCGACCACCGGAGGCTGCTGCTGGAGCTGGACCGCCGTGGCGAGGAGTCTGCGCGCCTGCACAGCGCCTGCCAGGACTGGGGCTTCTTCCAGGTTAGCTTCCTTGGCTTCCATCTTACAGTTCTGCCATTACAGGCCACACTCTGCTTCCTGCTAACTCTGTTTCTTCAACCCAACAAACCTACCAAAGATGTATACTTCCAGTTGACTTCCTGTTATAATTTTGCTTGTTCCTGATACTCGAAAGTAATTGCTCTTGTGTTTGTAGCTGATTAACCACACTGTTCCAGACGATGTGGTGGAGGGATTGAAGGCCAGCATCCAAGAATTCTTCCTGTTATAAATCACTGGATGATGCGTCGTTTGTTACCATCTGCCTATATATGTCAAAATACATGAGGTAGCTAGAACAGAACAGAAGACTGAAGCGTCCGGTGAACCAGCAGCATCTCAATTCTCAGGAGCGGCAGGAGGAGATGGATTCTCTCCCTGTCCCTAGTGTGCAGGCCATGGTGGCGGCCACCGGCGGAGACGATGTGCCGCCAAGGTATCTCCGGCCAGAGGCGGCAGCAGACGCGGTCACCGGTGCTGAAGACGGCGATTGTGAGGCTCAGATCCCCATCATCGACTACCGGAGGCTGCTGCTGGATCATGGTGAGAAGTCTGCACGCCTCCACAGCGCCTGCCAGGACTGGGGCTTCTTCCAGGTCAGTTCGTTGCACACCAGCCTCTGCTGACTGCAACCTCTGTTGCTATGCCTTTGTTTTCCTCAACCGAACTAATCTATCAAAGACAGACACTCTCTGGTAGTTGCGTCATCATCCTGATACTAGTTAACCATAGTGTCTCTGACGACGTGGTGGAGGGAATGAAGGCCAGCATCCAAGAATTCTTCCGGTTACCCGCGGAGACAAAGAAACGATCCTCGCAGCAGCGAGGGCGGCTGGAAGGCTACTGTCAGCTATTCGTCGTCTCGGAGGATCAGAAGCTCGACTGGGCTGACATGCTCTTCTACCACACACAGCCACCTGAGAGCAGGAACACCGAGCTCTGGCCTGACCAGCCTGCTAGCTTCAGGTATGATTGCGATGCATTGCCCGTACCTGTCATGTTGTTCTTCAGCTTAGTTATGATAGAATGACATGTTTTGGTCATCTCTTTTATTATTTTGACCTACTTGTGAGGGAAAATTAGGTAGAAAACAATTTCCAAAATATCTTTTAGTGGTTTCAAAGATCTTGCCCTGCTAGATGGAGCATAAGTGCTGCGTTTTGAATTTGATTTAGATGGACGCTGGATAGATATGCCAGTGCTGTCAAGGATATAGCAGATTCCCTTGTGGCTACGATGGCGAAGATTTTTGGTTTGAAGCAAGAAGTGATCACAAACAGATGCATCGGCGGACTACAGACTGTGAGAATGAACTACTACCCGCCATGCTCTCAAGCAGACAAAGTCGTGGGCTTGTACCTGCACTCGGACGCCGATCTCCTGACCCTCGTCCTCCAAGTGAACCATGTCCACGGCCTGCAGATCAAGCAGAACGGCAGCTGGCTCCCCGTCAGGCCCGTCGAGGGCGCTTTCGTCGTCAACATTGGAGACATCTTCGAGGTTCGTAACTAGCGTGCGCCAACCACCGAAGGCCTGTCTCTGCCACTGAACAGATACTCTAGGGTGCCTTGTTTAAGCACCGCGTCAGCTAATAAATGGTTTGATCTGTGGTCTGTGTTTTGCTCCCCTGAGGGCTGCAGATCTTGAGGAGCATTGAGCACCGCGTGGTCGCCGACCTCAAGGAGGAGCGGCTATCAGTGGCGGCGTTCCACTCTCCGAACACGCGTGCCACGATCTGTCCTCTGAAGGAGCTCATGGCGCGTGCCCGCGGGGAAGACGAGGCCTATGTGACGGTGGAGCATGAGAGGTTCAGGGAGCTCTTCTTCGCGACGAAGCTCGAGGGGAAGAGCTTCATGGAGCGGATGAAGCTCAAGTAGCTAGCGGCTGAACGGTACGTGGCATAGCAGGTACAGTAATAAACCACGTCATTGGTTCCGAATTGGCGGCTGTTTCCAACTTTTCCTTTCTGAAAAAGAGATGAAGCATCATGGGTGGATGATACTACCATGCATGCTATGCAAGCAATTACTTCCTCCGTTCCATAATATAAAAACATTTTTAACACTAAAAAAGTTATTATATTAAGCATTTAAGCAGGTGGTGTGTCGATCATTTTTATTGCCTCAGTAGGAGGAAAGTGGAACAGGTAGCAGTTGCGGATGCATCTCTAGTTGGTGTGTCCGAGGTTGCAGGCTTGAGTAGCTAGCATCCTTGCACCATTGGCAATAGGTATTCAGATATCATTTCTAGGCGTAGCCTGTCCATCATGAATGTGTAAGCGAGACAAGAGTCAGCATTGGGCCGGGCCATATGGATTGCCTCGAGCCCTCCAACTAGCATCTACTAGTTCCCTTTCTGTTTGGTGGGATGAGAAGGTTGACCGAATAATCTTAGTCTTGTCTTTGGCTTATGAATGAAACAAGAAAAGTAGCATGAGGGAACAAGCTGCGGAAAGAAGCCTAGTTTGTTCCACTAAACCTGTCCGTATGTAGGGCTGTGCAGTTGGGATAGGAGGAATTAACAAGTCAAGAGTCAATCAAGAATGAAAAAAAGATAAAGCGTGGGCGTAGGGCACTTATTCAAGATTTTTTTTCAAAACTATGATGTATTTTATAACAAATTCGGAAACTATAGGACCGAACGCAAAAAATTCAGAAATGTGACCCTGTCGGCCTTTGGCTGGCCGAAGAGTGGCCCGTCGGCTTGCGTCGGCCTCCAGGAGGCCGAAGAGAGGCCCGTCGGCTTGCTATGAGGTAGTTTTCTATGCGTGAGGAGGAGTCATGGTGGGGTGGAGGAGGTGTGGCTGGTGAGGAGGTGGTGGGGTGGAGAGGAGGTGGTGGGGTGGAGAGGAAGAAGAAGGGGACACACGCGTCGAAGGTATACCAATGTCGTCACAAATTTTCTATGAGTTGTACATTTTATTTAGTGTACATAGTCATTTTAGCGGATAGTTAGTGTAGCCGGTAATAATTTTAGGCGTGATCTTGTGATGCAAATTGCTTACTGCACAACAAGGCCAGTTGTATTTCATATTAAATAGAGATTGTGAACTATTACGTCTTGTATCCTTGTGTGATTTGCATTTGTACTCAGTTCATCCTATCTCTAGATGGACCAGTTCGAACGAGAGAGTTGGAGGCCGGAGAACAGGGAGGGGGTGTGTACTTCCCGGCAGAGAAGTGGATGCGCGGCGAGCCGGAGCTGAGGCCTGAGTTCGGTCGCTGTGTACTCCAGCGCACGACAGGGATGTACCGTGTTGAGGAGAAGTTGCGCGGTCGTGCCCTGGTGGGAACAGTGGAAGGGAACCGGCCTCCCGTGTCCCCTGCACAGGTGGTTGCTGCTTTGGAGTCACAATGTGGGATCTCCCGCAACGACGTCATGGTTGAAGTATGTTCGCCTCCAGCAGATTTTCTTGTACAGTTTCGGTCGGATGAGGACTGCACAAGAGTGCTCATCTACCACTCCCGTAAGCTAACCGCCGGCGGAGAGACTATATATCCAGTTCACTCGTTGGCGTCGTGGTATGGGTGGCGAAGAGTCGTCTCTGAAATTCTTGACTAGGTTGAGCTTTGATGGGCTGCCGCAAGAAGCATGGGAGGTTGAGTTTGTTGGTAAGCTTGTTAGCAGTCTCGGCGGTGATCTCGTTAGGATGGTCAAGCCCACTAATCGTTGTTTCCTAGTTGTTGAAGTGTGGATGAGAAATCCAAACAAAGTTCCCAAGTTATATGAAGTGGAGCTGCCAGAACCTGACTCTGAAGCGCCTATTTCAGCACCTAGTAGTCAGCTGAAACTTGAGAAGCCGACAGTTCTGCATGTTGTGAAGATCCATATTCTGAAGGTGATAGATTGGACCCCTATATTCACAGAGCTGCCAGATGCTTATGATGATGATGATGAATCCAATAGTGCTCGTTGTCACACTTTCACTTGCTATCCTGGCACAACTGATGGAGCAGATAGGGTATATTTTGGGGGTGCACACGGATTAGCAAATCAAGGGACAGATGGCCGTGCAGGTGGTCTGTTTAGGATGTAGATGGAGCATGAGTTATCATTACCATGAGGTCATCGACTTGTACCCTTTTTATTTGGAACTCAGGATGAACTTCGTGTTGTATGTCAAATTTTGTAACTTGGTGTTTTGAACTTCGTGTTGTATGTCAAATTATGTAACTTGGTGTTTAAAACTTCGTGTTGTATGTCAGAGTATGTACCCTTGTTGTTTCAACCTACGGATAATCATTCATTTTGTCTAAGCAAAATAAAAGAACCTTATCCAGCTATTTTTTTTAAATATTCCTTTTTTTTTAAATTAAGATATAACTTGCTGAAATTAAGATATAACTTGCTAAAACTACATAAAGTCGTCGTCATCCACCGTCGATGTAGAGCTCTTGCCCTTGGACGATGTAGAGCTCTTGCCCTTCGACGATGGAGAGGTCTTGCCCTTCGTTGATGCAGAGCTCTTCCCCTTCGATGACGCGGTGGTGTTGGCCTTGGTGGTAGGCATGAAGATGTCATCTTCATCCTCGGTGTCTTCTGTCCACCAACCTGGATTTTCTACTGCCATCTTGAGCTAGGATTCACTCTTATGCAGTTGCTTCTGCCATCTTCCATGCAACCTGATAAGTTCTTTGCGTATCTCCTCATAGGTCCTTGGAGGCCACCCGCTCCTAGCTAATGCGTGAGCCAGCTCATTCATGATGGTGTCACTACTGATGAGTTCCTCCCATGGAACAATTCTATTGTCCATCTTGAAATTGCTGGCTAAACGCAAAAGACATTGGCACATGCTAGGGTGAAAACTACGATCAAAAGGATAATGGGACATCTTAACAAGAGTGCTTGCAACAAGATTACGGTACTACACTGGGTTGCTTACCCGCCGTAGTGTGGAGGGGCTTTTATAGGTTCGGAAGAGCAAAAAGACGGGAAAATATGGCGGGAAAAAGGTCGGGAAAAAAAGGCGGGAAAAAGCGGGAAATTTGGTGAGGCAGGAAAAGTTTTGCGGCAAAATATGATGGGAAAAAAAGGCGGGAAATTTGGTGAAGCGGGAAAATTTTAGCAGCAAAATAAGACGGGACAAATTGGCGGGAAATTTGATGGCGACGAGAGCGAGTGAAAAAATAACATGTTCAATTTAAGATACAACTTGTTCAAATTAAGATACAACTTGCTGAAATTAAGATACAACTTGCTGAAATTAAGATACAATTTTAGGGTACAAGAATATAAATCTACTGAGTCCAACGTGGATATTTTCCTTTTTCATTTCCAGCTTCTTCTGCTGCCTGGGCTGCACGAGCCCTTTCTTTCTTTCTCTGCCTCTCAGCCTCACGGGCCTCCTATCGCTGCCGGTAGACCTCCGCCAGTCGAAGTTGCTCTTCTTGGTTTTTCTTCTTCATCTCAGCAAGAAAAGTCCTCTGCTCCACACAGTACTCTTGCCACTCTCTCTCCTGCTCTGCTTTCTCCTCTGTTGGCGCCTTCTCGCGGCGCTCGTCCAAATCCTAACTAGCCCATGCACGACGACCTCTTTCACGAATCTCTGTCACTGCCCAGTCCGGCATTTTCGTGTCAATCCAACGATAGTACATGCACAGAGGCGGAGGAGACTACAACAAAAATAGAAATATAAATATCAAATCAACAATAAAATCAACAACGTGTTTATTCTTGGTGACTGAAACATACCGGAGGCGTGATGTACGGTGAAGTAGCAACGGGTGGATCTTCCTCATAATTAGCGCACATGAAAAACTTCATGCCCAACCAATCTGAAAAATCCGTCACCTCCTTCACCTTGCAGAGATCGCCGCACCAACAACAATCTACTTCCACCCCCAGAGGCAAACTCGCACTCTTCATTTTCCTAGGCCTAATGCTTTGATCCGAACAAGGCAAACTCATAATGACTACCGCGTTGGTGTTTTCAAGTGTGGTTGGACGATGGAAGAAGACAGTTCCATTGCCTCCTTTTATAGGCTCAGATGACAACTGCAATGGCGGGAAAAGAAGGCGGGAAGACTTGGCGGGAAATCGGGCGGGAAAAGAAGGCGGGTAAGAAATGGCGGGAAAAAAAGGCGGGAACACTTGGCGGGAAATCGGGGGTTCCATGCACCAAATGGCGTAGCTGTGGCCAATTAGCACTAATTGGCCACGAGTAGACGGCACCATATTTGTAAAAAATAAATAAAAAAAGGAATATTTTTAAAAAAATTAGTCCTTATCGCGGCCGACCAGGGTTCTTCGGCCGCCTGGAGGCCGACGGGCCACTCTTCGGTCCACCATATGTGTTTTCTTTTCTGCAGAAATCCGAACTCCTTATTTTTCCAAGCAAGAGCATATATATGTATGTATAGCTCCAAATCAACAAAGACAGTGACGGACAAAAATACTACCACGCTGCTGAAAGACATACATATATTGTTTTTCTAGTTTTTGTCTCCAGCCCTCCAACTAACTACTGTACTTTTATTTTACTTTTTGCGTAGAAACTAGACTACTAATTTGATTTGTGTCAAGTACTAATAAGAAAACACAAGTGTGCTTTTGTGTCTGCTGAGAAAGCAAGTTGTTTGTGTCATCACCTCAGTTTGGCAAAACGAAATCAAGAGGGCCGGAGCAGGGTACGTAGGAGCGACCCGTTCCATGGCCTTGAGCTTCAGTTAGGCATGTGTACATGACACTGCTTGCGTCGGTCTGCAGATGGCCTGAGGACCCTGATGCCTGTCGATGCTGTCCTGTCTGCCTTGCCTGTATCATCTCTCAGTCGGATCATTGAGGACGCAGGCAGGTGGCACAAAGAAAAGAGATAAAGAAAGGAGCGGAAAACTACATAGCGCTCCAAGGTGAACGCTGAAAGCTCCGTCTGAGGACACGCATCAAGTTCCAAAGCATACCCCATTTTCATCCCCTCTTCCTCCCTTTTCCAAGCAAAAGCAGAGCTCCAGTTTAACAGAGACAAATTATTAGTCTAGTTGTGCGGCTTTGGCCCAACACAAGTACACCCTCAACATTCTTCTTCTTTATATGCATCTCCAATCTGCAGTCAAAGTGTTCGTCCAGTGAGTCCACCCACACGAGTATAGCATAGCATGCGCGCGCGCCCATGTCCTCCTCCTCCTCTGCTCTCCCCTTCCCCTTCTTCTTCCTCTTCTTCTTGCACCTCCTCCTGCTTCCACCATGCTGCGTCTGCTGCTCCCGACACCTCCTCCTCCACGCCGGCGCCGACGCCAACTCCTCCTCTGTGAGCACTAATCTTGATCGCGGTCGGTTGGTGTTGGCTGAGTTGTCCGCGCGGAGCTGGCGACGAGCAGCTGCGTGGGCTGAGCAGTTGGGCAACCGTTGAGTGCGGGCGTGCATCGATGGGCGCTGCATGCAGATCGTGAGCAGTTGGGTTTATCGTGTGCATGCAATATTAGCCGGCCGTGTGGTAGTGGTCGTTGTGGTGTGTGTACTGCGTACATGCAGCAGTGGCCGGTTGTGGAGGCCAGTCCTTGCGTGCGTGTGTGAGGTTATATAAATGGTGTGTGCCAGAGTTAGAAGAGAGCAGCTAGGAGAGATGTAGTCTCCATTAGTCTCTTGTGTAGGTGTGGCGCCGGTTTGTTGCCGCGCCACAGTGACGGTATGTGCCGAGCCGAAGGGGAGGGGCCTAAGGAAGATGTAGTATCCGTCGGGACCGTGGTATGCGCCCGGTCGATGTGAGAGTTCTTCCTCGGTTGTGCTGCGTGTGTGCGTGTGTACCTACATGTAATTGTGTTTGAGGGAGTTGAGATGAATAGAATCCAACATACAGGCCGTTCGTCGGCCGGCGCGTTCGCCGCCGGAAGTGTGTTTTGTTCATCGTCTTCTACCTCTGTCCGGCGTTCGTCACCGGAGGGCTACTCGGCGTTTGTCGCCGGTGTGTTTGTCCCAACATCCTCCTCCTCCTCCTCGCTCGCCGACATGCTCCGGTTCAACGGCATCGGCAACGTCACCGACAGCCTCAAGCACTACCTGGCGCGCTTCGGCTACGCGCCTGACGACGACGCCGACGGCCGGCTCGTCGTGAGCCTCTACCAGTCCACCCTCGGCCTCCCCGTCACCGGCCGCCTCGACAACCAGACCCTCGACCTCCTCGTCACCCCGCGCTGCGGCGTCCCCGACCTCCAACACAACACCGTCACCACCCGCTTCGCCTTCTTTGACGGCCAGCCGCGGTGGGCGCGTGCGCCGGGCCACTTCCTGCTCACCTACTCGATCATCTCCTCCTTGCCTCCCTACCTGGAGCGACAAACATTTTTGTTGCAATATAATCAATGCCTACCAGCCTAGGTGGCATTGATTATATTGCAACAAAAATATAGCTTAATAAACTCGTTCTACATTGATTATTGATCATGGTGCTACATGCGTACAGCCAACTCGTTCTTGAGAAATTCACTAGCCTAGCGGAGGAGGACTCCTATGAAAGCTAAAATGTTTGTCGCTCCTATGAAAGCTGCTATGCCACCGAGGACTCCAGTGGCGGTCATCCATGCAATGGCCACTGGGTTGGGGGGATTGGGTGGCGAGGCGGGGCGGGGGATGTTGATAGTTCCACCGGCGCCGACGAAGTTGAAGACGACGATGCAAGCTCCGTCCCGGCCCGGCCGGCCGGTGGCTCCACGCTGGCCGTCAGCGCCAGTAGCGCCGGCAGGGCCAGTAGCAAGCGGATCCTCCACGTCCGGCTTTCTGCGGTGGATCATAGGACGGAAGGTTCGCCAGGCAGCGTCGGTGAGCAGGAGGGAAACGGCTACGACGAGAAGGCCGACGATCATCTCGGTGCCAGAGACAGAGAAGTCGAACACCTTGGCCTCTGCTCCAGGTGGCTGAAAATGGGATTCATGAAATGAGGGGTTGAGTAATTCATACAAGATTTATGAACAAGGAAAACAATGGGTGATCTCACAAGCGCAAAAAGTGAGCAGAGATCCAAGCATGGGTGATCGAAATGGAAAACGGGAGGCCTACCAAAGCAGAACTGGCCGGCGACGCCATCGAAACCGGTGATGCAGGCACTTCTCGGCACTTGGGTCTGGCAGTGTCACCTGGTTAGTGTGAAGTGGTGGGCCGGGTGATGTAGAGTGTGACGTTACATTTATAGGAGGAGGAAGATACTTCTTGACCGTCCATTTGCGAGACTCAAGTACGATCTGTTCTGTAGCTAGTACGATTGTGCCAACGTGCTCCTCTACCAGCTGAATGTTAGGCACCGCCCAATCCAGCACGTGCGACACGTTCACCATGAGGGATTCACCCGATGGCCACCAATCGGTAATACGGTAACTTTTCATCAAAATGACACTCTACAAAAGTCACCATTCCTCTCTCTACCTCCATCATTTCTGAAGCGCGCTTCAAATCGAAACGGCAGATGTGATTCTAACCACCTCCGATGGACCGGCAGATGTGATTCAGCCTCCGTCATCTCCACTGATCCGTTCCCGGTCCCCCACACCCCCTCATTCGCCACAGGCCCATGCCTTTTTCCCGCCATCCGCCTGCGACATTCCGACCACCGCTTGACTTCGACCGCTTGCCTGGAGGTAAATTTCCACAATCTTGTCTCATACATTTATTTTAGAGGCTCTTGGATTCATGCAGATGGCATATGATCTGCATCATCCGCTAGATGGATTCAATGCTTCATACATGGGGCAAATGTTTTCTGATGGTTCATCGTCGGATTTGAGATCTCGGTCTCCGAAGGAAATCATGGGGGCATAAAATAAGATGAGGTGATATTTATGGTTTATGAATGGATAGCATCTACCAGAGTGAAGAGGAAGCATCCGGTGGCCGCAGCCTTTCTTCGTGCGGCATTTCACCGGAATAGATACGCTGACCACGAGAGGCTCATGCTCGACTACTTTGTGTCGGGTTGTACCTACCATTGTACGTGCATGCATGCATGACCCATGAATACGTGTTGCGATTTTTTCGACCCATCTGTTTTAGCGGGAGAAACAACATGCATGTGGCCCGTGATTATATAGTTGTACTCGCTTGTCGCAAATACAAAGTGAGCACTCAGTTGAGACCTTGGGTCGACGGCCCCTCAGCCGAGCAACCACGAAGCGAGCTCCTTCTACGGCGGCAACCTCTTTGAGCCGGTGAAGTCGCTCTAGGGCTTCGGCACACTGGAGCAATGCAAGCCACCACCTCCACTTGCATGATGGTAATTCAATGTCCTCGTTTGAAAATAATACTTTGACTAAATTTGGAATTGTTTGAAATGTTTTATTCATGGTTATTTTGATATGAATTTTGGTATGCTATTGTCATGTTAATATTGGATGCAATTTGAAATTATTTGAAATGGTTTATTCAGTGTTGGCTCACTGAACTTCCTTCAGCCATCTGGCAATCAAACATGGACCTAGATATCGCATATCTCCCAGACATTGCGTGTTTTTGCAGCTGCACGATTATCTCATAGGCTCCATAGTTTTCAAAATACTTTTGAGGTTCAGGCTCCATGGTTGCAAGCATGATGCATTGTACTACGATGTTGTCGTCAATTTCAGTATGATAAACACTTTTATCATCCTCGGTGGCATTCTCATCATCGCCTTCCGGAAGAGTTGCTTCAAGAACATGTTCTTTCTTAGTACTCTTGAGAACCATTTTCAGATTGCAGAACCAATCTGCAAAGTTTTTTGTAGATGCATGCAGTTTTTCTTTCTCAAGCACAGGTGCCAAATTGAAGGTGGTTTTGTGCGCCATTATCTACAACATACAATGCAAATTCATTTATACATTGTTCATTATTAATAAAACTCACATTTAGGGTTTAACTTAAGTGTTCTCTCACCAAAATCTATATATGTCATAATTGATTACTAGAAATTCAAGGTTCATGACACACTTACTACACCATTGATGTGACATCACTAGTGAAGTAGTAACAAGACCGGTAGGCCAACAGTCAATCATATCTCCATATGATTCATGTTCATCTTTCGATGGGCGTGTTCCTGGATCCAGACCGTCTTGGTATCTCGTCAAGACAACCAAATGTCTTTGCAACATGGATCGTTCATGCCCTCCTATACCCTTCACATATGTACCCATGTCACATGGCGTAGTCAAAGGCATGAGTATTTTAGACGGTTCTATAAACTGATAAACAGTGTCAACTTGATATGTTGTGTGAGATATCACCCAAATAAATGACTGTTGTGCAAATCAAATGGCATGAAAAGGGATTAACATCACAGGAAGTTCATAATATAGTGATGTGGTAGTTGTGATTCAGCCTCCATCATCTCCACTAAGCCGTTCCCAGTCTCCCACACCCCCTGCTTCGCCACATGCCCAAGCCTTCTTCCCGCCATTCGGCTGTGACATTTCGACCACCGTTGACCTCGACCACTTGCCTGGAGGTAAATTTCCCCAATCTTATCTCATACATTTATTTTAGAGGATCGTGGATTCCTGCAGATGGCATATGATCTGTATCATTTGTTAGATGCTAAGTGGATTCAATGGTGAGGTAAATGTTTTCTATTGGCAGTGGGTATGTCGTGGCCCGATGCCGTTTCGATTGGCATGTCCCGTCAATAAAAAGACCGTGCTCCAAATTTCTAGGGATATCATCAGTGAAATCCCATAATCCTCACACACATTTACGGCACGATATGTTGGGAACCGGTGATTTTTACTGTGCGACGTGGAGACCCTTCGCCTTTTATTGGCCTATACAAGGGAACAGTAAATCGGTTTTACCTATGCTCATTCCCTGCTCTATGGTTAAGAACTCTCGAAAGCTCAAGCCCTTCTAGATACATTTCTAGCTCCAATTTCTCCCCACTTCCTCCTTCCTCTGCGAGAGATGGCCGGCAAGGGGAAGGGGCTACCGCACCGGCATTCATTGCCGCCGGTACAAGGGGGCAGTGGTTGCGTTCCAATGTCACTATTGGCACCATCACTAATCTCCAAGCTGATGGGTACCTTCTCGTCACGGCCAAATGCTAGTCCTCGGTGCGGACGGGTGAGGTCGTCTCAGCTTTTGACATTCCTTGTTCCCGGAAAGGGTAGCAGATGGTCTTTATCTACCACCTCCTCCGAGGTCTTGGATTTCTTCTTCACCTCTTTCTGAGAGTACTTCTATTTTTCTATGGGCTAGATTTTTATTATCTAGCCCAAAATTTCACCCTTCACATTGCCATCTTTATAAGTTTTTTAGCTTTCCTTCGCGTAGAGCCCCATGTCGCATTAAGCCGCATAGCAGCATCTTCAAACTTGCTGACTGTTGGGGCTCCTTTCGAACTTTTCTGAAATAAAAAGAATTTCCTCCGTACTCGGCAAATTTTTAATAGGTGTTCATGTGGTAGATCAAGCTGACAAATGGATATCAAAGGTTAATGGTTCAACCGTTATTTTTTTATTTTTTTATTCTCCAGAGAGAACTATTTTTTAAGCTGTCAAGAAAGGGTCGAAAGGCATCAAAAGGCATGCATGAATTTCACTGGCTGGAATTAACATCTCACGTTAGAAAACTTTACATACCACACACCCATCGCAGTAAAAAAAAAGGTGGACTACAAACTAACGTGTCACATACTACAGACAAAGTGATACTAGTACTTACGAAGTGTTTAGATGTTTTCATGTACTTGCATCACGTAAAGACAATAGTCTTCTGAAATGTCAGTTGAATAAGACTTGGTTATGTCTCAGTCAATGATATATTCGTGAGATTTTAAACTGATGTCCGTGTATATTTTTTTTTTACATGTTATTACAACTAACTAGGACTTGATTAATTTCAATCGACTGAGATCTAGCTGCACCTAAAGACAAAGCTTTAGTTTAATGACCAAAGAACATACATTTTGGTGCAGTTGTCTAACCATGTGTAAGTAACAGGTATATACTACTACATACACGAGTGGCGTATTTTGGTGACCGAGCTCCATGGAGCCCTTTATTTAAAAACAAATCAAGACTAAAACTATCTGGTTTTAAAAAATCTGAGAAAATATGCAAATATACAAGGATGAAATGTATATGTGTGCAAAAAATCAGGATCGAATACCTTGAAATGCGAACCGTACAAAAAAGCAAATTCATGACTTTGAGGATGAATAATATCATGTGTTGAAAATGCCAGTTTTTTTTTCCACAACCCTCATTTCAACGTATTTCGCTCTGAAAGTTTACACAGGTGTACATTATGCCTCCATATATATTTATATTTATTTGTTAGAATTTTTTAAAACTTTAAAAATACAAATTTTGATTTTTACAAATGGAGGCCTCCATTGATCTCGGACTCTGAAAGTGCGTTATATCGACTAGAGGGGGGGTGAATAGGCGATTTTTACAAATTCATCACTGATGAAATTCAACTTGAGGAATTTGAAAAGTGATGAACTACGCGTAGCGGAATAAGTACTCAAGTGCAAGTGAAACATAGCAGCAGCATAGTTATCATGATGAAATGAAACAAGCACAGAGTATAGAAAGCGTGTAACAGGATAAGCAGGTGATGATTAAGGAGACTGAAGAATTTGAGGTGAGAAAATTGAGAAAGTCTTCAGTCAAATTCTTCAAACAGTAACGATCAATTTCATCAACAAGTATTCAATGCAGAAAGTAGAGTTGAAGAAATAGAACTAGGTGCTCGGTGAAGACAATGGTTTGATGACCCAGTTCCAACTGTTGTGACAGTTGTACGTCTGGTTTGGAGCGGCTTGGTATTTAAACCAAAGGACACACAGTCCCAGGACACACAGTCCTTACCGTATTCTCCTTGAGCTAAGATCACACAGACCTCCCCCAACACTCGTGGTAAGTCTTCAGGGGAGACTTCCAAACCCTCACAAACTCGGTCACCCGGCAATCCACAATTGAGTGCTGGATGCTCTAGACCATGACGCCTAACCGTCTGGAAGATACACAGTCTTCAAAGGTAACAAGCGTCGGTTCCACTCAGGAACAATTTCTTCAGTGATGCTCAATCACTTTGGGTTTTGGTGGTTTTTGGGTTTTGGGGCTATTTCCTCACTGATGATTTTCTCTCAAAGTCTTTGAGGAATGGGTTGCTCTCAAATGACAAAAGTCAAGTATCTCTCGGAGCAGCCAACCAACTAGTGGTTGTAGGGGCGGCTATTTATAGCCAGGGGCAACCCGACATGATAAGACTTAAATGCCCCCAATGATATGACCCTTATGTGGATAAGGTTGATTGGGGACAGCTGGCACAAAGCACAGCAACGGTCGGAATTTCGGAATGATGAAAGTCCTCAGGGTTTATCAATTTCCTCACTTTTAGGCAATTCGCACTGGCGAACTCCTAACTTCTCAGTCAGAGCAATTTCATCAGAGGCCAGAAGAATTTCATCTCTGTCATTGATGAAATTGACTGAACTACAAGAGATTTCCAAAGGCTTCACTCGAAGGATAGGATAGTTGAGGATTTTGAGATGAGCATCACTTCGAAACTTTTCCTTAGTTTTACCTCGACCCCCTTTAACAGTACGGTGTTTCCTATGACTCAAAAAAGGAAATGAAACTACGAAAACAAAAGTCTTCACGTTTCAAAGTTCTCGTATCAATTTCTTCAAGGTCACACCAAAGTCTTCAACTTCAAAGTCTTCAAGAAAACTTCAAAGCCTTCAGACTAAGATATACATTTTTAGGTGTCGACTTTCTTCGGATATATCAATCTCCTCAGTGATGTATAGATCTGTGTACACTCACAAACACATTAGTCTCTTAACCTATAAGTCCTCAATACACCAAAATCACTAAGGGGCACTAGATGCACTTACAATCTTCCCCTTTTTGGTGATTGATGACAAATAGGTTAAGTTTTCAAACGGGGATAAAACATGTGAGTAGTAAGTACAACATTTGAGGAATTTGATATCAAGATATAGAGGAACTCCCCCTGAAGATGTGCATGTTTGAGGAATTTGCTTTGGACTGCGAATGCACATGGCAGGATAGAGTGATGGAGATCTCCCCCTATATCTTGTAATCCATGCATGTATTGACATATATAACTTGAAGAATTTGAAATGCGTGATGAAAATGGTGTCTTACGAATTTCACTATGCATGATGAAAATGTACTTGAGGAAATAGGCATGCATGCATTAAGGTAGTTCAAAAGTGTCAGACAACCATCGGACTTAAGTATACAACTCAACTAGCAAAGTCTTCAAAAGAACGAGAGTTGTAACTTAAACAAAATATAGCCCTATGTATAGATAAATAGAGCCGCTTGAAGACTAACTCAAATTTCTCCCCCTTTGTCATCACTGACCAAAAGGGACGAAACTGAGGACTAACGCTCTTTGAAGAACTTCACTTGGAGGAGGTTGAAGGAGCGCCAGCATTGTCGGGGTCATTCGTTGGAGGAGGGCCAGTGGCAGTGTCATCAACATCTTCAGCTTCATCAACTTCACGCGATGAAGAACATGAGCTTGGGACCATCAGAGTAACATTACACTTCTTGAATTTCTTCTTGTGTTGAATAGCCCATTCAGGGTTCTGCTGGAGGTCCATTGCAGCAATTTCTTCAGCCCTCTTTAGATGTGAAAGAATAGCCCATTGACGACTGAGGATTTCATGCAGGTAGGAGTGGTTTTTCCTCACTGCATTGTGGGTGACAGTCATGTCACGAATCATTGCGCCCATTTGGCGTTTGGCCCACTTGTGATGACGATCAACCTTTTGATGAAGACTTATCAGCTGTTCTCGATCAGTCAACACACGAGGAGAAGAGTGTTGAGGCCTTTGTGCAGTGGTTTTTGCAGCAGTGTCTTGGCTTGCAGTGTCATCATTAGTTGAGTAAGACGCGGGAGGGCGAATCTTACCATCCAAGTCACGTGTGCCCTCATCGATGATTGGGTCCTTCCCATTGTCATATTCATCAGAAGGAGTTGCAGGCCTCTTGAGGACTTCAATGGGTGGCAAGAAACTGAGGTGATTGATGCGATCAGCTTCAAATGCTATTGAAGACCTTGTCCTGATGAATTTCATGATCCATGGGGCATAAACCTTCAAGTCAAAAGGTGACATAGATGTGTTTCCCAAAGTCCTCAGGAAGAAATCATGAAAGTCAATGGGAATTCCATGGATGATATTGAACAGCAGATTCTTCATTATTCCCACAATTTCTTCATCATCAGAATCATAGCCTTTGATAGGACATATTGATTTCCTCAAGATTGTGAATATGGTCCTAGGCACAAACAACAAATCCTTGACGAGGAATTTTGTTCTAGGGGCTTGGCCAGGCTTCAAAGGCTTCATCATGAGTTGCATCTTATAGTCTGGTATTTCAATTTGATCAAAGACCTTTCTGGCATCTACAGAGGGAGGACTTACAGGCACTTCCCGAAGCAATTCAATGGCCGGAGCTTTGAAATTAGTGTTGTTAGACATCCAATCAAATATCCAAGTGTTGATGTCAGCAGCTTCTCCAGAGATGAATAGCGTTGCATAGAATTGAAGAATTAGCTCTTCATTCCAGTCTGAAATTTCTGTGCAGAAGGGAAGAAGTCCACCATCATGGAGAACTGTCAGCACAGGTGTGAAGCATAGAAGGGATTCCATGTCCAAGTGAGGAATGTGCATATGCTCGAAGACTTTCTCCTTGTCAAGCAAAACAGACGCATAGTAATTCATCTGAGTGTGAGACCAAAACCTTAGGCGCCTGATTCTTGGCTTCTCATAGGGATTTTCTTCAGTGAAGAAGTGATGCTCCGTGAAGAATTTGTCCTTGTTGAAGTTCACTTTCTTCTTGTATGGAGTTTTGGGCTGAGGTCGAGGATCTAGCGTTGTTGGTAAAAACCTCATCCTCTTCAGCCTGAGGAACATGAGCAGTTTCTTCAACAGTGGGACGCTGAATTTCTTCACCAGCTGATGCAGCTGCAATTTCTTTTGCAGTGGGTTGTTTGATTTCTTCACCAAATGATGCAGTTGGTATTTCTTCAGCAGTGGGTTGTTTGATTTCTTCACCAACTGATGCAGTTGGTATTTCTTCAGCAGTGGTTTGCTTGACTTCTTCATCAGATGATGCAGCTGGTATTTCATCAGGAATAGACATGTTTGAAGTTTGATTTTCTTCAGATCCTAGTTGAATTTCTTCAGTCGCAGCAGATGACTGAGGAAATTGAGGCAGAGGGATGGACATGGGAGAATTGGGGTGTTGTTCTTCCCAATAGTCATCAGAGATGACCGGAGTGGTGCAACCAATATCCACATCCTCTTCATTTTCTTCAACTCCAGCTTCTTCAGCAGTAAACTGAGGTTGGGGCGATGATACCTTAGGTGTTGTGGCAGGTTCTTCAAGCACAATTTCATCATCCAGCTGTTCAGTTGAAGCAGCTGAATGGTTATCTTCATCAGCATTATCCTGTGGGATTTCATATTCTTCACCATATGGGACAATTTGGTACGATGACAACGATGATAGAGGAATAGCATCAATTGGGTCTTCTGTAGAGGTTGTCAAAGTCTTCAGCCGTTTGGGCTCTGAGGACTTTGAAGAATCTGATGCTTTTCTCTTCTTTGCTGCTTCTTTCTCGGCAGCCTTTGTTTTCTTTACTTCTGATGCAGAAGGAAGTGTGACTTTCTTCACCTTTGAGGATTTTGCAATCTGAGCAGAAGTTGATGATTTTGTAGAGGGCTTTGAAGCGATTGATGCAGTTGTCTGAGCAGTTTCATCAGGTCCAGTTGACCTGTGTTTTTCTTCAGGCACAACCTTAGATGTTGTCCTGGCAGTTTCTTCAGAAGCATGAATTTCATCGGCTGACCTCTCAATTTCATCAGCAGGTTCTGCCGGCTCAGCAGTCTGAGGAATTTGAAGATTTGCTTTGGCAGTCATCCTTTTGTTATGGTCCACAACAACATCATTTGCTCTTTTGAGGAATCTGCCATGTGAACCTTTGCATGCATTCAGCTTCACATTTCTCTTGCTCTTCAATGAGTTTCTGAAGTTCATTTTTGACTGTGATGAGTTGTTGAGCAGTCAAATTCATCACATTGTCCTTTAGGAATTTTTCTTTCTTGGATCTCCTCTTCCTAGCTTGCTGCATCTTCTCTTTCCTCCACTCTTCTTCAATGATAAAGTGTTTGAGGACATACTCAACTCCAATAGGAAGGTTGAGTGCAGAGATGGGAGTGTTTGGATCCTTTTTCCAAATGTCGATGAAATTGAGGATCGTCTGAGGATTCAGCAGAAGAGGAACTGAGCTTCCCTTGGCAACAGCTGCCCTTTGCTGTGCATTTGTGATGATGTCAATCAGTTCAGTTTCATCAGCTTCATCATTATCAGAATCTGGAAACCGAGAATGCAACCTTTCTCTTATGAGCACCTGGCCGTGGACCACGTCCAGCAATTCTCTTGATTTTCACCAAGGTGGGGCTGTCTGATGAGGTAGGCTCTGCAGTTGAAGACATTGTGACTTTGATGCAGCCATAGATGATTGAGCTTGAGGAAATTGAGCAGCAGAGGGACTTTGCTATGAAGACTTTGGCTTTATTGCTGCCTTCTTGGGCATAGCTTTCTTCCCACTTGAGCCACTGGCAGAGGCAGAGGCAGAGGCAGCAGCAGCAGAGTCTTCGTTGAATTTCTTCACTGCCTCATGGGCAATCTTCTGAAGCTTCTTTTGGTGCTTAGCAAAGTCTTCAGGAAAGTCTTCAGGACTTGCAATGCTTGAGGGATCAATGTGTTGATCTGTAGTAGGAGGAGCACGCTTGCAAGGAGGTTTGAGAGCGAATTTCTTCATGTATTTTGGGGTCACAAAACGGTATTCTTACCATTCTTGTGCCCATCGCCTCTCAATTTTCTGAATTCGGACTTTTCTCTGATTTGTTGTTTCTTTTCCATGAATTTCTTCATCTGGAGTACAGTACCCTGCATACAAATCATCATGTATATCCAGAGCAGTTCTCTGTTCTCTCTTCTTTCCTCCCTTCCGAGGCTTTCTGTCACTGTCCATTTTCCTCAGTTGAGGATTTTGCACTCTTGAGGATTCTGAAGAAGCATGCAAATTTTCCTGAGATGGTTTGAGTTTATTCAGCGCAGGCCTCCAGAAACCCCAGTGCACAGCGGACGGCTAAAGCATGCTGATAATGTAAAAAGAGGCCGGGGTAGACCGAACTTGACATGGGAATAGTCCGTAAAGAGAGACCCGAAGGATTGGAGCATCACCAAAGAACTAGCCATGGACAGGGATGCGTGGAAGCTTGCTATCCATGTGTCAGAACCATGAGTTGGTCGCGAGATCTTATGGGTTTCACCTCTAGCCTATCCCAACTTGTTTGGGACTAAAGGCTTTGTTGTTGTCGTTGTTGTTGTTGTTGTTGTTGTTGTTGTTGTGGTGGTGGTGGTCATGATCAAGCATGGTTGTGGTTTCCTTCGATATTGTGGTTGCCGTGCCTGCTCTCCTTTCTTTGACATGCATGTGAATTTCAGTGGTTTCGGTTTTCAGGCCAAAGGATCAAAAATATTCACTTGCGTTCAATCGAAAATCCAACCACATTATTCAATTATTTTGGAAATTTTAAAAATATCTAAACTTGTGTGTACTAACATAATGGCTGAAATATTTTGGTTGAATGACAACTACTTCAGTATCTACTGAAATGACTGAAATTTCATTGAAAGTGATCCATATGCATGTGCATGTGCAATTTTGGAAGCATTCTTCATTTAGGAGTCAATTGATATTTTCTATAAACTTTTTCTCTCGATGTGTTCAATTTTGTCAAAATTCACAGTTAGAACCTCTTAGAAACACAAGAATTTCGGAGGAAAAAAGGGGATATCCCAGTCCTAAAGAAATCATCCTACACATGCCCTTTTCTTAGGGATCTATACACATGCCCTTCGGGTCCTAAGGCTTATGTTACACGGGAGCTCCTATTTGGTGCAGCATGCGGTGGTATACCTGGCCATGGGCAGCCCGGCCCAGACGGCCTGACCCGACCCGACCCAAAAATCCCGGGCCGGGCCGGGCCTAATTGTCCCATCGGGCCGGGCTTGGGGCCTAGAAATCAAGCTTGATAGTCGGTTCGGGCCGGGCTTCGGTTTGGCGAAAACTAAATTTTAGCTGCGGCCGGGCCAGGCCGATCAGGCTTTTTCAGGCTCAGGTTGGGTTTGGGCCCGATTTGCTAGGCCCGACAGTTGGACCGGACTGGGCTCGGGCTTGGGGTTTCAGCTGCAGGCTTCTTTTGGCCTGGCTCGAAGCCCGACTCGGCCTAGGATACATTTTTTTTGGAGAAAATGTTCATGAATACAAAAAATGTTCACAATTTTAAAAATTTATTTGGAATTCAAAAAGTGTTCATGGTTTAAGAGAATGTTCATGATTGTTTTTACGGGATTTGGAAAAATGTTCATGAATTTTAAAAATGTCCATGATTAGAAAAAAATGTTGTGAATTTAAAAAATGTTCATGAATAAAAAAAAATGATTTAAGAGAATGTCCACGAATTTGTAAAAAAATGATTGTAATTTTAAAAAATCTTCGCGAATTTTAAAGATTTTGGAAATTGAAAAAACAAGAGTAAAAATGAAAAACAGAAAAGAAAAGAAAAAACTGAAAAAATAAAGAAAGAAAATCAAAAAGTTCGTTGAAACCCGGAAATTGGCGGGCCATACAAAAACCCGCGCATCAGAGGTGTACGCGCGTGGCAGCGACCGAAATCACTAATTGAGGAGTATAACTTTCAACGATCATTCCCACCTCCCAGGCAACCGAAATCACTAATTGAGGAGTATACCTTTCAACGATCATTCCCACCTCCCAGGTCAAGTGGCGCACTGCATGCGTGCCACTTGTCGCAACCCGGGAGTTTTTTTCTTTTTTCTGTAGATCCGTATTTCAAAACGTTCAATCTCCTAAACTGTGCGCCCAAATCTCGAATCGTTTTCTCCGGTGGGTTTCTCGCGTCGAGATCGAACTTTTTTTTTTCACGAAAAAACCGGATGAAAAAACCGTGCCTCACACAATAGAAAAAAAAAATAGAAAACACATTTTTCCCCTTTCCGAGAGGCACGGCCGTGCCTCTTGCGAATGCAAAACCGTGCCTCTCGCGGAAGCAAAACCGTGCCTTTCGCAGAAAAAAAGAGAGCAAAAAACACGTTTTTTTCCTTTCCGAGAGGCACGGCCGTGCCTCTCCCGAAGTGAAAACCATGCCTCTCGCGGAATCAAAATCGTGCCTCTCGTGAAAAAAAGAGAGCAGAAAACCCATTTTCCTGTGCCTCTCACGAAAGCAAAACCGTGCTTCTCACGAAAAAAACACAGAAAACACGTTTTTCTTTTCCCTTTCCGAGAGGCACGGCCGTGCCTCTCGCGATACCAAAACCGTGCCTCTAGCAGAAAGAAAACAGCGCCTCTCGAAAAAACACGTTTTTTCGCGAATTGTTTTTTATACTTTATTTCGTCCAAAAGCTAAGAAAGACAGGTGAAAAACCGGAACGCCAAAAAACCCGGAAAACCCCACCCTAAAAAGCCGAAAACACGTGCGAAAAAAAAATCCGAAGAAAACACTCAGAGTGCAACTTGTGGCAGCGGCTGAGAACGCGCCAAGTGGCGGCGTGTGGGAGTGATTGCTGGAAGGCTTCTGAGAGAGTATTCCTCGACTAGTTAGGATATGATGGATATGGGCTGATGGCCTGTGGGACTGGGCCGGCGGCGTGGCTCCTCTAGCTAAGGGAGAGAGTGCCCCTCGAAAATAAAAAGAAATAAAAAAAGCTAAGGGAGAGCAGCGTCAGCCGAGCGTGGAATCGAACGAATGGACTGAAGAAAATCGGCTGCCTCCTGACTGCTTCTTCTACCTCTGAACATCTTCTTCCTTTGCCTAAAGTTAAATTATTGCTTTATGGACACCATCGAACCATGGTCGTTCATGTCCCATTTCATACATAGAATTATGGATTCTCTACTCCTAATCATGAAAGCTGAAGTTATGAAAAATGTTATGTGTGAAAGAGCTTCTCTCAATCCCTCCCCACTCAACATATCACCAATTGTTCTTCGTATCTTTCCTACTTACTCCCTCAGTTCAAAAGCAATTGAAGTTCTAGGTTTTTTCTAAGCCAAACTAGCTTGTTTCTTCTTCTCTGTATTATTAATTCTTTATTTCCTTTTCCTTCGCACCTGGAAGGAAGAGATTTAAAAAGGCCTGCAAATGTTTGCTACAATGTATATTTGACTCAGTGTTGTGTGTTTTCAGATATTAACCCAATAAAGTTTGGCAAGTTCTATACTTCAGAAATATATATTCTGTATGTACCACTTTAGTTTATTTGCACACTGATCCAAAACATAACATTTTTGTAACTTTAGCTTTCATGATGATGAAGAGAGAATCGATTATTCTATGCAGTGGCGGGTCTCGGGCGTGAGATGAGGTCAAAAGTTGTAAATCACGACTGAGGGGGGTAATTAACATATCACCAATCGTAAAGATTGGACAAAATCATGGATTCACTATTAGTCGTCATGAAATCTAATCTTACAAAAAGTCTTATGTACATTTAATGTTTGGATTACTGTGCATATAAACTGAAAGTGTTATTACACGAAATATATGTTGGAATATTAGGCAAATTTGTGAAAATTCTAGTAAATAATTCATGACGAGAACACTAATTAGAATGCAACACTCTAGCATGCTCATTTTCGTTGTTGCCCACACTACCTTCGATTCTAACCACCTCCGATGGACCGGCAAATGTGATTCAGCCTCCGTCATCTCCACTGATCCATTCCCGGTCCCCCACACCGCCTCCTTTGCCACAGGCCCATGCCTTTTTCCCGCCATCCGCCTGCGACATTCCGACCACCGCTTGATTTCGACCACTTGCCTGGAGGTAAATTTCCCCAATCTTGTCTCATACATTTATTTTAGAGGCTCATGGATTCATGCAAATGGCATATGATCTGCGTCATCCGCTAGATGGATTCAATGGTTCATGAGGCAAATGTTTTCTGATGGTTGATCGTCGGATTTGAGATCTGAGTCTAGGAAGGAAATCATGGGGACATAAAAGAAGATGAGGTGATATTTATGGTTGATGAATGGATATCATCTACCAGAGTGAAGAGGAAGCATCCGGGGGTCGCAGCCTTCCTTCATGCGGCATTTCACCGGAATAGATACGCTGACCACGAGAGGCTCATGCTCGACTACTTTGTGCCCGGCGCGACCCTGGGTATAAGAACCCCGTGTGTACGTTGTAACGGTGTGGCCTGGCATCGTGTTCGTGCTCGAGGAATAGAGGAAGCCGTTCGTGCGGCGGCGGTGTTCGTGCGCCGGAAACCTCCTGTATCTCCTTCTCTTTCTTCCTCCTTCGGTTTGTGCCACAGAGAGGGCGAGCAGAGAGTGGAGGTGAGCTGGGGCGAGGCCACGACACCAACAGTATTTTGGTGACCGAGCTCCATGGAGCCCTTTATTTAAAAAAAAAATCAAAACTAAAACTTTCTGGTTTAAAAAATATGCAAATATACAAGGATGAAATGTATATGTGTGTAAAAATTCAGGATCGAATACCTTGAAATGCGAACTGTACAAAAAAGCAAATTCATGACTTTGAGGATGAATAATATCATGTGTTGGAAAGGCCAGGTTTTTTTTGCACAACCCTCATTTCAATGTATTTCGCTCTGAAATTTTACACACGTATACATTATGCCTCCACCTATATCTATATTTATTTGACAGAATTTTTTGAATCTTTAAAAATAACAATTTTGAATTTTACAAATGGAGGCCTCCACGGAGCTCGGACTCCAAAAGAAATTTTCATACATATACCTATCAAAAACTACGTATGTAGCAGGGTCGTTATATAAGGAAAGTATGTATGTGATTCTTAAGTGAGAACGGACGGTTGGCACTCGGCCACCATGGAGACCTTTTTCGGGGAAAAACAAAATTCAAACTTTTCGGTTTAAAAGAATGCTGAAAACAATTGTGCAATTAAACAAGGATGTCATGTGTAGTGCGTAAAATTTCAGGATGAAAATATTGACATGCGACCTGTACAAAAAAAGACAAATTCATGGCCTGGAAGGATGAATAGTACAATGTGTTAAAAAGCAACAGATTTGTCTTTTTTGCACGACCCTCATTTCAGAGTATTTTGCCCTGAAACCTTGCACACGCGTGTGTTATGCCGTTATGTATATCTCTATTTTTTCTAAGAATTTTTTGGAACGTAGAAAATATGAAATTTAACAAAATTCGAATTTTTCAAAATCGAGCTCCAAAGACAATATTCGTTCTTAAATAGGCTACTTCTTTGCTGTATTAATTGAGCAGACGAATGATCTGGTCAATCTCCCCCGTCTTCCAGCTCTCCGTGGGTGAAGAAGCTCTAGCCGATGTTGACTGGTCTAACAATCTGCAGCCTCAGGATTGAAAGGAAAATCTACAGTATGCGCGTGCGGCGTTTGCACTGTAGACGGTACTGTTCGCTACAGTAGTCTTTCAGGACGTTAGCGCTGCTCACTAGAGTCTCTGGATAGTGCCCTCGAGTGACCACGCTTTGCTTTCGCGCATAAGCTACAGTACCAGCTGATTACCATCTCCCTCCCCTCCTCCAATTTCATACAATGAATATCTGTAATCTCTGCTATCTAAATCTAAAATTAATGTAATGTAATCTGAAAGAAAATGGTACAAGTGATGCTTGTCCTGAGAAGGTAGTAACCACAAAGACAACCGTTTTTCCGAGTTCTGAAAATGCAAAATCCCATGGAGACGGCAATAGCCATTTTTCTCGCGAAGTGCCATATTCAGCTCGGGATAGATTCAGTTCTGTTGCAAATCGCAACATCAGGGTTGGCAAAGAGAATTGTCTTATGAATTCTCCCAATTGCAACTTTTCTGATAGACTAGGAGCTGTATCTTCGCGAAACATAAGCCGCCGCAAAGTAAGCTTTCAAGAAATGGGGACAGTGGCACCAAATATAGTACTTGGAAAACATTGAGGTACCAGGATCAGTTTGTGCATTCACCAGCAAGGAAAAGATACTATCCGTACGCACCTGAGCATTAGTAAGTGTTACGTACTTCTTTTCTCGGTTGCACTCTCTGAATTATTAAGTATGCCTGTGAACTGTGGTTAATTTAGATTCAAATTACACGAAACCCCCTGATTTGTACTTGCAACTAAATAAAGCTGTGCCATGGATGCTTGTAGGTTGGAACCTCCCAAGTTACAGTTTCTCTTGCTTAGTTGAATTATTTAAGGTTGTTAGTTCAGTATCATGATAGCATGATGCATTAGCTTTGAGATAGTCTAAACCTGAGAAGAATATAAATCTCTAGAGGAAGGGGTAACTCTATGCCATATACTGGCACGTGGGAAAATGGGTCTCTTCGTTGATGGATAATTTTGAATTCGCAGTAGTTTTCACACTCATGGTTAGTTTGAATGAATTTATGTTTAGGATGGTGAAATTGGTGTGTACTCTACTATGTACCTAATTGCATATGACGCTGGCTGCTGTGGCCTGTGGCATAGCTATGGGCATGTTGTTACTGTTAAGCAGTTTTTGCACAGGCACATAAAGTAATCTGTGCCAGGGCAGTGCATTATTACCCTCTGCTATGCAGTTTCACGTACGAAAATAATCCGCACACATGGAAAAGGGAAGCACACATTAAGATTTCTTTTACAATGGCGGTGTTTCTAAATGCAGACGCCCCATCTGTTGTGAAAACACATACCCTTGTTTCCATCTAGTGTGATGATGCGTGCTCTGTTCTCATAGTCTCAACAGCGAAGCAAAAAATCTGCCTTGCAGCTACAGTCCCCCCACACCAGCTATGAGGAGTCCCCTGGCGCCAACCAAAACGCCTTTTACAGGTAAAACGCCTTTTACATCGACAACTGCGAGGCGCAAGATGATCTTCTGGAGCGAGGCAGAGGAGGCGGCTTTGAGGGTAAGCATGCATACACAGTGGTAGATTCGATGGCCCAGGGAGGGTACCATGAAATTTCATTGCTAACTCTGAACCATCTCATAATTGAGCCGGGTAAACTGTGATGCGATACTCACCCACTGGTAACTGTCCACCGGCAATGTGTGGTTTCAGGAGGCGATGGCGAAGTTGGCCCCGAAGGGGGAGGCGGCAAAGGAGAAGAGGTCGATCTCGTGGGTGCGCATACACGAGTACTGCAGGGAGTCAATCCACCCCACGTGCTGCCCGGACGACCTGAGGAAGAAGTGGAACCGCATGAAGAACAAACTGGGGGTTTGTCCTGAAGACGACTGACAGAGTAGGAGACGGCTGCCTCTGAAACGCCCCTCCTCATCTTGCTGTTGTAGTAGGAGAAATAAAGGGAAGAGGAGTGGCCGCGCCCTTGGCCCTCTACCGGCGAAACGTCTCTGTCCCAGAGGCTTGTTTCGCCCTCTGCTGTATATGCATGTGGCGCGGCGGCGATCGTCTGTCTATATTTATATGGCGAGTCTGGTGACTCCCTCCGATGGAGTATGAACCAACATTGTATGTGGGCATGCATGGTGTCTGGGGAGAGAGGTTTCAGAAGTTGCAAGGATGATGATGGTGTCTGGGGAACTGCGCAGCCACCATGTGGACATGGACAAGAAAGACTCATGCTCCAGGTCATGTGTTGATGAACTGTACCATGAGGACTTGTATTATCAGCTAATTAATTAATCTTGTACTAGTAGGATGGATTTCCATGCCTGTCTGACTGACAAAATTGTTGTTTCCAGCGGCTGTGCTGCGACTTTTGTACTGTTGTCTAATTAATTGTTCTTCTTCTCCCTTCAGCCGAAACTGCTTTGCATATTGATACATGATACTTAGTACGGAGCCGGATCGAATATTCGTAGTTGAGCACAGGCACCATGGTGCCCGTTTCAAAAAAGTATTTTTTACTGCACAAAAAAAATTCAAAACTTTTTACAAACACACACGCACACATATACTACACATGTGCAAAAATTCATTACATTTTACATTCACAAGTGGCGTACAAAAAAAGCACAAATAAGTATTTTGAAATGGGCCAGAATTTTTTTTTTTTGGGCCAGAATTTTTTTTTTTTTGTACAGCTTATAAATTACTTTGTTTTTCAGCACAAAATTTTATGGATCAGTAGTGAATACATACAAGTTTCCATAGAATTATTTTCAGTATTTTTTGAAACTTTTAATTATGGTTTTTGATTTTCTCGAAAAGAAGGGCACCATGGTACCCGAGCACACAAACTTCGCACTCGGAGACGGATCCTCTAACATTGAGAAGGAATGTCATGATGCTACAGTGTTATTCTAGTGTAAAATAAAGAAGAAATGATAGGAACTATTAACAAGTTGTTTACTGTTGATAATAAAATTGTTGCTTCCAGTGGCTGTACTGGTACTTTTGTACTATTGTCTAATTAATTATGGACAAGCTGTTGTTCTTCTCCCTTTTGCGGACAGCCGAAACTGCTTTGCATATTGATACATGATAGTACTCCCACCGTTTCTTTTTTACTTCGCATACTAGGTTTGTCTTTGCATCAAGCTTTACATAGTTTGACGAAATTTATGTTGAAAAGTATTAATATCTATAATACCAAATAGATACAGCATGAAAAATATAATCGTGACGGAACTAATGATGCTTATTTGGTATTGAAAATGCTGGTATTTTTCTCTATAATGTTACCTAATATGCGAAGTAAAAAAGTCGCGGAGAGAGTAGTAACATTTTGTATTCTCCATTTGGGATCAATCGAGTTAGTTTCTGCCTTGATCGTGCTGGGTCTGTGTGGGGGCAAACAACAATGATTGAAGAAATAAAGAGCGATATAGATTTCTTGCAAAAAAGAAAAATATAATTCCTCCATTCCGAATTACTCGTACTTGTTTGCAGAAATGGATATATGTATAGACGTATATTTAGTTCTAGATACATCCATTTCTATTCATTACTTTGACAAATAATTTGGGATAGGAGTAGATAATAAAAGAAGAAAACAACAAGGGCAAAACGGTCACACAACGTGGCAAAAAAGACCAGAGCATCTAACTTTTGAAGTAGCAACGCGTAGGTGCATGGTAAAATATCAAATGAAAAAGTAAAGCGTGTGTTAAGATCTAATTTCCAAGCAGAAAGGAGTGCAGAGGACATCTATTTTGTCTATATAGAAATGTATAATTATGGATGTTGATCTGCCCTAACGAAAATTGTCCGTCCGTTCTGCCGTGAGGCCTCCGCAACATCACCGAAAGCACCGTTCACGTGGATTTGGGTCTGCTCGTCCGGCCTTCGCCTTCCTCCCTCGCTCGACGGTCCATGCTTCAGACCATCGTCGTCGGGGCAACGTCCGACGACTTCCTGGCTATGGCGGGCGATATGGAGCGCGGCATGGCACTCCATCCATCGAAGATGTCGTCGTGCTTCATCTAGGGCCAGTTCTTTTGAGGAGATTCTCAACAATCCTAAGCTAGGGTTTTCGGCCCCCGATCCCCCACGGGCCACGGCCTAGCAGCAACCTCACAAACCAAATCGAGGCTCGATCGCAAGCACTTGTCGATCCCCCCCAGTTTCCACCGGGGCAGCGCTGCTCGGCCAAATCGAAAACGGGGTCATCATAGCCCAACGCTACTCTGTTTCCGATAGCCAGTCATGCTTGCATTTCCTCTCCATGCCAGCGATTGCTTATCCGTTGCCCTGCAACAAACGTCCTCTGTTTCACCGTCCTGCAAAGACTTGGTAAATGGTACAAGGAGGATGTTCTCACCACTTCTTGCCTGCCTGCTCTGCTTGGTCCAGGAGGTGGCCGCCGACAACTGCGTCTACCGCAACATCGTGCACCACGAGGCCGGCGAGCGCACGCAGATCCTGCAGGACGTGGCGTCCGACCCCACCCTCCCCGGCACCAAGGCCGTCCGCTGCTCTGCCTGCGGCCACGGCGAGGCCGTCTTCTTCCAGGTCCATGCCGCCAACCTGTTTGTTTATTTGCTTCTGTCTATATTTATATGGCTTCATATATCGTGCCCATGATCCATCACATGGCACTGCACACTTTTTTCTTTTTCTTGCAAAACCCGCACCTTGTTATTGTTGCTGTTGCGCAAACATTTTGACCTTATGTTGAGGCTTGTCAGTCCAAACTGCATTATCTCTTTGGTTTGTGCCTTAAACTGATATGTTTATGCAACATCAAGGATACCTTTTATGCAACACTGCTAACTGATTGATCAGGGGCCACGTAGCACTCATCCCGTACTATTTAGAATGACTGCAACTTAATATCTCTTGCATAATGAAGTTGGCTGTCGGTTATTATTCTTCCCCTGTTTTCATGGTAGATCAACATCCACCTGTGAAGATTGAATGTTCTTAATACTTACAAAATGACCTTTGTAGAAGGAATTTGACTTTAGAAATATGTACTTTGTAGAAAGAATTTGACTGAAGATGCCTGAATACATCAATTATTAACTTGTTGCTGTCTTTATGATGATGCGCAGGCTACGGCAAGAGGGGAGGAGGGGATGACTTTGTTCTTCGTGTGCTGCAACCCCTCCTGCGGCAACCGGTGGAGGGAGTGAACGAGTCACACCTCCTTCCTGCGGAGGCTACCGTCGGCCCGTGCACTTCAGGATCATGCTCTGGAATTTAGTTTCCGATAGCTAGCTAGCCGTCTTGCTAGAGCACAAGAGAGCTGAACTTTTGAAACATATAAATGTGGTTTCAGTACTTGCTCGTGACCATGCATGTGTCGCGCAAACCTTTATTATGCCGCCCCCTAATCACATTTGATAGATTGGTTATTGCCTGTGCACTGTTAATTCCTCTGTTTCTGATTTTACTTCACTGGGAAGAAAAGACAAAGTTGGATTGTATTCTGAGGTAATATGAGGTAATAGATTGGTTATTCCCGTCCTGAGCGTGCAGGCCATGGTGGAGGCCACCGGCGGAGCCACCGTGCCGCCGAGGTATCTCCGGCCGGCCGAGGCGGTCGCTGGCGACAGCGAGGCCCAGATCCCCATCATCGACTACCAGAGGCTGCTGCTGGAGCTGGAGCTGGACCACTGCGGCGAGGAGTCTGCACGCCTTCACATGGCCTGCCAGGACTGGGGCTTCTTTCAGGTCAGTTCCTTGGCTGAAAATTTCCATTGCTTCATCTCTGTTGCCTATGTTTCCTCAACCCAAGAGACCTACTTCCAGTTCACTTGCTCTTAGAATTGCCTCATCCTGATACTAGAAAGTAACTGGTGCTTGCAGCTGATTAACCACAGCGTCCCAGACCATGTGGTAGAGGGAATGAAGATCAGCATCCAGCAGTTCTTTCAGTTACCCATGGAGACGAAGAACCAGTTTGCTCTCGAGAAAGGGCAGCGGGAAGGCTACGGTCAATAATTCGTCTTCTCAGACGATCAGAAGCTTGCCTGGGCTGACATGCCTTAGCTCTACACACAGCCACATGAGAGTAGGAACACCAAGCTCTGTCCAGACCAGCCTGCCAACTTCAGGTATGCATGTCTCTCAGATGCTATTTTTGTTGTCTCTTTTAGTTTTTCCTACTTGGAAGCGCAAATTAGGTAGAAAAACAATTAAAAAAAAACATCATTTCTAGCACAAATTGTGGTTCCAAGTCTTAAGCTACTACATGGAATGGAACACTCTAGTGCAGTTCTTACCCGTGATAGTGGTACGTGTTGTTGCACTTTGAATCTCATTGAGATCGACGTTGGATGTATATTCTGGTGCTGTGAAGGATGTATCAGACTCCCTTTTGGCCACCATGGCGAAGAACTTGGGACTGAAAAGAGAAACAATCGTTGACAAATGCATCCGTGGGATGCAGTCTGTGAGAATAAGCTACTACCCCCCATGCGCCCAGGCAGAGAAAGTCGTTGGCTTATCCGCGCATTCTGATGCTGATCTCCTAACCCTTGTCCTTCAAGTGAATCACGTCCAGGGCCTGCAGATCAAGAGGAACAGCAGCTGGCTTCCTGTCAAGCCTGTCTCGGGCGCTTTCATCGTCAACATCGGAGATATGTTTGAGGTGAGAGCGCGCAGTCGAACACCGATTCGATGCTGCTGTCTGCTGATGGCCAGATGTTGTACGGTGCAGTATGTTTGCAGAACTAATATATCATCGACCAAATAAATCCATTTTCGTTGTTTGTTTTGCTTTGACGAGGACAGGTCTTCACGAACGGAAGGTACAAAAGCATCGTGCATCGGGCAGTCGTCGACCCGAAGGAAGAACGGCTGTCGGTCGCGACGTTCCACTTCCCAAACGCCCAGGCCATGATAGGTCCTCTCAAGGAGATGGCAGCGCATGAAGAGGACGCGTACAAGACATTGGACCACGAGAGCTTCATGAAGCTTTTCTACGTGAGGAAGCTCGAGGGGAAGAGCTTCTTGGAGCAGATGAAGCTAAACTAGCTGGCCAGCAGCTGAATGCTACCATATATCAGGTAAATAAGCCATGTTGGTGCACGCGCTGTTGATTTGCGTCGGTGCATCATTCTTGCATCAGATGCTCAGATAGTATAACGCATGTATTGGTTTTGCAATCGATCATGCTCCGGAATTTAGTTTCCGATGTCTGGTCGCCTTGTTAGAGGCACAAGAGAGCTGAACTTGTCAAACATATATTGTGGTTTCAGTGTGTGCTTTGCAAACCTTTATTTATGTCACCTAATCACATTCGGTCGATTGTTTCTACTGGCCTATCCACTGTTAATTTCTCTATGCTGCTTGATGCACTGTACAAAGTGGGTTATGTGCTGTGCGGCCATGAGGTTTCAGTGTGAAGTTGATTCCTGCCTATGAGATAGAGGAAGTGGGTCCCCAGAACATAAAAGAAGAAGAAGAAAACAAACAAGTTGGCAGTATTTTTATGGTTGTTGTACCTGGACTGAATTTCTGAATATTATATATCTGGACTGGAGTATATGCCAAAAGGCATGAGGTAGAAAGAAGACAAGACTGAACTATCAGAGGAACTAGTAGTTCAATCTCTCCCCGTCCCGAGCGTGCAGGCCATGGTGGCGGCCACCGGCGGAGCCGATGTGCCGCCGAGGTATCTCCGGCCAGTGGAGGCGGTCACCGGTGCAAGTGACGGTGAGGCACAGATCCCCATCATCGACCACCGGAGGCTGCTGCTGGAGCTGGACCGCCGTGGCGAGGAGTCTGCGCGCCTGCACAGCGCCTGCCAGGACTGGGGCTTCTTCCAGGTTAGCTTCCTTGGCTTCCATCTTACAGTTCTGCCATTACAGGCCACACTCTGCTTCCTGCTAACTCTGTTTCTTCAACCCAACAAACCTACCAAAGATGTATACTTCCAGTTGACTTCCTGTTATAATTTTGCTTGTTCCTGATACTCGAAAGTAATTGCTCTTGTGTTTGTAGCTGATTAACCACACTGTTCCAGACGATGTGGTGGAGGGATTGAAGGCCAGCATCCAAGAATTCTTCCTGTTATAAATCACTGGATGATGCGTCGTTTGTTACCATCTGCCTATATATGTCAAAATACATGAGGTAGCTAGAACAGAACAGAAGACTGAAGCGTCCGGTGAACCAGCAGCATCTCAATTCTCAGGAGCGGCAGGAGGAGATGGATTCTCTCCCTGTCCCTAGTGTGCAGGCCATGGTGGCGGCCACCGGCGGAGACGATGTGCCGCCAAGGTATCTCCGGCCAGAGGCGGCAGCAGACGCGGTCACCGGTGCTGAAGACGGCGATTGTGAGGCTCAGATCCCCATCATCGACTACCGGAGGCTGCTGCTGGACCATGGTGAGAAGTCTGCACGCCTCCACAGCGCCTGCCAGGACTGGGGCTTCTTCCAGGTCAGTTCGTTGCACACCAGCCTCTGCTGACTGCAACCTCTGTTGCTATGCCTTTGTTTTCCTCAACCGAACTAATCTATCAAAGACAGACACTCTCTGGTAGTTGCGTCATCATCCTGATACTAGTTAACCATAGTGTCTCTGACGACGTGGTGGAGGGAATGAAGGCCAGCATCCAAGAATTCTTCCGGTTACCCGCGGAGACAAAGAAACGATCCTCGCAGCAGCGAGGGCGGCTGGAAGGCTACTGTCAGCTATTCGTCGTCTCGGAGGATCAGAAGCTCGACTGGGCTGACATGCTCTTCTACCACACACAGCCACCTGAGAGCAGGAACACCGAGCTCTGGCCTGACCATCCTGCTAGCTTCAGGTATGATTGCGATGCATTGCCCGTACCTGTCATGTTGTTCTTCAGCTTAGTTATGATAGAATGACATGTTTTGGTCATCTCTTTTATTATTTTGACCTACTTGTGAGGGAAAATTAGGTAGAAAACAATTTCCAAAATATCTTTTAGTGGTTTCAAAGATCTTGCCCTGCTAGATGGAGCATAAGTGCTGCGTTTTGAATTTGATTTAGATGGACGCTGGATAGATATGCCAGTGCTGTCAAGGATATAGCAGATTCCCTTGTGGCTACGATGGCGAAGATTTTTGGTTTGAAGCAAGAAGTGATCACAAACAGATGCATCGGCGGACTACAGACTGTGAGAATGAACTACTACCCGCCATGCTCTCAAGCAGACAAAGTCGTGGGCTTGTACCTGCACTCGGACGCCGATCTCCTGACCCTCGTCCTCCAAGTGAACCATGTCCACGGCCTGCAGATCAAGCAGAACGGCAGCTGGCTCCCCGTCAGGCCCGTCGAGGGCGCTTTCGTCGTCAACATTGGAGACATCTTCGAGGTTCGTAACTAGCGTGCGCCAACCACCGAAGGCCTGTCTCTGCCACTGAACAGATACTCTAGGGTGCCTTGTTTAAGCACCGCGTCAGCTAATAAATGGTTTGATCTGTGGTCTGTGTTTTGCTCCCCTGAGGGCTGCAGATCTTGAGGAGCATTGAGCACCGCGTGGTCGCCGACCTCAAGGAGGAGCGGCTGTCAGTGGCGGCGTTCCACTCTCCGAACACGCGTGCCACGATCTGTCCTCTGAAGGAGCTCATGGCGCGTGCCCGCGGGGAAGACGAGGCCTATGTGACGGTGGAGCATGAGAGGTTCAGGGAGCTCTTCTTCGCGACGAAGCTCGAGGGGAAGAGCTTCATGGAGCGGATGAAGCTCAAGTAGCTAGCGGCTGAACGGTACGTGGCATAGCAGGTACAGTAATAAACCACGTCATTGGTTCCGAATTGGCGGCTGTTTCCAACTTTTCCTTTCTGAAAAAGAGATGAAGCATCATGGGTGGATGATACTACCATGCATGCTATGCAAGCAATTACTTCCTCCGTTCCATAATATAAAAACGTTTTTAACACTAAAAAAGTTATTATATTAAGCATTTAAGCAGGTTGTGTGTCGATCATTTTTATTGCCTCAGTAGGAGGAAAGTGGAACAGGTAGCAGTTGCGGATGCATCTCTAGTTGGTGTGTCCGAGGTTGCAGGCTTGAGTAGCTAGCATCCTTGCACCATTGGCAATAGGTATTCAGATATCATTTCTAGGCGTAGCCTGTCCATCATGAATGTGTAAGCGAGACAAGAGTCAGCATTGGGCCGGGCCATATGGATTGCCTCGAGCCCTCCAACTAGCATCTACTAGTTCCCTTTCTGTTTGGTGGGATGAGAAGGTTGACCGAATAATCTTAGTCTTGTCTTTGGCTTATGAATGAAACAAGAAAAGTAGCATGAGGGAACAAGCTGCGGAAAGAAGCCTAGTTTGTTCCACTAAACCTGTCCGTATGTAGGGCTGTGCAAGTTGGGATAGGAGGAATTAACAAGTCAAGAGTCAATCAAGAATGAAAAAAAGATAAAGCGTGGGCGTAGGGCACTTATTCAAGATTTTTTTTCAAAACTATGATGTATTTTATAACAAATTCGGAAACTATAGGACCGAACGCAAAAAATTCAGAAATGTGACCCTGTCGGCCTTTGGCTGGCCGAAGAGTGGCCCGTCGGCTTGCGTCGGCCTCCAGGAGGCCGAAGAGAGGCCCGTCGGCTTGCTATGAGGTAGTTTTCTATGCGTGAGGAGGAGTCATGGTGGGGTGGAGGAGGTGTGGCTGGTGAGGAGGTGGTGGGGTGGAGAGGAGGTGGTGGGGTGGAGAGGAAGAAGAAGGGGACACACGCGTCGAAGGTATACCAATGTCGTCACAAATTTTCTATGAGTTGTACATTTTATTTAGTGTACATAGTCATTTTAGCGGATAGTTAGTGTAGCCGGTAATAATTTTAGGCGTGATCTTGTGATGCAAATTGCTTACTGCACAACAAGGCCAGTTGTATTTCATATTAAATAGAGATTGTGAACTATTACGTCTTGTATCCTTGTGTGATTTGCATTTGTACTCAGTTCATCCTATCTCTAGATGGACCAGTTCGAACGAGAGAGTTGGAGGCCGGAGAACAGGGAGGGGGTGTGTACTTCCCGGCAGAGAAGTGGATGCGCGGCGAGCCGGAGCTGAGGCCTGAGTTCGGTCGCTGTGTACTCCAGCGCACGACAGGGATGTACCGTGTTGAGGAGAAGTTGCGCGGTCGTGCCCTGGTGGGAACAGTGGAAGGGAACCGGCCTCCCGTGTCCCCTGCACAGGTGGTTGCCGCTTTGGAGTCACAATGTGGGATCTCCCGCAACGACGTCATGGTTGAAGTATGTTCGCCTCCAGCAGATTTTCTTGTACAGTTTCGGTCGGATGAGGACTGCACAAGAGTGCTCATCTACCACTCCCGTAAGCTAACCGCCGGCGGAGAGACTATATATCCAGTTCACTCGTTGGCGTCGTGGTATGGGTGGCGAAGAGTCGTCTCTGAAATTCTTGACTAGGTTGAGCTTTGATGGGCTGCCGCAAGAAGCATGGGAGGTTGAGTTTGTTGGTAAGCTTGTTAGCATCCTCGGCGGTGATCTCGTTAGGATGGTCAAGCCCACTAATCGTTGTTTCCTAGTTGTTGAAGTGTGGATGAGAAATCCGAACAAAGTTCCCAAGTTATATGAAGTGGAGCTGCCAGAACCTGACTCTGAAGCGCCTATTTCAGCACCTAGTAGTCAGCTGAAACTTGAGAAGCCGACAGTTCTGCATGTTGTGAAGATCCATATTCTGAAGGTGATAGATTGGACCCCTATATTCACAGAGCTGCCAGATGCTTATGATGATGATGATGAATCCAATAGTGCTCGTTGTCACACTTTCACTTGCTATCCTGGCACAACTGATGGAGCAGATAGGGTATATTTTGGGGGTGCACACGGATTAGCAAATCAAGGGACAGATGGCCGTGCAGGTGGTCTGTTTAGGATGTAGATGGAGAATGAGTTATCATTACCATGAGGTCATCGACTTGTACCCTTTTTATTTGGAACTCAGGATGAACTTCGTGTTGTATGTCAAATTTTGTAACTTGGTGTTTTGAACTTCGTGTTGTATGTCAAATTATGTAACTTGGTGTTTAAAACTTCGTGTTGTATGTCAGAGTATGTACCCTTGTTGTTTCAACCTACGGATAATCATTCATTTTGTCTAAGCAAAATAAAAGAACCTTATCCAGCTATTTTTTTTAAATATTCCTTTTTTTTAAATTAAGATATAACTTGCTGAAATTAAGATATAACTTGCTAAAACTACATAAAGTCGTCGTCATCCACCGTCGATGTAGAGCTCTTGCCCTTGGACGATGCAGAGCTCTTGCCCTTCGACGATGCAGAGGTCTTGCCCTTCGTTGATGCAGAGCTCTTCCCCTTCGATGACGCGGTGGTGTTGGCCTTGGTGGTAGGCATGAAGATGTCATCTTCATCCTCGGTGTCTTCTGTCCACCAACCTGGATTTTCTACTGCCATCTTGAGCTAGGATTCACTCTTATGCAGTTGCTTCTGCCATCTTCCATGCAACCTGATAAGTTCTTTGCGTATCTCCTCATAGGTCCTTGGAGGCCACCCGCTCCTAGCTAATGCGTGAGCCAGCTCATTCATGATGGTGTCACTACTGATGAGTTCCTCCCATGGAACAATTCTATTGTCCATCTTGAAATTGCTGGCTAAACGCAAAAGACATTGGCACATGCTAGGGTGAAAACTACGATCAAAAGGATAATGGGACATCTTAACAAGAGTGCTTGCAACAAGATTACGGTACTACACTGGGTTGCTTACCCGCCGTAGTGTGGAGGGGCTTTTATAGGTTCGGAAGAGCAAAAAGACGGGAAAATATGGCGGGAAAAAGGTCGGGAAAAAAAGGCGGGAAAAAGCGGGAAATTTGGTGAGGCAGGAAAAGTTTTGCGGCAAAATATGATGGGAAAAAAAGGCGGGAAATTTGGTGAAGCGGGAAAATTTTAGCAGCAAAATAAGACGGGACAAATTGGCGGGAAATTTGATGGCGACGAGAGCGAGTGAAAAAATAACATGTTCAATTTAAGATACAACTTGTTCAAATTAAGATACAACTTGCTGAAATTAAGATACAACTTGCTGAAATTAAGATACAATTTTAGGGTACAAGAATATAAATCTACTGAGTCCAACGTGGATATTTTCCTTTTTCATTTCCAGCTTCTTCTGCTGCCTGGGCTGCACGAGCCCTTTCTTTCTTTCTCTGCCTCTCAGCCTCACGGGCCTCCTATCGCTGCCGGTAGACCTCCGCCAGTCGAAGTTGCTCTTCTTGGTTTTTCTTCTTCATCTCAGCAAGAAAAGTCCTCTGCTCCACACAGTACTCTTGCCACTCTCTCTCCTGCTCTGCTTTCTCCTCTGTTGGCGCCTTCTCGCGGCGCTCGTCCAAATCCTAACTAGCCCATGCACGACGACCTCTTTCACGAATCTCTGTCACTGCCCAGTCCGGCATTTTCGTGTCAATCCAACGATAGTACATGCACAGAGGCGGAGGAGACTACAACAAAAATAGAAATATAAATATCAAATCAACAATAAAATCAACAACGTGTTTATTCTTGGTGACTGAAACATACCGGAGGCGTGATGTACGGTGAAGTAGCAACGGGTGGATCTTCCTCATAATTAGCGCACATGAAAAACTTCATGCCCAACCAATCTGAAAAATCCGTCACCTCCTTCACCTTGCAGAGATCGCCGCACCAACAACAATCTACTTCCACCCCCAGAGGCAAACTCGCACTCTTCATTTTCCTAGGCCTAATGCTTTGATCCGAACAAGGCAAACTCATAATGACTACCGCGTTGGTGTTTTCAAGTGTGGTTGGACGATGGAAGAAGACAGTTCCATTGCCTCCTTTTATAGGCTCAGATGACAACTGCAATGGCGGGAAAAGAAGGCGGGAAGACTTGGCGGGAAATCGGGCGGGAAAAGAAGGCGGGTAAGAAATGGCGGGAAAAAAAGGCGGGAACACTTGGCGGGAAATCGGGGGTTCCATGCACCAAATGGCGTAGCTGTGGCCAATTAGCACTAATTGGCCACGAGTAGACGGCACCATATTTGTAAAAAATAAATAAAAAAAGGAATATTTTTAAAAAAATTAGTCCTTATCGCGGCCGACCAGGGTTCTTCGGCCGCCTGGAGGCCGACGGGCCACTCTTCGGTCCACCATATGTGTTTTCTTTTCTGCAGAAATCCGAACTCCTTATTTTTCCAAGCAAGAGCATATATATGTATGTATAGCTCCAAATCAACAAAGACAGTGACGGACAAAAATACTACCACGCTGCTGAAAGACATACATATATTGTTTTTCTAGTTTTTGTCTCCAGCCCTCCAACTAACTACTGTACTTTTATTTTACTTTTTGCGTAGAAACTAGACTACTAATTTGATTTGTGTCAAGTACTAATAAGAAAACACAAGTGTGCTTTTGTGTCTGCTGAGAAAGCAAGTTGTTTGTGTCATCACCTCAGTTTGGCAAAACGAAATCAAGAGGGCCGGAGCAGGGTACGTAGGAGCGACCCGTTCCATGGCCTTGAGCTTCAGTTAGGCATGTGTACATGACACTGCTTGCGTCGGTCTGCAGATGGCCTGAGGACCCTGATGCCTGTCGATGCTGTCCTGTCTGCCTTGCCTGTATCATCTCTCAGTCGGATCATTGAGGACGCAGGCAGGTGGCACAAAGAAAAGAGATAAAGAAAGGAGCGGAAAACTACATAGCGCTCCAAGGTGAACGCTGAAAGCTCCGTCTGAGGACACGCATCAAGTTCCAAAGCATACCCCATTTTCATCCCCTCTTCCTCCCTTTTCCAAGCAAAAGCAGAGCTCCAGTTTAACAGAGACAAATTATTAGTCTAGTTGTGCGGCTTTGGCCCAACACAAGTACACCCTCAACATTCTTCTTCTTTATATGCATCTCCAATCTGCAGTCAAAGTGTTCGTCCAGTGAGTCCACCCACACGAGTATAGCATAGCATGCGCGCGCGCCCATGTCCTCCTCCTCCTCTGCTCTCCCCTTCCCCTTCTTCTTCCTCTTCTTCTTGCACCTCCTCCTGCTTCCACCATGCTGCGTCTGCTGCTCCCGACACCTCCTCCTCCACGCCGGCGCCGACGCCAACTCCTCCTCTGTGAGCACTAATCTTGATCGCGGTCGGTTGGTGTTGGCTGAGTTGTCCGCGCGGAGCTGGCGACGAGCAGCTGCGTGGGCTGAGCAGTTGGGCAACCGTTGAGTGCGGGCGTGCATCGATGGGCGCTGCATGCAGATCGTGAGCAGTTGGGTTTATCGTGTGCATGCAATATTAGCCGGCCGTGTGGTAGTGGTCGTTGTGGTGTGTGTACTGCGTACATGCAGCAGTGGCCGGTTGTGGAGGCCAGTCCTTGCGTGCGTGTGTGAGGTTATATAAATGGTGTGTGCCAGAGTTAGAAGAGAGCAGCTAGGAGAGATGTAGTCTCCATTAGTCTCTTGTGTAGGTGTGGCGCCGGTTTGTTGCCGCGCCACAGTGACGGTATGTGCCGAGCCGAAGGGGAGGGGCCTAAGGAAGATGTAGTATCCGTCGGGACCGTGGTATGCGCCCGGTCGATGTGAGAGTTCTTCCTCGGTTGTGCTGCGTGTGTGCGTGTGTACCTACATGTAATTGTGTTTGAGGGAGTTGAGATGAATAGAATCCAACATACAGGCCGTTCGTCGGCCGGCGCGTTCGCCGCCGGAAGTGTGTTTTGTTCATCGTCTTCTACCTCTGTCCGGCGTTCGTCACCGGAGGGCTACTCGGCGTTTGTCGCCGGTGTGTTTGTCCCAACATCCTCCTCCTCCTCCTCGCTCGCCGACATGCTCCGGTTCAACGGCATCGGCAACGTCACCGACAGCCTCAAGCACTACCTGGCGCGCTTCGGCTACGCGCCTGACGACGACGCCGACGGCCGGCTCGTCGTGAGCCTCTACCAGTCCACCCTCGGCCTCCCCGTCACCGGCCGCCTCGACAACCAGACCCTCGACCTCCTCGTCACCCCGCGCTGCGGCGTCCCCGACCTCCAACACAACACCGTCACCACCCGCTTCGCCTTCTTTGACGGCCAGCCGCGGTGGGCGCGTGCGCCGGGCCACTTCCTGCTCACCTACTCGATCATCTCCTCCTTGCCTCCCTACCTGGAGCGACAAACATTTTTGTTGCAATATAATCAATGCCTACCAGCCTAGGTGGCATTGATTATATTGCAACAAAAATATAGCTTAATAAACTCGTTCTACATTGATTATTGATCATGGTGCTACATGCGTACAGCCAACTCGTTCTTGAGAAATTCACTAGCCTAGCGGAGGAGGACTCCTATGAAAGCTAAAATGTTTGTCGCTCCTATGAAAGCTGCTATGCCACCGAGGACTCCAGTGGCGGTCATCCATGCAATGGCCACTGGGTTGGGGGGATTGGGTGGCGAGGCGGGGCGGGGGATGTTGATAGTTCCACCGGCGCCGACGAAGTTGAAGACGACGATGCAAGCTCCGTCCCGGCCCGGCCGGCCGGTGGCTCCACGCTGGCCGTCAGCGCCAGTAGCGCCGGCAGGGCCAGTAGCAAGCGGATCCTCCACGTCCGGCTTTCTGCGGTGGATCATAGGACGGAAGGTTCGCCAGGCAGCGTCGGTGAGCAGGAGGGAAACGGCTACGACGAGAAGGCCGACGATCATCTCGGTGCCAGAGACAGAGAAGTCGAACACCTTGGCCTCTGCTCCAGGTGGCTGAAAATGGGATTCATGAAATGAGGGGTTGAGTAATTCATACAAGATTTATGAACAAGGAAAACAATGGGTGATCTCACAAGCGCAAAAAGTGAGCAGAGATCCAAGCATGGGTGATCGAAATGGAAAACGGGAGGCCTACCAAAGCAGAACTGGCCGGCGACGCCATCGAAACCGGTGATGCAGGCACTTCTCGGCACTTGGGTCTGGCAGTGTCACCTGGTTAGTGTGAAGTGGTGGGCCGGGTGATGTAGAGTGTGACGTTACATTTATAGGAGGAGGAAGATACTTCTTGACCGTCCATTTGCGAGACTCAAGTACGATCTGTTCTGTAGCTAGTACGATTGTGCCAACGTGCTCCTCTACCAGCTGAATGTTAGGCACCGCCCAATCCAGCACGTGCGACACGTTCACCATGAGGGATTCACCCGATGGCCACCAATCGGTAATACGGTAACTTTTCATCAAAATGACACTCTACAAAAGTCACCATTCCTCTCTCTACCTCCATCATTTCTGAAGCGCGCTTCAAATCGAAACGGCAGATGTGATTCTAACCACCTCCGATGGACCGGCAGATGTGATTCAGCCTCCGTCATCTCCACTGATCCGTTCCCGGTCCCCCACACCCCCTCATTCGCCACAGGCCCATGCCTTTTTCCCGCCATCCGCCTGCGACATTCCGACCACCGCTTGACTTCGACCGCTTGCCTGGAGGTAAATTTCCACAATCTTGTCTCATACATTTATTTTAGAGGCTCTTGGATTCATGCAGATGGCATATGATCTGCATCATCCGCTAGATGGATTCAATGCTTCATACATGGGGCAAATGTTTTCTGATGGTTCATCGTCGGATTTGAGATCTCGGTCTCCGAAGGAAATCATGGGGGCATAAAATAAGATGAGGTGATATTTATGGTTTATGAATGGATAGCATCTACCAGAGTGAAGAGGAAGCATCCGGTGGCCGCAGCCTTTCTTCGTGCGGCATTTCACCGGAATAGATACGCTGACCACGAGAGGCTCATGCTCGACTACTTTGTGTCGGGTTGTACCTACCATTGTACGTGCATGCATGCATGACCCATGAATACGTGTTGCGATTTTTTCGACCCATCTGTTTTAGCGGGAGAAACAACATGCATGTGGCCCGTGATTATATAGTTGTACTCGCTTGTCGCAAATACAAAGTGAGCACTCAGTTGAGACCTTGGGTCGACGGCCCCTCAGCCGAGCAACCACGAAGCGAGCTCCTTCTACGGCGGCAACCTCTTTGAGCCGGTGAAGTCGCTTTGGGGCTTCGGCACACTGGAGCAATGCAAGCCACCACCTCCACTTGCATGATGGTAATTCAATGTCCTCGTTTGAAAATAATACTTTGACTAAATTTGGAATTGTTTGAAATGTTTTATTCATGGTTATTTTGATATGAATTTTGGTATGCTATTGTCATGTTAATATTGGATGCAATTTGAAATTATTTGAAATGGTTTATTCAGTGTTGGCTCACTGAACTTCCTTCAGCCATCTGGCAATCAAACATGGACCTAGATATCGCATATCT
Source organism: Elymus sibiricus (assembly GCA_039707655.1). Classification (NCBI taxonomy): domain Eukaryota; kingdom Viridiplantae; phylum Streptophyta; class Magnoliopsida; order Poales; family Poaceae; genus Elymus; species Elymus sibiricus. Next base: position 513,028,169 of record CM077669.1, read on the forward strand.
CCCAGACATTGCGTGTTTTTGCAGCTGCACGATTATCTCATAGGCTCCATAGTTTTCAAAATACTTTTGAGGTTCAGGCTCCATGGTTGCAAGCATGATGCATTGTACTACGATGTTGTCGTCAATTTCAGTATGATAAACACTTTTATCATCCTCGGTGGCATTCTCATCATCGCCTTCCGGAAGAGTTGCTTCAAGAACATGTTCTTTCTTAGTACTCTTGAGAACCATTTTCAGATTGCAGAACCAATCTGCAAAGTTTTTTGTAGATGCATGCAGTTTTTCTTTCTCAAGCACAGGTGCCAAATTGAAGGTGGTTTTGTGCGCCATTATCTACAACATACAATGCAAATTCATTTATACATTGTTCATTATTAATAAAACTCACATTTAGGGTTTAACTTAAGTGTTCTCTCACCAAAATCTATATATGTCATAATTGATTACTAGAAATTCAAGGTTCATGACACACTTACTACACCATTGATGTGACATCACTAGTGAAGTAGTAACAAGACCGGTAGGCCAACAGTCAATCATATCTCCATATGATTCATGTTCATCTTTCGATGGGCGTGTTCCTGGATCCAGACCGTCTTGGTATCTCGTCAAGACAACCAAATGTCTTTGCAACATGGATCGTTCATGCCCTCCTATACCCTTCACATATGTACCCATGTCACATGGCGTAGTCAAAGGCATGAGTATTTTAGACGGTTCTATAAACTGATAAACAGTGTCAACTTGATATGTTGTGTGAGATATCACCCAAATAAATGACTGTTGTGCAAATCAAATGGCATGAAAAGGGATTAACATCACAGGAAGTTCATAAAATAGTGATGTGGTAGTTGTGATTCAGCCTCCATCATCTCCACTAAGCCGTTCCCAGTCTCCCACACCCCCTGCTTCGCCACATGCCCAAGCCTTCTTCCCGCCATTCGGCTGTGACATTTCGACCACCGTTGACCTCGACCACTTGCCTGGAGGTAAATTTCCCCAATCTTATCTCATACATTTATTTTAGAGGATCGTGGATTCCTGCAGATGGCATATGATCTGTATCATTTGTTAGATGCTAAGTGGATTCAATGGTGAGGTAAATGTTTTCTATTGGCAGTGGGTATGTCGTGGCCCGATGCCGTTTCGATTGGCATGTCCCGTCAATAAAAAGACCGTGCTCCAAATTTCTAGGGATATCATCAGTGAAATCCCATAATCCTCACACACATTTACGGCACGATATGTTGGGAACCGGTGATTTTTACTGTGCGACGTGGAGACCCTTCGCCTTTTATTGGCCTATACAAGGGAACAGTAAATCGGTTTTACCTATGCTCATTCCCTGCTCTATGGTTAAGAACTCTCGAAAGCTCAAGCCCTTCTAGATACATTTCTAGCTCCAATTTCTCCCCACTTCCTCCTTCCTCTGCGAGAGATGGCCGGCAAGGGGAAGGGGCTACCGCACCGGCATTCATTGTCGCCGGTACAAGGGGGCAGTGGTTGCGTTCCAATGTCACTATTGGCACCATCACTAATCTCCAAGCTGATGGGTACCTTCTCGTCACGGCCAAATGCTAGTCCTCGGTGCGGACGGGTGAGGTCGTCTCAGCTTTTGACATTCCTTGTTCCCGGAAAGGGTAGCAGATGGTCTTTATCTACCACCTCCTCCGAGGTCTTGGATTTCTTCTTCACCTCTTTCTGAGAGTACTTCTATTTTTCTATGGGCTAGATTTTTATTATCTAGCCCAAAATTTCACCCTTCACATTGCCATCTTTATAAGTTTTTTAGCTTTCCTTCGCGTAGAGCCCCATGTCGCATTAAGCCGCATAGCAGCATCTTCAAACTTGCTGACTGTTGGGGCTCCTTTCGAACTTTTCTGAAATAAAAAGAATTTCCTCCGTACTCGGCAAATTTTTAATAGGTGTTCATGTGGTAGATCAAGCTGACAAATGGATATCAAAGGTTAATGGTTCAACCGTTATTTTTTTATTTTTTTATTCTCCAGAGAGAACTATTTTTTAAGCTGTCAAGAAAGGGTCGAAAGGCATCAAAAGGCATGCATGAATTTCACTGGCTGGAATTAACATCTCACGTTAGAAAACTTTACATACCACACACCCATCGCAGTAAAAAAAAAGGTGGACTACAAACTAACGTGTCACATACTACAGACAAAGTGATACTAGTACTTACGAAGTGTTTAGATGTTTTCATGTACTTGCATCACGTAAAGACAATAGTCTTCTGAAATGTCAGTTGAATAAGACTTGGTTATGTCTCAGTCAATGATATATTCGTGAGATTTTAAACTGATGTCCGTGTATATTTTTTTTTTACATGTTATTACAACTAACTAGGACTTGATTAATTTCAATCGACTGAGATCTAGCTGCACCTAAAGACAAAGCTTTAGTTTAATGACCAAAGAACATACATTTTGGTGCAGTTGTCTAACCATGTGTAAGTAACAGGTATATACTACTACATACACGAGTGGCGTATTTTGGTGACCGAGCTCCATGGAGCCCTTTATTTAAAAACAAATCAAGACTAAAACTATCTGGTTTTAAAAAATCTGAGAAAATATGCAAATATACAAGGATGAAATGTATATGTGTGCAAAAAATCAGGATCGAATACCTTGAAATGCGAACCGTACAAAAAAGCAAATTCATGACTTTGAGGATGAATAATATCATGTGTTGAAAATGCCAGTTTTTTTTTCCACAACCCTCATTTCAACGTATTTCGCTCTGAAAGTTTACACAGGTGTACATTATGCCTCCATATATATTTATATTTATTTGTTAGAATTTTTTAAAACTTTAAAAATACAAATTTTGATTTTTACAAATGGAGGCCTCCATTGATCTCGGACTCTGAAAGTGCGTTATATCGACTAGAGGGGGGGTGAATAGGCGATTTTTACAAATTCATCACTGATGAAATTCAACTTGAGGAATTTGAAAAGTGATGAACTACGCGTAGCGGAATAAGTACTCAAGTGCAAGTGAAACATAGCAGCAGCATAGTTATCATGATGAAATGAAACAAGCACAGAGTATAGAAAGCGTGTAACAGGATAAGCAGGTGATGATTAAGGAGACTGAAGAATTTGAGGTGAGAAAATTGAGAAAGTCTTCAGTCAAATTCTTCAAACAGTAACGATCAATTTCATCAACAAGTATTCAATGCAGAAAGTAGAGTTGAAGAAATAGAACTAGGTGCTCGGTGAAGACAATGGTTTGATGACCCAGTTCCAACTGTTGTGACAGTTGTACGTCTGGTTTGGAGCGGCTTGGTATTTAAACCAAAGGACACACAGTCCCAGGACACACAGTCCTTACCGTATTCTCCTTGAGCTAAGATCACACAGACCTCCCCCAACACTCGTGGTAAGTCTTCAGGGGAGACTTCCAAACCCTCACAAACTCGGTCACCCGGCAATCCACAATTGAGTGCTGGATGCTCTAGACCATGACGCCTAACCGTCTGGAAGATACACAGTCTTCAAAGGTAACAAGCGTCGGTTCCACTCAGGAACAATTTCTTCAGTGATGCTCAATCACTTTGGGTTTTGGTGGTTTTTGGGTTTTGGGGCTATTTCCTCACTGATGATTTTCTCTCAAAGTCTTTGAGGAATGGGTTGCTCTCAAATGACAAAAGTCAAGTATCTCTCGGAGCAGCCAACCAACTAGTGGTTGTAGGGGCGGCTATTTATAGCCAGGGGCAACCCGACATGATAAGACTTAAATGCCCCCAATGATATGACCCTTATGTGGATAAGGTTGATTGGGGACAGCTGGCACAAAGCACAGCAACGGTCGGAATTTCGGAATGATGAAAGTCCTCAGGGTTTATCAATTTCCTCACTTTTAGGCAATTCGCACTGGCGAACTCCTAACTTCTCAGTCAGAGCAATTTCATCAGAGGCCAGAAGAATTTCATCTCTGTCATTGATGAAATTGACTGAACTACAAGAGATTTCCAAAGGCTTCACTCGAAGGATAGGATAGTTGAGGATTTTGAGATGAGCATCACTTCGAAACTTTTCCTTAGTTTTACCTCGACCCCCTTTAACAGTACGGTGTTTCCTATGACTCAAAAAAGGAAATGAAACTACGAAAACAAAAGTCTTCACGTTTCAAAGTTCTCGTATCAATTTCTTCAAGGTCACACCAAAGTCTTCAACTTCAAAGTCTTCAAGAAAACTTCAAAGCCTTCAGACTAAGATATACATTTTTAGGTGTCGACTTTCTTCGGATATATCAATCTCCTCAGTGATGTATAGACCTGTGTACACTCACAAACACATTAGTCTCTTAACCTATAAGTCCTCAATACACCAAAATCACTAAGGGGCACTAGATGCACTTACAATCTTCCCCTTTTTGGTGATTGATGACAAATAGGTTAAGTTTTCAAACGGGGATAAAACATGTGAGTAGTAAGTACAACATTTGAGGAATTTGATATCAAGATATAGAGGAACTCCCCCTGAAGATGTGCATGTTTGAGGAATTTGCTTTGGACTGCGAATGCACATGGCAGGATAGAGTGATGGAGATCTCCCCCTATATCTTGTAATCCATGCATGTATTGACATATATAACTTGAAGAATTTGAAATGCGTGATGAAAATGGTGTCTTACGAATTTCACTATGCATGATGAAAATGTACTTGAGGAAATAGGCATGCATGCATTAAGGTAGTTCAAAAGTGTCAGACAACCATCGGACTTAAGTATACAACTCAACTAGCAAAGTCTTCAAAAGAACGAGAGTTGTAACTTAAACAAAATATAGCCCTATGTATAGATAAATAGAGCCGCTTGAAGACTAACTCAAATTTCTCCCCCTTTGTCATCACTGACCAAAAGGGACGAAACTGAGGACTAACGCTCTTTGAAGAACTTCACTTGGAGGAGGTTGAAGGAGCGCCAGCATTGTCGGGGTCATTCGTTGGAGGAGGGCCAGTGGCAGTGTCATCAACATCTTCAGCTTCATCAACTTCACGCGATGAAGAACATGAGCTTGGGACCATCAGAGTAACATTACACTTCTTGAATTTCTTCTTGTGTTGAATAGCCCATTCAGGGTTCTGCTGGAGGTCCATTGCAGCAATTTCTTCAGCCCTCTTTAGATGTGAAAGAATAGCCCATTGACGACTGAGGATTTCATGCAGGTAGGAGTGGTTTTTCCTCACTGCATTGTGGGTGACAGTCATGTCACGAATCATTGCGCCCATTTGGCGTTTGGCCCACTTGTGATGACGATCAACCTTTTGATGAAGACTTATCAGCTGTTCTCGATCAGTCAACACACGAGGAGAAGAGTGTTGAGGCCTTTGTGCAGTGGTTTTTGCAGCAGTGTCTTGGCTTGCAGTGTCATCATTAGTTGAGTAAGACGCGGGAGGGCGAATCTTACCATCCAAGTCACGTGTGCCCTCATCGATGATTGGGTCCTTCCCATTGTCATATTCATCAGAAGGAGTTGCAGGCCTCTTGAGGACTTCAATGGGTGGCAAGAAACTGAGGTGATTGATGCGATCAGCTTCAAATGCTATTGAAGACCTTGTCCTGATGAATTTCATGATCCATGGGGCATAAACCTTCAAGTCAAAAGGTGACATAGATGTGTTTCCCAAAGTCCTCAGGAAGAAATCATGAAAGTCAATGGGAATTCCATGGATGATATTGAACAGCAGATTCTTCATTATTCCCACAATTTCTTCATCATCAGAATCATAGCCTTTGATAGGACATATTGATTTCCTCAAGATTGTGAATATGGTCCTAGGCACAAACAACAAATCCTTGACGAGGAATTTTGTTCTAGGGGCTTGGCCAGGCTTCAAAGGCTTCATCATGAGTTGCATCTTATAGTCTGGTATTTCAATTTGATCAAAGACCTTTCTGGCATCTACAGAGGGAGGACTTACAGGCACTTCCCGAAGCAATTCAATGGCCGGAGCTTTGAAATTAGTGTTGTTAGACATCCAATCAAATATCCAAGTGTTGATGTCAGCAGCTTCTCCAGAGATGAATAGCGTTGCATAGAATTGAAGAATTAGCTCTTCATTCCAGTCTGAAATTTCTGTGCAGAAGGGAAGAAGTCCACCATCATGGAGAACTGTCAGCACAGGTGTGAAGCATAGAAGGGATTCCATGTCCAAGTGAGGAATGTGCATATGCTCGAAGACTTTCTCCTTGTCAAGCAAAACAGACGCATAGTAATTCATCTGAGTGTGAGACCAAAACCTTAGGCGCCTGATTCTTGGCTTCTCATAGGGATTTTCTTCAGTGAAGAAGTGATGCTCCGTGAAGAATTTGTCCTTGTTGAAGTTCACTTTCTTCTTGTATGGAGTTTTGGGCTGAGGTCGAGGATCTAGCGTTGTTGGTAAAAACCTCATCCTCTTCAGCCTGAGGAACATGAGCAGTTTCTTCAACAGTGGGACGCTGAATTTCTTCACCAGCTGATGCAGCTGCAATTTCTTTTGCAGTGGGTTGTTTGATTTCTTCACCAAATGATGCAGTTGGTATTTCTTCAGCAGTGGGTTGTTTGATTTCTTCACCAACTGATGCAGTTGGTATTTCTTCAGCAGTGGTTTGCTTGACTTCTTCATCAGATGATGCAGCTGGTATTTCATCAGGAATAGACATGTTTGAAGTTTGATTTTCTTCAGATCCTAGTTGAATTTCTTCAGTCGCAGCAGATGACTGAGGAAATTGAGGCAGAGGGATGGACATGGGAGAATTGGGGTGTTGTTCTTCCCAATAGTCATCAGAGATGACCGGAGTGGTGCAACCAATATCCACATCCTCTTCATTTTCTTCAACTCCAGCTTCTTCAGCAGTAAACTGAGGTTGGGGCGATGATACCTTAGGTGTTGTGGCAGGTTCTTCAAGCACAATTTCATCATCCAGCTGTTCAGTTGAAGCAGCTGAATGGTTATCTTCATCAGCATTATCCTGTGGGATTTCATATTCTTCACCATATGGGACAATTTGGTACGATGACAACGATGATAGAGGAATAGCATCAATTGGGTCTTCTGTAGAGGTTGTCAAAGTCTTCAGCCGTTTGGGCTCTGAGGACTTTGAAGAATCTGATGCTTTTCTCTTCTTTGCTGCTTCTTTCTCGGCAGCCTTTGTTTTCTTTACTTCTGATGCAGAAGGAAGTGTGACTTTCTTCACCTTTGAGGATTTTGCAATCTGAGCAGAAGTTGATGATTTTGTAGAGGGCTTTGAAGCGATTGATGCAGTTGTCTGAGCAGTTTCATCAGGTCCAGTTGACCTGTGTTTTTCTTCAGGCACAACCTTAGATGTTGTCCTGGCAGTTTCTTCAGAAGCATGAATTTCATCGGCTGACCTCTCAATTTCATCAGCAGGTTCTGCCGGCTCAGCAGTCTGAGGAATTTGAAGATTTGCTTTGGCAGTCATCCTTTTGTTATGGTCCACAACAACATCATTTGCTCTTTTGAGGAATCTGCCATGTGAACCTTTGCATGCATTCAGCTTCACATTTCTCTTGCTCTTCAATGAGTTTCTGAAGTTCATTTTTGACTGTGATGAGTTGTTGAGCAGTCAAATTCATCACATTGTCCTTTAGGAATTTTTCTTTCTTGGATCTCCTCTTCCTAGCTTGCTGCATCTTCTCTTTCCTCCACTCTTCTTCAATGATAAAGTGTTTGAGGACATACTCAACTCCAATAGGAAGGTTGAGTGCAGAGATGGGAGTGTTTGGATCCTTTTTCCAAATGTCGATGAAATTGAGGATCGTCTGAGGATTCAGCAGAAGAGGAACTGAGCTTCCCTTGGCAACAGCTGCCCTTTGCTGTGCATTTGTGATGATGTCAATCAGTTCAGTTTCATCAGCTTCATCATTATCAGAATCTGGAAACCGAGAATGCAACCTTTCTCTTATGAGCACCTGGCCGTGGACCACGTCCAGCAATTCTCTTGATTTTCACCAAGGTGGGGCTGTCTGATGAGGTAGGCTCTGCAGTTGAAGACATTGTGACTTTGATGCAGCCATAGATGATTGAGCTTGAGGAAATTGAGCAGCAGAGGGACTTTGCTATGAAGACTTTGGCTTTATTGCTGCCTTCTTGGGCATAGCTTTCTTCCCACTTGAGCCACTGGCAGAGGCAGAGGCAGAGGCAGCAGCAGCAGAGTCTTCGTTGAATTTCTTCACTGCCTCATGGGCAATCTTCTGAAGCTTCTTTTGGTGCTTAGCAAAGTCTTCAGGAAAGTCTTCAGGACTTGCAATGCTTGAGGGATCAATGTGTTGATCTGTAGTAGGAGGAGCACGCTTGCAAGGAGGTTTGAGAGCGAATTTCTTCATGTATTTTGGGGTCACAAAACGGTATTCTTACCATTCTTGTGCCCATCGCCTCTCAATTTTCTGAATTCGGACTTTTCTCTGATTTGTTGTTTCTTTTCCATGAATTTCTTCATCTGGAGTACAGTACCCTGCATACAAATCATCATGTATATCCAGAGCAGTTCTCTGTTCTCTCTTCTTTCCTCCCTTCCGAGGCTTTCTGTCACTGTCCATTTTCCTCAGTTGAGGATTTTGCACTCTTGAGGATTCTGAAGAAGCATGCAAATTTTCCTGAGATGGTTTGAGTTTATTCAGCGCAGGCCTCCAGAAACCCCAGTGCACAGCGGACGGCTAAAGCATGCTGATAATGTAAAAAGAGGCCGGGGTAGACCGAACTTGACATGGGAATAGTCCGTAAAGAGAGACCCGAAGGATTGGAGCATCACCAAAGAACTAGCCATGGACAGGGATGCGTGGAAGCTTGCTATCCATGTGTCAGAACCATGAGTTGGTCGCGAGATCTTATGGGTTTCACCTCTAGCCTATCCCAACTTGTTTGGGACTAAAGGCTTTGTTGTTGTCGTTGTTGTTGTTGTTGTTGTTGTTGTTGTTGTTGTGGTGGTGGTGGTCATGATCAAGCATGGTTGTGGTTTCCTTCGATATTGTGGTTGCCGTGCCTGCTCTCCTTTCTTTGACATGCATGTGAATTTCAGTGGTTTCGGTTTTCAGGCCAAAGGATCAAAAATATTCACTTGCATTCAATCGAAAATCCAACCACATTATTCAATTATTTTGGAAATTTTAAAAATATCTAAACTTGTGTGTACTAACATAATGGCTGAAATATTTTGGTTGAATGACAACTACTTCAGTATCTACTGAAATGACTGAAATTTCATTGAAAGTGATCCATATGCATGTGCATGTGCAATTTTGGAAGCATTCTTCATTTAGGAGTCAATTGATATTTTCTATAAACTTTTTCTCTCGATGTGTTCAATTTTGTCAAAATTCACAGTTAGAACCTCTTAGAAACACAAGAATTTCGGAGGAAAAAAGGGGATATCCCAGTCCTAAAGAAATCATCCTACACATGCCCTTTTCTTAGGGATCTATACACATGCCCTTCGGGTCCTAAGGCTTATGTTACACGGGAGCTCCTATTTGGTGCAGCATGCGGTGGTATACCTGGCCATGGGCAGCCCGGCCCAGACGGCCTGACCCGACCCGACCCAAAAATCCCGGGCCGGGCCGGGCCTAATTGTCCCATCGGGCCGGGCTTGGGGCCTAGAAATCAAGCTTGATAGTCGGTTCGGGCCGGGCTTCGGTTTGGCGAAAACTAAATTTTAGCTGCGGCCGGGCCAGGCCGATCAGGCTTTTTCAGGCTCAGGTTGGGTTTGGGCCCGATTTGCTAGGCCCGACAGTTGGACCGGACTGGGCTCGGGCTTGGGGTTTCAGCTGCAGGCTTCTTTTGGCCTGGCTCGAAGCCCGACTCGGCCTAGGATACATTTTTTTTGGAGAAAATGTTCATGAATACAAAAAATGTTCACAATTTTAAAAATTTATTTGGAATTCAAAAAGTGTTCATGGTTTAAGAGAATGTTCATGATTGTTTTTACGGGATTTGGAAAAATGTTCATGAATTTTAAAAATGTCCATGATTAGAAAAAAATGTTGTGAATTTAAAAAATGTTCATGAATAAAAAAAAATGATTTAAGAGAATGTCCACGAATTTGTAAAAAAATGATTGTAATTTTAAAAAATCTTCGCGAATTTTAAAGATTTTGGAAATTGAAAAAACAAGAGTAAAAATGAAAAACAGAAAAGAAAAGAAAAAACTGAAAAAATAAAGAAAGAAAATCAAAAAGTTCGTTGAAACCCGGAAATTGGCGGGCCATACAAAAACCCGCGCATCAGAGGTGTACGCGCGTGGCAGCGACCGAAATCACTAATTGAGGAGTATAACTTTCAACGATCATTCCCACCTCCCAGGCAACCGAAATCACTAATTGAGGAGTATACCTTTCAACGATCATTCCCACCTCCCAGGTCAAGTGGCGCACTGCATGCGTGCCACTTGTCGCAACCCGGGAGTTTTTTTCTTTTTTCTGTAGATCCGTATTTCAAAACGTTCAATCTCCTAAACTGTGCGCCCAAATCTCGAATCGTTTTCTCCGGTGGGTTTCTCGCGTCGAGATCGAACTTTTTTTTTTCACGAAAAAACCGGATGAAAAAACCGTGCCTCACACAATAGAAAAAAAAAATAGAAAACACATTTTTCCCCTTTCCGAGAGGCACGGCCGTGCCTCTTGCGAATGCAAAACCGTGCCTCTCGCGGAAGCAAAACCGTGCCTTTCGCAGAAAAAAAGAGAGCAAAAAACACGTTTTTTTCCTTTCCGAGAGGCACGGCCGTGCCTCTCCCGAAGTGAAAACCATGCCTCTCGCGGAATCAAAATCGTGCCTCTCGTGAAAAAAAGAGAGCAGAAAACCCATTTTCCTGTGCCTCTCACGAAAGCAAAACCGTGCTTCTCACGAAAAAAACACAGAAAACACGTTTTTCTTTTCCCTTTCCGAGAGGCACGGCCGTGCCTCTCGCGATACCAAAACCGTGCCTCTAGCAGAAAGAAAACAGCGCCTCTCGAAAAAACACGTTTTTTCGCGAATTGTTTTTTATACTTTATTTCGTCCAAAAGCTAAGAAAGACAGGTGAAAAACCGGAACGCCAAAAAACCCGGAAAACCCCACCCTAAAAAGCCGAAAACACGTGCGAAAAAAAAATCCGAAGAAAACACTCAGAGTGCAACTTGTGGCAGCGGCTGAGAACGCGCCAAGTGGCGGCGTGTGGGAGTGATTGCTGGAAGGCTTCTGAGAGAGTATTCCTCGACTAGTTAGGATATGATGGATATGGGCTGATGGCCTGTGGGACTGGGCCGGCGGCGTGGCTCCTCTAGCTAAGGGAGAGAGTGCCCCTCGAAAATAAAAAGAAATAAAAAAAGCTAAGGGAGAGCAGCGTCAGCCGAGCGTGGAATCGAACGAATGGACTGAAGAAAATCGGCTGCCTCCTGACTGCTTCTTCTACCTCTGAACATCTTCTTCCTTTGCCTAAAGTTAAATTATTGCTTTATGGACACCATCGAACCATGGTCGTTCATGTCCCATTTCATACATAGAATTATGGATTCTCTACTCCTAATCATGAAAGCTGAAGTTATGAAAAATGTTATGTGTGAAAGAGCTTCTCTCAATCCCTCCCCACTCAACATATCACCAATTGTTCTTCGTATCTTTCCTACTTACTCCCTCAGTTCAAAAGCAATTGAAGTTCTAGGTTTTTTCTAAGCCAAACTAGCTTGTTTCTTCTTCTCTGTATTATTAATTCTTTATTTCCTTTTCCTTCGCACCTGGAAGGAAGAGATTTAAAAAGGCCTGCAAATGTTTGCTACAATGTATATTTGACTCAGTGTTGTGTGTTTTCAGATATTAACCCAATAAAGTTTGGCAAGTTCTATACTTCAGAAATATATATTCTGTATGTACCACTTTAGTTTATTTGCACACTGATCCAAAACATAACATTTTTGTAACTTTAGCTTTCATGATGATGAAGAGAGAATCGATTATTCTATGCAGTGGCGGGTCTCGGGCGTGAGATGAGGTCAAAAGTTGTAAATCACGACTGAGGGGGGTAATTAACATATCACCAATCGTAAAGATTGGACAAAATCATGGATTCACTATTAGTCGTCATGAAATCTAATCTTACAAAAAGTCTTATGTACATTTAATGTTTGGATTACTGTGCATATAAACTGAAAGTGTTATTACACGAAATATATGTTGGAATATTAGGCAAATTTGTGAAAATTCTAGTAAATAATTCATGACGAGAACACTAATTAGAATGCAACACTCTAGCATGCTCATTTTCGTTGTTGCCCACTCTAGCCTCCGTCATCTCCACTGATCCGTTCCCGGTCCCCCACACCGCCTCCTTTGCCACAGGCCCATGCCTTTTTCCCGCCATCCGCCTGCGACATTCCGACCACCGCTTGATTTCGACCACTTGCCTGGAGGTAAATTTCCCCAATCTTGTCTCATACATTTATTTTAGAGGCTCATGGATTCATGCAAATGGCATATGATCTGCGTCATCCGCTAGATGGATTCAATGGTTCATGAGGCAAATGTTTTCTGATGGTTGATCGTCGGATTTGAGATCTGAGTCTAGGAAGGAAATCATGGGGACATAAAAGAAGATGAGGTGATATTTATGGTTGATGAATGGATATCATCTACCAGAGTGAAGAGGAAGCATCCGGGGGTCGCAGCCTTCCTTCATGCGGCATTTCACCGGAATAGATACGCTGACCACGAGAGGCTCATGCTCGACTACTTTGTGCCCGGCGCGACCCTGGGTATAAGAACCCCGTGTGTACGTTGTAACGGTGTGGCCTGGCATCGTGTTCGTGCTCGAGGAATAGAGGAAGCCGTTCGTGCGGCGGCGGTGTTCGTGCGCCGGAAACCTCCTGTATCTCCTTCTCTTTCTTCCTCCTTCGGTTTGTGCCACAGAGAGGGCGAGCAGAGAGTGGAGGTGAGCTGGGGCGAGGCCACGACACCAACAGTATTTTGGTGACCGAGCTCCATGGAGCCCTTTATTTAAAAAAAAAATCAAAACTAAAACTTTCTGGTTTAAAAAATATGCAAATATACAAGGATGAAATGTATATGTGTGTAAAAATTCAGGATCGAATACCTTGAAATGCGAACTGTACAAAAAAGCAAATTCATGACTTTGAGGATGAATAATATCATGTGTTGGAAAGGCCAGGTTTTTTTTGCACAACCCTCATTTCAATGTATTTCGCTCTGAAATTTTACACACGTATACATTATGCCTCCACCTATATCTATATTTATTTGACAGAATTTTTTGAATCTTTAAAAATAACAATTTTGAATTTTACAAATGGAGGCCTCCACGGAGCTCGGACTCCAAAAGAAATTTTCATACATATACCTATCAAAAACTACGTATGTAGCAGGGTCGTTATATAAGGAAAGTATGTATGTGATTCTTAAGTGAGAACGGACGGTTGGCACTCGGCCACCATGGAGACCTTTTTCGGGGAAAAACAAAATTCAAACTTTTCGGTTTAAAAGAATGCTGAAAACAATTGTGCAATTAAACAAGGATGTCATGTGTAGTGCGTAAAATTTCAGGATGAAAATATTGACATGCGACCTGTACAAAAAAAGACAAATTCATGGCCTGGAAGGATGAATAGTACAATGTGTTAAAAAGCAACAGATTTGTCTTTTTTGCACGACCCTCATTTCAGAGTATTTTGCCCTGAAACCTTGCACACGCGTGTGTTATGCCGTCATGTATATCTCTATTTTTTCTAAGAATTTTTTGGAACGTAGAAAATATGAAATTTAACAAAATTCGAATTTTTCAAAATCGAGCTCCAAAGACAATATTCGTTCTTAAATAGGCTACTTCTTTGCTGTATTAATTGAGCAGACGAATGATCTGGTCAATCTCCCCCGTCTTCCAGCTCTCCGTGGGTGAAGAAGCTCTAGCCGATGTTGACTGGTCTAACAATCTGCAGCCTCAGGATTGAAAGGAAAATCTACAGTATGCGCGTGCGGCGTTTGCACTGTAGACGGTACTGTTCGCTACAGTAGTCTTTCAGGACGTTAGCGCTGCTCACTAGAGTCTCTGGATAGTGCCCTCGAGTGACCACGCTTTGCTTTCGCGCATAAGCTACAGTACCAGCTGATTACCATCTCCCTCCCCTCCTCCAATTTCATACAATGAATATCTGTAATCTCTGCTATCTAAATCTAAAATTAATGTAATGTAATCTGAAAGAAAATGGTACAAGTGATGCTTGTCCTGAGAAGGTAGTAACCACAAAGACAACCGTTTTTCCGAGTTCTGAAAATGCAAAATCCCATGGAGACGGCAATAGCCATTTTTCTCGCGAAGTGCCATATTCAGCTCGGGATAGATTCAGTTCTGTTGCAAATCGCAACATCAGGGTTGGCAAAGAGAATTGTCTTATGAATTCTCCCAATTGCAACTTTTCTGATAGACTAGGAGCTGTATCTTCGCGAAACATAAGCCGCCGCAAAGTAAGCTTTCAAGAAATGGGGACAGTGGCACCAAATATAGTACTTGGAAAACATTGAGGTACCAGGATCAGTTTGTGCATTCACCAGCAAGGAAAAGATACTATCCGTACGCACCTGAGCATTAGTAAGTGTTACGTACTTCTTTTCTCGGTTGCACTCTCTGAATTATTAAGTATGCCTGTGAACTGTGGTTAATTTAGATTCAAATTACACGAAACCCCCTGATTTGTACTTGCAACTAAATAAAGCTGTGCCATGGATGCTTGTAGGTTGGAACCTCCCAAGTTACAGTTTCTCTTGCTTAGTTGAATTATTTAAGGTTGTTAGTTCAGTATCATGATAGCATGATGCATTAGCTTTGAGATAGTCTAAACCTGAGAAGAATATAAATCTCTAGAGGAAGGGGTAACTCTATGCCATATACTGGCACGTGGGAAAATGGGTCTCTTCGTTGATGGATAATTTTGAATTCGCAGTAGTTTTCACACTCATGGTTAGTTTGAATGAATTTATGTTTAGGATGGTGAAATTGGTGTGTACTCTACTATGTACCTAATTGCATATGACGCTGGCTGCTGTGGCCTGTGGCATAGCTATGGGCATGTTGTTACTGTTAAGCAGTTTTTGCACAGGCACATAAAGTAATCTGTGCCAGGGCAGTGCATTATTACCCTCTGCTATGCAGTTTCACGTACGAAAATAATCCGCACACATGGAAAAGGGAAGCACACATTAAGATTTCTTTTACAATGGCGGTGTTTCTAAATGCAGACGCCCCATCTGTTGTGAAAACACATACCCTTGTTTCCATCTAGTGTGATGATGCGTGCTCTGTTCTCATAGTCTCAACAGCGAAGCAAAAAATCTGCCTTGCAGCTACAGTCCCCCCACACCAGCTATGAGGAGTCCCCTGGCGCCAACCAAAACGCCTTTTACAGGTAAAACGCCTTTTACATCGACAACTGCGAGGCGCAAGATGATCTTCTGGAGCGAGGCAGAGGAGGCGGCTTTGAGGGTAAGCATGCATACACAGTGGTAGATTCGATGGCCCAGGGAGGGTACCATGAAATTTCATTGCTAACTCTGAACCATCTCATAATTGAGCCGGGTAAACTGTGATGCGATACTCACCCACTGGTAACTGTCCACCGGCAATGTGTGGTTTCAGGAGGCGATGGCGAAGTTGGCCCCGAAGGGGGAGGCGGCAAAGGAGAAGAGGTCGATCTCGTGGGTGCGCATACACGAGTACTGCAGGGAGTCAATCCACCCCACGTGCTGCCCGGACGACCTGAGGAAGAAGTGGAACCGCATGAAGAACAAACTGGGGGTTTGTCCTGAAGACGACTGACAGAGTAGGAGACGGCTGCCTCTGAAACGCCCCTCCTCATCTTGCTGTTGTAGTAGGAGAAATAAAGGGAAGAGGAGTGGCCGCGCCCTTGGCCCTCTACCGGCGAAACGTCTCTGTCCCAGAGGCTTGTTTCGCCCTCTGCTGTATATGCATGTGGCGCGGCGGCGATCGTCTGTCTATATTTATATGGCGAGTCTGGTGACTCCCTCCGATGGAGTATGAACCAACATTGTATGTGGGCATGCATGGTGTCTGGGGAGAGAGGTTTCAGAAGTTGCAAGGATGATGATGGTGTCTGGGGAACTGCGCAGCCACCATGTGGACATGGACAAGAAAGACTCATGCTCCAGGTCATGTGTTGATGAACTGTACCATGAGGACTTGTATTATCAGCTAATTAATTAATCTTGTACTAGTAGGATGGATTTCCATGCCTGTCTGACTGACAAAATTGTTGTTTCCAGCGGCTGTGCTGCGACTTTTGTACTGTTGTCTAATTAATTGTTCTTCTTCTCCCTTCAGCCGAAACTGCTTTGCATATTGATACATGATACTTAGTACGGAGCCGGATCGAATATTCGTAGTTGAGCACAGGCACCATGGTGCCCGTTTCAAAAAAGTATTTTTTACTGCACAAAAAAAATTCAAAACTTTTTACAAACACACACGCACACATATACTACACATGTGCAAAAATTCATTACATTTTACATTCACAAGTGGCGTACAAAAAAAGCACAAATAAGTATTTTGAAATGGGCCAGAATTTTTTTTTTTTGGGCCAGAATTTTTTTTTTTTTTGTACAGCTTATAAATTACTTTGTTTTTCAGCACAAAATTTTATGGATCAGTAGTGAATACATACAAGTTTCCATAGAATTATTTTCAGTATTTTTTGAAACTTTTAATTATGGTTTTTGATTTTCTCGAAAAGAAGGGCACCATGGTACCCGAGCACACAAACTTCGCACTCGGAGACGGATCCTCTAACATTGAGAAGGAATGTCATGATGCTACAGTGTTATTCTAGTGTAAAATAAAGAAGAAATGATAGGAACTATTAACAAGTTGTTTACTGTTGATAATAAAATTGTTGCTTCCAGTGGCTGTACTGGTACTTTTGTACTATTGTCTAATTAATTATGGACAAGCTGTTGTTCTTCTCCCTTTTGCGGACAGCCGAAACTGCTTTGCATATTGATACATGATAGTACTCCCACCGTTTCTTTTTTACTTCGCATACTAGGTTTGTCTTTGCATCAAGCTTTACATAGTTTGACGAAATTTATGTTGAAAAGTATTAATATCTATAATACCAAATAGATACAGCATGAAAAATATAATCGTGACGGAACTAATGATGCTTATTTGGTATTGAAAATGCTGGTATTTTTCTCTATAATGTTACCTAATATGCGAAGTAAAAAAGTCGCGGAGAGAGTAGTAACATTTTGTATTCTCCATTTGGGATCAATCGAGTTAGTTTCTGCCTTGATCGTGCTGGGTCTGTGTGGGGGCAAACAACAATGATTGAAGAAATAAAGAGCGATATAGATTTCTTGCAAAAAAGAAAAATATAATTCCTCCATTCCGAATTACTCGTACTTGTTTGCAGAAATGGATATATGTATAGACGTATATTTAGTTCTAGATACATCCATTTCTATTCATTACTTTGACAAATAATTTGGGATAGGAGTAGATAATAAAAGAAGAAAACAACAAGGGCAAAACGGTCACACAACGTGGCAAAAAAGACCAGAGCATCTAACTTTTGAAGTAGCAACGCGTAGGTGCATGGTAAAATATCAAATGAAAAAGTAAAGCGTGTGTTAAGATCTAATTTCCAAGCAGAAAGGAGTGCAGAGGACATCTATTTTGTCTATATAGAAATGTATAATTATGGATGTTGATCTGCCCTAACGAAAATTGTCCGTCCGTTCTGCCGTGAGGCCTCCGCAACATCACCGAAAGCACCGTTCACGTGGATTTGGGTCTGCTCGTCCGGCCTTCGCCTTCCTCCCTCGCTCGACGGTCCATGCTTCAGACCATCGTCGTCGGGGCAACGTCCGACGACTTCCTGGCTATGGCGGGCGATATGGAGCGCGGCATGGCACTCCATCCATCGAAGATGTCGTCGTGCTTCATCTAGGGCCAGTTCTTTTGAGGAGATTCTCAACAATCCTAAGCTAGGGTTTTCGGCCCCCGATCTCCCACGGGCCACGGCCTAGCAGCAACCTCACAAACCAAATCGAGGCTCGATCGCAAGCACTTGTCGATCCCCCCCAGTTTCCACCGGGGCAGCGCTGCTCGGCCAAATCGAAAACGGGGTCATCATAGCCCAACGCTACTCTGTTTCCGATAGCCAGTCATGCTTGCATTTCCTCTCCACGCCAGCGATTGCTTATCCGTTGCCCTGCAACAAACGTCCTCTGTTTCACCGTCCTGCAAAGACTTGGTAAATGGTACAAGGAGGATGTTCTCACCACTTCTTGCCTGCCTGCTCTGCTTGGTCCAGGAGGTGGCCGCCGACAACTGCGTCTACCGCAACATCGTGCACCACGAGGCCGGCGAGCGCACGCAGATCCTGCAGGACGTGGCGTCCGACCCCACCCTCCCCGGCACCAAGGCCGTCCGCTGCTCTGCCTGCGGCCACGGCGAGGCCGTCTTCTTCCAGGTCCATGCCGCCAACCTGTTTGTTTATTTGCTTCTGTCTATATTTATATGGCTTCATATATCGTGCCCATGATCCATCACATGGCACTGCACACTTTTTTCTTTTTCTTGCAAAACCCGCACCTTGTTATTGTTGCTGTTGCGCAAACATTTTGACCTTATGTTGAGGCTTGTCAGTCCAAACTGCATTATCTCTTTGGTTTGTGCCTTAAACTGATATGTTTATGCAACATCAAGGATACCTTTTATGCAACACTGCTAACTGATTGATCAGGGGCCACGTAGCACTCATCCCGTACTATTTAGAATGACTGCAACTTAATATCTCTTGCATAATGAAGTTGGCTGTCGGTTATTATTCTTCCCCTGTTTTCATGGTAGATCAACATCCACCTGTGAAGATTGAATGTTCTTAATACTTACAAAATGTCCTTTGTAGAAGGAATTTGACTTTAGAAATATGTACTTTGTAGAAAGAATTTGACTGAAGATGCCTGAATACATCAATTATTAACTTGTTGCTGTCTTTATGATGATGCGCAGGCTACGGCAAGAGGGGAGGAGGGGATGACTTTGTTCTTCGTGTGCTGCAACCCCTCCTGCGGCAACCGGTGGAGGGAGTGAACGAGTCACACCTCCTTCCTGCGGAGGCTACCGTCGGCCCGTGCACTTCAGGATCATGCTCTGGAATTTAGTTTCCGATAGCTAGCTAGCCGTCTTGCTAGAGCACAAGAGAGCTGAACTTTTGAAACATATAAATGTGGTTTCAGTACTTGCTCGTGACCATGCATGTGTCGCGCAAACCTTTATTATGCCGCCCCCTAATCACATTTGATAGATTGGTTATTGCCTGTGCACTGTTAATTCCTCTGTTTCTGATTTTACTTCACTGGGAAGAAAAGACAAAGTTGGATTGTATTCTGAGGTAATATGAGGTAATAGATTGGTTATTCCCGTCCTGAGCGTGCAGGCCATGGTGGAGGCCACCGGCGGAGCCACCGTGCCGCCGAGGTATCTCCGGCCGGCCGAGGCGGTCGCTGGCGACAGCGAGGCCCAGATCCCCATCATCGACTACCAGAGGCTGCTGCTGGAGCTGGAGCTGGACCACTGCGGCGAGGAGTCTGCACGCCTTCACATGGCCTGCCAGGACTGGGGCTTCTTTCAGGTCAGTTCCTTGGCTGAAAATTTCCATTGCTTCATCTCTGTTGCCTATGTTTCCTCAACCCAAGAGACCTACTTCCAGTTCACTTGCTCTTAGAATTGCCTCATCCTGATACTAGAAAGTAACTGGTGCTTGCAGCTGATTAACCACAGCGTCCCAGACCATGTGGTAGAGGGAATGAAGATCAGCATCCAGCAGTTCTTTCAGTTACCCATGGAGACGAAGAACCAGTTTGCTCTCGAGAAAGGGCAGCGGGAAGGCTACGGTCAATAATTCGTCTTCTCAGACGATCAGAAGCTTGCCTGGGCTGACATGCCTTAGCTCTACACACAGCCACATGAGAGTAGGAACACCAAGCTCTGTCCAGACCAGCCTGCCAACTTCAGGTATGCATGTCTCTCAGATGCTATTTTTGTTGTCTCTTTTAGTTTTTCCTACTTGGAAGCGCAAATTAGGTAGAAAAACAATTAAAAAAAACATCATTTCTAGCACAAATTGTGGTTCCAAGTCTTAAGCTACTACATGGAATGGAACACTCTAGTGCAGTTCTTACCCGTGATAGTGGTACGTGTTGTTGCACTTTGAATCTCATTGAGATCGACGTTGGATGTATATTCTGGTGCTGTGAAGGATGTATCAGACTCCCTTTTGGCCACCATGGCGAAGAACTTGGGACTGAAAAGAGAAACAATCGTTGACAAATGCATCCGTGGGATGCAGTCTGTGAGAATAAGCTACTACCCCCCATGCGCCCAGGCAGAGAAAGTCGTTGGCTTATCCCCGCATTCTGATGCTGATCTCCTAACCCTTGTCCTTCAAGTGAATCACGTCCAGGGCCTGCAGATCAAGAGGAACAGCAGCTGGCTTCCTGTCAAGCCTGTCTCGGGCGCTTTCATCGTCAACATCGGAGATATGTTTGAGGTGAGAGCGCGCAGTCGAACACCGATTCGATGCTGCTGTCTGCTGATGGCCAGATGTTGTACGGTGCAGTATGTTTGCAGAACTAATATATCATCGACCAAATAAATCCATTTTCGTTGTTTGTTTTGCTTTGACGAGGACAGGTCTTCACGAACGGAAGGTACAAAAGCATCGTGCATCGGGCAGTCGTCGACCCGAAGGAAGAACGGCTGTCGGTCGCGACGTTCCACTTCCCAAACGCCCAGGCCATGATAGGTCCTCTCAAGGAGATGGCAGCGCATGAAGAGGACGCGTACAAGACATTGGACCACGAGAGCTTCATGAAGCTTTTCTACGTGAGGAAGCTCGAGGGGAAGAGCTTCTTGGAGCAGATGAAGCTAAACTAGCTGGCCAGCAGCTGAATGCTACCATATATCAGGTAAATAAGCCATGTTGGTGCACGCGCTGTTGATTTGCGTCGGTGCATCATTCTTGCATCAGATGCTCAGATAGTATAACGCATGTATTGGTTTTGCAATCGATGATGCTCCGGAATTTAGTTTCCGATGTCTGGTCGCCTTGTTAGAGGCACAAGAGAGCTGAACTTGTCAAACATATATTGTGGTTTCAGTGTGTGCTTTGCAAACCTTTATTTATGTCACCTAATCACATTCGGTCGATTGTTTCTACTGGCCTATCCACTGTTAATTTCTCTATGCTGCTTGATGCACTGTACAAAGTGGGTTATGTGCTGTGCGGCCATGAGGTTTCAGTGTGAAGTTGATTCCTGCCTATGAGATAGAGGAAGTGGGTCCCCAGAACATAAAAGAAGAAGAAGAAAACAAACAAGTTGGCAGTATTTTTATGGTTGTTGTACCTGGACTGAATTTCTGAATATTATATATCTGGACTGGAGTATATGCCAAAAGGCATGAGGTAGAAAGAAGACAAGACTGAACTATCAGAGGAACTAGTAGTTCAATCTCTCCCCGTCCCGAGCGTGCAGGCCATGGTGGCGGCCACCGGCGGAGCCGATGTGCCGCCGAGGTATCTCCGGCCAGTGGAGGCGGTCACCGGTGCAAGTGACGGTGAGGCCCAGATCCCCATCATCGACCACCGGAGGCTGCTGCTGGAGCTGGACCGCCGTGGCGAGGAGTCTGCGCGCCTGCACAGCGCCTGCCAGGACTGGGGCTTCTTCCAGGTTAGCTTCCTTGGCTTCCATCTTACAGTTCTGCCATTACAGGCCACACTCTGCTTCCTGCTAACTCTGTTTCTTCAACCCAACAAACCTACCAAAGATGTATACTTCCAGTTGACTTCCTGTTATAATTTTGCTTGTTCCTGATACTCGAAAGTAATTGCTCTTGTGTTTGTAGCTGATTAACCACACTGTTCCAGACGATGTGGTGGAGGGATTGAAGGCCAGCATCCAAGAATTCTTCCTGTTATAAATCACTGGATGATGCGTCGTTTGTTACCATCTGCCTATATATGTCAAAATACATGAGGTAGCTAGAACAGAACAGAAGACTGAAGCGTCCGGTGAACCAGCAGCATCTCAATTCTCAGGAGCGGCAGGAGGAGATGGATTCTCTCCCTGTCCCTAGTGTGCAGGCCATGGTGGCGGCCACCGGCGGAGACGATGTGCCGCCAAGGTATCTCCGGCCAGAGGCGGCAGCAGACGCGGTCACCGGTGCTGAAGACGGCGATTGTGAGGCTCAGATCCCCATCATCGACTACCGGAGGCTGCTGCTGGACCATGGTGAGAAGTCTGCACGCCTCCACAGCGCCTGCCAGGACTGGGGCTTCTTCCAGGTCAGTTCGTTGCACACCAGCCTCTGCTGACTGCAACCTCTGTTGCTATGCCTTTGTTTTCCTCAACCGAACTAATCTATCAAAGACAGACACTCTCTGGTAGTTGCGTCATCATCCTGATACTAGTTAACCATAGTGTCTCTGACGACGTGGTGGAGGGAATGAAGGCCAGCATCCAAGAATTCTTCCGGTTACCCGCGGAGACAAAGAAACGATCCTCGCAGCAGCGAGGGCGGCTGGAAGGCTACTGTCAGCTATTCGTCGTCTCGGAGGATCAGAAGCTCGACTGGGCTGACATGCTCTTCTACCACACACAGCCACCTGAGAGCAGGAACACCGAGCTCTGGCCTGACCATCCTGCTAGCTTCAGGTATGATTGCGATGCATTGCCCGTACCTGTCATGTTGTTCTTCAGCTTAGTTATGATAGAATGACATGTTTTGGTCATCTCTTTTATTATTTTGACCTACTTGTGAGGGAAAATTAGGTAGAAAACAATTTCCAAAATATCTTTTAGTGGTTTCAAAGATCTTGCCCTGCTAGATGGAGCATAAGTGCTGCGTTTTGAATTTGATTTAGATGGACGCTGGATAGATATGCCAGTGCTGTCAAGGATATAGCAGATTCCCTTGTGGCTACGATGGCGAAGATTTTTGGTTTGAAGCAAGAAGTGATCACAAACAGATGCATCGGCGGACTACAGACTGTGAGAATGAACTACTACCCGCCATGCTCTCAAGCAGACAAAGTCGTGGGCTTGTACCTGCACTCGGACGCCGATCTCCTGACCCTCGTCCTCCAAGTGAACCATGTCCACGGCCTGCAGATCAAGCAGAACGGCAGCTGGCTCCCCGTCAGGCCCGTCGAGGGCGCTTTCGTCGTCAACATTGGAGACATCTTCGAGGTTCGTAACTAGCGTGCGCCAACCACCGAAGGCCTGTCTCTGCCACTGAACAGATACTCTAGGGTGCCTTGTTTAAGCACCGCGTCAGCTAATAAATGGTTTGATCTGTGGTCTGTGTTTTGCTCCCCTGAGGGCTGCAGATCTTGAGGAGCATTGAGCACCGCGTGGTCGCCGACCTCAAGGAGGAGCGGCTGTCAGTGGCGGCGTTCCACTCTCCGAACACGCGTGCCACGATCTGTCCTCTGAAGGAGCTCATGGCGCGTGCCCGCGGGGAAGACGAGGCCTATGTGACGGTGGAGCATGAGAGGTTCAGGGAGCTCTTCTTCGCGACGAAGCTCGAGGGGAAGAGCTTCATGGAGCGGATGAAGCTCAAGTAGCTAGCGGCTGAACGGTACGTGGCATAGCAGGTACAGTAATAAACCACGTCATTGGTTCCGAATTGGCGGCTGTTTCCAACTTTTCCTTTCTGAAAAAGAGATGAAGCATCATGGGTGGATGATACTACCATGCATGCTATGCAAGCAATTACTTCCTCCGTTCCATAATATAAAAACGTTTTTAACACTAAAAAAGTTATTATATTAAGCATTTAAGCAGGTTGTGTGTCGATCATTTTTATTGCCTCAGTAGGAGGAAAGTGGAACAGGTAGCAGTTGCGGATGCATCTCTAGTTGGTGTGTCCGAGGTTGCAGGCTTGAGTAGCTAGCATCCTTGCACCATTGGCAATAGGTATTCAGATATCATTTCTAGGCGTAGCATGTCCATCATGAATGTGTAAGCGAGACAAGAGTCAGCATTGGGCCGGGCCATATGGATTGCCTCGAGCCCTCCAACTAGCATCTACTAGTTCCCTTTCTGTTTGGTGGGATGAGAAGGTTGACCGAATAATCTTAGTCTTGTCTTTGGCTTATGAATGAAACAAGAAAAGTAGCATGAGGGAACAAGCTGCGGAAAGAAGCCTAGTTTGTTCCACTAAACCTGTCCGTATGTAGGGCTGTGCAGTTGGGATAGGAGGAATTAACAAGTCAAGAGTCAATCAAGAATGAAAAAAAGATAAAGCGTGGGCGTAGGGCACTTATTCAAGATTTTTTTTCAAAACTATGATGTATTTTATAACAAATTCGGAAACTATAGGACCGAACGCAAAAAATTCAGAAATGTGACCCTGTCGGCCTTTGGCTGGCCGAAGAGTGGCCCGTCGGCTTGCGTCGGCCTCCAGGAGGCCGAAGAGAGGCCCGTCGGCTTGCTATGAGGTAGTTTTCTATGCGTGAGGAGGAGTCATGGTGGGGTGGAGGAGGTGTGGCTGGTGAGGAGGTGGTGGGGTGGAGAGGAGGTGGTGGGGTGGAGAGGAAGAAGAAGGGGACACACGCGTCGAAGGTATACCAATGTCGTCACAAATTTTCTATGAGTTGTACATTTTATTTAGTGTACATAGTCATTTTAGCGGATAGTTAGTGTAGCCGGTAATAATTTTAGGCGTGATCTTGTGATGCAAATTGCTTACTGCACAACAAGGCCAGTTGTATTTCATATTAAATAGAGATTGTGAACTATTACGTCTTGTATCCTTGTGTGATTTGCATTTGTACTCAGTTCATCCTATCTCTAGATGGACCAGTTCGAACGAGAGAGTTGGAGGCCGGAGAACAGGGAGGGGGTGTGTACTTCCCGGCAGAGAAGTGGATGCGCGGCGAGCCGGAGCTGAGGCCTGAGTTCGGTCGCTGTGTACTCCAGCGCACGACAGGGATGTACCGTGTTGAGGAGAAGTTGCGCGGTCGTGCCCTGGTGGGAACAGTGGAAGGGAACCGGCCTCCCGTGTCCCCTGCACAGGTGGTTGCCGCTTTGGAGTCACAATGTGGGATCTCCCGCAACGACGTCATGGTTGAAGTATGTTCGCCTCCAGCAGATTTTCTTGTACAGTTTCGGTCGGATGAGGACTGCACAAGAGTGCTCATCTACCACTCCCGTAAGCTAACCGCCGGCGGAGAGACTATATATCCAGTTCACTCGTTGGCGTCGTGGTATGGGTGGCGAAGAGTCGTCTCTGAAATTCTTGACTAGGTTGAGCTTTGATGGGCTGCCGCAAGAAGCATGGGAGGTTGAGTTTGTTGGTAAGCTTGTTAGCATCCTCGGCGGTGATCTCGTTAGGATGGTCAAGCCCACTAATCGTTGTTTCCTAGTTGTTGAAGTGTGGATGAGAAATCCGAACAAAGTTCCCAAGTTATATGAAGTGGAGCTGCCAGAACCTGACTCTGAAGCGCCTATTTCAGCACCTAGTAGTCAGCTGAAACTTGAGAAGCCGACAGTTCTGCATGTTGTGAAGATCCATATTCTGAAGGTGATAGATTGGACCCCTATATTCACAGAGCTGCCAGATGCTTATGATGATGATGATGAATCCAATAGTGCTCGTTGTCACACTTTCACTTGCTATCCTGGCACAACTGATGGAGCAGATAGGGTATATTTTGGGGGTGCACACGGATTAGCAAATCAAGGGACAGATGGCCGTGCAGGTGGTCTGTTTAGGATGTAGATGGAGAATGAGTTATCATTACCATGAGGTCATCGACTTGTACCCTTTTTATTTGGAACTCAGGATGAACTTCGTGTTGTATGTCAAATTTTGTAACTTGGTGTTTTGAACTTCGTGTTGTATGTCAAATTATGTAACTTGGTGTTTAAAACTTCGTGTTGTATGTCAGAGTATGTACCCTTGTTGTTTCAACCTACGGATAATCATTCATTTTGTCTAAGCAAAATAAAAGAACCTTATCCAGCTATTTTTTTTAAATATTCCTTTTTTTTAAATTAAGATATAACTTGCTGAAATTAAGATATAACTTGCTAAAACTACATAAAGTCGTCGTCATCCACCGTCGATGTAGAGCTCTTGCCCTTGGACGATGCAGAGCTCTTGCCCTTCGACGATGCAGAGGTCTTGCCCTTCGTTGATGCAGAGCTCTTCCCCTTCGATGACGCGGTGGTGTTGGCCTTGGTGGTAGGCATGAAGATGTCATCTTCATCCTCGGTGTCTTCTGTCCACCAACCTGGATTTTCTACTGCCATCTTGAGCTAGGATTCACTCTTATGCAGTTGCTTCTGCCATCTTCCATGCAACCTGATAAGTTCTTTGCGTATCTCCTCATAGGTCCTTGGAGGCCACCCGCTCCTAGCTAATGCGTGAGCCAGCTCATTCATGATGGTGTCACTACTGATGAGTTCCTCCCATGGAACAATTCTATTGTCCATCTTGAAATTGCTGGCTAAACGCAAAAGACATTGGCACATGCTAGGGTGAAAACTACGATCAAAAGGATAATGGGACATCTTAACAAGAGT
The DNA here is from genome assembly GCA_039707655.1 of Elymus sibiricus. Classification (NCBI taxonomy): domain Eukaryota; kingdom Viridiplantae; phylum Streptophyta; class Magnoliopsida; order Poales; family Poaceae; genus Elymus; species Elymus sibiricus. The sequence goes on from CM077669.1 coordinate 513,054,784, forward strand.
GCTTGCAACAAGATTACGGTACTACACTGGGTTGCTTACCCGCCGTAGTGTGGAGGGGCTTTTATAGGTTCGGAAGAGCAAAAAGACGGGAAAATATGGCGGGAAAAAGGTCGGGAAAAAAAGGCGGGAAAAAGCGGGAAATTTGGTGAGGCAGGAAAAGTTTTGCGGCAAAATATGATGGGAAAAAAAGGCGGGAAATTTGGTGAAGCGGGAAAATTTTAGCAGCAAAATAAGACGGGACAAATTGGCGGGAAATTTGATGGCGACGAGAGCGAGTGAAAAAATAACATGTTCAATTTAAGATACAACTTGTTCAAATTAAGATACAACTTGCTGAAATTAAGATACAACTTGCTGAAATTAAGATACAATTTTAGGGTACAAGAATATAAATCTACTGAGTCCAACGTGGATATTTTCCTTTTTCATTTCCAGCTTCTTCTGCTGCCTGGGCTGCACGAGCCCTTTCTTTCTTTCTCTGCCTCTCAGCCTCACGGGCCTCCTGTCGCTGCCGGTAGACCTCCGCCAGTCGAAGTTGCTCTTCTTGGTTTTTCTTCTTCATCTCAGCAAGAAAAGTCCTCTGCTCCACACAGTACTCTTGCCACTCTCTCTCCTGCTCTGCTTTCTCCTCTGTTGGCGCCTTCTCGCGGCGCTCGTCCAAATCCTAACTAGCCCATGCACGACGACCTCTTTCACGAATCTCTGTCACTGCCCAGTCCGGCATTTTCGTGTCAATCCAACGATAGTACATGCACAGAGGCGGAGGAGACTACAACAAAAATAGAAATATAAATATCAAATCAACAATAAAATCAACAACGTGTTTATTCTTGGTGACTGAAACATACCGGAGGCGTGATGTACGGTGAAGTAGCAACGGGTGGATCTTCCTCATAATTAGCGCACATGAAAAACTTCATGCCCAACCAATCTGAAAAATCCGTCACCTCCTTCACCTTGCAGAGATCGCCGCACCAACAACAATCTACTTCCACCCCCAGAGGCAAACTCGCACTCTTCATTTTCCTAGGCCTAATGCTTTGATCCGAACAAGGCAAACTCATAATGACTACCGCGTTGGTGTTTTCAAGTGTGGTTGGACGATGGAAGAAGACAGTTCCATTGCCTCCTTTTATAGGCTCAGATGACAACTGCAATGGCGGGAAAAGAAGGCGGGAAGACTTGGCGGGAAATCGGGCGGGAAAAGAAGGCGGGTAAGAAATGGCGGGAAAAAAAGGCGGGAACACTTGGCGGGAAATCGGGGGTTCCATGCACCAAATGGCGTAGCTGTGGCCAATTAGCACTAATTGGCCACGAGTAGACGGCACCATATTTGTAAAAAATAAATAAAAAAAGGAATATTTTTAAAAAAATTAGTCCTTATCGCGGCCGACCAGGGTTCTTCGACCGCCTGGAGGCCGACGGGCCACTCTTCGGTCCACCATATGTGTTTTCTTTTCTGCAGAAATCCGAACTCCTTATTTTTCCAAGCAAGAGCATATATATGTATGTATAGCTCCAAATCAACAAAGACAGTGACGGACAAAAATACTACCACGCTGCTGGAAGACATACATCTATTGTTTTTCTAGTTTTTGTCTCCAGCCCTCCAACTAACTACTGTACTTTTATTTTACTTTTTGCGTAGAAACTAGACTACTAATTTGATTTGTGTCAAGTACTAATAAGAAAACACAAGTGTGCTTTTGTGTCTGCTGAGAAAGCAAGTTGTTTGTGTCATCACCTCAGTTTGGCAAAACGAAATCAAGAGGGCCGGAGCAGGGTACGTAGGAGCGACCCGTTCCATGGCCTTGAGCTTCAGTTAGGCATGTGTACATGACACTGCTTGCGTCGGTCTGCAGATGGCCTGAGGACCCTGATGCCTGTCGATGCTGTCCTGTCTGCCTTGCCTGTATCATCTCTCAGTCGGATCATTGAGGACGCAGGCAGGTGGCACAAAGAAAAGAGATAAAGAAAGGAGCGGAAAACTACATAGCGCTCCAAGGTGAACGCTGAAAGCTCCGTCTGAGGACACGCATCAAGTTCCAAAGCATACCCCATTTTCATCCCCTCTTCCTCCCTTTTCCAAGCAAAAGCAGAGCTCCAGTTTAACAGAGACAAATTATTAGTCTAGTTGTGCGGCTTTGGCCCAACACAAGTACACCCTCAACATTCTTCTTCTTTATATGCATCTCCAATCTGCAGTCAAAGTGTTCGTCCAGTGAGTCCACCCACACGAGTATAGCATAGCATGCGCGCGCGCCCATGTCCTCCTCCTCCTCTGCTCTCCCCTTCCCCTTCTTCTTCCTCTTCTTCTTGCACCTCCTCCTGCTTCCACCATGCTGCGTCTGCTGCTCCCGACACCTCCTCCTCCACGCCGGCGCCGACGCCAACTCCTCCTCTGTGAGCACTAATCTTGATCGCGGTCGGTTGGTGTTGGCTGAGTTGTCCGCGCGGAGCTGGCGACGAGCAGCTGCGTGGGCTGAGCAGTTGGGCAACCGTTGAGTGCGGGCGTGCATCGATGGGCGCTGCATGCAGATCGTGAGCAGTTGGGTTTATCGTGTGCATGCAATATTAGCCGGCCGTGTGGTAGTGGTCGTTGTGGTGTGTGTACTGCGTACATGCAGCAGTGGCCGGTTGTGGAGGCCAGTCCTTGCGTGCGTGTGTGAGGTTATATAAATGGTGTGTGCCAGAGTTAGAAGAGAGCAGCTAGGAGAGATGTAGTCTCCATTAGTCTCTTGTGTAGGTGTGGCGCCGGTCTGTTGCCGCGCCACAGTGACGGTATGTGCCGAGCCGAAGGGGAGGGGCCTAAGGAAAATGTAGTATCCGTCGGGACCGTGGTATGCGCCCGGTCGATGTGAGAGTTCTTCCTCGGTTGTGTTGCGTGTGTGCGTGTGTACCTACATGTAATTGTGTTTGAGGGAGTTGAGATGAATAGAATCCAACATACAGGCCGTTCGTCGGCCGGCGCGTTCGCCGCCGGAAGTGTGTTTTGTTCATCGTCTTCTACCTCTGTCCGGCGTTCGTCACCGGAGGGCTACTCGGCGTTTGTCGCCGGTGTGTTTGTCCCAACATCCTCCTCCTCCTCCTCGCTCGCCGACATGCTCCGGTTCAACGGCATCGGCAACGTCACCGACAGCCTCAAGCACTACCTGGCGCGCTTCGGCTACGCGCCTGACGACGACGCCGACGGCCGGCTCGTCGTGAGCCTCTACCAGTCCACCCTCGGCCTCCCCGTCACCGGCCGCCTCGACAACCAGACCCTCGACCTCCTCGTCACCCCGCGCTGCGGCGTCCCCGACCTCCAACACAACACCGTCACCACCCGCTTCGCCTTCTTTGACGGCCAGCCGCGGTGGGCGCGTGCGCCGGGCCACTTCCTGCTCACCTACTCGATCATCTCCTCCTTGCCTCCCTACCTGGAGCGACAAACATTTTTGTTGCAATATAATCAATGCCTACCAGCCTAGGTGGCATTGATTATATTGCAACAAAAATATAGCTTAATAAACTCGTTCTACATTGATTATTGATCATGGTGCTACATGCGTACAGCCAACTCGTTCTTGAGAAATTCACTAGCCTAGCGGAGGAGGACTCCTATGAAAGCTAAAATGTTTGTCGCTCCTATGAAAGCTGCTATGCCACCGAGGACTCCAGTGGCGGTCATCCATGCAATGGCCACTGGGTTGGGGGGATTGGGTGGCGAGGCGGGGCGGGGGATGTTGATAGTTCCACCGGCGCCGACGAAGTTGAAGACGACGATGCAAGCTCCGTCCCGGCCCGGCCGGCCGGTGGCTCCACGCTGGCCGTCAGCGCCAGTAGCGCCGGCAGGGCCAGTAGCAAGCGGATCCTCCACGTCCGGCTTTCTGCGGTGGATCATAGGACGGAAGGTTCGCCAGGCAGCGTCGGTGAGCAGGAGGGAAACGGCTACGACGAGAAGGCCGACGATCATCTCGGTGCCAGAGACAGAGAAGTCGAACACCTTGGCCTCTGCTCCAGGTGGCTGAAAATGGGATTCATGAAATGAGGGGTTGAGTAATTCATACAAGATTTATGAACAAGGAAAACAATGGGTGATCTCACAAGCGCAAAAAGTGAGCAGAGATCCAAGCATGGGTGATCGAAATGGAAAACGGGAGGCCTACCAAAGCAGAACTGGCCGGCGACGCCATCGAAACCGGTGATGCAGGCACTTCTCGGCACTTGGGTCTGGCAGTGTCACCTGGTTAGTGTGAAGTGGTGGGCCGGGTGATGTAGAGTGTGACGTTACATTTATAGGAGGAGGAAGATACTTCTTGACCGTCCATTTGCGAGACTCAAGTACGATCTGTTCTGTAGCTAGTACGATTGTGCCAACGTGCTCCTCTACCAGCTGAATGTTAGGCACCGCCCAATCCAGCACGTGCGACACGTTCACCATGAGGGATTCACCCGATGGCCACCAATCGGTAATACGGTAACTTTTCATCAAAATGACACTCTACAAAAGTCACCATTCCTCTCTCTACCTCCATCATTTCTGAAGCGCGCTTCAAATCGAAACGGCAGATGTGATTCTAACCACCTCCGATGGACCGGCAGATGTGATTCAGCCTCCGTCATCTCCACTGATCCGTTCCCGGTCCCCCACACCCCCTCATTCGCCACAGGCCCATGCCTTTTTCCCGCCATCCGCCTGCGACATTCCGACCACCGCTTGACTTCGACCGCTTGCCTGGAGGTAAATTTCCACAATCTTGTCTCATACATTTATTTTAGAGGCTCTTGGATTCATGCAGATGGCATATGATCTGCATCATCCGCTAGATGGATTCAATGCTTCATACATGGGGCAAATGTTTTCTGATGGTTCATCGTCGGATTTGAGATCTCGGTCTCCGAAGGAAATCATGGGGGCATAAAATAAGATGAGGTGATATTTATGGTTTATGAATGGATAGCATCTACCAGAGTGAAGAGGAAGCATCCGGTGGTCGCAGCCTTTCTTCGTGCGGCATTTCACCGGAATAGATACGCTGACCACGAGAGGCTCATGCTCGACTACTTTGTGTCGGGTTGTACCTACCATTGTACGTGCATGCATGCATGACCCATGAATACGTGTTGCGATTTTTTCGACCCATCTGTTTTAGCGGGAGAAACAACATGCATGTGGCCCGTGATTATATAGTTGTACTCGCTTGTCGCAAATACAAAGTGAGCACTCAGTTGAGACCTTGGGTCGACGGCCCCTCAGCCGAGCAACCACGAAGCGAGCTCCTTCTACGGCGGCAACCTCTTTGAGCCGGTGAAGTCGCTCTGGGGCTTCGGCACACTGGAGCAATGCAAGCCACCACCTCCACTTGCATGATGGTAATTCAATGTCCTCGTTTGAAAATAATACTTTGACTAAATTTGGAATTGTTTGAAATGTTTTATTCATGGTTATTTTGATATGAATTTTGGTATGCTATTGTCATGTTAATATTGGATGCAATTTGAAATTATTTGAAATGGTTTATTCAGTGTTGGCTCACTGAACTTCCTTCAGCCATCTGGAAATCAAACATGGACCTAGATATCGCATATCTCCCAGACATTGCGTGTTTTTGCAGCTGCACGATTATCTCATAGGCTCCATAGTTTTCAAAATACTTTTGAGGTTCAGGCTCCATGGTTGCAAGCATGATGCATTGTACTACGATGTTGTCGTCAATTTCAGTATGATAAACACTTTTATCATCCTCGGTGGCATTCTCATCATCGCCTTCCGGAAGAGTTGCTTCAAGAACATGTTCTTTCTTAGTACTCTTGAGAACCATTTTCAGATTGCAGAACCAATCTGCAAAGTTTTTTGTAGATGCATGCAGTTTTTCTTTCTCAAGCACAGGTGCCAAATTGAAGGTGGTTTTGTGCGCCATTATCTACAACATACAATGCAAATTCATTTATACATTGTTCATTATTAATAAAACTCACATTTAGGGTTTAACTTAAGTGTTCTCTCACCAAAATCTATATATGTCATAATTGATTACTAGAAATTCAAGGTTCATGACACACTTACTACACCATTGATGTGACATCACTAGTGAAGTAGTAACAAGACCGGTAGGCCAACAGTCAATCATATCTCCATATGATTCATGTTCATCTTTCGATGGGCGTGTTCCTGGATCCAGACCGTCTTGGTATCTCGTCAAGACAACCAAATGTCTTTGCAACATGGATCGTTCATGCCCTCCTATACCCTTCACATATGTACCCATGTCACATGGCGTAGTCAAAGGCATGAGTATTTTAGACGGTTCTATAAACTGATAAACAGTGTCAACTTGATATGTTGTGTGAGATATCACCCAAATAAATGACTGTTGTGCAAATCAAATGGCATGAAAAGGGATTAACATCACAGGAAGTTCATAATATAGTGATGTGGTAGTTGTGATTCAGCCTCCATCATCTCCACTAAGCCGTTCCCAGTCTCCCACACCCCCTGCTTCGCCACATGCCCAAGCCTTCTTCCCGCCATTCGGCTGTGACATTTCGACCACCGTTGACCTCGACCACTTGCCTGGAGGTAAATTTCCCCAATCTTATCTCATACATTTATTTTAGAGGATCGTGGATTCCTGCAGATGGCATATGATCTGTATCATTTGTTAGATGCTAAGTGGATTCAATGGTGAGGTAAATGTTTTCTATTGGCAGTGGGTATGTCGTGGCCCGATGCCGTTTCGATTGGCATGTCCCGTCAATAAAAAGACCGTGCTCCAAATTTCTAGGGATATCATCAGTGAAATCCCATAATCCTCACACACATTTACGGCACGATATGTTGGGAACCGGTGATTTTTACTGTGCGACGTGGAGACCCTTCGCCTTTTATTGGCCTATACAAGGGAACAGTAAATCGGTTTTACCTATGCTCATTCCCTGCTCTATGGTTAAGAACTCTCGAAAGCTCAAGCCCTTCTAGATACATTTCTAGCTCCAATTTCTCCCCACTTCCTCCTTCCTCTGCGAGAGATGGCCGGCAAGGGGAAGGGGCTACCGCACCGGCATTCATTGCCGCCGGTACAAGGGGGCAGTGGTTGCGTTCCAATGTCACTATTGGCACCATCACTAATCTCCAAGCTGATGGGTACCTTCTCGTCACGGCCAAATGCTAGTCCTCGGTGCGGACGGGTGAGGTCGTCTCAGCTTTTGACATTCCTTGTTCCCGGAAAGGGTAGCAGATGGTCTTTATCTACCACCTCCTCCGAGGTCTTGGATTTCTTCTTCACCTCTTTCTGAGAGTACTTCTATTTTTCTATGGGCTAGATTTTTATTATCTAGCCCAAAATTTCACCCTTCACATTGCCATCTTTATAAGTTTTTTAGCTTTCCTTCGCGTAGAGCCCCATGTCGCATTAAGCCGCATAGCAGCATCTTCAAACTTGCTGACTGTTGGGGCTCCTTTCGAACTTTTCTGAAATAAAAAGAATTTCCTCCGTACTCGGCAAATTTTTAATAGGTGTTCATGTGGTAGATCAAGCTGACAAATGGATATCAAAGGTTAATGGTTCAACCGTTATTTTTTTATTTTTTTATTCTCCAGAGAGAACTATTTTTTAAGCTGTCAAGAAAGGGTCGAAAGGCATCAAAAGGCATGCATGAATTTCACTGGCTGGAATTAACATCTCACGTTAGAAAACTTTACATACCACACACCCATCGCAGTAAAAAAAAAGGTGGACTACAAACTAACGTGTCACATACTACAGACAAAGTGATACTAGTACTTACGAAGTGTTTAGATGTTTTCATGTACTTGCATCACGTAAAGACAATAGTCTTCTGAAATGTCAGTTGAATAAGACTTGGTTATGTCTCAGTCAATGATATATTCGTGAGATTTTAAACTGATGTCCGTGTATATTTTTTTTTTTACATGTTATTACAACTAACTAGGACTTGATTAATTTCAATCGACTGAGATCTAGCTGCACCTAAAGACAAAGCTTTAGTTTAATGACCAAAGAACATACATTTTGGTGCAGTTGTCTAACCATGTGTAAGTAACAGGTATATACTACTACATACACGAGTGGCGTATTTTGGTGACCGAGCTCCATGGAGCCCTTTATTTAAAAACAAATCAAGACTAAAACTATCTGGTTTTAAAAAATCTGAGAAAATATGCAAATATACAAGGATGAAATGTATATGTGTGCAAAAAATCAGGATCGAATACCTTGAAATGCGAACCGTACAAAAAAGCAAATTCATGACTTTGAGGATGAATAATATCATGTGTTGAAAATGCCAGTTTTTTTTCCACAACCCTCATTTCAACGTATTTCGCTCTGAAAGTTTACACAGGTGTACATTATGCCTCCATATATATTTATATTTATTTGTTAGAATTTTTTAAAACTTTAAAAATACAAATTTTGATTTTTACAAATGGAGGCCTCCATTGATCTCGGACTCTGAAAGTGCGTTATATCGACTAGAGGGGGGTGAATAGGCGATTTTTACAAATTCATCACTGATGAAATTCAACTTGAGGAATTTGAAAAGTGATGAACTACGCGTAGCGGAATAAGTACTCAAGTGCAAGTGAAACATAGCAGCAGCATAGTTATCATGATGAAATGAAACAAGCACAGAGTATAGAAAGCGTGTAACAGGATAAGCAGGTGATGATTAAGGAGACTGAAGAATTTGAGGTGAGAAAATTGAGAAAGTCTTCAGTCAAATTCTTCAAACAGTAACGATCAATTTCATCAACAAGTATTCAATGCAGAAAGTAGAGTTGAAGAAATAGAACTAGGTGCTCGGTGAAGACAATGGTTTGATGACCCAGTTCCAACTGTTGTGACAGTTGTACGTCTGGTTTGGAGCGGCTTGGTATTTAAACCAAAGGACACACAGTCCCAGGACACACAGTCCTTACCGTATTCTCCTTGAGCTAAGATCACACAGACCTCCCCCAACACTCGTGGTAAGTCTTCAGGGGAGACTTCCAAACCCTCACAAACTCGGTCACCCGGCAATCCACAATTGAGTGCTTGATGCTCTAGACCATGACGCCTAACCGTCTGGAAGATACACAGTCTTCAAAGGTAACAAGCGTCGGTTCCACTCAGGAACAATTTCTTCAGTGATGCTCAATCACTTTGGGTTTTGGTGGTTTTTGGGTTTTGGGGCTATTTCCTCACTGATGATTTTCTCTCAAAGTCTTTGAGGAATGGGTTGCTCTCAAATGACAAAAGTCAAGTATCTCTCGGAGCAGCCAACCAACTAGTGGTTGTAGGGGCGGCTATTTATAGCCAGGGGCAACCCGACATGATAAGACTTAAATGCCCCCAATGATATGACCCTTATGTGGATAAGGTTGATTGGGGACAGCTGGCACAAAGCACAGCAACGGTCGGAATTTCGGAATGATGAAAGTCCTCAGGGTTTATCAATTTCCTCACTTTTAGGCAATTCGCACTGGCGAACTCCTAACTTCTCAGTCAGAGCAATTTCATCAGAGGCCAGAAGAATTTCATCTCTGTCATTGATGAAATTGACTGAACTGCAAGAGATTTCCAAAGGCTTCACTCGAAGGATAGGATAGTTGAGGATTTTGAGATGAGCATCACTTCGAAACTTTTCCTTAGTTTTACCTCGACCCCCTTTAACAGTACGGTGTTTCCTATGACTCAAAAAAGGAAATGAAACTACGAAAACAAAAGTCTTCACGTTTCAAAGTTCTCGTATCAATTTCTTCAAGGTCACACCAAAGTCTTCAACTTCAAAGTCTTCAAGAAAACTTCAAAGCCTTCAGACTAAGATATACATTTTTAGGTGTCGACTTTCTTCGGATATATCAATCTCCTCAGTGACGTATATACCTGTGTACACTCACAAACACATTAGTCTCTTAACCTATAAGTCGTCAATACACCAAAATCACTAAGGGGCACTAGATGCACTTACAATCTTCCCCTTTTTGGTGATTGATGACAAATAGGTTAAGTTTTCAAACGGGGATAAAACATTTGAGTAGTAAGTACAACATTTGAGGAATTTGATATCAAGATATAGAGGAACTCCCCCTGAAGATGTGCATGTTTGAGGAATTTGCTTTGGACTGCGAATGCACATGGCAGGATAGAGTGATGGAGATCTCCCCCTATATCTTGTAATCCATGCATGTATTGACATATATAACTTGAAGAATTTGAAATGCGTGATGAAAATGGTGTCTTACGAATTTCACTATGCATGATGAAAATGTACTTGAGGAAATAGGCATGCATGCATTAAGGTAGTTCAAAAGTGTCAGACAACCATCGGACTTAAGTATACAACTCAACTAGCAAAGTCTTCAAAAGAACGAGAGTTGTAACTTAAACAAAATATAGCCCTATGTATAGATAAATAGAGCCGCTTGAAGACTAACTCAAATTTCTCCCCCTTTGTCATCACTGACCAAAAGGGACGAAACTGAGGACTAACGCTCTTTGAAGAACTTCACTTGGAGGAGGTTGAAGGAGCGCCAGCATTGTCGGGGTCATTCGTTGGAGGAGGGCCAGTGGCAGTGTCATCAACATCTTCAGCTTCATCAACTTCACGCGATGAAGAACATGAGCTTGGGACCATCAGAGTAACATTACACTTCTTGAATTTCTTCTTGTGTTGAATAGCCCATTCAGGGTTCTGCTGGAGGTCCATTGCAGCAATTTCTTCAGCCCTCTTTAGATGTGAAAGAATAGCCCATTGACGACTGAGGATTTCATGCAGGTAGGAGTGGTTTTTCCTCACTGCATTGTGGGTGACAGTCATGTCACGAATCATTGCGCCCATTTGGCGTTTGGCCCACTTGTGATGACGATCAACCTTTTGATGAAGACTTATCAGCTGTTCTCGATCAGTCAACACACGAGGAGAAGAGTGTTGAGGCCTTTGTGCAGTGGTTTTTGCAGCAGTGTCTTGGCTTGCAGTGTCATCATTAGTTGAGTAAGACGCGGGAGGGCGAATCTTACCATCCAAGTCACGTGTGCCCTCATCGATGATTGGGTCCTTCCCATTGTCATATTCATCAGAAGGAGTTGCAGGCCTCTTGAGGACTTCAATGGGTGGCAAGAAACTGAGGTGATTGATGCGATCAGCTTCAAATGCTATTGAAGACCTTGTCCTGATGAATTTCATGATCCATGGGGCATAAACCTTCAAGTCAAAAGGTGACATAGATGTGTTTCCCAAAGTCCTCAGGAAGAAATCATGAAAGTCAATGGGAATTCCATGGATGATATTGAACAGCAGATTCTTCATTATTCCCACAATTTCTTCATCATCAGAATCATAGCCTTTGATAGGACATATTGATTTCCTCAAGATTGTGAATATGGTCCTAGGCACAAACAACAAATCCTTGACGAGGAATTTTGTTCTAGGGGCTTGGCCAGGCTTCAAAGGCTTCATCATGAGTTGCATCTTATAGTCTGGTATTTCAATTTGATCAAAGACCTTTCTGGCATCTACAGAGGGAGGACTTACAGGCACTTCCCGAAGCAATTCAATGGCCGGAGCTTTGAAATTAGTGTTGTTAGACATCCAATCAAATATCCAAGTGTTGATGTCAGCAGCTTCTCCAGAGATGAATAGCGTTGCATAGAATTGAAGAATTAGCTCTTCATTCCAGTCTGAAATTTCTGTGCAGAAGGGAAGAAGTCCACCATCATGGAGAACTGTCAGCACAGGTGTGAAGCATAGAAGGGATTCCATGTCCAAGTGAGGAATGTGCATATGCTCGAAGACTTTCTCCTTGTCAAGCAAAACAGACGCATAGTAATTCATCTGAGTGTGAGACCAAAACCTTAGGCGCCTGATTCTTGGCTTCTCATAGGGATTTTCTTCAGTGAAGAAGTGATGCTCCGTGAAGAATTTGTCCTTGTTGAAGTTCACTTTCTTCTTGTATGGAGTTTTGGGCTGAGGTCGAGGATCTAGCGTTGTTGGTAAAAACCTCATCCTCTTCAGCCTGAGGAACATGAGCAGTTTCTTCAACAGTGGGACGCTGAATTTCTTCACCAGCTGATGCAGCTGCAATTTCTTTTGCAGTGGGTTGTTTGATTTCTTCACCAAATGATGCAATTGGTATTTCTTCAGCAGTGGGTTGTTTGATTTCTTCACCAACTGATGCAGTTGGTATTTCTTCAGCAGTGGTTTGCTTGACTTCTTCATCAGATGATGCAGCTGGTATTTCATCAGGAATAGACATGTTTGAAGTTTGATTTTCTTCAGATCCTAGTTGAATTTCTTCAGTCGCAGCAGATGACTGAGGAAATTGAGGCAGAGGGGTGGACATGGGAGAATTGGGGTGTTGTTCTTCCCAATAGTCATCAGAGATGACCGGAGTGGTGCAACCAATATCCACATCCTCTTCATTTTCTTCAACTCCAGCTTCTTCAGCAGTAAACTGAGGTTGGGGCGATGATACCTTAGGTGTTGTGGCAGGTTCTTCAAGCACAATTTCATCATCCAGCTGTTCAGTTGAAGCAGCTGAATGGTTATCTTCATCAGCATTATCCTGTGGGATTTCATATTCTTCACCATATGGGACAATTTGGTACGATGACAACGATGATAGAGGAATAGCATCAATTGGGTCTTCTGTAGAGGTTGTCAAAGTCTTCAGCCGTTTGGGCTCTGAGGACTTTGAAGAATCTGATGCTTTTCTCTTCTTTGCTGCTTCTTTCTCGGCAGCCTTTGTTTTCTTTACTTCTGATGCAGAAGGAAGTGTGACTTTCTTCACCTTTGAGGATTTTGCAATCCGAGCAGAAGTTGATGATTTTGTAGAGGGCTTTGAAGCGATTGATGCAGTTGTCTGAGCAGTTTCATCAGGTCCAGTTGACCTGTGTTTTTCTTCAGGCACAACCTTAGATGTTGTCCTGGCAGTTTCTTCAGAAGCATGAATTTCATCGGCTGACCTCTCAATTTCATCAGCAGGTTCTGCCGGCTCAGCAGTCTGAGGAATTTGAAGATTTGCTTTGGCAGTCATCCTTTTGTTATGGTCCACAACAACATCATTTGCTCTTTTGAGGAATCTGCCATGTGAACCTTTGCATGCATTCAGCTTCACATTTCTCTTGCTCTTCAATGAGTTTCTGAAGTTCATTTTTGACTGTGATGAGTTGTTGAGCAGTCAAATTCATCACATTGTCCTTTAGGAATTTTTCTTTCTTGGATCTCCTCTTCCTAGCTTGCTGCATCTTCTCTTTCCTCCACTTTTCTTCAATGATAAAGTGTTTGAGGACATACTCAACTCCAATAGGAAGGTTGAGTGCAGAGATGGGAGTGTTTGGATCCTTTTTCCAAATGTCGATGAAATTGAGGATCGTCTGAGGATTCAGCAGAAGAGGAACTGAGCTTCCCTTGGCAACAGCTGCCCTTTGCTGTGCATTTGTGATGATGTCAATCAGTTCAGTTTCATCAGCTTCATCATTATCAGAATCTGGAAACTGAGAATGCAACCTTTCTCTTATGAGCACCTGGCCGTGGACCACGTCCAGCAATTCTCTTGATTTTCACCAAGGTGGGGCTGTCTGATGAGGTAGGCTCTGCAGTTGAAGACATTGTGACTTTGATGCAGCCATAGATGATTGAGCTTGAGGAAATTGAGCAGCAGAGGGACTTTGCTATGAAGACTTTGGCTTTATTGCTGCCTTCTTGGGCATAGCTTTCTTCCCACTTGAGCCACTGGCAGAGGCAGAGGCAGAGGCAGCAGCAGCAGAGTCTTCGTTGAATTTCTTCACTGCCTCATGGGCAATCTTCTGAAGCTTCTTTTGGTGCTTAGCAAAGTCTTCAGGAAAGTCTTCAGGACTTGCAATGCTTGAGGGATCAATGTGTTGATCTGTAGTAGGAGGAGCACGCTTGCAAGGAGGTTTGAGAGCGAATTTCTTCATGTATTTTGGGGTCACAAAACGGTATTCTTACCATTCTTGTGCCCATCGCCTCTCAATTTTCTGAATTCGGACTTTTCTCTGATTTGTTGTTTCTTTTCCATGAATTTCTTCATCTGGAGTACAGTACCCTGCATACAAATCATCATGTATATCCAGAGCAGTTCTCTGTTCTCTCTTCTTTCCTCCCTTCCGAGGCTTTCTGTCACTGTCCATTTTCCTCAGTTGATGATTTTGCACTCTTGAGGATTCTGAAGAAGTATGCAAATTTTCTTCAAGGAATGATGCAAATGAGTTAAGTTGATGAGAACCAAGGGATTCATCAGCTGACATTGGTACGTGTGAACAGAGTATAGGTGCGAGGAATTTGGGGAGGTCATATGCGTTCTCAGAAGATTTTTCAAAATATAGCAAGTTTTGAGGAAATTGACCAGAGATTGTCTTGAGGAATTTCACTAAGTAATCTTGTGTTTAGGTTCCAGAGTTGTGCGGATCCGAAAATTAACACAATTGAGGAATGTTGAAGAATTTGATAACTTGAGATTGAAGAAATTTAGGCTAGAGTAATGAATTGCTGATGTTCCTTTGATGAAGAAATTTAGGCTAGAGTAATGAATTGCTGATGTTCCTTTGATGATTTGAGGGTAAAAGAACACCTTTTGGAGATTTTGATGAAATCATACGGATCAAAAAGGGTAATAAAATTAGATTTTAATTACCAAAAATGAAGAACATGACGAACTGATGATGAACTTGAGGAAGCTCGTCGGCTCAGATCTCCCATGCCCTAGCTCGGCGGTGGGAGACAGCTACAGCGGCGGCGGAGTGAGGAATTTCCGCGGCCGATGAGGGTACACCGACGGTGAGGTCGAGGCAGTGAAGCTCTTCCTCTCCGGCGATGATGATTTCAGCGGCGGCGCTAGGGTTTGAGGAGCTCGGGAGAGTTTGAGGATGAGGTGAAACTGAGCTCGGGCAAGGGAAGGGGGTATTTATAGCTCAGGTGAAAATGAACTGCCCGAAGATTTAGGACCAGATTGCCCCTGGCCCTTGCTCTCCACGCGACACGTGTCACCCACGCAATAAGTGGTGGAGTTAGTGGAGATCGTGGGTTATGTGTGCGCGGGAATAGGATTCGGTTGCGCGGAAACCGCTAAAATTTGAGATTTGAAGATTTTAAAGTTCCGTTCGCAATTTCTTCAGCTGTCAAGGACACATTGAAGACTTTGAATGAGTTTCAAGTAGAACGCATATGAATAAATTGTGAATAGACTGGGTTGAGTTTAGCATAGAGGGGGAACGGGTTCGATCACATTCCCTTAGATGAAAATCAACTTGAAGATATAGCTATAAGTGAATGCTGTAGAGGACATTGAAAAACTCACATATAGTATACTTAGTTAGTGAAGAACTAAAAAACTCAAAGTTTGATGAAATTGAAACTTTTGATGAATTTGCAAACTTTGAGGAAATTGAAGATTTTGAAGAAATTGAACTTTTGAAGAATTTGAAGATGTTGAGGAAATTGAAGAAAATCTCAAATGTGAAAATCTTCAACTATGGTTGGTGGCGTGACCCACCGTATAAGAATTATGATGATTTCAGACACTGCCTACAATTGTCGTAGGGTTCTGAGAATCAAATTCTTCATTGATTTGTTCACACTTAGAGGGGTTATCTTCATTGATTGAAGAAAAAACGTTACTTCATGTGTTGCACATCTAAGTCATCAATTTTGCATAAGTGTTAGGGTGAGTGCACATTTTATAGCACATTCGAAGATACTAGGATATTTAGCTCACACCGCAACTTGCAAAATCTCTTTTCATCCAAGGGCTTTGTGAAGATATCTACCAGTTGTTCTTCGCTCTTCACAGGTAGAATGTCAATGTCGCCCTTCAACACATGATCTCTGAGGAAATGATGACGAATCTGGATGTGCTTGGTCTTGGAGTGTTGTACTGGATTGTATGCAATCTTGATGGCACTCTCATTGTCGCAGTAGAGAGAGACGTTCTTCACATTGATGCCATAGTCCTTGAGGGTTTGCTTCATCCAGAGCAGTTGAGCACAGCATGAACCAGCATCAATGTACTCAGCTTCAGCAGTGGAAAGTGACACGCAGTTTTGCTTCTTTGAGGACCAGCAGACTAAGGATCTTCCGAGGAAATGGCGTGTGCCTGATGTTGACATGCGATCCACACGATCACCAGCATAGTCCGAATCAGAAAATCCAACTAGTTCAAGATCTGAGCCCTTGGGATACCATAATCCAAGTGTTGGTGTGTGAGCTAGATATCGAAGAATATGTTTCACACCTTTATGATGTGATTCCTTCGGATTTGCTTGAAAACGAGCACACACGCAAACACTAAGCATAATATCTGGCCTACATGCACATAAGTACAATAAAGAGCCAATCATGGAGCGATATACCTTCTGATCGAAATCTATACCATTTTCTTCAGTGCAGAGGTGGCCACTAGTGGGCATAGGAATCTTGACGCCTTTGCATTCTTGCATGCTGAATTTCTTCAGGACATCCTTGAGGTATTTCTCTGGAGAGATGAAGATGCCATTTTGTTGTTGACGAATTTGAAGACCTAAGAAGAATTTGAGCTCCCCCATCATAGACGTTTGATATTCTTCACTCATCATATAGGAAAATTCGTCACTATAACGTTTGTCAGTACAACCAAAGATAATATCGTCCACATAGATATGACACACAAATAATTCATCATCATATGATTTTGTGAAAAGAGTAGGATCGAATGAACCGGGTTTGAAGCCTTTCTTCATGAGGAATTCCTTCAATGTATCATACCACGCCCGAGGGGCCTGCTTGAGGCCATAGAGAGCTTTGTTGAGTCTGAAGACTTTGTCAGGATGCTTAGGGTCTTCAAAACCTGGGGGTTGAGCAACATATACTTCTTCCTCAAGCTTACCATTGAGGAATGCACTTTTCACATCCATTTGATATAAGATGATATTGTGATGGTTAGCATAAGCAAGCAATATTCGAATAGCTTCAAGTCTAGCAACAGGTGCAAAAGTTTCATCAAAGTCAATTCCCTCAACCTGTGTGTAGCCCTGTGCTACAAGACGAGCCTTATTCGTTACCACTTGACCAAGTTCATCTTGTTTGTTGCGATAGATCCACCTGGTACCTATAACATTGTGCTTGCGAGGATCTGGCCGCTTGACAAGTTCCCACACGTTGTTGAGCTTGAATTGATACAATTCCTCTTGCATAGCTTGTATCAACTCAGGCTCCAGAAATGATTCATCTACTTTGGTGGGTTCTGTGATAGAGACAAAAGCAAAGTGCCCACAAAAGTTAGACAAATGTGAAGCTTTTGAGCGAGTGAGGGGACCTGGTGCATTGATGTGGTCGATGATTTTCTCAATTTGCACTTCATTTGCAACTCGAGGATGAGCAGGTTGATGACTTTGACTGGGCTGAGGATTTTCTTCAGCATCATTTTCTTCAGGAGCAGCGTCATGAGTTTCTTCATTGGTTGGGACAACTTCTTCAACAAGTACAGGTTCTTCAGTGGGTACAATGTCATCAGTGGCCTTGAGTTTGATGACTTCCTCAGGAGATGGTTCATCTAGCACAGGAGGTAGGTGCTCTCTTTGCGAGCCGTTAGTTTCATCGAACCGCACATCTACAGTTTCAACATCCTTGTTGTGGTAGGTGTTGAAGACTTTGTATGTGTGCGAGTCCTTTCCGTAACCGAGCATAGAACCTTCATGTGCTTTCGGTGCAAACTTAGAACTATGGTGAGGATCTCTAATCCAACATTTTGCACCGGAGACTTTGAAATAACTCACATTGGGTTTCTTGTCTGTGAGGAGTTCATAGCAGGTCTTCTTGAGGAATTTGTGAAGATATACCCTGTTGATGATGTGGCATGCAGTATCAATTGCTTCAGGCCAGAAACGACGAGGAGTGTCGTACTCATTAAGCATGGTGCGTGTCATCTCAACAAGTGTCCTGTTCTTGCGCTCCACGACGCCATTCTGTTGAGGAGTATAAGGGGCAGAAAGCTCATGAGTAATACTAAGTTCATCTCGATATTCATCAAGATTCGTGTTCTTGAACTCAGTTCCATTATCACTCCTGATATGCTTGATCTTCATGTTGAAGTTCGTCGAAGCCCTTGTAGCAAAGTGTCTGAAGACATTCTGCACTTCAGATTTGTACATGATAATATGCACCCATGTATAGCGTGAATAGTCATCAACGATGACAAAGCCATATAAGCATGAAGTATTTGTCAGTGTAGAATAATGAGTGGGACCAAAGAGATCCATGTTAAGCAATTCAAATGGACGAGTGGTAGTCATGATGGTCTTGGAGGGATGCTTGGATCTGGTCATCTTTCCAGACTCACAAGCCCCACATAGATGATCCTTGAGGAATTTGACGTCCTCGATGCCAATGACATGCTTTTTCTTCACGAGCGTGTTAAAGTTCCTCATGCCAGCATGTCCAAGTCGTCGATGCCATAGCCAGGCTTCTGAAGCTTTTGCAAGTAGACATGTGGCAGGCTGTGGTCCTGTAGAGAAATCAACAATATACAAGTCTCCTGTCCTAAAGCCTTCGAAGACTTTGGATTTGTCAGATTCCATAATAACCACACAATGGTATTTACCAAAGATGACAACCATATCAAGATCACTTTATCCATGTGAATCAGATGATATGCATTTTGCGAGCACCATTCTGCGAGATTTTTCCTGCGAAGCAGATGAATTAGCACAAGAATGATATGCATTTTGACCATGTGAAGAATTTGATCCATGTGAAGACTTTGAACCATGTGAAGAATTTGATCTGGGGTTCCTTTTCTTCATAGGTGGTGTCATGAGGACATTCACCTGAAGACTTCCCAAGCATTTCTTGAGAACCCAGATTTTCTTCATAGGGGGACCGTTCCTGCAGTTTGTTCCAACAAATCTAGCAAATACTTCACCATTCTGATTTTTGAACAGTTTATAGTTTGAGTCAAATGATTCATCAGAAGAAAATGAAGATTCACTAGTAAAGCCAGATAAAGTAGATGGGTCCACAGGAGGTCCTTTTGCAATAACCCATGAGGTTTTGGGATATTGCTCAGGCATCCAATATGATCCATCAGCATTGAGTTTCCTCTCAAATGCAATACCCTCTTTCCTAGGGTTCCTGTTCAGAGTCTGCTTTTTCAGCACATGACAAAGGGTTTGATGCCCTTTGAGGCTTTTGTACATGCCTGTCACATACAGTTCCTTCAACCCTGCATTTTCGTTAGTAATATTTGTGGTACCCTCAGATGAGGAATTTGAAACCACAGAGATAGTTGAAGAATTTGTAGCGATAGAAGCATTTGAACTTTCAGGTGAAGTATTTGCAGATTCACGTTCGATGCATTTCATACATGGTGGAATGAAATCTTCCTGAGCGCACTGATCTGTTGAGCAAGTAAGGAATCATTTTCCCTTTGCAAATCCTCATAAGACACTCTTAGTTTCTCAAGATCTTGCTTTCTTTGAAAAAATAAATAAGAAAGCTTCTCATGATCCTCTAAGAGAGTTACATGATGACTGGAAAGGTTATCATACTTAGACTTAAGACATTCAAAGTCTTCAGTCAAAGTCTGAGTTTGATCCATTTCCGCACTCAATAGGTCATCGCTTTTGTCTAGCAGTTTCTGAAGCTTTTCAATGGCACTTTGTTGCTTAGTGGCAATTTTAGCAAGTTTAGAGTAGCTGGGTTTAAGGTTATCATTAGACTCACATTCACTGGATTCAGAGGAGGAGTTGTGTGTGAGTACCTTAGAACCTTTTGCCATGAGACATGTAGATGAAGAAGATGAAGCAGAATCCCTCTTCTTAGATTCGAGGAATTTCTTGTGTTCGATGAACATGGAATCTTGACGAGTACAATGACCTTCATAAATGTCGGAGATCCTATCCCAAATAAGCTTCGAGTTCTCGAGATGACTGATGCCTTTGAACATTACAGTTGACAAACTGGAGCTGATGATTTTCCTTGCCTTAGCATCCAACTGACACTACTAGGAAAAGGCTTATTAGTGGCGCACCTGTTTTGGCCATTAATGGCGCACTACAGGTGCGCCACTATCATCACGCCACTAGTAACATATACTAATGGCGCACCCCTGGTGCGCCATTAGTATACCAGACTATAGTGGCGCACCAGGCAGTGCGCCATTAGTAAGTCACACGGTGCGCCATTAGTATGCCTCCCAGGGGGCCATATTTACCTTGTGCTCTGGGTTACTAATGGCGCACTAACAGATAATGCGCCACTAGTATTTTTTATAGCAGTGCGCCACTAATGTGCTGTATGGTGCGCCACTAGTATGAATATTAGGAATTTTTTTTTCTTTTCTGATATTTGCGCAGGTTACAAAATATATTACTGCACAGAATATAGACAGCACAACATATAAACAGCAGATTCATCGAATACAATAGAAGATTAGTCTCCGAATACAATTCATCATATTAGCTAGTCTCCGAATTCAAAAGACCGAACAAAGTTAGAACATTTACAAGTCTCGAGACCGCGAGTAGCGAGTTTGTCTTCACATTACAAGTCGATATCGATCATC
The DNA here is from genome assembly GCA_039707655.1 of Elymus sibiricus. Taxonomy (NCBI): domain Eukaryota; kingdom Viridiplantae; phylum Streptophyta; class Magnoliopsida; order Poales; family Poaceae; genus Elymus; species Elymus sibiricus. The sequence goes on from CM077669.1 coordinate 513,075,323, forward strand.
TAAACTACCATCACATAGAAGAGAGCTGCGGTCATCACGATGAGCATCATCGCGATGAAACTGGTCTTCATCCGGTTCCTCCTCCGCTCCCTCCTCTCTCCCGCTAGATAGCGCGCGTATCTAGCTTCCGCCTCCGCCCTAGTGGTGTACCCTTTGTAACTGTTACCGCTGAAACGGTAAACCTGTTTCCGACACTCCTCCCAGTCGTCGTAGACTCCGGGAACCTTACCCTTGTACACGACATACGACGGCATCTCTATGCACTAGACAAACAAAACGTTAGTAGCAATTCACAGACAATACATAAGAAATATATAAGTATGCAACAAAAGGATCGGAAGAGAAAAGCAACACATTAATAGCACGATTCGTGGTCCTACTAATAAATAGCATCGATTACATATAAGTTGAACGACTGTCCAAACTAAAGAGCTAATCGATATTTCAGAACTACATACCATCACTACTTTCGACTCGACTCAGGGACCGGAGCGTGGATGAAGCCGCCGTCTATCGTGATGGTCATGAAATCGCGGTCGTTGTCAGCCTGCATTTGTAGCGTTGTTTCTATCTCACTGTTGGACGGTTGATATCTAAGGTAGAACTGCCCCGAGGTACGAAGGACATCTTGATGGATGATTTCCGCAAACTCCGACTGGATGCGAAAGAATTCTTGTCTGATGTCCGTGTCCTGGATTGCCGACAAGCTTGCGGCCCAATCTTTGAGATTATTTGGTAGCATAAGGTGATTATGGTCCCGCACGATCGCCCGCATGTGATGGAGGGCGTAGTAGGCATCCTTCTGACCGCCAGGCGGCTTCTTGACACAGGGGAACATCGTATTGTGGGCGAACACGTGCTTGCCGTACTTACAAATTGGCCTCTTGAAGGTGCCTCCAGATCTGGCGTAGCCGGGGAGAGCTTCATCAAGAACTTTCTTGATATTTGTGTAGTCTTTCTTCGACTGACGGTCCGAGTCGAAATACGTGGCCATGGAATATTTCGGGCTTAAGAGGATGAGTGTGCAATGTGTGTCACTGCACAAAACACGGAATGTTAGAAAAAAAAAGAACAATCGAAATCTAAGAAATCATATGTTACGGGGCGGTGAGGGGATGACTTACTCGGGAAAGTAAGTCACGAGGAAGTTATCCTTATCTGGGTTCGCCAGAATGACGCCTTCGAGGTATGAACTCGCGACTTGCCGGTCCCCAGCGCTGCCCAAGATCTTGGCACGCATGTAGAAGGGGTCGACTATCACGATGTCCGGGGTCTTGCCTCTAATGATCCGCATCTCCATACTAAGCGAAAATAGCCGAATGAAGGTGTAGTGCAGCGGATGAAGGTTAAACATAGCGAAGATGTCATCAAACCGCAGGACGATCATACCCCCGATTTTGCTATCGACAAAGCCCTTGCCCTCTGGCACCTTGGCCACGAAAACCGGGTATGCCACATCATTCTCGGAGAGACGCCGCTTCTCCAAAGAAAGAACACTGTCATGCAGACTCCGCATAGCACCGGTTGCAGCATTGAGCATATTAGTCGGTAGCATCGGCCTACCCGCCACATGCACCCTCCTCGAGATATCCTTAGGTGAAGGTGGCCCGTCCTGAGCACGGATCGTACTCGGTGCCGGCTGGCTCGCACCCTTAATCTTTCTTTTCCGTCCCTTCTTCTTCTGCTGTAATGGGATCGAGTTCTGCTGAGAGACCGCCTTCTTGAGTGTGTTGGGGCTGATAATATTTCGCACCTCGGCTATCTGAGGCTCGGTGAAGGCGGCAGCTGGAGGCGTCTCCTGAGAACTGAACGCCAGACGACGCCTGTTGCAATTGGGTTTCTCCGCGGTACCAGGTAGATCGCGATCGTCTTTTGCAGGGTTGGGTTCTTGAGAAGGAGGCCCAAAGAATTCGTCATCGCACCCATGTTCGTTGAAGTACTTATCGACTTTGGTAAATGTACCGTCGTCGTTGTCGTCGTCGTCGTCCGGATCCTGTGCCATATGCATGCCCGGATCCTGTGCCATATGCATGTCCGGCATGTCCGGTAGCGTTGCGGCGGTCTTGCCATGGCTTGGCGCCGGCACGACTGGCGGTGTTGTCTGTGGGGTGGTGTCCCCCGCCCCCAAACGAATCTGGCTCTTCGGCCAAAGCAGGGGCCAGCTTAAGCAGGTGCTGAGGGTCATCACATCGTCTTCGTCGGCCCCAGCGGGTCGAAACGGAGGTAACAAGTCGTCGCAGCCCCGCAGCACCCGAACCAGTTGAACCCTATACACGGTGGGTGGCATCGGATTACCGTGGAACACGCGGCTGCCCGGTTGAACGATTCTGGCCTTGGCGACATCGATCAACTCGCCGCCCACGAAGTGCAGGAGAGTGTATGGAACGTCGGCGGCGCCCTGCGAAAACATGTAGGGCGTCAGGGATGCCCAGTCAAAGGCAAGGAGATGAAGTCATCGGCCGAGAGGCTTAATTAGTTACCGTGATGGCGTCGAGCTCGGCTAATGTCGAGGCACCACCAACGGCGGGCGTGCAATTGACGGAGGGGCCGCTTGCTGCCGAGGTGCCGGCCGGCGTATTCTTCCCACACCCGGGTGCATTAAGCTGCAATGCCGGCGCCGCCGCGGGAGACACCAATGCCGCCTCCGCCGGAGACACCAATGGCGCCGCCGCGGGAGACACCAATGCCGCCTCCGCCTGAGACACCAATGGCGCCGCCGGCGCGTTGCGCGAGTTGCTGCCCGTGAAGCTGGGAATCGGGGGCGGCCCCTGTTGGCCGCCCGCCACCCACGCCTGCAGCCCAGAAACCAAGGTAGGTATAATGGCGGTGATCGTCGCTCCCAGTTGGTCTCGCACTTGCTCTTCGACCATCTCCGGAATCCGCGCCACTTGTGCCTTGAGTTGTTGAACCTTGCGCTGCTGGCTTTCCGAGCTGGTCTTTCTCTCCTTTCGCCCAGCGGTATAGTATTCCGACCATTTCGTGGACAAGCCTTTGCCGGCCACACGACCAGCTGACGACGGCTTACTGAGCTTATCCAGAAAATCCGTGGACCACCTGCCCCGTGACATATCCGTAACCGAGATAGTCATGCACCGTCGTGAGCAGTGCGGCTCTCATAGGGAAATATTCTTTCTCTGCGGCGTCCCACGTATTGGCTGGCGTTTTCCACAGCGTGTCTAGCTCCTCTTTCAGCAGCCCCAGATACAGATTGATGCCGTTCCCTGGTTGTTTCGGCCCTTCAATTAGCATACTCATGTGAATGTACTTCCTCTTCATGCACAACCAGGGGGGAAGGTTGTACATCCACACAAACACAGGCCAGGTGCTATGTGTGCTTCTCTGGCTGCCAAACGGATTGACTCCATCGGTGCTCGCGCCCAGCACGATGTTCCTTGGATCGTCCCCAAATTCTGGGTGTTCGAAGTTCAACGCTTGCCACTGGCTCGCATCCTTAGGGTGACTCAGCATCTTGTCTTTTTTATTTATCTCCGGATCATTTCCGTCATCTTCTCGCTTCTTCTCCTCCCTATCCGCGTGACAACGCAGGAGCTTTGCTGCCTTAGGGTCCGCGAAATACCGCTGCAGACGAGGAGTGATCGGAAAGTACCACACCACTTTTCGAGGAGCTTTCTTCCTCTTCTTGTATCGAGAGACGCCGCACACCGGACATATGGTAGACTCCGCGTGCTCGTCCCGATAAATGATGCAATTGTTCATGCACACATGGTATTTCACGTGCGGTAAATCCAGAGGACACACGATTTTCTTCGCATCCTCGAAACTGGTCGGGCACTTGTTCCCCTTGGGAAGACGTTCGTGCCAGAATGACATGTTCTCGTCGAAGCATGCGTCGGTCATTTTGTGTTTTACCTTCATCTCCAGAGCCATGAGCGTTACTTTCAGGCGGGTATCCTCGGGCCTGCATCCTTCATACAATGGAGTAACCGCGTCTATCTCCAGTTGATCCAGCTTGGCTTTCTCTCGGGCGGCAGCTCTTGCGTTATCCGTCTGCTTGAGAAGCAGCTCTTGAATATGAGGGTCCTGCACCCAGCCCATCGATGGTCCATCGTCGTCTGCTCCGGCATCTTCATCTTCATGATCATGCCCTTCGTCTTGATCTTCCTCATCATCATGTCCGGCATCTTCTACATGATGACTGTGTACTGCATCACCGTCGTGATCATGTCCTGGAGATTCTTCGTCTTCTCGCCCGCCCTCGCCGCGGTGGTTGTCTTGCTGCCCTTCCTCATTTCTTGCCCGGCCCCCATGGACGACTTCATAGTCATCTTCATCACCTTGCCACCGATAGCCATCCATGAAACCACGCAAGAGCAGGTGGTCCCGCACCTGCCCGGAATCCGGATCCGCAATAAGGCTCTTCAGCTTGCATCTTCGACACGGACATCTTATCTCCGTCTCGTTCTTTTGAAGCATCTCGGCCTTCGCAGAGCTCAAAAACCTATTCACGATGCCTTCGGTCATCGTGCGGACCATGGTCGCCTGCGGGGTAGAGCAAAACGATATTTTAGAACCAAGAAAAAAATTGGCATGACTTTGCCTAAAAATAGGACCAAAAAGAATGCATAGTGCCAAATTCTCGCCGAAACGGAAATGAATCAACATTCCGGCAAAATATTGGCAACTATCGCATTTCAAATACCGGTACCTGCAAACACAAACATATATGCAACACCACAAACATATGCAACACCACAAACATACGTAGATCTAGCTAGGCCATAAAAAGTGCATGTGCATGTTGTTGGAGGGAGAAAAAAGTAGATCTACAACATAAAGAAAGCTTTCCCCTTACTTACCTATCAAAAAAAGGTAATTTAACCACTTAATTTGGGTGAATCTATGGTGCAAATGAGGTGAGGAGGAGGAGGCAGCCGAGACAAGCTTGGAGGAGGAGGTGGAGAGAATGAAGTGGGGAAAGTGAGTGTGGTAGGTGGCTGTCCAAAATATCTAGCTGGTCTCAGGTTACTAATGGCGCACCACCTAAAAATGCGCCATTAGTAACCCTGGTTACTAATGGCGCACCAGTTAGGGATGCGCCATTACAAGTTTTGAAAAAAAAAGTAAAAAAAAAAATTGTTAGTAGTGGCGCACGGAGCGTGCTATGCCCTGGTGCGCCATTAATAGTTTTGGAAAAATAAAAAAAAAAAAATTTGCTAGTAATGGCGCACCGTGTGTCTGGTGCGCCATTAGTAATGAGGACACTAATGGCGCACCTGTATCTGGTGCGCCACTGCTATATAGCAGTGGCGCACCACATACATGGTGCGCCATTAATGTCCATATCAGCTATAGCCCTTTTCCTAGTAGTGTGAGTGTATTTGTGAATATCCTCAGCATTTGCCATCTTGAAAAGATCAGTCAAGCCTATCTCAGTGACAGTCCACAACTCGCTGTTGATTGACATGAGGTATTTCTTCATGAGGACTTTCCATCTGGGATAGTCGATGTCATCGAAGAGGGGGCAGTTCGTGACATGTTGTACTCCTTTTGTCATGAAGCAATAGGTAGGAGCATAGTCATCATTGCAGATCTCAGTGTCAACAGATTCTTCAGAGTTGAGGATGGATTGATGACGAACGCGGTAGCGAGGGCTAGGCTAGCCACACCTTCAGATTCTTCATCAGATTCTTCCTCCTCTTCATATTCTTCAGATTCAGCCTGTGAGTCCATTTCCTTGCCAATAAGAGCCCTAGCCTTTCTGAGATTGTTCATTTTCCGAGATGAAGACTTTGATGAGGACTTTGCTGATGACTTTGATGCGGACTTTGAAGACTTCTTCTTTTTCTTCTGATCATCAGAACTGTCATCCTTGTATTTCTTCTTCTTGGATTCTTTCTCCCAGAGGGGACAGTCAGAGATGTAGTGACCAGGATTCTTGCATTTGTGACATGTTCTTTTCTTGTAGTCGCTTGTTGAGGAATCAGATTTTGAGGATTTTCCAAAACGGCCTTTCCTTGAGAACTTCTGGCATTTTCTCACGAGCATTGCTAGCTCCTAACTCAATTCTTCAGGATCACCAAGGCTGCTATCAGAATCTTCAGCTTCAGATGAGGAAATTGCCTTTGCCTTCAGAGCACGAGATCTACCATAGCTTGGTCCATAGAGATCTCTTTTCTCGAGCTGTTGGAATTCATGTGTATTGAGCCTCTCAAGAATGTCAGCAGGACCAAGTGACTTGTAGTCAGGACGTTCTTGAATCATCAAGGCAAGTGTATCAAATGAGGAATCAATAGATCTCAGCAGCTTGTTCACAACTTCATGGTCAGTGATATCTTCAGCACCAAGAGCTTGGAGCTCATTGGAGATGTCAGTAAGGCGATCAAAGGTTTTTTGAACATTTTCGTTGTCGAGTCTTTTGAAGCGATTGAAGAGATTGCGAAGAACATCAACTCGAGAGTCACGTTGAGTTGATATACCTTCGTTGACTTTGGACAGTCTGTCCCAGATTAGCTTTGCTGATCCCAAAGCACTCACTCTGCCATATTGACCTTTGTTCAGATGACCACATATGATATTCTTCGCTTGGGAGTCAAGTTGCTTGAATCTCTTCGCATTAGCGGCGTTGAAAGTTGCAGAGACGGGGGAACACCATGAGACACAACGTATTATCAGAGAAATTTCTTTTCGTGCATCCCTACTTAATTGTAATATTACTTTTGAAGGTACAAACACAAACGTAGACGCCGATAAACTAGCTAAGTTCTCATACTCTTTGGATCAGGGGCGACATGTGTGGTTGCTCCACCCTCATGATCCTTTATGTATCCCACAGTTTGTGGATTTTGAGCAATAAAGCTAGTTTTACCCCTCAAAAAAAAAGGTAGCGATCCGTCTTTTCGTTTCTGTTTCGTGTCCCAACTCCCGAAGAGATGCAGCGATGGCGATCGATCCGTTCCAACTTCCTAGCGACTAGGCGGCCGAGCGGCCGGCACACGCCTACACGCACCAGCTGCATCTGACGGGGAATCAAGGCAAGCCGGCAACGCTGCAAACGACGGTAGGTATAAGGTATGCGTTTTGGCCAAACGTGAGGCATTAGTTAGTATTTTAACCTCTCTAATGATGTATACTTGATAAAGATCCACGTCTCTATAGTGTTGATGCGCGCACAAATGATAGATTTTTCAACATAGCAACAATTGCTGAGCTTTTAAAAAAAGGTCACCAAGTGGTTGAGTATTTCATGGTTATACTGAGAATATACTACAATTTCCAAAAAATTAAGCCCTTTAAGTTCTTTGATTTGTGCACTATATTATGTTCTTTTTGAAAATCAATTCTATTTATTATCTCGTAGGTTATTGAACCTTGATGTCTAAATGGCGTTCTAAGAATTTGGAAATGCAAGACATTATTTGCAAGTAATTTTGCTCTTTATTTTATCATTATATTAAGAACTTTATTTAACTGCTGCATTTTGTTTCCGTACACAGATTTCTGTTATGTCTGATATCCATGTAACGAGTTGTGAAAATAACCTTAATTTTTACGTAGTTGCTTGAAAATTTTATTCCATGGCTAGATGGTGCATCAGGGTAACGTGAGCTCCAGCTCCGCCCCTGACCGAGAGTACGATCGTTGTATGGATGGGGTTAATTGATTTGGCCATGGAAGGAGGGGTTGGTGTAGGGCGTGTTGTGTATGGTGTTCGTCTGTAGACCTGAGTATTTATAGCAAATCGATTAGGTGCATCCTTGTTCAACACTAAACAGTCAGGACGTCCACGGGAAGGAATAAAGTGCGCCATTTATCAACAATGAAAGCACAGATTGCTGAAATCACCGTCCTTACAATCTCCATGTTTTATATAAGATGTTTTTGATACGAATTGCAACAAACACACAAACCATAGTATCTCCAACAATCAATGTCAAGGAAAAAGGATCACCACAGTACTATTTCCAGAACTATGATCTTACACAAATAGTAAGACATCTCCACAGTACTATGTTTTTTCCTTTTTTGATTGAATAACTCCACGTTATGGTCCTAAAATCTTGTTATGTTAAAAGTACTAGTACTTCCCAAAAGGAGGAATCCAACAAAGATGGATCCAACTCAACGTGAAAGGAGGGGTAGCAGATTGTTCCGAACTAGATGTTGGCTGACAAAAAAACTTTCACCCGCGGACGTGTACGACGACCTGGAAATTCGGGCCCTCAAATGCCCGCGCACGTGTCCGGGCGCGTCCACGGGCACTGAGCGGACATATCCATGTATCTCATATCCGGTTCCTCATATCCATACTAGCATGCACGATCAACAAACAAACATAGAATCGGACAGAGGAATGCACATTTCGATCTAAAAAAGATCACTGTTGGATGTTCAAAAGATCGCCACAGTTCACGTAATTCACAAAAACAACGGACACATTGAAACTAGATTAATGAAAACTATAAACTGAAGATGAAGACGGCGGACATTCACCACTTGCTCGCCTGCCCTTTGCCCTTCCTGTCGCCGGCGCAACCATAGGCGTCAGCGGTTGGTGGCGGATCGTCCGAGTCGTCCGATGACGAGCCGTAGTCGTCGTCGTCATCGGAGTTGTCGGAGAGGATGACGAGCCCTTTTAGCCGCCGAAGCTCCCTGTCCTGTTGTTGCTTGAGCTTCGCGAGCCGAGCCACCTCCGCCGCTGCCTGCGCCGCATCCCGCTCGGACTGCTCAATGGAAATCTGGAGCGCCTTGGCGTTCTTCCGGCAAAGCCGCCGCGCATCTGTTTCCGCGATCGTAAGCGACCGGCGGTAGACCCATTCGAGGAGCTGCGCGTCCTCGTCGGGCTCCGCCTCCATCCCGCGGCGGCGGCGCATGGACTGCTTCGACTCCCTCCTTTTCCTTTATCGCTGCAGCTCGCGGCGGACGGCGCGCGCCTCTGATTCTGCAGTGCGCGTCCGGGCTGACGTGGTGGGCACGAGCACCGACTGCTGCCCACGTGGGGGAGCAGCAGCCGGCGGGACCACGTGTGGTAGGATGTATTGGTCCACATAGCCGGGCCGCACAAATACATAAACGTTGTTTCTGAGTACAGCTCCTCTCGGAAAAGAGTAGTACTAGCCAGACACAATGGAATGCTTCCTTTGTCAAGAAGGGTTCTCAGCAAAGCCTGAGCTATCGCTTAGAGCATCTACAACCATGAACTGGAAATTCAGGCCCTCAAATGCCCCGCGGACGTGTCCGGGCGCATCCGTGGGCACTGACAGTCACATCCGTGTATCTCATATCCGGTTCCTCATATCCATTCTAGCATGCACGATCAACACACAAACATAGAATCGGGCAGAGGAATGCACAATCCGATCTAGAAAAGATCACCGCTGGATGTTCAAAAGATCGCCACAGTTTACATAATTCACATAAACGATGGACAAACTGAAACTAGATTACTAAAAACTAGGAATTGAAGACGAAGACGGCAGATATTCACCACTTGCTCGCCTGCCCTTTGCCCTTCCTGTTGGCGGCGCAGCTGTAGGCCTCAGTGGCTGGTAGCGGATCGTCCAAGTCGTCCGATGACGAGCCGTAGTCGTCGTCGTCATCGGAGGTGTCGGAGAGGTTGACGAACCCTTTTAGCCGCCGGACCTCCCAGTCATGTTGCTGCTTGAGCTTCGCGAGCCGAGCCTACTCCGCCGCTGCCTTAGCTGTGTCGTGCTCCGACTGCTCAATGGCAATTCGTAGCGCCTTGGCGTTCTTTCGGCCGAGCCGCCGCGCGTCCGTTTCCGTGGTAGTAAGTGACCGGCGGTAGACCCATTCAAGGAGCCGTGCGTCCTTGTCGGGCTCCGCCTCCATCGCTAGTAGAGAAATGGCTGGCCACAACTCTTGTTGGTGGCGCGCCATTTTCCTCCATCGCCATCACTAATATTTTAAAATAGTGCTGGCGTTACCTAAATTTGTACGTTATTGGTACATACTTAGTGGTGGCGTACAAATTCTGTCAAACGTCACTCGTATGAGGACCCCAACGCTCTCGCCTTTCACCTATTATTGTTGGCGTGACTAAAGTTCCTACGCCATAGGTATTTTCGTAGGCCGGCGTTGCTCATAAGCACAAGATTCCACAAGCATGCGAAATAAAATTCTACATTGTTTGGAGGCAGCAGTTGACCGTGAAAACGGAGCTGAATTCTTGGTAAATCCCCCAAAATTAAGATATGTTCTAAAAAATAACCCAAATAGTTAGAACTGACACCCAAATCGCACCGACATGATCTTCGAAGCCACCACTCTGGTTTACAAAGCAACCCCTAGGTTGTGCACCCGAAGAGTAGACATCGCTCCCACCCAAGTGGTCAGAGAAGACACCCTTCATCACAGAAGCAATCGAGATCACAGACCTGTCTATCCGACGGTGAGACACCTTGAGAACTCCATCCACTAGGAACAGATAGAAGGCTGGACGTCAAAAAGCGAGGCCCCAAAGGATGAAAAGACGGGTACGTCGATCTTTAATCGCTCCAACATCTCTATCTAATTTGGGATGGCCGGATTAACCAACGAAACAAATATAATATCATAAAAAGCAGATTTTGATTTTTATAAAGTAAGAAATAATAGATTAGACGGATTGATAATGAACATAGATAAACACAACATAAAACTTATTGATGTAGTTTTTATTCCGATCGCCGAATAACAGAGGAGCAAAGTTACACATTATTCCATAACTAAACCATGTAATGCAGGCAACTGCTAGATTACACGGGAGAGCGGCCAAGAACACGGGTAGAAAAAGACCCTGGACAAGCTGAGATGCACACCGCGATTGAAGGGTAGCACGTGCCGGTTGTCAAACAACAGTAACACCCTGGCATAGCTGAGCATGATCTAGCTAGGCACAGCATGCCTGGGAAACCAAGCTTACTTCTGTTTTGCATGTCTGGATCCATTTTCGTGCCTATGTAACATAAAACAAAATGTTAATCTTCATATTATTTTCTGAATCCGTGGTATTATCGACTAGCCGGTAAGCCAAACGCAATCACGTGGCAAATTGACCATAAGCCTCAAAGGAACCGCATGAACCAAAATTTAAAGAAAGAAAATTGAACGTAAAATCAAATTAACCAAGGTGTAACAATAATATTAACTCTGGCTGGTGATTATATAGCTGACATTACTTACATTCCCCATGATTGGCCAAGAAGACGAGAAGAAGCACCGAGAGTACGATCGTTGTATGCATGGGGTTAATTGATTTGGCCATGGAAGGAGGGGTTGGTGTAGGGCGTGTTGTGTATGGTGTTCGTCTGTACACCTGAGTATTTATAGCAAATCGATTAGGTGCATCCTTGTTCAACACTAAACAGTCAGGACGTCCACGGGAAGGAATAAAGTGCGCCATTTATCAACAATGAAAGCACAGATTGCTGAAATCACCGTCCTTACAATGTCCATGTTTTATATAAGATGTTTTTGATACGAATTGCAACAAACACACAAACCATAGTATCTCCAACAATCAATGTCAAGGAAAAAGGATCACCACAGTACTATTTCCAGAACTATGATCTTACACAAATAGTAAGACATCTCCACAGTACTATGTTTTTTCCTTTTTTGATTGAATAACTCCACGTTATGGTCCTAAAATCTTGTTATGTTAAAAGTACTAGTACTTCCCAAAAGGAGGAATCCCACAAAGATGGATCCAACTCAACGTGAAAGGAGGGGTAGCAGATTGTTCCGAACTAGATGTTGGCTGACAAAAAAACTTTCACCCGCGGACGTGTACGACGACCTAGAAATTCGGGCCCTCAAATGCCCGCGCACGTGTCCGGGCGCGTCCACGGGCACTGACCGGACATATCCATGTATCTCATATCCGGTTCCTCATATCCATACTAGCATGCACGATCAACAAACAAACATAGAATCGGACAGAGGAATGCACATTTCGATCTAAAAAAGATCACTGTTGGATGTTCAAAAGATCGCCACAGTTCACGTAATTCACAAAAACAACGGACACATTGAAACTAGATTAATGAAAACTATAAACTGAAGATGAAGACGGCGGACATTCACCACTTCCTCGCCTGCCCTTTGCCCTTCCTGTCGCCGGCGCAACTATAGGCATCAGCGGCTGGTGGCGGATCGTCTGAGTCATCCGATGACGAGCCGTGTTGGCCAGAATAAACCGCGGCGACGGGTCGGGCTCGTCCAGCGCGTGTATGGGCGCGAGCTGGACACGTCGGGCACGTCGGGACCGCGGCGTAGGCGTGCGTGTGTGCGTGCGTGTGTAGTGCTAGGGTGCGGGCGTGGTGTGTGCACGTTGCACCGTAGGACCAGGAAGCCGTTGGCGAGCTGGACCGGGTCGCTGGGTCGTTCTGTTGAGGGCTCGCCGCGAGCTGGGCGCGTGCATGCGCGAGGTGGCCGCGGCCAGAGCGGGCCAGAACGTGGACTCAGGGGAGTGGAGGAGTGCGGGTCGTGCCCAGCACAGTCCAGGGTATAAAACCCGTGTGGTGCTCGTTGTAATGGGTGTGGTGTGGCTCGAGTTCGTGCTTGAGGAAGAAAAGGCCGTCGTTGCGGCCGGGCGTACGTGCGCCAGAAAAAACACCACCGTGTACTCTCTGTGCTCGTGTACTTCTCTACCTCCTTCTTCTTCTTCGTTGGTTCGTGCCACGGTAAGTGAGAGAGTGCAGAGAGAAGGCTAGGGCGAGCTAGAGAGAGAGAGCTGCGGTTCCAACAATTGGCATCAGAGCGACCAGGTTTGGGGGTGCCGTGGCGTGCGGCGGCGTCCGCGGCGCGCGCGGCGAGCGCGGCGGACATGGAGGCATTGGCTGCGGTGCGTAGCGAGTCGAGCAGCGGCGGTCGCGGAGGCGAGGAGGTTGCGGAGGACCTGCGTCGTGGCGCAGAGGCTGCGGCGGCTCGGCGCGACGGCCGTGGAGGCGCAGTGGCGCGTGGCACGGAGACGCGGCACGGCGGCGCATGGAGCTGCGGGCTTCGGCAGCAGCAGCGAGCGGCGGCGGCTCGTGCCGGAGGCGCAGCAGAGGCTTCCATGGCGCCGAGACGACGACGACGAGGCAGGGCGGCACAGTGGCAGGCGCGGCAGCGACGTCAGGGCGGTGGCGGCTACAACGAACACGACGACGACGGCGCGGCGGAGCGCGCGCTGCTGGCGGACGACGGCGTCGAGGACGTCGGCCTCCTCTGAGCCGCGGCTTAGGGGGTGAGTGTTGGCCAGAATAAGCCGCGGCGACGGGTCGGGCTCGTACAACGCGTGTATGGGCGCGAGCTGGACGCGTCGGGCACGTCGGGACCGCGGAGTAGGCGTGCGTGTGTGCGTGCGTGTGTAGTGCTAGGGTGCGGGCGTGGTGTGTGCACGTTGCACCGTAGGACCAGGAAGCCGTTGGCGAGCTGGACCGGGTCGCTGGGTCGTTCTGTTGAGGGCTCGCCGCGAGCTGGGCGCGTGCATGCGCGAGGTGGCCGCGGCCAGAGCGGGCCAGAACGTGGACTCAGGGGAGTGGAGGCGTGCGGGTCGTGCCCAGCGCAGTCCAGGGTATAAAACCCGTGTGGTGCTCGTTGTAATGGGTGTGGTGTGGCTCGAGTTCCAGCTTGAGGAAGAAAAGGCCGTCGTTGCGGCGGGGCGTACGTGCGCCAGGAAAAACACCACCGTGTACTCTCTGTGCTCGTGTACTTCTCTACCTCCTTCTTCTTCTTCGTTGGTTCGTGCCACGGTAAGTGAGAGAGTGCAGAGAGAAGGCTAGGGCGAGCTAGAGAGAGAGCTGCGGTTCCAACAAGCCGTAGTCGTTGTCGTCATCGGAGTTGTCGGAGAGGATGTCAAGCCCTTTTAGCCGCCGAAGCTCCCTGTCCTGTAGTTGCTTGAGCTTCGCGAGCCGAGCCACCTCCGCCGCTGCCTACGCCGCATCCCGCTCGGACTGCTCAATGGAAATCTGGAGCGCCTTGGTGTTCTTCTGACAGAGCCGCCGTGCGTCTGTTTCCGCGATCGTAAGCGACCGGCGGTAGACCCATTCGAGGAGCCGCGCGTCCTCGTCGGGCTCCGCCTCCATCCCGCGGCGGCGGCGCATGGACTGCTTCGACTCCCTCCTTTTCCTTTATCGCTGCAGCTCGCGGCGGGCGGCGCGCGCCTCCGATTCTGCAGTGTGCGTCCGGACTGACGTGGTGGGCACGAGCACCGACTGCTGCCCACGTGGGGGAGCAGCAGCCGGCGGGACCACGTGTGGTAGGATGTATTGGCCACGTAGCCGGGCCGCACAAATACATAAACGTAGTTTCTGAGTACAGCTCCTCTCGGAAAAGAGTAGTACTAGCCAGACACAATGGAATGCTTCCTTTGTCAAGAAGGGTTCTGAGCAAAGCCTGAGCCATCGCTTAGAGCATCTACAACCATGAACTGGAAATTCAGGCCCTCAAATACCCCGCGGACGTGTCCGGGCGCATCCGCGGGCACTGACAGTCACATCCGTGTATCTCATATCCGGCTCCTCATATCCATTCTAGCATGCACGATCAACACACAAACATAGAATCGGGCAGAGGAATGCACAATCCGATCTAGAAAAGATCACCGCTGGATGTCCAAAAGATCGCCACAGTTTACATAATTCACATAAACGATGAACAAACTGAAACTAGATTACTAAAAACTAGGAATTGAAGACGAAGACGGCAGACATTCACCACTTCCTCGCCTGCCCTTTGCCCTTCCTGTCGGCGGCGCAGCTGTAGGCGTCAGCGGCTGGTAGCGGATCGTCCAAGTCGTCCGATGACGAGCCGTAGTCGTCGTCGTCATCGGAGGTATCGGAGAGGTTGACGAACCCTTTTAGCCGCCGGACCTCCCAGTCATGTTGCTGCTTGAGCTTCGCGAGCCGAGCCTACTCCGCCGCTGCCTTAGCTGCGTCGTGCTCGGACTGCTCAATGGCAATCCGTAGCGCTTTGGCGTTCTTTCGGCGGAGCCGCCGCGCGTCCGTTTCCGTGGTAGTAAGTGACCGGCGGTAGACCCATTCAAGGAGCCGTGTGTCCTTGTCGGGCTCCGCCTCCATCTCTAGTAGAGAAATGGCTGGCCACAACTCTTGTTGGTGGCGCGCCATTTTCCTCCATCGCCATCACTAATATTTTAAAATAGTGCTGGCGTTACCTAAATTTGTACGTTATTGGTACAAACTTAGTGGTGGCGTACAAATTCTGTCGAACGTCACTCGTATGAGGACCCCAACGCTCTGGCCTTTCACCTATTATTGTTGGCGTGACTAAAGTTCCTACGCCATAGGTATTTTCGTAGGCCCGGCGTTGCTCATTCAGGCCCATTAGGCCCACGCCAGCACTAATCGGTTTTGACAGATGAAACCTTATCCTTTCGTCCTCTCTCTCTCGATCCCCAACTCCACCGGTCCTCCTCTCTCGATCCCCCCTCCCCAGCCGACGCCCGACGCTGCCCGTCTCCGCCTCGCCCGCCGCCCCCAGCCTCCCCATCGCCGCCGCCCAACGCTGCCCGTCTCCCACCCCCCCCCCCCCCCCCCCCCCCTCCGCCTCGCCCGACCCGACCGACTTCGTCGGAGGAGGAGCGTGAGGCCGCCCCGCCCGACTCAAGCACAGGTAATTATGTTCTACTCCCTCCATTTGGAAATACTAGACCATGCCCCGCACGTTGCGGCGGGATTTTGTATGAAATAATTTTTTTTCTTGTAGTGGGATAAAAAAATTATCAGTGTTTTACCAAATCTGAAGGTATAAGTTTAAAATTAGATGAAAACAAAATAAAATATGCATTCATGTCCCTAGTAATTCAGCCATCCCAGTTTGAATTTAAACTATGGATGGATAGGGCTTGGATTGTTTTTCCAAAATCAGTCAACAATGGAGCATGATCTGACAAGGCCGGGTTTCTTTCTAGCGTCTGTACCAAGGCAAGTGGGATGACTCAAATTTGAGGGCGAACTGGCGGTCCCTTCGTCGGACGACCTTGTAAGTTTTTCTTCAGTAAACACATACCATTTTAAGTTGTATGCCAATTTGTCATTTTTGAGAGTTCATTTGATATTTTCAGAACATTATGTGCATTTCTATTATTATTTTTGGACGTATTTCGAATTTGACCTATAAACACGCACACAACGCGAAGAAGCTAGGGAAAGAAGTACTTTTGATGTTTTTGATCATAAGCACAAGATTCCACAAGCATGCGAAATAAAATTCTACATTGTTTGGCGGCAGCAGTTGACCGTGAAAACGGAGCTGAATTCTTGGTAAATCCCCCAAAATTAAGATATGTTCTAAAAAATAACCCCAAATAGTTAGAACTGACACCCAAATCGCACCGACATGATCTTCGAAGCCACCACTCTGGTTTACAAAGCAACCCCTAGGTTGTGCACCGGAAGAGTAGACTTCGCTCCCACCCAAGTGGTCAGAGAAGACACCCTTCATCACAGAAGCAATCTAGATCACAGACCTGTCTATCCGACGGTGAGACACCTTGAGAACTCCATCCACTAGGAACACATAGAAGGTTGGACGTCAAAAAGCGAGGCCCCAAAGGATGAAAAGACGGGTACGTCGATCTTTAATCGCTCAACATCTCTATCTAATTTGGGATGGCCGGATTAACCAACGAAACAAATATAATGTCATAAAAAGCAGATTTTGATTTTTATAAAGTAAGAAATAATAGATTAGACGGATTGATAATGAACATAGATAAACACAACATAAAACTTATTGATGTAGTTTTTATTCCGATCGTCGAATAACAGAGGAGCAATACACATTATTCCATAACTAAACCATGTAATGCAGGCAACTGCTAGATTAGACGGGAGAGCGGCCAAGAACACGGGTAGAAAAAGACCCTGGACAAGCTGAGATGCACACCGCGATTGAAGGGTAGCACGTGCCGGTTGTCAAACAACAGTAACACCCTGGCATAGCTGAGCATGATCTAGCTAGGCATAGCATGCCTGGGAAACCAAAGCTTACTTCTGTTTTGCATGTCTGGATCCATTTTCGCGCCTATGTAACATAAAACAAAATGTTAATCTTCATATTATTTTCTGACTCCGTGGTATTATCGACTAGCCGGTAAGCCAAACGCAATCACGTGGCGAATTGACCATAAGCCTCAAAGGAACCGCATGAACCAAAATTTAAAGAAAGAAAATTGAACGTAAAATCAAATTAACCAAGGTGTAACAATAATATTAACTCTGGTGATTATATAGCTGACATTACTTACATTCCCCATGATTGGCCAAGAAGACGAGAAGAAGCACCGAGAGTACGATCGTTGTATGCATGGGGTTAATTGATTTGGCCATGGAAGGAGGGGTTGGTGTAGGGCGTGTTGTGTATGGTGTTCGTCTGTACACCTGAGTATTTATAGCAAATCGATTAGGTGCATCCTTGTTCAACACTAAACAGTCAGGACGTCCACGGGAAGGAATAAAGTGCGCCATTTATCAACAATGAAAGCACAGATTGCTGAAATCACCGTCCTTACAATGTCCATGTTTTATATAAGATGTTTTTGATACGAATTGCAACAAACACACAAACCATAGTATCTCCAACAATCAATGTCAAGGAAAAAGGATCACCACAGTACTATTTCCAGAACTATGATCTTACACAAATAGTAAGACATCTCCACAGTACTATGTTTTTTCCTTTTTTGATTGAATAACTCCACGTTATGGTCCTAAAATCTTGTTATGTTAAAAGTACTAGTACTTCCCAAAAGGAGGAATCCCACAAAGATGGATCCAACTCAACGGGAAAGGAGGGGTAGCAGATTGTTCCGAACTAGATGTTGGCTGACAAAAAAACTTTCACCCGCGGACGTGTACGACGACCTGGAAATTCGGGCCCTCAAATGCCCGTGGACGTGTCCGGGCGCGTCCACGGGCACTGACCGGACACATCCGTGTATCTCATATCCGGTTCCTCATATCCATACTAGCATGCACGATCAACAAACAAACATAGAATCGGACAGAGGAATGCAGATTTCGATCTAAAAAAGATCACCGTTGGTTGTTCAAAAGATCGCCACAGTTCACGTAATTCACAAAATCAACGGACACATTGTAACTAGATTACTGAAAACTATAAACTGAAGATGAAGACGGCGGACATTCACCACTTCCTCGCCTGCCCTTTGCCCTTCCTGTCGCCGGCGCAACTATAGGCGTCAGCGGCTGGTGGCGGATCGTCCGAGTCGTCCGATGACGAGCCGTAGTCGTCGTCATCATCGGAGTTGTCAGAGAGGATGACGAGCCCTTTTAGCCGCCGAAGCTCCCTGTCCTGTTGCTGCTTGAGCTTCGCGAGCCGAGCCACCTCCGCCGCTGCCTGCGCCGCATCCCGCTCGGACTGCTCAATGGAAATCTGGAGCGCTTTGGCGTTCTTCCGGCAGAGCCGCCGCGTGTCTATTTCCGTGATCGTAAGCGACCGGCGGTAGACCCATTCGAGGAGCCGTGCGTCCTCGTCGGGCTTCGCCTCCATCCCGCATCGGCGGCGCATGGACTGCTTCGACTCCCTCTTTTTCCTTTATCAATGCATCTCGCGGCGGGCGGCGCGCGCCTCTGATTGCAGTGCGCGTCCGGGCTGACGTGGTGGGCACGAGCACCGACTGCTGCCCACGTGGGGGAGCAGCAGCCGGCGGGACCACGTGTGGTAGGATGTATTGGTCCACGTAGCCGGGCCGCACAAATACATAAACGTAACGTTGTTTCTGAGTACAGCTCCTCTGGGAAAAGAGTAGTACTAGCCAGACACAATGGAATGCTCCCTTTGTCAAGAAGGTTTCTCAGCAAAGCCTGAGCTATCGCTTAGAGCATCTACAACCATGAACTGGAAATTCAGGCCCTCAAATGCCCGCGGACGTGTCCGGGCGCATCCGCGGGCACTGACAGTCATATCCGTGTATCTCATATCCGGTTCCTCATATCCATTCTAGCATGCACGATCAACAGACAAACATAGAATCGGCCATAGGAATGGACAATCCGATCTAGAAAAGATCACCGCTGGATGTCCAAACGATCGCCACAGTTTACATAATTCACATAAACGATGGACAAACTGAAACTAGATTACTAAAAACTAGGAATTGAAGACGAAGACGGCAGACATTCACCACTTCCTCGCCTGCCCTTTGCCCTTCCTGTAAGCGGCGCAGCTGTAGGCGTCAGCGGGTGGTGGCGGATCGTCCGAGTCGTCCGATGACGAGCCGTAGTCGTCGTCGTCGTCGTCGTCGGAGGTGTCGGAGAGGTTGACGAACCCTTTTAGCCACCGGACCTCCCATTCATGTTGCTGCTTGAGCTTCGCGAGCCGAGCCTACTCCGCTGCTGCCTTAGCCGCGTCGTGCTCGGACTGCTCAATGGCAATCCGTAGCGCCTTGGCGTTCTTTCGGCGGAGCCGCCGCGCGTCCGTTTCCGCGGTAGTAAGTGACCGGCGGTAGACCCATTCAATGAGCCGTGCGTCCTTGTCGGGCTTCGCCTCCATCGCTAGTAGAGAAATGGCTAGCCACAACTCTTGTTGGTGGCGCGCCATTTTCCTCCATCGCCATCACTAATATTTTAAAATAGTGCTGGCGTTACCTAAATTTGTACGTTATTGGTACAGACTTAGTGGTGGCGTACAAATTCTGTCGAACGTCACTCGTATGAGGACCCCAACGCTCTCGCCTTTCACATATTATTGTTGGCGTGACTAAAGTTCCTATGCCATAGGTATTTTTGTAGGCCCGGCGTTGCTCATTCAGGCCAATTAGGCCCACGCCAGCACTAATCGGTTTTAACAGATGAAACCTTATCCTTTCGTCCTCTCTCTATCGATCCCCAACTCCACCGGTCCTCCTCTCTTGACCCCCCCCCCCCCCCCCCCCCCGCCGACGCCTGACGCAGCCCGTCTCCGCCTCGCCCGCCGCCCCCAGCCACCCCCTCGCCGCCGCCCAACGCTGCCCGTCTCCCACCCCCCCACCCCCTCCGCCTTGCCCGACCCTACCGTCTTCGTCGGAGGAGAAGCGTGAGGCCGCCCCTCCCGACTCAAGCACAGGTAATTATGTTCTACTCCCTCCATTTGGAAATACTAGACGATGCCCCGCACGTTGCGGCGGGATTTTGTATGATTATTTTTTCTTGTAGTGGGATAAAAAAATTATCAGTGTTTTACCAAATCTGAAGGTATAAGTTTAAAATTAGATGAAAACAAAATAAAATATGCATTCATGTCCCACTTTTCATTCATAGAGAACTCGATTATAAGGCTATGAGCTAGTATATCCAATGGCTAAATTAATTTGGGTGATGTGGCTTAAGGAGAAGCGATAGAATTCCTAATAGTGGGGTCTAGCTATTTAGATATAGAAGATAAGTCATGATAGATGATTTTGTTCCTTATGTTCTACTTCTTTTTAAATTCTGCGTGTTATTTTTAAATTCTTCATTCTATAAGGTGGTGAGCTTTCATTACAGCACGTTTGGACAATTCATCAGCCAACAACAAATCTGTGGGCAACGTGCAGAACTGGAATCAGTGGCAATTAGAGTCTTTAGACTGATGCATCAAAAAAGTGGAAGAAGGCAATGCCTCACTGAAGAATGAAAGTGATAGTCTGCTCGCAGAGGGTACTAATGCCTGAACTAAGTTAAACAAACTGAGGGATCTGAGGGATGAGTTGACGGAGAAGAGAGACATATTGAAGATGGAGAAAAAGAAATACAGGTTAGAGAAGCAGAACCTACAGAGAGACGTGGATCACTTCGAAAAACATGGAGAGAACAATCAGAAAAAGCTTTGCCAGCTGGACTTAATCCTTGATGACGTTGAGTAGTTTTAAACTATGAAGTTTATGAGTATGTTTAGTTGTTGAGTAGTAATTAACTAAGTTATGAAGTCTGAAGTTTATGAGTATGTTTAGTTCATTAGTACTAAGATTTAAACTCGTATTAAGTTTATGAGTACGTTTTGAACTGTACCTTTTGTGAAGTTTAAGCTCATAGTTTTTAAAGGAGTTTTCTTATTATTATCCAAAAAAACAAATTTCTGGCGTTGGACAACAACACACGACAAAGGTAGTGTACATGTATAGTTGTTGGCCAATTTGGACGCCAATATCATGCAATATACTGCTGGCGTAGGATCCAACGCCACCACTATGTTTTAACTGTGGCACCATATTGATGGCGCAGGGTTTCTACGCCAGCAAGGCCATTTTTATCACGCGATAGCAAGGCTTTTTTGCACTAATGCATCCCGCGGCGGCGGCGCACGGACTGCTTCGGCTCCCTCCATTTCCTTTGTCGCTGCCGCTCGCGGTGGGCGGTGCGCGCCTCTGATTTCGGAGTGTGCGTCCGGGCTGGCGGCGTGGGTACAAGCACCGACCGTTGCCCACGTGGGGGAGCAGCAACCAGTGGGACCAGGGGACGGCGGAGAGGAGGTGCGGATTGCGCAGGCCGCATGTCGGAGTTGCGCACGGGCTGGGTGGGGCCAGCGCCGGCTGGAGTTGCGCCTGCGGGTAAGCGGCGAGGCCGCAGATCCGAAGTTGCCCCGGTCTCCACCTTGGACCGCACCAAGGCGATGCGGAACTCGACATTGCGCCAGATTTGATCGGAATCTGTGCGGGGAGAGGAGCGGACGAAACGAGAGAATGAGTGACCTAGGGTTTCGGAGCGATGAGCCGGATGGGGTTTTTTCTGGCACAGAGGTGGGGTCGGTGGGTGGGCCGGGCCTGTCAGGCGGGCATGCCCAGGCTGCCCCATATCCGCCCCATATTTGGGCTGGATATGAGGGGTGCCGGTCAGCCTGGACGTTTGAGCCGTCCGTCAGGGTCAAAAAATCGTGACCAGTCACTGGCCAGGCGGGTTGCCCGGGCGTTTGAGGATGATTTGGGGCTCCCGACCGTAGATGCTCTTAGGTGATCCCTCTTTCGAGTGCGTGCTCTTGGAAAAAGATTGTATTTTCGAGTGTTGTTCTCCGAAACATGTCCAATTGCTTATGTTTTCTATTTGGTTCATACATACATCTTATTCCAATAACTTTAGTGCAGAATGAATGCGGGATCTCCTAGCTCGTAGAAATTGCTCAAGCACATTACACACATATCCCATAGGCATAATTCATACAAGTTCACATAGGATAATTCGTACAAGTTCACAGTGTGCAAAACACATTGCTTGAGTACATCACACACAAGTTCACATATTTATACATATGATTAATTCATGCAAGTTCATAGAGCTAAACAGATGCAAATTCTATGTTTCTAGCGGTATTGCACAACACATTGACACATCAGTGGACACATTCTCCATTCTTAAGGAGGAAGAGGAGGGGGCTGTTGACATCGATTTCGGCCTAAGTAAAATACAACACTTAGTTATTATTCTAACAAATAAATTACTCCAAAATATAAAACAACATAGTGAACTGCCGAATAAGCGGATAAAAAGGCCATGATGAATTTCCGCCGTGCATGTCAGTATAAAATAATGGGCCCGAAAATAAAAGGGAAGGAGCCATATTGTCGCATAAATTACAGGACATATGACTTTCATACACGCACACCATCATTAATGACGAAATTTTAATACTGACACAAATTCAAAATTTCACAGAATGCCAAGATATTATATTGCATCATTGTTAAAAGAAAATATTGACATATTGCTTCTGTAAAATGATGTGACGCACAGAAATGTATAAAAAAAAGATAGGCCATCATATAATTATGATGGCAAGAGTTCCGTTCCATATCATCAGATTAATTTGACCAAATGCACTCATACAAACTGAATACGTACATGCATGGTGCATGTAAGAGCTACGTGCATGCATGAGATTATATTAGGCGGCAAGATTTCGGCGGGTGTCCGAGCTCCTTGGCCCGGATGGGATGTGGCGTATGGACCTGCTCCGGCGCCACTTTCTGCCGGCAGATGTCGACGCGATCGCCAGTATCCGAACTTCATCACGCGTCATCGACGACATGATCGCATGGGCTCCGGAGAAGAACGGTATCTTCACCGTTCGATCCGCCTATCGCTTTGCCATGGACGAGCGCGAGCGTCCATCGGCTTCAGCCACGAGCAGGGCACCGGATGGTCGTCGCGCCATCTGGAAGATCATATGGGGGTGCCCTGCTCCCCCGAAGGTACGCGTGTTTGCTTGGAGAGTTGGTACAAATTCACTTGCTACCTGGGCAAACAAATTCTCCCGACACCTCGAGATCACTGATATATGTCCCCTTTGTGGTGTGGAATGAGAGGATGGGTTCCATGCATTCTGCAGGTGTCCACTAGCGAAGGAACTATGGCTTGCGGTGGCCTTGGATTGGTCTATACCAAGCGTTGAAGCCATCCAGAACGTTGGGCCGGAGTGGCTCTTCACACTCCTGGAGCCCCTGGATGAGGTGACACGGATGATTGTGCTCATGGTGATGTGGAGGATTTGGCATGTGCGGAATGAAATAACACACGAGAAGAAACCCCCACCCACAGAAGTATCTCGACGCTTCCTTCAGGGGTATATCAACTCACTCTTATGCCTGCAGCAATACCCTAATGGAGATGTGGCCAAGGGTAAGATGGCTCTTAATACACCACCGATGCGCACTACACAGCACGCGCCTCCCAAGGAGGAGCGTGGTTGGGCCGCTCCGGCACCTGGCAGTACCAAGCTTAATGGAGATGGGAGTTTCATCCCAGCGACAGGAGCGGCTGGAGGGGGCATGGTCCTTCGAGATTCTCAAGGCGAGATCATCTTTAGTGCCTGCAGAGAGATACGAGCATGCGATAATGCGCTCGGGGCAGAGTTAGCGGCGTGCCGGGAGGGCCTGGAGCTGGCTCTCTACCGGACGAACACATCCATTATAGTCGAGCTTGACTGTGCGGAGGCGGTGTCCATGATCACAGCGCGAGGACAAGACCGGTCGGTCCATCGCATCGTTGTTGAGGACATTAAGAGACTAGTAGCGATGGAGGGGAGAGAGGTCTCTTTTAATCTTTGTTGTCGTTCGCAGAACAAAGTTAGTCATGAGCTCGCCAAGTATGGTAGGAGCACTCCCCGCACCGCTGTTTGGTTGCACTCGGGATTAGACATCATTGTAAACTTGGCTCTGGCTGAGAAGCCTCCGTGAGTAATGAGAAATCCCTTTTCACCCGCAAAAAAAAATATTAGGCGGCAAGATTAAAAAACAAATGATGTAATTCCCAGCCCATGACTCATATGGCTCAGCTGTACTCCCGACGTCCCAAATTCTGCACGTTCCCACGTTCTGCACGATCACGACGTGCTTGGTTACAAGCTTGGCGCGTGGGAATCTCCGAAGGCACAACGCTGCATCCTTCTCTCCCCTATAAATATATGGTCGCCTCACTCATATACACGAGTTAATATTTGTTCGTGCGTACGCCGTCGACCGTCCGTTTCGCCGTCATCATCGTCGTTCGTTCGTCGTCACCGCCGCCGAGCGCTCGTCGTCGTCGTCGGTCGCGCCGCTTGTCGTCGGCCACACACGTCGCCGGCCGTTCGTCGTCTGCGCCACTCCTCGTCGACGTCGCTGACTATCCATCATCTGCATCGCTTGCAAGCTGCTCCACGACGGCCGGCTGCTCATCTGCATCAGTTCTTTACACGTACGGGAGAAAATCCTAGGCAAGGTGAGAATTCATGGCTACCTCCATGCTCCCTTCTTGATGTATTCCTCTTACATCACCTGTCCCAAATAGCATTGGTTGCACATGTTGTTTGGTCTCATGGGATCTAGCATCCCTTGATGATACAATTCAAGACTAAGATACATCCATCGATGATGCTTTAGTTTCACCGTACATCTTATATACGATTCGGTGCTACCCAATTAATCTGCTCTTGATTCGGTCTCATGGCGATCTTGGTCCCATGTTGATACACACTACGATAATCCATCAAATGTCTAGTATGGTCATATACTGATCTGTAATCCTATATATACTGACACGAACTAATTGCACATGTGTAATCAAATCTTTCTTGTTTTGGTCTCATGGCGATCATGCGTACCCATGTTGATACAACTCAAGAATCAAAATCATATCCATCTTGTTTTGGTCTCATGGTAATCTTGCATCCCAAGTTGATACATTTCAAGAATGCAATCATGCTTGTTTTGGTCTCATGGTGATCTTGCATCCCCTGTTGATACAACTCAAGAATAAAATCATATCCATCTTGTTTTGGTCTCATGGTGATCTCACATCCCATGTTGATACATTTCAATACTAAACCAAATCCTATCTTGTTCGGTCGAATGGTAATTTTGATTCCATGTTTTTTTTTAATATCAATTTTGCTTCCATGATACAACTCAAGGATGGAAATAGAAATAAAAGGTTTCATAACTTGCCATGCATGCTGATAGAAAGTGAGACACAATTATTCCATATAAGATTATAGTATAGCTAGACTCCTAAATGAATTGAGTCAGTGTTCCTTTCCGTGGTGCTAGTTATGTAAACATGAAGCAAAGATCAAATAAAATAATATTTGCATACCATCTGCCTAGTTGACAATCTTGATCAACATAGATGTAAACTTGGTAAAAAGCAAACCTAGTGCATGCGGCCATGTATGCTTAAAATATCATTAGTCTCAAGAAGTAGCATCATGCGCTCAGATTTGATACTAGTGAGGACCCATATGAAACGAAGCCATACACACATGACAACTAGAATATATTATGCATAACTTTGCTCTGCATAATTTAGTGTCATATATCTAGACTTAAAATGTGAATTGTCATACACCCCATCATGTCCATATAAAATATAAATTGATACATACTTATGTTTGGTTACACTACAAGCATACAGTCTATGCTATGTTGGTGATAATAAAACTAGAAGAAATCACCATATTCCATTTGGTTTTGGTACACATGGGCGCGATGTTGCTACATGATGCTAGTACTAATATAAGTGGAGTGAAACTTTATAAAAAATATTATCACAAACTCGAAATCCAAACTGACATAATTATTTGACTAGATTCACTTAGTCGCATGTCCATATATGATATGTCTAAGACTATAGGAAAACTAGTATATGGGCATAACCCATATGTCGTTAGATGATCTCTCATATATATTAAAATTAAACCATGCATTCCTTGCATATAGGTGCATGCATCTACAATTTTAAAAGGATAACTAGGGTTATATCCTATGTTACTCGCACTAAACATAACATAGTGCGTCATCAAATTCTAGATAGCCACATCATATGTTGGGTTGATGCAACACTATGTACGTTGCTACCAGACAGTTTCATGTCATGCATGCATATAGAAATCACATGCATGTCAAATTAAAACATAAAAATAGTTATCCCCTATATTGCATGAAAGCATGGATAGAGTGAACAGGTGGATATCGAATCCATCAAATAGGGTGGCCACAAGTTTGGCTCCATGGCCCTCGTAGAAAGACCAGGAATAACTCATTTGAGGAATTCCAAGCAATTCTAATTGGTGTTCGGGGTGGCAAACATCACCGGTGAAGTATCCTGCACATCAACACATCCCAAGAGGAAGAAGGCACGCAAAACTATTGTAGATGGCCCTCACCGCAAGACACATGGTCAAAATGGTTCAGAGAATGAAGAGCTTAGGTCAAGCTATAGAGGTTCTTATAATCCCGTATCAGATGGTACCCCTTGTCCTTCTGAGAATGAGATGGTGCATCACCATGGTGCAGATGACACAGAGCAAGTCCTAGTGGTGAACACAACTTGTTCAGTTGAGGAGCAATTAGCTAATCTTACGGCTGCGCTTCAGCAAAAAGAAGATGAGTTAACAGCTCTCTGGAATCAGATGAGACATAATCAAAACAAAGGCAATAAAAACTCCCATGTCTATGAAGTATGTCATGTAAACTTGACATCAACATTGTTAAGTCCCTTGTCATCATCAGCAGCCATTGCAAGTGATTCCTCTTAGGCTTTGTTTGGTTCGATGTTCAAACAACATCGGCGAAGAAATATTTGTTGTCTCGCCCTTTGCAATATTAAGGTTGGTAAACTCCATGTCCAATTCCCCATGAGTGTGGATAGCAATCATCTTCCGTTTCAGCAAGGGCGGTATAAGAATTCATACTACAGTGACTAGCAACCCTTCAACGGTTATTGACTTCATCTGGTTCATATGGAAAAGGTATTTTAGTCACTCCAAGTGGCGTATTGTTAGCCTTGACTTTGAATACACTAGTTATGTCCATAGGAAAGAGCGTAAGAAGCTTCCACTTGAGCAACAAGTCGCCCTCTCAAATCAAGAGCCACAAAGCACCCCTGTCTTGCAACTTTGTGTGGGTAAACGTTGCCTGATTCACCAGCTATACTAGGATCATGCCAGGAGCTTTGGCCCTCCACTACTCTGAAGATTCCTTGACAGTGACAAAATGAAATTTGCGGGCGTCGCCATCGACAATGATACCGAGAAACTCAGGTTTTGTAACTTGGGTATCAAAAATCATGTTGACTTGCAGGGACTATGTGACATTCCAAGTGCAATCCTTGCCATCTTTGTACTATATTCCATGTGGGGACCTTCCTTGTTAGTCCTCATGTGGTTTGAGTTAAAATATTTGCTTCATATCATTTTGCATCATGGCATCATGTCATTCATACCACAAGTTTTTCATCATGTTATGTTTGAGTGGAGGTGTGTGTTGTCATGTTGTGTTGCAAACCCAAGTGCTATGTCCATGTGTGAAACCCACATTCATATCATCCCTTTGTTTCAATACCTCCATCTCCTATCTTTATTTGCAAATTCTATAAAGTGTGGTGTTTTTACTTGCCCTAGTCCACCAAATAAAATGTTGCTAAATTCTCAGATAAATAGTGAGTCATTTTATTTCTCCCTCCTAAAATATCCAAACCAATTTTGTTGAATAGGGCATAATATTCTGAGATTAAAACATATTTTGTTTCATCCAGAACCCTCCGTTTCTTTTGTGTGTCTTTTGTTTTGCATCTCTGTTTAAAAAACATATGGGTGAAAGAGACAGAGAGTAGCATGGTGCAACCACCTAAGACGGTTGGCCTCGGGCGGCCGAGCTCCCCGCTGCAGCAGCCAGCGAAGCCAGCTAGCCCCCGTGACGTCTTCCCCTAAGGTGGAGGCCTAGGTTTCTCCAATGCTCCGGTGCTCGCCGCCGTGAGTTTTCCGTAATCATTTTGGTGAGAGTTGATTTCCCTCCTAATACGTGACCCTCCCTCTCCACTCAGGATGTCTTTCCTTGGCAGAGATCGGGGGTGACTAAGGTTCCTGGAAGGAGTTTCTGTCAGATCGGATCAACGGGGGCATGGCTAGTCAGGGGGAAAGCGATGTGAACTTAAGTTGGGGTATGGCAAGCTTGGTCGATCTGGCAGTTTGGTCTGGATTTGTAAGGTTTTGAGATCTAGTTGTCTATTTGAAATCAATTAGTCATCAATAATGATATATATAAACCCATCCACTTCTGCTTTGACACTGCTGCTACATGGGCCCCACTAGCGATACTGCTAGTTACACTAGTGATGTCATTAGTAAACCTGAAAATCCATAAAATTATTAGAAGTAGCGCTGATACGTCCATTTTGCATCATGATTTACTACTGTTATTTACTTTGTTTTTTTTGAATAATAATGCTTTGGGGAGTGATTCTAATGCCTTTTCTCTCATAAAATGCAAGGTTTACACAAAGAGGGAGAATACCGGCAGCTGGAATTCTGGAACCAAGAAAAGCACATCAGAGATACCTATTCTGCACAACTCCAATGAAGATGAAAATTTACGGAGATTATTTTTTCATTTAATAAGAATTACTAGAGCTGAAAACTACCGGAGGAGGGCCCCCAGGTGGGCACAACCCACCAGGGCGCGCCAGCTTCCCCTCGTCGCGCCCTGGTGTATCGTGCCCAGCCTGGCCCACTTCCGGTGCCCATCTTCTGGTATAAAATCCCAAAAAACATAAAAAAATAAGGGAGAGGACTTTCGGGATGAAGTGCTGCCGTCTGGAGGCGGAACTTGGGCAGGAGCACTTTTGCCCTCCGGCGGAGCGATTCCGGTGGGGGAACTTCCCTCCCGGAGGGGGAAATCAAAGCCATCGTCATCACCAAAAACCCTCTTATCTTTGGGAGGCCAATCTTCATCAACATCTTCAACAACACCATCTCCTCTCAAACCCCAGTTCATCTCTCGTGTTCAATCTTTGTACCGGAACCTCAGATTGGTACATGTGGGTGACTAGTAGTATTGATTACCTTGCGTAGTTGATTGCTATATGGTTTATTTGGTGGAACATTATATGTTCAGATCCATTATGCTATTTAATACTCCTCTGGTCTTGAGCATGAATATTATTTGTGAGTAGTTACCTTTGTTCTCGAGGTCACGGGAGAAGTCATGTTGCGAGTAATCATGTGAATTTGATATGTGTTAGATATTTTGATGACATGTATGTTGTGATTCCCTTAGTGGTTTCATGTGAACGTCGACTACATGACACTTCGTGTGATAGAAGATGGGTTGCTAGAGTGACAGAAGCTTAAACCCTAGTTTATGCGCTACTTCGTAAGGGGCTGATTTTTATCCATATGTTTAATGCTATGGTTAGACTTTGTCTTAATACTTTTCTCGTAGATGTGGATGCTTGCGAGGGGATTAATCATAAGTAGGTTGTTATTTCAAGTAAGAACAGCGTCATAGCACCGGTCCACCCACATATCAAATTATCAAAGTAGCGAACACGAATCAAACAAACATGATAAAAGTGACTAGACGAAATTCCCGTGTACCCTCAAGAACACTTTGCCTATTACTAGTGATTGTTCCGGCCTGTGCTTTGCCTCAAAGGATTGGGCTACCTTGTTGCACCTTGTTTACCGTTACCGTTACTTTCTCCTTACAAATTACCTTGCTATCAAACTATCTGTTACCTATAATTTCAGTCCTTGCAGAGATTACCTTGCTGAAAACCGCTTGTCATTTCCTTCTGCTCCTCGTTGGGTTCGACACTCTTACTTATCGAAAGGGCTACGATTGATCGCCTATACTTGTGGGTCATCAAGACTCTTTTTTGGCGCTGTTGCTGGGGAGTGAAGCGCTCTTGGTAACTAGGAATCAGTAAGGAAAAAATTATACTATGTGCTGAAAAAATTACTATCACTTGTTACTATGGAAAGCAATCCTTTGAGGGGTTTGTTCGGGGTATCTTTGCCTCGATCGGAACCACAATTAGTCACCCCTCAACCTACAGAAACTACTGAAAATATTGGTTATGAGATTCCTTCGGGTATGTTCGAACAACTGCTAGCTAATCCTTATGCAGGAGATGGAACTGAACATCCTGATATGCACCTGATACGTGTGGATGAAATATGTGGATTATTTAAGCTTGCAGGTTTATCCGGAGATAAAGTTAAGAAGAAGGTTTTCCCTTTATCTTTGAAGGGAAAAGCATTGACATGGTATAGGCTATGTAATGATACTAGATCATGGAACTGGAACAGACTACAATTGGAATTTCACAAAACGTTTTATCCTATGCATCTATTTCATCGTGATCGGAACAGACTACTTTTGGTTGAGAAAGCATCGCTCTAGCTTGGGGGAGGCTTAAATAAATGTTATATTCATGCCCCAATCAAGAGCTCTCGAGGGAACTTATTATTCAAAAAAATTATGCCTGGCTTTCTCATAATGATCAAACCATGCTCGATACTTCTTGTTCTGGTTCTTTTATGAAGAAGGCTATTGATTTCAAGTGGGATCTCTTGGAAATAATTAAACGCAACTCCGAAGATTGGGAACTCGATGAAGGTAGTGAGTCAGGTATCAAGCTTGAATATGATTGCGTTAAATCTTTTATGATTACCGATGTCTTTCGTAAGTTTAGCACTAAATATGGACTTGACTCTGAGATAGTAGCCTCTTTTTGTGAATCTTTTGCTGCTCATGTTGATCTCCCTAAAGAGAAGTGGTTTAAATATCATCCCCCTATTAAAGAAGAAATTAAAGAACCGGTAAAAGTCAAAGAAGAAACTATCATTTATAATGTTGACCCAGTTGTGCCTACTGCTTATATTGAAAAAACACCTTTCCCTGTTGGGATAAAGGAACATGCTAATGTCTCAACTGTGGTTCGCAATAGCAACATTAGAACATCTAAGCCCCCTGAACAAATCAAAGTGGAAACTAGTATTGCTATGGTTAAGGATCTCTTGGTAGAAAATATTGATGGGCATGTCATTTACTTCTGTGAAGAAGCCGCTAGAATTGGTAAACAGACAATAAGGATAAACATAGACCCTTAATTGACTTGCCTGATGTCTCAGTTAAAATAGGAGATCATTGTTATCATGGCTTATGTTATTTGGGTGCTAGTGTGAGTGCTATTCCTTTACCTTATACCAAGAAATCACGAATGACATAGCACCTGTTGAGATAGAAAACATTGATGTTACTATTAAACTTGCTAATAGAGACACCATTACACCACTTGGGATTGTTAGAGACATTGAAGTCTTGCGTGGGAAAATAAAATACCCTACTGATATTCTAGTTCTTGGTTCCCCACAAGATGACTTTTATCCCATTATCTTTGGTAGACCTTTCTTGAACACTGTTAATGCTACGATAGATTGTCAAAAGGAAAATGTCAGTGTTAAGTTTGGTGATGTGTCTCATGATTTTAATTTCTCTAAGTTTAATATTCAACCTCGTGATAGAGAATTACCTAGTAAGGATGAAATAATTGGTCTTGCTTCAATTGTTGTTCCACCTACAGATCCACTAGAACAATATTTGCTAGACCATGAAAATGGTATGCATCTACCTGAAAGAAATGAAATAGATCAGATCTTCTTTGAACAACGACCACTCCTTAAACACAATTTACCTATTGAAACTCTAGGAGGTCCTCCTCCACCTAAAGGTGATCCTATGTTCGAGTTAAAACAATTGCCTGACACTTTGAAGTATGCTTATCTTGATAAGAAAAAGATATATCCTGTTATTATTAGTGCTAACATTTTAGAACATGAAGAAGAGATACTATTGAAAATTCTACGGAAGCACCGGGCTGCTATTGGATATACTCTTGATGATCTTAAGGGCATTAGTCCCACTCTATGTCAGCACAAGATCAATATGGAACTTGATGCTAAACCCGTTGTTGATCACCAACGGCGATTGAATCCTAAGATGAAAGAAGTGGTAAGAACTGGAATATTAAAGCTTCTAGAAGCAGTTATAATATATCCCATAGCTGATAGTAGATGGGTAAGTCCCGTTCACTGCGTCCCTAAGAAAGGAGGTATTACCGTTGTTCCTAATGATAAGAATGAACTCATTCCTCAAAGAATTGTCACTGGCCATAGAATGGTAACTGATTTTAGAAAATTAAATAAAGCTAATAGGAAAGATAATTACCCTTTGCCTTTCATTGATCAAATGCTATAGAGATTATCTAAGCACACACATTTTTGTTTCCTAGATGGATATTCTGGTTTCTCTCAAATACCTGTGTCATAATCCGATCAACAGAAAACCACCTTTATTTGCCCTTTTGGAACCTATGCTTATAGACATATGCCTTTTGGTTTATGCAATGCACCCTCTACGTTTCAAAGATGTCTGACTGCTATATTCTCTGATTTTTGTGAAAAGATTGTTGAGGTTTTCATGGATGATTTCTCCGTTTACGGGACTTCTTTTGATGATTGCTTAAGCAACCTTGATCGAGTTTTGCAGAGATGTGAACAAACTAATCTCGTCTTGAATTCGGAGAAGAGTCAGTTTATGGTTAATGAAGGTATTGTCTTGGGGCATAAGATCTCCGAACGAGGAATTGAGGTAGATCAAGCTAAGTCCATGCAATTGAGAAAATGACATCTCCTATGGATATCAAAGGTATTCGTAGTATCCTTGGTCATGTTGGTTTCTATAGGAGGTTTATTAAAGACTTCTTTAAAATTTCTAGGCCTCTTACTAATATTTTGGAAAAGGATATCCCCTTTGTTTTTGATGATGATTTTGTAGAAGCCTTTGAAACACTAAAGAAAGCCTTAACCACTGCACCTATTGTTCAACCACCTAATTGGAGCTTACCTTTTGAAATTATGTGTGATGCTAGTGATTATGCTGTTGGTGCTTTTCTAGGACAACGAGTTGATAAGAAATTAAATGTTATTCATTATGCTAGTAAAACTCTAGACAGTGCTCAATGAAATTATGCCACAACTGAAAAAGACTTTTTAGCAGTTGTGTTTGCTTGTGATAAGTTTAGACCCTATATTGTTGACTCAAAAGTTATTGTTCACACCGATCATGCTGCTATAAAATATCATTGGAAAAGAAAGATGCTAAACCTAGACTTATTGGGTGGGTTCTTTTGCTTCAAGAATTTAACTTACATATCGTTGATAGGATAGGACCTGAGAACCTTGTAGCTGATAACTTATCTAGGTCGGAAAATATTCTTGATGACCCACTACCTATTGATGATAGTTTCCCTGATAAACAGCTAGCTGCAATAAGTGTCTCACACAATACACCTTGGTATGCTGATTATGCTAATTACATTGTCGCTAAATATATACCACCTAGATTTACTTATGAACTAAAGAAAAAATTCTTCTATGACTTGAGACATTACTTTTGGGATGACCCACATCTTTATAAAGAAGGAGTAGATGGTATTATTAGACGTTGTGTACCTGAGCATGAACAGGAACAAATCTGTCATTCCGAAGCTTATGGAGGACATCATGCAGGAGATAGAACTGCTCATAAGGTATTGCAATCTGGTTTTTATTGGCCTACTCTCTTCAAGGATGCCCGTAAGTTTGTCTTCTCTTGTGATGAATGTCAAAGGATTGGTAATATTGGTAAGCATCAAGAAATACCTATGAATTATTCACTCGTTGTTGAACCATTTGACGTATGGGGTTTTGATTATATGGGACCTTTTCTGTGACCCCCTGGGTTTAAGCTACAGTGATGATTGTAATTAAGCTACAATAATGATCATGAACTGTGTCTAATCATTTTGCTAAGTGGGGCTTGATCAAGTTTGGATTCAAATCCCAATTCAAATTCCAATGCAAATGCCCTGTGGTTTTAAGTGATGAATTTAAATCTTCAAACATCAAAGATAATATGTTCCAAGGTTGTGGAATATACCAAAACAAATATTGTTGAGGAAAACAACATCACCAAGCTTCTGATGTGGACCCCACCATAAATAACAGGAGCTAAAAGTATTTTAAAGTGCATTTAAATTCAAATTGAAATTACAACCAGACTCCAAAATTGTTCAAAATGGATGTGGCCCTCCCTAATATTGTAACTTATTTGATGGCCCCCACTACACATTTTTGCTGTGATGGAAATGGCCTAAGTTAAATAAAACAGAAAATGGAAAAGGAAAACAGGAACAAAAAAAGAGAAAAGAAAAAGGAAAAGGCCCGTGCCACTGGGCCCAAGTGGCCACAGTGCGGCCCAGCCCACCAGGGCCTTCCCCTACCTGCTCCCGCCCCCGTGTCGCCGTCGCTATGGCCGCGCGCGCCACCGCCGCTCGCAGCTCGCCACCGCT
Source organism: Elymus sibiricus (assembly GCA_039707655.1). Lineage (NCBI taxonomy): Eukaryota > Viridiplantae > Streptophyta > Magnoliopsida > Poales > Poaceae > Elymus > Elymus sibiricus. Next base: position 513,109,906 of record CM077669.1, read on the forward strand.
GCGGAGCAGGTGAGCGGAGAGGATAAGGGCGAGGCCGTCCCTCCCCCCTGGACGCCGCCCTCATCATTCCCCCCCTCTCCCTCGCTCTCTCTTCCTCCTCCAGATCTCGCTCGCGCCCGCACCGCCATCGCCATGGCCGTCGGCTAAGCGCGGCCACCGCCTCCCGTTCGCCTCCCAGTCGCGTCCACGAGCTCCGCCGCGACGAGCCCGTCCTCCCCGACCTCGCGCGCGAGCCCCTGGAGCCCTGCATCGCCCGAGCGCCGTCGTCTTCCACCTTCGGCCGCCGCCCGCCGTCGTCAGATTCCGACCGCCCCAGGCCCTCCCCGAGCCCACTTTGAATGGCTACACCCCGCTGTGAGCCTCCGCCTCCCTCTCCCTCTCTTCCCCGTGCGTTTGCGCCGCCGTAGCGCCGTCCCCCTCAAGCACCTGAACGCATCCGCCGCGGAGCTCGTCGCCGACGAGCCTCCGGTGACCATTTGGTCACGGGCGTATCACCATCGCACTCGCCGCGTCCCGTGGATCCCATTCCGCGCTAGCCCCGTTCTTTTTGACCCCTAGAACGCGCGCGCCCAAACTGGCCGAACGCCATCGCCCGCCGACGTGCTCGTGGGTGTCGCTGCGGTGCTCCTCCGGCCGTGCCACCGCCTGGGATCGACGCGGCATCGTCTCCCCGTTCTAACGCACGCAACCGCGCCGTAAATGGCCTCCTGTGCGCAAAACCCGAGCCTCGCCGGCATTTCGGGGCTCGTCGGAGCTCCTCCGGCGACCAAACGCGGCCGCCGCCGGCGTAGTTGACCCGGGGCCACCCCCAGGGTCGCTGCCAGCGGGCCCCACGGACCCCGTTGACCCCCAGTGTCTATGACATTTGGGCCCCACCCTGTCAGATACTTAATTAGTAACTAATTTAATTAAAACAATTAATTTACACTAATTAGTCACTGACATGTGGACCCACCTGTTATTTAACCCTGTTTAATTTAATTAAAAACCTGAAATAACACTGAGTCTATGACATGTGGGACCCACTGGTCAGGTTTGACCTGGCCAGCCCCCTGTTGACTGCTGACGCAATGCTGACCTCATGCTGACATCATCATTTACTGTTCTGGAAAATGTTGATTTAATAAATAGAATTAATTTCAAAAATTGTTTAAAACTTTGAAAAATCATAGAAAATAATCTGTAGCTCAGATCAAAAAACTTTATACATGAAAGTTGATCAGAAAAATCCCACGAATCCAATTATGCCATACATTCATCTGTCACATGCTCCTAGCATGATGAACATGGAACTTTCCCCTCCGGACCGTATGTCCGATGAATCCAAAGACCCGGGAAATATCATCAGGTATTCTCCCGCTTCGTCTGCAACGTATAGTACTGCGTTAGTGCATGCCTAGCTATGCATATTGCCATGTCGTGCATCATGTTGCATCTCTGTGCTTTATATTTATTGTTTCTTCCCCCTCTTCTCTCCGGTAGACCCCGCGACTAACGGTGGTGCTAGATACGACTACGCCCCTGACGACTAGCCTTTGCCGTAGAGCAGCAAGGCAAGCAAAACCCCCTTGAGCATTCCGATATCACCCATCTCTCTCCCTCTTATGCTTGCATTAGATTTTTGCTACTGTATTAGTTAGCTCCTATTCTGATGCATAGCCTGTTTTTGATGAATTGCTACTACACCTGTTTTAATATCAACTACCTAGCATAGGTTGATCAGTGAACCCCTGAGACCCCCCTTAGTCCAAGTTGCCCCTGCTTTCATCGACGACACCGAGGACTTGAAGACAGAAGACTCAGTCGTCATGACTGACAAGCCGTTACCGACACAGCACCACACACCCCTTTAAGTACGGCACTACAAAGCTACTACCGAGTGCCGAGGGTGATACCGCACTTAGCACTCCCGGTGTTAATTCTGTAGCGTAGCTAACGGTCATGGGTATCGAGGGTGATTCCTCCTTCCCATTTACCGGTAGCGACTCTTGCCTTACTCATACATCGAGTGGGATCCATCGAGGGTGATTCCTCGGATTTCCACTTGGTGTATAGACACACAGTTACTATGGCCTGGTTACAGAAACATGTGAAGACGGGTCGGCCCCAAGGGTACCCGCGAGAGTGATATGTGGTGGGGTGCGCCGGTAAGGCACCCGAGTGTTATTGGCGGGGCGACGGACTGCATTTCTTGGTTCGAGCATGCCCCGCACAAATAAATTGCTAATCGGTTGGGTACTTGATCTGAGTTAGGTCGTTGGCCTTAATACGCACTAACCTTCACGTGGGGAAGTTATGGGCACTCAGCGTCGTTGTATCAGCCGAAGCTCTTCGGACGTCGGCAATGGAGCGGCGCGTGCCGTATTGGACTGGAACGCATCGCGCTTGTTACTAAGGGGTGCTAGGTCTGTTTCCGGCCGCCTTCGCATCGTGCAGGTGTGCAAAGGGTGATTGCGCCCATGACCCCTGCGCGCATAGGATTTAGACCGGCGGGCTGGCCTCTTCGTTGAGTCTAGGTGGGGCGACGACGTGCTGATATCCCGAGGCCGGGCATGACCCAGGAAAGTGTGTCCGGCTGGAGGTGACTCAGGCGTGTTGGGGAATATGTGGTGCACCCCTGCAGGGATGATTAATCTATTCGAATAGCCGTGTCCACGGTAACAGGACGACTTGGAATTGTGCCTTGACCTTATACAACTATAATTGTAATTTAATTTAAAAATGAATTGTGGCTCCGGGATTGCTTCCTCGCAGGGAGTCGAGGAAGGATCTCTGGACGTGGTTACTCAATTAAAATTACTACAACAATATGACTATATGTGAGCTACCAATCTGCACTCTTCTAATGCTGCAAGATGTTGAAGATGCTAGTCTTCGATAGGACTAGGCCTTCTCCCTATTCTTGCTTTCTGCAGTCAGTCCAGATATAATCCCACCCCTTGATAATGATGCATATCTAGCATAGTTCTGATGTAAGTCTTGCGAGTACTTTGGATGAGTACTCACGCTGCTATGCCTTTCTCTTTTCCCCCTCGATACGTTGCTGCGTTCAGTTGATGGAGCCCAGGAGTTTGAGTACGCTGGAGATGTCGACTACTACCCCGACGGAGGTCCCTATCAGCAGGATGGAGCTTTCTACGACGTAGACTTCTCCGACGTCCAGGAGTAGTTAGGAGGTTCCCAGGCAGGAGGCCTCGCCTCTTTCGATCCGCTGCTTATGTTTGTGCTAGCCTTCTTAAGGCAAAACTTGTCTAACTTATGTCTGTACTCAGATATATTTGCTTCGCTGACTCGTGTGTATGTCGCGCTTTGTATTCGAGCCCTCGAGGCCCCTGGCTTGTAATATGAAGCTGTATGACCTTTATATTTGTGTCTTTTGTTGTGTTGTGGTATCAATCAGTGAGTCCCTAATCTTGGTCGTACGCATTGCGTGCATGATTAGCGTACGGACAAGAATGGGGGCGTCACAAGTTGGTATCAGAGCCGACTGCCTGTAGGTAGCCCCCTTCCAACTCCTTGGCCGAAGTTGAGTCTAGTCATTGAAAAACTTTTACTAACACTGATGCTGTGGCTTACGGGCCCACATCTCAATCGGGTGGAATTAGGATCATTTACTCCTCATCTATACTCTGGGTTCTGATCTCTCTTCTATTTCGGGTTAAAGATTTTGCTAAAATCTAGCCTTAGGTTCTCGTGATCACTTCCACCGGAGAATTTTTTCGTCGAAAATTGTCTTCTTTGAAGTTATGATACACACACTATCATTTGACATCTTGAATCTCCTTGTTACAGATGCGTCCCGGTAGGCAGATCGTTCGTCTGACCTACGCGCACGAGACGACTGGGTTCCCCGCCATTCTGATCGGCCTCTTGAAGAAGCTGGGATATCGCTGGTACCCCGAGTACACTATTTACGAGGACTACCGCGAGTTCAACCAGGAACAGTATGAGGCTGAGATGGTTATCTGGGATCGACACGACCGCTCTATCGCTGAGCTGCACACATTTCGTGGTATTGGAGTGACTGTTGAGATGGCAGTACAGGATGTTGCTTATGCTGCTATCGTTCGTCTCCGTGCAGCGAAGTCCTGTTTGGAGGACACGGCATACAGATACATCCAGTATGCTCCTGCTGGAGTTGATACTGCCGCCGACGCTGAGGTCTTGACCCCTTTTGTTCTGCAGCGTACCGACCGATCCTACACTGCTATCTGCGCCCCCTACGCGAGTCGTCGTTACGACCCACAAGTTCTGGTGCAGTACGCTGAGGCTCTGGATCGCACTGTCAGGGGTCTTAAAGTCGAGTTGTACGCCACCCGTGCTCGTTTGTATCAGGCTATGGAGCACTTGTTGCCAGCAGTTCGTGCGAGGATACATCCGGAGCACATCCTTTACCCGCCTCGGACTGAGTTTCCCCCAGGTCTTGGATGGCCTGAGGTTGGAGGTCATACTCCGGCACGTGGACCTGCGCTCCCGCTTAGTATGCAGGTTCTGCATCGGAGTCTGCACAGGATGCAGGACCCTGCCATCGGCTTTCACAACCGGGGTCATGCACAGTTCCCCGGCTACTCTCGTTGTCCCCGACGCTGATGCGTTGCTGTATCCCTCCACCGCGTGCCTGTCTGCCGCCTAGTTGTCTAGGTTAATTTCATACCGGATCTATCGTCTATTTTGTAACGAACTTATGGTTTGTAATAGACTTATGTATGGATCTGTATGTTGAAATTTGAACTACTGTGTCGTAATTATTGCACTTCCTTCGTTGTGCAATTTACTTCAGGAATGATTCCTTGATTTTGCAATTACCAAATGCTAAACTACCACTGTTGAATTTGACAGAATGGTTAGGCCAGCTGGTCGTGGTCGTGGTACTCCTGAACCACCACCACCACCCGACTACATGGCTGGTATGATGCAGCAGTTTGAACTGAATCGCCAATTTATGCAAGGGCTTATGGACCAGTTCCCAAGACCGAATATGAATCAGCAGCCAGCCCCAATGACTCTGCAAGACTTCATGCGCCTCAACCCTGCGATCTTCTGCAGCTCAACTCAGCCGCTTGACGTAGATGACTGGCTCCGTGACATCACTTATGAGCTGGAGTCTTTAGGCGCCCCAGAGGCTATTTATGTCACCTTTTCCTCGTACTTTCTGAAGGGCCTCGCTACTCAATGGTGGGATAGCCACAGGCGCACTCAGCCTGTTGGAACAATCATCACCTGGCCGAAGTTCCAAGATGCGTTCCGTGCTCGCCACATTCCCCAGGGAATGATGGATAAGAAGAAGCGTGAATTCCCCAACTTAGTCCAGGGCAACAAGACTGTGGATGCTTATCAGCGGGAATTTCTAGACTTATCTCACTATGTTGAGGAAGACATTGCAACTGATGCTCGCAGGCAGGAGAAATTCCGTGAAGGACTTCACCCAGATATTCACCTTGCTCTTCTAGCTCACGACTTCCCTGATTTTGCCACCTTGGTGAATAAGGCTATCCAGATTGAGACAGGTCTGCAGAGGTACAAGGATCACACTAAGCGCAAAATTGACGTGGGTTCATCTTCGGGCCCACGTCCTCAGAAGCAAAGGATCTGGATCCCCAACAACTACCGTCCACCTGCATATGCCCCGAGGCCATCCTATGTGGCGCCTCGTCTGCCCCCTCCACCGCCAAGACAGCCAAGAGCTATACCGCCAAGAGCACCTCAGCCTCCACCGTCCCGTCCTGAGGATGGACTGTGCTTTAAGTGTGGTCGCCAAGGACACCGTGCTAGAGACTGCAGGCAGGGTCAGAATCAACTTGCACTGCCTACCAACCAGCCCCGCAACAACAATGCCAGGCCTGCTCCGGGACGTGCTCAGGCTAACAATGCTGAACTGAATGAAGCTCAAGACCAGCCTGCTACTGTGATGGGTACTCTTCTCGTTAACTCAGTACCAGCTTCTGTATTATTTGATACGGGAGCATCACATTCCTTTATGTCTGAAGATTTTGCATACATGCATGGCATTAAGTACGAAGAGATGAACGTTCCAATAGTGGTAAACACCCCCGCTGGCCAATGTCGAACCTCAATGGTATGTCAAGATGTCCCCATTGAAATAGAAGGGATGGAATTTCATGCTTCCCCCATTATATTGAAGTCTTCCAAGATCGACCTTATTCTGGGAATGGATTGGTTGAAGGCACATACCGCTTCCGTCGTTTGTGCCACCAAAACCGTCCACCTCCTGCATCCTTCGAATGAGATTGTCAGCTACCATGCTCATCTTGTTCGAGATGCTGAAGCCCGATTATATGCCATGAATGCATTAAATGAATCGCCTCTTGAAGGGATTGAAAACATTCCAGTTGTCCGGGATTTCCAAGATGTTTTTCCGAAAGAACTCCCAGGGGTTCCCCCTGCTAGAGCTGTCGAGTTTGTCATCGACTTGGTACCTGGTACCACTCCTATAGCCAAGCATCCGTATAAAATGCCACCACATGAACTCCTTGAACTTAAGCAAGAACTTGACAATTCGCTTCGTCTGGGTTTCATTCATCCAAGTTCCTCTGCTTGGGGAGCACCTTCTCTCTTTGTCAAGAAGAAGGATGGTATGAATCGGTTGGTCCAAGATTACCGTCCCATCAACCAAGCAACGATTCAAAATAAATATCCGCTTCCTCGGATCAACGATCTGTATGATCAACTTGCTGGATCATCAGTATTTTCAAAACTCGACTTGAGGTTGGGTTACCATCAGATCCGGGTTCGTGAAGAGGATATTCCCAAGACTGCTTTTGTTACTCGCTATGGTTCATACGAGTACACCGTCATGTCCTTCGGCTTAACCAATGCTCCAGCAACCTTCTCTCGGTTGATGAATTATATCTTCATGGATTACCTCGATAAATTCGTCGTGGTTTATCTGGATGATATTCTGGTATTCTCCAAGAATAAAGAAGAGCATGCTGAACATCTCCGTCTTATACTGGAGAGGCTTCGAGAACATCAACTCTATGCTAAGTATTCAAAGAGTGAGTTCTGGATGGACGAAGTAACCTACCTTGGTCATGTGATCTCCAAGGATGGTATTGCGGTCAACCTCGAACGAGTTCAGGCTATTCTTGACTGGACTCCCCCCGAAGAATGTCAAGCAAGTCAGAAGTTTTCTCGGTCTCGCCAGCTATTGCCATCGATTCGTCGAGAACTTCTCCAAGATTGCAAAGCCCTTAACCAACTTGCTTCACAAAGGTGTTAAATATGAGTGGACAGGAAAATGTCAGGAGAGCTTTCAGGCACTTAAGGACAAGCTGACCTCTGCTCCAGTGCTTGCACCTCCGGATACTCGTAAGGACATTACCATTTATTGTGACGCTTCTCGTCAGGGATTGGGTTGTGTCCTAATGCAAGAACGCAGAGTGGGTGCTTATGCATCTCGTCAATTGCGTCCTCATGAAGAGAACTACCCAGTTCATGACCTTGAGATTGCCGCAGTAATTCATGCACTGAAAGAGTGGCAACAATACCTTGTTGGAAATCGTTGCGAGATCTACACCGACCACCAAAGTCTGAAGTATCTGTTTTCTCAGCCAGATCTGAACCCCCGTCACCAGAGATGGATGGAGCACATAGCAGATTACAATGTGGGTATTTCTTATACCCCAGGCAAGGCTAATGTGATGGTTGATGCTTTGAGCCGCAAGTCCTATTGCAATTACCTTCAGGTTCACAAGGTTCACCCCCTGCTTCAAGAAGAATTCCGCAAGCTGAACCTTCATATTGTTCCTCAGGGTTATCTCGTTCCCCCTCCACCGGAGGCCCACAAGATGCACCTTCGTGTTGTGAACCAGGGTTCTCTGAGCAACTTGGTTGCTGTGCCAGATCTCGAGGGCAGTATCAAAACTATGCAACACTATTGCAGTGAAGTCAAAAGGATTAAACGATACCTGGCGGAAGGTAAACCCTCAGACTTCACCGTGGCTGAGGATGGCGCCCTGTACTTCAGGGGTCGATTGTTCGTCCCCACAAAGAAGAAAAACCTGAATATGACTGCTAAAATACTGGAAGAAGCTCATGATACTCCGCTGTCTATTCATCTGGGTAGTACCAAGATGTACCAGGACATCCGTCAAAGGTTCTGGTGGCCAAACATGAAACAAGACATTGCACGCTATGTCTCAGAATGTGACATTTGCCGCAGGATCAAAGCAGAACATCAAAGGCCTGCTGGAACTCTGCTACCTATTTCTATTGCTGAATGGAAATGGGACCATGTTGAAATGGACTTCATTACTGGTTTTCCCAGGTCGTAGAAAGGTAATGATGCTATTCTTGTCGTCATTGACCGGCTGTCCAAAGTAGCACATTTTCTGGCTGTCAAGGAAACTATTACTGCTAGTCAGCTGGCAGATCTATACATGTCCAGAGTTGTTTCGCTCCATGGTATTCCACTGGTTATCAGTTCAGACCGTGGTAGTTTATTCACTTCAAGATTATGGGCAAGTTTCCAGGAAGCTATGGGGACTCGTTTGTCCTTCAGCACCGCTTTTCACCCTCAATCTCAGGGACAAGTGGAAAGAGTCAATCAGATTCTCGAAGACATGCTTCGAGCTTGTGTCATTTCTTTCGGCAAGAAATGGGTGGAATCTCTCCCATATGCTGAGTTCTCCTAGAACAATAGCTATCAAGCCAGTCTGAAGATGGCTCCCTTTCAAGTGTTATATGGACGTAAGTGTCGGACTCCTCTGAATTGGTCAGAAACTGGGGAACATACACTTATCGGTCCGTATATTATCCAGCATGCCGAAGATCAAGTCCGCATTATTCATGCAAATCTGAAGGCTGCTCAGTCTGTTTAGAAGAGTCAGTATGACCGTCATCACAAAGATATGGTCTATCAACCTGGCGAAAAGGCTTATCTTCGAGTCACGCCAATGAGAGGTACACACCGATTTGGTATCAAGGGCAAGCTGGCTCCTCGATATATTGGTCCTTTCACTGTTCTCGAAAGACGTGGTAAAGTGGCATATCAATTGGAACAACCGCCAAACCATTCTCAGGTTCACGATGTGTTCCATGTGTCACAGCTTCGTCGCTGCTTCAAAGATCCTATCCGTTCTCTTTTCCCCCTCGATACGTTGCTGCGTTCAGTTGATGGAGCCCAGGAGTTTGAGTACGCTGGAGATGTCGACTACTATCCCGACGGAGGTCCCTATCAGCAGGATGGAGCTTTCTACGACGTAGACTTCTCCGACGTCCAGGAGTAGTTAGGAGGTTCCCAGGCAGGAGCCTCGCCTCTTTCGATCCGCTGCTTATGTTTGTGCTAGCCTTCTTAAGGCAAAACTTGTCTAACTTATGTCTGTACTCAGATATATTTGCTTCGCTGACTCATGTTTATGTCGAGCTTTGTATTCGAGCCCTCGAGGCCCCTGTCTTGTAATATGAAGCTGTATGACCTTTATATTTGTGTCTTTTGTTGTGTTGTGGTATCAATCAGTGAGTCCCTAATCTTGGTCATACGCATTGCGTGCATGATTAGCGTACGGACAAGAATGGGGGCGTCACAAGTTGGTATCAGAGCCAACTGCCTGTAGGTAGCCCCCTTCCAACTCCTTGGCCGAAGTTGATTCTAGTCATTGAAAAACTTTTACTAACACTGATGCTGTGGCTTACGGGCCCACATATCAATCGGGTGGAATTAGGATCTTTTACTCCTCGTCTATACTCTGGGTTCTGATCTCTCTTCTATTTCGGGTTAAAGATTTTGCTAAAATCTAACATTAGGTTCTCGTGATCACTTCCACCAGAGAATTGTTTCATCGAAAATTGTCTTCTTTGAAGTTATGATACACACACTGTCATTTTACATCTTGAATCTCCTTGTTACAGATGCGTCTCGGTAGGCAGATTGTTCGTCTGACCTACGCGCACGAGACGACTGGGTTACCCGCCATTCTGATCGGCCTCTTGAAGAAGCTGGGATATCGCAGGTACCCCGAGTACACTGTTTACGAGGACTACCGCGAGTTCAACCAGGAACAGTATGAGGCTGAGATGGTTATCTGGGATCGACACGACCGCTCTATCACTGAGCTGCACATCTTTCGTGGTATTGGAGTGACTATTGAGATGGCAGTACAGGATGCTGCTTATGCTGCTATCGTTCGTCTCCGTGCAACGAACTCCTGTTTGGAGGACATGGCATACAGATACATCCCGTATGCTCCTACTGGAGTTGATACTGCCGCCGACGCTGAGGTCTTGACCCCTTTTGCTCGGCAGCGTACCGACCGATCCTACACTGCTATCTACGCACCCTACGTGAGTCGTCGTTACGACCCACAGGTTCTGGTGCAGTACACTCAGGCTCTGGATTGCACTGTCAGGGCTCTTAAAGTCGAGTTGTACGCCACCCGTGCTCGTCTGTATCAGGCTATGGTGCACTTCTTGCCAGCAGTTCGTGCGAGGATACATCCGGAGCACATCCTTTACCCGCCTCGGACTGAGTTTTCCCCAGGTCTTGGATGGCCTGAGGTTGGAGGTCGTACTCCGGCACGTGGACCTGCGCTCCCGCTTAGTATGCAGGTTCGGCATCAGAGTCTGCATGGGATGCAGGACCCTGCCATCGGCTTTCACAACCGGGGTCATGCACAGTTCCCCGGCTACTTTCGTTGTCCCCGACGCTGATGCGTTGTTGTATCCCTCCACCGCGTGCCTGCGTGCCGCCTAGTTGTTTAGGTTAATTTCATGCCGGATCTATCGTCTATTTTGTAACGAACTTATGGTTTGTAATAGACTTATGTATGGATCTCTATGTTGAAATTTGAACTACTGTGTCCTAATTATTGCACTTCCTTCGTTGTGCAATTTACTTTAGGAATGATTCCTTGATTTTGCAATTACCAAATGCTAAACTACCACTCTTGAATTTGACAGAATGGTTAGGCCAGCTGGTCATGGTCGTGGTACTCCTGAACCACCACCACCACCCGACTACATGGCTGGTATGATGCAACCGGCCGAGGTCAGCGGTACGGCCGGCCGCCCTGTAGCCACGCCGGGACAGGTAATGGAGTGGTTGGGGCATGCCGGCACTGTTGGGAGCCCGGTCACTGTCCGCCAGGGTCAGAGGCTCTGACACCTCCACTGTGGCCACACGGGCGCTGACCCCCGATGGGATGGGGGCCACTGTCGCCACGCGTGCCCCGACGACGGTATCCAATGTGCGGCCGGCTGGGGGGCCAGGCGGCACCGTCCCCAGCCGGCCGGCACGTCATGGCCGGCAGGGCGTGGCCGGCAGGTCATAGCCGGAGGGCCGTAGCCGGCAGGGCCTAGCCGGAGGGCCGCTGCCGGCAGGGCACAGCCGGACCGCAGGGGGAGGCGGCCCGTTCTTTGGTTGCGTTAGAAAGTTGGAGCAAGGGGTCGCTTGAGGCTACCCCGGGGTCATCCCCCCGACAGTAGTCCCCGAAGCAGGGGAGGCCCGCCGACGAACCGCGGCGGTCCTCGCCGGATTGAAGATCGTCCTTGCGCCGCGGAGTGCCTTGAGAGTCGGACGACACGGACAAGCGGTGGCCGGCTCCGCAGCCGGCCGACGCTTCGCGCGCCGCCTCGGGCTCCCCACCGGACAGACAAGCCGCGCCACGCGGAAGAAGCAGCGGGCCGTGGCCTGACAGGCCACGCGGTGGAAAAGACCGGGCCGCGGGGCGGGACCCACCACGACCGCAGCCTCGGCCCGCGCGCAGGGATCCTTTACGGCGCGGGTCGACTGTTGGCATTCCCGAGCGCCGTAATGTCCGCCCCGCACGCTACGGGAATCGTGGGGGTCGCGCGCAATGAATCCGGCCCCCACGATCACCCGCGTGGGGTTTAAATGGCGAGGGGAGGAGAGCAGAACGGCACATTCGCTCCCCCCTCCCCCGTCGCATCGTCTCCGTCGCCCTCCTCCTCCCGCCACGAGAGAGAGAGAGAGAGAGAGCAGGAGGGCAGAGCACGTGGGCATGCCGCACCGCCGTCAGCCGCCGTAGAAGGCCCGAGCCGCCGTCGAGTACCCGCGCCTGTCGTCGCGACCGCGCGCCCCTCCGGCGACCATGGCAAGCAAGGGCGCATGGGACGGCAGCATAGTGGAGGAGACATTCATCGAGCACCTCCGCTACCGCCGCAAGCTCCCGGCGGAAGCACACATGGAGGCACGCCCAGCCGGGCCGGAGAACTCCCCGGCGCCGCAAGAGGGCGAGGTGGTCGTCTTCGCCGATCATTTCCTCCGCGGGTTCGGGCTGCCGGCGAGCGCCTTCTTCCGCCATTTCCTGACGCGGTTCGGCCTGCAGCCGCACCACCTCGCCCCCAACGCCGTCTTGCAGCTGGCGGCGTTCGTCACCCTTTGCGAGGGGTTCCTGGGGGTGGAGCCGAGGCTTGACCTCTGGAGCCGGCTCGTCTTCCTCAAGCGGCAGATAGTGGTGGATCCGGCGATGAAGCAGAAGGTGATGACCGCCTGCGGAGGTGCCCTGATCCATATCCGCAAGGGGACCGGCTTCCCGAAGCTCCCGCTGCATGAGTCGGTGAAGGACTGGCAGCGGGGGTTCTTCTATGTGAAGAACGTGAAGCCGGAGGAGGACTACATCAACCTCCCCGACTTCGCCAACCACCCGCCGGTTGCGATGCTGAACTGGCGGGCGGCTCCGCTTTAGGCGACCAAGACGGCGGACCGGCTCTGCGACCGCCTGCTCGTGATGACCGGGACGGAGGGGCTGAAGGCCACCGATCTGCTGGCCGCGATGGTGGCGCGCCAGGTGCAGCCGTTGCAGAGCCGGCCGCACCTCATCTGCCAGATGGGAGGACGCCACGACCCCTGCCGGCTTTCCACCAAGGAACTGAAGCCGGCCCACGTGGCGAGGAGGGTGAACGCCATTTCGACGGCGAAGCTGAAGGAGGGCGAGTGGCAATGGGGGAAAACCCCGTACAGCCAGAGCCACCCGGCACCGCGGGTGACTGTCTAGCCGCCTCCTTCCTTCCATCTTTTCCGAGGCAGAGCCCTTCCCCTCTTTCGCCTGACGGCGCGCCGCCTTGCCCGCTCGCAGGTTTTCCCGCTGCTGCAGAACTACGGGGAGCCGGCCGCCGACACGGTGGAGTCGGACCCCGAGGAGGTCGAGGACGCCGACGACGTGGAGCCGACCGACTCCGAGCGAGCCAGCGCGTCTGAAGCCGGCGAGGCGGAGACGGAGACGGAGGGGGCCGAAGAGGCCGAATCGACGGGTGAGTCTCCTCCCCAGACGCACCTACGGGATTGGACCAATGATGACGCTGAGGCGGAGGCGTCGCATGCTGCAGAGTCTCCGGAGGAGCCTGAAGCTTCGGAGGACGAGGTCACGGCGCCGCGGAGGCACCAGCATCGAGCCGGCCGCGGCTCCAGCCGGGACGGCCCGGATCCGGGTGACAAAGGGAAGCGGCTGGCTGTCGCCAAGCCGGCGCCCAAGCGCGCGGCAACCGCGCAGTCGGGCGGCAGCCGTGGAGGCGGGGGCAAGAAGCAGAGGGTCTCCCAGGCGAGACCCACAAGGAGGGCGGTCCCCGTGGTCGTCGGGTGAGTCCATCTCCGCCTCCACCTTGGTCTGTTCCGTATTCTCCCTGGTCCCTTATTTCGTCGTGACCAGGGAGGCGCGCGCCCTGGGGAGGACCCCAGGTGGCGAGGCGGCAAGGACGGCGCCGCCGACAGCCGCCGAGGGGAGGGAGCGCCAGGCGTGGCTCGACCTCGAGGCGGCCCAGCAGGAGCGGCGCGTCGAGGAGCTCCGCCCCTGGGAAGAGGCGGCGGAGAAGCGGGGAGGAACCAGCGGGGAGGCCGCTGGTGGAGCGTGGGAGCCGTTCCCCCGCGGCCGGGAGAGGAGGTCGAAGGACCACCACGATCCCGAGCGACGGGCGGAGGCGGACGCGAAGGCCGCGGAGGACGTGGCGGAGATGGACCGCGACGCCGCCCAGCCGGGGGCGGGCGACGTGCCGCCGGGGGCGGAGGAGCCCCCGGTAGTCGAAATCCCGGCACTGGACGCGCCGGTTCCGGATGTGCCGGCTTCGGAGGTGCCGGTACCGGAGGCGCCGGCTCCGGAGGTGAGCCGGCCAGGAACCGCCGGAGGCGGAGCGCCGGAGGCGAGGGCCGCGACGGCCGGGGAGACGGCCGCCGCAGGCGTGTCGTCGGAGGCCCCCGGCGCGACGGCGACGGGACGAGCCGGTCCCATCGTGGTCTCCGACAAAGGGGGACCCGCGGACGGGGGCCGACCGCAGCAGACCTGGGCTGCAGCCGGGAGCCCGGCTCTTGGCGAACCGCCGAGCGTTCTTGGGGCGGCGGTGGCCGCCGTCGTGGATGCGTTCGCCGCCTGCCGCGCCCAGACGTCGCAGGACGCTCGGGCCGCCAACGACCGGCTGGTGAACCTGGAGCAACCTGTCGCGGTAAGCTCTCTTCTTTCCTTCTTCTCCTGACTCGGCGTTTTCTGTCTTTTCCAGTGGGGGCGCGGTAGCGCACCCACTGGGTGTAGCCCCCGAGGCTCGAGCCGGCTGGGGCGCAGGCGGGTCGAGCCTAAAGCTGCTGTGTGTTCTTGTTGTTTTGCAGGCGGCGCACGACCGCCGTGTGGCCGCGTACAACACCCTGCTGGGGTTGTACCGGGGAGCTGAAAACCGGCTCGCCGTCATGTCCGCAGATCTGCAAGGTATGTGCTCTTGCGATCTTCCCGTGGGGGCGCACAAGCGCACCCACTGGGTCTAGCCCCCGGGAATCAGGCCGGCTGCCCCGGAGGCGGGCTGAATCCTTTCTTTGCTTGATTTCTGACAGCGGCAACCTCTTCTCGTGAAGCCACCCATGCCGAGACGGTCAGCCTCCGGCGCCAGGTGGTGCGGCTTGGCGAGGAGCGGGTCCTCCTGACGACGGAGCGTGACCGGCTCCGCGGGGAGACGGACCAGGCGAAGGCGTAGCGGGAGGAGCGCGAGGCGGCCCACCGCCAAGCGCTGGTGGACCAAGAGGCGGCCCTTCGTCGGGAGGCGGAGGAGCGGGAGAAAGTCCTCCGCCAGGAGCTGGAGGCCAAGGACGCCGCGCTAGCCAAGGCGGCCGAGGATGCGCAGGCGGCCCGGGATGAGCACGAGTGCCAGCGCCAGGAGTGGTCAGCCAGGGAGGTGCAGCTGCAGGAGCAAGGGCACGAGGTGGATCGGATGCTGGCGGTGAGCTTCTATCGCCTTGCTCTTTTAGCGCCTTGCCCCTGGGTTTTCCGGCTTGCTGCTTTGCTCATCCCTTGTCTTCTTCTCTTCTCTTCTTAGGGCTTTTCCCCGGTACGCAGGAGGCCGCGGAGGCGGCCGTGGAGGCCCATCGTGAGGTCCAGCGGGCGCAGGGGGAAGCCGTTGGACAGCTTGCCCCCTGGACCCTGGACGAGGTGGGGATCGCCGCCGCAGCGCGGCGGTCGGAGGTAGTCCGTGCCCTGAAGCGGCTCCAGGCGGCCGGCTCAGCGCTGGTTCGCACTGTTTGGCCCGGCGCGGTGGAGCCGGTCTCCATGAGCCGGCTGTCGAGGTGGCTGGAGTTTGGGACCGCGCGGGTGAATGCCTGGAGGGCTTCCGCGGCACGTGCCGGTGCGAGCATGGCGCTTCGCATTGCCAGGTCGTGGTACCCCGAGCTGAACCTGGGTCTGCTCACGGCCCAGCGTGCCGACACCGACGCGGAGTTGGATGCGGTGACCGACGCGCTGGAGGTGAGGGCGAGCGACCTTGCGTCCTTCGCCGCGTGGGACGAGTACGTCCCGGAGCGCGGGGCGGACGGTGTGGTGATCCCGGAGGACCGGTACACGTTCGCCTTGGACGACCCGAAGGGGAGCGCCGCCGAGACGGACGATGGAGAATCTGACTCCGGCGATTATGCCGAGTCCGAGCCGGCTCCGGACGTGGAGGCGGGAGCTTCTACCTCAGCTGTCCCGGAGGCGCCGGCTTCGGAGGCGTCAGCACCGCCGGCTCCGGAGGCGTCGGCACCGGAGGCGAGCCGGCCCGAAGCTGCCAGCACTTAGGATTTTTCTTTTCTGCATTTTGTTTAGACTGCAATTCCACCCACTGGGGTGTATATGTAATGAACTCGTGGCCGTGGGCCTTTTAAGTTTTGTAAAGTTTTCGGTTGCTGAAATGCTGTTTTATGCGTGCCGGCTCGGCATTATCCTTTTTCGCTCTTTTGGTTCCGTTTGCTCAAAGCCTTCTTCCTCTTGGCTTCGGCCCTGCCAGCCGGACAGCCGGGAGCCGGTCTGTGGCTGGGACGGGGCGTCCGCCTCGAAGGAGCCGGTCGTGAGTTTGGAAACTGCGAGAGTTTCTTTTTTTTTGGGTAAGGTGAGTGACAGAGGCGAAAAAGTGCTCCGGCTAGACCTAGCCGGCAACCCCCCCTTGCGTTCGATTTTTCGCGTGCGCTAAGTTTTGCCGTCTCGAGGTCCCGTCTGCCCGACAGCCGGGAGCCGGTCTGTGGCAGGGAGGGCTGAGACGACTCTCTTTAGTTCACATTACTTAACCGGCATCGGGGGACGAGGGTAGGACTAGCCGGCTAGCCCCCGGGACCGGGAGCCGGACCTAGGAGCCAGCGAGCGAGAGTCTTTGAGAAAGGCGAAAGAGGCGTGTCCCAAGAGCCGGCTTGGGGCACCCGTTGCATTCATAAGCCCAAAAGGGAAGGATATGTACATACACTGGTTCTTAGCAGTAAAACGGACGGAGGAGCGCCTCGTTCCACGCGCGCTCCGTTTCCTCGCCGGAGGCGTCTCTCTTGCACTTCTGCGGCTTCTGGGTGTCTATTAGGTAGTACGCGTTGTTGTGCAGCGCCCTGCTGACGATGAACGGGCCCTCCCATGGGGAGGACAGCTTGTGCTGGCCGGCAGTTCCCTGGATCCGCCGGAGTACCAGGTCTCCTTCGCGGAAGGAGAGTGGCCGGATCCGCTTGCTGTGGTAGTGCCGGAGCTTCTGATGGTAGATGGCCGTCCGGCTCAGGGCCAGCTCGCTGGCCTCCTCGAGGAGGTCGACGCCGTCTTCTCTTGCTTCCTTCGCGTCCGTCTCCGTGTACAGGGTAACCCGAGGCGAATCGAACTCGATGTCGGTGGGGATGATCGCCTCGGACCCGTACACGAGGAAGAAAGGGGTGTAGCCGGTCGACCGGTTGGGCGTGGTCCTGAGGCTCCAAAGGACAGCCGGCAGTTCTTCGATCCAGCAGCCGGCTGACCTGACCAGTGGCGCCACGAGCCGGGGCTTGATGCCGGACAGGATCAGGCGGTTGGCCCTCTCGACCTGGCCGTTTGACTGTGGGTGGGCGACAGACGCCAAGTCGAGTCGGATGCCCTGCTTGGAGCAAAAACGCGCTAGCGCGCCCTTGGCGAAGTTCGTGCCGTTGTCGGTGATGATGCTGTGGGGGATGCCGTAGCGGACCGTGATGTCTTCGATGAACCGGACGGCCGTGGGGCCGTCCAGCTTCTTGATCGGCCGGGCCTCGATCCACTTGGTGAATTTCTCGACGGCCACCAGCAGGTGTGTCATGCCGCCTCGTGCGGTCTTGAAAGGTCCCACCATATCTAGCCCCTAGACGGCAAAAGGCCACGAGAGGGGGATGGTCTGGAGGGCAGTAGCCGGCAGGTGGCTCTGCGTGCTGAAGCGTTGGCAGCCTTCGCACTTGTCAACCAGCTCCTTGGCCGCCTCCAAAGCAGTCGGCCAGTAGAAACCGTGGCGAAACACCTTGGCCACCAGGGTTCTGGACGCGGCGTGGTGCCCGCACTCGCCCTGGTGGATGTCAAGGAGGATCTCTTGCCCTTTCTCCGGCTCGACGCAGCGTTGGAAGACGCCGGTGGTGCTGCGATGAACCAGCTCGCGATTGATGATGCTGTAGGCGGGGGCCCGACGCTGAATTTGCCTTGCGGTGGCCTCATCAGGGGGAGCTCGCCGCGCAGGAGGAACGCCAGGATGGGCGGAGCCCATGAGGGAGCCGAGACGGGAACCGGCTCGGGCTCAAGCGGGGCATCGGGGGCGGTAAGAGCCCCCGGGACCGGCCCACCAGTCCTCGGGACGGGCTCGCCAGCCCCCGGGGCCGGCTCGCCAGCCCCCGGGAGTGAGCCGGCGGGAGGGGCGTCGATCGTCATCATGACGGCGACGGGCCCGGAGTTGACGGGCGTAGACATGGCCGGCTCGATGGCCGGAGCAGATGGCGCCGGCTGGGCAGCCGGAGGTGGCGGAGCCGGCGGGGCAGCCGGATCAGTCGATGGGCCGGCTGCCGCCGCCGGCACGAAGATGGACTCCGAGTCGGAGGAAGGCTTGATCGAGGGCTTGAGCAGCCGCTCGAGGGAGACGCCGGCTGGAGCCGATCTTGGCCAGCGTGTCGGCCGCCTCGTTGTCCGCATGGGGGACGTGGTGGAACTCGCAGCCCTCGAAGGAGCCGGTGAGCTGTTGGATGTGGAAGCGGTAGCTGGCCATGTTGGCGTCCCTGGCGTCCCATTCGCCAGAGACTTGTTGTACCACGAGGTCGGAGTCGCCAAAGCATATGATGCGCTAGATGCCGATGTCTTTGGCGAGCCAGAGGCCGTGGACGAGGGCCTCGTACTCGGCCACGTTGTTGGAGGCGGCGAAGTGGATCTGGAGGGCGTACCGGAGCTGGTCTCCCCTGGGAGATGACAAGACGATGCCGGCTCCCAGGCCGGCTCGCATCTTCGAGCCATCGAAGTGCATGCGCCAGTGCGTGGAGTCGGGCGGAGGCGGCACGAACTGGGTTTCGGCCCAGTCGACGAGGAAGTCGGCCATTGCCTGGGATTTGATGGCGGTGCGCGGCTCGTACCGTATCTCGTAGTCGGCCAGGGCGATGGTCCACTTGGCAATCCGGCCGGTGGCGTCCCGGCCGGCCATGATTTCGCCCAACGGCGCCGAGCTCACGACGGTGATGATGTGCTCCTGGAAGTACTGCTTGATCTTCTGGGCGGCGAAGTATATGCCGTAGCACATCTTCTGGTAGTGGGGGTAGTTTTGCTTGGAGGCGGAGAGGACCTCGCTGAGGTAGTAGACGGGGCGCTGGGTCGGCAGCGCTTTGCCCTCCTCCGGCCGCTCCACCACCAGGACGACGCTGACGACGCGCATGGTCGCCGCGATGTAGGCGAGTAATGGCTCCTTGTCAGCCGGCGCGGCCAGGATGGGGGCGCTGGAGAGGGCCCGCTTGAGGCCGCGGAATGCCTCGTCCGCCTCGTTTGTCCAGTCGAAGACGGCCGTCTTCTTCGAGGGGTCGCGGCCCGGCTCGACCAGAGCCGTCTTGCGCAGGAGGTCGTAGAGGGGCAAGGCCTTCTCGCCCAGCCGGCTGATGAACCGGCTGAGGGAGGCGAGGCAGCCGGTGAACTTCTGGACGTCACGGAGCCGGACCGGCTTGGGCATGCGCTCGATTGCGCTGATCTTCTTGGGGTTAGCTTCGATGCCGCGAGCGGACACGAAGAAACCCAAGAGTTGGCCGGCTGGGACGCCGAAGACACACTTCTCTGGGTTGAGCTTGATCTTGTATTCACGCAGGTTGGCGAATGTTTCCCGGAGATCGTCGAGGAGGCTGAAGTGCTTCTTGGATTTGATGACGATGTCGTCAACGTAGACGTGGATGTTCCTGCCTATCTGAGGCAGGAGACACTTCTGCATGCAGCGCTGGAAGGTAGCGCCTGCATTCCTCAGGCCGAAGGACATGGTGATGTAGCAGTAGGCCCCGAAAGGGGTGATGAAGGAGGTCTTGAGCCGGTCGGCCGGGTCCAGCTTTATCTGGTGGTAGCCGGAGTAGGCGTCCAGGAAAGACAGCAGGTCGCAGCCGGCCGTGGAGTCGATGACTTGATCGATCCGCGGCAGGGCGAACGGGTGTTTGGGGCACGCCTTGTTCAGGCTTGTGTAGTCGATACACATGCGCCAGGTCTTGTTCTTCTTCAGCACCAGGACTGGGTTGGCCAGCCAGTCCGGGTGTAACACTTCCATGATGAAGCCGGCTGCGAGCAGCAGGGCGATTTCTTCTCCTATAGTACGCCGCTTCTCCTCTGAGAAACGGCGCAGGGGTTGCTTGACCGGCTTCACGTCCGGTCGTACGTGAAGCTTGTGCTCGGCGAACTTCCTCGGAACACCCGGCATGTCCTTGGGAGACCATGCAAAGATGTCCCGATTCTCACGGAGGAAGTCGACGAGCTCGCTTTCCTATTTGCTGTCGAGGCGGGAGCCGATGGTCACGCACTGGGTGGGGTTAGCCGGGTCAAGCGGCACCTGCCGGGTGTCCTTTGATGGCTGGAACGAGCCTTCGCCGACCGACTGGGATGGAGGAGCCGGCATGGCCGGCTGGGCCGCAGCGAGGTCCACGAGCCGGTCGAGCTGCCGCTTCTCCTCCGCAATCTCCAGGGCTTCGGCCAGCCGGCTGCCGTCTCGTGCGCACGCGATTGACATCTGGTATTTGCCGGCGATGGTGATGATGCCCTTGGGGCCCGGCATTTTGCGCTTGAGGTAGGCGTAGTGGGGGATCGCCATGAACTTGACGAGAGCCGGCCGGCCCAGCAGTGTGTGGTAGGGACTGTCGAGGTCCACTACCTCGAACCAAACTGGCTCGCGGCGGAAGTGGTCGTGGCCGCCGAAGAGGACGTCGAGCTTGATCTTGCCGACGGGGGTGCAGGACTTTCCCGACACGATGCCGTGGAAAACGGTCAGGCTCGTTTGCAGGTCCTCCACCTTGAGCCCCAATTTGAGCATTGTGTCAAGGTAGATGATGTTAATGATGCTGCCCCCATCGATCAACACCCGCGAGAAACGGCACGTGCGCCTCTCGGAGGCGATGGTGGGATCGAGGACGAGGGCATAGCTGCCAGGGTTTGGCATCACGGCCGGGTGGTCGGCCCGGCTCCAGGTGACCGGCTTCTCGGACCAGTGCATGAACTGGGGAGTCGCGGGCATGGTGGCATTCACCTCACGGTGGAGCCGGCGTTGGGCGTGCTTGTCCGTCTCTTCACTGGTGAAGACGACGTAGCAGCCGTCTTGGTCGGGGAACCGGTCGAGCAACCGGCCGTCGTTCTGAGCCGGAGCCGAGGCCTGAGCCGGAACGGGAGCCGGTGCCGGAGCCGGGGCCGGCACGCGGGCAGGCGGCACGGGGGGAGCCGGGAGGCCGTCCCCCCGGGCCAATCGCTGTTAGAAGCTGCACTACCGGAGCGTGTGCGTGGCCGGCTTGGCACCGGAATGGTTCTTGCAGGGGAGGTCGAGCATTTGCTCGAACGTGAGCTTAGGCTGCCAGGCAGACTTGCCGGTGCGCTGACGCTGGCCGGAAGCCTGGCCAGCCGGCTGCTCTTCCTCGACGGAGGCGACCTGCCACCTCCCGTAGCGGGAGTCGGGCTGATCGTTCTTGCGTTTGTTGTTCTGCTGCTGCCGGTTGTCGGCGGCCGCCCGCGGCGCGGTGGGCGGCGGAGCCGGTTTGGCTGGTGCTTTAGCCTTCATCCTCATCGAGGAATCGGCCGTGGCGTATTTGTCCGCTTTGGACATTAGGTCCGCCAGGGAGGTTGGCTCGGAGCACAAGAGCTTATGCTTGAGAGGGGTGCCATCGCAGCAACCTTCGATGAAGTACTGGATGGCCTGCACCTCGTGCACTCCCTCGTAGGAGTTGCGGAGCTCGGTCCAGCGTGTGAGATAGTCGCGGAGGGGTTCCTCCGGCCCCTGGACGCACATGGCCAGTTCGCGGGGCCGGCCCGGCCGCTTGTAAGTGCCGGTGAAGTTGCGGACGAACACCTCCTCGAAGTCCGTCCAAGTGTTGATGCTGCCGGCCGCTAGGCTGTTCAGCCAGGTGCGGGCCGACCCAATCAGCATGAGGGGGGCGTAGCGGACGGCTACGCGCTTGTTCCCCCTGGCGATGCCGACGGTGGTGGTGTAGTCGACCAGCCAGTCCTCCGGCTTGGCGGCCCCGGTGTACTTCGGGGTGTCGCGGGGAAGAGTGAAGCCGGGCGGAATCGGCTCGTTGCGGATCCGAGGGCCGAAGCAGGCCGGGCCAATCGAGCCCTCCTCCTCGAGAGAGCCGACTGCGCCAGTCGGTCGAGGCGGAGCCGGGCGTCGTTGTCGCTATGGGGGACCCGCGGCCCGAGCCGGGCCGCGAGTTCGGGGCGGACGGCTGGTGGGATAGACCGGGCCAGTTCCTGCCGCGGAGGCGGGGTGTGCCCGCGGCTACGCCGGCTACCGCCAGCCGGAGCCTCGTCCCGGCGGTTGCTGCCAGCCGGATTGTTGCTGCGCCGGCTGTTTACCACCGGCTGCTCGTTCCCGCGCAGCTAGGTGCGCCGGGCGTTGCTTCCCTCGTTCCGCCGGCCGGAGGGATGAAGGGTACTGGAGTGCTGAGCCGGCCGACGGTTGGTAGCCCCACCGCCCTCACCCTCGGGCCGGGGAAGTTCGGAAACGACCCCGCCGGGGGTGAGGACGACCTGTTGCGCGTTGGCGGTGTCGATGATGTCCTTGATGTGCCGCTCGCGTGCGACACGCTCCTCGCCCTCCAAGGTTGCCAAATCCTCGTAGGCAACCTTGGCGGCACGCAGGTTGGCCGCGGGGGTGTCGTAGACGGGAAGGCGGCCGCCGAGGATTTCCGCGACCACGCGGCCGCGTTCCCGCACAGCCCCACGCCGGCTGGGCTCGGGGCCAGCCGGGGTGAGACCATACGCGGAGATATATTCCCGCTGCGCGGCTTCCATCCGGCGCCGCTCGGCAGCGAGGGCGGTGGCGTCGTCGAACAGCAGGCGGCGGGCCGCTTCCAGCTCGGTTCTGGCGGCGGCCGGGTCCGCCGTCTGGGCGATGGGAGTGCCCAGACCCCGAAGGGTAGCGGCGAGCGTGTCGGAGGTCCCGGCGCGGGCGGCGGCCGCGTCGGCCTCGGCCGCCCGCACACGGCCCGAACTGGTGGAGGAGGCGGTGACCAACACCCCCACGCAGGCGTGGGAGCCGGTGGCCTCGCCCGTGGCGAGTGCGCCTACGGACGAGGGCGGATCGGTGCAGTCGAGCACCCAGCTAGGGTACTCGTCGGCCGCCGGCTCGCCGGCGAGGCTTAGCTTGCTGAGCCGCCCGGCGAGCGCGGCGACGTCGAGCGCGAGGTCACGGCCGAGGCACTCGTCGGAGCTGCCGGCCGCGTCGCTCGCAGGGCCTGCCGGAGCAAGCCCCACGAGCAAGCGGTTCCGCCCGGACGCGAGGCGGCCGGGGGTGGTGGTGAAGGGCCCTGCCCGGAGCGTGACTCCGGCCGGCGCCGTGGATGGCCCCACGGTGGGCGCCAACTGTCGTCGTTTCGTCATGGCAGATGCCATGGGTAGGCTTATCGAGAGGGGCCGAAGGACGCCGACGGGCTCCGGGAGCGAGGTTAGGCACAAGCGGTGGCGGACACACGATGTACCCAGGTTCGGGGCCCTCCATGGGAGGTAACACCCCTAGTCCTGCTTGGTCTAGTTGAGACAATGGTAAGGTTACAATGGTGCTCCTGGAGCTGTATGGCTAGAGGAGGAAGAAGGGGCTAGGCTGCCCTTGCTGCCTCTCTACGTGTGTGTGGAGTGTGGATCGAGTCGACCCGTTGCATGGGGGAGGCCCGGGGGGTTTTATAGGCCAACCCCCCAGGTTACAATATAAATAAGAGATCTCAGGGGGCCCCAGCCGGCAGCCTCTCTAGCCGGCCGTGGGGGCCGCCGGCTGCGGGGTTTTGTCGCTGGTAGGCCCCGCCAGCGAAGGGTCCCGTCAGGAGCTGGCGGGGCCCGCGCGGCGGGTCCCGACGCCGGTCATGTCACGGCACGGGCCGCCCCTTGTGTCGTCGTCTTGCGGCAACCGGCCGAGGTCAGCGGTACGGCCGGCCGCCCTGTAGCCATGCCGGGGCAGGTAATGGAGTGGTTGGGGCGTGCCGGCACTGTTGGGAGCCCGGTCACCGTCCGCCAGGGTCAGAGGCTCTGACACCTCCACTGTGGCCACACGGGCGCTGACCCCCGATGGGATGGGGGCCACTGTCGCCCCGCGTGCCCCGACGATGGTATCCAATGCGCAGCCGGCTGGGGGGCCAGGCGGCACCGTCCCTAGCCGGCTGGCACGTCGTGGCCGGCAGGGCGCGGCCGGCAGGTCACAGCCAGAGGGCCGTAGCCGGCAGGGCCTAGCCGGAGGGCCGCTGCCGGCAGGGCGCAGCCGGACCGCAGGGGGAGGCGGCCCGTTCTTTGGTTGCGTTAGAAAGTTGGAGCAAGGGGTCGCTTGAGGCTACCCCGGGGTCATCCCCCCGACACCGCTCTATCACTGAGCTGCACACCTTTCGTGGTATTGGAGTGACTGTTGAGATGGCAGTACAGGATGCTGCTTATGCTGCTATCGTTCGTCTCCGTGCAACGAAGTCCTGTTTGGAGGACACGGCATACAGATACATCCCGTATGCTCCTGCTGGAGTTGATACTGCCGCCGACGCTGAGGTCTTGACCCCTTTTGCTCTGCAGCGTACCGACCGATCCTACACTGCTATCTGCGCCCCCTACGTGAGTCGTCGTTACGACCCACAGGTTCTGGTGCAGTACACTGAGGCTCTGGATCGCACTGTCAGGGCTCTTAAAGTCGAGTTGTACGCCACCCGTGCTCGTCTGTATCAGGCTATGGAGCACTTGTTGCCAGCAGTTCGTGCGAGGATACATCCGGAGCACATCCTTTACCCGCCTTGGACTGAGTTTCCCCCAGGTCTTGGATGGCCTGAGGTTGGAGGTCGTACTCCGGCACGTGGACCTGCGCTCCCGCTTAGTATGCAGGTTCTGTATCGGAGTCTGCACGGGATGCAGGACCCTGCCATCGGCTTTCACAACCAGGGTCATGCACAGTTCCCTGGCTACTTTCGTTGTCCCCGATGCTGATGCATTGTTGTATCACTCCACCGCGTGCCTGCGTGCCGCCTAGTTGTCTAGGTTAATTTCATGCCGGATCTATCGTCTATTTTGTAAC
This sequence comes from Elymus sibiricus, assembly GCA_039707655.1. Lineage (NCBI taxonomy): Eukaryota > Viridiplantae > Streptophyta > Magnoliopsida > Poales > Poaceae > Elymus > Elymus sibiricus. Next base: position 513,134,821 of record CM077669.1, read on the forward strand.
GAACTTATGGTTTGTAATAGACTTATGTATGGATCTGTATGTTGAAATTTGAACTACTGTGTCGTAATTATTGCACTTCCTTCGTTGTGCAATTTACTTCAAGAATGATTCCTTGATTTTGCAATTACCAAATGCTAAACTACCACTGTTGAATTTGACAGAATGGTTAGGCCAGCTGGTCGTGGTCGTGGTACTCCTGAACCACCACCACCACCCGACTACATGGCTGGTATGATGTAGCAGTTTGAACTGAATCGCCAATTTATGCAAGGGCTTATGGACCAGTTCCCAAGACTGAATATGAATCAGCAGCCAGCCCCAATGACTCTGCAAGACTTCATGCGCCTCAACCCTGCGATCTTCCGCACTCAACTCAGCCGCTTGACGCAGATGACTGGCTCCGTGACATCACTTATGAGCTGGAGTCTTCAGGCGCCCCAGAGGCTAGTCATGTCACCTTAGCCTCGTACTTTCTGAAGGGCCCCGCTGCTCAATGGTGGGACAGCCACAGGCGCTCTCAGCCTGTTGGAACAATCATCACCTGGCCGGAGTTCCAAGCTGCGTTCCGTGCTCGCCATATTCCCCAGGGAATGATGGATAAGAAGAAGCGGGAATTCCGCAACTTAGTCCAGGGCAACAAGACTGTGGATGCTTATCAGCGGGAATTTCTGGACTTAGTTCGCTATGCTGAGGAAGACATTGCAACTGATGCTCGCAGGCAGGAGAAATTCCGTGAAGGACTTCACCCAGATATTCACCTTGCTCTTCTAGCTCACGACTTCCCTGATTTTGCCACCTTGGTGAATAAGGATATCCAGATTGAGACAAGTCTGCAGAGGTACAAGGATCACACTAAGCGCAAAATTGACGTGGGTTCATCTTCGGGCCCATGTCCTCAGAAGCAAAGGATCTGGATCCCCAACAACTACCGTCCACCTGCATATGCCCCGAGGCCATCCTATGTTGCGCCTCGTCTGCCCCCTCCACCGCCAAGACAGCCAAGAGCTATACCGCAAAGAGCACCTCAGCCTCCACCGTCCCGTCCTAAGGATGGACTGTGCTTTAAGTGTGGTCGCCCAGGACACCGTGCTAGAGACTGCAGGCAGGGTCAGAATCAACTTGCACTGCCTACCAACCAGCCCCGCAACAACAATGCCAGGCCTGCTCCGGGACGTGCTCAGGCTAACAATGCTGAACTGAATGAAGCTCAAGACCAGCCTGCTACTGTGATGGGTACTCTTCTCGTTAACTCAGTACCAGCTTCTGTATTATTTGATATGGGAGCATCGCATTCCTTTATGTATGAAGATTTTGCATACATGCATGGCATTAAGTACGAAGAGATGAACGTTCCAATAGTGGTAAACACCCCCGCTGGCCAATGTCGAACCTCAATGGTTTGTCAAGATGTCCCCATTGAAATAGAAGGGATGGAATTCCATGCTTCCCCCATTATATTGAAGTCTTCCAAGATCGACCTTATTCTGGGAATGGATTGGTTGAAGGCACATACCGCTTCCGTCGTTTGTGCCACCAAAACCGTCCACCTCCTGCATCCTTCGAATGAGATTGTCAGCTACCATGCTCATCTTGTTCGAGATGCTGAAGCCCGATTATATGCCATGAATGCATTAAATGAATCGCCTCTTGAAGGGATTGAAAACATTCCAGTTGTCTGGGATTTCCAAGATGTTTTTCCGGAAGAACTCCCAAGGGTTCCCCCTGCTAGAGCTGTCGAGTTTGTCATCGACTTGGTACCTGGTACCACTCCTATAGCCAAGCATCCGTATAAAATGCCACCACATGAACTCCTTGAACTTAAGCAAGAACTTGACAATTCGCTTCGTCTGGGTTTCATTCGTCCAAGTTCCTCTGCTTGGGGAGCACCTTCTCTCTTTGTCAAGAAGAAGGATGGTACGAATCGGTTGGTCCAAGATTACCGTCCCATCAACCAAGCAACGATTCAAAATAAATATCCGCTTCCTCGGATCAACGATCTGTATGATCAACTTGCTGGATCATCAGTATTTTCAAAACTCGACTTGAGGTTGGGTTACCATCAGATCCTGGTTCGTGTAGAGGATATTCCCAAGACTGCTTTTGTTACTCGCTATGGTTCATACGAGTACACCGTCATGTCCTTCGGCTTAACCAATGCTCCAGCAACCTTCTCTCGGTTGATGAATTATATCTTCATGGATTACCTCGATAAATCCGTCGTGGTTTATCTGGATGATATTCTGGTATTCTCCAAGAATAAAGAAGAGCATGCTGAACATCTTCGTCTTATACTGGAGAGGCTTCGAGAACATCATCTCTATGCTAAGTATAAAAAGTGTGAGTTCTGGATGGACGAAGTAACCTACCTTGGTCATGTGATCTCCAAGGATGGTATTGCGGTCAACCCCGAACGAGTTCAGGCTATTCTTGACTGGACTCCCCCCGAAGAATGTCAAGCAACTCAGAAGTTTTCTCGGTCTCGCCAGCTATTGCCGTCGATTCGTCGAGAACTTCTCCAAGATTGCAAAGCCCTTAACCAACTTGCTTCACAAAGGTGTTAAATAAGAGTGGACAGGAAAATGTCAGGAGAGCTTTCAGGCACTTAAGGACAAGCTGACCTCTGCTCCAGTGCTTGCTCCTCTGGATACTCGTAAGGACTTTACCATTTATTGTGACGCTTCTCGTCAGGGATTGGGTTGTGTCCTAATGCAAGAACGCAGAGTGGTTGCTTATGCATCTCGTCAATTGCGTCCTCATGAAGAGAACTACCCAGTTCATGACCTTGAGCTTGCCGCAGTAATTCATGCACTGAAAGAGTGGCGACAATACCTTGTTGGAAATCGTTGCGAGATCTACACCGACCACCAAAGTCTGAAGTATCTGTTTACTCAGCCAGATCTGAACCTCCGTCAGCAGAGATGGATGGAGCGCATAGCAGATTACAATGTGGGTATTTCTTATACCCCAGGCAAGGCTAATGTGATGGCTGATGCTTTGAGCCGCAAGTCCTATTGCAATTACCTTCAGGTTCACAAGGTTCACCCCCTGCTTCAAGAATAATTCCGCAAGCTGAACCTTCATATTGTTCCGCAGGGTTATCTCGTTCCCCCTCCACCGGAGGCCCGCAAGATGCACCTTCGTGTTGTGAACCAGGGTTCTCTGAGCAACTTGGTTGCTGTGCCAGATCTCGAGGGCAGTATCAAAACTATGCAACACTATTGCAGTGAAGTCGAAAGGATTAAACGATACCTGGCGGAAGGTAAACCCTCAGACTTCACCGTGGCTGAGGATGGCGCCATGTACTTCAGGGGTCGATTGTTCGTCCCCACAAAGAAGAAAAACCTGAATATGACTACTAAAATACTGGAAGAAGCTCATGATACTCCGCTGTCTATTCATCCGGGTAGTACCAAGATGTACCAGGACATCCGTCAAAGGTTTTGGTGGCCAAACATGAAACAAGACATTGCACGCTATGTCTCACAATGTGACATTTGCCGCAGGATCAAAGCAGAACATCAAAGGCCTGTTGGAACTCTGCAACCTATTTCTATTCCTGAATGGAAATGGGACCATGTTGAAATGGACTTCATTACTAGTTTTCCCAGGTCGCAGAAAGGTAATGATGCTATTCTTGTCGTCATTGACCGGTTGTCCAAAGTAGCACATTTTTTGGCTGTCAAGGAAACTATTACTGCTAGTCAGCTGGCAGATCTATACATGTCCAGAGTTGTTTCGCTCCATGGTATTCCACTGGTTATCAGTTCAGACCGTGGTAGTTTATTCACTTCAAGATTCTGGGCAAGTTTCTAGGAAGCTATGGGGACTCATTTGTCCTTCAGCACCGCTTTTCACCCTCAATCTCAGGGACAAGTGGAAAGAGTCAATCAGATTCTCGAAGACATGCTTCGAGCTTGTGTCATTTCTTTCGGCAAGAAATGGGAGGAATCTCTCCCATATGTTGAGTTCTCCTACAACAATAGCTATCAAGCCAGTCTGAAGATGGCTCCCTTTGAAGTGTTATATGGACGTAAGTGTCGGACTCCTCTGAATTGGTCAGAAACTGGGGAACGTACACTTATCGGTCCGGATATTATCCAGCATGCCGAAGATCAAGTCCGCATTATTCATGCAAATCTGAAGGCTGCTCAGTCTCGTTAGAAGAGTCAGTATGACCGTCATCACAAAGATATGGTCTATCAACCTGGCGAAAAGGCTTATCTTCGAGTCACGCCAATGAGAGGTACACACCGATTTGGAATAAAGGGCAAGCTGGCTCCTCGATATATTGGTCCTTTCACTGTTCTCGAAAGGCGTGGTAAAGTGGCATATCAATTGGAACTACCGCCAAACCTTTCTCAGGTTCACGATGTGTTCCATGTGTCATAGCTTCGTCGCTGCTTCAAAGATCCTATCCGTGCAGTGGATCATGATATGCTTGAGCTGCAACAAGACCTTTCTTACAAGGAGCAACCAGTCCGCATTCTCGATGAAACTGAACGTCGGACTCGTCAGAAGGTTACCAAGTTCTTCAAAGTGCAGTGGGCAAATCATTCTGAAGATGAAGCCACTTGGGAACGCGAAGATCATCTTCGTGCAGAATACCCTGGGCTCTTTCCTTCTACTTCTTAATTCTCGGGACGAGAATTCTTGTTAGTAGGGGAGAATTGTGTCACCCTGGGTTTAAGCTACAGTGATGATTGTAATTAAGCTATAGTAATGATCATGAACAGTGTCTAATCATTTTGCTAAGTGGGGCTTGATCAAGTTTGGATTCAAATCCCAATTCAAATTCCAATGCAAATGCCATGTGGTTTTAAGTGATGAATTTAAATCTTCAAACATCAAAGATAAAATGTTCCAAGGTTGTGGAATATTTCAGAACAAATATTTTTGAGGAAAACAACATCACCAAGCTTCTGATGTGGACCCCACCATAAATAACAAGAGCTAAAACTATTTTAAAGTGCATTTAAATTCAAATTGAAATTACAATCAGACTCCAAAAATGTTCAAAATGGATGTGGCCCTCCCTAATATTGTAACTTATTTGATGGCCCCCACTGCACATTTTTGATGTGATGGAAATGGCCTAAGTTAAATAAAACAGAAAATGGAAAAGGAAAACAGGAACAAAAAAAGAGAAAAGAAAAAGGAAAAGGCCCGTGCCACTGGGCCCAAGTGGCCACAGTGCGGCCCAGCCCACCAGGGCCTTCCCCTACCTGCTCCCGCCCCCGTGTCGCCGTCGCCATGGCCGCGCGCGCCACCGCCGCTCGCAGCTCGCCACCGCTGCGGAGCAGGTGAGCGGAGAGGATAAGGGCGAGGCCGTCCCTCCCCCCTGGACGCCGCCCTCGTCATCCCCCCCTCTCCCTCGCTCTCTCCTCCTCCTCCAGATCTCGCTCGCGCCCGCACCGCCGTCGCCATGGCCGTCGGCTAGGTGCGGCCACCGCCTCCCGTTCGCCTCTCCGTCGCGTCCACGAGCTCCGCCGCGACGAGCCCGTCCTCCCCAACCTCGCGCGCGAGCCCCTGGAGCCCTGCATCGCCCGAGCGCCGTCGTCTTCCACCTTCGGCCGCCGCCCGCCGTCGTCAGATTCCGACTGCCCCAGGCCCTCCCCGAGCCCACTTTGAACGGCTACACCCCGCTGTGAGCCTCCGCCTCCCTCTCCCTCTCTTCCCCGTGCGTTTGCGCCGCTGTAGCGCCGTCCCCCTCGAGCACCCGAACGCATCCGCCGCGGAGCTCGTCGCCGACGAGCCTCCGGTGACCATTTGGTCACGGGCGTATCACCATCGCACTCGCCGCGTCCCGTGGATCCCATTCCGCGCTAGCCCCGTTCTTTTTGACCTCTAGAGCGCGCACGCCCAAACTGGCTGAACGCCATCGCCCGCCGACGTGCTCGTGGGCGTCGCTGCGGTGCGCCTCCGGCCGCGCCACCGCCTGGGATCGACGTGGCATCGTCTCCCCGTTCTAACGCACGCAACCGCGCCGCAAATGGCCTCCTGTGCGCAAAACCCGAGCCTCGCCGGCATTTCGGGAGCTCGCCGGAGCTCCTCCGGCGACCAAACGCGGCGGCCACCGGTGTAGTTGACCTGGGGCCACCCCCAGGGTCGCTGCCAGCGGGCCCCACGGGCCCCGTTGACTGGGTTGACCCAGTCAACGTGCTGACTGGGTAGCCAGTGCCACTGACTGTGGGGCCCCTACCCCCAGTGTCTATGACATTTGGGCCCCACCCTGTCAGATACTTAATTAGTAACTAATTTAATTAAAACAATTAATTTACACTAATTAGTCACTGACATGTGGACCCACCTGTTATTTAACCCTGTTTAATTTAATTAAAAACCTGAAATAACACTGAGTCTATGACATGTGGGACCCACTGGTCAGGTTTGACCTGGCCAGCCCCCTGTTGACTGCTGACGCAATGCTGACCTCATGCTGACGTCATCATTTACTGTTCTGGATAATGTTGATTTAATAAATAGAATTAATTTCACAAATTGTTTAAAACTTTGAAAAATCATAGAAAATAATCTGTAGCTCAGATCAAAAAACTTTATACATGAAAGTTGATCAGAAAAATCCCACGAATCCAATTATGCCATCCATTCATCTGTCACATGCTCCTAGCATGATGAACATGGAACTTTCCCCTCCGGACCGTCTGTCCGATGAATCCAAAGACCCGGGAAATATCATCAGGTATTCTCCCGCTTCGTCTGCAACGTATAGTACTGCGTTAGTGCATGCCTAGCTATGCATATTGCCATGTCGTGCATCATGTTGCATCTCTGTGCTTTATATTTATTGTTTCTTCCCCCTCTTCTCTCCGGTAGACCCCGCGACTGATGGTGCTGCCGGATACGACTACGCCCCTGACGACCAGCCTTTGCCGCAGAGCAGCAAGGCAAGCAAAACCCCCTTGAGCAATCCGATATCACCCATCTCTCTCCCTCTTATGCTTGCATTAGATTTTTGCTACTGTATTAGTTAGCTCCTATTCTGATGCATAGCCAGTTTTTGATGAACTGCTACTACACCTGTTATAATATCAACAGCCTAGCATAGGTTGATCAGTGAACCCCTGACACCCTCCTTAGTCCCAGTTGCCCCTGCTTTCATCGACGACACCGAGGACTTGAAGACAGAAGACTCAGTCGTCATGACTGACAAGCCGTTACCGACACAGCACCACACACCCCTTTAAGTATGGCACTGCAGAGCTACTACCGAGTGCCGAGGGTGATACCTCACTTAGCACTCCCGGTGTTAATTCTGTAGCGTAGCTAACGGTCATGGGTATCGATGGTGATTCCTCCTTCCCATTTACCGGTAGCGACTCTTGCCTTACTCATACATCGAGTGGGATCCATCGAGGGTGATTCCTTGGATTTCCACTTGGTGTATAGACACACAGTTACTATGGCCTGGTTACAGAAACATGTGAAGACGGGTCGGCCCCAAGGGTACCCGCGAGAGTGATATGTGGTGGGGTGCGCCGGTAAGGCACCCGAGTGTTATTGGCGGGGCGACGGACTGCATTTCTTGGTTCGAGCTTGCCCCGCACAAATAAATTGCTAATGGGTTGGGTACTTGATCTGAGTTAGGTCGTTGGCCTTAATACGCACTAACCTTCACGTGGGGAAGTTATGGGCACTCAGCGTCGTTGTATCAGCCGAAGCTCTTCGGACGTCAGCAATGGAGTGGCGCGTGCCGGATTGGACTGGAACGCATCGCGCTTGTTACTAAGGGGTGCTAGGTCTGTTTCCGGCCGCCTTCGCATCGTGCAGGTGTGCAAAGGGTGATTGGGCCCATGACCCCCGCGCGCATAGGATTTAGACCGGCGGGCTGGCCTCTTCGTTGAGTCTAGGTGGGGCGACGACGTGCTGATATCCCGAGGCCGGGCATGACCCAGTTAAGTGTGTCCGGCTGGAGGTGACTCAGGCGTGTTGGGGAATATGTGGTGCACCCCTGCAGGGATGATTAATCTATTCGAATAGCCGTGTCCACGGTAACAGGACGACTTGGAATTGTGCCTTGACCTTATACAACTATAATTGTAATTTAATTTAAAAATGAATTCTGGCTCCGGGATTGCTTCCTCGCAGGGAGTCGAGGAAGGATCTCTGGGCGTGGTTACTTAATGAAAATTGCTACAACAATATGACTATATGTGAGCTACCAATCTGCACTCTTCTAATGCTGCAAGATGTTGAAGATGCTAGTCTTCGATAGGACTAGGCCTTCTCCCTATTCTTGCTTTCTGCAGTCAGTCCAGATATAATCCCACCCCTTGATAATGATGCATATCTAGCATAGTTCTGATGTAAGTCTTGCGAGTACTTTGGATGAGTACTCATGCTGCTATGCCTTTCTCTTTTCCCCCTCGATACGTTGCTGCGTTCAGTTGATGGAGCCCAGGAGTTTGAGTACGCTGGAGATGTCGACTACTACCCCGACGGAGGTCCCTATCAGCAGGATGGAGCTTTCTATGACATAGACTTCTCCGACGTCCAGGAGTAGTTAGGAGGTTCCCAGGCAGGAGGCCTCGCCTCTTTCGATCCGCTGCTTATGTTTGTGCTAGCCTTCTTAAGGCAAAACTTGTCTAACTTATGTCTGTACTCAGATATATTTGCTTCGCTGACTCGTGTTTATGTCGAGCTTTGTATTCGAGCCCTCGAGGCCCCTGGCTTGTAATATGAAGCTGTATGACCTTTATATTTGTGTCTTTTGTTGTGTTGTGGTATCAATCAGTGAGTCCCTAATCTTGGTCGTACGCATTGCGTTTATGATTAGCGTACGGACAAGAATGGGGGCGTCACATTTTCCTTCCTCTAACGGATACACTCATATTTTAGTTGCGGTTGATTATGTCACTAAATGGGTAGAAGCTATTCCAACTAGTACTGCTGATCACCACACCTCCATTAAAATGCTTAAAGAGGTTATATTTCCGAGGTTTGGAGACCCTAGATATTTAATGACCGATGGTGGTTCACACTTTATTCATGATGCTTTCCGTAAGATGCTTGCTAAATATGATGTTAACCAGAGAATTGCATCACCCTATCATCCTCAATCTAACGGTCAGGTAGAACTTAGCAATAGAGAAGTAAAGTTAATATTACAAAAATCTGTCAACCGGTCTCGAAAGAATTGGTCTAAGAAATTAGACGATGCACTTTGGGCTTATAGAACAGCTTATAAAAATCCTTGTCTCCATATAAAATGGTGTATGGAAAAGCTTGTCATTTGCCTCTAGAACTAGAACACAAAGCATTTTGGGCAATCAAAGAGCTCAACTATGATTTCAAACTTGCCGGTGAGAAGAGGCTTTTTGATATTAGCTCATTAGATGAATGGAGAACCCAAGCGTAAGAAAATGCCAAGCTATTCAAAGAAAAAGTAAAGAGATGGCATGACAAGAGAATCCAAAAGCGAGAATTCAAAATAGGAGATTATGTTCTTTTGTTCAACTCTCGTTTAAGATTTTTTGCAGGAAAACTTCTCTCAAAATGGGAAGGACCATATATTATTGAAGAGGTCTATCGTTCTGGAGCTATCAAGATTAATAATGCCGAAGGTACTAACCTGAAGGAGGTCAATGGCCAAAGAATTAAGCACTATATCCCAGGTACACCTATTAATGTTGAAAGCAATGTTATCCAAACCATGACGCCGGAGGAGCACATAAAAGAAACCATCCGGAACACTCCAGAGTTCTTACAAATAGGAGGTACGTGACTCGGTAAATAAACGGACTCCGAAAAATTCTCAAAAATATTTTCTATCAGTTTTGGGATATTTTAGAATTTCGGAAATAAAGAAATAAATCGGAAAGTGATCGAGGTGAGCACGATACACCAGGGCGTGCCAGGCTTCTCTGGCTGTGCCCTGGTGGGTCGTGCCGACCTTGCATGCCTTTTCGACTCCGTTTTCCTTCCGTTTGCTTGATTTCCAAGAATAAAAATTGTCTATATATTCCCATGACTGTTTTGACGACTGCATCGCAGAAAAATCCTCTATTCTTGTTTCTTGTTGTTTTCTCGTTAAATCTATATCTCCATGGCTCCACCAAGCCCCTCCAAGCTAGGATAAGTTCTTCGAGAAGGTCATCAAACCGTACTTGCCGGAGGTGGTGAAGCACCCTCAAGCCATTGAGGTGCGTGAGGGGGTGCTCCACATCCGCGATGTTCAAGGACCCAAGAAGACCGGAAGCGTGGAGGCTAGGCTCGAGGCGGTGGAACAAGAAATCTTCAAGTGCCAGAAGATGGTGGAGCGTGGGACTTAGCGCCAATCAGTCTATGATCACGGAATTCACCCCTGATCAGATAGTGGATGGCCGGCCCGTGAAGGACACCGTCTTCACCCTGAACGAGCAAATTAATTGTCTGCAAAGCCAAGTTTATGATCCTCAAAACCAAGTCTTTGATTATGAAAAGAGATTTAAAGGTATGAGTTTAGCTGCCAGTTGCTGAACTCAAGGGACTCTCGCGTCAACCTTCGATGGGGAACCCTTACCCTGGAAGCTGGAGGACAAACCTACTGCATCCTCACCACCACCTACGTCAACTCCTCCACCTTCTTGATCACCACCACCAACGGAGACTTGAGTACACGGGTATGGGCATTCCCCTTGGCTTGAGCCAAGCTTGGGGGACGTGCCCCGGTATCGTATCACCACCATATTCACCTTTACCTATTTTTAGTTCGATCCTTAGTTTCCTTTTGCTTTAGTTGAATAAAAGTTTAGAATGATCTATTTTCGTGTGTTAGTTCCGTATCCTATCTATCTATGTAATCGTGTGGAAGTTATATAATAAAGTTAGTTTTAGTTTTTGCATCTTACTTTCTTGTTGCAATCAAATAAAGGAAAAGAAACAAATAAAATGAATCATATGCTAATCTTATAGTGAGTAATGACATCACATAAGGAAAAGTAAAAGTAGTAAAATTTATTGGCTATTGACAAACATAGCACTGGTCAATGATGCAATTCATGAAAGAATTAATAAGGGAAGAGAAGATTCACATGCAAATACACTATCTTGGACATCTTTTATGATTGTGAGCCCCCATCAAATTTTATATGTCAAAATTGTTGACATTGGATGAGGAAGACAATGTAATGATTTATGTTTGTTCATATTGATGACCCACAAGTATAGGGGATCTATTGTAGTCCTTTCGATAAGTAAGAGTGTCGAACCCAACGAGGAGCACAAGGAAATGACAAGCGGTTTCCAGTAAGGTATTCTCTGCAAGCACTGAAATTATCGGTAACAGATAGTTTTGTGATAAGGTAATTTGTAACGAGCAATAAGTAACAAGTATAGCAAGGGTGCAGCAAGGTAGACCAATCCTTTTTGTAGCAAAGGACAAGCCTGGACGAACTCTTATATAAAGTGAAAAGCTCCCAAGGACACATGGGGATTTCTGTTAAGCTAGTTTTCATCATGTTCACTTGATTCACGTTCGTTACTTTGATAATTTGATATGTGGGTGGACCGGTGCTTGGGTGCTGCCTTTACTTGGACAAACCTCCCACTTATGATTAACCTCTCTCGCAAGCATCCGCAACTACAAAAGAAGAATTAAGATAAATCTAACCATAGCATGAAACATATGGATCCAAATCAGCCCCTTACGAAGCAACGCATAAACAAGGGTTTAAGCTTCTGTCGCTCTAGCAACCCATCATCTACTTATTACTTCCCAATGCCTTCCCCTAGGCCCAAATAATGGTGAAGTTTTATGTAGTCGACGTTCACATAAAACCACTAGAGGAGAGACAACATACATCTCATCAAAATATCGAACGAATACCAAATTCACATGATTACTTATAACAAGACTTATCCCATGTCCTCAGGAACAAACTGTAACAGCCCAAGTGCACCAGGGGCTTGTTTGTAATATTGCAAGTTGTGAACCTTCCATGTTTGAACCTTGTTGGTGATAAATTATTTTTGCTCCATATCATTTGTGCATCATGATATCATGGCATTCATCATATGTGTTGAGTACACCAAGTTTGTGTTGTGAGTGTGATGTTGTGTTTGGGTGTGTTGAATGATCATGTGTGCTAGGGGTCATGGTGTGTATGTGTGCAAGTGTGGTGCAACACCCCCTTCTCCTTTGATTTTCAAAACAATGCCAAAACCCCTTTATTCCTTTTATTTTGTGACTTGAGTTTAAACTTAGTAATTAAACCTTTTAAAAATGTTCTGATGTTCAAGTGATTTATTTTTAAATAGGAATGTGAGCTCTCTCATTTGTTGCAGTTATTTTAACTAGTGTTATTTGCAAAACAGCAGGCTTTTATTATTAAAAGTAATTATTTTACTTGGCCTAAAAATAACCTAATAATTTTTATAAGTAGTATATAATTTGCAAAGTCTAAAGATATTTTTATTTTGTGTTGAAAACCCTCTCTGTTTTTCTGAGGGGTTTTGTTTGCTTGCATTTTTTCAAATAGGCGCCGTCATCTCCCCCTCTATTTAGCCGCTGCCCGCGCCTAGGGTTTCCCCCTTTCTCCCGCATCGCGCCGCCGCTCCTCTCTCCCTCTCCTCCCTCCTTCTCCTTCCTTCTTCTCCCCCATCAGAGAGGTTCAGAGAGTCTGCAGGTAAGCTTCAGAGAACCGCCGGCCATCTCCGTCGTCGCCGCCCCCGATGGTGGTCTCTTGCCCTCAGGCCAAGGTGTCCAGGGGATGCACGTCGTCGGGCTCGACCCGTTCCCGCCGTTAGGACGTGGAGGGAGCCTCCACGTCGTTCGCATCGTCGATGTCTTCGTCACGCTCCGGGAATCCCCTTCTGCGGCCGCTTCTTCCTCTGCACCGACTCCTCCGCGCGTCCCCGACACCTTCTCCAACCTCCCTCGACCCCCGCAGACCCTAGCTGAGCACCCGCGCCCCCGCAGCCCTCTCCGGTTCGATCCCCGTAGCTGTAGTGCCGTCGTCAAGCCATGGCCGAGCCGAGCATGAGCTCGAGCTCGAGCCCCTCGCTGTCGTGCGTGTAGCCGTAAGGCGACCGCGGGAATGGATCCCTCGAGTCCCCTGCAGCCCCCTCCAGCGCCCCTTGCTGCTGTTGCCGGCGTGTGCTTGCCGGAGAAGCCGCGGCCGTTCTTTGTGCTCTGTGCTCTGTTGCGTGTGCGCGTATTTTCTTCAGTTTCGTCAGTGAGTAGCGAGCAGGGTTAGCATTAGAGGATCAGAAGCCCTCTCCTATCAAGCCCCCTGTCCTAGGCTAGCGGTCGAGACACTGCTCCCCCACCCGGGAGACACGGGTTCGATCCCCTTCGGGTGCAAAACATCCCCCTTTTTTATTATTTGCAAAACAGCCCCCTCCTACTAGTGTTATTTGCAAAACAGTAGGATTTGTGGTAACTACAACAAATGAGAGAGCTCACATCCCTACTTCAAAATAAATCACTTGAACATCAGAACATTTTTAAAAGGTTTAATTACTAAGTTTAAACTCAAGTCACAAAATAAAAGGAATAAAGGGGTTTTGGCATTGTTTTGAAAATCAAAGGAGAAGGGGGTGTTGCACCACACTTGCACACATACACACCATGACCCCTAGCACACATGATCATTCAACACACCCAAACACAACATCACACTCACAACACAAACTTGGTGTACTCAACACATATGATGAATGCCATGATATCATGATGCACAAATGATATGGAGCAAAAATAATTTATCACCAACAAGGTTCAAACATGGAAGGTTCACAACTTGCAATATTACAAACAAGCCCCTGGTGCACTTGGGATGTTACACAAATGTAACTACTCACAAAGCATGTTCATGTTCATGACCAGAGAAGTATTAATTATCATAAAGGATCTGAACATATGATCTTCCACCAAATAAACCAACTAGCATCAACTACAAGGAGTAATCAACACTACTAGCAACCCACAGGTACCAATCTGAGGTTTGAGACAGAGATCGGATACAGGAGATGAACTAGGGTTTACAGAGGAGATGGTGCTGGTGAAGGTGTTGATGGAGATTGACCCCCTCTCGATCAGAGGATCGTTGGAGATGCCGATGGCTTCGATTTCCCCTCCGGGAGGGAAGTTTCCCCGGCAGAACAGCCCTGCCGGAACTCTACATTGGTTTTCTCCAAGTTCCGCCTCGAGACGGCGGCGCTTCGTCCCGAAAGCTCTGTTCTGATTTTTTCCAGGTCAAAACCCTTCATATAGGAAAAGATGAGCATTGGGGGCCTGCCAGGTGGGTCACAAGCCCTCTAGCCGCGGCCAGGGGGTGGTCGCGGCTAGCAGGCTTGCCACCTCCTGGTGGGCCCCCTCTGGTATTTGTTTTGCCCAATATTTTTTATATATTCCAAAACAATTCTCCGTAAATTTTAGTACTTTTGGAGTTGTGCAGAATAGGCTTCTCAGATTTGCTCCTTTTCTAGTCCAGAATTCCAGCTGCCGGCATTCTCCCTCTTCATGTAAACCTTGCAAAATACAATATAAAAGGCATAAGTATTGTACCATAATGTGTAATAACAGCCCATAATGCAATAAATATCAATATAAAATCATGATGCAAAATGGACGTATCACATATCCACATAGAAGTTATATTGTCATAGATCCCTTAACATGTGGTGCTTGCTCAATATCTTTGCTAGCCTAAAATTCCGCACTAAGTAAAGATACTACTTGTGCATCCAAAAACCCAAACCAAACTCTTTCTTCAAGTGTCCACCATACCTACCTATGGATAGAGAAAGATCCTTCAAGTAAGTTGTCATCGGTGCAATAAGGCAATAAAAATTGCTTCTAAAAGTGTTTTGATCAATTAGTGTAAAAGAAAATTGAGCGTTATACGAACTTATGATGGCAAAGTAATAAAATCGACGGACTGCATAATAAAGGTTGCTATCATAGGGGGCAATATAGCGTGAGATTCTTTTACATTAAGGGATTGGGCATACAGATCAATAAGCGCATGACAACCTCTTCTTCCCTCTACGAAGGGCCTATCTTTTACTTTTATGCACTTACTTTTATGCAAGAGTCAAAAGTATTCTTCCCTATTCCCTTTTTACTTTTTCCTTTTACAAGCATCATGTGGTGAGGAAAGATCTAGGAACATATATCCAGTTGGATATGGGTGGGCATGAGTTATTATTGTTGACACCACCTTTAAGGTGAGTTAGTTGGGAGGCGAAACTATAAGCCCCTGTCTTCCTACGTGTCCGGTTGAAACTTTCTGTTCATGGTTATGTCGTGAGTGTTAGCAATCATAGAGGACTAAATGATAGGTGAGTATCTGGACTTGCCAAAAGGCTCTGACATGAGACCCTTCCTGAAAATATGATGAATTGTAGTTGCAAAGTTGACTGAGATCATAGTTTGTTGGTTTCCAATAAGGTTTATGCTTCATACTTCAATGTTGTGATGAATTGTTACTTATTTATGAGAAGCCTTATGATAAGATTGAAATAATTTCTTATGTTGGAGTTTGTTGCTGGTATGTTAATAAGCACCATGCTTCGATGTCCGTATTTTGTTTTTATCGACACCTCTCTCTCAAATCATGTGGACATGCTTTTCAATTTTGGCTTTCGCTTGAGGACGAGCGAGGTCTAAGCTTGGGCGAGTTGATACGTCCATTTTGCATCATGATTTCCTACTATTATTTACTTTGTTTTGTTGAATAATTATGCTTTGGGGAGTGATTCTAATGCCTTTTCTATCATAAATGCAAGGTTTACGCAAAGAGGGAGAATACCGGCAGCTGGAATTCTCGAACCAAGAAAAGCATGTCAGAGATACCTATTATGCACAACTCCAATGAAGCTGGAAAATTTACGGAGATTATTTTTGCATTTAATAAGAATTACTGGAGCTGAAAACTACCGGAGGAGGGCCCCCAGGTGGGCACAACCCACTAGGTCGCGCCAGCCTCCTCTGGTCACGCCCTGGTGTATCGTGCGCAACCTGGCCCACTTCCGATGCCCATCTTCTGGTATAAAATCCCCAAAAACCTAAAACAATTAGGGAGAGGACTTTCGGGACGAAGCGCCACCGTCTCGAGGCGAAACTTGGGCAGGAGCATTTTTGCCCTCCGGCGGAGCGATTCCGCCAGGGGAACTTCCCTCCCGGAGGGGAAATTGAAGCCATCGTCATCACCAACAACCCTCTCATCTTTGGGAGGCCAATCTTCATCAACATCTTTAACAGCACCATCTCCTCTCAAACTCTAGTTCATCTCTTGTGTTCAATCTTTGTACCGGAACCTTAGATTGGTACCTGTGGGTGACTAGTAGTATTGATTACCTTGCGTAGTTGATTGCTATATGGTTTATTTGGTGGAAGATTATATGTTCAGATCCATTGTGCTATTTAATACTCCTCTGATCTTGAGCATGAATATTATTTGTGAGTAGTTACCTTTGTTCTTGAGGTCACGGGAGAAGTCATCTTGCGAGTAATCATGTGAATTTGATATGTGTTCAATATTTTGATGATATGTATGTTATGATTCCCTTAGTGGTGTCATGTGAACGTCGACTACATGACACTTTACCATTCATGGGCCTAAGGGAATGCATCGTGGAGTAGTTATTAGATGATGGGTTGCTAGAGTGACCGAAGCTTAAACCCTAGTTTATGCGCTACTTCGTAAGGGGCTGATTTGGATCCATATGTTTAATGCTATGGTTAGACTTTGTCTTAATACTGTTCTCGTAGTTGTGGATGCTTGTGAGGAGGTTAATCATAAGTAGGTTGTTAGTTCAAGTAAAAACAGCGCCTTAGCACCGGTCCACCCACATATCAAATTATCAAAGTAGCGAACACGAATCAAACCAACATAATAAAAGTGACTAGACAAAATTCCCGTGTACCCTCAAGAAGACTTTGCCTATTACTAGTGATTGTTCCGGCCTGTCCTTTCCCTCAGAAGGATTGGGCTACCTTGTTGCACCTTGTTTACCATTACCATTACTTGCTCGTTACAAATTACCTTGCTATCAAACTATCTGTTACCTATAATTTCAGTGCTTGCAGAGATTACCGTGCTGAAAACCGCTTGTCATTTCCTTCTGCTCCTTGTTGGGTTCGACACTCTTACTTATCGAAAGGACTACGACTGATCGCCTATACTTGTGGGTCAACAAGCGTTGGGGCAAGTATTACCAGCAGCGCGTATATAACAGTAGCATTGGCTCAAACGCGCGCTACTGCTAAAAGTTAGCTATAGTGCCGTAGCAGTAGCGTGGGCACGTGCACTACTAGTAGTTCAAAAACGCACGCTATTGGTAGGGTTTTCCCTAGTAGTGAAGTGCTTGTGACCTGCTTGATCGTCTAACCCTGCAGGAGGATAAACTTGATGATCTGGTGTGGGATGAAGAGATAGATGCTGAAAAGGTGCTGCCAAAGTGGCTTGCGATCGACCGTCTACTGACAACCAAATCCTTCAGTCAGAGTGCCCTTATTGGTGATATGCGAGCAGCATGGAATCCGGCTCAACAGGTGGTGTGGAGGAGGATAAACCCAAATCTTTTCACAATACAATTTAACTGCTTAGGGGATTGGAACAAAGCTATGTATAAGGGACCATGGGACTTCAAAGGTATTGCCTTGATTCTTGCTGAGTATGATGGATTTACCAAGCCGGAGAAGGTTAGACTTGATAGGTTGGAAACTTGGGCTCAAATTCATAAATTGCCTTATGGGGTGTTGAAGAATAAGAAATTTCTGGAGAACTTAGTCAGTCAAATCGGTGAAGTTCAGGAGGTTCAGGTGACGCTGCCAAACAGTTTTGTGGGGGAGTTTATAAGGGTCCGGGTGAAGTTGGATGTCAGCAAGAAACTGACTAGGGTAGTGAAATTCACAAAAGCTGGTGAAACCGAGCCTTACAGTGTTAAGTACGAGAAGCTTCCAATTTTTGCTATGAGTGTGGTACAATGTGTTGGCTTTTGATCCTTGGATCAGATCATCCGTACGTGTATATGCTAAGCTAGCACACAGCCAGGCAGCTGGATGGATTTTCCTACCACACGTACGTGCTCTGTACGTGGAGCAGGCTTGCTTCAACCCGCGACTTGCACTGCAACGGATCGATCGGAACGCAGCGACTTTTCTCGACGGATCACACGCGAACGGAGAAACACTGAATCGATTGCCAAAGGCTCGTATCGAGCCTTGCTTTATTGCCCTCTTTACTTTTCGTTGGTACATAATACAGGGGGATACGTGACTATATATAGTAACCTAGCCTAGCATAACCAAACCTAGTCGGTTTCTAATACCAGTCCTAGTCGGACAGCCGTGTTTAACTCTAATATTCACCCCCTTAAACATAGCGTCGTCGTTACGACCTGGATCCCAAATGCGACTACTGCTACTCACAGATATTATCTTTGGCATTGCTTTTGCCGTTCTTCGTAGCATTTGAGGGACCATCTTTACTATCGTCGGCTCATCCGTAGCTTGACGACAATACTTCTTCTTGGTCGTGCCTTCAATCTTCACCTTTTCTTCGGTGCTTGGTAGACTGTCTTTTGGATCACCGAGGGGACATCTTTCGAACCCGAGCATGACCAAACTTTGGTCTAGCATTGAATTCCAAGCTCTTGGCTCTTGCTTCAGTCTGTAAAGTGCCTTCTTGAGCTTGTAATCTTTTTCTTCTTCGCCTTTCTTCTCGTAGCCGAGGGATTGTTCCACGTACACTTCTTCTGTAAGATCACCGTTGAGGAAAGCGGATTTAACATCCATATGATGAACCTTCCAGTCCTCTTGTGCTGCCAAAGCTAGGAGCACTCTCACTGTCTCGAGTCGAGCGACCGGCGCAAACACCTCATCATAGTCAACTCCTTGACGTTGTACGTAGCCCTTTGCAATGAGTCTTGCCTTGTACTTCACAATGGCACCCTGCGTGCCCTTCTTTAACTTGTAAACCCACTTCAAACCTATGGCCTTTTGGTTCGGAGGTCGGGTTACCAAAGTCCACGTGCCATTGCTCTCAATCGCCTTCATCTCCTCATCCATGGCGTGCATCCAGCTAGGACTTTTTGCTCGCCTCTACGAAGTTCGCCGGCTCCTCAACTCCGAGCAGACATAGTCCGGAGTACTCGAGCGTAACTGGCTTTGTGTACTTGTAGACTTTCTTGAGGGTCTTGTAGCGACGAGGCCCGGAGGAGTCCGTTGTGGCTTGCGAAGGAGGCGACACAAATTGTGTCGTCGTTGATGCACTTGAGGAAGACGACTGAGTCCCGGGCGTGTCATCGACATATGCGTCGTCGGCGTAGTCGTTGTGACCGTGACCATCATCTTGATTGTCATCATCACTATGCGCCTCGTTGTCGATGTCGTCGCCGAGATCTCCGCCCGTGTCATGCACGTCGTTGTCGCTATCACTTTGCGACCTATGTGCGCCGTCGTCGGTGTCGGCACCATGATGATCACTACCATTGTGGTCACCTTGGTTCGGCGTCTTGCCTACCACCTGGACGTCTTCCCCTGCATCATCATCTGTTGGAAATTCAACTGTGAATATGTTACCGTTTGGAGCATCGTTGGTTGCTGTGCTTCAATTCCACGCTTTGTTTTCTTCAAACACGACGTCGCGTGAAATCCGTAGACGCTTGGTTTGTGGATCGTAGAAGCGGTATGCCTTGGTGCCGGAACTCCTCTCGTATCCGATGAACACCATCTTGCACTAGTAGAAAACGGCCCATTTGTCCCGGTTCCAGAGGCCCATTTGTCCCGGTTCTGGAACCGGGACTAAAGGGTCGGGACTAAAGCCCAAAACCTTTAGTCCCGGTTTGCTTACGAACCGGGACCAAAGGCCCTCCACGTGGCCGCTGCGGGGAGCCCAGGCAGGAGGACCTTTAGTCCCGGTTGGTAACACCAACCGGGACCAAAAGGCATCTACGCGTCAGCTTCTGGCAGGAGCTGGGGTTTTTTTTTTTTTTTTTTGAAAGGGGGGGGGTTAGGGGGTTTTGTAGGGTTAATTTAGGGGTTTCATATTGTGTTAGCTAGCTAATAGAGAGAAGTGTCCTCTCTTTCTCCGTGCTTGGTCGATGCTAGCTACTATAGAGAGAACTCGACACGCTAGCTAGTAAGCAAATGAAGGAACCATTAAGTACATAAGATCGTCATGAACATATACAGAGAGAAGTGATCGACCTCTCTTTCTCCGAGAGATTGGTCGACAACAAGTTTTCGTATATCTATCCGACGCTACTACATATATACAATATAACATCTTTTACAATCCCTAACATCATGTACCTAAGATCCAGTCACAAATTCGCATAGTATTCTCCGTCTTTAGGTATGACGTGGTCAAGAAAAAATCCCGCCAATTCCTCTTGAATTGCTCGTATGCGATCATGTGGTAGGAGTTCATCCCGCATCTGCCAGATCTAATTTAAAGAAGGGGGTCAATACATGCATATATATGAATAAAACTCAACACAATTGATGGTAATATATAAAATAAAATTGTGAATATTATTTACGTACTTCAAATTGTTTGTCAGAGAAGCCCCGCTCAGAGGTCGAGTGGCGAATGAACTCGCATACGTAGTATGCACATAAAACAGTTCCTTCTTTCTGGTACAAGCACTTTACGAGAATAGAGTTCAATCAAACTGATAAGAAAGCATGGTAATGATATATTGATGAAAATTTGAATCAATTAGAGATGCGCGGAACTAGCTAGTACTACTTACTTTGGGGTGCGTAAATCGCAACTCTTTGTTTAGACCGGGAACCTTTCAGGTGAACTTCCAAACCCTGCCTGGCAAAGAAAATGATTACTTGATATCAGGAAATTAACGAAAGTTGCATGCCGATATGGTCCCGGTATTGACTGAACTTACTTCTTGAGCATTGCAGTCATGTCCGCATAATTCTCGGGATCTTTACGTCTCGAGTCTAAGACAGTTACTAATGCCCCGTCAAGCTTAATGGATAGCAGAATAAAGTGGAAACTGCGCACGCATATATAACTCATCAATTACATTACTTAACCTCGAGTAAGCGAAACCGAGTATACAGATAAGACATCAACACTCACTTGAAGTTGTAAGGAAAGAGTATTTCCCTTTTGTTTTGATGTATAAGGAACGACTTTAGCAAGTTCTCCTCGGTCGCTTTGATTGAGTTTTTAACCGTCCATTCATTTACGGCATCTGGGCTAATGAACCCAACGTCGAAGATTCCTAGTTTTTTCATTCGACGATCTTCAATATGCATAATATAGTGAGGATAATTATATATACATGCAATGAACGAGCTGAGCTAGAGACTTAACTATAGAAGTAATACTTACAGACAGTAGGAAGTCATGAGTTGTTTGTCGAGGGCCAGTTGATTGTATAACTGAAATAACTACACAAATTCAACAGGCATCACGGAAAGTCCAATGAATTCGTGCTCTGGTTTCACTGCCATATACATAGTGTCTCTCCCAGACTCCCTGCAGGTTTTCATGTACCACTCATGCAATTTGTACATCATCGTTGTTAGAGGAGGTTGATCAGGTTTGACGAGAGGCTTCCCGTGCACGTATTCATATTCTTCTTTTGTTACCTCAGCCATTTGAAAAATTACATCATCCCCCAAGTAATCACCAGGATTGGTACCGGGCACCATCCCCGGATGATTAGCGACGATATCGCTAGACACCTTGAGCGGGGGGCACGATTGCTTCTCCTGTACGCCGAGCTGGGGAATTGTTTTCCCACTTCTTCGTTCTGCTAACCTTGCATCACTAGAAGTACTTCCCGACCGCCGCGCTTCTTCATATGTCTTTTTAATAATCCGGACATAGTTGGAATCCGGCGGAGGCGGTGGTGGTCGCTTCAGGGCTTCGATAGTGCGCTTCACTTTCACCGGATCTAGCTTCTCCTTCGGAGGTGGAGTTTTCTTTGCAAAATGGGCCCTCAATTGGGACTGACATATCTCCTCGTTTTCAGACTCGGTCCTCTCATATGGTAACTTTTCCAGAAGCTTGAGAGATGGACCGTATCTGTATTCCCTCCCGCCTCTGCTTGTACTGCTAGCCGCCGGAGCGGCGGCGTATCTCTTCCGTCGTTGCTTACGAGGCGGAGAAGGAGGCGGAGTGCTCCGACGCGCTGGAGGAGCCGGAGCGGCGGCGTCTGTCTTCTGCCGTTGCCGACGAGGCTGAGGAGGAGGCGTACTGCTCCGACGTGCCGGAGTAGGCGAAGGAGGAGGCAGAGTGCCCTCATGCGTCGGAGGAGCCGGAGAAGGAGGCGGGGTCCCCTGATCACTCGCCAGAGGAGGAGGAGGAGGAGGACGAGGCGGAGTGCCCTGACTCGCCGGAGGAGGAGGAGGAGGCAGAGGCGTCCAGTTTGGAAGCTTGATGTACTCCTTCTGCCATAGACATGTACTCCTCAGGGCACGACCCAGCCGATTCTCCCCTTCACTTGCAGAGTGGTCAAGCTCGAGCTCCGCAAATCCCTCCATTACTTCATCCACCATCACAACAGCATAGCCATGTGGAATCGGATGGCAGTGAAAAGTTCCGTTGGGTTGAGGAGATGCAACAAAGCCGACAGCCGCCAATAAAGTGAGGTTCCGGCATTTCGTCATAAGCTCGCAATGTTGAGCCTCCGTGATAGTATCCACGGGGTAGCTAGGAGACGTGAAGTCAGGCTGAACGGGCTCCGTGGAAGCGACGCTGCTTCTCCGCTGATATGGCGGGGTAGCTTCTGGGGTAGCTTCGTGCCGTTGAGATGGTTGGCCGGCAGCTCGCTGGCTCTCAGCTTCCTCTAGCTTTTGTAGTCTTGCATTGAGCTTCTGAATTTCGCTCAACTCCGTTTTCCTCTTTCTCTCCCGGCTTCTGTAACCGCCTGCGTCGAGAAACCCAACCTTCCACAGAACGGAGCGTGGTGTGCCTCGTGTTCGTCCAGGGTGCTCAGCATTCCCTAGGGCCTCAGTCAGCTCGTCCTTCTCTCTGTCGGGAATGAACGTCCCTTCCTGCGCTACGGTGATATACTCCTGAAGCTTGTTCATGGGTATTGCAAGTTGCTCGTTCGTCCAGCGGCACTTCCCTGTTTCAGGGTCCAAAGTTCCCCCAACCCCGAAGAACCAAGTCCTTGAACGGTCTGGCCAGTTCAATGTCTGTGGTACGACGTTTTTAGCAATCAGGTCATTCTCAGCTTTGTCCCACAACGGCCGGGCTTTGAGGTAGCCACCTGACCTCGTGTGATGGTGATACTGCTTCTTTGCAGCATTGATCTTGTTTGTCTCTGACATTTTCTTACTCTTGTCCGATGTCTTGTAGGCCACAAATGCGGGCAAGTGATCTCTTATCTTCTCAAATCGGCCGGTGAATTCTGGAGTCTTCCCTTTGTCGACAAACTTTGATTTCAACTCATTCTTCCACCTCCTGAATAGATCTGCCATCTTCTTAAGAGCACAC
Source organism: Elymus sibiricus (assembly GCA_039707655.1). Classification (NCBI taxonomy): domain Eukaryota; kingdom Viridiplantae; phylum Streptophyta; class Magnoliopsida; order Poales; family Poaceae; genus Elymus; species Elymus sibiricus. The sequence goes on from CM077669.1 coordinate 513,158,241, forward strand.
GCCTTGACCAGTGGCTCTATAACTGGCTTATTCGGATCCTCCTCTGGCGGTAGGGTGAAATTTGTCTTCAGCAAGGTTCAAAGATCATCTTTCTGTCTATCGGTGACATAATCACCATCAGGGGCGCCGTCCTTAGGCTTATTCCATTGCTTGATGCTGATCGGGATGTTGTCCCTAACAATAGCTCCGCACTGAGCAGAAAATGCGTCCTTGGTCCGCTTGTGTTCAATCGGATGGCCATCGTGCGCGAGTGCTGTGATCGTGAACCTTTCATCCTTGCGCAACCTCTTCTTCGGGCCTCGTCTCGTTACCGAAGTTTGGCTCGATCCGGAGGGCTATAAAAGAAAAAAGAAGAGTTAATTAATATATGTACATACCAAAACAATTAATGCATCAATTAGCTAGTCAGTACAGGCTTAATTAATATATATACCTCGCCGGACTTTGCAACAGCTCCCTCCTCCGTTCGGTCACCGGAGCCGTCATCATGGTCTCCTTCTTCCTCCGGCATTCGGTCACTGGAGCCATCATGATCATGTCCTTCCTCCTCCATTGTTCGATCACCGGAGCCGTCATCCTCTCCTTCCAGACCATCGGTGTCGTTGAGAAACGACAAGATATCACGTCCGCCGTGGATTATGTCCCCCAACAACTGTTCTTGTTCCAAGTCTCTTGGATCCATAGTTTCTGCAAATATTACAACATGGCAATTAATATACAAACATGAATGTCGTCCGACGTCCGGACCGCCTCTCTCATGAATGTCCGACGTCCGGTTTGGGGTGGCCTCGACAACACTTCTAGGGTTTGGGGTGGCCTCGACAACGCTCTTTCTTCTAGGGTTTGGGTGGCCTCGAGAGTTTATCGGGTAGGGACGGGAGGGGGTAGGAGATCGACAACGCTCTTTCTTCTAGGGTTTGGGTGGCCTCGAGAGTTTATTGGGTAGGGCGAGAGGGCCGGGATTCTCTTAACCTTTTAGGGATTTAACAAAATGGCGCCATTCTGGATGTGTAGAAAATGGTCCATATTTTTCCTGATCTCATCTACCCTTCTATATGTCACGTTGTCTAGTGTCAAAGGATTCAAGAAAACCACGGCTACATCATTAGCCGGAAGTAACAGGCGCATAATGGTACGAAGCTCTCCAAAATTGTTTTGGAACAGAGTCCCGGATAGGATAATTAGCTTTTTGGTACGAAGTTCAGCAAGAGCCTTCCGAATATCGCTATTTGGAAGGCCGTTGCTGAAATTCATACCAAAAAGCGAATTATTCTATCCGGAACTCCGTTCCAAAACAACTTTGAAGAGCTTCGTAACATCATACGCCGGTTACTTCCGGCTAATGATGAAGCCATGGATTTCCTCAATACTTTGACACACAACATGACATAGAGAAGAATATATATATAGATGGGATGAGAAAAAAATTGGATCAACTTGTGCACATCCATCATGGGGGCATTCTTGATAAATCTATATTACCGGAGTTTTCTATATGAACATTTTACTTTAGTAACTTAGAAAAAAAATGTTATCGGGGAGGGGGTATATCGACAACGCTTTTTTTCTAGGGTTTGGGTGGCCTCGAGAGTTGGTCGCCCGGTATATCGAGATGGGGGTGAACATTTTACCTTAGTAACTTAGAAAAAAATGTTATCGGGGAGGCGGTATATCGACCCCCCCCCCCTCATGTCGAAGTTATCGGGGAGGGGGTATATCAACATCGACATACATTCCGGATCCGTTGGAAAGCTCTCGGGGAGCCGATGCCAACGTGATGATAGGGGGCCGGGGTACTCCCGTGGCCTTGTTGATAGATAGAGCCGATGCCAACGTGATGATAGAGCCGATGCCAACATTTTCATTTAACAAAAAAACTACCTTCAAAAAAAGACTTGCTTCGCCGCGGGTGCTCGGTGCGACGTGGACTCGGTGGAAAAACTTTATGAAAATGCGGTGGTGGCCGGGCCGGGCGGTTTTCTTTTCCTTCTTCATTTTTTCCTTTGTTTTTTCTTATATGTTTGTTTTCGTTTTCACTCTACATTTTCGTACATATGAAAAACAACGAAGAGTTTTTACATGAACATATACACACATATACATGAACATATATACATATACATGAAAAAAAACATATACATGAACATATACACACATATACATGAACATATATACATATACATGAAAAAAAACATATACATGAACATATACATGAACATATACATGAACATATATACATAAATGAAAAAAAACATATACATGAACATATACACATATACATGCCCGAAAAAAAACATATACATGAACATATACACACATATACGCGGTGACGGGGAGCAGGGGGGGCTCACTGGGGGGGGGTGATGGCTGGAGGCCGGCGACGGGGATGAGGACGGCGGCGACGGGGACGAGGACGGCGGCTCGGGGAGGCGACGGGGACGGGGACAAGGACGGCGGCTCGGGGAGGCGACGGGGACGAGGACGGCGGCGACGGTGACGAGGACGGCGGCTCGGGGAGGCGACGGGGAGGCGACGAGGACGGCGGCGACGGGGAGGCGACGGGGACGAGGACGGCGGCGACGGGGAGGCGACGAGGACGGCGGCGACGGGGAGGCGACGGGGACGAGGACGGCGGCGACAGGGAGGCGACGGGGACGAGGACGGCGGTGACGGGGACGAGGACGGCGGCGACGGGGACGAGGACGGCGGCGACGGGGACGAGGACGGCGGCTCGGGGAGGCGACGAGGACGGCGGCTCGGGGAGGCGACGGGGAGGCGACGGGGACGAGGACGGCGGCTCGGAGCAACTGGTAGATGAAAACTGAAATTTTCTAAGGGTTTTCTTATATACAAGAAGCATTGGTCCCGGTTGGTGCCACCAACCGGGACCAAAGGTCTCTGCTTCCCGCCCTACGGGCCTATTGGGCCTTCTGCGGGCCTGAATCCTGGCCCAATTGGCTGGTTGGGTTTCTAGTCGTATTCAGGCCGTGGTGGCCCAGTAGGCGGCATTTTTTTTATTTTTTTCCAGTATTTTTGTTTTGTTTTTTGCTTTATTTATTTTTTTAATTTTTTTCCAGTATTTTTCTTCTGTTATTTTGGTTCATTCTTTTTAACAAATAAATACTTTGATAATTTTAGTTGCATAATTTCCATTATTTTGTTTTGTTTTTTGCTTTATTTATTTTTGTTTTATTTTTTGCTTTATTTATTTCCAGTGTGTTTTATCATTATATTCTTTTTTATTTTTTTATTTTTTTTCCAGTATTTTTCTTCTGTTATTTTAGTTCATTCTTTTTAAAAAATAAATACTTTGATAATTTTAGTTGCATAATTTCAATTATTTTGTTTTGTTTTTTTCTTTATTTATTTTTGTTTTATTTTTTGCTTTATTTATTTCCAGTGTGTTTTATCATTATATTCTTTTTTATTTTTTTTATTTTTTTCCAGTATTTTTCTTCTATTATTTTAGTTCATTCTTTTTAAAAAATAAATACTTTGATAATTATAGTTGCATAATTTCCATTATTTTATTTTGTTTTTTGCTTTATTTATTTTTGTTTTATTTTTTGCTTTATTTATTTCCAGTGTGTTTTATCATTATATTCTTTTTGCTATTAATGTTTTGAACAAAAAATACTTTGATAATTTTAGTTGCATAATTTTTATATAATTATAGTTTCAAAAATATTAGAGATTTATAAAAGCTTTTTAGTTGATTCTTTTTTGAACTCCACTCCCACGATGTTTTGAAAGAAATTAAAAAGCACTTCAAATGAACTCTGAAAAGGTTGAAAGTTGGCATGATATCATCATTTCACCCACATAGCATGTGCTAAAAAGTTGAGTGGGTTACGGCAAAAACTGGATGCACTTCGTGTACAAAATGTACAATCTCTTTCGAAGTATCACGGTTTCGGACGAAAACTCATCTGTTACAAAGGGATTTCATTTTTTTGAACTTATTTGAACTCCATACTTTTTGTGTGTTCAAAATGCACCATTCGAAGCCACATCATCAATTTTCAACCGTTTCTAACTTCATTTGGTATTTTTCATGCATTTACTGATTTTTTGAGCTAAATGACCATGAAATTGAAAAACACTACAAATAAACTCTGAAAAGGTTGAAAGTTGGCATGGTATCATCATTTCACCCACATAGCATGCTATAAAAAGTTGAGAGGGTTACGGCAAAAACTGGATGCACTTCGTGTACAAAACGGACAATCTCTTTCGAAGTATCAGGGTTTCGGACGAAAACTCATGTGTTACAAAAGGCATTTCATTTCTTCACATGTAACTGCAATGATATAATTGTGGAGAGAAAGTCTTCACTTTTTCTTCGCTTGTGTCCTTTGCTTATTGTGCCGTAACCATGGATAATCTTCATCGTTTAACAAGGTGCTTGGGTCAGCCTTGACTTTGAAGGGGGGAATTTCATGAAACTTTTCATAATCTTCAGACATGTCTGTCTTGCCCTCCAATCCCACGATGTCTTTTTTTCCTGAAAGAACTATGTGGCGCTTTGGCTCATCGTATGATGTATTCGCTTCCTTATCTATTTTTTTCTCGGTTTGGTAGACATGTCCTTCACATAGAAAACCTGTGCCACATCATTGGCTAGGACGAATGGTTCGTCTGTGTACCCAAGATTGTTCAGATCCACTGTTGTCATTCCATACTGTGGATCTTCCTGTACCCCGCCTCTTGACAGATTGACCCATTTGCACTGAAACAAAGGGACCTTGAAATCATGTCCATAGTCAAGTTCCCATATGTCCACTATGTAACCATAATATGTGTCCTTTCCCCTCTTGGTTGCTGCATCAAAGCGGACACCACTGTTTTGGTTGGTGCTCTTTTGATCCTGGGCGATCGTGTAAAATGTATTTCCATTTATCTCGTACCCTTTGTAAGTCATTACAGTCGAAGATGGTCCCCTGGCCAACGAGTACAGCTCATCAGAATCAGTGTTGTCACGCATGAGACGTGTTTGCAACCAACTCCCGAAAGTCCTGATGTGTTCACATGTAATCCAGTCGTCACACTGCTCCGGGTGTTTGGAGCGCAGAATATTCTTGTGTTTATCGACATACGGGGTCACCAAGGTAGAATTCTGTAGAACTGTGTAGTGTGCTTGAGACCAAGAATGGCCGTCCCTACATATTATTGAGTCCGCTCCTAGCGTGCCTTTTCCCGTCAGTCTCCCCTCATACCGCGATTGAGGGAGACCAATCTTCTTAAGGTCAGGAATGAAGTCAACACAAAACCCAATGACATCCTTTGTTTGATGGCCCATGGAGATGCTTGCTTCTGGCCTAGCGCGGTTACGAACATATTTCTTTAAGACTCCCATGAACCTCTCAAAGGGGAACATATTGTGTAGAAATACAGGGCCCAGAACGACAATCTCGTCGACTAGATGAACTAGGACGTGCGTCATGATATTGAAGAAGGATGGTGGGAACACCAACTCGAAACTAACAAGACATTGCACCAAATCACTCCTTAACCTTGGCAGGATTTCTGGATCGATCACCTTCTGAGAGATTGCATTGAGGAATGCACATAGCTTCAGAATGGCTAATCGAACGTTTTCCGGTAGAAGCCCCCTCAATGCAACCGGAAGCAGTTGCGTCATAATCACGTGGCAGTCATGAGACTTTAGGTTCTGGAACTTTTTCTCCGCCATATTTATTATTCCCTTTATATTCGACGAGAAGCCAGACGGGACCTTCATACTGAGCAGGCATTCAAAGAAGATTTCCTTATCTTCTTTGGTAAGAGCGTAGCTGGTAGGACCTTCATACTGCTTTGGATGCATGCCGTCTTTTTCATGCACACGTTGCTGTTCCTCCCGTGCCTCCGGTGTATCTTTTGTCTTCCCATACACTCCCAAGAAGCCTAGCAGGTTCACGCAAAGATTCTTCGCCACGTGCATCACGTCGATTGCAGAGCGGACCTCTAGGTCTTTCCAATAGGGTAGGTCCCAAAATATAGATTTCTTCTTCCACATGGGTGCGCGTCCCGCATCGTCAGTCGGAACAGATAGTCCGCCAGGACCCTTTCCAAATATTACTTGTAAATCATTGACCATATCAAGTATGTGATCACCAGTACAGAGGGCGGGCTTCTTCCGGTGATCTTCCTCACCTTTGAAATGCTTTCCTTTCTTTCCACATTGATGGTTGGTCGGAAGAAATCGACGATGCCCCAGGTACACATTCTTCCTGTATTTGTCCAAATATATACTGTCGGTGTCATCTAAACAGTGTGTGCATGCGTGGTATCCCTTGTTTGTCTGTCCTGAAAGGTTACTGAGAGCAGGCCAATCGTTGATGGTTACAAACAGCAACGCATGTAGGTCAAATTCCTCCTGTTCGTTCTCATCCCACACATGTACACCTCTTCCATTCCATAGCTGTAAAAGTTCATCAACTAATGGCCTTAGGTACACATCAATGTCATTGCCGGGTTGCTTAGGGCCTTGGATGAGCACTGGCATCATAATGAACTTCCGCTTCATGCACAACCAAGGAGGAAGGTTATACATACATAGAGTCACAGGCCATGTGCTATGCTTGTTCCTCTGCTCCCCAAAAGGATTAACGCCATCTGCACTTAAACCAAACCATACGTTCCTCGGGTCACCTGTAAAGTCGCTCCACTTTCTCTCGATCTTTCTCCACTGCGACCCGTCAGCGGGTGCTCTCAACTTCCCGTCTTTCTTACGGTCTTTTTTGTGTCATTGCATCAACTCGGCATGCTTTTTGTTTCTGAACAGACGTTTCAACCATGGTATTATAGGAGCATACCACATCACCTTGGCAGGAACCCTCTTCCCGGTGCGCTGGCCCTCAACATCACCAGGCTCATCTCTTCTGATCCTATACCGCAATGCACCGCATACTGGGCATGCGTTCAAATCCTCGTACGCACCGCGGTAGAGGATGCAGTCATTAGGGCATTAATGTATCTTCTGCACCTCCAATCCTAGAGGGCATAGAACCTTCTTTGCTTCGTACGTACTGCCGGGCAATTCGTTATCCTTTGGAAGCTTCTTCTTCATTATTTTCAGTAGCGAACTAAATCCCTTGTCAGATACATCATTGTCTGCCTTCCATTGCAGCAATTCTAGTGTGGTACCGAGCTTTCTGTTGTCATCTTCGCAATTTGGGTACAACCCTTTTTTGTGATCCTCTAACATGCGATTGAACTTCAACTTCTCCCTTTCACTTTCGCATTCTCTCTGTGCATCAACAATGACCCGGCGAAGATCATCATCGGGCACATCGTCTGGTTCCTCTTGATCTTCAGCTTCCCCCATTGCAGCATCACCGTATTCAGGGGGCGGGTAGTTGTCGTCATCCTCTTCTTCTTCGTTGTCTTCCATCATAACCCCTCTTTCTCCGTGCTTGGTCCAAACATTATAGTGTGGCATAAAACCCTTCTGAAGCAGGTGGAAGTGAAGGGTTTTATAGTTGGAGAAAGCCTTCGTATTCTCACAGATAGTACATGGACAATGCATAAAACCATTCTTCTTGTTTGCCTCAGCCGATTCGAGAAAATTATGCAGGCCCTTAATATACTCGGAGGTGCGTCGGTCACCGTACATCCATTGCCGGTTCATCTGCGTGCATATCATGAATAGAGAAGTGACCAAATTAATAGAAATTCATCATCACATTAAAGCCAAAGTACAGTAGTGACCAAAATAAATACATAACGTTCATACATAGTTCTTATTATTGAACAACATATAGCTCTCTAGAGCATCTAATTAAAACATACATTGAAACTATAAAATTTAAATGCAACAACAAATGCAATCATAACCGCAACTAAGGTACCAATTGATCCAACGGCATAATGATACCAAGCCTCAGTATGAATGGCATATTTTCTAACCTTTCTAATCTTCAAGCGCATTGCATCCATCTTGATCTTGTGATCGTCGACGACATCGGCAACATGCAACTCCAACTTCATCTTCTCCTCTTCAACTCTTTGTAATTTTTCTTTCAAGTAATTGTTTTCTTTTTCAACCAAATTTAACTTCTCGACAAGAATTTCTATGTCGGTTGGAATTTCCGGTTCACATACCTCCTAGATTAAAAAATCTATGTCACGTTGGTCGGCATAATTGTCATAAACACTAAATAAAACAAATAGTTATAAAAGATAATATATACCACATCCGAATCATAGACCGGACGAGGGCCGACGTGGGCGGATACCATGACCATGGCACTATATAATAACAAACAATAATAAAAGTAAGAAAATTACACAAGTATCTATCTAAATGATACAAGTAAGAACTTTTGTTTTTTAGAAAGAAGATAAGAAGAAGAGGCTAACCACGGTGGTGCCGGCGCCGAGATGGGCGCGGGCGATCGACGGCAGTGAGGACGGGGACGGGATAGGACGGACCGCCAAACCTAAACAAATCTTGAGGAAAATGGAGCTTGGACAAGGAGCTTCGAGAGGAGAAAGCTTAAGTGTGGTTCGGGCATTTCATCGAACACCTCATGTCCATAGGAGGTGAGCTAGAGCACCACAAAGCTCTCCCACGGCCGGCCAAAAAAAGTGAGCATTGCATTGCTCTACTCGCGGGCAGGGGGTATATATAGGCCGACCATTGGTCCCGGTTTGTGGCTGGAACCGGGACTAAAGGACACCATTTGGTCCCGGTTCCAGCCACAAACCGGGACCAATGGTTGTGGGCCAGGAGCGAGGCCCATTGGTCCCGGTTCGTGTCTGTAACCGGGACCAAAGGGGTCAGACGAACCGGGACCAATGGCCCACGAGGCCCGGCCGGCGCCCTGGCCTCACGAACCGGGACCAATGCCCCCATGGGTCCCGGTTCGTGAGTGAACCGGGATTAATGGGCTTCTCAGGGCTGGACCAAAGCCCTGTTATGTACTAGTGTTGGTGCTACGATCGGCATGCTTTCAGAGATGCGGCTCCGCCGTCTTCACATGCGCCACGCACCCGAACGTACGTAGATGAGACACATTCGGCTTACGTCCGTAAATTGCTTCATACGGAGTCTTGCCGATCATCGCCTTCGTTGGAGCCCGATTGAGAAGATAGACCGCCGTCGAGACAGCTTCTTCCCAAAAAGTCCCCGGCAGGTTCTTGCTCTTGAGTAAACTCCTTGCCATGTCAACGATGGTTCGATTACGCCTTTCAACAACCCCGTTCTGCTGCGGTGTATAAGGTGCCGTGAGGAACCTTTTTATGCCAATCTTCTCGCAGTAGTCGTTGAACTCGTTCGACGTAAACTCTCCGCCACGATCTGTCCGTAGAGCGCGAACCTTCAGCTTGTGTTCCATCTCCGTTGCAGCCTTTGGCTTCTTGAACGCTTCAAATGCCTCATCTTTAGATCGTAGGAGAACGACCCACATATATCTCGAGTAGTCATCTACCACAAGGAAGAAGTAATTCTTTCCTCCGTGAGTTGCTGGGGTGATAGGGCCACATATATCACTATGGAGCAGCTCGAGTGCATCACTTGCACGATAGGTAGACTGAGCAGGGAACGGCCTGCGGTGCTGTTTTCCAACCAAGCACCCGTCACATACTCGATCAACATGGTCGATAAATGGCATCCCGGATACCATCTCCATCTTTGACATCTTCTTCAAGGCATAGAAGTTAACGTGTCCAAATCTAGCATGCCATAACCACGAATCATCATCACTCTTGGCGAGCCAACACTCCGGTTGAGATTGATCAAGGTTGAGGATATAGAGCCTCTTCCGTGTGCGATTAACACGGGCTAGCATGTTTTGGAGGTTGTCGAAGATCGTCATCACTCCATTCTCGATATCCACCTTGCATCCATTCTCGTCAAGCTTCCCGATAGAGATGATGTTGTTGCGAAGCCGTGGGATGTAGTAAACTCCGGTGAGTATTCGATGTTCGCCTGTGAGACCCTCGAAAAGGACAGATCCTTGCCCACAAATCTCCACATTTGAACCATCACCAAACTTGACCGAGCCTTCAACATCGCATTCCAGCTCGAGGAACTTCTCCTTGCACCCTGTCATGTGGTTACTGGCACCTGTGTCGAGATACCACGATACGTTGTGATCCCCGGATAGCTTCGGTGTCACTTTCTTCTCATGAAGTAGCACCTTCTGGCTTGGTTTCACAACCACCGTTTCAGCGAGATCACAAACTTCAGCCATCAGAAGACCTGGACCTTCGTCTTCCTGCTTCGCCAAATTTGCCATGATCTCCCGCTTGTTAGGTTCCGGACAATCCTTTGCAAAGTGACCCATCTCGTTGCAGTTATAGCACTTGACCTCGGACATATCCAAGTTCCGTTGCTTCCGCTCTTTAGATCGGTCCGCCTTACCACGACCTTGTGGCTTGCCTTTTCCTTTGCCTTCTCCGGTTTGTCCGTCGCGCGTTGCGTTGCTTGAGCCTTCATTGCCATCACGCCTTCCTTTGCTACTTGGGGACTCCCAATCTGCGCGCGAGTACATGAGTTGGTCACTACCTCCTCTGTTGCCTTTCCGACAGCCACGAGCATTCTCTTCCCATGTCCGCAGACGTCCGATCGCCTCCGTTATGGTCATGTCGTCGATGTCGTAAAGCTGCTCGAGCGTGCCGATGATGTACGTGAATTTGTCAGTCACCGAACTGAAAAATTTCTCCACAATCTCGGTCTCATCGAGCTTTGCACCAAGCGCGCGGATCTCTCCCACCAAAGTAGTAAGACGCATGGCGTAGTCGTTCACCGATTCAGTTTCCTCCATCTGCAACTTGTGAAATTGGCGCTTCAGCACTTGTGCCCGAGCCTTGGTGACGCGATCTTCTCCAATCCTCATCTCCTTGAGTGCGTTCCACGCGCCTCTTGCCGTCTTGAACTCCGCCAATGTCATCAGCACGGAATCCGGCACGGACTGGGCTATGGCGGCCATGGCACCTTCGTCGCACTCCTCGTCGACGTCGTCGTCCGTGATGGCCTCCCACACTCGAAGGGATCGGAGAATAATCTTCATCTTCACCGCCCACACGCCGTAGTTGGCGTCGGTGAGCATCGGGTACTGGATGGGGATGTTGCGATGCGCCTGGACGTTGGCGCCTCCCGTTCCTCCACCACTGGTCGCTGACTTGCCGCCCTTCTTCACCTTGTTGCCGCCGTTGCCGGACTTGACCGACTCAGCGTCGCTGTCCGTCATCGTAGATCGTCGAGGCTCTGATACCAATTGTTGGCTTTTGATCCTTGGATCAGATCATCCGTACGTGTATGTGCTAAGCTAGCACACAGCCAGGCAGCTGGATGGATTTTCCTACCACACGTACGTGCTCTGTACGTGGAGCGGGCTTGCTTCAACCCGCGACTTGCACTGCAACGGATCGATCGGAACGCAGCGACTTTTCTCGACGGATCACACGCGAACGGAGAAACACTGAATCGATTGCCAAAGGCTCGTATCGAGCCTTGCTTTATTGCCCTCTTTACTCTTCGTTGGTACATAATACAGGGGGATACGTGACTATATATAGTAACCTAGCCTAGCATAAGCAAACCTAGTCGGTTTCTAATACCAGTCCTAGTCGGACAGCCGTGTTTAACTCTAATACAATGGGTCACTGGTATGAAGAGTGAGGCTCCGGAGAGCACGATGTCACAAAGTTTGAGTGGGGGCCTTTCATCTTGGGGTGAAGAGGCACGACAGGACCTAGAGGAACGAGATCTGGAGGTGTTAATCGTAAAGATGGCCCGGGTGCACGCGGGAGAGGTAGAGGAAGAAGAGGCATCCTCTTTGGGGACCGAGGGAAGACAGGCCAGGAAGACCTGGGAAGGGAAGAGGAGACACCGAAGTGTACGTCAGAGCAACATGACACGCGAGCTATCAAGCAGGTAGGGGGAGAGGTCATGGAACATGGCAGGAACATAAGTTGGCGCTTTAACGCTCTAGCAGCATCAAGATCAAAAGAAAATCATCCGGCAGAGAATACTGGAGTGCTGAAGGAAGATCCCTCCGTATTAGGAAAAAGGCTTGCTGATGACATGAGTGCAAAGATAAGTCAGACGGTGCCCTCTGAACCAATTGATCCGAACACTGCCTTGGTTCCGGCGGGCAATACTACGGTGATCGCAAACCAGTTTGAAGTGGGGGAAGTAATGTCAGCTCATGGTGGGAGTCCGCAGAAGAGTTCAAATAAAAAGAAGCTAAAGGGAACTGATGGCACGGCCGTGACTAGCAGCACAACATCTACAGAGGCGGACTCCCGAGTGGAGGACCGCTCAACCCAATGAGTGTGTTGTGCTGGAATTGTCGTGGGGCGGGCAACCCTACGACAATTCGTGAGCTTCGGGAATTAACGAAGCGTTTTGCCCATACCATTCTCTATATTCTAGAAATTCAGATTGAAGGCTCTAGATTAGAGAACTCATCTGTTTCTTTAGGTTTTAATAAAAGTTTTGCAGTTAGTTGTTCTGGTAGAAGTGGAGGTTTGGGAATTTTTTGGAATGATATAATAAAGCTTTGAGATTATTGGTTACTCAAAATATCATATAGATGTAGAAGTAGAGGGGTTTGGGACAGTACCCTCGAGGATCACATTTGTTTATGGAGAAGCACCAGTTCAGGAGAGACACAAAACGTGGGATACATTGAGGGGAATTACTAGCAGAAGCAATCGCCCTTGGATGGCAAATGGACACTTTAATGAAGTGCTTCACCTACATGAACATGATGGGATCGGCAATCGCAGTCAAGCACAAATAGCTGGTTTTCGGGATGCACTGGTACATGTGGTTTGGCCGATATTGGCTATAAGGGGAATATATGGACATTTGTGAAGAGGGTGGCGGGTGGTTCGTACACCCGTGTTCGGCTGGATAGATGCGTAGCTTCGGCAGATTGGTCACTAGGACATCCAGGAGCATTATTATCGCGTGAAACGGCGGCTTGTTCTGATCACGTACCTTTATTGTTGCGGCTGGAACCCTACACATGCACACCGGGGCCCAAGACTTTTAAATATGAGCTTCCATGGGAGACCCATAACGGGCTGCATAGAGCGGTGGAATCAGGTTGGGGCCCCTCTCGCTGTGAATCTGTCACAGCAACCAAAGACAAACTAATGTCACTTTCATCAGACCTGGCAGCTTGGGACAGAGAGTTGTTTGGGAACGTTAAGCGAGAAATCCGACAACTGCGGCACGAACTAGAGATTCTTTGAACTGTCCCAGTTAGGGTGGGCCCTACACATGTAGAAACCAAAATATGTGACAGGTTGGTCGAACTTTTCTATCGTGAGGAAATCCTATGGCGCCAGAGGGCGAGGGTTGAATGGCTTTCTAGTGGGGATAAAAATACCTATTATTTTCATCTCTGTGCCAGTAGACGCCGCCGAAAAAACCGCATTAAATCACTACAGTTCCCTGATGGCCGATCGATTAACTGAGAACGAGACCGAGATGGAGGATCTGGCAACAAATTTTGACAGTAACCTTTACACTTCCGAGGGAGTGCATGACATGGGACGGGTGTTAGACGCTGTAACAGAAAGAGTTACTCCAGCAATGAATATTTTGTTAAATGCTAGGTACACTGAAGAGGAAGTTAGAAAAAGCACTATTTCAGATGTTCCCGACGAAGGCACTAGGACCGGATGGGTTTCCAGCCCATTTTTTCAACGTCATTGGGAGATCTGTGGGGTTGACGTCACCCAGGCCGTCATGCGCATTATTGAGGGTACTGAATCAGCTGAAAGCATTAATGAGACCATACTGGTTTTAATACCGAAGGTAAAATATCCGACTCAGTTAACACAATTTCGGCCTATCTCATTGTGCAATGTCTTGTATAAGATTGCTTCCAAAGTAATATCCAACAGGCTGAAGTTAGTACCGCCAGACATCATTTCAGAGGAACAGTCTGCCTTCGTCCCAGGGAGACTTATTACTGACAACATAATTGCAGCTTATGAGTGCCTTCATTTTATGAAAAGGAATACATCGTTGAAGAATAGACACTGTGCCTTGAAGCTTGGCATGATGAAAGCATATGACAGAGTGGAGTGGGATTATCTGAAAGGAATAATGTTGAAGCTGGGATTTTCTGAAAAGTGGGTGCATATTGTTATGGGCATGGTGAGCTCCGTAAAATTTTCAGTGCTTTTTAATGGCAAGAAACTTCAACAGTTCAAACCGTCTAGAGGGATTCGACAGGGAGACCCTATCTCTCCATACCTTTTCTTAATAGCAGCAGAGGGCCTTTCGTGCCTCCTAAAATCTACAGATGAGTCATCTAACCTAAATGGTCTCAAGGTAGCCCCTTCGGCACTACTAGTGAACCATTTCCTATTCGCAGATGACAACCTGCTGTTCTTCAAGGCAAGTGCTACTGGAGCAGGTGAGGTAAACCAGGTGTTGGATTCTTACTGTCACGCGTCGGGTCAGCGCATTAATCATGATAAATCAGTCATTTTCTTCAGTAAAGGGTGTCCAGCGAATGTTAAACAAGAAGTGCAGGCCTTCTTGCAAGTACCAAATGAAACTCTTAGTGCTAAATATTTGGGAATGCCAACCCAGGTGGGTCATCCAAAAATGGTGCTTTCAAGTACCTAAAGGAATATCTATGGAGCAAGATGCAAGGATTGGTAGAACAAATGATGTCATCAGTAGGGAAAGAAGTTCTTGTGAAAGCAGTAGCACAAGCAGTACGAGTATTTTCTATGTCTTGCTTCAAATTGCCAAGAGGTTTGTGTGAGCACTTGAATATGTTGATAAGGAAATTTTGATGGGGAAGCTAGCTAGGACGGGAAGCGCAAACCGAATGGGGTATCTTGGGAAGAAATGATGCCGCCAAAGAGCATGGGAGGCTTAGGGTTCAAGGATTTTGAATTATTTAACCTTGCTTTGTTGGCTAAACAGGCGTGGCGAATTTTGACATCTCCAAATACGTTGAGCGCAAGGTTATTGAAGAGTATCTATTTCCCTCATGGTACCATCCTGAATGCTGGACTTGGAGGCCACCATAGCCAAATATGGAGGTCGATTGTTGATGGACGGGACATCTTAAAGTAGGGCTTGATAAGGCGGATCGGAAACGACGAGAGTACTAATATCTGGGGTGATAACTGGATCTCCAGGGTCTCAATGTTGCGCCCACTCGGGAGTCGGGTGCTCAACCCCCCTGAACTAGTATCCCACTTGATCGACAGTACCTCTGCCACTTGGAATCTCGCGAAACTAGAGGATGTATGTTTACCTATTGACATCACCACCATCTTGAGTATTCCTTTGAGCACATCCAATATAAACGATAGTTGGGCGTGGCATTTTGAAAATAGTGGGGTCTTTACTGTGAGATCGGCATACAGGATGATCACTGACACAAAATTTAGGGGAGAGGCATGGTTGGATGGTTCGGCAGGCTCCTCGAGCCGGGATTGGGATGCCTCTTCATGGAAGCTTTTGTGGAAAATTCCGGTACCTGGAAAGATCACGATGTTTCTGTGGAGACTAGTGAAGCACTCGCTGCCCACAAATGATGTGAGAGCTCACCGTAAGATGTCTACAACCTCATCATGTGTTTTGTGTGGACCTGAGGACTCTTGGCGACATTCTTTGCTGGAATGCTCGATGGCGCGCTGCGTATGGGCACTTGTTGATGGGGAACTAGCTGAATATTTATGTTCAACAACAGAGCCCAGCGCGAAACAGTGGATTTTTTCAATGATAGAAACGTTATCACATGAAGCCTTTGTAAGGTTATCCGTGACGTTATGGGCAATTTGGTGGGCTAGAAGAAAAGCTATACATGATGAAATCTTTCAGAGCCCTTCAGCCACCCATCTATTCATTTTGTAGATTCATTGAGGAACTTGATATCATTCCCGAGAAGATATAGAAAGTACGTGTGTCTAGCAACAGAACTATGGTTCGTCCTAAAGCACCGCCATCGGGATATGCTAAAATTCATGTGGACGCAAGCACTGCGAGGAGCCATATAGGCGGAGCTGCAGCTGCTGTTTGCCGTGATGCAAATGGGAATTATCTGGGCAGCTCGTCCTTGGTGATTCACGGGATCAACGATGTTTCGACGTTGGAAGCCATAGCTCGGGAGACGCTATTTCTTGCGGAGGATCTAATGCTGCATAGCTTCATTATTGCCCCGGACTCAAGATAATAGTCAAAGATATTCAGAATAGGAGCACTGCAGCTTATGGTAATATTGTTGGAGAGATTAGCAACAGAGCGTTGATGTTCAACTGTACGTTCACTTATGAATGTAGAGCTGCAAACTTTGGTGTAGATAGGTTAGCCAAGTTTTCGTATTCTCTTGATCAGGGGCGACATGTTTGGTTGGGTCATCCCCATTATTCTATTTGTATCCCACCCCGTGTGGTTTTCGAGCAATAAAACTTGGTGAGGACACCTGCTCCCTTCGTGACGGCGTCTTCCTCCTGCTGAGACAGAGAGAGAGAGACCGCACCGTTAGCAGGCACGGACGCCAAGGGAGATTGAGCTATAAAGCTCGGCGCCCTATCCTAGGGTTCCTCCTTCCCTTCCCTCGCGCCGCCACCTCGCTTCTTCCTGATAAGTTCAGATGTGAGAGCAGAGAGAGATTCAGAGAAGGTTCAGGGTGGTTCGGAGAGTAGCTCGCCCGTAGTCATCGTCGTCCTCGTCTCACGCGGCTTCCTACGCTCCTACTAAGATGTCCAGAAGATTCCCGACGCCGCCGTCGACCGATTCCCGGAGCTATCAGGAGTGGATCGCCTTCCACAACGTCGGCCCGTCGTCATCTTCTTCGCGCACCAGGAGCCCCGCCGCGGCAACAACTTTCTTCCCCGGCCACGAGAGGGCCTCCCCGATGCCCTAGTCTTGTCCTAAGGGACCCTTGGTGAGCAGTCCGTCCCTGCAGTCCCTCTCTCGTTCTATTCGTTGTCGTAGCCGACATTTTCCGTGGCGTCCGCCATGAAGGAGCTCGTGGAGAGCTGTTGTGTTTCTTTCGTAGCCGTGGAGTGTTATTCAGCGTGAGGACGTCAACATATCACACGCACGCATGCACGCAGCAACTACGGCGAGCCTTGGCTCCTTGTTTGCCTCCTGCTTGCTCCGTCCAGGGTGTCGCAGCTTCATGTCGCCATAGCAAGGCCGGCCTTTTGCAGTTTCTTTTGGAGTTAAGATCCTTGCCTCGTTTAGTTCAAGTCCGACTGACCTGCTGTAGCAACACAAACCCACTGGAGATCCGTGCCTCGTTTCTCCTGTTCGTTTCACACATACACACACGCCTCATCTGCAGCTCGCGCACATCAGGCCTCTGTCCTGCAGCGCCACGAGCAGAGCACGCTCCATTCGCTGCCTTTTTATTCAGTTTCATCAGGCTTCATAGCAGGACATTGTTCATGTCCGGAAAATCCTATGTTCATGTCCCGTTTCCACCTGATCAAGCAGGGATAGAATCCCTAAGGGGAATTTTACCTTTTTTGCATTTTGTCTCTACAGAGGGCCAGCGCCTGCGTTTGTGTCATCTAAAACCGAGACCCATCTGTGTTGAAAACGCTCCTCCTAGCGCAGTGGTTACCCGTCCTCTGTTTCACGCGGGTTCGATACCCCGTGCGCACCAATAAAGCTCACCTTTTTTCTTTATTTCATACTCAAAGCACACCTTTTTTCTTTATTTCATATTCATACTCAAAGCCCACCCTTTTTCTTTATTTCATACTATGGCTGACAGTGGGCCCAATGGACCCACTTGTCATGCTCTCAGGGCCTTAGTACCACTGCCGGTGGGCCCATTTTTTTATTTTTTTTATTTTCGTTTTTATTCACTGTTTTCTGCAAATTGCCATTTATGGCAAGTGGCCAAATCTGGCCATGCCATTTCTGTCAGTTCCAAATCTGCAATATGTACTAGGTTATAACTAGTTATTTGATTTCCTTGCTTGTGATTGTGGCATGTTTTCTTATTGTAATATCGGCATGTGATATATGGATTTGGGGTGGAAAAATCCAGTGGATTCATCTGTGGTATTGCTTTGGTCATTTGAGTAAGTTTTTGTGGATGCTATTTTGTGATAATATGTCATTTTGTTATTTTTGCACGATTTAATTCTTGCACTATTTGCTAAACTTGTCAACATGAAAATTGCCCTTTGGTATGTGTACTAGCCCCTGGTAATTTTGCTTGCCATGTTAAACCATGTTGTGTGTGGACTTCTTGCTGCCAACATGCTACAAAATACTACTGTTTTCACATGCTCAATATTTTCTAGTATAGAATCTGGTTATTTTGTGGCTATGTTTTCATGATGATTGCCATGAATATGTGGTTCCTTTGTGATTGATACAATGACATGAATTGTAGAGCATGATATACTCTGTTAGAATGTATAATTGGTTTGCAAGAACAAGCTTTGCATCCTAGTTAGTTTTGTTGTCCAATATGTCAACCTGGTAAAAAAAACTGCTTTGTCACACCCCTTGAAATTTTTCCTAGGTCTGGAAGTTTGGTTAATTCGGCATGCCATGTTGGGAGGATGCTAGCCAGTAATCTATGCATGTTTTGTTGTTGCTGTAATGTAGTTATTTTATGTGCATGTTGTCCTCTACCTTGCTGTTAAATTTCATGCCAATATATATTGTGTAGCATGTAGACTTATTGCTGTCAATATGCCAACATGGTATCTCTGATTGTGGAAAACTGGAATTTTCTCTAAGTCCATCACTGTCATTCATCATGCCATCTTGTGAGCTCATTTGCAATTGATCCTTGCTTCCATTCATGTTGCTGCTGTTAGATGATATGTTGAGCAACATGTAGAATTCATCTCCATGTTTTGGTCGTGCATGATAGCTTGCTGTAGCTGGTAGTTTTGGTGTGTGCTATGTGACATGTTGCTGTTTTCGGACAGATTGCATGCGTTCTTGTTTTGTGCTTTGTGGGAGTTGTATCCACTTGGTTGCCATGATCCTTAGGTCGATTTCACCTACAATTTCATGCCCAATCCAGTGGCAAACTTGGGATACCAAGAAATTTCCCATAGCCTCCCTCAATCTCCGTTTTGTCTCCGTTACCATTTGTATCTTGCCGTGAGCGCCCCGAGAGATACGTAGCTCCGTTTGCAACGTTCTTCATATGCATTTGCACCGCTTTTATGAGTAGAATTCATTTTTGACATGATCATGCATATAAAAACAACGCATGTTGTTGTTAGGTCCAGAATACCAAATAACTAATAATTGCATGTGAAGTGGCACTTGATCCGTGTGTACATGGATCAAGACTTCACTTAAAATGAATAGATAGTATTGCCATGCACTAGTAGAAAACAAGCCATTAGTCCCGGTTAGTAAGGGCATTTAGTCCCGGTTCCCCAACAGGGACTAATTTATAGAGATTAAGGCTCCAAGCCTTTAGTCCCGGTTGGACACGACCCGGGACTAAATCCCTGCCACGTGGGTGGCAGGGCGCGCCAGGGCATGGGGATCTTTAGTCCCGGTTGGTGTCACCAACCGGGACTAAATATTTAGGACTAAAAAAAATCATGACCGTGCGTGCGGGCGGTTCCCGCCTCGCCTGCACCGCGCCTTCGCTCCGCCGCCGCCGCCTCGCCTGCCGCGCCCTCCCGCCTCGCCTGTCGCGCCGACACCTCGCGTGTCCCGCCTTCGCTGCGCTGCCGCCTTCCCGCCTCGCCTCCCGCGCCCTCCCGCCTCGCCTGCCCTGCCGCCTTCCCGCCTCGTCTCCCGCGCCTTCAATGCGCTGCCGCCGGCTCGCCTACCCCGGCCGGCTATATAAGCCGCCGCCCGCGGGCACAACTCTCATCCCCTCTCCTCTCCACTCCTCTACCTCTTCTCTCTCGCTCTGCCGTCGGTCGCCATGACGAGTTCCGAATGCGAAGGCGATATCCCGGTTCCGGCGGGTTCCTGGCCGGCGAGCATGACGATCACTAGTAGAAAACGGGCCTTTAGTCCCGGTTCGTAAGGGGTCGGGACTAAAGGCCTTCACTTTTAGTCCCGGTTGAATTACGAACCGGGACTAAAGGGGCTCCCCGTGGCAGCTTTCTGGAGCGGGACCTTTAGTCCCGGTTGGTAAGGTATTTTTTTTAATAATTATTTTTATTTTTTTTGAATTATTATTTTTTCAAAATTATTATTATTATTATTTTTCTTCTGATTTTCAAATCTTTGAATTATTTGACAATTTAATCTCTAATCACCCCTCCTCACTGCTGTTGAATTATTTGACAATTTAATCTCTAATCACCCCTCATTCCAAATCGTCTAACTTCCCGGCCGGTCACCCATCCTCTCACTGCTCCAACCCCAGCACGCTTAACTTTCGAGTTCTATCACCCTTAGTTTCCAAGTCTGCACTTTTTGTTTTCTTGACAATAGTAAGCTATCAATCCTATTAACCCTTAGGTCTTGATGTCACATGATTTATTTTTTTGAATCCAAACAATTATTAAAATAAACAACAATGATTAACAAACAACAATGATTAATTTAAAAACTTTAAAAAACGCAAAAATTTCGAAAAATATAAAAAATTCTCAAAAAACAAAAATAATTAATATTGAATTTCAATGAAAATAAAATAAGTAATAATATTATTTTATTCATTTTTTGCCATTTATTCAGTTAATATGGCATAATTAATATCTTTAAATCTGTAAATCGAAATTCGACAAATAATATATCCATTATTATCAGAAAAATATGAGGAATCCAAATATGACAACCTTTATTTTTTTAAATAAAATTAATTTTTCATAACACTTTTTTTTCGACATCGTATGCAAAAGTTATAGCCGTTTTACTTTTTCGTAACACTTTTTTAAAACTTGTTTCAACTCCAGACTTTTTGTTCAACATGCACCATCCAAAGCCACATCATCAATATTCAACCCTTTCCCACTTCATTCGCTATTTTTCATGCATTTATTAAATTTTTTGAGCTAAATGACCCTGAAATTGAAAAGCATTACAAATGAACTCTGAAAAGGTTGAAACTTGGCATGGTATCATCATTTCCCCCATATAGCATGTGCTAAAAAGTTGAGAGGGTTACGGTAAAAACTAGATGCACTTCGTGTACAAACTGGACAATCCCTTTCGAAGTATCAGGGTTTCGGACGAAAACTCATATGTTACAAAGGCATTTCATTTTTTAAAACTTATTTAAACTCCAGACTATTTGTGTGTTTAACATGCACCATTCAAAGCCACATCATCAATTTTCAACCCTTTCCCACTTCATTCGCTATTTTTCATGCATTTATTGATTTTTTTGAGCTAAATGACCCCGAAATTGAAAAACACTACAAATGAACACTGAAAAGGTTGAAACTTGGCATGGTATCATCATTTCACCCACATAGTATGTGCTAAAAAGTTGAGATGGTTACGGCAAAAGCTGGATGCACTTTGTGTACAAACTATACAATCTCTTTCGAAGTATCTGGGTTTCGGACGAAAACTCATCTGTTACAAAGGCATTTCATTTTTTTAAACTTATTTCAACTCCAGACTTTTTGAGCGTTCAACATGCACCATCTAACATGTGCCTACGAGCAAAAAAAATTAAATTAAAAACAATTTTTAAACTCAAGTTATTCACAATCTAGGGTTTGAAGGAAATTTGAAAAAATTCAAATTTAAACCATTCAAATTTGAAAACTAATTGCACAAACACAAACTAGACAAAACTTCGAATCTAATGCAAAAAGAATCACTAAAAAACATCAAATATCCTAAAAGATATAAGCAATTTAAAACAGAAACTAAAAACAGAAAACAAATAGAAAAAACAAAAAAGAAACTTTCCAACCGGGACTAAAGCCCCAACCCCTTTAGTCCCGGTTGGTGTCTCCAACCGGGACTAAAGGCTTCACCTTTAGTCCCGGTTGGAGACGCAAACCGGGACTAAAGGGTATCGGCCCCTTTAGTCACGGTTGGTGTCGCCAACCGGGACTAAAGGTCCCATTTGAACCGGGACTGATGCCCGACCGGCGCCCTAGCCGCTTGAACCGGGACTAATGCTCACATTAGTCCCGGTTCGTAATGCAACCAGGACTAATATGTAGATCGAGCTATGACCAAAGCCCTGTTTTCTACTAGTGGATGGAGCAGGCCGCCAACCTGCATCGGTTTTGCCTCTGCGTCCCGCCGTGAGTCAAGCTGTCGAAGGGGTACCACATCACCCGCGAGGGCTTCGCCGCCCCCGTAACCGACCCGGACTTCGCCCTCGGTATCGATGTCCAAGGCCGACACAACATCAAGGCCCGCCGGAGGTTTTGGCGGGGCAAAATTTATGACGCCGTAATGGGGGCGTTTAAGCTTGCCGAGGTCGGCATCACCCCTGACCTCCTCGGCCTCGGTATGGGCAACGACGACGTGCCCGTTGGCTCATCCAACAGACGTCGTCGTCGTCGTCGTCGCTCCTCCCCCCCCCGCGCCGCGCCTCCGCCGCCCCGCCTCGATCATCCACCGCCCCAGCACCGCCGGAGGTGGAGCTTCTGCCGGAGCAAATGGCCCTCCAACAGGAGGGCGACCCAGCGGACATACCAGGGCTGCAGGCGGTTCTCCGCGCATCCGCGCAGGACGCGGCTGCGGCAGCGGCGGACGACGACTGGGAGTGCACCGACGACGATGACGACGGCGGTGATGGCGCCGGACCATCGGGCGTGGGTGGCCCGGACATCATCGAGATAGATGATTAGATTTTAGTATTTTTTAAGAAATTATGTAATGCCCGCCCCCCTCTATATATGCAAAAAATATCATTTGCTACGCCTACAAAAGATTTCATTTGCTAAATTTTCAAGCCCTAGTACACACACATTTCAACTAGCATCATATGCATTTGTACACACACATTTCAAATCGGAGAGGGAGAGGAAGCAAAGTGGTGGAGGCTCACAATGGGAGGAGGGAGAGAGCAGCAGGGGCTCGTCGGCGGTGGGCAGCATGGGCTCGACGTCGGCGGGCAGCATGGGCTCGTCGTCGTCGGGCAGTAGCAGGGGAGCGCGCGGGAGGAAGA
The DNA here is from genome assembly GCA_039707655.1 of Elymus sibiricus. Taxonomy (NCBI): domain Eukaryota; kingdom Viridiplantae; phylum Streptophyta; class Magnoliopsida; order Poales; family Poaceae; genus Elymus; species Elymus sibiricus. Next base: position 513,181,262 of record CM077669.1, read on the forward strand.
GACGATGACCACGTGCGCGCAAGGTGGCCTGGTTCGGTACGACGGCGGCGAAGGAGGAAGATGACGACCACTCGCGGTGGCCTGGTGCGGACGGACGGCGGCGCGAGAGGATCTCTGGCTCGGGCAGCGGACCGGAGAGGAGGAGCGGCGACGGCGACCGCATCAGGGCGGATTTGGGCAGCATGGCGGCGTAAGTGGAGTGGCGTCGGGGGGAGAAAGTGAGGAGAGGAAGGAGAAACGGGTTAAATAGCACAGGACCTTTAGTCCCGGTTGGTGCTACTAACCGGGACTAAAGACCCTGTAGTCCCGACCAACCGGGACTAAGTTAGTGAATTCCGCGCGAGAAGGACCTAAATTCCGCGCGGGAAGGGACTAAATGCAACTGAAACACGGGCATTTCAATTTTGTTAACTTGTTTCAACTCCATACTTTTTGTGCATTCAATATGCACCATTCCAAGCCACATCCTCAAATTTCAATAGTTTCTAACTTCAGTTGCTATTTTTCATGCATTGAATGATTTTTCTAGGTAAATGACCCTGAAAATAAAAAGCACTACAAATGAACCCTAAAGAGGTTGAAACTTGGCATGGTGTCATCATTTCACACACATAGCATGTGCTAAAAAGTTGAGAGGATTACGACAAAAACTGAATGCACTTCGTGTACAAACTTGGCCATCTACTTCAGAGTATGAGGGCTTCGGACGAAAACTCATATGTTACACGGGCATTTCATTTTTGTTAACTTGTTTCAACTCCAAACTTTTTGTGCATTCAATATGCACCATTCCAAGCCACATCCTCAAATTTCAACAGTTTCTAACTTCAGTTTGCTATTTTTCATGCATTTAATGATTTTTTAGGTAAATGACCCTGAAATTAAAAAGCACTATAAATGAACTCTAAAAAGGTTGGAAGTTGGCATGGTACCATCATTTCACACACATAGCATGTGCTAAAAAGTTGAGAGTATTACGGCAAAAACTGAATGCACTTCGTGTACAAACTTGGCCATCTACTTTAGAATATGAGGGTTTCAGACGAAAACTCATATGTTACACGGGCATTTCAATTTTGTTACTTGTTTCAACTCCAGAGTTTTTGTGCATTCAATATGCACCATTCCAAGCCACATCCTCAAATTTCAACAGTTTCTAACTTCATTTGCTATTTTTCATGCATTTCATGATTTATTTTGAGCTAAAATGACCCTGAATTGAAAGTTGACATGGTATCATCATTTCACACTGGATACCATGCCAAGTTTCAACCTTTTCAGAGATATCTCAGCATATACATCACAATGCTCCAGAAATCTTGCTCACATCATATTTAAACAGGGACATAAATAAAAATACTCGTCTGAGCTAGAGATCCCCAAGCAGTACATATAATAGCTAGAGATAGAAGTGTTCGCCGTTGCGAACACTACTCGTCTGAATCAGAATATCCTCAAACTGGTGGTGGTGGTGGTGGTGCTTGATGTACGAGGTGACGCTGCCTATAGTTCATGATTCGAATCATGTGGTACAACTCGTATGCAATGTACGCATCTTTTGCTGCATACTCAATGTTGATACCGTCAAGTGGGGTCGTCTCCCACTCTTTGTGATGATCCGAGGGGAATTTTTATCTTCATATCAGCATACTCCTCGTCGATCATGGTGACTGCCATATGAGCCATCGAAGACCTCGTATGTTTAAGCCTGAATATGTTTTGGATATCAATGTGGCAGGCAACTCGTATCTCAATACCGAAGCTGTGCTTCATCTTGAGCTTGTCATTCCTTATATGAACGCTAGCAAAACGTATGCCGCTGCGATGGAAGTCCATGAGTACTGGACAGTACTTGTCACTACTGCAACAGCAACAAATTGAAATGGAACAAATGTTAAATACTGCTGCAAAACAAGTATATTTTGGCAGAAGTATAATAATTAAGAATCTTAACAAGTATATTTCGGCACAAGTATAATATGCAACTATAAAGGAAAATTCTTTCACTTCAACAAAAGAGGAATCAAAAGAAGCCCTAGATGTTACTATCCTATGCAATTTTCATATATGAATCAAAAGAATAAATATATGCAACAAGGAAAATTCTTTCACTATAACTAAAGAGGAATTAATATTTCCCATAGGATTCAAATGTAACATATATATTGCTATCCTATGCAATTTTCATATCCTATGAATTGATCAAGAAACCCTAAATTAACTATGACATATATGTTCTCCCACAATATGCAACAAGGAAAATTGTTTCACTACAACTAAAGAGAAATAGATCTTTAGGATTCAAATGGAACATATTGCTATCCTATGCAATTTTCATAACCTATGAATTATTGATCAAAGAAAAGCCTCAAAACTTACCTCGCCCATTGGAAGACCATGACATTTCTCTTGAAACAAAGTTGGATGATGGCAACAACTTCTTGATTGGCCGTGTACTCGAGATCAAGCCCCATGAACTTGTCTTACTCCTCTGCCACTTCAAGTCGTTCCTCGAAATAGGAAAGAAAACGCGGTACCATGTCGCTATCGTTCGTGTAGACGACATTGAGTTTGGTCGTGCCATGTGCGAGCACCTTCCCGTAGCGAGTGATTATATCATCCATGGTGGAAGAAGAGAGGAGAGAGAGGAGACGAACAGAATGGCCGCAGTTACTATAGCCCTCGCGGTGCTGTAGCATTTATCTTGTTTTTCATCATGCGAAACGATGCGGGATGCGAACGGTTTGGACCTTTAGTCCAGGTTTGAGACACTAACCGGGACTAAAGGGGCTCGCACCAGGCGAATGGTTTCCACCACCCCTTTAGTCCTGGTTTGTAGCTCAACCCGAGAATAAAGGCCCTTAACGAACCGGGACAAAAGCTGTTTGGCCTCCTAGCCTCTCGAACCGGGACTAATGGTCACATTAGTCCCGGGCCAAAACCAAACCGGGCCTAAAGGGCCGAACGTAAGACCTGTTTTCTACTAGTGATGGTATATACATTAAATTGGTCATGCGTCATCATTGGTTGCACATCACACCTTGCTTGTATGTTTATTAGGTATTGTTTCTTCTATGGGTAGACCCGAGTGGCGAGTTTGAGTTCGAGGACCCGGTTGAGAACATTTCTGAGGAGGAGAAGTTCTATCCCCCTGAAGACCCTACACGCAAGGTGAGCATTTCCCTGGATACCACTACTGTCATTGCTATGCTAGTTGACTCGCTTCTATCATTATGTCTCGTTACCTACCACTTGTATATCAATCCTCTCAACATTTCCATGAAAAGTCTCTAACCCTCCACCTTCCCAGAAAGCATTGTTTGGCTACGTTCTTATAGCGTTGTTAGTTGCAGGTGCAGTCGCTTCCATGTGACAACATGGTTTATTGAGATATCACATATTATTGATATTTAATTTAATGCACATATATACTTGGTAAAGGGTGGAAGGCTTAGCCTTTTGCTCGTTGTTTGTTCCACCTTTGCCGCCCTAGTTACTTGTGTACCGGTGTTATGTTCCATATTGAGCGCTCCTAACATGCTTAGGGTTGTTATGGGAACCCCCTTGATTACTCGTTTTGGGATAAGACTTTTCTGGCAAGGCCCAACATTGGTTCTATATTTGCCCAACATAATAATACTGATCACCTTATTAACGCATAGAGGGTCGCCACCTCGTGGATTGAATCAACGTAATATAGGTAGGGCCAGTGATAATGGTGCTGGTCCTAAACAGAGCACTGTGCGGGGCCAAACCGGGGCAACTCGGGAGATTTCTATGAGGCCACTGTACGCGTCACTCATCCGCCGTGCCCTGAGAATGAGATACGCGGCTCCTATCGGGATTGTCGGCACGTCGGGTGGCCTTGCTGGATTAGCCTTACCATTCTCGAATGTATTGTGCGCGGAATTCCGAGGATACTTTGGGGTATCTCGAGGTTGAGTTTTTCCGCTGGAATTTCCGAGGAGACTACAGGTTTTCCGTGGTTGAGGTTTATTCCACGCAGCTTGTGGTAGTTTGTGATGGACTAGTTGGAGCACCCCTGCAGGGTTAAATCTTTCGGAAAGCCGTGCCCGCGGTTATGTGGCAACTTGGAAACTTTGTTTAACACCCGGTCATAGAAAACTTCAAGTAAATTCAATTATAAAATATGCCAACCGTGTACGTAACCGTGACCGTCTCTTCTTGGGAGTTCTGAATCAAAGAGAGAACACGGTGGGGTTATCGTTGACTCATAGGTAGGTGTTCAGGATCACTTAGTGATCATTACTATTTCACGTACGATTATGCGTAGAACACCCATTTTATTATTGTACTCGTAAGTTAGCCACTCAAATAAATGCTTAGTGCTTGCTGCAGCCTCACTATTTCACCATACCTCACCCATTAAGCTTTGCTAGTCTTGTACCCTTGGAAATGAGATTGTTGAGTCCCTGTGGCTCACAGATTACTACAACAACAGTTGCAGGTACAGGTAAGGCGATGCTTTGACATGAGAGCGATGCTTGTTCGATTTGGAGATCTTCTTCTTCTTCTTCTTCTTCACCAATCTAGGATGGGTTCCACGACGACAGCCTGGGATAGCAAGGATGGATGTCATTTTATCGTTTGTATTCGTCTGTAGTCCGACCCTGCTCTTATGTATGATGTTTGATTATGTTGTTCTATTGATGTGGTCTTGATGTAGCTTGTGGCAAGTGTAAGCCAATTCCATATACTCATCTCTTCAGTACTTGTACTTGTAATGATATCAATTTTTGCAAAAACGACGAGATGCGCTTCTATGCCTGTCAAGGCCCTCGAGCCAAAAATAAGGATAGTCTCGCATCTTGGGCGTTACAAAGTGGTATCAAAGCCTATACCGACCTAGGAGTCCCTTGATTGATCGAACTTGGCCGAGTCGAGTCAAGCGAAAAAACTATTTTGAATTTAGTTATATCGGAGAGTGGGATTCTTTTTACTCCTCTTCTATGCTGTGGTGAGGAATCCTGACGTAGGAATTTTAATTCTACACCTCTTCTCACTCAAAAAAAATTAGGATCATGTGGGTATTTTGGAATCTCTATGATTCAACAATACATGTTTTGTTGTAATACAAAGCCATGTTATTGCAACAGTATCTATGACTAGCGCCACATGTCAGAATTGTTGCAATATATGTCTACATTTTGCCAGAAATATTTACTTTGTTGCAATACCTAGTCTTTTTTGCAATAAAATGACCAATTCACGCAACGGGGCGCAACTGTCGCATTATCACTACCATATTGCAACGTTCATGCAGCTTGTGGCAATACATGACTTCTATTGCAACAAAATGAGTACTTGGCGCGACGAGACGGACCTGTGGAAATCTGTAGATCCTATTGCCACGAACTAGGATTTTGTGGTAATATAGAATCTTATAGCAACGAAAGATAGTTGGAGCAATAAATTTTGTTGCAATAGACCGGAATCCTTGTAATGAAAATCGCAACTAAGGTAATAATTGATCCAATAGCATAATTATACCAAGCCTCTTTATTGATGGCATATTTTCTATTCTTTCTAATCTTCAAGCGCATTGCATCCACGTTGATCTTGGGATTAACGACGACATCGGCAACATACAACTCCCATTCCATCTTCTCTTCTTCAATTCTTTGCAATTTTTCTTTCAAATAATTGTTTTCTTTTTTAACGAAATTTAACTTCTCGACAAGAGGGTCGGTTGCAATTTTAGGTTCACATACATCTTAGAAAAAAATATCTATGTCAACTTGATGGGGTTAATTGTCATAAACACGAAATCAAACAAAACAGTTATAAAAGATAATATACCACATCCGAATCATAAATCAGACGAGGGCCGACGGGGACGGATATCAAAACCATGGCACTATATATATAACAAACAATCAAACAAGTAAGAAGAATATACAAGTTAATTTGAGCTCAAATTGTATATAAATCAAGTAAACTCCACATAATTACTCCCAAACTAAAACCCACAAATCAGTGTACTTATAGAGCATGAAACGAGCTAAACTAGCAATGAGAGATGAAAGGATGAAGTTGCTAACCTTTTAGAACGATGGGGTGCCTCCCATCTTGACAAATCTGAGCAACGATGGATGATGAGCTCGAGCTAGGGGGGAAGAACAGAGAGTTGAGAGCTGCTTGGGCTCGGGCTGGAAGAAGCATCTATATATAGGGATATCTTTAGTTTCGGCTGGTGATATAAACCGGGACTAGAGATGTACATCTAGTCCCGGTTCGTATCATCAACCGGGATTAGAAGTCCAGTATGAACCGGGACTAAAGGTTGACCTTCCCCCGTCTGGTCCTAGCCGTTGGAACAGGGACAAATGCTAACATCAGTCCCGGTTCCGAACACGACCGGGACTAAAGCTGTGGACGAAAGGTCAGTTTTCTACTAGTGGGCGCTGGCGGGCCAAAATTTCAGTTTTAGGCCACCACAGCACGCCACTTTGCATTTGGCTCAGCCCGCTGAAACAATAAGAAATAGATAGAGAGAAAGAGACCCACGCAACTCAGACCGATTTGGTGAGCCCCGGCCGCCATGACTGGCGTGCAGCACAGCCCAGACCGCGCCTCCCTCTGCTACATCGTCCCCTCCAGCCAGATCCGTCGCTCCTGGCCCATAGCACTCAACCGCGACCCCTCCCATGTGCCTTGGGTTTCAGCCAGACATTTCCCCGAACACCAGCGCGACTCCGACGACCATGGCCGGTCCTTTCTATCGCCTACAACGGCCTCTCACACGTCCAAGTTCCTGGCGGCAGCTCCGTGGCCCATGACAGTGGCTACGGCTCCAAGATGAATGCCACCCCGCACTGCGTTCGCGGACCCTTGGATGTCGCGGTGCCTAGATCCACCATGACCACATCGTTACTTCAGCCGTCATGAAGGGCTTCAAGGAGGTTCTCGAGGTCTGCCCTCCTCCTCTCTCACCATCTCTTATAATTTTGTGTTGCTCTAAGCCAATTCAGTTACAATAGGTGATACTTGGTTGATGAACAAACAAATGCATACTAAGTGCTTAATTCGGTTAGAGAGAAAGCTAAGATGAAATTACAATTTAGATGTATTCTCACTATAAGGTCAACATTCAAATACACCTTGTTTATTGAGGCCTCAAATATATATTAGCTACAGCTAAGGAAATCAGGTATCAACTGGTCTGCAGTGGAGGTAAATTACACAAGTCCAATCCATTTTCTTCTCATGTGAGTTGTTGGCCATATATTAGATTCTCCAGTTTCTGTCCACATTTGTCTCAAATTCAAGGCCGTGAGGATCAACAGATTGCCTTGAATAAGAAGATCAATCATGTAATTAGAAACATATTTTCACTCATATGTTCAAGTTGTTTTGGTAATTCCAATCATACATACTTGTTTGTAGTTTCTAATTTCTTCACTCACAAACATTGTTGGTTGTACCACTGACCGAAGCAATTGATCACATTAAACTTTTGAACCTATAATTTGTGACCTATTTTTATTGCAAATAGTAAATTGTGCTACTATCAACTTCAATTAGTGTGTCCTGTATGAAATACTTGTATTATGTCTTCCGCCAAATTCTCACAATGACATGTCGTGGAGTCTTAAATTAATGATTTGGAGCACTACAAGGCAGGTCCTTATATGCTCTGAAAATCAAATTTTTCCGAGTTTTCTACCAAATTGCTGTTGTTTTACAGTTGTTTCCCTATGCATTATTTGCAACTCTTTGTATTTATAATTATACCTGACATAACAATATCTAACAAAAAGCTTTGCCACTGGTTGTTTGCATTACCTGTGCATTTGCCATATCTTGCCTAAAGGACACCCTACTAAAAGCAGTGGTATGCAGACTATTAAGGTCCTAAATTGGGTGTGTTAAACTTTGCATGTGACTTCTTCAGTGAGCATCAATCTCTTCTTTAACCCGTAACCTTGGTTGTTAAATTTTGCATGTGTGCTCTATCACGGTCCTGTTTTGCTTTCCTTTGGTCTAGTGTAAGGCTAGCATAATCATAGGTGGGCTTTTCCCTAAAATAATCCCAGGATAAGTAGTGTATTTTATTAATGTACTTATACCAATATTGTATGGTCATTTATTCCCGCATAATTTACTTGGGAAATTATAGGATCATGCCTACATTTTTGGGAATTGGCCATGTATTAATAAGCTGTATATTTTAAGAATTAATACGAATAACCCTGACTCTCGAGATGAAACACGACACAGTCACTCATGTACTATGTTGAACAGGTCGGTATCATCAATTTAGCATCAACCTCATACAAAACGAGAGCAGGCAGAAATGAAGTTACAAAATGAATCACGTGTTGATCCCTCGGCACAGCAAAGTGCGTGTCAGTTTCTAGTCTTCTTTATTGGTACCGAGAAAAAGAAGAATATGTGTAGTTGTCTCCATTGACTTGTCAACATGAGGTTTATGACTATAATCTACACAGGCGCAATCTTGTTGCTCATATAGTTGTATCATGCTTGTGTCCGTTGACTGGCCCACACTGTAAAATCTCCAGGTCCTCGGCTATGACTACTCTTCCTGGTCGTCGTTCACATTCTCTATACGGCTCCGCCACCTGGTCCACGTCCTCGCGCCCGAGCATGGAGACGACATGGTTGTCGTCACGAACTCCTCTGCTTCGTCCTCGTCACCCTCGATTCGGATCTGTTTGTCCGCAATACAAAAGGTCGTGCCTCTGCCCCTCATGACTACTGCTGCTGCTCTTGCATAGTTTTGATTTTCTTGTTTGTTGTGAAAGCAAAATGCCATGCCCAGGTTCATGCTTGTGTAGTTGGAGCATTAAGAAACTCTGTAATTTTCCTAGTAGGGTCACACACACACACACACACACACACACACACTGCACACACACACACACACACACACACACACACACACACACACACACACACACACACTCACACACACACACACACACACACACACACACACACTCCTGTTTTGTTTTGGGTGATATCTTGTTCAACTTTGGTCAAAGCGGCAAATCTTCTTTGCAGAATGAACTAGCAAATGGTGCTCGTCTTTGTGATGCCATATTGATGGATGGATTGATATGGCTGTGCTAGTTAGTAGTTTGGTTCACACGTGGCGAGATGAATTGAAATGGATGCGCCCCCTGTTTTGTTTCGGTTTGGACATCGTTATTCAACTGTGTAGTACTGCTAAATGTATGCGAATTTAGTTGGATCAGTAGTTAGACTTGGATGCAAAACTGGAAAATTCAATTATCAAATTGAAAAACTTGATATCAGCAATAAAGTATATTTTGATATAGAGGAAGTAGTCTTTACGTTGCCTGGAGTTTTAGTAGCTTTTGAGTTTTCCATCTTGATGATTTTTTCACAATGTTTATTAGCCATGTGGATATAATTTATTTTGGCACTTGCTGGAATGTTAGTGAACAAAATTTTATCCAAGGACACCATTGAAAAATGACTAACTTGGTTTTCATTTGTTTCAGGGTTATGATATTAGCTTTCTCATAACAAAGTACTAGTGTGAGGAAATCCACAAGTAGCGTATCCGGCCTGTCAGTTCTTATTTTCTTATTTTCTTTGAAAATTGACGATCTTTGTGTGCACTCCTTTGCCTAGTCTGTGTAAAATTATAAATCAATCATGATGTATGAATAAATTAGTTTTTATACGTTGTGTATGTACGTATGAACAATTTGTCCTACATGAACTGTATTGTGTACGTCTACTGTGTACATCACACAGTTCAGTATGTGCTTTTTTTAAATTCTAAAATTGCTACCATTGGCGGGCATAACTAAGGGCGTGTCACTGGTGAACCATTGAGCAGTGGCAGGCAGCATGGTACAACTATGATGGGCAAGCTGTTTTGCACGCCACTGGTAACTGATTAGCAGTGTCGGGCTTGGGCCCGCCACTGGTGGCCTTTTACCAGTGGCCGGAAGTATGTGGTGGGCCTATCAGCTCCCAAAGCCCGCCACAGAAGCCGATTTTGCTCCCACCACTGCTAGCCATTTCGGCATCAGTGTCAATTTAGAAGTCATTATATCATCATGGCATAATTTGCATAATCTGATTGTTTTCCTCCCGTGGCAACGCACGGGCATATTTTCTGATTATCAGTTTTATTGTAGAGGTCAACTTATGTTTGGCAGTGAAATAATCAAGTATTCCCTCTGTAAAGAAATATAAAAGTTTTTAGGTCGCGACTAATTAGTGATCTAAACGCTCTTATGTTTCTTTAGAGAGGGAATAGTATTTTTTTCTAGGTTGTACGTTAGGGGCTGCACGTTCGTTCACCAAAGAGACCAATTTTTTTAGGTAGTTCAATAATCAAGCTTTTTTCCAGTAGGATGTATGTTGAGGAGTTCACATCTTTCTCTTACAAAATAATTGTTGAACATATAAATGTACATTTGCACTAAATCTTTCTGAAGCCCACCATGTTATATATGTACATAGATTGAACGGTCACAAAATATTATTTTTGAGGGATCTATCAGATCGAGGGCCAATATATGTCCTCATCCAACCCATACGCCTTGCAAAATGCTCTCCAATTAGAACAACCGAAATATGTGTGATCTTTGTTACTTTTCACCTTAACAACAAAAGTGTAATGCTCCGTTCTTAGGTGAGCTATCTTAGGCTCTTTACTATCCTTCTCTTTGAAATGGAACTTATCCAAGGCAGCGAATCTTGCATGGCAGGAAACGCACTAGTCGAATTGTACAAAAGAAAATAAAAGGTTAATTAAAGCAAAAAAGCACACGTCATACTTCATTAGCAAAAAATACATGCCGTATTTACATACCGTAATAATTGTAAAGTCATCCTATAGCTTGACGGTGAATGATGTACCGTTGTCCAGGTGAGGATAATGGTCGCATATACCCCTGTCATCCTAGCACAAAGGGCACTTAGGGAACCTCCCCTCGTCGTCAGACGACGTCGACATTTCCTGTGTTCATGCATGATTCTAAGATTAAAAATCGGTGTCAATTTTTTTTCTTAATACTCATTGATTCTAAGATTAACAATTTAGTATTTAAATCGATGACAACGTTGCAAATGAGGTCGTCGGAAAATGTCACAAACATAAGCATGTGCAATATTTATGCAAGACACAAACCATAAACGAACAACTCTAAAATAATCAACTACTAAGATCTTTTAGAGATTCAATACAGACTACATATGTATAAATCAACGGCAACTCTACAAACAAGCAGTAGCGGCGGGCCCTCACAGGCGCGGTCCGGGCGGAGCTGGGTGCACGGGGCGGGGTCGGGGCGGTGGAGCGAGGCAGCGGACGGAGGGGCACGGGCGGCAGACAGAGGGGCACGGACGGCGGAGGGACGCCGGCGCCAGGTAGGAGAGGTTCGGGCGGCAGAGTGGCGACAGAGGCGCAGAGCGGATCGTCGGCGGGTTGGGGTCTGGTAGACTGGCGTCTTCGTCGAATGATGGGATGATTTGGGGGACGAAGAAGGATGGTTTTATAGGCCGGGCCTTTAGTCCCGGTTGGATCCACCATATGGGACTAAAGGTCCATCTTTTCGGCGGCCCAAACTCCGCGCGGGAAGGGACATTTAGTCCCGGTTGCTGGCTCCAACCGGGACTAAAGGTCTATTATCTCTTTTTTGCTTTGTTTTGTTTTTCTCAAGAGGACAGTTTTTGTTTTTAGATTTGGATTAACTATAAGAATATTTCTAGTTTTTAAATGAATCTTTTTTTCTTTAGGTCAAAAAATTGTAAACTTTCGGTTAGTGCCAGTAGTTTTCAAATTTAAATAGATTAAATATGAATTCTTTTGAAATTTGTGTGAATCGCTAGTTTGTGAATAACGTGAGTTTAAAAATAGATTTTAAGTAATTGTTTTTCCTGTTGTTCAATATTAGTATGTGCTAAAAAGTTGATAGGGTTACGGCAAAAACTGGATGACTTCGTGCACAAACTGGAAAATCTCCTTCGAAGTATGAGGGTTTCGGACGAAAACCCATCTGTTATAAAGGCATTTCATTTTTTTAAACTTCTTTCAACTCCAGACTTTTTGTGCATTCAATATGCACCATTCAAAGCCACATCCTCAAATTTCAACCATTTCTAACTGCATTTGCTATTTTTCATTCATTTAGTGAAATTTTTGAGCTAAATGACCGTGAAATTGAAAAGCAGTACAAATGAACTCTGAAAAGTTTGAAACTTGGAATGGTATCATCATTGCACCCACATAGCATGTGCTAATAAGTAGACAGGGTTACAGCAAAAACTGGATGCACTTCGCGTACAAACTGGACAATCTCCTTCGAAGTATGAGGGTTTCGGACGAAAACTCATCTCTTACAAATGCATTTCATTTTTTTAAACTTATTTCAACTCCAGAATTTTTGTGCATTCAATATGCACCATTCAAAGCCACATCTTCAAATTTCAACCATTTCTAACTTAATTTGCTATTTTTCATGCATTTAATGAATTTTTTGAGTTGCATGACCCTAAAATTCAAAAGCAGTACAAATGAACTCTGAAAAGGTTAAAATTTGGAATGGTATCATCATTTCACCCACATAGCATGTGCTAAAAATATGAGAGGGTTACGACAAAAATTGGATACTCTTCGTGTACAAACTGGACAATGTCCTTTGAAGTATGAGGGTTTCAGACGAAAACTCATCTGTTACAACGGCATTTCATTTTTTTAAACTTGTCTCAACTCCAGACTTTTTGTGCATTCAATATGAACCATTTCTTAGCCACATCCTCAAATTTCAACCCTTTCGAAATTCATTTGCTATTTTCCATGTATTTAATGATTTTTTTGAGCTAAATGACCTTGAAATTAAAAAGCACTACAAATGAACGCTGAAAAGGTAGAAACTTGGCACGATATCATCATTTAACCCACATAGCATGTGCGAAAAAGTTGATAGGGTTACGGCAAAAACTGGATGACTTCGTGCACAAACTGGAAAATCTCCTTCGAAGTATGAGGGTTTCGGACGAAAACCCATCTATTACAAAGGCATTTCATTTTTTAAAACTTCTTTCAACTCCAGACTTTTTTGCATTCAATATGCACCATTCAAAGCCACATCCTCAAATTTCAACCATTTCTAACTGCATTTGCTATTTTTCATTCATTTAGTGAATTTTTTGAGCTAAATGACCGTGAAATTGAAAAGCAGTACAAATGAACTCTGAAAAGTTTGAAACTTGGAATGGTATCATCATTGCACCCACATAGCATGTGCTAATAAGTAGACAGGGTTACGGCAAAAACTGGATGCACTTCGCGTACAAACTGGACAATCTCCTTCGAAGTATGAGGGTTTCGGACGAAAACTCACCTTTTACAAAGACATTTCATTTTCTTAAACTTATTTCAACTCCATTCTTTTTGTGCAACCAATATGCACCATTCAAAGCCATATCCTCAAATTTCAACCCTTTCTAACTTCATTTGCTATTTTTCATGCATTTAATGATTTTTTGAGCTAAATGTACCTGAAATTGAAAAGCACTACAAATGAACTCTAAAAAGGTTGATACTTGCAATGGTATCATCATTTCACCCACACATCATGTGCTAAAAAGTTGAGAGGGTTAGGAAAAAACTGGATGCACTTCGTGTACAAACTGGACCATCTCCTTCGAAGTATGTGGGTTTCGGACGAAAACTCATCTGTTACAAGGCATTGCACTTATTTAAACTTATTTCAACTCCAGTCTTTTTGTGCATTCAATATGCACCATTCAAAGCCACATCCTCAAATTTCAACCCTTTCTAACTTCATTTGCTATTTTTCATGCATTTAATGCTATTTTTTTACCTAAATGACCCTAAAATTAAAAAACACTACAAATTAACTCTGAGAAGGTTGAAACTTGGCATGGTATAATAATTGAACCCACATAGCATGTGCTAAAAAGTTGAGAGGGTTACAGCCAAAACTAGATGCACTTCCTGTACAAACTGGACCATCTCCAACGAAGTATGTGGGTTTCGGACGAAAACTCATCTGTTACAAAGGCATTTCATTTGTTTCAACTTATTTCAACTCCAGTCTTTTTGTGCATTCGATATGCACCATTCAAACCTTCATCCTGAAATTTCAACCCTTTCTAACTTCATTTGCTATTTTTTCATGCATTTATTGATTTATTTGAGCTAAATGACCCTGAAATTAGAAAGCACTACAAATGAAATCTAAAAAGGTCGCAACTTGTCATGGTATCATCATCTCACACACATGGCATGTGCTAAAAAGTTCAGAGGGTTACAGCAAAAACTGAATGCACTTCGTGTACAAACTGGACCATCTCCAACGAAGTATGTGGGTTTCGGACGAAAACTCATCTGTTACAAAGGCATTTCATTTGTTTCAACTTATTTCAACTCCAGTCTTTTGTGCATTCGATATGCACCATTCAAAGTCACATCCTGAAATTTCAACCCTTTCTAACTTCATTTGCTATTTTTCATGCATTTAATGATTTATTTGAGCTAAATGACCCTGAAATTAGAAAGCACTACAAATGAACTCTGAAAAGATTGAAACTTGTCATGGTATTATCATCTCACCCACATAGCATGTGCTAAAAAGTATGTGGGCTTCGGACGAAAACTCATCTGTTACAAAGACATTTCATTTTGTGTAAACTTATTTCAACTCCGGTCTGTTAGTGAATTCAATATGCACCATTGGAAGCCACATCCTCAAATTTGAATCCTTTTTAATTTCATTTGCTATTTTTCATGCATTTATTGATTTTTTGAGCTAAATAACCCTAAAATTAAAAAGCACTACAAATGAACTCTTAAAAGGTTGAAACAAGGCATTGTATCATTATTTCACCCACACATCATGTGCTAAAAAGTTGAGAGGATTACGGAAAAAACTGGATGCACTTCGTGTACAAACTGAACCATCTCCTTCGAAGTATGTGGTTTCGGACGAAAACTCATATGGTAAGAAGGCATTTCATTTGTTTAAACTTATTTCAACTCTAGTGTTTTTGTGCATTCAATATGCACAATTCAAAGCCACATCCTCAAGTTTAAACACTTTCTAACTTAATTTGCTATTTTTCATGCATTTAATGATTTTTTGAGCTAAATGACCCTGAAATTAAAAAGCACTACAAATGACCTGCTGTAGCAACACAAACCCAGTGCAGTTTGAGATGGTTATCCGAGCGATTTGTTACCCAAGGGGTCTCGAGATAAAAGCCCAACTCTCCCCTGTGTTGTTTTTGTTTTTTTTCTCCTCTTCGTTTCACACATACACACACGCCTCATCTGCAGCTCGTGCACATCAGGCCTCTGTCTTGCAGCGCCACGAGCAGAGGACGCTCCATTGGCTGCCTTTTTATTCAGTTTCGTCAGGCTTCATAGAAGGATATTGTTCATGTCAGGAAAATCCTATGTTCATCTCTAACTATGATGCAGCGCACTGGCTAGCGCCTCCCGTTTCCACCTGGTCAAGCAGGGATCGAATCCCAACAGGCGCATGTCCCTTTTTTGCATTTTGTCTCTAGAGAGGGCCAGCGCCTGTGTTTGTATCATCTACTCCCTCCGTTCCTAAATATATGTCTTTTTAGAGGTTTCTCTAGCGGACTACATACGGATGTATATAGACATACTTTAGAGTGTAGATTCATTCATTTTGCTCTGTACTAGTGAAATCTCTAAAAAGACCCATTTGTGTTGAAAACCCCCCTCCTAGCGCAGCGGGATACCCGGGTTCGATCCCCCGTGCGCACCAATAAAGCCACCTTTTTTCTTTATTTTGTACTCTGGCTGACAGTGGGCCCAATTAATGGACCCACTTGTCATGCTCTCGGGGCCTTAGTACCACTGCCGGTGGGCCCATTTTTTATTTTGTTTATTTTCGAATTTATTAACTGTTTTCTGCAATTTGCCATTTATGGCAAGTGGCCCAATCTGGCCATGCCATTTCTGTCAGTTCCAAATCTGGAATATGTACTAGGTTATAAGTAGTTATTTGATTTCCTTGCTTGTGATTGTGGCATGTTTTCTTATTGTAATATAGGCATGTGATTTGGTCATTTGAGTAAGTTTGTGTGAATGCTATTTTGTGATAATATGTCATTTTGTTATTTTTGCACGATTTAATTCTTGCACTATTTGCTAAACTTGTCAACATGAAAATTGCCCTTTGATATGTGTACTAGCCCATGGTAATTTTTCTTGCCATGTTAAACCATGTTGTGTGTGGAATTCTTGCTGCCAACATGCTACAAAGTACTACTGTTTTCACATGCTCAAATATTTCTAGTATAGAATTTGGTTATTTTGTGGCTATGTTTTCATGATGATTGCCATGAATCTGTGGTTCCTTTGTGATTGATACAATGACATGAATTGTAGAGCATGATATACTCTGTTAGAATGTGCAATTGGTTTGCAAGAACAAGCTTTGCATCCTAGTTAGTTTTGCTGTCCAATATGTCAACCTGGTAAAAAAACTGCTCTGTCACACCCCATGATTTTTTTCCTAGGTCTAGAAGTTTGGTTAATTTAGCATGCCATGTGTGGAGGATGCTAGCCAGTAATCTATGCATGTTTTGTTGTTGCTGTAATGTAGTTCTTTAAGTGCATGTTGTCCTCTACCTTGCTTGTAAATTTCATGCCAATATATGATGTGTAGCATGTAGACTTATTGCTGTCAATATGCCAACATGATATCTCTCGTTGTGGAAAACTAGAATTTTCTCTAAGTCCATCACTGTCATTCATCATGCCATGTTGTGAGCTCATTTGCTATTGATCCTGGCTTCCATTCATGTTGCTGCTGTTAGATGATATGTTGATCATCATGTAGAATTCATCTCCATGTCTTGGTCGTGCATGATAGCTTGGTGTAGCTGGTAGTTTTGGTGTGTGCAATGTGACATGTTGCTGTTTTCGGACATATTGCTTGTGTTCTTGTTTTGTGCTTTGTGGGACTTGTATCTACTTGGTTGCCATGATCCTTAGGTCGATTTCGCCTACAATTTCATGCCCAATCCAGTGGCAAACTTGGGGTACCAAGAAAGTTCTCATAGCATCCCTCAATCTCTGTTTTGTCTCCATTACCATTCATATCTTGCCGTGAGCGCCCCGAGAGATACGTAGCTCCGTTTGCAACGTTCTTCATATGCATTTGCACCGCTTTTATGAGTAGCATCCATTTTTGAGATGATCATGCATATAAAAACAACGCATGTTGCTGTTAGGTCCAGAATACCAAATAACTAATAATTGCATGTGAAGTGGCTCTTGATCCGTGTCTACTTGATACCATCATTAGTTGCACATCGCACCTTGCTTGTATGTTTATTTGGTATTGTATCTTCTATGGGTAGACCCGAGTGACGAGTTTGAGTTCGAGGACCCGGTTGACAACGTTTCTGAGGAGGAGAAGTTCTATCCCCCTGAAGACCCTAGAGGAAGATGAACATTTCCCTAGATACCACTACTATCATTGTTATGCTAGTTGTCTCGCTTCTATCATTATGTCTCGTTACCTACCACTTGTATGCCAAGCCTCCCAACATTTCCATGAAAAGTCTCTAACCCTCCACCTTCCCTGCAAACCATTGGATGGCTATGTTCTTATAGAGTTATTAGTTGCAGGTGCAGTCGCTTCCATGTGACAACATGGTTATTTTGAGATATCACATATTTTTGCTATTTAATTTAGTGCACATATATACTTGGTAAAGGGTGGCAGGCTTAGCCTTTGTCTCGTTGTTTTGTTCCACCTTTGCCGACCTAGTTACTTGTGTACCGGTATTATGTTTCATATTGAGCGCTCCTAACATGCTTGGGGTTGTTATGGGACCCCCTTGATTACTCGTTTTGGGATAACACTTTTCTGGCAAGGCCCAACATTGGTACTATATTTTCCCAAAATAATAATACTGATCACCTTATTAACGCAAAGAGGGTCGCCCCCTCGTGGATTAATTCAACATAATACATGGAGGGCCAGTGATGATGGTGCTGGTCCTAAACATAGCACAGTGAGGGGCCAAACCGGGGCAACTCGGGAGATTTCTATGAGGCCACCATACGCGTAGCTCATCCACCGTGCCCTGAGAACGAGATACGCAGCTCCTATCGGGATTGTCGGCACGTCGGACGGCCTTGCTGGATTTGCCTTACCATTCTCGAATGTCATGTGCGCGGAATTCCAAGGATACTTTGGTCTATCTCGAGTTTGAGGATTTCCACTGGAATTTTCGAGGAGACTACGGGTTTTTCGTGCTTGAGGGTTATTCCACACAGCTTGTGGTAGTTTGTGATGGACTAGTTAGAGTACCCCTGCAGGGTTAAATCTTTCAGAATGCCATGCCGGTGGTTATGTGGCAACTTGGAAACTTTGTTTAAGACCCAGTCATAGCAAACTTCAAGTAAATTCAATTAAAATATGCCAACCATGTACGTAACTGTGTCCGTCTCTTCTTGTGAGTTCTGAATCCAAGAGAGAACACAGTGGGGTTATGTTTGACTCATAGGTAGGTGTTCAGGATCACAGAGTGATCATTACTATTTCATGTCCGATTATGCGTAGAACACCCATTTTATTATTGTACTCGTAAGTTAGTCACTCAAATAAATGCTTAGTGCTTGCTGCAGCCTCACCATTTCACCATACCTCACCCATTAAGCTTTGCTAGTCTTGATACCCTTGGAAATGAGATTGCTAAGTCCCTGTGGCTCACAGATTACTACAACAATAGTTGCAGGTATAGGTAAGGAAATGCTTTGACGTGAGAGCGATGCTTGTTTGATTTAGAGTTCTTCTTCTTCTTCACTGATTTAGGATGGTTCCACGATGACAGCCTGGGATAGCAAGGATGGATGTCATTTTATCGTTTGTATTCGTCTGTAGTCAGACCCTGCTCTTATGTATGATGTTTGATTATGTTGTTGTATTGATGTTGTCTTGATGTAGCTTGTGGCGAGTGTAAGCCAATTCCATATACTCATCTCTTCAATACATGTACTTGTAATGATATCAATTCTTGTGAAAACGACGAGATGCGCTTCTATCCCTGTCAAGTCCCTCGAGCCAAAAATAAGGATAGGCTCACATCTTGGGCATTACAAGTTGGTATCACAGCCTGTACCGACCTAGGAGCCCCTTGATTGATCAAACTTGGCCGAGTTGAGTCAACGAAAAAACTATTTTGAGTTATTTATACCGGAGAGGGGGATTCTTTTTACTCATCTTCTATGCTCTTGTGAGGAATCGTGACGTAGGAATTTTAATTCTACACCTCTTCTCACTAAACAAATTAGGATCGCGCGGGTATTTTGGAATCTCTATGATTCAACATGTTTTGTTGTAATACAAAGCCATGTTATTGCAACAGTATCTATGACTAGCGCCACATGTCAGAATTGTTGCAATATATGTCTACATTTTGCCACAAAAATTTACTTTGTTGCAATACCTAGTCTTTATTGCAACAAAATGACCAATTCACGCAACGGGGCGCAACTGTCGCAATATCACTACCATATTGCAACGTTGATGCAGCTCGTGGCAATACATGACTTCTATTGCAACAAAATGAGTACTTGGCGTGACGAAACGGACATGTGGCAATTTGTAGATCCTATTGCCACGAACTAGGGTTTTGTGGTAATATAGAATCTTATTGCAACGAAAGATAGTTGTAGCAATAAATTTTGCTGCAATAGACCGGAATCCTTGTAGTGAAAATCACAACTAAGGTAATAATTGATCCAATAGCATAATGATACCAACGCTCTATATTGATGGCATATTTTCTAATCTTTCTAATCTTCAAGCGCATTGCATCCATGTTGATCTTGTGATCAACGACGACACCGGCAACATACAACTCCAATTTCATCTTTTCTTCTTCAATTCTTTTCAATTTTTCTTTCGAATAATCGTTTTGTTTTTCAACTAAATTGAACTTCTCGACTAGAGGGTCGGTTGCAATTTCTGGTTGACATACATCCTAGATAAAAATATCTATGACAACTTGATGGGCATAATTGTCATAAACACGAAATCAAACAAAATAGTTATAAAAGATAATATACCACATCCGAATCATAAACCGGACGAGGGCCGACAGGGACGGATATCAAAACCATGGCACTATATATAACAAACAATCATACAAGTAAGAAAATTATACAAGTTAATTTGAGCTCAAATTGCATATAAATCAAATAAACTCCACATAATTACTGCCAAACTAAAACCCAGAAATCAATATACTTATAGAGCATGAAACGAGCTAAACTAGCAAGAGAGATGAAATGATGAAGTTGCTAACCTTTTAGAACGATGGGGTGCCTCCCATCTTGACAAATCTTAGCAACGATGGATTGATACGTCTCATACGTATCTATAATTTATGAAGTATTTCTGCCATGTTTACAATAATTCCATATGATTTTGGTATGATTTTATTAGAACTAACCCGGACTGACGCTGTTTTCAGCAGCACTACCGTGGTGTTGTTTTTGTGCAGAAATGAAAGTTCTCGGAATGAGCTGAAAATTTACGGAGATTTTTTCTGGAAAATATAAAAAATAATGGAGCGAAGAACTAAGGGAGGAGGTGGGCCAGGAGGCCACAAGCCAGCAGGCCGCGGCCACCCCTTAGCCGCGGCCACCTGGCTTGTGGGCCCCTGGCGGCTCTCCTAACCATAATCTTCGGCCTATATATTCCCAAATATTGCACAATTATCAAAGCGAACCAGAGATCGGGAGTTCCGCCGCCGCTAGCCTCTGTAGACACGTAAAACCCTTCGGGAAGCCCGTTCCAGCACTCTGCCGGAGGGGGAAACCATCACCGGAGGCCATCTTCATCATCCCGGCGATCTCCATGACGAGGATGCAGTAGTTCACCCTCGGGGCAGAGGGTATGTACCAGTAGCTATGTGTTTGATCTCTCTCTCTCGCTGTTCTTGAGATGTCATGATCTTGATGTACCGTGAGCTCTATTAATATAGATGAATCATATGGAGTTTTCCCCTCTCTATCTTCTTGTGATGAATTGAGTTTTCCCTTTGAAGTTTTCTTATTGGATTAAGTCTTTAAGGATCTGAGAACACTTGTTGTATGTCTTGCGATGGGATATCTGTGGTGACAATGGGATGTTCTATTGATCTCCTTGATGTATGTTTTGGTGATCAACTTGCGGGTTCCGTGACCTTGGGGATCTATGCATAGGGGTTGGCACATGTTTTCGTCTTGACTCTCCGGTAGTAACTTTGGGGCACTCTTTGAAGTTCTTTGTGTTGGATTGAACATGACGAATCTGAAATTGTGTGATGCATATCGTATAATCAAACCCATGGGTACTTGTGGTGACATTGGAGTATCTAGGTGACATTAGGGTTTTGGTTGATGTGTATCTTAAGGTGTTATTTTAGTACGAACTCTAGGGCTGTTCGTGACACTTATAGGGATAGCTCATAAGATTGATCGGAAAAGATAACTTTGAGGTGGTTTCGTACCCTACAATAATTTCTTCATTAGTTCTCCGCTATTTGTGACTTTGGAGTGAACTCTTTGTCGCACGTGAGGGATTTCCATATGATTCAACTATGAGAGTATTATTGAGAGAACTTGCACTAGTGAAAGTATGAACCCTAGGCCTTATTTCTAAGCATTGCAATACCGTTTTCCTCGCTGATTACCACTTGTTACCTTGCTGTTTTTATATTTTCAGATTACAAAAACCTATATCTACCATCCATACTACACTTGTATCACCATCTCTTCGCCGAACTAGTGCACCTATACAATTTGCCATTGTATTGGGTGTGTTGGGGACACAAGAGATTTCTTGTATTTGATTACAGGGTTGTTTGAGAGAGACCATCTTCATCCTACGCCTCCCATGGATTGATAAACCTTAGGTCATCCACTTGAGGGAAATTTTCTACTGTCCTACAAAACTCTGCGCTTGGAGGCTCAACACGACTCTAAAAGAAGAAGGTTGTGTAGTAGACATCGAGCTCTTTTCTGGCGCCGTTGCCGGGGAGGTGAGTGCTTGAATGTATATCTTTACATCTTGCAATTAAATCTTTTAGTTTCTTGTTTTTCACTAGTTTGGTTTTATAATAGAAAACTACAAAAAAATGGAGTTTGGGTTGCATCAATTGTATCGTCTTTATAAAGTCTTTCGTGAAAATGATGGTTTGGAAAATTGTGCTCAATTGGTAGAGGAAGAATTTATGAAAATACTTGCTGAAAATTCTTTGAATGATGAGCATGATAGTGATGTTGTTAGTATGAATTCTCTGAATATTCATGATGCTAATGATATGCAAAGCCACAAGCTTGGGGATGCTATGTTTGATGAATATGATATTTTTAGTACCCCAAGTTTTGATGAGCAAAACTATTATGATGATGGCATGCTTCCTATCTATGATGATTATTCTGAAGACATGTATGCTATAAAGAGTGATAGTAACCATGAAACTTGTCATCATGATTTTAATTTCCAATTGGATTATGCCACTCAAACATCACATGATAGTTATTTCGTTGAGTTTGCTCCCACTATTATGAATGAAAAGGACTTTGCTTATGCGGAGAGTAATAAATTTTATATGGCTGTAGATCATGAAAAGAATGTTGTATGTAATAGTTATATTGTTCAATTCCTTCATGATGCTACTGAAAATTATTATGAGGGAGGAGCATATGCTTGTAGGAATTGCAATAATATCAAGTTTCCTCTCTATGTGTTCAAATTTTTGAAGATATGCTTGTTTGCCCTTCCTATGCTAGTTGATTCTTGCTCCCATGAATTGTTTGCTCACAAAATCCCTATGCATAGGAAGTGGGTTAGACTTAAATGTGATTGTCATGAGATTCATGATGCTCTCTTGCATGTTTCAACTATTATTCCTATACGAGCATCATTGAAATCATCATGCCTAGCTAAAAGGCATTAAAGAAAAGCGCTTGTTGGGAGACAACCCAACACTTTTACTTTCTGTTTTGATGTTTTCACATGATTAAGCTACTGTAGTCATCATGTTTTGTGTCTTTTATTTCAATAAAGTGCCAAGTAAAGCCTTTGGGATAGTGTGGAAACTTGTTTGTTTGATTCTGTGCAAAAACAGAAAGTTTTGCGTCCAGTATATGAATTATGATATTTTACTGGAGCGCCAAAAGCTTCTGAAATTCCTACACACTCTTGATATACAAATTCTTCAGGTTGTCCTAATGTTTAAGAATTTTTAGATACAGGGAAGTATGGTTACACTTCAGATCTTCACAGCCTGTTCTGTTTTTGACAGAATCTGCCTTGTTTGCATAGTTTGCTTGTTTTAGTGTTCCCATAGCTTATATTCAGTAATATAAATTATGGGAATGATATAATACAGTAGGTATTATGTGAGAAAAATTATGAATCTTGTCTTGGCAGTACCTAAGTGAATGATCTTTATTTATTATACTAACCCATCTCACGGAGTTCCGTTAAGTTTTGTGTGATTGAAGTTTTCAAGTTTTGGGTGAGATACCGATATGAGGTGAATAAGGAGCAGCAAGGAACTAAGCTCAGGGATGCCCAAGGCACCCCCAAGGTAATATCCAAGGGAGACGCAAGCGTCTAAGCTTGGGGCTGCCCCGGAAGGCATCCCCTCTTTCGTCTTCAACACTATCGGTATATCTTACTTGGAACTATATTTTTATTCGTCACTTAATATGAGTTTTGCTTGGAGCATCATTTTATTTTGTTGTTATCTGTTAGGTGTTATTTATAATCTTGTTTTTCAATAAAAAGTTCCAAGAATTTACTTAGGTTGCTTGAATTGCATGTGTGGTGTGTGCTGTACAAAAACAGAAACTTTTGTTGTAGTATTTGAATTATGGTATTTTACTGGTACGTGGAAAGTTTTTGAAATTTGGACACAGTACTTTCATACAAATTGTTTATCCTTTCCTAAATTTTCATAATTGTTTGAATTACATAAGTACACTGTTTTCATAAATTGCTACAGACTGTTCCGTTTGGACCGATTGCTGTCATAGTTTTGTTATCTACTTATCCTATAGTTTCCATAGCCTATATTGGTAGATATAAATTGTGGAAATGATAGTATACAGTACCTAATGTTTGTAAATTATTGTGCAACTTGTCTTGGCAGTACATAAAGAGTTGATTTATTATTATGTGTACTAACCTAGCTCACGAGTTCTTTTTGAGTTTTGTGTGGATGAAGTTTTTGAGAATAAGTGAAACCATGATGTGAGAGGATTGAACGAGATACAAAAGCTCAATCTTGGGGATGCCCAAGGCACCCCAAGTAAATATTTCAAGAAGTCTCAAGCATCTAAGCTTGGGGATGCTACGCATCCCACCTCACTTCATCAACAATTATCGGTTAGCCTATGTTGAGCCTAAATTTTTATTCGTTCACATGATGCGTGCTATTCTTGGAGTGCTATTTTTCCTTTTGCTTGCTGTTTAATAATATAGTTCAGATCTGAAACTATTATTTGAGAGAGAGAGAGAGAGAAAGTCCTCACATAGCTACTTAATTGTTTGACTACTCATTGATCTTCACTTATATGTTTTGGAGTAGTTTTGATGTTTACTCTCGTGCTTCACTTATATCCTATGAGTAAATGGTTGTATGAATTGAATATCATAAATCTGAAATTATATTTTTTTTGTATGCTTATCCCATGGGGAGTAATGACTTCACATATAAGAAGTATAGGTGGTAAAATTTATTGAAAGTTAGCAAACACCGCATTGGTCACTTGAACAATATTGAAGGAAGAGAGATTTCACATATAAATATACTATCTTAGACATCTTCTATGATTGTGAATACCCGTTAATTATTTTCAAACTTGAGCAAATTAGTTGAAGTTGGACAAGGAAGACAACGTAATGAGTTATGGTTGGGTATATTTGTATAGAAGTTATATTGTTATGGATCCTCCAACATGTGGTGCTTGCTTCCACCTTATACTAGCCAAAACTTCCGCACCAAGTAGAAATACTACTTGTGCATCCAAACACCCTTAAACCCAAAGTTGTTCCAAATGAGTCCACCATACCTACCTATATGCGGTATTTACCTGCCGTTCCAAGTAAATTTGCATGTGCCACCTCTAAAATTTCAAATAAGCATCTGTTTTGTGTGCCTGGACCGCTCATGGAGCGAGAGGGGGAGGTTTGTATCTTCCATGTTAAGCGGTTTATTCTCATGATGAGTGTTTATTCACTCGTCCTTGCACGAGAGGGGCGGTAATAGGGATTCCCAGTGCCGGAAAAAAATGCAAATAACTAAAAACAACTCCCCCAGGAATGTTGTTGGTATGGACGGTACCCGTGGATTCGGCTAGCCGTGGAGTGTGTTTGTTGGTGGAGGCGGAGTAAACCTTTACTTTTACCGCTTGGGAACCGCCGCTAAAGTGTTTAACATGGAAGATATTGATAAATCTTGGTCGTAATGTTGACACGAAGGGTGCACCTCCCAAAATTGTATTTATCTCTGTTTTAAACAATGAGCTCTGGCACCTCTGCAAATCAATGCTTCCCTCTGTGAAGGGCCTATCTTTTACTTTCTAGTACTTACCTTTATACAAGAGTCATGGTGATCTTCACCAATTCCTATATTTCGCCTTTTTCTTTTGGCAAGCATCATGTGGTGGGGAATGATCCAAGCATATATGGCCACGCAAATATATTTGATCATGAATTATTATTGTTGACAATTATCTATATGATAAATAAGTTGGGACGCGAAACATTAAGCCCCTATCTTTCTTTGTGTTCAATGGATGTGGTTTGTTCTAAAAATATGCTTTGAGTGTTAGCAATCATGGAAGACTATATGATAGTTGAGTATGTGGAATTTGCTAAATCAAAGCTCTTACATAGACTCTTCCTGAAAATAAATTGCAATTGTTTGGTGACTGAAAGCATAGTTTGTTCGTTTTCAAGAAACCTTTTGGTTTATACTTTAACATGTGAATAGCTTGTCACTTCATCATGAGAAGTTTTATGAGTTGAGCTACTGTTTAAATACATAATGATGCTAGAAAAAGGTGACTGAAATTATCATTGATCAAACTTGTGCACCTTCTAGCATTCACACTTCATAAATTATTTCTTTTATCATTTACCTACTCGAGGACGAGCATGAATTAAGCTTGGGGATGCTGATACGTCTCCAACGTATCTATAATTTATGAAGTATTCATGCCATGTTTACAATAATTCCATATGATTTTGGTATGATTTTATTAGAACTAACCCGGACTGACGCTGTTTTCAGCAGAACTACCGTGGTGTTGTTTTTGTGCAGAAATAAAAGTTCTCGCAATGAGCTGAAAATTTATGGAGATTTTTTCTGGAAAATATAAAAAATAATGGAGCGCCCCCTAGCCGCGGCCACCTGGCTTGTGGGCCCCTGGCGGCTCTCCTAACCCTAATCTTCGGCCTATATATTCCCAAATATTGCACAATTATCAAAGCGAACCAGAGATCGGGAGTTCCGCCGCCGCTAGCCTCTGTAGACACGTAAAACCCTTCGGGAAGCCCGTTCCAGCACTCTGCCGGAGGGGGAAACCATCACCGGAGGCCATCTTCATCATCCCGGCGATCTCCATGACGAGGATGCAGTAGTTCACCCTCGGGGCAGAGGGTATGTACCAGTAGCTATGTGTTTGATCTCTCTCTCTCGCTGTTCTTGAGATGTCATGATCTTGATGTACCGTGAGCTCTGTTAATATAGATGAATCATATGGAGTTTTCCCCTCTCTATCTTCTTGTGATGAATTGAGTTTTCCCTTTGAAGTTTTCTTATTGGATTAAGTCTTTAAGGATCTGAGAACACTTGTTGTATGTCTTGCGATGGGATATCTGTGGTGACAATGGGATGTTCTATTGATCTCCTTGATGTATGTTTTGGTGATCAACTTGCGGGTTCCGTGACCTTGGGGATCTATGCATAGGGGTTGGCACATGTTTTCGTCTTGACTCGCCGGTAGTAACTTTGGGGCACTCTTTGAAGTTCTTTGTGTTGGATTGAACATGACGAATCTGAAATTGTGTGATGCATATCGTATAATCAAACCCATGGGTACTTGTGGTGACATTGGAGTATCTAGGTGATATTAGGGTTTTGGTTGATGTGTATCTTAAGGAGTTATTTTAGTACGAACTCTAGGGCTGTTCGTGACACTTATAGAGATAGCTCATAAGATTGATCGGAAAAGATAACTTTGAGGTGGTTTCGTACCCTACAATAATTTCTTCGTTAGTTCTCCGCTATTTGTGACTTTGGAGTGAAATCTTTGTCGCACGTGAGGGATTTACATATGATTCAAATATGTTAGTATTGTTGAGAGAACTTGCACTAGTGAAAGTATGAACCCTAGGCCTTATTTCTAAGCATTGCAATACCGTTTTCCTCGCTGTTTACCACTTGTTACCTTGCTGTTTTTATATTTTCAGATTACAAAAACCTATATCTACCATACATACTACACTTGTATCACCATCTCTTCGCTGAACTAGTGCACCTATACAATTTTCCATTGTATTGGGTGTGTTGGGGACACAAGAGATTTCTTTTATTTGATTGGAGGGTTGTTTGAGAGAGACCATCTTCATCCTATGCCTCCCACGGATTAATAAACCTTAGGTCATCCACTTGAGGGAAATTTGCTACTGTCCAACAAAACTTTGCGCTTGGAGGCCCAACACGAGTCTACAAGAAGAAGGTTGTGTAGTAGACATCATGGATGATGAGCTCGAGCTAGGGGGAAGAAGAGAGAGAGGAGAGTTGCTTGGGCTCGGCCTAGAAGAAGCATCAATATATAGGGATATCTTTAGTCCCGGCTGGTGATACAAACCCGGACTAGAGATGTACATCTAGTCCCGGTTTGTATCACCAACCGGGACTAAAGGGGCTCGCAGGGGCCAAGGCCTGACGCAAACCTGCCACAACCCTTTAGTACCAGTTGGTGTCAACAAACAGGATTAGAAGTCCCGTTTGAACTGGGACTAAAGGTTGCCCTTCCCCCGTGTGGTCCTAGCCGTTGGAACCGGGACTAATGCTAACATCAGTCCCGGTTCCAAACACGACCTGGACTAAAGCTGCAGACGAAAGGTCCGTTTTCTACTAGTGGGCGCTGGCGGGCCAAAATTTCAGTTTTGGGCCACCGCAGTGCGCCACTTTGCATTTGGCTCAGCCCGCCGAAACAATCCGAGGAAAGGGAAAAAAAGAAACAGAGAGAGAGAAAGAGACCCACATAACTCTCTCTCTCTCTCTCTCTCTCTCTCTCGCTAACCCAAGCTCTCCGTGACCCGTCGACGCCGCCATGAGCACCAACCGATTTGGTGATCCCCGGCCGCCATGACTGGCATGCAGCACAGCCCCGACCCCACCTCCCTGTGCTACATCGTCCCCTCCAGCCAAATCCGTCGCTCCTAGCCCATAGCACTCAACCGCGACCCCTCCCCCGTGCCTTGAGTTTCAGCCAGACATTGCCTCGATCACCAGCGTGACTCAGACAACCATGGTCGGTCCTTTCTATCGCCTACAAAGGCCTCTCACACGTACAAGCTCCTGGCGGCGGCTGCGTGGCCCATGACGGTGGCTACGGCTCCAAGATGAATGCCACCTTGCACTGCGTTTGTGGACCCGTGGATGTCGCGGTGCCTAGGTCCACCATGACCACATTGCTGCTTCAGCCGTCATGAAGGGCTTCAAGGAGGTTCTGGAGGTCTACCCTCCTCCTCTCTCACCATCTCTTATAATTTTTTGTTGTTCTAGGCCAATTCAGTTACAATAGGTGATACTTGGTTGATGAACAAACAAATGCATACTAATTGCTTAATTCGGATAGAGAGAATGCTAAGATGAAATTGCAATTTAGATGTGTTCTCACTATAAGGTCAACATTCAAATACACCTTATTTATTGAGACCTAAAATATATCTTAGTTACAGGTAACGAAATCAGGTATCAACTGGTCTACAGTGGAGGTAAATCACCCAATTCCAATCCCTTTTCTTCTCACATGAGTTGTTGGCCATATTTAAGATTCTCCGGTTTTTGTCCACATTTGTCTCAAATTCACGGCCGTGAGGATCAACAGATTGCCTTGAATAAGAAGATCAAACATGTAATTAGAAACATATTTTCACTCATATGTTCTCAAGTTGTTTTGGTAATTCCAATCATACATACTTGTTTGTAGTTTTTAATTTCTTCACTCACAAACATTGTTGGTTGTACCACTGACCGAAGCAATTCATCACATTAAACTTTTAAACCTATAATTTGTGACCTATTTTTATTGCAAATAGTAAATTGTGCTACTATCAACTTCAATTAGTGTGTCCTGTATGAAATACTTGTATTATGTCTTCCGCCAAATTATCACAATGACATGTCGTGGAGTCCTAAATTAATGATTTGGACCACTACAAGGCAGGTCCTTATATGCTCTGAAAATCATTTATTTTTTGAGTTTTTCTACCAAATAGTTGTTGTTTTACAGTTTTTTCCCTATGCATTATCTGCAACTCTTTGTATTTATAATTATACCTGACATAACAATATCTAACAAAAAGCTTTGCCACTGGTTGCGTGCATTACCTGTGCATTTGCCATATCTTGACTAAAGTACACCTACTAAAAGCAGTGGTATGCAGACTATTAAGGTCCTAAATTGGGTGTGTTAAACTTTGCATGTGACTTCTTGAGTGAGCATTAATCTCTTCTTTAACCCGTAACCTTGGTTCTTAAATTTGCATGTGTGCTCTATCACGGTCCTGTCTTGCTTTCCTTTGGCCTAGTGTAAGACTAGCATAATCATAGGTGGGCTTTTCCCTACAATAATCCCAGGATAAATAGTGTTTTTTATTAATGTACTTATACCAATATTGTATGGTAATTTATTCCCGCATAATTTACATTATTCCTACAATCCAGGTTCTCGGCTATGACTGCTCTTCCTGGTCGTCGTTCACATTCCCTATGTGGCTCCGCAACCTGGTCCACGTCCTCGCGCCCGAGCATAGAGACGACATGGTTGATGTCACGAACTCCTCTGCTTCATCCTCGTCAACCCCGATTCACATATGTTTGTCCGCAATACGAAAGGTCGCGCCTCTGCCCCTCTTGACTGCTGCTGCTACTGCTCTTGCATAGTTTTGATTTTCTTGTTTGTTGTGAAAGCAAAATGCCATGCCCAGGTTCATGCTTGTGTAGAAGGAGCATTAAGAAACTCTATAATTTTCCTAGTAGGGTCACACACACACACCCACCCACACACACACACACACACACACACTCCTGTTTTGTTTTGGGTGATATCTTGTTCAATTTTGGTCAAAGCGGTAAATCTTCTTTGCAGAATGAACTAGTAAATGGTGCTCGTCTTTGTGATGCCATATGGATGGATGGATCGATATGGCTGTGGAGTTGATCTCTCCCGTGTGGGCCCAACGGCCCACCGGACCCTTGATCCGCGCCCTGATCGGGGGCGCTCAACCAAACTATGGTTGACGGGCCCCTATCACGCTGGGCAATATAAAGAGGTGGGGAGCCGGGGCACAGACTACGAGGTTCGTCTGCCGCCGCAACCCCACCGACAAACCCTACCGATCTAGGTCGCCCAGAAGTGACGGGAAGCTCCTCAGCTCCACCACACTCTCACGCACACCCCCGCCACCTCTACACCTCTCTGTCACTGCCGCCGTCGCCGTTCCACCATGGCCACCGGCGGCAACTCCACAGGTCAGGGAGAAGGTAATCATCCCCTCCCTCTCTCCACTACCGAAACTCCACATCGATCCGATCCAGAGGGATCTAACAATGGTATCAGCCAGTTTGGTGTTGGTTTTTTCGGTACAAAAGAAAGCAATACCCCCTCCCCTAGAATTAGAACAAACAGAGGAAAAGCTAAACCGGAGAAGGGCCTCGGGCCTCACCGGAAAAGTTGCGCCGCCGCCATGGCCGCGCCAATTCCGCTCGATCCCCACACGCATCGGCAAGCCGAGGTGCGGGGAAGAAGAACACAGCCTTCCCAGGGAGGCAAAAGGGCACCACAGCCACGCCGTTCGACGGCGGCGCGCTTCCGCTAAGGGAAACGCGTCACCGGCGAAGGGGAGGCAACGGCGTTGTCGGACACGCGGAGGAGCAGAGGTGGCCCTCCGGTATCTCTCTCTCTCTCTCCTGTAGTGGAGATGGAAAAGAAAAGAAGGGGGGAGGGGAAGGCGCATGGGGCGCGGAGGCCTTCGGCCCTGTAGGGGAACGCAGCAGAAAACAAAAAATTTCCGACCCACGCACCAGCCCAGGACCACTATGGAGACTGCATACAAGGTTTGATCTCTTTCGTTACCGACTCGTAGCGCAGCGGAAGTAGAGTCGATGACGATCGGCGGTGCAGATCCCCGCAGCTAGGATTTTACAACCTCCCAACCGCGAGGATGTATACCCACATCTGCCCCGCGGACAGCCCTCCGGGAGGCGGTCGGACAGTCCCCCGGATGGTGTCGCGGACAGCCCTTCGGGAGGACCTCCGAAACTCGGACTGTCACTCGGACAGCCCTTCGGGAGGACCTCCAAACCTCGGACGGTCACACGGACAGCCCTTCGGGAGGCACTCTCGAACTAAGACCGAACCTACGATCTCTCTACAGAGTTGCACACATATGGTGTCATCTATCCGGCAGGGCTTCGCCGTCCAGAACTAGTTCCTGCCGGAACCCAGACAGCCTTTCGGCTCTACGAAACTATTTTGCTAGGAGGGAGAGAAGAAGCCAGATCATTGCAATGGCACTTGTATGTGAGAAAAGGATGAGTGTGGAGGCAGCCCCTCCACCTCTATTTATAGGAAAAGCAAGGGGTAGGATGGGCACTTCCAAAAAACCCAAAATACCCATGAAAGCAAACTTTCTCAAGGGCATAAAGGAGAACTAGTGGAGCAAGTGGGGCTCCACCATGGAGCCCACAATGTGGCCGGCCACCATCTCTTTGGGGGGCCCCCCAAGGGGGTTTCTTAGCCCCCAAGCCTTCTAGAAACCTTTTGGGAAAATATCCCAAAAGGCACTTTTCCAAAAATATCCAAAAAGCACTTTCACTATTCACGACGACATTTTTCAGCGTCTGGTCGAACTGAAAATATTTATGTGGGCTTAGAACATTTCCAGTACCCACCAAAATAATTGTCAATGCCATCCGGAACAATTCCGGTTTAGTGATTTTCATCTGCGAAAAGCATCTGAAGCGGTTTCGGCAGCTCCGGAACATTTCCGGTTTTCATCCCGGAAAATTCCACAAAGTTTCCAGAACGATTCTGGCATCCTCCAAGAATTATCAGGCATGTGCCAAAACCAATTTGACTTTTTGGTATCCCCTGAAACAACTTTTCAGTTTCACCGGAACTCATCCGGTGACCTCTATGCGGAACTTTTCCGCTGTCCGAAACTTTTCCGGTGTCCGAAACTTTTTTCGGTGTTTTTCTCTCAGACTCCCTGTCTAGTATTCAGCAGATAGATGACCCTTAAGCGTGTGACCCTATAGGTTCGGTGAAGTATAGACATGACCCGGAACCCCTTCCGATCAATGATCAACATCGGAGCCGTGGACACCCATATCGATCCCTATACCCACACGAATAAATATTCGAGTGAACCTCCAGTTGCCGTGAGCTATTCCTGTTGCTTCCCGATATGTTACAATTACCCGAGGTGAGACATGTTGGCATCCCCGTGGATCAACAACTTGTCCACTATGCCAGTTACCTCGTTGCCGGTATTGTTCTCTTTTCTCGTTCTCGTGTTCCGGCATCCCCG
Source organism: Elymus sibiricus (assembly GCA_039707655.1). Lineage (NCBI taxonomy): Eukaryota > Viridiplantae > Streptophyta > Magnoliopsida > Poales > Poaceae > Elymus > Elymus sibiricus. The sequence continues at coordinate 513,214,132 of CM077669.1, forward strand.
TGATCAAATCACAAAGTGTCTGGCCAGATGATGATGGATACCGTAACACCGAGAGGGCCCAGAGATATCTCTCCATCGTTGGAGGAGCAAATCCCAATCTTGAGCTATCAAGTTACTTGACATACCTTTCCATGAACCCGTAAGCCGCCGTAATAGCCACCCATTTACGGATGACGTTTAACAATCCCCAAAGTTCATGAAGCAAGCATGAAGAAACTCGACACTCTCATGGTCTAAGGAATTATGCAAACGTTAACTTCTCTGTGTTTTTTACCATTAAATTATGACGAATGTATCTCATAGCATAACATCAATCGGGTCGATTCAACACAAGTGTTCTACCAACAATTGTGCCCTCAAAATTGCCGGCATAGCCATGCCCATGATCAGGAAAACAGGATCATCATGCAATACTTGAGCCAGTCATAGAGGCTTGACTAGGAATACATTTTACTGTTTATTATCCCACACATGCACATGAGTTTCCCTCCAAGCCTCTTTTTATTTGCAGACTCGAGTATCATTGCAGTTATAGCATGGAACATAAACATAATTATGAACAGGGAGATAATCAATAACATTTATTATTGCCTCTAGGGCATATCTCCTACAGACTCCCACTTGCACTAGAGTCAATAATCTAGTCATTGCTAATGCACTTTACACCTATGGCATACTGGTGTAAAATATGCTTCGCTTGTGGTATAGCCTGATGTCCAACGGATCTGACAACTTCAGCTCCGTGTGTAACTTTGCATATCCTCGCGTTTTCACGCTTTCACAAAATTCATATTTTGTGTGGACTTGGCTTTGCATATGTGTGAATCATTGGTCGAAACCTGATTCCTCAGACTGAGCTATGGAGCAACTATCTACAATAGTGTCCCATAGACCAAAGCCATCTTGGAACCATACTAAGTTCATGAATGAACTATATGATTCAACAACTTCTTTGTCGCTTCTAAAGCGTCAACATACTTAGCCTTTGTTATAGAATTCGCCACAGTATCTTGTTTGGAACAATTTCCAACTACCGTGCCACTATGTTGTGTATTACACAAAACCCTTAAAACAAATCGAAAATCGCATGGAGAAATGGTGAAGACTGTATCGATGTAACATATTACAACGAACTCTTCATGATTTCCGCTTGCGAGAAAACATGTCATCAGTACTACTCTAGTACTCAATGACATCTTTCACTGTTGTCCCATGATCAGTACTTTGATCACTTTGGAATCTATACTCGCAACAACTTTGGAGTATCGGACATATCTAGTTGTTTTACATACCATGGAATACATGATTAATCCAAACACAAGAGTGTGTGGAATCTCCATCATGTATTTTACTCATCAGTGTTTTGGGACACCGAGTCTTGCAAAACTCTTTCCATGTGACTTCGGCAAGAATCACTCCTTGGCGTTTTAAATGCTAAAAGGTTTTAGCATCTTGTCAATATATATTCATCGCTTAGCCCTATTAGGTAAATCTATCTCCATAGATCATCATGCCTAATATTGAGGCTATGTAGCCCAAGCACTTCATCGAAAAACTATTTTCAAATGAAGTCCTAATTCGTGTCAAGAAATTTATTTCCAATTAACAATGTGTCAAGCACACAAGGTTTTTAGAAATATTATTATGCTCCCACTTACTTTCTTGAATCACAAGCATCTTCGATACCCATTTGATGAAGTCAAACTCTTTTGACCATTTCATTAAAAACGAAGATTCCAACTCCACTTTGCTCTCTTCTGTACATCGCTGGAACTCTGAAGTTTGCATACTTACTAGCATCCTCTGGATCAACAAATTACTTTGGACTGTATCACATATAAGTCCTAGGTTTCATTTCCATCAGATGCAAATCCTTTTGTCATCCATGTTTCATATCTCATGATTGATATATGTATTAATTGCTAGTTCAACCCGAACCGACCTTAAGCATCGCTACGGTGAAACAACCTCATCATAGTCAACTCCTTGAACTTGTTATTTCAACAAGTCGAGCTTTATGGATAAAACATTTTTATCCGTATCAGTTTTTAGTTCCATAAATATTCGTTTAGACTCTAAGTCTTCCGAAAGGTGTATCAAGGTTCTAATCTTGAATCACTTATATGGAAACTATCTCGGATTGTATTGGCATTTAGCCAATTCTGGAGTCAGGGCCCATCAACGCTTCCTTGTGTATTGTAGGTATACTGTTGTCTAACAACAATATCTCGTTTGCGCACCTGATAGGTTTGCACGAGCTTTGCCTACGTGGTTCAGCTGCAAGTTCGACCGAAGTCCATACATTTTATTGTAGAGACTTCCGTATCAGTCGCAGTAGGAAACTCCGGAATCACTTCCAAGGTTTCTTTCCTTTGATCTGATGACGAAGCTACTGGTTATCTCGTCGAGTTGCACTGTCCTCCCACTTACCTTTTGAAAGAACTATTCTCTTTAAAGCATACCGTTTTGCGGCAAAACCCTTTGCCTCGGTATAGTGGTGGGGGAATACCCAATGACTTGGGATAACCTTACAAAGTAGCAGTTGTCTGATTTGGAATAGGTTTGTAACCTTTTACACAAGCCCCATATTCCAAATGTTAAGAAAAGATATAACATGGTTGGGCGTACCATACCATGGCGTCATTTCAACAGACCTGATGGATCTCTTTTCAGTGTAAAAGCCACAGTCTCTAAAGCATCACTTTAAAAGTGATAATGGCAAATCTATTTATGTCATCTTTGATCTTACCATGTCATAAATGGTTCGATTACATCTTCACGGACTTTTCACTTGCAGTGGTGTTCCGGGAGGTGCAAGTTATGAAACCCCTTTCACAACTCATCAGACATTCGCTAAACTTGTAACTCAAATATTCCTTTCTGCAATCGAATTGTAGAAACATAATTTTCTTGTTACAACAACTTCTACTTCATTTTTGAAAACCTTATGAATGAATTCAAAAGATCCAGACTTACGTCTCAACAAGTAAATATCCATATATCTACTTGAGTCATTTCTGAAGATAGATAAATCCACTAATTGCAACAACATTTATTGGACTACACACATCATAATGTATGATCACCAATATGTTCTTTGCTCGTTCCTTATGGCCTGTGAACGGTATTTCAGTCACTTTACCTTTCAGAGGAAAGTTGCAAGTGTCAGATGATTCAAAATCAAACGACTTCAAAATCCATCATAATGGAATTTTCCATGCGGGTTTCTCCAATGTGACCAAATGCAGTGCCACACTTGTGTGGTATTCTTTTAGTCTTGCGACATTTAGCGTCAGTGTTATGGATGTATCATATTTCCATCAATATTCATAACATACATCCCATCTTTGATGGAAGCATGGCCCTTCATGTTATTCATAACACTGAACATCAAAAGTTCTCTTATGAACAACCTTCTTGCAAGATACCTTATGCAAAGGGCTAGAGTGTGAAACTCTAAAATGAATTATGAAAGTAAACCCAGAGGTAATGTATTATTTATCAATATTCATAACACACGTTTCAATCATAATGAAAGTATGGCCCTTATGTTATTCATAACATCGAACATCAAAAGTTCTCTTATGAACAACCTTCTTGCAAGATACTTTATGCAAAAGGCTAGAGTGTGAAACTCTAAAATGAATTATGAAAATAAATACATAGGTAATACACCGATGGAAGGTATAGTAACTTTTACTATGTTCCCAGCGTGTATCAAGACCTCATTCCTGGCTAGTCTTTCAGGCCTTAGTAGTTCTTACATCGAGTTGCAACAGAATGCAATCGAGCGGGTATCTTTGTGATTAACTCACAATACCCAGGAATTAGTGATTAACATGTTTAACCATAATTCCCAAGAACTATATTTTTGACCAGCCTTCTATGCATCAAAAACCTGTATGACATTCATACATGAGTTGGATATTCCAGTCTTCTTTCCTTTTGCCATTATACTTCTAACAGTTTAACTTTCAGTATTTCTCCTACTCTCAGAAGAAGCACCCAACTTAAGAGTGGCGTTAGCCCCGGACTTCCTAGGTGTGAAAGTCTCACTAACACCCTTCGGACACTTCCTTTCTCTTTAAGTTGTTGTTTTATTCACCTTTCATCATATGACAGGCGTTCTCCTGGATCCCTCTCTTATCAGTCTAATGCATAGTAAACACTTTACTAATGTTTTGCAAACAAACATTGCTTTGGATATCTCATATCTTTTTGCCTTTGTCTGTCTCTGAAAATGATTTTCAGATTCCATGAATATCACATAACTATCCAAACTTTCGAAGTTCGGGTCTCATGGAAGCAAACGTATTGCACTTGACTGAAACAGAATTCTAGCTTTTGAATCGAAGGACGAGAGTCACATGATCCATAGCATTAGCGGGAGAATACCGAAAGTATGCGATAGGACAAAGTCCTTCTTGGCACTATTGAGGACAATCCTCCCATTACGTTACCAACCGTAAAGTTTTAACCAGATATTTAACAGCTATTCAATTTTAATGGGGAAGGTGGAAACGCGAGCCATCATTCTACAACTATTATGCAAACCACACTTAGACAGTGTTCAAAATTAATTGCACTAAGAATTAAAAGAATTAATTCTAAAGTGCGCTCCCACTCAAATCAATATCTCTCATAATTGATTGTGAGTGATTCAAGATCCAAATTACAATTCAACGCCAAGGATGCATCCATCTCAAGTGACGAGAATTGTAATCGGTAGGCCAACTTGCCAATCACATCTCTATGTGACTCTTGTTCATCTTTCGATGCGTGTGTTCCGAGCTCATGACTTTCATGCCTGAACGTCAAGACAACCAAGTGATCACGCTGCGAGGTCTCAACTCACCCGCCTCACACCCGTACAATCGTTCGTACCCATGCATCCATGTGATACCCCGAAAGGAAAGATGCCGTGACGGTGCTACACTTGGGAGAACACTAACTACTTGATATTTTGTGAGAGATCACCCTAATAAAAGCGACTACCGCGCAATCAAAAGGGTGCATCATAAGGGATAAACATCTCAGGCAATTCATAATAGCATGATATGGTATAGCCCTTTCTGACGGAGAAGTCTGGTATTTCTTCGTCTCCGGCATTCGCGTCGGTGTTCACCTTCGCGAAGATTGCCACCACCTTGTCGATGCACCAGATAATATTGCTATCTCTATAGCTAATAAAATAAGTGCATTACATAAGGTTGACACGTAGGTCATTAAAGTGCAATCATATGGCTCCAGCCATCATGCCGAATCATGACACGCAGGTCATGTTAATTACATCATATAGTCATCTCATACATAATCAAATTAATATGAGCATTGCTATACCACATTATAATGTATATGATAACCATCCTGCAAAACCAAGTTAGACGCCTCTAATCGGTTTATACAAGATTTTATTTTACGTGGCTTCTAAGGTTTCGAAACAAACCGAAGCTACCAACGTCCATCATCAAGCATGATAATCCAAGTCGCTAGATTAACTTTCCAGGGTGTATGAAACACGAGATAATAAAATCTCGAGCCCCATACTAAACTTCGTCATATGCGTGACCCCCGTGCAGATCATATCTGCATTGCCCTTTCGTCTGCGAAACATCCATCTTTCTCAACTATGGTGGAACCCAAAGAACTGTTAGCACTTCGTTGATCTGTCAATCAGCATACTCAGGAGCAGCATGAAAGGATCGCGGATTGCCAGAACTTTGTGAGATTCCACCATGCCGTCAAGATCAGGACTACGCAAATTCAGGGGAAGCAACAGGAACATCGGGTAACAGATTTCATCTGCTACCCGCACAAATAATTTTCAGCAATAGATCTCATCTACTACCTAATTGTATTGTGCAACACCCATACATCTCTATGTATTCTAGATCGCAACCTGCATCTACGCATAACCTGGCTCTGATACCACTGTAGGGGAACGCAGCAGAAAACAAAAAATTTCTGACCTACGCACCAGCCCAGGACCACTATGGAGACTGCATACAAGGTTTGATCTCTTTCGTTACCGACTCGTAGCGCAGCGGAAGTAGAGTCGATGACGATCGGCGGTGCAGATCCCCGCAGCTAGGATTTTACAACCTCCCAACCGCGAGGATGTATACCCTCATCTGCCCCGCGGACAGCCCTCCGGGAGGCGGTCGGACAGTCCCCCAGATGGTGTCGCGGACAGCCCTTCGGGAGGACCTCCGAAACTCCGACTGTCACTCGGACAGCCCTTCGGGAGGACCTCCAAAACTCGGACGGTCACACGGACAGCCCTTCGGGAGGCACTCTCGAACTAAGACCGAAACTACGATCTCTCTACAGAGTTGCACACATACGGTGTCATCTATCCGACAGGGCTTCGCCGTCCAGAACTAGTTCCTGCCGGAACCCAGACAGCCTTTCGGCTCTACGAAACTATTTCGCTGGGAGGGAGAGAAGAAGCCAGATCATTGCAATGGCACTTGTATGTGAGAAAAGGATGAGTGTGGAGCCAGCCACTCCACCTCTATTTATAGGAAAAGCAAGGGGTAGGATGGGCACTTCCAAAATACCCAAAATACCCATGAAAGCAAACTTTCTCATGGGCATAAAGGAGAACTAGTGGAGCAAGTGGGGCTCCACCATGGAGCCCACAATGTGGCCGGCCATCATCTCTTTGGGGGGGCCCCCAAGGGGATTTCTTAGCACCCAAGCCTTCTAGAAACCTTTTGGGAAAATATCCCAAAAGGCACTTTTCCAAAAATATCCAAAAAGCACTTTCACTATTCACGACGACATTTTTCAGCGTCTGGTCGAACTGAAAATATTTATGTGGGGTTAGAACATTTCCAGTACCCACCAAAATAATTTTCAATGCCATCCAGAATAATTCTGGTTTAGTGATTTTCATCTGCGAAAAGCATCTGAAGCGGTTTCGGCAGCTCCGGAACATTTCCGGTTTTCATCCCGGAAAATTCCAAAAAGTTTCCAGAATGATTCTGGCATCCTCCAAGAATTATCAGGCATGTGCCAAAACCAATTTGACTTTTTGGTATCCCCTGAAACAACTTTTCAGTTTCACCGGAACTCATTCGGTGACCTCTCTGCGGAACTTTTCCGCTGTCCGAAACTTTTCTGGTGTCCGAAACTTTTTTCGGTGTTTTTCTCTCAGACTCCCTGTCTAGTATTCAGCAGATAGATGACCCTTAAGCGTGTGACCCTATAGGTTCGGTGAAGTATAGACATGACTCGGAACCCCTTCCGATCAATGATCAACATCGGAGCCGTGGACACCCATATCGATCCCTATACCCACACGAATGACTATTCGAGTGAACCTCCAGTTGCCGTGAGCTATTCCTGTTGCTTTGCGATATGTTACAATTACCCGAGGTGAGACATGTTGGCATCCCCGTGGATCAACAACTTGTCCACTATGCCAGTTACCTCGTTGCCGGTATTGTTCTCTTTTCTCGTTCTCGTGTTCCGGCATCCCCGTGATCAAATCACAAAGTGTCTGGCCAGACGATGATGGATACCGTAACACCGAGAGGGCCCAGAGATATCTCTCCATCGTCGGAGGAGCAAATCCCAATCTTGAGCTATCAAGTTACTTGACATACCTTTCCATGAACCCGTAAGCCGCCGTAATAGCCACCCATTTACGGATGACGTTTAACAAACCCCAAAGTTCATGAAGCAAGCATGAAGAAACTCGACACTCTCATGGTCTAAGGAATTATGCAAACATTAACTTCTTTGTGTTTTTTACCATTAACTTATGACGAATGTATCTCATAGCATAACATCAATCGGGTCGATTCAACACAAGTGTTCTACCAACAATTGTGCCCTCAAAATTGCCGGCATAGCCATGCCCATGATCAGGAAAACAAGATCATCATGCAATACTTGAGCCAGTCATAGAGGCTTGACTAGGAATACATTTTACTGTTTATTATCCCACACGTGCACATGAGTTTCCCTCCAAGCCTCATTTTATTTGCAGACTCGAGAATCATTGCAGTTATAGCATGGAACATAAACATAATTATGAACAGGGAGATAATCAATAACATTTATTATTGCCTCTAGGGCATATCTCCTACAGGCCCGTCGCCAGTGGCCCGCTGTCGCCGTGTTCGAACGAACAAGAGGAGGCGAGCGGCGCGTGCGACAGCAGAGAGGAAAACGGCTCGCGCGGGAGCTCGTCGCTGCGTGTCGGGCGCAGGGAAGGAGAGAAAGGGATGGCGGCTCGGTGGTCCTCAACGCCGGCCGGCGGCCGGCGTAGCCGCCGCTGCGGGAGATAGAGCGAGAGAGGCCGGCGGCGCGTTAGACGCAGGGCGACAGAGATCGATGCGAGGCGAGCGACGCGAGAAGCGGGAATGACCTCCCCGACGGCCGAGTGGCCCGTTTTGATCGTCCAATCGCTGCGGTCGACCGTCGGATGAAATCCGACGGCACCGGCGAAACCCTAGCCCTGGCTTTGGGCCTTCTGGGCCGAAAGTGCAGGCTGCTCGCCGGCTCAGGCAGGCGGGAGAGCGGCTGGGCCGGCCTCGGGCCCATAGAGGCGCGCACGGCGCGCGCAGGCCGCGGGCCGGGTAAAGTAGGCCACTGGCCGCGTCTCCTTTTTTGTTTTTGTCCAATTTTGGGCAAATTTCAAACAGTTTTTGTTTTTCTTTCTCTATGCACTTTTTTCCAACGAAAAATATGTTTAGAAAATAGAAAAACAAACAGAAAAGTTTCTGAAAATTAAAATAGAAAATTTTCAGAAAATGACAAGTTCATGAATTTTATAAAGAAAATAATAAAGTTCATCACTTTTTATTTGGTAAAAGAAAAGTTTCTGTCAAGTATATAAAGTTCATGAATTTTATATTCACGTTTTTCCGCTGCAAAATAGATTATAGTGCTCTTTTACAAAGAAAATAAAAGTTTAGTGAGAATTAAATTTAAAGAGCACATTAAAGTGATTATTAAAATGAATATGATTATGTTATTATTATGACCAACGTTGTTAATAACATGATCATGTTTTATTATTGAAATTAAAGGTGCATTTATTTCTATTATTTGCCCAACGGTAATATAGATTTAATTGCATAGACAATTGTATGTTTAATTTGACCAACGTTAGATTACTGTATATGATTGTCATAATGATCTCACTTAAATTGTGATTTCAGGAGGCTTTCACTTGATGAGCTGCCTAAAAGATGTTCCGACACTCAGAGGTGACAATTACACTGAGTGGAGGAAGAAAGTAGACCTGGCATTTGTCTGTGCTGAGGTCGACTGGATTGTGGATGAACCACAGCCGGTTAGACCTACAGAGCCAGTCAGAGAGGCCACAGATGATGATGCTGCGTGGGATAAAAAGAGAAGGGATCATGCTCCATTGGAGATGTCCTATTCCCTCAACAATCAAAAGTGGATCAACGCCAACAAAAAGTGTATGGCATTTATAAAGAACACAATTGAGAACGCCATTGTGGGCTCAATTGCAGAGTGCACTTCCGTAGGGGAGTTGCTTACAAAGATAAAGAACCAGTTCACTGGTTCTTCAAAGACATATGCCACCCAGTTGATAAAGCAACTGGTGACAGAGAACTACACTGGCGGTGGTCATGGAATTAGAGAGCACATCCTCAGGATGAGCAATATGGCAGCAAAGCTCAAGCCCATGGATGCGGATCTGGAGATCAGACCAGCGCTCCTGGTCCACTTGGTCATGGCTTCACTGCCAAAGGAGTTTGAAACCTTTGTTGTAAACTATAACATGTCACCTGAAACATGGGACATTGAAAAGACAATAGCAATGTGTGTCCAAGAAGAGGACGGACTCAAAGCCTCACATGGTGGTTCACTCAACTATGTGAGGGACAACAAGAAAAAGAATTACAATCAAAGTAGCAAAGGTTCTCCTTCAAAGGCGCATGGCAAATCTCACATGCAGCATCAGCATCAGCAGAAGTCCTTTCCAGTGGACAAAGACACTTGCCTCCACTGCAAGAAGACAGGGCATTACAAGAAAGATTGCCCTGATTGGTTAAAGTCCATCATGGCAAAGAGAGGGATTCCATTCGACGCGGACTATGCAAAGAAACGAAAGACGCATTGAAGTCGCTAATGGAATTCAAGCAGAAGTTGAAGCCGTCGGTGACATCTCCTTGGAGTTAGATGATGGGTTCAAGCTTCTACTTAGAGATTTCATATATGTCCCTTCGTGTCATAGAAACTTGATTAGTGTTTCTTGTTTGGACAAAGACAATTATGAATGTTATTTTGGACATGGCAAGTGTGCCATATGGTTTAATAATGCTTGTGTGGGTGTTGCTTTACTACACGATGAGCTTTATTTATTATCACTTCGTGAAAAAGAGCATTCTGTGTGTAATGTGAATGAACATACTTCCGCGTCGAACAAAGAACAAAAGAAAAGAAAGAGAACTCACGACTCGTCGAAATTATGGCACTGTCGCTTGGGCCATATTTCCAGGGGGAGAATAGAAAGATTAGTCAAAAGTGAAATTCTTCCTCCGTTAGAGTTCTCAGACTTAGAACAATGCATCGATTGCATCAAAGGAAAGTATGTAAAACAAATTAAAAAAGGTGCTATCCATAGCACAGGCACACTAGAAATCATCCACACCGACATTTGTGGACCATTTCCGGTGAAAAGTGTGGATGGATATGACTCGTTCATAACATTCACAGATGATTACTCTCGCTATGGATACATTTATCCAATCAAAGAAAGATCTGAAGCATTGGATAAATTCAAAATTTTCAAAGCTGAAATTGAAAATCAGCATGATAAAAGGATAAAGATAGTAAGGTCTGACCGTGGGGGGGAGTACTACGGTCGACATACTCCATATGGCCAAGTCCCTGGACCTTTTGCACAATTTTTACAGGAGACTGGCATAGTAGCCCACTATTCAATGCCGGGCGAGCCACAGCAAAATGGAGTAGCTGAAAGGGGCAACCGTACTCTTATGGATATGGTGGGCAGCATGATGAGTTACTCCACTTTGCCATTGGGATTATGGATGGAGGCGCTGAAAACCGCCATTCACATTCTCAATAGAGTGCCAAGCAAGTCGGTGCCCAAAACACCGTATGAGCTGTGGACAGGACGAGTGCCCTCTCTACACCACTTTAGGGTGTGGGGGTGCCCTGCTGAGGCCAAGATGTTTAATCCAAACATTGCAAAGTTGGATCCCAAAACAGTGAGTTGCCACTTCATTGGCTATCCAGACAGATCAAAGGGTTTTCGTTTCTACTGTCCAGACAGATATACAAAGTTTGTAGAAAAAAGACACGCAGTCTTCTTAGAGGACGAAATGATGAGGGGGAGCTTGGTAGCTCGGAAAATTGATCTTGAGGAGAAGAGGGTGCATGCACCTAATCCGATGATTCAGGAGCCATTTTTCTCACTACCAGTTGCAACTTCACCCATGACAACTATGGGGGTAGACCCGGAACCTGTCCGTCAGGAGCCGACTGAACCCGTTGTTGAGCATGAAAGGGAGGTGCAACAGCCAATTGTAGAAGATGTGCCGGAAGTTGAGGCACAGAATGTGCCAGACACTGAGGCTCTTAGAAGGTCTAATAGAACAAGAAGATCAGCTATTTCTACTGATTATAAAGTTTATAACACAGAAATGGTTCATATGGAAGGTGATCCCACTACATATGAAGAAGCCATTAAAAGCCCTCACTCATCAAAATGGCTAGAGGCAATGGAAGATGAGATGAAATCGATGAGTTCCAAAGATGTTTGGGACTTAGTGGAAATTCCTAAAGGAGCCAAAACAGTAGGCTGCAAATGGGTCTACAAAACTAAGTATGACCCTAATGGGAATGTGGAAAAGTATAAAGCCCGACTTGTGGCAAAAGGATTTACACAAAGAGAAGGGATAGACTACAATGCGACTTTTTCCCCAGTCTCATGTAAGGACTCCTTCAGAATCATAATGGCATTAGTTGCACATTTTGATTTAGAGTTACATCACATGGATGTGAAGACGGCATTTCTGAATGGTGATTTAAAAGAAAAGATCTACATGAAACAACCCAAGGGTTTTATCATGGAAGGCAAGGAAAGTATGGGATGCTGCCTGAAGAAATCTATTTATGGGTTAAGGCAAGCCTCTAGACAATGGTATCTAAAGTTTAATCAAACGATTAAAAGTTTTGGATTTAAAGAAAATATTGAGGATAACTGCATTTATGGAAGGTTTAAAAATGAGAAATATATTTTCCTAATCTTGTATGTGGATGATATCTTGCTTGCTAGCAGTGATGTTAGTCTACTACTAGAAACAAAGAAGTTCTTATCCTCAAATTTTGATATCACAGATCTTGGTGAAGCATCTTATGTTTTGGGCATAGAAATTCACCGAGATAGAAACAATGGAGTCTTAGGACTATCGCAGAAGGCATATTTGGAGAAGGTTCTTCAAAAGTATAATATGCATGCGAGTAAAGCCACACCTGCTCCTACAGTCAAGGGCGATAGTTTTGGGAAATTCCAATGTCCCAAGAACCAGTACGAGATCGATCTCATGAAACCAGTACCATATGCTTCGGCTGTTGGAAGCTTACAGTATGCACAAGTGTGCACTCGCCCTGACTTAGCATTTGTTACCAGGGTACTCGGTAGATATCAAGAGAATCCAGGCATGGAGCACTGGAAGATGGCAAAGAAGGCATTGCGTTATGCGCAAGGCACGAAGCACTACATGCTAACATACAGGAGATCTGATTCCCTAGAGATAAAAGGGTATTCAGACGCAGATTTTGCGGGGGACAGAGATGATAGAAAATCCACGCCAGGATACGTCTTCACTCTCGCTGGAGGGGCTATTTCGTGGAAAAGCTCCAAACAGTCAGTAGTTGCATCATCGACGATGTATGCAGAATTCATAGCATGCTTCGAGGCCACGGGGCAGGCGATATGGCTAAAGAAATTTGTACCCGACTTGAAAGTGGTAGATTGTATTCACAAACCACTAAAGATGTATTGTGACAACCAGCCCGCAGTATTCTACGCTCACAACAACAAGTCGAGTAATGCTGCCAAAACAATAGAGATAAAGTATTATGTTGTGAAAGATAAAATCCAGGATCACACTATAAGTCTCGAGCATATAAAGACAAAGGATATGCTTGCGGATCCGCTTACGAAAGGCTTACCACCCAATGTGTTCAAGGAACACTTAGCCGGCATGGGTTTAATGGAAAGCCTTATGATTCCTGGATCATGAGAGGCCCAAAAGGAACCGAATTTGTTTCTGAACAAAACGTATGTTGTAGTTGTATGATTCTATCGGCAATTAAGCTGTGACGATGAGACATGCTCTATGTACCAATATGTGATGGAACAAATAAACTAGAAAGTATAAAGTTAAAAGTAAAAGTTGAGATCAAGGGGGAGAATGTTAGGTTGATCTCTCCCGTGTGGGCCCAACGGCCCACCGGACCCTTGATCCGCGCCCTGATCGGGGGCGCTCAACCGAACTATGGTTGACGGGCCCCTGTCACGCTGGGCAATATAAAGAGGTGGGGAGCCGGGGCACAGACTACGAGGTTCGTCTGCCGCCGCAACCCCACCGACAAACCCTACCGATCTAGGTCGCCCAGAAGTGACAGGGGCCCGTCAACCATAGTTCGGTTGAGCGCCCCCGATCAGGGCGCGGATCAAGGGTCCGGTGGGCCGTTGGGCCCACACGGGAGAGATCAACCTAACATTCTCCCCCTTGATCTCAACTTTAGTTTGCTTCACACGTGGCGAGATGAATTGAAATGGATGCGCCCCTTTTTTGTTTCAGTTTGGACATCGTTATTCATTTGTGTAGTACTGCTAAATGTATGCAAATTTAGTTTGATCAGTAGTTAGACTTGGATGCAAAATTGGAAATTTCAATTATCAAATTGAAAAACTTGATATCAGCAATACAGTATATTTTGATATAGAGGAAGTAGTCTTTACGTTGCCTGGAGTTTTAGTAGCTTTTGAGTTATCCATCTTGATGATTTTTTCACAATGTTTATTAGCCATGTGGATATAATTTCTTTTGGCACTTGCTGGAATTTTAGTGCTATGCCTGGATGGATGCTTGGCAGGTTACGTTCTAGGAGGCGTGCTTGGGTCCGTACCCATGATTGACGTCCGGAGGACCAACTGCAACCTCGTCTGCCTTGGGGCCCGGAGGTCCAAGGCGCCACAACCAACTGCCTCTGCATCCACAACCGATCCATCTGCACCCATATTACTGAATTATACGAATTAAGCACCATCTTTGAGCTTGAGCAATAATCTGTCAATTTATTAGATGCTTTAGTTAACTTGTAATTTGCTGAATTATTATTGGTTAGGCACCGTGCAGGTCATTGTTTGATTGTTAGTCGTTGACCATTAGCAAGAAGCTAGCTAAGTGTACGTGCATGCATATATCAGTTGTTGTAGGTTAAAATCATCTGCCAACTTATTTCCAAAAAAATCTCCCGACTTAATTAATCAACCATGTAAAATTGTTGACACACTGACGAGACCATGCAAAGTTCCTATTTAGTTCGACATTTTTAGTAGAAGGTTTAGTGTCAGTCTAGATTCGCTACGACTAATTTGAAAACTACTGGTGTTATATTTCTAGGACTAATTAATCTACGTACACACCTAATGCCCTTTCTGATGTTTTTCACTGTCGAGATTATGCTTTTAGAAAATGTATTTTTTACTCTGCACAGAGATGCTAATTCTCCATGATTATTAACTTGATGTCTGAAATCTTCATTTCGTCTTCCTATTGCGTTTTATTTCAATTCAGTGTGGTAATCGGATCTGAAGCATTCTAGCTAGGCAACGATGCAAGTGCACTTTTGGTGGAAGATGAAGCTTTTTGTTGGGCTTGTGATGTTTTTTTCTGAAGAAGACTGACGACGAACTCAAAAGACAGATGTCTTGTGGTATTTGTGATATAGAACTAAGTGTTCAGGACTGCAGTAGCTCCAGAAAGGATGGCTTTATTCATATTGTGATGCAACATCATGGTAGTAGGTTGTTTCTGTTCGTTCTGATGTTCTTCCATAAACTTCTATAATGGTGGGTTGCTACTACGGGATTACCTGATGTTGCTTCATCTAAGTTATATCTTTCGATATTTATAGAAACTTCTGAATGTAACACCAGGTCAGGACATGCTGATGATAACCTTACAGATTTACTGAATCATAGTTACATGAATAATCTCTACTCCTAAAGTGTTCTTCGAAGGTGCTCATCACATCTGTCGATACACAAACACCGCAATTAATGATGATTTACACCGGATAGTTCCCAGACCTTTATCACACGATGGACGAGCTTGACATCTCAGCCAGTAGTCTGCCCCATCAACAGTTTGATGTCCCTTTACATGAAGTTAACTACCGCATCAGAAGATTGGTAGCCTTTTTGAGGATATTAAGGTGAAGAATATTAAACCAGATAACCTCACATCCTGCCTTCTAATTAAGAGCCATGCGATACTGAAGAAGATAGATATTGTTGGAGAAGTTTTAAAAGAAATGCAAGAAAAGAATGTAGTTCCAGGGTGGTCTGCATATAGAACACTGGCTTCTATCTACCTGAGTGCTGGTTTGGTCGAAAAAACAGTCTGCTCTGAAGAAACTTGAGGTTCTTTATTTTAGAAGGTAGCATAAATATCTAGATTTATCGTTCATGGTCCTGAGGCTGTTTGTTTATCGTTAGGGCAGAGTTCAGTTCATAATACTCAATTTCCTCCTGCTTGTATCACCACCACCGTGTAATATAGCACAACAGTGTGTCAGCACTAAGCTCAAACACCTAAATAACTTGAAATGTTGTCTCAGAGTTTTTTGACTTCATAAAAATGATTTTGTTTCTCCTGGTGCATTTTTATTGAGGCTTCATTATTCTACAATTTCTGGCAGATTAGTAAACATGCCACACATAAGTTGGTATTGAACCGCAAAATAAATACATGTCCCTCATGCAATGTGCAACCTATTTTCCTTTATTAATTTATTTTAATATTAAAGGGCGGTGAGTTTTGTAATTGTTTTACATTGTTATTCATAAATTTTAAAACCATTGGAAACTAGTGCAGCAGGGAAGGTTCACCACTAGACCCCCATGATTGCAACAAAATATTCCCTATGTTTGATGTTTCTGGACATTATGTATATTTGACTAATGTCTCCTACATATTTACTGCCACAACACCAATTGTGTCTAAATATAGATTTAAAACTTTAACAGTTGAACACTGGTTGCTATAAACCTTAGGGCCTTGATTTTAGAAGGTAACATAAATATCTAGATTGATCGTTCATGGCCACGGGGTGGTTTGTTTACATTTAGGGCAGAGTTCAGTTCATAATACTCAATTCGTCCTGCTTGTATCACCACCACCGTGTAATATACTACAGATTATATTTATTTGAATACATAATCTGTCTCTTTGTGCAAAACAGATGTTGAATACGCATTCTCCCTCTTAACAGCTCACAAACAGGATATGGGCACCATATCTTAGCAACACACATCAGACTGAGGACCCTGCTTCCCTGCTCCCCCCTCGTTCGGTTTCGGAGGGGTATTCTTGACCCCGCCGGTTTTAGTTTGTCCATCCTGCCGTAGCCCATATCCAAGCCCCGTAGAACCCAGATCCAAGCCCTGTATACCCATACCATATACATACAATACCATCCCCGGAAAAAAAACACGACCCCACGACCACGTACGACATGCCAATCATCATTAACTGAGCTCCCTCAATCATGCAGCTCCATCATTCACGCGTTACCCTAGTCCTTTGAATATCGGCGGCGGCGATCTCGTCGGCAGCGATCTCGGCCGACAGCGCGCGGCACCGTCATCAACCTCCAGCGCTCCCAGGTACCACATCTCGCTCGCGAACCCCCCCACGCCACCCCACACACACATTTCTCTCGCTCGCGGCGGCAGCATGGGACGATCTGCCGTCGTTTTCGTGCTAGCGGGTAACCTATCTACCGGGAGGCGCACGCGATCGCTAATCTTGTTCCTGTAGAGCTGCTCCTCGTCTTACAAAGTGATCACGCCATCTAAAGTGGGTTCCTTCTGTCTAGGGTTAACGTAGCATCGGTTGTCGTCTGCTGTGTGCACGACGGCTATCGTTATTTGCTGCGGCGGCCAACCTAGGTATACGGCGGCGCAGGCTATCACTTATCTTCTTTCGGTAGTGCTCCTCCTCACGATCCAAAGTGATCAGGACGGGTACCATTTGCATCTTCCTAACTAGGGTTCACGTACCTTATGATGATACTTATTATTTGTTGTAGGAAAAATGGCGGACGGTGAGTTAACTGATATCATGGTAGATATGGAGTTTGGAGAACTGCTGAAAGACTGGATACATGATTGGTCAGATGATGAAAATTCAGATCGTGGAGATTGGGCAGAGAATGGGAACGTAGGGGAAGATGTTAATGTGAGTGGCATTATCATGTTGTAAAATTTTTTGTGGCATCCAACAACATTATATTTCTGTATTGGAAATTTATAGATGGACGTGGATGATGATATTGAGGAAAACAACTCCGATGTCTCGAATGGAGATTACATTCGTCAGGTGGGGAAGTGGAATTCTTTGTTGGGGCATGCAAATCGAATACTTTGTGGAATACTATATGACAATTAATTATGTATTTCTGTTCATTATTTCAGCTAATTTCAGGATGTCATAACGCGTACGACTATTATGGTGAATCCGACGTGGAGACAGACCTTGAATACGAATCAGTAGATGCACCTGATTCTGGAGAGTCGCAGTCGTCGGTCAACATGAGTGAGGTATGTATGAGCTGAATGTCGTATGGAAGTAATGTTAAACCATGTAAAAAAAATCATGGCTATCTTTTGATTGTTCAGGTGACAGAAGATGAGGGGAAAGAGAATGTGCAAGATCGTACGCATGCAGATGATCAGAGGGATATGTTCATGAAGATAAGAGAAATGACTTTTGTGTCTGCAGAAGCTGCGTTCGTCTTCTACAACAACTATGCTAAAGATAATGGTTTCAGCATTAGAAAGGATAAGGTCAGGTATAGCAAAACAGAGTCACATCATATGCGTTTGCGGCGGTATGTTTGTTCCAGAGAAGGGAAACGTGACAGCAGATTGCTAACCGAGGAAGGACACAGCCGTAGGCTCAGACCCGAGTCACGCTGCAACTGCGAAGCACAACTGACCGTGAAGCTTGACGAAAAGCGTGGGGTTTGGTATGTTGGAAGTTTCAAGGACAAGCATAGCCATATGTTAGCAAGACCGGACGAAGTACCTTTTCTTTGGTCCCATAGAAAAATCAAAGAGTACCAGAAGTTTCAGATAATGTCCATGGGTGCCGCAGGGATAAGAATTCACACTATTATGGATTCCTTCATCAGTAAACATGCATGCTACGGCGGTGTTGGATTTACGAGGCGTGATATATACAACCTTTGCTCCAGGGAGAAGAGGAAGCTGCTTTCAAAAGGAGATGCTGCCACAACCATAGGCATCATGGCCAGTAGGAAAGAGAGGGATCCTAGCTTCTTTTTCGAGTACATGCTAGATAAAGAAGGACATATGAATATAATGTTCTGGTGTGACTCCCAGTCTCGTCAGGACTACGAGGACTTCGGCGATGTGGTTGTATTTGACAGCACGTACATGATGAATCGCTATGGTATTCCATTCATACCTTTTGTTGGTCTTAACAATCACCGGAAGACTACTGTTTTTGGTTGTGCCATAGTTTCGGACGAGACCGAAGAGACATATGTCTGGCTGCTGCAAACTTTTTTGAGGTCCATGTGTCAGAAGCTACCGAAGAGTGTAATCACGGACGCTGATGCTGCGATGATCAGGGCAATTCGCGAAGTCTTGCCAGATGTGTGGCACCGTATATGTACATGGCATATAGAAAAAAAATATGAAGATTCACCTCAGTCACAAGTCCTTGAACTAGTTCTGAACTCTTCTGTACTACGCCACGTCCACGGCCACGTTTGAGGAGAGATGGCACGCGTTTGCGAAAAGATGTCAGTCAGAAAAAACAGTAACTTGGTTGAGAAGGATGTATAAGAAACGGAGACTGTGGGCCGCAGCTTATCTGACAGAGGGGTTTTGGCTTGGCATGAAAAGCAACCAGAGGAGTGAAAGTTTGAACTCATGCCTTCACCTCCACCTAGACGGTGAAATGACCCTGGTGGATATGATTTTGCACTATGAGAACGCCGTTGTACGTATCCGTGAGAACGAGGCACGAGAAGACTGCGCGGCATCACAGACTCTATCGGTGCCAGTTACTAGCTCCAGGGAACTTGAGGTAGCTGCTTCTCACGTCTTCACTCCAGCAAACTTCTATATGTTGCAAGATGATCTTAGAAAGGTTGGCAGCATGGAGATTGTAGAAAGAATGGTTGGAGACGAATCACAGCAGTTCATAGTGTGCTGGAAGAATAACCGGCAGAGCCGTTTTTTGGTGGAGTATACACCAGTAAAGTCTGCAGAAACTATAAGGTGTAGCTGTAGAAGAATGATTCGAAGGGGTCTACCTTGCAAGCACATATTCCATGTACTTAAGTACATGAATATATCTGAAATACCAAAGTGTTTAGTTCTTGTTCGGTTCACTAAACAAGCACGGCTGGGACTACCCGCTAGGCGCACAAGCGATTTGTTGGGATATGGTTGGACTGGGGCAGAGGAAAGAATGAAATATAGCCAGGTCAGTGTGTTAGCATCAGAAGCTATGCATGCGGCATGCAAACACCCAGCTCTATGGGATCAGTTACAGGATAGTTCGAAGGCCGTCATAGCTAAGAGCAATGAGTATGATCTGCTACAGGATAAATTGAGTAACAAAACGTCTGATCTCAGTAAGTGTGCAATTCAATATGTAGAGGATGGTGAAGGCAACATGATTGCAGTTCAAGGTCCTATGAAAGTATCAAGCAAAGGTGCAACAAAGTTAGATGAGAAGCACCCGGTGTCGAAAAATGGTAGACCACTTTCTTACGATGAGATGAAAATCTGATGCGGGGCTTGCAAATTGCTAGGACACAGTAAACGCAGCAAGAAATACAAACTTAATAATAAGTAAGTGTTTATATGCATTTTCTATTTTTTTGTAACCTTACCATTCATTAAGTTAACTTGTCTGCTATCATGTGCAGAAGTGTAGGGCAGGAAGAAGAGTAGACATGGACATGGGACTCCTGGTAAGTTTGTTCCTTGCCACCGAGGGTTAGGGTTAGGGATTTTTTTTGATTTGGGGATTTTTTTTCCTGAGCCGATCTGTTTTGTATAGCCACATTTGTTTATTTTGCTTATTGATAAAATGAAAAATGCAGCTAACTATTTTTCTTCATGTAGTTAACTGAATTTGATCATGTTGGTAACTAACAAATGCAGTTAACTGAATTTCTTAATGCAGTTAACTGAAGAAATGCAGTTAACTGGATTTCTTAATGTAGTTAACTCAAGAAATGCAGCAAACTGAATTTCTTAATGTAGTGAACTGAAGAAATGCAGCTAACTGAATTTTGTCATGTTGGTAAATGAAAAATGCAGTTAACTGAATTTAATTATGTAGTTTACTGAATTTTGCTTAGGTGTTGCCATGTACTGAATTTTTGTTCATGCATTTGCATCTTGTTAACTTACTAGAATTTTATGTTGTCTGAATTGGTAGGAAGGACCTAGATGTCCCTTTGTGCAGTGGGTTGTTCCTGAGTGGCCTGCCACTTTAAAGATGAGTCTAGCTAGGATCTGGGGCATGTTTGATGATGAGAACAGTCTGAGGTTAAGAGAAAAGAGAAGATCAGGAAGCTTAAGGAAATCCTTTATGAATTTTAGTTACTAAATGGTGTTTCCTAATTTGTGACATCAAGTGTGTACTGAAGTAATTTGAGTGACTAAATGCTCTTGCCTTAGATGAACTTGAAGTACATTATGTGTTTGTGGAGTGAATTGATCTTTGTGTTGAAAAGATCACTGAATTTGACTGTCATCTGAATTTGTGTCATTGTTCCTGTTTAGTAAGTTAACTGAAATTTTGACTGATATTTTGACAGTTCAGTAAGTTAACTGAATTTTTAACTGAACTTTTGACAGTTCAGTAAGTTAACTGAATTTCTTAAGCTGAACCTTCTATTTCTGTACATCCACCTACAACTTTTGACAGTTCAGCAAGTTAACTTTTGGCAGATAAGTAGCTACTCCTGCTTTTCCTATACTAAACCTTCTATTTCTGTACATCCACCTACAACTTGTTGCATGCTATTTTAAGAAACTAGTACACATGGGCATATCAGGTTGTAGCTAGTGGGGACATGCAAATACAGTAGGGGACCATAGCAACATAGCAACACAGCAATTCTGAGCCTTAAGTAGTTCACAGCAAACATTGCAACATCTGCAACATAGCAACATAGCAACATAGTTCTTGCTTGACATCACTCCATAACACATAACTTATATGTTGAACTATACCAGCACACCTAACCAAAATATTTATGTAACTTATATGCTGAAATATACCAGCAGACCTAACCAGATCGGTAGGACTTCTAACTTCAGCAGCTGCATTGCTTCAGTTCTTCTTGAGCAGCTTCAGGCGCTCCGAGCGGCGCACCACCTGCAGTGCAGCATGCTTCTTCTTTGCCCCAGTCTTCTTCTTCTTGTCCCCCTGTTCCTTCCCCCCCCCCCTCTGCATCCGCATCTACCACCTCCTGCTTGATGACGGCCGACGCATCTGGCATCTCCGGCAGCTCGTCCACGGCAATGGGGAGGTCTTGGTCACCCTCTTTGGCCGTGAGGACCGGCGCGACCATCTGCACCTCCGTCTCATCGTCGGAGAGGACAACCACCTCCTCCTTGTCCCCGCTAGTTGGCTCACTATCTGGCTCGTAGTTGTAGGAGAAGATGACCGCCAGATTTTTGCGGTCCCAATAAGTGGTGTTGACGGGCGCGGGGACCGCGGGGATGACGTCGGTGACGACCTCCGTCCTCGAGGCGAGGCGTGTAGGATCCGGCTGCGGCGGCGTCATCTTGGAGGAGCCATACATCCACCACCTTGCGCGCTGCCTCGGGTCGGGGGAGTTCTGCACCTCCCGCATTGCCCAAAGCAGGACGGTGGCGGGGGGGGGGGGGATGCCGTAGCCGATGGGGAACGCACGGGCCTTCTCGTCGTCGCGCATGACCTTGACAAGGCCAAGCGCGTGGTTGCGCATCATCACCACGCTTGGGAACCGCCGCCCGATTTCGCGAAGCTGCTCGCGGATCTCCTTGTTGTCGCCGGCCAGATCTTCGACAGCCTGCTGCCAGCCTAGGCTGCTGTCCATGGCGTCGCCGGTGGCGTGGTGGTGGCGGGGGTTTTCTCTGCTGGGGAGATGGGGAACGGTTGTGGGCAGAGGAAATGCGAAAAGACGTGTGTGGGAGGGGAGCGGTGGGTGGACACTGGACACGTGGGAAACCCAAACGTCAGAGAGCGGGCGAGCGACCGGCTCGTTTCGTTGCGACCGGACCGCGTCGGCGTAAGGGCCGTTAACGGCCGCGCCGTCACCAATCTGGGCCAGGTGGCCTGACCGGTGGGCCCAATCTGTCAGGAAAGCGGTTAAATCGCTATATAATCTCCTTATCTTGGCCATAGGTTTTGCATAAGTAAAATATTCCGCAATAACAAATGTGAAGTGAAGCAAAACAAATTAGAACAGCACTTGAAGTGAAAAATATAATATGAAACTTAGGACAGCACTTGAAGTGAAAAATAGAATGTGAAAAATAGAACTAAAAAAATTGGAGAATGAGAAAAATATTAAGCAAGAACAATTGATAAGTGAAGCAAAACAATTATTGGTACGACCGAATTGTCTTCTACGAGCGAATAGTTCGACAGGTATGTGTAAGCATCGACAAGTCACAATATTCGAGATGCCCTGTTTATTACATAAATGATAGAAACCCTAAGATATTCATGCCGTCGAAACCTTCTTCCGGCACTAAATCGAAACCACTAAAACTTTAATCTAGCATGATGTATGAAGTCTTCAAGCGCGCCTTTTCTTTGCGATTTCGCGAATGTTGTTCTTCACACACTCCATCGTGTTCGAAGGTGACATAATCAACTCGGCGACGAAACGTCTTCTCTTAGCGTTAACGGAGGCCTGCAAAAATTGATATAAAGGTTACA
Source organism: Elymus sibiricus (assembly GCA_039707655.1). Classification (NCBI taxonomy): domain Eukaryota; kingdom Viridiplantae; phylum Streptophyta; class Magnoliopsida; order Poales; family Poaceae; genus Elymus; species Elymus sibiricus. Next base: position 513,237,366 of record CM077669.1, read on the forward strand.
TGAACCGAAGTTGCTACACGACCATACTAGCAAGTGTACAAACATAAATAACATCATACCTGGGTAAAATCGCGGGTCATTCGGTCCCTGTCCCAACTTTCTAGACATTCTGAGACAAAAAGGCCACAAGAGTTCCTGGTATATATGCAAACATTAGACGTGGGCAATACGAACATGTGTGTCGTCGTTTGAATATGATGTAGTATTAACTCACCCATCCTCTTGCTGGGGCATGTCATACTCATTGATAGGCCACTTACTGACGTCTGGATATTTCCCTAGTGTAATAAGATTTGCCTCATGCATATCGTTTGCTATAGCCATTCGCTATATAGAGGATAGTGTTAACGAAGAATCATAAAACAATATGTAAGAGAAATGCTACAAATCTTGGTTACATTACCAGCCCTTTAACAGTCTTCAAAGTCAGATCCAGAGGATAGAGGGAATCGAGAACTTGGAATTCTTTTATTGACCATGTGCATTACCACGGTAATCCAGTGGTTACTGAGGACATTCAACGCGATATACGTCTACAGTGCAACAAAACATTATGGATCAAACAAAATACTTCATGAAATGTCCTGTAGTGAACAATTACAAACAGAACGTACCTTCTCACGCATGGTATACTCTTTCTTGACTCTTTCAACTGCTCCAGATTTGGAGAGAAGACTATCCATGTTGCAGTTTGACGGCAATGGATTGTCTCGTGCGATAGCACGATCTACAAGGAATTTGGACCTCCACGCTGGACAGAGGTAACGATCATGACCAACACGCAGCTCCAAGTGTCCCATATAAGCGTCAATAATCTTCATAGAGTATCAGGGCATTACATGTTGAAAGTTGACACACAGATTACTTAGCAATTTAATAACAGGACATGCAAGTAGTACTTACATTGTCCGACAACCATGTATGCTTTAGTACCGGTGGAATACTTTCCGAAGCGAGAGCTATGCCACGCCCTTCACTGTAGTGAATTCTTTTCCCCTTATTCTTCTCGGTCCGAGCAGCTATCTCCACAAATGCAACAGCTGCATCAATTATTTCCGGCGTCAACTCGTCTGCCACAACCTCGGGCACATCATTGTCAGAAAACAGAGCGGCATGAAATAATGTTAACGTCAGCAATGGTGATTATATGCATTAGTATTAAATAACAAATTAAGAAAGTTAGTTACGATACCTCTACTAGCGATAGTAGTACCGGAGGCTTTCTGACCGCGGCTGGTACGCCTGCTGGGCTTGTCAAGTGTGTAGGGGGATTCAAATTTCCTGGGAACGGTCCGTTTGCGCCTCCCAGACATAACTTCCTCATCCTTATATCCTGTTGCACCCTTTTTCCCATTCGCCTTAGCCATGAACTTGCTGACAGAAGATGGACAAATGTCTATGTCTGATGAAGGTGCTTCAGTAGAATTACCAATAATCCAAGGGTTTTCCGGTGTAGCCCCACATTCATCATTAGGCTTAATAGGTGAAGCACCCTCGTGGCCATTCATCTTAGCTGGGGTTTTCTGTTTGGCAAAAAAAATCATGTGAACATTTCAGCACGTACAAAAGTTTAACGAGAAAATTATAGACAAAAATATAAATACATACTTCCTCAGCTTCGGTTTTATGGTTGGGAACCACTTCAACGGGCTGCGTCTGATCAATGAGCGGCTCTCCGTCAGAGTCTTCCTCTTCCTTGTACACGAATTCCTTCTTTTCATACGGACCATTCTCGAGCGATTCCACATCGATATCATTGTCGGTTGGCACGGCAGCAGCCGGCTTGTACATGACACCTGCTTTGTTAAACTTCTCCAGCAATCTCTGCAATATAAATATAAAGTTAGTAATGCGTGCATGCTTTTAAAACATCAAACATACTGTAAACTTTAAAGTTAGGATGTGCCACCTCAGCAACTTGATCAGGGATTTGCCTCATCTTGGTGTGTATGTAGTCCGTGCACCGCTTCATTAGAACCTCCATCATCTCATCCGAGTTTGGGGCTGTCTTCGACTTCCTTGCGGTTGCACTAGCGGGCTTGTTTTTTGCCTTTTGGGTAGGCGCATGATCTGGGACTTTGGGCTCTTGCGCCCTATATTCTTGGGTTATATTATCTTCGATCTGCATGCGATATTCAAGTACATGTGATGAATTAAAAATAAATATTATTTAGTTACAGAACAATTAAGAAAGACACAACACAATGACTTACCTTGACGTTACCACGGCCGCGGCCATTGTCGTAGTCAAACCGATCTCTCCTAGTGGCTGTAGCTTCAGTCCAATTCCTCATCAGAGGTTGTATGGACAAGTTCGGATTGAAAGCGCAATCACCTTCCACAGGTTGCACTTTCTCCCAGTATAAATACTGCCAAAAAATATAGACATCTAGAGTTAGTACAATACATTACATAAATTTGCAATGATATAATAATTGACAATGCAACATGTCTCATATGTGTACCTGCAAGAGAGCTAAATTGCCTATCGGCCATTGGCAGAGGTGTTTGCCTTTCTTGACTATGCGAAGGCAATCGAGGAGAACACGGAGGGTGAACGCATTCCAGTTAATCTTGGAAATACGATTGACATCATCCACCAATGCGTAGTACTGTTTTGCGACAATCTTGCTCGACATGGGAGAAATAACTGTTCCTAGCAGGACAAGGACTATTTTCCGAAGGAAGTCGTCGTCGGCAGATTTATTTTTAATCATGTCCGCAATGAGATCATCAATCACTATGTTACCTGTTGTCTTACTGAGAAATTGTGGCGGCACCCGGTCCTTCATGTCCTCACCTTCTTCAATGAGAATGTCTGAAGCCGACAGTCCTCGGTTCTCTAAGTTGAAGATGCACTCGACGTCCACGGCACCGAGGGACACCTCCCCAACCAGCTCTTGTATAATGAATCTCCCCGTGCTGGCCTGAAAATTCTCCACCATGTACCTTACCAATAGTGTACGCATCTTAAGCGATGGTATGTGAAGCATGCTACGTAATTTGGTTTCGGCGACTTTAGCGCGTTGAGCGCCAGATAGAGCGGCAACAAGCTTGCACCATTTTTCAACGGCGCAAACAATTTCTTCATTCAGCTCATCCATCCTGTTGAAAAATAAATAAGACTTCGTCACACTAGCAAAAATTGTTTAATCAACTTTTTTCATACCATACTATTGAAATAAACATAATAATCGGTGACACTATCTAACCAATAGATCGCAAAATATACTACATAATTCATTCGTACTGAAACATTCAGCAGAGAGACGTGCAGCACATAAAATGACAGTTTCCGAATTACTTATTTGATCTATTACTTTCAGAATCAAAAGTAACATAATTTTTTGCCGGTGAAAATCATATGTATGTTGCTGTGAGCTACTGACTATGGTAACTCAATCAATGGTGACCTATGTGTTCTAGTTCGGTTGAACAACAAGAACCTCACTAGGTGATTAGAAAGAACACGTTTACTTTATCTACTTGACGAGACTCCAATAATATACCAAAAAAACTCTATTTTCTTTTTGTAGATCAGACATTGAGCGTATTTGATATTTAGATATTATCTGTATCAATGTCCTGGTGAACCCTCTTAGTTAATCATTAGGAAAAACTAATAAACATGAAAGGGTTGATAAATGATCTATATGCCGCCCGGCAGCGTTGCGACATGCAATCAACAGAAGGACTCGAGACACCAATTAACATAAGGTAGTCTTAACTGAGTCACGAGATAGAATAAGATTCGCTAACAAGATAACGGAGAGAGGCAAAATAGTAGCAATCACATGGATCCGATCTTATCTCAGCGTAGACAGGAACATGAAGTACGCTCTCTTCATCCGATCTTATCTTAAACTAGCTTGATATGAAGGCGGTATGGAGTACAACATACTTGATCGGTCGATGAAGATGAAAGTAGTCAATGATGCGGTGTCGACGTAGTTCGTCGAGGGCGTCCACCACGTGCGGACGACCTTGATGTTCTCGGGTTTTTTCTGGCGTGTGGGATGCGGCGGACGGAGCTGTCGTCGACTCGCCGGCAGGAGGCGATCTAGACGACGACATGTGCGACCAGGTGAAGATTATATAGAGGTCGATCTCCTGGGTCGTCGTAACTTCCCTGCGGCTATCTCCGGCTCTACATTTTCCTCCTTTGACGCGAGGCAGAACGTGCTCCTCAATCCTAGGGGTTAGGAAGATAAGGATTACCACGATCCCAGAATTGTGTAACAAAACGGCAACTACTCCTGTGATTGACTCGTATATAATCTTTGTTTCATAATTTTTTTTATGTTTGTTTCCTATTAGTTATTGTATATTTCTTTGTTTTTAAAAATATATATAGTATTTATTTCATGTTATTTTCTATTTCCTTTTTTGGTTTTCCTGTTATTTTATGTTTCTCCATCTTATTCCTAATTGTTATTTTATGTTTCATAATCCCCTATCATTTTTTCTTATAGTGGGCACCATTTGGGCATGGGCAATGTGGTCCCACAGGCAAGGTCTGCACGAATTCGGACACGAAACGCACGTTGCGTCATGTCTGGGCAGTGTTTTATTGTTTTTTCACCGGCAAAACCCTAGAAAATGCATCGAGTGTCGGAAATCTTTTTTTTTATGGTAACAAGTGTCGGAAATCAACGATACTTGTCATGCATGCTTGCCATGGTCATCCTAGGGTGTGCAAAAAGTTTGGGCTCTATTGGTGGGACCAGTAAAAGAAACCCCTTTCATACTTGCCCTCCGGCAGACCCGAATGGTACTGCTTGCACATGGTGCATGTGCGGGCATGCATGAGATGACCCCAACTTTTGGCACCATGTGGGCATGGGCAATGTGGTCCCACAGGCAAGGTCTGCACGAATTCGGACAGGAAACGCATGTTGCGTCACGTTCGGGCAGTGTTTTAGGGTTTTTTCACCGGCAAAACCCGAGAAAATGCATCGAGTGTCGGAAATCTACGATACTTGTCATGCATGCTTGCCATGGTCACCCTAGGGTGTGCAAAACGTTTGGGCTCTATTGGTGGGACCAGTAAAAGAAACCCCTTTCATACTTGCCCTCCGGCAGACCCGAATGGTCCTGCTTGCACATGGTGCATGTGCAGGCAAGCATGAGATGACCCCAACTTTTGGCACCATGTGGGTATGGGCAATGTGGTCCCACAGGCAGGGTCTGCACGAATTCGGACACGAAACGCATGTTTCGTCACGTCCGGGCAGTGTTTTAGGGTTTTTTCACCGGCAAAACCCTAGAAAATGCATCGAGTGTCGGAAATCTACGATACTTGTCATGCATGCTTGCCATGGTCATCCTAGGGTGTGTAAAAAGTATGGGCTCTATTGGTGGGACCAGTAAAAGAAACCCCCACTAGTAGAAAACCCCCCATTTGTCCCGGTTCCAGAGGCCCATTTGTCCCGGTTCTGGAACCGAGACTAAAGTGTCGGGACTAAAGCCCAAAACCTTTAGTCCCGGTTCGGTTATGAACTGGGACAGAAGGGGCTCCACGTGGCCGATGTGGGGAGCCCTGGCAGGAGGACCTTTAGTCCCGGTTGGTAACACAAACCGGGACCAATAGGCATCCACGCGTCAGCCTCTGGCAGGAGCTGGGGTTTTTTTTTTGAATGGGGGGGGGGGTTAGGGGGTTTTGGAGGATTAATTTAGGGGTTTCTGATTGTGTTAGCTAGCTAATAGAGAGAAGTGTCCTCTCTTTCACCGTGCTTTGTCGACGCTAGCTACTATAGAGAGAACTCGACACGCTAGCTAGTAAGCAAATGAAGGAACCATTAAGTACAGAAGATCGTCATGAACATATACAGAGAGAAGTGATTGACCTCTCTTTCTCCGAGAGATTGGTCGAACAACAAGTTTTCGTATATCTATCCGACGCTACTAGCTACATGTATACAATATAAGATCTCTTACAACCCCTAACATCTAAACTCAAATTCCTCATGGTATTCTCCGGCGGGACTTATGACGTGTTCAAGAAAGAATCCCGCGAATTCCTCTTGAATTGCTCGTATGCGATCATGTGGTAGGAGTTCATCCCGCATCTTCCACATCTAATTTGAAGAAGGGGGTCAATACATATATATGAATGAAACTCAACACAAATCATGGTAATAAAATGAAATTGTGAATATTATTGCTTACGCACATCAAATTATTTTTCAGATTAGCCCCACTTAATGGTCGTCACGTTGTAGATGAACTCGCAAACGTAGTATCCACAAAGATCATTCCCGGCTTCCTGCAACAAACACTTTACGAGAAATAGAGTTCAATCAAACAGATAATCAAGCATGATAAATGGTATTGATGAAACTAGAATCAATGGGAGATGCGCGGAACTAGCTAGTGGTACTTACTTTCGGGTGTGTAAATCGCAGCTGTTTCGGCAGTGCCGGAACAATTGCGGTGAACTCTTTCCAAATCCTGCTAGACAAAGAAAATAATTACTTGATATCAGGAAATGAACAAAGTTGCCGATATGATGCGATAATGATCGATTCAACTTACTTCTGGAGCATTTCAGTCATGTTCGCATATTCCTGGGGATCTTTTCGTTTCGAGTCTAAGACGATTACTACTCCCCGCTCAAGCTTAATCTCTAGCAGAATAAATGGAACCTACGCACGCATGCTTAACTTATCAATTACATTACTATAACATCGAGTAATAAGGGAAACCGAATATGCACAAGACAGTAACACTCACTTGTAGTTGTAAGGAAAGAGTATTGTCTCTTTGTTTTGATTTGTAAGCAACGCTTGTAGCAAGTTCTCCTCGGTTTTTCTGACATCGGATTTAATAGTATAATCATATATGAAATTTGGGTTAATGAACCCAATGTCATAGATTTGTGCTTTTCTGCATTCGACGATCTTCAATCTGCATAATATATTGAGGATAATTATATATACATGCAATGAAAGAGTTGAGCTATATATAGAGACTTAATTACAGAAGTAGTACTTACAGACAGTAGGAAGTCAAGATTGTTTTGTCGAGGGCCTTTTGATTGTATAACTAGAATATCTCTTCGAATTCAACAAACAACCGCTCCATTCAAGGGAGGTCGTGCTCCTCTTTAATTCTCAGCGTCAAACAATCCTTGTTTCCCTCGCTGCAGGCTTTCATGTACCATTCATGGAATGTTTGCATCATCGTTGTTAGATGAGGATGATGATCAGGTTTGACAAGAGGCTTCCCGTACCGGTATCTGAAATCGTCCACCTCCAACGACTCAAACTGTACATCATCGCTTAGGTAATCACCAGGATTGGTACCGGGCACCATCCCCGGATGATTAGCGACGATATCGATATCGCTAGACACCTTGAGCGGGGGGCACGATTGGTTCGCCTGTTTGCCGAGCTGGGCAATTTTTTTGCCTCTTCTTTGTTCTGCTAACCTTGCATCACTCGAAGTACTTCCCGACCGCCGCGCAGCTTGATATGTCTTTCTAATACAGTGTTCATAGTTGGAAACCGGCGGAGGCGATGGTGGTTTCTTCAGGGCATCGATAGTGCGCTTCGCTATGACCGGATCTAGCTTCTCCTTCGGAGCCGGAGTTTTCTTTGCAAAATGAGCATCCAGTTCGGCACGTCTTATGACCTCGTTTTCCTTATCGGTCATCTCATATGGTAACTTTTCCAGAGGCTTGAGAGATGGACCATATCTGCCTCTGCTTGTACTGCTAGCCGCCAGAGCGGCGGCGTCTCTCTTTCGTCGTTGCTGACGAGGCGGAGAAGGAGGCGGAGTGCTCCGACGCGCCGCAGGAGCCGGAGCGGCGACGTCTGTCTTCCGCCGTTTTTGACTAGGCGGAGGAGGAGGTGGACTGCTCCGACGCGCTGGAGTAGGCGAAGGAGGAGGCGGAGTGCCCTCACGCGTCAGAGGAGCCGGAGAAGGAGGCGGAGTGCCCTGATCACTCGCCGGAGGAGGAGGAGGAGGAGGAGGCGGAGGCGGACTGCCCTGACTCGTCGGAGGAGGTGGAGGAGGCGGAGGCGTCCAGTTTGGAAGCTTGATGTACTCCTTCTTCCATAGACATGTACTCCTCAGAGCATGAAGCAGCTGATTCTCCCCTTCACCTGTAGACTGGTCAAGCTCGAGCTCCTCAAATCCCTCCATTACTTCATCCACCGTCACAACAGCATAGCCATGTGGAATCGGACGGCAGTGAAAAGTTCCGTTGGGTTGAGGAGGTGCAACAGAGCCGACAACCGCCTGGAAAGTGAGGTTCTGGTATTTCGTCATAAGGTCGCAATGTTGAACCTCCGTGATAGTATCCACGGGGTAGCTAGGAGCCGTGAAGTCAGGCTGAACGAGCTCCGTGGAAGCCACGCTGCTGCTCCACTGAGATGGTGGGGTATCTTCTGGGGTAGCTTCGTGCCGCTGAGATGGTTGGCCGGTAGCTCGCTGGTTCTCAAGTTCCTCTAGCTTTTCAAGTCTTGCATCGACCTTCTGCATTTCACTCAGCTCCGCTTTCCTCTTTCTCTGTCGGCTTTTGTAACTGCCTGCACCGGAATCCCAACCTTCCACGGAACGGAGCCTGGTGTGCCTCGTGTTCGTCCAGGGTGCTCAAGATTCCCGAGGGCCTCAGTCAGCTCGTCCTTCTCTCTGTCGGGAATGAACGTCCCTTCCTGCGCTGCGATGATATACAGCTGAAGCTTCCTGACCGGTATTGCAAGTTGCTCGTTCGTCCAACGGCACTTCCCTGTTTCAGGGTCCAAAGTTCCACCAACCCCGAAGAACCAAGTCCTTGAACGGTCTGGACAGTTCAATGTCTCTGGTTCGACGTCTTTAGCAAGCAGGTCATTCTCAGCTTTGTCCCACAACGGTCGGGCTTTGAGGTAGCCACCTGACCCCGTGTGATGGTGATACTGCTTCTTTGCATCATTGTTCTTGTTTGTCTCTGACATTTTCTTACTCTTGTCCGATCTCTTGTAGGCAACAACTCTGGGCCAGTAATCTTTGATCTTCTCAAATCGGCCCTTGAATTCCGGAGTCTTCCCTTTGTCAACAAACTTTGCTTTCAACTCATTCTTCCACCTCCTGAATAGATCTGACATCTTATTTAGAGCAAACGCCTTCACCAGTGGCTCTATAACTGGATTATTCGGATCCTCCTCTGGCGGTAGGGTGAAATTTTCCTTCAGCGAGGTCCAAAGATCATCTTTCTGTCTATCGGTGACATAAGAAAGTAGAGGGTCGTTGTCCTTAGGCTTATTCCATTTCATGATGTTGATCGGGATGATGTCCCTAACAATAGCTCCGCACTGAGCAGAAAATGTATCCTTGGTCCGCTTGGGTTCAATCGGTTCGCCATCGACCGCGAGTGCTGTGATCGTGAACTTTTCATCCTTGCGCAACCTTTTCTTCGGGCCTCGTCTCGTTACCGAAGTTTGGCTCGATCCGGAGGTCTATAAAAGAAGAAAGAAGAGTTAATATATGTACATACCAAAACAATTAATGCATCAACTAGCTAGTCAGCACAGGCTTAATTAATATATATACCTCGTCAGACTTTGCAACAGCTCCCTCCTCCGTTCGGTCACCGGAGCCGTCATCATGGTCTGCTTCTTCCTCCGACATTCGGTCACCGGAGCCATCATGATCATGTCCTTCCTCCTCGATTGTTCGATCACCGGAGCCATCACCCTCTCCTTCCAGACCATCGGTGTCGTTGAGGTACAAAAAGGGATCACCTCCGGCCAGGATTATGTCCCCCAACAACTGTTCTTTTTCCAAGTCTCTTTCATCCATAGTTTCTGCTAATATTACAACATGGCAATTAATATACAAACATGAGAGATGGATATATTAGTGGCAAACATAGACCTAGCTAGCTAATCACAACAAGGAATCATATTAGTGGCCTCGACAACGCTTCTAGGGTTTGGGGTGGCCTCGACAACGCTCTTTTAACTTTGTAAATTTGGGTGGCCTCGACGGTTGTAGGGTTTGGGGTGGCCTCGGCAACGCTTCTAGGGTTTGGGGTGGCCTCGACGCTTCTAGGGTTTGGTCGGGCGAGAGGGGGTTGATCGACGTCCCCCCTCATGTTGCAGAGTTACCAGACTCCCCGACGATGATCGGGGACTCCACCGACGAGCGTCGGGGACTCCCCCGACGATCATCCCCGGAAATCATCGCTAGAGTCCCCATGAAAAAGAACGAAGTTTGTATACAAAAGTGCACATATACATCTCATACAGGAACATATACACATGGAAATTTATCTATCTATCTCATCTCATACATGAACACATACACACATATACATGAACATATAAAAAACAGAGCAAGGCGGGCTCATATGGGGGCGCGGCGATGGCTTGATCGGCGACGAGGCCGGCGACAAGGATGGCGGGCTTGGGGGGGGCGAGGGCGTGACGAGGACGGCAGGCTCGAGGCCGGCGACGAGGACGGCGCACGGCAAGGGCGAGGGCGCGAGGGCGCGTCGGCGGGCTCGGGGACGGCAGGGCGTCGACGAGGGCGTCGGCGGGCTCGGGGACGGCAGGGCGTCGACGAGGGCATCGGCGAGGGGCGACGGCGCGGTCGGGCAGCCTGGCGCTGTCGAGGTGCTCGTCGGCGTCGTCGGGCGAGGGAGAGGGCGCGAGGGCGCGTCGGCGGGCTCGGGGACGGCAAGGCGTCGACGAGGGCGTCGGCGGGTTCGGGGATGGCAGGGCATCGACGAGGGCGTCGGCGAGGGGCAACGGCGCTGTCGGGTAGCCTGGCGGCGTCGAGGTGCTCGTCGGCGTCGTCGGGGCAGAGGAGAGGAAACTGCTGTGGATTTGGGAATTTTCGCAAGTCCCGCTTATATAGCCAGGCCTTTGGTCCCGGTTGGTGGCACAAACCAGGACTAAAGCCCCCCTTTAGTCCCGGTTCGTCCCACCAACCGGGACCAAAGGTCTCTTTTCGTCAGCCCAAAGGGCGGGAAGCAGAGACCTTTGGTCCCGGTTGGTGGTACGAACTGAGACTAATGGTGGGCATTGGTCCCGGTTCGTACCAGCAACCGGGACCAAAGGTTGGTATTGGTCCCGGTTGGATCCACCAACCGGGACTAAAGGGTGGTGCTGCCCTGGGCCAAAAGTTTAGTCCCACCTCGCTAGCTAAGAGGGCTCGAGAGTGGTTTATTAGCGCTGCTGCGCCAGCCGTCTCGAGCTCCTCTCGACTGCAGGCTTACGGGCCTAATCGTACACACATCTGCATGTGGGCCTTCTGGGCCTGCTGCGGGCCTGAATCCTGGCCAACTAGCTGGTTGGGTTTCTGGTCGTATTCTGGCCGTGGTGGCCCAGTAGGCGGCATTTTTTTAAATTTTTTTCATTTTAAATTGGTGTGAATCACTAGTTTGTGAATAACTTTACTATAAAAATAGATTTTTGAGTGATTCTTTTTCCTGCTATTTAATATTACTGTGTTTTATCATTATATTCAATTTGGTAATTTTTAGGTTATTTTAAATGTCTGTTTTAATCAAAAACAGATTTTGTTATTTTAGTTTTATAAAAGTTTTTTAGTTGATTCTTTTTGCTATTGAAGAATATTATAGTTTTGTTTTAGTTGATCATAACAGAATTTTTTAATTGATTATTTTAGTTCATTATTTTTCCTATTAGAGTTTCATAAAAGTTTTCTAGTTCATTCTTTTTGCTATTAGTTCATTCTTTGAGCTAAATGACCCTGAAATTGAAAATCACTTCAAATGAACTCTGAAAAGGTTGAAAGTTGGCATGGTGTCATCATTTCACCCACATAGCATGTTCTAAAAAGTTGAGAGGGTTACGGCAAAAACTGGATGCACTTCGTGTACAAAATGGACAATCTCTTTCGAAGTATCAGGGTTTCGGACGAAAATTCATCTGTTAGAAAGGGAATTCATTTTTTTAACTAATTTGAACTCTAGGCTTTTTTTGTGTTCAAAATGCACCATTCAAAGCCACATCATCAATTTTCAACCCTTTCTGACTTCATTTCCTATTTTTCATGCATTTACTGATTTTTTTGAGCTAAATGACCCTGAAATTGAAAATCACTTCAAATGAACTCTGAAAAGGTTGAAATTGGCATGGTATCATCATTTCACCCACATAGCATGTTCTAAAAAGTTGAGAGGGTTACGGCAAAAACTGGATGCACTTCGTGTACAAAATGGACAATCTCTTTCGAAGTATCAGGGTTTCGGACGAAAACTCATATGTTACAAAAGGCATCATCATAATAGTTGTGGAGAGAAAGTCTTCACTTTTTCTTCGCTTGTGTCCTTTGCTTATTGCGCCGTAACCATGGATAATCTTCATCGTTTAACAGGATGCTTGGGTCAGCCTTGACTTTGAAGGGAGGAATTTCATGAAACTTTTCATAATCTTCAGACATGTCTGTCTTGCCCTCCACTCCCACGATGTCTCTTTTTCCTGAAAGAACTATGTGGCGCTTTGGCTCATCGTATGATGTATTCGTTTCCTTATCTTTTCTTTTTCTCGGTTTGGTAGACATGTCCTTCACATAGAAAACCTGTGCCACATCATTGGCTAGAACGAATGGTTCGTCTGTGTACCCAAGATTGTTCAGATCCACTGTTGTCATTCCGTACTGTGAGTCTACCTATACCCCGCCTCCTGACAGATTGACCCATTTGCACTGAAACAAAGGGACCTTGAAATCATGTCCATAGTCAAGTTCCCATATGTCCACTATGTAACTATAATATGTGTCCTTTCCACTCCTGGTTGCTACATCAAAGCGGACACCGCTGTTTTGGTTGGTGCTCTTTTGATCTTGGGTGATTGTGTAAAATGTATTCCCATTTATCTCATACCCTTTGTAAGTCAATACAGTCGAAGATGGTCCCCTGGCCAACGAGTACATCTCATCAGAAACAGTGTTGTCACCCATGAGACGTGTTTGCAACCAACTGCCGAAAGTCCTGATGTGTTCATATGTAATCCAGTCGTCACACTGCTCCGGGTGTTTGGAGCGCAGAATATTCTTGTGTTCATCGACATACGGGGTCACCAAGGTAGAATTCTGTAGAACTGTGTAGTGTGCTTGAGACCAAGAATGCCCGTCCCTACATATTATGGAGTCCGCTCCTAGCGTGCCTTTTCCAGTCAGTCTCCCCTCATACCGCGATTGAGGGAGACAAATCTTCTTAAGGCCAGGAATGAAGTCAACACAAAACCCAATGACATCCTTTGTTTGATGGCCCATGGAGATGCTTGCTTCTGGCCTAGCGCGGTTACAAACATATTTCTTTAAGACTCCCACGAACCTCTCAAAGGGGAACATATTGTGTAGAAATATAGGGCCCAGAACGACAATCTCGTCGACTAGATGAACTAGGACATGCGTCATGATATTGAAGAAGGATGGTGGGAACACCAGCTCGAAACTAACAAGACATTGCACCAAATCACTCCTTAACCTTGGCAGGATTTCTGGATTGATCACCTTCTGAGAGATTGCATTGAGGAATGCACATAGCTTCACAATGGCTAATCGAACGTTTTCCGGTAGAAGCCCCCTCAATGCAACCGGAAGCAGTTGCGTCATAATCACGTGGCAGTCATGAGACTTTAGGTTCTGGAACTTTTTCTCTGCCATATTTATTATTCCCTTTATATTCGACGAGAAGCCAGACGGGACCTTCATACTAAGCAGGCATTCAAAGAAGATTTCCTTCTCTTCTTTGGTAAGAGCGTAGCTGGCAGGACCTTCATACTGCTTTGGATGCATGCCGTCTTTTTCATGCACACGTTGGTGTTCCTCCCGTGCCTCCGGTGTATCTTTTGTCTTCCCATACACTCCCAAGAAGCCTAGCAGGTTCACGCAAAGATTCTTCGTCACGTGCATCACGTCGATTGCAGAGCGTACCTCTAGGTCTTTCCAATAGGGTAGGTCCCAAAATATAGATTTCTTCTTCCACATGGGTGCGCGTCCCGCATCGTCAGTCAGAACAGATAGTCCGCCATGACCCTTTCCAAAGATTACTTGTAAATCATTGACCATATCAAGTATGTGATCACCAGTATGGAGGGCGGGCTTCTTCCGGTGATCTGCCTCACCTTTGAAATGATTTCCTTTCTTTCGACATTGATGGTTGGTCGGAAGAAATCGACGATGCCCCAGGTACACATTCTTCCTGCATTTTTCCAAATATATACTGTAGGTGTCATCTAAACAGTGTGTGCATGCGTGGTATCCCTTGTTTGTCTGTCCTGAAAGGTTACTGAGAGCAGGCAAATCGTTGATGGTTACAAACAGCAACGCATGTAGGTCAAATTCCTCCTGTTCGTTCTCATCCCACACACGTACACCTCTTCCATTCCATAGCTATAAAAGTTCATCAACTCATGGCCTTAGGTACACAACAATGTCATTGCCGGGTTTCTTAGGGCCTTGGATGAGCACTGGCATCATAATGAACTTCCGCTTCATGCACAACCAAGGAGGAAGGTTATACATACATAGAGTCACAGGCCATGTGCTATGCTTGCTGCTCTGCTCCCCAAAAGGATTAACGCCATCTGCACTTAAACCAAACCATATGTTCCTTGGGTCACGTGTAAAGTCGCTCCACTTTCTCTAGATCTTTCTCCACTACGACCCGTCAGCGGGTGCTCTCAACTTCCCATCTTTCTTACGGTCTTTTATGTGCCATTGCATCAACTCGGCATGCTTTTTGTTTCTGAACAGACGTTTCAACCGTGGAGCATACCACATCACCTTGGCAGGAACCCTCTTCCCGGTGCGCTGGCCCTCAACATCACCAGGGTCATCTCTTCTGATCTTATACCGCAATGCACCGCATACGGGGCATGCTTTCGAATCCTCGTACGCACCACGGTAGAGGATGCAGTCATTAGGGCATGCATGTATCTTTTGCACCTCCAATCCTAGAGGGCATAGAACCTTCTTTGCTTCGTACGTATTGTCGGGCAATTCGTTATCCTTTGGAAGCCTCTTCTTCATTATTTTCAGTAGCGAACTAAATCCCTTGTCAGATACACCATTGTCTGCCTTCCATTGCAGCAATTCCAGTGTGGTACCGAACTTTCTGTTGTCATCTTCGCAATTTGGGTACAACCCTTTTTTGTGATCCTCTAACATGCGATCGAACTTCAACTTCTCCCTTTCACTTTTGCATTCTCTCTGTGCATCAACAATGACCCGGCGAAGATCATCATCGGGCACATCGTCTGCTTCCTCTTGATCTTCAGCTTCCCCCATTATTGCAGCATCACCGTATTCAGGGGGCGGGTAGTTGTCATCATCCTCTTCTTCTTCGTTGTCTTCCATCATAACCCCTCTTTCTCCGTGCTTGGTCCAAACATTATAGTGTGGCATGAAACCCTTATGAAGCAGGTGCCAGTGAAGGGTTTTAGAGCTGGAGAAAGCCTTCGTATTCTCACAGACAGTACATGGACAATGCATAAAACCGTTATGCTTGTTTGCCTCAGCCGCTTCGAGAAAATTATGCAGGCCCTTAATATACTCGGAGGTGCGTCGGTTACCGTACATCCATTGCCGGTTCATCTGCATACGTTATATAATAAAGTGTATCATGAATAGAGAAGTGACCAAATTAATAGAAATTCATCATAAAATTAAAGCCAAAGTACAGTAGTGACCAAAATAAATACATAACGTTCATACATAGTTCTCATTATTGAACAACATATAGCTATCTAGAGCATCTAACTAAAACATACATTGAAACTATGTAAAAAAATTAAATGCAACAACAAATGCGATCATAACCGCAAGTAAGGTACCAATTGATCCAAAAGCATAATGATACCAAGCCTCAGTATGAATGGCATATTTTCTAATCTTTCTAATCTTCAAGCGCATTGCGTCCATCTTGATCTTGTGATCATCGACGACATCGGCAACATGCAACTCCAATTCCATCTTCTCCTCCTCAATTCTTTTCAATTTTTTCTTCAAATACTCGTTTTCTTTTTCAACCAAATTTAACTCCTTGACAAGAACTTCTATGTCGGTTGGAATTTCTGGTTCACATACCTCCTAGATTAAAAAATCTATGTCACGTTGGTCGGCATAATTGTCATAAACACTAAATAAAACAAATAGTTATAAAAGATAATATATACCACATCCGAATCATAGACAGGACGAGGGCCGACGGAGGCGGATACCAAAACCATCGCACTATATAATAACAAACAATAATAAAAGTAAGAAAATTACACAAGTATCTATCTAAATCATACAAGTAAGAACTTTTTTTCTATTAGAAAGAAGATAAGAAGAAGAGGCTAACCACGGTGGTGTCGGCGCCGAGATCGGCGTGGGCGATCGACGGCGGTGAGGACGGGGACGGGACAGGACGGACCGCCAAACCTAGACAAATCTTCAGGAAAATGGAGCTTGGACAAGGATCTTCGAGAGGAGAAAGCTTAAGTGTGGCTCGGGCATTTCATCGAACACATCATGTGCATAGGAGGTGATCTAGAGCACCACAAAGCTCTCCCACGGCCGGCCAGAAAAAATGCACTGGCTCTGCTCGTGGGCGGGGGGTATATATAGGCCAACCATTGGTCCCAGTTTGTGGTTGGAACCGGGACTAACGGACCCCAATTGGTCCCGGTTCCAGCCACAAACCGGGACCAATGGTTGTGGGCCAGGAGCGAGGCCCATTGGTCCCGGTTCGTGTCTGGAACCGGGACCATAGGGGTCAGACGAACCGGGACCAATGGCCCACGAGGCCCGGCCGGTGCCCTGGCCTCACAAACCGGGACCGATGCCCCCATGGGTCCCGGTTCGTGAGTGATCCGGGACTAATGGGCTTTTCAGGCATGGACCAAAGCCCTGTTTTCTACTAGTGCCCTTTCATACTTGCCCTCCGGCAGACCCGAATGGTCCTGCTTGCACATGGTGCATGTGCAGGCATGCATGAGATGACCCCAACTTTTGGCACCATGTGGGCATGGGCAATGTGGTCCCACAGGCAAGGTCTGCACGAATTCGGACACGAAACGCACGTTGCGTCACGTCCGGGCAGTGTTTTAGGGTCTTTTCTCCGGCAAAACCCTAGAAAATGCATCGAGTGTCGGAAATCTACGATACTTGTCATGCATGCTTGCCATGGTCATCCTAGGGTGTGCAAAAAGTTTGGGCTCTATTGGTGGGACCAGTAAAAGAAACCCCTTTCATACTTGCCCTCCGGCAGACCCGAATGGTCCTCCTTGCACATGGTGCATGTGCAGGCATGCATGAGATGACCCCAACTTTTGGCACCATGTTGGCATGGGCAATGTGGTCCCACAAGCAAGGTCTGCACGAATTCGGACACGAAACACACGTTGCGTCACGTCCGGGCAGTGTTTTAGGGTTTTTTCACCGGCAAAACCCTAGAAAATGCATCGAGTGTCGGAAATCTACGATACTTGTCATGCATGCTTGCCATGGTCATCCTAGGGTGTGCAAAAAGTTTGGGCTCTATTGGTGGGACCAGTAAAAGAAACCCATTTCATACTTGCCCTCCGGCAGACCCGAATGGTCCTGCTTGCATGTGGTGCATGTGCAGGCATGCATGAGATGACCCCAACTTTTGGCACCATGTGGGCATGGGCAATGTGGTCCCACAGGCAAGGAATGCATGAATTCGGACACGAAACGCACGTTGCGTCACGTCCGGGCAATGTTTTAGGGTTTTTTCACCGGCAAAACCCTAGAAAATGCATCGAGTGTCGGAAATCTACGATACTTGTCATGCATGCTTGCCATGGTCATCCTAGGGTGTGCAAAAAGTTTGGGCTCTATTGGTGGGACTAGTAAAAGAAACCCCTTTCATACTTGCCCTTCGGCAGACCCGAATGGTCCTGCTTGCACATGGTGCATGTGCAGGCATGCATGAGATGACCCCAACTTTTGGCACCATGTGGGCATGGGCAATGTGGTCCCACAGGCAAGGTCTGCACGAATTCGGACACGAAACGCACGTTGCGTCACGTCCGGGCAGTGTTTTAGGGTTTTTTTCACCGGCAAAACCCTAGAAAATGCATCGAGTGTCGGAAATCTACGATACTTGTCATGCATGCTTGCCATGGTCATCCTAGGGTGTGCAAAAAGTTTGGGCTCTATTGGTGGGACCAGTAAAAGAAACCCCTTTCATACTTGCCCTCCGGCAGACCCGAATGCTCCTGCTTGCACATGGTGCATGTGCAGGCATGCATGAGACGACCCCAACTTTTGGCACCATGTGGGCATGGGCAATGTGGTCCCACAGGCAAGGTCTGCACAAATTCGGACATGAAACGCACGTTGCGTCACGTCCGGGCGGTGTTTTAGGGTTGTTCACCGGCAAAACCCTAGAAAATGCATCGTGTGTCAGAAATCATCGATACTTGTCATGCATGCTTGCCATGGTCTTCCTAGGGTGTGCAAAAAGTTTGGACTCTATTGGTGGGATACTAAAAGAAACCTCTTTCATACTTGCCCTCCGGCAGACCCGAATGAACCTTCCACCTACTAGTTTTAATTTGTGAAGAGACATTTGAATTATTTACTGTATTACAAGTTTCACAATTTTCATGGGTTCTAGGTGTCAAACAATGGAAGTGTGCCATGTGCTATTTGAATTATTTACTGTATTCCAAGTTTCAAAATTATCATGGGTACTAGGTGTGAAACAAATGAAGTGTGCCAAGTTTTTACATTTTTTTTGAATTTTCAGTGCTTTCTCTCTCTTTCGGTTCAGAATTTTTTTTCAATATAATCAATTCACGTACAACATGTAGTCCACTGCCACGGTTGTAGTTATTATTAGTCAAAAAGAAAATACTCCCTCCGTCACGGTTTACACGGCGCGCATGAGGTTTCTTTGTGCCCAAGGTTCACGCTAAATGGTTGTAAAATTCCCAACAACGTTCACACCCACGCATGCAGCCGGTTTGGCTGTCCAATCATAAAGCACCGCCGCGTCTCCCATTGCTATACCGCCGCCGCACGTTCCTCTCTCACTTTCCTGTTAGAAAACCACCCCCTCCTCTCCTTCTTCTCCATTCGAGAAAACCCCCGCTCCTTCCTCCTGTCCTTTCCAGAAAACCCTCGCTCCTTCCTCTTCTCCATTGCAGATCCATCGTCTCTCATCTCCTCGTCCAAAGCCAGCACCTCTCCTCTGCTCATCCCCCTAGAAGCATATCCATGGCGCTGCGCGACATAATCGCGACCATCACCAGCGGCGACCAGGCGAAGTTAGCCAGGTTGAGGGAGATCCTTTCCTGGTTTGTCAACGACTAGGAGGTGGCGGCGTCGGTGAAGGCCATGGCCAAGTATCTCAGAGATAGCGAGAGGGATGAGATCTACTCCCGAGATGGAGTCCAGCGGGAGTCCGTCGAGTCCATCGAGTATCTCCTCTGGGCGATGGAGCAGATGGACTCGGAGGAGCGGCACGTCAGGCGCAGGTGGTGGGCATACAGATCCAGGATTGAGCATCCAGAGGATGACCCCACGATCAGATTCGCGGTGCCGTTCATGAGGGTGCTGTTCCAGGCGGTGCCATCAGAGTGGATGCATGCCGTACGCAACAGGAGGCCGTTGCTGCGCGTGACGTTGCTTCCCCGCTGTTCTCCACTGTTCCCTCGACGATCTCCTCGTGTCAACGGCGGCGGTGGCGTTTAGGGTAAGCTTCGCAGTCGACGTGATTTTACATCTTCTCATGCTTACAATCAGGGTGTTGGCTTACTCAGGTTGCAGTGGAGTTTAACCTTTATTTCAGTGCAGTTTAGCCTTTTCAGTGCTAGTAATTTATCCATGCCAACTCAAAAATGTGTTTGCTATGTGGATTGGTAAATTTCATCATTTTTTTGTGGTAATTTAGTGCGGTTTAGGCCCTGTTTGGAACCACAATAGATTATGACAATCTGAATCATGAAGATAGATTATATAATCAGGTTTATAAAAACAATCTAGATGGGCATCTTTGGAGGCCAGATTATATAAACTGTAATCCAGGTTTTTACATTGCATAATGACCTCTGTTCCATGTTAACTTCCTCTTGCATGTTCTTTTATTGTTTTCAATTGAGCATTATAATTGTACTGGTCATATGAACCGCTGTTTTGAATTACTTCCTGAATTGCAGCAGTAATTTTGAATGCTCCCAAATTCATATTAATTCAACATTTAGTTATCTCAACTTAGTATTCAAATTGGAATGTGTGTGTGTTTGTGAGAGATTACCGTGTGATTTTGAAATTACCATATTGTGAGATTTCAAACACACTCATATTTAGTAGGAGATATTATATGAAGTTTGATCCGTTTTCTGTGGGCTAGATGATGCTTGCATTATTCATATTTTATGAAATTGTCTATCCAAATCCATTCTCCTTTTTATGATAGTAGTTTTTCTACACCCAGCTTGATGCACCCACGGTGGTTTGCACCCACCTTCCGTGCACCCACCCAATAAAACATAGCAAAACATTTCAAAACATTCTCCTTCATATGTATTTGTGAAATTGTCTATCCAAATGCCATTCTTTATATGTATTGCGTCTGAAATTTTCCATTTTTTATATGCTAAAGGTGGGAGCATGGATGCATTGCTGAAGATGATGGACCTTAAGATAAGAAGATTCTTCAGTTTTATGCCTTATTCGCTATGTGACGATATGAAGTTATGTATTTGATGATCAGAACTTGTTATGTATGCAAATTATGTATTTGATGGCAATCACTTTTATGTATTTCATGATGGGCCACATTAAGATACCACATAGATGAACTGAATGACAAAAAATACACAAGTAAATTGAATCACATAGATTTAGATTAAAATAAGTGGCCACATTAAGATACCACGACATATACCAAACTAAGATCAAAGTGATGCACGGTGCAATGGAAATAGTCTAGTTACAAAGTGGTGACAGATGCAGCATGATCCATGCATTTAGGTCTTCACCCTCCTCAATATGTTAGCCAACTTAGCAGGTTTTGCCTTAAGACGCCACCTCTTTCTGTAAGCTGCAATTGCTTGGGTTTTTGAATGCCAGTTCGCTTTCCTGCGGAACGGGCATTTATCGCGCCCGTTACGCCGGTACACGATCTTTGCAGCCATGAGCCACTTGTACATTTTCTTCAAAAAAGTTCCCCTGCGGTGTAGGTAGCGTTTCCATTTTTTCGAATATGCAATGAGCTATTAGAAGAACAAAAAATCTCATGTCAGCGAATTCAACATCATATCAAAGGCAGCCGTAAAATGGGTTGTTTTTTCTTTGCATTGGTTCCATGAAACTTTGGATATACGAAAGACAGACATGATATACGAGAATACAAATGATCTATTCATTTCATTTTGCAAACCCTAGTACTGATAAGCGTACCATTAATCAAAAAAATCAAGCGGTAGGATTTATTTTATGAACAGCGAGGAATAACAAGAGAGGAATTTATAAGGTTAACCATGAGATGGCAAATTCTAGGGTTAATCTCTGATGACACTAACCGATTCACCGTCGCTGGTGATGTCTAGGACCAGCTCCGGCTGCGAATCGGCAGCGACCAAGTCCTTGTCGACCAGTTCGTGCATGGCGTCCACATCCGCTGAACGGAGCGCACCACCCACGCCCCCTCCCCCGGCAGGTTGGATCATCCTCGCCGGCAAGAGTTGGGGCGGCAGTGAGATCTGCGCCCGGCGCCAGAAACGTGGGTGGATATATAGGCAGACGCGATCTAAAGCTGTTGGTGGGAGCGAGATTTGGGGGTGAAAATTCAAGTTTTTCGGGAGAGAGAGGTGAAGGCAGTGCACGCTTCGCAACTCGGAAAAAAAGCCCGCCTTCGTCCCAATTTTAGGTGGCAAATTTTTTAATATGCGGGAGAATTGGCAGGAGAATTTAATTACTTTTTTTTACTTGCGCCCGCGTTAGGTCCTTTAATTTTAGTACCACATTGCTTATAGAGGCGCGTAATCACCAATTTAAATACCCTCATCCGCCTAGGATGTTAAATCCTTAATCGTGGTAGGCATAACTCACCATTCTGGTGCACGTTAAGCTGTGTCACTTCATAAATTATGAAGTGAGAGTGCACTTCTCAATTTATGAGTGAGATTGCAAAACCTGCACCAGTGTTGTGAGGTATATCTATCCATGATTAAGGATTTTTTTACACATATTTTTTTCAAGAATCATGAAAGTAAGCTAGTTTTTTTTAATTGTGTGAATTATTTAGGGTTTCCCGACAATATAACCCTATTTTTTTATAGACTTGTACCTTCATGACAAGCATGCATGACATGTTTGGTAGCTTTTCATTCCTACATGCATGCCACCATGTACAACAAATTTGGGGTGATTTGGAGATGGTCAAAAAATCACTTCATTAACGACGTCACTTAAGCCAATTTTTCTAACAAGGTGATTTTTTTGACCTCCTCCAAATCACAAAACATTTTGCACACCCCTTATCTTCCATAAGAATATATAGAATATGGAAGTTTTCCAATTTTTGATTTTTTTTTTATAATTTATAGTGGCTCGGTGAAACAAAGGGACATACGTCATACGTTACCTTAGGGGGACAATGTACACTTCATTATTGTTGAAATTTCTTTGATAATATTGTTTAGTACATGCATGCCACCATGCACAACAAATTTGGGGTGATTTGGAGATGTTCAAAAAAATCATTTCATTAACGACGGGACCGTTTGGTCACTTAAGCCAATTTTTCTAACGAGGTGATTTTTTTGACCTCCTCCAAATCACATAAAATTTTGCATACCCCTTCTATTCCATAAGCATATATAGAATATAGAAGTTTTCCATTTTTTTATTTTTTTATAATTTATAGTGGCTCGGTGAAACAAAGGGGCATACGTCATACGTTACCATAGGAGGACAATGTACATTTCATTATTGTTCAAATTGCTTTGATAATCATGTTTACTACATGCATGCCACCATGTACAACAAATTTGGGGTGATTTGGAGATGGTCAAAAAATAAGCAAGTGACATATGCAAAAACTAGAAAAAAAAATGCCCACCCACTTAACAGGAAATTTCACAACCCGCGGCCTGCATACTATAGACTAGACGCAGGCCCGCAGGGCTTGTATTTTTCCTGCCAGTGGGCCCCACAGGGCATATAGGTAGGCTGGGATGATGTGCTGTCTGGGTGAGAGAGGCTCATGCGACGCCTCTCTCAGCCAGGTATATAAGCAGGTGGTAGCTCCTCTCGCTCGGCGAGGTGGGACTAAACTCCCACCACCCGTCAGCTGTTCGAGTTGCAGCTCAGCGGTTGGGCCCAATTTTGGTGGGCTGACCCAGGCCAGCCTCACCAGCGTGCTGGACCGCACATCCGTGTAGATGGTTGGGCTGGCCCATTTTCTATGCATTTTTCTTTTTCCTTTTTCTTATATAGATTTTCCTTTTTATTAGTTATTACTATTTTAAAATTAGTAAATGTATGATAATATCTTTTCTTATATTTCGATCTTTTCATACAAAAATCCATCACTT
The DNA here is from genome assembly GCA_039707655.1 of Elymus sibiricus. NCBI lineage: Eukaryota > Viridiplantae > Streptophyta > Magnoliopsida > Poales > Poaceae > Elymus > Elymus sibiricus. The sequence continues at coordinate 513,260,876 of CM077669.1, forward strand.
CTAATTCAAATCTTCTTGTTTGCAACCACCTTTTTTTACCAGACATTTTCTTACACTACTATATTTCTTTTTCCTTTTTTCAAATTTTCCCTTTTATTATTTATTGCAGTTTTTAAATTCATGAATCTATGATAATATGTTGTCTTATATTTCACTCATTTCATACAATAATCCATTACTTCTAATTACAGTTTGCAAGCACCGTTTTTAACAACTACTTTCTTACACTTCTATATTTCACTCCAAGATTCATACACTTTTTTTAAAATGATGATTCATTGTGTAATCTAATAAGAAGGAAGCATACCTCAGAAATAAATTCCATGAGACAGAAATTTAGATATCTTCCTAGATTAATACCAGCCATGTCATCTAAACAGGGCATCAAGTTCAAAGACATACTACATTACATCCATATATAAACATAATACAAAAGCAGACGAAGTTTCCAACAGTTCACAACCCCATGCATATTAACAAAAGTAAAACATCATCACATATATTGATGATGAGTGGCACTTGCAGCTTCAGATGAGAAAGATCATGTAGGCCTAGTTGGGATACAGAGCCTTCAGGAGGGCACCATGTTGTCCTTGGACCTTGTAGTCGTCGGAATGAAGCGATGCATCCCGTGCATGCGAGAGAAGGTGCTCATAGAGCCCATCCTTAGGCTTTCTCTTTGTGGTACAGTAGGGGCAATAGAACTTCTTCCCCTTGGTGTAGATAGAGGATCCCTTGGCCTTGATCTTCTCGACTTCCTTCGCTATGAAGGAGTCGATGTTCCCCTCGTCCACATCATCATCAGAGTGATACTGCACACACAAATAAATTACATTAATACATTATGCATTCATATAGTAAAACATGTGAAAGGAACTAAATGAACAAATAAAATTTCAACTAGGGCTAAACCTCATAGGGCTCGTCGTCGCCATAGTCTGGATCATACGGGTCAGGGAAGCCAGTCATGTCCAGCTTCCTCTTATTGCCCTCAGGATCCTTCTCCTGCAATGGGATAGTGCACTGCCTTAATTTGTACTCCCTCTGTAAACTAATATAAGAGTGTTTATATCACTAAAATAGTGATCTAAACGCTCTTGGTGTTTCATAATCTTGCTAAAAAAACGTGGTCAGGTTGTACAACCTCTACTCATTTGATTCCATCCACACAATAGCATACATGGCATGATCTAGTTTTACATGTTAGAACTGTAAATTTATCAAAAGAGAAGGAACAAACTAATATTAACCCATAAAACCAGCATGTGACATACAAATAAATGCTTTCCTTAAATACAGAATCTAAGCAATCAATCAACAAATAAATGCTTTCCTTCATAAATGCTAATGAAAATCCAGGCTGGATTCTTGACATTCCCTGGATTAACCCAACACTTTTCTTTTGAGGGAATTTCTCCCACACTACTTAATGAAAAAAGATAGTATATTTTGTTGCTAGGATCCTGCCTTGGAATATTTACTTCATGGTTTATAAAATTTTGTACAAGAACAATATTTCAAGGCCATGTTAATGTTTTTGAGGCCACCCTTCTGCAAATGTATCCATATTTGCTTGGAAGTTCATTATAAAATGTGTACAAATTTTATATTAAAAAGCCTTCGTACTGCATTTAAAGGTTGAACAGTAGGCCTTGGTACTGCATTTTTTTGCAACTCATGTGAGTACTACTGAAATTATGTCAACATACTCAAAGTTCTTGTTCTTGAAATATCCCCTGTAGCCATTTTTTCTTAGTCTCAGTTCTGAATGAGCACTGATAGGTCAGAATGAGTGAAATAGTGAACCCTAACTCCTACATCTAATTAAAATACCCTAACTCCAACATCTAATTAAATAACACTAACTCCTACATCCACTGGATCATTGAATCACAAATGCAGTATGGTATGACCAGTTGTGAATGAGCACTGATAGGTCACAATGAGTGAAATGATGAACCCTAACTCCAACATCTAATTAAAAAACACTAACTCCTACATCCACTGAATCATTGAATCACAAATGCAGTATGGTACGACTAGTTGTCAATGAGCACTGATAGGTCACAATGAGTGAAATGATGAACCCTAACTCCTACATCTAATTAAAATACCCTAACTCCAACATCTAATTAAGAAACACTAACTCCTACATCCACTGAATCGTTGAATCACAAAGTTTAATTACATATATCATTGGATATAAATTAATCCAGTAAAAATAACCCTAACTAATACATCTAATTAAAAAAACCTAACTCCTACTTGTACTGCATCATTCAATCACAACATTTAATTACATATATCACTCGCTATAAATGAATCCAATACAAAAAAAACTAACTAAACATCTAATTAAAAAACCCTAACTACTACATCTACTGGATGATTCAATCACAGAATCTATCCAAGATTTACCATTGAGCACTGATAAATCAATCCAATATCAAAAAAACCCTAATTATCAGAAGGGGATGGAGCAACTAGCAACAACAAATAACCCTAACACCTACATCTACTGCTTAACATGAGTCACTAGCAACAGAGGGGACTGCTGGAGAGGATTACCTGCAGGTCCACGTGCTCGCCCCGGCCTCCGCAGGTCCATGAGACGCGCCGCTCGACGCCGTCACGCCCAGCTCCGGCACGGCGGAGTCCGACACGGCCACCTTCTTCTCCTCCAGATCCGCCGCCGCAGCGACCGGAGATCCAGCTCGTGGGGATGCAGCACCTCCCGCACCCGCAGCGCCGACATGCACGGCATCTGCCGCGGTCTCCGCGCTCGTCTTCTTCACATCTCCCTCCGCGACGGCGGCTTTGCCACGGCCTTGCTCCATTGGAGCCACAAGCAAGCAGGACGAGAGAGGGAGGCGGTGGTGGTGAGCGAGCAGGTGGGGTGGCCGGTGAGGGAGACGATGAGGCAGAGGAGAGAGGAGGGAGAGGGAGGCGATTTCGATTTGGGGGAAATGGGTGGGCGATGCGGCCGGTGCCGGTTCCCCTCCTCTTATAGTGTCGGCATTTTTTTGGAAACTATCCACGCACACGTGCACGCGCACGACCGAGGGGAAACGGCCACCCCACCGTATAATATACGTACACCCCCGGCGTACAATAGTACACGGGCCGGTGCGGGCTCGTACAGGGCTCTACGACTGGTCTACGCGCGCTCTACGCCCACCTGAAATGACCATCGTGCCCCTCGTTACGAACAGCCATCGACGCATCTGGAACGTCCTTGTGTTTCTCGCGCGACCGTTCACTCAGGGGGGAGCACCGGAGCAGAAGCGCAGACTGAGACGGACATTAGAGTGTTACTCCCTCTATTTGAAAATACAGTGTGTTGTTGAAGCTTGACAGTAAATAGCTCGTACAATATTTTGTGGTTGTTACAAATGATAATCATAAGAAAGTGCTTCTCAACATGAATATAATGGTGTCTAGCTATTTTGTGTAACATAAGCTACATATTAGTCGGCTAATTACTGGTGAAAGCACAAATTTGGACGGTCAAAGTATGCTTTATATTTTGAAATGCAGGGAGTATCATTTGGTAACTAAATGGTTATGCTTGTTATACGTGCCTTGTGCATTTATTTGTAAGAGGAGTAGAAACCCAACCTGGAAGCATAAAGTGACAGCGAAATACCTCCTACTCCTTAAACAGGTTGGTACAAGTCTCTCTATTTGGTTTCACATGCTACAGTGTATTAAAAAACTGAGCTTGCATATAAAACGCCGTGGGAGAACATTTGTACACTTTATATCTGGAGTGAAATTCAGGTTATTATCAATTACTTGCATGGAACAAGTAGCGTGATGCATTAATTTTTGTTATGGAGAAAGTATCATCATATTATTAATTTTGGTGTAATACCAAACAATGATGCTTCATATCATTAGGACACTGCATAATTTATTCAACTCTTGTTTTGTTGGAGATCAAGGAAAAAGACGAGGTATCTCTAGGAGAAGCTACCTTTTCTTTACGCCCGTGGTCATTTCAAAATCTCATCTACTCCCTTTGATGGGAGCTTGATTCTGTCTGGACTTGGGTATGATTCTGGAATCGATCCGTAGGTTGCACAGAGCTCCGCAACATTGCACTACAATGGCAGCATGAAGCCTTGGCTCAAGTTAGGCATACCGGACTACAAGAAGTACCGGAGGAGGTTTCTCACTCGAGAAGATCGATTCATGGATGAGTGCAATGTAAATCCGTAGCACACTTGATCAGAATCATCGACAATAGTTCATGACGTCCACTGGCCTCCTCCCTAGAATCATGTCTCTGCCCACTGGATGCCTATAGCTCCCAAGAGATGCATTGTCATTGGCTATCATCGACAACAAACTACACACATCAGTTGAACAGGAGAAAAGGTGCTGCCATTGGCTACCAGTGTCGATAGTATTGAGCAGACGCAACATCATCTGTTGATTGCACTGAAAATATTGATTGATGGTTTCGGGATCTTCCGATTTTTTATGTAGCAGGTGAAGGAATATGTCTCATTGTCCAGATTGTTTGGTAAGATCTTCGATGCAAAGATCTCTTTCATTCTCTCTTTTGCCAATAAGAGCACACACACACACACATGTAATTTCATTTTTTGGCTGTTAGCTGTAGCGGGGTGATAAATATTTTTGGTAGTTCTGCGCGTGTGAAACTGTAGATAACCTGTATATTGTTTGCTGGAATGCCATATTTTCTACAAGGTTTCGAGGGGCGTACTCATTTGTTATCCCGAGTGGTGCGGTGTCCATGGGTCCTTTGTGCGTCTAAATTGTTGTGTGCATGATTTGGCACATCGTGCGCGCTAGGCGCAAGAGATGTATCGGTGCACAAAACGCATGATTAGCACCACTAATGTCTATGTTATAGCACGTCAAGGAGTACGCAGGCGTGGAACTGAAACTTGGGTAACGAGGAATCTGAAACTCCAATAGGCACTAGCTTGTTCAGGTATGAAGAATGGGCGCCCTGATCAGCACTACCTTTTCTACCCCTTTTTTTAAAGCCAAGTGATTAATGGTCGACAGAGACAAGAGGGAGAGAGAGGGAGGGGAGCGGATACGGAGAGAGAGACTGTCATATTACCGCGTGGGAGAGAGGGGGAGCTTTGGTGTGAAATATAGCACAATCACATCGTTATATGTTTGAAATTCAAAGTGTGTGTTGATGAAGGTGGAAGGGGGGGGATTAGGAGCCGGATATATCACTAACTGAGGTGGCAAACATGGACTGAAGTAGCGGAGAGAGTCGAGAGTTGTTGGAGAAGGAAATAGATGTTGAGTGATTTATTGATAGAAAAAAGTAAACTGTAGATGTGCACGAGAAATCTATAGGTATACGTTAACTTGATTACATCTTCGTACAAATTTTATAGTGCTTGTGTAGGATGGTTATGAATTGCGATTTTTTTTATTATAGGTACTGTGCAAATAAAGCTAAAGACAACAACTGTGACCTATGAGATCTTAAGCGCATCATATAGATCGTAAATTGTAACATATAATTATCTGGATCATTGCTCTCTACATATAAATCATCAATTTACGTTCCAGGTGAAGTGCTTCCAATATTTTCCAATTTTACAGGCTATCATTTCTATACATGTGAAATATGCTATACATTATACGCGCAATCAGAAAAAAAAATACATGTGAAATTTGGTATACATTCTGTTCGTAGGTGTAATCCAACTAAACAAATTAATAGCCCGTGGCAACGCACGGGCGTTCTACTAGTAAATATAGATTGGTTAGCGGATAACACAGAATCACACCTCGAAAGACCCACCAAATCACTGCATTATCTTTCCTACTTATAAAGGTTGGAGTTGGTGGTGAGTTCACATGTGAGACCACACAAATAAACAAATGCACTACCCACAAATAAACCATGAATTCTAAATTAAATAATATTGGTGTTAGAATAGGAAGTAATGAGAAGGAAATTTCTGTTTCGGTTAACGCCTTGAGACATATGGAGTATGACCGCATAAAGGTTACTCCTCTAATTCCTAGCAAGTATGTTGCCTCGGAACTAGATGAGGAGGAGCATTTGTTTATTTGTGTGGTTAAATGCAGAACAGGGAAAACAAATTACAATTCAGTGTGGCGATAGATGTTTTCCTACTATACAATCTTGATCTTGTGCATTTAACTTACTCACGCCCATTCTTCTATGTTCCAAATTCAAAATGTATCTCAGTATAAATCTTGTGAAGGACCTACTATGGTCCCTTGAGACTCTTTAGCGACTGCAACATGATCTTTTGTTATATTTGTGCTTTCTTTTTAATCGTGAACCACACAACAGCGCAAGACACCATCATCTTACACTAGTGGAGAAATGGCTAGCGACAACTCTTGTTACTGGCGCGCTTTTTCTTCCCAAGGCCAGCACTAATATTTTCAAATAGTGTCGGCGTCGGCTAAAACCGTACGCCATAGCTATTTTGCTTAGCGCTGGCGTTGCACATTAGGCCCGGCGTTGCACACATTAGGCCCATTAGGCCCACGTCAGCCGTAGTCGGTTTTAACAGCTCCCGGGGTAGTAAAAAAAACTTATCCTGACTTTCGACCCCAACTCCACCGGTCCGTCCTCCTCTCGATCCCCGCCATCACCGCCGCCTGACGCGTCGCGTCTCCGACCCGCCCGACGCCGCCCCACCGAAGCCGCCCCACACCGCCCGTCTCCGCCCTTCACCGCCCTGCCAATGCCGCCCGTCTCCGCCCGTCGCCGTCCCGCCGACATCGCCGGCCATGTCATATCCAAAGAGGTATGGAAAGAACTTTTACCAAAACCATTTTTCAATACTACTTGCTATATTTAGTGTTAGTTTTATATGAGTTGCAATGTATGAAAAAATTAGGTTGCAGTGTATGAAGAATTTGCTATAATGTAAAACCTTAATTAGAAGTGGTATATGAGTTGCAATGTATCAAGAATTTGCTATATTTTTTTTCTATAGACGATGGAGAATCAGTTATTATTTTTCTATAGACTATGGAGAATTTGTTATATTTTCTCTATAGACTGTGGAGAATTTGCTATATTTAGAAATGGTATATGAGTTGCAATGTATGAACCATAATTTTAAAAAGCTTACCATAGTTTCTCTAATGTAACAAGATGATCCAATGGTAGGATTGTGAAAATATGCATTTATGTGTCCTCGGCAAAAATAATAAGCATTTCAAGTTGCGCTGACATAAAATATATACTGACCTACTTGTTTTGTTTGTGCACAACACAAAAAAAATCAATCCCTTCGTTGAATCATGTTATATTCATAGTTTCAAATAGCGAAGATAGCATCCGCTATTGCGTCCGCAATAGCGCTAGCGCAATAGCGACCGCTATCACGAAAATTTATTGTCATTAATTTTTGTTCATGTTCTAGTGATATAAACAAGAATCTAGAGTTTTTATAAGTCCGCTATGCGGACATAGCGCCCGCAATATCGCCCGCTATCCGCATTCCGCTACGCGGAACCCAATCCGCTACCAGCCCGCTATCCGCTATTTAAAACCATGCCCGCTACCAGCCCGCTATCCGCTATTTATATTATAGGTGTGGTGTTTCAGTTTTTTTTTTTTGGAAACTTCTACACCGTCGAAAACGTTAACTAGTTTTGTGGCAAGCTATGATAGACTAGTAGAACTCCCGTGCGTTGCTACGGGCTAGCAACACAAATCTATTGTACACTTCAGCAATTTCATTGACCAATGAGTGAATAATTATTTCATCTCACAATGCTGCAATTTCATTGGAATACAATAACACAAAATTACAATTTGATATTAGGAAGTAGACACATGTATTAAGTTGAAGAAAAGCAATCTTATTGCTCATTTACAATAAGATATTTATTTTGATTAACTGTTCAAAATATATAAATCCTCAAAGCAAGGTAAATAATTATACAACAAGCTTCCAAAGCACACCATGTCTTGTCATGAAGTGAATTCTTCAAATGAAGTAAATAGCTACATAGAAACTACAGCTTTCGTGACAAAGTATATTGCATATATTAGAGAGTCTGAATCTGAGCTAAAGAATGGAGGAAGGCATATGTATCACCCAGATCTTTGTGAACAAGCTCAAACTATAAGGAGTGAAATCAAACGAGGAAAAGAAATCAAGGAAGCACACCTGCAAGCAAAATAAACAGATATAGATGAGCAAACATACCTTTGGAACAAAATAATACTTCCTCCGATCCATATTACTTATCACCCAAACAGATGTATCTAGAGTTCTAGACGTATTTTACTGCTAGATACACCCGTTTGAGCGACAACTAATATGGATGGGAGGGGATAATAATTAGGCAAACACACTCTTATACACTACCATCATATAAACTAAAAAGTACCCGGGTGTCATATTGATTCACACATATTGCTATCATCACATAAATCCACGGCATGAAATCTTAGAGTAGAAGGAAGCTTTATATAGCATCCAAAAGATAAGATAATAAAAATTGAGCATATATGACTTTCAATTGAAAGTGCCGCCTCGAGTGCCCATGCAAGAATAGCAAGTGTCATTTAAGATCTTCATAATGATAATACATCGAAACCACATATAAGCGTACCAAGAAGGAATAAAACTTAAATAACCTTCTAGTAAGAAGTTACTACTTGATTTGATGTCTCTATCAACATAATGATCATTTGCATGGTGGTGAATGTTCACCAGCCCTGTAGCAGGCTAGGAGCTAAAGAGGACATGTAATCCGGAAGATTAAAACAATACCAACAAATAATTATATCCGCGTTGAAAAGATATAAATAAGGCTGCAAAGAACAAATTACGTACGGGTTACACAGTAGTAAATATAATCTCAAGTACTATATTACTACTAACTACTTTGTAATTTTCGTTTTTTGTTTTCTCACCTTGTAATCAACTCTGTATTGGATTTTTTTTTGTATTTATGCAATGTTGGACAACCAGAACCATCATCTTTTATTAAAGTACAACAACTTAATACACATTGCCCACCACCAAAAGATGTACACATCATACTTCCTGATCATCATAAATTCTAGCTACCTCATCGATAATTTTCCTACTAAAAGCACCCCAATATTTTCAGATATTCTGTTAAGCAAAGTGGGTTACCTTCCATGTATATAACTGAAAATTTGTCCATCACGCGTATCCCAGAATGGCTTGTTATGCTCATTGAGCTTTTCCTGCTAGTTGAGGTTGCCACTCACGACATTGCATCATACTTGTAGGGCCAAGTCAAAGACACCAAATAATTCCTAAAACAAGTTTCACAACTAACATCAATCATGCATTATCTTGGTTATTATATGATGATCAAACTCTTTTAGTGTATGGACAAACGAAATGTTAAAGTCAACCTCGATGTTGGTCAGAAAGATAATTCAAGGTCAGATAAAAACCACATAATGAATAAATTACTGCATCATACCCTTACGGTTGTGGTCATATGGAACAGTGGACCGTCATCCTGCGAGGAGGAGACGTGAGAGTGGGAGATCAGATCAGGAGAGCAACTGAAGTCAAGGGGGTTGTACACAGGGATTTTTTGTGTCTGAAGTTTAATACCATCAATGAAGAATCTGCAAAAATTCTCATGGAGTTCCAATATCATGTTATCCAGGTAATTCCTGTATCTGAACTGGCTCATGGTTTGTATCGAGAATCAACAACTGAATACTCGATGGATTAAACAGGCGAGTCATTTTCTCTTCATGTCAAACTGAAATGTAAGCATATTCACAAACATTTTGGCAGCACGGTGCAAGGCTGTCAGGTGCACTACCTATTAGTAGATGATAATTTCGAGTCTTTGTACGCATTGTTCATTAACATATTAAAGTTATATACAATTTACAACACTTAAGTATTGTGATTGGAAAAAAGGAGTAGCACGTGCATGTTGTTTTCAAATATAATTGCACATAGCAAGAATTATTGATCAATGGCGGATTGAATTACCTTAATGGACAGGGAATCTTTGTGAATCAGAAGACTGCATGACAGTTCCTAAAGCAGCCAAATTCGCACCATCGGATATGGTCCAAAAGTATAACCTACATACAATGTTAAGAACTGAAAGTAAAAAAAGCCTCTTCAATATGATTCAGAAGTATGAAGCATATGGTATATTCTTAGTAGGAGACCATGGTCTTCCTCGAATGCAAAACAGAAAGCAGAGCAAATATACACTCTCTAGCATTACTTGAAAGTTGAAAGCCTCAATGTACGTCTATTGATAATGTCAAACCAATCTTTTCTAAAACCATTCCTATTGGAGGAACAACCTCCATGGATCTACTCTTGATACACGTGTAGAGTGAATAAGTTTTCCATCCTCAGTGTAAATCCAGAGCGCTCCAAGTAGATTATTTGTTTTCCCTACAAGCAGTCTAGTTGTACCCAAGAAGATCTTCTGTAAAACAACAAGGAACATAAATTTAAGTGCCATTTAGCATTCAAGTAGTGTGGAATAACTCTGCACACTCCTCCCTATCTTTCAAATCATATTAGAGTTTTATCTTGAAATACCCCATCAGAAATATCAACAGGATTCTTCGTAATTTATGAAAATAGTTGTACATAGTTTCCACCTTGCATGAACTTAATTTACGTTTCCACCTCATATGGATCTATTCATAGACTGCAGCATCTGAAAAAACTAATAAAACAGCAGTGCCAAAAGGTTAAAAGAAATGTAAGTACGCAAAGAATGAAAAATTCTTCCATTGATATAATTGCACATAGCAAGAATTATTGATCAATGGGGGATTGAGTTACCTTAATGGACAGAGAATCTTTGTGAATCCGAAGACTGCATGACAGGGAACAAACTGTTCCTGGAAGCAGCCAAAATTCGCACCATCGGACATGGACCAAAAGTATAACCTACATATAGTGTTAAGAACTGAAAGTAAAAAAACCTCTTCAATATGATTCAGAAGTGTGAAGCCTATGGTATATTCTTAGTAGGAGACCATGGTCTTCCTCGAATGTAAACTAGAAAGCAGAGCAAATATACACTCTCTAGCATTACTTGAAAGTTGAAATCCTCAATATACATCTATTGGTAGTGTTAAACCTATCTTTTCTAAAACCATTCCTATTGGAGGAACAACCTCCATGGATCTACTCTCGATACACCTGTAGAGTGAATAAGTTTTCCATCCTCAGTGTAAATCCAGAGCGCTGCAAGTAGCTTATTTTTTTTTCCCTACACGCAGTCTAGTTGTACCCAACAAGATCTTCTGTAAAACAACAAGGAACATAAATTTAAGTGCCATTTAGCATTCAAGTAGTGTTGAATAACTCTGCACGCTCTTCCCTATCTTTCGAATGAGATTAGAGTTTTATCTTGAAATACCCCGCCACCAATATCGCGACATGCCGAGGAAACCAAAATTTCCTACTTTATGCACAATCAATTTATGTTCGAAAGAAGGTGAGATAAATGTCAACACACCTAGATGGGGAGGGTGTCAAGCAGCAGCACCCGCTTCTGCTTCAGAAGCAAAGATGCATGCTTATGTTGTTATGCGTCGCCTCAAACTCGGTCGCATCAATGAGGGAGGTCGGATCGGAGGCATCAGGTTGAGGATTAGTACATCGGGGCTAGGGATTGACACCCCGATTATAACAAACTGGATCGATCGACCTATTCGAGCGAAGATTCAGATTGGCAATCATTGTACTCTAACAACAAACTGGAATTATTTTGAGTTCAGATTGGCAATCAGTGAATTATTTTGAGTAGGTATGTGAGCTCTCTCATTTGTTGCAACTTTTGTCATTAATGTTTAATTGCAAAACAGTAGTGTTTTATTATTAAAAGCAATTAAATTACTTTGGCTAAAAATGATTATATCATTTTTATAAAATAGCTTGTATTTATGTTTGTGCCAAAATATATTTTGTTTTCTTTTAACTCCCTTTATTTCTTCTGTGGGGTTTTATTTAGTTTGGATTTGTTTTAAAAGAGAAAAACCTTCTGTGTTCTTTTAAAAAGAGAGAGAGAGCTCCAGAGGTCTGGGCCTCTTCTTCCCTTGAGGCCCAGCTAGAGCGCCCGAAGCCAGCCCAATAGTGCCCGCGCACCGTTCCTCCCCCTCTCCTCTGACAGTCATGTGCTCCATCCCTGACGCCGTCCCTTTTTCTTCAGTGGAGAGCGGAGACAAGCCGCCGTTGGCATGGACGCCAAAACGGCGTTAGCCCCCGAGCCCCCCTAGTTAGCTGCCCGCGCGCATCCCTAGGGTTCCTCCTCTCCTTCCTCGCCGCCGCCACCTTCCCCTTCCTTCTTCTTCTCCTCGATCTGGTAAGTTTCAGAGAGCGAGAGTGATCTTCAGAGAGCCTCGCCGGTCGTCCCCGCCTCGCTGTCGACCCCCTCCTCGTCAGGGATACCGATCCCGCAGCCCGTTCCCGTCGCTAGGAGGAGGCGAGCTCCTCCTCATCGATGGCCGCGTGGTCGCCGGAGCCGTGGACAGAGAGCTCCCCCCCGAGCGGTCTTCTTCTTCTTCGTCCGCCTCTGCTTTGCCTTGCCTCGTCTTCGACCCCCGCTGTGTGCCCTCGCCGTGTTTCCCCTGTCCTTCCTCGTCGTAGACGTGTAGCTCCGCCTCGCCGTAGCGCTCGAGCCGCCGCCGCTTGCTGCCCGCGCAGCGCCATGGCCGAGCTCAAGCTTGAGCTCGGGCCGCTCGCTTCCCGCCTCGCCTCGCCTCCTTTGCGCTGGGGATGGATCCCCCAGTCGCCCCACAATCCCCGCGCAGTGTCTGTTGCCCCGTTGGACGTCGTAGGTCGCCCGAGCAGATCGCCGTCGTGCTGTGTCGCCGGGCGCTGTCTGTTTCGTTAGAGTTTTTCCCTCGCATGTTTAGATAAGAGGGCTGCTTTCCCTCTTCTAGCAGACGTCCCAGCACTAGCCCAGTGGTTCAGCCACTGCAGATCCACCCAGGAGAACTGTGCACTGTGTGTGGTGTGTCTGTCTGTGTGCCTCCTTTTTAATTTTCATGAACTGTGTGTGGTGTGTCTGTCTGTGTGCCCTTTTTAATTTTCGTGAACTGTACACTGTGTGTGGTGTGTCTGTCTGTGTGTGTGCCTGACAGTGGGCCAGAGGGCCCACTTGTCATGCAGTGAGGGGCCCGGGCACAGTGCACAGTTCGATCCCCCTTGGCCCTTTTTAATTTTCGTGAACTGTGCACTGTGTGTGGTGTGTCTGTCTGTGTGCCCCCTTTTTAATTTTCGTGAACTGTGCACTGTGTGTGGTGTGTCTGTCTGTGTGCCCCCTTTTTAATTTTCGTGAACTGTGCACTGTGTGTGGTGTGTCTGTCTGTGTGCCCCCTTTTTAATTTTCGTGAACTGTGCACTGTGTGGTGTGTCTGTCTGTGTGCCCCCTTTTTAATTTTCGTGAACTGTGCACTGTGTGTGTTGTGTCTGTCTGTGTGCCCCCTTTTTAATTTTCGTGAACTGTGCACTGTGTGTGGTGTGTCTGTCTGTGTGTGTGTGTGCCTGACAGTGGGCCAGAGGGCCCACTTGTCATGCAGTGAGGGACCTGGCACTGCCAGGTGGGTCCCCTCATCATAGTTTATTATTTTTGTTTTGTTTTTTTTTAATTGCTTGTTTTATTTCTGTTGTTAGAAATATTCCAAATCTGGAATATGTCCAGAAATGGACAGTGCCATTTTGGGCAGAGGCCTTTTTAGGCAAAGTTTGACTTATAGCTCTTATAGATTTTATTTGCAATTTTTGAGTAGGGTTTTTTGATTATTTTTACATGCAAGTATAGGAGTGTGATATATGAATTTGGGCTAGAATTTCCCAGGGAATGAAATGGTGCTATTAGTTTTCACTTTTATGCATGTTTGCAAAACTGCTATTTTGTGATGAGGTGGCACTTTGCCATTTTTGTAATTATTTATCCATGCATGCTTTGACGATATGCATGCTTTGACGATTGTGCCAACATGAAAGTGATAGAGTTTTATGTGTATTATGCCCTGGTATTTTCTTTTAGCATGATAAGCTTATGTATGTGTGGTTTTCTTGCTCTAAAGTAGCTAAGAAATAATTGTTGTTTTCTACTTGATAAATAATTCTAAGTCTGAGTTGATGTATATATTTTTATGTCATGTTTAGAGGATGCTACCAAGTGCTCTGTTGTGTTTTAGCTCATGCTCATTGCTAGTGATTTGTAGTAGATGATGTCCTCTACACTCCTGTTAATTTTCTTGCCATGAAGATTGTTGTAGATCATAGTTTTGCTGCTGTCAACATGTCACCAGATTGTTAAATGCATGTGCTAGCTGATAATTTCTCTAAGTCCCTAAACCTCTGTTTCATCATGCCTCTTTGTGAGCTTCATTGCCATGGATCCATGCCTCCTTTTAAGTTGCTGTAGTTTCATGATTTGTCAAGCATGTTGTGTTCTTGCTGTAGATGCTTAGATTGTGAATTTACACCTTCTGTAGCTATAGTTATGAGTGCAACAAGTTGCTATTCTGCTGTTAGTGGACAGATTATGATTGGCATGATTTTGTGGTTGTGGGAGTTATACTCCATTGTTGTGATTGTTCTTTGGGTCTACTGTTGCTAGAATTTCCTTTTCTATCTAGTGGCAACCTTGGATCACCAAGGCATAGCCCATGATCTTCTCCTTCCTTGTTGTTATCTCCATAACCGTTCGTATCTTCCCGTGAGCGTAGCGTGAGAACCGTAACTCCGTTTGCGACGTTCTTTATATGCTTTTGCACCAGTTTTGCATGATGCATTCATATTTTCCATATTCATGCATGTTTAGCCAACTTAACTTAAGGTTCTATCCAGAATACTAAATACCTTAATAACTGCATGTGAAACATGACTAGCTAGGGAATACATGGATTTGCATCAACATGGACATGCATCATCTTTATTTGAGCATCACAATTGTGTTGGTTGTTTATTTGGATTGTTTGTCTTTGCGTAGACCCTGTTGTCGACACTGAGTACGAGGGCCCCGGAATGAACGACTACGAGGAACCAGCTCTGTGTCCCCCTGAAGACCCAACAGGCAAGATGACCATACCCGGATCCCGATCCTATTTTTGCTTTGCTAGATGTCTCGTATTCTACCGTTACATCTCGTTACCTAACACTTGAGTGTTAAGCCTCCTATTTGCCATGAAAGCCTTTAACCTTCCACAACCCAGCAAACCTTGATTGGCTATGTTACCGCTTGCTCAGCCCTTCTTATAGCGTTGTTAGTTGCAGGTGCAGTTGCTCCCATGTGGCAACATGGATATTTTGTTATAACACCATATTATTGTTGTTTAAATTTAATGCACATATATACTTGGTAAAGGGTGGAAGGCTTAGCCTTTTTCTCGGTGTTTTGTTCCACCTTTGCCGCCCTTAGTTACTTGTGTACCGGTGTGTTATGTTCCATAAATGAGCACTCCTAACACGATCGGGGCTTTTATGGGGACCCCCTTGATTTTTGTTTTAGGATAAGAATTTTCCGGCAAGGCCCAACTTTGGTACTACATTTGCCTAATAACTAATAAACCTGCATAGGGAGTAATTAACCCGAGGATCTTTAATCAATAACCCGGGCCAGTGCTCCTCATGAGTGTTGGTCCACCTACCTAGAAGTCGGCGGTGCCACCTCGGGGCAACTCGAGGCATTTTCAGGCTACCGTCCACTTCGCATAGACGGATGATGCCCGTTGATAGAGAGCGCATGGCTCTAGAAGCAGATCTGGCTCACCGGGAGGCCTTGCTGGATTTGTTTTTACCTTTCTCGAACGTCTTGTGCGAGGAATTCTGAGAATACTTTGGGTTATCTCGAGGTTGCGGTTTTCCAATGGAATTGTCTAAGAAATCACGAGATTCGTGGTCAAGGCTGTTCCCGCGGCTGGTGGTAATTTGTGATGGACTAGTCGGAGCACCCCTGCAGGGTTAAATCTTTCGGAAAGCCGTGCCGCGGTTACGTGGCAACTTGGAATACTTTGTTTAATACCCGGTCATAGCAAACTTGAAGTAAACTCAATTAAAACACACCAACCGTGTGCGTAACCATGATTGTCTCTTCTCGTGAGGCCTTGCTCTGAAAGAGAACACGGTGGGGTTATGATTGACGTAAGTAGGTGTTCAGGATCACTTAGTGGTCATGATAGTTCTCGCCCGTTATGCGTAGGCCACCATACTTATTACTTGTTCTCGTAAGTTAGCCACCAACCAAATGCTTAGGTGCTGCTGCAACCTCACCACATACCCCCTCCTTACCCATAAGCTTACATCGGCTCGGTACCCGGTGTAATGAGATTGCTGAGTCCCTGTGGCTCACAGATTACTACAACCACAACAGGTACAGGTACAGATGAGATTGATCCAGCGGAGGCGTACCAGCTCCAGTGGGAGTTCGACGAGGAACGTGGACGTATGTACGTGACGTACCCCGATGAGTAGAGGTGCTACTTGGTCGGGAACCTGGGCCAGCGAGATGGGCGTCATTGCATTTTATCGTTTGTTTTCGTCCTTAGAAGGACCCTGCTCTTTTGGATGATTGTATGAATGATGTTTGAATTGTAATTTAGAAGTGGCGAGTGTAAGCCATACTCATATACTCTTCTCTTCATTAAATGTATGTGCAATGATGTCTATGAGTGTGATGTGGCTTTTAATACACTCAAAGAGACGTTGACTTCAGCTCCAGTTCTTGTCTCTCCAGATCAATCCAAGCCTTTTCAATTGTTCTATGATGCTTCCCTCCAAGGTCTTGGTGTTGTCCTCATGCAAGAGAAGAAAGTTGTTGCTTATACCTCGCGTCAGCTGAAGCCTAGCGAGAAGAACTACCCCACTCACGATCTTGAGTTGGCGGCAGTTGTCCATGCTTTGTTCACATGGAGACATCTGTTGTCGGGAAGACCAGTTGAGGTGTTCTCCGACGACAAGAGCTTGAAATGCATTTTCACTCAACCCAATCTCAATCTTCGTCAAACACGTTCGGTGGAAATGACCCAGGAGTACAATCCAAGCATTGAGTATACTCCGGGAAAATCAAATGTCATTGCGGACGCGCTGAGCAGAAAGGTGTAATGCAATAGTCTTATCCTCAAGCCTCTTCAACCCGAGCTTTGCGAAGCTTTCCGCAAGCTCAATCTTCAAATTGTTCCTCAAGGTTTCCTTGCAAATCTTCAAGTCTCTCCGACTTTGGAAGATCAGATTCACCAAGCTCAACTTCTTGATGCAATGGTGAAGAATGTGAAGAAGGGTTTAGCCAAGGGCATTTCAAAGTATAAGTGCTTCCGTGTTGATGACAAAGACACTTTGTTCTTCGAGGACCTTCTTGAGTTTTCAAAGGGAGAGCTCAGAAAAGTTATCATGGATGAAGCGCATAATTCTCTCCTCTCGATTCATCCAGGCAGTTCAAAGATGTATCAGGATCTCAAGCAAACCTTCTGGTGGACTCGCATGAAATGTGAAATTGCTCAGTTCGTGAACGAGTGTGATGTTTGTCGTAGAGTGAAGGCGGAACATCAACGTCCAGTGTCGTGGTTTTGTCACGGCAGATGTCCGAAGACTTAGGTTCGAGGCCATCGCCAAAGGGGTGGACTCAAAGGGGTTGATCGAGACGAGGGACACGAGTTTACCCAGGTTCGGCCCCTCAAGAAGAGGTAAAAGCCTACGTCCTGCTTGTGTTGTATTGATTGGAGTATCGATTACAAGGGAGCGGATTCGCTTGACCTAGCTCTCGATTAGTTGGTTTCTTGTCTAAGCCGCCCCAGGGTCTCACCTTTATATAGGAGGTCAAGGCCCTGGGTTACACGAGTCCCAAACCGACTCATACTACATAGTCTATTCTGCCTCTAAGCCGCCTTGCCGTCTTGGGCAAGCCGACTCCGGGCGGCTTGACCGCCCGGGTCTTCACACCATCTTCTGTCTCTGGGCCTCCGCCTTGGCCCATCTGGTAAGCCGCCTCGTGGCCTGGCCTTCATCTTCCGGCCCACCTTATGGGTCTTGGCTATGAGCCGCCAGGTATGACCCGGCCCCTCCTGGGCGGGTCTCACCACGGGATTATATCCCCAACATTAGGCCCCAGGTTGATTTGAGCCAGCTCATGTCAATCTTCAACTCACTTGGCGGCGAGTCTTACACTTCTGTCATCTGAAAGAAACTTATAACCCGCCGTGACGTCATATCGAATATTCTGAAAAGATTATGTGACGTTTGCAATGGATCTTCTCATTGAAGGGTCATCCCGAAAATCGAGGTGCCACTTTCGGTCAATCATCACTGTGCTTCATTGATTTTCGCGCGCATGGTTGCCCTTCCAACTCATAAATAGGGACACGTGGTGTTTCTTTCCCTTGCTCTGCTGTCGCTGTCATCTTCCTTCTTCGAACGACCGCGCCTCCAGAGTTCCACCGTGCCAGACCGGACCTCGCCGTCGCCCCCATCGCCGGCCGCTGCATCGACCTGAGTTGGACCAGATTTCCGCCTGCTCGTCCGCATCCACGAGGTATCCTCCTCAACTCCTTATCTAATCTGTACTCATCTCCATTAGGGTTCCCGAGTTCTTCGTTTCCCTAGTGTTCTTCGCCGTTCATCAGCGTTCATCATAACATAGACCACTAAGCACCACCTTGCGTCCCGTGGTGCTGTCTATCCGTTGCGGTTATGCTCTTAAAGCCAATGCCCTACTTGCTTCGAATCTGTATAGTAGTCTCCACCGCGTACTGCCTGCCTGTTCTTCTTCTGTAATTTAGGTCATGAATATATCTTGTTTCACTTTCGCCCGTAGATCTTGCAACTGTAATGATAATATGCGAAATCTGTTTGTCCGCACTTAGCCGTTTTTTCCAGGATCACCTTGTCTATCTAACCCGCCATTGCGTTTGGCGGCTCTCCGATAGAATGTTCCGGCGGCTTAATTCCTCACCATTACACTGATCATAGCTGCCTCATCTAGTTAATGTTTTTCTAACCCGCCATATTCTGTGCCTTCGTAGCTTAACCCGCCATCATGTCAAGGGTACCCTCATCTTGTGATTGGGTCAGCTCCGGAGTCACCGAAGAACTTATGCTTAATTTCGTAGAGTCGGGTATCTTGCCAGCTAAGGATGTTATACACTGGCGGGTTCCAGGACCAGAGAAAAGGCCTAAGCCCAAGGAAGGAGAGGTTGTCGTGTTTACTGATCACCTCCTCCGCGGGTTTAGCCCTCCCGGGTCAAAATTCTTCCGGGATGTTCTTCACTTCTTCAAACTTCACCCTCAAGACATAGGTCCCAACTCCGTCACCAACATTTGTCAGTTTCAAGTTTTATGTGAAGTTTATCTGCAAGAAGAGCCGTCTGTTGACCTCTTCCATGACTATCATTACGCCAACCGCCAAACTGAAGTGGCAGCTGGGCCGAGTTTGGAACTTGGTGGTGTTTCCATTCAAAGACGGAGAGACTTGCCTTATCCAATAGCTCTCCTACCAAGCCACCCCAAAGACTGGAACAAGACTTGGTTCTACTGTAAGGACACCTCTCCTGAAGGTGAAAATCCGCTGTCGGGTTACCGTCCAACCCGGCTTTGCAACACAAGTGAACTCCCAAACCAGATGTCCGCCGCAGAGCGAGCAAAATATGCTCCGGCTTACGCCAAAATCAAGGCCTTACTGGCAAACGGCTTGACTGGCGTTGATTTAACCCGCTGCTGGGTTAGCTGGAAGATCCTGCCGCTGAGCCGGCGTGACCGGCCCATGCACCAATTTACGGGTGAGCCCAATGACCCTCTCTGTTTCAACGCCACACCTCTGACCGAAGAAGACATCAACTCTACCGTCAAAGGACTTCTTGGCGAAAAACAAGCAGTTTGCAACAAAACCGGGCTTAAACCCTTTTGTGTCAATAACCCAGCTCCAGCTGTAAGACTCCTTTCCCTCACTTGGTCAAATTTGTCTTTACTTTTTGCCTTGCTCCTTTTAATCTTTGTTGGCGGCTTATGTACAGGCCGGCTCTCCTTTCTGGAAGAAGAAGTATAACCCTCCAGTGAGGAAGCCTAAGGTGAAAGCCCTCGTCCAGAAGAAGAAGAAAACCGCCACCCCAGACCCGCCTGAGCTTGACGACTCAGAGGTAGAACTTGACTCCCTTGGCCGTCTTTTTATGCAACTTATTGACAATAATTGTTCACAGGAGGAAACGGAGACCAGCCATGCGGACGCCCCTGAGGTAACTTACATTTCTTCTGACTCAGAAAACCTTTCCCCAGAGAAAATACGGCGGGTCATCCGAAAAGTCCCCTTATCGCATCCTCTTGCTCATTTAGACCCCAATTTTCTTTTGAAAAAGCAACAGCACAACTCCCGACGTCAGACCCGGAGCGCTGGCTCTGAAGATCTTGTGGCCGGGTTATCATATTCTCCGGCTCCGCGGAAACGGCCGGCTGAGGTATTCTTTTAACTGAGGTTTAGCTTTAACAATCTTGCATTGTAACCTTACTCTGCTTTGTATTGTCTTTACTGCTTTTACTAGAACTCTCCCCCTTCATCTGGCGACTCAACTGCCTCTAAGCTGCCTCCACTGAAGATCAACCCAGAGTGCGTATCTTTATTCTTGCACCATACCTTTAATGCTCTTGTCCTCTTATGTAACAATCTTTCCTGTCTTCCAGGGCCCAAGCAAAACGAAGGAAGACCGGCGGGTCTACCACTGCCCCTACTGACCACGAGCCGGAGATGGCTAAGCCAGATTCCCCTTCAGCTCATGCTGAGCCAACTGATGTTATGAAAGACGCACCTGAAGATATTCATCAGCCCTCTGAGCCGGCTGATCATGACATGGCAACCGAAAGCCCTCTAAGGGATGATCCTAAGCCGCCCAGCCCTTCAACAGCCGTCGAAGACCCAGTTCTTCCAGACGTTATCCTCACTGGGACGGGTAAACCCCTGAGCCCCATGTACTGTCAAGACACTCCGGCAAAGCTGAAGCTTCCTCGCCTGAGAAGGTTGAGTTTGAATTCCCTGTGCTAGAGAAGCTGACTGCCGATGAGCTTCATGCTGGTTATCTGAACCGCCTGACGACAAGCCGGAACATGGAGCTCAATCTTGTCGGCTTGATGAAGAAAAAATATGAGGTAATCTCTTTGCCGGCTTTCCTTGTACCCTTACGTAGCCCCCAAGAGCTGGTTTAGTATTGCAAATGGTAGACCAGGTCTTCCAATCGATGTCATACTGCAAATAGCTTAGCCTGTAGCCCCCAAGTGTTGGGTTAGTATAAATAGTAGGCCGATACTTATTTTGAAGAGTTGATCAATGGTAGCCCCCAAGTTCGGGTCAGTATTCAAATGATGAGCCGGAACTTCACTGTAAACTTGGAAAGCGCTGTGTAGCCCCCAAGTGTCGGCTTATCTTGAAGAAGATGAGCCTGAACTTCATTAGAAAACTTGGAAAGCGCTGTGTAGCCCCCAAGTGTCGGCTTAACTTGAAAAAGATGAGCCGGGACTTCAGTGTAGACTTGAACGCCGCCTGTAGCCCCCAAGGGCCGGCTTATCTTTGCGAAGATGAGCCGGAACTGCATTGGAGATTTGAAAAGCGCCGTGTGTAGCCCCCAAGTGCCGGCTTATCTTTGCGAAGATGAGCCAGAACTACATTGTAGACTTGGAGAGCAAACACAGACATTAGCCCCCAAGTGTCAAGTATATTGCTTGCAATCTGCGTGAGACTTGCATCATAACCTCTTCATCAACCTCCTGAACTGTTGTTTTGTTTTTGTACTATACAGGAAGCCTTGGAAGCGGCCGAGTCAGAAGTGACCGGCGTAAAAGAAAGCCTTGCTGCCCAACAGACCGCCCGGTCTGAGGCGGATGAAAGATGGCGGGTTGCCATTAAAGAGCTTGAGAAGGTTCAAGCTGATTTTGATTCTTTCAAAAAGACTGCTGAATCTGAGAAAGCCGCCCTAACCAAGCGCGCAGATGACGCTGACCAGCAACTCAAGGTTGTGTCAGAGGAACTCCAAACCCTCAAGCGCCACATATCCAGGATGACTTCTGCTATCTTTGGTAAGCATGGAAGACTTTAGAAAATTTCCGTGTTTGGTTGAAAATCTTGCGGGGGCGGCTTATAACGCCAAATTTATCTTGCAGGTCAGAGAAGCCACCAATTATCGTCTGACAGCTTGGTGAAATTAAAGGCAATATACTCCTTGGCAGAACAACTCTACTGCGGGACCCTTTGCACCATCAAAGCAATGTTGACTGAGAAAAGCATCCCCAAGCATATGAAGGGAGTCATAGAACTGTTTTCAACTCTGCCGAAGCAAATCGAAGAGCTCAAACGATCAGCCGCCAGGAAGAGAGCGATGGCCGCGCTAAGCCGGGCGTTGGCCTTTTCCCCTGAATTGACTGCTGAAGAGATGATGGACGGCTTTCCGTCGAAGAAAGACGACGGCTCAGAATTCACAGAAGCAGATTATGCCAAGTGTATGAAGGCCTCCAGAGTACTTGCATCGACACTAGTTGATGAAATTGATCTGTCAATGTACCAGGCGGCTTACAGCGAGGTCAGCAAAAGAGTGCATGGTCCAACTTTTGAAACCAGAGATTTGACTCCTGCTCGCCGTAAGCACCTCTTCGCCCCTGAGATTGACCCGTCTCCCCTGTTTGAAGAGGCTCAGTTTGAAGCTCTAACAAACTACAACTGGGATGTGGATAATCTTCAGATCGAAGAGGTCGAAGACCCGGCGCAGGATGACCCGCCGTCGAGCTGAGCACTTGATGCTTGAAATTGATAACTCGGCTTTGCTGAGCCGCCGAACTGAAAGTTGTATAAAAACTTTAAGTCTGTTGCCTTTTGGGCTCTGTGGAGAGCTTTGTAATAGGCTTAGAAAAACTTGAAATGTCTGAGCCGTGCCATCGTGCACGTAGGAAACTTTGCACAGCTTGATGCATGTTTGTCTTGTGTTATGCTTTATAATATCTGATTGCACGGCGGCTCATCTGAGAAGATAAACCCTTGCTTTTTAGAACTCATAAGCCGGTTCTTCTGGGTGGACTCGCTGCTTGAACTCTTTACAGTACAGGGTCTCTAGCGAGAGTGGCCGTCAACTCCTTGACCGGCTCAGGGTCTCTAGTCGAGATTAATTGATAAGAGCGCAACGAACCAGAAAGAGACGCAGCAGGGTATGAGTACCCTTAAGGCCCATAAGCTACCTCTCACGTGACATAAATCCGTCGTTTGAACCTTAAACAGTGCAGGGTCTTTAAAAGAGTAACTGTTTAAGAGTACGAACGGGCCACATAGCGGAGAGTCGGCAGCAGATGAGTGAGTTTATCCTCGCTTTCCGTAAGCCGGCCCTCACGTGACTAGAGCCGCCGGTTTAACCTTGACCAGTACAGGGTCTCTAATGAGAGTGACTGTCAAATATGTTTGAACAGCTCAGGGTCTCTAATCGAGATTAACTGGTAAGAGTTCGGCGGGTCACCTGGCGGAGCAGTAGCAGCTTACAGACAGGTTTAACTCCAACTTGCGGTGGCTGAAGAGCCGATCAAGAGGGTGTGTAAGCTAAACCCGGTGGGTTGGAAGCCCCCAAATGACCTTGTTGACGGAGTCAACTTTTTGGGTATATAACCCGGCCTTACTGTGGCTGAAAAGCCTGATCGAGAGGGTTGAAGCTTAACCCGGCGGGTTGAAAGCCCCCAAACGACCTTGTCGATGATATCAACTTGTGCACCGTCTTGTAAGCCGTCGTCATGTGGACCGCCAACTTGTAAGCCGCCATATAATGGTGCTATTTTGGCTGAAGAGCCGATCAAGAGGGTTGAAGCTTAACCCGGCGGGTTAGAAGCCCCCAAGTGACCTTGTAGTTTTGGCTGAAGAGCCTGATCAAAAGGGTGTGTAAGCTGAACCCGGCGGGTTGGAAGCCCCCAAATGACCGTATGATTGTATCCATCTTTGCACAATTTGAGATACGTAAAAACGGCAGAGGCCCCGGCTTGCAGGGATGCCAACTTTATTATATATATATGTGATATATACAATGATGATGATGTACAATGGGGGGAGTCGATGACTCAAGTATAGTAAGGCCGCAGAGGAGTGATATTCCACGGCCGGTGGGTCTCCTGCCCAGAAGTGTGTGACTCGTCTCGTACGTCGATGAGATAGTATGACCCATTGTTGAGGTTTCTGCTAACCACAAAAGGTCCTTCCCATGGAGGAGATAACTTGTGCGCGTCCGTCTGATCTTGAATCAGGCGCAACACTAAGTCGCCTTCTTGAAACGTCTGGGTCTTGACTCTGCGGCTGTGATAGCGACGCAGGTCTTGTTGATAAATCGCCGATCGAGCCGCCGCCAGATCACGCTCTTCATCCAAAGCATCTAACGCGTCCTGACGCGCCGCCTCATTGTCTGCCTCAACGTAAGCCGCCACCCTTGGCGAGTCATGACGTATGTCACTTGGTAACACGGCTTCTGCGCCGTAAACCATGAAGAAAGGCGTATAGCCTGTTGACCTGTTGGGAGTTGTTCTGATGCTCCATAGAACTGATGGTAACTCCTCAACCCAACAACCCGGCGTTCTCTGTAGAGGAACCATAAGCCGGGGCTTGATACCTCTCAGGATCTCCTGGTTAGCACGCCCCGCCTGACCATTGGACTGTGGATGAGCCACGGCAGAGACGTCAAGCCGGATGTGTTCACTTTCACAGAACGCTTGCATAGCCCCCTTGGATAGGTTTGTGCCATTATCTGTGATGATACTATGAGGGTAACCAAAGCGATAGATCAGTTTTTTGACAAACTGAACCGCCGTAGCCGCGTCACACTTGCCGACCGGCTCAGCCTCCACCCACTTGTTAAACTTATCCACCGCCACCAAAAGGTGGGTCTTCTTGTCTTTGGATCTCTTGAAGGGCCCGACCATATCAAGCCCCCAGACCGCGAACGGCCAGGTAATTGGGATCATCCGCAACTCCTGAGCTGGCACATGAGCACGTCGCCCGAACTT
Organism: Elymus sibiricus; assembly: GCA_039707655.1. Classification (NCBI taxonomy): domain Eukaryota; kingdom Viridiplantae; phylum Streptophyta; class Magnoliopsida; order Poales; family Poaceae; genus Elymus; species Elymus sibiricus. Next base: position 513,285,856 of record CM077669.1, read on the forward strand.
TTGACACCCGTCACACTTGAGAACCAAGTCTTATGCGTCCTTATGAGCCGTCAGCCAAAAGAAACCATGTCGAAAAGCCTTGGCCACCAGAGATTTTGAGCCGGCGTGATGACCACAATCCCCAGCATGAATCTCACTTAAGATTTCCTTGCCTTCTTCCGGTGAAACACAACGTTGAAAAACGCCGGTGACGCTGCACTTATGCAACTCGCCATTGATGATAGTCATGGACTTGGATCGCCTGACGATTTGCCTTGCCAAGGTCTCGTCCTCAGGTAACTCGCCGCGAGTTAAGTATGCCAGGTAGGGCACCGTCCATTCTGGGATGGCATGAAGAGCCGCCACCAGCTGCCCCTCCGGGTCAGGTATTGCCAGATCCTCCTCCGAAGGTAGCTTAACTGACGGGTGATGTAACACATCCAAGAACACGTTAGGCGGCACCGGCTTACGCTGAAAACCCAGCCGTGATAACGCGTCAGCCGCCTCGTTCTTGCGACGGTCAATATGATCCACTTGATAACCCTTGAAGTGACCAGCAATGATGTCCACCGCCTGACGATAAGCCGCCATCCGTTGGTCTTTGGAGTCCCACGTGCCTGAAACTTGCTGAGCCACGAGGTCTGAGTCGCCAAGACATCTAACCCGGCTCAGGTTCATCTCCTTAGCCACCCGGAGGCCATGAAGCAACGCCTCATACTCAGCTGCATTGTTAGTACAAGGAAACATCAACCTTAGCACATAACAGAACTTGTCACCTTTAGGGGAAGTTAAGACAACTCCAGCCCCCGAACCTTCCAACTGCCTGGATTCGTCGAAGTGAATCGTCCAGTATGTGTTATCCGGCTTCTCCTCGGGCGACTGACACTCTGTCCAGTCGTTTATAAAGTCCACCAAGGCTTGAGACTTAACAGCCGTGTGGGACACATATTTTAGATTTAGAGGCCCAAGCTCCAGTGCCCACTTAGCAATCCTACCAGTGGCTTCTCTGTTTTGAATTATGTCTCCCAACGGGGCAGAGCTAACCACCGTAATCTGGTGTCCCAGGAAGTAATGCTTCAACTTACGGTTTGCCATGAACACCCCATAGATCAGCTTCTGCCAATGTGGGTATCTTTGCTTGGACTCAATCAAGACTTCGCTGACATAGTAAACCGGCCTCTGAACCGGATACTCCTTTCCTGCCTCCTTACGCTCCACAACGACCGCAGCACTGACTGCTCTGTTATTAGCCGCCACGTAGAGGAGCAAAGGTTCCTTCTCAGCCGGAGCGGCCAAGATTGGCGGCTCAGTCAGTTGCTTCTTGAGCGCCTCAAACGCCTCACCCGCCGCCTTACTCCAGACAAAGTTGTCTGTCTTCTTCATCATCTAATACAAAGGAATAGCCTTCTCACCTAGGCGGCTTATGAACCGGCTTAGAGCAGCGATCCGACCCGCCAGGCGCTGAACGTCATTAATGCATGCCGGCTCAGACAGGGAAGTGATAGCCTTTATCTTGTCCGGGTTAGCTTCAATACCACGCTCAGAGACCAGAAATCCCAAGAGCTTGCCTGCAGGAACTCCGAAAACACACTTGGCCGGGTTAAGCATCATCTTGTAGACCCGCAAGTTGTCAAAAGTTTCCCTCAGGTCGTCCAGCAAAGTTTCCTTCTTCCTTGACTTAACCACAATATCATCCACATAAGCATGAACATTGCGTCCAATTTGACTGTGAAGACAGTTCTGCACACAACGCTTGTAAGTCGCCTGGGCACTCTTGAGCCCGAAAGGCATAGACACATAGCAGAAAGCACCAAAAGGCGTGATGAAAGCCGTCTTCTCTTGGTCTTTGACTGCCATCTTGATCTGGTGATAACCTGAATAAGCGTCCAGGATGCATAAACTCTCACACCCCGCCGTTGCGTCAATGATCTGGTCGATACGGGGGAGAGCAAATGGGTCAACTGGACAGGCCTTGTTAAGATCCGTGTAATCCACACACATGCGCCATGTGCCGTTCTTCTTAAGCACTAGCACCGGGTTAGCTAACCACTCCGGGTGAAAAACCTCCACGATGAACCCTGCTGCTAAGAGCCGGGCCACCTCTTCTCCAATAGCCTTGCACCGCTCTTCATTGAAACGACGAAGGAACTGCTTGATCGGCTTGAACTTAGGATCCACATTAAGGTGGTGCTCAGCGAATTCTCTCGGTACACCCGGCATGTCAGACGGCTTCCATGCAAAGATGTCCCAATTCTCACGGATGAATTCGATGAGCACGCTTTCCTATGCGGGGTCCATGTTAGCCCCGATAGTGAACTGCGATGAGTCGCCCTCAGTGAAATCCACCAGCTTGGTATCATCCGCCGCAAACTTGAGGGGCGGCTCAGATTCCGTGTTAGGCTTCTTGAGTGGAGTCATGTCTTCCGGGTCAACATTCTCCTTATAGAACTTGAGCTCTGCCTCAGCACAACTTGACTCTGCGTAAGCTGCGTCTCCTTCCTCACACTCAAGAGCCGTCTTCCTATCACCATGTACAGTAATCGTTCCATTCAACCCGGGCATCTTGAGCTGCAAGTAAACATAACAAGGCCTAGCCATGAATTTGGCGTAAGCCGGCCGTCCAAACAGAGCATGATACGGGCTCTTGATCTTGACCACCTCAAACCACAGAGACTCCACCCTGTAGTTGAATTCATCACCAAAGGCTACCTCCAAAGAAATCTTGCCCACAGGATAAGCCGACTTGCCAGGCACCACACCGTGAAAGACTGTGGAAGAAGGCTTAAGGTCCTTGTCGAGCAAGTTCATCCGGCGGAAAGTGTCATAGTACAGGATGTTGATGCTGCTGCCGCCATCCATAAGTACCTTAGTGAACACGTATCCTCCCACTTCAGGGGCAACCACCAAAGCCAGCTGCCCCGGGTTATCAACACGCGGCGGGTGATCCTCCCTGCTCCAAGTTATGTCGTACTCAGACCACTTCAAATACTGCGGGTGAGCCGGCATGACCGCATTAACCGTCCGCTTGCGCACCTTCCGGTCTCGCTTGTCAAGGCTGGTTGTGAAAACATGATATTGACCCCCACTGAGCTGCTTCGGGTTACTCTGGTATCCCGACTGGTTATGCTGCTGCTGGCCTCCACCGCCAGATTGTTGATGATGTCCTCCTTGATTGCCTTGACCCTGGTAACCTGACCCTGAGCTGCCAGCACCAAAGCCGGCTCCTGACCCGCCGGGCCCTGAGCCTCCTGACGGGCCATTACCATTATTATGATGCTGTTGAAGGTTGTAGTCCCGGAACTATCGCATGATACTACAATCCCTCCAGGTGTGACTTGCCGGCTTATCCGGCCGGCTGTGCTCCGGACAAGGCTTATTGAGCATCGCTTCCAAGTTGAAAGGAGCTTTGCCCTTGTTAAAGGGCTGCCTGAAGTTCCCGTTGCCCTTAGCACGATTCTTACCTGCGCTGGTATTCGCCACCAGCTCTGACCCGCCATCTGGGTTCTTCCGCTTACCGGAATTACTGTTCCCAACCGCGTTTTGCTGCTGACCCTTTCCGTTGTTACCCTTCTTCCCCTGACCTGATTTCTCCTCATCAGAGCCCGGGTCTTTCGTGTTATCAGAGTCTGCATACTTGGTGAGAGCCGCCATGAGCTCCCCCATGTCTTGACACGAACGTTTGAGTCGGCCAAGCTTCTGCTTCAAAGGCGTAAAGTGGCAATTCTTCTCCAGAATCAAAACCGCTTGAGCCGCCGTAATCTGTTCTGAAGAGTGGATGATGGTTGAGACCCGCCGGACCCAGCGATGAGCCGACTCGTCCTCCTGTTGCACACAATGATCCAAATCCACGATCGTCATGGGCTGCTTGCACGTTCCTTTGAAATTTTTGATGAATTTCGCCTTCAACTCGGCCCAGGAATTAATGGTATTGGGTGGCAAGCCCTTCAACCACGTGCGAGCCGGCCCTTCCAGCATCATGATGAAATACTTGGCACACACTGCGTCACTGACGTCTAACATCTCCATGGCTAGCTCATAGCTCTCAATCCAAGCCTCTGGAGGTAAGTCAGCTGTGTAATTAGGCACCTTGCGAGGACCCTTGAAATCCTTCGGCAGACGCTCATTCCGCAAAGCCGGCGCTAAGCACGGCACTCCCACAGCCCTGGAAGTTAATCCTGCCCCAACTGACACGGAAGGTGCGACTGAGGGTTCTTGATGAGCCGCCGCCGCTGCCAGAGCCGCCGCCTCTCGTTGTGCTCTCGCTCGATCCACCAGTGCCTGAGCATCCAGAGCCGCCCGATCGGCTCGTGGCGGGTTCCGATGTCGTTCACTGCTAGAAATCGCCGGCGACTCATAACGCCGACTGTAGCTGCGACTGGGGATGGGGGTCGAGTGCACGCGACTCCGACTGTAAGTATACTTCTCCTGCTGGGCCACCGCCGTCTGCAGGTACCCAATAGCATTCCGCACCTCTTCTGCGAAGGGCGCCTTGTCAGGGATAGGGATTGTAGCAAGCCCGGTTGCCGCCACCACCATGTTCTCCGCCGGGTTAGAATAATGACCCGCCGGTGTTGGGAAGGACGCTGGTGGGGTCTGGTTTTGCCGGGGCGGGTTAAGCTGCTGATGCTGAACCGCCGCTCGGCCTCCAGGTACGTCCGCCGTCCGGGTTACTGTCAAAGGCACGTTCCGTCCCGTCCCTGGCGTGTTGAAAAGATTTCTGGCTTCATACTGATCCGGCAAGCGGGATTGATGCCTCATCCGCTGAACCGCCGCTGCCGACTGCTGCTCTAACTCGAGACGGAAAGCATCCGCCCTAAGGCGCTCCGCCTCAGCATCCATCTGAGCCTTCAGCTCATTGATTTCCTGTTGGACTTCGGTCATCTGGTTCTTCAACCTTGCGATCTCCGTATTACGGGCCGCCTGGTTTTCGGCAGTGACCTCAGTCGCCATCAGGGTTGTAAGCTCATTCATCAGATCCAGAAGAACCTGAGCCGGCGGCCCGCCAGCCCCAGATCCAGTCGCGCCGGCGGCTGAACTGCCAGGAGCCGCCGCTGTACCCGCCATGAAGACGGCAGCGCGGTTCGGCGGCTCATACTCCTCCGGCTCATGGAACTGCGACTCGGGGTAAGGCTCGACGTAGCCCCCGAGCCCACCATTGTGAAGCTGAAAGATTGATTCCGTCTCTCCACTCGAAGATCCATCCTCGGAGCAGATGAGAGTTTCCTCCCGCGACATAGAACCTTCAAGATCCATGCCCTGAGTGAAGCCGACGAAGACATGCTTCCTGCCCGGGTTAGCACGGGCGGGTTGCACGCGTCGGGCGGGATGCTCGCGCCGGGCCGGCTCGACGATGTCGGTGCAGGTGTCCGGCCCGGGTTCAGATCCGCCGATCTTGCCGATGAAGACGTGGATTCCGCCGAAGGGGACCCGGAAACCGTACTCAACGGAGTCAGCCTCGGGGCCCCAGCCGACGTCGTCGATGTAGAGCCGGCCGCAGCGACTCTTGGTCATCCTGCCAATAGCGTACCCCTCGATCCCTGGGAGAGAGCCCTTTGAGAACTCAACACCACCGAGCGCTAGCCCCACGGTGGGCGCCAACTGTCGTGGTTTTGTCACGGCAGATGTCCGAAGACTTAGGTTCGAGGCCATCGCCAAAGGGGTGGACTCAAAGGGGTTGATCGAGACGAGGGACACGAGTTTACCCAGGTTCGGCCCCTCAAGAAGAGGTAAAAGCCTACGTCATGCTTGTGTTGTATTGATTGGAGTATCGATTACAAGGGAGCGGATTCGCTTGACCTAGCTCTCGATTAGTTGGTTTCTTGTCTAAGCCGCCCCAGGGTCTCACCTTTATATAGGAGGTCAAGGCCCTGGGTTACACGAGTCCCAAACCGACTCATACTACGTAGTCTATTCTGTCTCTAAGCCGCCTTGCCATCTTGGGCAAGCCGACTCCGGGCGGCTTGACCGCCCGGGTCTTCACACCATCTTCTGTCTCTGGGCCTCCGCCTTGGCCCATCTGGTTAGCCACCTCGTGGCCTGGCCTTCATCTTCCGGCCCACCTTATGGGTCTTGGCTATGAGCCGCCAGGTATGACCCGGCCCCTCCTGGGCGGGTCTCACCACGGGGTTATATCCCCAACATCCAGCGGGTCTCCTTCAGCCCTTGCCTATCCCAGAGTGGAAATTCGATCATGTTGAGATGGATTTCGTCACTGGGTTTCCTAAGTCCAAGAGGGGCAACGATGTGATCTTTGTTGTTATCGACAAGCTCACCAAAGTTGCCCACTTCCTTCCGGTCAAAGAATCTATCTCGGCAGCTCAGTTGGCAAAGTTGTACAGGTCAAGGATAGTTTCTTTGCATGGTGTCCCTCAGCTCATATCTTCAGATCATGGAAGTCTCTTTACTTCCAAGTTCTGGGAGTCCTTCCAAACTGCAATGGGTACCAAGATCCGTTTCAGTACAGCTTTCCATCCTCAGACAAGTGGTCAAGTTGAGAGAGTCAATCAGATCCTCGAAGATATGCTCAGAGCTTGTGTGATTTCTTTTGGCATGAAATGGGAAGACTGCCTTCCATTTGACGAGTTCTCATACAACAACAGTTTCCAAGCTAGTTCGGGCAAGGCCCCATTTGAGATTCTCTATGGCAGGAAATGTCGCACCCCGCTCAATTGGTCTGAAACCGGTGAGCGTCAAATTCTTGGGAGTGACATGATCACTGAAGCAGAAGATATGTGTCGTGTCATTCGTGAAAATCTCAAAGCAGCTCAATCCCGTCAGAAGAGCTATTATGATAACAAACATCGTGACGTCTCCTTTCAAATCGATGATTTTGTCTATCTCAGAGTGTCTCCTATGAAGGGCACTCAGCGCTTTGGCATCAAAGGAAAGCTTGCTCCTCGCTTTGTGGGTCCTTTAGAGATTGTGGGCAAGATTGGAGATCTTGCCTATCAACTCGAGTTTCCTTCCAACTTCTCAAATGTTCATGATGTGTTCCATGTCTCTCAGCTCCGGAAGTGCTTCAAGACTCCCGAGCGTACCGTTGACCTCCAAGACATTGAACTCCAAGAAGACCTTTCCTATCGTGAGCATCCAGTTGCTATTCTTGAGGAAACTGAGCGTAAGACTCGCAACAAATCTATCAATTTTCTCAAGGTGAAGTGGTCTCATCACTCTGACAAAGAAGCCACTTGGGAACGTGAGAACCTTCTCCGTTCCGAATTTCCTGAATTCTTCAGTTCCTAGATCTCGGGACGAGATCCTCATGTAGTGTGGGAGAGTTGTAACTTGAGTTTAAACTTGTCAATTAAATCTTTAAAAAATCGGTTATTTCGGTGAATTATTTTGAGTAGTTGCAACTTTTGTCAATAATGTTTAATTGCAAAATAGTAGTGTTTCATTATTAAAAGCAATTAAATTACTTTGGCTAAAAATGATTAGATCATTTTTATAAAATAGCTTGTATTTATGTTTGTGCCAAAATATATTTTGTTTTCTTTTAACTCCCTTTATTTCTTCTGTGGGGTTTTATTTAGTTTGGATTTGTTTTAAAAGAGAAAAACCTTCTGTGTTCTTTTAAAAAACAGAGAGAGAGCTCCAGAGGTCTGGGCCTCTTCTTCCCTTGCGGCCCAGCTAGAGCGCCCGAAGCCAGCCCAACAGAGCCCGCGCACCGTTCCTCCCCCTCTCCTCTGATGGTCACCTGCTCTATCCCTGACGCCGTCCCTTTTTCTTCGGTGGAGAGCGGAGACAAGCCGCCGTTGGCACGGATGCCAAGATGGCATTAGCCCCCGAGCCCCCCAATTTAGCCACCCGCGCGCATCCCTAGGGTTCCTCCTTTCCTTCCTCGCCGCCGCCACCTTCCCCTTCCTTCTTCTTCTCCTCGATCTGGTAAGTTTCAGAGAGCGAGAGTCATCTTCGGAAAGCCTCGCCGGTCGTCCTAACCGTCGTCCTCACCTCGCCGTCGACCCCCTCCTCGCCAGGGATGCCGTGGAGGACGGGGACCGATCCCGCAGCCCGTTCTCGTCGCTAGGAGGAGGCGAGCTCCTCCTCATCGACGTCCGCGTCGTCGCCGGAGCCGTGGACAGAGAGCTCCCCCCCCCCCCCGAGCGGTCTTCTTCTTCTTCGTCCGCCTCTGCTTCGCCTCGGCTCGTCGTCGACCCCCGCTGTGAGCCCTCGCCGTGTTTCCCCTATCCTTCCTCATCGTAGACGTGTAGCTCCGCCTCGCCGTAGCGCTCGAGCCGTCGCCGCTTGTTGCCCACGCAGCGCCATGGCCGAGCTCAAGCTTGAGCTCGGGCCGCTTGCTTCCCGCCTCGCCTCGCCTCCTTTGCGCTGGGGATGGATCCCCCAGTCGCCCCGCAGTCCCCGCGCAGTGTCTGTTGCCCCGTTGGACGCCGTAGGTCACCGGAGCAGATCGCCGTCGTGCTCTGTCGCCGGGCGCTGTCGAAGTTCAGTTTCGTCAGAGTTTTTCCCTTGCATGTTTAGATAAGAGGAATGCTTTCCCTCATCTAGCAGACGTCCCAGCACTAGCCCAGTGGTATAGCCACTGCAGATCCACCCAGGAGGTCTGGGGTTCAATCTCCCTTGCCCCCTTTTGAATTTTCGTGAACTGTGCAATGTGTGTGGTTTGTCTGTCTGTGTATGTGTGTGTGTGGTGTGTGTGTGTGCCTGACAGTGGGCCAGAGGGCCCACTTGTCATGCAGTGAGGGGCCCTGGCACTGCCAGGTGGGTCCCCTCATCATAGTTTTTTTTTAAATTGCTTGTTTTATTTCTGTTGTTAGAAATATTCCAAATCTGGAATATGTCCAGAAATGGACATTGCCATTTTGGGCAGAGGCCTTTTTAGGCAAAGTTTGACTTATAGCTCTTATAGATTTTATTTGCAATTTTCGAGTAGGGTTTTGTGATTATTTTTACATGCAAGTATAGGAGTGTGATATATGAATTAGGGGTAGAATTTCCCAAGGAATGAAATGGTGCTATTAGTTTTCACTTTTATGCATGTTTGCAATACTGCTATTTTGTGATGAGGTGGCACTTTGCCATTTTTGTAATTATTTATCCATGCATGCTTTGATGATTGTGCCAACATGAAAGTGATAGAGTTTTATGTGTATTATGCCCTGGTATTTTCTTTTAGCATGATAAGCTTATGTATGTGTGGTTTTCTTGCTCTAAAGTAGCTAAGAAATAATTGCTGTTTTCTACTTGCTAAATAATTCTAAGTCTGAGTTGCTGTATATATTTTTATGGCATGTTTAGAGGATGCTACCAAGTGCTCTGTTGTGTTTTAGCTCATGCTCAGTGCTAGTGATTTGTAGTAGCTGATGTCCTATACACTCTTGTTAATTTTCATGCCATGAAGCTTGCTGTAGATCATAGTTTTGCTGCTGTCAACATCTCACCAGATTGTTAAATGCATGTGCTAGCTGATAATTTCTCTAAGTCCCTAAACCTCTGTTTCATCATGGCTCTTTGTGAGCTTCATTGCCATCGATCCATGCCTCCTTTTAAGTTGTTGTAGTTTAATGATTTGTCAAGCATGTTGTGTTCTTGCTGTAGATGCTTATATTGTGAATTTACACCTTCTGTAGCTATAGTTATGAGTGCAACAAGTTGCTATTCTGTTGTTAGTGGACAGATTATGACTTGGCATGATTTTGTGGTTGTGGGAGTTATACTCCATTGTTGTGCTTGTTATTTGGGTCTATTGTTGCTAGAATTTCCTTTTCTATCCAGTGGCAACCTTGGATCACCAAGACATAACCGTAACCGTTCGTATCTTCCCGTGAGCGTAGCGTGAGAACCGTAACTCCGTTTGCGACGTTCTTTATATGCTTTTGCACCAGTTTTGCATGATGCATTCATATTTTCCATATTCATGCATGTTTAGCCAACTTAACATAAGGTTCTGTCCAGAATACTAAATACCTTAATAACTGCATGTGGAACATGACTAGCTAGGGAATACATGGATTTGCATCAACATGGACATGCATCATCTTTGTTTGAGAATCACAATTGTGTTGGTTGTTTATTTGGATCGTTTGTCTTTGGGTAAACCCTGTTGTCGAGACTGAGTACGAGGGCCCCGGAGAGAACGACTACGAGGAACCAGCTCTGTGTCCCCCTGAAGACCCAACAGGCAAGATGACCATACCCAGATCCCGATCCTATTTTTGCTTTGCTAGATGTCTCATATGCTACTGTTACATCTCGTTACCTACCACTTGAATGTCAAGCCTCCTATTTTCCATGAAAGCCTTTAACCTTCCACAACCCAGCAAACCTTGATTGGCTATGTTACCGCTTGCTCAGCCCTTCTTATAGCGTTGTTAGTTGCAGGTGCAGTTGCTCCCATGTGGCAACATGGATATTTTGTTATAACACCATATTATTGCTGTTTAAATTTAATGCACATATATACTTGGTAAAGGGTGGAAGGCTTAGCCTTTTGCTCGGTGTTTTGTTCCACCTTTGCCGCCCTTAGTTACTTGTGTACGGGTGTGTTATGTTCCATAAATGACCGCTCCTAACACGATCGGGGTTTTTATGGGGACCCCCTTGATTTTCGTTTTAGGATAAGACTTTTCCGGCAAGGCCCAACTTTGGTACTACCACTACAGGAATCAGGGACTTTGCCGTCTGCCATGGCGGACGGCAAAGGGCAGGACCCCGGATGGCAAAGGCCTTTGCCGTCCGTTAGCAGACGGCAAACTTTGCGGCAAAGAAAAATCCGGTAAAGAGGTTCTTTGCCGTCTGTCTTGTGCCTGCGGACGGCAAAGAATCTTTGCCATGGGGGAGCAGACGGCAAAGATCATGGACGGCAGACCGACGGGGTTAGGGCCGTCAAGTGTTAACGGCAGTCTTTGCCGTCTACACTCTTTGTCGTCTGCCTGGGGGCCCCTCTTTGCTGTCTGCCTACGGTGCCCCCTTTGTCGTCTGCCTTGGGGCCCTCCCTTTGTCGTCCGTGGGCAGACGGCAAAGAAGCCTTCGGGAGCAGGGTTTTGGGCCCTTTGCCATCCGCTTCCCTTTGTCGTCTGCTGCCAGGAGCAGGGTTTAAGGCCCTTTGCCGTCTGCTTCCAGCCCTTTGCCGTCTGTGGGCAGACGGCAAAGAGTAACCAAAATGTCCCTTTTATTTTATTTTTTATTATAACAATTTTCATAGCAATATATGATATATATATATATATATAGGACAAATTTTATCTACCACCGGTGGTAGTTACCACCACTTGCGTTTTGTATGTTGTATGTAGTATCTATCAAATCGGAGAGTATGTATGCGTAGTATGTAGTATATAATAATGTTTAGGTAGTATATATACTATTTTCGGTAGTATGTATCGTATTTTGAGTATGCTCTTTTTTACATACAAATATATACATATTTCATAAATATAATAAAAATTATGGGTCAACTTGTAATTTTTTTCATGTAACCCACTTTGAAAAATCTTATATATAGTATATGAACATATTTAAAATGATAAATTAGTATATATACTACCACATGCTAGTAGATGGAACATGTGGGGTAACTACCCCTGGGTGGTAGGATGTATTTTTATTTTGTATAGATGAACAATGTGAAACTTGCTACATATGGATATGAAACTATGTATGTATGGATGAAACTATTGTAATATGGTTTGGTACAGATGAAACTTGCATAAGACGTATGTATGTATGGATGAAACTTATTTTAATATGGTTATCAGTATGGCAACAACATTATTACCATATTACAATAGTTTCATCCATACATACATAGTTTCATATCCATATGTAGCAAGTTTCACATTGTTCATCGATACAAAATAAAAAAAATCAAGTAACCCAAGCACTCCATCAATGCAAACTTCCGTGAAGTGAATGTAATCTGCAAAATGGGAAATAAGAAAATTAGAAAAAGAAGACTAGATGAAGAAGAGAACTAAGTAAGGTTATTATGTCATTTTGGAGCTAACTAAGCGAAGTATAAGTCATTTTTGATAAAATAGGCCATTTTGGAGCTAATTTAGCTTACTACGTCATTTAGGAGGAAACTAAGCTAACTATATGTCATTTTAGAGCTAACTTAGGTAAAAATAGGTCATTTAGGAGCTAACTATGCTTATTATGCCATTTTGGAGCTAACTAAGCTAAGTATAGGTCATTTAATAGCTAAGCTAGGTACAATAGGTCATTTTGGAGCTAGGTAAGCTTATTATGTCATTTAGGAGAGAACTAAGCTAAGTATAGGTCATTTTGGATAAAATAGGCCATTTTGGAGCTAATTTAGCTTACTATGTCATTTAGGAGGAAACTAAGCTAAATATATGTCATTTTAGAGCTAACTTAGGTAAAAATAGGTCATTTAGGAGCTAACTATGCTTATTATGTCATTTTGGAGCTAACTAAGCTAGTTATAGGTCATTTAATAGCTAACTTTGGTAAAATAGGTCATTTTGGAGCTAGCTAAGCTTATTATGCCATTTTGGAGCTAACTAAGCGAAGTATAGGTCATTTTTGATAAAATAGGCCATTTTGGAGCTAATTTAGCTTACTACGTCATTTAGGAGGAAACTAAGCTAACTATATGTCATTTTAGAGCTAACTTATGTAAAAATAGGTCATTTAGGAGCTAAATATGCTTATTATGCCATTTTGGAGCTAACTAAGCTAATTATAGGTCATTTAATAGCTAACTTTGGTAAAATAGGTCATTTTGGAGCTAGCTAAGGTTATTATGCCATTTTGGAGCTAACTAAGCGAAGTATAGGTCATTTTTGATAAAATAGGCCATTTTGGAGCTAATTTAGCTTACTACGTCATTTAGGTGGAAACTAAGCTAACTATATGTCATTTTAGAGCTAACTTAGGTAAAAACAGGTCATTTAGGAGCTAACTAAGCTTATTATGCCATTTTGGAGCTAACTAAGCTAAGTATAAGTCATTTAATAGCTAAGGTAGGTACAATAGGTCATTTTGGAGCTAGGTAAGCTTATTATGTCATTTAGGATAGAACTAAGCTAAGTATAGGTCATTTTTGATAAAATAGGCCATTTTGGAGCTAATTTAGCTTACTATGTCATTTAGGAGGAAACTAAGCTAAATATATGTCATTTTAGAGCTAACTTAGGTAAAAATAGGTCATTTAGGAGCTACCTATGCTTATTATGCCATTTTGGAGCTAACTAAGCTAATTATAGGTCATTTAATAGCTAACTTTGGTAAAATAGGTCATTTTGGAGCTAGCTAAGTTATTATGCCATTTTTGAGCTAACTAAGCGAAGTATAGGTCATTTTTGATAAAATAGGCCATTTTGGAGCTAATTTAGCTTACTACGTCATTTAGGAGGAAACTAAGCTAAATATATGTCATTTTAGAGCTAACTTAGGTAAAAATAGGTCATTTAGGAGCTAACTATTCTTATTATGCCATTTTGGAGCTAACTAAGCTAAGTATAGGTCATTTAATAGCTAAGCTAGGTACAATAGGTCATTTTGGAGCTAGGTAAGCTTATTATGTCATTTAGGAGAGAACTAAGCTAAGTATAGGTCATTTTTGATAAAATAGGCCATTTTGGAGCTAATTTAGCTTACTATGTCATTTAGGAGGAAACTAAGCTAAATATATGTCATTTTAGAGCTAACTTAGGTAAAAATAGGTCATTTAGGAGCTACCTATGCTTATTATGCCATTTTGGAGCTAACTAAGCTAATTATAGGTCATTTAATAGCTAACTTTGGTAAAATAGGTCATTTTGGAGCTATCTAAGCTTATTATGCCATTTTGGAGCTAACTAAGCGAAGTATAGGTCATTTTTGATAAAATAGGCCATTTTGGAGCTAATTTAGCTTACTACGTCATTTAGGAGGAAACTAAGCTAACTATATGTCATTTTAGAGCTAACTTAGGTAAAAACAGGTCATTTAGGAGCTAACTATGCTTATTATGCCATTTTGGAGCTAACTAAGCTAAGTATAGGTCATTTAATAGCTAAGGTAGGTATAATAGGTCATTTTGGAGCTAGGTAAGCTTATTATGTCATTTAGGAGAGAACTAAGCTAAGTATAGGTCATTTTTGATAAAATAGGCCATTTTGGAGCTAATTTAGCTTACTATGTCATTTGGGAGGAAACTAAGCTAAATATATGTCATTTTAGAGCTAACTTAGGTAAAATTAGGTCATTTAGGAGCTAACTATGCTTATTATGCCATGTTGGAGCTAACTAAGCTAATTATAGGTCATTTAATAGCTAACTTTGGTAAAATAGGTCATTTTAGAGCTTGGTAAGCTTATTATGCCATTTTGGAGCTAACTAAGCGAAGTATAGGTCATTTTTGATAAAATAGGCCATTTTGGAGCTAATTTAGCTTACTACATCATTTAGGAGGAAACTAAGCTAACTATATGTCATTTTAGAGCTAACTTAGGTAAAAATAGGTCATTTAGGAGCTAACTATGCTTATTATGCCATTTTGGAGCTAACTAAGCTAAGTATAGGTCATTTAATAGCTAAGCTAGGTACAATTGGTCATTTTGGAGCTAGGTAAGCTTATTATGTCATTTAGGAGAGAACTAAGCTAAGTATAGGTCATTTTTGATAAAATAGGCCATTTTGGAGCTAATTTAGCTTACTATGTCATTTAGGAGGAAACTAAGCTAAATATATGTTATTTTAGAGCTAACTTAGGAAAAAATAGGTCTATTGGAGCTACATATGCTTATTATGCCATTTTGGAGCTAACTAAGCTAATTATAGGTCATTTAATAGCTAACTTTGGTAAAATAGGTCATTCTGGAGGTAGCTAAGCTTATTATGCCATTTTGGAGCTAACTAAGCGAAGTATAGATCATTTTTGATAAAATAGGCCATTTTGGAGCTAATTTAGCTTACTACGTCATTTAGGAGGAAACTAAGCTAACTATATGTCATTTTAGATCTAACTTAGGTAGAAATATGTCATTTAGGAGCTAACTATGCTTATTATGCCATTTTGGAGCTAACTAAGCTAAGTATAGGTCATTTAATAGCTAAGCTAGGTACAATTGGTCATTTTGGAGCTAGGTAAGCTTATTATGTCATTTAGGAGAGAATTAAGCTAAGTATGGGTCTTTTTTGATAAAATAGGCCATTTTGGAGCTAATTTAGCTTACTATGTCATTTAGGACGAAACTAAGCTAAATATATGTTATTTTAGATCTAACTTAGGTAAAAATAGGTCATTTAGGAGCTACATATGCTTATTATGCCATTTGGAGCTAACTAAGCTAATTATAGGTCATTTAATAGCTAACTTTGGTAAAATAGGTCATTTTGGAGGTAGCTAAGCTTATTATTCCATTTTTGAGCTAACTAAGCGAAGTATAGGTCATTTTTGATAAAATAGGCCATTTTGGAGCTAATTTAGCTTACTACGTCATTTAGGAGGAAACTAAGCTAACTGTATGTCATTATAGAGCTAACTTAGGTAAAAATAGGTCATTTAGGAGCTAACTATTCTTATTATGCTATTTTGGAGCTAACTAAGCTAAGTATAGGTCATTTAATAGCTAAGGTAGGTACAATAGGTCATTTTGGAGCTAGGTAAGCTTATTATGTCATTTAGGAGAGAACTAAGCTAAGTATAGATCATTTTTGATAAAATAGAACATTTTGGAGCTAATTTAGCTTACTATGTCATTTGGGAGGAAACTAAGCTAAATATATGTCATTTTAGAGCTAACATGGGTAAAAATAGGTCATTTAGGAGCTACCTATGATTATTATGCCATGCTGGAGCTAACTAAGCTAATTATAGGTCATTTAATAGCTAACTTTTGTAAAATAGGTCATTTTGGAGGTAGCTAAGCTTATTATGCCATTTTGGAGCTAACTAAGCGAAGTATAGGTCATTTTTGATAAAATAGGCCATTTTGGAGCTAATTTAGCTTACTACGTCATTTAGGAGGAAACTAAGCTAAATATATGTCATTTTAGAGCTAACTTAGGTAAAAATATGTCATTTAGGAGCTAACTATGCTTATTATGCCATTTTGGAGCTAACTAAGCTAAGTATAGGTCATTTAATAGATAAGCTAGGTACAATTGGTCATTTTGGAGCTAGGTAAGCTTATTATGTCATTTAGGAGAGAACTAAGCTAAGTATAGGTCATTTTTTATAAAATAGGCCATTTTGTAGCTAATTTAGCTTACTATGTCATTTAGGAGGAAACTAAGCTAAATATATGTCATTTTAGAGCTAACTTAGGTAAAAATAGGTCATTTAGGAGCTAACTATGCTTATTATGCCATTTTGGAGCTAACTAAGCTAATTATAGGTCATTTAATAGCTAACTTTGGTAAAATAGGTCATTTTGGAGGTAGCTAAGCTTATTATGCCATTTTGGAGCTAACTAAGCTAATTATAGATCATTTTATAGCTAACTTGGGTAAAATAGGTCATTTTGGAGCTAACTAAGCTTATTATGCAAGTTTGGAGCTACCTAAGCTTATTATGTCATTTAGGAGGAAACTAAGCTAAGTATAGGTCATTCTAGAGCTAACTTGGGTAAAATATGTCATTTTGGAGCTAAGGTAAGGTAAGTAACCATCATTATGCGGTTGTTAAGCAAAACACTAGAAAAAACATATTATTCTCGTCAGCACGGCGGTGAAGCCCGGTGGCTCTGGCCTGTTTCACCTGGAGAAGGCTGCCCTGGAGAAGGCTGCACTGTAGAAGGGTCGTGCGATGCATTTCGGGAGATATTCTGCACCAAACATCGTTTGCAATGTGTCGTTAGCATGATGACACTCAAAAGATCACTGCATTGACATGAAACTCACCGCACCCGCCATGTTAATGTCTGGCATCGCCGGAGGGACCTGGCCGGTCTTCTCGCACATAGACTGTACATTTGGTTTCAAAAATGACATACTTTTTAGTTATTAATGAAACGAACATTAAAATGCAAGATTTGACAAATATGAAGAAGAAACTTACCACGAAGAGCTCGTACATGGCCCTGTTAGACGCATCGTTCCGTGTCCTCTCCGCCTCCAACAACGCACCCGTCCTCTCCTCCATATCCTTATCCTTCGCCGCCAAAAGCGCCTGCGTTGCCTCTCTCTCTTTCAGAATAGCAGCCTGCAACACAACTCATTGTTAGCATTGTAATCATATTGGTTCGCACACACAACGTAATGCGGAAAGATAGTTGAGTCCATTAAACTAACCTCGATGGCGACCTCGACTGGCCGTGGACGAGGTGTTATCTCTAGACAGGAGCTCGTTTGGCGTGCCTTTATCTGCCGGGGAGTGCTAGGACAACGTATAAGGCCGTCTCCAATGGCGATCGAGCCATGGGGCCTCCCGTTGCCAGATATCATCACCAGCTCTGGATCAATAGGCCCCTGGCTCGGGTTAAAGTCCTCCCCTTTCCTCGCCTTCCCGTGATATCTGTACTTCACGAGCTTGTGGTGGGAGGAGATGTTGGTGAAGTTTTCGAGATGATCGAGGTCAGACTCAGAGAATGCCTTGACCATCTTGTACGAGGCAGTATGGGCCATCGCATAGAGGTCGTACATCTCTAGCACCTCCGTCTTATTGTGACGCGCCTAAAACAGAGAGAGAGGAAAAAAGTATTAGTAAAGGGCTCAAGCTAGCATTAAGAATGAATTGCGTGAGTCATGAAGCAAACCACATACCCAGTTCTCACCAAACTGATTTAAGTTGACGCCCCCTTGATGGTGTGGCACACCAACCATTTTGCCACGCCTCTCCTTGGCATTGTTGTGGCTGGCCTCCCACTTTTCGGAGCACCACTGATCCACCAAGGCCTCCCAACAATCCATCTTATCCACACACCATCTCGGGGGCACCTAAGTTAATAAAGAAACTTTTGAGCACTACGCGTAAGAATCAAATCAAGGAAACTAACTACAAGGCCTTAATAGTATATAATTACCTTCATGTAATGCTCCTTCTCCATCTTAGAATCGCGGCACTTCGTCTTTTCCTTCCTAATATGCCGCGAGGCGTAGTAGTCTCGAACAGCCTGCAACCGAGCCTCGTGCCGAAAGTTTTGAAGTAGGCGGCGGCATTCGGTTTCGATAACCTTTGCCGCGGCCTCCTCGTATCCCTCCTCACACCTGTAGAAGGTCTGGAAACGAGACAACACTGATTAGTACAATAACTAGCTATTGTTGATTTTTAATTGTGTAAAGGAGAAATTACGCAGAACTGTCTGATCACCATGTCGGCCCTCGTGTGGCACAAAACACCGTCGATCTCCACCTCCGGCGGGGCCGGGGCACCCAAGTAGTGCTCCCAGGTCATTCCTACCTCTGGACCCCGACCGGGCAACGTAACAAACCCCGGGAAGTTTTGCCGGCAAAGCACACCAAGGACGCTGTTGGGCTTGCGGACACCCTTGGCAACAATCCAACCCCTGCAGTATGACAAATTAAAGCCAACACATTAGATATTTGAGAAAACATGAAGGCAAAAGGTTAAATAAGAGTAAATGAACTTACTTGTCCCCATTTGGCTTAATCGACCGCCTCTGCTCGCGGGTCGCCGGCACGGGCGGGAGCCCCGTACTACCATGCTAGTAGACGGTGGCCCCCTCACCCAGCTCCTCGTCGCTATCAGCATGGCCACTTGGCTCCGGCTGACCCAGATCAGGCCTGGTATCCCACCGGGTCTCTTGGGAAGTACCCTCATCCCTGCTTTGCTCCGGAGTCTCCTGGAATGAAGCCTCTGGGACACGAGTCTCGTGGGTCGAAGGCTCGTCGACCCGAGGCTCGTGAACCGGAGTCCGTGTAGCCTCCACCTCAGACGGGTCCACCGTAGCAGTCCTGTGCTCAGGTGAATCAACTGGGGGTGGCGGCGAGGAAGGCGTGGCAGCCACCCTACCTCTCCCGCGGCCACGTGTACCTTTAGTAGCTCTCTTCTTCGCGGGGGGTCGACCTCCTCTCACGGGGGCCGCGGTCGTCGAAGAAGCGGCCACCGTTGCATGCAGAGTAGAGAGCAACGCTCTCCGGAGAGACGGGGCAGGAATGGAAGTACCCATCCCACCACCCGCCAACGAAGAAGGAGCCGCGGAGTGCTCTCGACCCTTTCCCACCATCTTTCAACACCTGCCATGACAAAGAGTAAATGAAATTAGTACAACATAAATACCAACATTAGTAATAAAATGTATATAATTTAAGTGTATCATCATCATAAATACCAACATGAGTAATAAAAATTGAATACCTAACATGAACTAAAAAATTATATATGTATATAATAATAGTTGAATACCTGACATTAACTAATAATAATCTTGATCATCTATATATGCTTCGGGATCAATAAATGCATCAAGATCATCACTATCATCAATAAATGCAGCATCATCATCACTATCAGGAAGAACATGTGGAAGGCCTCCATTATGTAATCGGTCAAGAAGTGACAGGTCATCCGCAGCAGTAACCTCTTCTTCTTCCGGCTCTTCCTGTTCCGGCTCAGGGGTTAAGACGGATTCACTGTTGATGTCTACTTCAATGTTCTGGGGTGAACTAGAGCGGTTCTTGAAACATTTTTTGGACATACGTGTTTCTTGGAAGAATTCTCCTTCATATGTGTCTGGGTTAATGTGAGGTTCGTAATCCTCTTCATTGAGGGTAGGTGGTCGAAAACATGGCGGCACTTCATAAACGACATCCCAACCTTTCAGATTTGGATCAGTTTGGCAGGCCCACGGTAGATAGAAAACTTGTGTCGCCTGTTGAGCCGTAATATAGACATCGGGAACATCTAAATGGGTGCTTTGGTTGATTTCGACTAGCCCTATATGTTCATGAGTCCTTCTAGTCTCCTTCGGCTGAAACCAATAACATTTGAAGACTACGACGGTCGGTGGGTTTTCACCATAGAATAGAAGTTCATAAATTGCTTCAACTCTTCCATAATACTCGGTACCTCCTTCGCCGATAGCAGAGACACAACAATTTGTAGTCTTTAGGTCGGGCATAGATAGCTCTTTGCCAAAGGTACGAAAGCGATACCCGTTGATGTCGTATTTGTCAAATGAACGAACCTTATAGTCAAAACCATTAGCGACTTGTCTCAACTCGGCGTCCATAGACTCTGCATCAGCCTACAAGTTTAATACGGAAGAATGGATGCATTAGCCGCAAATTAGACCAAGAAATCAAATGGTCCATTAATGGTAATTAATTACCGTTTGTTTGAACCAAGAGATGAAACCGGGATAGTCGCCTCCATGCTTTGCCAGAAGCTCATACTCTTCGACGGAATCCTTTTCGATGACCGCTCCATCCGAGAATTCGGCGACGTATCGACTATATCAAATATCTGGGAATAAGAGCAGTTCAAAGGAATTAGAAGTTGCGGAACAATAATTTACCGAGAACTTACTCGATGTAAGGCCGCACTTCTGTTAGGTTGTTGAAGATATACAATGAAATGATCCGCCATTCTTCGACATCCAACGATTTCCCTTTCGAAGCACCGGCTGGTGCGAGCTTCCCTTTGAATAGGCTGAGGTTGGATCGACCTTTTTTAGGATCGCCATCATTGTACCGAGGCTTCGGGTTATGCAAATGATGATTTTTGGCTTCGTAGTGTGCTGTCACGAAGTTTGCCGCCTCCTCGGTAATGAATGCCTCGGCCATCGATGCTTCAATTCTACGTTTATTTTTACATTTAGCTCGAAGCATCTTCTGCATCCTCTCAGTTGAGAAGCACCATCGATTTTGAACGGGCCCCCCCAATCTTGCCTTGGTCGGGAGATGCAAAATCAAATGCTGCATTGGATTAAAGAAGCCCGGTGGAAAGATCCTTTCTAATTTGCAGATCAACTCCGGCGCCAACTCTTCCATTTCATCTAGCATGCCAGGCGATAGTTCTTTCGCACAAAGAGAACGGAAGAAATAGCTCAGCTCTGCCAGTACTAGCCATTCATCCTCAGGGATAAAGCCACGCAACATCACCGGCATTACCCGCTCAAGCCATATGTGCCAATCATGACTCTTGAGACCAAATATTTTCAATTTTTCAAGACTCGCTCCCCTCTTTAGATTCGCAGCATACCCATCGGGGAACATCAACCGCTTTTTCACCCACAATAGCATTTCCCTCATAGCTGGCCTTCCAAGATTGAACCATGCCTTTGGCTTCGCTACGCTTTGCTTTCCTTTTCGTTGTCGCAAGTTTTGTAACGGTCTATCACATAGAGCCTCCTGGTCGATTCTAGCCTTAGGATTATCCTTTGACTTCCCCTCTATGCCGAACAATGTACCAAAAATGGCCTCCGCCATATTCTTTTCAGTGTGCATCACGTCGATGTTGTGTGGGCAAATGAGGTCTTTGAAGTAAGGCAGATCCCATAAGCATGACTTGTGAGTCCAGGCGTGTTCCGTATTATACCCTTTGAAATACCCTGGACGCAAAGGATCAGGCTCGAGAGCATTTAGCTGATCAAGGGTCTGTTGGCCTGTCAACGCAGGTGGTGCAGTATTTTTGACAACTCTACCTTTGATGAAATTCTTCTTGTCTTTTCTGAACTTATGGTCAGGATCCAGGAACTGTCTATGCATGTCGAAGCAAGAAAACTTGCGACCCGCCTGCAGCCAACAGAACTGAAGAGCTGCCTTGCATGTGGGGCATGGGAACCTTCCATGCACACACCAGCCAGCGAATAGCGCATACGCCGGATAGTCATGCGTCGAGTACATGTACCACACATGCATTTTGAAGTTTTTTTTTGCAGCGGCGTCGTATGTCTTGATCCCATTATCCCAGGCTTCTTGCAATTCATCCTTAAGCGGCTGCATGTACACATTCATATTCTTCCCCGGATAGTTGGGCCCTGGAATTATCAACGTCAGGAAAATGTTCTTTCTTTTCATAATCTCTCCGGGCGGGAGATTGAGTGGAATGACAAATACAGGCCAACAACTGTATTGTGCTGCCGTCATACCATACACATTGAACCTATCCGTGCTGATGGCAACTCGAGGATGCCTTGGATTTGCCGATTTATCCTTATGTAATGCATCGAAGTGCTTCCACGCAAAAGCATCTGAAGTGTGTACCAACATCTTGTTCCCATCCGCATCTAGTTCGGTTCTTTTGCCCAATTTGTGCCATGTCATCTGTCTGGCCGTCTCTTCGACCATGAAAAGACATTGAAGTCTTGGTACGATTGGCAAATACCGAAGAACATTAATGGGGATTTTGGTCTGAATCTTCTCACCCATACCGTTGTCTACCACAATATACCTGGAAGAATTGCAAATGGGGCAATAGTTCAAGGCCGCATACTCAAGCCTAAATAAGGCACATCCATTCTCACAGTCATGTATCTTCTCATAGGGCATCTTAAGTACACGGAGGATTTTGTCTGACTGGTACAGGTTTGCAGGCAATACATGGCCTTTGGGTAGAAAGCGTCCAAATATCGTCATCATCGCGTCGTAGCATTCTCTGCCTAGGTTGAATTGAGCCTTCAGAGCCATTACTTGCGCGATGGCATCCAGCTGACAAAGCTCAGTGTGCTCGTGGAGAGGACGTTTTGAAGACTCCAACATTTCATAGAAGGCCTTTGCAGATTTCTCCATCTCATTGTCCGAATCCCGAGCATCATCAAAGTCTCGCACCATGTTTTCGATCCCGGTACCATGCTCGTCGGTGCAACGACGAACCACCTCAGCTCTGGCACGTTGGTCACACTCACCATGAAAAGCCCACACCGTATAATTAGGCGTAAAACTCCACTTCTGCAGGTGTTTACCCATTTCAAACTCTGTCCGCTTTTTAAAGTTGTCACAGTTGGGGCAGGGGCACCATGTTTTTTGTTGGCCATTTGCAAATGCGGCTCTCACAAACCCCCTGGTTTTTGTTAACCATTCATTGGTCATGTCTTTCTGACTAGAGTGACCAGTGTACATCCAAGCACGATCACCCATCGTCTTCTCCTTCTCCTCCACGAAAGCACTGCACATTTAAATTTACGTGATCAACAAGAATGTTCAATCCCGATAGAAATATATATATATATATATATATATATATATATATATATATATATATATATATATATATATATATATAACTACTACTTTTCCACATCTATTTTGTTCTTTTTCTTGTCTATATCTTCTTCTCCTCTTCTTCTTTCTCCTATTTTTCTTCTTCTCCTTCTCTTCTTCTTCTCCTCTTTTTCTTCTTCTTTCTCCTCTTCTTCTGTTTTTCCTCTTCTTCTCCTCTTCTTCTTTCTCTTATTTTTCTTCTTCTTCTTCTCTTCTTCTTCTCCTCTTTTTCTTCTTCTTTCTCCTCTTCTTATGTTTTTCCTCTTCTTCTCCTCTTCTTCTTTCTCCTATTTTTCTTCTTCTTCTTCTCTTCTTCCTCTCCTCTTTTTCTTCTTCTTTCTCCTCTTCTTCTGTTTTTCCTCTTCTTCTCCTCTCTTCTTTCTCCTATTTTTCTTCTTCTTCTTTCTTCTTCTTCTTCTTTCCCTTTTTCCTCTTCTTTCCCCTCTTATCCTTTTTTCCCGCTTCTAATTATCTAATTATCTAAACCTAAACCTAAACATAAACAAAATTAACACTAAACTAAATTTAACTAATAGTAGAGCTTAAATTTAACTAATGCTAGACCTAACTAAATAAGGTAAGTAACCCTAATTCCTAAAATCTTTCTAACTACTACTTTTCCACATCTATTTTGTTCTTTTTCTTGTCTATATCTTCTTCTCCTCTTCTTCTTTCTCCTATTTTTCTTCTTCTCCTTCTCTTCTTCTTCTCCTCTTTTTCTTCTTCTTTCTCCTCTTCTTCTGTTTTTCCTCTTCTTCTCCTCTTCTTCTTTCTCTTATTTTTCTTCTTCTTCTTCTCTTCTTCTTCTCCTCTTTTTCTTCTTCTTTCTCCTCTTCTTATGTTTTTCCTCTTCTTCTCCTCTTCTTCTTTCTCCTATTTTTCTTCTTCTTCTTCTCTTCTTCCTCTCCTCTTTTTCTTCTTCTTTCTCCTCTTCTTCTGTTTTTCCTCTTCTTCTCCTCTCTTCTTTCTCCTATTTTTCTTCTTCTTTCTTCTTCTTCTTCTTCTTTCCCTTTTTCCTCTTCTTTCCCCTCTTATCCTTTTTTCCCGCTTCTAATTATCTAATTATCTAAACCTAAACCTAAACATAAACAAAATTAACACTAAACTAAATTTAACTAATAGTAGAGCTTAAATTTAACTAATGCTAGACCTAACTAAATAAGGTAAGTAACCCTAATTCCTAAAATCTTTCTAACTACAACTAAACTACATTTTTTACATCTTCTACAACTAACTACAACTAATTAACTAACTACAACTAACTAATACTAAAACAGAATAGAAAATTTACTAAAACAAAGAAAAAAAATGAAAAAACAGAGAGGGGGAGGGGGCTCCCCGGAGTGGGGGAGGTGGAGGCCGGCGTTGGTGGAGGTGGAGGAGGCCGACGCCGGAGTGGGGAAGTGGCCGGGGCCGGCTGGGGGCAGGGGCGATCGGGGGCGTGGCCGGGGGCGGGGCCGGCCGGGGCAGGTGCGGCGCGGGGGAGGGGCGGCTGGGGGCGGGGCCGGCCGGGGGAGGTGCGGCGCGGGGGAGGGGCGGCTGGGGACGGGGCCGGCCGGGGGAGGTGCGGCGTGGGGGAGGTGGCTGGCGGCGGCGGCTGCAGGGGGAGGAAGGGTGGAGTGAGGGAGGGAGAGAGTGTGAGAGAGAGAGGAGTGGGGGCGGGGACGGCCGTTAGTAGGGCCAGGCTTTGCCGTCTGCCCCCAGACGGCAAAGAGAGCCAGGGAGACGGCAAAGGAGCCCCAGACGGCAAAGCTCCCTTCCGTTTGGACCTGTCCAGGCCCAAGGTCCAGTGGGACCCACCTTAGCTCTTTGCCGTCTGCCCTGGATCTCTTTGCCGTCTGCTGGCAGACGGCAAAGGCCTGGCGCATGGAAAACAGTGCCTTTGCCATGTGCTAGTTCTTTGCCGTCTGCTTTGTGACAGCAGACGGCAAAGAGCATCTTTGCCATGTGTCAGCAGACGGCAAAGGCCTGGCACATGGCAAATAAATGAATTCCTGTAGTGTACATTTGCCTAATAACTAATAAACCTGTATAGGGAGTAATTAACCCAAGGATCTTTAATTAACAACCCGGGCCCGTGCTCCTCATGAGTGTTGGTCCACCTACCTAGCAGTCGGCAGTGCCACCTCGGGGCAACTCGAGGCATTTTTAGGCTACCGTCCACTTCGCATAGACGGATGATGCCCGTTGATAGAGAGCGCACTGCTCTAGAAGCGGATCTGGCTCACCGGGAGGCCTTGCTGGAATTGTTTTTACCTTTCTCGAATGTATTGTGTGAGGAATTCCGAGAATACTTCGGGTTATCTCGAGGTTGCGGTTTTCCAATGGAATTGTCCAAGAAATCACGAGATTCGTGGTCGAGGTTGTTCCCGCGGCTTGTGGTAATTTGTGATGGACTAGTTGGAGAACCCCTGCAGGGTTAAATCTTTCGGAAAGCCGTGCCCGCGGTTACGTGGCAACTTGGAATACTTTGTTTAATACCCGGTCATAGCAAACTTGAAGTAAACTCAATTAAAACACACCAACCGTGTGCGTAACCGTGATCGTCTCTTCTCGTGAGGCCTTGCTCCGAAAGAGAACACGGTAGGGTTATGATTGACGCAAGTAGGTGTTCAGGATCACTTAGTGGTCATGCTAGCTCTCGCCCGTTATGCGTAGGCCACCATACTTATTACTTGTTCTCGTAAGTTAGCCACCAAACAAATGCTTAGGTGCTGCTGCAACCTCACCACATACCCCCTCCTTACCCATAAGCTTACATAGGCTCGGTACCCGGTGTAATGAGATTGCTGAGTCCCTGTGGCTCAAAGATTACTACAACCACAACCGGTACAGGTACAGATGAGATTGATCCAGCGGAGGTGTACCAGCTCCAGTGGGAGTTCGACGAGGAACGTGGACGTATGTACATGACGTACCCCGATGAGTAGAGGTGCTACTTGGTCGGGAACCTGGGCCAGCGAGATGGGCGTCATTGCATTTTATCGTTTGTTTTCGTCCTTAGAAGGACCCTGCTCTTTTGGATGATTGTATGAATGATGTTTGAATTGTAATTTAGAAGTGGCGAGTGTAAGCCGTACTCATATACTCTTATCTTCATTAAATGTATGTGCAATGATGTCTATACTTGCGAAACGCCGAAATGTGCTTCTATCCCTTTGAGGTCCTCGAGCCTTGTCGGGATAGTACCGCATTTTGGTCGTTACACAATGACTTCATACATGCGAGGACAACACGGGGCAGCATGGCTCACCTCGGGGCGACGAGGAACGGATCTTGCGTTGGCCTCATGGCCGCAGGATGTCCGGCCCCTGCAGCTGCACCATGGCGCTGGACGGAGGGAGCGCCGTCCGCCGCGCTGCAGCAAGCCCTTGAAGAAGGACACCGACAGCAGGCAGCTCCACTATCCCAACCCTGGGCCACCTGGGAGAGGAGATCGGTGGTGACAGGGCTCGACTGCCGCGGGTGGTCGGCAACGGTGTTGCATGGCTCCTTCTCCGGCGCAAGGGCGGCCCCTCCCCGTCGCTAACGCCACCGCCCGCCCGTCAGCCCCGTGCCTGGATTCCTATCCCCTCTCCTACTCGTCGTCCAGATCCCCGTCCCCCTCCGCGTCGTGCATGAGCCAGAGCGCGCGCTGGCACTGCTCTAGCATGGTCTCGAGTGTCCTTCGCCGTAGCCGCCGCCGACGCGACCGGTGATGATGTGGAGGCCGCAGGCTTCATCGGAAGCCCTACCCTTACGCGACGGGAGGTGGGAGGCTGGCTTCGCTTCGCGAAGGGGCAGAGATTCGTAGGTTTTCAATTAGGTGGGTTTCTGGTTTTTCTTCCGTGGTTCATTCGTTTGCGGGCCGGATCGTGGGGAGGAAAAAACGGACGAAAAAAAACCAAAGGTGAGAGGGGTGACGAAAAAACCAAGACAAGAAGCAACAACTTGTAACGCCCCGGACACACCCGCCGGTGGTCGTTACTCCTGGCGGGATCTAGACTGGCCCCACAGATCAATACTAGTCTTTTCTGCGCACTTTCTCCTCACTCATGCGCACCCGGGACCAACTTCCCGGTCGGTCACCCATCCTAAAACTACTCCAAGCCAAGCACGCTTAACCTGAAAGTTCTGTTTGAATGGACTCCCGGAAAAGAAGGAATTCCTTATTGATATGAGTAGTCTATCATCCCTAATATGCCAGGCTATCACATACACCACCACTCAGAGGAACCGACGTCCTCGTTGGGTCACAGGAACGTTCCCTCTTGCTACAAATGTCTGTGCGTCTAGTCAGGTACATGTGTCATTCTGTGTGCCACGACAGGTCACAAACTTCATGAACAACATGACCGCGCACCTATCGGCAAACATTCGTGTAGCCATGAGGGTCTGTTCTGATACCAACTTGTAACGCACCGGACAGATCCCGCCAGGAGTAACGACCGCCGACGGATCTGTTCGGGGCGTTACACAACTCCCCCTTTAGGAGTAGAGAAAATCCTACTCCTATATATTCTGTAACCAGCGCCCCTGTATACACCGGTTGGCTGGATCTGGACAAATCACCCGCCCGACCGGATAAAAGAAGAAAACAAAACAAAGCCCACTCCGAGTCCTATCTACTCCATCCCTACCAACGCGCCGCCGGCGCCGGCTAGTCGCCCGTCCCTACCCACGCGCTGCCGGCGTCGACCGCCCACCCCTCCCTACCCACATGCTGCCGCCGCCGGTTGCTCGCCCCTCCCTACCCGCGCGCCCCCTCACTATCCGAGCTCTACCGCCCCACCGCCCGCCCAGCCAGCCACTTCCTTCCGTGTCGTCGTTGACCTCCTTCCTCGAGCTTGCCACCACCCACGCTCGGGTCCATGCCTGCCGGCCATCCCCGTAACCGCGCGCCGCTGGCCAACCCAGGATCTGCACACCGCCGACATCCCAGGATCCGTGCGCCGCCACCGCGACACTACCCGCCATCTCCCTCCCACGCGCCACCCGTGGCTGCTCTCCAGGGCCCGCGGGGAGAAGACCGCCGGCGGAGGATAGGAGACGCGGGCGAGGTATAAGAGGAGTGAAATCCCCATCCCAACTCCTCCTCCCACGCCGCCGACCCCGCCCGCGGCATTCTCTCCGGCGCTCCTCCTCCGGCCAGGTAACTGAACCCGCCCGCCCGCGCTTTCTTTTTGGGGATTTTGATTTGGGGGCCGCGATGTTGACACGACAGTTCGAGCGATTAGGATATGGGGACAGTTAATTAGTAGCAGTATATATCTTTGGCGTGATCCCCCGGCTCAGTTTGTTGTGTCTGCAGGGGAAAAACAGCAGCAGTAGCAGGATGGTGCTGTGGGTATTCGGGTATGGGTCCCTGATTTGGAACGCAGGCTTCGATTTCGACGACAAGATCCTGGGATTCATCAAGGGCTACAAGCGAACCTTTAATCTTGGTATGCTTGGTTGTGCCTGATTGATTGGAAGCAAATCTGAAATTTCAGAGTACGTCATGGTATCTCATTATTCTCTTTCTCTGCAGCTTACATTGTCCATAGAGGCACACCACAGCATCCAGCCAGGACTTGCACTCTTGAATCAGAAGATGAAGCCATATGCGAAAGCTGACTGCAGTATAAATCAAATATCTACAGCACATGATACTACATTACTGTCTCTTGACGCCGTATAAGTACTACAATATTCTCTAGGAGTGTTGCCATGGCCAACAATGGGTGACATTTCTGAGACTTGTTGCACCTTCAAACATGCTTGTGTGGCTTCAAATTACATGTTACGCAGGGCTTCGTTTACCACAAAGAAATATATTTTCATTACTATAGGGTCATATTACTATACCAATCGCACTTACGATTATAATGTGGTTTTGTTTGGGTTGTTGACAAAAAAATCCCCCTTATGAATACTTTGGTCAGGACTCAGGAGAGAATGTCTTCAGTTTGCATGGTTGGCAATTTTTCCCCATATAAATCCTTGTTTGCACACTCTAGTTCATTTGTCTTGCTAAAATTGGCCAAATCATGGGCGAGCAACTGGTCTTTTTACTTGGGCAAGCTTGGACTCAATCCGAACACATCCTAGGGCAGTACAAACACATCGCCATGGTGAGTACACATGCAGCACCTTGGGAGTACTAACATTGCCACGCTGGGCTTTTCATGTGCAGGGTCCGCTTGGTTCCGTCCTAAGAGAAACATCGCCGGCTGGGAGAGTTTGATGATCTGAACTAGGAAAGTTTAGCATGGAAATTTTCTATAGATTACATTACTCGAGATTTTTTTCGTCTTAGTGAGTACCTTAGACAGTACAAACACATCGTCTTAGCGAGTACAGATGCAACACCTTGGGCAGTAGAAAAACATCGTCATAGTGAGTACACATCTTTCTAATACAAACTTTCTAGAAGTTTCTTTTTGAACTTCTCCCAATTAATATACATGCACTTGATTTTCTTTTTAACATGTAATTATATCACCTTCATTAGATTTTGTGTGTGTGCTTGTAACACATCAGTTCAGAACTCCAAAGACCACAAGATCAATTACACCAGTATTACCCACCTCCTCCCACTGCCATGCGCCGGCAGCCCTGGCACCGTGGGGAACCGCCGCCTCGACCACCGACGACTTCCACAGCAGCGAACTGCGCGTGAGATCCAACGTGGTCGACGCCACCTCATGTTGCCCGCCGTCCTGCCACCACGGGCTCCTCCATCGGCCACCCGTCCATCCCTCTGCATCCTCTCAGTCTTTAGATCCAAAATGCTGATTGCACATGTAAATTTGGACTTCGGCACATTGCGAGCATGAACTGAATTCTGAAGAAAATACATTATGTTGATGTTCTTGCAAGTTCAGGAAAAACTTTAGCCATGACGCAACGCGAAGGCCACCGGCCATCCCTTCCTCGCCCACAGGTTAGGGTGTATGCACCACATCTGAAATTTAATGTGCAGAAATATTGAGGATGTATTGTATTACTTTTAAAGGGGAGATCTTTTTTCGTACGCCTGTAAGGTTTGATGGTACAATTTCTAAAACTATAGTTGTTCGGAAAAATGGTTCACTACCCCAAGTAGGGGATTTTGGAGTTTCTTGTAGTGTACTCTGATGCTCTACTGATGGAGAGAAGTTTGGGAAACTGCACAAATATTGGTATTTTGGTGTTTTGAAACTGCATAAATAGTGTACTGTGATGCTCTACTGATGCTTCTAACAGCTTATTGCTCCTTTGCAGGATACACACTATTCCTCGCATTTGTCATCGAGCGGTTGCACCACTATCTTCAGAAGCTCATCACCCCTGAGAAAATAAACCAACACCTCCTCGGAGAAGGTTTAAAAATTCCAAATAGAGTTCAGACATGAATTTGAGAAAATCATTCATCGGCTAAGTTCGAAAAATGTCATTCTGTTAAGTTTGGCTATTCAGCCATGAACTACTCATTGGTGGAGTTGCATTTTGTTTATCCTGTACATACATGAACTGAATGTAATCAATGGAAAGAAACATATGTCGAATCTCCAAGTTAGAGTTCAAGTTTGTTTTCATGCAAGTAGAAAATCTTTTCATGTGGATCAGTACAACTTCTGTACGATCTTGTGTTCACAAATCTTGTAGTATTGTTTTTACATGAATCTTTGTAGTACATTGTAAAGCAAGCATGTCCATTTGTTGTGAGCAAATATTTCAAACATACCTCTTGTGTTACTTCTTATGATAGATAGAAGAAAATTCATTAGCCAAAAGGTCAAAGAAGCTATCCGATAAATTTGTGTCCTCGGTAAGTTAGTATATAATTATTGTTGGGTGAACCTCCTACTATTTGCTAGCTTTGGCATTGTAAAAACACAACAAGTTCACAATTAAAAAAGTTATAAGTTCAACACGACGTCTCAGATAAGTTTGGGAAAAAAGCTCAAATGAAAACAAACCTCACGGTAATTCAAATAGTAAACGTTCAAGTCATGAAATGAGAGAAGTCCGGAACATCGAAAATATTGAGTTCAGTACACATCCATACCGAAAAAACAGAGTAGAGTTTACGTGAAAAACGATCTCAGTACACATCCATACAAAACATCAATTCAAGTATTCTTTTTTCAGATCAATTCAGGATAAATACCACAGTACAAACGCACACATAGATCAGTATGAGTACTCTATTTTTCGGATGGAGAAACAACAAACTACCTCAGTACAAACACTCACATAGATCAGTATAAGTATTACTAGCATAGGAGTTCAAACAGTAAAACATAGAAAGTTCAAACAAAAAGAGGTCTCCACTTTACCGTTTGTTTTGGTTGATGTCCAGAAAACATAAAGAATTATATTAAAAAAAATCATATAGTAATCATATAGTTTTAGAAATAAAACTTAGAAGTTCGAAACAGAACGGTAAGGTTATGAAAGAAACTCAATTTGGACAAATGGTTGAAAATTTAGTAAGAAAACAATACAAAAAAACAGAGTAAAGTCCAATCTGTTAACATAGCTCAGTACATACGCACACATAGATTAGTACAACTACTCTGTTTTTCGGACGGGAAAACAACAAGATGGGTCTCACCGTATTCAAAGTTACTCTTAAATGGTTGCGAATTTGAGAAAATGTTCAACATGACTAAGTTTAGCATTTTTGATAGCTTTCCAACGGTATATTATATGCCCCATTTCGACAAACTTTTTAAAAAAATCGCGTTCGAAACCAAATTTCACCGAATTCGAATTCGAATTTAAATCGTAAAGAATAGGAAAAACATTCAATACGAAAAAGTTGCGCATTTTTCGTACCTTTCCAACGCCATACCATTTGGGTCAATCCGACAAGCCGTTTGCAAAAAATCACGAAAATACATTTCGCCCAGAATTTCACCGTTTTTCAAATTACTTTTAGATCATACATAATTAAAAAAAACAATCTACATATGGAAGATGCGTATTTTAACCAGCTTTTCAACGCCATCTCATTTGCTAAATTCCGAAAAACCGTTTGAAAATTAACTCCAAAATACAATTCACGTTTTCGGTTTTGAAAAAAAATGTTTTTTCCAAAACTGCTCTTAAACCATGATGATTTTGCGAAAAAATTCTATATGACTGTAATCTAGATGTCAAGAGCTTTCCAACGATATATTACACGCCCCGTTCCGACATTTTTTTCTTGCAATGTTTGCTATTTTTATTTTTGAACTAAACAAGACGAACAGTTCGTCATAATGAAAGCATCAGTCGAACCTCCCGCATTCGTAAGTTTCAAAATTGGTTACAGAATATTATTTTGTCCCTGGTCACAGAATAGCTCGCATGTACATACACATATATGTATAAATATAAATATATATAGGCAAAATTGTGTCTACCATAGCTTGCCATAGAACTTGTTTAGGCTCACTATATATATATATACATAAACACTATTCTGATCACGGGATCAGAATATTATTCTGATCACAACATTATCTGTCGCAGCAGTAGAACTTGAACTTTCATGAGTGCTAGGTTGAACTTCCGGCGAAAGTGCCCAAATGGAGCTTGCGATATACCGTTTGAAAGCTATGGACACCAGTATAACAGCCTAGGTCAAATTTTTAGCAAAATGGACACGGTTTAAGAGCTGTTTTGAAAACCGTTTTTGTTCATGCAAAAAAACGTGAATTTAATTTTCGGCGCTATTTCTAAACCGTTCATCGGAATGAGGCAAATGAGATGGCGTTGGATAGCTGTTGCAAATTCACTCATTTCACATGTTGAACGTTTTTCTAAATTCCCTACGGATTGAGAGGAATTTCGGGGTTAATTTTAAAACGTCTAGTCTGATCGACGCATATGATATGGCGTTGAAAAGCTTATGAAAATGCGCATCTTTTCATATAAAAAGTTTGTTCTAACTATGAACGGTTTAAAATTATTTAGGAAACAGCAGAATCTGTACCGAGTTCGTATTTTCACGTTATTTTCTCAACGGTTTGTCGGAATGCAGCTAATTAATGATATGGCTTTCAAAAGCTAGAGCAAATGCGAAACTTTTATATGTAGATCATTATTTCCAATTCTTTATGGTTTTAAGCCAATTTCGAAAATGGATAAAAACGTATTTTGACCGTAATTTTTACAAACTTTATCGAAATGTGGCAAATAATATACCGTTGAAAAGCTATGGAAAATGCGAAACGTTTTCATATTTATTGTTTGCTCTGATTCCAAGTTATTTTCAAGTAATTTCGAAAATAGTGAGAACATGCGTTTTGCCTTTATCGCAAAACAGAGTCTTCGAAAATGCACCGCGTGAAGAAATTGAACTTCATCAGCAAGTCTACCTGAACTTCACTCTGTTTCTTCACATGCTGTTTTTTGCTCGTAGCTCTCCATCCACTCACCGGAATTGAGCAAGTGATATACCGATGGAAAGCTGTTGTAAACACACAACTTTTCCGTCTTGATCATTTTTTTCATACTCGCTACAGTTTAAAATATTTTCATCTAAAATTCATAACCTGCCGGAGGAGTAGCACTTGGACTTCCTCGGGTGTTGGGTTGAACTTCCGCTAAAAAGTGTCCAAATGGGGCTTGCGATATACCGTTGCAAAGCTATGCACACTAGTATAACAACCTAGGTTGAAATTTTATCAAAACGTACACGGTTTAAGAGCAGTTTTGAAAACCGTTTTTCTTCATACAAAAAAAATGTGAATCATTTTTTCTACGCTATTTCAAAACCTTTTATCGGAATGAGGCAAATGAGATGGCGTTGGATAGCTGTTGCAAATCCTCTTCTTTTTCATAGAGAAAGTTTTTTCAAATTTTAAACTATTTAAAAGTAATTTAGAAAATGGCCGAAGTCCCACCGAGTACGTATTCTCACGTTATTTTCTCAATCATTTATCGGAATGCAGCAATTGATAAGGCGTTGAAAAGCTTGAAGAAATGCGAAACTTTTTTATGTAGATTGTTTTTTCTAATTTTCTACAGTTTTAAGTCAATTTCCAAAATAGCGAAAAACATTTTTTGGTTGTAATTTCCACAAAATTTATCGGAATGGGGCAAATAATATACCATTGAGAAGCTACGGAAAATGCGAAGATTTTTCATGTAGATGGTTTTGTCTGGTTCCTAGCCGTTTTCAAGTAATTTTGAAAACAGCGAGATCATGCTTTCTTCCTTTTATCGTGAAACAGAGTCTTCCAAAATGCACCGCGCGAAGAACTTGAACTTCATCAGCAATTCTACCTGAACTTCACTATGTTTCTTCACGTGCTATTTTTTGCTCGTAGATCTCCATACACTCATCGGAATTGAGCAAGTGATATACCGATGGAAAGCTGTTGTAAACACGCAACTTTTTCATCTTGATCATTTTTTCATACTCACGACGGTGTTACTCAAATGATATTCCTTTTTGTACAAACCTCTCTCACAATATTTTTCTAACTTTCTCCAACCGAAAACTTGAACTTATAGCAAGAAAAAAATTGGACCTTGCCTTTTGATTCATTTTTCTCACTCACAAGAATGGGTGAGAAATACATAGTGAACCACACTCACAAGAAGTTTTGAACCTTCCCGTGTCGAGCACCTGAACTTCTTGCAACAAATTTTGTATACTTTGTCTTTTAATTCTTTTTCCTCATATGAAAACACACACCATGCAACACGTGAACTTCTGGCAGTTTTCACTTTGAACTTCTGTGTTATTTTAATTTGAACTTCACGTTTTCTATTTTTGAGTAAAGAATTCTATTTTTGATTTTTTAATTTGATTTTTTTGAAATCGAATTTCTCCCAAGTAGTAAATGAACTTCTTTGTGGATTGAGAGAATTATTTTGAAACACCAAAAACAATTTCTTTTTTGTGTTTTTGAACACGAAAATATAATGTGAACCTCTCTCGCAAGAATTTGGGAACTTCCCCGGATAGTGCACGTGAACTTCTTTCAACAAACCTTTTAAGCTTTTAATTTTCTATTCTTTTATTCTCACCTGAAACGCATCCCTTGTAGTACTTGAACTTCTTGTTGTTTTCACTATGAGCTTCTGTCAGGTTTTTGTGTATACATCGAATTACACGTAATTGAAGGTCGGACGTCATTTTTTGCCATTTTAAAACATGTAATTGGAGGTCGGACGTCCCACAATATAGATTCTGAACCGTGCACGGAGGTGCACGTGAACTTCTTGCAACAAACCTTTTAGGATTTTAGTTTTTATTCTTTTATTCCCACGTGAAATGCATTCCTTAAACTGCTCACCGTTTCAAATTGAACTTCGGTAATGTATTTTTGTTTGTAATTACTCACCCGTTCCTCAGAGTTGCACAAATGATTTACTATTAGAAACCTGATGAAAAAATGCAAGATTTTCTAATATGGTTAAACTTTTCTTTTCGAACAGCATAAACCAATTTATTTCAATCGTTTATTTTTGGAATAGAGCATTGAGAGAATTATTTTAAAACACCAAAACAACATCTTTTTTTTGTTTTTAAACGTGTAAATACACGATGAACCTCTCTCACACAAATTTTTGAATTTTCCCGGGCCAAGCACTTGAACTTCTAGGAACCAATTTTTTTACTTTGCCCTATTTTTTGGATATGAACACACATCCTGCAGTACGTGAACTTCTGGCAGTTATCACTTTGAATTTATCTCTGGTTTCTAACTTTAACTCCTTTCACACTAATCGAAATTGTGTATGTACATCCTAGGATTTTTTTTATATACTCTGTGCCTCACTCTGTTTCTTGTGAGTTGTTTCTTGCAGGGGCTATTTTAAACTTGTCGGGGAGCAACACGTGGACTTCTATCAATAGACCTTTTACTCTTTTAGTTTTATACTTTTTTTGTCCTCTGAAACGCAATCAGTGGAGTACTTGAACTGCTAACCGTTTTCACATCGAACTGCTCTTTGGTATTTTTATTCGTAACTCCTCAACCCTTCGTTGGTATTTCGCAATGATACAACTTTTGAAAGGTTGTATCATTAAATTTCTGGATTTGTTTGAAGTTTATATTTGTATTTTTGGATATGAGAAAATAAAACCAAACATTTTTTTGCAGGTAAGAAATGCTCGCTTTGCTTTAATTGTGAACTTATACGCTCTATGTGTTGAACTCAAGCTAGGTGTGGGAAGGGGCTCTTGGTGAACCTCGTTGTGTTTGTTTTGCCAAATGAAACCTTTTTGTGTGCCATTTCTTTCACAAAACGCGAGTGCTTTTTGCACACATGCTTTGCTCTTATCCTCTCCTATTTGTATTTTCTAACTAACGCACTATAAACCTTTATCCATTTTTTATTTTTGCATGGTTCCACATGCTATAGATGCTGATTGCCAAAGGTAGGAAATAGCTACAGATTCACCTAGCAGAAGGGCAAGACACACACATGAACATAAGCAGTTTACATTCAACCAATGTCTACCAACGGCAGTAGCAAAGCAACAACATATTGTCCTTTTGTATGTTCAATATGTGCAAAAAGAATAGAAAACGAGAATAAGTTCTTATAAGCATAAAAACAAACTGGTAGAGTGTGCAGTCATCTTTGGGCTGAATCTTCTACACACAAACTTGAAACAAAGAATGAATTACTGATTTTATACTACAAATTTCGGAATCTTCTGTACATGCTTGAACAAAGAAGCTTGCAAAGAGATAGAGAGCACAAAACCATCACCTGCACATAAGATTTAGGACAGACTGAATGAGCTGCAGCCGCACAACATTAGCAAATAGCTATAGGCGCATGGGAGAAGAGAGAACAAAAGTAAGCTTGCGGCAACACACATATGCACAGAGCAAAGGGTCCAGCAGCTTGCGGACAGATGTCAAGGAGGACGCATGAAGCTGGATATGAACGCAAGTGCTTGGCGGTCGAGGAGCTTCTCGGGGGGCATCCCATAGCCATTCATGAGGAAGAAGTTCAGAGGCGGAGCTGGGGCAGGCCATGGACGGAGACGCGCGAGGGCGGCGGGTCCAGAGAAGCCGTCGGGCTGGGGACCTCGCATGACGGCGGACCAGGCGCGCTGAGGCGGCGCCCATGGCCAAGAACAACGCTCACATGAGTTGTAGGAGCTGTCATGGCTGGGGATGATGGCCGGCCGACAGCGGGACGAGTAGCAGTGTGCAGGGGCGGTCGGATCCATGCCCGACAAAGACACACAAGGGTGGTCGCGGCGGCGGCACCATGGGAGGTGGGGCAGGGGCCGCTGGACACGGGCAAGTAGAAGAAAGGAGGATGGTCGGGAGGACAGCTGGGGATGGACGGCGGCGGGTAGAGGCTCGCGGAGGTTCAGAGGCCATCGGGTGTAGGCTCTTGGGGGCCGGGGTGCCCGGGACGGGAGGCTCGCGGGGGCCGGCTCCGGTGGCGCGAGGCTCGTCAGTGCCAGGTGTCCGGCAGCAGGAGGCGTGCCAGAAGCTGGTCGGGAGGATCTAGGAGTTTTGCGGGGGAAGATGGGCGGCGGGAGTGGATAACGTGTGTTCGAGTTCGGGAAACCTCGTCGCTCACTATATAGGGTTGGCCGTGATCCAAATAGTTATTCTAATCCCGGGATTAGAATAGTGTCACTCTCTCTCTCTCTCTCTCTCTCTCTATATATATATATATATATATATATATATATATATATATATATACAGAGTAAAACTATTCTAATCCCGGGATCGGAATAGTTATTTGGATAACAGCTCCCCTATATAGGGCCCGATGAGGTATTCCCGAACTCACAAAAGCTTAAAAAACGCCCGATCCCTAAACTAGATAACCGACCCCCACCTCCCGCACCACGTGCCACCTGCTACTTCTCGAGCATGCGTTGGTTTCCGTGAAGAGGAACGGTTTGATGCAGCAAATTAGATAAGTATTTCCCTCAGTTGTTGAGAACCAAGGTATCAATCCAGTAGGAAATACAAGCGAGTCCCCAATAGATTTACCTACACAAAGAATCAAACTCTTGCACCCAACGCTATAAAGGGGTTGTCAATCCCTTCACGGTTACTTGCAAGGATGAGATCTGATAGAGATAGATATAATAGGATGCTTGAACGGAAAGTAAAACAAAAGGTAAAATAATGCAGCAAAGTATTTTTGGTATTTTTGGTTTTAGATCTGAAAGTAT
The DNA here is from genome assembly GCA_039707655.1 of Elymus sibiricus. Classification (NCBI taxonomy): domain Eukaryota; kingdom Viridiplantae; phylum Streptophyta; class Magnoliopsida; order Poales; family Poaceae; genus Elymus; species Elymus sibiricus. The sequence continues at coordinate 513,324,011 of CM077669.1, forward strand.
AATATGGAAAATAGACCCGGGGGCCATAGGTTTCACTAGAGGATTCTCTCATGATGGCAAATATTACGGTGGGTGAACAAATTACTGTCGAGCAATTGATAGAAAAGCGAATAATTATGAAGATATCCAAGGCAATGATTATGCATATAGGCATCACGTCCGTGTCAAGTAGACCGAAATGATTCTGCATCTACTACTATTACTCCACACATCGACCGACTCCTGCCTGCATCTAGAGTATTAAGTTCATGAAGAACAAAGTAACGCATTAGGTAAGATGACATGATGTAGAGGGATAAACTCAAGCAATATGATGAAAACCCCATCTTTTTATCCTTGATGGCAGCAATACAATACGTGCCTCGCTACCCCTACTTTGTCACTGGGTGAGGACACCGCAAGATTGAACCCAAAACTAAGCACTTCTCCCATTGCAAGAATTACCAATCTAGTTGGCCAAACCAAACCAATAACTCGAAGAGACTTGCAAAGATATGAAATCATACATATAAGAAATCAGAAAAGACTCAAATAATATTCATAGATAATCTGAACATAAACCCACAATTCATCGGATCTCGACAAACACACCGCAAAAGAGTATTACATCGGATAGATCTCCATGAAGACCATGAAGAACATGGTATTGAAGAGCAAAGAGAGAGAAGAAGCCATCTAGCTACTAGCTATGGACCTGAAGGTCTGTGGTGAACTACTCACGCATCATCGGAGGGGCAATGGAGTTGATGTAGATGCCCTCCGTGGTCGAATCCCCCTCCGGCAGATTACCGAAAAAGGCTCCAAGATTGGATCTCTCGGGAACAGAGGCTTCTGGCGGCGGAAAAGTGTTTTCGTGGCTCTCTCTAATAATAAGGGAATATTTGGGAATTTATAGGCCGAGAAATAGGGTTAGGAGAGCTGCCGCGGGCCCACAAGCCTGCTGGGCGCGCCCTACCCCCTAGGCGTGCCCCTAGGGCTTGTGGCCCCACTGTGGCTCTTCTGACTTCATCTCCAAGTCTCCTGGTTTCCTTCTGGTCCAAGAAAAATTAATCCGGAGATTTTATTCCGTTTGGACTCCGTTTGATATTCCTTATCTGCAATTCTCGAAAACAAGGAAAAAACAGAAACTGGCACTAGGCTCTAGATTAATAGGTTAGTCCCAAAAATAATATAAAATAGCATATTAATGCATATAAAACATCCAAAACAGATAATATAATAGCATGGAACAATCAAAAATTATAGATACGTTGGAGACGTATCAGCATCCCCAAGCTTAATTCCTGCTCGTCCTCGAGTAGGTAAATGATAAAAACAGAATTTTTGATGTGGAATGCTACCTAACATATTTATCCATGTAATATTCTTTATTGTGGCATGAATATCCAGATCCGTAAGATTCAAAACAATAGTCTAATATTGACATAAAAACAGTAATACTTCGAGCACACCAACAAGGCTGTCGTGTCCTTTCGAAATAACATGGCCTTAGAAAGTTATCCCTACAAAATCATATGGTCTGGCTATGCTCCATCTTCCCCACACAAAGTATCTAAATCATGCACAACCCCGATGAACAAGTCAAGCAATTGTTTCACACTTTTGGTGTTCTCAAACCTTTTCAACTCTCACGCAATACATGAGCGTGAGCCATGGATATAGCACTATAGGTGGAATAGAATATGGAGGAGGTGCAAGGAAAAAGGGAGAAGATAGTCTCACATCAACTAGGCGTATCAACGGGCTATGGAGATGCCCATAGATAGATATCAATGTGAGTGAGTAGGGATTGCCATGCAACAAATGCACTTAGAGCTATAAGTGTATGAAAGCTCAAAAAGAAAACTAAGTGGTCGTGCAAGATGAATATCCACTAGTTATATGAAAGTGACAAAATAGGAGACTTTCTAACAAGAAGATCATGGTGCTACTTTGAAGCACAAGTGTGGAAAAAGATAGTAGCAATTGTCCCTTCTCTCTTTCTCTCATTTTTTTCCTATTTTTTTGGTGGGCATCTTTGGCCTCTTTTATTTTTTTGAATGGGCTTCACTGGCCTCTTTTATTTTGTGTAAAGTCTGGATACTCGTCCCAACTTGTGAGGGAGTCATGGCTTCCATCATCCTTTTCTCTCACGGGACAATGCTCTATTAATGAAAATCATCACACTTTTATTTACTTATAACTCAAAAAGAAAATTACAACTCGATATCTAGAACAAAGTATGACTCTATATGCAAGATGAAAGTGATGGTGCATGTCATGAAAAACTACATGGTGGAAGTTGCATGGCAATATATCTCAGAATGGCCATGGAAATGCCATAATAGGTAGGTATGGTGGCTGTTTTGAGGAATATATGGTGGCTGTTTTGAGGAAAATATATGGTGGCTGTTTTGAGGAAAATATATGGTGGCTGTTTTGAGGAAGGAGGGTTTGATGTACCGGCGAAAGTTGCGCGGTACTAGAGAGGCTAGCAAAGGTGGAAGGGTGAGAGTGCGTATAATCCATGGACTCAACATTAGTCATAAAGAACTCACATACTTATTGCAAAAGTCTATTAGTTATCAAACAAAGCATTAGACGCATGCTCCTAGGGGAGAGGTTGGTAGGAGTTAACCATCGCGCGCTCCCGACCCTCACACAAAGGTTGACAATCATTAAACAAATCATGCTCTGACTTCGTTACATAACGGTTCACCATACGTGCATGCTACGGGAATCACAAAATTTAACACAAGTATCTCTTCAATTCACAACTACTCACTAGCATGACTCTCATATTACCATCTCTATTATCTCATATGCAAGGAATCAAACTTCTCATAGTATTCAATGCACTTAATATGAAAGTTTTTACTATATCCCTCTTGGATGCCCATTATATTAGGACTAAATTCAAACAAAAAGCAGAAAACAAAATAAAAATTGGGTTGCCTCCCAACAAGCGCTATTGTTTAACGCCCCTAGCTAGGCAAAACGCAATAGATCTAGGTATTGTCATCTTTGGTATGCAATCCCTCAATTGCACGCTTGCGAATCCTAGGAGATTCTTTGGTTTTATCAATAATCATACTCCTAGGCAAAAAGTCAAGAAATTCTCTTGTATCAATCGGTTCCCGAACAATATTAATAAAATTAGGGTGAACACTTATGATCTTAAGATCTTCGTCCCCTTTACTAGAGGATTCACCCTTATTCTTGGGAACGTAAACAAACTTGGCAGCCTTAGAAAGAGGAGATTTTGGAGTGGTTTGAACAGAAGCAAAAGCGGAACCCAAGTTGGTAATAATGTCCTCTAGCATTCCTATTCTAAAGGAATCTTGGTCCAATTTTTCATTAACTATGGGTTCCTTTTCCCTTAGGTTTTTTAGAGTAACTCCTACCTTAGATCCATATTGAGTGATATGATTATGGATCTTTTTATCCAAGTTTTCAATGAGCTCTATAGTAGCAACTTTATTTTCAATGATATCTAGCCTTCGCATAACATGTTCCAAAGTTAAAATTGTCCCATTAACCATGATTGGGGGTGATCCAAACAAATTTATCATAGCACTATAGGAGTCAAAGGTATGACTTCCCAAAAAATTCCCTCCCATGATGGTATCTAGGACATATCTATTCCAAGGATGATTCCCACGTAAAAATTGCGAAGGAGAACGGTAGTAGATTGCTTACAAATAGATCTATTTTGAGAATTGCAAATTCTATACCAAGCATCTTTTAAGTTTTCTCCCTCTTTTTTCTTAAAATTAAGAACTTCGTTCTCGGGAGTAATAGCGATAGTAGCAAGGCTAGCCATGAGTTTGAACGATCTAACACACAAGCAAGCAAAAAGCAAACGAAAAGACGAACGAAAAAGGGCGAATAAAAAGGCAAATCTTTTTGGTATTTTGTGAAAATCGTTTTAGAAGTGGGGGAGAGGAAAACGAGAGGCAAATGGCAAATAATGTAAATGCAAGAGATGAGTTTGTGATGGGTACTTGGTGGGCTTGATGTGTATCTCCCCGGCAACGGCACCAGAAATCCTTCTTGCTACTTCGCGAGCATGCGTTGGTTTCCGTGAAGAGGAACGGTTTCATGCAGCAAAGTAGATAAGTATTTCCCTCAGTTGTTGAGAACCAAGGTATCAATCCAGTAGGAGATACAAGCGAGTCCCCAATAGATGTACCTACACAAAGAATCAAACTCTTGCACCCAACGCTATAAAGGGGTTGGCAATCCCTTCATGGTTACTTGAAAGGATGAGATCTGATAGAGATAGATATAATAGGATGCTTGAACGGAAAGTAAAACAAAAGGTAAAAATAATGCAGCAAAGTATTTTTGGTATTTTTGGTTTTAGATCTGAAAGTATAATATGGAAAATAGACCCGGGGGCCATAGGTTTCACTAGAGGCTTCTCTCATGATGGCAAGTATTACGGTGGGTGAACAAATTACTGTTGAGCAATTGATAGAAAAGAGAATAATTATGAAGATATCCAAGGCAATGATTATGCATATAAGCATCACGTACGTGTCAAGTAGACCGAAACAATTCTGCATCCACTACTATTACTCCACACATCGACCGACTCCTGCCTGCATCTAGAGTATTAAGTTCATGAAGAACAGAGTAACGCATTAGGTAAGATGACGTGATGTAGAGGGATAAACTCAAGCAATATGATGAAAATCCCATCTTTTTATCCTTGATGGCAGCAATACAATACGTGCCTCGCTACCCCTACTTTGTCACTAGGTGAGGACACCGCAAGATTGAACCCAAAACTAAGCACTTCTCCCATTGCAAGAATTACCAATCTAGTTGGCCAAACCAAACCAATAACTCGAAGAGACTTGCAAAGATATGAAATCATGCATATAAGAAATCAGAAAAGACTCAAATAATATTCATAGATAATCTGAACATAAACCCACAATTCATCGGATCTCGACAAACACACCGCAAAAGAGTATTACATCGGATAGATCTCCATGAACATCATGAAGAACATGGTATTGAAGAGCAAAGAGAGAGAAGAAGCCATCTAGCTACTAGCTATGGACCCGAAGGTCTGTGGTGAACTACTCACGCATCATCGAAGGGGCAATGGAGTTGATGTAGATGCCCTCCGTGGTCGAATCCCCCTCCGGCAGATTACCGGAAAAGGCTCCAAGATTGGATCTCACGGGAACGGAGGCTTCTGGCGGCGGAAAAGTGTTTTCGTGGCTCTCTTCGATAATAAGGGAATATTTGGAAATTTATAGGCCGAGAAATAGGGTTAGGAGAGCTGCCGTGGGCCCACAAGCCTGCTGGGCGCGCCCTACCCCCTAGGCGTGCCCCTAGGGCTTGTGGCCCCACTGTGGCTCTTCTGACTTCATCTCCAAGTCTCCTGGTTTCCTTCTGGTCCAAGAAAAATTAATCCGGAGATTTTATTCCGTTTGGACTCCGTTTGATATTCCTTATCTGCAATTCTCAAAAACAAGGAAAAAACAGAAACTGGCACTAGGCTCTAGATTAATAGGTTAGTCCCAAAAATAATATAAAATAGCATATTAATGCATATAAAACATCCAAAACAGATAATATAATAGCATGGAACAATCAAAAATTATAGATACGTTGGAGACGTATCACTACCTCTTGAGCTTGCGTTGGTTTTCCCTTGAAGAGGAAAGGGTGATGCAGCAAAGTAGATAAGTATTTCCCTCAGTTGATGAGAACCAAGGTATCAATCCAGTAGGAGGAACCAGCAAGTTACCAATAGATGTACCTACGCAAACAATCAAACTCTCGCACCCAACGCTATAAAGGGGTTGTCAATCCCTTCACGGTTAATTGCGAGGATTAAATCTAGTAGAGATAGTTGTAAAATAATGTGGAAAGTCAAAAAGTAAATAAATTACAACAAGGTATTTTTGTGTTTTTGGATTTATAGATCTGAAAATATAATATGGAAAATAGACCCAGGGGCCATAGGTTTCACTAGAGGCTTCTCTCTTGAAGGCAAGTATTACAGTGGGTGAACAAATTACTGTCGAGCAATTGATAGAAAAGTGAATAATCATGAAGATATGTAAGGCAATGATCATGCATATAGGCATCACGTCCGTATCAAGTAGACCGGCTCCTTCCTACATCTACTACTATTACTTCACACATCGACCGCTATCCAGCATGCATCTAGTGTATTAAGTTCATGAGAAAACACAGTAACGCATTAAGTAAGATGACATGATGTAGAGGAATTAACTCAAGCAATATGATGAAAACCCCATCTTGTTATCCTTGATGGCTACAATACAATACGTGCCTCGCTACCCCTACTGTCACTGGGTGAGGACACTGCAAGATTGAACCCAAAACTAAGCACTTCTCCCATTGCAAGAATTACCAATATAGTTGGCCAAACCAAACCAATAACTCGAAGAGACTTGCAAAGATATGAAATCATGCATATAAGAAATCAGAGAAGATTCAAATAATATTCATAGATAATCTGAACATAATCTCACAATTCATCGGATCTCGACAAACACACCGCAAAAGAGTATTACATCGGATAGATCTCCATGAAGATCATGGAGAACATGGTATTGAAGATCAAAGAGAGAGAAGAAGCAATCTAGCTACTAGCTATGGACCCGTAGGTCTGTGGTGAACTACTCACGCATCATCGGAGGGGCAATGGAGTTGATGTAGAAGCCCTCCGTGATCGAATCCCCCTCCGTCAGATTACCGGAAAAGGCTCCAAGATGAGATCTCTCGGGAACAGAGGCGTCTGGCGGCGGAAAAGTGTTTTCGTGGATCTTTTTGATAATGGGGGAATATTTGGGAATATATAGGCCGAAGATTAGGGTTAGGAGAGTCGCCAGGGGGCCACAAGCTAGCCAGCCGCGGGTCCACCCCCCCTGGCCGCGGCCAGCTGGCTTGTGGGGCCCTGGTGGCTCCCCTGCCTTGCACTCCAAGTCTGGTATTTTGCTTATTTTCCAGAAAAAATCATCGCGAAGATTTTATTCCGGTTGGACTCCGTTTAATATTCCATATCTGCAAAACTCAAAAACAAGGAAAAAATAGAAACTGGCACTAGGCTCTAGATTAGTAGGTTAGTCCCAAAAGTAATATAAAATAGCATATTAATGCATATAAAACATCCAAAACAGATAATATAATAGCATGACACAATCAAAAATTATAGATACGTCGGAGACATATCATATGACGGTTGCGATCCTGAGGTGACCCGTTTGAGTTTCACGCTCGAACTTCTAAAGACGAAGGCCAAAAACAAATGGACAGAAAAAAGCCTCGATGAGCATTTGAAGTATCTACATAGTAAAGGTCTTCCTGCGGGGAACCTGTGTCCTACTAGTGTCGAGGAGGCCAAGAAAATCGTTTAACCTCTTGATCTACCACACATTAGATACCATGCATGCATCAACGATTGCATCATTTATCGGGGGAGCACGCGGAAATAACCAGCTGTCCAATCTGCAATGCTTATTGATACAAGAATGCAGGAAAGAAAGCTCCTCAGAAAGTTGTATGGTACTTTCCGATCACTCCCTGTCTGCAGCGGTATTTCGTAGATCCTAAGGAAGCAAAGCTCATGCGCTGGCACGCGGAGAGGAAGAATCCCGACAATGGAGATGATCCGAAGCTGAGACACCTCACAGATGCTAGCCAGTATAGAGCATTCAACACCGAATATTGATTTTTCGAAGAAGATGCAAGGAACATCGTGCTTGGTGCGAGTATCGATGGCATGAATCCGTTTGGAAACCAGAACACCAACCACAACAGATGGCCCGTCTTTGTATGGATGTACAACCTCCCCCCATGGAAGTGCGTGAAGACAAAGTACATACACATGAGCATGCTGATTCAAGGGCCAAAACAACCGGGAAATAATATTAACCTGTATATGGGGCTTCTGAAAGAGGAGCTAGACACGTTATGGAAATCGCCGGTCAAGACATGGGACGCCAGCACATGAGATTATTTCTATATATGAGCCGCGCTGATGACGACAGGGCACAACTATCTCGGTTACGGGTACACCTCAGGAAAGGTGTGCCAAGGATACTGCGGATGCACGAGGTGCATGTATGATACAACGTCTCAGCAGCTTTCGTCAATGAAAGATGGCGGGACTGGGAAAATTGTGTACATGGGGCATCGTAGATGGCTCGAGAAGGATGACCCATGGAGAAAACATGGAGATCTATTCAATGGTTTGGCTGAGCATCGAGGACCTCCACGTAAGAGGAGCGGCACCGAAATCAATGAGTTGTTGAATAACTGGGAACAGTGCCTTGCGCCGGGAAATATGGAAAAGGCGCCGGAGCCGCTGCTGAAGGTATGGAAAACAAGGTGTGTTTTCTGGGACTTGGAGTATTGGCACAATCACGACACGCCTCATTGCCTTGATCAAATGCATATCACGAAGAATATCCTCGAGAGCTTGCTTGGCACACTGATGAACATGCCAGAGAAGACCAAGGATGGGCCAAAGGCAAGGAAAGACTTGGAAGATTTGGAGATCAGGAGAGATCTCCACATGCCCCGTAAAAAGTCAACGGAGGAGAAGGAGACGGAGGCTGAGGCGGAGAAAAGTCAACAAGAAGGAGGAGAATTGCCCCCCTTCTTGCTTCACCTTAAGTGCGAAGGAGATTGATCAATTCATCAAGTGCCTTACGGGAATCAAAGTGAATTCCGGTTACTGTCGGAAGATAAGAAGATTTCTAGACACTAAGAAGAAAAGGTTCGGCGTGATGAATTCTCATGACTGTCACGTGATGATGACGCAGATACTCCTGATTGCCACTAGAGGGATAATGGAGAAGCACGTCCGTGACACGCTTACTGGTCTCTGCAACTTCTTCCACGTTATCTCTCGAAAGTCCATCAGTGTGAACCAGCTCTGAAGGCTTCAGGAAGAGATAATTGTCAAACTATGTGAGCTTGAGATGTACTTCCCGCCCGCGTTCTTTGACGTCATGGTGCATCTGTGTGTCCACATCGTGGATGACATCATCGACCTCGGACCGACATTTCTTAACCGCATGCATGATGTCGTTCGAGAGGATGAATGGGGTCATCAAAGGATTCATTTGTAACATGTCCCATCCCGATGGAAGCATCGTCCACGGTTCAATAGTAGAAAACATGCCTTTGGTTGAGGCCAGGATAAGGGCATTAATCCCGGTTCACATCCGAACCGGGACCAAAGGGTGCATCAGTCCCGGTTCAAGAGGCCAGGGTGTTGGTGAACGTAGTAATAATTCAAAATTTTCCTACGTGTCACCAAGATCAATCTAGGAGATGCTAGCAACGAGAGAGAGGGAGTGCATCTTCATACCCTTGAAGATCGCTAAGCGGAAGCGTTGCAAAGAACGCGGTTGATGGAGTCGTACTCGCGGCGATTCAAATCGCGGAAGATCCGATCCAAGCACCGAACGAACGGCGCCTCCGCGTTCATCACACGTACAGCCCGGGGACGTCTCCTCCTTCTTGATCCAGCAAGGGGGGAGGAGAAGTCGAGGGAGAGCTCCGGCAGCACGACGGCGTGGTGGTGGTGGAGCTCGTGGTTCTCCGCAAGAGCTTCTGCAAGCTCTATGGAGGAGGAGGAGGTGTAGGAAGGGGGAGGGCAGCGCCAGGGAAGAGGTGCGGCTGCCCTCCCACCCCCTCTCTATTTATAGGGGGAAGGGGAGAGGGGGGCCGACCCCCTAGATCCATCTAGGGGGGGGGGGCGGCGGCCAAGTGGGAAGGCTTGCCTCCCAAGTTGGTGGGAGGCGCCCCCACCCCTTAGGGTTCCCAACCCTAGGCGCCTTGGGGCCTTGGGGGGGGCGCACCAGCCCACTAGGGGGCTGGTTCCCACGCAACTTCAGCCCATTAGGCCCTCCGGGGCTGGTGGACCCTCCCGGTGGACCCCCGGAACCCCTTCGATGGTCCCGGTACAATACCGATAAACCCCGAAACCTTTCCGGTGACTGAAACTGAACTTCCCCTATATAAATCTTCACCTCCGGACTATTCCGGAACTCCTCGTGACGTCCGGAATATCATCCGGGACTCCAAAAAACTTTCGGTAACCACATACAAATTCCCATTATGACTCTAGCGTCATCGAACCTTAAGTGTGTAGACCCTACGGGTTCGGGAACCATGCAGTCATGGCCGAGACACCTCTCCGGCCAATAACCAATAGCAGGATCTGGATACCCATATTGGCTCCCACATGTTCCACGATGATCTCATCGGATGAACCACGATGTCGGGGATTCAATTAATCCCGTATACAATTCCCTTGTCCATCGGTATGTTACTTGCCCGAGATTCGATCGTCAGTACCCCTATACCTTGTTCAATCTCGTTACCGGCAAGTCTCTTTACTCGTTCTGTAACACATGATCCCGTGACCAACTCCTTAGCCACATTGAGCTCATTATGATGATGTATTACCGAGTGGGCCCAGAGATACCTCTCCGTCACACGGAGTGACAAATCTCAGTCTCGATTCGTGCCAACCCAACAGATACTTTCGGAGACACCTGTAGTGCACCTTTATAGTCACCCAGTTACGTTGTGACGTTTGATACACCCAAAGCGTTCCTACGGTATCCGGGAGTTGCACAATCTCATGGTCTAAGGAAATGATTCTTGACATTAGAAAAGCTTTAGCAGACGAACTACACGATCTTGTGCTATGCTTAGGATTGGGTCTTGTCCATCACATCATTCTCCCAATGATGTGATCCTGTTATCAACGACATCCAATGTCCATGCTCAGGAAACCATGACCATTTATTGATCAACGAGCTAGTCAACTAGAGGCTCACTAGGGACATGGTGTGGTCTATGTATTCACACATGTATTACGGTTTCCGGTTAATACAATTATAGCATGAACAATAGACAATTATCATGAACAAGGAAATATAATAATAACCATTTTATTATAGCCTCTAGGGCATATTTCCAACAGTCTCCCACTTGCACTAGAGTCAATAATCTAGTTACATTGTGATGAATCGAACACCCATAGAGTTCTGGTGCTGATCATGTTTCGCTCGTGAGAGAGGTTTAGTCAACGGATTTGCGACATTCAGATCCGTATGTACTTTACAAATATCTATATCTCCATCCTGGATGTATCCACGAATGGAGTTGAAGCGGCGCTTGATGTGCTTGGTCTTCTTGTGAAACCTGGGCTCCTTGGCAATGGCAATAGCTCCAGTGTTGTCACAGAAGCGAGTCATCGGGCCCGACGCATTGGGAATCACTCCTAGGTCGGTGATGAACTCCTTCATCCAGACTCCTTCCTGCGCTGCTTCCGAAGCAGCTATGTACTCCGCTTCACATGTAGATGCCGCCACGATGCTTTGCTTGCAACTGCACCAGCTGACTGCCCCTCCATTCAAAATATACACGTATCCGGTTTGTGACTTAGAGTCATCCGGATCTGTGTCGAAGCTAGCATCGACGTAACCCTTTACGACGAGCTCTTCGGCACCTCCATAAACGAGAAACATATCCTTGGTCCTCTTTAGGTACTTAAGGATATTCTTGACCGTTGTCCAGTGTTCCACTCCGGGATCACTTTGGTACCTCCCTACCAAACTTATGGCAAGGTTCACATCAGGTCTGGTACACAGCATGGCATGCATAATAGAGCCTATGGCTGAGGCATAGGGGACGACACTCATCTTTTCTCTATCTTCTGCCGAGGTCGGGCATTGAGCTGTGCTCAATCTCACACCTTGCAATACAGGCAAGAACCCCTTCTTGGACTGATCCATATTGAACTTCTTCAATATCTTGTCAAGGTATCTGCTTTCTGAAAGACCAATGAGACGTCTCGATCTATCTCTATAGATCTTGATGCCTAATATGTAAGCAGCTTCTCCAAGGTCCTTCATTGAAAAACACTTATTCAAGTAGGCCTTTATGCTTTCCAAAAGTTCTATATCATTTCCCATCAACAATATGTCATCCACATACAAAATGAGAAATGCTACAGAGCTCCCACTCACTTTCTTGTAAATACAGGCCTCTCCATAAGTCTGTATAAACCCAAACGCTTTGATCACCTCATCAAAGCGAATGTTCCAACTCCGAGATGCTTGCACCAGCCCATAGATGGAGCGCTGGAGCTTGCATACCTTGTCAGCATTCTTAGGATCGACAAAACCTTCCGGCTGCATCATATACAATTCTTCCTTAAGGAAACCGTTAAGGAATGCCGTTTTGACGTCCATTTGCCAGATCTCATAATCATAAAATGCGGCAACTGCTAACATGATTCGGACGGACTTCAGCATCGCTACGGGTGAGAAAGTCTCATCGTAGTCAACTCCTTGAACTTGTCGATAACCCTTAGCGACAAGCCGAGCCTTATAGACAGTCACATTACCATCCGCGTCAGTCTTCTTCTTAAAGATCCATTTATTTTCTATGGCTTGCCGATCATCGGGCAAGTCCACCAAAGTCCATACTTTGTTCTCATACATGGATCCTATCTCGGATTTCATGGCTTCAAGCCATTTGTTGGAATCCGGGCCCGCCATGGATTCTTCATAGTTCGAAGGTTCACCGTTGTCTAACAACATGACTTCCAGGACAGGGTTGCCGTACCACTCTGGTGCGGAACGTGTCCTCGTGGACCTTCAAAGTTCAGTAGTAACTTGATCTGAAGTTTCATGATCATCATCATTCACTTCCTCTCTAGTCGATGCAGGCACCACAGAAACAATTTCATGCGCTGTGCTACTCTCCGGTTCGAGAGGAGGTACAATTACCTCATCAAGCTCTACTTTCCTCCCACTTACTTCTTTCGAGAGAAACTCTTTCTCTAGAAATGATCCATTCTTGGCAACAAAGATCTTGCCTTCGGATCTGAGATAGAAGGTATACCCAATAGTTTCCTTAGGGTATCCTATGAAGACGCACCTTTCTGATTTGGGTTCGAGCTTTTCAGGTTGAAGTTTCTTGACATAAGCATCGCATCCCCAAACTTTCAGAAACGACAGCTTAGGTTTCTTTCCAAACCTCAATTCATACGGTGTCGTCTCAACGGATTTAGACGGTGCCCTATTTAAAGTGAATGCGGCAGTCTCTAATGCATATCCCCAAAATGATAGCGGTAAATCAGTAAGAGACATCATAGATCGCACCATATCCAATAGAGTGCGATTACGACGTTCGGACACACCATTACGCTGAGGTGTGCCAGGCGGCGTGAGTTGTGAAACAATTCCACATTTTCTTAAGTGCGTGCCAAACTCGTGACTCAAATATTCTCCTCCATGATCAGATCGTAAGAACTTTATTTTCTTGTCACGTTGATTCTCTACCTCACTCTGAAATTCCTTGAACCTTTCAAAGGTCTCAGACTTGTGTTTCATTAAGTAGACATACCCATATTTTCTTAAGTCATCAGTGAGGGTGAGAACATAACGGTAGCCACCCCGAGCCTCAACGCTCATTGGACCGCATACATCGGTATGTATTATCTCCAACAAGTTGGTTGCTCGCTCCATTGTTCCGGAGAACGGAGTCTTGTTCATCTTACCCATGAGGCATGGTTCGCACGTGTCAAATGATTCATAATCAAGAGATCCAAAAGTCCATCTGCATGGAGTTTCTTCATGCGTTTGACACCAATATGACCAAGGCGGCAGTGCCACAAGTATGCGGGACTATCATTATCCACCTTACATCGTTTGGTACTCACACTATGAATATGTGTAACATCACGTTCGAGATTCAATAAAAATAAACCATTGACCAGCGGGGCATGACCATAAAACATATCTCTCATATAAATAGAACAACCATTATTCTCGGATTTAAATGAGTAGCCATCTCGCATCAAACGAGATCCAGATACAATGTTCATGCTCAAGGCTGGTACTAAATAACAATTATTGAGGTTTAAAACTAATCCCGAAGGTAGATGTAGAGGTAGGGTGCCGACGGCGATCACATCGACCTTGGAACCATTCCCGACACGCATCGTCACCTCGTCCTTCGCCAGTCTCCGCTTATTCCGTAGGTCCTGCTTTGAGTTACAAATGTGAGCAACCGCACCGGTATCAAATACCCAGGAGCTACTACGAGCGCTCGTAAGGTACACATCAATAACATGTATATCATATATACCTTTGACGTTGCCGGCCTTCTTATCCACTAAGTACTTGGGGCAGTTCCGCTTCCAGTGACCGGTTCCCTTGCAATAAAAGCACTCAGTCTCAGGCTTGGGTCCATTCTTGTGCTTCTTCCCAAACTGATTTACCGGGCGTGGCAACTGCTTTGCTGTCCTTCTTGAAGTTCTTCTTACCCTTGCCTTTCTTGAAACTAGTGGTCTTATTCACCATCAACACTTGATGTTCCTTTTTGATCTCCACCTCCGCTGATTTCAGCATTGAATATAACTCGTGAATGGTCTTCTCCATCCCTTGCATATTGAAGTTCATCACAAAGCTCTTGTAGCTAGGTGGAAGCGACTGGAGGATTCTGTCAATAACCAGGTCATCCGGAAGATTAACTCCCAGCTGAGACAAGCGGTTGTGCAACCCAGACATTTTGAGTATGTGCTCGCTGACAGAACTATTTTCCTCCATCTTACAGCTGAAGAACTTGTCGGAGACTTCATATCTCTCGACCCGGGCATGAGCTTGGAAAACCATTTTCAGCTCCTGGAACATCTCATATGCTCCGTGTTGCTCAAAATGCTTTTGGAGCCCCGGTTCTAAGCTGTAAAGCATGCCGCACTGAACCAGGGAGTAATCATCACTGCGCGACTGCCAGGCGTTCATAACGTCTTGAGTTGCTGGGAAAACGGGTGCGTCACATAGCGGTGCATCAAGGACATATGCTTTCTTGGAAGCTATGAGGATGATCCTCAAGTTACGGAGCCAGTCCGTATAGTTGCTTCCATCGTCTTTCAGCTTGGTTTTTCTAGGAACGCGTTGAAGTTGAGGGCAAGATTAGCGTGGGCCATTGGATCTACAAGGTAGATGGTAAAGACAATTTTAGACTAAGTTCATGATAATTAAGTTCATCTAATCAAATTATTAATGAACTCCCACTCAGATAGACATCCCTCTAGTCATCTAAGTGACACATGATCCATATCGACTAGGCCGTGTCCGATCATCACGTGAGACGGACTAGTCATCAATGGTGAACATCTCCATGTTGATCGCATCTACTATACGACTCATGTTCGACCTTTCGGTCTCTCGTGTTCCGAGGCCATGTCTGTACATGCTAGGCTCGTCAAGTCAACCTAAGTGTTTCGTGTGTGTAAATCTGGCTTACACCCGTTGTATGCGAACGTTAGAATCGATCACACCCGATCATCACGTGGTGCTTCGAAACAACCATCCTTCGCAACGGTGCACACTTAGGGGGAACACATTTCTTGAAATTTTAGCAAGGGATCATCTTATTTATGCTACCGTTGTTCTAAGCAAAATAAGATGTAAAACATGATAAACATCACATGCAAATCATAAAGTGACATGATATGGCCAATATCATCTTGCGCCCTTGATCTCCATCTTTGGGGCGCGGCATGATCACCATCGTCACCGGCACGACACCATGATCTCCAGCATCATGATCTCCATCATCGTGTCTTCATGAAGTTGTCTCGCCAACTATTACTTCTACTACTATGGCTAACGATTAGCAATAAAGTAAAGTAATTACATGGCGTTTTTGATTGACACGCAGGTCATACAATAAATTAAGACAACTCCTATGGCTCCTGCCGGTTGTCATACTCATCGACATGCAAGTCGTGATTCCTATTACAAGAACATGATCAATCTCATACATCACATATATTTCATCACATCCTTTTTGGCCATATCACATCACATAGCATATGCTGCAAAAACAAGTTAGACGTCCTCTAATTGTTGTTGCAAGTTTTACGTGGCTGCTATGGGTTTCTAGCAAGAACGTTTCTTACCTACGCAAAAGCCACAACGGTGATATGCCAATTGCTATTTACCCTTCATAAGGACCCTCTTCATCGAATCCGATCCGACTAAAGTGGGAGAGACAGACACCCGCTAGCCACCTTATGCAACAAGTGCATGTCAGGCGGCGGAACCAGTCTCACGTAAGCGTACGTGTAAAGTCGGTCCAGGCCGCTTCATCCCACAATGCCGCCGAATCAATATAGGACTAGTAACGGCAAGCAAATTGACCAAATCATCGCCCACAACTACTTGTGTTCTACTCGTGCATAGAATCTACGCATAGACCTAGCTCATGATGCCACTGTTGGTGAACGTAGTAATAATTCAAAATTTTCCTACGTGTCACCAAGATCAATCTAGGAGATGCTAGCAACGAGAGAGAGGGAGTGCATCTTCATACCCTTGAAGATCGCTAAGCGGAAGGGTTGCAAAGAACGCGGTTGATGGAGTCGTACTCGCGGCCATTCAAATCGCGGAAGATCCGATCCAAGCACCGAACGAACGGCGCCTCCGCGTTCAACACACGTACAGCCTGGGGACGTCTCCTCCTTCTTGATCCAGCAAGGGGGGAGGAGAAGTCGAGGGAGAGCTCCGGCAGCACGACGGCGTGGTGGTGGTGGAGCTCGTGGTTCTCCGGCAGAGCTTCTCCAAGCTCTACGGAGGAGGAGGAGGTGTAGGAAGGGGGGAGGGCTGCGCCAGGGAAGAGGTGCGGCTGCCCTCCCACCCCCTCTCTATTTATAGGGGGAAGGGGAGAGGGGGGCCGACCCCCTAGATCCATCTAGAGGGGGGGCGGCGGCCAAGGGGGAAGGCTTGCCTCCCAAGTTGGTGGGAGGCGCCCACACCCCTTAGGGTTCCCAACCCTAGGCGCCTTGGGCCCTTGGGGGGCGCATCAGCCCACTAGGGGGCTGGTTCCCACGCAACATCAGCCCATTAGGCCCTCCGGGCCAGGTGGACCCTCCCGTTGGACCCCCGGAACCCCTTCGGTGGTCCCGGTACAATACCGATAAACCCCGAAACCTTTCCGGTGACTGAAACTGAACTTCCCCTATATAAATCTTCACCTCCGGACTATTCCGAAACTCCTCGTGACGTCCGGGATCTCATCCGGGACTCCGAACAACTTTCGGTAACCACATACAAATTCCCATTACGACTCTAGCGTCACCGAACCTTAAGTGTGTAGACCCTACGGGTTCGGGAACCATGCAGTCATGGCCGAGACACCTCTCCGGCCAATAACCAATAGCGGGATCTGGATACCCATATTGGCTCCCACATGTTCCACGATGATCTCATCGGATGAACCATGATGTCGGGGATTCAATTAATCCCGTATACAATTCCCTTGTCCATCTGTATATGTTACTTGCCCGAGATTCGATCGTCAGTATCCCTATACCTTGTTCAATCTCGTTACCAGCAAGTCTCTTTACTCGTTCTGTAACACATGATCCCGTGACCAACTCCTTAGCCACATTGAGCTCATTATGATGATGTATTACTGAGTGGGCCCAGAGATACCTCTCCGTCACACGGAGTGACAAATCCCAGTCTCGATTCGTGCCAACCCAACAGATACTTTCGGAGACACCTGTAGTGCACCTTTATAGTCACCCAGTTACGTTGTGACGTTTGATACACCCAAAGCGTTCCTACGGTATCCGGGAGATGCACAATCTCATGGTCTAAGGAAATGATACTTGACATTAGAAAATCTTTAGCAGACGAACTACACGATCTTGTGCTATGCTTAGGATTGGGTCTTGTCCATCACATCATTCTCCCAATGCTGTGATCCCGTTATCAACGACATCCAATGTCCATGGTCAGGAAACCATGACCATCTATTGATGAACGAGCTAGTCAACTAGAGGCTCACTAGGGACATGGTGTGGTCTATGTATTCACACATGTATTACGGTTTCCAGTTAATACAATTATAGCATGAACAATAGACAATTATCATGAACAAGGAAATATCATAATATCCATTTTATTATTGCCTCTAGGGCATATTTCCAACACAGGGCGCCGGCCGGGCCTCGGTGGACATTGGTCCCGGTTTGTCTCACCCTTGTGGTCCCGATTCCAGACACGAACCTGGACCAATGGGCCTCGCTCCTGGCCCAACACCTTTAGTCTGGAACCGGGACGAAAGGTCTATCTTTTGTCCCGGTTCTAGCCATGAACTGGGACTAAAGAGATGCCTATATACCCCCGCCCCTGCCCGCTCACTCCTCTGTTTTCTGGCCGTGTGGCAGGTTTGTGCATGTGCTGCTCTCTCCCTTCTATGCATGCACATCAGGTGTTCGATGAAATGCCCGAGCCACACTTAAGCTTTCTCCTCTCCATGCTCGACCTCCCAGCTAAATTTTCCTCAATATTTGTCTAGGTTAGGTGGTGCACCAACTACACAAGTGTTCTAAAAGGTTAGCAACTTCATCGTTTCATCTCTCATGCTAGTTTAGCTCATTTAGATGCACAATTTGAGCTAAAATTAACTTCTTAGAGTGTCCACATGTGTAGGGTGTCGTCCCCGTCCTCACTGTCGTCGATCTCCCGTGCCGATCTCGTCGCCGACACCACCGTGGTGAGCCTCTTGTTCTTATCTTCTTTTTAAAATAAAAAAAATCTGAATTGTAAGATTTAGGTAGATACTTGTATATTTTTCTTATTTTTATTATTGTTTGCTATTATATAGTGCCATGGTTTTGGGATCCGCCCCGGTCGGCCCTCGTCCTGTCTATGATTCGGATGTGGTATATTATATTTTATTACTATTTGTTTCATTTAGTGTTTATGACAATTATGCCGACCAACGTGACATAGATGTTTTTATCTAGGAGGTATGTGAACTGGAAATTTCAACCGACATACAAATTCTTGTCGAGAAGTTAACTTTAGTTGAAAAAGAAAATGAGTATTTGAAGAAAAAAATGAAAAGAATTGAGGAGGAGAAGATGGAATTGGAGTTGCATGTTGCCGATGTCGTCGATGATCACAAGATCAAGATGGATGCAATGCACTTGAAGATTAGAAAGATTAGAAAATATGCCATTGATAATGAGGCTTGGTATCATTATGCCGTTGGATCAATTGTTACCTTAGTAGCGCTTATGATCGCATTTGTTGTTGCATTTAATTTTTTTACATAGTTTCAATGTATGTTTTAATTAGATGCTCTAGAGAGCTATATGTTGTTCAATGAGAACTATGTATGAACTTTATGTATTTATTTTTTCAGTAATAACATTTGATCACTACTGTACTTTGGTTTTAATGTGATGATGAACTTCTATTAATTTGGTCACTTCTCTATTCATGATGTTCTGTAATGGTTTTTGATACACTTAATTATATAATGCACACAAATGAACTGGCAATGGATGTACGGTGATCGACGCACCTCCGAGTACATTAAGGGCCTGCATAATTTTCTCCAAGTGGCTGACGCAAACAAGCAGAATGGTTTTGTGTATTGTCCATGTACTGACTGTGAGAATACGAAGGATTACTCTAACTCGAAAACCCTTCACTGGCACCTGCTTCAGAATGGTTTCATGCCACACTATAATGTTTGGACCAAGCACGGAGAAAAAGACGGGTTATGATGGAAGAAAACGAAGATGAAGAGGATGATGACAACTATCCTATGTTACCTGAATGAGGTGATACTGCTCAAGAAGAGGGGAGAGCTGAAGATCAAGAGGCACCACACGATGTGCCCGATGATGATGTTCGCCGGGTCATTGTTGATGCACAGAAAGAATGCGAAAGTGAAAGGGAGAAGTTGAAGTTCAATCGCATGCTAGAGGACCACAAAAAAGGGTTGTACCCAAATTGCAAAGATGGCAACACAAAGCTCGGCTCCACACTAGAATTGCTGCAATGGAAGGCAGCGAATGGTTTATCTGACAAGGGATTTGAGAAAATACTGAAAATAATGAAGAAGAAGCTTCCAAAAGATAACGAATTGCCTGACAGTACTTACGAAGCAAACAAGGTTATATGCCCTCTAGGATTAGAGGTGCGGAAGATACATCCATGCCCTAATGACTGCATCCTGTACCGCGGTGAGGAGTACGAGAATTTGAACGCATGCCTGGTACGCGGTGCATTGCGGTATAAGATCAGACGAGATGACCCTGGTGATGTTGAGGGCCAGCGCAACGGGAAGAGGGTTCCTGCCAAGGTGATGTGGTATGCTCCTATAATACCACGGTTGAAACGTTTGTTCACAAACAAAGAGCATGCCAAGTTGATGCGATGGCACAAGGAAGACCGTAAGAAAGACGGGAAGTTGAGAGCACCCGCTGATGGGTCGCAGTGGAGAAAGATCGAGAGAAAGTGGGGGGACTTTACAGGTGAGTGATATGTCCATTTTGCATCATGCTTTTATATTGATATTTATTGCATTATGGGTTGTTATTACACGTTATGGTACAATACTTATGCATTTTCTCTCCTATTTTACAAGGTTTACATGAAGAGGGAGAATGCCGACAGCTGGAATTCTGGACTGGAAAAGGAGCAAATCTGAGAGACCTATTCTACACAACTCCAAAAGTCCTGAAAAGTTACGGAGAATTGTTTCGGATTATATAAAAATTATTGGGCGAAACAAATACCAGAGGGGGCCCACCAGGAGGTCACAAGCCTGCCAGGCATGGCCACCCCCCTGGCCGCGCCTAGGTGGCTTGTGACCCACCTGGCAGGTGCCCGACGCCCATCTTCTGCTATATGAAGTGTTTTGACCTGGAAAAAAAAATCAGAAGAGAGCTTTCGGGATGAAGCGCCGCCGTCTCGAGGCGGAACTTGGGCAGAACCAATCTAGAGCTCTGGCGGAGCTGTTCTGCCGGGGACACTTCCCTCCCGGAGGGGGAAATCAAAGCCATCGTCATCACATACGATCCTCTCATTGAGAGGGGGTCAATCTGCATCAACATCTTCACCAGCACCATCTCCTCTCCAAACCCTAGTTCATCTCTTGTATCCGATCTTTGTCTCAAACCTCAGATTGGTACCTGTGGGTTGCTAGTAGTGTTGATTACTCCTTGTAATTGATGCTAGTTTGTTTACTTGGTGGAAGATCATATGTTCAGATCCTTTAAGATAATTAATACTTGATGACCCACAAGTATAGGGGATCAATCGTAGTCCTTTCGATAAGTAAGAGTGTCGAACCCAATGAGGAGCGGAAGGAAATGACAAGCGGTTTTCAGTAAGGTATTCTCTGTAAGCACTGAAATTATCAGTAACAGATAGTTTTATAATGAGGTAATTCGTAACGAGCAATAAGTAACAAGTGTAACAAAGGTGCAGCAAGATAGCCCAATCCTTTTTGCAGCAAAGGACAGGCCTGGACGAACTCTTATATAAGGTGAAAAGCTCCCGAGGACACATGGGGATTTACGTCAAGCTAGCTTTCATCACGCTCACTTGATTCGAGTTTGTTACTTTGATAATTTGATATGTGGGTGGACCGGTGCTAGGGTGCTTCCCTTACTTGTACAAACCACCCACTTATGATTAACCCCTCTCGCAAGCATCCGCAACTACAAAAGAAGAATTAAGATAAATCTAACCATAGCATGAAACGTATGGATCCAAATTAGCCCCTTACGAAGCAACGCATAAACTAGGGTTTAAGCTTCTGTCACTCTAGCAATCCATCATCTACTTATTACTTCCCAATGCCTTCCCCTAGGCCCAAATAATGGTGAAGTGTTATGTAGTCGACGTTCACATAACACCACTAGAGGAGAGACAACATACATCTCATCAAAATATCGAACGAATACCAAATTCACATGATTACTTATAACAAGACTTATCCCATGTCCTCAGGAACAAACATAACTACTCACAAAGCATGTTCATGTTCATGACCAGAGAAGTATTAATTATCATAAAGGATCTGAACATATGAACTTCCACCAAATAAACCAACTAGCATCAACTACAAAGAGTAATCAACACTACTACCAACCCACAGGTACCAATCTGAGGTTTGAGACAAAGATCGGATACAAGAGATGAACTAGGGTTTAGAGAGGAGATGGTGCTGGTGAAGATGTTGATGGAGATTGACCCCCTCTCGATGAGAGGATCGTTGGTGATGACGATGGCTTCGATTTTCCTCTTCAGGAGGGAAGTTCCCCCGGCAGAACAGCCCTGCCAGAGCTCTAGATTGATTTTCTCCAAGTTCCGCCTCGAGACGGCGGCGCTTCGTCCCGAAAGCTCTCTTCTGATTTTTTTTTTCTAGGTCAAAACCCTTCATATAGGAGAAGATGTGTGTCGGGGACCTGCCAGGGGGGCCACAAGCCAGCCGGCCGCGGCCAGGGGGGGTGGCCGCGGCCAGCAGGCTTGTGGCCTCCTGGTGGGCCCTCTCTGGTATTTGTTTTGCCCAATATTTTTTCTATATTCCAAAATAATTCTCCGTAAAATTTCAGGACTTTTGGAGTTGTGCAGAATAGGCATCTCAAATTTTCTCCTTTTCCAGTCCAGAATTCCAGTTTCCGGCATTCTCCCTCTTCATGCAAACCTTGTAAAATAAGAGATAAAAGGCATAAGTATTGTACCATACTGTGTAATAACAGCCCAAAGAGCAATAAATATCAATATAAAAGCATGATGCAAAATGGACGTATCAATACTCCGCTGATTATGAACATGAACATGCTTTGTGAGTAGTTACGTTTGTTCGTGAGGACATGGGATAAGTCTTGTTATAAGTAATCATGTGAATTTGGTATTCATTCGATATTTTGATGAGATGTATGTTGTCTCTCCTCTAGTGGTGTTATGTGAACGTCGACTACATAACACTTCACCATTATTTGGGCCTAGGGGAAGGCATTGGGAAGTAATAAGTAGAAGATGGGTTGCTAGAGTGACAGAAGCTTAAACCCTAGTTTATGCGTTGCTTCGTAAGGGGCTGATTTGGATCCATATGTTTCATGCTATGGTTAGATTTATCTTAATTCTTCTTTCATAGTTGAGGATGCTTGCGAGAGAGGTTAATCAAAAGTGGGAGGTTTGTCCAAGTAAGGGCAGCACCCAAGCACCGGTCCACCCACATATCAAATTATCAAAGTAACGAACGCGAATCAAATGAACATGATGAAAACTAGCTTGATGGAAATTCCCATGTGTCCTCGGGAGCTTTTCACTTTATATAAGAGTTTGTCCAGGCCTGTCCTTTGCTACAAAAAGGATTGGGCTACCTTGCTGCACCTTTCCTACACTTGTTACTTGTTACTCGATCGTTACAAATTATCTTATCACAAAACTATCCGTTACCGATAATTTCAGTGCTTGCAGAGAATACCTTACTGAAAACTGCTTGTCATTTCCTTCTGCTCCTCGTTGGGTTCGACACTCTTACTTATCGAAAGGACTACGATAGATCCCCTATACTTGTGGGTCATCAAGACCCTTTTCTGGCGCCGTTGCCGGTGAGTGAAGCGCCTTTGGTAAGTGGAATCTGGTAAGGAAAAATTTATATAGTGTGCTGAAATTTACTGTCACTTGTTACTATGGAAATTAATCCTTTGAGGGGTTTGTTCGGGGTATCTTCACCTCGACCGGAAGCACAAAGAGTTGGCCCTCAACCTACTGAACCTACAGAAAATATTTATTATGAAATTACTTCGGGTATGATAGAGAAACTGCTGGCTAATTCTTATGCAGGAGACGGAACACTACATCCTGATTTGCATCTAATCTATGTGGATGAAGTTTGTGGATTATTTAAGCTTGGAGGTCTGCCCGAGGATCACGTCAAAAAGAAGGGCTTTCCTTTGTCTTTGAAGGAGAAGGCATTGACATGGTATAGGCTATGTGATGATATTGGATCATGGAGCTACAAACGATTGAAAATGGAATTTCATCAGAAGTTCTATCCTATGCATCTAGTTCATCCTGATCGGAATTATATCTATAATTTTTGGCCTCGTGAAGGAGAAAGAATCGCTCAAACTTTATATTCATGCCCCAATAATGAAATCTCGAGAGAAATTATTATTCAGAATTTTTATGCTCGGCTTTCTCGTAATGATCAATCCATGCTTGATACTTCTTGTATTGGTTCCTATATGAAGAAAGATATTGACTTCAAATGGGATTTATTGGAGAGAATGAAACGCAACTCTGAATATTGGGAACTCGACGAAGGTAAGGAGTCAGGTATAAACCTTAAGTTTGATTGTGTTAAATCCTTCGTAGACACAAATGCTTTTCGTGAATTTAGCACTAAATATGGACTTGACTCTGAGATAGTAGCCTCTTTCTGTGAATCTTTTGCTGCTCATGTTGACCTCCGTAAGGAGAAGTGGTTTAAATATCATCCTCCCATTGAAGTGAAAGTAGTTGAACCTATTAAAGTTGAAAAAGAAACTATTACGTATAATGTTGATCCTGTTATTCCTGCTGCTTAGATTGAGAAACCACCTTTCCCTGTTAGAATAAAGGAACATCCTAAAGCTATGTTAGAACACCTACACCCCCTGAACAAATTAAATTTGAGCCTAGTATTGCTATGGTTAAAGATCTCTTGGTTGATAATATTGATGGGCATGTTATTCAATTCTGTGAGGAAGCTGCTAGAATTGCTAGGCCTGATGCCAAAGATAAACATAGACCTATTGTTGGCATGCCTGTTGTTTCTGTTAAGATAGGAGATCATTGTTATCATGGCTTATGTGATGTGGGTGCCATTGTGAGTTTAATTCCCATTACCTTATATAAAGAGATTATGAATGATATTGCACCAGTTGAGTTAGAGGAAATTGATGTTACCATTAAGCTTGCTAATAGAGATACTATAGCACCAGTTGGGATTGTTAGAGATGTTGAAGCCTTGTGTGGGAAAATAAAACATCCTACTGATTTTCTTGTCCTTGGTTCCCCACAAGATGATTTTTGTCCCAATATATTTGGTAGACCTTTCTTGAATACTGTTAATGCCAGTATAGATTGTGAGATGGAAACTGTTACTGTAAGATTTGGGGACACGTCTCATGAGTTTAATTTCTCTAAATTTCGTAGAAAACCCCATGATAAAGAATTGCCTAGTAAGGATGAAATTATTGTTCTTGCTTCTATTGTTGTGGATCCTACTGACCACTTGGAACAATATCTGCTAGACCATGAAAATGATATGCATATGAATGAAAGGAATGAAATAGATAAGATTTTGTTTGACCAGTATCCTATTTTGAAACACAACTTGCCTGTTGAAATACTCGGGGATCCTCCTCCACCCAAGGGTGATCTCGTGTTTGAGCTTAAACAATTACCGGATACTCTGAAGTATGCTTATCTTGATGAAAAGAAGATATATATTGTTATTATTAGTGCTAACCTTTCAGAGCATGAAGAAAAGAGATTATTGAAAACTCTCAGGAAGCACCGTGCTGCTATTGGATATACTCTTGATGATCTTAAGGGCATTAGTCCCACTCTATGTCAGCATAAAATTAATATGGAGCCCGATGCTAAACCAATTGTTGATCACCAACGACGGTTAAATCCTAAAATGAAAGAAGTGGTAAGAAATGAAATATTAAAGCTTCTGGAGGTAGGTATTATTAATCCTATTGCTGATAGTATATGGGTTAATCCTGTTCATTGTGTCCCTAAGAAAGGAGGTATTACCGTAGTTCCTAATGATAAAAATGAATTGATCCCGCAAAGAATTGTTACATGGTATAGAATGGTAATCGATTTTAGGAAATTAAATAAAGCTACTAGGAAAGATCATTACCCTCTACCTTTTATTGATCAAATGCTAGAAAGACTATCCAAACACACACATTTTTTCTTTCTAGATGGTTATTCCGGTTTCTCTCAAATACCTGTGTCGAAAGAGGACCAAGATAAGACCACTTTTACTTGCCCTATCGGTACCTTCGCTTATAGACGTATGCCTTTTGGTTTACGCAATGCACCTGCTACCTTTCAAAGATGTATGACTGCTATATTCTCTGATTTTTGCGAGAGGATTGTTGAGGTTTTCATGGATGATTTTTCCGTTTATGGAACTTCTTTTGATGA
This sequence comes from Elymus sibiricus, assembly GCA_039707655.1. Lineage (NCBI taxonomy): Eukaryota > Viridiplantae > Streptophyta > Magnoliopsida > Poales > Poaceae > Elymus > Elymus sibiricus. The sequence goes on from CM077669.1 coordinate 513,350,047, forward strand.
TTGTTTGAGCAACCTTGATTGAGTTTTGCAGAGATGTGAAGAAACTAATATTGTCTTGAATTGGGAGATGTGCCACTTTATGGTGAATGAAGCTATTGTCTTGGGACACAAAATCTCCGAAAGAGGTATTGAAGTTGACAAAGCCAAAGGAGATGCTATTGAAAAAATGACGTGTCCTACGGATATCAGAGGTATAAGAAGTTTCCTTGGTCATGCTTGTTTCTATAGGAGGTTTATTAAAGACTTCTCTAAGATTTCTAGGCCTCTCACTAATATTTTGCAAAAACATGTTCCATTCATTTTTTATGATGATTGTGTAGAAGCATTTGAAATTCTTAAGAATGCCTTGATTTCTGCACCTGCTGTTCAACCGCCTGATTGGAACCTACCCTTTGAAATTATGTGTGATGCTAGTGATTATGCCGTTGGTGTTGTTCTAGGACAAAGAGTTGATAAGAAATCAAATGTTATCCATTATGCTAGTAAAACTCTAGACAGCGCTCAAAGAAACTATGCTACCACTGAAAAGGAATTTTTAGGAGTTGTGTTTGCTTGTGATAAGTTCAGACCTTATATTGTTGATTCCAAAGTAACTGTTCACACTGATCATGCTGCTATTAAATATCTTATGGAAAAGAAAGATGCTAGACCTAGACTTATCAGATGGGTTCTTCTGCTAGAAGAATTTGATTTGCATATTGTTGATAGAAAGGGTGCTGATAACCCCGTAGCGGATAACTTGTCTAGGTTAGAAAATGTTCTTGATGACCCACTACCTATTGATGATAGCTTTCCTGATGAACAATTAGCTCTCATAAATGCTTCGCGTAATGCTCCATGGTATCCTGATTATGCTAATTACATTGTTGCTAAGTTTATACCGCCTAGTTTCACATACCAACAAAAGAAAAAGTTCTTCTATGATTTAAGACATTACTTTTGGGATGATCCATACCTTTATAAAGAAGGAGTAGATGGTGTTATTAGACGTTGTGTACTTGAGCATGAACAGGAACAGATCCTACACAAGTGTCATTCCGAGGCCTACGGAGGACACCACGCTGGAGATAGAACTGCACACAAGGTACTACAATCTGGGTTTTATTGGCCTAATCTCTTCAAGGATGCTCGTAAGTTTTCTTGTCATGTGATGAATGTCAAATAATTGGCAATATTAGTAGACGTCAGGAAATGCCTATGAATTACTCTCTTGATATTGAACCATTTGATGTTTGGGGTTTTGATTATACGGAACCTTTTCCAAAGTCCAATGGGTATACTCATATTCTAGTTGTTGTTGATTATGTTACTAAGTGGGTAGAAGCTATTCCAACTAGTAGTGCTGATCATAACACCTCTATTAAAATGCTGAAAGAAGTTATTTTCCCTAGATTTGGAGTCCCTAGATATTTAATGACTGATGGTGGTTCACACTTTATTCATGGTGCCTTCCGTAAATTGGTTGCTAAGTATGACGTTAATCATAGGATTGCATCTCCTTATCACCCTCAGTCTAGTGGTCAAGTAGAATTAAGTAATAGAGAAATTAAATTGATCTTGCAAAAGACTGTTAATAGATCTAGAAAGAATTGGTCTAAGAAACTGGACGATGCATTATGGGCTTATAAAACTTCTTATAAAAACCCTATGGGTATGTCTCTGTATAAAATGGTTTATGGTAAAGCATGTCACTTACCTATAGAACTAGAGCATAAAGATTATTAAACAATCAAAGAGCTCAATTATGATTTCAAACTTGCTAGTGAGAAGAGGTTATTTGACATTCGCTCACTTGATGAATGGAGGACCCAGGCCTATGAGAATGCCAAGTTGTTTAAAGAAAAGGTTAAGAGATGGCATGATAAAAGGATACAGAAGCGTGAATTCAATGTAGGTGACCATGTCTTGCTATACAATTCTCGTTTAAGATTTTTTGCAGGAAAACTTCTCTCTAAATGGGAAGGGCCCTACATTGTCGAGGAAGTATATCGTTCCGGTGCCATCAAGATCAACAACGCCGAAGGCACAAATCCAAAGGTGGTAAACAGGCAAAGAATCAAACAATATATCTCAGGTACTCCCATAAATGTTGAAACCAATATTATCAATACCATAACTCCGGAGGAGTATATTCGGGAGACCTACCGGAACGTTTCAGACTCTGAAAAGGAATAGGTGTGTGGTACGGTAAGCAAACCGAGTCCAAAACTTTCCCAATAGCAATTTTTCTCGGTTTTGGAATATTTAATAAATTAGGAAAATTTAAAGTAGTCCGAAAGATGCACGAGGAGGTGACAAGCCTGCCAGGCACGGCCACCCCCCTGATCGTGCCTAGGTGGCTTGTGACCACCTCGTTGTTGGGTAACGTAGCATGGGAAACAAAAATTTTCCTACGCACACACAAGATCTATCCATGGTGATGAAGATCTACGAGAGGGAGAGTGAATCTACATACCCTTGTAGATCGCTAAGCGGAAGCGTTAAGAAACGCGGTTGATGTAGTCGAACGTCTCCGCGATCCAAATCGCAAGTCGTCCCTCGAACCGATCACGAACTAGTGCCGAACGGACGGCACCTCCGCGTTCAACACACGTACGGCTTGATGACGCCTTCACCTCCTCGATCCAGCGAGCGATGATGAAGTAGTAGATGAGTTCCGGCAGCACGACGGCGTGGTGATGTTGGTGAGGAACAATCTCTGCAGGGCTTCGCCAAGCACTACGGAGATTATGACGGAGGAACTAGAGGGTTAGGGTTGCCGCACACGGCTTGGGGAAATCTTAATGTGTCCCGCGTGCTAGCCCTGCCCCTCTATTTATATGTTGAGCCTTGGGGTCTAAACTTGGAGTAAAAGCCTCCTCCAGGTCGGTTTTGCCCGCACAAGGTCGGTTTGGCCCGCAGGGAAAGAGTCCAACTCGGATCCCTGCAGTACCGCGCACAAGCGGTAGTACCGCTTACGATAAGCGGTAGTACCGCCTGTAGCGGTAGTACCGCTTACGATAAGCGGTAGTACCGCTTACGATAAGCGGTAGTACCGCCCGTAGCGGTAGTACCGCTTATGATAAGCGGTAGTACCGCCCCAGACGCCAGCAAAACTTCTTTTTGCACTTTCCAATACCTCGTGGGCTTTACCTCTTTGGCTCATATAAAGTGTTGCTGCACCCGAACACTTCGGTAAACATCCGGAACCCCTTCCGGTGAATTCCGGAACCCTTCCGGAGATCAAAACACTATTATCACATATATCAATCTTTACCTCTGGATTATTCCGGAGATCCTCGTCATGTCCGGGATCTTATCCGGGACTCCGAACAACTTTCGGTCACCAACAAAATAACTCAACTATACTAATCGTCACCAAACGTTAAGTGTGTAGACCCTGCGGGTTCGAGAACTATGTAGACATGACCGAGACACCTCTACGATCAATAACCAATAGCGGGACCTGGATGCCCATATTGGCTCCTACATATTCTACGAAGATCTTTATCGGTCGAACCTCTATGTCAAGGATTCAGTTAATCCCGTATGCTGTTCCCTTTGTTCTTCGGTATGTTACTTGCCCGAGATTCGATCGTCGGTATCTCTATACCTAGTTCAATCTCGTTACCGGCAAGTCTCTTTACTCGTTCCGTAATACAAGATCTCGTGGCTAACACTTTAGTCACATTGCTTGCAAGGCTCATTGTGATGTTGTATTACCGAGTGGGCCCTGAGATACCTCTCCGTCACACGGAGTAACAAATCCCAGTCTTGATCCATGCCAACCCAACAGACACCCTCGGAGATACCTGTAGAGCACCTTTATAGTCACCCAGTTACGTTGCGACGTTTGATACACACAAGGTATTCCTCCGGTGTCAGTGAGTTGCATGATCTCATGGTCAAAGGAACAGATACTTGACATGCAGAAAACAATAGCAATAAACTGACACGATCATATGCTACGTTTATAGTTTGGGTCTTGTCCATCACATCATTCTCCTAATGATGTGATCCCGTTATCAAATGACATCTCATGTCCATGGCTAGGAAACCTTAACCATCTTTGATCAACGAGCTAGTCAACTAGAGGCTTACTAGGGACACAGTGTTGTCTATGTACCCACACATGTATTTGAGTTTCCAATCAATACAATTATAGCATGGATAATAAACGATTATCATGAACAAGGAAATATAATAATAACCAATTTATTATTGCCTCTAGGGCATATTTCCAACACTCGTGCACCCTTCGGACTCCATTTTCTTGTAGGACACTCCTTTGGGTCGGTAAAAATTCATTATATAATCTCCCGAAGGTTTTGACCACCGTACCATGAAAAAAATCCTCTGTTCTCTTTTGTTGTTGTTTTTCGGACAGATTTAGATCGTCATGGCGTCCCCAAATGCTCCGAAGGACAAGTTCTTCGAGAAGGTCATCAATCCCTATCTTGCAGAGGTGCTGCAACACCCTCAAACCATTGACATGCGTGAGGGGGTGCTGCACATCTGTGACGTTGAAGGGGCAAAGAAGACTGGAAGCATGGAAATAAGGCTCGAAGCAATGGAGCAGCAAGTTTTCAAGTGCCAAGGGATGGTGGAACGTGGACTCAATGCCAATCATATGATGATCTCAGAGTTTACCCATAAACACAAGCTGGACACCAAGGACATCGGGGAGCACATCTTCAAGCTTTACGAGAAAATCGAGCATCTCCAAGCCCAGATCTATGATCTGCAAAAGCAAAACTGTGAGTATGAATACAGATTTAAGAGAATGAGTTTGGCTGCAGATTTGAGGATTCCGGAGACTCATTCATCTTTTTACGATGGTGAGCCGATGCCTTGGAAGACGGAGGACAAGCTTCCAACCTCATCAACAACTCCACCACCATCACCTCTGAAGAAGGACATCTAAACACATGGGTATGGACACTCCCCTTGGCTAGTACCAAGCTTGGGGGAGGTGCCCCGGTATCGTATCACCATCACATCTTTTCCTTTTCTTGTTTTTCTTAGTTCGATCCTTTTGGTTTTATCTTGATTAAGTAGAATAAAATTTTAGTATGATCTAGCTTTGAGTTTTTTCTTTTTGTTCCTCTTATGTAAGCGAGTCCAAGAGTTATATAATAATTAGTAGTTTTGATGTGAGGGCTTTGCTTGCTTGCTATGATCTTGAGAAAAATAAATAAGAAATAAAAGAAGAATAGAGTAAAAGCAAAGAGTATATATGATGATCTTATGGGGAGTGATGACTTCACATACAAGAAGTATGTCGGCTGAAATTTGTTGGGAGTTGACAAACATAGCGATTGGTCATTGGGGCAATTAAAAGGAAGTAATAAAGAAAGAGAGGTTCACATATAAATATATTATCTTGGACATCTTTTATTATTGTGAGCACTCATTAAAATATTATATGCTAAGAAGTTGATGTTGGACAAGGAAGACAACGTAATGGGTTATGTTTGTTTATTTACGAATAGAAGTCATATTGTTATAGATCCTCCAACATGTAGTGCTTGCTTCCACCTCATACTAGCCAAAACTTCCGCACCAAGTAGGGATACTACTTGTGCATTCAAACACCCTCAACCCAGTTTTGCCATGAGAGTCCACCATACCTACCTATGGATTGAGTAAGATCCTTCAAGTAAGTTGTCATCGGTGCAAAAAGCAATAAGTATTGCTCCTAAATATGTATGATCTTTTATTGTAAGGGAAAATAAGCATTGTACGAACTTGTGATAGTAAAGAAATAAAAGCGACAGACTGCATAATAAAGGTTGCTATCACAAAGGGCAATACAACACGGTGTTCCTTTGCATTAAGGGTTTGCACATCCAAGAACAAAAAGCGCATGACAACCTCTGCTTCCCTCTGCGATGGGCCTATATGTTACTTTTACTTTATAAGTACTTACCTTTATGCAAGAGTCATGGTGATCTTCACCACTTCCTATATTTTGCCTTTTTTGCTTGGCAAGCATTATGTGTTGGGGAATGATCTAAACACATATATCCACTCGGATATGGGTGATCATGAGTTATTATTGTTGACATCACCCTTGAGGTGACTAGTTGGGATCTGCAACATTCAGATCCGTGTGTACTTTGCAAATATTTATGTCGTCCTCCTTGATATAATCGCGGATGGAATTGAAACGTCGCTTTATGTGTCTGGTCCTCTTGTGAAATCTTGGTTCCTTGGCTAGAGCAATGGCACCAGTATTATCACAAAACAGAGTCATTGGGTTAAGTGCACTAGGCACTACTCCAAGATCTGTCATGAACTCCTTCATCCAGACACCTTCCTTCGCCGCCTCCGAGGCTGCGATGTACTCCGCTTCGCATGTAGAATCAGCTACCACGCTTTGCTTGGAACTGCACCAGCTAACCGCACCCCCATTAAGAATAAACACGTATCCGGTTTGTGACTTAGAGTCATCCGGATCAGTGTCAAAGCTTGCATCGACGTAACCCTTTACGACGAGCTCTTGATCACCTCCATAAACGAGAAACATATCCTTAGTCCTTTTCAGGTACTTCAGGATATTCTTGACCGCCGTCCAGTGTTCCATTCCTGGATCACTTTGAAACCTTCCGACCATACTTATGGCAAGGCTGACATCGGGTCTTGTGCACAGCATTGCATACATAATAGAGCCTATGGCTGAAGCATAGGGGATGACACTCATCTTTTCTCTATCTTCTGTAGTCACTGGGCATTGAGTCTTACTCAACTTCACACCTTGCAAAACAGGCAAGAACCCCTTCTTGGACTGATCCATTTTGAACTTCTTCAAAATCTTATCAAGGTATGTGCTTTGTGAAAGTCCTATTAAGCGTCTTGATCTATCTCTATAGATCTTGATGCCTAATATGAAAGCAGCTTCTCCTAGGTCCTTCATTGAAAAACTCTTGTTCAAATATTCCTTTACGCTTTCCAACATTTCTATATTGTTTCCAATCAGCAATATGTCATCCACATATAATATTAGAAACGCTATAGAGCTCCCACTCACTTTCTTGTAAATACAAGCTTCTCCGTAAACTTGTATAAACTCGAACGCTTTGATCACCTCATCAAAGCGAAGATTCCAACTCCGAGATGCTTGCACCAGTCCATAAATGGATCGCTGGAGTTTGCAAACTTTGTCAGCATTCTCTGGATCGACAAAACCTTCTGGTTGCATCATATACAACTCTTCCTTAAGGAAACCGTTAAGGAACGCTGTTTTGACATCCATCTGCCAAATTTCATAATCGAAAAAGGCAGCTATTGCTAACATGATTCTGACGGACTTAAGCATTGCTACGGGTGAGAAGGTCTCATCGTAGTCAACTCCTTGAACTTGTGAAAAACCCTTTGCCACAAGTCGAGCTTTATAGACGGTGACATTACCGTCCGCGTCTGTCTTCCTCTTAAAGATCCATTTGTTCTGAATGGCCTTACGCCCTTCAGGTAATACTTCCAAAGTCCACACTTTGTTTTCATACATGGATCCCATCTCGGATTTCATGGCCTCTAACCACTTCTCGGAATCCGGGCCCATCATCGCTTCTCCATAGCTCGTAGGTTCATCGTTGTCCAACAACATGACTTCTAAGACAGGGTTGTCGTACCACTCAGGAGCAGTACGCGTCCTTGTCGACCTACGAGGTTTGATAGCAACTTGATCCAAAGCTTCATGATCATCATCATTAACTTCCTCTTCAGCTGTTGTAGGCTCTACAGAAACATCTTTCTGCGCTGCGCTACTTTCAGGTTGAAGTAAAGGTTCAACAACCTCATCAAGTTCTATCTTCCTCCCACTCAATTCTTTTGAGAGAAACTCTTTCTCAAGAAATGTTCCGTTTTTAGCGACAAACACTTTGCCTTCGGATCTGAGGTAGAAGGTATACCCAACTGTCTCTTTTGGGTATCCTATGAAGACGCATTTCTCCGCTTTGGGTTCCAGCTTTTCAGGCTGAAGCTTTTTGACATAAGCATCACATCCCCAAACTTTAAGAAACGATAGCTTTGGCTTCTTGCCAAACCAAAGTTCATATGGCGTCGTCTCAACGGATTTCGATGGTGCCCTATTTAAAGTGAATGCATCTGTCTCTAATGCATAACCCCAAAACGATAGTGGAAAATCGGCAAGAGACATCATAGATCGCACCATATCCAATAAAGTTCGATTACGACGTTCGGACACACCATTACGCTGTGGTGTTCCAGGCGGTGTCAATTGTGAAACAATTCCACACTGTCTTAAGTGACTGCCAAACTCATAACTCAGATATTCTCCTCCTCGATCAGATCGTAGGAATTTAATCTTCTTGTTACGATGATTCTCAACTTCACTCTGAAATTGTTTGAACTTTTCAAATGTTTCAGACTTGTGTTTCATTAAGTAAATATACCCATATCTACTTAAGTCATCAGTGAAGGTGAGAAAGTAACGATAACCACCGCGCGCCTCAATGCTCATCGGACCGCACACATCAGTATGTATGATTTCCAATAAGTCACTTGCCCGTTCCATTGTTCCAGAGAACGGCGTTTTAGTCATCTTGCCCATAAGGCATGGCTCACATGTGTCAAGTGATTCAAAATCAAGTGACTCCAAAAGTCCATCAGTATGGAGCTTCCTCATGCGTTTTACGCCAATATGACCTAAACGGCAGTGCCACAAGAAAGTGGTATTATCATTATCAATTCTACATCTTTTGGCATCAATGTTATGAACATGTGTATCATTACTATCGAGATTCAATAAGAATAAACCCCTCACATTGGGTGCATGACCATAAAAGATATTACTCATATAAATAGAACAACCATTATTCTCTGATTTAAATGAGTAACCGTCTCGCAATAAACAAGATCCAGATATAATGTTCATGCTTAACGCAGGCACTAAATAACAATTATTCAGGTTGATCACTAATCCCGATGGTAATCGAAGAGCGAGCGTGCCGACGGCGATCACATCAACCTTGGAACCATTTCCCACGCGCATCGTCACTTCGTCCTTGGCCAGCCTCCGTCTATTCCGCAGTTCCTGTTTTGAGTTGCAAATATGAGCAACCGCACCGGTATCAAATACCCAGGCACTACAACGAGAGTTGGTAAGGTACACATCAATAACATGTATATCATATATACCTTGTTTGTTGTTGGCCGCCTTCTTGTCAGCCAAATACTTGGGGCAGTTCCGCTTCCAGTGTCCAGTTCCCTTGCAATGAAAACACACAGTTTCTGGTTTGGGTCCAGCCTTGGGTTTCTTCACGAGAGGAGCAACTGCTTTGCCACTCTTCTTGGAGTTACCCTTCTTACCCTTGCCATTTTTCTTGAAACTAGTGGTTTTATTGACCATCAACACTTGATGCTCCTTCTGAATTTCAGACTCAGCAGCTTTCAGCATCGCAAACAGCTCGGCGACTGACTTGTTCATCCCGTGCATGTTATAGTTCAACACGAAGCTCTTGTAGCTAGGTGGCAATGATTGAAGAACTCTGTCAGTGATAGCCTCTGGCGGAAGGGGCATCCCCAATTCAGCCAGACGGGTGGAGTACCCAGACATTCTGAGTACATGATCACTGATAGACCCGTTCTCCTCCATCTTGCAAGCATAGAATTTATCGGAGATCTCATATCTCTCGATCCGGGCATTCTTCTGAAAGATAAACTTCAACTCCTGGAACATCTCATATGCTCCATGACGTTCAAAACGTCTTTGAAGTCCCGGTTCTAAGCCATACAATATTGCACATTGAACTATTGAGTAATCTTCAGAACGAGCCTGCCAGGCGTTCACAACGTCTAGAGACTCAACTGGAGCGGGTGGATCACCAAGCGGTGCATCAAGGACATAAGCCTTCTGGGAAGCCGTAAGGATAATCCTTAGATTATGGGCCCAGTCCACAAAGTTACTTCCATCATCTTTCAACTTAGCTTTCTCTAGGAACGCATTAAAATTCAAGGGTGCTACTGCGCGAGCCATGATCTACAACATAAATATTGCAAAGACAACTTAGACTATTGTTCTAGATAATGAGTTCGGTTAATCATATTACTTAAAAAACTCCCACTCAAATTGGCATCCCTCTGATCATTCGAGTGTAACATGATCCAAATCCACCAACTCAAGTCCGATCATCACGTGAGTTGTGGTGGTTTCAATGGTGAACATCTTCATGTTGATCATATCTACTATATGACTCATGTTCGACCTTTCGGTCTCTTGTGTTCCGAGGCCATGTCTGTACATGATAGGCTCGTCAAGTTTAACCCGAGTGTTTCCGCACGTGCAACATGGCTTACACCCGTTGTATGTGAACGTAGAGTCTATCACACCCGATCATCACGGCGTGTCTCGAAACGACGAACTTTCGCAACGGTGCACACTTGGGGAGAACACAATTTATCTTGAAATTTAAGTGAGGGATCACCTTATAATGCTACCGTCGTCCTAAGCAAAATAAGATGCATAAAAGGATTAACATCACATGCAAATCATAAGTGACATGATATGGCCATGAACTTGTGCTTTTGATCTCCATCTCCAAAGCACCGGCATGATCTCCATCGTCACCGGCATGACACCATGATCTCCATCATCTTGATCTCCATCAACGTGTCGCCATGAGGTTGTCGCGCCGACTGTTGCTTCCACGACTATAGCTAACGTTTAGCGATAAAGTAAAGCATTACATAGCACTTAATGATTGACACGCAGGTCATACAATAATTAAAGACAACTCTATGGCTCCTGCCAGTTGCCGTACTCATCGACATGCAAGTCGTGATATTCTATACAACACATGATCATCTCATACATCACATATATCTCATCATGTAATTGGCCATATCACATCACAACATACCCTGCAAAAACAAGTTAGACGTCCTCTAATTGTTGTTGCAAATTTTACGTGGCTGCTATGGGTTTGCAAGAACCGTTCTTACCTACGCAAAACCACAACGTGGTGTAGTGATTGCTTTTTGATCTTCTAAAAGAACCCTCTTCATTGAAATCGATTCAACTAAAGTGAGAGAGACAGACACCCGCTAGCCATCTTTATGCAACGAAGTTACATGTTAGTTGAAGGAACCTGTCTCGCGTAAGCGTACGCGTAATGTCGGTCCGGGCCGCTTCATCTCACAGTACCGCCGAATCAAATATCAACTAGTAACGGCAAGCAATATGTATACACCCACGCCCACAACTCGTTTGTGTTCTACTCGAGATCTCATCTACGCATAGACCTAGCTCTGATACCACTGTTGGGTAACGTAGCATGGGAAACAAAAATTTTCCTACGCACACACAAGATCTATCCATGGTGATGAAGATCTACGAGAGGGAGAGTGAATCTACATACCCTTGTAGATCGCTAAGCGGAAGCGTTAAGAAACGCGGTTGATGTAGTCGAACGTCTCCGCGATCCAAATCGCAAGTCGTCCCTCGAACCGATCACGAACTAGTGCCGAACGGACGGCACCTCCGCGTTCAACACACGTACGGCTTGATGACGCCTTCACCTCCTCGATCCAGCGAGTGATGATGAAGTAGTAGATGAGTTCCGGCAGCACGACGGCGTGGTGATGTTGGTGAGGAACAATCTCTGCAGGGCTTCGCCAAGCACTACGGAGATTATGACGGAGGAACTAGAGGGTTAGGGTTGCCGCACACGGCTTGGGGAAATCTTAATGTGTCCCGCGTGCTAGCCCTGCCCCTCTATTTATATGTTGAGCCTTGGGGTCTAAACTTGGAGTAAAAGCCTCCTCCAGGTCGGTTTTGCCCGCACAAGGTCGGTTTGGCCCGCAGGGAAAGAGTCCAACTCGGATCCCTGCAGTACCGCGCACAAGCGGTAGTACCGCTTACGATAAGCGGTAGTACCGCCTGTAGCGGTAGTACCGCTTACGATAAGCGGTAGTACCGCTTACGATAAGCGGTAGTACCGCCCGTAGCGGTAGTACCGCTTATGATAAGCGGTAGTACCGCCCCAGACGCCAGCAAAACTTCTTTTTGCACTTTCCAATACCTCGTGGGCTTTACCTCTTTGGCTCATATAAAGTGTTGCTGCACCCGAACACTTCGGTAAACATCCGGAACCCCTTCCGGTGAATTCCGGAACCCTTCCGGAGATCAAAACACTATTATCACATATATCAATCTTTACCTCCGGACTATTCCGGAGATCCTCGTCATGTCCGGGATCTTATCCGGGACTCCGAACAACTTTCGGTCACCAACAAAATAACTCAACTATACTAATCGTCACCAAACGTTAAGTGTGTAGACCCTGCGGGTTCGAGAACTATGTAGACATGACCGAGACACCTCTACGATCAATAACCAATAGCGGGACCTGGATGCCCATATTGGCTCCTACATATTCTACGAAGATCTTTATCGGTCGAACCTCTATGTCAAGGATTCAGTTAATCCCGTATGCTGTTCCCTTTGTTCTTCGGTATGTTACTTGCCCGAGATTCGATCGTCGGTATCTCTATACCTAGTTCAATCTCGTTACCGGCAAGTCTCTTTACTCGTTCCGTAATACAAGATCTCGTGGCTAACACTTTAGTCACATTGCTTGCAAGGCTCATTGTGATGTTGTATTACCGAGTGGGCCCTGAGATACCTCTCCGTCACACGGAGTAACAAATCCCAGTCTTGATCCATGCCAACCCAACAGACACCCTCGGAGATACCTGTAGAGCACCTTTATAGTCACCCAGTTACGTTGCGACGTTTGATACACACAAGGTATTCCTCCGGTGTCAGTGAGTTGCATGATCTCATGGTCAAAGGAACAGATACTTGACATGCAGAAAACAATAGCAATAAACTGACACGATCATATGCTACGTTTATAGTTTGGGTCTTGTCCATCACATCATTCTCCTAATGATGTGATCCCGTTATCAAATGACATCTCATGTCCATGGCTAGGAAACCTTAACCATCTTTGATCAACGAGCTAGTCAACTAGAGGCTTACTAGGGACACAGTGTTGTCTATGTACCCACACATGTATTTGAGTTTCCAATCAATACAATTATAGCATGGATAATAAACGATTATCATGAACAAGGAAATATAATAATAACCAATTTATTATTGCCTCTAGGGCATATTTCCAACACTCGTGCACCCTTCGGACTCCATTTTCTTGTAGGACACTCCTTTGGGTCGGTAAAAATTCATTATATAATCTCCCGAAGGTTTTGACCACCGTACCATGAAAAAAATCCTCTGTTCTCTTTTGTTGTTGTTTTTCGGACAGATTTAGATCGTCATGGCGTCCCCAAATGCTCCGAAGGACAAGTTCTTCGAGAAGGTCATCAATCCCTATCTTGCAGAGGTGCTGCAACACCCTCAAACCATTGACATGCGTGAGGGGGTGCTGCACATCTGTGACGTTGAAGGGGCAAAGAAGACTGGAAGCATGGAAATAAGGCTCGAAGCAATGGAGCAGCAAGTTTTCAAGTGCCAAGGGATGGTGGAACGTGGACTCAATGCCAATCATATGATGATCTCAGAGTTTACCCATAAACACAAGCTGGACACCAAGGACATCGGGGAGCACATCTTCAAGCTTTACGAGAAAATCGAGCATCTCCAAGCCCAGATCTATGATCTGCAAAAGCAAAACTGTGAGTATGAATACAGATTTAAGAGAATGAGTTTGGCTGCAGATTTGAGGATTCCGGAGACTCATTCATCTTTTTACGATGGTGAGCCGATGCCTTGGAAGACGGAGGACAAGCTTCCAACCTCATCAACAACTCCACCACCATCACCTCTGAAGAAGGACATCTAAACACATGGGTATGGACACTCCCCTTGGCTTGTACCAAGCTTGGGGGAGGTGCCCCGGTATCGTATCACCATCACATCTTTTCCTTTTCTTGTTTTTCTTAGTTCGATCCTTTTGGTTTTATCTTGATTAAGTAGAATAAAATTTTAGTATGATCTAGCTTTGAGTTTTTTCTTTTTGTTCCTCTTATGTAAGCGAGTCCAAGAGTTATATAATAATTAGTAGTTTTGATGTGAGGGCTTTGCTTGCTTGCTATGATCTTGAGAAAAATAAATAAGAAATAAAAGAAGAATAGAGTAAAAGCAAAGAGTATATATGATGATCTTATGGGGAGTGATGACTTCACATACAAGAAGTATGTCGGCTGAAATTTGTTGGGAGTTGACAAACATAGCGATTGGTCATTGGGGCAATTAAAAGGAAGTAATAAAGAAAGAGAGGTTCACATATAAATATATTATCTTGGACATCTTTTATTATTGTGAGCACTCATTAAAATATTATATGCTAAGAAGTTGATGTTGGACAAGGAAGACAACGTAATGGGTTATGTTTGTTTATTTACGAATAGAAGTCATATTGTTATAGATCCTCCAACATGTAGTGCTTGCTTCCACCTCATACTAGCCAAAACTTCCGCACCAAGTAGGGATACTACTTGTGCATTCAAACACCCTCAACCCAGTTTTGCCATGAGAGTCCACCATACCTACCTATGGATTGAGTAAGATCCTTCAAGTAAGTTGTCATCGGTGCAAAAAGCAATAAGTATTGCTCCTAAATATGTATGATCTTTTATTGTAAGGGAAAATAAGCATTGTACGAACTTGTGATAGTAAAGAAATAAAAGCGACAGACTGCATAATAAAGGTTGCTATCACAAAGGGCAATACAACACGGTGTTCCTTTGCATTAAGGGTTTGCACATCCAAGAACAAAAAGCGCATGACAACCTCTGCTTCCCTCTGCGATGGGCCTATATGTTACTTTTACTTTATAAGTACTTACCTTTATGCAAGAGTCATGGTGATCTTCACCACTTCCTATATTTTGCCTTTTTTGCTTGGCAAGCATTATGTGTTGGGGAATGATCTAAACACATATATCCACTCGGATATGGGTGATCATGAGTTATTATTGTTGACATCACCCTTGAGGTGACTAGTTGGGAGGCAAAACAATAAGCCCCTATCTTTCTCTGTGTCCAGTTGAAGCTTTGATCTCATGAGTACCACGTGAGTGTTAGCAATTGTGAAAGACTAAAAGATGATTGAGTATGTGGATTTGCTTTACAAGCTCTTATATTGACTCTTTCCGATGTTATGATAAATTGCAAATTGCTTCAATGACTGAGAGCATAGTTTGTTTGTTGTCAATAGAGTTCTTGGTTCATACTTTATCCTGTGAATGAATTGTTACTCTAGTAAAAGAAATTATATATCTATAAGTGTTGTTGTTCTCAAGATGATCATGATGCTCTCATGTCCGTATTTTATTTTATGGACACCTCTATCTCTAAACATGTGGACATATTTATTGATCTCGGCTTTCACTTGAGGACAAGCGAGGTCTAAGCTTGGGGGAGTTGATACGTCCATTTTGCATCATGTTTTTATATTGATGTTTATTGCATTATGGGCTGTTATTACACGGTATGGTACAATACTTATGCCTTTTCTCTACTATTTTACAAGGTTTACATGAAGAGGGAGAATGCCGGCAGCTGGAATTCTGGACTGGAAAAGGAGCAAATCTGAGAGACCTATTCTGCACAACTCCAAAATTCCTGAAAAGTTATGCAGAATTGTTTTGGATTATATAAAAATTATTGGGCGAAATAAATATCAGAGGGGGGCCACCAGGAGGTCACAAGCCTGCCAGGCGGGGCCACCCCCCGGGCCGCGCCTAGGTGGCTTGTGACCCACCTGGCAGGTCCCCGGCGCCCATCTTCTGCTATATGAAGGGTTTTGACCTGGAAAAAATCAGAAGAGAGCTTTCGAGACGAAGCGCCGCCATCTCTTGGCGGAACATGGGCAGAACCAATCTAGAGCTCAGGCGGAGCTGTTCTGCCGGGGAAACTTCTCTCCGGGAGGGGGAAATCGAAGCCTTCGTCATCACCAATGATCCTCTCATCGAGAGGGGGTCAATCTCCATCAACATCTTCACCAGCACCATCTCCTCTCCAAACCGTAGTTCATCTCTTGTATCCGATCTTTGTCTCAAACCTCAGATTGGTACGTGTGGGTTGCTAGTAGTGTTCATTACTCCTTGTAGTTGATGCTACTTGGTTTACTTGGTGGAAGATCATATGTTCAGATCCTTTATGATAATTAATACTCCTCTGATTATGAACATGAACATGCTTTGTGAGTAGTTACGTTTGTTCCTGAGGACATGGGATAAGTCTTGTTATAAGTAATCATGTGAATTTGGTATTCGTTTGATATTTTGATGAGATATATGTTGTCTCTCCTCTAGTGGTGTTATGTGAACGTCGACTACATAACATTTCACCATTATTTGGGCCTAGGGGAAGGCATTGGGAAGTAATAAGTAGATGATGTGTTGCTAGAGTGACAAAAGCTTAAACCCTAGTTTATACGTTGCTTCGTAAGGGGCTGATTTGGATCCATATGTTTCATGCTATGGTTAGATTTATCTTAATTCTTCTTTCGTACTTGCGGATGCTTGCGACAGAGGTTAATCATAAGTGGGAGGTTTGTCCAAGTAAGGGCAGCATCCAAGCACCGGTCCACCCACATATCAAATTATCAAAGTAACGAACGCGAATCAAATGAACATGATCAAAACTACCTTGACGGAAATTCCCATGTGTCCTCGGGAGCTTTTCACTTTATATAAGAGTTTGTACAGGCCTGTCCTTTGCTACAAAAAGGACTGGGCTACCTTTTTGCACATTTGCTACACTTGTTACTTGTTACTCGTTACAAATTATCTTATCACAAAACTATCTGTTACCGATAATTTCAGTGCTTGCAGAGAATACCTTACTGAAAACCGCTTCTCATTTCCTTCTGCTCCTCGTTGGGTTCGACACTCTTACTTATCGAGAGGACTATGATAGATCCCCTATACTTGTGGGTCATCAGTGACCCAAGGAACGTATGGTTTGTTTTAAGTGCAGATGGCGTTAATCCTTTTGGGGAGCAGAGCAGCAAGCATAGTGCATGGCCTGTGACTCTATGACTGTATAACCTTCCTCCTTGGTTCTGCATGAAGCGGAACTTCATTATGATGCCAGTGCTCATCCAAGGCCCTAAGCAACCCGGCAATGACATTGATGTGTACCTAAGGCCATTAGTTGATGAACTTTTACAACTATGGAATAAAAAAGGTGTATGTGTGTGGGATGAGAACAAACAGGAGGAATTTGACCTGCGAGCGTTGCTGTTTGTTACCATCAATGATTGGCCTGCTCTTAGTAACCTTTCAGGACAGACAAACAAGGGATACCACGCATGCACGCACTGTTTGAATGATACCGAAAGTATATATTTGGACAAATGCAAGAAGAATGTGTACCTGGGACATCGTCGATTTCCTTCGACCAAGCATGCCTTAAGAAAGAAAGGCAAGCATTTCAAAGGTGAGGCAAATCACCGAAATAAGCCTGTCTTCCGTACTGGTGATGATATAGTTGAGGCAGTGAAGGATTTACAAGTAATCTTTGGAAAAGGTCTTGGCAGACAATCTATTCCGAATGACGATGCTGGACGCGCACCCATGTGGAAGAAGAAATCTATATTTTGGGAGCTAGAATATTGGAAAGTCTTAGAGGTCCGCCACGCAATTGACGTGATGCAAGTGACGAAGAATCTTTGCGTGAACCTGCTAGGTTTCCTGGACATGTATGGGAAGACAAAAGGTACACCGGATACACGAGAGGACCAGCAACGTGTGCACGAAAACGACGGCATGCATCCAAAGCAGTATGAAGGTCCTGCGAGCTATGCTCTTACCAAGGAAGAAAAGGAAATCCTCTTTGAATGCCTGCTCAGTATGAAGGTCCCGTTTGGCTTCTCGTCGAATATAAAAGGAATGATAGATATGGCAGAGAAAAAGTTCCAGAACCTAAAGTCTCATGACTGCCACGTGATTATGATGCAATTGCTTCCGGTTGCATTGGGGGGGCTTCTACCGTAAAATGTTCGATTAGCCATTGTGAAGCTATGTGCATTCCTCAATGCAATTTCTCAGAAGGTAATCGATCCAGAAATCCTACCAAGGTTACAGAATGACTTGGTGCAATTTCTTGTCAGTTTCGAGTTGGTGTTCCCACCATCCGTCTTCAATATCATGACGCACGTCCTAGTTCATCTAGGCAATGAGATTGCCATTCTGGGTCCTGTATTTCTACACGGCATGTTCCCCTTTGAGAAGTTCATGGGAGTCTTAAAGAAATATGTTCGTAACCGTGCTAGGCCAGAAGGAAGCATCTCCATGGGCCATCAAACAGAGGAAAGCATTGGGTTCTGTGTTGACTTTATTCTTGACATTAATACGATTGGTGTCCCTAAATCGCGGTATCAGGGGAGACTGACTGGAAAAGGCATGCTAGGAGTGAATTCAATAATATGTAGGGACGGACATTCTTGGTCTCAAGCACACTACACAGTTCTACAGAATTCTACCTTGGTGACCCCGTATGTCAATGAACACAAGAATATTCTGCGCTCCAAACACCCGGAGCAGTGTGACGACTAGATTACATGTGAACACATCAGGACTTTCGTCAGTTGGTTGCAAACACATCTCATGGGTAACACCACTGTTACAGATGAGCTGTACTCGTTGGCCTGGGGACCATCTTCGACGGTATTGACTTACAAAGGCTACGAGATAAATGGGAATACATTTTACACGATTGCCCAAGATCAAAAGAGCACCAACCAAAATAGTGGTGTCTGCTTTGATGCAGCAACCAACAGGGTAAAGGACACACACTTCAACATGAACCCTCCTACAGCAACGCTTTTTTCCGTATCTAAAAGTCCATATATGCGTTGTTAGTGCTTTTACCAACGGTTTGGCATGTGTTGCCTAATCCAGTGTTGCTAACGCCTAATGCAACGCTTATACTGTCGTTGGTAAAAGGAACCGTTGCAAGAGTACAACAAATAAAATCAAGTTCTACAACACTTTTATACGTTGGTGCTTAATGTACGGGAAGCAAAATCTCATTGCTTGGCAACAGAGAATTTGCAACACTTTAGGTGTTGATACATATATCATGTGCTTATTATTATTATTATTATTATTATTAATAATAATAAATTAATGCTTCGTATAATTGTGATAATTATGTATATCAAGTGAGGAAAAAACACAAATATACGCACGAGAGGAAGCAATCATGTATTGAATAATACTGTTGGATTACAATAGTGAATATTACAGGAGGAACATCATCCCAACTTGATCCATAATCTAAATATTTTCGTGAAAGTGAAACTTAAAATGGAAAAATCCATCAACATCCCTACAACTAACTTACATTTAACCGAGGAACATCATCCAACAAGAAGAGCATCCCTGCAACCTAACTAAAACTAAAAGCATCCATCATCATCATCATGAACCGAAACATCATCATCATCATTGCAGTATACTTGCCACGCACCCATAGAATCATCCATATATATTTTAATTGAATCTACAAAGAAAATAACAAAACGAACTGTTAACACACAATGAAATGACATGATGCAAGTAGTGACAGATGCAGGTTATTACTTATTAGTCATTTATAAAGGTTGAAGACCATGAAATGTATGTTGTTCATAACAAGTTACTAGCATACATAGTAGATGGAAATACATTCATAACCTATCTCAAGGTCATCATTGCCCCTTTAGTATTAGTTTTGTTACCGCTTCTTCGAGGGGTTTGGGTTACAAACTTGAACAATAGAAAAAAAGTTTGTGCGGGAGAAAAATAATATCACACACCCCTATACTAATAAGCATGGTGCATAAGCTACCACAGATTCACTTCCTCTATTTCAACATAGCACTACAGTTTATAAATAGTAGCTAGTTCGAAGCTATTCAAGGAGATACTATATGTTAATTCATGTAAACATAAATTAAGAATTTAATTAATTAGTCATCCCTTTGAATAGTAATGATCTGCTTTTATGGTGCTTGGAATGGATGGATAACTTAATTAGTCAACCCTTTGAGTGGTATTGCTCTACTTTTGTTATTAATATCCCCCAGAAGACGTTAAGTCATCACATAGTTGTATGTTTGTGTGTCTTGTCCAGAAGGTTGAAGCAACTGCCGAATGTGGCCATTAAGCAAGTTGAGGTTACTTTTTGTAGAGAATAAATATGATCCCCAAAGAACAATTCCCTGAAATGACTTGGAAAATAAATGCACTGCCTAGTAGCTTACTTCAGAATTAAGTAGACAAGTCATCATGGCATCAAACAAAAAACATGAAAGATCTGTAGCTGATCTGCATCAATACAGTTACACCACCATGTAACAACATCAAGTTATTTCAGTATTATTCCCTTGGAATCTGTACAGTGTAGTGATGAATGTGTGGAATAAAAAGAGAGGTCTCAACCTGGTTGGTACCTTGCAGAAGGCCTTGCTCTTGAGCTAGTGGTCCACCGCTCATAGACTGAAAGAAATAAGAAGACCAAGATGAAAAAACAACCAACAGACCTCGTCGAACTGTACTTGCAGACTGACGGTGATCTTGGGGATAAGCACCATCTTGTCCGGCGTCTACATGAGGGCCCTGCCGACGGCAAACTGCAAGTACAACTCAAACGCCGCCACCATACCTCTTTTGAAACCTTGCCCTGCCAATCAACATTATCAGAATGCAGAATAACACCAACGGTTTTACTTCTACTAAGACGACCTCACCATCACACTGGATCCAAAAAATCAAGCAGATGGTTCTATAATGACAGTATACACCATGCGTATTCATCAATGTGTGCAATGATTTCTCTGTTCTTAATACAAGACTATACATGTCACCATGCTTGTGTTGTACAGTCGGTACAACATCTTAATGTGTTGTATTTTAGCTTGGTGCGATGAGCAATGTATCCACGGGGATAATAGTAAATCATTCTAACCATATTAAGTAGTGGAAATAAGAAACCTGAGAGTTGGAGGGATCTGACTTGCTTTGCTGACGTAGCACCACAACCAAACCAGGTTGTAGGTGTAAGTCACGGTGGTGAAGAGGTGGACCGAATCCATCTGGATCTAGGTAGCTAACACCGGATCCTTTCTGCTCCAGCATGGTTGACGGTACCCTAGCGTCCAATTCATTGCATAAATAGTAGATGCAAATACATTCATAAATTATCCCAAGGTGATCATTGACCTATTAGTCTTGGTTTTATTATAATTTCTTTGAGTGGTTCAGGTTACAGACTTAAAATATATGAGTCTAATATGGGCGTCTCAGTGTATGGCAAAAATCGTTGCATAAGTATTACCATTTTCTCCAGTGTTGAACATATCAAATGGGACGAAGATACATATTTTGTTACGGCATGCAGTCTGTTGGAGCAACACGAACCTGCACCAATTGACCGTGTCCCTTCTCCAACTTCTTCATGAGATCCTGGTCCAAGCATGAGTAAAATATAACAGAGTAAGAATAAACTTTCAGTTTGTGCTCGTAAACATAATTTAAATATTAGTTACGCATAAGTTGTGGTAAACGGGATAATAAAGTTATTCAACAGATCATGCTAGTTAACATGGGAAATCGTGTTTGTGTACAAATAAATTAGTCCAGACAAAATCACTACTTATGTAGTATATATAGACAGCCAGAAGTACCTAAATATGAAAATCTTAACAAACGATGGAGAGACATACTTACAGTTTCTCTGAAGCTATAGACTTTTCACACAGCACGGTATATATGCACTGACCATGACTAATCATAGGAATTTTTTAATTGGAGTGTGTGCAAATTGCATAACACATACAGACATAATACAAAAAGCCTTGTGCTGCATCTTTTATTGTGTGAGAGCATGAAAAGGGTGGGAAAACGCCATTTTAGAACAAAAAGAAGGACTGCTTCAGAACAACACACACACCATTACTCAAGATTTATACAACCCCGTATATATTGCAAAGTGGCTTAATTACCTTATTATGCTTTGTCCCGAGCAGCAGCAAGGCTGTACACCGGCCGTTCCTCCTTGCACGCCTACACGCCAATGTTGATGCTCCATTGATATCTAATACTTAATAATTTCATATAACAACAATCAGTGCATGAATGTAAATGAACGGAAGTTGGTTTGCAGGCCTATTAGTGTTCGTCAATGAATTGCACAAGGGTCAAACTTTTTTACAGGGATTAGCTGCAATAGAATCGGGGGTGCATACCTAGATGTCTACAAGAGAAGAGAAGAACAGAGGTTAGAGCAGGGGAGGGGAGCGGACGAAGACATGGTAGGGGATTCACTCACCGGACGAGAGGAGAACGACATGTATGGCCACCGGTGCCGACGCCCAAAACCCTAGCCATCGGGGCAAGGTCGCGAGTGGGATTTGGTGGCCGCGATGTCGAAGCTAGCCGGGTGGGAGGGCGCCACTGTGTGAGGGGACTCGGACTGTGCTTCGCAGGCCGTCGCCTGAATCGGCCGTCGCAGGTGGCGCAACACGGAGTTGTGTCAAGAGAGAGAGATGGGATGTGAGACGGATGGGTGGGTGGGGGCTATGGCGGATCTGGTAGCCTCCGGAGTTGCGAAGTGGGAGCAGGGGAGGACCGCCGGCGAGGTGGGAGGATGGGAGAGCCGGCGGTGATGTGGGAGGACGAAGGTGACAGGGCGGTTGGTGGCGGCGATTTGGGAGAGATGAGGGGCATCTCGCACTCTGTTTTCTCGCGCGTCCCTCTCTCCTTTCTTGTGTTTTTTTCTTTTGCATATGTCCCACGGTAGGGTCAAGAATTGCAAATCTGCAACACATATCTTCAACATTTAATATATGTATCTATTGTGAAGTTTCCAATGTATAGCCAAAATGTTGTAGAATATGTGTTGCTTTATATGGGGTATCCATGTAGTGACATATTATGGTTACATAGTGAACATATGGGAACTTTACAATGGACATGATTTTAAGGTCCCTTTGTTTCGATGCAAATGGGTCAATCTGTCAGGACGCGGGGTACAGGTAGACCCGCAATACGGAATGACAACAGTGGATCTGAATAATCTTGGGTACACAGACGAACCATTCGTCCTAGCCAATGATGTGGCGCAGGTTTTCTATGTGAAGGACATGTCTACCAAACCGAAAAAAACAAAAGATAAGGAAGCGAATACATCATATGATGAGCCAAAGCGCCACATAGTTCTTTCAGGAAAAAGAAAAATCGTGGGAGTGGAGGGCAAGAAAGACGTGTCTGAAGATCATGAAATGTTTCATGAAATTCCTCCCTTCAAAGTGAAGGCTGACCCAAGCACCCTGTTAAATGATGAAGATTATCCATGGTTACGGTGCAATAAGCAAGGGACACACGCGAAGAAAATGTGAAGACTTTCTCTCCACAGCTATTCTGATGATGGCTTTGATCTAGAATATCACTGTAGTTACAGATGAGTTTTCGTCCGAAACCCTGATACCATGCTATGTGGGTGAAATGATGATACCATGCTATGTGTGTTTAAAAAATTGAAATCCTTTTGTAAGAGATGAGTTTTCGTCTGAAACCGTGATACTTCGAAAGAGATGGTCCAGTTTGTACCTGAAGTGTATCCAGTTTTTGCCGTACCCCTCTCAACTTTTTAGCACATGTTATGTGGGTGAAATGATGATACCATGCCAACTTTCAACCATTTCAGAGTTCATTTGAAGTGCTTTTCAATTCAGGGTCATTTAGCTCAAAATAAATCATGAAATGCATGAAAAATAGCAAATGAAGTCAGAAAAGGTTTGAAAAGTGATGATGTGGCTTTGAATGGTGCATATTTCATGCAGAAAAAGTCTTGAGTTCAAATATGTTTAAAAATTTGAAATCCCTTTGTAACAGATGAGTTTTCGTCTGAAACCCTGATACTTCGAAATAGATGGTCCAGTTTGTACACGGAGTGCATCCAGTTTTTGTCGTACCCCTCTCAATTTTTTAGCACATGCTATGTGGGTGAAATGATGATACCATGCCAACTTTCAACCATTTCAGAGTTCATTTGCAGTGCTTTTCAATTCAGGGTCATTTAGCTCAAAATAAATCATGAAATGCATGAAAAATAGCAATTGAAGTCACAAAAGGTTAGAAAAGTGATGATGTGGCTTTGAATGGTGCATATTGAATGTAGAAAAAGTCTTGAGTTCAAATATGTTTAAAAATTGAAATCCCTTTGTAACAGATGAGTTTTCGTCTGAAACCGTGATACTTCCAAAGAGATGGTCCAGTTTATACACGAAGTGCATCCATTTTTTGTCGTACCCCTCTCAACTTTTTTACACATGCTATGTGGGTGAAATGATGATACCATGCCAACTTTCAACCATTTCAGAGTTCATTTGCAGTGCTTTTCAATTCAGGGTCATTTGGCTCAAAATAAATCATGAAATGCATGAAAAATAGCAAATGAAGTCAGAAAAGGTTTGAAAAGTGACGATGTGGCTTTGAATGGTGCATATTGAATGCACAAAAAGTCTTGAGTTCAAATGTGTTTAAAAAAATTGAAATCCCTTTATAATATACGTGCTTTCGTCCGATCAAAGTTATTTTACTTAATATTATATAAATTTTGTGCAACTAAAATTATCAAAGTTATTTTTGTTAAAAACTTTAATAGTAAAAAGAATATTCATAAAGTATTTTTTGTTAAGAACTTTTAATATGCAAAAAAATAACATAAAAAAATAAAAAAAGTGAACATAGATGCGCTTATAGAGAAAATTCAACCTAAATTCAAAGTGTCTGCTAGCACTTTGAATTTAGGTTGAATTTACTATAAGGGCATCTATTTTCACTTTGAGAGGAACTTAACAAGGCAGAGAGGGGCGGGCTGATAAACCGGTGTGAGCGCCTCTCGCTTGGCGAGGTGGGACTAAACTCCCACCACAGCCAGGACCAACCCTTTAGTCCCGGTTAATGGTTCGAACCGGGACCAATGCCGTCCTTTCGTCCCGGTTCGAGCCACTAACCGGGACCAATGCCTCCCTTTAGTCCTGGTTGGTGCCACCAACCGGGACTAAAGGTCTCTGCTTTCCGCCCTTTCGGCTGCTGAAATTGACCTTTAGTCCCGGTTGGTGGCTCCAACCGGGACGAAAGGGGTCCTTTCGTCCCGGTTGGAGCCACCAACCGGGACTAAAGGTTTGGGTATATAAGAAGGGACTTCGGAATTTTTCATGTTTCATCTACAGTTGCCGCCCCTGCCCCGACCCGACGCCGGTGCTGCCCCTGCCCCGACGCCCTTGACGCCGCCCCTGCCCTGCCGCCGCCGCCCCTGTCCTGCGCTGCCGCCGCCCCGACCCGATGCCGTCGCCGCTCGTCGCCGTCACCGCCCCTGCCATGACCCGACCCGACGCCGTCGCCGCCCCTGCCCCGACCCGACCCGACGCCGTCGCCGCTCTCCTCGACCCGACGCCTATTTAGTTGTTTTAGTTTTAGTTGTTTTAGTTGTTTTAGTTGTTTTAGTTGTTTTAGTTTTAGTTGTTTTAGTTGTTTAGTTTCAGTTAATTTAGTTGTTTTATGTTTTAGTTGTTTTAGTTTTAGTTTTAGTTTTGTTAGATGTTTAGTTTTAGGTGTTTAATTTAGTTTTAGTTTTGTTAGATGTTCAGTTTTAGTTGTTTAATTAATTTTAGTTATTTTAGTTTTAGTTGTTTTAGTTGTTTAGTTTCAGTTAATTTAGTTTTTTTATGTTTTAGTTGTTTTAGTTGTTTAGTTTTTTTTTATGTTTTAGTTGTTTTAGTTGGAGCGAGAGTCCCGACGATATTGACGATTTTATATTAGGCAGATATATGATGTTTAGATGTTTAAATGTTTAGTTGCATAGCGTAGCCGTTGAATCGACAATGCCCGGCCAGCATCCTCGTCGTCGACTCGGTGGCAACAACCTGCTTGAGAGCCGCCATGTCCGGGACTGGGCTCCGCCGGGCTGTCACTGGGAGGTGCTGCCTTCCGGGGCGCGCAGCTTGGTAAGGAATCAGGGTCCCGTCGTTGACCCGGAGTGTCTTTGGTGGCGGTCGCATGGACCACTGTCGATTCAGTGGGATCCGGCACCCCCGGAGGTGGTACGTCACCGTGTCAGGGAGGCGGACGAGCACGTCCGACGCTACATGGCTGCGTTGGACACCAGGTTCTCCAATAGCTGGCAGGTTCTTTAGGGATCTCACCCGAGCTATGATCCTGTGATAGTTCCTTCTCTTCGGGTGTCCACCGCCTGCGCCACGAGATGTCGACTGCATCTGTATTAGTGTTATTATATAATAATATTCGAGATGCATTAGTGATACTATTCGATGATGTATTAGCGATACTATTCGATGATGTATTAGTGATATTATATGATCGTATTGTTGCATTGCCTTGTATCGATTTGCATATCTCATGTTTGTATATTGCATTGTTATAATATTTGCAGAAAGTATGGACTCCGGAAATATAGAAACAAAAGAATTGTTAGGGGATATAATCCGTGTCAAAGGTGATCCCTTGTCGTATCTCATCGACACCGATGGTCGGGAAGGAGAGGATGATGGCTCCGGTGATCCAACAATGGAGGAGGAAGGAGATCATGACGGCTCCGGTGACCGAATGGCGGAGGAAGGAGATCATGATCACGGCTTCGGTGACCGAACGAAGGATAGAGCCTTATATGTTGCAAAGTCCGGAGAGGTATGTATATGTATGTATATATATATAGGACGGGGCTATTATGTGACCAGTTACAGAACCAGTCGGAACCAGTATTCTAAAATAACTACACCCACTAACCCCGTATCCACCTCCCACCTTCCTCCCGATCCTATACCCCCTCCTCCAGCGCGCCGCCAGCTCCTCCCGCCCGAGGACGCCTCCGCGCGCCGCTGCTTCGCGGCCGCCGCCAGGGACAGGAGGCCCGGGACGCGCTCCCTCTTCCTCGCCCGTGACGGCGGCACTACGCCCGGGTCCACGGTCACCGAGCCGTGGACGCCGCCTCTGCGCTCCACCACCAAGTCGAGGCGGGACGCGGCGGCCGCCAAGGCCCGGAGGTCCTCTTTGCCCGACTGGGCGCTGTACGCGATGGCGGTTCTTGGGTTCTTGCTCCTGCTGTGGGTGGACACGGGGCTCGTCCCCGAGGTCGAGGCCAGGGGGTTCGGCCCCAAGTTGTCGCTGGAGGCCGTCGCGCGGCTGGGCCAGGAAGCACGCCTTGCGCCTGCCAAGCTGGGCCACACACTGCGCATCTTGAGGGAGTGGTCGGGCAGCTCGTCGGCGCCGACAGGATCTCCAACTACAGCTCGAAGGACTCCGTCTGGCGACTCCAGCAGGTTCGCCGTTCTCGCCTGTCAATCAACTTACTGAAGCTTGGCTGCAGAGACAGTACCTCATTGACGAATTCTTTTCCTTGCAGAACGATCAGCATTTGTTCCATTGGCGCTGCTCGCTTTACAAGTCGGCGGCAGAGGAGGTCAGCGTCTGGGGGAGCCCTCTTCGGACCTCCGGCCTGCTCCCGTCTACGCTCTCCACACGGCACATCACCATCCTCTCCGGCAAGGTCACCGAGGTAATCGACAGAATGTCCAGTATCAATGCCAAGATTCAGTGAAACTGAAACTGAAAGCCATGTCCGTCTTGTATTTGTTTGCAGTGGTCCGACGGGAGCGTACTGCCGTCGGTGAGGGCGAGCAACGGCAACTCCTAGAGCAACCGGGGCCGGAGGGCGGCAGCGGTCCTGCTGGAGCCTGTCAATTATTGCAGTACTCAAATGTACCGCAATTTATCTCTGTGTGACCCTGTCAATTATTCAGTCCACGCCGCGACACAGTCCAACTGCATCTGCCATCTCAGTGCGACCTCTCCTACCCTGGCAACCCGTGTCACGTGCAGTACAACCTCGCCCCTAGACGAGGTTCAGAGACATTGTAGAGAGAAGGAAAGCAGATGTTAAGGTCGACAGCTTATCATCTCCATCCCGGTATGGTGTGTGTCCTGTGTTCATCCTCTGCCATTGATTTTACTAACTAGCGGCAACATAACTTCCGCCTGCACATTTTTTTGTAAGTTCTAGAATTCCTAGAGCTTCAGTCCAACTATGTTGCTTCTGTGATTATACGTACACAGAAAATCACACTGGAGATTTTTTTGTTCTCTAAACCTAAACACATTTGTTCTTTGATCTTAAATACATTTATTCTCTGAACTTAAATAGGTTGGTTCTCTAAACTTAAGTGTGTGTGTTCTGTGCGTATTGGAACATTACATATATTCAGTTTCGGCGCAGGTCGTGGCTTTGCTGAGGCGCGCCTCCCACTCGTTCTCCTCGCTGTACTACTCGACCTGCAAGAGATCAACTGAAACAAAAAGTACTCAAGGTGGACTTAAGTTGAACTAGGGATGGTGTTAGAAACTGCATGTTTGAAACTTGTCAAGGTTTTTGAAAGCTAAAAAGTTCAAATTTTAGTTAATTTTCAGTTATTTGAACTATATAAAAAGTTCAACTTTTAGTTGATTTCCAGTTCAGATTTTGCATTCTTTTCAGTACATCAACTTTAATGTGCTGAACATCGAGGAAATCCTCAAAAATTATATGTTCACTCTATGTATTTTCTTATGCTTACAAGAATTCTGCACTCATACGAGGACTTTTGCACTCATACAAGAAATGCTGCCTGGCTACTGTCCATCTATATATGCATCTGTGGTGCATTTCCAGCGGCATCTTCCTTGACCAGGACACCAGGCTGACAGACTTTTTACTCACCATGCATTGCCAGCATCTATTTAGTAATTATTTTGGTAATTCCTACCTTGAATTTTTTCCAGTTCACCTTGTATGATTTTTTTCTGTTCATCTTACAGGTCGAGTGAGTTCCCTTCAGTTAAATAGATTCAACAAAAGAAGAGCATGTTCAGAGTGTTTAACACATCATGTCTGAGTGGTGTAAGTTGCGTGAGAGCCATCATGTCCTCTATACAGATTCAGAGTTTAACACATCAATGGAAGCTTGTTATGAAAACTGAAATTGTTCTTCATGTACTGATAGATTAATTCTTAATTATTGGATTGTTTCGTTCTTGCAGAATAAAAGTAAGATGTATGCACTGCTTCTTGGCCCAACTGAGAGAACCCTGATGTTGAAAAGTATAAAACAGATTTGAAGCAATTCCCAGTGTCTTTAGAAGCATTCATGATTAAAAGCAACGACAACCTCCTCCATTCGAGTTGAGCATTGGTCATCATCGAAGTTGAGCACTAGGTGTCGTCCAAGTTCAAAGACGGTTGTATGCAAGTACATAAGTTTGTTTAAAGTGTACATGACAGTACACTATTTGTGCAAAGATAGGAAAAAAATGGTTTGAATTTAAAACATTGATCAGTACGAATAGAAAAAAATGATCAGTTCGATGGTGCTTTGTCCTGCCTATTTTGGTTGGTGTCTACGAATTGACAAAAAAATATAAGTGAATGTTAATTGTTACTAGCATATAAGTTCAAAAAAATAAAATGTAGCTGGTTCATCTATGGAAGTTGAGAAATTTCGTCTATGGACCTGAGGCATATATCTCACATACAAATAAAGAAGAAACACAACACATTTATTGGGAAAAAGTTTATTTTAGTTCTGCTATATAAACCATGCAGGTTCGATGATGATGATACCATAAGTTCAAACAAGAGAACAAATTTGAACTAAAACCAAAAACTTTCACTTCTATAAGTTCTAGTGCTCATCGACACACGTTTAAATAATCTGGTCCCGTTAGTGCATGAAAAGTTTATGTATTACTAGCATATAAGCTCAAGAAAACACGTTCAGTACAAACTGATACGCGCATCAGTTCGACTACTCTGTTTTGGGAACCATTGAAAAGTTACGAGGAAAATCATACCGAAAAACAAAGAAAAATCTAGTATGTGAAAGTACGCTCAGTACAAACCCATACGGACATCAGTTCAAGTACTTTCTTTTCGAAACCATTCAAAATTAGTATATCAAAAAAACGTCAGTATAAACACACACAGATATCAGTACGAGTACTCTGTTTTTCGGACAGGAAAACAACACGCGCGGTCGCACCGTATTCAGAATTACTCTTAAAGGGTTGCGAATTTCAGAAAATGTTCAACATGACTAAGTTCCGCATTTTCGATAGCTTTCCAGCGGTATATTATTTGCATCATTTCGACAAACTTTTTTCAAAAATCGCGTTTGAAACCAAATTTCACCGAATTCGAATTCAAATTTCAACTGTAAAGAATTAGAAAAAACTTTCAATACGCAAAAGTTTCGCATTTTGCATATCTTTCCAACGCCATATCATTTGTGTCAATCCGACAAACCGTTTGCAAAAAATCGCGAAAATACATTTCGCCCAGAATTTCACCGTTTTTCAAATTACTTTTAAATCATACAGAATTTGAAAAAACAATCTACATATGGAAGATGAGGATTTTCACCAGCTTTTCAACGCCATCTCATTTGATCAATTCCTACAAACCATTTGAAAATTAACTCCAAAATACGATTCACGTTTTCGGTTTTGAAAAAAACGGTTTTTTCAAAACTGCTCTTAAACCATGATGATTTTGCAAAAAATTCTATATGACTGTAATATAGATGTCAAGAGCTTTCCAACGATATATTACACGCCCCGTTCCGACAATTTTTTCTTGCAATGTTAGCTATTTTTATTTTTGAACTAAACACGACGAACAGTTCGTCGTAATGAAAGCATTAGTCCAACCTCCCGCATTCGTAAGTTCAAGATTGGTCACGGAATATTATTCTGTCCCTGGTCACAGAATAGCTCGCATGTATATACTATGAGTTGGCATGCTCTCGCCTATATACTTGCTGAATTTACGTAACCTTTCAGATATTTGACCTCTTCGATGTCAAGAAAAGGGGGGTCATTGACTTTGCTGACTTCGTTCAAGCTCTAAATGTATTTCACCCTAGCATTCCGATGGAAGAGAAAATTGATTGTAAGTTATTATCCAGATGTTTCACTTTGGCCATTTTGATACCATATTTCTCTGCTTTCTGAACGTCTCTATTGCTTGCCAGTTTCCTTCAAGCTATATGATATGGACAATACAGGATTTATCGAACGAAAAGAGGTGATCTTTTAAACTTTGTTTGTTTTTATTTTGCCACATAATTTGCAAATTTTAATTTCTATTCCCAGTTAGCAAAATCATAAAGATTGTAATATCTTGAAATCTTAGTAGAATTAATCTGCTCATATTTCTGGACTCTGATGTAATGTTTTATTTTGCTGCGCTTCCTCTTTCAGTCATTGATGACATAATTTCTACTGCTGCACTGTACAGGTCAAACAGATGCTTATTGCTCTTCTCAGTGAATCGGGAATGAGGTTATCAGATGAAACCATTGAGTCAATCCTTGACAAGGTATGGACATTTGAGCGCAAACCTGAGCTGTTACTGAAGTTTTGATTAACTTAAATCTGGAGCCTTCATAAGAGTTCAGATATTGACTGATATGGTTGCTGTTGACAGACATTTTCAGATGCCGATGTGAATCAGGACGGGAAAATAGATAGAGCAGAGTGGGAGAACTTTGTCTCACGAAATCCCTCCTTGATGAAGATAATGACTCTTCCATACCTAAAGTAAGTGTTATATATCTGCTTCTGGAGAAAAAACAGAGTATATATCAAGAGGAAATGAATTCTCTGTAATTAATTCCTCTTCGATGAAGAGAAATAATTATTAGGTTCCAAAACAAGATACCTCCTTAAGATCATATAACACCACACACTAGTGACACAAGTAGCTGATGCAATCTATGCACGGAGCATGCTGTTAAAAGTGGTTACCGAACAACAGATCGGGATTTTTGCAAAACTTGGTAATGCATTGTTGACATGTGCTCCATATGATTGCCAAAAGCAGATACTTAATTTATTAGTCGCTTTTTTTTTTGCCTGCCCGCTTGGATAGTCAGGTCTTTGGCATATACAGTATTTAAGTTTAACTGCAAATTATTCAAGTTCAGTTTCAAAACGTGGTTAAAAGGGGGAAGTTCGTCTGAGAAATGCTACGGCATGGTTTAATAAGGGGTGAGTTTTTCTTATTTTTTGATTAGAGCTAAAGCAATAATGCAAAGAGGTTAAGAGGTGAGGGGAGGGTTCTAGTCTGAGAAATTGGCAAGTTCGTCGCGGTATGAACTGCATCCATATGCTGCTGTTGTTTGTTGATGTTAGTGCCAGAATCGAATTGTATCGGCTGGAAGTCAATCTTTTTTTTTCTTTCTCCAATGGCCGTGTCACGTTGATCCAAATTGTATCAATCCTGCTCCGCCCCTGATAGGAGTTCTCATATGGTCACGCGGCATAAATACCGTTCATGGTTGGGATTGCGGCCAAAATGCACCTTGGCAAAATAATAATGGTGACCAAAAAAAATGGCCTCTGTTTGGACAGTGGCTAGCCTTTGCCGTTTTGTCCACTCTAGTTCAAATTTTTTTTTGCCAGTGCTTGCAAACTCATGGCCAACCAACAACCAAGACTTTCATCATGGTTGCTTTTTGAGAAAACACCTGAATTTGCTCATCAAATAAACAACTCACATAGAATCTCCTTGATTTCAAGCTAGATTTGCTTGGGTCCAATTTCCAGTAAAGGCAAGTTGTTTACCTTTTTTTGCACTTTTTTTAACGCAATACAATCGAAGTCGCATGCATACACGAGCACACACTCATCCCTGAGAACGCACGCACGCACCCTATCTCTATGAGCACCTCTGATAGACTGAGCTGCCACATCATCTTGAGGTTGACGAAGTCACAACAGATGTCTTTGTAGTCGACAGGAACGTCTCTTCCTCCCACTTACCGCATATCGCCGAAAGACCTGGTGTGAATTCAAAAAATGCGAGCACCAATGTGGACTCGAACAACCCTGGTGGGTCGAGGATACCGCTGTCCTCCTAAGCTTTTTATCTTTTTGAACTGAAATGAAAGCAAGTTGTTCACTGCACGAGTGCTAAAGCGCGCACGTCCACTACACTGCCGATTTTGTTGCTGGGCCGCTTTTGGGCCGAGTAGGACGAATCTATCCTCTCCCCACATTCTCTTTGGACGGACGAGTGAGAATCTTGCAGTCCCACTCCTCCCTCCCGTCGCCGTCGACGCCGGTCCAAACCAAACCCTAGCCGCCGAGCTCGCCGCCGGCCGGCCGGCGCCATGGATCGCAAGCGCATCAACGACGCCCTCGACAGGCACCTGCGGACGGCCGCCGAGCGGTCGTCGCCCTCCACCTCCCGCGGCGCCAAGCCCAAGCCGCCCTCCGCCGCCGCCCCCAAACCCAAAGGTTTCCTCCACCCCTCCCTCCCGCCCGCCGTCCACCTCCTCCGCCGCTTTACTCTCTCTTATCTTATCGTGATCCGCTCTCGTCGTCGTCCGGTTCCTCTACTACCTTAAATTGATGTGTGTGTGCGCGCGCGCGTTCGGGGCGGCAGAGCAGCTGGATTCGGACAGCAGCGAGGGGGGCAGCGCCGGCGGCTCCTCGGAGGCGGACGACACCTTCTGGATCAACTGGTTCTGCGCCATGAGGGGCAACGAGTTCTTCGCCGAGGTCGACGACGACTACATCCAGGACGACTTCAACCTCTGCGGCCTCAGCGCCCAGGTCCCCTACTACGACCACGCGCTCGACCTCATCCTCGACCTCGAGCCGGTCCAGGGTACGCTACCAACACCTCCTCCTTCATTTCTTGTGATAGCCAGTGCTCACCCACTCACTTGCTCGTCGTCGTAAGTTAGTACTAGGTTGCTCTGATCCTCACAAGTTATGCTTCCTTCGTCTCTGTGTGTGTACATATGCAGGGGATGTGTTTGCCGGTGACCAGAATGAGCTGGTTGTGGCGTCTGCGGAGGTGCTTTACGGTTTGATCCATGCCCGGTACATCTTGACCACCAAGGGCTTGGCTGCCATGGTAAGCGTCTTTCTACTTCCATGGTTCGATGCGGGAGATATGCTTTTTGGATATCAGTCACAGTAGCAGCAGCAGCTCATTGTCCCACACTGATCGGTTCCGAAACCTGAATGTTTCTTCAGCTGGAGAAGTTCAAGAACTGCGACTTTGGTAGGTGCCCTCGTGTCTCCTGCTCCGGTCAGCCCTGTCTTCCAATGGGCCAGTCCGATATTCCTAGGTCCAGTACCGTCAAGATATATTGTCCTAAATGCGAAGACCTCTACTACCCAAGATCGAAGCACCAAGCCAGTATCCTTTTGAACTTCTTATTAACTTGGTAAACACTCACAACACTGGTCATTTATCTATAACCAAAATGTGAAATATGCAGCCTCTCTGAATCTGGTAAGAATATGAATCATAATGTTGCAACTATTTTCTGGTATGTCCTTTTCAACTTCATGTCACACCTTTCAGTAAGAATTTACAAACTCAAAAAGTGTCTTGCTCCTTTCAATGGGATGGAAACATTCATGTTCAGGATATCGGTAACTGGTACCATATCGGTCGGCTACTGGGTAGCTGATAAATAGGTGAATTTTCCAGTTAATCGGCCGATAAATCAGTTATTTGGCCGATAAATCAGTTAATCAGCTATTCGGCGACCCACCGAGTAGCAATTAACTGACCGAGATGCCGATTAACTGTCCGATATTTGGAACAATGAAACATTGTGAATAATGATGTTTTCTCTGCTTGCCTTTGCATCCCTGATGCTTTGAATGGACTGACAGCATCCTGTTAAACATCGTATACTTAGATAAGCACTGACAGGTCTATTGATTGCAAATACTCTGATCTGGTAAGATTAGGAACAGTGATGTGCCGTTATTGCTATTCTGCCTTCTCAACATCACACTACCTACCTTCCGTTAAGAACTTATGATTGCGTACTCTTTGTTTCAAAAATGTCTTGCTGCCTTGGTGATCACTGGGGGCATATACATTGTAAATAGTGGCATTTACTTTGCTTGCCTATTGGCCTTTGCATCCCTGACGCTTTTGATAGACTGCCCACTCTGTTACAGTAGTTATGAGTACTATATTTTTGCATCTGTAGTACTGATTCAAGGTGCAATTTCTCTTGTGCTGCAAAACTGTATGTTAGTCAATCTTTGTATCGCCTTAAGCCTTCCCACAGATACAGACGGAGCGTACTTTGGGACGACGTTTCCTCATATTTTCATGATGACCCACTCGCAACTGAAGCCACAGAAGCCAGCGCAGCAATATGTTCCCCGGATATTCGGCTTCAAAGTTCACAAGAAAACATGACGGTATCTTGGCGGCAAACTGCCCTGTGCTTGTTTTGCCTAGTCCTTCACCAGGAATGATGAGGACCCGCACTATAGCTGGGCATGGAAAATGCTATGGCCAATTCAAGACGACAAAACACCAAACAACGGAAAAGAAATTTCGAGGAGCTCTGGTCAACCTGTCAGATCAATGTCATGTTGGGTATTTGGATGATCCTGGTGAAATGGGAATGGGTTTGTGCATCTGCTCTGTTTTGATTTTGAATGCGCGTCCAGACGGGGCAGTATGTTGCTGAATCTGTTGTGTATCCTAATGTATTTCACTCTTCATTCTGTGGTGATGAGAAATCGGACGGCCGAGACTGTTGGAGAAAATCGCGTTTCGGAGTATTGCTGAATGTGATTTTTGAAAAATTCAAGTTACATGTACATGTATTTTTGTGTGGTGCATACACACAAGTGACGTGGGTGTCGGAAGCCATGTAAGTTCTGCTTGCTTTACATTGATCATCATGTGTGATTTTGCTTGCTTTATTTGTTGCAATATGTTGACATGTGGTTCATTTGGTAGTTGAGGTTGACGGCGACCGTTGTACCAACAAAATAAGAGGGAGCCATTTTATGCTTTCATATTGTTGGTCCGAAATAGAGTAACCTCATAGTGAAAAATATCAACCGATTACAAAATTTATGCTTTCATATTACAAATACATCATTCGGTTACAAAAATATCATGTTGTTGGACCGAAATAGAGTAACCTCATAGTGAAGCCATTTATGCTTTCACATTCAAGTACGAAATAGGACCGGTGTGCCACCATGTGATTCAGTCAGTTTTTTCAACTATGTTTGAATTTTTTAGCTGTTTGACTTGTTGGATTGTTCCTTAGTATTACGTTGAGATTCCATACTCATCGTTGAAGTGTGCAATGTGATAAAAAGAGTGAGAAATATGCCGCCAAGCACCCGGGTTTTAGCAAACAAACCCGTGTTATCCGCGCGGACAGATGAAGGATGGCATTTGATGAATGCCCTTGGAGATGACACGATAATCCTGCACCTGACTTTTGAAAGATTTTTTTTTTGCAACCGTTTTTCCTTGAACAGGGGAAGGGCCCCGAAGGACCCGGAAGCTGCATTAGATAAAGACGGTGGTGGTACAAGTTACATAGAGGTCCTCAGAAAAACAGAAAATTACAGCACAACCCTCCGATTTTACTAGAAGAACCCTAACATAAAAGTGGAAAAGGCAATCATGTCCTTCACCACCACTGTTGCACTGAAGCTCCAGAGCACGGCCGTCCTCACCGTCGCCGGGGACGAGACCACTTGGGACGGAGAAGACGATGAACACCATGACTGAGCTGAGGATAAAACCCCCTTTTGGTTCGAAGACCGGGAGGTTGAAAGAGAAGCAACACCGGAGAGGAACCACCGGCGCCAGTGCTTGGAGCGGCCGCCCTTCGGCCATGACGGTCAGCGGCAAAGCGGCAGGAAGCCAATGACGCACCGCTGAGAGTATGCTCCAACTCGCAGCCACCAAGAACACCCCCAGGATTTCCTCAACCAAAAGCGATGTAAGATCCAGTCCGCCACACCCTTCCCCGCCACCATGACGGCCAAGAAAGAGCTTACATGGATCTTGCAGCACCCGATTCAGAAAACCACCGAGCTTATTTGGGAAGCTCCGGCCAGATCCACCCATCCCCACCATTGTCCACCTTGAACAGCTGCAGGACGGAGGGATCCACTCCTCGTCGGCGTGGCTCGAACACGTCGACGAGAAGCTTCGCATCAACCACGACATAAAGCCAGTCGTAAAGACAACACTACCTACCCTACTATATATACAAGAAAGGCCCAGGCACCTCTCCTTAGCCATCGCCGGTCGGCATGCCGACGGACGAGGCCTCGGATCGGGCCGGGAAGCCCCCTTTTTTCTCTCAGGAACGGGCGGAGGAAGAGAGGAGGAAGGGGAAAGGAGGAGGGTAGGTTAATTTTACGGCCCTTTGCAACTGTTATTTCTTATTTCTTGCCTATATCATATCACAGAAACCTTTCGCTTTGGAACATGGAGAGATGACTGAGTGGACTAAAGCGGCGGATTGCTAATCCGTTGTACAATTTTTTCTACCGAAGGTTCGAATCCCTCTCTTTTCGCTCCCTTGGATCATTTGGGACTTTCAAATTGAAAAGAATTCTGACCCCCCGGATTTTCTCATAGATAAATGTACGAAACAAATCCAATTAGTAAGATTTTTTTTTTTTAAAAAAAATGAATTTTTACTTCTCGCGTCCAGGATTCCGTCCTGGGTCATTAGATAAGAATCAAATTAGAACTATAGTACAGTAAACAAAAGAGGAGCAGATGATGAACACTCGAAAACATTTACATTTATATTTACATTTACATTATCCCTTGCTCCGGCGGCAGTGCAGTGTGTAATATTACCAGACGTTGGATCGAGAGAAGAGGCGAGAAGCGAGAAATCAACAAAAATTGTGTGGTGATAAAAGGAAGAAGGCTTCAAGGGACGGCCAGATAAGAACCAACCTCCTCCGTCCGTTGCCTCCCCCCAGCCGCGCATCATCCATCCGTTCCCACCCCCCTTCCTTCCCACTGCGCTGCGCCATGGCGCTCATGCTCAGCCCGGCCGCGACCTTCTTCCCCGCCGCCGGCAAGCCCTCCGCCGCCGCCGCCACGCGCAGCCTCCTCTTCGCCGGCAGCAGCAAGGGGAGAAGAGGCGGTCGTGGCAAGGTGGTGGCGATGGCGGACATCCTGGGGGACTTCGGGGCGCGGGACCCGTTCCCGGAGGAGATCGCGAGCAACTTCGGGGAGAAGACGCTGGGCAACGTGGACACGCTGCACCGCATCCTCATCCCCACGCTCTCCGTGCTCTCGCTCTCCCGCGTGCCGCTCGACGCCCACCCCGCGCCGCTCTCCGAGGAGGACGCCCGCAGGCTGCTCTTCAAGGTCGTCGGCTGGCGCCTCCTCTTCCCCAGCAAGGGCGACTCCGACGTCCTCAAGCTCGAGTGCGTCTGGAAGGTCCGCGACCAGGCCTGCGGCGACGAGCTCGTCGCCAGGATCAACAAGACCCTCGACGGCGCCGGCCACGCCCCCGCCGCGCTCCTCTTCGAGCCGCCCAACCAAGTCAGGGCCCAGCTCTACACGCCCTCCGTAGGTCAGTGTCTATGCTTCTCTTGTTCATATCCATGGCTTCATCACTGAACTGAATCGAGCTGAATTATTATTGCAGGCGGGCTGAGCGCGAACGACTTCATCATCGCCGCCAGGATCGACCAGATCAAGACCAAAGATCTTCTCCCGAAGAAGAGGGTCTGGGCATGCTAATGGCTGCCCATGGCACCTTCTTCCTCTTCCTTTGCATACATACACAGTTTTGTTCATGGAAAGTTTGTAGCTCTACCCCTAGTGTTTAAGATGATGATGATGATGATGCCATCTCCATTTGTCAAATCAAATGATTTCTCAACTTGTTGGGTTCTTCCGAATGCGAGGCACGATTACAGCAACACTTATGTAATAACAAAAAATGTCAAGAAACGAGATCACCGTCGTGGCAACAGCTATGTATTTAGATACTACTACTACTGCACTCAACTGTCTTGCTGGAGAAGAAGAAAGAGATCACTTGATGAGGTTGGTGATGGCGCCGGCGATGATGGCGATCTGGATGGAGTCGACGGTGCGCTGGGCCAGCGGCTGGGGCAGGGCCACCCCGGCCACACCGAACGCCGCGTTGCACTGCTGCGCCTGCGCCAGGGCCGCGTCGAGCTTCTGCTTGCCCGCGGGGTAGGCGTGGTTGTTGATCTGGTCGTACGCGCCGGCGAACGACATGTCCACCTCCTTGTAGAGCGCGGCGCACTTGGCGAGCGCCGGCTTCACGCGCACGTTGGGGCTGCCGGCGGCCTCCAGGGTCTTGACGTCGGCCGCGGCGAGGTCGGCGTTGTTGACGCCGACGAGCGAGGCCACCTTGGCCAGGCCCCAGGTGTCCGCCTCGGCGCTGTCGCGGTGGCTGCCGAGCTGCGAGATGCACAGCTCCACGTTGACGCGCACGTCGCTGGCCGCGGCCGCCTTGCACGTGTCCGCCACCGCCGCGTCGACGGTGCGGGCAGCACCCATGATCAAGGCCACCGCCGCGAGCACGGTTGTGGCGAGAGCAGGCATCGTCGTCGTCGCTGTCTTCATCGATTCAAGCCTCTTGTTGTTTGCCAAAAACAACTTGTTGAAATTATGAGGGGAGCATAGCTAAATAAGGATGAGGCTGGCATGGCAGAGCGGAGGGGAGCCATTATCGGAGGCTTCTTCTGCCCCACTGGGCTATGTATAGACTCAAGAAGAAACTCAACAATTTGCTCGCTAAAAGATCACAATATACTTAAAAGACAATATTTCTTTATCAGAATTTGTTGAGCAAGCACTGGAAGAAGAACAGCATGACTTACTGACTGACTGACTGCACTATCTATGACAGATACAGAAAAAAATCATCGCAACGGTGGGGAATGGAACTGAATGGATGCGAGTGGGTCGTCAGCGATCACCAAACATGAGGTTGTTGATGTGCTGGATGCTGATGTCCGAAATGGGTTCGATCGGCCTCTCCGCTTCTTCTTCCTCCTCCTCCCCTTCTTGCGCCGTCGTGGCATCGGCAGGCGCCGCGGCGGCGGCGGCGGCCGGGCGTTCGCGGCTGTACTCGTCTGGATGGACGGATGGATGGAAATGATGAAATGAGCATCAAGAAATGGATGAAGGACGAGCAAACAAACTAGCAAATTGAGTGTCGCCAGAGAGATAATTGGTTGATGACGAGCAATACTGACCGAAGATGGTGGTGAAGGAGGTGGGGGGAGGGGTGGCGACGAAGTTGGAGCCGAGGTAGGCGAGGAGGGAGAGCGCGACGGCGACCATGGCCAGCGACGGCACGGCCAGCGCCCAGTACTTGGTGGGGTAGTAGGTGATGCCCAGCGACCGGACCGCCGGCTCCGGCGTGTAGGCCCACGCCAGGTACACCGCCGTCGCGATCACCACGGTGATGGACCCCACGAACCCGTACACCTCCGACGGCTTCGGCCCCGACGCCGGCCCCGGCCCCGGCCCTGGCTGCCGCTTCCGCTCCCGCCCGAACTGCGGCCGCCTGCTCCGGAGCAGGCTCACCGTCTGCCGCGGGCTCCGCACCACCAGCGACGCCGACGCCGCCGCCGCCGGCGACGGATCCATCCGATCTGCTCCGGTCCGCTCCGTCGGGAATCGAGATGCAGAGCAGGCGAGAGACAGAGAGGCTATTTGGGCTCTGTAGTGGTCTTTGTCGTGGGCCTCAGGTCTGATGGGCCCTAAGCCGGCCCGCCTAAGGAAGAAAAAGGCCGGAGGAGAAGGAGAAGCAGGTCGGGAGCGGAGCATGGCGAGACGGCAGGGGAGGAGCAGGTCGGAGCCGCGGTGGTCGCTCGCCGAGCCGCCGCCGGGCCTCTTCCCCGCCGGCCTCCACGACCTCCTCCGCCTGCTCGCCGTGCTCGCCATCGCGGCCGCCGTCGCCGCCGCCTGCAGCGTCCTCAACCGCCGCCCCGCCCCCTTCTGCGACTCCGACGACCCCTATTCCGCCTACGGTGCGTCGTCGATCCCCCCTTGCTCGAACTCAGAATTCCCCTTTGCTTGATTCAATTCCACGGCAGCAGTTCTACTGCTATGAGCAGCGAATCCCTACCTTGCTAATCTATCCGAGCGTACCTCCTGTGCTGTGCTTGCTTGTGCAGATTCGTGCGAACCCTGCCCGGAGAGCGGCC
This sequence comes from Elymus sibiricus, assembly GCA_039707655.1. Classification (NCBI taxonomy): domain Eukaryota; kingdom Viridiplantae; phylum Streptophyta; class Magnoliopsida; order Poales; family Poaceae; genus Elymus; species Elymus sibiricus. The sequence goes on from CM077669.1 coordinate 513,391,077, forward strand.
GCTGCGTCGACGGCGAGCTGCGGTGCGTCGAGGGGTTCAAGAAGCGCGGCAGGGTGTGCGTGGACGACGGCCTGCTCACCCACACCGCCAACAAGATCGTACTGCCCTGCTGACCTGACCCGACCCCCTTTCTCTTGCCTGCATCCACATGATTATGCACAATATTAACCACCTCTACACAAACCTATTTGCAGTCAGAGTTGCTCCAGCTCAGAATCTGCGATGAGCATGCTCGTGTGTTGTGCGGCCAACCCGGCAAGATCTTGGTATTGCCTATTGAACTGTTTCTTCAGCAGTAATGTAGCACTTGTTGAATACAGCTATAGCCCTCATCATCTAGTAATTCTGCTATCTCATTTTCAGTTCCAACAACATGATATCTCAAGTATGGTTGACGAGCTATTATCCAAGGATGCTGCCCGCCTAAGCGACGATGGAATCAAGGTCGTAAAAGAGAGGGTGCTGCAGAGCGCACATGGCTTCTTGGAGACAACTTTGACTTATGATAAGTATGCGTCGTCACAACCTCCTTTTTCCTCGGAAGCAATACGTGGTATGAGATGCCCTGACAGATGCTGGGAACTCCCTCTAATTTCTTTCTTCCATTTAGGGTCCAATCGTTTAAATGTCCAGAGCTGGCCGCGGAGCTTCGTAGGCCCCTGGCTTGTCAAGCTCGTCAATGGATCTCTAGCAATATCGTCTTTGTGATCACCGTCTGTGTCCTGGTATGCTTGTAACCTTACTATCTAAGACATACATCTGTTTAACGCAGCTCAAATGATGATAAAACCTTAGTCTGCAGCACTGCTCAGGATTCTATGGAGCATTTACCAGAGACGGGCATTATCAAAGAGAGCCGAGCAAATATATGAGCAGGTGCGATTTTCCTACTCTACTGTTTCATTCCTTTAGGTGTTTATTCTGTGAAGTTTCATCTGTTCCAAATGTCTGCATTACAATGATTCAATGCAATGTGTTATTGCTAAATGCAGTATGTCGTGCAGTGCCATGTACTTTTGGCAAACATGGTACTTTTGGCTGCGGATCGTTGTTTTTAAATTTTCTGATGTATCCCCACTGCCACTATATCCCTGAAATGTCTACACAACGTGGCTGCCTGTAGTCGTTTAGTGCTTGGTAGTTTGTACGGTTTTATCTCTCAGCGCTCTCATTGCCTGCTACAACCCGCAGTGCCCCAGTACTAATACATTTCAGAGTTTTATATGATTCCTTTGTTGCCTATTTTGAATCATTAATCCAAGACTTGATATAAACCATTTCAATCAATTTGATTTATTTGAATTTGGATTTCTACTGATATATCCAAGCGTATTGCTCCAACTACGTTATCACTATCCTCAATCCAACACGGAAACTCTCTGCCCCTATGCTTCTGCAACACGCTATTTGAAGCAATGATACTTCAAGTCACCACGATGAGTAGATTAAATTTACGTGGATTGATAAATAACAAAATAGAGAATGTACTATAAGCTTTATATGTTCTTGTTTGATTGAGTGGCTATAGTGTTAGCATTCATTTTATATGTTCTTGTTTCATTGAGTACTATAAGTTTTTTTGGGGAATTTTTTTTAGAGGAAAAGGGCATCTGCCCCGGTTCCATTTCACCAGAAACGAAACCATAGAGTACAAATTTATTACAGCGCGCGGGGGAAGATTGAAGTATCAACCCTGGCAAAACAGTCAAGCTCAACAAGAAAATAAGATAGTCCTCTCAAGAGGGAAGAAACAGAGTTCCCAAAACAAACCCGGGGGGGGGGGGGGGGGGGGGGGGAGGATACTACAACTAGGGAAGAGCACAGGGGACAACAGTTGGCCTTGAGCCAAGACGACCATGTTGTCAACACCCATCCACCCTCCAGCCTTCCTCAGATAATATTGCCGTTTCCTCAGCCGGGCTCTGGCCAGAGCAGCAGAGGTGGTCTTCTGGCAGCCTCCCACAGAGACGATGTGATCATCTCCACACGCTCTTTTGCGCTTCCCGTGCACAGGATTTTCCATAGAGAGCAGTAGCTTGCAATTTTTCTCAGGATCACCTATGCAATAAATTTTTGGGGAATCATTTACTGTTGCATATTCATTTTCTCTGCTTTTATGAACTTTTGTTGAAATTTTGCAGGTATGTGAGATCCTTGAAGATAATGCCGTAAGTGCAAAGGATGGCAACTCTGAATACGAGCCTTGGGTGGTCACCTCCTGGTTGCGTGATCATCTACTGTCTGCCCGAGAGAGACGGAACGCTTTGCTCTGGAAGAAGGTACTTGTGTTACAACATATCTCAGTTAATTGTGCAGCCACTTATTTATACTCATTGGTTAGCACTATCCAAATTTAATGATGGAAAATTGGACAGAGTTACCATTTTGTGTACGATTTATTATTTTGTTACTATCAAAGGCAAGACATATATACATGTGAGCATATGAAGCAGTTGAAAGGACATTGACACTCTCCATATATGGCAATCAAACTCATTTTACTTTTCCTTATTGAACTTGCATGCCACTCTCCATATATGGTGATCGAACTAATATACCTTTTCGTTACTGAACTTGTATCTTGGCACAGGTGGAAGAATTGGTACTGGAAGATTCTCGCATAGATCAGTATCCAAAAGTGATCAAGGGAGAGGCTAAAGTTGTCTTGGAGTGGCAAGGTACAAATATCCTCCCCTCCCTGCACCATTGTTCATGGATCCGAAGTATCAATCGGTAGCAATTTGACTGAATGCCTGTGCTGTTTCCTGCCACAACATTCGGTTGCTACTTATTAATTCCGATGAACTTTTTTTTTGTGAGAATATTTTCGATGAACATGTGTGTGCATGGGCAAGATAATCAGTGGATGTTATGCTATTGCAGCTAGCGGGTCGCTGAGTGGGAAGATTAAGAAGATGCAAGGTGCAGCAGGGAAGACGAGGAGCAGCAGCGTCGGCGCCATCAAACTTGCTGAAGAAATATGTGGCAGCAGCATCATCAGCAGCAGCAGAGACAAGGAGCAATGTTCAACTAGCAAAGAAGCAACTAATCCTTTCATGTAATCAATCAACCAATCAATCCAGTCACGGTGAATATATCTTTGATGTGTGTGTAGATGACACGATGATCAACAACATAGGGATCTTCTTTATGTCAGCATTGTTAGCTAGTTAGCAATGTCAGATGAATGTTATGTTGGGTGGTTTCTTTTGCCTCTGGAAAACAAAAACTGACAGATGTTGTAGTAATGTAGTAGTAAGATGATACATGTTGATGAATGTATATCTTTATCTTTACCTAATAATAAAGCACGGATAACTTCTGGTAGTACGTCGTGGCGTTTTTGCAAAAAAACCCTTATGTTTTCTGGTATCCAACCCGCAGTTCCTTAACTAAGTGGAAAAAAACGTTTCGTCTTTTTATAAAAATCCCCCCGGGCAGCGTCCGTCCGGCGCATCTCGTCGCCTGCGCGGCAGCGTCCGCCCCTCCTCCTCCTCCTCCCCCCCCCTTCTCCTCCTTCCCTCGCCGCGCGGATCCCTCGGCGGCGGGGTCTCTGGCACGCTGGCGGCTCTGCTTTGAGCTGGGTCAACGGCCAGGGAGAGCGTGGCGGACAGGTTACCGGCCAGGGATAGCGCGGCGGACGGAACGTCGGCGAAGGTGGCGGCACGAGGTCAAGCTGGCGGGCGCTTGCTTCGGCAGGGTCTCTGGCGCGCTGGAGCGGCTCGGCTGCCGGCGGCGGCGCGGCCCTCCTCGCGCGCGCCGTTCGTGCTCTTGGGTGTGGGGAGGGCGGCGGTCTGCGGATGGAGCTCGCACCCCAAATCCGGCGGGTTAGCCCGCTGTCGGTGGTGCCTCACCGTGGCGCGGGTGGCGTTGGGCTGCGGCGGATTCCTCTGCCCGGCTTGGACGGTCACAGGGGTACTGGGCGTGTGCTGCGAGGGCGGCAGATCTGCCGGATTCTGCATGTGGTGAGCGCGCTGGGCTTCTACGCACGAGCTGTGCGGCGGGCTCGGCGTGAAGCAAGTGCGGGGCCTTCGCTCGAGCTCTGCTCGCTCTCCCGATCTGGAGGACCCGCATGGTGCAGCGGCCTCTGTGCGTGGGCAGACTGCGACTTCTCCCCGCTACTGTGCTTGTTTCTAGGTGGACTAGTAGGCTACAGGGTTGGGGAGCGACGCTGCCGGTGTCATGCCGGGCTCGGCATCCATGCTTGGATTTGGGTCAACATTGGAATGCTTATATCTGATTTTTGTCGTTGGTGGCTGAACAACGCATCTCCTGTCATCGTGCTGCTCTCTGCTCTGTATCTTATCTCTGATTTCTGTTGTGCTATATGTAAAGGGTGTTTGAGGCAGGAAGGGTGATTAGAATCCACGAGGAGCAGCAAGAAGCAGCAACCATTGCAGGCCTAGCTGCTCATAGAGACAACCACACGGTGTATTACTGTCTCAATCTAATTCATTTAACCACATATCATCCATGGATTGGAGAGAGAGTGAGAGGCCCAATATAACCCACTTGATATTACAGGTATAATGATGCAGTTCACACAAATAAACAAGCTTATCGAGATTGCCTGCAAGGTACACAAATGATTTGAATTTCAAGCTCTTCTTTTTTCTTGGTTACCAGTCTGTAGTAGATGATAAATATTGGTGCTCACTTCCTCAGCTATAATAAGACTTTTACAGAAAACTAATAGCTGGTTTCATTGAACAGATCTTGCAAGGTTTGGTGTTTATCTAATAGTTAGTTTGGTACGTCTTTGAGAAACAATATACATTCTTACTAGATGTATTTAATTTTTATGTTTTTTGATAACGTTCATAACCATGGCATTCTTACTACGATGCAGCAATGCGCAGCTAGCTAGGTGTAGCTAATACAATAAGATTGCTCTCCACTTCAGAATTCAGAGGAGCTCAACGTTTGTTTTATAGTTCAAACCAATTACTGGTCTATTACAAAATGATATTGTCTTCTTCAGCTCTTTATTTGGCAGTTCTCTTCTCGAATCCCCTCTGTGTTGTCATGAAATTTTAGCAACACAAATTTGTGATCTTGCCAGGTAATCATGATGATTGAGAAAGAAAATGGTACCCAGGACTATGTACTGTACTAATATTCAGAAAAATGTATATTTCTATCTCTTTCAGGTCCGTGCTAGCTATTTCGGTGAACGACATTCAGACAATATGTGCAAAAGGATGATGCCCATACGAACTAAATTTATCTTTTGTAGGTTAAACAAAATGGTCTTATGTGGGATACAAACAAAGCTTGCTTGCGTACACTCTGGTACTCCAGTTAAAGATGGAAAGCTATATTGTACTACAATGAGTAACCATCATCAGTTGGTGAATCCATTTTCTTGTGAATACTACTGTATCTATCTCATCTCTTATGTTGAGTGAGCGCTTGCGACGGGACATGCAAGAACAAAAAGCACAAAAAGTGTACAAATGAAGTCATAATATGTGCAATCTTGTCGTCCTATAGTTTCAGTCATCCTTTTAGATATAAATTCTATGTTAGTATTCAATGTAGCTCCTTAGCTAAGGCCTGAGCTCCTTAACTTTCCATCGTCAGCAACTGTTGTGAAGGTAGTAGTGAATGCTGCAATTGATAATTATACTTGTGCTCTGAGATGGAGGCTATGAAACTGATGAAACTATAATGCTGGTTCAGGACATCCTTGTGATTTTGAAGACGAAGAAGAAAGAGAGCTCTCTTACTTGCTGTATATAATATTACAAATCAAGGTGCGCCAGTCCCTTGATTGTTCTGCATGCAATGATGTGTTTGACATGCTTAAAAAAAAATACAAGGAACTTACTCAGTGGTCAAGGGCAGAATGTAGACTTACTGTAACTAGCTACCAATGTGACATACTACTGGTCAGATTTCACGACTCATCTGCTGATGGAGTTCTCCTATTCTGGAACAAATTCACCATGATTGAATAGATCATTCAGTTGTGCAGTTCAAATGGTGTATCCTCCGTTTGTCATAGGTTCTGAAGACTTATCATCAGGATCGATCATGAGGGGTTTAATATGTGAAATTTTGCTTAATGGATGCTCCAAATGTCCTCTGATCAGCAAACCTATGGGATACAGGCCTCTGTTTTCCCCTGGCACTCCTGGTTTAATATGTTTAGAAGTTGAATGCTAAGGGATGAAATAATTGATTTTTTATCATAATAAATCAAATCAAATGTGATTATTTTTTCTCCCGTTGCAACGCACGGGCCTTTTTGCTAGTATATCATCATCATTGGAAGATGCTGCTGACGGAGCACTCGTCGTGGACGCGCCAGATGGTCTCGCCGAGGAGGTTGGCGACGGAGAGCACGGTGAGCTGCGGGAAGCGCTGGTCCGGCGGCACCGGCACGGTGTTGGTGATGATCACCTCCTGGAAGAGGCCGCCGGAGAGCCTGTCGATGGCGGGCTGGCTGAGCACGGCGTGGGTGCTGCAGGCGTACACCGCCCTGGCCCCCTCCCTGTGCAGCAGCTCCGCGCCCTTGTGCATCGTCCCGGCCGTGTCGATCATGTCGTCCACCATCACCGCCACCTTCCCCCGCACGTCGCCGATGAGGTTCATCACCTCCGCCTGGTTGTGCCCCAGCCGCCGCTTGTCCACGATGGCGAGCGGCGCGTCCGAGAGCTTCTTGGCGAATGCCCGCGCCCTGGCGACGCCCCCGACGTCCGGCGAGACGACGACCACGTCGTTGGGGCAGATGGTCTTGCTGGCGAGGTAGTCGAGGATGACGGGCTGGCCGTAGACGTGGTCGACGGGAATGTCGAAGTAGCCGATGGACTGGCCGGAGTGGAGGTCGCAGGCGAGCACGCGGTGCGCGCCCGCCTGCGTGATGAGATTGGCGACCAGCTTGGCGGCGATGGACTCGCGGCCCTGCATCTTGCGGTCGGCGCGCGCGTACCCGAAGTAGGGCACCACGGCGGTGATGGTCTTGGCGGAGGCGCGCCGGCACGCGTCCACCATGATGAGCAGCTCCATGAGGTTCTCGTTCGCCGGCGGGCAGGTCGGCTGCACCAGGAACACGTCGCTCCCGCGCACGCTCTCCTGCAGCTGCACGTACAGCTCCCCGTCCGCGAACCGCTTGATCTTGATCCGCCCCAGCTCCAGGCCGAGGTAGCACGCGATCTCCTCCGCCAGCGTCGGGTTCGCCGTGCCGGAGAAGATGCGGAGGCGGCTGCCCGAGCTTCCGTCCTGCACGGGGAGGCGCAGCGGGAAGCGCAGGTCCGGAGGTGGCTGTAGCAGCGGGTTGTGGTCGTACGTGCCGCCGGTGCTGCTCGCCCTGCAGCTCCACCTCCGGCGACGGCGACGGCGAGAAGGGGAAGGAGATGGGGGTGAATGGACGGCGGCGAGGTCGGGCGGAGAGAAGGAGGAGGAGGAGCAGAAGCAGGTGGCCATGGAGGTGGAGGCCATCATGGCATGGCAGAGCAGAGGAGGAGAGCCGAGCCGTCTGGATAAGGGAGAGAGAACTGATTTCCGCCTTCTTCGTTAGTGGGCCGTGCTTGCGAAGCCCATGAATGAATGCGGCACATCCAGCGTGCTGGGCTCTTGATACTTTTCACCATTGACTGACACAAGTCCATACATAAAGCCTACAACATCCAGGCATTCAGATTGCCTTTATTTTTTCACCACCTGGTTGCTGTGTTCTCTTCCAGCTCCAGGAGGCTATAGCAAGTTCTTGACACAAGTAAAAAGAGTCTAAGGCAGGCAGCCGGACGGCCTTTATTTATCATCACCTGGTGTACAGTTCCAGGTGGAGGTTGTACATGCACTACTGTTGCATCAGGTTGTACATGTACTATGCATGCATATAACACCAACAGCAGGCTCACTTGATCGGCCCGACGGCCACCGTCGCCTCCGCGGGCTTCGCCACCGCCTTGTACCTCCTGGCGAGCAGCACGAAGAGCGCCAGGTCCGCGGCGTTGAGCGCGGCGATGAGGAAGAAGAACCGGTCCACATGGCCCTTGTTGAGGTTCTGGGGGATCCACCCGGCTTGGCCTCCGCTGCGGCTGCCCGCCATGACCAGCGAGACGATCAGGCTGTTGGCGTAGCTCCCGGCCGACATGGACGCCCCGGACATTGCGCTGCCGAGGCTCCTCATGCCGTCCGGGAGCTGGTCGTTGAAGAACTCCGTCATGGTCACGTACATGAACACCTCCGACGCCCCGATCAGCAGGTACTGGGGGATCTGCCAGAGGACGCTCAGGCGGTACCGGTCCGCGTGCTTCAGCCTCTGCCGCTCCACCAGCGCCGCCGTGATCATGGCCGCCGTCGATATCACGAGCCCGATGCCCATCCTCTGGAGCTCGGTCGGCTCCTTTGATCGCTTCGACAGGGGCTTGGCGATGCAGAAGGTGTAGATGAAGACGAATGATGTTACGCCGATGATCTCGAAGATGCCGATGCCCGCGGCGGGGATCGTGAATCGGGAGAGGGTGTTGTCCATGGCCTGTGCTTGCTCGATGAACACCGAGGACATCTGCGAGTATGTGGTGGAGTAGATGATGCTGCAGAGCCATATGGGAATGAGTCGAAGGATGCACTTCACTTGCTCCACTTGGGTGACCGTGTAGAGCCGCCGCGGCCTGGATGCTGGCTGCTCGCCCGGTAGAAGGATGGATGGGTCCTCGATCACCGCCGCCTTGTCCAGAAACCTGCAAAATGCAAACACACCACATAACTATGTACATGGCAGAAACATTTGAGCAATGCAAGGTATAGTCCATCTTCTCTATAGAACAAGAGTGTAGTGTATATTGGGCTGCTGGGTTACCTGTATCCTGGTGTGTGTGCAATCTGCCTGCCCCCATTGACGCTGTGAGTTCCATCCACCTCATACAATTTTTCCACCTGGGTTGGGATGCTGAGGTGCCTCTTCTTCGTCGCAGCGACGAAGACATTTCCCACGGTTGCGGCAGGGTTCCCGCAGGGCATGAAGTGCCTGAACCTCTTAGTCCCGGTGGCGAAGAGGAGGAGGCCGAGGAGAGACGCCGCCGCCGAGATCGCGAAGGCGGCCGACCAGCTCCCCTCGTCCTCCATGTAGGTGAGTACAGTGACGGCCACCAGGCTGCCCAGGTTGTTGGCCACGAAGAAGTAGCCGTAGAAGGCCGTCTTCGACCTCTTCTCCTTGGTGTGCTCCTCGTCGAATTGATCGGCGCCGAACGTCGTGTTTGTTGGCTGGTATGCCCCGTTCCCCAGCGCGATCTTGTATATGGCCACATAGAATATGGCTGTCTCTGCTGCCGTCGGTGTCCTGCAGGTCTTGGTGTTCTCCGATTCCGAGTCACAGCTGAAGTTGTGCAGGAAGAAATAGGAGGATATGGCAAGTTCCACCAGTCCCTGTCAATAATCAGTATGTGCATTGCCATGCTATCAATGCCAGAGAGCTGCCATGAAATGGAAAAAAGAAAAGAAAGTAGTAGTAGAAGAAGAAGGAAAGTACTTACGGCCAGGAAGATGAGCTGGAAGATGATGCAGGACTTGTATCTTCCCCAGTAGGAGTCGGCGATGATGGCGCCGACGATGGAGAAGACGTAGGTGGTGCCGGACCAGTTGCTCACATGCTTGGCGGCGTTGGCGTTGTCCAGCTGCATCACCACCCTCATGAAGGTCACCAGGTTGATGCTCACGCCGTTCACCGCTAACGTCGCAAGCGCCTGGTTTACTGCATTTCATGCATCCATGAGACCATGACGTGCATATGTTATGCCAGGCCAAAGCCACGGTGGTTGCAGGTCTGACTTTAGTTCTGGCTACCTCTTCCAGAGCAAACAAAAATACTACTAACAGCTAGTAATAAATATGGTAGATCTGCTTAGGATACTCCATTTTAGGTAGTACAGAGATCGTATATGCTCTACGAAAGAAATCTCTGAATTAATCCTACCTAGTACATTTATAGTAGGAGAAACTCCCATTTACTGGGCATGCATATATATGGATTCTCTTTGTATGAACATATAATTGTGCTAATTTGGTAAGAGTTCTTTTGGGATGAATCTAATACAGTATAATCTAAGCAAGAAGATCTATATATATTGCTACTTACGCAGGATGAGGAGTCCGGCAGGCCATCCACCAGATTTGGCTCTCAGGCACTGGCTGCCGTTCCAATCCACCGACCCATCCCTCGTCGTCTCTTCGCCTTCTCCTCCTTCCCCTTCTCCGGCGACCACGATAACATGGTCATGGTCTTGCCCCTGATCCCTCTCATCCTCCTGAGCAATCTGCACATACATATACACACGCAAGTAGAGCTATCAGTCATCCATGATTGATGGTGCATCACAGGTGAAGAGAAAAGATCGAAAAACACAGGAAACCGGCTAGGCTTGCATCCATTCTACATACATCCATGATGGAAGGGGAAAACACGCTCTTGTTTGCGCTTGTGCTTCCACACTACCCCTCCTCCGCTCTCTTCTCAAGGTCAGAGGATAGATGCACCTATATATCTCCTGGAGTTTGTATCTATATGCCTATGTGTTTGGGTGTTGATGATGTAATATATTTGTGTGTATTTATGTGGTTGTGTATGTATATATGCAAGGCCAGCCAGGATGATAGGTGGCAGGTGTGCTGCAATACAAAGAGCCAAACTGCATGGCAGAGGGAAGGCCTGGTCAGGCAACGTGGTCTCACCCGATTAATTGCACTGCCAATTGGCATATCTTTTCTTATGACTAATAGTAGCATCAAGATATCTCTTCTATCTCTCATCACGTATTTCAACAATTAAAGCGGCGCTCCGTTCTCTTGATTTTGGTTTCTTTAATGGCCCCGCGGTGAATACTTTCCAAGCTAGGCTTTACTTTTCACATCAGGCTAATTATGCCAGGGGTGTTCCTGCAAAAAAAAAATGAAAAAAATATGCCGGGGGTGAGGAACTCCTAATCTTTGGCCATCATGTTAAAGTTATGGTGGCGACAAGTGGGAGCATCCGGGGGCCCACAAATAACCGACTTACAATGGTCAATGATATGCGTTGGTCGGCCAGTTGGCGGCTTGCGGTCGGGGTGCTTTGTCGAGACGTCTGGGGTGGATAGCTTCGTAAAAGCACATACGTAATGCACCCACACATAATATGAATGTTCGATCTCCCGTCATCTTGTTTTGTCGAGACGTCTGGGGTGGATAGCTTCGTAAAAGCACATACGTAATGCACCCACACATAATATGAACGTTGGATCTCCCGTCATCTTGTTTTGTCGAGACGTCTGAGGTGGATAGCTTCGTAAAAGCACATACGTAATGCACCCACACATAATATGAACGTTCTATCTCCCATCATCTTGTTTTGTCGAGACGTCTGGGGTGGATAGTTATGTAATAGGAGATACGTAATGCACCACACGATAAGAAGAATATTCGATCTTCCGTCATCTTTGACCGACCTACTGTATGTATAAACCAAACTCGGATGTCCATCTGTCACCGACATTCGCCCGCTTGTCGAGCCCACGTGATATCACTCGCCGAGCCAATATTGCTCTCTCCTTTCCCCTCTCTTTGAGAGGGGGCCATCCTCCAGTCTCATGTCATGGATCCAAATCCTCACAAGCCTCAGCTGTTGCCCCCCCTCAAGAGGGACTACAAATTTAAACTTTCTTAGCATATTTGAAGGATTGCAAAATCATAGGTTCTCGAAAATACAACTAGGTGATGTAAGTTGTATGACATGACAAATTAAGGAACACTAACAAGCATGATAACTAGATAAAACAAGTTACAAAATAACTAACATGTAAGAGCTCAGGAACAATTAACCAAAGGCACGAGGATGAATAATCGTACCCACGATTTCAAATACTTGGGAAGGGGGGATTCTAATCCTAGTTGGAGAGACTTGGAACACAAATATATCGTCCAATACTCACAATGGGATGTAGGAATGTCTAATCTTTCATTTATTTTATAATGCTTTAAATCTCATGTCAAAAACTATGCTTGATACAACTGTATGAGGAACAATCATGTGGAAACAAATCGAGAAAGCTAAGAAACTACTTGATGATATACAAGATAACCATGCCCAATGATATGTGAAGAAGTCCTCTGATACGTCCATTTTTTATCACTATTTCCTATTATAATTTATCCTATTTTAATGATATATTTCACAAAAGTTGAGATTGGGATGAATAAGTTTAATTTTTTATGTGATTTAGGGCCTAGTGTTTCTACTATCCCGTAATCTTTATATAATAAACTCCAAACTCGATCCTTTTGTTACAAGTGAAATAAAATTAAACATGGCTGATTCCACCTATACGCAAGTAGTAGGTATTATGAATGGTGTTATTGTTCAACTTTATGGATGCTCTGCTCTCATTGATCTACCTATAGTGGGTATGCCTAAGGATCACATTGCTTTGATTATATTCGGTAGACCATTTTTAAGGACCATAAAGTTGTTATCAATGTCTATGAGGGAAATGTAAGGTTTGATCTTCCCTCCCGAGGTCCTTTTGTCAAACACTTTCCGGGAGGAAGAAATCTAAGGTTTAAGTAGGTGATGGGATCACCTTGAATGCTAGAAGCTATAGTATGGGTGTACCCATGCCAAAAGACAAGTAGTTGTCAATGTGGTCGATCTTAACAACTATAAACAAAGCACTTCATGGGAGGTAGCGCATGTGAATAAAGCTTATAAAGAGTTTTTGTTTGTTTGTATATCAATAAAAGAGTGATCGAAGTAGAGGAGGAGAAGAAAGGTATTTATCGCCTCCGGTATGCACAGGTCCTCCTCGCGTTGCTGCTTCTTTGACTCAGACGGGCCGGTCGAGGTTTCGACTTTCTCTTTTTCCATGTTGCCTTCAATGACATCCTCTTTATCAATAGGGGCCGTCGTATCTAAGGGATTGGGTATTGTTGCGGTTTTCCTAAAAAAATGGTAGTGGCTTTTCTTTTTCAGGAAAAGAAAAGGAAGGTAGCTTTGCAAGGAAAACATAAAGTTGAGAGAGAGAGAGAGAGAGTGGTAGTAAATGGGCTGAGATGGCCCTACGTGTGATGTTGAGAGAGAGAGAGAGAGAGGTAGTAAGTGGGCTCAGATGGGCCTACGTGTGATGTCCATCCATACCGCGTAGAGCGTTCGTCTTCTTACGACATGTGGTTGACAACATAAAAGTTCATGGGTCATCCGTACTGCGCGGAGCATATATTTTCTTATGACTAATAGTAGTATCAAGACATCTCTTCCATCTCTCGTCCTGTATTTCCACAATTAAAGCGGCGCTCGGTCCTCTTGCTTTGGTTTCTTTATATAATGGCCGCGCGGTGAATACTTTCCATGTTAGGCTTATTACTTCCCGCATAAGGTTAATTGTGTTGGGGGTGATAAACTCCGTAATTCTTTGGCTATCATGTTTAATATTTTGTGGTGACAAGTGGGAGCAGCCTCGGGGCCGACAATTGATTCTTTTTTGCCTCCATAGTGGGGTCTTTTTTCCCTTTTCTTTTATTCTTTCTTTTTTCTTTAGTTCCCTCTGCTGGAGGAACTTGTACATAATTTTGTATTGTTCTGTTGCTCTTTATTCAATAAAATAATGTGGGGGTGTAAGCCATGCAGACTTCCAATCAAATAAAAACCAACTTACTTACTTTTAGAATGGTCTATGATACGTGTTGGGAGACCAGTTGGCTGCTTGCTGTCGGGAAGCTTTGTCCAGACGTCCGGGGTGGATAGTTTCGTAAAAGGAGATACATAATAATGCACACACACGTAATAAGAACGTTCGATCTCCCGTCATCTTGTTTTGTCGAGACGTCTGAGGTGGATAGCTTCGTACAAGAACATACGTAATACACCCACACATAATATGAACGTTCGATCTCCCGTCACCTTGGTTTTCGAGACGTTTGGGGTGGATAGCTTCGTAAAAGCACATAAGTAATGCACCCACACATAATATGAACGTTCGATCTCCCGTCATCTTGTTTTGTCGAGACGTCTGGGGTGGATAGTTATGTAATAGGAGATACGTAATGCACCACACGATAAGAAGAATATTCGATCTTCCGTCATCTTTGACCGACCTACTCTATGTATGAACCAAACCCGTATGTCCATCTTTTACCGACCTTCGCCCGCTTGTCGAGCCTACGTGATATCACTCGTCGAGCCAATATTGCTCTCTCCTCTCCCCTCTCTTTGAGAGGGGGCCATCCTCCAGTCTCATGTCATGGATCCAAATCCTCACCGACCTCCACTGTTTGCCCCCTCAATGGGGACTACAAATTTAAACTTTCTTAGTATATTTGAAGGATTGCAAAATTATAGGTTCTCTAAAATACAACTAGGTGATGTAAGTTGTTTGACATGACAAATTAAGGAACACTAACAATCATGATAACTAGATGAAACAAGTTACAAAACCACTAACATGTAAGAGCTAAGGAACAATTAACCAAAGGCACGGGGATGAATAATTGTACCCACGATTTCAAATCCTTTGGAAGGGGGGTGGATTCTAATCTCAGTTGGAGAGACTTGGAACACAAATATATCATCCAACACTCACAATGGGATGTAGGAATGGCTAATCCTTCATTTATTTTATAATGCTTTAAATCTCATGTGAAAAAATATTCTTGATCCAACCGTATGAGGAACAATCATGGGGACACAAATCGAGGAAGCTAAGAAACTAGTACTTGATGATATGCAAGATAACCATGTCCAATGACATGTGAAAAAGTCTTGTGATACGGCCATTTTGTATCACTATTTCCTATTATAATTTATCCTATTTCAATAATATATTTTACAAAAGTTAAGATTGGGATGAATAAGTTTAATTTTTATGTGATCTAGGGCCTAGTGTTTCTACTATCCCATAATCTTTATATAATAAACTCCAAACTCGATCCTTTTTGTTACAAGTGAAATAAAATTAAACATGGCTGATTCTACTTATACGCAAGTAGTAGGTATTAAGAATGGTGTTATTATTCAACTTCATGGATGCCCTGCTCTCATCGATCTACCTATATATAGTGGGTATGCCTAAGGATCACAATGCTTTGATTATACTCGGTAGACCCTTTTTAAGGACCATAAAAGTTGTTATCAATGTCTATGAGGGGAATGTAAGATTTGATCTTTCCTTCCGAGGTCCTTTTGCCAAACACTTTCCCGGGAGGAAGAAATCCAAGGTTTTCGTCGGTGTTGGGATCACCTTGAATGCCAGTAGCTACAGTATGGTGTACCCATGCCAAAATACAAGTAGTTGTAGTGTGGTCCATCTTAACAACCATAAACAAAGCGCTTCATGGGAGGTAGCGCATGTGAATAAAGGTTAGAAAGAGTTTTTTGTTTGTTTGTGTATCAATAAAAGAGTAATCGAAGTAGAGGGGGATAAGAAAGTTATTTATCGCCACCAGTATGCACAAGGCCTTCTCGTGCCGCTGCTTCTTCGACTCGGACGGGCCAGTCGAGGTTTTGAATTTTTATTTTTCCTTGTTGACTTCAATGACATCCGCTTTATCAATAAGGGCGGCCGTATCCGAGGGATTGGGTATCATTGTGATTTTCCTAAAAAAGGTAATGGCTTTTCTTTTTAGGAAAATAAAAGGAAGGTAGTTTTGCTCGTATGGCGTGGTCCTGCATGTGCCTCGCCCTGGTTGGGTTCCTCCCAACGCCGCCGGTATCCTTGGTCCTTGTCCAGGCGTCCACTCCCAGGCATACCCGGTGAAGTTCTTCGACGCGTCCACGTTGTACTAGCCTCTGCCTACACCCTAGCTGCCTACACCCTAGCCCTATCCGCCCGAGGGATTAGGGTATTGTCATGATTTTCCTAAAATAAGTAGTAGCGTTTCCTTTTCATGAAAATAAACGAAAGGTAGATTTGTAAGGAAAAATAATGTTAAGAGAGAGAGAGAGAGAGATGTAGTAAGTGGTCTGAGATGGGCCTAAGTATGATGCTCATCCGTACTGTGCAGCAGAGCGTTCGTCTTCTTACGAGACTAGTAATTACATACGTGCAATGCACGTTGATATTTGATAAAATATTAATTACATGTTGGTATTAGGTAGGATATCAATCACATGTTATTTATGTGATTAGCACTCATGTTTATCTATACCTACTATTAAAGTACGAAGCGTTTTTGCCCGTCCATCATACATTTTATAAAAAAAGCCACTGAGTTTTTCGTTAAATAACCTGATGATGCGGAGCATCCCATGGTCATCCCCATGGACCCCTATTCTACTACACAAGCTCCAAAGGGTCCTATGACAAGAGCCCGTGCACGTGCGATCCAAGATGAGGTGACTTCTCTCCTATACGATTCTCCTCTTGATATTCATGGAACTTGGATGCTGCCTCAAGCGGAGATCCTATGCATGCTTAGGTACAATTAAGACGCTCGGAGTGAAGAACAAGTCGCCATGTGATACGTCTCCAACGTATCTATAATTTATGAAGTATTCATGCCATATTTACAACAATTTTATATGGTTTATGGAACTAATCCGGACTAACGTTGTTTTCAGCAGAACTACCGTGGTGTTGTTTTTTGTGCAGAAATATAAGTTCTCCAAATGCAAAAAAACTTTTTGACAATTTTTTTGGAACAAAAGAGGCACTAGAAGCTTCATGGGAGGACCAGAAGAGCCACGAGGTGGCCACAACCCACCAGGGCACGCCCTGGTGTCTTGTGGGCCCCTCGTGGCCCATCTTCACGTGAAACCGACGCCAAAAAATCCTATATATTCAGAAACCCCCAAAAATAACCCTAGATCAGAAGTTCCGCCGCCGCAAGCCTCTGTAGCCACGAAAAACCAATCTAGACCCCGTTCCGGCACCCTGCTGGAGGGGGAAATCATCACCGGAGGCCATCTTCATCATCCCTATGGTCTCCATGATGAGGAGGGAGTAGTCCATCCTCGGGCTGAGGGTTTGTACCAGTAGCTATGTGTTTAATCTCTCTCTCTCTCGTGTTCTTGATTTGGCACGATCTTGATATATCGCGGGCTTTGTTAATATAGTTGGATCATATGGTGTTTTCCCCTCTCTATCTTGTTGTGATGAATTGAGTTTTCCCTTTGAGATTTCGTTATTACCGGATTGAATACTTTTATGGATTTGAGAGCACTTGATCTATGTCTTAGCACTCAACTCGCGTATTCCCGAGGTGACATTGGGATAATCTATGCATAGGGGTTGATGCACGTTTTCGTCCTACTTTCTCCGGTAGAAATCTTGGGGCACTCTTTGAGGTTCTTTGTGTTGGATTGAGTATTATGAATCTGAAATTGTTTGATGCGTATCGTATAATTAACTCATGGATACTTGTGGTGACATTGGAGTATCTAGGTGACATTAGAGCACCCGTTAATTAGTATAAGGAAGAGAACTTTCACATACAAATATATTATCTTGGACATCTTCTATGATTGTGAATACCCATTAATTATTTTCAAACTTGAGCAAATTAGTTGAAGTTGGACAAGGAAGACAACGTAATGAGTTATGGTTGTGTATATTTGCATAGAAGTTATATTGTTATGGATCCTCCAACATGTGGTGTTTGCTTAGGATCTTTTGCTAGCCAAAAATTCGTACTAAGTAGAGATACTACTTGTGCATCCAAAAACCCTTAAACCCAGTTTCTTGCCATGAGTGTCCACCATACCTACCTATGTATTGAATAAGATCCTTCAAGTAAGTTGTCATCGGTGCAAAAAGGCAATAAAAATTGCTTCTAAATGTGTTTGATCATTTAGTGTAAGAGAAAATTGAGCGTTGTACGAACTTGTGATGGCAAAGTAATAAAAGCGATGAACTGCATAATAAAGGTTGCTATCATAAGGGGCAATATAACGTGACGTTCTTTTGCATTAAGGGATTGTGCATACAAAACCAAAAAGCGCATGACAACCTCTGCTTCCCTCTACGAAGGGCCTATCTTTTACCTTTCAGTATTTGCTTTTACACAAGAGTCAATAGTATGTATTCTCATTTCAACCTCAATTATTCTCTAGTTGGCAAGCATCATGTGGTGGGGAAAGATCTAGGCACATATGGCTAGTCAAATATATTTGATCATGACTTATTATTGTTGACAATTATCTCCATGATAAATGAGTTGGGAGGCGAAACATTAAGCCCCTATCTTTCTCTATGTTCGATGGATGCCATTTGTTCTAAAAATATGCTTTGAGCACTAGCAATCATAGAAGACTATATGATGATTGAGTATGTGGAGCTCTTACTTACACTTTGTTGAGAATAAGTTGAATTGCAATTGTTTGGTGACTAAGAACATAGGTTGTTAAGTTTCAAGAGAATTCATTGTTTGAACCATAACATGTGAATTGGTTGCTACTTTATCATGATGAGTTCTATGAGAAAGAGTTGCTGTTATGATGCTAGGAAAAGTGGTTGAAATTATCATTGATCAAACTTATGCACTATGCTAGCATTCACACTTCATAAATTATTTTCTTTTATCATTTACCTAATCGAGGACCTGTAGGAGTTAATCTTGGGAATGCTGATACGTCTCCAACGTATCTATAATTTATGAAGTATTCATGCCATATTTACAACAATTTTATATGGTTTTGGTATGATTTGCATGGAACTAACCCAGACTGATGCTGTTTTCAGCAGAACTAACGTGGTGTTGTTTTTTGTGCAGAAATAAAAGTTCTCCAAATGCAACGAAACTTTTTGACGATTTTTTTTGGAACAAAAGAGGTACTAGAAGCTTCGTGGGAGGGCCAGAAGAGCCACGAGGTGGCCACAACCCACCAGGGCGCGCCAGCCCCCTCTGGCGCGCCCTGGGGTCTTGTGGGCCCCTCGTGGCCCATTTTCACGTGAAACCGACGCCCAAAAGTCCTATATATTTAGAAACCCCCAGAAATAATCAGAAGTTCCATCGCCGCAAGCCTCTGTAGCCACGAAAAACCAATCTAGACCCCGTTCCGGCACCCTGCCGGAGGGGAAATCATCACCGGAGGCCATCTTCATCATCCCTATGGTCTCCATGATGAGGAGGGAGTAGTCCACCCTCGGGCCTGAGGGTTTGTACCAGTAGCTATGTGTTTAATCTCTCTCTCTCTCTCTCTCTCTCGTGTTCTTGATTTGGCACGATCTTGATGTATCGCGGGCTTTGTTAATATAGTTGGATCATATGGTGTTTTCCCCTCTCTATATTGTTGTGATGAATTGAGTTTTCCCTTTGAGATTTCGTTATTACCGGATTGAATACTTTTATGGATTTGAGAGCACTTGATCTATGTCTTGGCATTCAACTCGTGGATTCCCGAGGTGACATTGGGGTAATCTATGCATAGGGGTTGATGCACGTTTTCGTCCTACTTTCTCCGGTAGAAATCTTGGGGCACTCTTTGAGGTTCTTTGTGTTGGATTGAGTATTATTAATCTGAAATTATTTGATGCGTATCGTATAATTAACTCATGGATACTTGTGGTGACATTGAAGTATCTAGGTGACATTAGAGTTGGTTGATGCGTATCATATGGTGTTATTTTAGTACGAACTCTTTGATAGATCGACCGGAAAGGATAACTTGGTGTTATTTTAGTATGGACTCTTGGATAGATCGATCAGAAAGGATAACTTTAAGGTGGTTCCGTACCCTACAAACAATTTCTTCTTATGTTCTCCCCTAGATAAGAACTTTTGAGTGATTCTTCGTTGCACGTTGATGGATGGTTATGTGATCCAATTATATTAGCATTGTTGAGAGATTGCACTAGTGAAAGTACGGACCCTAGGCCTTGTTTTCAAGAATTGCAATACCGTTTGTGCTCACTTTTGTTACTTGCTACCTTGCTATTTTTTTATTGTTACTATTACAAAAATCAATATCTACTATCATTACTACACCTGTATCACCATCTCTTCGCCAAACTAGTGCACCTATACAATTTACCATTGTATTTGGTGTGTTGGGGACACAAGAGACTTTTTATTATTTGGTTGCAAGGTTGTTTGAGAGAGATCATCTTCATCCTACGCCTCCCACGGATTGATAAACCTTAGGTCATCCACTTGAGGGAAATTTGCTACTGTCCTACAAAACTCTGCGCTTGGAGGCCCAACACAAGTATACAAGAACAAGTTGTGTAGTAGACATCACCATGAAGCCGGACGCAAGGAACAAGAGCTAACAAAGGAGGCAGCCCAACTCCCAGGCCCCGGACATCCGGCCCCTGGAAGATGCACAAGCGCCAAGGCCAAGCAGCCGCAAAGCTACAGGCACCGGACATCCGGGCCCCCTACCCCGGACATCCGGCCTGGCCCGGACATCCGGCCTACGGCCCTGGAAATCCAGCCAGATCTATCCAGAGAGCATCAAAACCGGCGCCCCTGCCCCGGATATCCGACACCCCATCACCGGACATCCGGCGCCTCCTATCCAGAGAGCCTCCGCAGCCGGTTCCAGTCCCCGGACATCCGACCCCGAGCCCCGAACATCCGCCCCCCTACTGAAGCCCTAGACATCCGGCCCCTCAAGCCTGGACATCCGGCCCCTGTGTGGGCAGCCTCGGGCCCGAGTGGCCATGTACCCCCTCCTTCGCCCCCTTTCCCCCTAGCACTATATAAGAGACTCCTCCACCTCAAGTTAGGGTTACATTATGTTTGGCACTTGACTTTGTTGAGCATAGCTCCATCTACTTCCTTCTCCCACGGAGTTGACCACCTCTTTGAGAGAAGATCCGAAGTGGATGCCAAGGCCCCTATCAAGGGAAGATCCCACGGGATATCAAGACCTCATCACCTCCGGAGTGAGACGACTATCGGTTACTTGTATCTCCTTGTTGAGTTTGCATCTATGTATCTCTTGTGTTTGAGTGGATTTAGTGGATGTGTGATCGGAGATCGTTCTTGAGTTCGTGTTTTCTCTCGTAATTTCTCCCTTTTCCCCGCCAAGTATGAGAAGATCGACACACACGGGTGTGCCCCGTATCATATTGGTATCATGAGCCAGGTTGATTCAGAGTCCCTCCCTCCACTTTCTAGCCAAATTTTGTTTCGTTTTGACCTAATTTCGAAAATTCCCACAAAAATATCCCTACCAAATTTTCTTGAATTCGTTGGATTTGAGGAGATTTTGCTGATTTGGATCCGTGGATTTCGTTGTGGATAGGTAGATCTAGTGTTTCCCCACCATCCCCATTATTTTTCACCGCCAAATTGCCCCAATTTTGCGAAAAACTTTCGTGTTCATCATCTTGTTCATAGGGATCTTGGGATTGGATCTGGATTCGTTAGGTCCGGACATCCGGCCCGAGTGCCCCGGACATCCGGCCCGCCGTACATCCGGCCTAGGCAGCCCGAACATCCGGCCCCTGGAGAACAGCAAAGCTGTTTTGCCTCTTTTTGACAGATTTTTGATCCTTTCCGCCATTTCTTCCGGAACCATCCATCATTTCTTCCGCAACCCATTTGCATTTGAGATTTTGAGTCGCGAGCTTCACAACTTCCTAAGGTGTTTCGGCTAATTAGGAGTGGTTCTTCACCGACATCGCCACTCATCCTCGCTCCAGATCGTCGCCAACCTCCTCTACTTTGGCACTACACCGTAAGCAAGGACGGTAACCGCGATGACACTTTTGACATACACCCTTGCCATTGCATTGTTACCCCGAGCCAATTTTTCGTTACTTGCCTATCGAGACTAGCTATTGAGTATTGCCGGGCTACGCTACTTGTGCACTTTAGTGATACATACTCCGCATAGCTTCAATTGTGTGCATATGTCTTAGTATCATCTTTTGTGTTGCAAATAGTACCCGCATACATACTTGCTATCTTGGTATGCACGTCCCGCATGGTGACCATACAAATATCATTGCCAAAAAGAAAGAGAAGCAAAGCTTTTAAGCAAGAGAAAAAGACCAAAAGAGCAAAAGAGCAATAGCATCGCCAATTTTGCATATCATACTTGATCATCTTGGATCACTTGAGCGAGTGACATGCGCCTCATACATACATAGCAAGTCGGGAATAGGAAGATGACACGTTTTGTTTCTTATAGGTTGTGCACAAGTTCGTATCACGCCCATTTGAGCAATCGTGCTAGAGTCACTCTAGTGTTGTGCAACACGAGTGTTTTCCGTAGATTCCACATTTTGGCTCATCCTTGGTTGCACGACCCCACTTTTCTATCCGTGTGTGTGTTTCCGTGTATACTCACTGCTATTGATCTACATTGTCTTACTTGCGAACTTGCGAATCTTTTTCAACATTATTGAATCTTATCTTTCGGATTGCTTGAAATTTGTGCCACTAACCTAACCAAGCTCCTCCATAAGGCTTAATTGTGTAGGTGTGAGAAGGACGATCTTCGGTACCAATTCTATTACTTCCACATTTGCATATTGAGTGACCCTTGATCCATTTTCAACTTGTGGAACGGTAATTGATATTGTCGTCTCATTCTTCCACTTATTGTTGGGGAACATTGCATGGAAAACAAAAAAAATTCTACGCACACGCAAGATCTATCCATGGAGATGCATAGCTACGAGAGGGGGAGTGTGTCTACGTACCCTCGTAGACCGTAAGCGGAAGTGTTAGAACAACGCGGTTGATGTCATCGAACAACTTCACGATCCAACCGACCGAGCACCGAACGTACGGCACCTCCGCGTTCAGCACACGTTCAGCTCGGTGACATCCTCGACTTCTTGATCCAGCAAGACGGCAAGGTAGTGGATGAGTTCCGGTAGCACGACAGCGTGGTGGCGGTGATGGTGATACTATCTCCGCAGGGCTTCGCCCAAGCACTGCGAAAATATGACCGAGGGACGGAACTGTGGAGGGGGCGCCGCACATGGCTAAGACAATGTTGTATCTCCTTTGGGGCGCCCCCTCTCCTCTATTTATATATGTGTAGGGGCTTGGAGTAGAAGGAATAGTGACACGTGAACAGTAACCGTGAATAGTACACACGTGGACTTGGACTCCAAAGTCCAATCCTATTCCTACTAGGACTCTCCCTTTTTCCTTCCCTAGCTGCGTGGGCTTTTGAGGACTTGGTGCGCCTGGCCCAATAAGGCCAAGGTGCCTCCCCTTAGCCCATGCCAGCCCTTGGGACATGGTGGACCCACTTGTGGACTTCCGGACCCCTCCGGAATCCTCCGGAACCTTTTGGAAGCTTCCCGGTACAATACCAAAAAAAAAGCTGCACCTTTTTCCGGAACCCAAAATATGACTTCCCATATATAAATCTTTACCTCTCGACCATTCCGAGACTCCTCGTGACGTCCGGGATCTCATCCGGGACTCCGAACAATATTCGGTTACCAATTCACATAACTCATATAACACTATATCGTCAACGAACGTGAAGCGTGCGGACCCTACGGGTTCGGGAATGATGTAGACATGACCGAGACGCCTCTCCGGTCAATAACCAATAGCAGAACCTGGATGCCCATATTGGTTCCTACATATTCCACGAAGATCTTATCGTTCGAACCGAAATGACAACATACGTAATTCCCTTTGTCCGTCGGTATGTTACTTTCCCGAGATTCGATCGTCGGTATCTCCATACCTAGTTCAATATCGTTACCGGCAAGTCTCTTTACTCGTTCCATAATACATCATCCCGTAACTAACTCCTTAGTCACTTTGCTTGCAAGCTTCTTATGATGTGCATTACCGAGAGGGCCCAGAGATACCTCTCCGAAACACGGAGTGACAAATCCCAGTCTCGATCCATGCCAACTCAACGGACACCTTCGGAGATACCTGTAGAGCATCTTTATGATCACCCAGTTACGTTGTGATGTTTGATAGCACACAAGGTATTCCTCCGGTATCCGGGAGTTGCATGATCTCATGGTCTGAGGAACATGTATTTGACATTCAAGAAAGCAGTAGCAATAAACAGAACGATCATATGCTAAGCTAACGGATGGGTCTTGTCCATCACATCATTCTTCTAATGATGTGATCCCGTTATCAAATGACAACTCATGTCTATGGTTAGGAAACCTTAACCATCTTTGATCAACGAGCTAGTCTAGTAGAGGCTCACTAGGGACATGGTATTTGTTTATGTATTCACACATGTATTTAAGTTTCCGGTCAATACAATTCTAGCATGAATAATAAACCTTTATCATGAACAAGGAAATATAAAATAATAACAACTTTATTATTGCCTCTAGGGCATATTTCCATCACTTATATCTACTTGAGTGCTATGGATAGGTCAAGCATCCACAACCCGGCATTTGAGGAGCAAGAGGATGACGCAACAACCTATGTCACCAAGCTACAATTCTTCGACGCGCAAAAGGCATTGTGTCAATCGCATGCCATCTTGAACGACCGCATCGAGAAACTCGCCACCGACGTACGCAAATCCGAAGTGCGAACAACGGACTACTTCGACACCAAGCTCTCAAGCCAAATGGAGGAAATTCGCGCCTTGATGATCAAGCGTGCTTCTTCTACATCTACATTCTCCGGACGGCACCACTCAAGTCGCCACTCATCGGAGTACTCTTCCGGCGAGAGTCCACCTCAAGCACGTCCTCATCATCAAGATGACCGCTCCGGTCCAAGTTCACACCAAGGTTGCCAACGTCAAGCTTCGGACAATCCCTTCCATGGGAATGGACTACAAGATCGACTTCGCGAGCGTGCTCGACGTCACCAACAAGAACAAGAAGCATTGGAACAAGAACGCCAACAACAACGCCATGAAGAAGAACTACGTCAACGCAAAGAACAAGCGCTAGAAGCCCAACGTGCACTCTGTGATGCAACTCGTGCTTTGGAGGAACGCAACCGTCAAGCACGTCAAGAACAAGAGGCACTTCGCCGTGAATGACAAGAAGAAGCCAACCGCCAAGAGGAGCACCAAGAAATGCGCAACCACGCGCATCCACCTCGTCGCCGTCCTCAAGCTCATCATGGCGAATCCGAGGATGAAGACGAACAAGAACAAGAACAAGAACATCGTCCACAAGCCCACTACAACGAGGTTCGACATCCAAGATATAGACTTCGGCACCACCACCACAACGATGAACAACGCTTCGGCAAGCTCAAGTTCACAATGCCAAAGTTCTCCGGAAGCAATCATCCCGAAGATTACCTGTCATGGGCACTCAAAGTTGACAAGATTTTCCTTCTCCACAACTATGACGAAGAGAATAAGATAGCCATGGCTTCACTCGAGTTCCAAGACTACGTCCTTATTTGGTGGGAACAAGTGATTGAGCGAAGAAGAGAGAGAGGTGAACCTCCTATCAACACTTGGGCCCAAATGAAGGATCTCATGAGAGCTCGTTTTGTGCCTACACACTACAACTGGGATCTTTTCAAGAAGCTACAACAACTCAAGCAAGGTACCAAGTCGGTAGAAGAGTACTATCAAGAGATGGAAATCGCAATGATCCGTGCAATTGTCAAGGAAGATGACAAGCAAACAATGGCACATTTCTTGAATGGACTCAACTACCAAGTCAAGAAAATCGCGGACTTCCAACCATACTCCAATTTACTTGAACTAGTGCATCAAGCGACCAAGGCGGAACGCCAAGTGCAAGATGACTACAAGTACTCCAAGTTCTCTTCCAAGACCTACGGTTCAAGTGCTAAAGTTACTACGACAACGACACCTTCGACTATGAAAACTACAACGACTACCGGCGACAAGTCAAGCTCCAAGGACAAGACGACTTCATCAAGCCGACCTACTACAAGCAACTACAAATCGAGAGCTTCATCCTCTACACCGACACCGGATGCTACCGCTAAGTCAAGCTCCATCAAGTGTTTCACGTGCCAAGGCTGAGGCCACAAGACTTATGAGTGTCCAACAAAACGCACCATGATCCTTCAAGACGATGGCACCTATGACTCTATGAGTGACGGCGAGATGGAAGCATTGGAGCACGTGGCCATGCATCATCAAGTCAATGAAGATGAAGATTCGCAAATCTTTTGCGACAACGATCCGAGACCCGCTCTCGTTGTCTCCAAGGTTTTGACACTTCAACAACAAGAAGACAAGGACTAACATTGCCACATCTTCCACACCAAGGCAGGTATCCAAGGAAAATCCGTCAAAGTCATCATCGACGGCGGAAGTTGCCACAATTTGGCAAGTGAGGACCATTGTTCCAAGCTACAATTGGTCAAGAAGAAGCACCCTCGCCCCTACAAGGTCCAATGGCTAAGTGATTTCGGCACCCTCCAAGTTGAACACACCGTGGAAGTTTCCTTCAAGATAGGCGCTTATGAAGACACCTTGGAGTGTGATGTGGTTCCCATGTCCGTTTGCCACCTTCTCATTGATCGGCCGTGGCAATTCGACCATGGCGTCTTCCACAACGGTTGGACCAATCACTATAGTTTCAATATGAAGGGCAAGCAATATGTACTTCGACCAATGACTCTAAGTCAAGTCATCGCCCACAAACACGCTTAATCCCATCGTGGAGACAAAAGTGAGAGAGTGATCCACCTAAAAGAGAGTGAGTGCCACAATCCAAACTTGAGTGATTCCACGATGAGGGACATGAGAGATATAGTTCTTTTAGCCACCAAAAGAGACTTGAGGGATGTTAGTGAGAGCCCATCGACCGTTCTTCACTATGTACTTGTGTGCAAAGATGACATCGTACGGACTAACCCTTCACAACATCTTCCTCTTGTGTTATCTCGTTTGTTGCAGGAATTCCAAGATGTTTTCCCCGATGAGCTACCTCTGGGACTACCACCAAAACGAGGGATCGAACACCGCATCGACCTCATCCCCGGAGCACCGCTTCCTAACAAGGCACCCTATCGCGTCAACCCCGAAGAAACAAAGGAGATACAAAGGCAAGTCCAAAAACTCCTAGATAAAGGGCATGTACGTGAGAGTTTGAGTCCTTGTTCGGTCCCGGCGATACTAGTACCTAAGCAAGATGGTAGTATGCGCATGTGTTCTGATTGCCGCCCTATCAATGCTATAACCATTAGATATTGCCACCCCATTCCTCGTCTAGATGATATGCTAGATGAACTTAGTGGTGCCACTATATTTTCCAAAATTGACTTAAAAAAGTAGTTACTACCAAATACACATACAAGAGGGTGATGAGTAGAAAACGGCGTTTAAGACTAAGTTTGGTCTCTATGAATGGCTAGTGATGACCATGGGCTTATCCGAAGCACCGGGTAGATTTATGCGTGTCATGCATTACGTCTTACGACCCCTAACTGGATATTGTGTTGTGGTCTATTTTGATGACATTCTTGTCTTTAGCAAGTCTCTTGAGGAGCATGCTTTGTGTTAGAGAAGTCTTCCAAATTCTTAGGAAAGAACAACTTTATGCAAACATGGATAGATGCACTTTTGGTGTTGACAAGGTCGTTTTCCTAGGATTTATGGTCTCTTCTAAGGGTGTTCATGTGGATGAAACTAAAATTGATGCTATTAAAACCTGGCCTACACCCACAAATTTGCAACAAGTGCGTAGTTTCCTAGGACTAGCCGGTTTCTATCGCCGTTTTGTCAAGGACTTTAGCACTATTGCATCCCCTATACATGCTTTGAGCAAGAAGAATGCACCATTTATTTGGGGACCTTCCCAAGACACCACATTCCATGAGATTAAAAATTTGCTCACTCATGCACCTTTGCTTGCTTTACCCAACTTTGACAAAACATTTGAAGTGCATTGTGACGCTAGTGGTAATGGAATAGGTGGTGTGCTAATGCAAGAGAAGCGCCCAATTGCGTACTTTAGCAAGAAACTTTCCGGCGCTCAACTTAATTATCCAATATATGATAAAGAATTTTATGCTTTGGTGAGAGTGTTACATGTGTGGGAGCATTATTTGCGACCTCATGAGTTTGTCATCCATACCGATCATGAAACTCTAAAGTACCTTAAGGGTCAAACTAAGTTGAACAAATGACATGCTAAATGGAGTGAGTTCATAGAGTCTTTTCCTTATGTCATCAAATACATTAAGGGTAAAGAAAATGTTGTGGCGGATGCTCTTTCTCACAAATGCATGCTAGTTACTCAACTTGAATTTAATATCATTGGTTTTGAGCATATCAAAGATTTGTATGAGCATGATGTTTCATTTGCTACTCCATATGCTAAGTGCCAAGTAAAACCTTGTTGGGAGAACTACTACATAAAAGATGGCTATCTTATGCGTGCTAACAAATTTGTATACCCGAGTCTTCTCTTCGTTTGTTGCTTTTGCAAGAGGCTCACGGTGGAGGACTTATGGGTCACTTTGGACGCGACAAGACGTATGCCACACTATCCAACAAGTACTTTTAGCCAAAGATGTTTCGTGATGTTGCACGCTTCACCAACCGATGCTTTGCATGCCGCAAAGCTAAGTCTAAAGCTCAATCCCATGGTATTTACATGCCTCTTCCTATACCTTTCCAACCTTGGGAAGACATTAGTATGGATTTTGTGCTTGGTTTGCCACGAACAAAAAATGGCCATGATTCCGTTTTTGTCGTTGTGGATCGCTTGTCCAAGATGGCTCATTTCATTCCATGTCATGAGATAGACGATGCTTCACATATTGCAAATCTCTTTTGTAGGGACATCTTGCGACTACATGGCGTCCCCAAGACCATTGTCTCGGATCACGACGTCAAGTTCCTTAGCTACTTTTGGAAGACCCTATGCGCCAAGCTCGGAATCAAGCTACTATTTTCTTTGGCCTATCATCCACAAACCGATGGCCAAACGGAGGTGACGAACCGGACGCTATCTACTCTCCTACGCGTGTTGATCAAGAAGAACATCAAGGAATGGGAAGAATGCCTTCCCATCGCCAAGTACGCCTACAATCGCGCACGTCACTCCACCACCGGCAAGTCTCCCTTCGAAGTCGTCTATGGCTTCAACCCTTTGTCCCCATTGGACATCCTTGCGCTACCACTCCAAGAGCGCGTCAACATGGACGCAAGTGCAAGGGCAAGCTACATCAAGAAGATGCATGACGATACAAGGCGCACGATCGAACGTCAAGTGGAACGCGTCTCCAACAAGCGCAACATCAACAAGCAACCCATGGTATTCAAGCCCGATGATCTTGTGTGGCTCCACCTTCGCAAGGACCATTTCCCCGCCAAGCGGAAGTCCAAGCTACTCCCTCGAGCCGATGGACCCTTCAAGGTGTTGGCACGCTACAACAACAATGCCTACAAGATCGACATTCCACGCGACAAGTACACCGTGAGCGACACCTTCAACGTCACGGACCTTTCTCCTTTCCATGGTGATGAAGATCTTGATCCGAGGACGGATCTCTCACAAAGGGGGGGGGGGGGAGATGATGCGGAGCATCCCATGGTCATCCCCATGGACCCATCTGTTGGAAATATGCCCTAGAGGCAATAATAAAATAGTTATTATCATATTTCCTTGTTCATGATAATCGTTTATTATCCATGCTATAATTGTATTAATTGGAAACTCAGATACATGTGTGGATACATAGACGACATTGTGTCCCTAGTGAGCCTCTACTAGACTAGCTCGTTGATCAAAGATGGTTAAGGTTTCCTGACCATGGACATGAGTTGTCATTTGATAACGGGATCACATCATTAGAAGAATGATGTGATGGACAAGACCCAACCATAAGCATAGCATCTGATCGTGTTAATTTATTGCTACTGCTTTATCCATGTCAAGTATCTGTTCCTACGACCATGAGATCATGCAACTCCCTGACACTGGAGGAGTGCCTTGTGTGTATCAAACGTCACAACGTAACTGGGTGACTATAAAGGTTCTCTACAGGTATCTCCGAGGGTGTATGTTGGGTTGGCGTGGATCGAGACTGGGATTTGTCACTCCGTATACAACATCACAAGAAGCTTGCAAGCAATGTGACTAAGGAGTTAGTCACGGGATCTTGTATTACGGAACGAGTAAAGAGACTTGCCGGTAACGAGATGAACTAGGTATGGAGATACTAGCGATCGAATCTCGGGCAAGTAACATCTCGACAGACAAAGGGAACTGCATACGGGATTGATTGAATCCTTGACATCGTGGTTCGATCGATAAAGATCTTCGTAGAATATGTGGGAACCAATATGGGCATACAGGTCCCGCTATTTTTTATTGACCATAGAGGTGTCTCGGTCATGTCTGCGTAGTTCTCGAACCCGCAGGGTGTACACACTTAACGTTCGGTGACGATTTGGTATTGTTGAGATGTATGTGTTGGTGACCGAAGGTTGTTCGGAGTCCCGGATGAGATCCCGGACGTCACGAGGAGCTCCGGAATGGTCCGGAGGTAAAGATTTATATATAGGAAAGTGGTATTCGGGTTCCGGAAAGTTTTCGGGTATTTTCGGTAGTGTACCGGGAGGGCCGAAAGGGTTCCGGGGGTCCACCGGGAGGGGCCCACCCCCCCGGGAGCCACATGGACCAAAGAGGTGGCGCACCAGCCCCTGGTGGGCTGGGCAGATGACCCCTATAGGGCCCATGCGCCCTAGGTGGTAGGTTGGAGGTGCCTTGGGATGGAGGGACTCCTTCCTAGGGCTCCCACCTCCCTTGTGGGAGGTGGACTCCTCCCCCTTGGCCGGCCGACCCTCCTTGGAGGAGGGGCTAGGGCCGGGCGCCCCATCTACCCCCTCCTCATATAAATAGAGAGGGAGAGGGTGGGCATCCACACCCAAGCAACGGCGCAGCCCTCTCTCTCTCCCTCTAGATCGTTTTCTCCCCTAGATTAGTTTCGGTAGTGCTTGGCGCAGCCCTGCCGGAATAGCTCCACCACCACCGCCACCAAGCCGTCGTGCTGCCAGAGATCTCATCTACCTCTCCACCCTCGCTTGCTGGATTAAAGAGGCAAAGACGTCATCGAGCTGTACGTGTGCTAACCGCGGAGGTGCCGTCCGTTCGGCGCTAGATCGGAAGAGAACAAGATTGGATCGCGGGACGGATCGTGATCGGAACACGAAGACGTTCGACCACACCAACCGTGTTTCTTAACGCTTCCCACTTAGCTATCTACAAGGGTATGTAGATGCACTCCCCCGCTTGTAGCTGTTGATCTTCATAGATAGAGCTTGGGTGTTCATAGGAAATTTTTTGTTTCCCATGCAACGTTCCCCAACATTGGCATCATGAGCTAGGTCTATGCGTAGATAACATGCACAAGTAGAACACAAAAGAGTTTGTGGGCATTGATGTTCAGATTGCTTACTTCCTTAGTCTTATCTTGATTCGGCGGTATTGTGGGATGAAGCGGCTCGGACCAACCTCACTCGTCCACGTACGGGAGACCGGTTCCATCGACTGACATGCACTTGTTGCATAAAGATGGCTGGCGGGTGTATGTCTCTCCCACTTTAGTTGAATCGGATTTGACAGAGGCAGTCCTTGTAGAAGGTTAAATAGCAACTTGAATATCACCGTTGTGGCTTTGCGTAGGTAAGAACGGTTCTTACTAGTTGCCCATAGCAGCCACGTAAAACTTGCAACAACAAAGTAGAGGACGTCTAACTTGTTTTTGCAGGGCATGTTGTGATGTGATATGGCCAATGACATGATGTGATATATGTGATGTATGAGATGATCATGTTTTGTATAGATTATCACGACTTGCATGTCGATGAGTACGGCAACCGGCAGGAGCCATAGGGTTGTCTTTAATTATTTTTGCCTTCTCTTGCTGTACTTTATCGCTATGAGTTAGCAAAAGTTGTAGAAGCAATAGTTGGCGCGACAACCACATGACGACACGATGATGGTGATCATGGTGTCATGCCGGTGACGATGGAGATCATGCCGGTGCTTTGGAGATGGAGATCAAAAGCACAAGATAATGATGGCCATATCATGTCACTTATGTGATTTGCATGTGATGTTTATCCTATTTATGCATCTTATTTTGCTTAGAACGGCGGTAGCATTATAAGATGACCTCTCACTAAAATTTCAAGATAAAATTGTGTTCTCCCTGAGAATGCACCGTTGCGAAGGTTCATCGTTTCGAAGCACCTCGTGATGATCGGGTGTGATAGACTCTATGTTCGCATACAATGGGTGTAAGCCAGATTTACACACGCGGAATACTTGGGTTAAACTTGACGAGCCTAGCATGTACAAACATGTCCTCGGAACATAGGAGACTGAAAGGTCGAACATGAGTCATATAGTAGATATGATCAACATGGAGACCACCTCATCTCACGTGATGATCGGACTTGGATTGGTGGATTTGGATCATGTTACACTTAGACAACCTGGGGGTGTTGATTTGAGTGGGAGTTCTTTAGTAATATGATTAATTTAACTCATTATCACGAACATAGCTTGGGTATTTGATACCGGTTTGGTTGCTCATATTTGTAACTCGAAACAGGAACTGCGGAATAAACGAAGGCTGGCGAAGGATGAAGTGACGATGCGCGTCGGAAATGGTTCCAAGGTTGATGTGGTCGCCGTCGGCACGCTCGCTCTTCAATTACCATCGGGATTAGTAGTAAACCTAAATGATTGTTATTTGGTGCCTGCGTTGAGCATGAACATTATATCTGGATCTTGTTTATTGTGAGACGGTTATTCATTTAAATCAGAGAATAATGGTTGTTCTATTTATATGAGTAACATCTTTTATGGTCATGCACCCAATGTGAATGGTTTATTCTTGTTGAATCTCGATAGTAGTGATACACACGTTCATAACATTGATGCCAAAAGATGCAAAGTTAATAATGATAGAACCACTTTCTTGTGGCACTGCCGCTTAGGTCATATTGGTGTAAAACGCATGAAGAAGCTCCATGCTGATGGACTTTTGGAATCACTCAATTTTGAATCGCTTGATACATGCGAACCATGCCTCTTGGGCAAGATGACAAAAACCCCGTTCTCCGGTACAATGGAGCGGGCAAGTGACTTGTTGGAAATCATACATACTGATGTGTGCGATCCGATGAGTGTTGAGGCGTGCGGTGGATATCGTTACTTTCTTACCTTCACTGATGATTTAAGTAGATATGGGTATATTTACTTGATGAAGCACAAGTCTGAAACATTTGAAAAGTTCAATGAATTTCAGAGTGAAGTAGAAAATCATCGTAACAAGAAGATAAAGTTTCTACGATCTGATCGTGGTGGAGAATATCTGAGTTATGAGTTTGGTATGCATTTGAGACAGTGTGGAATTGTTTCACAACTTACGCCACCTGGAACACCACAGCGTAATGGTGTGTCCGAGCGTCGTAATCGTACTCTATTGGATATGGTGCGATCTATGATGTCTCTCACTGATCTGCCACTATCATTTTGGGGCTATGCATTAGAGACAGCCGCATTCACTTTAAATAGGGCACCGTCAAAGTCCGTTGAGACGCCATATGGATTATGGTTTGGCAAGAAACCTAAGCTGTCGTTTCTTAAAGTTTGGGGCTGCGACGCTTATGTGAAATGGCTTCAACCTGATAAGCTCGAACCCAAAGCGGACAAATGCGTCTTCATAGGTTACCCTAAGGAAACAGTTGAGTATACCTTCTATCTCAGATCCGAGGGCAAAGTGTTTGTTGCTAAGAACGGGTCCTTTCTCGAGAAAGATTTTCTCTCGAAAGAATTGAGTGTGAGGAAGGTAGAACTTGATGAGGTTGTTGAATCATCACTTCAGTTGGATAGTAGCACGACGCAGAAAGATGTTTCATCGGTGCCTACACCAAGTGAAGAGGAAGCTAATGATGATGATCATGAAACTTCAGATCAATTTACTACCGAGCCTCATAGGTCGACAAGGAATCGTACCGCCCCTGAGTGGTACGACAATCCTGTCTTGGAGGTCATGTTGTTAGACAACAGTGAAACTACGAGCTATGAAGAAGCGATGGTGGGCCCGGATTCCAACAAATGGCTAGAGGCCATGAAATCCGAGATAGGATCCATGTATGAGAACAAAGTGTGGACTTTGGAGGACTTACCATATGATCGTAAGGCCATACAGAATAAATGGATCTTTAAGAAAAAGACAGACGCGGACGGTAATGTCACCGTCTATAAAGATCGACTTGTTGCAAAAGGGTTTTCACAAGTTCAAGGAGTTGACTACGATGAGACTTTCTCTCCCGTAGCGATGCTTAAGTCCGTCAGGATTATGTTAGCAATAGCTGCATTTTTCGATTACGAGATCTGGCAGATGGATGTCAAAACAGCGTTCCTTAATGGTTTCCTTAAGGAAGAGTTGTATATCATGCAACCAGAAGGTTTTGTCGATCCTGAAAATGCTGACAAAGTGTGCAAGCTCCAGCGATCCATTTATGGACTGGTGCAGGCATCTCGGAGTTGGAATCTTCGCTTTGATAAGGTGATCAAAGCATTTGGGTTCATACAAGTTTATGGAGAAGCTTGTATTTACAAGAAAGTGAGTGGGAGCTCTATAGCGTTTATAATATTATATGTGGATGACATATTGCTGGTTGGAAACAATATAGAACTTTTAGAAAGCGTGAAGATATATTTGAACAAGAATTTTTCAATGAAAGATCTCGGAGAAGCTGCTTACATATTAGGCATCAAGATCTATAGAGATAGATCAAGGCGCTTAATAGGACTTTCACAAAGCACATATCTTGATAAGGTTTTGAAGAAATTCAAAATGGATTAGTCCAAGAAAGGGTTCTTGCCTATCTTACAAGGTGTGAAGTTGAGTAAGACTCAATGCCCAGGGACTACACAGGATAGAGAAAAGATGAGTGTCATCCCCTACACTACAGGAATCAGGTACTTTGTCGTCTGCCATGGCAGACGGCAAAGGATAGGTTCGCGGACGGCAAACTCCTTTGCCGTCTGCCAGCAGACGGCCCCACTTCCAGCACACAAAACCACGGTAAAGGGGTGCTTTGCCGTCTGCTTTAGAACAGCGGACGGCAAACATCTTTGCCGTCTGCCATGTAGGACCGGCGGACGGTACAGCGAGTGGACGTCACAGTAGTAAGGTTAGCCCCGTTAGGTGGCTAACGGCAGCGGTTGTCGTCTGCCCGCAGACGGCAAAGAGTCAAGCTCCTTTGCCATCTGCCAGAGACGGCAAAGTGGCCAGATGGGCCAGCTGGCCAGATGGGCTATCGCAATACTTTGCCGTCTGCCAGCCGACGGCAAAATATCATACTTTGCCGTCTGCCAGCCGACGGCAAAGTGACCAAATGGCTCAGACCTGGTGCTCCCAGGTTGCACAGGTTGCTGCCACGTGTCACCTTTGCCGTCGGTGGCTGACGGCAAAGCTCCCTTTGTCGTCAGTGGCAGACGGCAAAGTGCCTGTATTGCATCTTTTTTGTTTGTTTTCTGTTAATTCCCTGCATTTGCACAACACATATATGATATATATACATTTTCAGAAAGAGGCATAGGCCATGTATCCAACATCATCATAAAAGAGGCATAGGCCATGTAATCCAACATCATCATGGAATATTTCACAAGAGAACACATAGGCTAGCAAAATACATAGTTTTCAAGTGAATCAAAACACATAGGCTAGCAACATATCCATGCTTCCATCAATGAAAACAGAAAGTAAACACTAGCAGTCCATCAATGGTAGCTTCCAAGTGAATCAAATCTGCAAAAAAAGAAGTAATTAAGACAGTTAGAAGAAGAAGAAGACTAGAAGAAGAAGAAGACTAGAAGAAGAAGAAGAAGAAGAAGGAGAAGACTAGAAGAAGAATAAGAAGAAGAAGAAGAAGAAGGAGTAGAAGATGAAGAAAAAGAGCTAACTTAGGTAAATAGGGCAAGTATTAGGTCATTATTAAGGTAATTATGCCATTTTTGAGCTAACTGAGCTTATTATGTCAATTTGGAGGAAAACAAGCTAAGTATATGATTTT
Source organism: Elymus sibiricus (assembly GCA_039707655.1). Classification (NCBI taxonomy): domain Eukaryota; kingdom Viridiplantae; phylum Streptophyta; class Magnoliopsida; order Poales; family Poaceae; genus Elymus; species Elymus sibiricus. The sequence goes on from CM077669.1 coordinate 513,426,943, forward strand.
ATGACCTAACCAAGGTTATTATGCTATTTTTGACCTAACTAAGCTAATTATGTCATAAATGAAGTAAATAAGCTAAATTATGTCATTTTGGAGGATAATTAGCTAAGTATGTCTTTCTTTGGGAAAATGAGCCAAGTAAGTGGCATATTAGGGCTAACCGTCCTCGTCATCACGGAGGTGAAGCACCGGGGTTGCTCGGGCCGGTTTCACCTGGAGAAGGGTCGTGCGATGCGGCTCGGGAGTTATGCTGCACCAAAGATCATTTGCAATGTCTCGTTAGCATGATGACACTGAAATGTTAAGACTAGTAACTAATGACCATTCAAATGAAACTCACCGTTCCCGCCGCGGTAATGACTGGCATCGGCGGAGGGGTCTGGCCGGTCTTCTCGCACATAGACCGCACATTTGGTTTTGACAAGTCAATCATATTAGTTATTAATGAAACGAACATTACATGCATGATTTGGCTAATATGAAGAAGAAACTTACCACGAAGAGCTCGTACATGGCCTGGTGAGACGCCTCGTTCCGTGCCCTCTCCTCCAACAACAACCTAGCTGTCCTCTCCTCAAACTCCCTCTCCTTCTCCGCCGCCTGCCGGTCCCTATCCTCCAGAAGTGCATGGGTTTCCTCTCTCTCTTTTTGAAGAGCAGCCTGCAACACAACTCCTCGTTAGCATTGTAATCATCTTTGTTTGCACACACAATGTAATGGAGGAAAGATATCTGAGTCTGTATAACTAACCTCGATGGCGAGCTCGACTGGCCGTGGACAAGGCCTTATCTTAGGACAGGAGCTCGTTTGGCGCGCCTTGATCTCCCGGAGAGTGCGAGAATACCGTATAAGTCCATCTCGGGTTAAAGTCCTCCCCTTTCCTCGCCTTCCCCTCATCACCAGCTATCGAGCCATGGGGCCTCCCGCCGCCAGCTATCATCACCAGCTCTGGATCAATAGGATGCTGGCTCGGGTTAAAGTCCTCCCCTTTCCTCGCCTTCCCCTCATCTCTGTACCTCACGAGCTTGTGGTGGGAGGAGATGTTGGTGAAGTTCTCGGGATGATCGAGGTCAGACTCAGAGAATGCCTTGGCCTTCTTGTACGAGGCAGTATGGGCCATGGCATAGAGGTCGTACACCTCTGGCACCTCCGTGTTATTGTAGTGCGCCTAAAAGAGAGGAACAAAGTATTAGTAAAGGGCTCAAGCTAGCATCAAGAATGAATTGCATGAATCATGAAGCAAACTACATACCCAGTTCCGCCCGTACTGATGTAAGTTGGCGCTGCCTTGATGGTGTGGCACACCAACCATTTTGGCACGCCGGTCCTCGGCATTGTTGTGGACGGCTAGCCATTCGTGTGAGCACCACTCATCCACCAACGCCTCCCAACAAGCCATCTTATCCGCACACCATCTCGGGGGCACCTAAGTTAGTAAAGAGAAATTTGAGCGCTACGCCTACGAATCAAATCAAGGAAACTAAGTACAAGGCCTTAAGAATAGGTAATTACCTTCATGTACTGCTCCTTCTGCAGAAACTTTCCGCGGCACGACGACTTGTCCTTCTTAACACGCCGCGAGGAGTAGTAGTCTTGAACAGCCTGCGGCCGAGCCTCGTGCCGTAAGTTCTGTAGTAGGCGCCTACACTCGGCATCGATAACCTTTGCTGCGGCCTCCTCGTATCCCTCTTCACACCTATAGAAGGTATGCAATCAAACGAGACAACACTGATTAGTACAATAACTAGCTATTGTTGATTTTTAATTGTGTAAAGGAGAAATTACCCAAAACTGTCTGATCACCATGTCGGCCCTCGTGTGGCACAAGATACCGTCGATCGTCTCCTCCGGCAGGGCCGGGGCAGCCAAGTAGTGCTCCCAGCTCAATCCTATCTCTGGAAGCTGACCCTCACCGGGCAACGTGACAAACCCTGGGAAGTTTTGCCGGCAAATCACACCAAGGACGGTGTTGGGCCTGCGGGCATCCTTGGCGTGAGTCCAACCCCTGCAGTATGACAAAGCCAACGCATTAGTTATTTGAAGAAACGTGAAGGCAAAAGGTTAAAAAAGAGTAAATGCACTTACTTCTCCCCATCATGCCTAATCACTGGCCTCTGCTCGCGTGTCACCGGCACAGGCGGGAGCCGTGTACTACCACGCTGGTAGATGGTGGCCCCCTCAACCACCTCGTCCTTGCTATCAGAAAACTGATCCCCGCCACCATCAGCATGGCCACTCGGTTCCTGCTGACGCAGATCCGGTCAGGTATCCCATGGGGTCTGCTGGGACGTAGCCTGATCCCTGCTCTGCTTCGGAGTCTCGTGGGACGAAGCATCTGGGACAGGAGTCCCGTGGGTCAAAGGCTCATCGACCCGAGGCTCGTGGACAGGAGTCCGCGTAGCCTCCACCTCACACGGGTCCACCCTAGCAGTCCTGTGCTCGGGTGAATCAGCTGGGGGTGGCGGCGAGGAAGGCGTAGCAGCCTGCGTACCTCTCCCGTGGGCATGTGTACCTCTACCTCCTCCTCTCTTCTTCCCCCTACCTCCTCTCCCGGTGGGTGTCGACGCCGACGAAGAAGCGCCCGCCTGTGTCTGCAAACTGTCGAGCAACGCTCTCCGGAGAGAATGGGTGGAATGGAAGTACCCCTCCCACCACGCGCCGACGAAGAAGGAGCCACGAATCACTCTGGACCCGCGCCCACCATCTTTCAACACCTGCCATGACAAAGAGTAAACGAAATTAGTACAACATAAAAAAATTGAATACCGACATGAATAATAATATGTATATAATTTAAGTGTATCATCATCATGTATATAATAAAAATTGAATACCTAACATGAACTAATAATAATCTTGATCGTCTATATATACTCCGGGATCAATAAATGCATCATCATCATCACTATCATCAATAAATGCATCATCATCATCACTATCGGGAACAACATGTGGAAGGCCTCCTTTATGTAATCGGTCAAGCATTGACAGGTCATTCGCAGCAGTAACCTCTTCTTCTTCCGGTTCTTCTTGTTCCGGCTCAGGGGTGAGGTCGGATTCACTGTCGCTGTCTACTTCAATGTTCTGGGGTGAAGTAGAGCAGTTCTTGAAACGTTTTTTTGGAAAGACGTGTTTCTTGGAAGAATTCTCCTTCATATGTGTCTGGGTTAATGTGAGGTTCATAATCCTCTACGTTGAGGGGAGGTGGTCAAAAACATGGCAGCACTTCATAAACGACATCCCAACCATTCAGATTTGGATCAGTTTGGCAGGCCCACGGTAGATAGAAAACTTGGGTCGCCTGTTGAGCCGTAATATAGACATCGGGAACATCTAATTGGGTGCTTTGTTTGATTTTGACTAGCCCTATATGTTCATGAGTCCTTCTAGTCTCCTTCGGCTGGAACCAATAACATTTGAAGACTACGACGTTTGGTGGGTTTTCACCATAGAATAGAAGTTCATAAATTGCTTCAACTCTTCCATAATACTCGGAATCTCCTTCGCCGATAGCAGAGACACAACAATTTGTAGACTTTCGGTCGGCCATAGATAGCTCTTTGCCAAAGGTACGAAAGCGATACCCATTGATGTCGTATTTGTCAAATGAACAGACCTTATAGTCAAAACCATTAGCGACTTGTCTCAATTCGGCGTCCATAGACTCTGAATTAGCCTACAAGTTTAATACAAAAGGACTATTGCATTAGCCGCAAATTAGACAAAGAAATGAAATGGTCTAATGGAAATTACCGTTTGTTTGAACCAAGAGATGAAACCAGGATAGCCGCCTCCATGCTTTGCCAGAAGCTCATACTCTTCGATGGAATCCTTTTGGATCACCGCTCCATCCGAGAATTTGGCGACGTATCGACGGTATCAAATATCCGGGAATAAGAGCAGTTCAAAGGAATTAGAAGTTGCGAAACAATGTACCGAGAACTTACTCGATGTACGGCCGCACTTCTGTTAGGTTGTTGAAGATATACAACGAAATGGTCCGCCATTCTTCGACATCCAACGCTATTGCTTTCGAAGCACCGGCTGGTGCGAGCTTCCCTTTGAATAGGTTGAGGTTGGATCGACCTTTTTTAGGGTCACCAGCATTGTACCGAGGCTTCGGATTATGCAAATGACGATTTTTAGCTTCGTAGTGTGCTGTCACGAAGTTTGCCGCCTCCTCAGTAATGAATGCCTCGACCATCGATGCTTCAATTCTACGTTTATTTTTGCATTTTGCTCGAAGCGTCTTCTGCATCCTCTCAGTTGCGTAGCACCAACGATTTTGCACGCCCCCCCCCCAATCTTGCCTCGATCGGGAGATGCAAAATCAAATGCTGCATTGGATTAAAGAAGCCCGGTGGAAAGATCTTCTCTAACTTGCAGATCAACTCCGGCGCCAACTCTTCCATTTCATCTAGCACGCCAGGCGACAGTTCTTTCGCACAAAGAGAACGGAAGAAATAGCTCAGCTCTGCCAGTACTAGCCATTCATCCTCAGGGATAAAGCCACGCAACATCACCGGCATTACCCGCTCAAGCCATATGTGCCAATCATGACTCTTGAGACCAAATAATTTCAATTTGTCAAGACTCGCTCCCCTCTTTAGATTCGCTGCATACCCATCGGGGAACATCAACTCCATTTTCACCCACAAGATCATTTCCCTCATAGCTGGCCTTCCAAGATTGAACCATGCCTTTGGCTTCGTCCAATCCTGCTTTCCTTTCGGTTGTCACATGTTTTGTAACGGTCTATCACATAGAGCCTCCTGATCGACTCTAGCCTTAGGATTATCCTTTGACTTCCCCTCTATGCCGAACAATGTACCAAAAAGGGCCTCGGCGATATTCTTTTCAGTGTGCATCACGTCGATGTTGTGTGGGCAAAGGAGGTCTTTGAAATAAGGCAGATCCCATAAGCATGTCTTGTGAGTCCAGGCGTGTTCCGAATTATACCCTTTGAAATACCCTGGACGCTCTGGATCAGGCTCGAGAGCGTTTAACTGATCCAGGGTCTGTTGGCCTGTCAACGCAGGTGGTGCAGAGTTTTTGACAACTCTACCTTTGATGAAATTCTTCTTGTCATTTCTGAACTTATGGCGAGGATCCAGGAACTGTCTATGCAAGTCGAAGAAAGAAAACTTGCGACCCACCTGCAGCCAACGGAACTGAAAAGCTGCCTTGCATGTGGGGCACGGGAACCTTCCATGCACGCACCAGCCAACGAATAGCGCATACGCCGGCAAGTCATGCATAGAGTACATGTACCACACATGCATTGATAAGTTTTGTTTTGTAGCGGCATCGTATGTCTTGATCCCATTATCCCAAGGTTCTTGCAATTCATCCTTAAGCGGATGCATGTACACAATTATATTCTTCCCCGGATAGTTGGGCCCTGGAATTATCAAGGTCAGGAAAATGTTCTTTCTTTGCATAATCTGTCCGGGGGAGATTGAGTGGAATGACAAATACAGGCCAACAACTGTATTGGGTTGCCATCATACCAAACACATTGAACCCATCCATGCTGATGGCGACTTGAGGATGCCTTGGATCTGCCGCTTTATCCTTATGTAATGCATTTTGGTCTGAATCTTCTCACCCATACCGTTGTCTACCATAACATACCTGGAAGACTTGCAAATGGGACAATAGTTCAAGTCCGCATACTCAAGCCTAAATAAGGCACATCCATTCTCACAGGCATCTATCTTCTCATAGGGCATCTTAAGTACACAGAGGATTTTGTCCGACTGGTACAGGTTTGCTGGCACTACATGGCCTTTGGGTAGAAAGTGTCCAAATATTGTCATCATCGCGTCGTAGCATTCTCTGCCCAGGTTGAATTGAGCCTTCAGAGCCATTACTTGCGCGATGGCATCCAGCTGACAAAGCTCAGTGTGCTCGTGGAGAGGACGTTTTGAAGACTCCAACATTTCATAGAAGGCCTTTGCAGATTCCTCCATCTCATCGTCCGAATCCAGAGTATCATCAAAGTCTTGCACCATGTCTTCGATCCCGGTACCATGCTCGTCGGTGCGACGACGAACCACCTCAGCTCTGGCACATTGGGCAGACTCACCATGAAATGTCCACACCGTATAATCAGGCGTAAAACCCCACTTCTGCAGGTGTTTACCCATTTCACCCTCTGTCCACTTTTTAAAGTTGTCGCACTGGACACAGGGGCACCAGGTTTTTTCCTGGCCATTTGCAAATGCGGCTCTGACAAACCCCTTGGTTTTTGTGAACCATTCATTGGTCATGTCTTTCTGACTAGTGTGACCAGTGTACATCCACGCACGATCACTCATCTTGCCTACCTACTAAACACACAAGAAATATATATATAATTCATCATATATATTCATCAGTTAATTAAGTTTGTCAATTTTATTACGCCCATGCAACCTACACGCTAATAGGGAAAGATATGTCCTAATCCCACCCGAGTATGTGTAGATTGGGTTCGTTTTCCCATGCTCTGCTCCGGATCTGACGCAAAATTTCGGCAGCACCTCCCCGCTGTTCTCCTGATACATGTCTCGGCAATAAACAGAGAGGATGTGTACCCGGAGAACAACAGGGAGGCACTGACGAAATTCTGCATCGGATCCGGAGCAGAGCATATGGGAAAACGAACCCAATCTACACATACTCGGGCTGTCCATGGATATCGTTGGACAATTCCAAAGGATGGCGGTTATAAATATGCAAAGACATGCATATTTATAGATGCCGCCCTTTCGAACGGGAGACGCATACTGTTCACGCATACTGATGATTGAAGACACCTATAGCTAGCAAGTTTCATCGGCACGAAGACCGGAACAGAGAAATTAAGGGGGGAGGAGGAGATGTCATTTGTGCTCACCCACGAACGCAGGGGCGGAGCTCGTCGAACGCACAGGGAGGTCGTCGAACACCAGACCCTCGCAGCAACGAAACAACTGCACATTTAAATCCACACGATCAACACAAATATGATGTTTTTTATAACAAAATCGGAAAATATATGACCTAACTCATAATTTACAAAACTATGACCCTGTCGGTCTTTGGAAGGCCGAAGAGCACCTTTTCGGTCAATAGGAGGCCGAAGAGGTGTCGGGGGTTGGGGGTCAGTGGCCCCGGGGTGTCGTGCCGGGGTGTCGTGCAGGGGGCTCACCGGAGGGGCGTCGCCGGGGGTGTCATGCCGGGGTGTCGTGCCGGGGGTGTCGTGCAGGGGGCTCATGGGAGGGGCGTCGCTGGGGTGTCGTGTCAGGGTGTCGGGGTGTCGTGTCGGGGTGTCGGGGCGTTGTGTCGGGGTGTCGGGGCGTCGTGTCGGGGTGTCGGGTTACTTATGCATTGCATTCCGACTGGCAGGTTACTTATGCCTATGAGCTTCTTGTCCTCAAGCTCTAGGTTTTTACATCATTGCATTCCGATGGATATTGTCGGTTCATCCTTTAATCATCGCCGAAATTTTGCAGTTGAGAGAAATGGCAAACCGATTGGACCAAAGGTATGTAGTAGTAGCTCTTAGCTGTAACCCTTTTCAGCTTTGTTTTCTCCCACAATATCTAATCTAACCGTTGAGTTCAAAATTAACATTGTCGGTGCGCGAATTCGCCACAGGCGAATTCTAACTGGCTTTACATCGTCCCGTTGGGGATGTACGGGTGCGTGCACTACCTCAGCCAGAAGTACGGGAACCCGCCGATCGTCATAACTGAAAACGGTACTGGATCCACACAACTCCACATCATCTTTTTTTTTTGAAGCTCCATACCATCTTTGCTCGGTTTCATGCCGCCTCTCGGTCATCTTAACCTTGGTTATCATCATCACGTTGCCAGGAATGGATCAGCCGGGGGGGCTCACCCGCGACCAGTACCTGCGGGACACGACGATGGTCCGGTTCTACCGGAGCTACCTCAGCGAGCTGAAGAAGGCCATCGACGGTGGCGCCAACGTGGTCGGCTACTTCGCGTGGTCTCTCCTCGAGAACTTTGAGTGGCTCTCGGGCTACTCATCCAAGTTCGACATCGTCTAACTAACTAACTTAACAGGAAAAAAACAGGAAAAAACAAAAAAAGTTGGGGGCGGTCGGGCACTCACTGGAGTTGGGTGGGGGCGGCCGGGGCGACGGGGGAAGGGGGGAGCCGCGGGGAGGGGGGCGGCGCGGGGAGCCGGCGAGGGGAGGGGGCGTCGCAGGGAGGGGGCAGGCGCGGTGGTGGGGGCGGCGAGGGGAGGGGGCGGCGTGGGGAGGGGGCAGCACAGGGAGGGGCCCAGCGCGGTGATGGGGGCGGGGAGGGGGGCGGCGTGGTGGTGGTGGGGCGGTGCTGTGGTGGCGGGGAGAGAGAGAGGTGGGAGAGGGGGAGAGAGCGTAGGGGAGGGGGCGGCGCGGTGGTGGCGGGGTGGCGCGGTGGTGGTGGGGAGAGAGAGAGAGGTGGGGAGATGGGGGGAGAGAGAGGGGGGTGGGGAGGGGGGCGCCGTGGCCGTTATGTGGCCATCCTCTGCTAGCAGACGGCAAAGAGGGGGAGGCGGACGACAATGACGTACGTGACGGCAACCATGCCGTCCACTTAACCCACGGTGCAGTGGGGCCTGCCTGGTCTCTTTGCCGTCTGCCTGGCGCATCTTTGCCGTCTGCCAGCAGACAGCAAAGAACAGGCTGATGGCAAACATTAGCTTTTCCATCAGTTCTTACGTTGTCGTCTGTTTTTTAGAAGCTGACGGCAAAGACGTTCTTTGCCGTCTGCCAGCGGATGGCAAAGATCTGGCAGGCGGCAAATGCTCTAATTCCAGTAGTGCTATGCTTCAGCCATAGGCTCTATAATGTATGCGATGTTGTGCACAAGACCAGATGTCAGCCTTGCCATAAGTATGGCCGGAAGGTTTCAAAGTGATCCTGGAATGGAGCACTGGACAGCGGTCAAGAATATCCTTAAGTACCTGAAAGGGACTAAGGAAATGTTTCTCGTTTATGGAGGTGATCAGGAGCTCGTCGTAAAGGGTTATGTCGATGCTAGCTTTGACATAGATCCGGATGACTCTAAGTCTCAAACCGGATACGTATTTATTCTGAACGGTGGAGCGATAAGCTGGTGCTGTTTCAAGCAAAGCGTGGTAGCAGATTCTACATGTGAAGCGGAGTACATAGCTGCTTCAGAAGCAACGAAAGAAGGTGTCTGGATGAAGCAGTTCATGACAGATCTCGGAGTTGTGCCCAATGCACTAGATCCGATGACTCTCTTGTGTGATAACACTGGCGCCATTGCTCTCGCCAAAGAGCCCAGGTTTCACAAGAGGACCAGACACATAAAGCGCCGCTTCAATTCCATCCGCGATTACATCAAGGAGGAGGACATAAATATTTGCAAAGTACATACGGATCTGAATGTTGCAGACCCGTTGACTAAGCCTCTTCCACGGGCAAAACATGATCGGCAACAGAACTCTATGGGTGTTAGATTCATTACAATGTAAATCACATAGCGATGTGAACTAGATTATTGACTCTAGTGCAAGTGGGAAACTGTTGGAAATATGCCCTAGAGGCAATAATAAAATAGTTATTATCATATTTCCTTGTTCATGATAATCGTTTATTATCCATGCTATAATTGTATTAATTGGAAACTCAGATACATGTGTGGATACATAGACAACACTGTGTCCCTAGTGAGCCTCTACTAGACTAGCTCGTTGATCAAAGATGGTTAAGGTTTCCTGACCATGGACATGAGTTGTCATTTGATAACGGGATCATATCATTAGAAGAATGATGTGATGGACAAGACCCAACCGTAAGCATAGCATCTGGTCTGTTAGTTTATTGCTACTGCTTTATCCATGTCAAGTATCTGTTCCTACGACCATGAGATCATGCAACTCCCTGACACCGGAGGAGTGCCTTGTGTGTATAAAACATCACAACGTAACTGGGTGACTACAAAGGTGCTCTACAGGTATCTCCGAGGGTGTATGTTGGGTTGGCGTGGATCGAGACTGGGATTTGTCACTCCGTATGACGGAGAGGTATCTCTGGGCCCACTCGGTAATACAACATCACAAGAAGCTTGCAAGCAATGTGACTAAGGAGTTAGTCACGGGATCTTGTATTACGGAACGAGTAAAGAGACTTGCCGGTAACGAGATTGAACTAGGTATGGAGATACTGACGATCGAATCTCGGGCAAGTAACATCTCGACAGACAAAGGGAACTGCATACGGGATTGATTGAATCCTTGACATCGTGGTTCGACCGATAAAGATCTTCGTAGAATATGTGGGAACCAATATGGGCATACAGGTCCCTCTATTTGTTATTGACCGTAGAGGTGTCTCGGTCATGTCTGCGTAGTTCTCGAACCCGCAGGGTCTGCACACTTAACGTTCGGTGACGATTTGGTATTGTTGAGATGTATGTGTTGGTGACCGAAGGTTATTCGGAGTCCCGGATGAGATCCCGGACGTCACGAGGAGCTCCGGAATGGTCCGGAGGTAAAGATTTATATATAGGAAAGTGGTATTCGGGTTCCGGAAAGGTTTCGGGTATTTTCGGTAGTGTACCGGGAGTGCCGAAAGGGTTCCGGGGGTCCACCGGGAGGGGCCCACCCCCCCGGGGGCCACATGGACCAAAGAGGTGGCGCACCAGCCCCCGGTGGGCTGGGCAGCTGACCCCTATAGGGCCCATGCGCTCTAGGTGGTAGGTGGGAGGTGCCTTGGGAGGGAGGGACTCCTCCTTAGGGCGCCCACCTCCCTAGTGGGAGGTGGACTCCTCCCCCCTTGGCCGGCCGATCCTCCTTGGGGGAGGGCAGCCGCACCCAAGCCACAGTGCAACCCTCTATCTCTCCCTCTAGATCGTTTTCTCCTCTAGATTAGTTTCGGTAATGCTTGGCGAAGCCCTGCCAGAACAGCTCCACCACCACCACCACCAAGCCGTCGTGCTGCCGGAGATCTCATCTACCTCTCCGCCCGCGCTTGCTGGATCAAGTAAGTGGAGACGTCATCGAGCTGTACGTGTGTTGAACGCGGAGGTGCCATCCGTTCGGCGCTAGATCGGAACGGAACAAGATTGGATCGCAGGACGGATCGTGATCGCGAAGACGTTCGACTACACCAACCGCGTTTCTTAACGCTTCCCGCTTATCGATCTACAAGGGTATGTAGATGCACTCCCCCTTTCGTAGCTGTTGATCTCCATAGATAGATCTTGGGTGTTCGTAGGAAATTTTTTGTTTCCTATGCAACGTTCCCCAACACCATCTTCTACTACACAAGCTCCAAAGGGTCCTATGCCAAGAGCCCGTGCACGTGCGATCCAAGATGAGGTGACTTCTCTCCTATACGATTCTCCTCTTGATATTCATGGAACTTGGATGCTACCTCAAGCGGAGATCCTATGCATGCTTAGGTACAATGAAGACGCTCGGAGTGAAGAACAAGTCGCCATGAAGCCGGACGCGAAGACGAAGGAACAAGAGCTAATAAAGGAGGCAACCCAACTCCCAGGCTCCGGACATCCGGCCCCTGGAAGATGCACAAGCGCCAAGGCCAAGCAGCCGCAAAGCTATAGGCGCCGGACATCCGGGCCCCCTGCCCCGGACATCTGGCCTGGCCCGGACATCCGGCCTACGGCCCCGTAAATCCGGCCGGATCTATCCAGAGAGCATCAAAACCGGCGCCCCTGCACCGGACATCCGGCACCCCATCACCGAACATCCGACGCCTCCTATCCAGAGAGCCTCTGCAGCCGGTTCCAGGCCCCGGACATCCGATCCCGAGCCCCAGACATCCGGCCCCTGTGTGGGCAGCCTCGGCCCGAGTGGCCATGCACCCCCTTCTACGCCCCTTTCCCCCCTAGCACTATATAAGAGACTCCTCCACCTCAAGTTAGGGTTAGCTTATGTTTAGCACTTGACTTTGTTCAGCATAGCTCCATCTACTTCCTTCTCCCACGGAGTTGACCACCTCTTTGAGAGAAGATCCGAAGTGGATGCTAAGGCCCCTATCAAGGGAAGATCCCACGGGATATCAAGACCTCATCTCCTCCGGAGTGAGATGACTATCGGTTACTTGTATCTCCTTGTTGACTTTGGATCTATGTATCTCTTGTGTTTGAGTAGATTTAGTGGATGTGTGATCAGAGATCGTTCTTGAGTTCGTGTTTTCTCTCGTGATTTCTCCCTTTTCCCCCTCCAAGTGTGAAAAGATCGACACACACGGGTGTGCCCCGTATCACCTGCAGTCCAACATTAAGTGTCTTTGGGCTTCGCCCCAACTGCGATAGCCGTTATCTTGCACGCCTGGGCGCTGATTAGTATACTTCGCTCAGCTACAGTGCAGTAGACCCAATTCGCCCTTTTTTTAAGCTCGTTTAAGTCTCTCACTTTTATTATTTACAAAGAATATGTTAAACATGATCACACTATAACTTTGCAACCGTAACTCGGATTAAAATAATTTGTATATGTAATTTGATCAGAAAAATGTGTAGTTTCCAATCGTGCTATTACTTGCTCTTGTGAACCACTTTAAAATTCTGTTTTGGGCATAACCTTAATTAACCTAATTAATTGCTATGGTATATTTTGAAAAATGGTAACACACAATATATCATTTATATATATGGAGTATGTTAGGAGGGTCTATATATATGGATTAGAGGGAGTATCAAGGATAAGTTTTGATGGACATATAGGAGTAATAAAGAAAGGAGAGAATAAAGGGCGTGAGACAATTTTTTATTAATATTCAAGCGTATGCAGAGATGGCCTAAAACACATTTAATATAATCCTTTTATTGAGATTTTTCTCGTGCAAATTTCAAACATTGTTTCAACTTACAAGTAATGCTTTCGTACGAAAAATAGAAAAATATGCTCTTTAAGATCAGGTTAGTCGTACAAAAACCGTAGCAAAACTATCGTATGCATGCTTCTTAATGTACTATTGATGCTAATTTCTACTAGAACTCAGTGTGCGCCTCTCTACCGTGGCCGGGCACAATTCCGATGTTGTTGGGCCGTGCTGACGGGAAGTGGACACATTAATTATCTCTCCCGTTGCAACGCACGGGCATATATGCAAGATAACCATGTCCAATGACATGTCAAAAAGTCCTCTGATACGACCATTTTGTATCACTATTTCCTATTATAATTTATCCTATTTCAATGATATATATTTCACAAAAGTTAAGATTGGGATGAATAAGTTTAATTTTTATGTGATCTAGGGCCTAGTGTTTCTACTATCCCATAATCTTTATATAATAAACTCCAAACTCGATCCTTTTTGTTACAGGTGAAATAAAATTAAACATAGCTGATTCTACTTATACACAAGTAGTAGGTATTAAGAAATGGTGTTATTGTTCAACTTTATGGATGGCCTGATCTCATCGATCTACCTATAGTGGGTATGCCTAAGGATCACATTGCTTTGATTATACTCGGTAGACCCTTTTTAAGGACCATAAAAGTTGTTATCAATGTCTATGAGGGGAATGTAAGATTTGATCTTTCCTTCCGAGGTTCTTTTGCCAGAAATCCAAGGTTTTCGTCGGTGATGGGATCACCTTGAATGCCAGTAGCTACAGTATGGTGTACCCATGCCAAAATACAAGTAGTTGTAATGTGGTCGATCTTAACAACCATAAACAAAGCGCTTCATGGGAGGTAGCGCATGTGAATAAAGGTTAGAAAGAGTTTTTTGTTAGTTTGTGTATCAATAAAAGAGTAATCAAAGTAGAGGGGGATAAGAAAGTTATTTATCGCCACCAGTATGCACAAGGCCTTCTCGTGCCGCTGCTTCTTCGACTCGGACGGGCCAGTCGAGGTTTTGAATTTTTATTTTTCTTTGTTGACTTCAATGACATCCGCTTTATCAATAAGGGCGGCCGTATCCGAGGGATTGGGTATCATTGTGATTTTCCTAAAAAAGGTAATGGCTTTTCTTTTTAGGAAAATAAAAGGAAGGTAGTTTTGCTCGTATGGCGTGGTCCTGCATGTGCCTCGCCCTGGTTGGGTTCCTCCCAACGCCGCCGGTATCCTTGGTCCTTGTCCAGGCGTCCACTCCCAGGCATACCCGGTGAAGTTCTTCGACGCGTCCACGTTGTACTAGCCTCTGCCTGCACCCTAGCCCTATCCGCCCGAGGGATTAGGGTATTGTCGTGATTTTCCTAAAATAAGTAGTAGCATTTCTTTTTCATGAAAAGAAATGGAAGGTAGATTTGTAAGGAAAAAATAATGTTGAGAGAGAGAGATGTAGTAAGTGGTCTGAGATGGGCCTACGTATGATACTCATCCGTACTGCGTGGCAGATCGTTCGTCTTCTTACGAGACTAGTAATTACGTACGCGCAATGCACGTTGATATTTGATAGAATATTAATTACATGTTGGTATTAGGTAGGATATCAATCACATGTTATTTATGTGATTAGCACTAATGTTTATATTTGCTATGGTATCAATTGCATGCTCACATGTTGAGGGCTCGCCATTGGAGAAATCCAGATCGTTGGACATATCTGGATGGTTGAGATTAGTTAGATCTGTCCCTTTGAATCTTTTTACATTGGTATATAGATATTGTTAACAGCATAGGCATGCATTCTTATATGCGAAGCAGAAATTTGCAAGTTTTGCCATGGAAAAAGGAGAAGAGAAATTTGCAAGATTTTGCAATTTACTACTCGGCAGTAAATGAGTACCATTACTGCCGTCGCCTCGGCGGAGTCGCCTATAAAACCCGGCGCCGGCCGCCAGCTCTTGGCCGCATCCGTTCCACCCTGCCGCCAGCCACCGATGAGTAGTAGTGCTCCTTGATTCCCTCTCCTCGCGCTGCTCCCATCCATCCGGTGGCTAGAAGCCAAGAATTCGTCGAAAAATCTGTATCGGCCGTCGGCGATGGCTTCGGAGCCGGTGATCGGGAAGCTCAGCGTCCGCGTTGTCCGAGGCCACAACCTCATCGTGGCCGACCCGCTCACCCAGACCAGCGACCCCTACGTCGTCCTCTGCTACGGCTCCCAGGTCAGGCCCCCTCACCTCCTCTCTTCTTCCCACTCCTTCCTTGACGTAACGTAGGAGCCGGCGGCGGCCGGCTGCTGCGCGCCGACGACCGGCGCATACATAGGTTATGGCCGCACGGCCTTCCGGGGATCGGGGTCAGGGAGGGTGCCCATGTTCTCCGAAATCGTTTTGTGCTCACAAGGTGTTCGACCAATAGATGAACAAAAGTGTTTATGCTATCCTTTGCCGTTATGCTAGGTTCTTAAATTTTCTCACATAATTACACCGGAGAGGTGCGGATTATGAACTGGTTTTTAAGTGATTGATTTGAATCGGACTCTAGTTCCCAACTTGGTCATGGGATTTCAAAAATGACGCGTTTGTCAGGACATGCTATGTTTTGCAGCATGTTCAACTGAACTACTGAAGAGCAGTATATCAAATACTGCAACAAGTTAAGCTCAAAATAAGAAAACTGTGATGGAAATGTGAATGTCCAGCTGTTTAACCGGATAGCAGGGTACAAAATCCTGAACTGGTCACCTTGAAGTTGGAATAAAAAAATTGTGATTTTACTTCAATTTAATTGATGATGATGACTCGGTTTTCTTATCTGAATAAAGTAGTTTGTGTTGATGATGATGACTTGTTTTTTATCTTCTGTCAACATGTTCAAACCTGGTCAAACATGCTGAAAATCTGGTTTTGGACCAAACTTATTCGGTTTTGTGACTTGGAGGACCAAATGTATACCAAAAAATCTTAAGGACCAAGTCTATACTTTTGGGGAACTTGAGGGACTAAAAACATACTTTTCTCTTATGTAAACTGTAATTTCTGCAGTTTTGTTTTTGAGGATTGTAATTTCTGTAGTTGAGTTTCAGGTTCTATGACATGGACAGATATCCCGCTTATCACAGTTACTGCTAATTTCATTATCTCTGTGTTACTGAAGTTTTATTTTCTCATGATGTAGAAGGTGAAGACTAGCGTTCAGAACAAAAATGTCAATCCTTTATGGAATGACGTATTGGTGCTCCCTGTCACAAATCTTACAAAGCCAGTCAAACTTGTAAGTTTGTTGTTTCAGTTTCTTCATCAAGTAAACTCTACCAAAACTTTGTGTATATGTATTATGTGTAGCCTGAAGTTGAAAGGAACTTCAATATTTGTTATATACAGTAGCATTTTAACAAATATCTTAAATAAGCCCCCAAAAATCAACACATAGAAATTTCTTCTGCGCTGAAACATGAAAGAGAGGGGACCTTTACACCATAGGTTCATAGATGGTTGGTGAAGATATTAAATGAACGCTTCTTATATATCCAACTGGCAAAAACATCATGCAGGAGGTTTTTGATGCGGACACATTCACAGCGGATGACAGCATGGGAGTGGCTGAGTTCAGCGTAACTGATATCTATGACGCCGCAAAGCTGGATCTAAAGCATGCCTCTGATGGAACCAGGATCAAGACCATCTACCCAGTTGGCACAAACTACCTTGGCGGTGAGAGCCACGTATCGTGGAAGAATGGCAAGGTCGTCCAGGACTTGATTCTGAAGCTGAAGGACGTCGACAGTGGCTCTGTCGTGCTGCAACTGGAATGGGTTCACGTCCCGAGTGTCGCGCTTTAAGCTGTGCCGACTGAATGTTATTGCAGCCTTGTTTGATGTAGCCGCAGCTATGGTTGGTTCCTGTTCCCAGATGAGTTAGCACTATGTGGATGTTGTGGTTTGTAGTGTGTGTGGGTTATTGTTTTCAGCTTGATGCGTGCACTGTGTTTGTAATACTGTGGTTGTGAAGTTTGTGCTTGAAGTCGAACAAATAAGAGACACCGTTTGTGGTGAGCTGCACTGAGGTGTAATTTAAGAATTCCAGGCTTAAATTGAAGAGATGGTGTGGTAATTAGTGTACCTAAATTTCAACCTGGAAAACTGTAGAATTAGGCCCTGTTTGGAACCACTCAGATTATGATAATCCAGTTTTTATAATCTATACTGTCTCCAAACAGGACAGATTATGTTGTAGAATATAAAAATTAGATGGACAGATTATTAAAAACTCACAATCTACTTTACCCCAGATAAAACCAGATTATGGATTGCTAATAACCCATTATCCTTGTAAAGTTGGAGGTAATTACTAATTTCTGCCACCGCCACCCTCCAAACAGGGGGCAGACAGGTCATTATGCAATGTAAAAACCTGGATTACAGTTTATATAATCTGGACTCCAAACATGCCCACCTAGATTATTTTTATAAACCTGATTATATAATCTATCTTCATAATCCAGATTATCATAATCTATTGTGGTTCCAAACAAGGCCTTAGAAACATACTACTCCCGATCCTGAAAAAAAAAAACATACTACTCCCTCCGTTATAAGACGTTTTAGACAGTTTAGACAATGAAATGAACAGAGAGAGTAAGTATTTTAGTGTTAACTGTTAATTGGCTTTTCTTTTGATCTATCGCGTGGTTGATTTTGGTCCCTGCTTGCTTTTTCAGAAACTATCAGGTCAGAACGCCGTGTAAATACAAGAATCCAAGGATAGAGTTGTCTATTTCACAGCTTCTCTAAAAAACAGGCACTGAGGCCAAAGTGCCCTTCTGCTCCCGAGCTCAAATGAGCTCGGTGAACAGTAAAATCGAAAAAAATTAAAAAAATCTGAATTTTTTTGTGAACAACATTGACAAAATTTCTAAGTGCGTGCAAAAATCAGATTTGGATGAACTTTTTTCGATTTCACTGTTCACCGAGCTTATTTGAGCTCGGGAGCAGAAACTCTACGTCCGCACTGAGGTAACTATCATCACGTCCTCACTTCTCCTGGAACATCCATCCTTGATCCGTCGGTTGAAAGGAATCTTCAACCAGCAATCTGTGGAATCCCCCGCCTCCATCCACGGACAGAACTAAGGGCAGAGACTTCACTCGCTGCTTGCTCGAAAAAAATTACCCCTCAGACTAGCACCTCTTTGCTTTCCTGTTTTGTCTACAGGACTGACCAAGAATTCAACCAGCAATTCATTTCCTTCAGCAGTGGAAGCCTTTCAACGATGCAGTATGTGGATCCAACATGTACGTATTAAAATCTTAGTTGTCAACACTGTAATACATGGATACAGGGTACCATTTGGTTTGCATTGAAAGGTTTAGTAGTTTACTAAAGTGTAAGTATTTTCAAAGGCACTTCACAGCAAGCACCAGTGGTCTAGTGGTAGAATAGTACCCTGCCACGGTACAGACCCGGGTTCGATTCCCGGCTGGTGCAATCCCCCTTTTTTTTTTACATTTACATATACTAATGATGTCACTTGTTCATACAGTTTATACCTACTAAAGTTTTCCTGCATTTTGTGCAATCCCCATCCATTTTTTTAGCTTACATGTACTCCCTCCGTAAAGAAATATAAGAGCATTTAGATCACTACCTTAGTGATCTAAACGCATTTCTTTACGAAGGGAACAAGTGACAGTTTATACCTGCTAAAGTTTTTCTGCATTTTGTATGCAAATTGAACAAAGCGTTTGAAGAAGTTGTTGAATTAACGAGTGGACAAAAGAATACTTTTTTTCAAAAATTCCCCTAACTCACGGCCAACTGATTTTCGTTTGGTAGTAATAAACAAATCAATCATGCTTTCGTTCTTCATGTTCAATTCAACTTGTTGGATTATAAATTTTTGTTTTTCGTTTAATTAGTTGCTGGTTTTACCGGGTTTCTTCCTGACTGGTCCGCTTGTCTACGCGGGCCATCTTTTTTTTCAAATAAAAATATATGACCATGTGAACCGCTTGTCTACGCAGGCCATCTTTTTTTTCAAATAAAAATATATGACCATGTGAACCGCTTGTCTACGCAGGCCATCTTTTTTTTCAAATAAAAATATATGACCATGTGAACCGCTTGTCTACGCAGGCCATCTTTTTTTTCAAATAAAAATATATGACCATGTGAACCGCTTGTCTACGCAGGCCATCTTTTTTTTCAAATAAAAATATATGACCATGTGAACCGCTTGTCATTTGCCTTTCTTTGACCCAAAGCAGGAGTTGTTTATTATGGGAAAAAGAAGTTGTTGAATTAACGAGTGGACAAAAGAATGCCTTTTTGAAAACTTCTCCTAACTGATTTTCATTTGGTAATAAATAAATAAATCATGTTTTAACTTGTTGGATTATTTATATTTTTCATTTAATGAGTTGCTGGGTTTACCCCTGTTTCTTCCTGACTGATCTGCTTATCTATGCGGGCCATCTTTTTTTCCCCAGAAAACAACTATGACCATGTGAACCGCATGTCATTTGCCTTTCTTTGATCCAAAGCAGAAGTTGTTTATTATAGGAAACAGTAGGACTCTACTGAATGTTTTTACATTTATTTAAAAGGAAGAAGAAGTTGAATGAAGGAGTCGACCGAGCATGCATTTTTTTAAATGGGAAACATTAGGACTCTACTGCATGTATTTATATTTCCTTTTGTAGAGTACATATTTACAAGACAGAAGAAGTTGGATGAAGGAATCTACCAAGCATGAGTTTTTTTTAATGGAAAACAGTAGGACTCTACTGAATGTATTTACATTTCCTTTTGTAGAGTACATATTTACAAGAAAGAAGAAGAATGAAGGAGTCTACCCTCCTTTGGCGATGTACATAAGTTTTTCTCGTAGTTCTATGGGTTATTAATTCGAGATGCCTTTTAAAACTATGTCTACAACCATATAGACTAAGGAAGTGGATCCTCTAACATTCAGCGGGCAAGTTAGGCAGGTACAATGGCCTTTATGTGAAAAATAAAGAAGGCAAGTCAGAGAGATGCTATTGTACATATACTACTGTACACTATGGACTACTGCATACAAATTACTGTTGATAAATTGTTTTTTTAGAGCATTGTTCATGGAACTGCAACGAAGGAACGTTAAGTTACTGTAGCTATCCAGACATACCTTGATAAGTCAGAGGATCTCGTTCCATAGACTAAGGGTCCTCCCTCTCAAGATGTAATCATCCCTTGTACCCCAGATTGCCCATTTCACTAAGAGACCACATCTGATGGCAATATGAGGGTTCCCGGTTACGCCCGGACGCGCCCAGGCGGTGCTCCACATCAGCTTCAACCAACAAATGACCCTACATGTAGCCACTATGGTGAGAAGACCACGGTGGCAACGGTGCGCCCATCTCGCGGATGGGAGGTCTCCTTATAAGTTGGTCCAAACCTTTGTCCACGGGCAGGATGGGACTAAACTCCTATGTGCCCCTTCACCCCTTTGCGCTGTCTCCATATTGTGAAACTAACTGACGAAGAGGCGGCCGCCACAAATCCAATAACACACGTCCAACACCGAGACCCGCCGCCGCCAACGCGATAGATGCCACAATGCACCACCTCCTGATCTAGATCGCCGCCAACCCCAACCCAACGGTGTGCACCAACCATCTCCCAAGGCGGCGCCTTCAAGAAGGGAACGCCGCCGAAGGCACCGTCGCCCCCACTGTAGTTAGGGCTTTCACCCGGAATACATATGGCACGATGGAAGTAGAAGAAGATCTGAAGAATGTCACCATGGAGATAAATTGGCGCCCACGAACGTCGCCAGAGACTAGTGCCGGCTAGGGATTTTTCCCGATCTTAATCCCCGCCTTCAGCTCAATCCACATCCAGGACCGACAAGTTTCGCGACCTTGATCCGTACGGAGAAGCACACTGAGCAAAGGAGAGGAGAGAAGGCGATCAGATCCAGATCAAGCGCCTCCGGACGACCACGACCGCCGGAGCGTTGGAGCTCCGCCGTAGCGAGCAAGCCAACTAGCCATTCATCTAGACCTCCCAGTGTTGCCGACGCCATTGCCGTTGCCCGCCGGTGAGCACTGCAACCCCGCCACCACCTACCCGCAGATCAGATCAAGGCATCCCAATGGCAACAACCAATGGGATCGGCCGAGGCATCCCATGGTCTGCCACGACTGATGGTATGAAGACCGGGGAAGAGAGGCCAACTCAGGGGAATGCCCCGCTGCTGCCGTTGCTGGACCCGCCTCGTCTTCGCCGGCAGGGCCTCAGGCGGTGGCGAAACACGAAGGAGGGAGCCAAAGACTGGCGGCGGCACGATTGGAGAGCCCCCTTGTCCCTAGTTAGGGTGATGCTTGTATTTCTGCTTGCTAGCTATGGTATACACACATACACATAAAAAAAACTGTTGATGTAACTGCAAGCACATAAAAGAGCTCATCTATATGTCGTCTTCATAGATATACATGATACAGTTAAGTAGTTTCAGTACTACAGACACACACTATGCATTGATGTGATGCCATGGTGTTGGTAGTGGTACTCTATTGTAGACCAAGTGTATCAAAAGTTCAAATCCTCATTGAGAGGCTCAACAAGGCACACACAGAAAAAGGTCATCTATATATCTGCTTCATACATACATACATTGAAAATGATACAGTTAAGTAGTTTCTACATATACACTAACACACGTATATAAGTACTATATGTATACACTGTATATTGACGTGATGCCATCCCTGCCTGCATATGTACATCTTGTCTTGTACTAGAGTCTCCTCTCTGTCTATATCGTAGACTAACTGTATCAAAACTTGGTCCCTATCTAGCTTGGCTAGATATTGGGTGACTAGAGTCCGTCTGAGCCTCGTCTAATTTTCTGGACCCTTTGTCGCAACCTTCTCCTGTGGTCTTGGATTTTCCACAGCCCATGGCCAAGGACCACCGCGGAGTATATGCCGTGGGTGATCATCGGTGCCAGGATGTTGCCCGTCTGCATTATTCATCGCGTCGCGAATCAGATATATGTGTCATCAGTCAGTTAGTGCATCCATCATGAAGAGACCATGTTGATGATGCCTCATTCGGTAAATGGGTCAATATATCTATGTAAAGTAGCTAGAGAAGTTACTAAAATGGTTACCTGGATCCATTCGAAGCCGAGGTAGAAGGCCAGGATGCCTTCCAGGAGGGGTGAGTATATCTTCCTCATCTGCCTCCGCTCGTACCAAGCTGCAAATCCACAAGAATCATGTTAGTACACCATCATCTCTGCATGCACATCTATACAGCAGCCAGTAGTTCTTGTTGCTATTTGTCCTCCGTCCCAAAATTTAGCTAGTATATACTTCCTCCGTCTGGAATTACTTATCGCACAAATAAATAAAAATGGATGTATCTGGAACTAAAATACATCTAGACACACTCATTCTTATGACAAGTATTTCCGGACAGTGGGAGTAGTTGACACACTTATTTTGAGACGGAGGGAGCATATAAGAGAATACACAGACAGACAGACAGAAACACACCTGAAAACAGTTTCTTCATATTTTGTCGCCCGGCGTGCGAGGGCATGACTGGTGTCACCACATAGGTAGGGTCTGAAGTAGAAACACAGCAAGAGATGGGTTTAGTTTCATCTGAAACAACAACAAGAATTATACCGAGTCGGCGGGTTCAATTACCTTTGGGGGTGGTAGCGATGTAGTAGAGGGACCCCGTGAGCGCGGCGGTGATGGCGGCGGCAAAGGTTTGAGCGAACGGGACAAATGGAGGCACCATTCCACTCTGCAAATAATTTCAACAAAAAGGAGCAAGTACAGTTAAGTTCAGTTCAAACAGATGAACTTTTTTTTCCCGAAAAGAACGAATGCCCCCGGCCTCTGCATCAGTGTGATTGCTTAAGTACAGTTAAGTTAAGTTCAGTTCAAACAGACGAACTGGATGAAGAAAATGAAGCACAATTTAGTCACATCCGTACGTACCAGGGACACAATCCCTCGGGCATCTTTCATCAGCTCCGTGCCTCTGAGAAATATATCAGCCAATGCTCCCTGCAATTTTGATTGATTAATTTGGTTTCAGGCTATGCAGAAAATGAGAAATACGATAGTTTCTTCCTCATTATACGTAGTAGACGAAATGAGGATGAGGAATTATATATGATTATTAGTGGGCATCGATCGGTACCTGGACGGCGGCGCGGTAGAAGAGCTCCTCGCCGACGGAGCTGGCGGCGACGACGAGGATGAACTGCCAGGGGGACATGCCGGCGAAGAAGGTGCGGAGCTCCTCATCCTCCACGTCGCGGATGGCGCGGGCGTGCGGCGAGTACTTGACCACCTCGTCGTCCAGGATGAAGAGCAGCGCCATGATGGGCGGCGACGCGTAGCCGAGCCCCTCCACCAGCGCCGTCAACGACGGGTGGAACCCGCCGGAGGAGTCGATGCCGGCCATGTCGCAGATCGCCCGCCCCGCCAGCGCCATCCCCGCGTAGATGCCGATGCCGTAGCTGAGCCTCACCACGGCGCCCAGCTTCTCCCACATGGCCAGCTCCGCGTCCCGCGCCCCTCCGAACCCCTCGGCACCGGCACCAACGACCGCCGGCACGTCGACGACCGGTGGCCCATCCGCGGCAAGGCGCCCAGCCGGCCGGCGCGGCTCCACGCCGTCCCCGCCGCCCTGGTGCGCCCCGGCACGCACCCTCCAGGCTCCGGCCCGGAGGACCCGCGCTGGCGTGAAGCCGCCGATAGAACAGTGGTTGTTGGCGTAGGAGGAGCAGCTGAAGCTACATGGCGCCAGCTCCATTAACCAACCACCCACCTAGCAAGCTCCGACCGACGGCGTCTTCCCTCCTCTCCCACCTCTCCGGCTTGCTTCTGACACGATCTTCCCCGGCCGCCCCACCGGCGGCGAGCAAAGTAAATCTGAGAGGAGACAGGAGCGCACGGCGCTGGTGGGTGGTGGGCAGTGGAGGTGAGCAAATGAGCTAGCAAGCTGCCGAGTTTTTTAATGGCGGCGACGCTCTCTCCACGATCTTGCTGTCGGAGTCGGATATACTACTAGTATTTGATCTGATTCTCCAACCTCTCTCTGTCGTTACGTTACGTTTACGGAAAGAAGATGAAAGGGGGAGAAGCCGCCTGCGTGGCGCGGCGCCAGTGGGCGCTGGCAGATGAGAGGGATTCGCCTGGCCAACCACGGCCTGCCAAGTCAGCCAGTCGATAAGGTAAGGTGATTTGTTACCTCGCTGACATGGCACCCGTCCACCCATATCTGCCACTCTGTCGCTCTCTGCTTCTCTCCTCTCCTCTCATGTGCGGCCCCCACCCGGGATACGACGTGGACATACTAATGAACTACTGTTCATTTATATACACTTATTCATTCGAATTTTCGAGGTTGAAATGGTCCGGCGATGGAGAAAACGACTTTGGTTTTGTTGTTGCCAACTTAGAGCATCTCTGCCCGATACCCTGAGAGCTTATAGATGAGTAAACTTTTGGTTTACTTCACTGACTGGCACCTAGCCGATCTCCTAAACCGGTTAGAGAAGTACAGAGTTTACTCCTCGGCCTCCTGGATGAGTAAATATACTCGCCGCGTAGATCCAGAGTAAAAATCCGGTCGCTCCCCTCCGTCCCGAATCCGCTGCCGCTGCCACCCCACCCCCACCCAGACATGTTTGCGCCATGATGATCAGGCCGGGCCTCCGACCGCTGCTCCTGTGCGGCTCCCACCGGAGCAACGATGTTGATATGCTATTGCTTATTCATGTACACCTATTCATTCGAATTTGCGGGGTTGAAATGATCCCACGATGGAGAAAGCGACTTTGGTTTTGTTGTTGCCAACTTAGCTAACAACCAGGGAACTAATAAATCAACCAATCTACAACTTCACTTTTTTTTCCCGGGCTATTTAGCTCTCGCTCATTTTTTTTCCCTGCCCTCTTCTTCGGTCATCCTCATCCTGGAAAACCCCCTCACCCAATTATTGTCTTCCATCGGTGTTTTTGTTGGATACTCACTAAGCTTCGTATGCTATCGCAAACATGTGTGTTGACTTTTCGGTTGGTGGTTTTAGTCCTATGATGATGATGCCTCCAAGGATTTTGAAAGGTGCCACACTAATCCGAGTTGACTAAGCTAAGCTTTAACGCAGATCTGGGCTTCCCAAAAGGAACCCTGATGGAACACGTACGAGTAGACCCTCCGAGGTTGCGAACAAGGTAAAACATGGATATTCACTCAGGGAACTTCATGAGTCATGGGTTTTATACAATAAGTTTACTTCAAGAGCCAGCAGGATCGTTGCAAGACTTTTTCCTAGAAAAGACACCCCATGAGAACTAGCATGGTCATGGGATTTATTTTGCAAACTCTTTGGATTATGGAAAATAAGAGTCGTGAGTGTTTATAAATTTTGCTCAACCAAGCTAGATTGTGAGTGGGTGACACGAGTTTCGTAGATACAAAACTATCCAATGAAATATTTTTTCACATATTCGATTTCCAAAGCAATAAATGTAGCACCCTCCTTTTTATTGGACTTACATGATGTATGTAGAATAAGATGCATGCATGACCACTAATTCCCTCTCTCTTATCTCTATGAATTAAATGTGACGTGAGACTCAAAACACATTAACCCAATTGGACTCAAAGTGAGCTTAAGAGCATCTACAGCCGGACCCCTCAAATCCGGGCCCTCAAACGCCCGCGGACGCGCCCGGGTGCGTCCGCGGACACTGACCGGTCACACCTTAAATAATGCATTCTACAACCGGACACCTCAAATCTCATATCTCAAATCCATATTATCCATGCAGCTAATACTACGTCGATATACTCCATCACTACATGCCATCGGACTACCAAAATTTGGCATGTTTGGCTATGGTGGAGATCATCCACGGCTACCCTTGCCCTTCCCGGAGCCCGTGTCGTTCTTCTCACGGAAGTACCGGTCGAAGACGCAGTACGGATCGAGCCGGATCTGCTCGTCGCCGGAGCTGTCCTCGTCGGAGCTCACCTCCTTCTCCTCCTTCACTGTCAGTCCGACCATTTCACGGGTGACCCCATTCTGCTCGCGAGCGAGGGCGCGCGTGTTCCTCCGCTATCGTTTCTTCAAAATGCGGGCGCGGATGGCTTCCTCCTCTGCGGCCGCCGTCGCATCAGCCGCCTCCGCCTCCGCCTCCGCCATTTCCTCCGCGAGAAAGGCCTCGGCGATCCTTATCCGCTCCTTCCCACGGCGGGCAGCCCATTCCCGGTGGGACTCGAAGGCCTCCGGATCCGCCCGCCGGGACCTTGACGATCCCCCGGAGGAACCGAGCGCCCGTTGAGCAGACGCTATGGAGTCGCGGCGGCCAAAGCCTGCCGTCGGTCGGGCGCTGTCCTCGCGGGAGCGGCGGAGTGCAATGCAAACCACCATTGCCTCCTCCAATTCGCAGGGGACGACCCCCCAGTCGACGGATCCGGACTGGTCGGAGTCAGATCCGCTGCCCTCCATGTTGGAGACGGCCGGAGATCGCCGGAGGTGAGCAAGGGTGGCAGATGGGAGTGGAGGGGGCGGAGTGAAGTGGCTAGGGTTTGCTCTGGCGAACGGATGAGGACGAATATATGTGGGGTCGATGCGGGCCAGGCGGGCGTGCCCGGGCTCCCCCCCCATATCCGCCCCATATTTGGGCTTGAAATGAGGGGTGCCGGTCAGCCCGGGCGTTTGAGGCCGGTTTGAGAGGCCCATTTGGGTCGACTTTTTGTGACCGGGCAGTGACCGGGCGGCCTGCCCGGGCGTTTGAGGAGGGTATGCGGGGTCCGGCTGTAGATGCTCTAATATAATGACAATCTTTTTTTCTTTTAGATGAGCCCTTTAGACTGGAAATGAGTGAGTATGTCCCAAAGATAACATAATTAATGATTAATTGGTACTCCCCTATTTTTATTTAGTCTGCATATAAAATTTGATCAAAGTTAAACTTAGTAAATTTTGACTAACATTTTAGGACAAAAAATCAACATTCACAGTATGAAATCAATATTACTAGATGCATCGTGGTATTAATTTTCATAGCATACAACTTTAATATTGTAGATATTGATATCTTTCGATTTAAATTTTGGTCAAACTTTGCATGTCTTGACATTGATCAAAATTTATATGCAGACTAGGGCTCCTTTGATTCAAAGGAATACTATAGGATTTTTGGAGGATTGAAACCCTTAGGATTTTTTTCCTACATTGGTCCTTTGATTCATAGGATTGAATCCCATAGGAAATTTTCCTATGGAATCTTTTGTACTACATTTCATAAGAAATCTAACATCCACTCCAACCTCTTTTTATAATTCCTTTGTTTTTCCTGTGCCATCAAACACTCCTTGCTAATCCTATAAGGTTCAAATAGACATGCCACTCCAACCCTCTATTTTTCCTATTCCTGTGTGTTTCAAAATCCTGCGAATCAAAGAGACCCTAAAAAGAAATTGGAGGGAGTACAAACAATGTTTATCCCAAAGACATCATGACCAATTAATCACCATAAAAGTCACTTACCCAAAACTTGTTGAATTAATCACCATAAAAGTCACTTACCCAAAACTTGTTGAATTAATCATGTGATCAATAATAAAAGGCATTAAGTGAAGAACACCTTGTAAACTTGTTAGACAGCCCATCTATCCATCCAGCAAGCCACTTGCCAAAAAAAAAAAGAGGGAGACGGAAAAACGCGAGCTTTTTTCCAGCTCAAGTCAACCCACCAAACCCACGCGCCGCGGTGTCTTTCCCCTCCCCTCCGCCCGAGCAAGGCAGCTCCGCCATGAGAGATCCGAAGCTCCCCGCGCCGGCGACGGCGAGGAGAACGCCGCCCAGCCTCGCCGGCACGCTCCGGAGGCACTCCGCGTGGCTGCTGCTCGTCTGGTTCGCGCTCTCCGTCTGCCTCTTCCTCTCCGCCGCCCCGCCGGTCGCCTCCCCGCTCCTCCGCCCCGGCGTCCTCCTCCGCAACACCAAGCCCCGCGCCCTCGCCGCCAACACCGCCACAGCTAAAACCCCCGTCCGGATCCACGTCTACGACCTCCCCTCCCGCTTCAACCGCGACTGGGCGGCCGCCGACCCGCGGTGCGGCCGCCACCTCTTCGCGGCCGAGGTCGCGCTGCACGACGCGCTGCTGGGCCACGCTGCCCGCCCCGAGGACGCCGACTTCTTCTTCGTCCCCGTCTACGTCTCCTGCAACTTCTCCACGGCCAACGGGTTCCCGTCCCTCTCGCACGCGCGGGGGCTGCTGGCCGACGCCGTCGCCCTCGTCCGCCGGGAGATGCCCTACTGGAACCGCTCCGCCGGCGCCGACCACGTCTTCGTCGCCTCCCACGACTTCGGCGCCTGCTTCCACCCCATGGTGAGTGCCGCTCGTCCCTCCCCATAGATTATGTGGTCGCGTGCGGGTTAGGTGCCTGCCTGCGTTTCTTGCGTCCAAATGGGGGTTTCCGAGGTGGAACCGTGGAAGCTAGCAGCTGCGTGTTCTTGGTTCCTAAATGGCATACCAGCTGTTCATGACAATGAGCGGTCAGCCTGGATTCCTAAACGGTGCGACTCGAGTTCAATCAATAGTTCCTCTTGTGCTGTGAAATTGAGCCTAGGTGATCCAATTCCTAGCTTAATCATCAGAATTCCTCTTGTGCTGTGCTCTATGCTGCTGTCACCAGGAACTTAGTTTGTTTGGAATTGAACTGTGGTCAGTATAGCCAACCCTCCGCGATTTATGGAAACTATCATCCAGCCATTCAAATTCATGGTTTTATCATGGTGGAACTTAGTTCTGCTTGAAATTACTTCAACGCGTGTTATCACCAAACCACTAAGAGATTTAAGGCAGGGAATACTCAGTTGCACTAAAGTTTCGGTTTGTTTGATCAGGAGGATGTGGCCATTGCGGATGGCATACCGGAGTTCCTCAAGAGGTCAATCCTGCTACAGACGTTTGGTGTGCACGGCCCTCATGTGTGCCAGGAGGCAGAGCATGTGGTTATCCCGCCACATGTGCCTCCGGATGTGGCCCTCGAGCTACCGGAGCCGGAGAAGGCGCGAAGGGACATCTTTGCCTTCTTCCGGGGCAAGATGGAGGTCCACCCCAAGAATATCAGTGGCCGCTTCTACAGCAAGTAAGCACATGCCACACTTTTCTGGAGTCGCTTCATCTAGAAATTATCCAAAAAGGAATGATAAAGTGCCTGATTTTTAGATTTTCTCATGTTCTGTCTCACTTATGTTATGCCTTCTGACAAATTCGATGCTATCTGGTTGAACCATTTGTTCAAGAACTCACCTCCATATACTCCATGCAGCTAACCTGAAATAGTTCTTAATTATAAAAAGTGAAACAGTTTAGTTGCCTAGGTCAGGCAAGGTCTCATCCATAACTGTCCAAATTTCATCAATAGCTGTACATATAAGGCCAGTAGGATAACAAAGAGTAGATTAAATTTAACTCATCAGACCATACTTACAATTTACTGGTTCTTACCATTTCCTTGCAACAGGAAGGTGAGGACTGAGCTACTACATCATTATGGCCGTAATAGCAAGTTCTACCTTAAGCGGAAGCGATATGATGACTACCGATCAGAGATGGCCCGTTCTCTGTTCTGCCTCTGCCCGCTGGGCTGGGCACCGTGGAGCCCTCGGCTTGTGGAATCGGTCCTGCTCGGTTGTGTTCCTGTCATAATTGCCAATAACATACGCCTGCCATTCCCTTCTGTCCTCCGGTGGCAAGACATCTCATTACAGGTGGCTGAGAAGGATGTCGCCAGTCTTGAGACGGTGCTGGACCATATTGTGGCAACGAACTTAAGTGTGATACAGAAGAACTTGTGGGATCCTGTGAAGCGGAAGGCGCTGGTGTTCAACCGGCCATTGCAAGAGGGAGATGCCACATGGCAAGTGTTGAGGGAGCTTGAAGCTTTGCTAGACCGGTCCCAGAGAAGGAGTCATGTCGGAACATGGAGGAGGTGAAGACCCGACGGTGAAGCAAACCGCCAAGGATCTTTTGCTGGTTGCTGACATCTACTCTGCTGCAGCTGTGCAACAACAGCTGCACATTACAGTTTCTGCCCAGCCAACAAAATAACTTGTTGAGCATGAGCGCTACCAGTTGCATGGATTTTTGTCGCCAGAAGTTCAGAAAATCAGTTCCTCACATTCCATCCCAATGGTGAACCGGATGGTTTGCGAGTCGTGTATAGTGTAACAAGAGAAGCAGTAATGGGCTGGCAAAGTGGCAATCTCTGTACAGGAAATTAATTTTATTCATTTAGGTGGCTGCTCTTATTGGTGTTGTGAAGAGGCTGATATTTTCATGGAGATGAAGGAAGATTAAAGATTGTATTACAGAGGGGTGTCTGGAAATGTTATGGGGATGTACATGTAGAGTTGTTGGACTGTCATACTTCCATGTACCATATGTCCAATCTTGTTGTATAGAAAAGGGTGCTTCTGTTTTCAGTTATGTTCAGGAAAATGAAAAGGATGGCTTCAGTTTCTGTCACTTTCTGATAAAACCTCCTTGGAGTTGATGACCAAATTAGCATTATTCTTTGCAGATTCCATTCATGTGGTTGCTGAATTCAGCGCAAGCAACATGAGGATAAAAAGGATTATTCTCCAGTACCAACATAATTTGCTGTATTTCGACCCTCCTGTTTCTGCACTAGATTGTACTCCCTCCGTTCCTAAATACAAGTTTTTTTTAGAAATTTCACTACGGACTACATATGAAGCAAAAATGAGTGAATCCATACTCTAAAGTATGTCTATATATATCCGTCCGTAGTAGAATCTTTAAAAAAAACTTATATTTAGGAACGGAGGGAGTACTAGCAGAACCGATCATTCCATTTCTGCTGCAAAACTTATGGTCACAACTTCGTAGCCCTCAGATTTTTCTCTTGACTTAATTTACGCGAACCGTTAGCATTGGGTATGATGACTACTCGCCCGATAGCAACATTGAAAATGCAACAGAGCAGCAAAAAATACTTGTCTGAATGACCTGATGTGCCTTCCCCTAATCAAACACCTAGACTTTGTCAAATCAGAATAACATACAAATGGAAACTTTATTAGAAAATCATAAATCCTAAAGCCCTGGAACAAGCATGCTTATTCGGGAGAATAGAGATAGTAGAACTTCAGCTCAAAGACAGGATGCAGATGCCTGTAGGTGGAAAAGAAACATTTTCAATAATCGCCAATAAGGTTTGCAGTTTACATGGCATATAATGACTGTTATTCAATGTCTTTACTGGTCCACCCAATTGAGATATGCCATTTCAACGTGTGCTATAGAAGTAATCAACTACGAATGGCTAGCCTGTAGATAGTGGTCATCTTGGTAATATGCAGAGCAGCATCCCCTGCACTTGAAAAATGCATCATGTTTGTTTACATGGATACTCAATAACTTCAAGAGCATACACCCTTGCAAGGAGCATCCTTGCAGCGGCAAACAGCTCTCCCTGAAAGCTCCCATCCGTTGAATCCACGCTCGAGGACCGTGACGCTCTTCACCGCTGACTCTTCCTTGGCCTCTGTTAAATAGTCCAGAAACATTCTTGCACAAGATGGACCGCGCACCTGCAGTTTGAACGACAGGTTACAAAAAGAACCAGAGGCGATAACCTCAACGCGCGATGAAAGAACAAAAAGCGATACAGAACGCTGAATGTAGGAGGAAAAATAACAAAGTAACATAGCTGTTACAAAAGCCAATCATTGTTACCAAGACGAACATCGCAAATAACAGTTTATACTTCTTGCTAGAAGATAAATCCAAGGTTTTAATTTTATTTTATTTTTGGACAGTCCACAGTTTATATTTGAAGTGGCCATTCAGACAAAACCTAAGCATATAAAGATGTCCTGACACAGGCCTAGAGAGCGCACACAGATTGCAAGGGTATAGAAGAACACTGGCCCTGATATCATACAATAGTGAATACAAATAACATGTAGAACCACAATAAGAAAACAATGGAAGTCCTATGGGTACGGCGTCTGGACAAAAACTGGCGATGTTCCCGAAATCTTCCATGGTCTGATTCTGAAAACATAGCGTTCTACCAAACCTAAGCATCTTTACCAAGGCAAACAGTACAAATTACAATTTATCAGTTCTACAATCTATAAAGTAAACCATGTAAACTCAGAGAATGGTCCCAGGGAACTAGCAGTAGAATTAAGCAATAGTTCTTGCTAGAAGATAAAGCCATGGTTTATACTCTATTAGAAGTACTGATCCAGACAACGCCTAAGCGTATAAAGACGTCCCGAGTCCTCACCACAGGCCTAGAGAGCACACAATGATTGCAAGGGTATGCAAGAAAGCGAATCCTGATATCGTACAATCGTGAATGACAATGACAATGAAATGTAATCCCACAGAATGAAAACAATGGAAGTCCTATGGCTACGTCATCTGCAAAAATACTGTCTCACTGTCCATGATCATGAAACCTTCAATGGCCTGATTCTGTAAAAAAAAAAGGAATTCATTCTGTAGAAACAATGTTGTATTTACATTTCTCAGTGATTACCCACCAAATTCACAGTACATAGTATAGACAAATAACCGCCATCCTTATAAATGATCACGGATCCTGAATCACACCGGCATCACACAGGAGGCAATTTATCCCTGTAATTTGTGCCTCCACCTTAAAACCATGATTAACTCATAATCCATGACACCTAGGTGATCTTTATGTTACCGATGGGCTTGTGAAACTCCAATTGGTTTTTGAGATCTACAGAAAGCACCAAGTGTGCTGTACTACTGCCAAGGTCCAAGGTGCTAAATTGTTTGCTTGCTTTAGCAAGTGGTGTTGGAAAGATCAAGAGCTGGAAGAGAGGAGCTCTGAAGGAGGGAGGGAGGGGCCCGACCTGGCTGAGCGCGCAGTGGAAGACGAGGGTCTCCTTGCCCCGGGTGGCCTCGGCGATCTCCGGCAGCCGGTCCGCGAAGCCGTCGCTGGCGTAGTGGTGCGACCCGGCGATGTGCGCGTCGCAGATCCGCTCCTCGTCCCTGCAGATCCCCCAGCCAGCAATCCCCGTCAGCATCTCGCTCGTGCTCCCCGGCGCGCGGATCGGTGCGTTGCGTTGCGTACCTGACGTCGACGATGGCGACGCGGGGGTCGCGGGCCATGGACACGAGCTGCTCGGCCGTCACGTACGACACGCCCTTCTTCGCCATCGTCTCCGGCCGCCGTGGGGTGCGGGGTCGGGGCCTCGCCGGAGATGGAGGAGATTCTTGTCCCCTCTTCGTCTGGCGCGGTTTGCACATAACCCCTCCAGGAATGCGTGTATTACGGGGCCAAGCGGTGTGCAAGTCATGCAATTATTTTCGGTAATGTTATTATAAAAATCTGACGACCGATTTTAACCACGGCAAATCTGACACTTTTGATGACAAACTAAGTTGTGGGAAGCACGGTAACTTCCTTCAGCAAACATATCAAATCTGGTCATGCTCAGGTTTTTGCCAGGATTTTAACCCATGTCTGTTGAAAAGTTGCCATGCTCCTGATAACATAATTTGTTATGAAGAACGTCAGATTTGGCATGATTAAAAATCTGACGTCAGATTTGTATGAAATCTATTATTTTTTGCAAGAATTTTTTATGCAACTTTTTTTTTGCGGGAAGAACTTCTGATCTATTCGTCAACTGTCAAGGCAGTACAAAGAACACTAGAAGTAAAAATTACATCCAGATTCGTATACCACCTAGCGACGACTACATGCACTATAGCGAGCCGAAGGCGCGCCGCTGTCATCGCCCATCCATCACGGGAGCCGGACAAACATTGTTGTAGTAGAAAAGTTGATGGCGGGCAATCTGTTTCAATGACAATTGGGAGCCGACTCCATTGAAGACCAAGCATCAAACCTTCCTTAATCGCTGGAAGTTCGGCCTCAATAGGTCACTGCAATTCAAAGTACTTGCAAGGAACCAAAACTATGGAACCCAGCTGATCTCGGAGGACCATGCCGCTCCTCGCAGCATATAAAATATTGGATAAGGAAATAAGAAAACGAATTTAATAAGCACTATGCAAAATGTCAAGAAGGATGGCAAATTCATTTTGTACCCTACTGATAAAACTTGTAGGAAAGAGTACCACATTTTACAGTAGGGCACCAACATATCTAACTGATAAGAACAAAAGGAATTGACACAATGTACCTCACTACGAATATCCCCTTGAGAAACAAGGATGGCCATGGTGTTATAATGGCATACATAGGCTTATATTCGGAGGGGTTTACATATGCGGCGAAGGGTCACTACTGGAATCAGGTACTTTGCCGTCTGCCATAGCGGACGGCAAAGGGCAGGACCACCGACGGCAAAGCCTTTGCCGTCCGGCAGCAGACGGCAAAATTTCCGGCACTGGAAACTCCGGTAAAGGAGTGCTTTGCCGTCTGCCTTTATACAGCGGACGGCAAAGTGTTTTTGCCGTCAGGCAGCAGACGGCAAAGCGACTGGACGGCCTAAACTTGAGTTAGCCCCGTTAGTGGCTAACGGAGCCTTTGCCGTCTGCCACCCCTCCTTTGCCGTCCGCACCCTTTGCCGTCTGTCACCCCTCCTTTGCCGACGGCCACCGTCGGCATAGCTTCTTTGCCGTCCGCCCCCCGCCACCCCTCCTTTGCCGACGGCCACTCCTTTGCCGACGGCCACCGTCGTCATAGCTTCTTTGCCGTCCGCCCCCGGACGGCAAATGTACCAAATGGCATCAGGCCTGGCACTCCCAGGGTGCACAGGTGAGTGCCACGTGTCGCCGTTGCCGTCGGTGCCAGACGACAAAGAAGCTATGCCGACGGTGGCCGTCGGCAAAGTAGCAATATTGCCCCAGTTTTTTTTGTTTTTTCTTATATCCAATTTTCACAGGCAAAATATGCTATATATGTATATATTTCACAATAACCCTACTGATGATCATCCAACAACAAGCACAAGTATCCAACAAACATACCAAAACAAATGTCACATTGTTCACCATATTACAATAGTAACAAGTTTCACATATGTAGCAAGTTTAACATTGTTCATCGATACAAAATCACAAGCACTCCATCAATGCAAGCTTCCGTGAAGTGACTCTAATCTGCAAAATGGGAAATACGAAAGTTAGATGAAGAAGACTAGAATAAGGAGAAGAAGAT
Organism: Elymus sibiricus; assembly: GCA_039707655.1. Classification (NCBI taxonomy): domain Eukaryota; kingdom Viridiplantae; phylum Streptophyta; class Magnoliopsida; order Poales; family Poaceae; genus Elymus; species Elymus sibiricus. The sequence continues at coordinate 513,461,978 of CM077669.1, forward strand.
GAAGAAGCGGTTTTCTTCTCTCTATCTTTCTCCTCTTGTTTTCTTCTTCTTATTGCTTATTTGTGTCATTCGGGCAAAATTGGAAGAAGGATAGGTCTTTCGAGGTTTGCCTCATGGTGTGTATGGTGCGCACTCACTCACACTTATATGGTGGTGTATGTTGGTGGACACTACCTAACACTAATATTTCGACAGTTGGTGATGGTCGTTTCCCGCAACACTAATATTTCGGAAGGAGCTAAGTTTGTCTAAGTGCTAAGTTTGTCTTTCTTTGAGAAAATGAGCTAAGTTTGTGGCTTACCGTCCTCGTCATCACGGAGGAGAGGCACCGCGGTTGCTCGGACCGGTTTCACCTAGAGAAGGCTGCCCTGGAGAAGGGTCGTGCGATGCGACTCCGGAGTTAAGCTGCAGCAAAGATGATTTGCAATGTCTCATTAGCATGATGACACTGAAAAGATCATTGCATTGAAATGAAACTCACCGTTGCAGCCGTGGTAATGACTGGCATCGACGGAGCGGTCTGGCCGGTCTTCTTGCACATAGTCTGCACATTTGGTTTTCACAAGTCAACGATATTCATTATTAATGAAACGAACATTAAATGCAAGATTTGACAAATATGAAGAAGAATCTTACCACGAAGAGCTCGTAGATGGCCCGGTAAGACGCATCGGACCGTGCCCTCTCCTCCTCCAACAACCTTGCCGTCCTCTCCTCCATCTCCTTCTCCTTCGCCGCCATAAGCGCCTGTGTTGCCTCTCTCTCTCTCTTTCAGAATAGCAGCCTGCAACACAACTCCTCGTTAGCATTGTAATCATCTTTGTTCACACACACAACATAATGAGGAAAGCTATCTGAGTCCGTATAACTAACCTCGATGGCGAGCTCGACTGGCCGTGGACGAGGCCTTATCTCAGGACAGGAGCTCGTTTGGCGCGCCTTGATCTCCCGGAGGTTGCTAGGACAACGTATAAGGCCATCTCCAATGGCAATCGTGTAGGGGAACGCAGCAGAAAACAAAAAATTTCCGACCTACGCACCAGCCCAGGACCACTATGGAGACTGCATACAAGGTTTGATCATTTCGTTACCGACTCGTAGCGCAGCGGAAGTAGAGTCGATGACGAACGGCGGTGCAGATCCCCGCAGCTAGGATTTTACAACCTCCCAACCGCGAGGATGTATACCCTCATCTGCCCCGCGGACAGCCCTCCGGGAGGCGGTCGCACAGTCCCCCGGACGGTGTCGCGGACAGCCCTTCGGGAGGACCTCCGAAACTCGGACTGTCACTCGGACAGCCCTTCGGGAGGACCTCCAAAACTCGGACGGTCACACGGACAGCCCTTCGGGAGGCACTCTCGAACTAAGACCGAAACTACGATCTCTCTACAGAGTTGCACACATACGGTGTCATCTATCCGGCAGGGCTTCGCCGTCCAGAACTAGTTCCTGCCGGAACCCAGACAGCCTTTCGGCTCTACGAAACTATTTCGTGGGAGGGAGAGAAGAAAGGCAGATCATGCATGCCATGTGTGTGAGAGTTGGAGTGAGCATGGAGAGCTCCTCTCCACCTCCTTATATAGTGGTGGAAGGGGTGAGGGGGGGGGGCTGAAATTTCAGCCCACAAAACAAGCACCCACCAAACAAGGAAACATGTTCCCACCAAACATGGAGAAAACATGTTCCCTTGTCCATGGTGTTCCCCCATGGGGCCCCACCTTCCTCCCAACACTCTCCACCATTTGTGGGGGCTGCCCCCCACCATGGGGGGCCCCCCCAACACTTTGTCCAGCCACAAGGGGGCTGTCCCCTAAAGGGGGCGCCCCCAAAAACAGCTCAAAAACAGCCCCCACGATCCGTGGGATCTTGTCCCCTCTCGCTGGGACAAGATGTTTTCCGAAACTATTTCTTCTGAAAAATTCCGGAAGGTCCCAGAACATTTCCGGCACCCTCTAAAATTATCTGGACGCGCTCCGGAACATTTCCGGTATGGTGGTTTAATTTAAAACCATCTTCGTTTACCCGGTAAACAATTCCGGCAGCTCCGAAAACCTTTTTCGGTTTTTTCTCCGGAAAAATTCCAGAAATTACCAGACCAATCTGGCAACCTCCAAAACTTTCCCGGTGCTTGCCGAAACCTTTTTGGATCAATGGTTTTATCCGAAACAACTTTTCGGTTTTACCGAAACTTTTCCGGTGTTCTCTCCGGAACTTTTCCGTTGTCTCCGAAACTTTTCCAGTGACTTTCTCTCGGACTCCTTGTCTAGTATTCAGCAGATAGATGACCCTTAAGCGTGTGACCCTATAGGTTCGGTGAAGCATAGACATGACCCGGAACCCCTTCCGATCAATGATCAACATCGGAGCCGTGGACACCCATATTGACCCCTATACCCACACGAATGAATATTCGAGTGAACCTCCAGTTGCCGTGTGCTATTCCTGTTGCTTCGCGATATGTTACAAATACCCGAGGTGAGACATGTTGGCATCCCCGTGGATCAACACCTTGTCCACTATGCTAGTTACCTCGTTGCCGGTATTGTTCTCTTTTCTCGTTCCCGTGTTCCGGCATCCCTGTGATCAAATCACCCTGTGTCTGGCCAGACGATGATGGATACCGTAACACCGAGAGGGCCCAGAGATATCTCTCCATCGTCGGAGGAGCAAATCCCAATCTTGAGCTATCAAGTTACTTGACATACTTTTCCATGAACCCGTAAGCCGCCGTAATAGCCACCCATTTACGGATGACGTTTAACAAACCCCAAAGTTCATGAAGCAAGCATGAAGAAACTCGATACTCTCATGGTCTAAGGAATTATGCAAACATTAACTTCCTGTGTTATTAACCATTAACTTATGACGAATGTATCTCATAGCATAACATCAATATTGGGTCGATTCAACACAAGTGTTCTACCAACAATTGTGCCCTCAAAATTGCCGGCATAGCCATGCCCATGATCAGGAAAACAGGATCATCATGCAATACTTGAGCCAGTCATAGAGGCTTGACTAGGAATACATTTTACCTTTTATTATCCCACACGTGCAAATGAGTCTTCCTCCGAGCCTCGTTTTATTTGTAGACTCGAGAATCATTGCAGTTATAGCATGGAACATAAACATAATTATGAACAGGGAGATAATCAATAACATTTATTATTGCCTCTAGGGCATATCTCCTACAGACTCCCACTTGCACTAGAGTCAATAATCTAGTCAATGCTAATGCACTTTACACCTATGGCATACTGGTGTAAAATATGCTTCGCATGTGGTATAGCCTGATGTCCAACGGATCTGACAACTTCAGCTCCGTGTGTAACTTTGCATATCCTCGCGTTTTCACGCTTTCACAAAATTCATATTTTGTGTGGACTTGGCTTTGCATATGTGTGAATCATTGGTCGAAACCTGATTCCTCAGACTGAGCTATGGAGCCACTATCTGCTATAGTGTCCCATAGACCAAAGCCTTCTTGGAACCATACTAAGTTCATGAATGAACTATATGATTCAACAACTTCTTTGTCGCTTCTCAAGCGTCAACATACTTAGCCTTTGTTATAGAATTCTCCACAGTATCTTGTTTGGAACAATTTCCAACTACCGTGCCACCATATTGTGTATTACACAAAACCCTTAACCTAAATCGAAAATCGCATGGAGCATTGATGAAGAATGTATCGATGTAATTACTTACAACGAGCACTTCATAATCTCTGCTTGCGAGAAAGCATGTCATCAGTACTGCTCTAGTACTCAATGACATCTTTCACTGTTGTCCCATGATCAGTACTTTGATCACTTTGGTATCTATACTCGCAACAACTTTGGAGTATTGGACATATCTGGTTGTTTTTACATACCACGGAATACATGATTAATCCAAACACAAGAGTGTGTGGAACCTCTATCATGTATTTCACTCATCAGTGTTTTGGGACACTGAGTCTTGCAAAAACTCTTTCCATGTGACTTCGGCAAGAATCACTCCTTGGCGTTTTAAATGCTAAAAAGTTTTAGCATCTTGTCAATATGTATTCATTGCTTATCCCCATTTAGGTAAATCTATCTCCATAGATCATCATGCCTAATATTGAGGCCATTTTAGCCTAAGCACTTCATCGAAAAACTATTTTAAATGAAGTCCTAATTCGTGTCAAGAAATTTATTTCCAATTAACAATGTGTCAAGTACACAAGGTTTTTAGAAATATTATTATGCTCCCACTTACTTTCTTGAATCACAAGCATCTTCGATACCCATTTGATGAAGTCAAAACCCCTTTGACCATTCCATCAAAAAACGAAGATTCCAACTCCACTTTGCTCTCTTCTGTTCATCGCTGGAACTCTGAAGTTTGCATACTTACTAGCATCCTCTGGATCGACAAATTACTATGGACTGTATCACATACAAGTCCTAGGTTTTATTTCCATCAGATGGAAATCCTTTTGTCATCCATGTTTCATATCTCATGATTGAAATATGTATTAATTGCTAGTTCAACCCGAACCGACTTCAAGCATCGCTACGGTGAAACAACCTCATCGTAGTCAACTCCTTGAACTTGTTATTTCAACAAGTCGAGCTTTATGGATAAAATATTTTATCCACATCAGTTTATAGTTTCATAAATATTCGTTAGACTCTAAGTCTTCCGAAAGGTGTATCAAGATTTTAATCTCGAACCACTTATATGGAAACTATCTCGGATTGTATTGGCATTTAGCCAATTCCGGAGTCAGGGCCCATCAACGCTTCCTTGTGTATCGTAGGTATACTGTTGTCTAACAACAATATCTCGTATGCGCACCTGAGAGGTTTGCACGAGTTTTTCCTACGCGGTTCAGCTGCAAGTTCGACCGAAGTCCATACATTTTATTGTAGAGACTTCCGTATCAGTCGCAGTAGGAAACTCCGGAATCACTTCCAAGGTTCCTTTCCTTTGACCTGATGACGAAGATACTGGTTATCTCGTCGAGTTGCACTGTCCTCCCACTCACCTTTTGTAAGAACTATTCTCTTTAAAAGTATACCGTTTTGTGGCAAAAATCCTTTGCCTCGGTATAGTGGTGGGGGAATACCCAATGACTTGGGATAACCTAACAAAGTAGCACTTGTCTGATTTGGAATAGGTTTGTAACCTTTTACACAAGCCCCATATTCCAAATGTTAAGAAAAGATATAACATGGTTGGGCGTACCATACCATGACGTTATTTCAACAGACCCGATGAAGCTCTTTTCAGTGTAAAAGCCGCAGTCTCTAAAGCATCACTCTATAAAAAGGGATAATGGCAAATTTATTTATGTCATCTTTGATCTTACCATGTCATAAATGGTTTGATTACATCTTCACGGACTTTTCACTTGCAGTGGTGTTCCGGGAGGTGCAAGTTATGAAACTCTTTTCACAACTCATCAGACATTCGCTAAACTTGTAACTCAAATATTCCTTTCTGCAATCGAATTGTAGAAACATAATTTTCTTGTTACAACAACTTCTACTTCATTTTTGAAAACCTTATGAATGAATTCAAAAGATCCAGACTTACGTCTCAACAAGTAAATATCCATATATCTACTTGAGTCATTTCTGAAGATAGATAAATCCACTACTTGCAACAACATTTGTTGGACTTTCACACATCATAATGTATGATCACCAATATGTTCTTTGCTCGTTCCTTATGGCCTGTGAACGGTATTTCAGTCACTTCACTTTTCATAGGAAAGTTGCAAGTGTCAGATGATTCAAAATCAAATGACTTCAAAAATCCATCATAATGGAATTTTCCATGCGGGTTTCTCCAATGTGACCAAATGCAGTGCCACACTTGTGTGGTATTCTTTTAGTCTTGCGACATTTAGCGTCAGTGTTATGGATGTATCATATTACCATCAATATTCATAGCATACATCCCATCCTGTATGGAAGCATGGCCCTTCATGTTATTCATAACACCGAACATCAAAAGTTCTCTTATGAATAACCTTCTTGCAAAATACCTTATGCAAAGGGCTAGAGTGTATGAAACTCTAAATGAATTATGAAAGTAAATACAGAGGCAATGTATTAATATCAATATTCATAACATACGTCTCATTCATAATGAAAGTATGGCCCTTATGTTATTCATAACACCGAACATTAAAAGTTCTCTTATGAACAACCTTCTTGCAAGATACCTTATGCAAAGGGCTAGAGTGTGAAACTCTAAAATGAATTATGAAAGTAAATACATAGGGAATATACCTATGGAAGGCATAGTAACATTTACTATGTTCCCTGCGTGTATCTAACCTCATTCCTGGCTAGTCTTTCAGGCCATAGTAGTTCTTACATCGAGTTGCAACAGAATGCAATCGAGCGGGTATCTTTGTGATTAACTCACAATACCCAAGAATTAGTGATTAACATGTTTAACCATAATTCCCAAGAACTATATCTTTGACCAGCCTTCTATACATCAAAAACCTGTATGACATTCATACATGAGCTGGATATTCCAGTCTTCTTTCCTTTTGCCGTTATACTTCTAACAGTTTCACTTTCAGTATTTCTCCTACTCTCAGAAGAAGCACCCAACTTAAGAGTGGCGATAGCCCCGGACTTCCTAGGCGTGAAAGTTTCACTAACACCCTTCGGACACTTCCTTTCTCTTTAAGTTGTTGTTTTATTCACCTTTCATCATAGTAAACTCCTTTACTAATAGTTTGCAAACAAACATTGCTTTGGATATCTCATATCTTTTAGCCTTTGTCTGTCTCTGAAAATGATTTTCAGATTCCATGAATATCACATAACTATCCAAACTTTCGAAGTTCGGGTATCATGGAAGCAAACATATTGCACTTTGACTGAAAAGGAATTCTAGCTTTTGGATCGAAGGACGAGAGTCACATGATCCATAGCTTTAGCGGGAGAATACCGAAAACATGCGATAGGACAAAGTCCTTCTCGGCACTCTTGAGGACAATCCTCACATTACGTTACCAACCGTAAAGTTTTAACCAGATATTTAACAGCTATTCAATTTTAATAGGGAAGGTGGAAACGCGAGCCATTATTCTACAACTATTATGCAAACCACACTTAGACAGTGTTCAAAATTAATTGCACTGAGAATTAAACAAGTTAATTCTATAGTGCGCTCCCACTCAAATCAATATCTCTCATAATTGATTGTGAGTGATTCAAGACCCGCATATCCATTCAACGTCACGGTTCGAGATGAACACCCATGGCGTGAACTTCAATCGGTAGGCAAACTTGCCGATCACATCTCTATGCGATTCTTGTTCATCTTTCGATGCGTGTGTTCCGAGCTCATGACTTTCATGCCTGAACGTCAAGACAACCAAGTGATCTCGCTGCGAGGTCTCAACTCACCCGCCTCACACATCCCTAATCGTTCGCACCCATGGAGATCATGCAATGCCCCGAAAAGTTAGGTGCCGTGACGGTGCTACACTTGGGAGAACACTAACTACTTGATATTTCAGTGAGAGATCACCCTAATAAAAAGCGACTACTGCGCAATCAAGAAGGGTGCATCATAAGGGATAAACATCTCAGGCAATTCAAAATAGCAAGATATGGTATAGCCCTTTGTGACGGAGAAGTCTTTCATTTCTTCGTCTTTGGCATTCGCGTCGGTGTTCACCTTCGCGAAGATTGCCACCACCTTGTCGATGCACCAGATAATATTGCTATCTCTATAGCTAATAAAATAAGTGCATTACATAAGGTTGACACGCAGGTCATTAAAGTGCAATCATATGGCTCCAGCCATCATGCCGAATCATGACACGCAGATCATGTTAATCAATTTACATCATATAGTCATCTCATACATAATCAAATTATTATGAACACTGCTATACCACATCACATGCACATGCAAACCATCCTGCAAAACCAAGTTAGACGCCTCTAATCGGTTCATGCGAAATTAGTTTTACGTGGCTTCTAAGGTTTCGAAACAAACCGAAGCTACCAACGTCCATCATCAAGTATGATACTTCAAGTTGCTAGATTAACATTCCAGGGTGTATGAAACACGAGATAATAAAATCTCGAGCCCCATACTAAACTTCGTCATACGCGTGACCCCCGTGCAGATCATATCTGCATTGCCCTTTCGTCTGCGAAATTTCATCTTTCTTTTTAACTACGGTGGAATTCAATGAACTGTTAGCACTTCGTTGATCAATCAGGATCGCGGATTGCCAGAACATTGAAACTCCACCATACTGTTATCAAGATCAGAAATATGCAAATTCTAGGGAAGCAACAAGAACATCGGGTAACAGACTTCATCTGCTACCCGCACAAATAATTTTCAGCAATAGATCTCATCTACTACCTAATTATATTGTGCAATGCCCATACATCTCTATGTATTCTAGATCGCAACCTGCATCTACGCATAGCCCGGCTCTTGATGCCACTGTAGGGGAACGCAGCAGAAAACAAAAAATTTCCGACCTACGCACCAGCCCAGGACCACTATGGAGACTGCATACAAGGTTTGATCATTTCGTTACCGACTCGTAGCGCAGCGGAAGTAGAGTCGATGACGAACGGCGGTGCAGATCCCCGCAGCTAGGATTTTACAACCTCCCAACCGCGAGGATGTATACCCTCATCTGCCCCGCGGACAGCCCTCCGGGAGGCGGTCGCATAGTCCCCCGGACGGTGTCGCGGACAGCCCTTCGGGAGGACCTCCGAAACTCGGACTGTCACTCGGACAGCCCTTCAGGAGGACCTCCAAAACTCGGACGGTCACACGGACAGCCCTTCGGGGGGCACTCTCGAACTAAGACCGAAACTACGATCTCTCTACAGAGTTGCACACATACGGTGTCATCTATCCGGCAGGGCTTCGCCGTCCAGAACTAGTTCCTGCCGGAACCCAGACAGCCTTTCGGCTCTACGAAACTATTTCGTGGGAGGGAGAGAAGAAAGGCAGATCATGCATGCCATGTGTGTGAGAGTTGGAGTGAGCATGGAGAGCTCCTCTCCACCTCCTTATATAGTGGTGGAAGGGGTGAGGGGGGGGGCTGAAATTTCAGCCCACAAAACAAGCACCCACCAAACAAGGAAACATGTTCCCACCAAACATGGAGAAAACATGTTCCCTTGTCCATGGTGTTCCCCCATGGGGCCCCACCTTCCTCCCAACACTCTCCACCATTTGTGGGGGCTGCCCCCCACCATGGGGGGGCCCCCAACACTTTGTCCAGCCACAAGGGGGCTGTCCCCTAAAGGGGGCGCCCCCAAAAACAGCTCAAAAACAGCCCCCACGATCCGTGGGATCTTGTCCCCTCTCGCTGGGACAAGATGTTTTCCGAAACTATTTCTTCTGAAAAATTCCGGAAGGTCCCAGAACATTTCCGGCACCCTCTAAAATTATCTGGACGCGCTCCGGAACATTTCCGGTATGGTGGTTTAATTTAAAACCATCTTCGTTTACCCGGTAAACAATTCCGGCAGCTCCGAAAACCTTTTTCGGTTTTTTCTCCGGAAAAATTCCAGAAATTACCAGACCAATCTGGCAACCTCCAAAACTTTCCCGGTGCTTGCCGAAACCTTTTTGGATCAATGGTTTTATCCGAAACAACTTTTCGGTTTTACCGAAACTTTTCCGATGTTCTCTCCGGAACTTTTCCGTTGTCTCCGAAACTTTTCCAGTGACTTTCTCTCGGACTCCTTGTCTAGTATTCAGCAGATAGATGACCCTTAAGCGTGTGACCCTATAGGTTCGGTGAAGCATAGACATGACCCGGAACCCCTTCCGATCAATGATCAACATCGGAGCAGTGGACACCCATATTGACCCCTATACCCACACGAATGAATATTCGAGTGAACCTCCAGTTGCCGTGTGCTATTCCTATTGCTTCGCGATATGTTACAAATACCCGAGGTGAGACATGTTGGCATCCCCGTGGATCAACACCTTGTCCACTATGCTAGTTACCTCGTTGCCGATATTGTTCTCTTTTCTCGTTCCCGTGTTCCGGCATCCCTGTGATCAAATCACCCTGTGTCTGGCCAGACGATGATGGATACCGTAACACCGAGAGGGCCCAGAGATATCTCTCCATCGTCGGAGGAGCAAATCCCAATCTTGAGCTATCAAGTTACTTGACATACTTTTCCATGAACCCGTAAGCCGCCGTAATAGCCACCCATTTACGGATGACGTTTAACAAACCCCAAAGTTCATGAAGCAAGCATGAAGAAACTCGATACTCTCATGGTCTAAGGAATTATGCAAACATTAACTTCCTGTGTTATTAACCATTAACTTATGACGAATGTATCTCATAGCATAACATCAATATTGGGTCGATTCAACACAAGTGTTCTACCAACAATTGTGCCCTCAAAATTGCCGGCATAGCCATGCCCATGATCAGGAAAACAGGATCATCATGCAATACTTGAGCCAGTCATAGAGGCTTGACTAGGAATACATTTTACCTTTTATTATCCCACACGTGCAAATGAGTCTTCCTCCGAGCCTCGTTTTATTTGTAGACTCGAGAATCATTGCAGTTATAGCATGGAACATAAACATAATTATGAACAGGGAGATAATCAATAACATTTATTATTGCCTCTAGGGCATATCTCCTACAAATCGAGCCATGGGGCCTCCCGCCGCCAGCTATCATCACCAGCTCTGGATCAATAGGCTCCTGGCTCGGGTTAAAGTCCTCCCCTTTCCTCGCCTTCCCCTCATCTTTGTACCTCACGAGCTTGCTGTGGGAGGAGATGTTGCTGAACTTCAAGGGATCATCGAGGTCAGACTCAGAGAATGCCTTGACCTTCTTGTACGAGGCAGTATGGGCCATCGCATAGATGTCGTACATCTGTGGCACCTCCGTTTTATTGTGATGCGCCTAAAAGAGAGAGAGAGAGGAACAAAGTATTAGTAAAGGGCTCAAGATAGAATCAAGAATGAATTGCATGAATCATGAAGCTAACCACATACCCAGTTCAGACCAAACTGATTTAAGTTGGCGCTCCCTTGATGGTGTGGCACACCAACCATTTTGTTACGCCGGTCCTTGGCATTGTTGTGGACGGATAGCCATTGTTCTGAGCACCACTCATCCACCAACGCCTCCCAACTATCCATCTTATCCGCACACCATCTCGGGGGCACCTAAGTTAATAAAGAGATATTTGAGCGCTACGCGTAGGAATCAAATGAAGGAAACTAAGTACAAGGCCTTAAGAATACATAATTACCTTCATGTATTGCTCCTTCTCCATCTTCTTTCCGCGGCACGTCGACTTCTCCTTCCTAATACGCCGCGAGGCGTAGTAGTCTCGAACAGCCTGCACCCGAGCCTCGTGCCGAAAGTTTTGCAGTAGGCGCTTGCATTGCTGATCGATAACCTTTGCCGCGGCCTCCTCGTATCCCTCCTGACACCTGTAGAAGGTCCGCAATCAAACGACACAATACTTATTAGTACAATAACTAGCTATTGTTGATTTTTATTTGTGTAAAGGAGAAATTACCCAAAAATTCCTGATCACCATCTCCGCCCTCGTGTGGCACAAAACACCGTCGATCCTCTCCTCAGGCGGGGCCGGTGCAGCCAAGTAGTGCTCCCAGGTCAGTCCTAACTCTGGAACCTGACCCTCACCGGGCAACGTGACAAACTCCGGGAAGTTTTGCCTGACAAGGATACCAAGGATGCTGTTGGGCCTGCGGGCATCCTTGGGTTGATGCCAACCCCTGCAGTATGACAAAGCCAACACATTAGATATTTGAAAAAACGTGAAGGCAAAAGGTTAAAAAAGAGTACATGCACTTACCTGTCCCCATCAGGCCTAATCAACCACCTCAGCTCGCGGATCGCCCGCACGGGCGGGAGCCGTGTCATACCACGCTGGTAGATGGTGGCGCCCTCAGGCAGCTCCTCGTCGCTATCAGAAAAACGATCCCCGCCACCATCAGCATGGCCACTAGGCTCCTCCGGCCAGGTATCCCATGGGGTCTGCCGGGACGTGCCCTCATCCCTACTCTGCTCCGGAGTCTCGTGGGACGAAGCCTCTGGGACAAGAGTCGTGTAGGTCGAAGGCTCGTCGACCCGAGGCTCGTGGACCGGAGTCCGCATAGCCTCGTCCTCAGACGGGTCCACCCTAGTAGTCCTGTGCTCGGGTGAATCAGCTGGGGGTGGCGGCGAGGAAGGCGTAGCAGCCACCCTACCTTTGCCGCGGCCTCCTCTCCCTCCTCTCCCACCTCTACTACCTCTCTTCTTCCCCCGACCTCCTCTCACGGGGGTCGACGAAGAAGCGGCCACCGGTGTATGCAGACTAGAGAGCAACGCTCTCCGGAGAGAGTCGGCAGGAATGGAAGTACCCATCCCACCACCCTCCGATGAAGGAGCCACGGAGTGCTCTTGACCCTTTCCCACCATCTTTCAACAACTGCCATGACAAATAGTAAACGGAATTAGTACAACATAAAATTGAATACATGTACCACATATGCATTTTGAAGTTTTTTTTGGTAGCGGCGTCATATGTCTTGAACCCATTATCCCAAGCTTGTTGCAATTCATCCTTAAGCGGCTGCATGTACACATTCATATTCTTCCCCGTATAGTTGGGCCCTGGAATTATCAACGTCAGGAAAATGTTCTTTCTTTTCATAATCTCTCCGGGGGGGAGATTGAGTGGAATGACAAATACAGGCCAACAACTGTATTGGGTTGCCGTCATACCAAACACATTGAACCCATCCGTGCTGATGGCGACTCGAGGATGCCTTGGATCTGCCGCTTTATCGTTATGTAATGCATCGAAGTGCTTCCACGCAAAAGCGTCTGAAGTGTGTACCAACATCTGATTCCCATCTGCATCTAGTTCGGTTCTTTTGCCCAATTTATGCCATGTCATCTGTCTGGCCGTCTCTTCGACCATGAAAAGACGTTGAAGTCTTGGTACGATTGGCATATAGCGAAGAACGTTAACAGGAATTTTTGTCTGCATCTTCTCACCCATACCGTTGTCTACGACAACATACCTAGAAGACTTGCAAATGGGACAATAGTTCAAGTCCGCATACTCAAGCCTAAATAAGGCACATCCACTCTCACAGGCATCTATCTTCTCATAGGGCATCTTAAGTACACAGAGAATTTTGTCCGACTGGTACAGGTTTGCAGGCAGTACATGGCCTTTGGGTAGAAAGCGTCCAAATATTGTCATCATCGCGTCGTAGCATTCTCTGCCCAGGTTGAATTGAGCCTTCAGAGCCATTACTTGCGCGATGGCATCCAACTGACAAAGCTCAGTGTGCTCGTGGAGAGGACGTTTTGAAGACTCCAACATTTCATAGAATGCCTTTGCAGATTCCTCCATCTCATCGTCCGAATCCCGAGCATCATCAAAATCTTGCACCATGTCTTCGATCCCGGTACCATGCTCGTCGGTGCGATGACGAACCACCTCAGCTCTGGCACGTTGGGCAGACTCACCATGAAAAGTCCACACCGTATAATTAGGCCTAAAACCCCATTTCTACAGGTGTTTAACCATTTCACCCTCTGTCTGCCTTTTATAGTTGTCGCACCGGGGACAGGGACACCATGTTTTTTCCTGGCCATTTGCAAATGCGGCTCTCACAAACCCCTTGGTATTTGTTAACCATTCTTTGGTCATGTCTTTCTGACTGGTGTGACCGGTGTACATCCACGCACGATCAGTCATCTTGCCTAGCTACTGGACACACAAGAAATATATATATATTTCAGCATATATATTCATCAGTTAATCAAGTTTGTCAGTTTTATTACGTCCATGCAACCTACACGCTAATAGGTTAAGATAGGTCCTAATCCCACCCGAGTATGTGTAGATTGGGTTCGTTTTCCCATGCACTGCTCCGGATCCGACGCAGAATTTCGACAGCACCTCCCCGCTGTTCTCCTGATACATGTCTCTGCAATAAGCAGAGAGGATGTGTACCCGGAGAACAACAGGGAGGCACTGACAAAATTCTGCATAGGATCCGGAGCAGAGCATACGGGAAAACGAACCCAATCTACACATACTCGGGCTGTCCATGGATAACGTTGGACAATTCGAAAGGACGGTGGTTATAAATATGCAAAGACATGCATATTTATAGATGTCGTCCTTTCGAACGGGCGACGCCTAGGTTACGAAACTTGACATGAAAATAAAATTAAGTGACAACGGCATGACAACCGGAACAGAGCAAATAGGGAAGGGTCGGGGAGGAGATGACAGTAGTGCTCACCACTAGACCGTGTAGGGGACGTAGTCGCACGGGGAGGCCGTCGAACACCAGACCCTTCAAGCGACGAAAAACTGCACATTTAGATCCACACGATCAAAACGAATATTCAATCCAGATAGAAAAATCTCTCTATGTATGACTACTTTTCCACTTCTATTTTCATCTTTTTCTCCTCTATTTCTTCTTCTTCTCCTCTTCTTCTTCCTTTTCTTCTCTTCTTCTTCTTCTTCTTCTCTTCTTCTTCTTCTTCTTCTTCTTTTCTTCTCCTCTTCTTCTTCTCCTCTTTTTCTTCTACTTTCTCCTCTTCTTCTGTTTTTTCCTTTTCATCTCCTCCTCCTCCTCCTCTTCTACTTCTTCTTCTTCTTCTTCTTCTTCTTCTTCTTCTTCTTCTTCTTCTTCTTCTTCTTCTTCTTTTCATTTGTCCTTTTTCCTTCTTCTTTTCTTCTTCTAACAGTAGCTAGCTAGCTAATTTCTAATCTAAAAAATGAAAAAATAGAAAAAATGAGGAAGAGGGGGGAAGGGAGGAGGCACAGAGAGCTCACCGGAGGGGGCGTCCGGGCGGCGGCATCTGGGGTGCCGGGGCGGCGGGGCGATGGTGCGCAGGGGCACAGGGGCGGCGGGGCGTCCGGTGGGTGGGGGCGGTGGGGCGGCCGGTGGGTGGTGGCGGCGGGTGGGTGGGGGTGGCGGGTGGGTGGGGGTGGCGGGGCGGGGGGCGTCCGGTGGGTGGGGCGGCGGGGCAGCCGGTGGTTGGGGGTGGCAGCCGGTGGGCGTCGGGGGGAGGGAGGGAGGGAGGCGGGGGTGGGTGTCGGGGCAGCGGGTGGCGGGGCGAGGGGCGGCCGGTGGGTGGGGGCGGCGGGGCAGCCGGTGGGTGGGGGCGGCGGGGCAGCCGGTGGGTGGGGGCGGCGGGGAGAGGGAGGGGAGGGATGAGGGAGGGAGGGAGGGAGGGAGAGTGGGCCCATCTATAGCACCAGAAAGTGGGCCCATCTATCTACCAGGAAAAAAGAAGGGGAAACGAAGTAAAAAGTAAAAGAAATCGACACCTGAGAGATTCGAACTCTCGCGGGCAGAGCCCATGTACTTAGCAGGCACACGCCTTAAACACTCGGCCAAAGTGTCCTCTGGTGCCTTCAAAGTGTGTGAGAGGTAATTAGCCTATAATCTAAGGATGGGAATGGCACGGCCACTGTGTTACTAAGGAATTGTACAATGCAAGGTGCTTAGAAAAATAAATCAATGTTTCTTTAAACATCGATGTTTATTTGTAGATGATAGACGCTTAATTAGACGTCTCTTTTGTATAAACATACACGGGTGCTTCAGAAAAAAAAACTTTATTTTTCTAAGCACCACCCTAAGCATGTACCATTGTACAAAGCCTAACGAGTGCTCATGAGAGACGGGGACGACACAACTGGCTGTCCGGAAGGAAGGGAATGGAGAAAGAACAATGACCGGTTCGAGATCGAGGCAATACTTTTTTTTGTGAGGGAGATCGAGGGAATACATTGAAGAGGAAAATTGACTAGAGAAGAAAGCTGAATAACAAAAGTGCTCTTTTGATCCCAAGTTCACATGCTCCCTCATGAATAGTAAAATAAATAAAAATAGTAAACAAAATTCAAAAATTCTTTTTTTTGGGATAGACATTGATGAATGCTTTCACTGCATGCATTTTTTTTTGTGATGAAATGGCATTCATCAAGGTCTAAAAAAAATCCATGCTCCAAATGCTTCGAATAATAGTCTTTTCGAAGCATCGATTTTTTTTGCCTAGATTTCCATGAATGTCATTTCATCACAAGTTTTTGCATGCAGTGAAAACATTCATCAATGTTTATCACACACACAAAAATCAGATTTTCTTTGAATTATTTTACTATTTTCATTTTCGGTCTCTCTATTTTAAGAGAGAATGTGAGCTCGGTTGTAAAAACTCCACGTTCGATGAATAGAGCCTTTGGGTTTCCCAACGCTCGAGAAAAGACTGAAGCCGGTCGTTTTTGTTCTTCACGCGACTTACAAATAGTAGGTTCCTTAAAAAGCCAAATACATGTAACTTACAATCTTCGGCCAGCGAGATTTTTCTTATGCAACTACCTATGTATCAAAATATAAGGCGTTAGTTTCAGATAGCCCCTCCTCTGCCCCCCCCCCCCCCCCCCCCCCCCCCCTCCCTCCCTCCCCGGGGCGACACGGGCCGCGACCCCTTCCCCTCCCTGCAGCCTCCCCCCACCAGCCTCATCTCCCCCTCGCCCTCGTTGGTGGCCTCCGGCATGCAAAGCCTGCACGGAGCCGGCGACAGCGGGGTGCTCTCTGGCTGATGCTCGGGAGGGAGGAGGGGATCTCGTGCGCAGTTGGCAGCCATCCGAATTTCGGCTTCGAGCGGCGTCCTCGCTGTCGGCGAAGGCGGTCTTCGGCGCGTGGCGCAGCGTATGGTCGTGGCGGTGGGCGCACCGTCGTAGCGCTTTTACGGTACTGATTTGGGATCTCGCGGGCAGCGGTTCGCGTGGACGGGTGATGCGGGCGGAGGGTGGCTTGGCTCCTCTGATGCGTGTCCTGGAGTGCCCTCCTGCAACGTTTTCTCTGGCTAGGTGCCGTGCTAGTTCCAGTTGGTGCTTCGGTTGGTGGGCTGCCGACCTGGTAGCTCGTTTGGCGAGTTGGGGTGGAGTGGCGGCCCCCTCCCTGCTTGGGACCCTTCCTTGGCGCTGCAGCGACGGTGGGTTGCCTGATCTAACCAGTTTCAGCTAGATTCGGTTCGTCGGCGCCTGGCGAGCGATGAGGATTATGTTGGCTCCTGCTTGGTCATGGCATGGCGATTTCGTGGGAGGTGTGCGGGTCAGCGGAGGTGCTGTGCGTGGGGGTGTGGGTTTGAGTGGTGCTTCGGGCGAATGCTTGCCAGGCTCTTGCCGGCCGACGGCGTCGGCGTCTGTGGACGTCACTTCACCTGTTTGGATGCGCCGCCGTGGAGTCCACCCTTTGCGCACCCTTGGATCTATTTCTTCGGACGAAGGCCTAAGACGTGGTCGGGTCGAGCGACTGCGTCGGCATCGTCGCTTCCCTCTTTGTGGCGTCACCTAGAAGAACTTTGGATCCCGTTTGCGCGCTCCATGGGTTGGACGCTCACGCCATTGCGGTCGACAGATGCCCGTCCGACGATGTGTTTGTCTGCGTGGCTTCTTATGTGGTAACGATGGCTGATTCGGGCGGAGCTGGCTTGCTGATGGGTCTTGGTAGTTGGTCTCTTCCGGCGTGTTCAAGGGGTCGCCGTGCCTCGGTTTGTCTTCCTGAAGTAGGAGCTGCTGAGGAGGGGCTCTTGAGGTGATGATGACACAAGATGGGTGGTCGGCTCTGGTGCTGGCTCGGCGCAAGCCCAATGCTTTCCTCCTGCAATGCTCGTCGACAGAGTCAGAGCGGCATGGTCACCGATGCGTGTGGATGACTATTTGGCATTGGCCGGCGCAGACCTCGCCGCATGCTTGCGGTGAGGGCTTCTTCGGTGGTCGTCCATGGTGGAGTCGGAGTCGCCCTCGAGGAGCCATGATGATGATGACGCCGGGCTGTAACCTCGACAATGATTTTCTCCTTGGCGGTGTGTGTGCGTTCTGTTGGAAAACGTAGTAGAAAACAAAAAATTGCCCTACAATCATAATCCCACTACGAAATCTGCTCTATTCAGTGAAAAAAAAACCCGGTGACGAAACATGAAACGTCGCCAAAGATCATTTTCTGTGATGGTCCACCCTCATGAGCCCCCCCTCCGGGGCAGCGCCCTCGGCAACTTTGGGGACGTTTCGGCTGATATTTGGCGATGTCTTCGGCCGTTATTAGTCATGTCCATTTTTCGCGATGAGTCTCAGTGTCACAGTAATTGTTGGCCGATCCTTTTTTAAATGTAAATAGAAAAATAAAAATTAATTATTTTCAAATGACTCAGCGGGATCTCTTTTCATAATAGCCGGAACTTGGAATTGGGATCGTCTGGTCCCCTACTAACAAAAAGGGATTTGGGAACGTCAGCTTAGGGCCCTCCTCTCATACCACACCCCCGGTGAGTCGAGAGGACGACACGGGGAGGTGAACGCGGCTATGATGGTACGTCGAGGTGAACGCGGCTGCGACGGTACGGCGAGGCCACGCACCACTATTGTAGGGCGAAGTCACGCGTGCCTCCAGCAGTGTGAAACAGGGGCAATTCCAGGTGAGATATGTTTACTGAAAAACATCGTAGCAAATATCAGATGCGTTTTATTTATGTTTCATATTGTACATGCAATGGATCATACACGGATTACTCATAGAAAGAAGCTGACGCCACCATACACAATGGAACGTAGCATGAAAATCAAAAAAATTCCTACGCAACACCCAAGATCTAATCTAGAAGATGCATATCAACGAGAGGGAAGAAAGTATCTACGTACCCTCGTAGACCGTTAAGCGGAAGCGTGAATCACGCGGTTTATGTACTCGTACTCTTCACGATCGGATCACGATCCAATCCGGTGAAGTGCCGAACGGACGACACCTCCGCGTTCAGCACACGTGCAGGTCGGTGACATCTCCTACTCCTTGATCCAGCAAGCGAGGGTGGAAAAGTAGATAGGATCATGGCCAGTACAACGGCGTGGTGGTGTTGATGGCAACGGAAACTCCGGCAGGGCTTCGTCAAGCACAAAAATCGAAGCTATGGTGGAGTTGTGGGAAGAGGGAGGCGTCCCAAGGCTTGTGGTGGCTCCTTGGTGCGCCCCCTCCTCTATATATATAGGTGGAGGGGCGTGGTGTCCATCCCTCCAAGCCCTAGGTCCGGCGCACCAAGGGGGAGGAGTTGGACTCCTAGTCCAACTCCCATCCTTTCCTTATTTCGTAAGTTTTTCCACCTATGCCCATATTTAGTAAAAAGGTCTTGTGCGCCTAGCCCAAGTAGGCTAGCACACCCTTCCTAGGCCCATGTAGGGCCTTGGGACATGCTGGAACCCCTGGTGGACTTCTGGACCCCTCTGGAACCTTTCGGAACCTTCCCGGTACAATACCAGAAAAACAAAACTTTTTCCGGAACCCCAAATAGGACTTCCTATATATAAATCTTTACCTTCGGACCATTACGGAGCTCCTCGTGACGCCCGGGATGTCATCTGAGACTCTGAACAACATTCGGTCACCAACATACATATTCCAATACTACTCTAGCTTCATCGGATGTTAAGCGTGCGGACCCTACGGGTTCGGGCATCATGTAGACATGATCGAGACACCTCTCCGGTCAATAACTAATAGCGGGACCTGGATGCCCATATTGGTTCCTACATATTCCTCGAAGATCTTTTATTGGTTGAACCATGATGTCAAGGATTCATTTAATCCTGTATGCAATTCCCTTTGTCTAGTGATATGTTACTTGCCCGAGATTCGATCGTCGGTATCTCCATACCTAGTTTAATCTCGTTACTAGCAAGTCTATTTACTCGTTCCGTAATATAAGATCCCATGAATAAACTCATTAGTCATATACTTTCAAGCTTCTTGTGATGTTGTATTACCGAGAGGGACCAGAGATATCTCTCCGTCATACGGAGTGACAATACTCCAGTCTCGATCCATGCCAACCCAACAGACACCCTCGGAGATACATGTAGAGCACCTTTATGATCACCCAGTTATGAAGTGACGTTTGGATACACACTAAGTATTCCTATGGTTTCAGGGGTTTGCATGATCTCATGATCTAAGGAACTGATACTTGACATGAAGAAAGACTACAACATTTCAAACTTTAGAAACACGATCATATGCTAAGCTTTCGGTTGGGTCTTGTCCATCACACCATTCTTCTAATGATGTGATCCTATTATCAAATGACAACTCATGTCTATGGTTAGGAAACCTTAACCATCTTTTACCAACGAGCTAGTCTAGTAGAGGCTTACTAGGGACACGATGTTGTTTATGTATCCACACATGTATTTAAGTTTCCGGTCAAATACAATTATAGCATGGATAATAAAAGTTTATCATGAACAAAGAAATATGATAATAAACAATTTATTATTGCCTCTAGGGCATATTTCCAACAGTCTCCCACTTGTACTAGAGTCAATAATCTAGCTTACATTGTAATGTATCTAACACACATAGCCTTCTGGTGTTGATCATGTTTTGCTCGTGAGAGAGGTTTAGCCAATGGGTCTGCAACATTCATATCTGTTGTACTTTACAAATTTCTATGTCTCCCTCCTTGATGTAACCGTGGATGGAGTTGAAGCGACGCTTTATATGCTTGGTCTTCTTGTGAAACCTGGGCTCTTTGGCAATGGCAATGGCTCCAGTGTTGTCACAAAGGATAGTCGTCAGATCCGATGCACTAGGCACAACTCCTAGATCGGTCATGAACTCCTTCATCCAGATTCCTTCCTGCGATGCTTCTGAAGCAGCTATATATTCCACTTCACATGTAGATGCTGCTACCACGCCTTGCTTGGAGCTACGCCAACTGATCGCTCCTCCATTTAGAATAAATACGTATCCGGATTGAGACTTAGAGTCATCCGGATATGTGTCAAATCTAGCATCGACGTAACCTTTTACAACGAGCTCTTCTTCACCTCCATAAATGAGAAAAAATTTCTTAGCCCTCTTCAGGCACTTAAGGATATTTCTGACCACTGTCCAGTGATCTACTCCTGGATCACTTTGGTACCTCCCCACCATGCTTATGGTGAGGCACAAATTAGGTCTGGTACACAACATGGCATACATTATAGAGCCTATGGCTGAGGCATAGGGGATGACCTTCATCCTTTCTCTTTCTTCTGTCGTGGTCGGGCTTTGAGTCTTACTCAACTTCATACCTTGCAATACATGCAAGAACCCTTTCTTGGACTGATCCATTTTGAACTTCTTCAAAACTTTGTCAAGGTATGTGCTTTGTGAAAGTCCTATCAAGTATCTTGATCTATCTCTATATATCTTTATGCACAATATATAAGCAACCTCTCCGAGGTCTTTCATTGAAAAACTCTTATTCAAGTATCCCTTTATGCTTTCCAGAAATTCTATACTATTTCCAATCAATAATATGTCATACACATATAATATTAGAAATGCTATAGAGCTCTCACTCACTTTCTTGTAAATACAAGCTTCTCCATAAACTTGTATAAACCCAAAAGCTTTGATCACCTCATCAAAGTGTAGATTCCAACTCCGAGATGCCTGCACCAGTCCATAGATGGATCGCCGGAGCTTGCATACTTTGTTAGCATCCTTAGGATCGACAAAACCTTCCAACTGCATCATATACAACTCTTCCTTACGGAAACCGTTAAGGAATGTAGTCTTGACGTCCATCTGCCAAATTTCATAATCGAAAAATGCAGCAATTGCTAACATAATCCTAACAGACTTTAGCATCGTTACGGGTGAGAAAGTCTCATCGTAGTCAACTCCTTGAAATTTTCGAAACCCCTTTGCGACAAGTCGAGCTTTATGGTGATATTACCATCAATGTCTGTCTTCTTCTTAAAGATCCATTTGTTCTCAATGGCCCTAAGGTCATTTGGTAAGTCTTCCAAAGTCCATACTTTGTTTTCATACATGGATCCTATCTCGGATTTATGGCCTCTAGCCATTTGTCGGAATCCGTGCCCATCGTCGCTTCCTCATAGCTCATAGGTTCACCGTTGTCTAACAACATGACTTCCAAGACAGGATTACCGTACCACTCAGGGGCAGTACGTATTCTTGTCGACCTACGAGGTTCGATAGTGACTTGATCCGAAGTTTCATGATCATCATATTTAGCTTCCTCTTCAATTGGTGTAGGTGCCACAGGAACATCTTTGTGTGTTGCACTACTCTCCAATTCAAGTGGAGATTCGATAACCTCATCAAGTTCTACCTTCCTCCCACTCACTTCTTTTGAGAGAAACTCCTTCTCTAGAAAGGATCCATTCTTGGCAACAAAGATCTTGCTTTCGGATCTGTGATAGAAGGTATACCCAATTGTTTCTTTGGGGTATCCTGTGAAGACACATTTCTCCGCTTTGGTTTTGAGCTTATCAGGCTGAAGCCTCTTGACATAAGCGTCACATCCCCAAACATTAAGAAACAACAACTTAGGTTTCTTGCCAAACCATAGTTCATATGGTGTCATCTCAACGGACTTAGATGGTGCCCTATTTAAAGTGAATGCCGCTGTCTGTAATGCATAACCCCAAACTGATAGTGGCAAAATGGTAAGAGACATCATAGAACGCACCATATCTAATAAAGTACGATTACGACATTCGTACAGACCATTACACTTTGGTGTTCTAGGTGGCGTGAGTTGTGAAACTATTCCACACTGCCTTAAATGAGTACCAAACTCATAACTCAGATATTCTCCTCCATGATCAGACCATAGGAAATTTATCTTCTTGTTATGATGATTTTCTAGTTCACTTTGAAATTGCTTGAACTTTTCAAAAGTTTCAGACTTGTGTTTCATCAAGTAAATATATCCAAATCTACTCAAGTCATCCGTGAAGGTAAGAAAATAACGATATCCACCGCGCGCTTCAACACTCATTGGACCGCATACATCAATATGTATAATTTCCAACAAGTCACTTGCCCGGCCCATTGTACTGGAAAACGGGGTTTTAGTCATCTTTCCCATGAGGCATGGTTCGCATGTCTCAAGCGATTCGAAATCGAGAGATTCCAAAAGTCCATCAGCATGGAGTTTCTTCATGCTTTTTACACCAATATGACCTAAGTGGCATTGCCACAAGTATCTGGAACTATCATCAGTTAACTTTATATCTTTTGGCATCAATATTATGAACATGTGTATCACTACGATCGAGATTCAATAAGAATAAACCATTCACATTGGCTACATGACCAGAAAAGATATTATTCATATAAATAGAACTACCATTATTCTCTGACTTAAATGAATAACCGTCTCCATCTCCAAAGCACTTGCATGATCTCCATCGTCACCGGCATGACACCATGATGTCCATCATCATGTCGTCATGTGATTGTCTCCACCAACTATTGCTTCTACAACTATTGCTAACACATAGCGATAAAGTAAAGAAATTACACGTCGTTTAATGATTGACACTCATGTCATACAATAAATTAAGGACAACCCTATGGCTCCTACCGGTTGCCGTACTCATCGACATGCAAGTCGTGAAAACTATTACAAAACATGATCATCTCATACATCAAAATATATTAAATCATGTCTTCGCCATATCACATCACAACATGCCCTGTAAAAACAACTTAGAGGTCCTCTACTTTGTTGTTGCAAAAATTTTACGTGGCTCGTTGGGCTACTAGAAAAACCGTTCTTAACTATGCAAAGCTACAACGGTGATACTCAAGTTACCTTTTAACCTTCTACAAGGACCACCGTTGTCAAATCAGATTCAACTAAAGTAGGAGAGACAGACACCCGCCAGCCACTTTATGCAATACAAGTTGCATGTCTGTCAGTGGAACCGATCTCTTGTACGTGGACAAGTAACATTAGTCCGAGCCGCTTCATCTCACAATACCGCCGAATCCAAATAAGACTAAGGAAGTAAGCAATCTGAACATCAACGCCCACAAACTTCTTTTGTGTTCTACTCATGCATATCATCTACGCATAGACCTATCTCATGATGCCACTGATGGGAAGGTAGCATGAAAATCAAATTTTTTCCTACGCAACACCCAAGATCTAATCTAGAAGATGCATATCAATGAGAGGGGAGAGTGTATCTACATACCCTCCTAGACCGTTAAGCGGAAGAGTGAATCACGCGGTTGATGTAGTTGTACTCTTCATGATCCGATTGCAATTCAATCCAATGAAGTGCCGAACGGACGACACCTCTGCGTTCAACACACATGCGGCTCGGTGACGTCTCCTACTCCTTGATCTAGCAAGCGAGGGTGGAGAAGTATATGGGATCATGGCCAGCACGATGGTGTGGTGTTGTTGATGGCAACGGAAACTCCGGCCGGGCTTCGCCAAGCACAAAAACCAGAGCTATGGTGGAGTTGTGGGAAGAGGGAGGCACCCCAAGGCTTGTGGTGGCTCCTTGGTACGCCCCTCCTCCATATATATAGGTGGAGGGGCGTGTTGGCCAGCCCTCCAAGCCCTAGGGCCGGCGCACCAAGGGGGAGGAGTTGGACTCCTAGTCCAACTCCCCTCCTTTCCTTATTTGGCAAGTTTTTCCACCTATGTCCATATTTAGTAAAAAGGACTTGTGCGCCTGGCCAAGTAGGCTAGGGCGCCCTCCCTAGGCCCATGTAGGGCCTTGGGAAGTGGTGCAACCCCTAGTGGACTTCCGGACCCCTCCGAAACCTTCTGGAAGCTTCTCGATACAATTCCGGAGCCCCAAATAGGACTTCCTATACATAAATCTTTACCCTCGGACCATTCCGGAGCTCTTCGTGACGTCCGGGACCTCATCCGGAACTCCGAACAACATTCGGTCACCAACGTATATATCCCAATACTACTCTAGTGTCATCGAACGTTAAGCGTGCGGACCCTACGGGTTCGGGAATCATGTAGACATGAACGAGACACCTCTCCGGTCAATAACCAATAGCGGGACCTAGATGCCCATATTGGTTCCTACATATTCCTTGAAGATCTTTTATCAGTTGAACCACGATGTCAAGGATTCAGTTAATCCCGTATGCAATTCCCTTTGT
The DNA here is from genome assembly GCA_039707655.1 of Elymus sibiricus. Classification (NCBI taxonomy): domain Eukaryota; kingdom Viridiplantae; phylum Streptophyta; class Magnoliopsida; order Poales; family Poaceae; genus Elymus; species Elymus sibiricus. Next base: position 513,486,986 of record CM077669.1, read on the forward strand.
CCAGCAATATGTTACTTGCCTGAGATTCGATCGTCGGTATCTCCATACCTAGTTCAATCTCGTTACCAGCAAGTCTCTTTACTCGTTATGTAATACAAGCTCTCATGACTAAACTCATTAGTCATATACTTGCAAGCTTCTTGTGATGTTGTATTAGCGAGATGGACTAGAGATATCTCTCTGTCATACGACATGACAATATTCCAGTCTCGATCCATGCCAACCCAACAGACACCCTTAGACATAACTATAGAGCACCTTTATGATCACCCAGTTATGAAGTGACGTTTTAATACACACTAAGTATTCCTACGGTTTCAGGGGTTTGCATGATCTCATGATCTAAGGAACTGATACTTGACATGAAGAAAGACTACAACATTTCAAACTTTAGAAACACGATCATACGCTAAGATTTTGGTTGGGTCTTGTCCATCACATCATTCTTCTAATGACGTGATCCTGTTATCAAATGACAACTCATGTCTATGGTTAGGAAACCTTAACCATCTTTTGCCAACGAGCTAGTCTAGTAGAGGCTCACTAGGGACACGATGTTGTTTATGTATCCACACATGTATTTAAGTTTCCGGTCAAATACAATTCTAGCATGGATAATAAAATTTTATCATGAACAAGGAATTATGATAAAAACAATTTATTATTGCCTCTAGGGCATATTTCCAACACATACATGGCTGATATGAGTCAGTTTATGGAATTCGCGCTTGCTCACAACAACGGGGCCGGAGATATGTTGTGCCCATGTAAACATTACAGCAATGGGATCCACGAAACTATTGATGTTGTCAGATGTCACTGGTACGCTCATGACCCATACGAGGTGGATCTATCATGGGGAATCATGGGACATCGATGGAAGCAGTTGTACTGCCAATCATTATGGTTATGAATTTGGTGAGTCTTATGATTTGAGCTGCACGAACAGTCTGTGTATGATATGCTAGGAGCTCTAGTGGATGACATGGGCAGAAAATTTGGAAATAAAGAAGATGCATCTGTTGGGTTGGTCATTTTTCAAAATCTCAATGAAGAAGCGATTTCACACCTTCACAAGGGCGACACTATGACACGTATGACGTTCTTTATAAGGGTGCTTCATATCAAAACATATACCCGTATGACCAACATGACATTCAATATGCTTTTCCAGCCATTGGTCCTATTTGCATTGGGTCTGCCCACAAGAAAACATACTCGAAGGAAATTGACAAAATGCATAGATATATACTTGACAACTGTCAAGAAGTAGATAAGTACAGGGAGTAAGTTTCAATCACCTAACAAACTCATACTACAAAGTTGCGAACGAGTATATTTAACTAATTTCATGACTAGTTTACTTCTTTTCCACATGGTTCACAAGGAAGAATTAAAGAAAAGGGGTGTTCGAAACTTCGAGTAGAAGCACAACGAGGAGTTCGTTGACTGGTTTGAAGATCATGTAAGGATATTAGGAAATGCGCCCGAAGATTTATCGCTGCTATCAAAAGGGCCAAACAAGCGTGTACGTGTGTCAGATACTTGCACTGTCAATGGTGTTAGGTTCCGTACTGTGGATTCCAAAAAGGACCAAAGGTCTCAAAAATTCGGGCATTATGATGACGGTAGATGTTGAAAATTCTGAAGAAGAGAGGGAACTATACAGGGTGTTGAAACAAGTTCTGGAGGTCAATTACTGAGATAGATCAATAATTTTGTTTATATGTGATTGGTTTGACCTTGATGGCCTGAAAAAGAAAAGCTTGAAGATGAAGTCTGATGGTTATTTGAAGCGTGAATACTTCCACATTCTGGTACTAGGAAGCTCCATTCATGCTGGCGTCCCAAGCTACCACATGTATTTACTTGGAGGACACAATGCTTTGTGACCCATGGAAGGTGGTTGTGCCTATTTGGTCCAAAGGCACAAATGATGCTATAGAATTTTTTTATGGTGAATAGGACGCGACTTACAAGCCTATCAAGAAGCCACCCATTCTTCACCACATCGTTTTGCTGCGGATGTTGAGGATGAAGTGGAGGATCATGATGCTGCCGGAGATGTTGAGGATGAAGAGGAGGAATATGATGCTCTCCAAAATGTTGACCACGAAAGAGATGCAGCATTAGAGGTTTCAGTTCCTGCTAGTGTTGTTGAAGAAATTTGGCGTAAATTTGAGGACGGAAATGAAATCTTTGACATGAATGAGGATAAATTGGTTGACAAGGAGGAAATACGTCTATATGAGATGGATAGTGATCTTGATTGAAAGACGTGTTACTAGCATTTTGCCTGGGTGTTGAAGGTGCCGTTGTAATGTCGTATTAGGGGAGACTGGTGTTGAATATTGCAGACATTTGTTGAATTTTCCATCTTATATTTATGAAAGTGCTTTAACTATTTCCGAAATGTATCCTTTTTATTTCCAAAAGGGTTTACAAAAAGTTCAGAAGTTACTCAGATCCGTTTATATAATTCACCCGACGAACAACTACATGAGAGCATATAAAAGTACACATCCACCTATGACTGTTAGTACAGCTAAATCCCTTCTATCCCTGCTCTTAATGGCATGCTTCAGGTAGACATTTGCCACCTTCCTCTCTCCTTTCATGCAAGCTATCTGCTTGTCCTTCTTCATATGTGATTTCTATAGCATCAAATTTTCAGTAGCGAGCTTGTGGATTATAGTCCTCGCTCTCCCCTTCCATTCTTCGTCCATCCACTTCAAAATATCCACACGTGTCATACACCTAGTACAGGAAAAAATGTAATTAAATCGTGGATATAACTGATGAACACATCACAACGTTGAGTACTATAGTCTCTACTCCCCTTCAATGGGTTGTACTCTGTAGTGTATACTCTCTACTCCCCTTGAGTACTTTCTGGCCTAAACCTTTTTCCGTCTCATCCACATTCCTTTTGATAGTTGAAATATGTGGCAGCCACAACGTTGAGGTGGTACTTGTTGGGGATCTTATCCCCTGACATAACCCGGGGTACTAAAGCCGGGTCATAGCAGAGCCGACTCATGAAATGCACCAACCCTTCAAGGACCACGAGTCCCGAGGCCGGGTATGTCTGCTAAAGATAATTGGCGAGTCTAAGTGGGTCATGGAAGACCAAAGTCCCATGACCAAGTTCATGAGGCTAAAGACGTTAGGGCCGGCTTATGGAGAGCTGGCTCATCAAGATCGTTCCCAAACAGGAACCCTTCCGACTTAGGAAATGACCAAGACTTGGAGTAGAACTCCGAAGACAGGTAGAACCCAGAATCCATTGTAAAAACCAGGGACTCGGCCTATTATATAAAAGGGGGTCTTGGTTCGTCCAAGGGGACAAGTTAAGACATATCATGTTAGAAGTTCTTGAGAGAAAGGTAGCGAAACAACACCCTTGTAATCGAGATCTTGACATCCAATAAGAAAAACAAGTAGGAGTAGGCTTTTACCTCAGCCGAGAGGCCGAACCTGGGTAAACCCGCTTCTCTCGCTCCCGATCAACCCTATCGAAAGCTTCTCCTCGGTGCCATGGCCTCACAATTAAGTTCTCCTATGAGGACACTTGCCGTGACAACCCCACGACAGTTGGCGCCCATCGTGGGGCCTGCGCACAAGGGGGTCGCCATCTTGGAGGGAGCTCTCCTAGGGACGGAGCGGCTGGTAGCCGGCCGACTTAGGAAAAGTCAGCACGGGAAGTTCTACTTCATCGACGACGCGGGCTGGGGACCGGGAGCCGACTCCCTCGAGTCGAGCTACCGGGTTTCCCTTTGGCAAGGTCAACGTCTTTGTCATTTTCATCGCCGGGCCTAAGCAGGAGCCGAACTTGGCCGACGACTCCATCTCGGAAGGCGCCACACTCGTCCACTCAGACAGCGAATCATCAGTCGGCAAGAACAACTTCAATGGCACCGATTCCATTCTCCTGCTTTTCGAGGAAAGACTGGGCGGGTGCTCTGATGAGGAAGGATATCCGCCCCCCAGGATCAGCCATGTCGTGCACCTGTCTACATGGCTGGACCACAACAACAAACACCGACTTATGATCAGAATGAGAACTTGGTCGTGACGCAAGATCTTACCTTGGTCCGGAACCTGCCGCCACCTAATAGTGGAGCCAGCGCTGGAAGCTCGAGGACACATGGATTAGCCGCCACGGTCGCAGCACTCGACAAGCTTCTCACAGAGCCGACCACAACAGAGAACGTTGTTGAACGCATGACAGAGATCAAGAAGTGTCGGCACCAACTCGCCCAGATGCAGCAGGAAATAGCAGTGGAGAATGCACGTCTCGCCGAGGCACAGAAGAACGTTCTCGAGGAAACCTGGCGTTTGGAGAACAAGCAAGTCCACCTCATGTTCCGCCAACAGGAGATAGCCATTGTTCATTAGAGAAGGCACCAGAGCCATTTTCAGACTCCGGGAGGTATGCTGGAACAACAAAATCTTTTCCGAACACCCCCATGTTCTGCCTATCCAGACACCGCCGGGTGTCAACATCGGAGCCGGCTTAGGAGATACATCAGCACCAAGAGCAACACCATTAATGGGAGCCGGCGTCCCCCAGCCGGGTTTGGGCTCTAACTCCCCGAACGCGAATCTACAGGAGCCAAACCCGGATCAAGTCCAACCGTGACAGCAACATCAGGTGCAGCAGCCGGCTTTCCAGCAGCCGACACAATTTCATATGCCGACTGGCCATTATCCGAACCCGGTGGATAATGTTTACGCGGCGGCACACAATTTATCGCTGATCCCAATCAATGGTATTATCCCATTTGAAGTGGACGCGAGAAAGGAAATTCAACTATTATAGAAAGCAGTCACGCAACATGCAAATTATTCGAAGAGCCCCCATAGATTGCACTCCACACCTTACAACAACCAGAGATTTTCTAGTTGGCATGGAGATTCACTTGTTCTGGCAGGTTCAAGCAATGCTTGGCATCAGAGGGAGTGTCAAGTACATCAACAAGAACCAAGGCTAGCGGTCTCAGAAGCTCAAGCTATTGTTCATAATGCTCGTGCAGCACGTGCAACCAGTACAGGGAAGTTGACGGCTAGTCACGTTCACCCTGAGATAGGAAACGTGCCAATCCCACCCGCCACTAATCCCCCATCTCCAGTACCACTAGGGACATGTTTCGTTGGTAGGACCATTGGTACTCAATGTTTGGGACTGGCCTTAAGGAACAAGCACCTTCCTGTAGATTTCAAAGGACCTCGTAAAGTTCCTAAATATACTGTAGACATGGAGCCAGCAGACTGGATCGAGAGTTATGAGTTAGCCTTGGATATGCTGGAAGTCAGCGACGGAGTCTGCGCTAGATACCTGACTATGATGTTGGAGGGACCAGCGTGGACGTGGTTGAAGAATCCGGCTGAAAATTCAATCCACACTTGAAAAGAATTAAAGGAACGCTTCATCAAGAACTTCCAGGGAACTTGCAAACACCCAACAACAATTGTGGACTCGGAGCATTGTGTTCAGAAGGACGACGAGTTAACTCATCACTGGACACACAGGGTTGCAAAAATCATTCATTCTTTAGAAAGAGTCATGCCGTAGACAGTTGTTCTGGTTTTGGAGAAAAAAATACAAATTTGATCCTCTAACCTGCAAACTTGGGTGTATCAAGCAAATAGTGCGGGACATGAGTGAACTCATGAATGAAATAACTAAGTATGCTGAGTCTAACAAGACCAAGGGCCCAGATTATGATGATGAAAAGTCTGGGAAAGTTAAGAAGACTGGTGGCAAGGGTCACCGGAACAATAACAACGAAAATAACAATAACATCAACAAGCGGAAGAACGGAGATGGAAATTCCGACTTGGTCACCAATACCAACTCTGGATATAAGAACCAGCATTAGAATAACAACTCAGGTTTCTAGAAAAAGTCTCAGGGATTTCGCCCAAGTAACTACCAGCAAGCCCTCAAAGCACCATGCCCTAAACATAGCAGGCCTGGACGTTGTTCCACCCACTCTTGGGAGAACTGCTATATCACGCGGGATTTCAAAAACAAGGGCAAAGGTGTAAAAATAGTGGTGGTAACAATGACGGACACCCTGGCAATTCCGGAGCTGGCAACATGGGGGCTCGCAATCAGGGGCACAACAACAATAGAGCTGGCCAAGGATCGCAGGTTCGTAATGGTGAATCCGGTATTCAGAGCAATCCCAAGCAGTTAAACAATGGACAATACCATGTATTCACTACAACTACGTGCAAGAGAGACATGAAGCTTCATCGATGAGCTATTAACACAGTGGAGCCAGCAGTTCCACAGTGGTTGAATTGGTCTGAGCAACCTATCACTTGGAGCCGCACAGATCACCCTCCATGGGTGGATAATCCAGGAAGTTTGGCTTTTGTCATCGCTCCGCAAGTTGGCGGATACAAGTTAACCAAGGTACTCATGGACGATGGTAGCAGCATCAACATATTGTACTACGACATGTTCAAGAGGATGAATCTTACACATAAGCAGCTACAACCATCTTTGACTGTCTTTCATGGCATTGTTCCCGGGAAATCAGCTCAGCCCGTAGGCAGAATTTCCTTGGAGGTCGCCTTTGGTACTGAGCAGAACTACACGTTTGAGATTCTGCCATTTTATGTTGTGAAGTTCAAAAGCCCATATCACGCTTTGTTTGGACGGCCGGCTTATGCACGATTCATGGCACGTCCTTGCTATGTCTATTTTCAGCTCAAGATGCCATGTCCTAGTAGGACCATTAATACTTGTGATCTGCGTTGGGTTTTTCGTGAATAGGAATGGATTATTGCAGCACAAAGTGGGTAAGTATTTCCCTCAGTTATGAAACCAAGGTTTATCGAACCAATAGGAATATCAATCCTCAACCGTCTTCAGCGAGTGCACACAAAAGAACAAACAACTTGCACCCAACGCGGGTAAGAGGGTTGTCAATCCCCTTGATCTAGTTATTTGCAAGCAAATGAGTTTTGTAGATAATTGTAAAATGCAAAATAAAATAAAAGACAAATAACGGCTGCAAGGTAATAATAGCTTTTGTAAATTTATAATTGAATAGACCCGGGGGCCATAGTTTTCCCTAGCGGCATCTCTCATGTAGGCAACATACAGTGGGTAACAAATTACTGTTTGGCAATTGATAGAAAAGCGGATAGTTATGCGATTTTCACGGCAATGATCATGTGTTTATAGGCATCACGTCCATAAGCAAATAGGTCGACTCCTGCCTACACCTATTACTATTACTCCACCCATCGACCGCTATCCAGCATGCATCTAGAGTATTAAGTAAAACAAAGTAATGCTTGGAGAACAATGACATGATGTAGACAAAGTAAACTCAATCAATATGAATAAACCCCATCGTTTTATCCTTAGTAGCAGCAACACAAAGATGTATCTTGTCCCTTTCTGTCATTGGGATATAGAAATTCGTTAGGTTGAACCTACCACAATGCACCTCTCTCACCGAAGAAATATCAATCTAGTTGGCCAAACTATTTCAATAGATTGGAGAGAATTACGAAGCTATAATGATCATGCAATTAAGAGACATAATAAACATCATAGATATCTCAAATACTTTTCATGAATAATTTGAACGAAAACCCACAATTCATCGGATCCAAACAAACACACCGCATAATAGGATTACATCAGATAGATCAAAGCGTAGATGCGATGATCATTGTATTGAAGATCAAAAGAAAGAGAGAGATTTCCATCTAGATACTAGCCATGGACCCGTAGGTCTGTGGTGAACTACTCACACATCATCATGAGGGCAGCAAGGTTGATGTAGAGGCCCTCCATGATCGATCGCCCCTCCGGCAGGGTGCCGGAACGTAGCTCCAGATGGCCTCGCGATGGAACAGAGACTTGCAGTGGCGGAAAAAGGGTTTCGGGGCTGCTTTTAGGGTTTTCACGATATTAGAGAATTTATAGGACAGAGAACGACGTCCGGAGGACCCCCAGGGGCGCGCCCTGATGTCTTGTGGGGCCCTGGTGCGGCTCACGGCCATCTTCCAAAGCTTCTAGGTCTTGTTTTTGTCCAAAAAAAAATCGTCAAAAAGTTTTGTGGAAATTGGACTTTATTTGGTATAGTAAACCTACAAAGTGAAAAACACGCAAAAAACAGCAACTGGCACTGGGTCAATAGGTTAGTGCTCAAAAATATTATAAATTGGTAAATAAATATCCCAAAAGTATCCTAGAATGATAATATATCAGCATGAAACAATCAAAAATTATAGATACGTTGGAGACGTATCAAGCATCCCCAAGCTTAATTCCTCCTCGTCCTCGAGTAGGTAAATGATAAAAACAGAATTTTTGATGTGACATGCTACCCATTATGTAATCTTTTGCATGTATGCTCATTGAGAAACGATGAATTAATAAACATCAAAATAGTAATATCTATAAGCAGAAGTAACAAAATTGTCAATCTTTCAAAGTATACGATCCTAAAAGAATGTTTATCCCCATTCATCTTATTATATTAGCAAGGCATGGCTCCATCTTCACCACATTAATAAAAATGTCAAGCACCATGGTGCCCAAGTCAGACAATTGGATCGTACTTTTTCAAAGTGCATCAACTTTTTATTCTTCATGCAATACATGAGCGTGAGCCATTGGACATAGCATTTAGGTGGAATAGAATATGGTGGTAGATATCGAAGGGGTAAAAAGTGGAAAAGGTAGTCTCACATCAACTAGGCGTACCAACGGGTGATGGATATGCCCATTGATAGATGTCAATTCAAGGAGTAGGGATTGCCTTGTAAATGATGCACTAGAGCTATAAGTGTATGAAAGCTCAACTGAAGCTAAGTGGGTGTGCACCCAACTTGCTTGCTCATGAAGACCTCGAGCATTTGAGGAAGCCCGTCATAGGAATATACAAGCCAAGTTTATAATAATGAAATTCCCACTAGCATATGAAAATGACATAACAATGAGACTCTCTATATATGAGGAACAAGGTGCCACTTTGAGGCACAAGTGTGGTAAAGGATAGTAGCAAAGTCCCTTCTCTCATTTTCTCTCATTTTCTCTCTCATATATATATATATATATATATATATATATATATATATATATATATATATATATATATATATATATATATATATATATATATATATATATATATTAATGGTGGGCTCATTTGGCGTCCCCATTTTTATTTCCTCACTGGGACAATGCTTTAACAATGATGATCATCACACTTTTATTTACTTACAACTCGATATGAAGAACTGATATGAAGATATGACTTTATATGAATGCCTCTGGCAGTGTACCAAGATGTGCAATGATCTAGCGTGACACGTATAAAAAATATGATGAATGGTGGCTTTGCCACAAATACTATGTCAGCTCTATATGATCATGCAAAGCAATATGATGATGAACGAACTAGTCATGTGAAGTGACGATGGAATTTGCATGGCAATATATCTCCGAATGGCTATGGAAATGCCATGATAGGTAGGCATGGTGGCTGTTTTGAGGAAGATATAACGAGTCTTATGTGCAACAAAGCGTATCATGTCACGGGGTTTGGATGCACCGGCGAAAGTTGCACCGATCCTCGAGGTGAGAATGGGTTATGCACAGTACCGAAGAGGCTACTAAATATGAGGAGGTGAGATTGCGTATGTCCATGGTTTCACATTAGTCATAAATAACTCATATACTTATTGCAAAGTTTTATTAGTTTTATCACAAATCAAAGTACTACTCGCATGCCCCGAGGGAAGAGCTTGGTAGGAGTTAACCATCACTCGCTTCCGACCCGAAACAACACTAGGATTTCAACGAGGAATAGAAATGATCACACATCATCACCATGCCTCTTTAATTTTAGACAAATGAAAAATTAACACCTCTTAATATCGATACTTTACTGATCACAATTATGCACTTATTCTTTTTCATATTACCACATCAATATCATTAACTCAAAATTTCTCTATATGTGCTCTATGATGGTTTTAATTATCACTCATTGAATACCTATCATTTTTGAACTAATCTCATGACCCATGCAAATTACCGTCACCATTTATTAACTCTCAAACAAATATAAGTTAAGAATGAGAGTGCAAAAATTTCTATAAAATCTACACGCCACCGTGCTCAAAAAGATATAAGTGAAGTACTAGAGCAACTGCTAAGCTCAAAAGATATAAGTGAAGCATATAGAGAATTCTAACAACTTATGACGAAGGTGTGTCTCTCTTAAATAGGTGTGTCCAGCAAACAATGATTGTGGCAAACTTAAAGTAAAAGCAAAGAAAAACAAACGATGCTCCAAGCAAAACTCATATCATGTGATGAATAAAAATATAGGTTCAAGTGACATACCGATGGATTGAGACGAAAGAGGGGATGCCTTCCGGGGCATCCCCAAGCTTAGACGCTTGAGTCTTCCTTAGAATATTACCTTGGGGTGCCTTGGGAATCCCCAAGCTTAGGCTCTTGCTACTCCTTATTCCTTTGTCCATCGCGATAACACCCAAAACTTGAAAACTTCAATCACATAAAACTCAGCAAAACTTCGTGAGATCCATAAGTATAAGCAACATATCAAATACTTTAGGTACTGTTATAAATTGATTCATATTTCAATATTGCATAATAGGTACTGTGTTCTAACTTCCCCATGGCTTATACCCTCCGATACAAACCATAGCATCATCAAAACAAGCAAACTATGCAAGTAAAACATAATCTGTCTAAAACAGAACAGTCTGTAAAGATATGTAGACACGTATAATTCTGTAAATCTAAAAATTCGGAAAAAAATAGGAAAACCCGAATAATTCATATATAAATACTGTGTAAAAATTTCAGTATTTTATCGCACTCCAGTAAAACATGAAAATTCCTGTACTGGAGTCAAAAGTTTCTGTTATGTTTCAGCATTGGTTCTATTTATCATGCAAGTCATCCCAAAGGCTTTACTTGGCACAAACACTAATTTAAACACAAAAACACACTCATTACAGAAGAAATAATCTATCAAAAACAAACAAAAAGTAAAAAACAAAAATAAAGATAACTATTGGGTTGCCTCTCAACAAGCGCTATTGTTTTATGCCCCTAGCTAGGCATAATGCATAGTTTCAAGTGTTGTCACCTTTGACATCAAGCTCCTCAATAACACAAACACGCTTCTTAGGAAAATGAGGAGTCTTGATAATAGGATCTTTTATGATGTTTATAAAGTCGGTGTGCACACGAATCATATTAAGATCCTCATTTATTTTGATAGGGGATACACCATTATTTTTAGGGACATACATAGCCTTGAAGCTACCCCCTTGAGGATTACTAGGGTTAGTCTTGGAAGGAGAAAAAGCGGAATCCATTTTATCAATGACCTCCTCCATTTTATCGATCCTACTAAAGCCCAGCTCTACCTTTTCATTAAAGGTTATGTCTTTTCCTTTTAGTTCCTTTAAAGTGATTACTATCTTTGATCCAAATTGAGTGATATGATTTTGAGTCTTTTTGTCTAACTCCTCAATTTGTTCCTTAGTTGCTATTTTATTTTCTATAGCATCTAGCCTACGCATGACATCTTCCAATGTCACAATGGTTCCATTAATAACAATGGGAGGTGATCCCACAAGATTTTCAATAGCAATATAAGCATCCAAAGTGTGACACATTAGGAAATTACCACCGGTAATGGTGTCAAGGACAAATCTATACCAAGTTGTCACACCCGCATACAAATTGTGAAGCAAGGTAGTGGTGGATTGCTTACGAGTTGAATTATTTTGAGCATTGCAAATCCTATACCAAGCATATTTTAAATTTTCTCCTCCCCTTTGTTTAAAATTGAACACTTCATTATCGCGAGCAAAGCTAACCCAAGAAGAACTAGACATAGTATCAAGCAACAAGCAAAATAAGAACAACCAAAGATAAATATTTTTGTATTTTTGATTTTTTATGAAACAAACTAAATATAACAACAAATAAAAAGATAAACAAGTGAATGAAAATTTGTGTGAAGCTACTTGATAGTTGGTGATGATAGTCCCGGGCAACGGTGCCAGAAATCCTTCCTGATACTTGTGATCTGCGTTGGGTTTTCCATGAAGAGGAACGGGTTATTGCAACACAAAGTGGGTAAGTATTTCCCTCAGTTATGAAACCAAGGTTTATCAAACCAATAGGAATATCAATCCTCAACCGTCTTCAGCAACTGCACACAAAAGAGCAAATAACTTGCACCCAACGGGGGCAAGAGGGTTGTCAATCCCCTTGATCTCGTTATTTGCAAGCAAATGAGTTGTGTAGATAATTATAGATAATTTTAAAATTAAAAATAAAATAAAAGACAAATAATGGCAGCAAGGTAACAATAGCTTTTGTAAATTTATAATTGAATCGACTCGGGGGCCATAGTTTTCCGTAGCGGCATCTCTCATGTAGGCAACATACGGTGGGTAACAAATTACTGTTGGGTAATTGATAGAAAAGCGGATAGTTATGCGATTTTCACGGCAATGATCATGTGTTTATTGGCATCACGTCCATAAGCAGATAGGCCGACTCCTGCCTGCACCTATTACTATTACTCCACCCATCGACCGCTATTCAACATGCATCTAGAGTATTAAGTAAAACAGAGTAATGCTTGGAGAGCAATGACATGATGTAGACAAAGTAAACTCAATCAATATGAATAAACCCCATCGTTTTATCCTTAGTAGCAGCAACACAAAGACGTATCTTGTCCCTTTCTATCACTGGGATATAGAAACTCGTCAGGTTGAACCTACCACAATGCACCTCTCTCACCGAAGAAATATTAATCTAGTTGGCCAAACTATTTCAATAGATCGGAGAGAATTACGAAGCTATAATGATGATGCAATTAAGAGACATAATAAACATCAGAGATATCTCAAATACTTTTCATGAATAATCTGAACATAAACCCACAATTCATCGGATCCCAATAAACGCACCGCACAATAGGATTAAATCGGATAGATCAAAGCGAAGATGCGATGATCATTGTATTGAATATCAAAAGAGAGAGATTGCCATCTAGGTACTAGCCATGGAACCGTAGGTCTGTGGTGAACTACTCACACACCATCATGAGGGCAGCAAGGTTGATGTAGAGGCCCTCCGTGATTGATCCCCCCTCCGGCAGGGTGCCAGAACGGAGCTCCAGATGGCCTCACGATGGAACAGAGACTTGCGGTGGCGGAAAAAGGGTTTTGGGACTGCTTTCATGGTTTTCACGATATTAGAGAATTTATAGGCCAAAGAACGACGTCGGGAGGGCCACCAGGGGGCCACAAGCCATCAGGGCGCCCCCCTAAGGGCGTGCCCTAATGGCTTGTGGGGCCCTGGTGCGGCTCCCGACCATCTTCTGAAGCTTCTAGGTCTTGTTTTTGTCCAAAAAAAATCGTCAAAAAGTTTTGTGACAATTGGACTTTATTTGGTATAGTAAACCTGCAAAGTGAAAAACACACAACAAACAGCAACTGGCACTGGGCACTGGGTCAATAGGTTAGTGCTCAAAAATATTATAAATTGGTAAATAAATATCCAAAAAGTATCCTAGAATGATAATATATCAGCATGGAACAATCAAAAAATTATAGATACGTTGGAGACGTGTCAACCATCACCATCCACGAAAATAGCGCAATCGCTGATGAGTGTGAAGAAGGAGGTGCCAATTATGCAAAGACAACTTGTGTAGAAGAAGAGCCGAGGCTTTACAAGTCACAAGTTGATCCCAAGGACATGACTTCGTTGAAAAGGCATGCTATGGAGTCCAAGCTGAATTTTGAGTTAGCTAAGGATACTAAGCAGATCGACTTCACACATGGTGACTCCTCCAAGCAGTTCACCATTGGGGCACACCTAACTATTAAATAGGAAATCACGCTCATCGAGTTCATCCATGAGAATCGAGACATCTTCTAATGGAAACCTTTTGACATGCCTGGTGTACTGAGAGAACTCACTGATCACAGCCTAAAGTTGACCCCAAGATGAAGCCTGTCAGGCAATTCCTTCGTTGTTTTAATGATGAGAGACGACAAGCTATTGGAGAAGAGGTAGCTCGGTTGTTGGCAGACGGGTTTACCATAGAAGTTTTTCACCCATAATGCTTGGCTAACCCAATCCTTATACTGAAGAAGAATGGAACTTGGAGAATGTGTGTTCGTTACCCATACCTGAATAAGTCTTGTCCCAAGGATCCATTTGCTTTACCTCACATTGACCACATCATTGACTCCACACCTGGATGTGAGTCACTATGTTTTCTGGATGCTTATTCCGACTATCATCAGATAAAGATGAAGCAAGAAGACCAGGAAAAGACAACGTTCATCACACCCTTTGGAGCGTTTTGTTATATGGCGATGCCTTTTGGTCTGAAGAGAACGGGTTCAACCTATCAGCGGTGCATCCAGAACTGTCTAAAGCCACATATTGGACGCAATGTGCACGCCTACGTCAATGACATTGTGGTCAAATCCCAGAAAAAGCGACACTTCGATTGACGGCATGAAAGAGATGTTCACCAATCTTCATGTCTATCAGATCAAGCTGAATCCATGCAGGTAAACTTCTTGGTTTCATCATATCTGAGCGGTATCAAGGCAAACCCAGAAATTTTTTGAGCTATCTGTGACTTGAAAAAGCCGGCTTGTCTTAAAGATATTCAGAAGCTCACAAGTTGTGTAACAGCTTTGAGTCTTTTCATAAGCCGGCTCGGTGTGAAGGCCATACCCCTCTACCAGCTTCTCAAAAAGACGGACACATTCATGTGGAACAAGGAAGTTGTCGACGCTTTTGAGGCTCTCAAGAAGCAGTTTTCTGAAGCACCTATCCGCGTCGCACCAGCAAAAAGGAACCAATGTTCCTCTATATTGCCGCAAACAACAAAGTTCTTAGTGCAGTACTGGTGGTGGAGCGCAGAGATGAAGGAAAAGAATACCCAGTCCAATGCCTATTCTATTATATCAATGAAGTCATCACAGAGTCTAAACAACAATATCTACATTGGCAAAAACTGGTTTTTGGTGTCTTCATGGCCGTAGGCTAAAGCACTATTTCCAGGAGCATCCTTTTACTATGGTTAGTTCAACACCTTTGGTGCACATTATTCAGAACAGAGTTGTAACTGGGTGAATTGCAAAGTGGGCTATCGAGCTTGGCCCTTATCATATCCAGTATGTGCCACGAACTGCGATTAAGTCGCAGGCTTTGATTGACTTCGTCAATGACTGGACAGAGCTACAAGTACCTCTTGATAAACCAGATACGAAGTATTGGACTTTGAATTTTGATGGGTCCAGACAGTTAGAAGGTCCAGGGGCTGGAGTCGTCTTGACTTCCCCTAGAGGTGATAAGTTTTGTTATGTACTGCGGATTTTATTCAGTTGCACCAATAACGCCGCGTAGTACGAGGCTTTGCTTCATGGAGTGCGCATCACCAAGGAGATGAACATTAGTTGTATCAGATGCTTAGGAGACTCCGACCTTGTTTCTGGATATGTTTCACGTACTTGGGACTCCAAGGATCCTGTCATGGCGGCTTACGGACGTGCGGTTACAACAATAGCAGGACACTTCAATGGGTACCAGGTAGACCACATTGATCGTCGACTCAATGAGGCAGTATATGCATTAGCTTATTTGGGCTCTCAAAAGAAACCCGTGCCACCCAATGTTTTTCTGGATCAGCTGCATAGTCCGTTAGTCAAGTTACCCATGGAGGAGCACATGGCTAATCCAGATCCTAGATCTGAGATAGTTGCAGTAGTTCCCGCCAATCCAGCTTGGACAGAACCTTAACTGGCCTACAAAATATATGGTGAGCTCCCGATGGAGGAAGTAACCACTCGACAGATTGTACGACGTTCCACGTCATACACAATCATCAATAGGGAGTTACATCTGATAAGTACTACATGAGTTTTTCAATGACGCGTTTCTCCAGAGGAAGGCCAGAAGATACTCAACGAGATAGACTCTGGTGATTGTGGCCATCATGCCAGTTCCATGTCTTTACTTGACAAAGCTTTCAGGCATGGATTTTTCTGGCTCATAGCTCATGTTGATGTAGAGTAGATTGTACGCACGTGTCACAGATGCCAATGATATGCCTAGCAGGATCATATGCCGACACAAGCTCTTCGGATGATTCCAATCATGTGGCCATTTGCAGTCTGGGGGCTTAACATGGTTGGCCCTTTCAGACCATCATCCTGCAAGAAGACCCACCTCTTGGTCATAGTTGATAAGTTTACCAAGTGGGTAGAAGCAAAGCCTGTCAGCAGTTACGATGCAGAAGCAACAGTCAAATTCTTGAAGAAGATCATTTTTTTCTTCGGATATCCTCACAACATTATCACAGATAATGAGAGCAACCTCTTCGAAGGAGCTATGCAGGAATTCTATGGAAGAGAACATATCCGACTGGATCTGGCTTCAGTGGCTCACCCACAGTCTAATGGACGAGCAGAGTGAGCAAACCAGGAGTTACTGCGTGGTATCAAACTCAGACTTCGGGTCCCCCTCGAGTGCACTACGGGCTATTGGGTTGAAGAACTACCTCCTGTATTATGGGGCATACGGACTACTCCCAATAGGTGAACATGCCACATGCCGTTCTTCCTTGTCTATGGTGCGGAAGTCGTATTTCCAAGTGATGTCTATCATGACTCGCCAAGGATGGCTGCTTACGTTGAGACAAAAAATGAAGCAACTCATCAGGACTCCCTTGATGCCCTAGAAGAGTCACGCGATCTTGTAGCATCAAGATCAATGATATATCTGTAAGACCTATGTCACTATCACAGCCGTAGAGTTCGAAGCCGTACTTTCCAGGAGGCTGACTTACTACTCTGCCTTATACAAAAGCTCTTGGCAATTTGAAGGACACTTCATTGTCAGCAAAAATCTTGGCAATGAATCCTATTACCTCACTGATATACGTGAACATGATAAGACACATACGTATGAGGAGGAAACTCCCAGACCATGGAACATAGCTCTGCTACATCCTTACTACACATAGTTTTATTTTCAGCAATTATGTTTTTCATACATAGATAATTGGTAGTCACTATGTTTATATAATGGTTATTGGAATAAAGCCGACTTTCCCTGGAACCCGGGGATCATTTTTCATCTGATATTATTGAGGATTGAGACTTTATAAGTTAATCATTTGGTTACTTGCGGGCTTGAAACTTACAAAGTTTAGCTTATTACCCTTGAACCCGGCTCCAAGCCGACTTATATTTTTTTGTTATACTTGCCTGTAAGTCAGATGCTACTCACACTTATATGACCCGGATGTGCACCAGGTAGATCAATCAGTTCTGATGGCTATCAATGCCTTAGTTGACCCTGAATCTATCCGAGTCGATCACAACGACATAAGTCACGTGAAAGCCGGCTTATCAGAGAGCTAAAAGTAAACCAACATGGCTATGAAAGCTGCCATATGATGTGAAACTGACTTCACTTCAGTAAAATCAAAGTGTTCGAAAACACAGAAAATAGATTCAAATTTAGCTGTTTTTACTACACTATTACAAGCCCCTCTGGCTAAATATATTGTTTTGCATAATAGACAAAACTACTCTGCTGCATGAGGCATACTGGAGTCAACGACGTCTTTTCCTTTGTCCGCTGCCCCAGGAGCTGGCTCTGTGGACGCCAGGTCTTGTCGTCTATCAGCCCTTATGGAAGCTGGCTTTTCTCTTGCCTCCTCTAAAGACCTAGGGGCTTCAATGTTATCAGCTTCATTACCTTCGCCTTCTTCCGGGTCACCAGCAGATCCATAATCATATGGCCTATAAATTAAATGAAGGGTGCCCAATGGTCTATCTTCATCCTCACCTTGCGTATTATCTCGAGGAGGATCCGACACGAATTGCGTGTTAGAGCCGGATGGCTCACCAGGAATTGACTATGCTTAGTCAAGTTATATAAAAACTTCAGTTTCTCCATTAGTGTTCTCAGATTTTCACCACCCCTTTTTCCTACAATAAGATAATGGAGTTATAAACATAAGCCGTCGATTATGGGTCAAAATTACTACTTAGAACTGCAAGATGATAAGCCGACTTACTGAAGATAAGGACACATATGTCATTCAACATTTTCTTTAGACCAGCAAAGCCTTCTTCCTCTTCTTCTTCTTCTTCTTCAGCACTGAAAGTCACGGACGGCAAAGGACCAGGCCACGGACGGCAAAGGAATCAGTTACTTTGCTATCTGCCATATCGGACGGCAAAGGACCAGGCCACGGACGGCAAACACCTTTGTCGTCTGCTGGCTGACGGACCCACTTTTCAGCACTGAAAGTCACTGTAATGATCATCTTTGCCGTCTGCAGAAGCACAACGGACGACAAAGGAGTTTGCCATCCGCCTTCCTGGCCTAGCTGCCGGCAAAGGTCTTTAACAGCAAAGTATAGCTGTTATCCCCGTTAGGTGGCTAACGGCAGACTTTGCCGTCTGCCTGTGGACGTCAAACAAACACTTGCCTTTGCCGTCTGCCCTGTGACATCAGCTGATGGCCGAATGACCAAATGGGTCAGACATGGTGCTCCCAGGTTGCATAGGTTGTTGCCACGTGGCACCATTGCCGTTTGCCTACTGACGGCAAAGGGCTTTGCCGTCCACTGGCAGACGGCAAAGTGCCTGTATTACCACTTTTTATCAGTTTTCTGTTATTTCCCTGCATTTTCACAACACATATATGATATATATAGTTTCAAGCTGAAGCATAGGTCATGTATTCCAACAAATAGTATGTACTATCCAACATCATCGTGAAATATTGAACAAGAGAACACATAGGCTATTAAAAGAACCAATACATACATAGTTTCACACTGTTCATCCATATATACATACATAGTTTCACATTGTTCATCAATAGAAATCAAAACAAAACTAAACACTAGCAGTCCATCAATGCCAGCTTCCATGAAGTGAATCTAATCTGCAAAATGGGAATAAGAAATTTAGAAGAAGAAGATGAAGAAGAAGAGGAAGAAGAAGAAGAAGAAGAAGAAGAAGAAGAAGAAGAAAGAGAAGAAAAATAATAAGAAGAAAGAAAGAAGAAGAAAGAAGAAGAATAAGAATAAGAAGGAGTGGAAGATGTAGAATAAGAATATATTTTCTTCTTCTTCTCTCTTTTTCTCATCTTTCTTCTTCTCTTCTATCTTTTTATCCTTTTCTTTCTCATTCTTCTTCTTTTATTCTTTCTTTTTCTTCTCTTTCTTCTTCTATTATTTATTTTTCTCCTATTCCTTGTTTTTCTTCTTCTTATTCCTTATTTATGCCATTTTAGAGCTAACTTAGGTAATTATGCCATTTTAGAGCTAACTTAGCTTATTATGCCATTTTTGAGCTAAACAAGCTAAGTATATGACATTTATGCGGTAACCAAGGTTATTATGTCATTTTTGACCTAACTAAGCTAATTATGTCATAAATGAACTAAATAAGCTAATTATGTCATTTTGGAGGATAATTAGCTAACTATGTCTTTTTTGGGGAAAATAAGCTAAGTATGTGGCATATTAGGGCTAACTAGCATGTACGAAGCTAAGTATACATTTGTTAAGCAAAACACTAGAGAAAACTTACCGTCATCGTCATCACGGAGGTGAAGCACCGAGGTTGCTTGGGCTGGTTTCACCTGGAGAAGGTTGCCCTTGAGAAGGGTTGTGCGATGCGGCTCGGGAGTTATGCTGCAGCAAAGATCATTTGCAATGTCTCGTTAGCATGATGAAACTCAAATGTTAAGACTACTAACTAATGACCATTCAAATGAAACTCACCGTTCCCACCGGAGTAATGACTAGCATCGGTGGAGGGGTCTGACCGCTCTTCTTGCACATAGTCTGCACATTTGGTTTTCATGAGTAAGTCATATTAGTTAGTAATGAAACGAACATTACGTACATGATTTGGCTAATATGCAAAAGAAACTTACCACGAGGAGCTCATACATGGCCCGGTGAGCCGCCTCATTCCGTGCCCTCTCCTCCTCCAACAACCTAGCCGTCCTCTCCTCCGCCGCCAGTTCCTTCTCCGTCGCCAACCGGTCCCTCTCCTCCAGAAGCGCCTGGGTTGTCGCTCTCTCCTTTCGAAGAGCAGCCTGCAACACCACTCCTCGTTAGCATTGTAATCATCGATGGCCTCACACACAATGTAATGGAGGAAAGATATCTGAGTCCATATAACTAACCTCGATGGCGAGATCGACTGGCCGTGGACGAGTCCTTATTTCAGGACAGGACCTCGTTTGGCGCGCCTTGATCTTCGCGAGAGTGAGAGGACAATGTATCAGTCCATCTCCAATGGCTATCGAGCCATGGGGCCTCCTGCCACCAGCTATCATCACCAGCTCTAGATCAATAGGATGCTGGCTCGGGTTATAGTCCTCCCCTTTCCTCGCCTTCGCCTCCTTGTTGTACATCATGAGCTTGTGGTGGGAGGAGATGTTGGTGAACTTTTCTAGATGATTGAGGTCAAACTTAGAGAATGCCTTGGCCTTCTTGTACGAGGCAGTATGGGCCATGGCATAGAGGTTGTACACCTGTGGCACCTCCGTGTTATTGTGTTGCACCTAAAAGAGAGGAACAAAGTATTAGTAAAGGGATCAAGCTAGCATGAAGAATGAATTGCATGAATCATGAAGCAAACCACATACCCAGTTCTGCCCGTACTTGAATAAGTTGGCGCTGCCTTGATGGTGTGGCACACCAACCATTTGGGCATGCCGGTCCTTGGCATTGTTGTGGATGGTTCGCCAATGTTCTGTGCCCCACTCATCCACCAACGCCTCCCTACAATCCATCTTATCCGCACAACATCTCGGGGGCACCTAAGTTAGTAAAGAGAAATTTGAGCGCTACACCTATGAATCAAATCAAGGAAACTAAGTACAAGGCCTTAAGAATATGTAATTACCTTCATTTACTAATGCTTTTTCAGAAACTTTTCGCGGCACGATGACTTGTCCTTCTTAATACCATGCATGGCGTAGTAGTCTCGAACAGCCTGCGGCCGAGCCTCGTGCTGTAAGTTTTGTAATAGGCGCTTGCACTCGGTACCGATAACCTTTGCCACGTCCTCATCGTATCCCTCCTCACACCTGTAGAAGGTCTGCAATCAAACGAGACAACACCGATTACTACAATAACTAGCTATTGTTAATTTTTAATTGTGTAAAGGAGAAATTACCCAAAAGCTTCTGATCACCATCTCGGCCGTCATGTGGTACAAGACACCGTCGATCATCTCCTCCGGCGGGGCCTGGGCAGCCAAGTAGTGCTCCCAGCTCAATCCTAGCTGTGGAAGCTGACCCTCACTGGGCAACGTGACAAACCCCGGGAAATTTTGCCGGCAAAGCACACCAAGGACGATGTTGGGCATGCGGACTCCACTAGCATGTTGCCAACCCGTGCAGTATGACAAGGCCAATGCATTAGATATTTGAAGAAACGTAAAGGCAAAAGGTACAAAAAGAGTAAATGCACTTACTTCTCTCCATCAGGCCTAATCACCGACCTCTGCTCGCGGGTCACCGGCAGGGGCGGGAGCCATGTACCACCATGCTGGTACACGGTGACCCCCTCAACCACCTCGCCCTCACTATCAGTAGACTGATCCCTACCACCATCAGGATGGCCACTCGCCCCCTGAGGCGGATCCAGCCAGGTACCCATCCGAACGTCTCCTGGGACGTAGCCCGATCCCCGTCTTGGACTGGAGTCTCTTGGGACAAAGCCTCTGGGACCGGAGTCTCGTGGGCCGAAGTCCCGTCGACCCGAGGCTCGTGGTCCGGATTCCCCATAGCCTCCACCTCAGACGGGTCCACCCTAGCACTCCTATGCTCGGGTGAATGAGCTGGGGGTGGCGGCAAGGAAGGTGTAGCAGTCTGCCTACCTCTCCCGTGGCCACGTCCTCTAAGTTTCTTCTTCCCTCCCCGACCTCCTCTCCCGGTGGGCAATGACGCCGACAAAGAAGTGCCCGCCGCTGTCTCTATACTGTCTATCAATGCTCTCCAGAGAGATAGGGGTGGAATGGAAGTACCCCTCCCGCGGGCCGTCGATGAAGAAGTACCCGTGGAGCGCTATGGACCCGCGCCCACCATCTTTCAACACCTGCCATGACAAAGAGTAAACGATATTAGTACAACATAAAAAAACTGAATACCTGACATGAATAATAATATGTATATAATTTAAGTTTGGATGCATAGAAATTAATAATAGTTTGGATCGTCAATAAATGCATCATCATCATCACTATCACGCGTGTCGTCATGAATGACGTGCTCATCGGGTTCAGCGGCATCAACATGTGGAAGGCCTTTTTGTAATCGGTCAAGCATTGATAGGTCATCCGCAACAGTAACCTCTTCTTGTTCCGGCTCTTCTTGTTCCGGCTCAGGGGTGAAGTCGGATTCACTGTCGTCGTGTACTTCCATGTTCTGGGGTGAAGTAGAGCTATTCTTGAAACGTTTTTTTGGAAAGACGTGTTTCTTGGAAGAATTCCCCTTCATATGTGTCTGGGTTAATGTGATGTTCATAATCCTCTTCATTGAGGGGAGGTAGTCTGTTACGTGGCGACACTTCATAAACGACATCCCAACCATTTAGATTTGTATTAGTTTGGCAGGCCCACGATAGATAGAAAACTTGGGTCGCCTGTTGAGCCGTAATATAGACATTGGGAACATCTAAATGGGTGCTTTGTTCGATTTCGACTAGCCCTATATGTTCATGAGTCCTTCTAGTCTTCTTCGGCTGGAAACAATAACATTTGAAGACTACGACGTTCGGTGGGTTTTCACCATATTATAGAAGTTCATAAATTGCTTCAACTCTTCCATAATACTCGGTACCTCCTTCGCCGATAACAGAGACACCACAATTTGTAGTTTTTTGGTCGGCCATAGATAGCTCAGTGCCAAAGGTACGAAAGCGATACCCGTTGATGCCGTATTTCTCAAATGAACGGACCTTATAGTCAAAACCATTAGCGGCTTCTCTCAATTCAGCGTCAATAGACTCTGAATTAGCCTACAAGTTTAATACGAAAGGATTGTTGCATTAGCCACAAATTAGACCAAGAAATGAAATGGTCTATTAATGGTAATTACCATTTGTTTGAACCAAGAGATGAAACTGAGATAGCCACCTCCATGCTTTGCCAGAAGCTCATACTCTTCGATGGAATCCTTTTGGATCACCGCTCCATCCAAGAATTTGGTGACTTATCGACTGTATCAAATATCCGGGAATAAGAGCAGTTCAAAGGAATTAGAAGTTGCGAAACAATGTACCAAGAACTTACTCGATGTACGGCCGCACTTCTGTTAGGTTGTTGAAGATATACAACGAAATGGTCCGCCATTCTTCGACATCCAGCGCTATTGGTTTCGAAGCACCGGCTGGTGCGGGCTTCCCTTTGAATAGGCTGATGTTGGATCCACCTTTTTTAGGGTCGCCAGCATTGTACCGAGGCTTCGAATTATGCAAATGCCGATTTTTGGCTTCGTAGTGTGCTGTCACGAAGTTTGCCGCCTCCTCAATAATGAATGCCTCGGCCATCGATGCTTCAATTCTATGTTTATTTTTACATTTTGCTCGAAGCGTCTTCTGCATCCTCTCAGTTGCATAGCACCAACGATTTTGCATGCTCCCCACCCCAATCTTGCCTCGGTCAGGAGTTGTAAAATCAAATGCTGCATTGGATTAAAGAAGCCCGATGGAAAGATATTCTCTAACTTGCAGAGCAACTCCGGCGCCAACTTTTCCATGTCATCTAGCACGCCAGGTGATAGTTCTTTCGCACAAAGAACACATAAATAGCTCAGCTCTGCCAGTACTAGCCATTCATCCTCAGGGATAAAGCCACGCAACATCACCAACATTAGCCGCTCAAGCCATATGTGCCAATCATGACTCTTGAGACCAAATATTTTCAATTTTTCAAGACTCACTCCCCTCTTTAGATTCGCTGCATATCCATCGGGTGTATTTTCCCTCATTGCTCCCCTTCCAAGATTGAACCAGGCCTTTGCCTTCGACCAGTTATGCTTTCCTTTCGGTTGTCGCATGTTTTGTAACGGTCTATCACATAGAGTTTGTTGATCGACTCTAGCCTTAGGATTATCCTTTGACTTCCCCTCTATGCCGAACAATGTACCAAAAAGGGCCTCGCCTATATTCTTTTCAGTGTGCATCACATCAATGTTGTGTGGAAGCAGGAGGTCTTTGAAGTAAGGCAGATCCCACAAGCATGTCTTGTGAGTCCAGGCGTGTTCCGAATTGTACCCCTTGAAATACCTTGGATGCTCCGGATCAGGCTCATAAGTGTTTAACTGATCTTGGATTTGTTGGCCTGTCAACGCAGGTGGTGCAGAGTTTTTGACAACTTTACCTTTGATGAAGTTCTTCTTGTCTTTTCTGAACTTATGGCGAGGATCCACAAACTGTCTATGCAAGTCGAAGCAAGAATACTTGCGACCCGCCTGCAGCCAATGAAACTGAAGAGATGCCTTGCATGTGGGGCACGGGAACCTTCCATGCACACAACAACCAACGAATAGCGCATACGCCGACAAGTCATGCATCGAGTACATGTACCAGACATGCATTGTGAAGTTTTGTTTTCTAGCGGCGTCGTATGTCTTGAACACATTATCCCAAGCTTCTTGCAATTCATCCTTAAGTGGCTGCACGTACACATTCATATTCTTCCCCGGATAGTTGGGCCATGGAATTATCAATGCCAGGAAAATGTTCTTTCTATGCATAATCTGTCTGGAGGGGAGATTGAGTGGAATGACAAATACAGGCCAACAACTGTATTGGGATGCCACCATACCAAATGGACTGAACCAATCCGTTCTGACGCAGACTCGAGGATGCCTTGGATCTGCCGCTTTATCCTCATGTAATGCATCGAAGTGCTTCCACACAAAAGCATCCGATGTGTGTACCAACATCTGATTCCCATCTGCATCTAGTTCAGTTATTTTGCCCAATTTGTGCCATGTTCGAAGAACGTTAACTGGGATTTTGGTCTGCCTCTTCTCACCCATACCGTTGTCTACCACAACATACATGGAAGACTTGCAAATGGGACAATAGTTCAAGCCCGCATACTCAAGCCTAAATAAGGCACATCCTTTCTCACAGACATCTATCTTCTCATAGGGCATCTTAAGTACACGAAGGATTTTGTCCGACTGGTACAGGTTTGCCGACATGACATGGACTTTTGGTAGAAAGCGTCCGAATAGTGTCATCATCGCATCGTAGCATTCTTTGCCCAAGTTGAATTGAGCCTTCAGGGCCATTACTTGTGCGATGGCATCCAGCTGACAAAGCTCAGTGTGCTCGTGGAGAGGATGTTTTCAAGATCAAACTTTTCATTAAAGGCCTTTGCAGATTCCTCCATCTCATCGTCCGAATCCCGAGCATCATCAAAGTCTTGCACCATGTCTTCGATCCCAGTACCATGCTCGTCGGTGCGACGATGAACCACCTCAGCTCTGGTACATTGGGCAGACTCACCATGAAATGTCCACACCGTATAATCGGGCGTAAAATCCCACTTCTGTAGGTGTTTACCCATTTCACCCTTTGTCCTTTGTGAAAAGTTGTCGCACCTAATACAGGGGAACGAGGTTTTTCTCTGGCCATTTGCAAATGCGACTTTCAAAAACGCCTTGGTTTTTGTTAACCATTCATTTGTCATGTCTTTCTGACTAGTGTGACCGGTGTACATCCATGCACGATCACTCATCTTGCCTAGCTACTAAACACACAAAAAATATATATATATATATATATATAAATAATTCCGCATATATATTCATCAGTTAATCAAGTTTGTCAATTTTATTACGGCCATGCAACCTACACGCTAATAGGTAAAGATAGCAGAAATGCAATTCGGCTCCCGGGAGCACGTGCTCCTGCCCATGGAAAATGAAGTTTGAAATGTCAAAAAAATCCCAACAAATTTTTTATCTGTTCTTTGTCACATTCTAATGGTACCTGAAAATTTTTAGGCAAAAAGGTTAAGCATTTTATCCTGTGAAAAAAAAAACAAGTTGAACATCAATTGTTACCCCAAAATGTCACACCCCAATTTGTTTTTTTCACCGACGAAACATCACTTCTCTGTTTCGCATGAAAATTTTCAAGCATGCTTGCGACACTAACACAAACATCTATAAAAAAATTAGTTTTTTTTTTAATATTTGCTATAATTTTTTGTGTCACTGTTCATCCGGGTGCAAATGCACCCGGGAGCCAAAACGGCCCTCCCGTAAAGATAGTTCCTAATCCCACCCGAGTATGTGTAGATTGGGTTTGTTTTCCCATGCTCTGCTCCGGATTCGACGCAAAATTTTGGCAGCACCTCCCTGCTGTTCTCCTGATACACTTCTCGGCAATAAAGAGAGATGATGTGTACCCGTAGAACAACAGGGAGGCACTGACGAAATTCTGCATCGGATCCGGAGCAGAGCATGGAAAACGAACCCAATATACACATACTCAGGCTGTCCATGGATAATGTTGCACAAATCGAAATAATCACGGTTATAAATATGCAAATGCATGCATATTTCTAACTTTAACCCTTTCGAACGGGAGACTCATACTAGTCACACATACTGATGATTGAATCTACCTATAGCTAGCAAGTATCATCGGCACGAAGACCGAAACAGAGCAAATGAAGGGGGAAGGAGGAGATGTCATTTGTGCTCACCCACGAACACAGGGGAGCTCGTCGAACGCACGGGGAGGTCGCCGAACACCAGAACCTCGCTGCGATGAAACAACTGCACATTTAAATCCATCCGATCAACACGAATATTCAATCCCGATAAAAAATCTCTCTATATATAACTACTTTTCCACTTGTCTTTTATTCTTCTTACAAGATACAATCACGTACCGAGCAATGAAAAAATAGCGCGCCATAAAATATAGCGAGGCCCTTCTCCAAATGCTACACAAGTTATAGTGCGCTAATAGTATGCTATATTTCAAAATAGCATTTGCAAAAAAATCTAAATATATTTACGATGTGTTCGGATGTATGTATTCTAGACCTCTGTACTGAATTGGTTTCAATTACAATTCAGGGAGCAAACGGTAATGGACATGAATTCGGATTCACATGTTTGGATGCTCATGGAATTAGGCCATGTAATCTCAATGATTTTCCAATACCAAATCATGTTCAGATGAAATACTATGAAATTACATATGCTTTGTGCTTTATGCATCAAATCAAAATCTACACAATGTGTGAGTATAATTGAATGATTATATAGCAACAAAAAATAACAAATATTCTAGACATATATGATATATATAGTTTGCAAATATTCTAGATATATATAGCAACAAAAAATAACAAATATTCTAGACAAAAAACATATAATTGAATGAATGATTATATAGCAACAAAAAATAAAAAATATTCTAGAAATATATGATATATATAGTTTGCAAATATTCCATATGTATATAGCAACAAAAAATAACAAATATTCTAGACAAAAAATCTATAATTGAATGATTATATAGCAACAAAAAAAATAGGAGCTGCCCACCTTGGTGGCTCACAGCCAGGACGAGGGGAGGAGGAACGGGGGTGGGGCGCCGTCCGCCAGAGTGGGTCGCCGGAGGGGCCGGACCGGGCCAGGAGCTCACGGGGAAGGAGGGGTCATGCCAGCGGGGAGGGAGGGGGCGTCGGGCTCGGGCCTGGGCCTCGGCGGCGGCGGAGATGGCCTTGGCCTCGGCGGCGGCGGTGGCCTGGGCCTCGGCAGTGGCGGCGGCGGCGGGCGAAACCTAGAAGCAGCGACAGAGGAGAGGGAGGAGGGGTCGAGTGTGGGAGGCGGCTCGAGTGCAGGAGGAGCGACCCCGTTTTTTCCCTGGGCATTTTTCTTTGCCGTCCGCTAGCGGACGGCATCTAGGCCGTCCGATAGTGCAGCTCGGTGGCATTTGTCTTTGCCGTCCGCTAGCGGATGACATCCAAGCCGTCTGTTAGCGCCGCTGTCCAGTGGGGTCCTTTACCTTATACTATTGCCTTTGACGTCCGCTTTTTATGCTCTTTGCCATCTGCTAGCCGATGGCAAAGA
The DNA here is from genome assembly GCA_039707655.1 of Elymus sibiricus. Lineage (NCBI taxonomy): Eukaryota > Viridiplantae > Streptophyta > Magnoliopsida > Poales > Poaceae > Elymus > Elymus sibiricus. The sequence continues at coordinate 513,515,199 of CM077669.1, forward strand.
ATGGACTGACGGCAAAAACCATCTTTGCCATGAGTCCTTTCTTTGTCGTCTGCTTTTTGGAAGCGAATGGCAAACACCATCTGTGTCGTCCGCTAGCAGACGACAAAGCAAGGACTGATGGCAAATTCTCTGACTCCTGTAGTGTATGTTGTGTTCATCACCAGCCAGATGTCCGGCCTTCGACCGGATGTCCGGGATATCTTGGGGAAGACTTGTATAGGATATGTCCTTATGTGAGATCAATGAGATCAAATTTTTTGAAGATACAAAACATGTTCAAAAATTCTGAAAAAAATTGGAGACACACATTCAGGTGTGATGTACAAGCTCAAAAAGTTTCAACTCCTAATTCGAAATACACTTAGAGGAACAAAAAAGACAAAATCAGATGTGAATAGTGTCAAATACTATTCACCTCAAAGCTGACACTATTCATAGTTGAATTTGTCTTTTTCGAAACTCTAACTGTAGATCGAGTTTTGAGCTGATTTTTTTTTGAAGTTGTAGACATAGCTTGCAGGTATGTTGTACATTTTTTCAGATTTTTTTGAATTGTCAAAATATGAAATATTTGAGTTGATCTTACGATCTCACCTAAAGGGCTGATCCTATACAAGTGTTCCCCGGGATATCTTCACTTCCGGATGTCCGGGGCCCTTCTGGAAATTCGAGGCTCTGGGTCCCGAACCATGTGTGTGTTATGTGGTCATCCGCCGGATGTCCGGGGCTCCCCCGGGAATCCGGCTCTTACTATACAGAGTCTCTTGAGTTTTGAAGTGAGTTCTCCGGATGTCCGGCACCTGGCTAGATGTTCGGTATCTCGTACACTACCCGGATGTCCGAGACACCCCGTAAATCCGGCCCCGTCCTATCTATTTTCTCTATGTGTTCATCGGATCTCTGACCCCTACCGCCGGATGTCTGGGACTTCATGGACTGCCGGATGTCCATGACATGCTCCGGATGTCTGGGTCCTCTTATATATACTCTGTTCTGTGTAGTTCGTATGGCATTTCTTGTTGGCCAGATGTCCGTCCCCTGGCCCGGATGTCCGGCCCGACACAACCACTCACACTACAACAACCATGTTTGTACTACCACTATATATGGCCTTATTCCACCTTGGGAGAAGGTTGACCATTCACTTTGAGCTAACCCTAGAAGGCATTTTACTCTCTCTCACATCCTCATACACCAAATCCAAGATCCCAGAGGGATTAGTGAGAGTTCTTGAGAAGTTCTCCAATCAAGTGATAGATCCACTCCTTCCCCTTCTTTTGACCAAAGGAATTCATGATTTGATCCAATCTTGAGCTTTTCCCCATAGTTCTTTTTATTCTTGGAGGTTGGAGACTCCTTGGCGGTAGGAGTTCTTCGGAGAGGAATCAACCATTGTGACTATCCCCGAAAAGTTTGTGAGGGTTTGGAGAGCACCCCAATGTCTACCACTAGTGATTGAGAAACGCCTTCGTGGTTTTGTCTCAAGGAGAGAATAGGGTGAGCCTTCATGGCATTGGTGTGCCTTCATGGTAACATCCCCCTCTCTAAACAATGACGTAGCTTCCCTCCAAGGAAGTGAACATCGGCATACATCCTCGTTTCTCGGAGTTGCGGTTATCCCTAACCCTAGATCCCTATTTGTGGTTACTTGTCTCTTAGGCTTTACTTGCATTATATTGTGCGTGCGTATCTAAATACTTGTTGTATTTGTTCATCTTGCTCATCACTAATATTACCTTTGCAATTGTTAGGATAACTTTCATATTCCACAATATTCTCTAAAATTGCTAAGTAATAATTAAATTTTGTAATTGTACCTATTCACCCCCCCTCTATGCCCATCTTGATCCTTTCAATTGTTATCAGAGAAAGTGCTCTAATCGTGTGGCTCAACCGCCCTGGAGCGAGATGGATTTGGAAGGGAACCCTATTGTTTCCCTTCCTTATGAGAAGGGTGCATCCTCTTTGAAAATGCACAAGTACTTCACCTCCGAGGATTTGGAATGGGTCCTTGCTAAGAAAAAGGAGGAGCATGATGCTTCTATTGAGGCCTTGGTCCAAATGAGGTTGGCTGCATTGGTAGCAAAACCCCCACCACTTGTGCACCCATGGGGTGTGGCAAAGGAACCAGATGCAACTCTCCCCCCTTTGGGCCAACAACCTCAAGTGAGTGATAACACCGGTTCTCATGTTTATATGCAAAATCTAAAGTGGAGAAACCAAAGTATAATGCTAGGGGCAACCCTCCTTTACTTGATGACACTGCCAATTTTGCTTTGTGGAGAGTTGGTATGCAGGATCATCTTAGGTTTGCCAACGACGAGATGATGGAGATCTTGGAGAAAGGCTACAACCCCATCAATCCCAAGAATCTCACACCGGGTGAAGCATATGACAAGCACCTCAATGACACCACAATTATGTTCATAAGGAAGGGCATGCTTGACAAGCAGAAAAGGCCCTACATACACATCTCAAATGCCAAGAACTATGGGATAGCATTGTAGGGAACGTAGTCCCTTCGACTTGCACAATATGAGATTGCAAAATGGGCATTAAAATACTTTGGCATGGAGAAGGGTGAGAACCCCAAACATCTTCGTGAGCGTTTGATGACTCTTTCCGCCGACATTGAGTCGTATGATTGTGACAAGAGCATAATTCAACTTGACCAAGCGGTTTCTTGTGGATAAATTGCTAAATTCACTTGATCCCTATCATCATTAGATGGTATGGGACATAAGAAGAGTGCATGCTTTCAAGGACATGTCTCCCAATAATGTCATTTCAACTTTCCAATTATTTGATGAATGCAAATCCAATGCTACAAGACACCTTGCAATGCATGGTTCCTCATCACCCAAGACCAACCTTGACTTGAAGGCCAAGCATGTGTGTGATGAAGAAGTTAGTGAAGAATAACAAGATGAAGAAGGTGATGAGATTGACTCGGATGAGAGCCCCTCATATGAAGACATGGTTCTGTTTTTGAAGAAGTTTAGTGCAAATTCAAGGGAAGATTCCCAAAGAAGAAAGTAAGGAGTTGTTACAATTGTGAAGAAACCAACCACTTCTCAAACGAGTGTCCACATGAGAAGAGAGAGGACAAACCAAGATTTTTGAAGACTTTTGTGAAGAAGAAGTTGCCCAACCCATTGAACTCCAAGTTCAAGAAAATAGATGGGAATGCAGTGGTTGCACAAGAATAATACGACCCCGATGATGTTGGACGTGTTCCCAGAGTAGATCAAGACACTCAAAACATATTGAGACTTGTCAACAAGAGAGGCGATGTTGTCACATACAACTACATGAAAGACTACAAGGGCAACACACACAAGTGTCTCATGGCAAAGGCAGTGGTAGATCATGATGAGCGCCAAGCCTCTCTGGACAAGGTAAAGGTAAGTCCACGTCCAAACCCTCCACTATTCACTCCTCCTTCCTCTAATGATGAGTATCTTGTTGTGGAGATCACAATGACGAATGTGACATGAATGATGCTATGTTTGCTAAAACGGATAAAGTCATGTGCTCCCACAAAGGAAAGAAGCTCAGTATGTTTCATATGTTTATGGATATGGTGAGTAAGCACACCATCACCATTAAGGAACTTGAAACCCTCATCATCGAAGAAAAGGAAAAAAATGTGAAATCCTTGAGCGGAAAGTCCAATATGAGGAAGGACGTAATGATGAATTGTGCTTAAAAATTGGTGCAAACATTGATCACATACTAAGAAACATGTCTCCTTGAAAAATACTAAAAGTGCTTGCAAGGTGTTAATAAATGATAAAAGTAAGCTTGAAGAGTCTCATGCTACTCTTTCTAAGGATTGTGAGGTTTTACACTTGTCTCTCAAGACGAAGGAAGAGGAGCTCAACATCCTTACAAAGAGTTTTGATAGACTCAAAACTTACTTATCTTGACACCCTTGGCAAAGCATACTCCTCTCCTATTAATAATGTTGATGCTTGTACTACTAACTCAGTGGTGACCTAGCTATTGTTCGTGAGGAGAACCGCTTGCTAAAAGCTCAAATTGAGAAAGGGCTCATGTCATGTGCTCAACTACGAAATAATATCAATGAAGTGTTGAGTCAACACAAGGAGGTAATGGCCAAATAAGGACTTGGGGTAGATCCAAGAACAAGCAAGAAGAAGATGGCAACACATAAGTGTACCACTCCTCTCAAGGAGACATTTGTGTGTGAAGGGAACAATGAGAAAAGAAAGGGTAAAGTTAATAAGGTTGTGAGTGGGAAGTCCACTAGGGGCTTGCCTACTCCCAACAAGCCAAAAGACTTCATGCATCCATCATATGTGCTTCGTAAGGTAAAATATGATGATGCCTCTGCTCAATTCCTTGGTCCACAAAATGCTTTTCGTTTATATGCAATTTGGGTTCCTAAAATCCTTGTTACTAACTTGATAGGTCCCATTGCAAAATGGGTGCCTCTAACCAAGACTTAAAATGTGTGTTTGTTGGCTTCTCCGGTAGAGTCAAATGGGTGATATATAGTGGATGCACCAATCATATGACCGGAGATGGCACATTGCTCGTGGACTTCATGGAAGCTATTCGACCATTTATGAGCATTGTCTTTGGTGGAGGGTCTAAAGGACAGGTACTCGGGTTGGGCAAGGTGGCTATCACCAATGACATGTCTCTTGCAAATGTCATATTCTTTCCGTTCGTCAATTGGCTTCCGTCGGTTATGATACACTATTTGGACTGACGGACTGACAGGTGAATAGATGCTTGAACAAATCCCAGTGCAGGTGGCACCCAAGGAAGTTCTCGCAGAGAGAGACGAAATCTGATAGGTATACTATCGCATTGGACGGGAGGTGATGCAATTGCGCCCTGGAATAGTTTAGGAAGCTGCGGAAGAATGGGTGGGGCGACATGGAAAAACATCTTTCGACGTGCATGACGAGGAGGACGCGCTCGTTCCCCTGAGGCGCGGGCTCCAGTTTGTCCACCTTTGGCAGCCTCTAGCTGCCCGCCGCTATCAATCCATCGTCTTCCAGCACTAGTAGCCAAGCCCGAACGACTCGCGATGGGAACCAGTCCCCCTAGAGTCATCCTGATGGAGCGCCGACGCTTGACGAAGAGCCCTTCGATATCTTCTTCGCCCTCTCAAGCTTCGCCGCGGAGTCCCTCCCCATTCTCTTGAGTGCTCTAGAACGAGAAGAGGAACCGTGATATGGCGGAGTGTGGCGGAGCAAGCGAGACAAGAAGGGGAACTGGGTGTTTTCGGCCTATCCTCTCTGTTCCTTTTTTATACTCTGATAAAATCCGCCTTCCAGATTTCCTACCTTGGATTCTAGATCCGACGGTATCCACTGCGTAGAAGAGAGGGGACACATGGCGGAAACTCGGGGCAGGGATCGAGGCATCATGCCCCACTTTCCCCACTAAGCTACGGCGCAACCGCTTCCGCGTGCATGTCTCACTTTCAAACCATGAAATTGTCGCCGCGATTCGGTCCAATTGACTGGTTCTTAAGTTCCTTCGCAAGGAACGGTTTTCGGTCCACCGAATACCCTCCACGGGTCCCCGTGCACTCGGGCATGTAATCAAGCCGACTAAAGTCCACTTCAGGTGCAATAGGACGAGCTCAATGCTCCTCTACGGATAAAACTTGGCCCTTCTTCTAGGCTCCAAGGCGCGGGTCTTATTACTCAAAGATGGCCCATGCTGGTGTTCCCCGAGATAATGAGTGGCTTCTTTCCGGAGAATTAGTCAACACGCCGGCATCGTCACTCGAGTTTCATGGCATGTCCACATTCGGACCTCTAGTCTATCTCCTCCGAGAGACATACGAATGCCACCAAGTTTTGCCTAGTAGGCAACGTGATCCAATCAGTCGGAAAATACCGACTCCATAATCCGTTGCGATTTTGTTCAGTCTACGATAGGTTAACACTTGACAACGGAGCCTAAATGCTTCTGAGTCACTGAGCTCAATCCAAGGATCCATCCGACTTGTCCTACGTAACCTCAACCGATTCAGGGGTTAATAATGAGGTCGTCTACTAATGGTAGGGCCATGAACCTGACACCCAGGTCCCACCTAGGGCCCCACAACATCATTCAAAGGTCTCTGGTCCATAAGCACACTCGGTTGTTGCTTCTTGATATCCACTCAGATATCACCCATCCACTCGGATATGACCCGTCCACTCGGACGTGCCACCAGCAGTCGGCCTCGCTCACAACACTCAGACATGGGAGGTGAAGAGGCGACATGGGAGCTGCAACATTCGAGAGGCTTAACTGGGACTTCAATTGTAGTTATAGCGGCAGTTATCAGTAACGGCTGTAGTTATTCTCCCCTTTCTCCCCTTGTAACGTGGCATTGATGAGGGCGGGCGCACTCTATATAAGCCCCCCCTCTGGCTCCATGACAAGGGCTAGCGATCTATTGTAATCAGACACCCCTTGACAAAACACAACTCCCGAGCTCAAGACGTAGGGCTTCTACCTCTCCGGGAGGGGCCTAAACTCGTAAATCCAAGTGTCACACCTGTTCCGTAGCTAGATTCCTGCCCTTATTCGTACCCCTAGTACTCACTATCAGATTCGTTCCGTTGACAAGGCCGACAAGGGGTGGCTATGGAATCGCTGGCTAGCCCATGTCGGCATGAGAAATCTTGAGATCTCTTAAAGGATGAGCACATCCTTGGATTAACCAATGTATCTTTTGAGAAAGATCATGTATGTAGTGCATGCATAGCCAGGAAGCAACATCAATCAAAGCACCCACCCAAGAATATCATATCAACCTCAAGGCCATTTGAGCTACTTCACGTGGATCTATTCGGGCCTCCTTCATGGGATAGTCTTGATGGGAAGAAGTATCGGCTTGTCATTGTTGATGATTACTCAAGATACACATGGGTTTTCATCCTCAAGTCCAAGGACGAGATGAAGATGACCTTCATTGATTTTTCCAAGCAAGCCCAACGCAAGTTTGACAAAGAGCTCTTTGCAATAAGAAGTGACAATGGCTCCGAGTTCAAGTACTATACACTACAGGAAATAAGAGATTTGCCGTCAGTACTGTTCTTTGCCATCAACATTTCATTAGGGCAAACAACAAAGACCAATTTTGCCGACAGTGGCTGACAGCAAAGAATGACTAATGACAAAGACTCTTTGTCATTTGCTTTTTTTATTACAAGCGGTAAAGAGATTAATTTGCCGTCTGTAAAAGAAAAAAGGCAGACGACAACGTCTTTGCCATATGCATTTTTATGACAGGCGACAAAGAGCTCACTTTGCCGTCCATAAAAGAAAAACGCAGACGGCAAACAGAAAGCACACCACGCAGATAGACTATGCAGATCGATGACGTGGCATCATCAGATCATGCGCGCAGCCCACCCCGAAGCCCCACCCCACCACATTTTCTCTCTCTCTTCCTTTAGCTGGCCTCACCATATTCTCTCTCTTCCTTATCCAGCCCCACCCCCTCTCTTGTATCTCTCTCTCTCTCCTATCTCTCTTTGTAACGAATAGAAGAGGAGGTCGGCCGCTCGATCTCGCAGCGAAGTGCACCGCGAGCTACTCCGATCGTCCACCCGAGCTGCTCTGTCCACGCACCCGAGCCCATCGGCCTCGTGAGCTTTGTCCGCACCGCGAGCTCCTCCGACCGTGCACCGTGAGCTCCGTCCGGGCGTGGCTCCTCCGCCACCGTCGGTAGGCCTCCGGCCTCCACTTCCTCTTCTCTGCCTCGTCTCTAAATCCTCCCTCTCTTTCTCACCAGGAACAAGCGGGCGGTGCGGGCAGGCGAGGTGACAGGGCGCAGGCGAGCGGCGCGAGTGTCGGGCGGGGTGAGCAGGGCACGGGCAAGTGACGCGAGCAGGGTACGACTGCTGCGGGACGAAGTGGGAGGCTTGACAAGGGCATGGACGATGTGGGCCGGCATGGGAGGCGCGAGTAGGCCACAGCTGCTGCGGGCAGCGTGAGAAGGGCACGGTCACTGCGGGCCTTGTCCCTCCCCCGCGGAGCCCCTGCATACCCTTGCTCCTCGAGGCTCCATTGCCCGAGTACCGGCTCTCCTCCAGCGGGTCTTCACGCGATGGCCTTGCCTTCCTTGTCCCCCTGCCTCCGCTTGCTATTGTGGCCGCTCCAGCCAGCGTCTCCTCCGTTCGGCTCCGATTGGTGCTATGGACACGAACAACAAACATGACACGAACGATGAACGGACAGACACAACAAACAGGACACGGACGATGAACAGACGGACATGAACAGGATACAAACGATGAACGGACGGACCGAACAACGAATGGTGGCGTGGCTTCTGAATCGCGTCCCACTTTTTTCTTTAATTTTTGTCCCATTCTTTGCCATCTGTGGCTTGTTTGACTGACGGCAAAGCTGCAGTTTGGCTGATGGCAATGATACTCGTTTTGTCGTCTATTTATTAATCGGATGATGGCAAAGCCGCCGTTTGGCTGACGGCAAAATCTTTGCCGTGTACCTGATGAAAAGCTGACGGCAAAGTGCTCTTTGCCAATTTCGGTTTGCCGACAACCTTTGTCATCAGCCAGCTGACGGTAAACTCTTTGTCGTCCACATTCTTGTCTTTGCCGTCTGTATTTTCCTGACAACAAACTGCTTGATTCCTGTAGTGATACCTTACAAGAGTTTCTTAGTGATGAAGGGATTGAGCATCAATATTCCGCAACAAAATAGTGTAGCCGAAAGGAAGAACCGCACACTTGTGGAGATGGAGGATGAGTTAACCACATACCTTTTGGGCTGAGGCCGTCCACACTGCCTGCCATGCATCAAACCGACTCTTCCTTTACAAGATCTTGGAGAAGACCGCATATGAGCTCCTAACCGAGAACAAGCCAAATGTCAAGTACTTTTGGGTATTCAGTTACAAGTGACTCATGCCCAACAAGAGAGACGGTTAGGAAAATTTTAATCCAAAACAAATGAAGGTATATTTGTTGGTTATGGATCAAACTCTCACGCCTATAGGGTTGATGCTTGTGATCTGCGGTGGGTTTTCCGTGAAGAGGAACGGGTGATGCAGCACAATGCGGGTAAGTATTTCCCTCAGTTAAGAACCAAGGTTAATCGAACCAATTGGAATATCGGTCATCAACCGTCTTCAGCGGCTGCACACAAAAGAGCACACACTTGCACCCAACGCGGCAAGAGGGTTGTCAATCCCCTTGATATCGTTATTTGCAAGTAAATGAGATGTGTAGATGATAGTAGATAATTGTAAATTGCGAAATAAAATAAAAGTAAATAAATTGCAGCAAGGTATTGAAAGCATTTGTAAACTTATAAGTGGATAGACCCGGGGGCCCGTAGTTTTCCCTAATGACATCTCTCATGTAGTAGGCATACGGTGGGTAAACAAATTACTGTTGGGCAACTAATAGATGAGCGGATAGTTATGCAATCTTTATTCATGGCAATGATCATGTATATATAGGCATCACGTCCATATGCAAATAGGCCGACTCCTACCTGCACCTATTACTATTACTTCACCCATCAACCGCTATCTAGCATGCATCTAGAGTATTAAGTAAAATAAAGTAATGCTTGGAGAACGATGACATGATATAGACAAAGAGAATTCAATTAATATCAACTAACCCCATCGTTTTATCCTTCGGGGCAACAATACAAAGGTGTGTCTTGTCCCTTTCTGTCACTGGGATATAGAGCACCGCCAGATTGAACCCACTACAACGCACCCCTCTCACTGAAGAAATATCAATCTAGTTGTCCAAACTATCTCAATAGATCAGAGAGATTTACGAAGCTATAATGATCGTGCAAATAAGAATCATAATAATCAGAGGTGACTCAAATACTTTTCATGAATAATATAAACATAAACACCCAATTCGTCGGATCCCAACAAACACACCTACACAAGCATTACATCGAATAGATCAAAGCGAAGATGCAATGATCATTGTATTGAAGATCAAGAGAGAGAGAGAGAGATAGCCATCTAGGTACTAACTACGAACCCGTAGGTCTGTGGTGAACTACTTACAAATCATCATGGATGTAGCAAGGGTGATGTAGAGCCCCTCCGTGATCGATTCCCCCTCCGGCAGATCACCGGAAAAGGTCGCCAGATGGGCACGCGGTGGAACAGAGACTTGCGGTGGTGGAAAAGGTGTTTAGGGAGCTCTCCTAGGGTTTTTGGAATATTTGAGAATTTATAGGCCAGAGAGGGGCACCGGAGGGCGCCCGAGGGGACCGCGAGGCAACAGGGCACGACCTGGGCCCCCGACGCGCCCTGTTGCCTCGTGCCTCCCTCATGCGGCCTCTCGTCTCCTCTCGAAGCTTCCAGGTCTTCTTTTGGTCCAGAAAAAATCATATTAAAGTTTTGTGGCAATTGGACTTCGTTTGGTATGGTAAACCTGAAAAGCAAAAAAGATGCAGAAAACACCAACTGGCACTGGACACTAGGTCAATAAGTTAGTACTCAAAAATAATATTAATTGGTACATAAACACCCAAAAAGTATTCTAGAATGATAATATAATAGCATGGAACAATAAAAAATTATAGATATGTTGGAGACGTATCAAGGGTCTACAACAAATCCAATGGATATGTTGTAGAAACTTGTGACGTGGTGTTTCATGAATTTAATGGCTCCCATGGGGAGCAAGTTGATCTAAGTGATATAGGTGATGAATACCCCTCGCAAGATATCTTGACCATGGGTGTAGGTGTTCTCCGTTCAATGGAACATGTTCCTCATGAAGGTGAAGATGAGGACACAAGCACCACTCATGTTCAAACTACTACTACACCAACACCAACACAAGATCCGATCATTCAAGAGGAACCCATAATCCAAGAACAAGAGGAAGACCCTACACAAACAAGACCATCATCAAGTGCAAGAACAAGAACATACAACTATTGATGATCATGAGCCCTATGATGATGGTGAACCTCAACAAATGGAACATGAAGAAGCAGAGCTTCCACCATACATTAACGAGCCATATGTTGAAGATGTTGATGATGGAAATGAAGTTCACCGAGTGAAACATTAACCTCCATCATGCCTCGAGTGGCCGGTCGCGTAGACGTTGACCAAATTCTCACTGGTAGAACGGTAGGTAGAGTACCTCATAAATAATTTATAAAATTTTGTGCTCACTTATTGTTTGTGTCTAGTATTGAGACTCTCAGGGTCCAAGAAGCATTATTGGAACAAAATGGATCTTCAAGAACAAGCAAGATGAGCACGGTACCATCATTAGAAACAAGGCAATGTTAGTGACTAAAGGGTACTCTCAAGTTGAAGGTTTGGAGTTTGATGAGACCTTTGCTCCCGTTGCTCGTATTGAATCTATTCACATCTTGCTTGCCTATGCCGCTTTCAATGGTTTACATTGCATCAAATGGATGTAAAAAGTGCTTTTCTTAATGATCCTCTACAAGTGGAAGTGTATCTATAACAACCACCCTGGTTCGTTGACCCCGATCACAAAGGCTATGTTTATAAACTTCATAAGGCTTTGTATGGCCTCAAACAAGCACCACGTGCTTGGTATGATCACTTCAAGAAGTTTTTAATTGATGCTGGTTTTGTGAGACCAAGAATTTTTAGATGTCATTCAATGCCAATTTGAAGTTCTTTCTTGGTTTCAAATTGAACAATGTCAACAAGGGATTTTTCAATCCCAAGCGAAGTACACCAAGGACATTCTTGAGAAGTTTGGAATGAACCTTGCCAAGCCTTACAAGATACCCATGGCTCAAAGTTGTTATTAATGCCGACGAAAATGCTACACCTTTTGACACATCTACTTATCAATCCATGATTGGTTCATTGCTTTACCTTCTTGCATCTGGACCAGATATCATGTTAAGTGTAGGCATATGTGCATGGTATCAAGCCTCTCCTAAGGAGAGTCATCACTCGGCGGTTAAGCACATTCTTTCATAGCTTGTTCACACCCCAACGTTGGGTCTATGGTACCCCAATGATGCTAAGTTTGATCTCATTGGGTACTCGGATGCGGATTGGGACGGGGACAAAGTAGATCGGAAGTCCACCTTTGGTGCATGCCAGTTTCTTGGACACTCATTGGTAAGTTGGTCCTCAAAGAATCAAAATTTTGTGTCTCTCTCCACTGCCGAAGCCAAGTACATCGCCACCAGAAGTTGTGCAAAACAATTGCTATGGATGACACAAACCTTCAAGGACTATGAAATTACCTATAATAAGGTGCCTCTTCGATGTGATAATGAAAGTGCAATAAAAATCACCAACAACCCCGTCCAACACCCTCACACCAAGAATATTGACATTTGTCATCATTTCATTAGAGATGATGTGCAAAAAGGAGATATTGGGATAAGACATGTTGGAACGGGTATGCAACTTGCCAACATCTTCACCAAACCATTAGATGAAGTCTGGTTTTTCCAACTGAGGTGTGAACTTGGTATCTTGGAGCTAGCTAACATTGCCGTATGATATCGTGTACCCATGCATGCACTTACTTCATTTCTTGTCTAGATGTAGGCATATCTTTAGAGGGAGACATTCAATTCGTGAATTCTCTTCTCTCTATGTGATGCACAAATAAAAAAACACTCTCAAAGTTACTATGTTTAAAAAAACTATAGTGCTTTAAATGATGGAGTAGTGATGTTTGGCCCAAGGTTAAAATCTTCGCGGTGCGATGTCACTTATGCTCACACATGGTGGCTTTGGTCACCGTCATCCTCGTGAGGCCATCTATTTTGGTTAGATAAGTTTTGTGTCTACCTCTATGCATTGTGTGTATCTTGATTGTTGAAGGACATATATATATATATATATATATATATATATATATATATATATATATATATATATATATATATATATATATATATATATATATATATATATATATATATATATATAGTGGTGGTATAAGTCATATAATGATCTATCCTATCTATGAATATCTCCTTGGCGGAGTCTGTCTATCTATGGATCATCTCCTCTCTGCCTGCCAGGTGCCGGACATCCGGGCTGCCCTCCACCCCCCTGGATTTTTGAGCTATGCACGCCCAAAACAGGGTCAGCTGCTGGACATCCGCCCCTACCCCGGATTTTTGGGCTCTGCTTGTCCAACCCATGGTCAGTGTCGGGACATCCGGACCTCACGTCGGACTCCCCCCTTACACTTCCTACCTGTCAGTCCTGTGCACAGAACCCTCGGGTCGCTAGATGTCCGGGCTCACCCTGGATGTCTGACCCGTACACGCAACATATAAAAGTTGGGTACATGGGATTTGGGGGTAGTTTTCCCCTTCTCCCCTGCACCGCCACCGGCCTTGTTTTCAGCCGCCCTCGCCGTCTCCTCTGCCCCCGGCCCCCGATCTCGCCCCCACACCCTCCTCTCCCCCCGATCTACGATCTCATCCAATCCATTTCTTGGTTTGTGGTGGGATTCAACTGGCTGGAAGGGCGTTTGGTGTCAGGTTGCTCGTGGGTCTCTGGGCGCTCACGATGGCAAGTACCAAGAACGCCAGCAAGGAACCCATCGATGGATAGTCGTCCCGTGGTATGTCTCATATCCATTCTATTGTCTCCACGTGTTTTTGTTTAGGATCATCTTGTCTAGGTATTCTCCTCCATATTGGTGATGCTATCATGATACATGCTCCATTATCTCCATGTGATGTCCTATGAATTGTTCATAATTCCACTCTATGCAGTAGGACACGAAAATTCACATTCGTCATGTTCAATTTTTTCCTAGCACTAGGTCTTGCCCTATGTTCATGGATAAAGTGTCAACATTGATATTCGTTATTGTTTGTTTTCCATGTCCATATAATCATAGTATTCCTCTAATCGGTGTCCCGATTTCCTATCATTTTCAGTCGCTCACCGACAAGGCTCCACCGACTCTAAGGAAAATGTGCTTCCCAAGAAGAAGAACACTAAGCGTTCCGATGGGCCTAGTGGCAGCCGTCAGAAGCACCGTGCTCGTCCTTCCTATGCCTCTGATCCCAAGGATGCAGACTATGTTGTTGAGGAGGAGGAGGAGGACTATGTTCCGAGGTGCCCTATTGGTCATAGTAAGCCTAGCACACTGCAGATGGATGCTCCCATGCCCCAAGTCTAGGGCTCTGCTATGCCTATCATCCATGGTCGCAGATTTCCATTGACATGCCCGACTGTTTTGATCGTCCTATTCACAACTTCAAGACCATGGGGGCCAGACTATACCTGGAGTTCAGGCGTGATGTCAACCAGTTTGACATGGTGGCTAATGCGGAGGACCGTCGGTTCCATACTCGGATGCAGTAGGATATATACACTAGCATGGTCCGCAAGCATGGCCTTGCTCCTCGTCACTTTTTGGATCTGCCCTATATGCGTGCTCATCCTGAGTTGTTCCGCAATAACACCGTCAAGACCAATGATGACATGGATCTTTGTCTGACAATGACCTTCAAGTGTGACTAGAATGAAGGTGCCATTCTTCAGTTCAATGCCACATGTTTCTTTGGACCAAACCACACCCTCACATGGATGACCAACGACATTCAGATGGGTGTCACTTATGACCGTTTTGTTCAGATTTTGGGCTTGTCTGGTGCTGGTCATCGGATTCATAGTGAGCATCCAGAGCATAAACCCATGGGTATCGATGCTTGTCTACCTCTTGTCAAGCCTACCGGTCAACTCATCAAGGAGGAGTTAGAGTATCCACCACGAGGTATCCATTTTCATGTCTCCATACCACATCCTCTATCAGTGTGTGCTTCGCACTTGTTGGAGGGCTCGCAGTTACTGTATTGGTCCAATGGTGCGCATGCACGCCGAGCCCTCGGTGCCACTTGACACGACACACTACATTTGGCATGAGATCCGTTTAGCGAACTTCCTGCAGTCGCGCCAGTTTCCTCATGCTCCATACATGCATGCGCCGATTCATCACACTGCAACCTTTGAGATTGTTAAGACCGTTGAGTCCAAGTGGAAGCCTCCGGCTCACATGTGTGGGGCAGCCACTGCCTAGAGCAAGGGTCATGCTCAGCCCAAGAGGGCCACTGTTGTGCCTTCATCTCAGGAGGAACACTTTGGACACATTGCCTCGTTCATGGGGAAAGCTCAGTCTGCCATCATGAAGGCCATCATGTTCAACTGTCAGCAGAATCATGATGTCCAGAAGCGCCTCATCATCTCCAAGAATCACCTTAAGTAGCGCCTTCATACTCGTGGCAGCCCATTGAGCGATGGTGATCCTATTCCCCCCGCACCGTCTACCTCTGACTTTGGCTTTCCGTCCCGCAACGAGTACACAACTTCTTCGATGGGGTGATCAACATGCTAATCTCTCTTTGCCCTTTTTGGATGTTGATGCCAAAGGGGGATAAGTAGTATATTAGGTTGTCGAGGTCTCTAAATACTATCTATGATTGCTATGCTATCATTTGAACTATCCATTTGTGTTATGTTTGGTACTTGTGTTGTGAGACTCTAAATATAATTTGTGAGACTATGATGTGATGAATCCCATGTGTTATCGTATATGCTGTCATAGTCTCTCTATCATAAGAATGTTAGTTCTTGGGTTGTCCACTACTTGCTTGTGTTTCAAACATTCTCCCCAATGCGCAAACATAACAATATGTGCTTTGTATTATCATTAATCCATATATGCACACATTAAGGGAGAGTTCAACCAAATCAACATATTACTTGTTGTGCTCTTAGTTTACTACATTGCAAAACATTTTTGAGAGCTACATATATATTGTCATCAACAAATAAAAAGGGGGAGATTGAAAGTGCAATCATGCCCTTAAAACATATTTTGATGTTGATGACAATATACTTGCAGGGGACTAACTATGTTTGTCAAGTAAATCTCAGGTGTTAGTCCCCGTATGACTCAGGGGACGTCCGAAATATATATGACTCAAGGAAGATGTTACAAGAGGTTAACAAGTTCGTTTTACTTTCTTGAGTATAGGGATCTCACACTATTAAGAGGGGATCGATAGGGTTAGTAAAAGATTTGCTC
Organism: Elymus sibiricus; assembly: GCA_039707655.1. NCBI lineage: Eukaryota > Viridiplantae > Streptophyta > Magnoliopsida > Poales > Poaceae > Elymus > Elymus sibiricus. The sequence goes on from CM077669.1 coordinate 513,531,254, forward strand.
GAATCATCACGAATTGCAAATACTTCTCTCAAACCTTCTTACCATTGTTTTGATTCTATCCACCATATATGAGCAAGTCTTATGCGTTGCATTTGGATATATAGTACCTATCTAAATACTTCTTGTATCTGTTCATCTTTCTTAGCACCAATATAACTTTGCAATTGTTAGTCTCACTTTCATATTCCGCAATATTGCCTAGAATTGCTAAGTAACAATTAAAATTTATAATTGTACATATTCACCCCCCTCTAGGTCCATCTCGATCTCTTCAGTAGTGCTACTCGACATGTACGTGCACTTAACGTGCTTGGGTTCTTATTACAACTGTAGACACTTGAACATATTAAATGTTCCTAAAAAATCATGGTATTACCTAATTCTAATTTGGTACATGCACAAAGAAAGCTGAGAAAATATATGTTGATATGTCTATTATATAGAATAAAGCACTGCTGGACATGTACGTGCACTTAACGTGTTTGGGTTCTCATTACAACTGTAGACACTTGAACATATTAAATGTTCCTAAAAAATCATGGTATTACCTAATTCTAATTTGGTACATACACAAAGAAAGCTGAGAAAATATATGTTAATATGTCTATTATATAGAATAAAGACAAAATACGAAAATATCTCTTAGAGAACTCAAAATTTCCTTTTTTTGGGTACAATACACATGATTGTTTTCTTCATGCACTTTTGAATATGTCCTTAAATGCACAAGTGGACGAAGTGGCAAAGGGGTTCATATGAACAAATTTTCACAGAATTTATCTTCGGTTGGTCCACTTACATTTCCACCCATACGTGGCATCAGTACAATGTCAAAACAAACCTATGGATATTATTGATATGGCATATGGAGGTTAAAGTTTTACGGCTGTAGATTCGAAAGTTGGCTGCAACGACTTTGTTCACTCAACGATAAGTATTTTATTTACCACTCTGTGATTGTAAAGCAGAATCAATTATTGTTCCTTCGTCACATGGGGGTGAAATATGAACATATACCTTAGAAGGCTTTATCCCTAATGTCACCTAGACTTGAGCATAGAAAACGGACAGGTGGTCTTTTTAAGTGTCATCTGAAGTACTTAATGGTTTTATGCTACCTACCTCTTTCACAACAAATCCTATCACATAATGCATGTTAGCAAAAGGTATACAGAACCAGCAGCCCAATCGACAAAATACCATTTGACTTGTAAATGCCCTTGTGAGTTGTAGTGGTTGTGTAGCTGCAAAATATCTGGGGGGTTTTTTCGCAGGAAAACAGCAGGATTTCTCCTACTGTGTATATATATTTTTTAAATAAGCGAAGTACAAAGAAGAAATGGAGCTATATATTAAAGAAAATGAAAGAAGAGGATAAAGAAAATCCCCAGCAGTTCATTGAGTTAGTGGAGTGCTGCAACATAGGCTGAATCCTTTGAAATATTAACTCCAAATGACCGAGTGATCAGAAAGAATGTCCCCTGGAAGAAAGGAACTGGCTGCAAATCATTAAAGTGCTCAATGATATGCTTTGCAAAGTATCTGATTTGACTATCAGATGTCCCATCAGCGAAAGAAGAGCTGTGCTCCTTACATATCCTCGGCAACTCGGACATGAAAGGAGAAGCTAGCATCTGTCTTGTTCAGAAGGGATGCCGGGGCTCTGCGAATAAAGGCACCACCGATGATTCATCATCTAGCATCTGACTGGTGAAAAGTGGGAGAAGGGAATTCGTGTTTGGACTTTTCGTTCCCACCCGTGAGCCTGACCATGACCACCTGCTTTGAATAAACCAGGTACTATATATAATGTAAATATTGGACCTATCTTGGGTTTACCTTGCCACTTGTGGGCCTTAATACAGAGTTGGGTCATAACGCGTTTCGTCAAAAATGTCTTGGGTTTTTCTGTCTAATTTTTTTTTACAATGTGGATCGGCACATTTTTTATTCAATACAACTTTGTTCAAATGCACGGCAGGTGCTTAGAATTAGCCCTGAATGGAGATTAAATAATATTATAAACCCTCAAGAATACTTTGCACAGTCAGATGATCAACTAACAACTGGGGTATATCCCATCAAGCTCGTCATAGCCGAAGATACAAACTTTATTCAGATAATGTGCTGAAGTTACATATCCCGCATATATTGATGATACACGTCATTCCAACATGTTGATTGCCATGCAACAGTACAGTACATTCATATAATAGACTCTACTGTTAGCAAATAAACTAGCGTGACAGGTTCAAGTTCAGGTTAGACGTAGTGTTAGGATTCAGTTTCGTCAGTCTGCAGTTTTTTCGGTGTTCAGTTTCAGTCAAGCCTGAGGACGCGGTATGTGCGATCCCGAGGCCGTAGCTCGCGGCGAGCGCACGCCCATGATCGTGGGATGGCACGATCCAGTAGATGGGGCACGCCTCAATCCGTCTTTCCCGTTTTCCAGTGAATAAGAAGAGGAGGAGAAAAGCAGCAGAGTTTGCGCTGCACAAAAAATTCAGTCTTCTTCGTGTCTTTCTCGCCCTCGCCATTGACAGGAGCGTTGAGCTCAGAGATAACAATTGGCATCAGAGCCTCTCGTTTGCGATCCAGGGATGACGAAGAAGGACGACACCGGCGATGGCAAGACACCGCCGACGCCGCGCGCTCGAATCACTGATGGCTCAGATCAGGGTTCGTCTGCGCGGGTGGTGCGCGACACCGGCGGCACGGCGTGGCCGATGCTGACGAGGACCAACTACACCGACTGGGCTGTCCTCATGCAGGTCATGATGGAGGGACGGCACCTGTGGGACGCCGTGCAAACAGGCACGGCGGAGCGGAGCGACGATCGGCTCGCGCTCGAGGCGATCCTGCGCGGGGTGCCACCAGAGATGGCACCCACTCTCGCTGGCAAGGCCACGGCGAAGGAGGCGTGGGATGCAGTGAAGACGATGCGCCTCGGGGTGGCGCGCGTCCGCGAGGCGAAGCTCGCGACGATTTCCAAGCAGTACAGCGACATCCGGTTCACCGACGGCGAGACGGTGGACGATTTCGCGATGAGGATCACCAACATGGTGGCCCAGATGGCGCAGCTCGGCGAGGTCGTACCGGAGAAGCGCGTGGTAAGGAAGTTCCTCTCCGTCGTCCCGAAGAGGTATTCTCAGATCGCTCTTTCCATAGAGACTCTGGTAGACCTGGATGCACTCACGGTGGAGGAGCTCACCGGGCGGCTCAAGGCCGCCGAGGAGCGTTATGATCTCGAGCAGGCGGAGACGGGCATCGACCGCCTTCTCATGACGATGGAGGAGTGGAACAAGTGCATGAAACGCACTGAGAACGACGGGTCCGGCGGCAGCGGATCCGGAGCTGGCCGCGGAGGCGGTCGCCGTGGTCGCGGGCGCGGCGGTGGGCGCGGCGCGGGCAGCCGTGCTAAACCCACGGATATATGCCGACACTGCAAGAAGGCCGGGCACTGGGTGCGCGAGTGCCGCACGCGTTTCCGCGAGGAGGCAAACCTCGCCGAGCAGGGCGGGCACGCCGCGGACGGGCACGATGACGACCCGACGCTCTTGATGGCGGTGATCGCCATGGATCCGTCACAGAGCGCGGGGGAGCACATCATGCTCAACGAGGAGCGTGCGGAGGCGAACCTAGGCGCGGAGGAGGCGTCGTGCGACGGCCGGTGGTTCCTGGACACCGGCGCGTCCAACCATATGACGGGTGATCGCGCGGCTTTCGCTGAGCTGGACGAGGGCTTCATCGGCAGCGTCAGGTTTGGCGACGGCTCCAGCGTGGCGATCTGCGGCCGCGGGGCGATCACCTTCACCGTGCGCAGCGGCGACCAACGCGTGCTCACGGACATCTACTTCATCCCGCGCCTCAAGACAAGCATAATCAGCCTCGGGCAGCTGGACGAGCACGGCTGCACCACCAAGATCCGTGGCGGCGTTCTGACATTGTACGATCGCCGCCAGCTCGAGCTGGCCCAAGTGCGCAGGAACGGCAAGCGCCTGTACGTGGTGCGCCTCGACATCTCGCACTCTGTCTGCCTGTCCGCGCGCGACGGCGATGAGGCGTGGACGTGGCACGCCAGACTGGGTCACCAGCACTTCGACGCGCTCCGGCGCATGGGGCGTGCCGGGATGGTGCGCGGGATGCCAGTGGTGGATCACGTGGAGCAGATCTGCGACGCCTGCCTGGCAGGGAAGCAGCGGCGCGCTCCCTTCCCATCGCAGGCGCGCTATCGCGCGGAGAGGCCACTCGAGCTCGTGCACGCCGACCTCTGCGGGCCGATCACTCCGGCCACACCCGGTGGTAAGAGGTACTTCATGTTGATTGTCGATGATCACAGCCGCTACATGTGGGCAGTGATGCTGCCAGCAAAGGATGCCGCTGCGGACGGCATCAAGCGTTTCGTTGCTGCGGCGGAAGCAGAGCAGGGGGTGCGGCTCCGCACGTTCCGCACGGATCGGGGCGGGGAGTTCACCTCCGGCGCGCTCGGTGATTACTTCGCGGACCAGGGCGTGCAGAGGCACCTGACGGCGCCGTATTCACCCCAGCAGAACGGCGTCATGGAGCGGCGCAACCAGACGGTCGTCGGCATGGCACGAAGCATGCTCAAGGCCAAGAAGATGCCCAGCTGGTTCTGGGGGGAGGCCGTGGCGACTGCGGTTTTCATCCTGAACCGCTCGTACACGCGCAGCGTTGACGGCAAGACCCCCTACGAGGCGTGGTACGGCAAGAAACCGGCCGTGCACTACCTGCGCGTGTTCGGCAGCATTGCCTATGTCAAGAACACGCGGCCAGGGCTCAAGAAGCTGGACGATCGCAGCACCAAGATGATCTTCATCGGCTACGAGGAGGGGTCGAATGCGTACAGGGTCTATGATCCGCTGACACGGCGCGTGTACGCCACACGCGACGTGGTGTTCGACGAGGGCGCGAGCTGGGACTGGGGCGCGGCGAGCGAGGCCCAGGACGAGCAGCTCGTCCTCCCTGTTCAGCTCCCACTCGCCACCGGTGCAAACTCAGCACCAGCTGAGCCGGCATCACCGGAAGCAGGGCGGATGCCCAGAGGATCACCGGCGCCTGCGTCGCCCGCCACTCCTGACAGCACCGGAGCACCTGCATCGCCAGACTCGCCGTGGTCAGATGCGACGGCCACACCCAGCAGCAGTGCGCCTCAGGGTGCAGACCCAGGGGACGTGGAGTTTGTCACACCGCCAGCAACCATGCCTGACTTTTTCGACGCTGATGATGATCTGCCAGTGGTCGGTCACCGCTTCCGTCGTCTGGCAGATATCCTTGGCGGCCCAGCTAAGCAGCCGGCGGAGTGCTTGCTGCTGGCAGAGGAGGAGCCGGCCAGTTTCCTCGAGGCCGAGCCCCATGAGTGCTGGCGAAGGGCAATGCTCGAAGAACTGGCGAGCATCGAGGAGAACGGCACCTGGACGCTCACTGATCTCCCTCCAGGTCATCAGGCAATCGGGCTCAAGTGGGTGTTCAAGTTGAAGAAAGACGCTGCTGGTGCTGTTATCAAGCACAAGGCGAGGCTGGTAGCAAGAGGTTTTGTGCAGAAGGAGGGCGTGGACTTCGACGATGCGTTCGCGCCCGTGGCAAGACTGGACTCTGTCCGTGTCATGGTCGGCACGGCGGCGTAGCACGGCTGGGAACTGCATCATCTCGACGTCAAGTCAGCGTTTCTGAATGGTGAGCTCAAGGAGGAGGTGTACGTTGCCCAACTGCCCGGTTTCGCTCGGAGAGGAGAAGAGCACAAGGTCTACCGTCTGCACACGGCGCTCTACGGCTTGCGGAAGGCGCCGCGGGCGTGGAACGCGAAGCTCGACGCCACTCTGAAGGAGCTGGGGTTCTCCTGCTGTCCAGCTGATCACGCTCTGTACGCGCGTGGCAGAGGGCAAGCGCGGCTCCTAGTCGGTGTGTACGTGGATGATCTCGTCGTCACCGGCGCCGACGGTGAGTGCGTCAGCAAGTTCAAGACGGAGATGATGGCCAAGTTCCGCATGACCGATCTAGGACTGCTCAGTTTCTACCTCGGCATCGAGGTCAAGCAAGGGGGGGGAGCGATCATTCTATCCCAGGCTGCATACGCCGGCAAGCTGCTGGAGCGCGCAGGCATGGCGGACTGCAACCCAGCGCACGTTCCCATGGAGCCGCGGCTTCGTCTGAGCAAGGAGGGATCAGAACCACTGGTGGACGCCAAGGACTACCGGAGCATCATCGGAGGGCTGCGGTATCTCACTCATACACGGCCGGACATCGTGTTCGCGGTGGGGTATGTCAGTCGGTTCATGGAGGCGCCGAACACGGCGCACCTCGCCGCCGTCAAACACTTGCTGCGTTATATCGCAGGCACGCGCGGGCTTGGTTGCAGGTACACCAAGGGCGGCGAGAGCAAGCTCGTCGGGTACAGTGACTCCGACATGGCCGGCGATGTCGACGATCGCAAGAGCACCTCGGGGAACCTCTTCTTCCTTGGGGGTGCACCGATCACCTGGCAGTCGCAGAAACAGAAGATTGTTGCTCTATCTTCGTGTGAGGCTGAGTACGTGGCGGCAACAACAGCAGCTTGTCAGGCCATCTGGCTGGGCAGGCTCATGGGCGATCTGCTGATGGAGGAGCACGGCGCTGTCACCATCTTCGTCGACAACAAGTCAGCCATACAGCTGTGCAAGAATCCGGTCTTCCATGATCTGAGCAAGCACGTCGACGTTCGCTTCCACTTCATTCGGAGATGCATCGAGGAAGGGAAGATCAAGGTCGAGTACATCGCCACAGGTGACCAGCTCGCAGACATGTTCACAAAATCACTCGGGCGCACGCGGTTCCAAGAGCTGCGCGCACGCGTTGGCATGGTTGAAGTTTGATCTCTCTGTCACGACTAGCTTAGGGGGAGATTGTTAGCAAATAAACTAGCGTGACAGGTTCAAGTTCAGGTTAGACGTAGTGTTAGGATTCAGTTTCGTCAGTCTGCAGTTTTTTCGGTGTTCAGTTTCAGTCAAGCCTGAGGACGCGGTATGTGCGATCCCGAGGCCGTAGCTCGCGGCGAGCGCACGCCCATGATCGTGGGATGGCACGATCCAGTAGATGGGGCACGCCTCGATCCGTCTTTCCCGTTTTCCAGTGAATAAGAAGAGGAGGAGAAAAGCAGCAGAGTTTGCGCTGCACAAAAAATTCAGTCTTCTTCGTGTCTCTCTCTCCCTCGCCATTGACAGGAGCGTTGAGCTCAGAGATAACATCTACTCTGTACTATCAGTACTCCCTCCGTCCAAAAAGCTTGTCGCTCAAATGGATGTATCTAGCACTGCATCCATTTGAGCGACAAGCTTTTTCGGACGCAGGGAGTAGTATCTACCACCCTTGAGAACTTTCTGGCCTAAACCTTCTTCCGCCCGATCCAGCTTCCCTTTGACAGTTGAAATATGTGGCAGCCACAGTGTTGAGGTGGTACTCGCGTGCGAGGCTCCTGGAGCTGAAGTTGTGCCGCATGTCCGGTGCAAAAACTGTCCCCCTACCTAGTTGCTGGAACAACACAAATACCATCTGATGGATACCAAATCTTGGTTCCGGTCTTTCATAAACTACAAGCTCTTGGCCTGCAGTTATTAAGTATAGTTAAGAATTTAAAGCGTAATTCAACTGGGTGGAGGCATCTAGTCACTTATCTACAATACTGAATTATAACAACCCATTGCGTGAGTTCGGTTTTGTGCATGGGAAAAATAATTAAGTATAAACGATACACATGAAAAGTAGGCTTTTGAAGCATAAATTAATATCCCTGTTTTTAGGCTGTACAATGGACTTGTCTTAAAGATTTCCAAAACCTTTAAAACATATGCATATAGCCTACTATAGTCATTCTTTGTCTAGTATTAATGATGAGCTAACTTTGAATTAGCTTTTACCTGATTTAAGTGATAGCACTATCTGTTAATTCTATGGTAGGCTATAGGTTTGAGGCAAATTCAGCTAAAACCACAAATCACATGGAATAAATTGTTATGTAGGACATCATACCAAAGCTAGCACCAGTTGTTCCAGGGATGTCTACCACCATCCTACACAGGACGAGTGGAAGTATATCATAATGAGAGCAAACTAAATAGGAAACGTATTTCAACATTGTGGGGGCGGATAGGCGGATAGCAGATGGTTGGAGGGTTTGGACTTTGGATTCATAGTGACGAGAATATGAAGATGTTGCATTTAATTAATTTACCAGTGCAAGTACTCCCTTAGTGTTGGGTGACTTGGGCTTGGGGCATCTGGATCCACCAGCATCTTTTCGAGTCAAAGAGAAACTCAAGCGAGTTAACAATACTAATTACGTTTGAGTTTGTTAAGAGTAATTAAGCAAATTAATCACCCGACCTGCTTCTAAGAAATTCTTCACATTAATAGTAGTAAACCATGTTGGAGAGTTAGATAGCTGAAGAACTTGCGTATACCAGGGTGTAGAGAACTCTCATGTCATTGCCACCAACATCAGCTCGCGGCTTGCTTACGACTGTAGATGGTCTTAGCTCAGCACCTCGCAGAAGTAGCCTATCTGGAGTGGGACAGTTGATGTAAACGGATCCAGCACATCATGTATGACGTGAGCCACAACCAACGGATCCACTGCCGACATATCCTGGACTACGAGAGCAACCCCAGTGAACACTTCTTTTTCTGTTGACCTAGCTCTCCACGGACCAGCTGAAGAATTGTTGTTTCTATGCATGGACTACTTATTGTATGGTGTGCGATGAGGCTGGCTCTCTCAGGCTGTTGATATTTCGGTTCCTGGGGTGTAGGTAACATGTTTGGGTTCTCATTTCTGGGGTGTAGGTAACATGTTTGGGTTCTCATTGGAGCTATATATCAAGCCATTCCTGGTCGTCCATGTGATATGACCCAAGTGGTGAGAATGAATATCTCCAGGAAGAAAGCGCGTCCTTGATACTAGCGTCATGTCATGTCATGTCATGCGTCACCTTTAGTTTGTACACATGACGGCCTTGATGTTCGCTGATTAGATCCTGAGCTTTAATTTACGGGGGTACTTAGTCAGGCACTCACGCATTCTTGGGGGTGCACGTTAAAATTAATCTTGTCATTATGGTTAAACACATGCAGTTGAGAGATCCATGCATGCAAGAAACAAGTCAAATTGAATTGGTCTTGACTAATGCATGCATGCACATGCTGGCTGTCGAAGAGCTACACGCTGCATTGAACCCTCTAGGTATTATTACTAGCGAATGAAATGAAGTAAGAGCCAAGTAACTAGAGAAGAAGTTGAAGTTGAGTTTGAACAGAGGAACCAACAGGCAGCTGAATGCTGCATGCTTGTCGGCAGGACAAGGAAGTGCTGTAGTACTAGCTGCTAGTTTCTTGGAAAATACTACCATGGATGTATGCATAACCTTAGCTAGCAAGGCACAAGGAAGCCAAAGTCAAATTTACTACGGTACTAGCTAAGCTAGCTACGTGAGAAAAGGCTTAGCTGTTAAGCAATGCGGCTGTCGTTGCTGTTGGATTGCATTGGTACCAGCGATGAAATGGTAGAGAACTTGTGCAACTTCTTGGACACGGTTTTGTGGCGGCTTGGCATGGTCTACGTGACTATCTGGTCGCTGGTGCCTGGATGATATCTGAAAAATTAGCATAGATTTTTGCCACCATTTTTGTTCGCCTTGTGAATTCATTTTGTTGACAAGTTAGTTGTTGACGGGACTGATTTTACGACGTTATCACCACACCTTCCATGGCCTGAGTCCCTCCCGAGTCGCCCCCGCAGGCAACGGGAGGGAACCCTAGCCGCCGCCGGGCTCCCCTACTCCCGTTCTTCCCCTCCCCTGCCGCCGCCAGAGGGCGTGACCGGGCGAAGCCCGGCCAGAGCCGGCGGCGGCAGGGCTCTCCGCCCCCTCGCGTGTGGATCCGGTGCGGGTCGGGTTCGGCGGGCCAGGACGTCGCGATGCGGAGGGTCACGGCCGCGCGGTCCTGCTTCCTAACGACTACGTTTGGAGGCGGGTGATGAGGATCTGGCCTTCGGTGGTGGGGCTTGTCGGGTCTTGGTAGCGGCAGCAATCTGGCCCAGATCCGTGGTCCCAAGCACGGGCGGCACGGGCTGTGGATGGCGACGGCTGGCAGCTGGCGCTGTCTTCCGGGCAGTGGTGGTTGGCGGCGATGGTGGACGGGGGCTGCGATGGTGTTCCTCGGCGTTCCGGCATTGCGTGTGTCTCCTTGGAGAGGCACCAAGCTGTTCCAGTCAGCTACAGGGTCGGGATGGCGCGACTGCCGGTGAAAATCGCGTCGACTTTGGTCTTAACGGACGATGACGGTGTCTTTCATGTCGTTTCCTTGTTGAGGCATCGTCGTTGCAGGCTACGTCATCTTGCTCGGGCTGCTCGCGGGGAAACCCTAGATTTGGGTCTCCCGGATCGGACGCTGATGGCACTTTGTGTCATTCTCCCTTCCGGGGGCATCATTTAGGAGCAGGTGCTGACCGGAGGGGCACATAGGTGGAGCGGTGTTACATCTTCCGCATCGAAGATGACAGATCTCGGCGGCGTGGCGCAGTGGAGTCTCAGCGTCAGATGTGTGTACATGGACTCACGCAAGAGGATGGCGTTGTCTGGCGTCGTGGTGGCGTTGACAGCAGCGAGGCGTGGCAAGGTCGGTGCACTGATCCCTCTTGAAGATGGGACATCGGAAGATGGCGGCGACAGAGCCTAGAGCGTGCGCATGCGGTGTGTGTTGTGCATCTGTTACAACTGGTTGGTACGCTCGATTAGTCGGCGGGCGGTCTAGGGAGGTCACCGGATTATATGGTGCTTTGGCACGAGGTCAGGCACTTCATGAAGCTGGTCGGTATGCCGACAGAGGTCTTCAAATAGGTGGTTTTGGATGGATCCATGTATTTGTTTTGTCAGACTTTGTTAAATAAGTTAATAAAAATGGTTGTGTGCATCCTTGGGTGTGGAGGCCGGGGGATTTAACCTCCCTTTCGAAATAAAAACTGTTGACGGCCATATTGAATTGCGATTGTTTAGTTCAGGCCCATTCTTGAGTAGTGAAGAATAAGCTTCTTTTTGCAATGTTGAAAGTTCATTATTTAGTTTGGGCTCAGACAATTCGTTATTTTTCTCGGCAGTCCTTAATACGAACCGGATACTACCTCAGCAAGGTCATTGTATGTTTAGGTGCTTAAACCCCTAGTTGTCGGTATTTTTGACCAAGGGGAAAAAGTTGGTGAAAAACCACACCCGTCAAGTTGTGCGAAAATAACACGGCAATATATGAATCGCATACTCGATAACTTTCATACAAACACCGCGGTAACTCTGACTAAGTAGGAAAACTTTACTGAAAAGTGGACGGCACCTTCGAGATGTGCACACATACGGCTCGGTGACGTCTCCTCCTTCTCAATCCAATAGACGAGGGGGAGAGGTAGATGGGATCTTGGTCAGCAGCACAACGGCGTGGTGGCGGAGTTTCTGCAGGACTTCACCAAGCTGCTGTTGAACGAGGAAGTGGAGGGAGAGGAGGAGGGCGGTGGCCAGGGTTCAGTTGTGCTGCTTCCAGCCCCACCCCTCTTTTATATAGGGGGGAGAGGGGTGCGGCAAGTCCTGGCCCTCCCTTCAAGCCAAGGGGGCGGCGGACAAGGGGAGCCTTGCCCTCCAAGACATGTGACGCCCCTCCCCATCAGGGTTTCCCCTCCCCAGACACATAGGTCATTGGGGGGTTGGTGCGCCCGGCCCATGTAGGCCAGTGCGCCTCTCCTCAGCCCATGCAGGCCTCCGAGAAAAGTGGGACCCATGGTGGGACCTCCGGAACCTTCTATGATTCCCAAACTTTTCCTTTGGACCATTCCGAAGCTTCTCATGATGTCCCGGATCCCATCCAGGACTCCTAACTATCTTCGGACTCACCATTAGGAATATCTCAATACTACCTTGTAGGATCAAGAAGAGTGGTCTAGGGGGGGGGGAGTGAATAGACGACACTTAGCATGGCAAAGGTGCAATTTTTAATTCTCTTGAAACTTAGGCAAATTTTGGCACAAGTTAAGTCACACTCAATATTTCCTACACAAGCACATCTAGATATTAAGCAGCGGAAAGTTAATATCATGCAAGTGCAAGAAAGTAAATAGTGGTAGAAATACGAAGATCAAACACAATGAAGACACGGTGATTTTGGCGTGGTTCCAATAGGTGGTGCTATCGTACGCCCAAGTTAATGGTGACTTCAACCAACGGAGGGTAACGGCTATGCGAGTCCATGGAGGGCTCCACCCATGAAGGGTCCATGAAGAAGCAACCTTGTCTATGCCATCATGACTTACGTCCACAAAGGACTAGCCTCACTCGGGTAGATCTTCACGAAGTAGGTGATCTTCTCGCCCTTACAAACTTCTTGGTTCAACTCCACACTATTTGAAGGATCCCAAGCGACACCTAACCAATATAGGAGACACCACTCTCCAAAAGGTAATAGATGGTGTGTTGATGAACAACTCCTTGCTCTTGTGCATCAAAAGATAATCTCCTCAAGACTCAATCACTCTCTCACAGGATTTGGCTTGGTAGAAGAGAAGGATTGGGTGGAAAGCAACCTGGGGAGGCTAGAAATCAAGGATCTTATGGTAGGAATGTAATCCCTTGATCTCAACACATGAGTAGGTGGTTCTCTCTTAGAAAATGAGTTTTGGAAGTGTAGTTTTGTTCTGATGGCTCTCACTGAGAGTAGGTGGTGGTGGAGGGGTATATTGACACCGAAATCAAATCTCGGTGGGACCGACTAGTGTAAAAGGTTCCAACTTTTGGTTTTTCGGTGGGACGGGATGAAACAATTCGATGAGACCGATTCGGCATGACTTAGGCAGATCCAATGTTTCGAATATTCTAATCGATTCATCTCCGAGCTTCTGAAATTACTTCAGGTTACATTTGAAAGTTGGTCACTACTTTTCGGTCAGACCGAATGCAATCTCGATGGCATCAACATGCTAGGGTTTGGCTTGTGGCTCTGTCTTCGTGAAACCGGTGGGTCCGGATGGAAATGTTTCGGGTGGACCTAGTTGACTTTTTGGACTTGGGACAGATGGATATGAGAATGTGGTTGAGGATATCGGTGGCCAATCTCTAAGCACTTGAGCAACTGAGTCATCATCAAAACCTCATCCCCTCTTAATAGTATTGGCATTTCTATAGACTCAATGTGATCAATGATCACTCAATATGAAATGTAGAGTCTTGATGCTTTTGCCAATTTGTTTTCGTTGCATCTTGGAGGGTCCACAATCACATATCCTAGCCATTCCATCATTGAACTTTTCCTGAAATATACTTGAGAAAGTTGTTAGTCCAATGATATGTATGTTGACATTAATTACCAAAACCACCAAGGGAGCAGTTGTGCTTTCAATCTCCCCCTTGTTGGTAATTGATCACAACATACATCAAAGCTTCAATTTAGAATAAAAAAACATAGTATATGAGAGCTTTGAGAGACATAAGACTAGAGCAAGCTCCCCCTACAAGTTTGAATATTTGAGGAATATTTTTTAATACAAGTACACACAGAGGTGGAAAACTTGACAAGTCATATGTATCTTAGCTATATGCATCAGAGCAAAAATGTGAATGAAATATATTCATGTCCATAAGTCTCTCTTGCAAACAATATGTGCAAGAAGCAAGATATCATCATGTACATGAATGAGATGCATATACTTACCTTAAAGTATACTTGAGCATTTACCTGAAGAAACAAACTTGAGAAAACAAGGGTTAGATAACACAAGGTCTTTCTTCAAAAACAAATGCAAGGACTTCAAGAGTACCAAGACTGGGGTGATATGTAGAAGAGTTGATATCACTAGGTGGACACTTCTTGAAAGCTGACATGTCCCCAAGAGTCAAATGAGGATTTGCAATAGAATATCAAGGATTTTTCTCCCCTAGACTTGGAACATCCTCTCCCCCTGAATCTCAGCTAGTATGTATTGGGAGAAGGTAGGGTGACACAAAATCAGAACAAGGATCATAGAATGATCATAGTCAAACTAACAATAATATGTTTCTCCCCACTTAGAAACATATAGTTTTCTATCTCCTATTGTGATATTCATGATTGGTTACTCTCCTCCTTGATTTATGTTTTAGGCCTTAAGCTTAAGCTTTGATCACTCTCCCCCTTTGTCATCAATTTCGAAGAAGGTTATTTTTTGGTCATAAATAGTGAGGGATCCTTGAGAATCTCAGCGGGTATGGAGGATAAGTAATGCATTAGAGGGAAAAGAATAATTGAGTGGAGGTGGAGATGAATATCAATAGAAATTTTTGCACAAGATTCTTGAAGAGGTAAATTAGGTAGTTCCGAGAGAAACAAATCGGTGAGTCCAAAATGGATTTCACGGACAAGGGTGCATATCAGTGGCTCCGAGACTGTTCATATTGGTACGATCAAGGAACATCTAAGCAGCGAAAATTGTGGTCTCGGTGTCTCCAGTGCTTTTCAGTCGGAGGTTCCGAAAATAGATTAGAAAGAATACTTTGACAATACTCAACTCACTAGGCAATGAGTTTCCACAAGGATTTGCAAGGAATTGTTGTTAAGATTTGTAATGAATTTAAATGAGATCAAAAACAAAACGAAAAAGAAATAAAATTCAACTAGATGAAGGGTGATGTTCAATAAATGAAGTGCAAATGGAAATGCAAAGCAAGCAAACAGGTTCATCTAGATGAGGGTCGGTGACTAGGTACCTACGTTAGATTATATTGACTTAGGAGTGAAGTGAGGACACTTGATCATAGGTCATACCCATCGTTAAGCTCAAAATGGGGTTACCATGTTTTGGTTAAGAATTTTATGTATTCACATCTTTGGAGGTGCTTTGACCCATGACTTGGGGTAAAGCTTCTCTAAGATATGATCACATACCTTTGGGTGGTGTTGGTGACGAAAGCATGTAGTTGGACTAGTATTGGATGCTCAAGTACTTGATTTGGGAGCAATCCGTCTATCTTTGAAGTAGGTCTTCCAACATATATATATATATATATATATATATATATATATATATATATATATATATATATATATATATATATATATATATATATATATATATATATATATATATATATATATATATATATATACTATTCTGATCACGGGATCAGAATATTATTCTGATCACGGGTTGAACTTCCTGAGTTACACAACCTGAACTTCCCTCTGTAGGAACCCGACCTTCGGGCTATCTTCGCAACCGTGTCTCCCCGCGCGAATTATTCTGGTCAGTCGTGTTCTATGTGATGTAAGTGTAATCTGGAAAACGGTTTTTAGCAACTAAATGCCTGTTTTAAATAGGAATCTTGCTCGTTGGCGGATTTGCTCTCGGGACATGATGAACTTACGTCTGTTGCAATTTTACTGCCTGAGTTGTTCGACGTGAACTTCCCTTGGTGAGAGGTTGAACTTCCCGTAACATTGTCCAAATGAGGCTTGCAATATACCGTTGGAAAGCTATGGACACGACGGTCAGGACCTAAGTTGATTTTTTGTCAAAATCTAAATGGTTTAAGAGCAGTTTTGAAAACCATTTTTCTTCGTACAAAAAAAACGTGAATCGTATTTTTGAGTCTATTTCTAAACCGTTTATCAGAATGAGGCAAATAAGATGGCGTTGGATAGCTGCTGCAAATCCTCTTCTTTTTCGTAGAGAAAGTTTTTCCCAATTTTAAACTATTTTAACGTAATTTTGAAAATGGCCGAAGTCCCACCGAGTTCGTTTTTTCGCGTTATTTTCTCAACGGTTATACGGAATGCAGCATATGATATGGCGTTGGAAAGCTTGAAGAAATGCGAAACTTTTTTATGTAGATTGTTTTTCCCAATTGTTTATGGTTTTAAGTCAATTTCGAAAATGGCGGAAAACGTTTTTTGGCCGTAATTTCTACAAAATTTATCGGAATGGGGCAACTAATATACCGTTGAAAAGCTACGGAAAATGCAAAACTTTTTCATGTAGATGGTTTTCTCTGATTCCTAGCCGTTTTCAAGCAATTTTGAAAACAGCGAGATCATGCGTTGTGCCTTTTATCGCGAAACATAGTCTTCGAAAATGCACCGCGTGAAGAACTTCACTCTGTTTCATCACGTGCTATTTTTTGCTCGTAGCTCTCCATCCACTCACCGGAATTGAGCAAGTGATATACCGATGGAAAGCTGCTGTAAACACGCAACTTTTCTGTCTTGATCATTTTTTTCATACTTGCGGCGGTTTAAAAGATTTTCATCTGAAATTCATTTATCATAGTAGTTGAACTTCCTGCTGTTTCCACGTTGAATTTCTGTCACGTATTTTTTTTATAATTTCTCACACATTCGTCGGTGTTACACAAATGATATTCCTTTTATACAAACCTCTCTCATAATAAAATTTTTAACTTTCTCCGACCAAGGACTTAAACTTATAGCAACAAAAAATTTGGAGCTTGCCTTTTTATTTATTTTCCTCATATTAAACACACACCACGTAGTATGTGAACTTTCTTCGTTTTTATAATTTCAATTTTTTATTTGCTTTTTGAAACCGAATTGCTCCCAAATAATAACTGAACTTCTTTGTGGATTGAAAGAATTATTTTAAAACACAAAAAACAATTTCTTTTTGGTGTTTTCGAACATGGAAATACAAGGTGAACCTCTCTTGCAAGAATTTTTGAACTTCCCCGGAAAGAGCACATGAACTTCTTTCAATAAACCTTTTAGGATTTTAATTTTCTATTCTTTTATTCTCAACTGAAACGCATTCCTTGTAGTACTTCAACTTCTCGTTGTTTTTACTATGAACTTTTGTTACGTTTTTGTGTATACAACGTAATTACACGTAATTAAAGGTCGGACGTCATTTTTTGCCATTTTAAAACATGTAATTAGAGGTCGAACGTCCCGCAATATAAATTATGAACCATGCACGGAGGTGCACATGAAATTCTTGCAACAAATATGAGTTTTTTACATACTTTGAACTTCTTTGTTATTTTAATTTGAACTTCTTAGTCTTATTCTTAGAAAGGAAATATGTTTTGAAATAAGCATCAAACATTTTTTTCTAAATTGACCTTCATAGTTTTATTTGTCCTAGAAACGGAAATAATTCGAGTTTTCCGTTTACATCGAACTACTCCTTTATTTAATTTGAACTTGTTTATTTTATTCTTTAGTAACGAGAAAAAATATGAGTTTTTTTACATACCTTGAACTTCTCTATTATTTTAATTTGAACTTCTTAGTCTTATTATTTCAAAGAAAATATGTTTTTAAATAAGCATCAAACATTGTTTTAATTGAACTTCGTAGTTTTATTTCTTCTACAAATGGAAATAATTTGATTTTTCCGTATACATCAAACTACTCCTTTATTTTAATTTGAACTTCTTCAAAATTTTTCTTTAGTAACAAGGAAAATCTGAGTTTTTTATAAATATCAAATTTCTCTATTATTTTTAATTTGGACTTCTTGATTATTTCTCTTAGGATCGAAATATCCTAGTTTTTTAATAAATATTGGACCTTCGGTTATTTAAATTTGAAATTCTAGACATTTTCTACTTTTAGAAACGACGACAACCTTTTCTATGATTTTTGAACTTCTCTATTTTAAAATTTGATCTTCTTGATTTTTTATTGTTGAACTTCCTGTTTTTCATTCTTTAATAATGATGAAAATTGGGATTTTATATAAACATTGAACTGCTCCTTTTTTAAAATTTGGACTTCTTGGTTTTCTTTCTTTTAGTAATGAAACAAAAATCTAGTTTTTAAATAAATATCAAGCCGCACCATTTTTTATATTTGAACTTCTAGGTTTTTTTATAAAAGAGGATGTATAATCATGAATTATCAATGTATTCTTTGAATAGTCATGCATCTTTTCTATTTCTCACCATAAAACACACGAAAGGAATCATCAATCCTTGACACATAAAACTTCCTGTATATATTGCCCAACCTTTGAAGCAAAGATCTCAACTAAAAAAAGCTCTAAAGAATTCTAGTTGCTTTAACTTTGTATAATATATACCTTAGCCTTTGTCGACGTGATGACGTACTCATCCAAAACCAAACATACAAACTTTTTCGACAACAATTCATGAACTTTCTCAAACTTGACGTTCTTAGACACAACATTTTCAGTTCCCACAAGTGAGTGAACTATACAACAAAGTACGCATAATGCTCATTCAGCTGCTCTTTTTGCAGTAGAATATTTTTGCCGAAAAAAATTGAAAAATATAAGTTCCGAAACACATGGAGAGAGATGTCATAGGTGAACTTCACCGGCATCTATACACGATTTTTTTCAACACATAATTACCCCCTTTACATAAACACATGCACATATTTGTTCTTGTCAATATACATCCTTCAACGGCATGCAAGAGCGACAAAAGGGCAGCAACATAGCAAATCCAGAATGGCAAGGCTGTTCATCGGGCCAGCCGCAAAATAATTTTGTTCCAGTCATAATTTTTTGGGGATTCAACATCCATGGCACAAGAAGTTCATCATCCATTTTAATGACCCTTTTTTTTGACAAACTAGATGAACAACAACAAGAAACAAGGGACACTAATAGACCGTTTTATATTACATGTTTGGCTGGAGCGTATGACATGAACTAGATTTTTTACAAAGTTCACTACCCCAACACACAAATCTTGCAAGAACCGCAAGAAATCGAAACAGCAAGGAGGGATGGCTGCACGCACGGATTTCTCATGAGCGAGGGGACGGACTGCCCGCATGGACTTCTCGCGAGCGAGGTGATGGACTGCCTGCACATAATGAAGGGGCAGACATCTGCGGATAGTGCAGATCGGAGAGGCGGTGCAGATGGCACACCGGTGACATCTACATGGGGAGGGATTGTGGTGAATCGGCGACGTGAGAGCATCAGCGCCCTTTGATTGCGACAGAGGCGCTTCGTTAGATCGCGCGAGGGATATCCATGGCGCATGCTGGTGGTGCAAGGCGCGTCGACGGCGGGGAAGGCCCCGGAGGTGTCCAATCCAGAAGACAAGGAGCGGCGGCGACCGGTGCGATCTCTGGGCCAGTAGAACGCTTGCTTTGGTGGCGCGGTGCTTGTCGGCTGGGGCGTCGAGGGCTGGTGGTGGTGCCGCTGCGGGTGGGGCGGCATGTGGCGGCAGGAGTAGGCGAGATGCAGGCGAGGGGGCAACACTGGTATGGCATGTGGCGCGTTGGTGGCGGAGCCGGGGAAGACGCCATGGCGGAGCGGGAGCTCAGCGGGGATGGGATCTGGGGATGTTGGGGATCAGGGGGAGGTGGTTCGGGACACGACCGCGGCAGCGGGATCCAGTAGTTGGGGGCACTGCCGTGGCGGCGAGATCCGGCGGCTGGGAGCACTGCCGCGGCGGCATGCAGTGGCGATTCAGAGCAATTCCGCGGCGACGTGCAGTGGCGGTTGGGGGGGGCAGGGCCACGACGGTGGGATCCCTCGATGGGATGTGGGAGGATGCCTGCTACACCGTCGGGTCGGCAGGAGGAGTTTGGCGGCGGTGGATGTGTGGGAGAAGGCCGAGGTTGGAGACGACCAGGAACAGGGAAGGTCGTGGATAGGTTATGCGTCCGTTCGGGAGTTGATAATGGGCCGGTCTGGAAACATCCCATCGAGCCCTTATAAGGCTGATTGTGATCAGAATACTATTCTGATCCTGAGATCAGAATAGTCCGACCCTATATATATATATAGGCTGGGTCTATTCTGACAACACCCCTTAAGACCTTATTTTGACTTCGAAAACGTTATTCTGACAACACCCCGATCCGAACCGAACCAATAAACACTAAAACAAAAAAAACCCCACCTTCTCCCCCCGGTCAAATCCCCACCCCGACCCACTTCCTCTTCCTCCCCCGACTCCACCACCAGTGCCCTCGCCCCCACTACCTTCCACGGCCGGCGCACCCAACCCCCTCCCACATCTGTCGCGCACCCACCTACCTTCCATGGCCGGCGCGCCCCCAACCCTCTCCCATAGCCGGTGCGCCCGACCTACCTCCCATGGACGACACTCCCCCAACCCCCTCCCATGGCCGGTGCGCCCCCAACCTGGTCCCCGCGGCCGGATCCACCATTCCCATGGCCGGATCCGCCATGGCACTGCCTCGCCGCCCTTCGAAAGCCCCTCGGCAGAGAGGGGCGTTGACCTCCGACGACCTCCTGCTGGTCGCCGCTGGGCTACCCCGTGCTCCTATCTTCCCTCCTCCGGCAGCACGTGCATCTCTCCCCACTCCGGCCCCAGCAGAACCCCTCCTCTGGCTGAAGATCCGTCGCCCCCTTGCCTCTTTTCTACTCCAGCCTCCTCCAGTGCCTCTGCACTCAATGGCCGGCTCCGTGACGTCCCCGAACGGTGTGCCTCCCCTCCGCCACCCCCGGCATCATGCGAGGCGACGGTGCCACTATTCCTCCAAGCCACCCTCCCCCGAGCCACCGCTGGATGGGATCTGGTCTTCTCGCCGCGTCCGACAAGCCGACGGTCGCCGCTCTCCTGGATCTGCATGATATGTGCGTGAGGAGCGAGACGCCCGTCTCCCCAACCTCCTTCAAGCACAGATCCGTCCTACCCCTCGTTCGTTCTCCGACTGTGTTGTGGCCGCAGTGCACGCACAGTCCACCCCTGACGGCGTGCGCCACACATGAGTTGTGCTTGCTATGGTTTCTGTGGGACACCGGCGTGCAGTGCTTGCGGTGCTGGCATGCAGTGCGCGCGGTGCTGGCGTGTAGTGCAGTGCGCCACGGACCCTTTGTCAGGCACTGTGCCGCTCGGTAGTCGCTGGCGTGCAGCTCGTCCCCGGTGGCAGAGAAGGGAGCTCGCCGAACCCCTTGGAGAAACGGATGTTGTGTGTGCTGTGTTGGACAAGATGCCGTACGGATGGCGACGCCGTGCAGCTCGTCGGCGGATTATATGTGGTTCGGCAGCTAGTAGCGTGGTTCTTTTGATTGCTAATGAATATAATGCTTGTGTGTGATGCGAGATGACTGTGTAAATTTCCGTCGAGACGTTTAGTTTAGTTCGTTCAGAGGTTCACTTCTAATTTCTTCGGGAAAAATGCTCAGGGAAACATTGCAGTTTGTTTTGTGACAAAATATATAATCCAGTAAGTATGAAAAAGTCAACAACTCATGGGGTTCACTTTTGAGTACTGGCGCGGTTCAATTCCAGTAATGCTGAGGTTCATTTACTCCCAAAATGTGAAGTGCAGAAAATTATTTCGAAAACGATAAAAAAAGCTATGCAGTTCACTTCTCGATAGTGTTGAGGATCACTTACGCCGGACATGAAGTGCGGTCCACTTCATCGGCTTGAACAAATTACGTCTGACAAAAATAAAATCATGCAGTTCGCTTGCCCGTACGATGCAGTGAGGTTTTTGGTCTGAAGCAGTGCACTCTTCTCTTCGATGCGGTTCACGTGTCGATTTTGGGGTCGCGAAAAACAGAGTGTTCGCATTTCGGTAAAATCAAAATTGTTCTTAAACCGTAAGGAATTAGAGAGACATGAAAAAGTTGCATTTCGGTAAAATCAAAACTGGTCTTAAACCGTAAGGAATTAGAAAAACAGAGTGTTCGCATTTCGGTAAAATCAAAACTGCTCTTAAACCGTAAGGAATTAGAAAAACATGAAAAAGTTGCGCCTCGTCGATATCTTTCCAACGCCGTATCATTCGCATCGTTCCAACAAGCGGTTTGGAAAAATTCATGAAAATACGCTCGCTGCCACTCGTAGGCACCCGCATCATTTTCAAAATTTATTTAAAATCGCGAAGAATCTCAACAAATGATCAACATATGAAAGTTGTGCCTGTTACACAGCTTTCCAACTCCGTATCACACGCCTCGTTCCGACAAACGGTTAAAAAACAGGAGCGAAAACCGTACCGAAAAACTCGAATTTTTTTAAAAACAGAATTCCGCGTTTGAGTAAATTTGAAATTACTCTCAAACCATAATGAATTAGAGCATCTCCAGCCGTTCGGCGCCCCCAGGGGCAGAAATAGCGCCGCCTGGGGGCCAACCGGCGAAAAATTCAGCGTGGGGTGGGTTTGATTCCCAGTCGCACCCCCACGCCGCCCGCCCCACGCCGTTTTTTGAAAACAAAATATGGCCAAATTCAGGCAAATTCAGGCAAAGTTCGGCCGGTTCATACGATTTTTATACAAAAGGTGATACAAACTAAAAAAACATAACTAAACCTAAAACTATGTCGTCGATACGCCACCGCCGCTGCCGTCTTCTACATGCCGAGGAGCTTGTAGAAGTCGGTGTAGTCGCCGCCGTCGTCGTCGCCGTCGTCTCGCCTCCATCGTCGCCGCCGTCGTCTCGCCTCCATCGTCGCCGCCGTCGCTGTCCTGCCCGCCGCCGTCCCTGTTGCACCCCTGGCCTGGGTCGCCGTGGCGGTGCAGCTCTTGGTTGGACGGCCCGGGCGCCTCCTCGTCGTCGCTGTCAAGAATGACGACGCCGGCCTCCTCGCGGCCGTGGCGGCGAGCGGCGATCTCCTCGAGGGCGCGCCGCTGACGCACCATCTCCTCGCGGACGTAGTCGTCGCGCGCCCATTTGTGGGCGGTCTCGTCGTCGGCAGCCATGGCGAGATGCTCCTGCTTGACGGCGACCGACGCCTCCACGTCAGGCTCGGTCTTTGGCCTGACAAGGCGGAGGTGGCCGCGGGGAGGGGGAGAAGTCTGGTGGCGGCGGCCCTCGTTGATGGTGATGCCGCCACCACCACTACGCCCGCTGTGCCGGAGCGGCGAGTCGCCGGGCTCGGCCTTCACGGCAACGAGCGGGGTCCGTGCGCCGGAGGAGTGGGAGCCGGATGACGACGACGACGTCCCGGCCATGCGCCTTGGCCGCCAGGACGAGCCGGTCCAGCGCGAGAAGGACGGCGCGGGGTAGTCGAGGCGCGGCATGTTGCCACCCTCGATGTGCTCGAGCACGGCCACGAGGGTGCGGCCGGGGACGCCCCACCATCGCCGCCGCCCCTCGGAGTTGTGGTGGCCACGGCTGGGCGGCGCGCCGTTTGTGGAGGCGAGCTGCTCCTCGTGGCGGCGCTCGAAGTACGCCGTCCACAAGTTGTGGCTATCGGGGGCGTACCTCGGCTGCTGCCGCACCGTCTCCGACAGAAACGAGCGGATCCGCGCGATCTCGGCGCGCCACTCGGCGCCGCTGGGCACCGGAGGCACCGGCACCCCGCCGGCGCTGAGCCTCCACGAGCTCGGCACCCGCATGTCGGGCAGCGCCGGGTACTCCACCTCGTAGAGAAGGCGCACCTCGTCCTCGTGCAGATGGCGGCGGCCGAAGCCGTTGGCCGCCGCACCGTCGCCTAGGAAGCGCTCAGCCATCGGGGAGGAGAAAGGAAGCTCGCCGGAGAAGTGAGGGAGGGGCAGAGGGGCGTCCTTGGCGAGAGTGGGAGGGAGAGTGCGGCGAGGGAGTGCCCAGCCACCGGCGAGGAGGAGCGGCTTTTATAGTGGCGAGCGGGCAGCACCGTGCGGCCGCGTGGAGGGAGAGGTGTGGTCGCGCGTCGCCCGCTCTGACTGCGCCGCCCGCGACTGCGCCGCCCGTGAGGCATCAATGGAAGGCTGACCGGTGGGCCCGCCCGCGGGAAACCGAAGCAATGAGGACGACAAAGCGTCTCTCGGTCGCTGACTCGGCGGGCCCGCCCGTTTTCGCGCCAAAAAAGGTTTCGCCCGGCGCCCCCAGGCGCCCTCCAGCGCGCCGGGTTCGGCTTGGGTACGCCGGCGCCAATTTCGGCCCTAACCGGCGAAAATTGGGCTTCTGGGGGCACGGCTGGGCCGATTTTTCTCAGCCGGCGATATAAAAGGGCCTTGGGGGGCCTGTTGGGGGCGCGAGTGGAGATGCTCTTAGAGAATGTAATCTACATGAAAAAGTTGCAGCTCGACGATATCTTTGCAACGCCATATCGTTTGCTTCATTCCGATGTGCGGTTTAGAAAAAAACGTGAAAATACGCTCGCTGCCACTCGTCGGGCGCCCACCATTTTCGAAACTGCTCTTAAACCATAAGGAATCTCGAAAAGTGTTCAAAACGACGTAGTTGTGCATTTTCCGTAGCTATCCAACCATATATTACACACCTCATTCTGACAAATGGTTTAAAAACTGGAGCGAAAACAGTGCCGAAAAAACGCATGCAGTTTTTTCTGCTTACATTGCAGTGTTCATTTGATAGGGATGCAATGCACCCGCGTTAATCGCGCAGTTCGGAAGTGTTGTCAGAATAGTTATTCTGCACCCAATGTCAGAATAGACGGTCTATATATATATACCGTTTCGCTCCAGTTTCTAAACCGTTTGTCGGAATGAGGCATATAATATACCGTTGGATAGCTACGGAAAATCCGCAACTTTTCCATGTTGACCACTTTTCGCTCCAGTTTCAGAGCAGTTTCGAAAACGGTGGCCGCCCAACGAGTGGCAGCGACAGTATTTTTGCGTTTTTTTCTAAACCGCTTGTCGGAATTAATCAAACAATACAGCGTTGGGAAGATATCGTCGAGGCGCAACTTTTCCATGTAGATCACTCTGTCTAATTCCTTATGGTTTGAGAGTAATTTCAAATTTACTAAAAAACGGAATTCTGTTTTTCAAATTTTACGAATTGTTTGGTACGGTTTTCGCTCCAGTTTTTTAACCGTTTGTCGGAACGAGGCATGCGATACGGTGTTGGAAAGCTGTGTAATAGGCGTAACTTTTATATGTTGATCATTTGTTGAGATTCCTCACGGTTTTAAATGAATTTTGAAAACGGTGCGGCTGCCTACGAGTGGCAGCGAGCAGATTTTCGTAAAATTTTCCAAACCGCTTGTCGGATCGATGCAAATGATACGGCCTTGGAAAGGTATCGACGAGACGCATCTTTTTCATGTTGAACACTCTCTCTAATTCCTTACGGTTTAAGAGCAGTTTTGATTTTAACGAAATGCGGACACTCTGTTTTTCGCGACCCCAAAATCGGCGCGTGAATCGCATCAGACAGAAGAACGCACTGCTTCAGACCAATTGAGGGAGTCCTGGTTTAAGGGGTCCTCGGGAGGCCGACCTATTCTTTATGGGTCATATAAGCCGGAGGGTTTTAGGTTGTAGTCCAACAGAACTCATCTAGGGTTTTAGCAAAAAGAATTAGCACTCTAAAATGGTTTTGAAAATGGCATTTTTGGAGCATCGATTTTTTTGCCACCCCTTTCAGAAATGTGGTTTAATGATTAAATTTTGCAAGCACTCGGAATATTTGTCAATGTTTCACACAAAAAATATTCAGTTTTTTGTGATTTTTTTTAATTTTCACTATTTACCTATTTATACGGGTTCATTTGAGCTCTAGATGAGAATAGTTGCGTCCCTGAAAAAAGAGGTATAGGTGATAAAGGGTTCCCCGCTTTATATTATAAACCAACCATCTGATACAACCAGCTTGCTGGGTCCGCAGCACAATCAAGCCCAAAAGAAACATTGAGAGAAAGAAAGAGAAACAAATGCCGACACCGACAGATCAACGAAGCGAGGATAAAAGGCAACCGGTGCACCCTCCAGAGAAGTTCCACCACACCTCTAGCACTCGGAAGCGTCGCATACCGAG
This sequence comes from Elymus sibiricus, assembly GCA_039707655.1. Classification (NCBI taxonomy): domain Eukaryota; kingdom Viridiplantae; phylum Streptophyta; class Magnoliopsida; order Poales; family Poaceae; genus Elymus; species Elymus sibiricus. Next base: position 513,556,935 of record CM077669.1, read on the forward strand.
CAACACCTTCAACAAGGAATGCGACGACGACGCCATTACTGTCCGGATAAGTCCTAGGGTTTCCCCCGGTATGCGGAGGGCAATGGGAAAAGGGTAAACCCAACGCCTTTCAGGAAGGTCCGTCGGCGTCCACAAGCGTCACTGCGTCGGTGTCGGACGAGCCGCCAGGGATTACTCCCGACCCAAAACGACCACCACCACCACCCCAGACGATTCATAGTGCACCACCCAACCTACCGCCCACCAGCTTGAGCCACCACTGTCACCGAACCGACTTCGCCGTAATAAAAGGTATTTCGGAGGGACGCGAAGTTTCTGCTCCCGAGCTCATTTGAGCTCGGTGAACAGTAACCTCGAAAAAAATCGAAAGCGTTTCAAAAAAATCTGAAATTTTTTGGAGACCAACATTAACAAAAGTTTTAAGTTCATGCATAAATTCAGTATTAATTAACATTCGTATGAGGCGTGGCAAAAAAAAAAACAAATTTGATACTCTAAGAATGCGCATTTTCAAAGTATCGATTTTGTTTTTTTTTTTCATGCCTTATAAGAATGTTATTTCTTACTGAATTTTTGCACACACTTAAAACTTTTGTCAATGTTAGTCCCAAAAAAATTTCAGATTTTTTTGAAATATTTTAGATATGTTTTCGATTTTACTGTTCACCGAGCTCAAATGAGCTCGGGAGCGGAGCAGAAAGGTACTTTCGATTTTGGAGCAGAATTTGTTAAGCTCGACGTAGACGCTACCCATGACCCAGATACGCTCCAAGGTACGGTGCATGCGATTCTATGTGACAGCTTAGGCAAGTTCTTGATAGCAGGAAACGACGTAACGGGTCATTGTGTTGATGTTCTTATGGAGGAAGCCCTAGCTCTTTGCTTTGGGCTGAATCTAGCTCAGTCCTTTAGATGCACAAGATTGATCATAAATTCTAACAACTAGGGAGTTATTTCAAGAAAGGTGGCAACTTCTCTAATGTAGCGTATGCCATATTTGACGATAATTATCACATGGCTCCAGATTTTTCTCAAGTTTGGTATGAGCACTGCCATAGAGAAGGAAATTGTGTAGCGCATGAATTGGTTTGAATTGCTGGATTTTCGTGGCTAGTAGTTTTTGATGAGGCCGCCATCACACCTATGCTTGTAAGAGCATTTCTAACATGCGCGCAACGCGCGGCGCGCAAAAAGCGGTTTTATAGCGCGTAAATAGCAAATTTTAGCGCGCCGGCGAGCGCCGGCTCCAACGGCCGCCGTAAAATTTTGCGCGCGCGCGGTGCTCCAGCAGATGCGCTAAACTATAGCGCGCGTGAGCAGCGGCGCTTGCAACATGCATTTTTTTATAAAGACAATATGGTGATATTTTATCAAAAAATCAAAAACAAAAAGACATAGCATAGTTCAATTGCACGGCACATCAACAATTATGTCACATCATCTCATCCAACCAAGCTTCACGGCGGGCGCCGGCGCGACGCCACCAGCCGAGGCCGTCCGTGGCGCCATGAAAAGCCCGCGCGCGAGCCCGGTGCTTGGAGGAGCACCGGCGGAGGCGAAGCCAAAACTCCCCGCTCTAGGGTTCACGGCGGCGGCGGGTGTAGGAAGGGGTGAGGGGGATGTCGGCGCGGTCGTCCATCGGACGATTTTGCCGGCGGCGCCGCGAGGCGGGGCGAGAGCGACGCGACCGGAGATGGAGGTGGAAGACGCGGGAGCGGACGCAAGCGCTCGAGTGTGCAACGCGCGGGAGCGGACGCACGAAATAAGCGCGCGCGATGCCGTTTTGCTCCGCGCGCGGAAGCACTTATGCCGCGCGCACGTTTTTTGCGCGGCCGCTGGAGCGCCCGTTCCCGCTGCTCGCGCAAAAAAAAAGGAATTTTGCAGCGCGGGGTATTGCGTGCCTGTTGGAGATGCTCTAAGAGCATCTATAACCAGACCCCTCAAACCCGTCTCAAACACCTGGGCAGGCCGTCCGGTCACTGACCGGTCATGAAAAAGCGACCCAGACGGGCCTGTCAAGCCGGCCTCAAACGCCCGGGCCGACACCCCCAATATCCAGTCCAAATATGGGGCAGAGATGAGGGAGCCCGGGCGGGCCCGGGCACGCCCGCCACGTCGGCCTAATGGCGTGGCCCCACGCGGACTCGTCGGGAAACCCGATGGTTCGACGGGCGCCTCGACTGTCGCCGCGGTGTGAACGCCGTGTGGCGCCGCTCCGGCTCCCCGCCCGAGGCCGTACCCGGCTATTTAAGCCGGCCTGCGCCCCTCAACCCTAGCACATCCGCCTCTTCCCTCCCTCTGCTGCCGTCGAGCCCGTCAGCGATGCCCCCACTACTACACGATCCAGGATCGTCTCTTCCTCCATGAGCAGGTCCGGATCCGGAGGAAAGAAGGGCTACCTCTAGAACCAGAGGAGGATTTCAAGGAGGGGGCTGAGGAGGAGGTGCTGGCGAAGGAGGAAGAGGAGGAGGTGCCGACGGAGGAGGAAGAGGAGGAGGAGCAGGAGCCGGCGGACGAGGAAAAGGAGGAGGAGCAGGAGCCGGCGGAGGAGGCGCCCCCACTGGATGTGGGGGAGGAGGAGGGGGAAGCGATGGAGGAGGACGTTGATGTGTGGCCGGAACAAGACGCCATCTTGAACTCCATCCGCTCGGAGTCGGGTGCGGAGGCCAGACGTTGCCGTCGGCAGCAGATGGAGGCGGCGCAGGCAGCCCAGGCTCTGGTGCAGGCGACTCAAGCCATCTTTGACAATGACGAAATATGAGTAGTATAGAACGTAGTACATACAGAAAAGAGTTTCTTCAATGCACGGGAGGTCCCGTGCATGTCTCAGTCGTTTATTTGATTGGAGATCTGCATGTATGCATGCTTATTTTTTTGGTTGCATGTCTTAGCCGATAATTAATTATGGAGGGTTCCATGCATGCATGTTGTTGTCAGAGATCTACATGCCTCCTCCATCCCACCTCTCATGCCTTTTTCATTTCATTCTTCTAATTTTAATTCACTTTATCTTTTAAACCGAAAATCTAAATAAATTTTAGTTTGCATATTTGGGTTCATCGCGACAGAACTTTCAAACAAGACCAATTTTGAATACATTTGACAATTGTTTTTAATCTAAGTTTTAAATATTGAAATTTGGTAATTGTAACATTAATTTTTATGAAATTTTACCAAATTTCATATGCTTTTAGGGTTTTAGGGTTCTGGGCTTAGGGTTTTAGGGTTCGGGGTTTTAGTTTTAGTTTTGAAACTTGATAAATTTATGATTGTTTTTATTAAGTTTTAGTAGTTGAAACTTGCTCAACTATCCAATTTAGCTTGCAATCCGCAAAAATCGTTGGATTCCTCACAAGGCACACCAAATTTTAAGTTTTAGTTTCTGAATTTGCAACTTTGTCGTTCATGTACCAAGTTTCAGCAATTGAAACTTAATGAATTTTTAAAAACTCGTCAAAACATATTCAAAATTGATGCTATTTGAAAGCCTTCGTCACAAACAACACGGATCTGAAAACGAAAATTAAATTAGACTTATCGTTCAAAATATATAGAAGATTAAAAATTAAACATAAAAAATAAAAGAATGTGAGGTGGGACGGATGAAGCTACCAGAGCGTGCAAAAAGCTGCATGCAAGGGGCCCATTCATAGTGATCGATCCACTAAGGGCGTGTTTGGTTTGGTTGCTTGTAAACGATTTTTTTTTTTCAAAAAAAACTTTTTTTTTTGCGCGAAAAACCGCGTTTTCCGTGTTTTACGTGAAAAAACGCGTTTCCTTTTTTTTGCGAGAGGCACGGTTTTGCCTTCGCGAGAGGCACGGCCGTGCCTGTCGGAAAGGAAAAAAAAACGCGTTTTCTGTTTTTTTTTTTTTGCGAGAGGCACGGTTTTGCTTCCGCGAAAGGCACGGTTTTGCCTTCGCGAGAGGCACGCCATGCTTCTCGGAAAGGAAAAAAAAACGCGTTTTTTGCTCTCTCTTTTTTTCCGCGAGAGGCACGGTATTGCTTTCGCGAGAGGTACGGTTTTGCTATCGCGAGAGGCACGGTTTTGCCTTCGCGAGAGGCACGGCCATGCTTCTCGGAAAGGAAAAAAAAACGCGTTTTTTGCTCTCTCTTTTTTTCCGCGAGAGGCACGGTATTGCTTTCGCGAGAGGCACGGTTTTGCTATCGCGAGAGGCACGGTTTTGCCTTCGCGAGAGGCACGGCCATGCTTCTCGGAAAGGAAAAAAAAACGCGTTTTTTGCTCTCTCTTTTTTTCCGCGAGAGGCACGGTATTGCTTTCGCGAGAGGCACGGTTTTGCTATCGCGAGAGGCACGGTTTTGCCTTCGCGAGAGGCACGGCCATGCTTCTCGGAAAGGAAAAAAAAACGCGTTTTTTGCTCTCTCTTTTTTTCCGCGAGAGGCACGGTATTGCTTTCGCGAGAGGCACGGTTTTGCTATCGCGAGAGGCACGGTTTTGCCTTCGCGAGAGGCACGGCCATGCTTCTCGGAAAGAAAAAAAAACGCGTTTTTTGCTCTCTCTTTTTTTCCGCGAGAGGCACGGTATTGCTTTCGCGAGAGGCACGGTTTTGCTATCGCGAGAGGCACGGTTTTGCCTTCGCGAGAGGCACGGCCATGCTTCTCGGAAAGGAAAAAAAAACGCGTTTTTTGCTCTCTCTTTTTTTCCGCGAGAGGCACGGTATTGCTTTCGCGAGAGGCACGGTTTTGCTATCGCGAGAGGCACGGTTTTGCCTTCGCGAGAGGCACGGCCATGCTTCTCGGAAAGAAAAAAAAACGCGTTTTTTGCTCTCTCTTTTTTTCCGCGAGAGGCACGGTATTGCTTTCGCGAGAGGCACGGTTTTGCTATCGCGAGAGGCACGGTTTTGCCTTCGCGAGAGGCACGGCCATGCTTCTCGGAAAGGAAAAAAAAACGCGTTTTTTGCTCTCTCTTTTTTTCCGCGAGAGGCACGGTATTGCTTTCGCGAGAGGCACGGTTTTGCTATCGCGAGAGGCACGGCCCCGAAAGGGAAAAAAAAACGCGTTTTCTGCTTTTTTTTTTCCGCGAGAGGCACGGTTTTGCTCCCGCGAGAGGCACGGTTTTGCCTTCGCGAGAGGCACGACCCGTGCCTATCGGAAAGGGAAAAAAACGCGTTTTCTGTTTTTTTTTCTATCGCGTGAGGCATGATTTTTTCGTCCGGTTTTTTTCATGAAAAAAAAGTTCGTTAAATCCTATCAACATGGGATCTAGTTTTGAAGATCTCGACGCGAGAAAGTTAACGGTGAAAACGGTTCGAGATTTGGATGCGCGGTTTAGGAGATAAAACGTTTTGAAAATACGGATCTACGAAAAAAGGAAAACTCCCAGGTTGCGACAAGTGGCACGCATGCAGTGGGAGTAATCGTTGAAAGGTGTACTCGCTAACTAGTGATTTCGGGCTCGCACCCACCATGCAAATTTTTTTTTTTTTGAAACTACCATGCAATTTTCTGGTTGTTTGGTACGCTGCATGTCCAGTTGGGCCTGGCCCGATGGATGCAAAAAGGGCCTCCGAGCCAGGCTGAACCGTTTCCGCGAGCCTGCACCCGCGCCGCGCGTGCACCGACAGCCACATCCACGCGAGAAAGAGGGTTTCTCTCCCTGCCGGTTCCCACCCCAGACGCGCCGCTCTCCTCACCCGACTCCTCTCCCTCCTGCGAACAGATCTGGTCGCCCGTCGCCGGCGCGCATCCTCTCCGCGTAGAGGTTGGTTCTCCTCCTCCCATCCCTCTTCCATCTGTCTCCATCCCTCTTGGATCCCTTTCTCTATCCGCCCCTTGCGCTGCTGCTTCTGTCGATGCGGATGTGAGTATGCAACGGGGCCGTTTCCTGCGCACGATTTGGTCGGAGCGGAGCTCCTGGCCATGACCGTCGTGGCCATGGGAGCTGCACCCTCGGTCACTACCTGCTGCAGAGAGTGCTCCTTGTTGGCGGCAGACTTGAAATTCTGTGAGAATTGTTGGTTCGAATAAAATGATAGGCTGATTCAGTGAGAACAGCCTGCAGATAGCTAGTGTTCAATGTGAATCTCGAAATCTTGTTTATTTAGATACCACCACAAAGAGGTGCGGTTCAAACTGGCTCCAAGCATTACATTACTAGGGAGAACCTTGACCTGTATACTTGCTTAGTTGCCTGGGCTATCAGCAGATGCAAGTGTAATTCAGACTGTTAATTGACTGCTGCGCATTGCCACTTTCAGGAAGTTTTTTCATTATAGTTGGTAGTATTTTCTAGTCAGAAGGTGTTGTGTTATATGCTTATGGCAGTGCTAAAGGACATGCAATTATTTTGTATCAGGCTTAATTTTGCCTTATGTATGTCTACAGCGTGTAGTTTCAGTTCAAGAGTAACGATTGGAGGCGTGTAACATATGAAACCCAAAAAATTCACTTAGATGCATGCCTTTGTTAACCAAACTCCTCCAAAATCAGTCTCTTTGGTCATTTTGGGGATAGCCGGAGCCTTCTCTTTTATCTCAATTGACTGGAAAATGACCTGCAGATAGTTGGTGTTTAATGTGAGTGTAGAATTCTTGTTTATTTAGATACCATTGCACCACGAAGTTTGGCTGAAACATGGTTGAAGCATTACATTTCTAGGAAGAACTTTTTCCTGTACCTGCTTTGTTACAGTTCAGACATGAACGGTCGTGGTATGCCTATTGTCAGGAAGTTCTTAGTAGTTTGAATTTCCCAAGTGGGAGGTGTTGTGCTATGTTCCTATGGCTATGCTAAAGGGCATACAACTATTGTGTATTTAGCTTATCGTAGCCTTCTGGTATGTCTGTTACATGCTGTTTTCAGTTCAGCCTTCAGAGTAGTGATTGGAGGCAAGCAACTGATGAAGTCTGAATTTGTCACTTAGACATACAATTATGGTTATTTAGCCTATCTTAGCCTTATGGTATCTTTATTAAATGATGTTTTAGTTCAGAGTAATGATTGGAGGCAAGTAACTGAGGAGTCTGCATTTTGTGCTTGGACACATGCTTTTGCTGAAGAAACCCCCTTTACCAAAACAGTCTCTTTGGGCAAAGTTTATTATGTGGGGACATTCTTGCAACAAATTGCATGGTTGTTCATCCATTGTTTGTCACATAGTTTCTTTGTGGAAAATCGGACACCTTTTTTCAAGTGGCAAATTTCTAAGAAGGCAGACTATGAACACGTCGAGTTTACTTCAGAAACCTTTTTGTTTTGACAAGAACATTTTGTTTCAGAAATCCTCGTTTGTTATTCACTTAAATTACTCTTTTGAGCGGATCTTCATTTTGGTTACTTATTATGTCCCACTAGCTACTGATAATTTGTTAAAGTAGTTTCCTTGTAAACATGCCATATTGATTGATGCCAGTTGTTACCGCAGATCTGCTAAAGGAGCAAAATGGCAACACTTAAAGATGTGGCAACACGGAAGCCTATTCTAGCAACAATCCGCCTCCTAGTCCCTGCTGGAGCAGCCCGCCCCGCACCGCCTGTCGGGCCAGCTCTGGGTTTCTACAGGCTCAATCTGATGGCATTCTGCAAGGATTTCAATGCCAGGACACAGAAGTACAAGGCAGAGACTCCGATGCAAGTCACGCTGACCGCCTACAAGGACAGCACTTTCGAGTTTGTAGTCAAGTCGCCCTCGGTCTCATGGTTCCTCAAGAAAGCGGCGGGCATCGAGACCGCGAGCAGCCGGCCAGGCCACAACATGGTGACGTCCCTCTCGCTCCGCCATGTCTATGAGATCGCGAAGCTGAAGCAGTCCGACCCGTTCTGCAAGCACATGTCGCTCGAGGCCCTGTGCAAGTCCATCATCGGCACGGCCAAGTCCATGGGCATCGAAATCGTCAAGGATCTCTGACCGGGCTGGCTGGACTAGCCTCAGGCATAATTTTTATGGTGTGTTGGTCTACAGCCAGTCTAGTTTTGTCTGACCTGGAAGAAAGTAGATTGGGTTTATTCTGCTATATCTGTCGAAATCCTGCCGTATAAATTTGTATCATGTGACACTTGTCTTCAGGGCAACCATTCGGTGGTAATAAGTTTCAGGCTCCTTGGTTGGAACGGAGGCTTGGCACTGAACTTGTTGTGTGACGGGAAATTGCAACTTGAGCGCCTTCCATGTCAAGATTTTTGCATGATAAGTGAACATTGTTGCACTGAACTTGATTTTAGGTAGTATTGTAGGCTTGAAGTTTTTCTCCATTGTCAGGTAGTAATGCTCTTGTCCTCCACCTATCGTAGGCTTGAAGATTTCCTGTTAGTTTCATTGTTATTTGTTGCACGAGTTTCAGTTTTAAATGAAGTTTTTTCCTGTCTTTCCTCGGATCATCAACTGAAATTTCTTAACTGAATCTGGATTACCTTTCATGCGCAGTTGTTTTGTTTGATCACTCATTCGAATCTGCAGCCGAGTCTTTGAATGAATGAATGAATGCAACGCAGTAAAAAATCTGACTGAAGAAATGCAACACTGCAAGGAAAGGATCGGAATCTACTTGTTCACTATGGCAAGCAGTACAAGCAGGCTGGACGACCAAGAATTATTGGGAGAGAATCTACTGGTACTGAAGCAGCTACACGAGCTTCGATCGGCTTCACAGAGAGACAGCGGCGAGGTTCAGCTCAGCTCGTCGCGGAGGCCATGGACGGGTGAGCGGCCGGGAACCCGGTGTAGGTCATGGCATCGTCGTCTTGGGGCCCGGCGCCGTGGTCGGTGTCCCACAGGAAGGCGGCCTGCGCGGCGAGGACGTGGCTGTTGTGCGGGTCGGCCCTGGCCGCCCGATCGAAGTAGCTGGAGGCGCGCTCCTCGTCGCCGTGCGCCTCCCACACCAGCTTGGCCTACTCCGACAGCAGCTCGCCGTCGTTGGGGTCCGCCAGGATCGCGCGGGAGTAGTACTCCTCCGCCCTCCGCCGATCCCCCTTCACCTGCAATCACAATTGGATCGATCGCTCAGGCGCCATTACCGCAAGAACGGCCGCGCATTTATCTCCAGATCTGAATTCTGAACTGCAATGGCCGCGGCAATGGCGCTCGACGCTGGAGCGGCGAGGGTGGTACTACTACCTGGTAGAGGAACCGCGCGTAGTTCCTGAGGAAGAGGCCGTTGCAGGGGTCCTCGTCGATGAGCCTCTTGTAGTGGATCTCGATGCCGGAGCGGTCCCCTCCCCCGCCGCCGGAGGCCACCGGGTAGCCGCCCCCGGCCCCGCCGTCGGCGCTCAGCAAGCCCGAGCCCAGCCGGTCGATCCCGAGGCCCCTGGCCAGGACGTACGTGCCGCCGGCGCCGAGGCCGAACGCCCCGAAGCTCGTCTCTTGCTGCTCGCCGTCGTCGTCCTCGTCCCTGCCCCCGTCGCGCGCCGTGAAGGACTGGATCGTCTCGAGCGCCGGCCTGGACCGCGGCGGCAGGTGGTGGTACTGGTGGTCGTCCGCGCGGCCGCCCAGCGCGGCGAGGTTGCCGTCCGCGAGAGCGCTCTTGGTCCGAGGATCCGCCACCGCAGGCGGAAAGGCTGCAGGAGATGGCCGGCGGGTGGTACGCGACCGGTGTGGTGTGGTGTGTGGGCGCGGCGCGGGAACGGACGGTGCGGGTGGCCTCTGGCTGGAAGGCCTCACGTCCCTCCCGTCGTCTACGGTCTACGGTGTGGCCGCTCCCTTTCCGGCCATCCTAACCCTAGGCAGGAGGCGGCAGCAGGCTCCTCCGGTCCTCCCGACTCGACGGCGGCACGGCCACCTCGTGCAGGCGCTCCACAAGGCGCGCGTCGACGGCAGCCTTCAGGATTCGCGCGGCGTCGAAGGCCCCGGAGTGCAGCCGCCAACTCATCGTTGGCCGGAGAAGTGGAGGCGCCGGCCGGTCGGAGCGAACATTCGGCTCGCCGCTCGCACAGCCGCACACGGTGACGCCCGGTACTAGCCACTGTCGGTGTCAAAACCGGTGGATCTCGGGTAGGGGGTCCCGAGCTGCGAGACTAGGATTGATGGTAACAAAGGGACGAAGGAGACGATGTTTACCCAGGTTCGGGCCCTCCTATGGAGGTAAAACCTTACGTCCTGCTTGATTATATTGATGGTATGAAGATTACAGAGTTGATCTACCTCGAGATCGACTAGCTAAAACCCTAGATGAGTTTCTGTGTCGTATGACCTAACACCCTCTGGCTTATATAGACACCAGGGGCTATTAGGGTTACATATAGTCGGTTACACACCGGAGGGAAAATACATGCCTAATCTACTACCTTTAACTTGACAGACACGCCACGGCTCCTGGGGTTTCCTCCCTGGCGACGGGGCCTTCGATCAATCTCATCCTTAGTGAGCGGTCCAGTAGTCCGACCTATGAGAGATAGGTCGGCAGTCCGAGGACCCCTTAATCCCGGACTCCCTCGGTAGCCCCCGGACTAGCCTCCAACGCCGGTGTATATCCGGACAATCTTGTGTGTCGAAGTCTTCGGCTTGCGAGGCGAGTCCCTCAATCCCTGCTTGCCCGGCAACCATCCCGTCATCGAAGAATCCTCGATCGCCGAGAACTTGCGGGACCCAGTGTAATAACCTCCAACGCTTCTCAATTCTAGTGCGCCGAGGGGAGACGAGCGGCCCGACAGCTATTTACGAGACTGCCCCTCCCGCAAGGGAGGCACCACTTATTTAAACAAGTTAAATCACGGTCTGGGTCACAGCTTCCTCTTCTTCCCCGCTAGAGAAAAACTTCAAGCGAGAGACCACCACAAAAACATGGCGAGCGCCCCCAGCTCTTCCTCGCGCCCTTAAGGCTCCCGCCCTGGGGATTGGACAAGTTGTTCCGTATCCCTCCTCCGGCTGCGTGACCTCGAGACCCAAGGGTATCTCCCTTCCTCAGATCTAGCGGCTACCCGCGCCGGCTTGACTTCCTTTGACAGCGAAGCCTTCGCGGAGAAATTCCCCAATCCTAACAAGGGCGAGCAAGTATGCTTCATGCCCTTCCTCTTACGAGGCCTAGGATTCCCCATTCATCCTTTCCTGAGGGGGTTACTGGAGTTCTATGGGATCCAGCTACATCATCTTACCCCCGGATCCATTTTGCACATTTCGGGCTTTGTCGCTCTCTGCGAAATGTTCCTGGGCTGCGAGGCGCACTTCGAATTATGGAGAAAGTACTTCTGCCTCGTCCCTCGAACTCGGGGTGAGACAATTCGGGAAGTGGGAGGAGCCGAAGTATGTCGCATAGCGGGAACAGGATACCCATCGGGGACACCGAAGAAGGAATCCGAAGAATGGTCTTCGGAATGGTTTTATATCAAAGACGTTCCCCTATTCGATCACGCTCGGAGGGGTTTGCCCGAATACTCCGACGCCCTTCCGAAGAAAAGGTATAATTGGCGACCGAAGAGTTCGTCCCAACAAGACAGTGCTGAAGTTCGACGCTTGGCCGCCCACATAAGGGTACTGGCTCATCACAAGCTGACCATGATCGACGTGATGGCCGCCGCCATCACCCGATGCGTTCAACCTCTTCAGCAAAGGATACATCCTTTGTGGCATTACAACGGAACGAGTGACACCACTTGCTCCCGACGGCAGGGCCCTGCCAATCAGGTGGCCTTGGCAGCCGCACTTGCCGACCTGTACAAAGGAGAAAAAGAAGACTTTGTTCGGTTGCAAGTTAAGGAGGGCTACTCGAGTTACAATCCCATCGAATGGGTAAGCCCTTCGACTTTGCGACCTGAGTTCGGGTGTTTATTTGCCCTTTCTTTGACTGACGCTTTTTGATCCGCGCAAACAGGAATGGCGGAGCTTTGCCGAGACAATCAACTGTCCGGTTCCCCAACCAGAGAACTACTCTCGTGATGACGATCCAGGATTCCACGACGACCTGGAGCTATCACTGGAGTATGAAGACGGGGTCTTTTACCAGGAGAGCCTTGATCGATCCAAGGTGGCTATCATAGCTGATCACCCCGGATCACTCCCCTCCTCCACTGCGGGCAAGAAGAAAAATTCTTCCCGTAGAAGGCAGACGTCCTCCGTCGACCCAAATATACCGGCTCCCACTCCCAAGCGTCGTCGGTCCTCGCGACGAACGTCGGCTACAGCAGCAATGCCCAGGCCGGGCACCAACAGGAGTCCTTCATGCGAGCCGGTCGTGGAGACGGCGCAGAACACTCGATCAACCAAAAGGTACTTTGTTCGGTCGCTCAATCTATTGTTGTTATAATCGGTGGGATCTTACAGGTCTTATGTCGAAATACTCAGGAAGCGAGTACAACCATCTTCTGCCAAAGACATTGCCGGGACGCCCAGCAACACGCATGAATCAAGATCTTCTGCTCATGCCGATCCTGCCGCGGAGGCCCCTGTGGTCAATCCGGCCCCTAAAGACTCCGAGGACGAGGTATCAGTCACTAAATCCGAAGCAGAGAGCGCGATGAAACACCGGCGGCGGAGAAAAATCCTGCGCGACCCGGCGTTTTTCGAACAAGAGTTCAATGCTCTATGCTCGGCGGACGCACACCTTGGAGCTGCCCGAGCCGGGTTCGGGGAAGCTGTGAAACTGATATCGTCTGGCCTGAAGGTGAGTGATTAAAAATCCGGACATAAATGTAAACCCAGTATCCCCCGAGCCTTAAGTTGGTCGGGACGACCGAATTAAGGATCCGCATGTTTGTTTCATGTTTGACGCGGGCTTCCAGGCAACAAAACGAGCAATTGGCCAATGAATTGGAAGCGAGCCGAACACAGGTGGAAACCGTGAAGGCCGAGCTTGAACAAGTGAAGAAGTTTACCCGGGAGGCGCATGGTGAGTATATCCATTCTACTGATCTTAGCTAATAATCCCATGCTGACGCGATGGTACTTTTTAGCAGCTGAATCAATAGGGCAATTGCAAAAAGATTTAGATGCGGCCAGGGTATCTCAGAGGTACACTGAAGCCCAGCATGAGGCTGGCTGTCTTTCGCTGCAGCGAAACCTGGAAGAGAAGAAATGCCTCCAGGCGGAAAACAAGCAACAGGCCAAAGATATTGAGAGTTTAAAGACTCAATTGGCCCATGCCCAAGAAGAGACCAGAAACTACGGAGGGGCACGTTCGGTAAGTGTGATGATAACGTAGAAAGGTACCTCCGCTATATAGGGTGTAACGAACATGCCTTGTCTCATGTATAGGTCTCCTAACCGGGCGGCCTGAAGAAGAGATCGGTTCCTACCGGGGGAACCTCCTGGAGGAACCGTCCGCCGTTCATGAGCGGGCCCGGAAGGCTATGAGGGGCATGATAAAAGCGCTATGGCTTGCCGAGAAGCCTCCGAGAACGAACTAGCCGATCGATTCAAAGAAGCCTGAAGTCGGTTCGAGCTATGGAAGACATCGGCTTGCCGGGAGGGAGCACGAGAAGCGTGGGCGATGATCAAGACCCGTTATACCGGTCTTAACCCCGAGCGTATGGCTCAGGTTGGGCCAGTAGGACCTGATGGGCAAGAAGTGCCGCTTCACTTGGTGTACGACCAAGTGATGCCTGCTGCTCGTCTTTCGCAGGAAGATTGTGCCCTGGATGCCTTAATAGACAATCTTGACCAGCAGCCGGACGTGTGATTCTATGTATCTATGTACTCTAAATCAAAAAGTTGTACCATCTGTGTTGAAAACTTTGTCTTAACCGTCCATCGGCTTCGACCTCCCGTGCTAAAAGCTGGGGAGTGTTCCGTAAAAAATATCCCTTGGTAAGAGGGAACTATTTCGAGGAACCAGGCAATCCGGCCATTTGGTACGAACAGACAGAAGGCGCACAGGGAGACATGTTATATTACTGCTTAGCGTAAGAAACATCTTCCAAAGGAAATAGTACCTCTATCGGTGCCTTCCCTTAGGTTGCTACGTAAATCGCAGGTAATAAGGCCGCATACTGCAAGTATGCGACTAATGGCTTTTTTGAAAAAACCGCGTGACGGTAATAACAACCATCATTTTATTTGCTGCTTCCGTCGTAGCCGACCAATTTTCTGCTAAAGATAGCTAGCTTTTGGCTTCACCCGTCTGAGGTACTTATCCGGATGACCCGGCCGTAACAATCGCAGAGGTGCTCCCTTTACCCTCTAGCCGAACAATCGGGAACGTAGAGGGCAAACACATGAGCGAGGCAACCCAGCTTGGCAAAAATCTTAGTTGGAATTGATGCATATGATGACTTTACGATTGACAAAGGAAACATACATGCATAATAAATTTTAATAGATGCTTTAAAGGTAGACTCATCGGCTTCGGGAAGAAGCCCCCATGCGTTTTATTCGGATTTAACATTTGACGATGTATGCCGAAAATCTAAACACTAGCTCGGTTTAGCCGAACATAAACTTGGGGAGAGGAAGGTCCGAACCTGCCAAAAATCAAGGTGGAAGGGAAGGAACACAAAAAGAAAAAGGAAAAAAGGAAAAAGGAGGATAAAAAGAATGACGACACCGGTCTAGCCGTAAAAACGCCGAAGACGAGCTGCGTTCCATGGGTTTGGTTCGAGGCGGTTATCTGCCGGGCTTCGAAGACGATAAGCCCCTCCTGTGAGTACTTCATCGATTATGAAGGGGCCCTCCCATTTGGGATTGAACTTGTGCTTCTGCTTCTCGGGGAGCCGTAAGACGAGTTCCCCCACATTGTATGCTTTTGCCCTGACCTCCCTGCTCTGGTAACGCCGGGCCTGCTGTTGATAAAAAGTAGAGTGAGCCCGAGCTATGTCGCGCTCTCCTTCTAGGGCGTCCAAGTCGTCCTGCCGATCTAGCTCGGCCTCCTTTTCCTCGTACATGCGCACCCTTGGTGCATCATGAATAATATCACAAGGAAGGACTGCTTCCGCCCCATAGACCATAAAAAACGGTGTGTATCCCGTTGATCGGCTCGGGGTGGTACGCAGGCCCCATAGAACGGAATCGAGTTCCTCCACCCAATGACAGTCGGACTCATGAAGAGATCGGACCAAACATGGCTTAATACCACTCATAATGAGGCCGTTGGCCCGTTCGACCTGTCCATTGGTCTGTGGGTGATACACCGATGCATAATCGAGCTTAATGCCAATTTTTGCGCACCAGTCTTTTACTTCCTGGGCGGTGAAGTTGGATCCATTGTCCGTTATTATACTGTGAGGGACGCCGTAACGGTGTACCACGCCGGATATAAAGTCGATTACTGGTCCGGATTTGGCCGATTTGACAGGTTTTGCCTCGATCCATTTGGTGAACTTGTCCACCATGACCAGTAGGTATTTATTTTTCTTGGTCCCCCCTTTAAGTGGTCCGACCATGTCCAACCCCCGGACCGCAAAAGGCCAGGTGATCAGAATAGCCCGAAGAGCCGTTGGGGACATGTGACTTTGATTTGCAAAAAGTTGGCGTCCTACGTAGTGTTGGACAAGCGACTGGGCATCCGTTCTAGCGGTGGGCCAGAAGAAACCGGCCCGGAAGGCCTTGCTTACTAAGGCCCTTGCCGCGGTGTGATGGCCTCCCATTCCTGCGTGGATTTCAGCCAAAACCTGCCTTCCCTCTTCCTCAGATATGCACCGTTGGAGGACTCCGGTGGTGCTTTTCTTGTATAACTCACCCTCGTGGACTTTATAGGCCTTGGATCGCCGGATTATGCGTCTCGCCTCTGTCTGGTTATCGGGGAGTTCCTGGCGAAGAAGGTAGGCGAGGAAGGGCTCGGTCCATGGTGTGATTACCGCCATGACCTCATGAGCCGAAGGCGTTTCGTCCATTACGGGGCTGCCGATAATTTGATCATCTGGTTCGTTTATGGGGTGAACAACCTCTTCCGCGCTGATGGGTGCGGCGCCCTTATCATCGTCCTGCCAAACCACCGATGGCTTGAATAGCCGTTCAAGGAAGGTGTTTTTTGGGACGGGGTCGCGTTTGGCACCTAAGCGGGCCAATATGTCGGCGGCCTGGTTGTTGTCTCTAGCGACATGATGGAATTCCAGCCCCTCGAACCGTGCGGATATTTTAAGGACGACGTTTCTATATGCCGCCATCTTCGGGTTTTTGGCGTCGAACTCGCCGTTGATTTGGGAGATGGCTAAGTTAGAGTCTCCCCGTACTTCCAGCCGTTGTATACCCATTGAAGCTGCCAAGAGCTTCGTATTCGTCTGCATTGTTGGAATCGGCATACATGATTTGCAGCACGTATCGGACGCTGTCGCCTGTGGGGGATGTGAGGATAACTCCAGCCCCTAGTCCGGCCAGTGTCTTGGATCCGTCGATGTACATCGTCCAGTGGGAGTATGTACTATATTCCCTGGGGAGCTCGGCCTCCGTCCATTTGGCGAGGAAATCTGCCAACACCTGAGATTTAATAGCTCGTCGAGGCTTGTAGGCGATTTCGAAGGGAAGGAGCTCGATGGCCCATTTGGCTATGCCGCCGGTGGCGTCCCTGTTATTGATTATATCATTCAGGGGTACTTCAGAGGCCACCGTGACCGAACACTCTTGAAAATAGTGTCTTAGTTTTCGCGATGCCATAAATACTGTATAGGCTATCTTCTGGTAATGCGGGTATCTGGACTTGCATTGCGTTAGTACTTCTGACACATAATAGACCGGCTTCTGTATCCGGAATTTGTGACCCTCCTCCTCTCGCTCGATGACGAGCACTGCGCTAACCACTTGGTTGGTGGCCGATATGTATAATAACATCGGTTCACCAGCGCCTGGTGCTATGAGTATAGGGTTGCTTGCCAGGAGTGTTTTAATTTCATCTAACGCGGCGGCTGCTTCATCGGTCCATTTGAAATTTTTGGTCCGTTTCAGCAACCGGTAGAGCGGTAAAGCCTTTTCACCGAGGCGGGAGATAAAGCGGCTTAATGCCGCCACGTAACCCGCCAGTTTTTGGACATGCTTGACCTCTGTGGGAATTGCAAGTTCCGATAGGGCGTGAATCTTAGCCGGATACGCTTCTATTCCTCTATGGGAAACAATGAATCCGAGCTGTTTACCAGCAGGGACTCCGAAGACGCATTTCTCCGGATTGAGTCATATATCGTACTCGTGTAAGCTGGCAAAGGTTTGCCTTAGGTCGTCGATCAGCTGGCTGACGTGTTTGGTTTTAATGACCACATCGTCCACGTATGCCTCGACTGTTTTGCCAACCTGTTTTTTGAGACAGGTCTGGATCATACGCTGGTATGTAGCTCCAGCGTTCTTTAGCCCAAAGGGCATTGTGTTGAAACAGAATGGCCCGTATGGGGTGATGAATGCGGTTGCAGGTTGATCGGATTCCTTCATTTTGATCTGATGGTATCCGGAATAAGTGTCGTGGAAACACAGCAGATCGTGTCCGGCGGTGGCGTCAATAATCTGGTCTATGCGTGATAGGGGGAAAGGGTCCTTAGGGTAGGCTTTGTTAAGGTCTTTAAAGTCGACGCACAGCCGCCAGGATTTATCTTTCCTCGGCATCATCACCAGGTTTGCCAACCATTCGGGGTGTTTGATCTCCCGTATGAATCCGGCCTCTAGCAACTTGGCTATTTCTTCACCATAGCTTGACGCTTAGGCTCGGAAAAGCGGCGCAGAGTCTGTTTGACGGGCTTAAAGACTGGGATTATATTCAGACTGTGTTCTGCCAGCCGGCGTGGGATTCCTGGCATATCAGAGGGATGCCAAGAAAAGATGTCCCAATTTTCTTGTAAGAATGCTCGCATCGCTTCGTCTACCGCGGGGTCCAGCTGAGCTCCGATGGACGCTGTTTTATTGGGGTTCGTCGGGTGTACCTGGAATTTAACGATTTCCATTGCAGGGTTAAAGGACGTGGATTTGAGCCTTTTACTAAGGATCACATCGTCCTTGTCCACTGTTGACCGGAGTGCGGTCAATTCCTCTGCAGCAAAGGTCTCAGCTAGCGCCTCGAGGGCGAGTGCTATCGTGGTTTTGTCACGGCAAGATGTCCTCGTGAGAGAACTTGGGTGTGAGGCCATCGCAACTATGTGGCGGCTTGAGAGGGGTTGGTCGGAATCGAGAGACGCGAGTTTACCCAGGTTCGGCCCCTCCGATGGAGGTAAAAGCCTACGTCCTGCTTGTGTCTATATTGATGAGGATGACGATCTCGATTACAAGGGTGCAGAGTTGCTACCTCTAATCTCGAGAGCCTCTAATCTATCTATCTCTAATGACTTGTCTCTCTAAGACCTGTCTATTGAGACGTCTAAAAACCTTGACCTTCTTGGGGTGACCCGCCCCTCCTTATATAAGTTGAAGGGGCGGTTTACATGTAGAGTCCTACTGAGAGTAGGATTAGGACTAGTCTCTCTTGAATCCTAATCCGGGTCTTGTTTCCTTTGTGAGGGAGTCTTTCCTTTCCTTGGGCCTTCTCTTCGTGGGCTTCTGAGTCCCAGGCGGCTTACAACCGGGCGGCTTACAACCGGGCTTATCTTCAAGACTCATCTTCAGGGACTCGTCTCCGGGACTTAACTGTCAGTCAGTCATAACTGTCTGCCAGGTCATAACTGTCTGCCGGCTTATAACTGTCTGCCGGGTCATAACTGTCTGTCGGGTCATAACTGTCTGCCGGGTTATAACTGTCTGCCGACTTATAACTGTCTGCCGGGTCACAACTGTCTGTCGACTTACAACTGTCTGCCGGCTTACAACTGTCTGCCGGCTTATAACTGTCCCCGGGTCATACCGCGGGGTATATCCCCGACATTAGCCCCCAGGTTAGCTTGAATTTATTCATGGTAACCTGCTGAAATAACCCTTATTATCAACTGCCTTGGTTTGATAAATTCGTCTGGTTCCCTCATAACTGAGAATTTGAAGACATATCTTCCTCATATCCATATTACCTATAGCCCCCAAGTCTTAAGAAGGGAAACGTAGTGATATCCTTAAGACTTGCTTCAACATAGTGCAAACCTAGAGAAATCCAGATTGTTTATCTGAGTCACCAGTCATAAGTTGAATGTTCCACATATGTAGCCCCCAAGTACCGGGTTGTCTTGCCTGCAGCAACCTGGGACTTGTAAGTATCTTATGCTCATAAAACTTCAGCCAGTGTAGCCCCCAAGGGCCGGGTCATTATGCAATAATGAGCAGGAACTTGTTGTAGATCTGATCATATAGACTTGAGGAGCAATGTGTAGCCCCCAAGGGACGGCTCAGTAAGACAATACTGGGCTGGGACTTAGAAAAAGATAGAAAGGCCGGCTCATCTCCCTGAGATAACCGGGTTCATTGATAATGTGATGAGTTGAAAAGCAACTTGCATTAGCCCCCAAGTGCCATGGTGCATGCTTGCAGCGACATGGGACTTGCATACTTGATACAAACTGGACTTGAATAATGTAGCCCCCAAGTGCCGGTCGTATGCCTGCAATGATCCGGGACTATTCCTTCCATTGTAGAATAAAATTTTATCCACTGTCCAGATGATGTTTGCTGAAAACCTTGCATATCAATGTTGAACCATGCTCCTTGCTGTAAGCTGGTATTTTTGGGATGAAGGAATAATAGCCATTACTCTGAAGGGGCTTTGAAAACCTCAATCATCCAATGCTGGTTATGACAACCATAATGAAAAATCCAGCCATGTTGGCTATTTGAGATTTGAATAATATAATCCGGTTTGAAAGAACCGCTTCCTGCAATGTAGACCAGGATATCCATGCATATATGATGCATGGTAAGATGATGCAATGTATGATGCAATGTATGATGTTCTTGCTTTGAAGGCACAACCAGAAGAGATCAACTCTTGTATATGTTCTTGCTTTTTCTTTTTTGGAAACTCATATGCCGGCTCTCCTGGCATGAACTCGTTGTTTGAACTCTTAACAGTACAGGGTCTCTAGTGAGAGTGACCGTCAACTCCTTTGAGCGGCTCAGGGTCTCTAGGCAAGATTAACTGGTAAGAGCACAACGAACCATAGAGAGGCGCAGCAGGGCATGAGTACCCCCCGGGCCCATAAGCTACTTCTCACGTGACATAAATCCGTCGTTTGAACCTTAAATAGTGCAGGGTATTTAAAAGAGTAACTATTTAAGAGTACGAACGGGCCACATAGCGGAGAGTATGCAGCAGATGGGTGAGTTTATCCTCGCTTTCCGTAAGCCGGCCCTCACATGACAAGCGCCGCCGGTTTAACCTTGACCAGTACTGGGTCTCTAGTGAGAGTGACCGTCAAATACTTTGAACAGCTCAGGGTCTCTAGCCGAGATTAACTGGTAAGAGTTCGGCGGGTCACCTGGCGGTGCAGCAGCAGCATACAGGCAGGTTTAACTCGAACTTGCGGTGGCTGAAGAGCCGATCAAGAGGGTGTGTAAGCTAAACCCAGTGGGTTGGAAGCCCCCAAATGACCTTGTTGACGGAGTCAACTTTTGGGTATACAACCCGGCCTTACGGTGGCTGAAGAGCCGATCAAGAGGGTGTGTAAGCTAAACCCGATAGGTTGGAAGCCCCCAAATGACCTTTGTTGAAGTATCCACCTTTGCACCATCTTTTTGAAGAAACGGCAGAAACTCCAAGTGACTTTATGACGATCCAATGAATCAGGGCACCCATGTTTGAATGGTGCATCATGGCGGCTCGTCCTCTTGAGCAACTTTTAACTTTCTGAAAACTCGATCTTGCGAGAGATGAATTCCTTTTGAACCGGATGCTGAGCCGGATATCAAGATCTCAAAACTTTGTGAAAGATAGATTTCTCTTGAACCGGGACTCTCAGATCACTTGGCACTTTTTCAGCTGGAAATTTTCTGACAGCCTTTAAACTTTCACCAAGGTGGCAGTAACCCCCGAGATCGGGTGATCCGGGGTTCTTGAATTTGCTGAAACTAGCAACATTTGTTGAATCGTGTCTGTAGCCCCCGAGTCTTAAGACGACTCGAGGAGTTGGCTTGAGATTCTCCATACTTGGTCGTGGCATAAACCGACATATGGTTGACAGCTGATAACTGAAATTTATTGAAGCCAAAAGCGTGTGGCTAGTTGATGATCCTCGCGACACTCCTTGTATGTCCATGGCATTGATAACGCAATGTAAATCCACTGAAGGTTGAGGTTAACTGTGGCGGGATATAGAAGATCCCGTATGAATTGTTTCAATAACCCGGTCGATGGTTCGTCCCGGCTGGTTGTTGAAGTTAACCAAACCGCAGTTGGGGCGACTTGTGCGCCTGTCCGTTTGGGCGGCTCGTACAGGCGAGCACCGCATCGATACGTTGATGTAGATCAGATTGTGGGCGGCGTCTTGCACGCGTCCGTTGGGCGGTTTGTATGGATAGCTCCGGTGTGTTGATGTAGACGTAGAAGTCAATCGCGGTGTTGTAAGCCGGTGCGATCACGAGAGATGGCCGCGGCATTGTAAGCCGGTGCAGACGCTTGAGGTGGCCGCGGCATTCTAAGCCTGTGCGAGTCCGTTGAGTAACGCGACACGGACGACCACCTGCGTAGAATGATGTTGGCACGCCTCCATCTCCGCGGTATACTGCTATTTTTGGCAATGAATAATTGTCCTGTGTAAAACATATGACAAAGACAGAGTAATTGTTCTTTAAAGAAATTAATGTATACCGAAAAAATAGATGGAATAGATAGCACCTGGTTTTTGTTGTCGGATGAAATATGGGTACTAGCGTGGGATAATGCTGATCATATTTCGATGAAAAAGATAGCCTATATCCCCACACTTTATTTTTATTTTATTTTTAGGCAGCCGGTCCACTTCTCTCTCTCTGTCCTTTTCTTTTCAGGTTCGGTTAAGCCGCCCGGTTAACGGGGCGAGGCGGAGCCGACAGCCAGGGGCAACGCGCGGCAGGCGGCACAGCGAAGCTAGGCGGCCGAGCGGCTCAGCGAGGCCGCGACGGAGGCGAGCCAGCGGCCGGGGGCGAGGCACGCAAAAGCGGGTCCCGAGCGGCGGCTCACGCGTGAGGGAGATGCGGCGAGGCAGAGCGGAGGCGGGGTGCAGTGGAGGCTGGCGCCGCGGGCGTGGAGCTCGTGCAGCAGGGTGGTGGCTTGGTAGTGAAAACGAGGCCGGCTCGGGGGAGAGACGAAACACGGTGAATGCGGGCAGGCGAGGCGAGGCCAAAGCGCGCGGAGGCGGACTCGTCGCGGGGCAAGCCGTGACGGCCGCGGTAGGTGCGGTGCGTTGGAGGCGAGGCGGTGACTTGAAAGCGCAGGGCCGCATCAATGGAGGCCCGCGGCAGCAAAGGCGGAGGCTGCGCCGGCGGCTCAGAGGAGCGGCGACGCGGCGGGAGCGGCGCGACGACTCACAGGCATCCGGCTCGAGGCACAGCAGTGACCGACGGGTGCAGCGGCGAGGGGTGAGGTCAGCCACGGCGGTGGCTCATGGCACCGGTGAGGCCGCAGCAGAGGCGGCGCGACGCAGCAGGCGACTTGAAGCGATGGAAAGGCGTCGGCGGCTCGTGCGGGCGTGGAGGTGGGGCAAAGTCGGTGATGGCGCAAACACGCACGGCAGCGCGAAGGCACGCGCGGCGAGGACCGGCTCGGCGGGGTGAGGCGAGAGATGGGACGAGGCAGTGGAGGCGACTTGAGGTGAGCGCGGCGAGGTCAGACCGCGGCGACGGGGGCGGCGGCTCAAGTCGGCGCGATGTCGCGGCAGCTCGCGGGGAGTGGCCGCAGCGGCGGCTCTCAGCAACGGTAGGCGCGGCCCGGAGCAGGCGCGCTGCGAGGCGTGGTGGATGCGGAGAGGTGCTGGGCAGCTTTGCAAGGCGAGCATGCGGCAGGTCGACGAAGGCGTGGTTCGGGGACGGCTGTTGACCCAGTGGTGGAGGCAGCGCACAGCAGCGAGGGCCGCTGCGGAGCGGCGAGCCGACCGGAGCTCAAGGCGGAGGCGAAATTGCAGCGGCGAGCCGGCGGGTGTGGAGGCGGAGGCGAAACTGCAGCGGTGAGCCGGCGGGTGTGGAGGCGAAGCCAGGGCAGCAGAGGCCAGCGAAGCGGGGCGAGTACTCGGTGGTGGAGGCGGCTTAAGGGCGCTCCGGTGAGGGCGAGCCACAGCTGCAGTTTAGGCATGCCGGCAGGGGCGGCGGTTTAGGCAGCCAGCAACTCACGGCCGCAGAGACAGCAGCGGCAGAAGCGGCGATTTGGAGGCAGACCGGCCCGGCGCGGCCGTGGCCGAAGAAGTGAACGCGGCAGCAACGGGTTAAAACAGGGCGCGGCGGCGTCTTAAGACAGGGCACGTCGACTGCTTGGCGCGCCGGCGAGCCCTCAACAGCAGGGCGCAGCTCGTGGTGGAGGCCGGCGGCTCGGCCACGGCGGAGTCGGAGGCGCCGGTCCGCGGCTTATGGCGGAGACCGTGGCGGCGGCTTGAGGCATTGGCGGCGAATCCGTGTCCGCACACGAGTCCACCTCCGGGTCGTGGACTCCTTTTCTTTTCTTTCCGTTGACGTGTTTAGCTTTTGGATGACTAGATGTGGCTGGAGGTCCCATCAATTGATTTGGAAGAACTGTCTTCGTGGATCATTGTCGCAGCGTACATCGTCTGTGGCAGAAAACGGCAGTGGACGGCGTCTCACTAAAATACTCCTTCCGAATTTGACTGGCCGTTTACCTTTGCTCTTTACGTGAGTATGTACACCAAAAATACTCCGAACGTCGGCAGGGAAAAATTCCATCGGGTAGACACGATCAAACATACGCACGCGAGAGCAGTGCCGTAGTCGAGCCCCACGACAACGTTTTTGAGGAATCCATGCAAACAAAACATCCGGCTGATGTGGCAAAGTAGTCGTCAAGATTATTTGATGAAAATTTGAACCCATCAAAATTGAGTGCAACGCTGGATTTTTCTTCTGGTATTGATCTTAGATTAGATCAAAGTGGTCGTTGATGAAGATACTTCTGTGTCCGCTCTTTCTCATCTTGTTGATCGCGAACTTCTTGATCCCCGCGAGAGCTCCCTTCAAGAACATAAATCCACCGTGCTCTGGCCCCACGGTGGGCGCCAACTGTCGTGGTTTTGTCACGGCAAGATGTCCTTGTGAGAGAACTTGGGTGTGAGGCCATCGCAACTATGTGGCGGCTTGAGAGGGGTTGGTCGGAATCGAGAGACGCGAGTTTACCCAGGTTCGGCCCCTCCGATGGAGGTAATAGCCTACGTCCTGCTTGTGTCTATATTGATGAGGATGACGATCTCGATTACAAGGGTGCAGAGTTGCTACCTCTAATCTCGAGAGCCTCTAATCTGTCTATCTCTAATGACTTGTCTCTCTAAGACCTGTCTATTGAGACGTCTAAAAACCTTGACCCTCTTGGGGTGACCCGCCCCTCCTTATATAAGTTGAAGGGGCGGTTTACATGTAGAGTCCTACTGAGAGTAGGATTAGGACTAGTCTCTCTTGAATCCTAATCCGGGTCTTGTTTCCTTTGTGAGGGAGTCTTTCCTTTCCTTGGGCCTTCTCTTCGTGGGCTTCTGAGTCCCAGGCGGCTTACAACCGGGCTTATCTTCAAGACTCATCTTCAGGGACTCGTCTCCGAGACTTAACTGTCTGTCAGTCATAACTGTCTGCCGGGTCATAACTGTCTGCCGGGTCATAACTGTCTGCCGGCTTATAACTGTCAGCCGGGTCATAACTGTCTGCCGGGTTATAACTGTCTGCCGGGTTATAACTGTCTGCCGGCTTATAACTGTCTGCCGGGTCACAACTGTCTGCCGGCTTACAACTGTCTGCCGGCTTATAACTGTCCCCGGGTCATACCGCGGGGTATATCCCCGACAAGCGTCACTGTTTTGTTTTCGGCTCGAAGGGCTATGCTCGGGTCATTGGCGATTGTGATTACCCCGCCTGGGCCTGGCATCTTGAGCTTCATATACCCATAATGGGGTATGGCCTGGAACTTTGTGAAGGCGTCACGCCCTAACATCGCGTGGTAGCCACTGGGGAAGGGCACGATATGGAAGAGAATTTCTTCGGATCGGTAGTTATCGGGCGTGCCGAATACTACGTCAAGGGTGACACGTCCCGAACAGCGCGCCCCTTTCCCAGGGATAATTCCCCAGAAGGTTGTGTTGCTATGCTCAATGTGAGATCGGTCGAACTGCATTTTTTCCAGGGTATCTTCGTAGATAAGGTTTAGACCACTACCACCATCCATTAGCACCTTCTGTAGCCTAAAACCATCGACGATAGGGTTTAGGACTAGTGCGGCCGGTGTTTGACCGGGACGGATGGTGGGTTGATCAGTGTCTCCGAAGGTGATTGGAGTGTCTGCCCATGGACTTGCTGCCACCACATGGTAGACCTGTTCGAGTTCTTTTAGAGCTCGTTTCCTCCTGTTTCTGGAGAGAATGTTTCGTAGATTGTCAGGACTTCCGCATTGTATCCTTGTGGCATTGTGCGGCGCCTGTTCGGCGGTTGGTCCTGTAGAATGGCCTCTCCACTCTTTGCGACTTGCCTGACGACCCAGCAAGCTCTAAGGCTGTGAGTCGGGTTTGTGTTCAGCAAGACAGAATGTATAGGGCATGGTCTGTCCAACAGTCTGTCAAGGACGGTTCTGGCCCCCATAGGGGGTATGTGCCTCTTTTCGATGGGTTCGTGCTCGACTAGCTGATTCAGGGGTATCCTCCTTTTCCGATCTCCTGTAGGGTGTTCGGTAAAGTCTGGTTCCGCGAGTAGCCGTTCAGCTTGCTAGGTGCTCTCCATGGCACATTATTTTTGCACCATGTCCGATAACTCGGTGAAGCTGCGAACGTGTCGCTGGGATAGGGCATTGAGGATTCCTTCATCGTGACAATTGCGACTGAAGGTTGCCATTATCTCCTGGTCACTAGAGCCTAGAACTCTGTCTCTGACGAGGAGGAGTCTGGCCCAAAAGTGGTGCACCGACTCCCCGGGCAATTGTTTGACGTCCCGTAAGTCCGAAAACTTGGACTCCCATGCGATGCAGGATTGCTCGACTTGGGTGGCGGGTGGGGAAATTTTTTGCTCCGTGCCGTGATGTGAGTCTGGCACAACGGGGTTCGGCGCAGGGCTCGGGCCGCGCACAAGATCGGGAATCGATCCCAAGTTATCCTTGGAGCGAGCTCCCGAGTCTGAGTTATCCGCGGGATCTTGATGATCGGGGACCGGGATATAAACTGTTTTTAGTTTCGGTCGTTGGGGGGACGAGTCCCCGGCCGGGCACTCGACGGTGCCGACTAGGTGAGTGACCGAGGGAGTGCGAATCTCCCTGTCATCAGGTTTGAGCCCGATCCGGTCATAGACCGAGGTCTGGTGATGGTGGGCCAGTCCAAAGGTTCAAATCCGGCCCAGCATCTCGTTTAAGGACGAGATGTCGGCGGAGTATGCGTCACCGATGCGCTCGGGGCCGATCTGCGACGCCGTAGCCTCGGGACCGCTCGAAGGCGAATCCGGGTGATGTTCGGCTGCGACGGGTCCGGGCGTGTCAAGGTTGGGCATGCTAGAAAGCCCGAGGGGAGAGGTCACCTCGGAGGCGACGCCCGCTGCTGTTGGAAATATGCCCTAGAGGCAATAATAAAATGGTTATTATTATATTTCCTTGTTCATGATAATTGTCTATTGTTCATGCTATAATTGTATTAACCGGAAACCGTAATACATGTGTGAATACATAGACCACACCATGTCCCTAGTGAGCCTCTAGTTGACTAGCTCGTTGATCAATAGATGGTCATGGTTTCCTGACCATGGACATTCGATGTCGTTGATAATGGGATCACATCATTAGGAGAATGATGTGATGGACAAGACCCAATCCTAAGCATAGCACAAGATCGTGTAGTTCGTCTGCTAGAGCTTTTCTAATGTCAAGTATCATTTCCTTAGACCATGAGATTGTGCAACTCCCGGATACCGTAGGAATGCTTTGGGTGTATCAAACATCACAACGTAACTGGGTGACTATAAAGGTGCACTACAGGTATCTCCGAAAGTGTCTGTTGGGTTGGCACGAATCGAGACTGGGATTTGTCACTCCGTGTGACGGAGAGGTATCTCTGGGCCCACTCGGTAATACATCATCATAATGAGCTCAATATGACTAAGGAGTTAGTCACGGGATCATGTGTTACGGAATGAGTAAAGAGACTTGCCGGTAACGAGATTGAACAAGGTATAGGGATACCGACGATCGAATCTCGGGCAAGTAACATATCGATGGACAAAGGGAATTGTATACGGGATTAATTGGATCCCCGACATCGTGGTTCATCCGATGAGATCATCGTGGAACATGTGGGAGCCAATATGGGTATCCAGATCCCGCTATTGGTTATTGGCCGGAGAGGTGTCTCGGTCATGTCCGCATGGTTCCCGAACCCGTAGGGTCTACACACTTAAGGTTCGGTGACGCTAGAGTTGTAATGGGAATTGTATGTGGTTACCGAAAGTTGTTCGGAGTCTTGGATGAGATCCCGGATGTCACGAGGAGTTCCGGAATGGTCCGGAGGTAAAGATTTATATATGGGAAGTCCTATTTTGGCCACCGAAAAATGTTCGGGATTTTTCGGTATTGTACCGGGAAGGTTCTAGAAGGTTCCGGAGTGGGGCCCACCTGCATGGGGGGACCCACATGAACGTGGGTAGTGGGGGCAAGGCCCCACACCCCTGGTCAAGGCACACCAAGATCCCCGCTTAGAAGGAATAAGATCATATCCCGAAAGGATAAGATCAAGATCCCTAAAAAGGGGGGATAACAATCGGTGGGGAAGGGAAAGGATGGGATTTCTTTCCTCCCACCTTTGCCAATGCCCCAATGGACTTGGAGGGCAAGAAACCAGCCCCCTCCACCCCTATATATAGTGGGGAGGCGCATGGGAGCTGCACCCCTTGCCCTTGGCGCAGCCCTCCCTTGTCGCTTGGATCAGATCTTCCGCGATTTGAATCGCCGCGAGTACGACTCCATCAACCGCGTTCTTTGCAACGCTTCCGCTTAGCGATCTTCAAGGGTATGAAGATGCACTCCCTCTCTCTCGTTGCTAGCATCTCCTAGATTGATCTTGGTGACACGTAGGAATTTTTTTGAATTATTACTACGTCCCCAACAGTGGTATCAGAGCCAGGTTTATGCGTAGATTCTATGCACGAGTAGAACACAAGTAGTTGTGGGCGATGATTTGGTCAATTTGCTTGCCGTTACTAGTCCTATCTTGATTCGGTGGCATTGTGGGATGAAGCGGCCCGGACCGACTTTACACGTACGCTTACGTGAGACTGGTTCCACCGCCTGACATGCACTTGTTGCATAAGGTGGCTAGCGGGTGTCTGTCTCTCCCACTTTAGTCGGATCGGATTCGATGAAGAGGGTCCTTATGAAGGGTAAATAGCAATTGGCATATCACCGTTGTGGCTTTTGCATAGGTAAGAAACGTTCTTGCTAGAAAGCCATAGCAGCCACGTAAAACTTGCAACAACAATTAGAGGACGTCTAACTTGTTTTTGCAGGGTATGCTATGTGATGTGATATGGCCAAAAGGATGTGATGAAATATATGTGATGTATGAGATTGATCATGTTCTTGTAATAGGAATCACGACTTGCATGTCGATGAGTATGACAACCGGCAGGAGCCATAGGAGTTGTCTTAATTTATTGTATGACCTGCGTGTCAATCAAAAACGCCATGTAATTACTTTACTTTATTGCTAACCGTTAGCCATAGTAGTAGAAGTAATAGTTGGCGAGACAACTTCATGAAGACACGATGATGGAGATCATGATGATGGAGATCATGGTGTCGTGCCGGTGACGATGGTGATCATGCCGTGCGCCGAAGATGGAGATCAAAGGCGCAAGATGATATTGGCCATATCATGTCACTTTATGATTTGCATGTGATGTTTATCATATTTTCACATCTTATTTGCTTAGAACGACGGTAGCGTAAATAAGATGACCCCTCACCAAAATTTCAAGAAATGTGTTCCCCCTAAGTGTGCACCGTTGCGAAGGATCGTTGTTTCGAAGCACCACGTGATGATCGGGTGTGATAGATTCTAACGTTTGCATACAACGGGTGTAAGCCAGATTTACACACGCGAAACACTTAGGTTGACTTGACGAGCCTAGCATGTACAGACATGGCCTCGAAACACGAGACACCGAAAGGTCGAACATGAATCGTATAGTAGATGCGATCAACATGCAGATGTTCACCATTGATGACTAGTCCGTCTCACGTGATGATCGGACACGGCCTAGTCGATATGGATCATGTATCACTTAGATGACTAGAGGGATGTCTATCTGAGTGGGAGTTCATTAAATAATTTGATTAGATGAACTTAATTATCATGAACTTAGTCTAAAATTGTCTTGACAATCTATCTTGTAGATCCAATGGCCCACGCTAATGTTGCCCTCAACTTCAACGTGTTTCTAGAGAAAACCAAGCTGAAAGACGATGGAAGCAACTATACGGACTGGGTCCGTAACTTGAGGATAATCCTCATAGCTTCCAAGAAAGCATATGTCCTTGATGCACCGCTAGGTGACGCACCCATTTTCCCAGCAACTCAAGACGTTATGAACGCCTGGTAGTGGCGTAGTGATGATTACACCCTGGTTCAGTGCGGCATGCTTTACAGCTTAGAACCGGGGCTCCAAAAGCGTTTTGAGCAACACGGAGCATATGAGATGTTCCAAGAGCTGAGAATGGTTTTCCAAGATCATGCCCGGGTCGAGAGATATGAAGTCTCCGACAAGTTCTTCAGTTGTAAGATGGAGGAAAATAGTTCTGTCAGCGAGCACATACTCAAAATGTCTGGGTTGCACAACCGCTTGTCTCAGCTAGGAGTTAATCTTCCGGATGACTCGGTTATTGACAAAATCCTCCAGTCGCTTCCACCTAGCTACAAGAGATTTGTGACGAATTTCAATATGCAAGGGATGGAGAAGTCCATTCCTAAGTTATATTCGATGCTGAAATCAGCGGAGGTGGAGATCAAAAAGGAACATCAAGTGTTTATGGTGAATAAGACCACCAGTTTCAAGAAAGGCAAGGGTAAGAAGAACTTCAAGAAGGACGGCAAAGCAGTTGCCACGCCCGGTAAATCAATTTCCGGGAAGAAGCACAAGAATGGACCCAAGCCTGAGACTGAGTGCTTTTATTGCAAGGGAACCGGTCACTGGAAGCGGAACTGCCCCAAGTACTTAGCGGATAAGAAGGCCGGCAACATCAAAGGTATATATGATATACATGTTATTGATGTGTACCTTACCAGCGCTCGTAGTAGCTCCTGGGTATTTGATACCGGTGCGGTTGCTCACATTTGTAACTCAAAATAGGAGCTGCGGAATAAGCGGAGACTGGCGAAGGACGAGGTGACGATGCACGTCGGGAATGGTTCCAAGGTCGATGTGATCGCCGTCGGCACGCTACCTCTACATCTACCTTCGGGATTAGTTTTAAACCTCAATAATTGTTATTTAGTACCAGCTTTGAGCATGAACATTGTATCTGGATCTCGTTTGATGCGAGATGGCTACTCAGTTAAATCCGAGTATAATGGTTGTTCTATTTATATGAGAGATATGTTTTATGATCATGCCCCGCTGGTCAATGGTTTATTTTTATTGAATCTCGAACGTCGTGTTACACATATTCATAGTGTGAATACCAAACGATGTAAGGTTGATAATGATAGTCCCACATACTTGTGGCACTGCCGCCTTGGTCATATTGGTGTCAAACGCATGAAGAAACTCCATGCAGATGGACTTTTGGAGTCTCTTGATTATGAATCATTTGACACGTGCGAACCATGCCTCATGGGCAAGATGACTAAGACTCCGTTCTCCGGAACAATGGAGTGAGCAACCAACTTGTTGTAAATAATACATACCGATGTATGCGGTCCAATGAGCGTTGAGGCTCGCGGTGGCTATCGTTATGTTCTCACCCTCACTGATGACTTAAGCAGATATGGGTATGTCTACTTAATGAAACACAAGTCTGAGACCTTTGAAAAGTTCAAGGAATTTCAGAGTGAGGTAGAGAATCAACGTGACAAGAAAATAAAGTTCTTACGATCTGATTGTGGAGGAGAATATTTGAGTCACGAGTTTGGCACGCACTTAAGGAAATGTGGAATTGTTTCACAACTCACGCCGCCTGGCACACCTCAGCGTAATGGTGTGTCCGAACGTCGTAATCGCACTCTATTGGATATGGTGCGATCTATGATGTCTCTTACTGATTTACCGCTATCATTTTGGGGATATGCATTAGAGACTGCCACATTCACTTTAAATAGGGCACCGTCTAAATCCGTTGAGACGACACCATATGAATTATGGTTTGGGAAGAAACCTAAGCTGTCGTTTCTGAAAGTTTGGGGATGCGATGCTTATGTCAAGAAACTTCAACCTGAAAAGCTCGAACCCAAATCGGAAAAGTGCGTCTTCATAGGATACCCTAAGGAAACTATTGGGTATACCTTCTACCTCAGATCCGAAGGCAAGATCTTTGTTGCCAAGAATGGATCCTTTCTAGAGAAAGAGTTTCTCTCGAAAGAAGTAAGTGGGAGGAAAGTAGAACTTGATGAGGTAATTGTACCCCCTCTCGAACCGGAGAGTAGCGCAGCGCAAGAAAATGTTTCTGTGGTGCCTGCACCGACTAGAGAGGAAGTTAATGATGATGATCATGAAACTTCGGATCAAGTTACTACTGAACTTCGTAGGTCCACGAGGACACGTTCCGCACCAGAGTGGTACGGCAACCCTGTCCTGGAAATCATGTTGTTAGACAACGGTGAACCTTCGAACTATGAAGAAGCCATGGCGGGCCCGGATTCCAACAAATGGCTTGGAGCCATGAAATCCGAGATAGGATCCATGTATGAGAACAAAGTATGGACTTTGGTGGACTTGCCCGATGATCGGCAAGCCATAGAAAATAAATGGATCTTTAAGAAGAAGACTGACGTGGATGGTAATGTGACCGTCTATAAGCATCGACAAGTTCAACGAGTTGACTACGATGAGACTTTCTCACCCATAGCGATGCTGAAGTCCGTCCGAATCATGTTAGCAGTTGCCGCATTTTATGATTATGAGATCGGGCAAATGGACGTCAAAACGGCATTCCTTAACGGTTTCCTTAAGGAAGAATTGTATATGATGCAACTGGAAGGTTTTGTCGATCCTAAGAATGCTGACAAGGTATGCAAGCTCCAGCGCTCCATCTATGGGCTGGTGCAAGCATCTCGGAGTTGGAACATTCGCTTTGATGAGGTGATCAAAGCATTTGGGGTTTATACAGACTTATGGAGAAGCCTGTATTTACAAGAAAGTGAGTGGGAGCTCTGTAGCATTTCTCTTTTTATATGTGGATGACATATTGTTGATGGGAAATGATATAGAACTTTTGGAAAGCATAAAGGCCTACTTGAATAATTCTTTTTCAATGAAGGACCTTGGAGAAGCTGCTTACATATTAGGCATCAAGATCTATAGAGATAGACCGAGACGCCTCATTGGTCTTTCACAAAGCACATACCTTGACAAGATATTGAAGAAGTTCAATATGGATCATTCCAAGAAGGGGTTCTTGCCAGTATTGCAAGGTGTGAGATTGAGCACAGCTCAATGCCCGACCTCGGCAGAAGATAGAGAAAAGATGAGTGTCATCCCCTATGCCTCAGCCATAGGCTCTATTATGTATGCCATGCTGTGTACCAGACCTGATGTGAACCTTGCCATAAGTTTGGTAGGGAGGTACCAAAGTGATCCCGGAATGGAACACTGGACAGCGGTCAAGAATATCCTTAAGTACCTGAAAAGGACTAAGGATATGTTTCTCGTTTATGGAGGTGCCGAAGAGCTCGTCGTAAAGGGTTACGTCGATGCTAGCTTCGACACAGATCCGGATGACTCCAAGTCACAAACCGGATACGTGTATATTTTGAATGGTGGGGCAGTCAGCTGGTGCAGTTGCAAGCAAAGCGTCGTGGCGGCATCTACATGCGAAGTGGAGTACATAGCTGCTTCGGAAGCAGCGCAGGAAGGAGTCTGGATGAAGGAGTTCATCACCGACCTAGGAGTGATTCCCAATGCGTCAGGCCCGATGACTCTCTTCTGTGACAACACTGGAGCTATTGCCATTGCCAAGGAGCCCATGTTTCACAAGAAGACCAAGCACATCAAGCGCCGCTTCAACTCCATTCGTGGTTACATTCAGGATGGATATATAGATATTTGTAAAGTACATACGGATCTGAATGTCGTAGATCCGTTGACTAAACCTCTTTCACGAGCGAAACATGATCAGCACCAGAACTCTA
This sequence comes from Elymus sibiricus, assembly GCA_039707655.1. Classification (NCBI taxonomy): domain Eukaryota; kingdom Viridiplantae; phylum Streptophyta; class Magnoliopsida; order Poales; family Poaceae; genus Elymus; species Elymus sibiricus. The sequence goes on from CM077669.1 coordinate 513,590,137, forward strand.
TGGGTGTTCGATTCATCACAATGTAACTAGATTATTGACTCTAATGCAAGTGGGAGACTGTTGGAAATATGCCCTAGAGGCAATAATAAAATGGTTATTATTATATTTCCTTGTTCATGATAATTGTCTATTGTTCATGCTATAATTGTATTAACCGGAAACCGTAATACATGTGTGAATACATAGACCACACCATGTCCCTAGTGAGCCTCTAGTTGACTAGCTCGTTGATCAATAGATGGTCATGGTTTCCTGACCATGGACATTGGATGTCGTTGATAACGGGATCACATCATCAGGAGAATGATGTGATGGACAAGACCCAATCCTAAGCATAGCACAAGATCGTGTAGTTCGTCTGCTAGAGCTTTTCTAATGTCCAGTATCATTTCCTTAGACCATGAGATTGTGCAACTCCCGGATACCGTAGGAATGCTTTGGGTGTATCAAACGTCACAACGTAACTGGGTGACTATAAAGGTGCACTACAGGTATCTCCGAAAGTGTCTGTTGGGTTGGCACGAATCGAGACTGGGATTTGTCACTCCGTGTGACGGAGAGGTATCTCTGGGCCCACTCGGTAATACATCATCATAATGAGCTCAATGTGACTAAGGAGTTAGTCACAGGATCATGTGTTACGGAACGAGTAAAGAGACTTGCCGGTAACGAGATTGAACAAGGTATAGGGATACCGACGATCGAATCTCGGGCAAGTAACATATCGATGGACAAAGGGAATTGTATAGGGATTAATTGGATCCCCGACATCGTGGTTCATCCGATGAGATCATCGTGGAACATGTGGGAGCCAATATGGGTATCCAGATCCCGCTATTGGTTATTGGCCGGAGAGGTGTCTCGGTCATGTCCGCATGGTTCCCGAACCCGTAGGGTCTACACACTTAAGGTTCGGTGACGCTAGAGTTGTAATGGGAATTGTATGTGGTTACCGAAAGTTGTTCGGAGTCTCGGATGAGATCCCGGATGTCACGAAGAGTTCCGGAATGGTCCGGAGGTAAAGATTTATATATGGGAAGTCCTATTTTGGCCACCGGAAAATGTTCGGGATTTTTCGGTATTGTACCGGGAAGGTTCTAGAAGGTTCCGGAGTGGAGCCCACCTGCATGGGGGGACCCACATGAACGTGGGTAGTGGGGGCAAGGCCCCACACCCCTGGTCAAGGTGCACCAAGATCCCCCCTTAGAAGGAATAAGATCATATCCCGAAGGGATAAGATCAAGATCCCTAAAAAGGGGGGATAACAATCGGTGGGGAAGGGAAAGGATGGGATTTCTTTCCTCCCACCTTTGCCAACGCCCCAATGGACTTGGAGGGCAAGAAACCAGCCCCCTCCACCCCTATATATAGTGGGGAGGCGCATGGGAGCTGCACCCCTTGCCCTTGGCGCAGCCCTCCCTCTCCTACACCTCCTCCTCCTCCGTAGTGCTTAGCGAAGCTCTATCGGAGAACCACGAGCTCCACCGCCACCACGCCGTCGTGCTGCCGGAGCTCTCCCCCAACTTCTCCTCCCCCTTGCTGTATCAAGAAGGAGGAGACGTCCCCGGGCTGTACGTGTGTGTTGAACGCGGAGGCGCCGTCCGTTCGGCGCTTGGATCGGATCTTCCGCGATTTGAATCGCCGCGAGTACGACTTCATCAACCGCGTTCTTTGCAACGCTTCCGCTTAGCGATCTTCAAGGGTATGAAGATGCACTCCCTCTCTCTCGTTTCTAGCATCTCCTAGATTGATCTTGGTGACACGTAGGAATTTTTTTGAATTAGTACTACGTCCCCAACAGCTGCTACCGGTGTCAAGGCTTCGGATTCTCCGGGCTTCTCCATGGAGGTTGAGGGCCTCATCCAAACAAGTTTTCCCTATGAATCAATGGTGAACTCTAGGTTCACGAATCTGATTTCTTGGCCGGGGAAAAGGCTTCCGATCTGGCCGAGATGGTCAGTCGGATCGGCGCGCGACAAGGCGCCGCCGCTCGCGGGGGTCTGTCCAGGGCTAGTGGCTTCCTGGCCACAGATCCCGCGGCTTGTGAGAAGAAGAGCCATCGATTCTTTCGGTGATCACAGCGGAACTCTCAATGAAAGCACCAATGTCGGTGTCAAAACCGGCGGATCTCTGGTAGGGGGTCCCGAGCTGCAAGACTAGGATCGATGGTAACAAAGGGACGAAGGAGACAATGTTTACCCAGGTTCGGGCCCTCCTATGGAGGTAAAACCCTACGTCCTGCTTGATTATATTGATGGTATGAAGATTACAGAGTTGATCTACCTCGAGATCGACTAGCTAAAACCCTAGATGAGTTTCTGTGTCGTATGACCTAAAACCCTCTTGCTTATATAGACACCAGGGGCTATTGGTTACATATAGTCGGTTACCCACCGGAGGGAAAATACATGCCTAATCTACTACCTTTAACTTGACAGACACGCCACGGCTCCTAGCTAAGGTTTCCTCCCTGGCGACGGGGCCTTCGATCAATCTCATCCTTAGTGAGCGGTCCAGTAGTCCGACCTATGAGAGATAGGTCGGCAGTCCGAGGACCCCTTAATCCCGGACTCCCTCAGCCACGCCCTGCTCCAAAAGGCCGGAGCGCATCGGCTGTTACAGGCTTACAACCGTGGATGCAGAGAGCCAACCGGCCAATAGCCAAGCAATACAATACTAGTACAGTTTGCTACTTTGCTTCCATTCCTTTTTTTTAATTTGTCTCATATCAATTACAGATTGTTTTCTAATTCATGTACTATTAGTTGATTTAGTGTCAATTACTATTTATTTGCAGATCTGAAATGAAGAGAAAAACGATGAGTATGCATAGCTTTTATGGAAGCAGTTCAATTACCCCTCCCCAAAGGCATGCTCCTCCCCCTACCGATGTCGAACCTGAACTTGAACCAACTAATGTGACTGCAAATCCCCTCCCCTTAGTTGTTGTGAGCACAATCCCTCCTCCTGAACCCCCAAATGAGAGTACAAACCAACCAAGGCAACCTATACCCGAATTTCATCCAAGTCAAATTATTCCGGATCCAGGACTTAGAATACCAATAGAAGATTATGCTCCTGAAATTAGAAGTGATGTGAGAAGAGCTTATTTGTTGAAAGGGAGAAACAAAGCTATTGGGCATAATTTTGAAAAGACAAAAGATAGTAAAATTTGGAGATCCTTTCAACCCGCGTGGTTTGACACGTATGATTGGTTGGAATACAGTGTGGAAAAGAAGGCTGCCTTTTGCTTCCATTGCTTTCTTTTCAAGAAACCATCACAAGCCATTACATTTGGAAATTATGTTTTCACAAAAGATGGTTACACTTGTTGGAAAACAGCCCTAAGTAATTTTAGAAAGCATGTTGGTGGTCCACCTAGTTACCACAACATTGCTAAGGGAGATTGTGATGATTTCAATAATCAGAGAGCAAGTGTGGCTACCCAATTTCGTGTGTACAGCAAGGAGGCTGAGATATCTTATAAAATCCGCCTAACTGCATCATTGGATTGTGCACGGTATCTCATAGCTTATTGTTTTATCACTAACAAGTGTGCTAACTTGGACAGATGGCTTGCGGTTGGTTCCTTGGGCATACATTTCTATATTTTGGTGTGCAGGTGTTCTATAACTACAAGACTAGTTAGTAACAGCAACATTTCATTGTCTTTTGTTGTTGCTTCTCTTGTACTTTGATGTCTTGGTTACTTTAATTGTATTAACCTTTCAAATATGTTTAAACATGCTACTAGTATTGATCTTGAAAATTGTCATGTTGTTTTGAGCTCTGGTTTGGCACATATTGTCTTCGCAATACCAATAGTTAGTTCAAAATTCAATATTTTTCAAAAAAAATGAAAATATTCCAGTAAATATTACATGTGTCCAGTAGTATTCTGGGAAAGTTTGAGCACATTGGGCAAATGACCTAGGAAATGATGGCTATTTAGCTAATCAGATTCAAAATTTAGTTCAAAATTTAATATTTTTCAAAAACTCTAGAAAAAGTCCAGTAAATATACATGCTTCCAGTAGTATTCTGAAAAAGTTTGAGCATATTTGGACAAATGGACCAGGAGATGGTGCTGTTTTTCTTCAAACAAAAGTTTCATTTTTTTCACCGTTAACTTTGAGCCCACCCTCCAAGTCCTTTCTAGATTCGCCAGTGCGTGTGGGTGGTGTATGGTCCCTCTCAAGCCTTCTCAGGATTCGAGAGGCATGGCATCTCAATTCTCCGCTTCGTGTCTCAGAGCAACTTCAACAGGCGCGTTATTTTAGCGCCGCGCTATAAAAATACTGTTTTTAGCGCGCGCTGAGTTGAGTTGGACGCTCCAGCAGGCGCCGCGAAATTGCAAGCGGGTCAAAACCGCATCGCGCGCGATGTATTTTGTGCGTCCGTTTCCGTACGCTGGACAGCGACGACACGCGCACAACTCTCCTCCACCCCTCGCAACCGCCAGATCTCACCTCGCAGGTGTCGCCGTCGCCGCCGCCGCTCGGATACTTTCCCCCTTGCTCCGGCACACCGCCGCCGCTTTCCTCACGCGCCGCCGAAGCTTTCTCCACCTCCCCTGCTCGTCGCCGCCGCTCGAGCGCACCATCCTTCCGACGAACAGTGCCCGGCGGCCGTTTGGAACTCGACGCCCACAAGGTGTTTGACAAAATGCTTGCAAGGTATGTATACTTCAACTTTAGAGCCCTTTGATTCATAGGAATGCATTCCTATTTCAATATAGGATTGGTTCCTATCCTCCACATTTCAAACAAAAATAAAAAAGAGCCTAGACTCAATGGAAAAATTCCTATGATGTGAATCAAACGACATCTCTTTTCCTAATCTTATTCATAGGATTTAATACATGTCATCTCATTTCCTACAAGTTTCCCATTCCTATGATAATCCTATCCTATGAATCAAAGGAGGCCTCAGTGTACAACTTGAAGCCTGGTCTTGAACATTACACATGTGTGATTGGTGCAATGGCTCAGGTGGGATGCCTTAAGGATGCGGATATCATTGCATCAATAATGTTTGATCGAACCTGTGGCATATGAAGCCCAATTCAGGACAACAGAGTTTGGAGTATGGCACAACAGGAAATAATTTCATCTTGGGCGGTTTGACTTGGCTATTTGCTAATTAAGTTATGACCCCATGCTCTGGTGGTTCTCTTCTGACTCAGTTTAACTGGGATTCTGTTGCTACTCTCATGACGTTTAGACAGGGACAACATAAATTGCATAGAGGAAATATGTGGGGTTGCCCTTATATGACCGCTAAGTAATCACGTCTAGCTGAAGCTGAGGCCGTTCGACGGTCCCACTTTCGTGCTGGAGAATGGTTTAGGTGATTTGAGTGTGGCATCTTACTACCTTTGCATGGTGTGGCGTCTAGTTTCGAGTTGCTAGGCTCGCTCCACACTTGGGGCCATGCTCATAGACATCAAGATTGAGGCCTTGATTTTCTTCTCAAAACCGTTTAAAATCACCCGGATGATTTCTGCTGGTCGCCACGCGTTCTGGTGGGGACCATGCACCGCTTTTTTCAGAGCCACCCGTTCCCTGCCTTGTCTCCTGAGCGCAGTCGTCTTCTACCTCTCTCATTTGCTATTTCATCTCTCCGCCTGGTAACACGACAGCGATCCGCGTGCCGGCTGCCGGTGCTGGACCTCGCCGCGTTCCCCCGGTCCTCCACATCACTAGCTCCGATCACCACACCGCACCCGCTAACGCAACACTGCATTGCAGCCGTGGATGGAGGAGCTTCTCGACCAGCATGAGCGGTCGGCGAGTCGGGGCCACACAACTCACCACCGGACGGCGTGTGCAGGTGACTCCGCTGGTTGCCCGCCGCTTGCTTCGTCGCAGCACCCGTCGCCATCGCGCTGCGATGGAGCACCACCGCGTCGATGGTGGCGGCGTGGCGCTGCAATGAAGCTTTCGCCGGTGGCCATTGGGTGCTGGGATGGAGTTTTCGACAGGGGCAACCGGTGCTGCGATGAAGCACAATCCGCAAGATGGTGGCGAGGCGGCCGTCGGGGTGCTGCCATGGAGCACCACCGTGCCGGGTGTGGCACTGTGGTGAAATATCGTCGGCGACCAGCGGGTGCTGCGATGGAGCACCGTCGCTGGAGTGAAGTGTCGCCAATGGCATCGGGCGCTGCAACGGAGCGCCTCTACACCAGTGTTCGCCAACAGATGTTGCAATGGGAGATGCGACGGCAGCCGGTGCTGCATTGGAGCACCACCACGCGGCGAGGGGTTGCAGTGAAGCATGCGACGACTGACAGGGTGCTGCGATGGAGCATGACCACGCCGGTGTCTGTGCTACAATGTAGCTTCGCCGGCGCCCATCGGTGGAGCGTTGTTGAGCTGTCGATGAGGGGGCACGACTGCTGGTACGAGCCAGGCGGCGCTGCTTCACCATGATGACACAGTCGTTTATTTTTGCGGCGGCCGCGATGAGAGAAGAAGTCCCCGTCCGACGTTGTTGTGTAAGGATGAATCGAACGGCGCGTGATTTTCCAGGAAAATCAGCCGGAAGATTTGTAGCAGTGGCCTTTTCTTTTGATCTCTTTCGTCCAAGTCAATCAGGAAGCGAGCAAGACAACTCATCTTTTAGCTCGGGCAAGTGAGTTGTCAGTTTTTGTTTCTTTAAGTGTTCACTCCGGACTTTATCAAAGCAAGCTTTTAAAATGACTTTACTTTGGTTTAAATAATGTGCCACAAGTTTGCAAAAAATGACATTTAATAGTACGATGGGCTCTTAGGCTGCAGGTGGGACTGACAGCGGGAGTCCCACCACATCCCACTTAATCCCAACACATTTTGATGGGTTATAGCCAACAACCCAGTAAAACTTAGAGCATCTCCAGCCGTTTGACCTCCCCAGGGACATTTTTTTGACCGGCGAGAGGTGAGCCGGCGAAAGTTTTGGCCTGGGGGCTAGTTTATTCCCAGCCGGTCCCCCATGCATGTCCTTTTCTTGCTTTTGATTGGTGCACGCCGTTGCCTCGCCGTGGTCCCGCCGCATGCACATGCAGAAAAAGAGAGGAGAGAGGAGAGAGAGATCCAATAGGCCCACTGTCAGCCATGCAAAAGAGTACCGCCGGCGCGCCCAGGCGACCCCCAGCGCGCTGGGTTCGGCCTGGGGCCGCCGGCGCCAATTTTGGCCTAAACCGGCGAAAAACGAGGTCCTGGGGGGCCGACAGGGACGTTTTTTGAGCGCCGGCGATTAAAAAAGGGCGTGGGAGGGCGCGTTGGGGGCGCGGCTGGAGATGCTCTTAAGTGGGTTAAATGGGATCAAGTGGGCTCCCACTTTCCAAAGGTATACAACATGTAGATATGTGATGTATATGTGCAAATACGGGATCAAGCGGGCTCCGATGTAGTAGCAGTAGTATTAGTGTTACCAGACTTTCTATGAGACGATTCCAGCTGTGTTTTACATCAACTTGGATTATGTTAAACTTGATTTGAGCAGAAAATGGTAATCTGTGACACAAAAGACTGTTGTCAAACTTGTAGATTGTTTTGTTAACCTACTTATTACACGGCTAAATGAAGCCAAAATATATCTTCACATGAGCACCGTAAAACAATTTTCTGAAACTAGAGAAAAGCAATTTATCTATGGTTTACAAGCATATTTTAGCACTTGTAAAACGTCGACCTAGAATAGCATTTTTTTGGTAAGAAACATCAGACCAGAACATTCCTTTTTAATAAAGAAAACAACATTCTTTTTCAATAAAGAAAACAGAGGATTCAATTCACCTTCCTTGCTTATATAGTAGCCTCTTTCTGTGAATCATTTGCTACTCATGTTGATCTCTCTAAGGAGGAGTGGTTTAAATATCATCCCCCTATTAAAGAAGAAGTTAAAGAACCAGCCATAGCTAAAGATGAGACTATCATTCACAATGTTGATCCAGTTGTGCCTACTGCTTATATTGAAAAACCACCTTTTCCTGTTAGGATAAAGGAACATGCTAAGGTATCAACTGTGGTTCGCAAACGTAATATTAAAGCACCTAAACCCTCTGAACAAATTAAAGTAGAACCTAGTGTTGCTATGGTTAAAGATCTCTTTGTAGAAAATATTGATGAGCATGTTATTTACTTCTGTGATGAAGCTGCTAGAATTACCAAACCTGATGAAAAGGATAAACATAGACCCGTAGTTGGCATGCCTGTTGTCTCAGTTAAAATAGGAGATCATTGCTATCATGTTTTATGTGATTTGGGTATTAGTGTGAGTGCTATTCCTTTTACCTTATACCAAGAAATTATGAATGATATAGCACCTGCTGAAATAGAAGACATTGATGTTACTATTAAACTTGCTAATAGAGACTCCATCACACCACTTGAGATTGTTAGAGATGTTGAAGTCTTGTGTGGAAAAACAAAATACCCTACTGATTTTCTAGTTCTTGGTTCTCCACAAGATGACTTTTGCCCCATTATCTTTGGTAGACCTTTCTTGAACATCGTCAATGCTACAATAGATTGTGAAAATCCAATTGTCGGTGTTAGTTTTGGTGATGTGTCCCATGATTTTAATTTTTCCAAGTATAGTAGACAATCTCGTGATAAAGAATTATCTAGTAAGGATGAAATAATTGGTCTCGCTTCTATTGCCGTGCCTTCTACCGATCCGTTAGAACAATATTTGCTTGACCATGAAAATGATATGCACTTGCATGAAAGAAATGAAATAGATAAATTTTTTTTTGAACAACGACCACTCCTGAAACACAATTTGCCTATTGAAACTCTAGGAGGTCCTACTCCACCTAAAGGTGATCCTGTGTTTGAATTAAAACAACTGCCTGACACTTTGAAGTATGCTTACCTTGATGAGAAAAAAATATATCCTGTTATTATTAGTGCTAACCTTTCAGAACATGAAGAAGAAAGATTATTAAAAGTTCCGAGGAAGCACCGGGCTGCTATTGGATATACTCTTGATGATCTTAAGGGCATTAGTCCCACTCTTTGTCAGCACAAGATTAATATGAAACCTGATGCTAAACCCGTTGTTGATCATCAACGACGATTGAATCCTAAGATGAAAGAAGTGGTAAGAACTGAAATATTAAAGCTTCTGGAAGTAGGAATAACCTATCCCATAGCTGATAGTAGATGGGTAAGTCATGTTCATTGTGTCCCTAAGAAGGGACGTATTACTGTTGTTCCTAATGATAAAAATGAACTTATCCCACAAAGAATTGTCACTGGTTATAGAATGGTAATTGATTTCAGAAAATTAAATAAAGCTACTAGAAAAGATCATTACCCTCTATCATTCATTGATCAAATGCTAGAAAGATTATCTAAGCACACACACTTTTGTTTTCTGGATGGATATTCTGGTTTCTCTCAAATACCTGTGTCACAACTTGATCAAGAGAAAACCACCTTTACTTGTCCTTTTGGAACTTATGCATATAGACGTATGCCTTTTGGTTTATGCAATGCACCTGCTACCTTTCAAAGATGTATGACTGATATATTTTCTGATTTTTGTGAAAAGATTGTGGAGGTTTTCATGGATGATTTTTCCGTTTACAGAACTTCTTTTGATGATTGCTTAAGCAACCTTGATCGAGTTTTACAGAGATGTGAACAAACTAATCTTGTCTTGAATTGGGAGTAGTGCCACTTTATGGTGAATGAATGTATTGTCTTGGGGCATAAAATATCTGAACGAGGTATTGAGGTGGACAAAGCTAAAGTTGATGCAATTGAGAAACTGCCATGTCCTGAAGATATCAAAGGTATTCAAAGTTTCCTTGGTCATGCTGGTTACTATAGGAGGTTTATTAAAGACTTCTCTAAAATTTCTAGGCCTCTTACCAATCTTTTGCAAAAGGATATTCCATTTGTCTTTGATGATGATTGTGTAGAAGCCTTTGAAACACTCAAGAAAGCCTTAACCACTGCACCCATTGTTCAACCACCTGATTGGAACTTGCCTTTTGAAATTATGTGTAATGCTAGTGACTATTGGTGTTGTTATAGGACAAAGAGTTGCTAAGAAATTAAATGTAATCCATTATGCTAGCAAAACTCTAGACAGTGCCCAAAGAAATTATGCTACTACTGAAAAAGAATTTTTAGCAGTTGTGTTCGCTTGTGATAAATTTAGATCTGACATTGTTGACTCCAAAGTAATTGTTCACACTGATCATGCTGCTATAAAATATCTTATGGAAAAGAAAGATGCTAAACCTAGACTCATTAGGTGGGTTCTCTTACTTCAAGAATTTGATTTGCATATCACTGATAGGAAAGGACCTGAGAACCCCGTAGCTGATAACTTGTCTAGGTTAGAGAATATACTTGACGACCCACTACCTATTGATGATAGTTTTCCTGATGAACAATTAGCTGCAATAAATGTTTCTCAAAACACTCCTTGGTATGCTGATTATGCTAACTACATTGTTGCTAAATATATACCATGTAGTTTCACATACCAACAAAAGAAAAAAGTCTTCTATGATTTAAGACATTACTTTTGGGATGACCCACATCTTTATAAAGGAGTAGATGGTATTATTATACATTGTGTACCTGAGAATGAACAAGAACAAATCCTACGGAAATGTCATTCCGAAGCCTATGGAGGACATCATGCGGGAGATAGAACTCCTCATAAGGTATTGCAATCTGGTTTTTATTGGCCTACTCTTTTCAAGGATGCCCGTAAGTTCGTCTTATCTTGTGATGAATGTCAAAGAATTGGTAATATTGGTAGGCGTCAGAAAATGCCTATGAATTATTCACTTGTTGTTGAACCATTTGATGTTTGGGGTTTTGATTATATGGGACCTTTTCCTTCCTCCAATGGGTATACTCATATTTTGGTTGCTGTTGATTACGTTACTAAGTGGGTATAAGCTATTCCAACTAGTAGTGCTGATCATAACACCTCCATTAAAATGCTTAAAGAAGTTATTTTCCCAAAGTTTGGAGTCCCTAGATATTTAATGACTGATGGTGGTTCACACTTTATCCATGGTGCTTTCCGTAAGATGCTTGCTAAATATGATGTTAACCATATAATTGCATCACCCTATCATCCACAATCTAGTGGCCAAGTTGAACTTAGCAATAGAGAAATAAAATTAATATTACAAAAAACTGTCAATAGGTCTCGAAAGAATTGGTCTAAGAAACTAGATGATGCATTTTGGGCCTATAGAACAGCTTACAAAAATCCTATGGGTATGTCTCCATACAAAATGGGATATGGGAAAGCTTGTCATTTGCCTCTAAAGTTAGAACATAAAGCATTTTGGGCAATTAAAGAACTCAACAATGATTTCAAACTTGCCGGTGAGAAGAGGTTATTTGATATTAGCTCAATAGATGAGTGGAGAACCCAAGCTTATGAAAATGCCAAACTATTCAAAGAAAAAGTTAAAAGATGGCATGACAAAAGAATCCAAAAGCGGGAATTCAAGGTTGGAGAATATGTTCTTTTGTACAACTCTCGTTTTAGATTTTTTTGCAGGAAAGCTTCTCTCCAAATGGGAAGGACCATATGTTATCGAAGAAGTTTATCGTTTGGGAGCTATCAAGATTAACAATGCCAAAGGTACTAACCCGAAGGTGGTCAATGGAGAAAGAATTAAACACTATATCTCAGGTACGCCTCTTAATGCTGAAAGCAATGTTATCCAAACCATGACACCAGAGGAAAACATAAAAGAAACCTTCCGGAACAATCCAGAATTCTAAAAAAGAGAAGGTACGTGATACGGTAAGTAAACGAACTCTGAAAAATCCGTAAAAATATTTTCTGTTAGTTTTGGAATATTACAAAAATTAGTAAAATAATAAATAAACCGGAAAGTGCCCGAGGTGAGCACAATACACCAGGGCGTGCCAGGCAATCCATAAAAATCTTTTCTGTCAGTTTTCGAATATTACAAAAATTAGTAAAATAATAAATAAACCGGAAAGTGCCCGAGGTGAGCACAATACACCAGGGCGCGTCAGGCATGCCTCGCGCGCCCAGGTGGGTTGTGTCCACCTCGGACTCCTTCCCGACTCCGTTTTCCTTCCATATACTTGCTTTCCAAGTAAAAAATCGTTATATATATCCCCAATTGATTTGACCACCGCATCGCATAAAAATCCTCTGTTCTTGTTTCTTGTTGTTTTCCTGACAGATCTGAAAATATGTCTTCTCAAGATTCGGAGGGGGAGAGCTATGTTGCTGACTATATTGCAAATTCTAAGATCTATGGAGAGGTGGATCATTATGGATGGACCACAGATGATGAGGAGGACGCCGTCATCAAGGAAACAAAGGATGATAGCTCTGAGGAAGAGGATTACCCACTACCTCAACCCGGAGACATGCATGTGGAATTCAAGAAGTCAAACCTCCCTAAGAGATACAAACCTAAGGTCCAATTTATCCCATCTCGTTTTCTGCAGGAGAGCAAGGCAGCATTATGCGAAAAGATATTAAAGCTTGAGTTAGAGAATGAGGGTCTAAGGGAGGAAAACTTTATGCTCAAATATAAGCTGAAGAAGAAGGCTACTCCATCACCACCACCTTCATCATCTTCACCACCAAAGGAGACTTGAGTACACGGGTATGGGCACTCCCCTTGGCTTGAGCCAAGCTTGGGGGAGGCGCCTGATACGTCTCCGTCGTATCTACTTTTCCAAACTCTTTTGCCCTTGTTTTGGACTCTAATTTGCATGATTTGAATGAAACTAACCCGGACTGACGCTGTTTTCAGCAGAATTGCCTTGGTATTATTTTTGTGCAGAAATAAAAGTTCTCGGATTGACCTAAAAATTTATGGAGAGCATTTTTGGAATTAATAAAAAATATTGGCGAAAGAATCAACCGGAGGGAGCCAGCCACCTGGCCACAAGCCAGGGGGGCGCGGCCACCCCCCCTGGCCGTGCCCTGTAGGCTTGTGGGGCCCACGTAGCTCCGCCGACCCTAATTCCATTCCTATATATTCACATCTTCGGAGAAAAAAATCAGGGAGAAGAGTTCATCGCGTTTTACGATACGGAGCCGCCGCCACCTCCTGTTCTTCCTCGGGAGGGCAGATCTGGAGTCTGATTTGGGCTCCGAAGAGGGGAAATCGACGCCGTCGTCATCACCAACCATCCTTCATCACCAATTTCATGATGCTCCCCGCTGTTCGTGAGTAATCTCATCGTAGGCTTGCTGGACGGTGATGGGTTGGATGAGATTTATCATGTAATCGAGTTAGTCTTGTTAGGGTTTGATCCCTAGTATCCACTATGTTCTGAGATTGATGTTGCTATGACTTTGCTATGCTTAATGCTTGTCACTAGGGCCCGAGTGCCATGATTTCAGATCTGAACCTATTATGTTTTCATTAATATATATGTGTTCTTGATCCTATCTTGCAAGTTGTAGACACCTATTACGAGTTATGATCCGCATCCCCCAGGGTGACAATAACTGGGATTCTTTTCGGTGATTACCGTAGTTTGAGGAGTTCATGTATTCACTGTGTGCTAATGCTTTGTTCCGGTTCTCTATTAAAAGGAGGCCTTAATATCCCTTAGTTTCCATTAGGACCCCGCTGCCACGGGAGGGTAGGACAAAATATGTCATGCAAGTTCTTTTCCATAAGCACGTATGACTATATATGGAATACATGCCTACATTATATTGATGAATTGGAGCTAGTTCTGTATCACCCTATGTTATAATCGTTGCATGATGAATGCCATCCGACATAATTATCCATCACTGATCCATTGCCTACGAGCTTTTCATATATTGATCTTCGCTGCGTTACTTTTCCGTTGCTACTGTTACAATCACTACAAAACTGCTATTGTCACTTTTGCCACTGTTATCACTACTTCCATATTACTTTGCTACTAAATACTTTGCTGCAGATATTAAGTCTTTCAGGTGTGGTTGAATTGACAACTCAGCTGCTAATACTCGAGAATATTCTTTGGCTCCCCTTGTGTCGAATCAATAAATTTGGGTTGAATACTCTACCCTCGAAAACTGTTGCGATCCCCTACACTTGTGGGTCATCAGCGCCCCGGTATCGTATCACCTTCACTTTTATTTTACCTTTACCTATTTTTAGTTCGATCCTGAGCTCTTTCATGATCTTGTTGAATAAAAGTTTAGTATGATCTATTTTCGAGTGTTAGTTTCGTGATCTATCTATCTATGTAATCGGGTGATAGTTATATAATATAGTTTAGTTTGAATTTTTGCTTCTTTACCTTTTGTTGCAATCAAAATAATGAAAAAGAAATAATGAAAAAGGTCATATGCTAATCTTATGGCAAGTAATGACATCACATAAGAAAGAGTGTAAGTGGTAAAATTTATTGGAGATTGACAAACATAGCATTGGTCAATGTTGGAATTCATGAAAGAATTAATAAGGGAAGAGAAGACCCACATGAAAATACACTATCTTGGACATCTTTTATGACTGTGAGCCCCCATTAAATATTATATGCCAAAATAGTTGACGTTGGACAAGGAAGACAACGTAATGATTTATGTTTGTTTATATTCACATAGAAGTTATATTGTCATAGATCCTTAAACAAGTGGTGCTTGCTCAATATCTTTGCTAGCCAAAAATCCCGCACTAAGTAGAAATACTACTTGTGCATCCAAAAACCCCAAAACCCAAATGCATGTTTTGAGAGTCCACCATACCTACCTATGGATTGAGTGAGATCCTTCAAGTAAGTTGTCATCGGTGCACCAAGGCAATAAAAAATGCTTCTAAATGTGTTTGATCAATTAGTGTAAGAGAAAATTGAGCATTGTATGAACTTATGATGGCAAAGTAATAAAAGCGACGGACTGCATAATAAAGGTTACTATCATAGGGGGCAATATAACGTGACGTTCTTTTACATTAAGTGATTTGGCATACAAAAAAAAAGCGCATGACAACCTCTGCTTCCCTCTGCGAAGGGCCTATCTTTTACTTTCATGTATTTACTTTTATGCAAGAGTCAAAGTATTCTTCCCTATTCCTTTTTACTTTTTCTTTTTGCAAGCATCATGTGGTGAGGAAAGATCTAGGCACATATATCCAGTTGGATGTGAGTAGCATGAGTTATTATTTGTTGACATCACCCTTGAGGTGAATATGTTGGGAGGCAAAACTATAAGCCCATATCTTTCTATGTGTCCGGTTGAAACTTTTTGATCATGGGTATGTTGTGAGTGTTAGCAATCATAGAAGACTAAATGATGGTTGAGTATGTGGACTTTCCAAAAGGCTCCGACATGAGACCCTTCCTGAAAATATGATGAATTGTAGTTGCAAAGTTGACTGAGAACATAGTTTGTTGGTTTTCAATAAGGTTTATGCTTTATACTTTTATGTTGTGATGAATTGTTACTTGTTCATGAGAAGTTATATGATGAAGTTATATAAAAATTCATATGAATAAGTTCCATGTTAAAGTTTGTTGTTGTTATGATAATAAGCATGATGCTACTATGTCCGTATTTTGTTTTTATCGACACCTCTCTCTCAAACTATGTGGACATGTTTTTCGATATCGGCGTTCGCTTGAGGACAATCGAGGTCTAAGCTTAGGGGAGTAGATACGTCCATTTTGCATCATGATTTCCTACTGTTATTTATAATGTTTTTATGCATAAAAAAGCTTTATGGAGTAATTCTAATGCCTTTTCTCTCATAATTTGCAAGGTTCACACACAAAGAGGGAAAATACCGGCAGTTGGAATTCTGGACCTGGAAAAGCATGTCAGAGATACCTATTCTACACATCTCCAAATAAGCTGAAACTTCACGGAGAATATTTTTGGAATATATAAAAAATACTGGAGCAAATAACTACTCGAGGGGGGCCACCAAGTGAGGACGATACACCTGGGCGCGCCAGGGCCCCCTAGCGGGCCCAGGTGGGTTGTGCTCAGCCCAGCCCAACTACGGTGCCCATCTTCTGGTATATAAGGTCTTTTAACCTACAAAAAATCAAGAGAGGACTTTCGGGACGGAATGCCTCCGTCTCGAGGCGGAACTTGGGCAAGAGCACTTTTGCCCTCCGGCGAAGCGATTTCGCCGGGGGAACTTCCCTCCCGGAGGGGGAAATGGAAGCCATCATCATCACCAACACCCCTCTCATCTTTGGGAGGCCAATCATCATCAACATCTTCAACACCACCATCTCCTCTCAGATCCTAGTTCATCTCTTGTGTTCAATCTTTGTACCGAAACCTTAGATTGGTACCTGTGGGTGACTAGTAGTGTTGATTACATCTTGTAGTTGATTACTATATGGTTTATTTGGTGGAAGATTACATGTTCAGATCCATTATGCTATTCAGTACCCCTCTGATCTTGAGCATGCATCTTTTTTGTGAGTAGTTACCTTTGTTCTTGAGGTCACGGGAGAAGTCATGTTACAAGTAATCATGTGAACTTGATATGTGTTCGATATTTTGATGATATGTATGTTGTGACTCCCTTAGTGGTGTCATGTGAACGTCGACTACATGACTCTTCACCATCCTTGGGCCTAAGGGAATGCATTGTGGAGTAGTTATTAGATGATGGGTTGCTAGAGTGATAGAAGCTTAAACCCTAGTTTATGCGCTACTTCGTAAGGGGTTGATTTGGATCCGAACGTTTAATGCTATGGTTAGATTTTATCTTAATACTTTTCTCATAGTTGCGGATGCTTGCGGGGGGGTTAATCATAAGTGGGAGGTTTGTTCAAGTAAGAACAGCACCCAAGCACCGGTCCACCCACATATCAAATTATCAAAGTAGCGAACACAAATCAAACCAACATGATGAAAGTGACTAGATGAAATTCCCGTGTACCCTCAAGAACACTTTGCCTATTATAAGAGACTGTTCTGGCCTGTCCTTTGCCACAAAAGGATTTGGCTACCTTGCTGCAGTTTATTTACTGTTACCGTTACTTGTTTGTTACCAATTATCTTGCCATCAAACTATCTGTTACCTACAATTTCAGTGCTTGCAAAAATTACCTTTCTGAAAACCACTTGTCAATTCCTTCTGCTCCTCGTTGGGTTCGACACTCTTACTTATCGAAAGGACTACGATTGATCCCCTATACTTGTGGGTCATCACCGTGCACCAGTTCTTCTGCACCTCCCACGAGAAGTTGTGGAAGGTGTTGTTCAAGCCCCAAGAGGACTAGCCGGCCGAGGAGGAAGACACCGACCTGGACGCCGAAAACCCTCCTACCTAGGTATAACAAAGCTTCTATTTTTATTCTCGGGCCCTGCCCCTTAGTAAGGAACTTGACCCCCTCTCCCTTGTTTTCATAGAACTGGCTAGACAAGGCGGTGCGGATCAGTAGTCCAGCCCCACTGCCCGAACACCCCAGGTCAGCCTTATTGACGGTGATGCTGGTCGCGGTGCCGTACTCGGCCCCAGAGAAAAAGGAGGAGAAGAAGAAAGGCGAGAAAAAGGAGATCTGAGAGGGCCTCCGCCCAAGAGGTCCCCCGGACACTAGGTCCAGAGAGATCCAGTCCTCCTCTGCTTACAAGGAGGATCATGCAGAGGAAGGGGGGAGGTCGATTCCCCCCAAACAAGGATGAGGGCGGCGTCTGACGACGCGAAGGAGGATCCAGCTCCCCTCGCTCCGAAGAGGCCCTGCAGGGCCAAGGTGGTCCTGCCCGATATTTGCCCGGATTCCAATGAGGAATCCGAGGCTTTCAAAAGGGTCCCCCGAAGGAACCCCAGGGTCAAGCCCCCAGCTCGGAGGTACATAATCGAAACATCTTACAATGCGTTTATGCATGGTTTCACTGCTAACCGGACGAGTGCTTTTCATGTGATAGCCCACCCCGTGATCTCCCCACCGATCCAGTATCCGAGGGGGAATCTTTGCCCGCCGAGCTGGCAGAGAGTGGGATGGCGTCACGTCCCTCTCCTCGTCAGGCCACCGAGGAGACAGTGGAGGTGCTATCCCGCCAGACCCCACCTGGGATGAACACCGGTGGTGGGGCGACGACGAGATGGTGGAGGTTAATACCTAGGCCACCCCAGACCAGGGGGACCCCTCTAGGCGAGCAAGGAGGGGGGACCCGGTCCATCTGAGCCTCCTCTGCAGACTACTCTGGAGCACCCTAAGTCTCTGGAACTGCCGCCCCTGCCACCCCGAGAAGGGATGACAGAGGTGCCGCCACCAGCATCGCCCGTAACAGAGCAGGCTGCCACTGGGTGCTCAGCTGCGATGGAGGAGGCTTTTACTAGCTCAACCCTTGCCGAAGATCATCGCGCCCTCATGGGTGCGGTTTTACGACGCATTCAGTCTGTTGATAGCGGACTGTAGGAGGCCTTCAACGGCCTCTTGACGAGCTTCAAGGTAAACCATGCCATGTTCTTTTCAAAAAAGTTAATTTATAAGGTGATGCAACCCTTGTAAGTATAGTAGCCCCCGAGCCATGGGTGAGTTTGAAAAACTCACACAAGGGTCAAACTAAAATGATAAAGAAAAATAGGAGAATTGCGGCCTCCAGAACGCTGGCGGGTTTGTAGAAAACCTGATAGATTGTCTACAGCCGAGAAATCGAGAGTTGATCATGGATAAGTTGTTTTGTAGGCCTCGTCTTCGGCAGCGTACACCACACTGGAGCTGGCCGAGTTGAATCGGAAGCTCAAGAGCTCCGATGAGGAACTTGACCGTCTCAACAGACGGTTTGATGAAGCGCAAGGTAAGTCTTAATTGTAATACTTCGGCCATTGTCACCTGATATAATTGAAGTTATTCGGGGTTTTATCCCTAAGTATTGGCTATCCATTTGTGACCACAGCTATCACCGCGGAGGTCGAGAACCTCAAGGCCGAACTGAAGAAGGCGAAGCAGGAGGCCGCCGATCACAAGACGCTTGCCGAACGGGCATCGGCCTAACTGTCATCGGTGAAGGCCGATAGTGACAAGCACGAAACTCGAGTATCCGAGGTGCAGTGTAACACCCCAAATATTTAATCATGTTTTATTAATTAAAATTTTGTCAGAAATACTTATTTGTCTATTTTCTGGATTTTTATTGATTTGAGAACCACTTTTTTTCTCTGAATTACAAAATTCTTTCCTCTTATCTGAAACTTTTGAATAATGTTGTGGGTCTTGAATGTTTTATTAAAGTATTTTACTTCATTTAGTAAAACCAGTGGAATTATTTTTATAATAAAACTTGCCAAGTTTTAATTCTTTTAATAGCATTTCCATTCTTTTAAAGGCTCCTGTTGCACTACAACCTCTTCATAAACTCATTTATAAATCCCACAAAAATTTGTAGGTGTCATGTGATGCCCTGGATCAATTTTATGCAAACACCCAGCCTTGTGTTTTGGAAATTTTGAGCATACCATCCTCATTTTCATTCTGGTCCAGTTTGGCAGTTTGTACTACAACCATATTTTGTTTTACTCTAGTGACCTTGGGATTTTCTCCTGATTGAAGTTAGCCCTACCAAACACTTAAGTCCAGGAGATGAGCCTCATTAGGATGTTTTAACCTCATACAATAATGCCCCATAGTTTCTGTCCAAAAACAAGTTTTGAAAACTTTTGCACTATCAAGTTTTTGTTTTTGCCAAACTAACCATGCCATCATAACCACCATCTACAGAGACCATGATCTGGTAATTTTGGGATCCAGAAAGGTCCCCTAGGTGTCCCTGGCATTTTGTCAAACACCTGATGTGCATGACCAGTATTGGCATGGATTGGTTTGTATTGTGAACTTGATGCCCTGACTCATCCACCATGTCCACCAGCCTTAACTTGCCCCCCTAACCTAACCCTGGGGAGTCTTGCTTGAATAAGAGCTCTCTGGAGTGCCCTTGCATTTCATCGAGCAGGTGGTGAGCATGCTCTGGGCGTGTCCAGAGCACGCGTATGGCAGACAACCGCGTCGTGTCGCCACGCCCCACTTATCGCGCCCCTGACCTTTCCCCCTCGTGCAGAGCCGCACCCCCGACCCCTCCGAGCCGCTGGTGCCGTCCCGACCACCCCTGGCTTCCGGCAGCGCCGCCGCAATAGCCATTCGGCAGCTAGCCTACGGCCGTGCCCTCGCTCTGCCATGGCCGGCGCCGCCCGAGCCACACCAGCGCGCCAGCTGCCCCTTGGGCAGTCCGTCCTCATACTCTTGCCCTGCTGACCCCGCCAGCCATCGCCATGCGCCCCCCTTGCAACAGAACGGCGGTTCGCCGGACTTATCCTCGGGAGCTGGCAGGAACCGACGTCGCCTAGCTATAAAAGGGTCCCCCTCGAGCGCTCTTAGCCTCGCAAGCAAGACCTCTTCCCCTTTGTGAAGTGCCCGCGAGGCCAGAGCAACCGGAGCAGCCATTCCCCCTCGCCTCTGGTCGTGACCCCGTCGTCGATGCCCTGTCGATTTTGACGCAACCAGAGCCTCCTGGTCCCTTATTTGTTCACCACTAGCTCCACCATAGCCCTAGTAGCCCATTCCCTCTTCCAATTTTTACTCGGGAGCCGGGGAATGCAAAGCCCCCTTCGTGGCCGAAGCCTCTTCCTCCATTGATCAAGCTCTACTCAACCTCGAGCTCCCCAGCGCCTCCTTCCCTCTCCAACTGATGCGGTAGATCCCCTGAGCACGTGGATACGTCGGGCATTGAAAACGGTGGCCTGTGGCACCGGCAATCGTTGCGGGATCTCGCCTCTATCCCTGTTCTGGCTAGCGCGTGGAGAGGAAGACGAACCCGACAGGTGGTCCCCACCTGTCGATGAGACGACCGTTGCGTCCAGTGGCGCAGCCCCATGGAAATGTTTTCCTCTGAGGGAAAGCGTATTTATGTAAGTACGGCTTTAATAACGCGCATTCTAGCCGAAGCGCTTTCTTTTATATGTTTTATTTAAAACAAAATTTGGACCCCTCTTTGACTGGTCATAACTTTTAAAATAAAACCCCAAACGATTTGATTCTTTTTCCTACCTGTCTCAAATTTCACCTAGTTTATTTTAAGATTTATTTCAAAAATATTTAAGACCATTTTTTGTACTGTTTTTGAATTGCGTATTGATTCGAATATTTTCAAAATAGGAAATGGGAGAACAAGTAAACTTTCAAAAGTTTTGTGATGCACCCTACCCCTCCACACATTGAAGGCAATCATTCTGAATCTTGGTATAATATATATGTTGTGTGCTGTTTGATGCGAAAAATAAAACTACAACACCAAGTTAACATGAAGTGTGCATTATTTCATGTGAAAGTGTGATCATGCTTATAAGTACATGATGAGAATTTCTTGCTATTGATAATGAGATACATGTGACAGTTGTCACCACCTTGTGCCACTCATGCCTACCGGGAGGAATCCGGAGAAGTCTCTGTCTCGGGTAGACACAAGCTCGGTGCGGACATTTCGTTGGAGCGAGAATGATCAGTGAGGCATGATGGGGTATGATAGGTGGTGATTCTGTCTGAAAGTGTGGAAAGTATTTGTTGTGCTAATCATGCAGGAAACTTATGATACTCCTGAGTCGACCATAGATTGAGTCTTGTTCCAGTAACCCCCATACTTGTTACGTACTACCACTTTCCCCTGCCGCAGGTAGGGTACGGTTCAGTAAATTGTCAACCCCTCTCTTGGCACACACCGTACAGAGAGGCCACAGCGGAAGATACCGGAGGCATCTGGTAGGCATGCCACTTGATCCGGGGGCATGGGTGTTCCGGTGGGTCCGAGGGGGTCGCTCCCCTGTTTTGCGCGCGGTATAAATTTTCTAATCCCATGCTAGTCGAGGTTGTAGCCTCCCCACTTAGAGTTTTGCTTAACGAGTGTCATGAGTGATTCCAGGCACCAGTAAGATAAGCTGGTGTGTGCGGGTCAGGTGTGTTTTCAATTCAAAGACCGTAAGCAGAATTAGTCCCGGTGGACTAAAGGAATCCGTTACTCGTGGGTAAAGAGTACACCCTCTGCAGAGTTTACATCTATTTGAATAGCCGTGTCCGCGGTTAAGGACTACAGTCTGGGATGGGTCGAGTGTCGGTCTTAGTGTCGGTCTTCGGAGGAATTTTTCTAAACCTGAATATTGATCATGAACTGCGATGATACGTCTCCAACGTATCTATAATTTTTGCTTGCTCCATGCTGCTATATTATCATTCTTGGATGTTTTACAATCATATTACTACAACTTTATATTATTTTTGGGACTAACCTATTAACCTAGAGCCTAGTGCCAGTTTCTATTTTTTCCGTGTTTTTGGGTTTTACAGAAAAGGAATATCAAACGGAGCCCAAATGGAATAAAAATCTACGGTGAATTTTTATGGACCAGAAGAAGCCCAGGGAGAGTTGGAGTTGGGCCAGAAGACCCACGAGGCAGTCACAAGCCACAGGGGCGCGCCCCCCCTAGGGCGCGCCCCCCTGGCTTGTGACTCCCTCGTGGCCCATCCGGACTCGTTTCCACCGCCATAAATTCTTATAAATACAGAAACCTCCGAAAATAAACCTAGATCGGGAGTTCCGCCGCCGCAAGCCTCCAGAGCCACGAAAAACCAATCGGGAGCCCGTTCCTGCACCCTGTCGGAGGGGGAAACCATCACCGGAGGCCATCTTCATCATCCCGACGCTCTCCATGATGAGGAGGGAGTAGTTCACCCTTGGGGCTGAGGGTATGTACCAGTAGCTATGTGTTTGATCTCTCTCTCTCGTTTTCTTGAGATGGCATGATCTTGATGTACCGCGAGCTTTATTAATATAGATGAATCATATGGAGTTTTCCCCTCTCTATCTTCTTGTGATGAATTGAGTTTTCCCTTTGAAGTTTTCTTATCGGATTGAATCTTTAAGGATTTGAGAACACTTGATGTATGTCTTGCGATGGGATATCTGTGGTGACATTGGGATGTTCTATTGATCTACTTGATGTATGTTTTGGTGATCAACTTGCGGGTTCCGTGACCTTGGGAATCTATGCATAGGGGTTGGCACACGTTCTTGTCTTGACTCTCCGGTAGAAACTTTGGGGCACTCTTTGAAGTTATTTGTGTTGGATTGAATATGATGAATCTGAAATTATGTGATGCATATCGTATAATCAAGCCCATGGGTACTTGTGGTGACATTGGAGTATCTTGGTGACATTAGGGTTTTGGTTGATATGTATCTTAAGGTGTTATTTTAGTACGAACTCTAGGGCTGTTTGTGACACTTATAGGAATAGCTCATATGATTGATCGGAAAAGATAACTTTGAGGTGGTTTCGTACCCTACAATAATTTCTTCGTTTGTTCTCCGCTATTTGTGACTTTGGAGTGAACTCTTTGTCGCACGTGAGGGATGTATATATGATTCAACTATGTTAGTATTGTTGAGAGAACTTGCACTAGTGAAAGTATGAACCCTAGGCCTTGTTTCTAAGCATTGCAATACCGTTTTTGCTCACTTTTGTTACTTGCTACCTTGCTGTTTTTATATTTTCAGATTACAAAAACCTATATCTACCATCCATATTGCACTTGTATCACCATCTCTTCGCCGAACTAGTGCACCTATACAATTTGCCATTGTATTGGGTGTGTTGGGGACACAAGAGACTCTTTGTTATTTGGTTGCAGGGTTGTTTGAGAGAGACCATCTTCATCCTACGCCTCCCACGGATTGATAAACCTTAGGTCATCCACTTGAGGGAAATTTGCTACTGTCCTACAAACCTCTGCACTTGGAGGCCCAACAACGTCTACAAGAAGAAGGTTGCGTAGTAGACATCATGCGACGAGTGATATTTATGATTTTTATTGTTGTGGACTAACCATTTCTAGTATGTGAATTGTGGAGTATCCCTGGGATGGTTCTACCTCCTGGATACTCATGTTATAATTTTTCCATATAAGCCCTTTATGTGGCGTCGCTGAGACGCCCGACTGCGCACAAATATTACTTACTTTCTTTATGAGCCCTTTATGTGACGTCGCTCAGACGCCCGACTATGGCATGCATGTTGTTTAATTTATATGTAAGCCCTTTATGTGGCGTTGCACAGACGCCCGACTGCGGCATGCCTGTTACTTGTTTTCTTCATAAGCCCTTTCTGTGGCGTCGCTCAGACGCCCGACCGAGGCATACTCTTAACCTTTCGAGGCGTCGCTCCAGACACCCGATTGGTATAATTTATTTTTATTCCCTGAATGCTTATTTATATTAAATATGAGTGACCTGCTTGCTTGCATCATGAATTTTATTTTGTGACTGACTGAATGATTGTAATTTATTTCAGTGTTTGATTATCACATGCTATGTTATATCTGTGTTCACGATGTTTGCGAGTACATTCAAAGTACTCACTGGCTTGTCCCTGGCTATTGTCTTGGCCAGATTTCTTGCTTGAAGAGGAGCGCAAAGACAACAACCCCGGAACCTAGGCAACGAAGATAGTAGCCACGCGAAGATAGGTGTTATCCAGGTCAGCTGTTCCTGTGGGAAATGGAGTCCCATAGACGCTGATGATCCGCAAACCGCTTTCGCCATCAACCATTAGAAACTTTTGTTGTACTCATAGACCATCATGGTCTGGTACCTCAGATTTTGTATTTTGCTTGGAATTTATGTATCAAGAATGTGCCTCACCAGCTAACAGTAATCCTGGGGTTGGTGAGCACAAGGACCATTTGCTGGGAAATTAATATCCTGGAAAACCGGTCCTGACATGCAGCAGGAGCTCAAGGATGCCAGCACTAAGTGTGAGGTCCTGGAGTAAAAGAAAAATGATCAAGCCGCCAAACTATCCTTGCTATCCGCGACGCTTAACGGGGAGCGGGTAGATAGGCGGTTCTATGAGGAAGAACTCCGCCAAGTCAAGCTGATCGCAGACGGTAAGCCATACTTACTGCAATGTGCCTTTGGTGGTAACAGGTTTGCGTCGCTCACACGGGTGTGGCGTTCCTCAGGCGCCTTTACGGATCACCCTAGGAGTGTGGCGGACGCGAATCGGCACTATGCAACGCGGGATGGGGATGCTGAGCCTAGACTGTTCTGGGCTCAATTTCAAACCCCTGAGCAACCTCCTCTTCTCAGCCAACAGATGAAGCAGTTGATGGAGCTGCGCAGGATGGCAGAGACGGCCATGAAAGACATTTGCATCAGGCTATGGCCGGCTAAGCCATTGCCGAACATTTACTTCGGCTTGGTGCAGAAGTTGTGCGACGCCGCAGCTCGGATTGAAGTCCTGAAGCGTTCCACCTGCATTGAGGGGGCTCAGAGGGCCTTTGCGAGGATCATGATGCACTGGCCGAAGATGAAGCCGGCCGAGATGGCCACCGCGCCTCCACCTCCTGGGATGGGACATAGGCGCCCCGAGCTGTACTTCCGCATCGGGATGGTTGGCGCTCGGGCGATAGAGGCCTAGTGCTCTAAGGATGTAATTTTTGAAAGAGCACATTGTCATGTGTCCGACGAATATTTCGCTTTATAATGCGGATGCACGATGTATCATGCTTTTAAGATTTCTATTTTTTTGACTCGTATGTGGCCGTTTAAACTGAAAGTTGCCAGTCGTCGGCTTCAGCCCCCATGTAAATATTACAAGAGGTGTTTCGACCCCCGCAACGTTACCCTTAGCCGAAATATCGGTGCCCAGAGGCGGTGGTGCGAGAGGGGAAGAAGGCAATCGGACTATGTGGCTTTAGTGCTTTCACTTAGCCGTAGGAGCTTGACTGCGGGGGCTGGATACTAGCCCCAGTATTTTGTGATATTCAGATACACCAAGGTGAAGACCCTTATCACATGGTTTGTCAAAGTACAAACCCTTCGTATGACATGGAATAACCTCCATCGATTTTTAGTTTGACACTTGTGCTTAGATCGCAGACCGGTTCGCGCTTATTATGACAGTCAGTTTTTCGCTTTCTCCACTGAGGTACTTGACCAGGCGAGCTTGAAATACAATCGCAGTAGTTCTTCCTTTACCCTTTTAGCCGAACAAGCAGAACATAAGAGGGTAAACACGGGAGCCGGGTAACCCAACCTTTGACCCAAGACATAATTCGGAACCGATTCATATAACGCAATATCTGAGATGCCGGACATGTGGAAAATAAAGCCGCGATGATGCTTGGGGCGAGTTTTATAACCAGGCCCCTGGTCTATTAGCCTGTTGCATCTAATATGTACCGAACAGTTTTGCATTCGGAGGCGGGGAGTGGGAAACAGTTTATGTTACATAAAACGCCGTAAGAACGCCGTAGAGGACAATCTTCATATATGATGAATTTTTACAATTCAAACTGTGGAAGCAACTGTTACAGGTAATTTTGCTTTTAAAAACAAACTTTTACAAAGGGGAGGTTTACTCAGGGTCTTCGATAGGTGGCTTGATGTCCTCGACGTGCCCTGATAGGCCTCGGCTCCTTTGCTCTTGAGGAAGATTGTGATCCTTTAAAGGTGGTTTCTATGGGCGAACGGACCTTTGAGAGAGGATCTTGAGAGGTCACCATAACATGTGTGAGCTTGACGCTTGCTAAGTCCCGGATGGTGCCTGCTGCTTGTCCGAGGACGCTGCTTTGACAATAATTCGGTCGAGCTGACCACTTGGTTTCTTGGATAGTGTGCCCCCCCCAGCTACCCATGGTATTTTTAGCACAAAATTATGCCTTCTAGGTACGTACCTTACGGGTAGCGGTGGCTTGCTACGAGGGGCGTATCCCTATCTTTGCTGAGAGGAGAAAGGATCTGGCAGATCGGGTTGAGCCCGGACTCGTTTGTTCGCCTGTCGTGCCTTGGCGTCTGATTGGGGCCACGACGTCTTGATGACGGACTGGAACTCAGCTGCTAAGGCCGCTATGTGTTCCTTAGTCCAGAGGGAGTGCTCTGTGTTGCCATTGACAGTGATGACCCCCTTCGGTCCGGGCATTTTGAGCTTTAGATACGCATAATGGGGAATGGCGTTAAAGTGAGCGAATGATGCGGCTGAGCAGCGCGTGATAGCCACTACGGAAAGGAACAATGTCAAAGATCAAGTCCTCGCTGCGGAAGTTGTCGGGCGAGCCGAACACCACTTCTAGCGTCACGGTACCCGAGCAGTGGGCCTCGACACCAGGAATGACTCCTTTGAAAGTAGTGTTGCTGGGTTTGATCCTTGACGGGTCAATACCCATCTTTTTCACTGTGCCTGAAAAAATCAGGTTAAGGCTACTTCCTCCATCCATGAGGACTCTGGTGAGTTGGTATCCATCGATTATGGGATCTAAGATGAGGGCTTCTGAGCCTCCATGATGGATACTGGTCAGATGATCCCTACGGTCGAAGGTGATCGGGCAAGCCGACCATGGGTTAAACTTTGGGTCAACGGGCTCTATGGTGTAGACCTCCCGAAGGGCGCGTTTCCTCTCCTATTTTGGTATATGTGTGACGTATATCATGTTCACAGTTTTTACCTCAGGAGGCAATTGCTTCTGCCCACCATTGTTCGGACCACGAGGCTCTTCATCATCTTTGCTTCGCGGGCCCTTGCTTTGTTCCTCGGCTGCAAGCTTGCCGGCTTGTTTGAAGACCCAATAATTACGGTTGGTGTGAGTAGCGGGTTTGTCTTGGGTGCCGTGGATCTGGCAAGGCATGTCCATGATTTTGTCCAAGGCACTAGGTCCGTCTCTATTTCCTTTAGAGGGTTTCTTCCCCTGTCCGAATTTTGAATTGCGGAAACCGGCATTTACGGCCGTGTCCTCCGCATCACCGTTGTTATGGCGGCGTTTGTTTTTGTTGCGCCTTAGCTTCTCGTTTCCGTCCCGAACCTCGGAAGTGCCAGGGTCCTCGGGGTTATGGCTTCGGTGGGTCAGCCAATTGTCCTCGCCCGCGCAAAAGTGGGTCATGAGTGAGGTGAGGGCAGATATTGTTCTCGGCTTGTCCTGGCCGACCTAACGAGCTGGCTATTCATTCCGGATGTTGTGTCTGAACGAGGCTATTGCCTCGGCGTCCAGACAATCGACGATCTGGTTCTTCTTGGTCAGGAACCGGTTCCAAAATTGCCTTGCTGACTCGCCGGCTTTTTGGACGACGTTACTCAGATCGGAAGAATCCTGGGGCCGGACATAGGTGTCGGTGTCGAAACCGGTGGATCTCGGGTAGGGGGTCCCGAACTATGAATCTGGGATTGATGGTTAATAGGAGATGAGGGAGACGATGTTTACCCAGGTTCGGGCCCTCGTGAGGAGGTAAAACCCTTTGTCCCGCTTGATTATATTGATGAGTATGATGGTTACAGAGTCGATCTAGCTCGAGATCAAATAAGCTAAACCCTAGATGAGTTGACTTGTCCTCTATGAACTAAGCCCCCTAGTTTATATAGACACCAGGGGGACCTAGGGTTACATGTAGTCGGTTGCTCCCAAGGGTTAAAGCACGCCCATCCGTTACTTGACAGACACCCCACGGCACCTGAGGTTTCCTTCCTAACCATGGGGCACCTTACAGTTTGGTCTCCCCACAGTGATCACCGAATACCTCATTAGTTTGGCCCACTCGAGATAGGTCGGCATCCCGAGGACCCCTAGTCCCGGACTCCCTCTTCTGCAGCTTCGCTCGCCCAAGGTCTTCGGCTTGTGAGGCGAGTTCTCTTCTTTTCTGGTCCGTTGGACGATAACCTGCCATGGAAAAACCTTCATCTGCCGGAAACGTCACGGGCCCACAACATTAATTTCCGTGTCCAAGGTTCAATGAAACCCCATGATTCTTGCGCACCAATAGAGGGCATGCAACCCAACAGTCTTTTGCAAAACGACCCCCAGTAGGCTGTAGGAATGAACGCCTATTTTAAGCAGGCATAATCTTGCCATAAGAAATACTTCCCCTTCCCCTGCCATCGAGAAACCCTAGAACTCGAGAGATTGGAGATATGGAGAGCGCCCCAGGATCCTCCTCGCGCCCTCATGGCCCTCTTCCAGGCGATTGGTCGAGTTGTTCCGTTTCTCTTCTCCAACTGCGCGGTCTTGAGGCACATGCGTATCTCCCCACTTCGGATCTAGCATCCACTCGCGCTGCGTTAACTTCCACGCACGGCGAGGCTTTCGCAGAGAACTTTCCCGCCCCATGCAATGGCAAGAGGGTATGTTTCATATCCTTCCTCTTGCAAGGCCTGGGCTTCCCTGTCCACCCGTTCTTGAGAGGCCTGCTGGAATTTTACGGGATCCAGCTCCACCACCTCACTCCCGGGTCGATCCTACACATCTCGGGCTTCATTGCCGTCTGCGAGATGTTTTTAGGCTGCGAGCCCCACTTTGATTTATGGAGAAAATATTTCTGTCTCGTCCCTCGCACCAGAGGAGGAGAAATCCGGGAAGTGGGCGGAATCGAGGTATGGCGCATACCCGGGACGGGATACCCTATTGGGACCCCAAGGAAAGAATCCGAGGAGTGGACCTCAGAGTGGTTTTATATTGAGGACGTCCCCTTTTTTGACCCAGTCCGGAGGAGTTTGCCCGAATACTCCGACGCTCCTTTAAAGAAACGAAACAACTGGAGACCGAGGAGCTCTTCACAAGAGGAGAGCGCGGACGTAAACTGTCTAGCCACCCAGGTGAAGTTGCTAGCACATAGAAAGCTAACCATCATTGACGTGATGTCCGCTGCCATTACCCGCTCTGTTCAACCACTGCAACAGAGGATTCACCCCCTGTGGTGCTACAACAGGACAAGCGACACAACTTGATCCCGACGACAAGGGCCCGCTGACCAGGCAGCGTTGTCAGCCATATTGGCCGATCTCTTTAAAGGAGAAAAAGAAGATTTTGCCCGCTTGAGGATCAGGGAAGGCTACTCAACTCATAACCCCATCGAATGGGTAAGTCCAATCACACTTCCCTAGCTCGGACTACTGATTTTTGATTTTACTAATCAGAATTCCATATCTTTCTGAATAGCAATGGAAGTGCTGGATCGAGATAGTTAACTGCCCCACCCCGCAACCGAAGGATTATTCACGTAACGACAACCCCGGATTTCATGATGATCCGGAGATTTTAATTGATTTTGAGGACGGGACCTTTTACCAGAGGAGTATCGATGAATCTAAGGTGGACCTTCAGGCCGATTACCGCCGGCCTCCTCCTTCATCCGTAGCCGACTAAAAGAAGGCATCATCCCAAAAAGGGCGCGCGCCTCCCGCTATTCCGATAATGCCAACCTCTACCCCAAAGGATCGTTGGACCATGCGTTGAACACCAGTAAGGGCTACACCGACAGGGTTTGCATTGAAAAGCGACAGGATTCCTGAGCAAGGGACAACTGCGGGAGGTACATCGACCGCGCCCCCCACCAAGAGGTACATTACCCTGATCTTGCAATCTGATCATCATAACTGCTTCAAGTGCTCATAGCTTCCGATCAAAATGCCCAGGAGATGAGCACAACCACCTTCATCCGAAGGTGTTACCAAGCTGCCGGACAGCACTCCTGAGCCAGGATCATCGGCACATGCCGAAGTAGATGCGGGAGTCCCGGTCACGGACCAGCCTCCAGAGGAATCTGGAGAGGTCTCGGTTACTAATTTTGAGGCCGAAAGTGCGATGAATCATCGGCTGCGGAAAGGGTCATTGCGCCACCCTATATTTTCCGACCAAGAGTTCAATGTTCTTAACCAAATGGATGCATAGCTCGGAGATACCCGAGCAGAGCTCGAGGGAGCCGCCAAACTCATGTCCGCTAACCTGCAGGTGAGCGGTTGGTTTTGGTAACCGAACATAAATCCTAACCCAGTAGCCCCCAGGCCTTAATTTGGACGGGACGACCGAGTTAGGGGTTTAAATACTGTTTCGTTGGTATGTAGGCTTTAAAGCAACAAAACGGGGAGTTGTCTCAAGCTCTTGAGTTGAGCCAGACAGAGGTGCGAGACATCAAAGCCGAGCTTGAGCAGGTGAAAAAGTTTACCCGAAAGGAACACGGTGAGTAAAGATTTTGTTTTATGTGCCAAAGCTGTTGGGACACCCTTTCCGACGAAAGATTTTTTGTTCATAGCAGCAGAGTCCATAGGTCAGCTGCAAAAGGATTTGGATGCGTCCAGAGATACGCAGAGGTATGCTGAATCCCAATTTGAGGTTGGTCGCCGTGTATTGACTCGAAGTCATGAGGAGAAGAACGAACACAAGGCGGAAAACCAACGACAAGCTAAAGAATTTGAGAATTTAAAGGCCCAATTGGCGCAAACCCATGAAGAGAACCAGAAATTAAAGGGTGGCATGTTCTGTAAGTGAATCCTAACCCAGAATTCCTTAAAGTACAATTATTGTGCTGAGAATAAAAACATATCTCATTGTACGCGCAGGTCTTCTGACCGGACGTCCCGAGGAAGAGACCAGCTCATTCGAAGGGGACTTGTTGAAGGAAATGTCCATTGTGCACGAGCGAGCTCGAAAAGCTATGAAGATTATGAACAAGGCACTCTGGCCAACCGAGGCACCTCTGGAAGGGATGGTCGACCAGGCCAGTCGATTTAGAGCTGCACGAAGTCGATTTGAGTTTTGGAAGATCTCGGCTTGTCAAGAGGGAGCACGGGAGGCATGAGCCATGGTGAAGACCTTTTTTACGAAACTCAACCCAGAGCATTTAGCTCGGGTTGGGCCCTTGGGTCCAGATGGCCAAGAGGTACCTCTTCACTTGGTATATGACCAAGTAATGCCTGCCGCTCGCATTTCACAAGAGGATTGCGCCCTGGATGCCATAATAGATCATCTCGACTGACGATTTTAATGTTTGATTTTATGTAGCTATGTACTTTACATCAAACTGACTCCGTCCGTGATGTAAACGTTGTCTTAACCGGCCATCGGCTTCTGCCTCCCCTGCCGAAAGCTGGGGAGTGTTCCATACTATGTGTCCTTGTAATAAGAAATCATTTTGGGGAACTAGGCAATCAGGCCATTTGGTACGAACAGACAGAACGCGCGTGGGGAGGTATGTTATATTACTATTTAACGTAAGAAACATATTCTAAAGAAAATAGATCCTCTATTGGTTCCTTTCTTTGAGTTGCTACGTGGATCGTAGACGTCATGGCCGTGTACCCGCAGTATGCGGATAGTCACTACTCTGGGCGAATGATCCCTTTTTTCGGTGAAGGGTGCCAATTATATTTACGTCCTTCGTAGCCGACCAATTTGTTTCTTAAGAGCACTAGCCTTCAGCTTTACCCGTATGAGGTACGCATCCGGTTAAACCGGTCGTAGCAATCACAGTGGTGCTCCCTTTACCCCCTAGCCGAACAATCGGGAACGTAGAGGGTAAGCATAGGAGCAAGGCAACCCGTCTTGGCTAAATCTTAAGTCCAATTGATGCATATAGTGGCAGAAAATAATACTGGAAGAATACATACAAGGCAGATAGATGCAAAACAGAATATGTTGCTTGGCTGCGCTAAGAATCCCCCAGGTGTTCTCGGGCAAGACATTTGAGAATGTATGCCGGTGAAAAACTTAACATAATTCGGTTAAGCTGAACATAACTTGGGAAAATCTAACCGAACACATAAAAGTGAATAAGGAAGGGAGAAAGTACACAGGTTTAGAGAAGGTGACGTCACCGGTCTAGCCGTAGAAGTTCCGAAGGTGAGCTGCGTTCCATGGGTTTGGTTCGAGGCGATTGTCCTGCGGGCAACGGAGGCGATAAGCTCCTCCTGTTAGTACTTCATCAATTATGAAAGGGCCCTCCCACTTGGGGCTCAATTTATGCTTCTGCTTCTCTGGGAGGCGTAAGCCGAGTTCGCCCACATTGTACGCTTTTGCTCGAACCTCCCTGCTTTGGTAGCGTCTAGCGTTGTTGATAAAAGGTAGATCGGGCCCAGGCTATATCGCGCTCTCCTTCCAGGGCATCTAGGTCATCCTCCGATCTAACTCGACATCTTTTTCTTCGTACATGCGCACTCTAGGCGCGTCATGGATGATATCACAGGGGAGAACCGCTTTGGCCTCGTACACCATAAAAAAGTGGTGTGTATCCCGTTGATCAATTCGGGGTGGTGCGCAAACCCAACAGCACGGAGTCAAGCTCCTCCACCCAATGACAGTCGAATTCTTGAAGAGATCGGACCAGGTGAGGTTTGATACCGCTCATAATGAGGTCGTTAGCTCGTTCGACCTGTCCATTGGTCTGCGGATGATACACCGAGGTATAGTCGAGCTTGATGCCCAAGTTTGCACACCAGTCTTTTACTTCCTGGGCGGTGAAGTTGGATCCATTGTCTGTAATGATACTGTGCGGGACACCATAACGGTGGACCACGCCAGATATGAAGTTGATGACCGGCCCCGACTTAGCTGAACTTACTGGTTTTGCCTCGATCCATTCGGTAAATTTGTCGACCATGACCAGTAGGTATTTCTTTTTCTTGGTCCCCCCTTTAAGTGGTTCGACCATGTCTAAACCCCAGACCGCGAAAGGCCATGTAATGGGTATTGTCCGA
This sequence comes from Elymus sibiricus, assembly GCA_039707655.1. Classification (NCBI taxonomy): domain Eukaryota; kingdom Viridiplantae; phylum Streptophyta; class Magnoliopsida; order Poales; family Poaceae; genus Elymus; species Elymus sibiricus. Next base: position 513,623,567 of record CM077669.1, read on the forward strand.
AGAGCCGTAGGAGGCATGTGGCTTTGATTTGCAAAGAGCTGACACGCGACACAATGTTGGACGAGAGTGTGGGCGTCTGCTCAAGCGGTGGGCCAGAAGAACCCGGCTCGAAAGGCCTTGCTTACCAGGGCCTGTGCTGCTGCGTGATGGCCGCCCATGCCTGCGTGTATCTCAGCCAAGAGCTACGTTCCTTCTTCTTCGGATATGCACCGTTGGAGTACCCAGTAGTGCTTTTTTTGTATAATTCTCCTTCATGGACCTTGTAGGCTTTTGATCGCCAGATTATACGTCTCGCCTCCGCCTGGTCGTCGGGGAGTTCTTTGCGCAGGAGGTAGGCAAGGAAGGGTTTTGTCCATGGTGCGATTACTGCCATGACCTCGTGGGCCGAGGGTGTCGGTGTAGAAGCCGGTGGATCTCGGGTAGGGGGTCCCGAGCTGTGAGATTGGGATCGATGGGTAACAGGAGGCGAAGGAGACGATGTTTACCCAGGTTCGGGCCCTCCTATGGAGGTAAAACCCTACATCCTGCTTGATTGTATTGATGTATATGGAGATTACAGAGTTGGTCTACCTCGAGATCAATATCACTAAACCCTAGATGAGTTGGCCTGTCTACGATCTACACCCCCCCGGTTTATATAGACACCGGGGGTATTAGGGTTTACATATGGTAAGTGTCCAGCCGGAAGCAAAGATGTCGGTCCTCCCATCTTGACTTGGAGTGCACGCCGCGCCCTCGGAGGTGCCCTTCTAGAATACGGGATCATCACCTGGCCCGGCCCTTCTTGTAGTAATCAGAGGGCGGCCCACCAAGCCGACCTATGGGAGATAGGCCAGTGGCCCAAGGACCCCTTAGTCCAGGAATCCCTCAGTAGCCCCCGAACTAGCCTCCAATGCCGGAGTATATAGTCCGGACTGTTCGGTGCTCCCAGAGTCTTAGGCTTGCGAGGCGAGTTCTCCTCCTTCTATTTGTTCGGGAAACAATAATCCGATCATGGCGAGCTCCTGACTGCTGAATCGTTGCGGGCCCCACAACATCAACTTCGCCGCCCCTCGATCCACGCGCGCCAATAGGAGACGAACGGCCCAGCAGCCCATCACAGAAACTACCCATTTAAGCAGGCTGAATCTTGGCTTAAGCCATCTCCTCTTCTGTTCCTTCAAAGAAAAAACTCCGGGCAAGAGATCCTGCAAACATGGCGAGCGCCCCTGGTTCCTCCTCGCGCCCTCACGACCCCCTTCCTGGAGATTGGGCAAGTTGCTCAGTATCCCTCCACCGGCTACGCAGCCTTGAAACCCAAGGATATCTCCCCGCCTCGGATCTAGCATGTATCCGCGCTAGGCTAACCTCCTCAAACGGCTAGGCCTTCGCAGAAAATTTTCCCACGCCGCACAAGGGAGAGCGAGTATGCTTCATATCCTTCCTCTTACGGGGCTTAGGATTCCCCATTCATCCCTTCCTGAGGGGATTGTTGGAATTTTATGGGATTCAACTTCACCACCTCACCCTGGATCCATCCTGCACATTGCGGGCTTTGTTGCCCTCTGCAAGATGTTTTTTGGCTGCGAGGCCCATTTTGAGTTATGGAGGAAGTATTTCTGCCTCGTCCCCCGTACTCGAGGAGGGACGATTTGGGAAGTAGGTGGAGCCGAAGTATGGCGCATAGCCGGGACGGGGTATCCCATGGGGACTCCGAAGAAAGAATCCGGAGAATGGACCTCAGAGTGGTTCTATATTGAGGATGTTCCTTTGTTTGACCCAGCTCGGAGAGGACTGCCCGAATACTCCGACGCCCCTTTGAAGAAAAGGTTCAACTGGCGTCCGAAGAGTCCTTCCCAAGAAGAAAGTGCCGAGGTGAAACGCTTAGCCGCGCAAGTGAGACTTCTAGCCCATAATAAGTTGACCATCATTGACGTGATGGCGGCTGTCCTTGGTCGGTGGGTTCAACCCCTTCAACAAAGGGTACACCCCCTGTGGTGCTATAATGGGACGAGTGACACCACCCGCTCCCGACGACAGGGTCCCGCCGATCAAGCAGCCATGGCGGCCGTTCTAGCCGATCTCTTTAAGGGAGAAAAAGAGGACTTCACCCGACTATCAGCCAAGGATGGCTACTCGAGTTATAACCCCGTCGAACGAGTAAGCCTTTTGACTTTGTTCATTGAGTTTGGATGTCGATACACAGTCTTTTTAACCCAAACTTTTAATCTGTCCGAACAAAGCTAGAGGTGCTGGATCGAGACAGTCAACTGTCGGGCGCCTCAACCAAAAAATTATTCTCATGACGATGATCCAGGATTCCATGACGAGCCGGAGTTGTCAATCGAATATGAGGACGGGGGTTTTTACCAGGAAAGCCTTCATGGCTCCAAGGTAGCACTCCTAGCCGATCACCCTGGTCCACTTCCTTCCTCTGCCACCGGTAAAAAGAAAGTTTCCTCCCGCAAAGGGCGAGCAACCCCTGCCAACCCGGGTGTGCCGGTCTCTACTACCAAAGGTCGTCGGTCTACGCGTCGAACATCATCTACGACAGCCGGGCCCATTCCGGGCAATAGCAGAGACCATCCTCGTGAGCCAACCACGGGGACCACTTCGACCGTGCCCTCATCCAAGAGGTTCTTCATTTAACCGTTTTAGTTCGGTCATTATCATAATTGCAACAAAGGCTGACAAAGTCTCATGTCGAAATGCTTCAGGAGACGAGTCCAGCCACCTCCCTCTGAGAACGTCACCGAGGCCACGGGCAACCATCATGAATCTGGGACTGCCACCCAGGCAGAGGTTAATGCGGGGGCCCCTGTAACGGACATACCCGCTGAAGACTCCGGTGACGTCTCGGTTACCAATTCCGAGGTGGAGAGCGCAATGAATCATCCACGACGAAAGGAAACCCTGTGCCACCAAGCCTTCTCCAATCAAGAGTTTAATGCCCTAAGCTCGGTGGACGCATACATCGGGGCTGCCCGGACTGGGCTCGAGTGAGCCACCAAGCTGATATCGCATAGCCTGGAGGTGAGTAATCGGTTTTAATATCCGAACACAAAAACATCAACCTATTAGCCCCCGAGACTTAATTTGGTTGGGACAGCTGAATTAAGGATCTGCGTTTTGTCTTTACAAATAATATACGCCTCAAGGCAGCAGAATGAAAAGCTGGCCCAGGAACTTGAGGAGAGCCGAACACAAGTACAAAACTTGAGGACCGAGCTCGAACAAGTGAAGAAGTTCACTCGCGAAGCGCACGGTGAGTATGTCAATTTGCCGATTTATTCGACATTCCCATACTAATGAGAGAATTATTTATAGCAGGTGAGTCCATAGGTCAGTTACAGAAAGATTTGGATACCGCCCGAGAATCTTAGAGGTATGCTGAATCCCAGTGCGAGGCTGGTCACTGTGTGTTGAGCCGAAGTCTTGAGGAGAAGAACCAACTTGTGGCGGAAAACCAACGACAAGCTGAAGAACTTGTGAATTTAAAATATCAATTGGCCCAAGCCCAAGAGGAGAATCAGAGGCTAAAGGGTGGCATGTTCTGTAAGTACACTTAAAATTTTCGTAATCCCGAAAAGGACCTTTATCGTACCTAAGCGTAAGGGACATGCTTTGTCTTCATGTTTAGGCCTTCTTACTGGGCGGCCCTAGGGAGAAATCGGATTATTCCAGGGGGACCTACTGAAGGAACTATGTGTCATTCATGAACGTGCTCGGAGGGCCATGAAGAGCCTGACCAAGGCACTCTGGCCTGCCGAGACGCCTCCAGAAGGAATGTCCGCACTGGTAGAGTGGTTTAAAGAAGATCGATGTCGCTTCGAGTTGTGGAAGACGTCGGCTTGTCGAGAAGGAGCGCGGGAGGCATGGGCAATGATCAAGACCCGCTTTACCAAACTTAACCCAGAGCGTATGGCTCGGGTTGGGCCGGTAGGGCCGGATGGGCAGGAAGTGCCACTTCATTTGGTTTATGACCAGGTGATGCCCGCCGCTCGTCTTTCGCAAGAAGACTGTGCCCTGGATACCCTAATAGATAATCTCGACAAGCAGCCAGAAGTTTGATTCTATGTAACTATGTACTTTAGATCAAAAAAATTGCTCCATCTATGCTGTAATCGTTGTCTTAACCGACCATCGGCTTCAACCTCCCCCCACTAAACGCCGGGGAGTGTTCCGCATTGAATGTCTTTCAACAAAAAGAACTTATTTCGGGGAACCAGGCAAACCGGCCATATGGTGCAAACAGACAGCACGTGCATAGAGAGATATGTTATATTACTGCTTAACGTAAGAAACATCTTCCGAAGAAAAATAGTCCCTCGATCGGTGTACTACTACTATCCGGAGGATAGTTTCTTTGGGAAAGCAATCCCAGGAATGGTGGTGACCCACATAATTTTTCCACCTTCGTTGAGGCCGATGAATTTTTGTCGTAAGATGGCTAGCTTTTGGCTTCACCCGTCTGAGGTACGTATCCAGATGACCCGGTCATAACAATCGCAGAGGTGCTCCCTTTACCCTCTAGCCGAACAATCGGGAACATAGAGGGTAAACACAGGAGCGAGGCAACCCAGCTTGGCTGAAATCTTAGGTCTAATTGATGCATATAATGGCTTAAAAACGATGGGGCGAGTGTACACGCAAAATGCACGTGAGTTGATGCACAGGATATATATTAATCGGCTTCGGGAAGAAGCCCCCAAGTGCTTTTTTTTGGAACGGGGCATTTAAAAATGTATTCCAAAAAACACAAGCTCGGTTTAGCCGAACACATTCTCGAATATGATATCCAATCCTGTAAATCTAAAAACAAATGGAAAGAGTACGAAGAAGAAAAAATGAAGAAAATAAGAAAAAGGAAAGTATTTGAGAGTTAGGACGACACCAGTCTAGCCGTAGAAGCACCGAAGACGAGCTGCGTTCCACGGGTTTGGTTCGAGGCGATTGTCCGGCAGGTTACGTAGGCGATAAGCGCCTCCTGTAAGTACTTCGTCGATGATGAAAGGGCCCTCCCACATAGGGTGGAGTTTATGCTTCTGCTTTTCGGGGAGCCGTAAGACGAGCTCGCCCACATTGTACGCTTTCGCTCTGACCTCCCTACTTTGGTAGCGCCGAGCCTGCTGTTGATAGAAAGTAGAATGGGCCCGAGCTATATCGCGCTCTTCCTCCAAGGCGTCTAAGTCGTCCTGCCGATCTAACTCGGCCTCCTTTTCTTCGTACATGCGCACCCGGGGTGCGTCGTGAATGATATCGCAGGGAAGGACTGCTTCTGCCCCGTAAACCATAAAAAACGGTGTGTAACCCGTTGTTCGATTCGGGGTGGTGCGCAGACCCCACAGAACAGAGTCGAGCTCCTCGACCCAATGGCAGTCAGAATCTTTAAGAGAACGGACCAGGCGTGGTTTAATGCCACTCATTATTAGGCCGTTAGCCCGTTCGACTTGTCCATTGGTCTGCGGGTGATACACCGAGGCATAATCGAGCTTGATGCCCATGTTTGCGCACTAGTCCTTTACCTCCTGAGCTTTGAAATTGGATCCATTGTCCGTTATTATGCTGTGCGGGACACCGTAACGGTGTACCACGCCGGATATAAAGTTGAATACCGGTCCGGACTTGGCTGATTTTACTGGTTTTGCTTCGATCCATTTGGTGAATTTGTCGACCATGACCAGTAGATATTTATTTTTCTTGGTCCCCCCTTTAAGTGGTCCGACCATATCTAGCCCCCAGACCGCGAAAGGCTAGGTGATCGGAATAGTCCGGAGAGCTGTCGGGGGCATGTGACTTTGATTTGAGAATAGTTGACATCCAACACATTGTTGGACAAATATTTGGGCGTCCGCTCGAGCGGTGGGCCAAAAGAATCCAGCTCGAAAGGCTTTGCTTACTAAGGCCCGTGCTGCGGCGTGGTGACCGCCCATGCCTACGTGTACTTCAGCCAAAAGCTGCCTTCCTTCTTCCTTAGAGATGCACCGTTGGAGTATTCCGGTAGTGCTTTTTTTGTATAACTCACCCTCGTGGACCTTATAGGCCTTGGACCGCCGAATTATGCGTCTCGCCTCCGTCTGGTCATCGGGGAGATCTTGGCGGAGAAGGTAGGCAAGGAAAGGTTCGGTCCATGGTGCGATTATTGCGATGACCTCATGAGCCGAAGATGTTTCTTCAATTAAGGAACCGCCGATGATCTGCTCATCTGGCTCGTCTATGGGGGTAACAATTTCGTCCGCACCGATGGCTCTAGCGCCCTCATTCTTGTCCTGCCATACCACCGATGGCTTGAAAAGCCGTTCGAGGAAGGTATTTTTCGGGACGGGGTCGCATTTGCCCCCCATGCGCGCGAGTATGTCCGCAGCCTGATTGCTGTCTCTAGCGACATGGTGGAATTCTAGCCCCTCGAACCTTGCGGATATTTTAAGAACAGCATTCCTGTATGCTGCCATCTTTGAGTTTTTAGCGTCAAATTCGCCATTGATTTGGGAGATGGCGAGGTTAGAGTCTCCCCGCGCTTCAAGCCGCTTTATGCCCATTGATACTGCCATTCGAATACCATGTAACAGTGCTTCGTATTCGGCCGCATTGTTGGAATCGGCGTACATGATCTGTAAGACGTACCGGACGTTGTCTCCCGTGGGAGATGTAAGGATGACTCCAGCCCCCAGTCCGGCCAGTGTCTTGGATCCGTCGAAGTACATATTCCAATGGGAATATGTACTATATTCTCTTGGGTGCTCGGCCTCTGTCCATTCGGCGAGGAAGTCGGCCAACTCCTGAGATTTGATAGCTCGGCGTGGCTTATACGTAATTTTGAAAGGAAGGAGCTCGATGGCCCACTTGGCTATGCGGCCGGTGGCGTCCCTATTATTGATTATATCGTTCAGGGGTACTTCGGATGCCACTGTGACCGAACACTCTTGAAAGTAGTATCTGAGCTTTCGTGATGCCATAAACACAGTATAGGCTATTTTCTGGTAGTGCGGGTACCTGGACTTGCATGGCGTTAGAACTTCTGACACATAGTAGACTGGCTTTTGCCCACGGAATTTGTGACCCTCTTCCTCTCGTTCAACGACGAGTACCGCACTAACCACTTGATTGGTGGCCGAGATGTACTGTAGCATTGGTTCACTGGCGCCTGGCGCCGTGAGTATGGTGGTGATAGGGGTTGGAGCGCTCACCTCTTCATCCAGGTCTTCTGCCTCCTTGGAGGCATAGTCTAACATATCGGATAAATCTTCGACCATGGCAACCAAGTGGGTGCACTAGTAGAAAACAAGGCTTTGGTCCAGGCCAAAAAAGTGCATTAGTCCCGGTCGTGTTACTAACCAGGACTAATGGGTGCATCAGTCCCGGTTCATGAGGCCAGGACGCCGACCGGGCCTCGGCGGGCACTAGTCCCGGTTCGTCTGACCCCTTTAGTCCCGGTTCTAGACACGAACCGGGACTAAAGGTCCTTGCTCCTGGCACAGCCCCTTTAGTCCCGGTTGGTGGCTGGAACCGGGACTAAAGGGCAATCTTCTGTCCCGGTTCTAGCCTCAAACCGGGACTAAAGAGATGCCTATATATATGCTTGCCCCTGCCCGCTCACTCCTCTAGTTTTTGGCCGGCCGGCGTGTGGGAGGTGTGTGCTGCTCTGCTCTCACCTCCTATGCACACGAGGTGTTCGATGAAATGCCCGAGCCACGCTTAAGCTTTTGCCTTTCCAAGCTCGACCTCCAAGCCCCATTTTCCCCAAGATTTGTCTAGGTTTGGCGGTCCGTCCCGTCCCGTCCCCGTCCTCACCGTCGTCGATCGCCCGGGCCGATCTCGTCGCCAGCACCACCGTGGTGAGCCTATTGTTCTTATCTTCTTTTGGTCACTTCTCTATTCATTCATGATGTTCTGTTATGGTTTTTGATACACTTAATTATATAATGCATGCAGATGAACCGGCAATGGATGTACGGTGACCGACGCACCTCCGAGTACATTGAGAGCCTGCATAAATTTCTCGAAGTGGCTGAGGCAAACAAGCAGAATGATTTTATGTATTGTCCATGTACTGTCTATCAGAATACAAAGGATTACTCTAACTCAAAAACCCTTCACTCCCACCTGCTTGAGAAGGGTTTCATGCCACACTATAATGTTTGGACCAAGCACGGAGAAAGAGGGGTTATGATGGAAGACAACGAAGAAGAAGAGGATGATGATAGCTATCTTATGTTCCCTGAATACGGTGATACTGCAATGGGGGAAGCTGAAGATCAAGAGGCACCAGACGATGTGCCCGATGATGATCTTCGCCGGGTCATTGTTGATGCACAGAGAGAATGTGAAAGTGAAAGGGAGAAGTTGAAGTTCGATCGCATGTTAGAGGATCACAAAAAAGGGTGGTACCCAAACTGCGAAGATGACAACACAAAGCTCGGTACCATCCAAATTCGGATATAACTTTTCGAGTAGATGATTTTTCATATAAAAAACTTTTTCATCGGAGTTCGTATGCAAAAGTTATGCCCATTTTACAAATTCTCGAGACATTTTGCAAAAAAGTCGAAAATTCATGTTTGTAAATTTTGCTAACAACTAGACCACATATCACATGGGAATCTTATTTTCTTTTATTTATTTGACATTTCTATCATTTTCTTTTATATATTTTTGAAACTGAAAAGGCGGTCCACGGGAGGGGGTGGGGGGGGGGGGGGTGGGGTGTGTGTTTGTGTGTGTGAGACGTTAGTAATGGCGCACCCTCCCTGGTGCGCCATTGCTAACCTTAGCAATGGCGCACCAGGGAGGGTGCGCCATTACTAACCTCACACACACGCAGGCACACACCCCCACCAGACATAGTAATGGCGCACCACACCAAGGTGCGCCATTACTATGTACCATAGCAGTGGCGCACCTAGGTGTGGTGCGCCATTGCTATGTCTGGTGGGGTGAGGGGATGGACAAAAAAAATAGCAATGGCGCACTGCTCAGGTGGTGCACCACTACTAAAAAAATAACAATGGCGCACCTGCTTCTGGTGCGCCATTGCTATATAGCTGTGGCGCACCACCACCATGGTGCGCCACTAATAGGGATATTGGCTATAGCCATTTTTCTAGTAGTGAGCTGAGCTTCGATGGACGCTGTTTTATTGGGGTCCGTTGGATGTACCTGAAATTTGATGATTTCGTCTACGGGCTTGAAGGACGTGGGTTTGGGTCTCTTGCTAAGGACCACGTCATCCCTGTCTACTGTCGACCGGAGTGCGGTTAATTCTTCTGCCGCAAAGGTCTCGGCTAGGGCCTCGAGGGCGAGTGCTGCAGTTTTGTTTTCGGCTCGGAGTGCTCTTTCCGGGTCACTTATGACTGTGATCACCCCTTTTGGGCCCAGCATTTTGAGCTTCATGTACCCGTAATGTGGTATAGCCTAGAATCTTGTAAAAGCGTCATGCCCTAGAAGAGCGTGGTAGCTGCTGCGAAAGGGCACGATATGAAAAAGGAGTTCTTCGGATCTGTAGTTTTCGGGCATGCCGAATACCACATCAAGGGTAACGCGTCTAGAACAACATGCCTCCTTCCCAGGGATGATCCCAGGAAAGTTTGTGTTGCTATGTTCGATGCGGGATCGGTCGAACTGCATTTTTTCCAAGGTATCCTCGTTGATGAGGTTTAGACCAGTGCCACCATCCATTAGTACCTTCTGTAACCTGAAACCATCTATTATGGGGTTGACGACCAGTGCGGCAGGTGTTCGGCCGGGGCGGGTGATCGGTTGATCAGCTTCTCCGAAGGTGATCGGTATGTCTGTCCATGAATTGGTTGCTGCCACCTGATAGACTTGTTCGAGTTCTCGAAGAGCTCTCTTCCTCTGATTATTAAAGGAAAACGTTTCATAGATCGTAAAGATCTCGGTGTTGCATTCTGGTGGCGCTGTTGGACGTTTGCCTGGGTGTGGGGCCTCGAGGATGGCCTCTCCGCTTTTCTCCACCTGCCTGACGACCCAGCAAGCTCTAAGGCTGTGAGTCGGGCTTGTGTTTAGTAATACGGAGTGTATAGGGCATGGCTTGTCCAATAGTTCATCAAGGACAGTTCGGACTCCCGTGGGGGATCTATTCGTTTTTTCGGCGGGTTTGTGATTGACCGGCCGTTTCGGAGGTATTCGCTTTTTCCGAGATTCTATAGGGTGTTCGGCGGGGACTGGCTTCGAAATCAAACGTTCGGCCTGCCAGGTGCCTTCCATGGCACAATATTTTTGTACCAGGTCCGATAGCTCGGTGAAGTCGCGAATCTGACGACGGGCTAGGGCCTTGAGGATTCCCTCGTTGTGGCAATTGCGCCTGAAGATTGCTATTATGTCCTGGCCACTAGAGTTTTGTACTCTATCTTTGATAAGGAGGAGTCTAGCCCAAAAATGATGGACTGATTCCCCTGGCTGTTGCCTAACTTCCCATAAGCCCGATAGATTGGGCTCTCCTGCGCTGCTTGGAGAGCGCTTGGCTTGGGTGGTGGGCGGGAAAAAATTTGGTTTCTTGCCGGGATGTGAGTCCGGAACCGCGGCGTTTACCTGGGTAGCGAGTTCGGATGTGAGTCCAGAACTATTTTCGGTGTTCCAGATTCTGGAATGCAGGAGAGATCCCGATGGTCGGAAACCAGGATATAGACTGTCTTTAGTTCCAATAGTCAAGAGGGCGAGCATCCATCCGGATACTCGACGGTGGCGACAAAGTGAGTGATCGGTGGAGTATGAATCTCCCTATCATCGGGTTTAAGCCTGATCCGATCATAGACTGAGGTTTGGCCATCAGTCACGGCCATGGATTGGATCCGACCAAGTAACTCGTTTAATGACGAGAGGTCGGCGGGGTCCATGTTGCTAGAACGCATGGGGTCGATCCGCGGTGCCGCTGTCCCAGGGTCGTTTGATGACGTGCCTGGATTGTACTCGGTCGCAGCAGGTCCGGGCATATCGACTGGGTGGGGCGTTATGGCCAGTCCAGGGATAGAGGCCACCTCGGCGGTGGGGCCTGCTGCCTCCAACGTCAAGGCATCAAGGTCCGCGGGCTTTTCCATGAGAGCTTCGAGATTCTTTAAAACGAGATCTCCTCGGGAGTCGGCGACAAACTCAAGGCTCCCGAACCTGACTTCCTGATCGGGGATGAAACTTCCAACCTGGCCAAGACGGCTGGCCGGGTCGGCATGCGATACAATGATGCCGAGGGCAAAAATCTGACCAGGAACGAAAACGTCCTTGATGCAGGCTTCATCGCTGAGGATGAGGCGAGCCATTGATTCCTCTTGCGATCTCACAGCGGAACTCTCAATGAAAGCACCAATGTCGGTGTAGAAACCGGCGGATCTCGGGTAGGGGGTCCCGAGCTGTGAGATTGGGATCGATGGGTAACACGAGACGATGTTTACCCAGGTTCGGGCCCTCCTATGGAGGTAAAACCCTACGTCCTGCTTCATTGTATTGATGTATATGGAGATTACCGAGTTGGTCTACCTCGAGATCAATATCGCTAAACCCTAGATGAGTTGGCCTGTCTACGATCTACACCCCCCCGGTTTATATAGACACCGGGGGTATTAGGGTTTTACATATGGTAAGTGTCCAGCCGGAAGCAAAGATGTCGGTCCTCCCATCTTGACTTGGAGTGCACGCCGCGCCCTCGGAGGTGCCCTTCTAGAATATGGGATCGTCACCTGGCCCGGCCCTTCTTGTAGTAATCGGAGGGCGGCCCACCAAGCCGACCTATGAGAGATAGGCTAGCGGCCCAAGGACCCCTTAGTCCAGGACTCCCTCAGAGGGTGTTTCTTCAATTGTGGAACCGCTAATGATTTGCTCATCTGGTTCGACTATGAGGGGGATGACCTATTCCGCTCCATTAGCTATAGCGTCCTTGCCGTCGTCCTGCCATACCATGGAGGGTTTGAAGAGATTCTCTAGGAAGGTGTTGTTAGGGACGGGGTCGCGCTTGGCGCCCATGCAGGCAAGGACGTCGGCAGCTTGATTGCTGTCTCTGGAGACATGGTGGAATTCTAGCCCTTCGAACCATGCTGATATCTTGAGGACAGCATTTCTGTAAGCTGCCATTTTTGGGTTTTTAGCATCGAATTCGCCATTGATTTGCGAGATGGCGAGATTGGAGTCTCCTCGTACTTCGAGCCGTTGTACACCCATTGATGTTGCCATCCGAAGTCCATGCAACAGTGCCTCGTATTCGGCCGCATTGTTTGAGTCGGCGTACATGATCTGGAGTACGTATCGGATGTTGTCTCCGGTGGGGGATGTGGGGATAACTCCAGCCCCCAGTCCGGCAAGTGTCTTGGACCCGTCGAAGTACATTGTCCACTGTGAGTATGTGCTGTATTCTCTGGGGAGTTTGGCCTCTGTCCATTCGTCAAGAAAATCGGCCAACACCTGAGATTTAATAGCTCAGCGTGGCTTGTAATTGATTTCGAATGGAAGGAGTTCGATGGCCCATTTGGCTATGCGGCTGGTAGCATCCCTGTTGTTGATTATATCATTCAAAGGTGCCTCGGAGGCCACCGTGACCGAACACTCTTGAAAATAGTGTCTTAGCTTGCGCGATGCCATGAACACTGTGTAGGCTATCTTCTGATAATGTGGGTATCTAGACTTGCACGGAGTAAGCACTTTCGATACGTAGTAGACTCGTTTCTGTACCTAGAATTTGTGGCCCTCGGCCTCCCGTTCTAGCACGAGGACCGCACTAACGACTTGGTTGGTGGCTGAGATGTATAGCAGCATCGGTTCACCAGTACCAGGGGCTGCTAGTATGGGGTTGCTCGCCAGCAGTGTCTTGATTTCCTCCAGCGCGGTTGCTGCCTCATCTGTCCACTCAAAGTTTTTGGTTTGCTTCAACAACCTGTAGAGTGGCAGAGCCTTTTCACGAAGGCGGGAGATAAAGCAACTTAACCCCGCCACACAGCCTGCTAGTCTTTGAACGTGTTTTAGTTCTGTGGGGATCGATAGTTGGGATAGAGCTCGGATCTTGGCCTGATTGGCCTCTATTCCCCTGTGGGAGACAATGAAGCCGAGCAGTTTACCGGCAGGGACTCCGAAGACACACTTGTCCGGGTTGAGCCGTATATCGTACTCCCGTAGGCTAGCGAAGGTTTGACCGAGGTCCTCCACCAACTGACTGACATGTTTAGTCTTGATGACCACGTCGTCTACATATGCCTCGATTGTCTTGCCAATTTGTTTTTCCAGACATGTCTAAATCATGTGCTGGTATGTGGCGCCTGCGTTTTTTAACTCAAAAGGCATTGTGTTAAAGCAGAATGGCCCGTAGGGGGTGATGAAGGCGGTTGCGGCTTGATCAGACTGCTTCATCTTGATCTGATGGTATCCGGAGTAGGCATCAAGGAAGCAAAGTGAGTCGTGTCCGGCAGTGGCATCGATGATCTGGTCCATGCGGGGTAAGGGGAAGGATCTTTAGGGCAGACTTTGTTAAGGTCTTTGAAGTCGACGCAAAGTCGCCAGGATTTGTCTTTCTTTGGCACCATGACCAGATTTCCAACCACTCGGGGTGTTTAATTTCTCTGATGAATCCGGCTTCAAGTTGTTTAGCGAGTTCTTCGCCCATAGCTTGACGCTTGGGTTCGGAAAATAAGCGTAAGGCCTGTTTGACCGGCTTGAAGCCTGCGATTATATTTAGCTATTCCGCCAGCCTTCGTGGGATTCCTGGCATATCTGATGGGTGCCAGGCGAATATGTCCCGATTTTCATGCAAAAATGTGCGCAATGTTTCAGCAGTCGCGGGGTCCAGCTGAGCTCCGATGGACGCTGTTTTATTGGGGTCCGTTGGGTGTACCTGAAATTTTATGATTTCATCTGCAGGTTTGAACGATGTGGACTTTGGCCTTTTGCCAAGGATGACGTCGTCTTTGTCCACAATAGAACGGAGTGTGGTCAATTCTTCTGCAGCGAGGTTCTCAGCTAGTGCCTCGAGGGCGAGCGATGTTGTTTTGCTTTTGGCTTGAAGGGCTCTATCCAGGTCACTTTTAACTATGATCACACCGTTGGGTCCCGTCATTTTGAGCTTCATATAACCATAATTTGGTATGGCCTAAAATCTTGTAAAGGCATCGCGCCCTAAGAGGGCATGATAGCCGCTGTGAAAGTGCACGATATGAAAAAGAAGTTCTTTGGATCTGTAGTTATCGGGGGTACCGAACACTACGTCGAGGGTCACTCGTCCCGTATAGCGTGCCTCTTTTCCGGAGATGATTCCTTGAAAGGTTGTGCTGCTCCATTCGATTCGAGATCGATCGAACTGCATCTTGTCTAATGTATCCTCGTAGATGAGGTTTAGACCACTGCCACCGTCCATTAGCACCTTGTGCAACCTGAAGCCATCTACTATTGGGTCGAGGACTAGGGCAGCGGGTGCTCGCTCTATGGGGGTTATCGGTTGGTCATCCTCGCCAAATGTTATCGGTGTATCTATCCATGATTTCCTTGCTACCACCTGGTGTATCTGATCGGGTTCTCGAAGAGCTCTCTTCCTCTGACCTTTGGAGGAGAATGTCTCATAGATCGTTAGGACCTCGGCGTTGTTTTTGGGTGGCATTCCTGAACGTCTGCCTTGGGATGGGGCCACGACGATGGCCTCTCCGCTCTTCATGACTTGCCAAACGACACAGCAAGCTCGAAGGCTGTGAGTCGGGCTTGCGTTTTGCGAAGCGGAGTGTATGGGGCATGGTTTGTCCAGTAGTCCATCAAGGACTGTCCTTTCATTCATAGGATATTTATTCCTTTTTTCGACGGGCTCATGCCTGGCTGGCCGTTGCTGGGGTACGGGCCTTTTCCAAACTCCTCTAGGTTGTTCGGCATGGATTGGCTCCATGTACTGTTGTTGCACTTTCCACGTGCTTTCCATGGCGAAATATTTTCGCACCAGGTCCGGCAGTTCGACGGAATTTTGGATGCTGCGACAAGCAAGGGTGTTGAGAATTCCTTTATCATGGCAATTACGCCGGAAGGTTGTAGTCATCTCGTGGCCGCTATGTCCCTTCATCCTGTCTTTGTGGAGGAGGAATCGGGCCCAATAATGATGGACCGATTCCCCTGGCTGTTGTTTTACCTCCCGTAAGTCCATTGTGCCGGGCTCTACTATGCTCGGAAAATGCTGATTTGGGTGGTGGGTAGGAAAAAATTCGTGCCTCGGTGGGGTGCGAGTCCGAAATCCTGACGGCCGTTTCTGGTGTGATTACAGGTTTGGGATCTGCAAGTTTTGAGTTCGTAGCATTGACGGGGCCATGCAGACCGGACTCCAGGTCGTGCGTTGGGCGAGCCACTGGTTTCGAATCATTACCCGGGAGAAGTCCAGATTCCGGACCACGAAGAGGATCCTGGTGATCGGAGACCGGGATGTAAACCGTTCTTAACGCCGGTGGTTGAAGGGACATACTTCCGGCCGGGTACTCGACGGTGGCGACCAAGTGTGTCACCAGTGGGACATGAGTTTCCCTGTCGTCGGGCCTAAGCCTAATCTGGTCGTAGACCGAGGGTTGGTCGTTAGTCATGCCCAGGGCTTGGATCCGGTCGAGCAGCTCATTCAATGATGAGGCTCCGGCGGAGTCCGTGCTATCCGTGTGCCTGGGATCGGTTGCGGCGCGATCGCTCCGAGGTCGTTTGAGGATGCCTCCGGGGTATGTGTGGCCGGGGCCGATTCACGCACGTCAGCTAGGCTAGGCTTTAAGGCCAAGCTAGAAACAGAGGCCGTCTCAGTGGCGGGGTCTCCTGGCCCCGAAGTCAAGGCATCGGGGGTCGTGAGCTCTTCGAGGAGAGCAGACAGCTTTGTTAAAACTAGATCTCCCCGGGAGTCGGTGACGAATCTTAGGTTCCCAAACCTGACTTCTTGACCGGGGGTAAAACTTCCGATCTGGCCGAGGCGGCCAGCGGGATTGGCATGGAGCACGATGCTACCGAAGGCGAAGATCTGACCAGGGACGAAGATGTCCTTGTTAGGCCTTGTACAATGCGAGGTGCTTAGGGGAGGTGCTTAAGAAAATAAACCAGACTTTTCTTAAGCACCAGTGCTTATTTGTACAGGATAGACGCTTAGTTAAGCGTCTCTCCTATAGAGATAGGCACCGGTGCTTAAGAAAAATCCGGTTTTATTTTCTAAGCTTTTCCCTAAGCAGCTAGCATTGTACAAGGCCTTACAGACTTCATTGCTAATGATTAAGCGAGCCATCGATCTTTTGGCGATTCACAGCGGAAATCTCAATGAAAGCACCAATGTCGGTGTCGAAACCGGCGGATCTCGGGTAGGGGGACGATCTCGGGTAGGGGAACTATGAATCTGGGATCGATGGTTAACAGGAGATGAGGGAGACGATATTTACCCAGGTTCGGGCCCTCATCAGGAGGTAAAACCCTACATCCTACTTGATTATATTGATGAGAATGATGGTTATACAGAGTCGATCTACCTCGAGATCAAATAAGCTAAACCCTAGATGAGTTGACTTGTCCTCTACAAACTAAACCCCCTGGTTTAAATAGACACCAGGGGGACCTAGGGTTACATGTAGTCAGTTGCTCCCAAGGGTTTAAGCACGCCCATCCGTTACTTGTCACACACCCCACGGCACCTGAGGTTTCCTTCCTAACCACAGAGCCCCTTACAGTTTGGTCTCCCCACAGTGATCACCGAATACCTCATTAGTTCGGAACTCGAGATAGGTCGGCATCCCGAGGACCCCTTACTCTTGGACTCCCTCAATAGGTGCCCTGAAAGTTAGATCGAAAGGCATCCTCGAGCTCTTCCCAACCCCCAATGGAGTTTTCGGGGAGACTGTTTAACCAGTGTCGAGCTGGTCTTTTAAGTTTTAGTGGCAAGTACTTGATACCGCGGAGATCATCGCCTCTGGCCATATGAATGTGGAGAAGGAATTCTTCGGTCCACACAACTGGGTCTGTTGTCCCATCATATGGTTCTATGTTTACGGGTTTAAACCCTTCGGGGAACTGATGCTCCATAACCTCATCGGTGAAGCATAATGGGTGGGTAGCGCCTCTAACCCGGGCTACGTCACGCCGGAAATCGGCTGTTGTTTGGGCCCGATAATGTTCCCGGTCTCTGTTGTTGCGGTCAAGCCAAGACTGGTACCTGTCCCGTCTAGCGGAAGAGTACCTCTAGATCCGTAGATGGATCTAGTGCGACCTGCTCTATAGTCCAGGTCGTGTCGTAGATCAAATCGATCTTCAGGCTGTGCCGACTCCTTTCCCCTCCCGTGGGGTGGCGCGGGTCTATACTCGGCATCTCCAGCCGTCCTGTCCCGCACTCGAGGGGGGTGGTCCGGCTGGTCATACAGAGTGCGCCTGGGAGATTCGGGCTCGAAGGTCTCGTCGTCGAATTGCGGCAGCAGACGCCGTCGTGGGTAGCTCTTGTGTTGGTCCGGCGGCTTGGTGTCGAACCCTTTTTCGGCTGCCAGGACCTTAGTCCATCTTTCAATAATGGTGTCCTGTTCGGCCCTGAGCTGCTACTGCTTTGCTTTTAGGCTACAGGCGGTGGCTATGAGTTGTCGCCTAAATTGTTCTTGATCCTCCAGGTTTTCGGCGACGGCGAAGTCTCTGGCTTCGAGGCTATCCTCCTCCTCAGCAGGGGGGAGGTAGTTGTCATCCTCGGAATCGATGAGGTCCTCGGGGTCATGCTGATCGTCGAGCCTCTCGGGATCCTCCAGGGGCTGCTCGGGGGCTTCGAGGTTGCCGAGGTCTTCTGGGGTGTCATTTTCCCCAGTGCCTATGATGGCTTCCCTTCCCTTGTTCTCCTTGGATCGTTTGCGTTGTTTTCGGTGCTTTGACAATGCGTCGCCGGATTTGTCGTCGTTCTCTTTGGGGGTTTTGTTGTCCCTATCATCGGGGGTGTCCGACATATAGACGTCATAGGTGGAGGTGGCTGTCCACCGCCCAGTGGTGATAGGGGTTGGAGCGCTCACCTCTTCATCCAGGCCTTCTGCCTCCTTGGAGGCATAGTCTAACATATCGGATAAATCTTCGACCATGGCAACCAAGTGGGTGCACTAGTAGAAAACAGGGCTTTGGTCCAGGCCAAAAAAGTGCATTAGTCCCGGTCGTGTTACGAACCAGGACTAATGGGTGCATCAGTCCCGGTTCATGAGGCCAGGACGCCGGCCGGGCCTCGGCGGGCACTAGTCCCGGTTCGTCTGACCCCTTTAGTCCCGGTTCTAGACACGAACCGGGACTAAAGGTCCTTGCTCCTGGCGCAACCCCTTTAGTCCCGGTTGGTGGCTGGAACCGGGACTAAAGGGCAATCTTCTGTCCCGGTTCTAGCCTCAAACCGGGACTAAAGAGATGCCTATATATATGCTTGCCCCTGCCCGCTCACTCCTCTATTTTTTGGCCGGCCGGCGTGTGGGAGGTGTGTGCTGCTCTGCTCTCACCTCCTATGCACACGAGGTGTTCGATGAAATGCCCGAGCCACGCTTAAGCTTTTGCCTTTCCAAGCTCGACCTCCAAGCTCCATTTTCCCCAAGATTTGTCTAGGTTTGGCGGTCCGTCCCGTCCCGTCCCCATCCTCACCGTCGTCGATCGCCCGGGCCGATCTCGTCGCCAGCACCACTGTGGTGAGCCTATTGTTCTTATCTTCTTTTGGTCACTTCTCTATTCATTCATGATGTTCTGTAATGGTTTTTGATACACTTAATTATATATTGCATGCAGATGAACCGGCAATGGATGTACGGTGACCGACACACCTCCGAGTACATTGAGAGCCTGCATAAATTTCTCGAAGTGGCTGAGGCAAACAAGAAGAATGATTTTATGTATTGTCCATGTACTGTCTATCAGAATACAAAGGATTACTCTAACTCAAAAACCCTTCACTCCCACCTGCTTGAGAAGGGTTTCATGCCACACTATAATGTTTGGACCAAGCACGGAGAAAGAGGGGTTATGATGGAAGACAACGAAGAAGAAGAGGATGATGATAGCTATCTTATGTTCCCTGAATACGGTGATACTGCAATGGGGGAAGCTGAAGATCAAGAGGCACCAGACGATGTGCCCGATGATGATCTTCGCCGGGTCATTGTTGATGCACAGAGAGAATGTGAAAGTGTAAGGGAGAAGTTGAAGTTCGATCGCATGCTAGAGGATCACAAAAATGGGTGGTACCCAAACTGCGAAGATGACAACACAAAGCTCGGTACCACACTGGAATTGATGCAATGGAAGGCAGACAATGGTGTATCTGACAAGGGATTTGGTTCGCTACTGAAAATAATGAAGAACAAGCTTCCAAAGGATAACAAATTGCCCGACAGTACATACGAAGCAAAGAAGGTTCTCTGCCCTCAAGGATTGAAGGTGCAGAAGATACATGCATGCCCTAATGACTGCATCCTCTACCTTGGTGAGTACGAGGAATTGAACGCATGCCCGGTATGCGGTGCATTGCGGTATAAGATCAGACGAGATGACCCTGGTGATGTTGAGGGCGAGCATCCCAGGAAGAGGGTTCCTGCCAAGGTGATGTGGTATGCTACTATAATTCCACGGTTGAAACGTCTGTTCAGAAACAAAGAGCATGCCAAGTTGTTGCGATGGCACAAAGAAGACCGTAAGAAAGACGGGAAGTTGAGAGCACCCATTGACGGGTCGCAGTGGAGAAAAATCGAGAGAAAGTGTGAGGACTTTGCAGGTGACGCAAGGAACGTATGGTTTGGTATACGTGCAGATGGCATTAATCCTTTTGGGGAGCACAGCAGCAAGCATAGCACATGGCCCGTGACTCTATGTATCTATAACCTTCCTCCTTGGTTGTGCATGAAGCGGAAGTTCATTATGATGCCAGTGCTCATCCAAGGCCCTAAGCAACCCGGCAACGACATTGATGTGTACCTAAGGCCATTAGTTGAAGAGCTGTTACAGCTGTGGAATGGAAAAGGTGTACGTGTGTGGGATGAGCATGAACAAGAGGAATTTGACCTATGAGCGTTGATGTTTGTAACCATCAATGATTGGCCTGCTCTTAGAAACCTTTCAGGACAGACAAACAAGGGATACAACGCATGCACGCACTGTTTAGATGATACCCAGTATATATTTGGACAAATGCAAGAAGAATGTGTACCTGGGACATCGTCGATTTCTTCCGACCAAGCATGCCTTAAGAAAGAAAGGCAAGCATTTCAAAGGTGAGGCAGATCACCAGAAGAAGCCTGTCCTCCGTACTAGCGATGATATACTTGATATGGTCCAGGATTTACAAGTAATCTTTGGAAAGGGTCCTGGCGGACAAATTGTTCCGAATGACGCTGAGGGACACGCACCCATGTGGAAGAAGAAATCTATATTTTGGGACCTACCCTATTGGAAAGACCTAGAGGTCCGCTCTGCAATCGACGTGATGCACATGACGAAGAATGTTTGCGTGAACGTGCTAGGCTTCTTGGGCGTGTATGGGAAGACAAAAGATACACCGGAGGCACGGGAGGACCAGCAACGTGTGAACGAAAAAGACGGCATGCATCCAAAGCAGTATCAAGGTCCTGCCAGCTACGCTCTAACCAAAGCGGAGAAGGAAATCTTTTTTGAATGCCTTCTCAGTATCAAGGTCTCGTCGAATATAAAGGGAATAATATACATGGCAGAGAAAAATTCCAGAACCTAAAGTCTCATTACTGCCACGTGATTATGACGCAACTGCTTCCGGTTGCATTGAGGGGGCTTCTACCAGAAAATGTTCGATTAGCCATTGTGAAGCTATGTGCATTCCTCAATGCAATTTCTCAGAAGGTAATCAATCCAGAAATCCTACCAAGGTTACAGAATGATTTGGTCCAATGTCTTGTCAGATTCGAGTTGGTGTTCACACCATCCTTCTTCAATATTATGACACACTTCCTAGTTCACCTAGTGACGAGATTGCCATTCTGGGTCCTGTATTTCTACACAATATGTTCCCCTTTGAGAGGTTCATGGGAGTCTTGAAGAAATATGTTCGTAATCGTGCTAGGCCAGAAGGAAGCATCTCCACGGGCCATCAAACAGAGGAGGTCATTGTGTTTTGTGTTGACTTTATTCCTGACCTTAAGCCGATTGGTGTCCCTAAATCGCGGTATGAGGGGAGACTGAGTGGAAAAGGCACGCTAGGAGCGGATTCAATAATATGTAGGGACGGGCATTCCTGGGCGCATGCACACTACACAGTTCTACAAAATTCTACCTTGGTGGCCCCGTATATCAATGAACACAAGAATATTCTACGCTACAAACACCCGGAGCAGTCTGATGACTGGATTACGCGTGTACACATCGGGAGTTTCGGTGGTTGGTTGCAAATGCGTCTCATGCGTAACAACACTGTTGGAGATGACTTGTACTTGTTGGCCAGGACACCATCTTCGACTGTATTGACTTACCAAGGATACGAGATAAATGGTAATACATTTTACACGATCGCCCAAGATAAAAAGAGTACCAACCAAAACAATGGTGTCCGCTTTGATGCAGCAATCATTAATAGGGCAAAGGACGCATATTATGGTTACATAGAGGAGATATGGGAACTTGACTATGGACATGAATTTAAGGTCCCTTT
This sequence comes from Elymus sibiricus, assembly GCA_039707655.1. Classification (NCBI taxonomy): domain Eukaryota; kingdom Viridiplantae; phylum Streptophyta; class Magnoliopsida; order Poales; family Poaceae; genus Elymus; species Elymus sibiricus. The sequence continues at coordinate 513,645,135 of CM077669.1, forward strand.
GTTTCGGTGCAAATGGGTCAATCTGTCAGGAGGCGGGGTACAGTTAGACCCATAGTACGGAATGACAATAGTGGATCTCAACAATCTTGGGTACATAGACGAACCATTCGTCCTAGCCAATGATGTGGCACAGGTTTTCTATGTGAAGGACATGTCTACCAAACCGAGGAAAAAAAGATAAGGATGTGAATACATCAAACGATGAGCCAAAGCGCCACATAGCTCAAAATAAATCATGAAATGCATGAAAAATAGCAAATGAAGTCAGAAAAGGTTTGAAAATTGATGATGTGGCTTTGAATGGTGCATATTGAATGCAGAAAAAAGTCTGGAGTTAAAATATGTTTAAAAAATGAAATCCCTTTTGTAATAGATGAGTTTTCGTCCGAAACCCTGTTACTTCGAAAGAGATTGTCCAGTTTGTACATGAAGTGCATCCAGTTTTTCCCGTAACCCTCTCAACATTTTAGCACATGCTATGTGGGTGAAATTATGATACCATGCCAAGTTTCAACCTTTTCAGAGTTCATTTGCAGTGCTTTTCAAATTCAAGGTCATTTAGCTCAAAATAAATCATGAAATACATGAAAAATAGGAAATGAAGTCAGAAAAGGGTTGAAAATTGATGATGTGGCTTTGAATGGTGCATATTGAATGCAGAAAAAGTCTGGAGTTAAAATATGTTAAAAAATGAAATCCCTTTTGTAATAGATGAGTTTTCGTCTGAAACCTTGTTACTCCGAAAGAGATTGTCCAGTTTGTACACGAAGAGCATCCAGTTTTTCCCGTAACCCTCTCAACTTTTTAGGACATGCTATGTGGGTGAAATTATGATACCATGCCAAGTTTCACCTTTTCAGAGTTCATTTGCAGTGCTTTTCAAATTCAGGGTCATTTAGCTCAAAGAATGAACAAATAGCAAAAAGAATAAACTAAAAAGCTTTTATAAAACTCTGATAGCAAAAAGAATGAACTAAAAAGTTTTTATAAAACTCTAATAGCAAAAAGAATGAACTAATAAGATTTTATAAAACTCTAATAGCAAAAAGAATCAACTAAAAAGAATCAAAATAATATTAATAAAATTATCAAAGTATTTATTTGTTAAAAACTTTAATAGTAAAAAGAATTTTCATAAAGTATATTTTGTTACAAGATTTAAAAGAAAACTAAAAAGATTTTATAAAACTCTAATAGCAAAAAGAATCAACTAAAAAGCTTTTATAAACCTCTAGTTATTATCAAAATAATATTAACTTAAAATTATATAAAATTTATGCAACTAAAATTATCAATGTATTTTTTGTTAAAAACTTTAATAGCAAAATTAATTTTCATAAAGTATTTTTTGTTAAAAACTTTAATAGCAAACTAAAATAACATAAAAAATAAATAAATAATGCCGCCTACTAGGCCACCACGGCCTGATACGACTAGAAACCAATCTGTACATGGGCCAGGATGCAGGCCTGTGGGCCCGGCAGGCCCAACATGGCAGAGACAAAGGTTAGGCATGTACTGCCTGCATTAGAGAGGAGCTCAACAGCTCAGGTGCAGCGCGGCTTATAAACCAGTGTGGGATCCTCTCAACTAGCGAGGTGGGACTAAACGTTCGATACCGCTATAACACGCATTTAGTCCCGGTTGGTGGCTCCAACCGGGACTAAAGGGGGGCCTTTAGTCCCGGTTGGAGCCACCAACCGGGACTAAAGGCCTGGGCTTCCCGCCCTTTGGTCAGGTGAAATTCACCTTTAGTCCCGGTTGGTAGCTCCAACCGGGACTAAAGGGGGGCCATTAGTCCTGGTTGGAGCCACCAACCGGGACTAAAGGTCTCTGTATATAAGCAGCACTTAGGAAAATATGCAAAAGCCATCTGCAGTTCCCCCGATGACGCCGAAGACCACCTCGATGCCCCCAGGCTGCCCGAGCTCGCCGTCGCCTCCGAGCCGTCCCCGAGCCCGCTCCTCGTCGCCAGACCTCCCCGATGTCCTCGTTGCCGGACCTCCTCGCCCTCCTCCCCGAGCCCGCTCCTCGTCGTCGCCCCCGACTCCGTCCCCGAGCCCTGCCCGACGCCGTCGCCTTGCCATCGCCTCCGAGCCATCCCCGAGCCCGCTCCTCGTCGCCGGACCTCCCCGCCGTCCTCATCGCCGGACCTCCTCACCCACATCCGCAAGCCCGGTCCTCGTAGCCGCCCCCCGACGCCGTCCCCGAGCCCTCCCTTGACAGTGGTAAACAATGCACATCAAGTGTATGATGAAATGCTAGAGGGCTTTAGGAATTTTAGGAATTTTTTAGAATTTTTGTGGTGAGGTGTTGATGCACAAAAGAGAGTCTGGCAAAGTTTCAGAATTTTTGGAGCAATTTAAATTGGGCTTTGACCATGGAGTTCGAATATGGTCCAAATTTGAACTGAATGAAATTTGAAAATTTTGAACTATGGAACCAAATGTTTTTGGTGGAATGAGTTGTGGGTACTGTCAAATAGATGGAGTAATTTTTGTGGGTTCAAAAGAATTGGGGAGAATATAGCTCCTTTGCAAATCAAAGCACAATTTTTTTGCATTAGAATTCATTTTGTCTTTGGTATGTTTCTGCCATGCCATGCTATGTTTGTTGCATCAAATATGTATGAGATGTTAGATGGATAGATAGATATGTTTAGATGGATGGAAGGATGGATGGATGTATGAGATGTCAAGTGGCACTTTTCAAACAAAGTTTTGAGCAAGCTAATGGACTCTAGCAGAGATGCAATTGATACTATCTTGTAGATCACAGGAGAGTGATCAATATTGATATAAGGCACTAACCCATAGGATGTACAGAACAATAGTTGTAGCCTTTGGAAAACAACTAAGTGATGTTTAAAGCTAAGGAATTCTCAGACTTAGCAGAATTCCAGGAATTTTTAGGATATTGGTAAAACTTTAGAAATCGATCAGAAAAATATGACGATTCCGAATGTGCCCTCCGTTCGTCTGTCACAAGCAGATAGCATAGCGAACCTGGAACCATCCCCCTCCGTTTCATCTGTCCGAAAATGCAGACTTCGGGAAAACATTCCCGGATGTTATCCACCTTCACCTATATCATGTAGTGCCACGTTAGAATACCCCTAACTCGGGAATTCAACATATCCCAGATAACTTCGACATGAGGGGGGGTCCGCAAGTTTCTATATGGAGGAAATGATTTTTGAAAATAGAGAACTATTTTTCAAATAGAGGAAACTCTGTCAAGTGTTGTATTTTGGTGAAAAATATACTTCTTTTTTGCTTTATGTGATAGCTAGTTTGAAGTGTCAATGCTTTATGTGCAGAAACTATGGATCACAGAGACATAGAAAAAGAAGAGTTGTTGGGGGATATAATCCGCGATGGAGGTGATGATAATATGTTGTCATGGCTCAACGACACCGATGGTGATAGAAGAGAGGATGATGGCTCCGGTGATCCAATGGAGGAGGAAGGATATCATGACGGCTCCGGTGATGGCATGGAGGAGGAAGGAGATCATGACGGCTCCGGTGATCGAATGGACAAGGGAGCCTTAAGTGTTTCAAAGTCCGGCGACGTATATATATATATATATATATATATATATATATATTAAGCCTCTGCTGACTAGATGCATTAATTGTTTTGTATGTACATATATTAACACTTCTTTCTTCTTTTAGCCCTCCGGATCGAGCCAAACTTCGGTAAGGAGATGAGGCCCGAAGAAAAGGTTGGACCCAGATGAAAGGTTCACCATCGAAGAAGTCTCTCCAGAAGGCCAACCGATTGCTCCCAAGCGGACCAAGGACAAATTTATACATCAGTGCGGAGTTATTGTTAGGGACAGCGTCCCGATCAGCATCCAAGAATGGAATAAGAAGAAGGACCTTGAAGTTCCTTATGTCCATGATAGACTCAAAGATGATCTTTGGAACTCGCTGTTGAGAAATTTCAGCCTACCGCCAGAGGAGGATCCGAATAACCCGGTTATACAGCGAAAGGTCAAGGCGTTTAATCTTAAGAACATGGCAGAACTATTCAAGAACTGGAAGAAACTATTGAACAAAAAGTTTGTCGAGAAAGACGTGACTCCAGAATTCACCGGTCAATTCTTGAAGATAAAAGATCACTGGCCCGCATTTGTGGCCTACAAGAAATCGGAGAAGGCCAAGCAAAGGTCACATATAAATAAGAAAAATGCTGCAAAGAAACAGTATCACCATGTTACGGGGTCAGGTGGCTACAGCAAAGCCCGGCCTACGTGGGACAAAGCTGAGCAAGACCTGCTTGCTAAGAATGTCCAACCAGCGACATTGCACTGGCCAGATCGGGCAAGGACTTTGTTCTTCGGGGTTGGGGGAACTTTGGACCCAGAAACAGGGAAGTGTGTTTGGACGAAAGCTCAACTTGAAACACCCATCAAAAAGCTTGTGGAAGCAATCAAGAAAGTGCAGGAAGGGAGGTTCCATCCCGACAGAGAGAAGGACGAGCTATCAATGGCCCTCGGGAATCCTGAACACCCTGGACGAACACGAGGCACATCGGGCTCCTTTCCATGGGTGCATGGGTTTCCCGACAGCACTGATTATAGAAACCGAAAGAGAAAAAAGAAAGAGGAAGCAAGCGAATTGTAGAAGATCAATGAAAGATTAGAGAAACTAGAGGCACTTGAGAGCCAACGAGCTATCGACCCACCATCTCAGCGGCACGAAGATCCTTCATTGGATGCTACCCCACCATCTTAGCGGAGAAGCAGCGTGGCTTCCACGGAGCTCGTTCATCCTGATAGCACGGCTCCTCGCTACCCCGGGGATGGTATCACGGATAATGAACATTGTGTGCTAATGGCGAAATGCCATAACCTGACCTTGAAGGCGGCGGTCGGCTATGTCTTACCTCCTCGACCTGATGCAACTTTCCATTTCACTCCGGTTCTAGCGGGCTTTGCTATTGTCGGGGTGGATGAAATAATGGATGGATTTGAGGGGCTGGAGCTTGAGTATGCTACAGGTGAAGGGGAGACTCTTCTAGAAAATGCCTTAAGGACTACCTGTCTATGGAGAAAGGAATACATTGTGCTTCCAAACTGGACGCCGCCTAGCAGACTCAACCGGAGGAGGCCCCGGTGCCTGAGTCGTCTCCGGTGCGTCAATCGTCTACGGTGTGTCAACCGTCTCCGATGCATCAGTTGTCTCCGCTGCCTGAGTCATCTCCGGCGCGTCAGCCAACTCCGTCACCTCAGCGGACTCCGCCGCATCAGCGAACTCCGCCGGATGAGGCCCCTCAGCAGAATCCTCCTACGCCTCAGCTGTCTCCACCGCGTCAGCGGACTCCGCCGGAGGAGGCCCCTCAGCAGAATCCTCCTCTGCCTCAGCTGTCTCCGCCGCGTCAGTGGACTCCGCCCCCTCCGCCGCCTCAGCAACGGCGGAAGAGAGCCGCCGCCGCTCCGGTGGCTAGCAGCAATACAACAAGGAAGAAATTCATAGCTGGCCCAAGCCTCAAGGCTCCTCCAAAGTTACCCTACGAGAGGAGTGAGGAGGAACTCAACATGATCGTGGCTGAAGAAGTGAGACGCCAACTTGCACCGCAACGGCCGCCTCCAAAGGAGATAGTAGATCCGGTGAAAGCGAAGCGAACTCTGGATGCCATTAGGCGACCACCGTCACCTCCGCCGCAATCAAACTATGACCGTTGTATTGAAAAGACATTTGGTAAATCCAAGCGGTCGGGAAGCTTAAGTACCAGTGGTGCTAGAAGTGGGAAAACAATTCCCCAGCTAGGCGAACAAGAAAAGCAATCGGCCCCTCCGCTCAAGGTGTTTACCGATATCACTAATGATACTGAGATAGCGGCCGGTGGTCTTGCTATCACTCTTGGTGATTGCTTGCCCGATTCGGTATCGTTTGAAGCGGCCGAGGTAGTACCATCCTTAAGATTCGAGCACGGGAAGCCTCTCGTCAAACGTGAGGAGCTCAAGGGTCTACCAACGAGGATGCGACAATTGCATGAATGGTACTTGGAAGCCTGTAAGGATGGGACCGGCAATATCTTCGTGGGAATTAAAGATGAGCACTTCTTCAATGGAGTCCAGCAGTAGTTCGTTGAATTTGAAGATTTTTTTCAGTTATACAATCAAAAGGACCTCGACAAAACTATCATCAGTTCGTATTGTCTGTAAGTATTTTTTTTCTGTAAAGTCTTTAGCTCAGCTCGTTCATTGCATGTATAATTATCCTCACACTATATTATATGCAGATTGAAGATCATCGAATGTAGAAAACGACAAATCTATGACATTGGGTTCATTAACACAAATACCATAAATGAATATACGTTAATACAGAGCCCCCGTGAAGTAGAGCAAAACTTGCTACGGGCGTTACTTCGACAACAAGACAGAAGGGAAATACTATTTCCTTACAACTTCCAGTTAGTGTTACTGTCTTGTACGTGCACATTCTGTTTCGCTTACTCGAGGTTAAGTGTAATTGATGAGTTATGCGTGTGCGCAGTTTCCACTTTATTCTGCTAACCATTCGGCCTGATGATGGAGTAGTACTTGTCTTGGACTCGAGACGTAAAGATCCTAAGGAGTGGACGAACATGAGTGAAATGCTTCAGAAGTAAGTTAAATCATTATCGCATCATATCGGCAACTTTCGTTCATTTCCTAACATCAAGTAATCATTTTCTTTGCCATGCAGGGTTTGGAAAAAGTTCACCAACAAGGCTAGGGGTGAATGGAGAAATGAGCTGCGATTTTCACACCCCAAAGAAAGTACTAGCTACTAGCTAGTACCGCACATCCTCTCTCATTGATTCTAGTTTCAATACCATTATCATGCTTGATTATCATTTTGATTGAACTCTATTCTCGTAAAGTGCTTGTGGCAGGCACCCGGCACTAATTTATGTGCATACTACGTTTGCGAGTTCATTCGCCACTCGACCTCTGAGCGGGGCATATCTCCAGAACAATTTGAAGTACGTAAACAATATTCACATTTTAATTTTATTACCATCAATTGTGTTGTGTTTCATTTATATATATATATATATATATATATATATATATTGACCCCTTCTTTAAATTAGATCTGGCGGAAGCGGGATGAACTCCTACCAATTGATCGCATACGAGCAATTCAAGAGGAATTGGCGGGATTCTTTGTTGAGCATGTCATACCTAAAGACGGAGAATGCCATCGGGATATGAAACACGATTTTGGTCAAGGATCGTAAGAGATGTTATATTGTATATATGCATGAACGTGTACTATATGTAATAGCGTCAAATAGATTTACGAAAACATGTTGCATTGTTCGACCAAGCACGGAGAAAGAGAGGTCACTTCTCACTATATATTGATCATGACGATGTTGTGTAATGGTTCCTTCATTGCTATATGTAGTAGCTAGCGTCGAGTTGAATGAAAAGCATAAAATAAAAATGGTAAACACAAAAAGAAAAGGGGAAACACAATATGAAACCCCTAAACCCTCCAAAACCCCTAAACCTCTCCTTTAAAAAAAACAACGCCTAGCAGGTGCTGACGCGTGGCTGCCTTTTAGTCCCGGTCGGTGTTACCAACCGGGACTGAAGGTCCTCCTTCCTGGGCGCCCCACGGCGGCCACATGGAGCTCCTTTAGTCCCGGTTCGTAAGCCAACCGGGACTAAAAGTGATGGGCATTAGTCCCGACCATTTTGTCCCGGTTGCTGAACCGGGACTAAAGGCCCTCTGGAACCGGGACTGATGCCCTGTTTTCTACTAGTGGTGGTGGGTGGGTCGTAAAATTTCTCGTGTCCTGCCTCCAAACCAATCTGAACATGGGTCGAGGTCAGGTCATCCGCGATCATCATTGACTGGATCCGGTCTAGTGCCTCATTGAACAGCGAGAGGTTGACCGGATCAAGCTTTCGAGGGCTCCCGAAGCTAAACTCCAGGGCGCCCTCACGAGAGGCATATTTGGCAAGAGCCAAGCCCTGGTAGTCGGGTGCTATCATCGGATCCGAGCTCAAGGCCAAGACTCCGGCGGGGGTAGACCCAAGGGCAAGGGCGAGTGGGGGGCCTGAAGTTGAAGCTTCGGGGTTTTCGGGCTCATTGGACAAGACCGAGGGCCCAGTAAGACATAGATCGCCACTAGAGTCGGCGATGAACTCTAGGTTCCCGAACCCGATCTCTTGACCGTGAGCGAAACTCCCGATCTGGCCTAGATGGCCGGTCGGGTCAGCATGTAGCACAATGCTGCCGAACGCGAAGGTCTGTCCAGGGGCAAAGATGTCCCTGTTACAGACCTTATCGCTGATGATAAGGTGAGCCATCAATCCTCAGGCGATCTCACAGCAGAACTCTCAATGAAAGCACCAATGTCGGTGTCAAAACCGACGGATCTTGGGTAGGGTGTCCCGAGCTATGGATCCAGGATCGATGGTTAATAGGGGACGAAGGAGACGATGTTTACCCAGGTTCGGGCCCTCTTGAGGAGGTAAAACCCTACGTCCTGCTGGATTGAGACAGATAACTGCCGCGCCCCGCAACTGGAGGATTATTCACGTAACGACAACCCCGGATTTCATGATGATCTGGAGATTTTAATTGATTTTGAGGACGGGACCTTTTACCAGAGGAGTATCGATGAATCTAAGGCGGCCCTTCAGGCCGATTACCCCTGGCCTCCCCCTTCATCCGTAGCCAGCATAAAGAAGGCTTCGTCCCGAAAAGGGCGCGCGCCTCCCGCTATTCTGATAATGCCAACCTCTACCCCAAAGGATCATTGGACCACGTGCCTCACACCAGCAAGGGCTACACCGACTGGGTTTGCATCAAACAGCGATAGGATTCCTGAGCAAGAGACAGTGGTGGGAGGTACATCGACCGTGCCCCCCACCAAGAGTTACATTACCCTGAACTTGCAATCTGATCATCATAACTGCTTCAAGTGCTCATAGCTACCGATCGAAATGCCCAGGAGATGAGCACTGCCACCTTCATCCGAAGGTGTTACCAAGCTGCCAGACGGTACTCCTGAGCTGAGATCATCGGCACATGCCGAAGTAGATGCGGGAGTCCCGGTCACGGACCAACATCCAGAGGATTCTGGAGAGGTCTCGGTTACTAATTCCGAGGCCGAAAGTGCGATGAATCATTGGCGGCGGAAAGGGTCATTGCGCTATCTTATATTTTCCGACCAAGAGTTTAATGTTCTTAACCAAATGGACGCATACCTCAAAGTTGCCCGAGCAGAGCTTGAGGGAGCCAACGAAATCATGTCCGCTAACCTGCAGGTGAATGGTCGGTTTTTGTAACCGAACATAAATCCTAACCCAGTAGCCCCAAGCCTTAATTTGGACAGGACGACCGAGTTAAGGGTTTAAATACTGTTTTGTTGGTATGTAGGCTTTAAAGCAACAAAATGGGGAGTTGTCTGAAGCTCTTGAGTTCAGCCAGACAGATGTACGAGACATCAAAGCCAAGCTTGAGCAGGTGAAAAAGTTCACCGGAGAGGCACACGGTGAGTAAATATTTTGTTTTATGTGCCAAAGATGTTGGGACACCCTTTCTGACGAAAGATTTTTTGTTCATAGCAGCAGAGTCCATAGGTCAGTTGCAAAAGGATTTGGATGCATCCAGAGAATCGCAGAGGTATGCTGAATCCCAATTTGAGGCTGGTCACCGTGTATTGACCCGAAGTCATGAGGAGAAGTACCAACTCAAGGCGGAAAACCAATGACAAGCCGAAGAAATTGAGAATTTGAAGGCCCAATTGGCGCAAACCCGTGAAGAGAACCAGAAATTAAAGGGTGGCATGTTCTGTAAATGAATCCTAACCCAGAATTCCTTAAAGTACGATTATTGTGCTGAGAATAAGAAACATATCTCATTGTACACGTAGGTCTCCTGACCGGACGTCCCGAGGAAGAGACCAGCTCATTCAAAGGGGACTTGTTGAAGGAAATGTCCATTGTGCACGAGCGAGCTTGAAAAGCTATGAAGAGCATGAACAAGGCACTCTGGCCAACCGAGGCACCTCCGAAAGGGATAGTCGAGCTGGCCAATCGATTTAGAGCAGCACGAAGTCGATTTGAGTTATGGAAGATCTCGGCTTGTCGAGAGGGAGCGTGGGAGGTGTGGGCCATGGTGAAGACCCATTTAACCAAACTTAAGCCAGAGCATTTAGCTCGGGTTGGGCCCTTGGGGCCAGATGGCCAAGAGGTACCTCTTCACTTGGTATATGACCAAGTAATGCCTGTTGCTCGCATTTCACAAGAGGATTGCGCCCTGGATGCCATAATAGTTCATCTCGACTGACGAGTTTAATGTTCGATTTTATGTAGCTATGTATTTTACATCAAACTGACTCCATCTATGATGTAAACGTTGTCTTAACCGGCCATCGGCTTCTGCCTCCCTTGCCGATAGCTGGGGAGTGTTCGATACTGTGTTTCCTTGTATTAGAAAATCATTTTGGGGAACTAGGCAATCCGGCCATCTGGTACGAACAGACAGAACGCGTGTGGGGAGGTATGTTATATTACTATTTAACGTAAGAAACATCTTCCGAAGAAAATAGTTCCTCTATGGGTTCCTTTCTTCGGGTTGCTACATGGATCGTAGACGTCATGGCCGTGTACCCGCAGTATGAGGATAGTCACTACTCTGGGCGAATGACCTTTTTTGGCGAAGGGTGCCGAGTATATTTACTTCCTTCGTAGCCGACAAATTTGTTTCTTAAGAGCGCTAGCCTTCGTCTTTACCTGTCTGAGGTACGCATCCGGTTAAACCGGTCGTAACAATCGCAGAGGTGCTCCCTTTACCCACTAGCCAAACAATCAGGAACATAGATGGTAAGCATAGGAGCGAGGCAACCCGGCTTGTCTAAATCTTAAGTCCAATTCATGCATATAGTGGCAGAAAACGATACTGGAAGAATACATACAAGGCGGATAGACGCAAAATAGAATATGTTGCTTGGCTTCGCTAAGAAGCCCCCAGGTGTTATCGGGCAAGACATTTGAGAATGTATGCTGGTGAAAAACTTAACATAATTCGGTTAAGCCGAACATAACCTGGGAAAATCTAACCGAACACATAAAAGTGAATAAGAAGGGAAAAAGTACACAGGTTTAGAGAAGGTGACGACACCGGTCAAGCCGTAGAAGCGCCGAAGGTGAGCTGCGTTCCATGGGTTTGGTTCGAGCCGATTGTCCTGCGGGCAACGGAGGCGATAAGCTCCTCCTGTCAGTACTTTATCAATTATGAAAGGGCCCTCCCACTTGGGGCTCAATTTATGCGTCTGCTTCTCTAGGAGGCGTAGGACGAGTTCGCCCACATTGTACGCTTTTGCTCGAACCTCCCTGCTTTGGTAGCATCTAGCCTGTTGTTGATAAAAGGTAGATCGGGCCCGGGCTATATCGCGCTCTCCTTCCAGGGCCTCTAGGTCGTCCTGCCGATCTAACTCGGCCTCTTTTTCTTCGTACATGCGCACTCTAGGCGAGTCATGGATGATATCACAGGGGAGAACCGCTTCGGCCCCGTACACCATAAAAAACGGTGTGTATCCCGTTGATCGAGTTGGGGTGGTGCGCAAACCCCACAGCACGGAGTCAAGCTCCTCCACCCAATGACAGTCGGATTCTTGAAGAGATCAGACTAGGCGAGGTTTGATACCGCTCATAATGAGGCCGTTGGCTCGTTCGACCTGTCCATTGGTCTGCGGATGATACACCAAGGCATAGTCGAGCTTGATGCCCAAGTTTGCGCACGAGTCTTTTACTTCCTGGGCGGTGAAGTTGGATCCATTGTCTGTTATGATACTGTGCGGGACACCATAACGGTGGACCACGCCGGATATGAAGTCGATGACCGGCCCCGACTTAGCTGAACTTACTGGTTTTGCCTCGATCCATTTAGTAAATTTGTTGACCATGACCAGTAGGTATTTCTTTTTCTTGGTCCCCCCTTTAAGTGGTCCGACCATGTCTAAACCAAAGACCGCGAAAGGCCATGTAATGGGTATTGTCCGAAGAGCCGTAGGAGGCATGTGGCTTTGATTTGCAAATAGCTGACAGCCGACACAATGTTGGACGAGAGTGTGGGCGTCTGCTCGAACGGTGGGCCAGAAGAACCCGGCTCGAAAGGCCTTGCTTACCAGGGCCCATGCTGTTACATGATGGCCGCCCATGCCAGCGTGTATCTCAGCCAAGAGCTGCCTTCCTTCTTCTTCGGATATGCATCGTTGGAGTACCCCAGTAGTGCTTTTTTGTATAATTCTCCTTCATGGACCTTGTAGGCTTTTGATCGCCGGATTATGCATCTCGCCTCCGCCTGGTTGTCGGGGAGTTCTTTGCACGGGAGGTAGGCAAGGAAGGGTTCTGTCCATGGTGCGATTATTGCCATGACCTCGTGGGCCGAGGGTGTTCCTTCAATTGCGAAACCGCTGATGATTTGCTCACCTGGTTCGACTGTGGGGGGGGATGACATGTTGTGGCACCCCGATAGAGGGCTGACGCACGCCAGCCCCCAGGATAAGACCTGGCGCACGTCAAAGACATGATACAGCAATTCCAGGCACAAAATGGCTTTATTATATGAAATGGAGTATTACAATACTGTTGCTTACAACAATATTACATAGCTCCAAGGCTAACTAAATGGCAGCGGAGGTCTTGGTTCGGCGGCAACGACGTCTCTGGCTGGGCTCCACAACTCACAGGACTGGCTGGGTTACGATCTAGCACGACGGATCTTCTCCTGCAACTGGCCACGTGCAAGGCCAGGTGAGTACTTTGAATGTACTCGCAAGACAACCAAATACATAGCATCCAAACAAGCAGATGACAAAGCAAGCCCTATGCTCATATACGAATTTATTCTAAACATGGCATGGAATTAACTGAAAAACATGGATCAAGCATGGCATAGCATGGATCAGGCATATAATCTGCATAACCTAGCATGGTAATGATCACACTAAGTGCTTAAAGTGCTTATTGTTACCGAATGCCAACTTACTCTCTTCTGGGTTGTCCCACAACCCTTGACATACTCATGATCCAACCTGAAACTGATCCAAATCCAATCCAAATCATGTGGTCATTCGACCACTCATCATATAGCCATCCCATGGCTAACATATCATGTTTCTAACATCACCTGATGTCTATGCAAGACGAGTTCTTCCATCATTATTATCATTACTACGGTTGACCACCTAGTGAGGTCTAGACGGGCTGTCCAATACAGTGGACGCGGCTACTCGAATAGATTTTTCACTCTGCAGAGGTTGCACACTTTACCCACACCATGGAGCACCAGACCTCGTGATCCCATTCGGGTGGATCAGCGTTGCTCCAACGAAACCTGCCTACCCTGTGACTCTTCCATCGTACCACCGGCATTCATACTCCCCCAGAGTAAAGCCTTGGGTGGCCCCTTGTCACCTCGTGACACCTACCACCATCATGGCCCAACTAAACTGTCCCAAACGGGGACTCCCGGGTTAAACAATCAACTGGGCTCACAAGGTTATCGCCGCCTACCTGATCAGGGCAGCGCGCGCGCATAACCTTCCGTCTTTGGTGGTACCGGTGAAAGAGCACAAAGCCAGGCCAAGTCAAGGCCGTCCCATACCAGCAAATGTCGTTGCACGGATAAGCCTGGACAGGTGGTTCTTGATCAACCAACTAGGTTTAGTTTATTAATTCAACTCAACGTATCCATCATCGTGCCATTACATCGACACTTATAAGCGAGAACCATCACTTAACATCAGCATATCAATATCATAGTACTGATAGTCATGGCATGAGATCATAGTATTAACATGATGACAGTGGCACAAATGTAGGGTTACGCAGCAGAAAACAAAAAAATTCGGACCTACGCACCAGCCCAGGACCACTATGGAGACTGCATACAAGGTTTGATCATTTTCGTTACCGACTCATAGCGCAGCGGAAGTAGAGTCGATGACGATCGGCGGTGCAGATCCCCGCAGCTAGGATTTACAACCTCCCAACCGCGAGGATGTATACCCTCATCAGCCCCTCGGACAGCCCTCCGGGAGGCGGTCGCACAGCCCCCCGGACGGTGTCGCGGACAGCCCTTCGGGAGGACCTCCGAAACTCGGACTGTCACTCGGACAGCCCTTCGGGAGGACCTCCAAAACTCAGACGGTCACACGGACAGCCCTTCGGGAGGCACTCTCGAACTAAGACCGAAACTACGATCTCTCTATAGAGTTGCACACATACGGTGTCATCTATCCGGCAGGGCTTCGCCGTCCAGAACTAGTTCCCACCGGAACCCAGACAGCCTTTCGGCTCTACGAAACTATTTCGCTGGGAGGGAGAGAAGAAGCCAGTTCATTGCAATGGCATGTGTATGTGAGAATGGATGATCTTTTGGGCAGCCCACTCACCTCTATTTATAGGAAAACCAAGGGGTAGGATGGGTATTTCAAAAATACCAAAACTTGCTCATGAAGGAAACACTTTCCAAGGGCAAAATGGGAAAGCAAGTGGGCAAGTGGGGCTCCAAGGTGGAGCCCACTTCTTGGCCGGCCACAACCCTTGTGGGGCCCCCCCAAGGTGGTCCTCATCCATCCATCCCTTCTAGAAGCCATTTGGGAAAATATCCCAAAAGGTGACTTTCCAAAAATATCCCAAAAAGCATTTTCACTATTCATGACGACATTTTTCAGCGTCTGATCGAACTGAAAATATTCATGTGGGCTTAGAACATTTCTAGTACCCACAAAAATAATTTTCAATGCGAGCCAGAACAATTCCGATTTAGTGATTTTCATCTGCGAAAAGCATCTGAAGCGGTTTCGGCAGCTCCGGAACATTTCCGGTTTTCATTCCGGAAAATTCCAGAAAGTTTCCAGAATGATTCTGGCACCCTCCAAGAATTATCAGGCATGTGCCAAAACCAATTTGACTTTATGGTATCCTCTGAAACAACTTTTCAGTTTCACCGAAACTCATTCGGTGACCTTTCTCTTCGGAACTTTTCCGTTGACCGAAACTTTTCCGGTGTCCGAAACTTTTTCGGTGATTTTCTCTCAGACTCCCTGTCTAGTATTCAACAGATAGATGACCCTTAAGCGTGTGACCCTATAGGTTCGGTGAAGCATAGACATGACCCGGAACCCCTTCCGATCAATGATCAACATCGGAGCCGTGGACACCCATATCGATCCCTATACCCACACGAATAAATATTCGAGTGAACCTCCAGTTGCCGTGTGCTATTCCTGTTGCTTCGCGATATGTTACAAATACCCGAGGTGAGTCACGTTGGCATCCCCGTGGATCAACACCTTGTCCACTATGCCAGTTACCTCGTTACCGGTATTGTTCTCTTTTCTCGTTCCCGTGTTCCGGCATCCCCGTGATCAAATCACAAAGTGTCTGGCCAGACGATGATGGATACCGTAACACCGAGAGGGCCCAGAGATATCTCTCCATCGTCGGAGGAGCAAATCCCAATCTTGAGCTATCAAGTTACTTGACATACTTTTCCATGAACCCGTAAGCCGCCGTAATAGCCACCCATTTACGGATGACGTTTAACAAACCCCAAAGTTCATGAAGCAAGCATGAAGAAACTCGATACTCTCATGGTCTGAGGAATCATGCAAACGTTAACCATCTCTGTGTTATTAACCATTAACTTATGACGAATGTATCTCATAGCATAACATCAATCGGGTCGATTCAACACAAGTGTTCTACCAACAATTGTGCCCTCAAAATTGCAGGCATAGCCATGCCCATGATCAGGAAAACAAGATCATCATGCAATACTTGAGCCAGTCATAGAGGCTTGACTAGGAATACATTTTACCGTTTATTATCCCACACGTGCTTATGAGTCTTCCTCCGAGCCTCGTGGTTATTGCAGACTCGAGAACCACAGCAGTTATAGCATGGAACATAAACCTAATTATGAACAGGGAGATAATCAATAACATTTATTATTGCCTCTAGGGCATATCTCCTACAGACTCCCACTTGCACTAGAGTCAATAATCTAGTCAATGCTAATGCACTTTACACCTATGGCATACTGGTGTAAAATATGCTTCGCATGTGGTATAGCCTGATATCCAACGGATCTGACGACTTCAGCTCCGTGTGTAACTTTGCATATCCTTGCGTTTTCACGCTTTCACAAAATTCATATTTTGTCTGGACTTGGCCTTGCATATGTGTGAATCATTGGTCGAAACCTGATTCCTTAGACTGAGCTATGGAGCAACTATCTGCAATAGTGTCCCATAGACCAAAGCCATCTTGGAACCATACTAAGTTCATGAATGAACTATATGATTCAACAACTTCTTTGTCGCTTCTAAAGCGTCAACATACTTAGCCTTTGTTATAGAATTCACCACAGTATCTTGTTTGGAACAATTTCCAACTACCGTGCCACCATATTGTGTATTACACAAAACCCTTAACTTAAATCGAAAATCGCATGGAGCATTGATGAAGACTGTATCGATGTAATTACTTACAACGAGCACTTCATAATCTCTGCTTGCGAGAAAACATGTCATCAGTACTACTCTAGTACTCAATGACATCTTTCACTGTTGTCCTATGATCAGTACTTTGATCACTTTGGTATCCATACTCGCAACAACTTTGGAGTATCGGACATATTTGGTTGTTTAACATACCATGGAATACATGATTAATCCAAACACAAGAGTGTGTGGAATCTCCATCATGTATTTCACTCATCAGTGTTTTGGGACACTGAGTCTTGCAAAAACTCTTTCCATGTGACTTCGGCAAGAATCACTCCTTGGCGTTTTAAATGCTAAAAGGTTTTAGCATCTTGTCAATATGTATTCATCGCTTAGCCCCATTAGGTAAATCTATCTCCATAGATCATCATGCCAAATATTGAGGCTATTTAGCCTAAGCACTTCATCGAAAAACTATTTTCAAATGAAGTCCTAATTCGTGTCAAGAAATTTATTTCCAATTAACAGTGTGTCAAGTACACACGGTTTTTAGAAATATTATTATGCTCCCATTTACTTTCTTGAATCACAAGCATCTTCGATACCCATTTGATGAAGTCAAACCCCTTTGACCATTCCATCAAAAACGAAGATTCCAACTCCACTTTGCTCTCTTCTGTCCATCGCTGGAACTCTGAAGTTTGCATACTTACTAGCATCCTCTGGATCGACAAATTACTTTGGACTGTATCACATACAAGTCCTAGGTTTCATTTCCATCAGATGGAAATCCCTTTGTCATCCATGTTTCATATCTCATGATTGAAATAAGTATTAATTGCTAGTTCAACCCGAACCGACTTCAAGCATCGCTACGGTGAAACAACCTCATCGTAGTCAACTCCTTGAACTTATTATTTCAACAAGTCAAGCTTTATGGATAAAACATTTTTATCCGTATCAGTTTTTAGTTCCATAAATATTCGTTAGACTCTAAGCCTTCCGAAAGGTGTATCAAGATTTTAATCTTGAAACATTTATATGGAAACTATCTCGGATTGTATTGGCATTTAGCCAATTCCGGAGTCAGGGCCCATCACCGCTTCCTTGTGTATCGTAGGTATACTGTTATCCAACAACAATATCTCGTATGCGCACCTGAGAGGTTTGCATGAGTTTTTCCTACGTGGTTCAGCTGCAAGTTCGACCGAAGTCCATACATCTCATGTAGAGGCTTCCGTATCAGTCGCAGTAGGAAACTCCGGAATCACTTCCAAGGTTCCTTTCCTTTGACCTGATGACGAAGATACTGGTTATCTCGTCGAGTTGCACTGTCCTCCCACTCACCTTTTGCAAGAACTATTCTCTTCAAAAGCATACCGTTTTTGTGGCAAAACCGTTTGCCTCGGTATAGTGGTGGGGGAATACCCAATGTCTTGGGATAACCTTCAAAGTAGCACTTGTCTGATTTGGAATAGGTTTGTAACCTTTTACACAAGCCCCATATTCCAAATGTTAAGACAAGATATAACATGGTTGGGTGTACCCTACCATGACGTCATTTCAACAGACCCGATGGAGCTCTTTTCAGTGTAAAAGCCGCAGTCTCTAAAGCATCACTTTAAAAATGATAATGGCAAATCTTTTTATGTCATCTTTGATCTTACCATGTCATTAATGGTTCAATTACATCTTCACGGACTTTCCACTTGCAGTGGTGTTCCGGGAGGTGCAAGTTATGAAACCCCTTTCACAACTCATCAGACATTCGCTAAACTTGTAACTCAAATATTCCTTTCTGCAATCGAATTGTAGAAACATAATTTTCTTGTTACAATATTTTATTTTCTTCATATTGAAAACCTTTCGAATGATTTCAAAAGATCCAGACTTACGTCTCATCAAGTAAATATCCATATATCTACTTGAGTCATTTTTGAAGGTAGACAAATCCACTGTTTGCAACAACATTTATTGGACTACACACATCATAATGTATGATCACCAATATGTTCTTTGCTCGTTCCTTATGGCCTGTGAACGGTATTTCGGTCACTTCACTTTTCAGAGGAAAGTTGCAAGTGTCAGATGATTCAAAATCATACGACTTCAAAATCCATCATAACGGAATTTTCCATGCGGGTTTCTCCAATGTGACCAAATGCAGTGCCACACTTGTGTGGTATTCTTTTAGTCTTGCGATATTTAGCGTCAGTGTTATGGATGTATCATATTTCCATCAATATTCATAACATACATCCTATCTAGGATGGAAGCATGGCCCTTCATGTTGTTCATAATACTGAACAACAATTGTTGTTTTTATGAACAACTCTTTTGCAACAAACATTGTGCAATGAGCTAGAGTGTATGAAACTCTAAAATGAATTATGAAAGTAAACCTAGAGGTAATGTATTATTATCAATATTCATAACATACGTCTCATTCATAATGAAAGTATGGCCCTTATGTTATTCATAACACCGAACATCAAAAGTTCTCTTATGAACAACCTTCTTGCAACATACTTTATGCAATGGGCTAGAGTGTGAAACTCTAAATGAATTATGAAAATAAATACATAGGTAACACACCGATGGAAGGTATAGTAACTTTTACTATGATCCCAGCGTGTATCAAGACCTCATTCCTGGCTAGTCTTTCAGGCCATAGTAGTTCTTGCTTCGAGTCGCAACGGAATGCAATCGAGCGGGTATCTTTGTGATCAACTCACAATACCCAAGAATTAGTGATTAACATGTTTAACCATAATTCCCAAGAACTATATTTTTGACCAGCCTTCTATACATCAAAAACTTGTATGACATTCATACATGAGCTGGATATTCCAGTCTTCTTTCTTTTTGCCATTATACTTCTAACAGTTTAACTTTCAGTATTTCTCCTACTCTCAGAAGAAGCACCCAACTTAAGAGTGGCGATAGCCCCGGACTTCCTAGCCGTGAAAGTTTCACTAACACCCTTCGGACACTTCCTTTCTCTTTAAGTTGTTGTTTTATTCACCATCTTTATATGACAGGCGTTCTTCTGGATCCCTCTATTATCAGTCTAATGCATAGTAAACTCCTTTACTAATAGTTTGCAAACAAATATTGCTTTGGATATCTCATATCTTTTAGCCTTTGTCTGTCTCTGAAAATGATTTTCAGATTCCATGAATATCACATAACTATCCAAACTTTCGAAGTTCGGGTCTCATGGAAGCAAACTTATTGCACCTAACTGAAAAGGAATTCTAGCTTTTGGATCGAAGGACGAGAGTCATATCATCCATAGCATTAGCGGGAGAATACCGAAAGTATGCGATAGGACAAAGTCCTTCTCGGCACTCTTGAGGACAATCCTCACATTACGTTACCAACCGTAAAGTTTTAACCAGATATTTAATAGCTTATTCAATTTTAATTGGGAAGGTGGAAACGCGAGCCATTATTCTACAACTATTATGCAAACCACACTTAGACAGTGTCCATAATTAATTGCACTGAGAATTAAACCAAGTTAATTCTACAGTGCGCTCCCACTCAAATCAATATCTCTCATAATTGATTGTGAGCGATTCAAGATCCAAATTACAATTCAATGCCAAGGATGTAACCATCTCAAGTGACGAGAATTGCAATCGGTAGGCCAACTTGCCAATCACATCTCTATGTGACTCTTGTTCATCTTTCGATGCGTGTGTTCCGAGCTCATGACTTTCATGCCTGAACGTCAAGACAACCAAGTGATCTCGCTGCGAGGTCTCAACTCACCCGCCTCACACATCCCTAATCGTTCGTACCCATGTATCCATGTGATACCCCGAAAAGTTAGGTGCCGTGACGGTGCTACACTTGGGAGAACACTAACTACTTGATATTTTGTGAGAGATCACCCTGATAAAAGCGACTACCACGCAATCAAAAGGGTGCATCATAAGGGATAAACACCTCAGGCAACTCATAATAGCATGATATGGTATAGCCCTTTCTGACGGAGAAGTCTTTTATTTCTTCGTCTTCGGCATTCGCGTTGGTGTTCACCTTCGCGAAGATTGCCACCACCTTGTCGATGCACCAGATAATATTGCTATCTCTATAGCTAATAAAATAAGTGCATTACATAAGGTTGACACACAGGTCATTAAAGTGCAATCATATGGCTCCAGCCATCATGCCGAATCATGACACGCAGGTCATGTTAATCAATTTACATCATATAGTCATCTCATACATAATCAAATTATTATGAGCACTGCTATACCACATCACATGCACATGCAAACCATCCTACAAAACCAAGTTAGACGCCTCTAATCGGTTTATGCAAAACATGTTTTACATGGCTTCTAAGGTTTCAAAACAAATCTAAGCTACCAACGTCCATCATCAAGTATGATAATCCAAGTTGCTAGATTAACCTTCCAGGGTGTATGAAACACGAGATAATGAAATCTCGAGCCCCATACTAAACTTCGTCATACGCGTGACCCCCGTGCAGATCACATCTGCATTGCCCATTCGTCTGCGAAACATCCATCTTTCTCAACTATGGTGGAACCCAAAGAATTGTTAGCACTTCGTTGATCTGTCAATCAGCATACTCAGGAGCAGCATGAAAGGATCGCGGATTGCCAGAACTTTGTGAGATTCCACCATGCCGTCAAGATCAGGACTACGCAAATTCAGGGGAAGCAACAGGAACATCGGGTAACGGATTTCATCTGCTACCCGCACAAATAATTTTCAGCAATAGATCTCATCTACTACCTAATTATATTGTGCAATACCCATACATCTCTATGTATTCTAGATCGCAACCTGCATCTACGCATAGCACGGCTCTTGATGCCACTGTAGGGTTACGTAGCAGAAAACAAAAAAATTCGGACCTACGAACCAGCCCAGGACCACTATGGAGACTGCATACAAGGTTTGATCATTTTCGTTACCGACTCGTAGCGCAGCGGAAGTAGAGTCGATGACGATCGGCGGTGCAGATCCCCGCAGCTAGGATTTACAACCTCCCAACCGCGAGGATGTATACCCTCATCAGCCCCTCGGACAGCCATCCGGGAGGCGGTCGCACAGCCCCCCGTACGGTGTCGCGGACAGCCCTTCGGGAGGACCTCCTAAACTCGGACTGTCACTCGGACAGCCCTTCGGGAGGACACCCAAAAATCAGACGGTCACACGGACAGCCCTTCGGGAGGCACTCTCGAACTTAGACCGAAACTATGATCTCTCTACAGAGTTGCACACATACGGTGTCATCTATCCGGCAGGGCTTCGCCGTCCAGAACTAGTTCCCACCGGAACCCAGACAGCCTTTCGGCTCTACGAAACTATTTCGTTGGGAGGGAGAGAAGAAGCCAGATCATTGCAATGGCATGTGTATGTGAGAATGGATGATCTTGTGGGCAGCCCACTCACCTCTATTTATAGGAAAACCAAGGGGTAGGATGGGTATTTCAAAAATACCAAAACTTGCTCATGAAGGAAACACTTTCCAAGGGCAAAATGGGAAAGCAAATGGGCAAGTGGGGCTCCAACGTGGAGCCCACTTCTTGGCCGGCCACAACCCTTGTGGGCCCCCCCCCCCCCAAGGTGGTCCTCATCCATCCATCCCTTCTAGAAGCCTTTTGGGAAAATATCCCAAAAGGTGACTTTCCAAAAATATCCCAAAAAGCACTTTCACTATTCATGACGACATTTTTCAGCGTCTGATCGAACTGAAAATATTCATGTGGGCTTTGAACATTTATAGTACCCACCAAAATAATGTTCAACGCGAGCCGGAACAATTCCGGTTTAGTGATTTTCATCTGCGAAAAGCATCTGAAGCGGTTTCGGCAGCTCCGGAACATTTCCGGTTTTCATTCCGGAAAATTCCAGAAAGTTTCCAGAATGATTCTGGCACCCTCCAAGAATTATCAGGCATGTGCCAAAACCAATTTGACTTTATGGTATCCTCTGAAACAACTTTTCAGTTTCACCGAAACTCATCTGGTGACCTTTCTCTTCGGAACTTTTCCGTTGACCGAAACTTTTCCGGTGTCCGAAACTTTTTCGGTGATTTTCTCTCAGACTCCCTGTCTAGTATTCAACAGATAGATGACCCTTAAGCGTGTGACCCTATAGGTTCGGTGAAGCATAGACATGACCCGGAACCCCTTCCGATCAATGATCAACATCGGAGCCGTGGACACCCATATCGATCCCTATACCCACACGAATAAATATTCGAGTGAACCTCCAGTTGCCGTGTGCTATTCCTGTTGCTTCGCGATATGTTACAAATACCCAAGGTGAGACACGTTGGCATCCCCGTGGATCAACACCTTGTCCACTATGCCAGTTACCTCGTTACCGGTATTGTTCTCTTTTCTCGTTCCCATGTTCCGGCATCCCCGTGATCAAATCACAAAGTGTCTGGCCAGACGATGATGGATACCGTAACACCGAGAGGACCCAGAGATATCTCTCCATCGTCGGAGGAGCAAATCCCAATCTTGAGCTATCAAGTTACTTGACATACTTTTCCATGAACCCGTAAGCCGCCGTAATAGCCACCCATTTACGGATGACGTTTAACAAACCCCAAAGTTCATGAAGCAAGCATGAAGAAACTCGATACTCTCATGGTCTGAGGAATCATGCAAATGTTAACCATCTCTGTGTTATTAACCATTAACTTATGACGAATGTATCTCATACCATAACATGAATCGGGTCGATTCAACACAAGTGTTCTACCAATAATTGTGCCCTCAAAATTACCGGCATAGCCATGCCCATGATCAGGAAAACAGGATCATCATGCAATACTTGAGCCAGTCATAGAGGCTTGACTAGGAATACATTTTACCGTTTATTATCCCACATGTGCATATGTGTCTTCCTCCGAGCCTCGTGGTTATTGCAGAATCGAGAACCACAGCAGTTATAGCATGGAACATAAACCTAATTATGAACAGGGAGATAATCAATAACATTTATTATTGCCTCTAGGGCATATCTCCTACAACAAATACTTATTACTAGCATGGATAAGTATGACATGAAAACAAGTCATGATATTATATAATAAATCTCCCTAGCATCAGGTGCAGATGAAATGATAGAACTATGCTGGTGGAGACTAACAGATGATCTAAAGGGTACTGTTGTATAGACACAGAGTGCAAGCAAAGTCATCACGCATGTCCGGAGCTCATGATAAGAGGTTGGCTTGCCTAGGGGTCGATGAATACGTCGGGAAGAAGTGCGATCACCTCGCGGAAGAATTCGCCGGAAAGGGTTCCCTCTCAGAGGGGCTAGATATAAGGCAAGGGCAAAATGGTCATTTCACAGTGTGAACATATTATGAAAATGGTTCTATCGGAACGGGCTCGACGATCTGAAGACGTGGGCGTTGGAATCACCTCAATCGGAGCTACAGTCGCGAAGAAACGGTCGTTCGTTCGTTAGGCTGGAAAGTAGACAAAACAGTGTCCACTACAGTCTTTAACGAGTGAACGTCCACTCCTTAACCGATTCGACCTCCGGCTGAAACTGAAGGCGTATTTCCCAGAAATACGCTTTCAGTGAGCTGAAAGCGTAATCCAGAAAGGGCGCCTCCACTAACTGCGAGCGGGCCCGAGCGCTGACTCACTTACAGGGGGGACCCACCCCATCTCTTCTCTCTCTCTCTCTTTTCTTCTCCTCAGCTCATCTCCTCCCCCCCGACGGAACGAAGCAAGGGCGGCCGGCTGCCGGCAAAGCTGCGGCAGGGAAGCGCGGGAGGGCCGGTCGGCGAGCGCGGAGGCTCTGATGTCGTGCGCCACGCCCAACTGTGGTCGCGGGACCCCGTGGGACGAGCTATGGCGCCATGGCCACTGGACAGGGCATGGTGGCCGACGGGCATCACCGGCGCGGCCGCGGCAGCACTCCTCCGGAGGGGCTAAGGACGGCGGCGACTTCACCAGCTCTTGGGGAGGCCGAGGGTGAAGTTGGAGAGGAGGGGAAGGTTCAGGGCGCCGGAATTCGGTGGAGGTCCGGCGGCAGAGCCGCGGCCATGGGCGAGGGAGAGAAGCTCCGCGAGCTCGAGGGGAGGGCTAGGGCTTGCTGGTGGACGGAAGGGACTCGGGGACGCGCTTAAATAGCTCGGGGAGGAGGTCTCGCGACGACGGCCGAAGCTCCGAGACGGTGACGCCGCGACCGCATCGCAACAGATCGTCGGGGCCGGCCACAGGCTAGGAGACGAGGGGCAGAGGACTCTGGACGGTTCACGTGCTCGGTGGAGAGCTCGCCGGCGCTGCCGGACAAGCCAGAGCTCGCTGGAAACGAGCTCCCGAAACGTCCAGTGCACGGAGCTCTGGTTCTGCCGACAACGTCCGTGGTCACCACTGGTAGCACGTGGACTGAGCTCCAAAACGCTCTCAAATCGTGTCTACCACGTTGGCACAGTGTCAAACAACTGATGTGAGTCCTCAGACAGGAGCATGAAGCTCTAGAGTGATCGATTTGGCCCCAGATGTGAAGTGGCAGCCAAGTGTTTGACAAGTGCTGTGGCCACCACATTGCTCCCCTTGGCATGTTCTTGGGCAGGGATTAAACATCCACTAAGGTGACCATGTTGGCAAAGTTTCAGCTCAAACAAGCACCTCTAGATGGTACCTCCTTTGTAACTTTGCCCACTGACGAGAAATGAAGATGAGGATGCTGGGGTCAAATGGCTAAATGGACTTGCATGATTTTTGGTGGAGAGAGGTTATTTGAACATATGAAGCCATTGTAAAAAATTCATACCATTTGCATAAGTAGAAATGGTACTTCCTTCACAGTGCTTCAATCTGAACAGAAATTTAGATAAATTTCTGGGGCAAATTGGCTAGATGAAATGGGCTAGTTTTTGGTGTCCAAGAGTAATATCTAATAATTAATCACCCTGCAAAATTTCAGCCCAAGGAGATCAAGGAATCAAGCACTTCCTTTGCAAACAGGAAATCTGGACAGAATTTGCAAAGGGATGTTGTGCTCAAAATTTGAATTGTGAAACTTGATATTTTGATGTAAATGGTGAAGATATGGATTGGGAAAGCTCCATAAATTATTTGGGATTTTTCCTAGCTACCAAAATGGTAGTTCCTTTGGAAAGGCCCCAAATTGAGATATTGGCTTTAAATAGGAAAATGCAATTTCCCCTATTTAATTATAGCCAATATTTTTATGAGAGCTCAATGTGATCATAAAGAATATCTCCACAAGTTTTCATAAACTTTGGAGATGGATAGATATTTTCCTGGATTTAATTCCTCATAAAGGCAGAAAAAGGAATTAATTCTAGATGAGAAATATCGCATATGACTTGGCAATATTTTTGCACATCTAGGGTGTATGAGTGAAGGAGGATCTCTGGAAATTTTGGGAGGATTAACAGAGCAGGGGAAATGATAGCTCCTTTGTAAACACAAAGGCAGGATTTCCAGTTCCAATATTTTGGAACTAGGGTTTGAATGAGAGTCGGGGTTTACAGACGAAAGGTTGGGTGGCACAAGAGCATGGAAAAGGCACTCATAGATTGGGGATTGTCTGGATTCACCTGGTTACTCACCAGATTCCAGAGGAAAAATTCGGGAGAGAAAAGATAGGAAGGAATAATAGCACAAAAATCGATAACCCGGTTTTTGGGGTGTTACACATGTTCCGCTCCATTAGCTATAGCATCCTTGCCGTCGTCCTACCATACCACGGAGGGTTTGAAGAGCTTCTCTAGGAAGGTGTTCTTAGTGACGGGGTCACGCTTGGTGCCCATGCGGGCAAGGACGTCGGCAGCTTGATTGCAGTCTTTGGAGACATGGTGGAATTCTAGCCATTCAAACCGTGCGGATATCTTGAGGAGGGCATTTCTGTAAGCTGGCATTTTTGGGTTTTTAGCATCAAATTTGCCATTGATTTGCGAGATGGCGAGATTGGAGTCTCCCCGTACTTCGAGCCGGTGTACACCCATTGATGTTGCCATCCGAAGTCCATGCAACAGTGCCTCATATTCGGCCACGTTGTTTGAGTCAGCGTACATGACCTGGAGTACGTATCGGATGTTGTCTCCAGTGGGGGATGTGAGGATAACTCCAGCCCCCAGTACGGCAAGTGTCTTGGACCCGTCGAAGTACATTGTCCATTGTGAGTATGTGTTGTATTCTCTGGGGAGCTCGGCCTCTGTCAATTCGGCAAGAAAATCGGCCAACACCTGAGATTTAATAGCTCGGCGTGGCTTGTAATTGATTTTGAATGGAAGGAGTTCGATGGCCCATGCGGCTATGCAGCCGGTAGCATCCCTGTTGTTGATTATATCATTCAGGGGTGCCTCTAAGGCCATCATGACCGAACACTCTTGAAAATAGTGTCTTAGCTTGCACGATGCCATGAACACTGTGTAGGCTATCTTCTGATAATGTGGGTATCTGGACTTGCACAGAGTAAGCACTTTCGATACGTAGTAGACTGGTTTCTCTACCCGGAATTTGTGGCCCTCGGCCTCCCGTTCTACCACGAGGACCACACTAACGACTTGGTTGGTGGCTGAGATGTATAGCAGCATTGGTTCACCAGTACAAGGGGCTGCTAGTATGGGGTTGCTCGCCAGCAGTGTCTTGATTTCCTCCAACGCGGCTGCTGCCTCATTAGTCCACTCGAAGTTTTTGGTTTGCTTCAATAGCCTATAGAGTGGCAGAGCCTTTTCACGAAGGCGGGAGCTAAAGCGGCTTAACGCCACCACGCAGCCTGCTAGTCTTTGAATGTGTTTTAGTTCCATGGGGATCGCTAGTTGGGATAGAGCTCGGATCTTGGCCGGATTGGCCTCTATTCCTCTGTGGGAGACAATGAAGCCGAGCAGTTTACGGGCGGGGACTCCAAAGACACACTTGTCCGGGTTGAGCCATATATCGTACTCCCGTAGGCTAGCGATGGTTTGACCGAGGTCCTCCACCAACTGACTGACGTGTTTAGTCTTGATGACCATGTCGTCTACATATGCCTCGACTGTCTTGTCGATTAGTTTTTCCAGACATATCTGAATCATGCGCCGGTATGTGGCGCCTGCGTTTTTTTACCTGAAAGGCATTGTGTTAAATTAGAATGGCCCGTAGGGGGTGATGAAGGCGGTTGCGGCTTGATCGGACTGCTTCATCTTGATCTGATGGTATCCGGAGTAGGCATCAAGGAAGCAAAGTGAGTCGTGTCCGGCAGTGGAGTCGATGATCTGGTCCATGCGGGGTAAGGGGAAGGATCTTTAGGGCAGGCTTTGTTAAGGTCTCTGAAATCGAAGCAAAGTCGCCAGGATTTGTCTTTCTTTGGCACCATGACCAGAATTGCCAACCACTCGGGGTGTTTAATTTCTCTGATGAATCCAGGTTCAAGTAGTTTAGCGAGTTCTTTGCCCATTGCTTGACGCTTGGGTTCGGAAAATCAGCGTAAGGCCTGTTTGACCGGCTTGAAGCATGTGATTATATTCATACTATGTTCCGCCAGCCTTCACGGGATTCCTGGCATATCTGATGGGTGCCAGGCGAATATATCCTGACTTTCGTGTAATGTTTCAGCAGTCGCGGGGTCCACCTGAGCTCCGATGGACGATGTTTTATTGGGGTCCATTGGGTGTACCTGAAATTTTATGATTTCATCTGTAGGTTTGAACGATGTGGACTTTGGCCTTTTGTCGAGGGTCACGTCGGCTTTGTCCACAATAGAATGGAGTGTGGTCAATTCTTCTACAGCGAGGGTCTCAGCTAGTGCCTCGAGGGCAAGCGATGTTGTTTTGTTTTCGGCTTTAAGGGCTCTATCCGGGTCACTTTTAACTATGATCACACCATTGGGTCCCGACATTTTGAGCTTCATATAACCATAATGTGGTATGGCCTGAAATCTTGTGAAGGCATCGCGCCCTAAGACGGCATGATAGCCGCTATGAAAGGGCACGATATGAAAAAGAAGTTCTTTGGATCTGTAGTTATCGGGGGTACCGAACACTACGTCGAGGGCCACTCGTCCCGTACAGCGTGCCTCTTTTCCGGAGATGATTCCTCGAAAGGTTGTGCTGCTCCATTCGATTCGAGATCTATCAAACTGCATCTTGTCTAATGTATCCTCGTAGATGAGGTTTAGACCACTGCCACTGTCCATTAGCACCTTGTGCAACCTGAAGCCATCTACTATTGGGTCGAGTACCAGGGCAGCGGGTGCTCGCTCTATGGGGGTTATCGGTTGGTCATCCTCGCCGAAAGTTATCAGTGTATCTGTCCATGATTTCCTGGCTACCACCTGGTGTATCTGACCGAGTTCTCGAAGAGCTCTCTTCCTCTGACCATTGGAGGAGAACGTCTCGTAGATCATTAGGACCTCAGCGTTGTTTTCGGGTGGCATTCCTAAACGTCTGCCTTGGGATGGGGCCACGAGGATGGCCTCTCCGCTCTTCGTGACTTGCCTAACGGTCCAGCAAGCTCGAAGGATGTGAGTCGGGCTTGCGTTTGGTGAAGCGGAGTGTATGGGGCATGGTTCGTCCAGTAGTCCATCAAGGACTGTCCTTTCATTCATAGGATATATATTCCTTTTTTCGGCAGGCTTGTGCCTGGCCGGCCGTTGCGGGGGTACAGTCCTTTTTCGAACTCCGCAAGGTTGTTCGACGTGGATTGGCTCCGTGTACAGTTGTTGCGCTTTCCACGTGCTTTCCATGGCGCAATATTTTCGCACCAGGTCCGACAGTTCGACGAAATTATGGATGCTATGACGGGCGAGGGCGTTGAGAATTCCTTCATCATGGCAATTACGCCGGAAGGTTGTAATCATCTCGTGGCCGCTATGTCCCTTCATCCTGTCTTTTTGGGGGAGGAATCGGGCCCAATAATGATGGACCTATTCCCCTAGCTGTTGTTTGAGCTCCCATAAGTCCATTGTGTCGGGCTCTACTGTGCTTGGAAAATGCTCGATTTGGGTGGTGGGTGGGAAAAAATTCGTGCCCCAATGGGCTGCGAGTCTAAAATCCTGACGGTCGTTTCTGGTGTGATTGCAGGTTTTGGCTCGGCAGGTTTTGAGTACGTAGCATTGAAGGGGCCATGCATCCCGGACTCCAGGTCGCGCGTTGGGCCAGCCACTGGTTTCGAATGATTACCCGGGAGAAGTACGGATTACGGACCGCGAAGAGGATCCTGGTGATCGAAGACCGGGATGTAAACCGTTCTTAACGCCGGTGGTTGAAGGAACATACTTCCGGCCGGGTACTCGATGGTGGCAACCAAGTGTGTCACCGGTGGGACATGAATTTCCCTGTCGTTAGGCCTAAGCCCAATCAGGTCGTAGACCGAGGGTTGGTCGTCAGTCATGCCCAGGGCTTGGATCCAGTCGAGCAACTCATTCAATGATGAAAATCTGAATGGCACCATGCCATATGCGGAAAGATCTTGGCTGGATTCTCTAACTCTTAGGGTTCTTATTAAGCTTAATTGAGCCCTATGGAGTGATATAGCTCATATGCCAATGAAGAAAGTATGGCCAAGATTGCAGTAAGGTAAACAGATTGGAGGAGCATGTTCCAAGTTAACATGTAATGAGAATATCTATCTAGGGCTTGGGGCTCGTCGTATTACCTGGTCACTTGCTTTTGTCACGAATTTACACTATCATTCACTGCCACGAGTTTACCTATTATTCCCTATGGCAACTTCTTCAATCTCAAAATCTACAAGTTCAGAATCTCAAAGGTTCTTATAAAGGTAGGATGTGTCTGCCTGCATACGTTCATATAGAGACAAGTGTATGTGCGTATATCAGTACATGTGAGCTACCAAAGGCGAAGATCGGCATGGAGCACGATGCTACCGAAGGCGAAGATCTGACCAGGGACGAAGATGTCCTTGTTACAAACTTCATTGCTAATGATTAAGTGAGCCATCGATCTTTCGGCGATTCACAGCGGAACTCTCAATGAAAGCACCAATGTCAGTGTCGAAACCGGCGGATCTCTGGTAGGGGGTCCCGAACTATGACTCTGGGATCGATGGTTAATAAGAGATGAGGGAGACGATGTTTACCCAGGTTCGGGCCCTCGTGAGGAGGTAAAACCCTACGTCCTGCTTGATTATATTGATGAGTACGATGGTTACAGAGTCGATCTACCTTGAGATCAAATAAGCTAAACCCTAGATTAGTTGACTTGTCCTCTACGATACCAGGGGGACCTAGGGTTATATGTAGACACCAGGGGGACCTAGGGTTATATGTAGCCGGTTGCTCCCAAGGGTTTAAGCACGCCCATCCGTTACTTGACAGACACCCCACGGCACCTGAGGTTTCCTTCCTAACCACGGAGCCCCTTATAGTTTGGTCTCCCCACAGTGATGACCGAATACCTCATTAGTTCGGCCCACTCGAGATGGTCCGTTAAGTTTTAGTGGCAAGTACTTGATAGCGTGGAGATCATCGCCTCTGGCCATATGAATGTGGAGAAGGAAGTCTTCGATCCACATAGCTGGGTCTGTTATCCCATCATATGGTTCTATGTTTACGGGTTTAAACCCTTCGGGGAACTGATACTGCATAACCTCGTCAGTGAAGCACAGTAGGTAGGCAGCACCTCTAACCCGGGCTACGTCACGCCGGAAATATGCTGTTGTTTGGGCCCGATAATGTTCCCGGTCTCTGTTGTTGCGGTCAAGCCAAGACTGATAACTGTCCCGTCTAACGGGAGAGTACCCTCTAGATCCGTAGATGGATCTAGTGCGACCTGCTCTATAGTCCAGGTCGTGTCCTAGATCAAATCGATCTTCAGGTTGTGTCGGCTCCTTTCCCCTCCTGCGGGCGGAGTCTATGAGCTGCCGCCTAAATTGTTCTTGATCCTCCAGGTTTTCGGGGACGGCGAAGTCTCCGGCTTCGAGGCTATCCTCCTCCTCGGCAGGGGGGGAGGTAGTTGTCGTCCTCGGAATCGATGAGGTCCTCAGGGTCATGTTGATCCTCAAGCCTCTCGGGATCCTCCAGTGGCCGCTCGGGGGCTTCGAGGTCGCTGAGGTCTTCCAGGGTGTCATTTCCCCCTGTGTCGATGATGGATTTCCTTCCCTTGTTCACCTTGGATCGTTTGTGTTGTTTTCGGCGCTTTGACAACGCGTCGCTGGATTTGTCGTCGTTCTTCTTGGGGGTGTGGTTGTCCCTATCATCGGGGGTGTCCATCATATAGACGTCGTAGGCTGAAGTGGTTGTCCACCGCCCAGTGGTGATAGGGGTTAGAGCGCTCACTCGAGGCAAGTGCAGTCATGCAATTCAGTGTTAACAACATGCCTCCTTCTAGTCTTGATATCTCTAACTTTAGCACCCCATAATGAAGATTTTTCAACAGACACATGTGTAGGATTTCTGCTCCTGTTGACCACCTGTGGTACCACCGCAGGAAGCTTATCCCCTTGCAGACAATCACCAATATCGTTCTTCTCAATTCCCACATGCCCATGATCATGATCCTGATTTGGTCAGCCATGTCATGCACATGCAAGTTCTTTAACTGATTTATCTTGTTGTTAAAACTTTCTGCCAAGTTATTGTTGATATGATCACACTTGATGGCAGTGTTAAATCCTGGTATGTACCAAAATAGAGAAATGTAGGTGTTCAACCATGGACAAAACTTAGTGCATGCTGCTTTTATCTTATCAAGATGATACGAATGTGTTTGTTTGGTGTAAGATCTTGCTACTGGCCACATTCTCCCAAATTCTCCTCCTCTGAATTTTTTGATCAAATTCATCCACATATGGCCGAAGCACTCCCTCTGCTCACAATGAGGAAAACATTCTTCAGTGCATTTTCTAGCCATTTACATGCATCTGTGTGTAATGTCAAAGGAGACATTGGCCCTATGCATCTTTTCAACTGCATCATGAACAATGTCCATGAAACCTCTGTCTCTAACTGAAACAAACCAATAGCAACATGGAACATCCAGTTGTGTCCATCTAAAGCATTGCATGCTGTCAATTGACCATTCCATTTGCCAGTCAAAAAACATGAGTCTATGCTCAAATATGGAAGGCACCCTGCTTTGAAGCCACCGATGCAAGGTTTTAAAGCCATAAAGAACT
Organism: Elymus sibiricus; assembly: GCA_039707655.1. NCBI lineage: Eukaryota > Viridiplantae > Streptophyta > Magnoliopsida > Poales > Poaceae > Elymus > Elymus sibiricus. The sequence goes on from CM077669.1 coordinate 513,677,719, forward strand.
TGGAGAAAAGAACTCTACCATCCTGAGTTACCTCAGTATCTATCTCCACAACACTGCCAGGTGATCTCTTCTCCACCTCTGCTTTGAAGTTATAAAGCATCCTAAAAGTATTTGCCCAATCACCATATAATTCTTTCATTGCCCTCTGTTCTGCTTTCCACACTGTGGTATACTTCACCTTAATGGGGTACTGCTTTTCCAAGTCTACTTTAAGTTTCTTTGCAGTAGTGTTTGGTTTCTTGGCTAAAATTGGAGTGATATTTTCTACAATCCAAAGTTGTGATGTCATAGTTGATAATCTTTGTGAACTTGTAATACAAGTATGTGGATGTGGGATTTGATTAACCCTGATGGTACTTCCATCAGGTTGAATTCTAGCAGATATGTACCACTTGCAAGGCTGGACTCTTCCATCAAAACCTCTACACCTCGCATAAAATCTCTTTCTATCAGTCCACATAGTCTTGGAATCAAACTCATGTTTGACTGCATAAGTCTTGAAACACATCTTAAACTCCTTCATGCTTGGGAACAACTTATCTACTTCAATAACAGGATTTTCTTTGTCATACACATTTACAAGCTCATCATCATGTGCATCATCTACATCATCAGCAACATATTTCATCAGCTGTCCATCCACATGTTCACAAGCATCTATGTTAGCATCATCAGGCAAACTCGATTCACCCCTCTCTTCGTTATCTTAATCATCTACTGGAATGCCAAAAAAATTGTCCATCTCAGTGTCAGCCATTGGTGCAATGACCAAATCAGTAGTGTCTTCTAATTGTACTGAATTCCAATCAACACAAACAACCCTTGTAGCACCATGACAGCCCTCTTGTGCATCTTGATCAATCCCCTCTATTACTGTCACTTCACCCGTACACATGGGCGTTATCTGTCTATGTGAAGCCCAATCATCTGTGAAGCCAACTTTGAGGGTACATATCCAACCCTAGAATCTGATTTCAGATCAATGTGCTCTGCACGAAAGGTAGTGTGTTCGCATGCCCAGCCGTCTTGCCGATCGATTTCATCAGCAATCTCTTCATCATTCTCAATTATCACATACTCACCCTTCCAATTATCAAACCGTAACAATGCTACCTCTTGCTCTGGACCCCAAAAAATGCTCTCCCCAATTTTCTCCACAACATTCCTCACGGCCCTCTCTTCCATGCACTGTATTTCCCGTGGATTAATCTCGGCAAATTCAACCTCCCATTTCACAATCGTATCTCTCTCTATGTCTCGCACGCTACCATCAATTAGCTTCGCTTTAGACGGAAAGAATTCAACAGTGAATTTGAATGTCCGAGCACCAGCACCCCTGTTTATCAATGGCGGGCAATGTGAGGCAGCGACACTGTTCAAAAAATCTTCCGATTCGGCGATTTATCTTCCGATTTATCACAACTCGTGGGGTGACCGATAAGATTATGCCTTATCTTCACTGTTTATCTTTTGGGCCGATTTATTGCTCTGACAAGCGATTTATCGGGAATCTACCGATAAATCAGGCCTATTCCTAGAATTATGTTTGCAAAAACTATGTTTATTTGTGTTTTTGTGGACCTTGTTATGCAATATGTACTATTGCCCTATTTTGTTTGTCATTGTACGAGGATTCAAAGGCTAGGAATCAAGGTAACACTTCTGTTCAATATTTTTTGGTGTTGAATATAGCATATTTCAGTGTTGGGAACCTGGGATTTGCAAAAAAAATGGTCGATTAATAGTCGACCGATAAAATCAATTAATCGGCCGATTTCCGATTAATCTCTAATCCCCAACGGACCGAGACGCTAACGATAAGAGATATCCTTAACATTGGGCAGCGGAAGCAGACGAAGCACACATCACATAGGTTGATCATTACCTGGTCGACGTTGCCTCTCGCGGCTCCATCTCGTTCAGCCCAACGTCGTCGTCGCTCCCCCACCCAACCCACCTCCACAATCTGGATCCCATGGTAAACAAAGGCTCACTTGGTCAAATATAACTAAAGACAAAGGGGAACAGGTCTAGGGTGCCGAATACACTCACCACATATGTCGCTGCGGCTGTGAGCGATGGCTCCGCCGCTGCCGCAGCCGAGAATGAAGAAGGGAGCAGTAACCAGAAGCAGGGGTGCAGTAGGGTTCAGTCATGCGGGGAGGGGGGGGGGGATCGTTAACCTCGATGCACTGCCAAGTGGGACCCACCAACAGATGCACTGATCAGTTTGACCCCACGTTTTTAACTTAACTGCACTCCCTGTTGACGACCGTTCCCGTGTTTTAACCACCTCGTCGTATATGGGCTATTATTGCCATGTAAAACGTTGCACGCGAGCTATTTCTGTCAAGAACGTTGCATTCTTTCCAATTCACATAAAAAACGTCGCACAGGAGCAATTCACCCCACCCACGAGTTCACGTGTCACCATCTCTGCACCACCACGAGATTATACATTATGAAAATCTGAATGGCACCATGCCATATGCGGAAAGATCTTGGCTGGATTCTCTAGCTCTTAGGGTTCTTATTAAGCTTAATTGAGCCCTATGGAGTGATATAGCTCATATGCCAATGAAGAAAGTATGGCCAAGATTGCAGTAAGGTAAACAGATTGGAGGAGCATGTTTCAAGTTAACATGTAATGAGAATATCTATCTGGGGCTTGGGGCTCGTCGTATTACCCGGTCACTTGCTTTTGTCACGAATTTACACTATCATTCACTGCCACGAGTTTACCTATTCTTCAATCTCAAAATCTACAAGTTCAGAATCTCAAAATCTATACGTTCATATAGAGACAAGTGTATGTGCGTACATCAGTACATGTGAGCATCTGCACCTATACCGTGTTTCTTTAAAAACTCCACTGGATGAAACGATCGAGGATCTGAGGCAAGCACCCTGCCACATGCAGGAAAATCGATTGATAAAACAGAGTTCGATGTAGTCGAGCCTGGAGTCATGCAGCCACGCAGCATGGCAAGTTCAGAAAGATTCTCTAGGCCTTAGGGCTTTTACCTTGATTAGGTCAATGACGGTGAGATGCTGATTATTAGAGAAATTTTACAAGCAATGAAAATCTTTAGCCCTCGATCGGGGCTCCTTTTCTTTGACCTTGAACTTGCTTCTACACTTTACGCATTACGAAATCTCTCTACTTCCAAGAGTTTACATGTGATCAAAATGTCGACGAGGCAGCTGGGCGGAAAGATCTTCGCTTGATTCTCTGGCTCTTAATAAGTTTATCTATTTTTTAACCTTGCTTCGGGCCACCGGGATACAGATTAGAGGAGCACGGAGAAGAGTACTACGAGGAGAGAGCACTGCCCCAATTTCACGTTGCCGCTCCGAACCGAACCACCCTGAAATCTATACTATGCCGCTCTCGAACTCTACATGCCCGCGGGCCGTCACCGTCCCGGCGGCCGAGGTGCTCCTCCCACGAGAGCTCCGGCCGGAGTCACTGCCGCGGCACGTGGCGCTGGTGATCAGTGGCGGAGACAGGAGGGGGGCCTGGGCCCGGGGCGTGTGAGAGAATTCCTTTGTTGACTGTAGCACCCCTGACACTATTTTGCACTGTAGCATCACTGTAGCAAGCAAGGGGCCCGGGCCTGGGCCCAATCCTGCCTCCGCGACTGCTGGTGATGGACGGAAACTCTCGGTGGGCGGCAGCGCGGGGCCTGCCACTGTAGCAAGCCTGGGGCCCGGGCCTGGGCCCAATCCTGCCTCCGCGACTGCTGGTGATGGACGGAAACTCTCGGTGGGCGGCAGCGCGGGGCCTGCCACCGACGGACGGGCATGAGCACGGGATGCGCGCGCTGGAGAAGACGCTGCGGCTCTCCCGCGCGTGGGGCATCCGGGTGCTCACCGCCTTCGGCTTCTCCCTGGAGAACTGGAATCGCCCCAAGGCCCGCATCTATAATACCTTCTCGCTCCTCGATCGATTGATTGATGCATGGCTCTTGATTGATTGATGGTGTTCTTTCTTGGCATTTGCAGGCGGAGGTTGACTTCTTGATGGCCTTGATCGAGCGGTTTATCAACGACAACCTCGCCGACTTCCTGAGGTATGTAAGAATCGATGACTACTTAATTTGGATCGACACGATCATATTCATGATTTTAAATAGCGCACTATAAATATCCCGCGCGAAGGGATTTTGATCCAAACACATAAACTGTTGGGACAAACCCGGCCCGGCAACGAACGCGGACTAGCCTCCGGCGACACGGACGCCGGACGAACCTCTCTCTCACTCGCTCAGACGAAGGTGGAAGAAGAAGGAACGGGACGCACTGAAGATTTTCCGGCGACGAACGCCCGGCCGCACATACAGCCGTTTTCCATTCAGTGCTCAAACTCCACAGCAAATACATGTTTCCGTCCGTAGCTTTGTAGTCCTACAGCTACGCAACGCCCACGTCTCCTGCGCACACACGCACGTATCGGAGCTAGCGATCCGCCCGGCCAGCGCGCACGACGCGCACAGCGCTGCTAACGGCCAGCTCCACATCCGCTGCTAAACGGCCTACACACATGCTACTGCCACGAGCACACGCACACACACATTACATGCGTACGCACATACGTACACACACCGTCATGACCCAGCTCGCAGACCCGACCTGGCGCACCGACGCCGATCGCACCGCCACGGACCCGACCTGGCGCATCGACGCCGGTCGCACCGTGCTCCGTCACGACTTATTTCCAACAATCACCCCCTAAGTCATGACCTAGAGGAGTGTTGTCCCGACGTCGTCGTCGACGTCGTCTTGAACGCTCCCCGCCCGACGCTGTGACGTGCCGCCTGCTCGCCGTCGCCGGAGTTGACGCTGCTGCTCACATCTTCGTCGTCGCCATGACCGCGGACTCGACACGGCGCGCTGACGCCGGTCGCCACCGCCACGGACACGACCTGGCGCACTAACGCCGGTCACCACCGCTGCGGACTCACCGCGGGTCGTTGTCGTCGCGCGCCACCTCCGCCGCGCTCGTCGCGGACTCACCGTGCGCCGCCTCCGTGTCCGCCATGACAGCCGCCGCGCCGCACACCTCCACAGGCCGACACACGGCCCGGAGCTTCGCGCAGCCGCCGACGAACGCCGCCATCACCGACACGCCTCCGGCACGGCGAACAACGCCCAAGCCAACCAAGCTCTGATACCAAATGTTGGGACAAACCCGGCCCGGCAACGATAGCGGACTAGCCTCTGGCGACACGGACGCCGGACGAACCTCTCTCTCACTCGCTCAGACGAAGGTGGAAGAAGAAGGAACGGGAGGCACTGAAGATTTTCCGGCGACGAACGCCCGGCCGCACATACAGCCGTTTTCCATTCAGTGCTCAAACTCCACAGCAAATACATGTTTCCGTCCGTGGCTTTGTAGTCCTACAGCTACGCAACGCCCACGTCTCCTGCGCACACACGCATGTATCGGAGCTAGCGATCCGCCCGGCCAGCGCGCACGACGCGCACAGCGCTGCTAACGGCCAGCTCCACATCCGCTGCTAAACGGCCTACACACATGCTACTGCCACGAGCACACGCACACACACATTACATGCGTACGCACATACGTACACACACCGTCATGACCCAGCTCGCAAACCCGACCTCGCGCACCGACGCCGATCGCACCGCCACGGACCCGACCTGGCGCATCGACGCCGGTCGCACCGTGCTCCGTCACGACTTATTTCCAACAATCACCCCCTAAGTCGTGACCTAGAGGAGTGTTGTCCCGACGTCGTCGTCGACGTCGTCTTGAACGCTCCCCGCCCGACGCTGTGACGTGCCGCCTGCTCGCCGTCGCCGGAGTTGACGCTGCTGCTCACATCTTCGTCGTCGCCATGACCGCGGACTCGACACGGCGCGCTGACGCCGGTCGCCACCGCCACGGACACGACCTGGCGCACTAACGCCGGTCACCACCGCTGCGGACTCACCGCGGGTCGTTGTCGTCGCGCGCCACCTCCGCCGCGCTCGTCGCGGACTCACCGTGCGCCGCCTCCGTGTCCGCCATGACAGCCGCCGCGCCGCGCACCTTCACAGGCCGACACACGGCCCGGAGCTTCGCGCAGCCGCCGACGAACGCCGCCATCACCGACACGCCTCCGGCACGGCGAACCACGCCCAAGCCAACCAAGCTCTGATACCAAATGTTGGGACAAACCCGGCCCGGCAACGAACGCGGACTAGCCTCCGGCGACACGGACGCCGGACGAACCTCTCTCTCACTCGCTCAGACGAAGGTGGAAGAAGAAGGAACGGGAGGCACTGAAGATTTTCCGGCGACGAACGCCCGGCCGCACATACAGCCGTTTTCCATTCAGTGCTCAAACTCCACAGCAAATACATGTTTCCGTCCGTGGCTTTGTAGTCCTACAGCTACGCAACGCCCACGTCTCCTGCGCACACACGCACGTATCGGAGCTAGCGATCCGCCCGGCCAGCGCGCACGACGCGCACAGCGCTGCTAACGGCCAGCTCCACATCCGCTGCTAAACGGCCTACACACATGCTACTGCCACGAGCACACGCACACACACATTACATGCGTACGCACATACGTACACACACCGTCATGACCCAGCTCGCAGACCCGACCTCGCGCACCGACGCCGATCGCACCGCCACGGACCTGGCGCACCGACGCCGGTCGCACCGTGCTCCGTCACGACTTATTTCCAACATAAACAACCACTTCAAATGGCATGCGCTATAGCCACTACAGGAAAATTTCGTTTTCCCGTGGGTTAGCCTCTAAGCCGTGAACCATTTTTCGGGGACTCGGCTTATATTCCTTTAAGCCGAGTGCATAAGTAATAACACCTGGCAAATAAAATGCCCTCGGATTATAGCATCCTATAAGCCAAGTGGTCCCGAAATGCCCTCGGCTTACATGAGGTACACGACTTATACACAAAAAAGCTCTCGGTTTATAGCACACACTCGGCAAAGATATCAGCCATATGTCTACAACGGAGGTAGTTGACGGCACCGTCACGTTGCAGCCTATAAGCCATGTCGGCTTACATGGCAAATAATAAACCGTGTGCCCTTTGAGAGCACTTCGTTTATAAATTTTTTCATGTAGTGAGCATGCTATAGGGTTTAGAAAAGGTCCGACGCTGAGAGGCATTTAAAACTATGATTATATTTATGTGTTACTTTTTCCAGGGAAGGGACCCGTCTAAGTCTAATTGGTGACCGTTCAAGGCTGCCGATCTCCGTGCAGAGGACTGCACGAGATGCCGAGGAGGCAACAAGAAACAACTCGCAGCTCGATCTAGTCCTAGCCATCAGCTACAGCGCCGGATGGACATTGTGCAGGCATGCCGGAAGCTTGCCCAGAAGGTGGACGCCAAGCTGCTCAGGCCGGAGGACATCGACGAGTCGCTGTTCGCCGACGAGCTCGAGACCAGCTCCTCCTGCCCGGACCTCCTCATTAGAACCAGCGGCGAGCTGAGGCTCAGCAACTTCCTGCTGTGGCAGTCAGCTTACTCTGAGCTCTTCTTCACCGACACGCTCTGGCCTGATTTCAGAGAGGCCCAATATCTCCAGGCCTTGAGGGCCTTCCAGAGCAGAGACAGGCGGTTTGGTACAAGAAAAAATAATGCAGCGCTATAAATAACCAGATGTTCGATCATGCTAGGCTAGCGATTACGTCTCTTCATATCTCTGTATCTGGCTTTATAATCAGTTTTTATTACCTTCAAATAAAGTGTTTCCATCAGGATGAGTGGTGTACTATAGCATAGGCTTCTAAAACTTCTCCCCAGTAATTTTACTCTATGATATATGATCATTGTTTTTTTTTTGTTTGAAGTTCATTGTTTTAGTCTTTTAGATATAGTTTACCATTCGTCCGATTGGTCTCTGTGCTATATGCTCAATCTACTAAAAAAAGTGGATCATATTTTGCAAGTTACTACAAAAATGTTCATCTCAAGTTTTTCAAAAGAGATTGCTATATATCATGCCCGCAAAAAATGATTGCTATAAACAAATAACTACTGATTTATTTTCTAAAAAGTTCAAATCTATGAAAAAATTACATGTATTTCTCAAAAACAGACACGATTGAATATTTGTCTCCAAAGTTCATGTATTACCTAGAAAACAAAGTAAAAAAACCAGGAAAAATAAACCGAAAAAGATCAGGCCCAATATCCTCCTCTCTATCTCTACTACTAGTAGTGCCCTTTTTACTCCCAGGCAGAACTCTTCGTCACCCCCACCCCCCCCCCCCCCCCCCCCCCGTCCCTCCAATGGTTTTTCCATCCAACCATTTTTTCCACCAAGCCATATTTGATCGCACCTTCCCACTATGCATCTCAATCACTTTAATCTACTTACGTTTTGCAACACGACATCGACTTCATCTTAATTAACTTACCTTTTCCAATATCGTGGAATTACACTACTCAATTTCACGTCATATTTGACTGCACCTTTCCGTACACCACTGAATCACATTAATTTAAGTTTTCTAAATGCATCACATTAATTTAGTGACCATGCATATAATGGTGTCAAAAAAATAATTATAATCCTTGGTGCGTCCCGCATGTCCAATACCATATAATTTGGAATTACGCCCCCTTCTATCTTAATACAGACATATCTTTTATACAATAAAAAATTAGCTCTCGTGGCAACGCACGGCACATACCAAGTCTACGTACAGGAACACAATTCAGCTAATCTTAAATGTACATAAAGGATTAATACTCTAGATATATTGTCTTATCATATTATTTGGGAATCATATGCATCTCATAAGCATTGTAAGCATCGTATTGGGTTAATTAAATAATTAATTTTGATATTTTATTTTGCCATTTTGTTGAATGGTGAATAAGTAAACCCTTCTCCCTTTCGATGTTATACCTCAAAACTCACTCGAAACCATGGAAACAGTATTTTCGTGATATTTGAGATGCACCCAAATTATTTCATTATATTAGCACGAGTACTGATATAAGGTCATAGTGCAAACCTCATTTATTCTATAATAGAGGTATTTCCTAAATAAATATCCAACAGCCTCCAAATGGGTTTCTATTTTTGTGTGGCCTGTTATGTTATAACAAGGCTACCTTTGAGTTTTTAAGTCAATCGAAGTTCCTTCAATGCCCCAACAATTAAATATGCACGCACTATAGCCGGTTAAATAATAAATCAATTTGCGGTTAAAATTGCTAAACAGGCCAGCCATTTTCCTCTCATCTAAACTGGCCAAATAGCCCACCTACACATGGCTATATAAGGCAACCCCCTCTTCAAATGAGGAGACGTCCTCTTCGGCGCCCTCTGCGCTATTAAAGGAACAAGTGCCCAAACCCACCTCTTCTTGGGCTGGACCAAGAAGGACGAGATCACTCACTCGTGTGTGCGTGGTTGACTTGTCCACTGGTTTGACCGGATTATGGTTAATTTTTCGACCAATTGAACGATGACTCTTCGAAAACACACATGTTTTCAAAAAAAATCAGGACTTCAAAAAGTTTGAACATAAATTTCTCTAAATTCAGAGAAAAGTTCATCGATTTAAAAAAATATGCACAGATTTTGAAAAGAAAATCATCAATTTTGGAAAAAAGGTTCATCGATTTTAGAAAGTTCATCAACTTTGTAAAAAACTTGATTTCAGAAAAAGTTCGTCAATTTTAAAAAAATAAACAATAATTTGCAAATAGTTCATTGATTTTGAAAAAATCAACAATTTTTTAAGAATGTTCCCAAATTTGAAAAGAAATCATCGATTAGTAAAAAAAGTCCATCGATCTTGAAAAAACAAGTTCATCAATTTTAAAAATAAAATAAAACTAATAAAATTAACATAATGAAGCTTTATAAGGAAGAATAAATTAGTGGTATTAGTACTACCCTTTAAAAAGAAAGGACAAAGGATAAATTTTTTTAAACTCACTAACAACTTTACATTGAAAGTGTAGTTTTTGTTATATGCAAAAAAAATCATATAATAGTGCAATTTTCGCACATACTGTATAATATTCATGTGTATACATTTACACTCACCTAACATTCCATAAAATCCACACAAAATTGAAAAATATTAATACATGAAAAGAAAAAACAAAACTAAAACGCAGAAAATAAAAACAAAAGGAGATAGGGGAAGGTTGGGTCGTCAGACTGGCTAATGGGCTTCAGCCTATTAAGGATTGAACGGCCGAAAACAGGGGTTAGACGAATTCTCAAGCCAAAACAAGACAAATCACGCACACACAAGAAAGGGAAGACCACACAAAGAGTCACGTCGATGCGGCAGTTTCCAGGGCTGGCGGGTTTGGCGCAGTGAGCGTGATCTACCGGGATTTCTCTGGTATTTTTCAGTGGGCCTTCACAGTCGTCTTTAGAAACATAGATGAACCGCAAGTGTTGAAAATTTTGGCAGTAAGAGAAGCACTAGCAGATGATCTCTATATTCACAAAATTTCAGTGGCGTCCGATTGAAAGACGGCGATGGAAGCAATTCAGAAAGGGACCTCAGCATGGTATGGAGCTGTGGTGAATGAGATTAAGGAGCACTCTAGTAATTTTATTTCTTGTTTTATTAGTCATGAGTTTAGATCCTCAAATGTCGAGCCCCACAAACTAGCAAAACATGCTTTAACTTTAGGGGTGACATGTTTGGTTAGGCCACCCTTGAGCTCTTTCCTTTGTTCGTATGAATGTGACGGTGCAATAAAAAGCTTTGTGAGTTTGCCTAAAAAACACATACAAACACAAAAAAAAGGAGCACGAATCTTGGAAAGGCAATCAACGGTCAAAAAAATTGACTGACCCAAATTCAATTTTCAGACAACTTACACTAAGTGTTAGTTACACAAAGATGATTACATCGGATAGATCGCCACGGGAATCGGGGTAAACTTTGTATTGAAGATCAAAATGAGAGAAGCAGCCATCTAGGTACTAGCTATGGACCCGTAGGTCTATGGTGGACTACTCACACTGTAAGGTAACGCAGCAGAAAACAAAAAAAATCGACCTACGCACCAGCCCAGGACCACTATGGAGACTGCATACAAGGTTTGATCATTTTCGTTACCGACTCGTAGCGCAGCGGAAGTACAGTCGATGACGATCGGCGGTGCAGATCCCCGTAGCTAGGATTTTACAACCTCCCAACCGCGAGGATGTATACCCTCATCTGCCCCGCGGACAGCCCTCCGGGAGGCAGTCGGACAGTCCCCCGGACGGTGTCGCGGACAGCCCTTCGGGAGGACCTCCGAAACTTGGACTGTCACTCGGACAGCCCTTCGGGAGGACCTCCAAAACTCGGACGGTCACACGGACAGCACTTCGGGAGGCACTCTTGAACTAAGACCGAAACTACGATCTCTCTACAGAGTTGCACACATACGGTGTCATCTATCCGGCAGGGCTTCGCCGTCCAGAACTAGTTCCTGCCGGAACCCAGACAGCCTTTCGGCTCTATGAAACTATTTCGCTGGGAGGGAGAGAGAATGCCAGATCATGCATGGCTTGTGTATGAGAGCAATGGAATAAACTTTTCCGCTATCCGAAACTTTTCCGGCGTCTGAAATTTTTTCGGTGATTTTCTCTCAGACTCCCTGTCTAGTATTCAACAGATAGATGACCCTTAAGTGTGTGACCCTATAGGTTCGGTGAAGCATAGACATGACCCGGAACCCCTTCCGATCAATGATCAACATCAGAGCCGTGGACACCCATATTGACCCCTATACCCACACGAATGAATATTCGAGTGAACCTCCAGTTGCCGTGAGCTATTCCTGTTGCTTCGCGATATGTTACAAATACCCAAGGTGAGACACGTTGACATTCCCCGTGGATCAACACCTTGTCCACTATGCCAGTTACCTCGTTACCGGTATTGTTCTCTTTTCTCGTTCCCGTGTTCCGGCATCCCCGTGATCAAATCACAAAGTGTCTGGCCAGACGATGATGGATACCGTAACACCGAGAGGGCCCAGAGATATCTCTCCATCGTCGGAGGAGCAAATCCCAATCTTGAGCTATCAAGTTACTTGACATACTTTTCCATGAACCCGTAAGCCGCCGTAATAGCCACCCATTTACGGATGACGTTTAACAAACCCCAAAGTTCATGAAGCAAGCATGAAGAAACTCGATACTCTCATGGTCTGAGGAATCATGCAAACGTTAACCATCTCTGTGTTATAAACCATTAACTTATGACGAATGAATCTCATAGCATAACATCAATCGGGTCGATTCAACACAAGTGTTCTACCAACAATTGTGCCCTCAAAATTGCCGGCATAGCCATGCCCATGATCAGGAAAACAGGATCATCATGCAATACTTGAGCCAGTCATAGAGGCTTGACTAGGAATACATTTTACCGTTTATTATCCCACATGTGCATATGAGTCTTCCTCCGAGCCTCGTGGTTATTGCAGACTCGAGAACCATTGCAGTTATAGCATGGAACATAAACATAATTATGAACAGGGAGATAATCAATAACATTTATTATTGCCTCTAGGGCATATCTCCTACAGACTCCCACTTGCACTAGAGTCAATAATCTAGTCATTGCTAATGCACTTTACACCTATGGCATACTGGTGTAAAATATGCTTCGCTTGTGGTATAGTCTGATGTCCAACGGATCTGACGACTTCAGCTCCGTGTGTAACTTTGCATATGCTCGCGTTTTCACGCTTTCACAAAATTCATATTTTGTGTGGACTTGGCTTTGCATATGTGTGAATCATTGGTCGAAACCTGATTCCTCAGACTGAGCTATGGAGCAACTATCTGCAATAGTGTCCCATAGACCAAAGCCATCTTGGAACCATACTAAGTTCATGAATGAACTATATGATTCAACAACTTCTTTGTCGCTTCTAAAGCGTCAACATACTTAGCCTTTGTTATAGAATTCGCCACAGTATCTTGTTTGGAACAATTTCCAACTACCGTGCCACCATATTGTGTATTACACAAAACCCTTAACTTAAATCGAAAATCGCATGGAGCATTGATGAAGACTGTATCGATGTAACTACTTACAACGAGCACTTCATAATCTCTGCTTGCGAGAAAACATGTCATCACTACTACTCTAGTACTCAATGACATCTTCACTGTTGTCCTATGATCAGTACTTTGATCACTTTGGTATCCATACTCGCAACAACTTTTGGAGTATCGGACATATCTGGTTGTTTTACATACCATGGAATACATGATTAATCCAAACACAAGAGTGTGTGGAATCTCCATCATGTATTTTACTCATCAGTGTTTTGGGACACCGAGTCTTGCAAAAACTCTTTCCATGTGACTTCGGCAAGAATCACTCCTTGGCGTTTTTAAATGCTAAAAAGTTTTAGCATCTTGTCAATATGTATTCATTGCTTAGCCCCATTAGGTAAATCTATCTCCATAGATCATCATGCCTAATATTGAGGCTATTTAGCCCAAGCACTTCATCGGAAAAACTATTTTCAAATGAAGTCCTAATTCGTGTCAAGAAATTTATTTCCAATTAACAATGTGTCAAGTACACAAGGTTTTTAGAAATATTATTATGCTCCCACTTACTTTCTTGAATCACAAACATCTTCGATACCCATTTGATGAAGTCAAACCCCTTTGACCATTCCATCAAAATGAAGATTCCAACTCCACTTTGCTCTCTTCTGTCCATCGCTGGAACTCTGAAGTTTGCATACTTACTAGCATCCTCTGGATCGACAAATTACTTTGGACTGTATCACATACAAGTCCTAGGTTTCATTTCCATCAGATGGAAATCCTTTCGTCATCCTTGTTTCATATCTCATGATTTGAAATATGTATTAATTGCTAGTTCAACCCGAACCGACTTTAAGCATCGCTACGGTGAAACAACCTCATCATAGTCAACTCCTTGAACTTGTTATTTCAACAAGTCGAGCTTTATGGATAAAACATTTTATCCGTATCAGTTTTTAGTTCCATAAATATTCGTTAGACTCTAAGTCTTCTGAAAGGTGTATCAAGATCTTAATCTTGAATCACTTATATGGAAACTATCTCGGATTGTATTGGCATTTAGCCAATTCCGGAGTCAGGGCCCATCAACGCTTCCTTGTGTATCGTAGGTATACTGTTGTCTAACAACAATATCTCGTTTGCGCACCTGATAGGTTTGCACGAGCTTTGCCTACGAGGTTCAGCTGCAAGTTCGACCGAAGTCCATACATTTTATTGTAGAGACTTCCGTATCAGTCGCAGTAGGAAACTCCAGAATTACTTCCAAGGTCTCTTTCCTTTGATCTGATGACGAAGATACTGTTTATCTCGTCGAGTTGCACTGTTCATCCACTCACCTTTTGCAAGAACTATTCTCTTCAAAAGCATACCATTTTTGTGGCTAAATCCTTTGCCTCGGTATAGTGATGGGGGAATACCCAATGACTTGGGATAACCTTACAAAGTAGCACTTCTCTGATTTGGAATAGGTTTGTAATCTTTTACACAAGCCCCATATTCCAAATGTTAAGAAAAGATATAACATGGTTGGGCGTACCATACCATGACGTCATTTCAACAAACCCGATGGAGCTCTTTTCAGTGTAAAAGCCGCAGTCTCTAAAGCATCACTTTAAAAGGGATAATGGCAAATTTATTTATGTCATCTTTGATCTTACCATGTCATAAATGGTTCGATTACATCTTCACGGACTTTTCACTTGCAGTGGTGTTCCGGGAGGTGCAAGTTATGAAACCCCTTTCACAACTCATCAGACATTCGCTAAACTTGTAACTCAAATATTCCTGTCTGCAATCGAATTGTAGAAACATAATTTTCTTGTTACAACAACTTCTACTTCATTTTTAAAAACCTTTCGAATGAATTCAAAAGATCCAGACTTACGTCTCATCAAGTAAATATCCTTATATCTACTTGAGTCATTTCTGAAGATAGATAAATCCACTACTTGCAACAACATTTATTGGACTACACACATCATAATGTATGATCACCAATATGTTCTTTGCTCGTTCCTTATGGCCTGTGAACGGTATTTTAGTCACTTCACCTTTTGAAGGAAAGTTGCAAGTGTCAGATGATTCAAAATCAAACGACTTCAAAATCCATCATAATGGAATTTTCCATGCGGGTTTCTCCAATGTGACCAAATGCAGTGCCACACTTGTGTGGTATTCTTTTAGTCTTGCGACATTTAGCGTCAGTGTTATGGATGTATCATATTTCCATCAATATTCATAACATACATCCCATCTAGGATGGAAGCATGTCCCTTCATGTTATTCATAATACTGAACAACAATTGTTGTTTTTATGAACAACTCTTTTGCAACAAACATTGTGCAATGGGCTAGAGTGTATGAAACTCTAAAATGAATTATGAAAGTAAACACAGAGGTTATGTATTATTATCAATATTCATAACATACGTCTCATTCATAATGAAAGTATGCCCTTATGTTATTCATAACACCGAACATCAAAAGTTCTCTTATGAACAACCTTCTTGCAAGATACCTTATGCAAAGGGCTAGAGTGTGAAACTCTAAAATGAATTATGAAAGTAAACCCAGAGGTTCTGTATTATTATCAATATTCATAACATACGTCTCATTCATAATGAAAGTATGGCCCTTATGTTATTCATAACACAGAACATCAAAAGTTCTCTTATGAACAACCTTCTTGCAAGATACCTTATGCAAAGGGCTAGAGTGTGAAACTCTAAAATGAATTATGAAAGTAAATACATAGGGAATACACCTATGGAAGGCATAGTAACATTTACTATGTTCCCTGCATGTATCTAACCTCATTCCTGGCTAGTCTTTCAGGCCATAGTAGTTCTTGCTTCGAGTTGCAACAGAATGCAATCAAGCGGGTATCTTTGTGATCAACTCACAATACCCAAGAATTAGTGATTAACATGTTTAACCATAATTCCCAAGAACTATATTTTTGACCATCCTTCTATACATCAAAAACTTGTATGACATTCATACATGAGCTGGATGTTCCAGTCTTCTTTCCTTTTGCCATTATACTTCTAACAGTTTAACTTTTAGTATTTCTCCTACTCTCAGAAGAAGCACCCAACTTAAGAGTGGCGATAGCCCCGGACTTCCTAGGCGTGAAAGTCTCACTAACACCCTTCGGACACTTCCTTTCTCTTTAAGTTGTTGTTTTATTCACCTTTCATCATATGACAGGCGTTCTCCTGGATCCCTCTCTTATCAGTCTAATGCATAGTAAACTCCTTTACTAATAGTTTGCAAACAAACATTGCTTTGGATATCTCATATCTTTTAGCCTTTGTCTTTCTCTGAAAATGATTTTCAGATTCCATGAATATCACATAACTATCCAAACTTTCGAAGTTCGGGTCTCATGGAAGCAAACATATTGCACTTTGACTGAAAAGGAATTCTAGCTTTTGGATCGAAGGATGAGAGTCACATGATCCATAGCATTAGCGGGAGAATACCGAAAGCATGCGATAGGACAAAGTCCTTCTTGGCACTCTTGAGGACAATCCTCACATTACGTTACCAACCGTAAAGTTTTAACCAGATATTTAACAGCTATTCAATTTTAATAGGGAAGGTGGAAACGCGAGCCATTATTCTACAACTATTATGCAAATCACACTTAGATAGTGTTCATAATTAATTGCACCGAGAATTAAACAAGTTAATTCTACAGTGCGCTCCCACTCAAATCAATATCTCTCATAATTGATTGTGAGTGATTCAAGATCCGCATTTCAATTCAACGCCACGGTTCGAGATGAACTCAAATGGCGCGAACTTCAATCGGTAGGCAAACTTGCCGATCACATCTCTATGTGATTCTTGTTCATCTTTCGATGCGTGTGTTCCGAGCTCAGGACTGTCCTGCCTGAACGTCAAGACAACCAAGTGATCTCGCTGCGAGGTCTCAACTCACCCGCCTCACACTTCTCTATCGTTCGCACCCATGGTGATCATGTGATGCCCCGAAGAGATAGGTGCCGTGACGGTGCTACACTTGGGAGAACACTAACTACTTGATATTTTTGTGAGAGATCACCCTAATAAAAAGCGACTACCGCGCAATCAAAAGGGTGCATCATAAGGGATAAACATCTCAGGCAATTCATAATAGCATGATATGGTATAGCCCTTTCTGACGGAGAAGTCAAGTATTTCTTCGTCTTCGGCATTCGTGTCGGTGTTCACCTTCGCGAAGATTGCCACCACCTTGTCGATGCACCAAATAATATTGCTATCTCTATAGCTAATAAAATAAGTGCATTACATAAGGTTGACACGCAGGTCATTAAAGTGCAATCATATGGCTCCAGCCATCATGCCGAATCATGACACGCAGGTCATGTTAATTAAATTACATCATATAGTCATCTCATACATAATCAAATTAATATGAGCACTGCTATACCACATCATATGCACATGCAAACCATCCTGCAAAACCAAGTTAGACGCCTCTAATCGGTTCATGCAAAAACTTGTTTTACGTGGCTTCTAAGGTTTCGAAACAAACCGAAGCTACCAACGTCCATCATCAAGTATGATAATTCAAGTTGCTAGATTAACTTTCCAGGGTGTATGAAACACGAGATAATAAAATCTCGAGCCCCATACTAAACTTCGTCATACGCGTGACCCCCGTGCAGATCATATCTGCATTGCCCTTTCATCTGCAAAACATCCATCTTTCTTTAACTATGGTGGAACCCAAAGAACTGTTAGCACTTCGTTGATCTATCAATCAGCATACTCAGGAGCAGCATGAAAGGATCGCGGATTGCCAGAACTTTGTGAGATTCCACCATGCCGTCAAGATCAGGACTACGCAAATTCAGGGGAAGCAACAGGAACATCGGGTAACAGATTTCATCTGCTACCCGCACAAATAATTTTCAGCAATAGATCTCATCTACTACCTAATTGTATTGTGCAACACCCATACATCTTTATGTATTCTAGATCGCAAAGCACGGCTCTTGATGCCACTGTAGGGTAACGCAGCAGAAAACAAAAAAATTCCGACCTACGCACCAGCCCAGGACCACTATGGAGACTGCATACAAGGTTTGATCATTTTCGTTACCGACTCGTAGCGTAGCGAAAGTAGAGTCGATGACGATCGGCGGTGCAGATCCCCGCAGCTAGGATTTTACAACCTCCCAACCGCGAGGATGTATACCCTCATCTGCCCCGCGGACAGCCCTCCGGGAGGCGGTCGGACAGTCTCCCGGACGGTGTCGCGGACAGCCCTTCGGGAGGACCTCCGAAACTTGGACTGTCACTCGGACAGCCCTTCGGGAGGACCTCCAAAACTCGGACGGTCACACGGACAGCCCTTCGGGAGGCACTCTTGAACTAAGACCGAAACTACGATCTCTCTACAGAGTTGCACACATACGGTGTCATCTATCCGGCAGGGCTTCGCCGTCCAGAACTAGTTCCTGCCGGAACCCAGACAGCCTTTCGGCTCTACGAAACTATTTCGCTGGGAGGGAGAGAGAATGCCAGATCATGCATGGCTTGTGTATGAGAGCAATGGAATGAAGAGATGGCAGCCCTCTCCACCTCTATTTATAGGAAAGCCAAGGAGTGGGATGGGTATTCAAAATACCAAAACTTGCCCATGAAGGAAACACTTTCCAAGGGCAAAATGGGAAAGCAAGTGGGCAAGTGGGGCTCCAAGGTGGAGCCCCCTTCTTGGCCGGCCACAACCCTTGTGGGCCCCCCCAAGGTGGTCCTCATCCATCCATCCCTTCTAGAAGCCTTTTGGGAAAATATCCCAAAAGGTGACTTTCCAAAAATATCCCAAAAAGCACTTTCACTATTCACGACGACATTTTTCAGCGTCTGGTCGAACTGAAAATATTTATGTGGGCTTAGAACATTTCCAGTACCCCACTAAAATAATTTTCAATGCGATCCGAAACAATTCCGGATTAGTGATTTTCATCTGCGAAAAGCATCTGAAGCGGTTCCGGCAGCTCCAGAACATTTCCGGTTTTCATCCCGGAAAATTCCAGAAAGTTTCCAGAATGATTCTGGCATCCTCCAAGAATTATCAGGCACGTGCCGAAACCAATTTGACTTAATGGTATCCCCTGAAACAACTTTTCAGTTTTACCGAAACTGTTCCGGTGTTCTCTCTGCGGAACTTTTCCGCTGTCCGAAACTTTTCCGGCGTCCGAAACTTTTTCGGTGATTTTCTCTCAGACTCCCTGTCTAGTATTCAACAGATAGATGACCCTTAAGTGTGTGACCCTATAGGTTCGGTGAAGCATAGACATGACCCGGAACCCCTTCCGATCAATGATCAACATCAGAGCCGTGGACACCCATATTGACCCCTATACCCACACGAATGAATATTCGAGTGAACCTCCAGTTGCCGTGTGCTATTCCTGTTGCTTCGCGATATGTTACAAATACCCGAGGTGAGACACGTTGGCATCCCCGTGGATCAACAACTTGTCCACTATGCCAGTTACCTCGTTACCGGTATTGTTCTCTTTTCTCGTTCCCATGTTCCGGCATCCCCGTGATCAAATCACAAAGTGTCTGGCCAGACGATGATGGATACCGTAACACCGAGAGGGCCTAGAGATATCTCTCCATCGTCGGAGGAGCAAATCCCAATCTTGAGCTATCAAGTTACTTGACATACTTTTCCATGAACCCGTAAGCCGCCGTAATAGCCACCCATTTACGGATGACGTTTAACAAACCCCAAAGTTCATGAAGCAAGCATGAAGAAACTCGATACTCTCATGGTCTGAGGAATCATGCAAACGTTAACCATCTCTGTGTTATAAACCATTAACTTATGACGAATGAATCTCATAGCATAACATCAATCGGGTCGATTCAACACAAATGTTCTACCAACAATTGTGCCCTCAAAATTGCCGGCATAGCCATGCCCATGATCAGGAAAACAGGATCATCATGCATTACTTGAGCCAGTCATAGAGGCTTGACTAGGAATACATTTTACCGTTTATTATCCCACACGTGCATATGAGTCTTCCTCCGAGCCTCGTGGTTATTGCAGACTCGAGAACCATTGCAGTTATAGCATGGAACATAAACATAATTATGAACAGGGAGATAATCAATAACATTTATTATTGCCTCTAGGGCATATCTCCTACACACACATCATCATAGAGGCAGCAAGGTTTATGTAGACGGCCTCTCTGATCGATTCCTCCTCCGGCAGGTTACCGAAAAATGTCTCCAGATGGGATCACGACGGAACAGAGATTTGCGGCGACGGAAAAAGTGTTTCGGGTGGCCCTTTGTTGGTTTTCCTATTTTAGAGAATTTATGGAGGTGGAATTAAGTCAGACGGATCCACGAAGGGCTCACAAGGCATCAGGGTGCGCCTAACCCCTAAGGGCGCCCTGTTGCCTTGTTGCCTCCTCGTGTGTCTTCTAGTCTCCTTCCGAAGCTTTCAGGGTCTCTTTTGTTCAGAAATAAAATCGTCAAAAAGTTTCGTAGTGTTTGGATTTTGTTTGGTATTGATTTTCTGGAAAACCAAAAACAAGCAGAAAAAATGATATAAAATGGCATATTATTAAATATAAAGTATTGAAGATTGATAATACAATAGCATGGAACAATAAAGAATTATCGATACGTTGAAGACGTATCAAAAGAGGAACTATGGCGTTAAGGGAAACATTTTTGCTAGATATTCCGGTGGCTGTCCACAAAAGGAAATGCCCGTCGAGAAGGCTCCGGCCTTGGACGTGAGGAGTAGATCAATTTAGACGTCTTCCACTGCACTGTTGGAGCTGTCCACCGCTTTGTCAACCCCAAGACCCACGAGTCTTAGGGCACCATCTCAGTGGTCCCAAGGGCCGACGCGAATGGACGAAGGGAGTGTCGTGATGAACCTTGAAATGCTATCGTTGGCCCGAATGCCATGGTAGACCGCACGTCTGGCTCGGAAGCCGGCGTTGTGGTCCGTTCTGCGGAAGATGGTGGACGCCGTATATATAAGCTGGTGTCGAGGATAACCGTGTGTGTGTTTTTTCTAGGTCCGTATGTATATATTTTTCTGGGACGTATATACAGATGTGAAAGAAACATGGTCGAATATTGGAAGTAAAAATTGCAAGCATGCATGCGTCTTAGTTGCCGTGGTTGGAAAAAGAAAACCTAAATGATAACGTCCACACGTATGGTACGAAGCAACATGGTCCAAACGCCTTCATTACCAATCATTTTGGCACATCAAACAGATGACATCAACGAAATCTTTTTTGTTTTTTGAGCTTAAAAATGTTTTATCTATTAAATAAAAAATCTGATTAAAAATCGGTTTTCACTAATAAATTCGTCTCAACGAGATCTTCAAAACTAGACCCCATATTGATATATTTCGTTGACTTTTTTGCGCCGAAAATTGCCATGATGTTTACACTATAGTTGCCATGATATGTTTTATTTATTTATTTCTTCTAAATTTAAAGCTACCGTTATATTTTCAACTACCTTTTATGGCAAATTTTATTAATTGACCATGACAACTTTTAGTAATTAACCACGGCAAATTTAATTCATGGATCATGGCAATATTTAGTAATTCATCATGGAAAATTTAGTTTATAAATTATAACAAATTTAGTTTATAGATCATGGCAATTTTAGTATTTTGACCATGGCAATTCTAGTATTTTGAACATGCAAAATAATTTTTGTATGAATCATGGCAAATTTTAGTGCATGTATCATGGCAAATTTAAGTAATTCATCATGGAAATTTTAGTTTATGGTTCATGGCAGATTTGAGTCATTGACCATGCATTTTTAAAGTAATTGACGACATATTTCTTTTTTACTTATGAACCATGTCAAAATTATTTCACGGATCATGTCAAATTTTAGTAATACATCATGGCAAGTTTAGTTTCTTAATTTCCTTTTTATAACATGTCAAAATTTACTTTAAACATAGAAGAAAAGGTAGTTGAAATATATCATGGCAACTTCTGTGTAATCATGATGGCAATTTATGTGCAATAAGCATAACAACTTTTAATGAGAAAAAAAATCGTCGAAACATATCGATATGAGATCTAGTTTCGCAGATCTCATCGCGACGGATTTAATGATGAAAACGTTTTTTCAATCGGATTTTTTATTTAAGAGATAAAACATTTTAAAAACTGAAAAGACAAAAGATTTTGTTGACATCATCTATTCCGTCATTTGTGCATGCATGCGATGACGTGGCACAATCTGTGGTCATTGGACGTGTGGTGTTGTTGCTCCTACTACACGTGTGATGGTTATCGCGACTCAAAGAAAAAAAAAAGAGAAAACTCGTTTTTTGATCAAGCAATCAAACAAAGAAGAGGAAAACTCGTGCGTGCATGACGCTTTTGCGGCACAGAAACGTACGCGACGCAGAAACGGAAAGAAACTCGTTTTGGTCAATAAAAAAAAAGCGTGACCCACGCACACACGCACGCTCCAAAGATGGACCGGGAGACGTCCAAAAAAAGAAAAAGATGGACCGGGACTGCTCCTGTGGTGCATTCCGCATCGATCGAGGCTCCTTTTATTTGACCTTGGCACTTGCGCTTCTGCACTTCACGCAGTATTATTACGAAATCTCTCTACTTCCAAGAGTAAGTCGGTTGCCGCTCCGAACCACCCTGAAACAAGGCAGCGCTATACTATAAACTATGCCGCTCTCCAACTCTACATCCGCGCCGGCGGCCGACGAGCTCCTCACACAAGGGCTCCGGGTGGAGTCGCTGCCGCGGCACGTGGCGCTGGTGATGGACGGGAATTCTCGGTGGGCGGAAGCGCGGGGCCTGCCATTGACGGGTGGGCACGAGCAGGGGATGCGCGCGCTGGAGAAGACGCTGCGGCTCTCCCACGCCTGGGGCATCCGCGTGCTTACTGTCTTCGGCTTCTCCCTCGAGAACTGGAATCGCTCCAAGGTGCACATCTGTAACACTACCGTGTCACTCCTCACAGCATGTTTTTTTTTTTTTTTAGAAAAGGAGGTTGAACCCCCAGCCTCACAGCATGGTTAGGCTGGTTGTAACAAGGAGTATGGATGATACTAGTATATGATATTATATCCGTAGTGCATTGTATCATATGTTGGTACATAAATGATTTTATTTATTATCATGCATGGTACATAGTCAGTGGCGGAGGTAGAGGGTGTCCAGGGTGGGCCATGGCCCACCCTGAGATTTGAAAAGAGCTTTTATACCATTGAAGGAAGGCCAAAAAAATAACAGAAAATAAAGAAATGTATGTGTACAGTAGCACTTGGCCCACCCTGACCCAGTGGGCTAGGTCCGCCACTGTACATAGTAGCACATCATTTAATATTATATGGTATCATCATGATATGATACTCAACCCATTTTTTCTTCATTTAATTCTATGACAAATCATCAACATTGTCTAGTTGACATGCATGATATTACGTATGATCCACCAGTATGGACAGCCTTAATAGTATAGCCAGTTGTCGGCTATATTATGTTGCCATGTCATCTATAGTCAACTTATAGCCGGCAAGTACAATAGATAAATATAAATAAGTACTACTTTATTGATACATGACTCACATCCCTCTCTCACAAACTGACTAGAAGCACGTGCTACAGCTGTCTGTTAGTTTGTAGCCCGCTTCTCTTTTCTCTCATCTTCTTCTCTTCCAACTTGACAAAAATATACTATTTTAAGTTTTAAAGTCCGCCTGCATCATCCTATTATACTTGATCTCAACTGTGAGCGTCTGCCCGCCGTTACATGCATGCGTAACTCTTGAATCTTGATTGATTGATGGTGTTCTTTGTTGACAATTGCAGCCGGAGGTTGACTTCTTGATGGCGTTGATCGAGAGGTTTATCAACGACAACCTCGCCGACTTCTTGAGGTATGTACGAATCGATGATTACACTTGTGCAAATTAATTGCCTCACACATATTTGTTTTGGATCGATCACAAAGAGAATAGATCGATTATATTCATGGTTTTAATAAAGCGCTATAGCGTTTAAAAATGTTCTGTACTAAGGAATTTTGGTCCAGACACATGAATAAACATTTCAAATGGCATACGCTATAGCATGCTATAGGATTTAGAAGAAGTCTGCCGCTAAAAGATATAGCCCGTTATTTAAAACTATGATTATATTTGTGTGTTACTTTTTTTTCCCAGCAAAGGGACCCGTCTACGTCTAATTGGTGACCGCTCAAGGCTGCCGACTTGTGTGCAGAAGACTGCACGAGATGCTGAGGAGGCAACAAGGAACAACTCACAGCTCGATCTGGTCCTAGCCATCAGCTACAGCGGGCGGATGGACATTGTGCAAGCATGTCAGAAGCTTGCCCAAAAGGTGGATGTCAAGCTACTCAAACCGGAGGACATCGACGAGTCGCTGTTCTCCGACGAGCTCCAGACAAACGAATCCTCTTGCCCAGATCTGCTAATCAGGACCAGCGGCGAGCTTAGGCTCAGCAACTTCCTGCTGTGGCAGTCCGCTTACTCGGAGCTCTTCTTCACCGACACGTTCTGGCCTGATTTCGGGGAGGCCGAATATCTCCAAGCCTTGAGGGCCTTCCAGAGCAGAGACAGGCGCTTTGGTACAAGAAAATAATAATGCAGCGCTATAAATAAGGAAAACGCTTCCCGTCTACACGCCGGCCGAACTTTCGGCAGGTCTCTCGCTCGCTAACCCCGCACCTCTCGCTCGCTGATGGACCCACGCGCACCGCTTCTTTTCTTCTCTCGTTCGTCTTATCCTCCCCCGAAGCCGTATAGCAGTTCGTGTTCTCCTCCCAATCCTCCACCTCTCCAGGCCATGGGCAGCCCATCTAGTTGCTGCCGCAGCACCGCCATGGAATCCACTCTGTCCAACCATCTAGCTCCACTCCGACGAAGCGAAACTTCCACCCCCGAGGAGCTGCAACCAGCTGAACCAGAAGCTGCAACCGTCGTCGAAATTTGCTACTACTGGTGATGAATTTTGCTACATCCATGACGGCGGAGCTGCGTCCTACAACAATGGCGGCTTTTTTTGTTGCAACCGTCCTCAATTTTTGCTACTGCCGGTGTGGGATTTTGCTACATCCAATATGGCGGAGTTGAGACCGACGACAGCGTCGAGATGAATTGCTGCTTCCGTATTTGGATTTTGCTACTATCGGCGAGGGTTTTTGCTACATCCATCATGGCGGCGATGAGACCGACGACGGCGGCAAGATGATTTTGCTGCAACCGTAGTTGGTTTTTGCTACTACCGTTGAGGGATTTTGCTACATCAATGATTTTTGCTACTACCAGCGTTTTTCTGCTACATCCATGAACGGCGTTGACTCTTCGGCCGTTGCTCACTCAACCCCGTGCGCGAGCTTCGACAGTGAGGCGGCGACGACGATGCTCCGGGAGCTACCATGGCACGAGAGCAGGGGGTGAGGAGGAGATGCGGCGGCGAGGAGGAGAGTTAGCAGGGGGTGGTGAGGAGATGCGGCAGTGATGGCGGCCGACGGGAACAACACCGGGTGACCGGCGAGGACGAGCAAGGCAACGCGAGGGTGGATGGCGAGCGCGGCGCCGTACTTGGCTGATGGCCGTCGGTGCGGGGGAGGAAGAAGACGAGGAGAAAGGAAGAAGGCAACGCGAGGGGATCCAAATCCAACGGTGGGGCGCGGCTAATCGAACGGCTGGGGGATGACCGGCCGAAATTTTCGGCCGGCGCGCCGGCGCCCAGTAGTGCCCTATAAATAAGCGGTGCGCGCGCGTGACCAGATGTTCGATCATGCTAGCGATTACATCTCTTCAGTATCTGTATCTGGCTTTATAATAAGCTTTTATATTACCTTCAAATAAAGTGTTTCCGTCACGATGAGTGGCGTACTATATGAAGGGCTTCTAAATCTTCTCCCCAGTGATTTTACTCTATGGTATATGATCATTTTTTTTTTGAGTTGGAAGTTCATTGTTTTAGATATAGTTTACTATTCGTCCGATTGGTCTCTATACTATATGTTCAATCTACTAGAGAAATTGGATCATATTTTGCAAGTTACTACAAAAATGTTCATCTCAAGTTTTTCAAAAGAGATTGCTATATATCATACCCGCAAAAAATGATTGCTATAGACAAATCACTACTGATTTATTTTCTAAAAAGTTCAAATCTATGGAAACAATTACATGTATTTCTCAAAAATAGAGACGAATGAATATTTGTCTCCAAAGTTCATGTTTGAAAAGATGTTAATGTATTACCTAGACAACAAAGTAAAAAGGAAATAAGAAAAATAAACCGAAATGGATCAGGCCCAATATCCTCCTCTCTATCTCTACTACTAGTAGTGCGCTTTTTACTGCCAGGCAGAACTCTCCGTCAACCGGTTCCCCCTGCCCACCGTGTCCCATACACCGCTAAATCACAATAATATATTTATTTAAATGCATCACATTAATTTGGTGAGCGTCCATATATTGGTGTGACAATTATAGTTCTAATCCTTGGTGCTTCCCACCTGTCCCATGCCATGTAAGTTGGAATTACGTTCCCTTTTACCTTAATACAGTTCAACTAGTCCTAAACGTACGTGGTCGCGCTACCCTTTCTCCCTCGATCCATGTACGTAATAGCATGGGAGGAAACTCTAGATATATTTTCTTATCATATTATTTGTATATCATATGCATCTCATAAGCATTGTAAGCATCGTATTGGATTAATAAAATAATTAATTTTGTTATTTTATTTCGCCATTTTGTTGAATGATAAATAAGTAAACCCTTCTCCCTTTCAATGTTCTACCTCGAAACACGCCCCAAACCTTGGGCACATTCTTTTCGTGATATTTGAGAGGCACCCAAATTATTTCATGATTTTAGCACGAGTCTATATATCACTTGTAGTGCAAACCTCATTTATTCTATAAATAGAGATATTTTCGAAATAAATATTCAATAGCCTCCAAATGGGTTGCTATTTTTGTGTGGCCTTGTTATGTTATAACAAGGCTACTTTTTGAATTTTCAACTTAACTGGAGTTCCGTCGATGCCCCAACGATTAACTACGCACACACTATAGCTAGTTAACTGAATCAATTGTGGTCAAAATCTCTAAACAAGTCAACCATTTTCCTCTGATCTAAACTAGCCACATAGCCCACCTACCTCTCTGGCTATATATGGCAACCCCCTCTTCAATTTCGGCGCCCTCTGAGCCAGTAAAGGTAACGAGCACCCACGTGCAACTCTTCTTGGGTCAGCCCAAGAAGGACAAGATCGCTCGATTGCGGGCGTCGGTTTCCTGGTTAAATGGTCATGGTAGAAGCTCCACCGGTTTGACTATAGTTGATCATTGAATTTTCGACCGATCGAACATTGACTATTTGATAAAGCCCATATTTAAAAAAATAGGAATTCAAAAAGTTCAAAAAACAAAAACAGTTCACCGAATTGGAAGAAAAGTTCATTGACTGGAAAACAAATGCATCGATTCTGATAAATAGTTCGCCAATTTTGAAAAAGAAATGTTCATCAACTTTGAAAAAATATCATCGATATGGAAGAACATTTCATCAATTTTGAGTAAAAATCACAAGTTTGAAAAAAAATTCATTGATTTTGGAAAAAGATATTTGTTTCCAAAAAGTTTCACATATTTGAAAAACATTCATCGATTTAATTTTTTTATCAATCTTGAAAAAACAAGTTCATCAATTTTGAAAAAAAATTCAAAAACATGAAACAAAATCATTGGAAAAAGAAAAGAAATAGAAAAACAAAGAAAAAATCTAATAAAGCTAGTCCAGAAATAAACCAAATCGAAAAAAGTAAACAAACTGCAGGGAAGCTTTAAGCTTCCCAAAACCAGCAATGGAACTCATCGGATACCTAATGCCATGTAGGATATGGCCCAAATTGGGCCAACCTAATTTCAAGGAGAGATCTCCTTCTTCCTACCCCTAAACCCCTCCCATTTATGATCCAACCACCTCCCACTGAAACCCTAAATCCACAATTTCCCTATAGAAAAATCTTACTATCGGACCGAGAATCAATGTCTCACCGCAACCAACCGTCTACACACGGGAACACAATTCAGCTAATCCTAAATGTATGTGGCCGCACTATACACATTCTCCCTTGATCCATGTAATAGCCCGGGAGATACACACTAGATATATTTTCTTATCATATTATTTGTGCATCATATGCATCTCATAAGCATCATATTGGGTTAATTAAATAATTAATTTTGATGTTTCGCCATTTTGTTGAGTGGTGAATAAGTAAACCCTTCTCCCTTTCAATGTTCTACCTCGAGACTCGCTCCAAACCTTGGAGCATTCTTTTCGTGATATTTGAGAGGTACCCAAATTATTTCATTATTTTAGCACGAGTCTGCTGTCGTAGTGCAAACCTCATTTATTTTATAAATATAGATATTTTCTAATTAAATATCCTACAGCCTAGAAATGGGTTTCTATTTTTGTTTGCCTTGTTATTTTATAACAAGGCTACCTTTGAATTTTCAAGTCAATCGAAGTTCCTTCGATGCCCCAACAATTAAATATGCACGCACTATAGCCGGTTAAATAATAAATCAATTTGCGGTTAAAATTGCTAAACAGGCCAGGCATTATCCTCTCATCTAAACTAGCCAAATAGCCCACCTGCACCTGGCTATATAAGGCAACCCCCTCTTCAAATTAGGAGACATCCTCTTCAGCGCCCTCTGCGCTATTAAAGGAACAAGTGCCCAAACGCACCTCTTCTTGGACCGTCCCAAGAAGGACGAGATGGCTCGCTCGCGTGTGTTCGATTTCCCAGTTAACTGGACGTGGTTGACTGGTCCACTGGTTTGACCGGTTGATGGTTGATTTTTCGACTGATTGAACGTTGACTCTTCGAAAAAACACATATTTCTAAAAAAATCAGGACTTCAAAAAGTTTTCAAAATTTAATTTCTCTAAATTCAAAGAAAAGTTCATCGATTTGAAAAAATGCACAGATTTTGAAATGAAAATCATCAATTTTGGAAAAAAAACGTTCATCGATTTTAGAAAGTTCATCAACTTTGTGGAAAACATTGATTTGAAAAAATTCTTCGATTTGAAAAAATGCACAGATTTTGAAAAGAAAAATCATCAATTTTGGAATAAAAAATGTTCATCAATTTTAGAAAGTTCATCAACTTTGTAACAGACATTGATTTGAAAATAGTTCGTTGATTATTAAAAATGTTCATTGATTTTTAAAAATGTTCATTGATTTAAAAATACATTTTTTTAAAAACGGTTCGCAAATTTGAATAAATAGCATTGATTAGTAAAAAAGTCCATCGATCTTTAAAAAACAAGTTAATCAATTTTAAAAATAAAATAAAACCAATAATAAAAATAAAAAAATAACATAATGAAGCTTTATAAGGAAGAATAAATTAGTGGTATTAGTATTACCCTTTAAAAGAAAAGAAAAGGAGAAAAAAATTGAAAACTTACTAACAACTATACACTGAAATTGTAGTTTTTGTTATATGCAAAGAAAATCATATAATAGTGCAATTTTCGCACATGCTGTATAATATACATGTGTATACATTTACACTCACCTATATTCCATAAAATCCACACAAAAATTTAAAAAATATTAATACATGAAAGGAAAAAAGAAAACGAAAACATAGAAAATAAAAAAAGGGAGATACGAGAAGGATGGGTCCTCAGACGGGCTAATGGGCTTCAGCCTATTAAGGATTAACCGACCCAAAACAGAGGTCAGACGAATTCTCAAGCCGAAACAAGACAAATCATGCACACACAAAAATGGGAAGACCACACAAAGAGTCACGACGATGCAACGGTTTCTAGGGCTGGCGGGTTTGGCTCAGTGAACGCAATCTACCGGGATTTCACTGGCATTTTTCAGGGGGCCTCTGCAGTCGTCTTTAGAAACATAGATGAACCGGAAGTGTTGGAAATTTTGGCAATAAGAGAAGCACTAGCAGATGATCTCTATATTCACAAAATTTCAGTGTCGTCTGATTGCAAAGATGGCGATGGAAGCAATTCAGAAAGGGAACTCGGCATCGTATGGAGCTGTGGTGAATGAGATTAAGGAGCACTCTAGTAATTTTATTTCTTTTATTATTAGTCATGAGTTTAGATCCTCAAATGTCGAGGCCCACAAACTAGCAAAACATGCTTTAACTTTATTTTAGGGGTGTCATGTTTGGTTAGGCCACCCTGGAGCTCTTTTCTTTGTCCCTGTGAATGTGACAATGCAATAAAAAGCTTTGTGAGTTTGCCTAAAAAACACATACAAAAAAAAAGGACCACGAATCTTGGAAAGGCAATCAACGGTCAGAAAAAGTTGACTGACCGAAATTCAATTTTCAGATAACTTACACAAAGTGTTATTTATAATATCATGTACTCCCTGTGTAACTTAATATAAGATGTTTTTGCCCTTTGTAACTTTTTATAAGACGTTTTTAGAGTTCATAATCATATAAAAAAATTCTTATGTTAAGTTGTAAAGGGAGTATCATTTATTTATAATCAAAGTGATATCAATCGTTGATCAGCATATGGAGCAGCATGTCGTTCCACGTATCAATTGCCCCCGGAAGGCACCAGTGCACGCAGTCGCTATACACCTGGTTTTTCATGAGCCGCGTCCAGGCCCGGTACTTGCTGGGATGCCCATCGGTGCGCAGGATCATCAGAATATGTCATTCTAATCAGCAGTAGTAATATTGCTATAGATATATACACACTAAAAGTCTGAAAGATTTCTAGTAAACGTACATGTCAGCTGCCCTATCCTTTCGTATGTCATGTTCAACTTTTTTTTATCTTCTCTTGGTTTGATGTTATGATTTTTGTTACATAGTTCATAGATGTTGTCGGTTTGCACTTCGAAAATATTTAACGTTATTCTCTGGTTCAAAAAGTTATGTATCAGGCTTTTAAGTTTTGTCACAAGGATGAGATTGTTGAATGCTACAAAACATCATACCATTGCTTTCATAATTCTGTAAACTAAACCATTCTAAACTTAACCAACCAGATCATATCCTTAATTAATGGGTTTGTAGGTTAAGGATGGATACTCTGAAGTATTCGGGTTATGTAAGTTCTCGACATGTTAATTGGCTCTAGAGTCTCCCTTTTCCTTTCTTTTACAATTGTCATGATTTTATATGGCCTTAGTCTATCTGTTGTGGTTGGTCTGATTTGTTAGATAACTACAATGTGTGATGAATTCTTTTCAATTGATTAGGATGGCTTGATGTGTAAACCTTTGTTCATGGAGCTTGCACATGAGGATATCCATTTCGCCAATTGAAGAATAAAAGACTCATGTTCTTGATATTTGAACTGGGGGATCCCATGGAATTCTTTTCTGTAACGTGGTTTTCATCTCTGAACATCCACACATGTTGTTTTAATGTTAGGATATTTTTAAAACA
Source organism: Elymus sibiricus (assembly GCA_039707655.1). Classification (NCBI taxonomy): domain Eukaryota; kingdom Viridiplantae; phylum Streptophyta; class Magnoliopsida; order Poales; family Poaceae; genus Elymus; species Elymus sibiricus. The sequence goes on from CM077669.1 coordinate 513,709,264, forward strand.
AAATACAGTAATTGACATCTGTTTCATTAGCTTTTTATACTAATGTTTTACTTCTCCGAACTAATTCTTGCAAATCACATTGATCTAGTTGTTGGTCTGTTATATACATCCACAATCATGTGGGGGCGTGGTTAAGCTGCGGTCTTCAAAGCATTGCAAGTTTGGTGACTCTTTGAATGATGTTGTTTCATAGGATGTTGGCGAGTTTGGTATTTATTATTTAGAAGACATCTCATGAAGTTATTCAACAAATGGTTGCAAACAAGCAATTTGTCTTCCTGAACATGGCTCCAGCTGTGCATCAAAGCTCAAACCATTTGTTTGGCTTAGTTTGAAGAAAAATAAAATTTTATTTGTGTTATGTAAATTCTGTTTATTGATGTAGCTAGATGCTACTGAACACGTGTATGTGTTTTGCCAGTTCTGTTTGTTGATGTAGTTGGATGTTACTGAACGCATGTATGTCTTGTGTAAATTCTATTTATTGATGTAGGTGGATGCTACTGAACGTATGTATAAATGTTGAAGTACTAATATATAGTCATTATGTGTTTGTGTCTGCTATTGAATCTTGAGTGAATTCTTATATGAATAAAATTAGAAGAAAACTATATGTGCTACTTGGATCAGGAAAACTGCCGGGGTACGTAAGTCAAGGGCAGACCGTCTGTTTGGCATTATTTTAACTACCGGCAATTGGATTACCGGCATACACTTGTATCTGCCGGGAGAACAGGGATTCCTGGCAGTGGAACTGCCGGGAGATCTCTATCTGTCGGGAAATAGGATTCCTGGCAGCCGTTCTTGTGGCAGTTCTATCTGCCGGGAGAAACTCTGTCCCGGCAGTTTCTCTGCCTTCTTAAGGGTCTTCTCCCGGCAGATTACATGCCGTTGCATCGGTGTTGTGGTGTAGTGCTGTGGAAGAGGGTGATCTAATTGCTTGACATTATGAAAAAAAAATGGTATGTTTTCTGTTGAAAATGCGTACAAACTGACCTTAAATCTCAAGGATTGCAAGGGTGAGACAAGAATATTCAGCAATGCTGTTAATGAGGAAAGAAGAATGTGGGATGTAATTTGAAAGGCCAAAGTTCTGTAAAAAATTAATTTTTTTGCCTGGAGAGCTGCGACCAACAGTTTGGTGGTTCAAGTCAATAGAGTAACTCATCACCAAACAGTTTCGGGTATGTGCACTATCCCATTGTTAGATTCGCAGGAGAACTAGAGCCTCCTCAGGGCGCTTGCAATGTGGACCGTTGGATTGAGTGTCCAAATTGATCCTGGCCGTCGGATCTTGAGATGAACCGATCCTGGCCCTTGGATCGTCTCTGATGTGACTAGCAATGAATAGTGCCCTTCCTTATACACTCTCGCTGCCTTCCTGTATCAGAATGACACGCGGGGCCGTGCAGGGTGGGCTCCAGCCGTCAGCGACTTCGGATCTGCTTGGCTGATTTTGTTGTCCTATTGCAGTTTGTTCCGGATCTGACCGCACACTTCACGTCCGCCGTCCGTTGTTCGCTCGGTTGCCGCCATGGGAACCTTTGCTCAAGTCATGGAGGGGCGGCCGATAGCGGTGAACGGAGGAGATCCACCACTGGCGGCGAGGAAAACGAGTTGACGTCGATGCCATCCGGCGCCTCCGCCCAGCGACCCTGATGCGAGCTCCTCCTCTTGAGGAGGTGCACGTCTCCTGCAAGGTCGCATTGCCTCCGTCCGGATCCTTGCTGGACGACGGCAATGGCCATTGGTGAGCAGCACGCATCTTTGTACTTAATTGTTGTGAACATTCTTGGTGAAGAAAACCCGATGTAGGTTGCCGATTTGGAGCTCAGCTAGAGCTGACCTTGATTTCTTGGTTGCTCGCTTGATGTGAGATTTAACCATGTTTTTGTTTTATTTTTTGTTTTATATTATTTACCTGATCAAGTAAATTAATTTCCCATAGATAAATTTGGAAACAGGGTAGGACAGGACAAAGCATGGCTTTGATTTCTTGGACCAGTCTGCTAAAAGAAGAAGTTTACGGGAAGAATTCGCGATACTGAATTGGCGAGAAGAGATCAAGAGGAAGCTGACAAGGCGCCATGGTTGTTTTTATTCAACATGAGTAGACTCCTGTATAAAACCAAGAGTTAACTGCGCTATACGCTATTTTGGTTTATGTAGGAGAGTAGCAGCTTGCTTTGTGAGAGGCTGGGGCGACGGAGCATACTATGCACATGCTTGGCTACTCTCCTGGGTAAAACTCATCATTGGCTTGAGTAAGTAGTCCCAAAGCACGTGTGAGCTCCTCCGTTCGATATCTTGACCATGATGTAATTTGGAGTTTGCTTGCACCTAGCTCCTAAATACACATGGATCCATCATTTTATTTCATTTGTTGTCTCATGTATTTTCATATGATGGTAGAATTCGCTGTTGATCCGAATGCTTCAATGAAACTCATTTCGGGTGAGAACAGGGTATACTTTTTGTGATGCATGGCGGGTTGTCCTTTTAGCTTCTTTGTCATTGTGTATAAATGGTTTGGTTAATGCCAGTTTTAATCGTTGACTTGATCTTGGAGGTTTGGTTCAATTAAAAATATCATGTCATGTGACCAGCATAGATGCTGTTTTCTTAAAACTACCCCTTTCTTCCTGTCACACTAGCAACATTCCAGATTGTGCATTAATAATGAAAACCTATCTATGATGTGTTGCTCTGACCCATTTATTTTTTTGCTATTTACGTGATGACTTTTCTGACACCAGGAAGCTGAAGGTGTTACCGTTGATGGACATGGAACATAAGCTGGACAGATATTGTGACAACAATAGGAGGTTAAATCGGGAAGCCAAAGCAGGTGATGCCTTGATCACTATCTTTACTACTCATGCATATTCTGTTGTTGGATTCTAGATGCAGTATTTCCATATTGGTAGGATTTTGTACTGGACGCTTTTTATGGGTATATACAACATTAATTTTCATGATGTCTGAGTATTGTAGCTTCAAACTATTCCCTGTCATGTTTTTTTCTGAACTGTATGCTGTGGTGTTTGTACTGCATTTATTCCTCAGAACATTTGACGGCCCAGTAATAATAATGTTAATACTAACTGTTTTACAGAAGGTCTCATACATGGCAGAACCTGTTGCTGGGACTGGTTTGTTTGGTGTAGTATGTCAGGTGTAGTATATCAAGTTTGTTTGTTCTGAGGAATCCTATATGCCAATGGTTCTTGAATTCTTGCATGATGTGATTAAGGTTCTTTCATATGTAGCTGACTTGGCTTCGCATTTATATTGCTTTCATATGTCATCTGTTATATAATATATACTGGGTGAGCATTCATTTTCCTACCGCGGAGCATATTTGTATAGATGTGGTTCTATAGAATTCGTGACTTAAAAGCAATCCCGCATAGAGATTATGGCTGGTTGAGCATTCACTTCCCCCCGTAGAGATTATGCCTTGAATTAAATGTCAGATTGCCATGAGAAATTAATCTGTACTCATACAGTTCATAATGCAATTCAGACCATTTTCCTTCTGTCAGTCGCATTATATTCGGTTATTTTGTTCAAATACTTATTGTTGAATTTGGTGTGGATTCTACTGTTGGTTTAGCTTAGTGCGCGACTAACAATCAGATGCATCCTGGGGCGACCCCCCTCATTGTCAGTGTATTTTGCTTATGTCAGTATACTCTGCATAAGATATTTGTGCGGATGTTCTTATATGATTTTTTTGTGATAAGTAATTAAATCACCCTTACTTCTGGTTGGGTCTGGAAAATAACCAGCTGGATTGCATATGTAAGTTCTGGTTCAGTCCAGGCTAAATTAAATATGTAAAGTTCATCTTGCAATTTAGAATGTTAATTGGATTATATGCGTTAGTGCAGTGTGAGAGTAAGTATTCTTATATTCTCATGCTAACGATAATATATTGCTACAATGTACAATACTTACTCTCACACTAGCATGAGAATATAAGAATACTCTCACACTAGTGAGAGTAAGTATTTTGCTACAAAGTTCTGGTATTTTGCTACAATGTACAATGGGCTTAGCATTAGTGCAGTGTGAGAGTAAGTATTCTTATATTCTCATGCTAACGATAATATATTTTGAGCCTTTTCTATGGTTCATAAGATATGTATGGTCAATGCAAAATTGAAGTTATTTATTTGTGGGTACAGGCAGCGCCTATGTGTGGATGTTCAGCAGTGTGTTGACAGCTGCGATTTCACTGTCTCTGCACCATCCCGAGGTGCTATGTCCGCCTCTTCTTCCTCCTCGGCAGAAGATGGTAGTCAGTCAGATATCGGCGTGGTGCAATTTAGATAGAATCACTTTTCTTTTGGATAACTGTCACCAGCATGCCACTTTATTTTGGAAAATTTATAGTGGCCATCGGCGAGCTGCATATCGTTCATATTCCTTAGCGGCATTATAGTTCTGACTGTCAATTTTCTGTAAAACAATTTCTTTGTATGCTAATTGTTGTTGCTTCATCTCACATTTTTCTTCTCAACTGATCTGCTTATTGTAGGCTATTGCCTCTGCCAGAATGAAAGGAGAATATCCTGAGAAGGTGGGACAACTGGAACACCAGGTATCTATATTTAGGAACTCTTTGTTCTTTCAGAAGCTATTGTTTTGGTCATAGATTTTACTTGGATTCGGGCCATGCTGCCTTTATTAAGAATATCAACAGTGTCATATGTGGCTTCAGACACCTCTTCCTCTCCGCTCCATCTCCACCCTCTCATCTCATTTTTTGTTTCATGCACAATATTCTGACATTTTTTTTTTTGAAAAGGAGGATGACCCCCGGCCTCTGCATCAGCACGATGCATGCAGCCATATATTATTAATAAAGCAACATCCAGCAGCCGAACACCTTCGACCCGGAAATAAAACGGAAAACAAACCCTGAGGCCATATACCTCGCGACAGTAACCCCCCAGATAACCACTAACCCTATGATACAAGACACAACAAAAATGAAAAATACACAACTCCTAAGCTACCCCTTCAAGAAGGAATCGCCGCACGTGCGCCGATGATGCCGAGTCCACCACAAGGATGAACTCCGGATTCTCATCCCCAAAGCAAAGCTTCAATGCACCACCTTCAGCAAGGACACGACGCAGGTGCGCGACGACATAGCCAGATCAGTGATCTTGTGTTTCCACCGGAGTGCATAAGCTCGTCGTTGAAGCTGTCTGTACCATCCGCCTTTATCCATCTATCGACACCTCAATAGCTGGATACCTCTGGAGGAGACAACGGAAGACAAAGACGTCCCATACCGCCTGCCTCCCGCTACTGTCGCACCACCTTCGATCCAACAAGAACAGGCTAAACCTGACACCTCCGCCAGAGCCGCCGTGCATCACCTGCCGATGACAGGCATGACCTGACGTCTCCATATAAGACGCCGTGCGTACATCCGCCGGTAGCACATCCACCGGTGGCTTCACCTGCCGACGACAGGTATCGCCCGACAACTCCGAGAGAGGCTCATGTGTCACCTGCCGAGCCGTATCGACCCGATCTGTTGATGGAGGGGACGTCCCATACCGCCACCAGCCTCAGAAGGCCGTAACAATCTCGAGATCCGGACTCCGAGTCGCCCTCACGACCCCGGAGTCCGCCGCCGTTGATGAAGAGGGGCCGCCGCCCCGATTCCGGGCGCTACAGGGAGCACCCACCGTCGTCGCGATCCCGCATCCAACGCCGTCGACGCCGGAGGAAGCTCCGGCCGCCACGCGCATCCTGTGACGAGCCCGGTCACGGGATCCCAAGATCCGCCGCCACCGACGCCGCCACAAGGACCCACCACCTGGCCCGTCATCCCCGGCGGAAGGGATGCCGCCACCACCATGGTCGGATCCGGCCAGCCGTAGCCATCACCACCGCGAAGACCGGATCCGGGCTGGACGCCGCCACCGGCCACGCCCAGCCCCACCCCTGCGCCGCCAAGCGCAGCCGCCGGGATCCGCCGTGCCGCCATGTCCTGGATCCAACCGCCGCGTGCCCGAGACCGCCACGACGGAACCCAAGACTCGCCATGGCCAGCCATCACGGCCGAGCCGGACGCCGGCCATCCTCCACCGCGGCAGGGATCCGACAGCCCTGGCCGGACCAGGGTCGCCGCCCCGGCGGAACCGCAGCGCAGGACGACGGGCAGCCACCACGAGAAGGGCGAGTCCCCGCCGCCGCCGTCACCAGGCCGGGCTTTGCCGGAGGTGACCACCGGCGGCGGCGAGGGGAGGGGGCTGAGAGGTGGTGGCCGAGTCCGGGCGGATCTGGTCGCCGCCCGAGTCGCCCTGCGGGAGAGCGACGCGGGGGCCGAGAGCCTATATAGATTGATATACAGATTGGTTATAGATGTGTAATTCATGAAGTGTATTTCAAAATCAAGTTCTTCACTGGTATTTTAATTGGAAGATTGAAACAATTATTTGATTGGCTTACCAATTTACAGATAGCCTTCACGCATAAGGAGTCTCACTGCGTTACAGACGAGAAGCAATGGAAGGCGATGCCACTGCAGTTTATGCGCTCAGGTTTCTCCGCTTTTGTTTGGCCTTCGTCATGTATAGACCTATTCATGCCGAGACCTCAAAATTTGGAAGCTGGTGAAAAGAATATCAAAACAACAGCTTTTTATTGCTATTTCATGATATGGTATTCTTATCAATATGAAGATAGCTGAAAAGAATTTCTCGCGTCGGTTGTAATTGTAAATTTCTTTGTGATGTCTTCTGTCAGGTTCAGCATGCTACAAATTATATTGCACTGATTTTAAACGAACAATGCTTACCTCAATTCTTCATCCTAGCTTGGCGCTGGAATATATAAATTGTAGGTTCCAACATTTGTTATCCAGTTTTTTAAGTGCTATCTCATCCTGCTGTTGTCCAGATTTTTCAAAACAAAGGCCTTAAGCTACTGTTTTGCTCATTCCGTCTTTCAGTATACTCTACATAGTATATTTGTATGGATGGTCTGATACGAGATTTTTGTGGTAAGTAGTTAAATCACTCTTACGGGTCGTAAATCTGAGTTGGTCTGTTTTATAAAATGGCCAACTAGATAGCTTCTGTCACTTTTGGTTAGATTCAGGGGCAAATTAATTTGTACTCGTATAGTTCATAAAGCAATTCAGACTGTGTGAACCGTATTATATGAACAGTTATTAATTGTTTGTCTTCGGTTATTTTGTTCAAATACTCTCAGCCCGGGATGTATCCGTGTAATCTTACATTCAGAACGCAAAAGTTTATTGTTGAATTTGGTGACTGGTTTCTGCTGTTGGTTTAGCTTCAGTGTGTGACTAACAATCAGATGCATCTTGGGGCGACGCTCCTTCATTGTGAGTGTATTTTGCTTCTGTCGGTATACTCTGCATAAGATATTTGTGTGGATATTCGTATATGAATTTTTGTGTTAAGTAATTAAATCACTCTTACTTCTGTTTGGGCTTGGAAAATAACCAATTGTCTAGCTTATGTAACTCCTGGTTCAGTCCAGGGTAAATTAAATATGTAAAGTTTATCTTTCAATTTAGACTGTTTATCGGATTATATGCATGATGATATCTCTTCGATTATTTTGGTCAAATACCTTGATGACAGGCTTAACATTAGTGCAGTGCGAGAGTAAGTATTCTTAGATTCTCATGCTAACAATAATATATTTTGGTTATTTTCTATGGTTGAGAAGATATATATGGTCAATGCAAGATTGAATTTATTTATTTGTGGATACCGGTAGCGCCCATGTGTGGATGTTCAGCAGGGTGTCGACAGCTGCGATTTCACCGTCTCTGCACCATCCTGAGGTGTTGTGTCCGCCTCTCCTTCCTCCTCGGCAGAAGATGGTAGTCGGTCAGGTATCGGCAGCCCCTATGTGTGGTTGTTCAGCAGGGTGTTGACAACAGCGATTTCCCCATCTTTGCACCATCTCGAGGTATATTTGAGCTCCCAAACCCATCTCTGATGTGATCATTTGTTGTTTTGAATTTCATTAATTTCTTTCCATGGCTAATATGTGTAAATATGCACCAGATTATATGATGGAAAGAGTAGGAGGCATAGAGGGGGGTGGAGTGGGAAGAAGAGAGGGTGAGAGAGGAGGAAGTGGAGACCCTGCCGATGTATTGGGGAAAAACCACCTCCCTGACTTTCTGCACCATGGGTTATCATCTAAAATTGATTTTTAGAGGAAAGGACCAGTTTTTTTTACTTTCCACATTTTCTCATCTAAAATTGATTTTTAGGGGAACCAGGATCTGGTTCCTGGTTCGACTTTGTCCTCTTTGTTGATGATCCTATTCTTCCTATGGTTATGTTGGCATGAAGTGGAGAACTTGCCGTTTTCGGCTCGAAGGTTGATGACTATCGTTGGGCTGTCAGGTCTACCAAACAGAGTGACTATGAAAATTAGACATGATTCATATATACTGTTTTCTAAATCAATAGCGTGAGTCAAGCGTGCGAGCATGAGGTATTTGCACCTGTGGCTTTCATCAGAGAGGCACGAAAGCGCTAGGGTTGTGACATGTAAGGATTTAATCAAGGAGACAACCTGGTCGAGCTATCAAGTACTACCTTCATGCTTTTGGACTGAAGTCTTTTGTTGCTTCCTGAACAAATTGCTATGTACTAAATGTGTATGTACCGGTGCAACGCTTATGATATAAATTTGATATATTAGATTGATAAACACAACTACATTATGCTATTTTTTATATTTGCAATGCTTTAATGATTGTATTACTGATTGGATATGACTATGTCCGGCAGCACCGCTGTCGGGTGCGGCAAGCCGCACTTCCTACCTAGTATGTGGTATTCGGGATGAAAGTATTTTCCATGCCCTTGTGACCTGTCCTAAGGCGCGTGCTTTGCGTTTCGCCTTGGGGGATGTATGGAATATTCCAGGAGAGGAGATGCTCAGATTTACGGGGCCGGATTGGTTCCTCATTTTGCTAGACAAGTTGGGGTCTACGGTATGCGAGCAAGTTTTATTCATATTTTGGAGAGCTTGGCATCTGTGGAACGATTTAAACTTTGGACACTACACCACGACACTCAAAGCAGTGTCAAACAATCTGTCGGCATAGGGCACCTAAGGCGACACATTTAGTGTCGGCAAAGACCATTACCGACAGAAAGGAGCTATCGCCTATAGTCATGCCGGGAAAGGTCTTTACCGACAGTTACATCTATACCGACAGACAGTGTGACAGTGTTGGTGAGATCTACGGCGACAGACATTTCTACACCGACAGACTATGCTACACCGACAGATCATCTGACAGTGCGATATGCCGACAGATAGGGCGACGTCCATTGGTACGTCGACAGTTTGTTTGTCAGTATGCTATGCCGACAGATAGTGCGATGGTCAATACTTATGCCGACACATTTGTTGATAGGGCTCTACATTTCAGCACAATTGTAGATGCGCCATAGTTTGAATGAAATTACATTCATAATATTCAATTGCACTAGTGTATTCATCACAAGATGCCATTGATTGATACATTTATTGAACACATATAAAAGATTCATTAGTTGTCTTCACTCAAGTCAGCTACAAGCACTGAGAAAATACATAGGTCAAACTACAAGACATGTCTTGTTGCAAAATATGATGGCCAAGCTCCTAAGAGAACAATTATTCGATCACTTGACTACTAAAAAATAATATGGAAGAGACAGGTCTTGGATCACCAAGTGAGCATCAACTTCCATATGAACAAAATGTGTCAACCATGTTATGAACAAAAGCGATCACCGAACATCTTAGATCAACTTGTGGGCTTCCTACTTTCTGCCATATGTCCCTGCAAAAGAACTGATATGTTTGAGCAATCTTAGAAATGAGAATTCATTCAAACTTCTGAGTTGCCCTCGATTCCAAAGATCTAAAAATTGAAAATGTAATGCAAACAGTTTGGTTACAAAAGATATCCATCCTTATAAGAACATCAACCGAAGTGAGGTTCTTATTGTAACTTGAGAGATTTGCATGAAGTTTCTCAATCAGTAAACAATCATATATGCACTGGTAAATATACATGTACCAGTTAGTAGCAGGAAGTGCACTTGGGGAAAACAAAGCAATTGCAAAGACCATCTTTGACATATAGTTAGTAGCAGGAAGGGGTTTTGAGGCTGTTTGGATTGCCACCAACGCCGACCCAACCAAAAATTTGGCTCGCCCGTGAGAGTTGGAGGCTGTTTGGACTGTCACCAAAATATTGGCTCGCCCGGCCCGCCCGGAACGACTCCATGCTATTTTTGCCAATGCAAGGGCGCGCGGAGGGCGCCGAAATCGGTCGCCAAAAAATTGGCGAGCACATCTCATGCTCGCTTAATACGTGGATCTCCTTTGGTGTTTTTTTAACTTATCTCCTCCGGTGTTAGTTAAACGAACAATGCGACGGATTAATTGGCTGCATAAGTGAATGATACGTACGTGTACAATTAGGAAGTACTTGTTTGACTCGGTTAATCCCGTCGACCGCCCAACTATTTCGTTTAGCACAGTCCGGTGGCAGCCCAAATCTTTTTCTGCTACGAATTGTCTTCTAAGTAAAACTAATTGTTTCTGTTTCCATGAAGATAGTGGTGTGTTTCGCCTATTCAAAAGTTGTACATGTATATAGGACGTCCGTATATATTTACTCTTGCATGTGAATTTTGGAATTTTCTTGATAATTGCTAATTTCGTTTTTTGGCTTGTTAATTAAGTTTTCATATTAAAAATATAATGTTTTCAATTTTTATTTATTTTTGCCTCAACATTTACAACTAAATTAAAATCAAACCAAGCATCAATCAATCCAAATTGCCAAACCAAATGGAGAACTTGCCAAAATTTTGGGAGCTACAATGGCTACAATCGAAACAAGAACAACTTGCCAATTTTTTGGTCATGCCCTCACTTTGGTCATGCCAAAATTTTGGTTGGGCAAGTTGGGGCACAAACCAAACAGCCCCATTGTTTTCCACTGAAATTAATTAACTATATAACTGCAGGAACGTATGGTTGCAACAAATACTGAAAAAGAATCATTCAAGCTTTGGCACAAAGCAAATGGAGAGCTGCAGTTTCTTGGCATATAGTTAGTAGGAAAGACCAGATATATATGCATTATGAAGCCATTCTTAATTTTATCTCTAATTTTCATGTTTTAAATGCCAGCATTACTAAATGTTTGCCCTTTGCAAACTAGTTTTCTTTTTTCTCTGATTTGGAAATTTAATGGCTAGGTTCAAAGAAAGCATGGCTCAGCCAGAGCATGTCCTCGTTTGTTTTCTAAAAAGGAGAAAGAAAGTTCGGCTTGCACACAGATAAGGTTGCAAACATGACTGGAAACTAGCTAACTTCTCCAGTATTCTAGAGTGCACACATATTTGTTAGCATGCACAAACTAGAACTAGATGTGCTAGTAAACAAAGCATGAAGGACTTTTTTGACTAATTCATCAAATTATTGAACAAGCTGTAAAAAAAGAAATATTGTTGTTTAAGTTCAATTGTCACCCACTGTAAAACCAAATGCACTGTAAGTGCCAATAGAAAATTACATGAGTAATATCTTCTAAAAATATAGTGTTAAATAATTTCTTGTGCCGAGATCGTTACCTGGGTGATGGGAGCGAGGCTTAAACAGTTACGACGATCCACCTTTCTTGTGGAGCATGCATATTGATGTGTGCATTAGTGATAGCCCATCTCTAAAAGCATATACTTGTGTATCAACAAATCATGGCGACCTTGGCAAGAAAATTATACATACCACTACTGCATAAAAAACTGATAAAATATCATACATACTTGGCAAATTTCAACAAAAGGTTTGACAAATTTCAACAAAAGGAAAACTACTTGTACGTTGTAGCTTACTTGCACAAACGGCGTGGCTGTCCTCGGCGGCGGATATATATAGCTGCTGCTCCTCGACGGTGGAATGTGCTCCTCGGTAGCCGACGACAGTGCTGCTCCTCGGCTGCAGGTGGTACTCCTCAGGAATGGGCCGGATGGTGCTCGTCGGATGCAAATGGCACTGCTGCTCCATGTCAGCGGACGGCGGTCCTTGGCAGCGGGATGCGCTGTTGCTCCTTGGTAGCGAGGCGGCAGCTCCTCAGCAACTTGTTTAATTGTTCAGCTGTAGCTTTGACTAATTGAGGCCAGTGCTTGTGTGAAAGTGGATCAAATCAAGAAAGGTAAGGGTATGATAGATAACGGGAAGTACTTTAGTCCGCCAACAATTACTCGTGCTACCTGGAAGCCTCCGGATCCGGAATATATTAAGATAAATGTCGATGCAAGTTTTGTGGAGAGCATGAGATTTGCTAGTGTTGGGGTTGTCGCTAAGAATCATTTGGGAGAGGTCCTGGTTTCATCATGGGATTTTCTTCGATCGTGTTACAGAGTGGATGAAGCGGAACTTCGTGCGTGCCTCGCCGGGCTATACATTGGTATTACACTCCACTAACCAATTTTCCTGAAAACTGACTGTTCCTTTGTTGCATCTTTTCTAGCAAAAGAAACCTTGGAAAGGTCTGCTCTTGTGGATCTAAAAAAGGAAGCGATCGGCGGCTCAAAATTTAAGATTGTTAAGGTTGATAGGCAAATAAGGCGGCACATGAGATTGCTAAATTTATTTTTGATAGCAGGACCCATTGGTGTGCTTTGTAATAGTGTACCGCCTTGCGTGGCTAGCTATGTCATGATCGATTGTAAGAATCTTGTTATTTAATCAATATATGGATGTTTTCAAAAAAATTGTTGTTTTGGACACATTTCATGCCTCAAGTCCCAAAACCGAGCAAGTTTCGTCCAAAATCAGAAATGCGTAGAAAACTGTTGACATGTCATTGGTTCAACGGTAATGGTTTCATCCTTGATGAGTCATCTTGGAGGTCCGTAATGTTGGATATAAGCGATGGAGCCGCGTCAAGCTTGAATAAGGAGGTGATCCATCGTTTTTCCCTTTGGTGCATGTTGTCGTGGTGCCGGAGGTCAGGTGACAAGCGATGGTGTTAAGGTCAGGGAATTCTTCGGTATTAATTGTAATTTTATTTCTTGGCTGGTATTCTTTTGTGTAAAGGCTAGCGTTCTGCTATGTTTTTAGTTATGTTAGGTCGATGTGTACATGCCTTGTACTATGATCCTTATAATATAAATGAGACATGTATTGTCATATTTTTTTTAACACCGTACAATCAAAGTCGCACACATAATAAATAAATAAATAATTGTACTGGTAAATTTGTATTTTCTTAGGGAAAACTGCACATCCATTTTCTGGATGCTAGATCCGCCACTGATTTGATGTAATTCGTTTACAACTCAGCGTTATTCATCAATAAAAAGTGGATGCGTTTTCTGACAAAAAGCCAAGGTGTCGTCCGTACCCAAAACATACCCCTCCGTTATAAAATACTAGCACATATGCCCGTGCGTTGCAACGGGAAATTAATAATAATATCAAACTCATATAACCTAATAAAGCATGTCTCAAAGACTCCATCTCGCGCGCCGTGCAAGTCCATGTCATGTATTTCAACACGACATTCATCTATCACCGCTTAACCTCCTTTCCGACCTTACTGACGGTAACCCCGATGTCCACCTGATCATAACGCATCTAGACGTGGTCAATCCCAAGGCGATGAGCTTGACCATCACATGACACACTTGTCATCAAATCGCACCAGCTCAAGGGATTGAAGCGTGCCAGTGCAAGGGAATGTTTAAAGTAATATCTTGAGTTGGGCGTGAGGGATGACCTATATGTATCTCGGACACATGCTCCATACAATGCCTCATGCACAACCCTCGTACATCGTTATGAAGCAAACACATGTGGCCCTGTAATAGGCTTGTCCGGATCGATGAACTCGGCTATGGGACAAATGTTGCTAATGACAAAAACAATTGGTCACTTTCTGGTAGGGTTTTTCGTAGGAGGCCAGTTCAGAACATTGGTCATGATATTGTGCGACTAATGATAATGTTGGACAATTTTCTACTACAACATTGAGCGCTAACTCGGCCGCATGTCAGGCGGTCGCTGCCAAGGCAACTCGCTTACGGCTCCAAGCGACTAATATCAATTGATGATTTTAGAGGATGCTCCCACGGCCACGACATGTGTTGCGTCGCTGCATGCGCCCACTGTCACCGCAAGATTCCGCCGATCCTATTGGACGTCACTTCGCTGAAGGCGGCGTTTAGACGGCCGACTTTTCATGTCCTTCCGTTTTGGGTTTTTTCTTTATTTGGCTAATTTTTTCCTTTCATTCTTTTTATCTTTTTCCATAAGTTCGAATTCTTCAACAATGTTCAAAATTTGTCAATTTTTAAGAAAATATTTGCTTCTTTTAAAAAATATCAAAATTCCAAAAATGTATTCATGTTTTCAAAATAGTTCACGTAATAAAAAAAGTTCACCATATAGAAAAAAGGTTCACCGTTCACTTTAAAACTCTTCACTGTATATTAAAAATTGTTCATCGTGCATAGGCAATTTGTTTAATGTGCATTTAAAAAAATCACCATGTAAAACGTTCACCGTATACTAAAAAAAATATGTGCGTAGTTTCAAATTCATTTTTTTTAACTGTTTGGAATTTTGTTGCCAGTTAAAATAAATACATTTAACAAAATATTCACCGTATACTAAAACAATGTTGAGTGTATATTTATAGATCAGCGCTTCTTTTAGTCATCAAAATACCATTTGGTCGGGTGGTGCTACATTTAGCAGGGAGGTCATGTGTTCGATCCTTCCCCTCGTGCACCAAGTTTGACTCCTTTTCCCAAAAAAAAACTTAGAGCGAGGAGTCTATATTTTGGTTCAAGAGGTACTTATAATCACTCAACTCCACCTGGTCCAGTGGCTTTCACGTTCACCTGAAACCGCGACGTACTGTGTTCGATCTTCCGCACCATCCTTAGTTTTTGGATTTTTTTTTTCCGGAAAAAAGAGCTGAGGAACGACGTACGGAATCGTGACACGACGTACGAAACCCACGCTAGACAAAAAAAATAGAGAAACAATCGCCCCTTTAATATTATTAGGTAGAGAAATATCTCAACTTTAATACAACTTTATACTATTAAAGTTAGTAGAATAAATTTGAGACGCTTATTTTGAGACGGAAGGGGTATATTCTGAGAAGAGTTGGAATCAGTTCAAGTTGACCGGCCTCCACCGTCACAAGAAAATTAATAGCGTGCACGCAAGGCACGAGGAGCTGAAGACGCTTCTTCCATGTGCAGCTGCATCTTTGCGGTGGCCGTGGCGGCGGTGAGTGCCTCCACCTCCATCCGATACCTTGCCGTGCACTCTCCCGGGAGGTAGATGCCGACGAACGTCTCGTCCTCTCCCCCGTCGTTCTTGCCCCGCATGAGGAAGGTGGCGCCGCCGCGGTGGGCGTCGGCGATGACGCCGGCGTACAAAGGCTTTCCCCACCCGAACTCGGCCTCGTCGAACCCGGCATGTCTGACGTCCGACACGCCGAACGAGCGCTTCCTCGCGATCACAGGACGGCCCTCCAGCACCATCAGGTCTGCCACCGAACGCATGTACTCGTACGTCACCCTCGCCTTGGCCTCCCTGAGCAGCTCCACCGCGTAGCCCAGGCCGCGGCCGCACAGCTCCCCGGCGGCGCAGCGCGCCACCACGAAGGCGAACGCGTTGCCGTAGTAGCCGGCGGGGATTTCCGTGCGCCGGCCGCGCGAGTTCACCGGCATCCTCAGCCGCACCTCGTCCCCGGGAGCGTAGCCGAGGGCCGCCGTGCGGCTCCGCCACACGCAGGCCACCACCAGGTCCAGCTGGGACGGCGATACAGCTCCCGGCGTGAGCCGGCCGCGCAGCGCGGCGATGGCCTCGGGCCCGAAGCAGAACTGGACGCGCGCCATGTCGCCCGGTGGCGTGGACTCGAACCGGTCGCGCCCGTCTGCTGGCTCCCGGTACTCGTGGTGCGGGAAAGAAGGGCGCGGTGGCCGTCGAGCGGTGAAGATGT
This sequence comes from Elymus sibiricus, assembly GCA_039707655.1. Lineage (NCBI taxonomy): Eukaryota > Viridiplantae > Streptophyta > Magnoliopsida > Poales > Poaceae > Elymus > Elymus sibiricus. The sequence goes on from CM077669.1 coordinate 513,725,315, forward strand.
CCCTGGCCCAGACGGGTGGCACGGACGGCGTGCTGGCGCCGCGGGCGAGCTCGCCGACTGCCTTCCAGAACTGCGCCAAACCTGGGCCGTCGCAGACGCAGTGAGCGTTCTGCTGGGACACGGTGAAGCCTCCGCACTTGAGCCGTGTCACCTGAACAAACATCAGGGGCTGGTCGATGATTTCGGATAGGGATAGCGCCGCGCCGGCCGGGGGCGCCATGTAGACGTGATCGTCGTAGACGAACTCCTCGGAGCGCGGGAACGGCGGGTACCGCACGTCGCCGAGATCGTCGACGGCGATGTCGGCGTCGGCCTCCGCGAACACGATGCCCTGCCCGGCGCAGTCCACAACCAGCTTCCGGCCAGCCTCCGCGCGCAGCCGGCCGGCCAGCGGGTAGTAGTGCACCAGCGCCTCCGCCAGCGCGGCTCGCACCACCACCGCCGGGTCAATGTGTCTCTTGGATTTGGATGGGTCGCCTCGGTAGAGGTGGATCACGATGGTGTAGCACCGCAGGACGGCCTGGTCGTCGATGTCCGACAGCGGCTTGCTCTCCCGCGGCGTCGCCCGCGCCGGTGCCACCAGCGATGCCGTGCCCCGGCGTACCACAGTCAACTCACCATGTAGCACCATGTTTCTAGCTACCTGCTGGATCTGGATCGATCAAAATCTCCAGGGAGATGGATGGAGGAACGAACTAGCTAGTAGTAGTAGTAGTAGTAGAGTAGTGCTACTGCTGCCTGCCACCGATCCACATTCGGTAGCTCTATTTATCTATAGATCCTCTTAGCTGGCGAACCTATCCGATCGAGGAGCTGAGGATGGAAGTTGCCAACATTTTTCATGGCAATAGAAGTTGCCTAATAAGATCTAAAACGTGCGCGTGCGCTCTCTGTCGTCCCGAGCGGCCGAACGCGGACCGCCCGATCTCGTTGGATCCGACGGCGCTCGGGCGTCATGTGGTGAATGGCAGTGGAGGCAATTCAAAAAGGGACCTCGATCGGCATCGTATATATGAAGCTGTGGTGAATGAGATTAAGGAGCACTTTAGTAATTTTATTTCTTGTTTCATTAGTCATGTCATGAGTTTAGATCCTAGAATGTTTTAATTTTAGGTACACCATGTCTGGTTTGGCCACCCTAGAGCTCATTCCTTTGCCCGTGTAATTGTGACGGTACAATAAAAAAGCTTTTCGAGTTTGCCTCACGCACGCACGCACGCATACATAAAAGGAGAACGAATCTTGGAAAGGCAATCAACGGTTAGAAATTGAAATTGACTGACCCAAATTCTTTTTTCAAGCAACTCAATATAATGTAAAGTGTTATTTATAAATTATAATATCATGTATGCCATGTGTGACTTAATATAAGGTAATGTAAGACATTTTTACCCTCTGTGACTTTTTATAAGACGTTTTTTGAGTTCATAATAATGTAAAAACGTTTTATATTAAGTAATTGAGGGAGTATCAATCAGTGGCGGAGGTAGAGGGTGGCCAGGGTGGTCCATGGCCCACCCTGACATTTGGAAACAGCTTTTATACCATAGAAGAAAAGCTAAAAAATAAAAGGAAAACATAAATGTATATGTACAACAACACTGCTGGCCCACCCTGGCCCAATGGGCTAGGTCCGCCACTGGTATCAATTATCTATAAATCGAAATGCAGTCACTCGTTGAGCAGCATATGGAGCAGCATGTCGTTCCACATATCAATTGCCCCCGGAAGGCACCAGTGCACGCAGTCGCTATACACCTGGTTTTTCATGAGCTTGTCAGGCGTCCAGGCCCGGTACTTGCTGGGATGCCCGTCGGCGCGCAGGATCATCGCCTCCGTCGTGTCCATCAGCATCACCCTCACCCCGCCCGTCGCCGCCCTCTCCGCCGCCGCAAACTCCTCCACCTGCAGCGCGCGGAAGTCAAGCTCGAAGCCCTCGACCCTCTTCTCCCCTCGTCGTTGCGGCGCTGTCCGAAGGCAGTTCCCGTCCTTGTTCCACTCCCCGCCCTCGTAGTGCGACGGGTCCACCGTGCGCAGCACCGCCGTGCCGCGGAACCGGCCGTCGGCGCCGGACAGCGCCCGCAGGGCCGCCCGCGTGGCCATGCGCAGCGCGTACCGCAGCGTCAGGTCCGTCACGTTGGGCCGCTGGCAGTAGTGGCAGCCGACGAGCTGCCCGCCCTCGTACAGCATGGACGGGCGGTAGAACCAGCTCGACGCCGACACCACGGCGTAGTCGAACTCCGCCACGTGCGCCGCCCACACCTCCTCCGGCTCGTCCAGGTAGAGGTTCCAGAGGCCCGTGTGTGTCGGCCCGTCGTCGTCGATCATCTCGTGCCGGACCAGGTACGGCACCCAGAAGCTCGCCACCGTGAAGTTGTACTCCTTGTAGTAGTACACCGTGTGCTTCTCTCTCGGAGATTTTATGATAGGTGTCGCGACCTGCATGCATGCATGTACTGAATCATTAGTACATTAAAATATTCCTAAATAATTACCGTGCCTTGCAACTGGAAGATGAATATTCTAGTAGGCTGTATTAGCCTATGATTCACATGCCATTATAAATCAGACCCGATCGAACGAACGGCAGTTACTCCACGGCGGCATGGTTTTCACTTTCAATGAGATTTTTATGAAATTCACTACATTTCAGTACTTTCGGTAGACATTGAAATAATTATGTGTTGCCGAAAATATTTCAGCAATTTCAGTACTGCAAGGAATTCGTATTGTTCAATTTTTAATTGAATTCAAATGAATATTTCAGTCATTTGGCTGAAATGCAAACTGAAATCACTGAAATTCACTTAATTTCGGTTGTTGCTGTAATTTTTCTGAAACTGAAATTGAAAACCAAAGTCTGCGCAGCACGGCAAATTCTCTATTATTTTTGGTTTTACATGGCAATTTGACTTTAGAGCCAGGAAAATCCATTACGACGGCATGACTATTTATCTTTTCTCACATGGCAATTCTTTGTGTTGGTTGGAAAATCTTTTTTAACATTATGATTTGTTTTACATGGAAAGAGAAGAGGTGAATATTAAGACAGAGTGAAGATTGGAAGAGGAGTAGGTACTCTAGTGAGGAGGCAGATGAGAGAGTCCTTGTGGTTCCTGGCCAGCGAGTCCCCGACGAAGGCGATGGTCTTGCCCCTCATCAGGGCCAGGAAGCGGTGCGGGTCGAAGCGGGGCAGGTCGCAGCCGTCGCCGGCGGGCTGCCACCGCCACTGGAGGAAGCCCAGGTCCGGCCTGCCGAACCTCATGCAGTCGTAGTGCTCGTCGATGATCCCCGGGGAGCACGTGTCGTTGGTGTAGTAGGGCGCGTCCAGGTCCGGCACCCAGTCGCCCCGGAAAATGTCACACCCGGAGCCGGCCTTGCCATCGCCTCGTCGCGTGTGGGACTGGGAAGCAAGCGGCCGCCGGTCTGGGATCCTCGTCGTGGTCAGCAGGTTGAAAGCCGCGAGAAGAGCTGCAACGAGCGTGAGGGACACCACGGCGACGGCGAAGAATCTGCTGCTGCTCCTCGCATGGGGATGGGGATGGGGATGGGGCGGATTGCTGATGTGAAGAAGGTCCCTCATGGCTGCTCGATCTGAGAAGTTGTGTTCGGCCGGCCGGTGTGCATCCTCTTGAGTTCGATTTTTCGGTACATATAGCCGTATGTGATGATCAATTCCTGGTCAATTCCTGCATGAGAATGTGGCGCGTCAATTACTGGTGCCGTACTGCCGGTATGGCAGATGTCGCCTTCAGATGATATATATAGATGGAGGATGATTGGCTCACTAATCGTTCTCTGTGCCAATATAAATTTGCAACAATTGCGTGCACCAAAACGGCTGCACCACACTACTGTCTGTGGACGTGGATTTTGATTTTGTGGGCGTGCGCCTACAGACGTTGACTAGTTCCGAAACAAGCCACTGAAAGACGTTTGGCAAGATTAGAGCGGGTAAGGACCTTGTTATTGACACAGAAAACGTGATTTTTCCGTGGATTCACAATTGTTTTTGGATGTGCGGTTGCTAAAGTTATTTGCCAATTCTTCTCGACTCAAGTCTGTTTTAGCCTTATACTCATAGAGCTCGTCAGAATCGAATCCCCACGTCGGAATCCCTAAAATCCGTATCCCGACGTCTCCTATACCGACCCAAGACCTGTTTGTAGCACCGGAAAAAGGCAGTCCCGGCCGATATTACGGTTCTCACTGACTCAGCGGCCTTACACGTCATATCCAACTTCTTCCAATAACATTATAATGTTCTTTTTAGAGAAAAATATGGTTTTGGTCCCTCAAGTTTATCAAGTCTATATCTCGTCCCTTACGTTTTTGGCGACATTTCGTGCCTCAAGTCTCAAAACCAGGCAAGTTTCGCTCAAAACCAGAAATGCATGTGTGGAAAACCGCTGACGTGTCACTAGTTTTCTTTCTCCTTCTCACCTTTCTCACTCATACAACAACATTTCTTCCAACACCTTTTGTGCGTCCGCCCTGCACACCCATGGCAACGTTGCCTAGGTCGACGACATCCATTCCATGCTGGCGGTAGTTGCACCACGTCCACTTGCGCACGTGTATGAGCCACACATCACCCTCGTCCCTCATGGGGAGGAGGTTGTGTGTAGGGCGAGTGGGGCTAGGAGCTCGTCGCCACATCCCTTGGTCTGGTCGGCACACTGCTCACCATTTTTGTCCAGACGGCAACATATGTGGAAGAGAACGCCTGTGTGGTGCTCTACCTCGGCTCCTTGCTCCAGCTCATGGAGCGGTGCCTCACACATAGTGGTGCTCACCATGCTCGTGTTCATGGCGGAGGTGACGGGGGTATAACCCCGGGGTAGCCTCAGCCGGCTGCCCCCAACTTTTCAAAACAACCGCGGGGCGAGCCGCCTCCCCCCGCGCACCGGCTCCGCCCGCCCGGCTCCGCCGAACAACCGGCTCGGGGCCGGGCGGCCGGCTACCCAAGCCACCGGCTAGGGGCGAAGACGCCTAGCCCCCTAGCCGGCGGTACTGCAAGTACGACTGTCAGAGCACGCGTGGCTACAGGGGCCCCCGTCGCGTCGGGGTTCAGCCCCGTGTGGCCACAGTGAGGCGACAGTGCCTCTGACTCTGGCCGACTGCGACCTGGCGAGCGGCACAGTGCCGGCCTGTCCTCAACCACTCCATTACCTGCCTCGGCGTGGCTATAGCGCGGCTGGCCGTACCGCTGACCGCGCCCGGCTGCCACTAGACGACGCCCTGAAGGACGTCCCGTGCCGCGACGAGACGGGCACGGGGGCCCGCCGGGCGGGTCCCCCCCGGCTACCAACGGGACCCTGCAGCTGGCGGGCCCTACCAGCGACGGGACCCTTCGGCCAGGGGCCCCACAGCCGGCTAGACAGACCGCCAGCTGGGGCCCTCCAGAGCCTTCTATTCGTATTGTATTCCGGGGGGTTGGTCTATAAAACCCCCCGGAGCTCACCCATGCAAGGGGACGGTTCCCAGAACACACACTCACACACACGCAGAGGCGAAGAAGGCGAGCTAGCCCCTTCTTCCTCCTCTATCCATACAGCTCCAGGAGCACCATTGTAGCCCCCTTTGGTTAATCAACTATATCGGCAGGACTAGGGGCATTACCTCCCTCGGAGGGCCCTGAACCTGGGTACATCGTGTGTCCCTCACCTTTGTGCCTAATCTCGCTCCCAGAGCCCGTCGGCGTCCTTCTGCCCCAACCACTCTCGATAAGCCACCCCATGGCATCTGTCATGAGAAAACGACGACAGTTGGCGCCCACCTTGGGGCCGGACGCGGCGCCGGCCGGAGTCACGCTCCGGGCGGGACCCTTCGCCACCTCCCCCGGCCGCCTCGCGTCCGGGTGGAACTGCACGCTCGTGGGGCTAGCTCCTGCGGGGCGGAACTCCGCCCCCGCTGGGCCTGCGGGCGGCGCTGCCGGCCTCTCCATCGAGCGCCTCGGCAGCGACCCTCAGTTCAACATTGCCATCCTCACCGAGCGCGTCGGCAGGCTGAGCCTCGCCGACGAGCCAGCTGCCGACGAGTACCCTAGCCAGGTGCTCGACTGCCTCGACCCGCCCTCGTCCGTGGGCGCACTCGCCTCGGGCGAGGCCGGCAACTCCCGCGTCCGCGCGGGGGTAATGGCCACCGGTTCCACCACGACCTCCGGCCGTGCCAGGGCGGAGGCGGACGCGGCCGCCGCGGCCACTCGCGCCGGCACCTCCGACCCCCTCGGCTCCGTGCTTCTGGGCCTCAGCACCCCCGTTGCGCCTACAACGAACCCAGCCACGGCTACGGCCGAGCTGGAAGCGGCTCGCCGGCTGCTGTTCGACGAGGCAACCGTGCTCGCCACCACCAAGCGCCGGATGGAGTCCGCGCAGCGCGAGTATAACTCCGCCTACGGCCTCACCCCTGCCGGCAACGAGCCCAGCCGGCGCGGCGATGTCCGCAACCGTGGCCGCGTGGTTGCGGAAATCCTCGGGGGCAGGCTCCCCACCTATGACACTCCGTCCGCCAACCTGCGGGCGGCCCACGTGGCCTACGCCGACCTCGTCGGCCTGGAGGGCAAAGAGCGAGAGCTGCAGGAACGACACATCCAAGACCTCATCGCCACCGCCAATGCCCAGCAGGCCCGGCTCGACGGCATCAACGCCGGCTCCGAAATCCCCGTCCCCGAGGGGGACGCTCTGCCTACTGCTGGCCAGCGCCGGCCGGCGCAGCACGCCTCTTCCCCTCGCGGCTCCGGCCGGCGGGGCGCCGGGTCTCACAACGGACGCACCCGGCTGCGAGACGACCAGCCGGCCGTCACCAGCCGGCACAACGACGCTCCGGCTGGCGGCAGTCGGCGCAGCCGGGATCATACCCCGCCTCCGCGGCGGGAACGTGCCCGCTCGCCTGCCCCAACTGTTCGCCCCGAGCTCGCCGCTCGGCTCAGCCCGCGCGTCCCGCGGAGCGAGAACGACGCTCGGACCTGCATCGAGCGACTGGCACAGTCGGCCCTCCTCGAGGAGGAGGGCTCGATCGGCCCGGCGTGCTTCGGCCCCTGATTCGCAACGAGCCGTTCCCGGCCGGCTTCACTCTCCCACGCGACACCCCGAAGTACAACGGCTCCGCCAAGCCGGAGGACTGGCTGGTCGACTACACCACCACGGTCGGCATCGCCAGGGGGAACAAGCGCGTAGCCGTGCGGTACGCCCCTCTAATGCTAACCGGCTCGGCCTGGACCTGGCTCAACAGCCTATCAGCCGGCAGCATCAACACCTGGACAGACTTTGAGGAAGCCTTCGTCCGCAACTTCACCGGCACCTACAAGCGGCCCGGCCGGCCCCGCGAGCTGGCCATGTGCGTCCAGGGGCCGGAGGAGCCCCTCCGCGACTACCTCACGCGCTGGACCGAGCTCCGCAACTCCTGCGAAGGAGTGCATGAGGTGCAGGCCATCCAGTACTTCATCGAGGGTTGCCGTGACGGCACCCACCTCAAGCACAAGCTCTTGTGCTCCGAGCCGGCTACCCTGGCGGACCTGATGGCCAAGGCAGACAAATACGCCACGGCCGACTCCGCAATGCGGATGAAGGTCACCACGCCGGCCAAGCTGACTCCGCCGCCTGCCGCACCGCGGGCGGCAGCCGACAACCGGCAGCAGCAGAACAACAAACGCAAGACCGACCAGCCGGATCCCCGTTACGGGAGCCGGCAGGTCGCCACCATCGAAGAAGAGCAACCAGCTGCCCAGGCCCCCAGCCAGCGTCAGCGCACCGGCAAGGCCGCCTGGCAGCCCAAGCTTACCTTCGAGCAAATGCTCGACCTACACTACAAGCACCACTCCAGGGCCAAGTCGGCCACCCACACGCTACGGCAGTGCAGCTTCTCCCAGCGGCTGGCCCGAGGCGAGGGCCTTCCGGCTCCCCGCGAGCCGGCTCCGGCCCAGGCCCCGCCGCCTACTCCGGCCCTGGCAGCCAACGACGGCCGCCTCCACGACCAGTTCCCCCACCAAGACGGGTCCTACGTCGTCTTCACCAGCGAGGCGACCGACAAGCATAGCATACGCCAGCGCCGGCACGAGGTGAACGCCGTCACCCCCTTGGTCCCCCAGTTCATGCACTGGTCCGAGAAGCCGGTCACCTGGAGCCGGGCGGACCACCCGGCCGTGATGCCAAACCCAGGCAGTCATGCCCTCATCCTCGATCCCACCATCGTCTCCGAGAGACGCACCTGCCGTTTCTCGCGGGTGTTGGTCGACGGGGGCAGCAGCATCAACATTCTCTACCGCGACATGATGCTCAAGTTGGGGCTCAAGGAGAAAGACCTACGGGCGAGCCGGACGGTTTTCCACGGCATCATGCCGGGAAAATCCTGCACCCCCATCGGCAAAATCGAGCTCGACGTGCTCTTCGGCGACAAGCACCATTTCCGCCGCGAGCCGATATGGTTCGAGGTGGTGGACCTCGACAGTCCTTACCATGCGTTGCTGGGTAGGCCGGCCCTCGTCAAGTTCATGGCGGTCCCCCATTACGCCTACCTCAAGCTCAAGATGCCGGGCCTCAAGGGCATCATCACCGTCGCCGGCGATTACAAGATATCGCTCGAGTGCGCCCGTGACGGTAGCCGGCTGGCCGAGGCTCTGGAAATAGCGGAGGAACGGCGCCAGCTTGACCGGCTCGTGGCTCACGCCTCCAACCAGCCGGCCGTGCCGGCTCCTCCGTCCCAGTCGGCCAGCGAGGCGTCGTTCCAGCCGTCCAAGGACACCAAGCAAGCGCCACTCGACCCGGCTAACCCCAAACAGTGTGTCACCATTGGCTCCAACCTCAGCAGCAAATAGGAAGGCGAGCTCGTCGACTTCCTCCGTGAGAATCGGGACATCTTTGCATGGTCTCCCAAGGACATGCCGGGTGTTCCAAGGAAGTTCACCGAGCACAAACTTCACGTCCGGCCGGATGCGAAGCCGGTCAAGCAACCCCTGCGCCGTTTCTCCGAGGAGAAGCGGCATACCATAGGAGAGGAAATCGCCCGGCTGCTCGCAGCCGGCTTCATCATGGAAGTGCTTCACCCGGACTGGCAGGCCAACCCAGTCCTGGTGCTGAAGAAAAACAAGACCTGGCGCATGTGTGTAGACTACACCAGCCTGAACAAGGCGTGTCCCAAGGATCCGTTCGCCCTGCCGCGGATCGATCAAGTTATCGACTCCACGGCCGGCTGCGATCTGCTGTCCTTCCTGGTTGCCTACTCAGGCTACCACCAGATCAAGCTGGACCCGGCCGACCGGCTAAAAACCTCCTTCATCACCCCCTTCGGGGCCTACTGCTACATCACCATGTCCTTCGGCCTGAAGAATGCAGGCGCCACCTTCCAGCACTGCATGCAGAAGTGCCTCCTGCCACAGATCGGCAGGAACGTCCACATCTATGTGGACGACATCGTCGTCAAATCCAAGAAGCATTTCAGCCTCCTCGACGATCTCCGGGAGACCTTCGCCAATCTGCGCGAGTACAAGGTCAAGCTCAACCCGGAGAAGTGCGTTTTCGGCATCCCAGCCGGCCAGCTCCTGGGTTTCTTCGTGTCCGCCCGCGGCATCGAGGCTAACCCAGAAAAGATCAGGGCGATCAAGCGCATGCCCAAGCCGACCCGTCTCCGCGACGTCCAGAAGTTCATCGGCTGCCTCGCCTCGCTCAGCCGGTTCGTCAGCCGGCTGGGAGAGAAGGCTCTGCCCCTTTACCAGCTCCTAAGGAAGACGGCGCTTGTCGAGCCGGGCGCCGACTCTACCAGGAAGCCGGCCAAGTTCGAGTGGATCGACCAGGCGGACGCAGCGTTCCGTGACCTCAAGCGAGTCCTCACCAGCGCGCCCATCCTGGCCGCGCCGGCTGAGAAGGAGCCCCTGCTCGCATACATCGCGGCAACCACCCGCGTGATCAGCATCGTGCTGGTGGTGGAGCGGCCGGAGGAGGGCAAAACACTGCCGGTCCAGCGCCCAGTCTACTACCTCAGCGAGGTCCTCTCCGCCTCCAAACAAAACTACCCCCACTACCAGAAGATGTGCTACGGCATATACTTCGCCGCCCAGAAGATCAAGCAATATTTCCAAGAGCACGTCATCACCGTGGTAAGCACCGCGCCGCTGGGCAAGATCATGAGCGGCCGAGACGCCACTGGTCGGATCACCAAATGGGCAATCACCCTTGCCGACTACGAGATCCGGTACGAGCCGCGCACCGCCATCAAATCGCAGGCGATGGCCGACTTCCTCGTCGACTGGGCTGAGACCCAGTTCGTGCCGCCTCCCCCAGACTCCACGCACTGGCGCATGCACTTCGACGGCTCGAAGATGCGGACCGGCTTGGGAGCCGGCATCGTCTTGTCGTCTCCTAAAGGAGATCAGCTCAAGTACGCGCTCCAAATCCACTTCGCCGCCTCCAACAACGTGGCCGAGTACGAGGCGCTCGTCCACGGCCTCCGGCTCGCCAAGGAGATCGGCATCCGGTGCATCTTGTGTTTCGGCGACTCCGATCTGGTGGTACAGCAGGTCTCCGGCGAGTGGGACGCCAGGGACGCCAACATGGCCAGCTATCGCTTCCTCGTCCAACAGCTTACCGGCTCCTTCGAGGGCTGCGAGTGTTGGAAATATGCCCTAGAGGCAATAATAAAATGGTTATTATTATATTTCCTTGTTCATGATAATTGTCTATTGTTCATGCTATAATTGTATTAACCGGAAACCGTAATACATGTGTGAATACATAGAACACACCATGTCCCTAGTGAGCCTCTAGTTGACTAGCTCGTTGATCAATAGATGGTCATGGTTTCCTGACCATGGACATTGGATGTCGTTGATAATGGGATCACATCATGAGGAGAATGATGTGATGGACAAGACCCAATCCTAAGCATAGCACAAGATCGTGTAGTTCGTCTTCTAGAGCTTTTCTAATGTCAAGTATCATTTCCTTAGACCATGAGATTGTGCAACTCCCGGATACCGTAGGAATACTTTGGGTGTATCAAATGTCACAACGTAACTGGGTGACTATAAAGGTGCACTACAGGTATCTCCGAAAGTGTCTGTTGGGTTGGCACGAATCGAGACTGGGATTTGTCACTCCGTGTGACGGAGAGGTATCTCTGGGCCCACTCGGTAATACATCATCATAATGACCTCAATGTGACTAAGGAGTTAGTCACGGGATCATGTGTTACGGAACGAGTAAAGAGACTTGCCGGTAACAAGATTGAACAAGGTATAGGGATACCGACGATCGAATCTCGGGCAAGTAACATACCGATGGACAAAGGGAATTGTATACGGGATTAATTGAATCCCCGACATCGTGGTTCATCCGATGAGATCATCGTGGAACATGTGGGAGCCAATATGGGTATCCAGATCCCGCTATTGGTTATTGGCCGGAGAGGTGTCTCGGTCATGTCTGCATGGTTCCCGAACCCGTAGGGTCTACACACAAAAGGTTCGGTGACGCTAGAGTTGTAATGGGAATTGTATGTGGTTACTGAAAGTTGTTCGGAGTCCCGGATGAGATCCCGAATGTCACGAGGAGTTCTGGAATGGTCCGGAGGTAAAGATTTATATATGGGAAGTCCTATTTTGGCCACCGGAAAATGTTCGGGATTTTTCGGTATTGTACCGGGAAGGTTCTAGAAGGTTCCGGAGTGGGGCCCACCTGCATGGGGGGACCCACATGAACGTGGGTAGTGGGGGCAAGGCCCCACACCCCTGGTCAAGGCGCACCAAGACCCCCCCTTAGAAGGAATAAGATCATATCCCGAAGGGATAAGATCAAGATCCCTAAAAAGGGGGGATAACAATCGGTGGGGAAGGGAAAGGATGGGAGTTCTTTCCTCCCACCTTTGCCAACGCCCCAATGGACTTGGAGGGCAAGAAACCAGCCCCCTCCACCCCTATATATAGTGGGGAGGCACATGGGAGCTGCATCCCTTCCCCCTGGCGCAGCCCTCCCCCCTCCTACACCTCCTTCTCCTCCGTAGTGCTTAGCGAAGCTCTACCGGAGAACCACGAGCTCCACCGCCACCACGCCGTCGTGCTGCCGGAGCTCTCCCTCAACTTCTCCTCCCCCCTTGCTGGATCAAGAAGGTGGAGACGTCCACGGGCTGTACGTGTGTTGAACGTGGAGGCGCCGTCTGTTCGGCGCTTGGATCGGATCTTCCGCGATTTGAATCGCCGCGAGTACGACTCCATCAACCGCGTTCTTTGCAACGCTTCCGCTTAGCGATCTTCAAGGGTATGAAGATGCACTCCCTCTCTCTCATTGCTAGCATCTCCTAGATTGATCTTTGTGACACGTAGGAATTTTTTTGAATTATTACTACGTTCCCCAGCAGTGGCATCATGAGCTAGGTCTATGCGTAGATTCTATGCACGAGTAGAACACAAGTAGTTGTGGGTGATGATTTCGTCAATTTACTTGCCGTTACTAGTCCTATCTTGATTCGGCGGCATTGTGGGATGAAGCGGCCCGGACCAACTTTACACGTATGCTTACATGAGACTGGTTCCACCGCCTGACATGCACTTGTTGCATAAGGTGGCTAGCGGGTGTCTGTCTCTCCCACTTTAGTCGGATCGGATTCGATGAAGAGGGTCCTTATGAAGGGTAAATAGAAATTGGCATATCACCGTTGTGGCTTTTGCGTAGGTAAGAAACGTTCTTGCTAGAAACCCATAGCAGCCACGTAAAACTTGCAACAACAATTAGAGGACGTCTAACTTGTTTTTGCAGGGTATGCTATGTGATGTGATATGGACAAAAGGATGTGATGAAATATATATGATGTATGAGATTGATCATGTTCTTGTAATAGGAATCACGACTTGCATGTCGATGGGTATGACAACCGGCAGGAGCCATAGGAGTTGTCTTAATTTATTGTATGACCTGCGTGTCAATCAAAAACGCCATGTAATTACTTTACTTTATTGCTAACCGTTAGCCATAGTAGTAGAAGTAATAGTTGGCGAGACAACTTCATGAAGACACGATGATGGAGATCATGATGATGGATATCATGGTGTCGTGCCGGTGATGATGGTGATCATGCCGCGCCCCGAAGATGGAGATCAAAGGCGCAAGATGATATTGGCCATATCATGTCACTTTATGATTTGCATGTGATGTTTATCATGTTTTTACATCTTATTTGCTTAGAAGGACGGGAGCATAAATAAGATGATCCCTCACTAAAATTTCAAGAAATGTGTTCCCCCTAAGTGTGCACCGTTGCGAAGGATCGTTGTTTCGAAGCACCACGTGATGATCGGGTGTGATAGATTCTAACGTTCGCATACAACGGGTGTAAGCCAGATTTACACACGCGAAACACTTAGGTTGACTTGACGAGCCTAGCATGTACATACATGGCCTCGGAACACGAGAGACCGAAAGGTCGAACATGAGTCGTATAGTAGATGCGATTAACATGGAGATGTTCACCATTGATGACTAGTCCGTCTCCCGTGATGATCAGACACAGCCTAGTCGATATGGATCATGTATCACTTAGATGACTAGAGGGATGTCTATCTGAGTGGGAGTTCATTTAATAATTTGATTAGATGAACTTAATTATCATGAACTTAGTCTAAAATTGTCTTTACAATCTATCTTGTAGATCCAATGGCCCACGCTAATGTTGCCCTCAACTTCAACGCGTTCCTAGAGAAAACCAAACTGAAAGACGACGGAAGCAACTATACGGACTGCGTCCGTAACTTGAGGATCATCCTCATAGCTTCCAAGAAAGCATATGTCCTTGATGCACCGCTAGGTGACGCACCCATTTTCCCAGCAACTCAAGACGTTATGAACGCCTGGCAGTCGCGTAGTGATGATTACTCCCTGGTTCAGTGCGTCATGCTTTACAGCTTAGAACCGGGGCTCCAAAAGCGTTTTGAGCAACACGGAGCATATGAGATGTTCCAAGAGCTGAGAATGGTTTTCCAAGCTCATGCCCGGGTCGAGAGATATGAAGTCTCCGACAAGTTCTTCAGTTGTAAGATGGAGGAAAATAGTTCTGTCAGCAAGCACATACTCAAAATGTCTGGGTTGCACAACCGCTTGTCTCAGCTGGGAGTTAATCTTCCGGATGACTCGGTTATTGACAGAATCCTCCAGTCGCTTCCACCTAGCTACAAGAGCTTTGTGATGAACTTCAATATGCAAGGGATGGAGAAGTCCATTCCTGAGTTATATTCGATGCTGAAATCAGCGGAGGTGGAGATCAAAAAGGAACATCAAGTGTTGATGGTGAATAAGACCACCAGTTTCAAGAAAGGCAAGGGTAAGAAGAACTTCAAGAAGGACGGCAAAGCAGTTGTCGCGCCCGGTAAATCAGTTGCCGGGAAGAAGCCCAAGAATGGACCCAAGCCTGAGACTGAGTGCTTTTATTGCAAGGGAACCGGTCACTGGAAGCGGAACTGCCCCAAGTACTTAGCGGATAAGAAGGCCGGCAACGTCAAAGGTATATATGATATACATGTTATTGATGTGTACCTTACCAGCGCTCATAGTAGCTCCTGGGTATTTGATACCGGTGCGGTTGCTCACATCTGTAACTCAAAACAGGAGCTCGGAATAAGCGGAGACTGGCGAAGGACGAGGTGACGATGCGCGTCGGGAATGGTTCCAAGGTCGATGTGATCGCCGTCGGCACGCTACCTCTACATCTACCTTCGGGATTAGTTTTAAACCTCAATAATTGTTATTTAGTACCAGCTTTGAGCATGAACATTGTATCTAGATCTCGTTTGATGCGAGATGGCTACTCATTTAAATCCGAGAATAATGGTTGTTCTATTTATATGAGAGATATGTTTTATGGTCATGCCCCGCTGGTCAATGGTTTATTTTTATTGAATCTCGAACGTGATGTTACACATATTCATAGTGTGAATACCAAACAATGTAAGGTTGATAATGATAGTCCCACATACTTGTGGCATTGCCGCCTTGGTCATATTGGTGTCAAACGCATGAAGAAACTCCATGCAGATGGACTTTTGGAGTCTCTTGATTATGAATCATTTGACACGTGCAAACCATGCCTCATGGGCAAGATGACTAAGACTCCGTTCTCCGAAACAATGGAGCGAGCAACCAACTTGTTGGAAATAATACATACCGATGTATGCGGTCCAATGAGCATTAAGGCTCGCGGTGGCTATCGTTATGTTCTCACCCTCATTGATGACTTAAGCAGATATGGGTATGTCTACTTAATGAAACACAAGTCTGAGACCTTTGAAAAGTTCAAGGAATTTCAGAGTGAGGTAGAGAATCAACGTGACAAGAAAATAAGGTTCTTACGATCTGATCGTGGAGGAGAATATTTGAGTCACGAGTTTGGCACGCACTTAAGGAAATGTGGAATTGTTTCACAACTCATGCCGCCTGGCACACCTCAGCGAATGGTTTGTCTGAACGTCATAATCGCACTCTATTGGATATGGTGCGATCTATGATGTCTCTTACTGATTTACCGCTATCATTTTGGGGATATGCATTAGAGACTGCCGCATTCACTTTAAATAGGGCACCGTCTAAATCCGCTGAGACGACACCGTATGAATTATGGTTTGGGAAGAAACCTAAGCTGTCGTTTCTGAAAGTTTGGGGATGCGATGCTTATGTCAAGAAACTTCAACCTGAAAAGCTCGAACCCAAATCGGAAAAGTGCGTCTTCATAGGATACCCTAAGGAAACTATTGGGTATACCTTCTACCTCAGATCCGAAGGCAAGATCTTTGTTGCCAAGAATGGATCCTTTCTAGAGAAAGAGTTTCTCTCGAAAGAAGTAAGTGGGAGGAAAGTAGAACTTGATGAGGTAATTGTACCCCCTCTCGAACCGGAGAGTAGCGCAGCACAAGAAAATGTTTCTGTGGTGCCTGCACCGACTAGAGAGGAAGTTAATGATGATGATCATGAAACTTCGGATCAAGTTACTAGTGAACTTCGTAGGTCCACGAGGACACGTTCCGCATCAGAGTGGTACGGCAACCCTGTCCTGGAAATCATGTTGTTAGACAACGGTGAACCTTCGAACTATGAAGAAGCCATGGTGGGCCCGGATTCCAACAAATGGCTTGAAGCCATGATATCCGAGATAGGATCCATGTATGAGAACAAAGTATGGACTTTGGTGGACTTGCCCGATGATCGGCAAGCCATAGAAAATAAATGGATCTTTAAGAATAAGACTGACGCGGATGGTAATGTGACCGCCTATAAGGCTCGGCTTGTCGCTAAGGGTTATCGACAAGTTCAAGGAGTTGACTACGATGAGACTTTCTCACCCGTAGCGATGCTAAAGTCCGTCCAAATCATGTTAGCAGTTGCCGCATTTTATGATTATGACATCTGGCAAATGGACGTCAAAACGGCATTCCTTAACGGTTTCCTTAAGGAAGAATTGTATATGATGCAGCCGGAAGGTTTTGTCGATCCTAAGAATGCTGACAAGGTATGCAAGCTCCAGCGCTCCATCTATGGGCTGGTGCAAGCATCTCGGAGTTGGAACATTCGCTTTGATGAGGTGATCAAAGCATTTGGGTTTATACAAACTTATGGAGAAGCCTGTATTTACAAGAAAGTGAGTGGGAGCTCTGTAGCATTTCTCATTTTATATGTGGATGACATATTGTTGATGGGAAATGATATAGAACTTTTGGAAAGAATAAAGGCCTACTTGAATAAGTGTTTTTCAATGAAGGACCTTGGAGAAGCTGCTTACATATTAGGCATCAAGATCTATAGAGATAGATCAAGACGCCTCATTGGTCTTTCACAAAGCACATACCTTGACAAGATATTGAAGAAGTTCAATATGGATCAGTCCAAGAAGGGGTTCTTGCCTGTATTGCAAGGTGTGAGATTGAGCACAGCTCAATGCCCGACCTCGGCAGAAGATAGAGAAAAGATGAGTGTCATCCCCTATGCCTCAGCCATAGGCTCTATTATGTATGCCATGCTGTGTACCAGACCTGATGTGAACCTTGCCATACGTTTGGTAGGGAGGTACCAAAGTGATCCCGGAATGGAACACTGGACAGCGGTCAAGAATATCCTTAAGTACCTGAAAAGGACTAAGGATATGTTTCTTGTTTATGGAGGTGCCGAAGAGCTCGTCGTAAAGGGTTACGTCGATGCTAGCTTTGACACAGATCCGGATGACTCCAAGTCACAAACTGGATACGTGTATATTTTGAATGGTGGGGCAGTCAGCTGGTGCTGTTGCAAGCAAAGCATCATGGCGGCATCTACATGTGAAGCGGAGTACATAGCTGCTTCGGAAGCAGCGCAGGAAGGAGTCTGGATGAAGGAGTTCATCACCGACCTAGGAGTGATTCCCAATGCGTCGGGCCGGATGACTCTCTTCTGTGACAACACTGGAGCTATTGCCATTGCCAAGGAGCCCAGGTTTCACAAGAAGACCAAGCACATCAAGCGCTGCTTCAACTCCATTCGTGGTTACATTCAGGATGGAGATATAGATATTTGTAAAGTACATACGGATCTGAATGTCGCAGATTCGTTGACTAAACCTCTTTCACGAGCGAAACATGATCAGTACCAGAATTCTATGGGTGTTCGATTCATCACAATGTAACTAGATTATTGACTCTAGTGCAAGTGGGAGACTGTTGGAAATATGCCCTAGAGGCAATAATAAAATGGTTATTATTATATTTCCTTGTTCATGATAATTGTCTATTGTTCATGCTATAATTGTATTAACCGGAAACCGTAATACATGTGTGAATACATAGACCACACCATGTCCCTAGTGAGCCTCTAGTTGACTAGCGCGTTGATCAATAGATGGTCATGGTTTCCTGACCATGGACATTGGATGCCGTTGATAACGGGATCACATCATTAGGAGAATGATGTGATGGACAAGACCCAATCCTAAGCATAGCACAAGATCGTGTAGTTCGTCTGCTAGAGCTTTTCTAATGTCAAGTATCATTTCCTTAGACCATGAGATTGTGCAACTCCCGGATACCGTAGGAATGCTTTGGGTGTATCAAACGTCACAACGTAACTGGGTGACTATAAAGGTGCACTACAGGTATCTCCGAAAGTGCCTGTTGGGTTGGCACGAATCGAGACTGGGATTTGTCACTCCGTGTGACGGAGAGGTATCTCTAGGCCCACTCGGTGATACATCATCATAATGAGCTCAATGTGACTAAGGAGTTAGTCATGGGATCATGTGTTACGGAACGAGTAAAGAGACTTGCCGGTAACGAGATTGAACAAGGTATAGGGATACCGACGATCGAATCTCGGGCAAGTAACATACCAATGGACAAAGGGAATTGTATACGTGATTAATTGAATCCCCGACATCGTGGTTCATTCGATGAGATCATCGTGGAACATGTGGGAGCCAATATGGGTATCCAGATCCCGCTATTGGTTATTGGCCGGAGAGGTGTCTCGGTCATGTCTGCATGGTTCCCGAACCCGTAGGGTCTACACACTTAAGGTTCGGTGACGCTAGAGTTGTAATGGGAATTGTATGTGGCTACTAAAAGTTGTTCGGAGTCCCGGATGAGATCCCGGACGTCACGAGGAGTTCTATTTTGGCCACCGGAAAATGTTCGGGATTTTTCGGTATTGTGATGGGAAGGTTCTAGAAGGTTCCGGAGTGGGGCCCACCTGCATGGGGGGACCCACATGAACGTGGGTAGTGGGGGCAAGTCCCCACACCCCTGGTCGAGGTGCACCAAGATCCCCCCTTAGAAGGAATAAGATCATATCCCGAAGGGATAAGATCAAGATCCCTAAAAAGGGGGGATAACAATCGGTGGGGAAGGGAAATGATGGGATTTCTTTCCTCCCACCTTTGCCAATGCCCCAATGGACTTGGAGGGCAAGAAACCAGCCCCCTCCACCCCTATATATAGTGGGGAGGCGCATGGGAGCTGCATCCCTTCCCCCTGGCGCATCCCTCCCCCCTCCTACACCTCCTCCTCCTCCGTAGTGCTTAGCGAAGCTCTGCCGGAGAACCACGAGCTCCACCGCCACCACGCCGTCGTGCTGCCGAAGCTCTCCCTCAACTTCTCCTCCCCCCTTGCTGGTTCAAGAAGGAGGAGATGTCCACGGGCTGTACGTGTGTTGAACGCGGAGGCGCCGTCCGTTCGGCGCTTGGATCGGATCTTCGCCATTTGAATCGCTGCGAGTACGACTCCATCAACCGCGTTCTTTGCAACGCTTCCGTTTAGCGATCTTCAAGGGTATGAAGATGCACTCCCTCTCTCTCATTGCTAGCATCTCCTAGATTGATCTTGGTGACATGTAGGAAATTGTTTGAATTATTACTACGTTCCCCAACAGCGAGTTCCACCAAATCCCCCGGGCGGATAACGAGGCGGCGGACGCCCTGGCCAAAATCGGCTCCACTCGCCAAGCCATCCCGGCTGGCGTCTCCCTCGAGCAGTTGCGCAAGCCGTCGATCAGGCCCTCCGCCGAGTCGGAGTCCATCTTCGTGCCCACGAAACCCACCGGCCCCTCGACGGACCCGAAGGCTTCGCCGGCTCCAATGGCTCCGCCGGCTCCGCCCGCTCACCCGGCGCCGCCTGCTCCACCAGCCGCGCCGGCTACGCCGGTCGCGCCGGCTCCCGCGGTTGTCGTTTCGACGACCGCCGGCACCGAGCCCGCGGCCTTCCTGATGGCAGTCGATCAGCCAGACCCGGGGACTGGCGCGCCGGCCCCGGGGGCTCCGCCGATGGACCCGGGGGCTCCGGCTGACCAGAACCTCCTGCCCGTGCCGGAGCCGGACTTGGTGTTGGCTCCGTCGTGGGCCCAGCCAATCTTGGCTTTCCTCTTGCACGGCGAGCTCCCCCCCGACGAAGACAAGGCCCGGCAGGTCCAGCGCCGTGTGCCCGCCTACAGCATCATCAACCGTGAGCTGGTCCACTGCAGCACGACCGGCGTGTACCAACGCTGCGTCGAGCCCGAGAAGGGCCAGGAGATCCTCCGAGACATCCACCAGGGCAAGTGCGGGCACCATGCCGCCTCGAGGACCCTAGTGGCCAGGGCGTTCCTCCACGGCTTCTACTGGCCGACTGCGTTTGAGGAGGCGACGCGGCTCGTCGACAAGTGCGAAGGGTGCCAACATTTCCGCGCGCAAAGCCACCTGCCGGCTACGGCGCTGCAGACTATCCCGCTATCGTGGCCCATCGCCGTCTGGGGGCTCGACATGGTTAGGCCATTCAAGACCGCTCGAGGCGGCATGATGCACCTGCTGGTAGCCGTCGACAAGTTCACCAAGTGGATAGAAGCCAGGCCCATCAAGAAGCTGGATGGCCCCACGGCCATCCGGTTCGTCGAGGACATAACGGTCCGCTACGGCGTCCCGCATAGCATCATCACCGACAACGGCACCAACTTTGCCAAGGGCGCGTTAGCACCTTTCTGTGCCAAACAGGGCATCCAGCTCGACCTGGCCTCGGTCGCCCACCCGCAGTCGAATGGCCAGGCCGAAAGGGCTAACGGCTTAATCCTGGCCGGCATCAAACCCCGGCTCATGGCACCGCTCGTCTGCTCTGCCGGCTGCTGGATCGAGGAGCTACCGGCTGTCCTGTGGAGCCTGAGGACCACACCCAATCGATCAATCGGCTTCATGCCCTTCTTCCTCGTGTACGGGTCCGAGGCGGTCATCCCCACGGACATCGAGTTTGACTCACCTCGAGTCGCCCTGTACACGGAGACGAACGCGAAGGAGGCAAGGGAGGACGGCGTCGACCTACTCGAGGAGGCCCGCGAGCTAGCACTGAGCCGGACGGCGATCTATCAGCAGAAGCTCCGGCACTACCACAGCAAGCGCATCCGGCCCCTCTCCTTCTGCGAGGGGGACCTGTTGCTCTGGCGAATCCAACGAACCGCCGGCCAGCACAAGTTGTCCTCCCCATGGGAGGGCCCGTTCATCATCAGCAAGGCGCTGCACAACAACGCGTACTACCCAATAGACGCGCAGAAGCCGCAGAAGCGCAAGAGACACGCTTCCGGCGAGGAGACGGAGCCCCCGTGGAATGCGGCGCTCCTCCGACTGTTTTACTGCTAAGGACCAGTGTATGTATATACCTTCCCTTTTTGGGCTTATGAATGCAATGGGTGCCCCAAGCCGGCTCGTGGGGCATGCCTCTTTTCATTTCCTCCCAAAGCTGTTCGCCTCACTCACCGGTTCCCGGACCTGGCTCCACGGTCTCAGGGGCTCGCGGGTTAGCCTTGGCGTCGCTCTCCGAAGCCGGCCAAGTAGTGTGGACTAAGGAACAACCTACCCCCTCCCTCCCAGCTACAGACCGGCTCCCAGCTGTCCGGCTAGTGGGTTCTCGGAACGGCAAAACTTAGCACACACGAAAGCGGTCGTAAGGGGTCGCCGGCTAGGGCTAGCCGGAACCATCTTTTTTAGCCTCTGCCATTCACCTTAGCCAAAACACCCTTGCGGCTCCCAAGCCGATGACTGGCTCCCCCAAGGCGGACGCCCCGTCCCACCTACAGACCGGCTCCCGGCTGTCCGGCTGGCGGGGCCGATGCCAAAAGGGACAAGGTTTTGGGTAGACGGAGCCAAAAAGGGGAAAAAGGCTAAGAACGGGTCGGCACGCATAAAAAACTTTTTGCAATAGAAAGCACGAATTTATATATACAAAATGGCACACGGCCACAAGTTCATTACATTAACACACCCAGTGGGTGGAACTCTAGTCTAACAGAAATGCAGGAAGGGGAGGTCCTAAATAGCGGCAGCGCCGTCTCCCCCTTCGGCATCCTTTGAGGCAGCACCGTCCTCTCCTCCGTCCTTGGCCACGGATGGCTCTGCACCACCCTCCGGGTCTAGGTGGCGAGCCAGCTCGGAGTCGGCATAGTCGTCGGTGCTGGACTCGGCGGCTTCGTTGTCCGTCTCCCCGGCGCTCCCCTCCGGGTCGTCGATGGCGAGCCCGAGCCGGTCTTCCGGGATCGCCTCGCCACCTGCCGTCCGCTCCGGGATATATTCATCCCAAGGGGCAAAGGACACGAGGTCACTCGCCCGCGCGGCCAGCACGTCGGCGACCGCCTCCAGCTCCGCATCCGTGCCGGCACGCTGGGCTGCGAGTAGCCCAAAATCCAGCTCGGGGTACCAGGACCTCGCAACCCAAAGCGCCATGGCCGCCCCGGCGCGCGCCACAGAAGACCTCCAGGCGTTCACCCGCGCGGTCCCGGCCTCCAGGCACCTAGACAGCCGGCTCATGGATACCGGCTCCATCGCGTCCGGCCAGAGGGTGCGGACCAGCCCCAACCCGGTGGCCTGGAGCCGCTTCAGGGCCCGGACCACCTCGCCCAGACGCGCCCTGCCGCCAATCCCCACCTCTTCCACGGTCCAGGGCGCAAGTTCCCCAACTTGAACTCCAAGCGCCCATTGCGCCTTGCAGTGGGCCTCCACGGCCGCCTCCGCTGCCGCGTGTGTGCCCGGGAAGGCCGCTGGGGGAGAAAGGAACGCATGATGTAAGACGAAGAAAACAGCGCCCCGAGCCAACGCGCAAAGACATAAGAGAAACCTACCGGCCAGGAGCCGGTCCCCTTCCAGCGCCTCCTCCTGCTCCTTGGCAGCCCTGGCCGACCACTCCTGGAGCCAGCGCTCGTACTCAACGCGGCCTGCCTCCTCCTCCCTGGCCGCCTTCACCAGCGAGGCATCCTTTGCCTCTAGCTCCTTGCAATGGGCCGCATCCCGCTCCTCCAACCGCCGTTGGAAGGCTGCCTCCCGCTCCTCCAACTCCCGGCGATGAGCCGCCTCGCGCCCATCCTTCTCCGCCTTCGCCTGATCCGCCTCCTGGCAGAGCCGGTCGCGCTCCGTGGTCAGGAGGACCCGCTCCTCGCCAACCCGCACCACCTGGCGTCGGAGGCTGACCGTCTCGGCATGGGTGGCTGCTCGAGACGAGGTCGCCGCTGTCAGAGAGCAAACAAACAAAGGGATTCAGCCCGCCTCCAGGGCAGTCGGCCTGAATCCCGGGGGCCACACCCAGTGGGTGCGCTCGCGCGCCCCCACTGGAAATTCGCGAAAGCACATACCTTGCAGATCCGCAGACATGACGGCTAGCCGATTTTCGGCCCCACGGTACAAGCCTAGCAGCGTGTTGTACGCGGCTACCCGGCGGTCGTGCGCGGCCTACAAAGAACACAAGCAAAGATGCCATTAGACTTGACTTGACCCACCTACATCCCGAGCCGGCCTGAGTTTCGGGGGCTACACCCAGTGGGTGCGCTGGCGCGCCCCCACTGGAAAAAACCAAAACGAAGTACGAGGCTTCAGGTTCTTACCGCAAGGGACTGCTCGAGGTGGACCAGCCGGTCGCTGGCGGCCCGGGCATCCTGTGCCACCTGGGCTCGGCAGGCGGCAAACTCCTCGACGACGGACACCACCGCAGCCCCAAGGGCGCTCGGCGCATCGTTGATAGCCCCGCCTCCGGCCGTGGCCCAGGTCTCCTACGGCCGATCCCCGTCGGCGGGCCCGGACGCGCCCTTCGCCGTGATCGCTAGACGGCCTCCCCTTTCCGGCGCCTCGGTTCCGGGTGCCCCTATTGACGAGCCCGGGGTGTCCGCCCCTCCGGGCGCCGCCGTCTCGCCAACCGGCGCTCCGCCTATGGCCGCGCCAGACCGGCTCGCCTCCGGAGCCGGGGCCTCTGAGGTCGGAACCTCTGCGTCCTGGACGACGACTTCTGGGGGCCCCTCCGCCTCCGGCGGCGCGTCCTCCGCCCCCGACGGGGTCGTGTTATCACCCGGCCCCACCCTCTAGATGGCGTATGCCGCATCCGCGGCCGCGTCTGCCTCCGCCCGCCGCCCGGGGTCATGCCTGTCCTTGTATCTCCTCTCCCGGTGAGGGGGAAAAGGCTCCCACGACGGGCCGGCCGGCTCCGTGCTGGCCTGCCCCGGCGGTCGCTTCCGCGCTGCCTCCTCCCACGAGCGGCGTTCCTCTTCACGCAGCTCCATCTCGGCCGCCTCGAGGTCCCGCCATGCTGTGCGCTCCCTATCTTAGGCGGTAGGCGGCGGCACTGTCCCCGCCGGTTCGACGGCCGTGGTCCTCCCAAGGGCGCGCGGCTCCCTGAATAAGCATGATAAGGAAGGGAGCCCGCCAAGAAATAGGCAAGTAATCAGCGCGGACTTACCCGATCGTGACAGGGACCGCCCGCCTGGTGGGGCCTGACCGGGCCGCCCGCGGTTTTTTCCCGCTGCCCCCGCGGCCACCTCCCGGCTGCCCGGTGGCCGCCCGCTTGGGAGCCGGCTTTGGGCTGGCCGGCTGCTTCCCCCTGCTGCCAACGACCGCGTCGTCCCGGCTGGGCGCGTGGTCGGCGCGACGGACGCACTTCCTTGGTGCCGTGGTGTCGTCCCCCGAAGCTTCGGGGTCCTCTGAGGCCGCTGCATCGCGCACCCTTTCCGGCTCAGCGTCGTCGTCGGTCCGATCCCGCAAAGGTGTGTAGGGAGGGAACTCCCCAGCCGGGTCGGACGCCTCCGTCGCTGTCCCATCACCACCGGGTGCACCGGCCGGCTCCGATACGGCCGGCTCCACGTCGTCGGCGTCCTCGATTTCCTCCTCGTCTAACTCCTCCACGTCGGCCGCCGGCGGGGCGTAGTTTTGCAACAGCAGGAAAACCTGCATACACGAGAGGCCACCAGTCATCATACCGTGGGGGGAGGCCGTTCTCAATAAGGAAAAGGGGGGGACGACTCGCCACGTACCCGCGGAGCCGGACGGTCCTGGCTGTACGGGGCCTTCCCCCATCGCCATTCGCGCTCGTTCATCTTGGCGGCTGAAATGGCGTTTACCCTCAACGCCACTTGCACCGCCTTCAGCTCCTTGGTGGAGAGCCGGCAAGGGTCGCGCCGCCCTCCCATCTGACAGATGAGGTGCGGTCGGCGCTGCAGAGGCTGCACTCGGCGCGCCACCATCGTGGCCAGGAGGTCCGCGGCCGCCAGTCCCTCCGTCCGGCTCATCACCACCAGCCGCTCGTAGAGCCGGTCCGCCGTCTCGGGTGCGACGGCCGGAGGCGTCCTCCAGTTCAGCATTGCCACTGGCGGCTGGTTGATGAAGGCGGGGAGGTTGATGTAGTCTGCCTCCGGCTTCACGTTCTTCACGTAGAAGAAACCTTTCTGCCAGTTCTTCACCGAGTCCTGCAAGGGGAGTTCCGGGAACCCAGCCCCGGCTCGGAAATGGATCAGGGCGGCTCCGCAGGCGGTCATGACCTTCTGGCCGGTCGCCGGGTCCTTGATCGTCTGGCGCTTGAGGTAGAAGAGCCGGCACCAGAGATCCAGGCGCGGCTCGACCCAAAGGAATCCCTCGCAGAGAGAGACGAACGCCGCCAGCTGCAGGACGGCGTTGGCGGCCAAGTGGTGCGGCTGCAACCCGAAGTACGTAAGGAATCATCGGAAGAAAGTGCTCGCCGGCAGGCCAAGCCCGCGGAGGAAATGCTCAGCGAAGACCACCACCTCGCCCTCCCACGGGGTCGGTGCATTCTCCGCCCCAGCAATGCGCGCCTCCAGGTGCCTCTCCGACGGCAGCTTGCGGCGGTGGCGGAGGTGCTCGATGAAGTGCTCATCGACGTCGCTGCCGTCCCACGCTCCCTTGCTCGCCATCACCCTCTAGGGTCTCGTAGCCGCGGCGGTGGAGCGCAAACGTCCGGCCTCGGCGCGGTTTCCTGCGGCGGCGCAACAACTCGCGTGGCTTCTCTCTCTCTCTCTCTCTCTCTCTGAGCGGGGAGGTGAGGAGCGACGACGGCAAGGTGCTGGGGGAGAGGGAACGAATGCGCCGTTCCGCTCTCTCCCCCCTCCATTTAAACCCCCGCGCGGGGGTAGTGGGGAGTGGATCCGCCATGCATGACCCCCACTACACCCGCCGCGCACGAGGGGCATTAATGCACCCCGGGAATGCCAACCGACAGCCCGGGCCGCAGATGATCCACGCGCACGGGCCGAGGCCATGGCCGAAGCAGGCCCCGCCCCACGGCCCGGTCTTGTTCGCCGCGCGGCCTGTCAGATCGCTACCCGCTGTGCCCCCCAAGTGGCGCGCCTCCTCTGTCCAGCGAGGCATTCGATGGGTCCAGCGAAGCGTCGGCCGGCTACGGAACCGGCCGCCGCGCTCCCGCCTCCTATGGCGCCTGGATCGTGCGTAAAGCAAGACAAGACTCAAGCCGGCGAGGTCCGCCTCCGTTCACCGGCGGGCCTCCCCCGCTTCGGGGACTACTGACGGGGGTATAATCCCGGGGTAGCCTCAGCCGGCTGCCCCCAACTTTTCAAAACAACCGCGGGGTGAGCTGCCTCCCACCGCGCACCGGCTCCGCCCGCCCGGCTCCGCCGAACAACCGGCTCGGGGCCGGGTGGCCGGCTACCCCAGCCACCGGCTAGGGGCGGAGACGCCTAGCCCCCTAGCCGGCGGTACTACAAGTACGACTGTCAGAGCACGCGTGGCTACAGGGGCCCCCGTCGCGTCGGGGGTCAGCCCCGCGTGGCCACAGTGAGGCGACAGTGCCTCTGACTCTGGCCGACTGCGACCTGGCGAGCGGCACAGTGTCGGCCTGCCCTCAACCACTCCATTACCTACTCCGGCGTGTCTACAGCTCGGCTGGCCGTACCGCTGACAGCGCCCGGCTGCCACTAGACGACGCCCCGAAGGACGTCCCGTGCCGCGACGAGACGGGCACGGGGGCCCGCCGGGCGGGTCCCCCCGGCTACCAACGGGACCCTGCAGCCGGCGGGCCCTACCAGCGACGGGACCCTTCGGCCAGGGGCCCCACAGCCGGCTAGACAGACCGCCAGCTAGGGCCCTCCGGAGCCTTCTATTCGTATTGTATTCCAGGGGGTTGGTCTATAAAACCCCCCGGAGCTCCCCCATGCAAGGGGACGGTTCCCAGAACACACACTCACACACACGCAGAGGCGAAGAAGGCGAGCTAGCCTCTTCTTCCTCCTCTATCCATACAGCTCCAGGAGCACCATTGTAGCCCCTTTTGGTTAATCAACTATATCGGCAGGACTAGGGGCATTACCTCCCTCGAAGGGCCCTGAACCTGGGTACATCGTGTGTCCCTCACCCTTGTGCCTAATCCCGCTCCCGGAGCCCGTCGGCGTCCTTCGGCCCCAACCACTCTCGATAAGCCACCCCATGGCATCTGTCGTGAGAAAACGACGATAGGAGGATTGGTAGCCGCATAATGTTCATTCTCCTGTCGATGCTTGGGTGACAACACCTCCATCCGACCGCACGAGGTGTGTGTAGCAGGGGCCCAGGGTCAGAAGCAGCGGATGACCATGAATTAGACGTGATGTGCGGCGGCATTATGTGATCTGATGTGTGCTGCCAACGTGTTGTGATGTGTCGTGCGTGTAGCCAGCACCGACGTGGATGTATCCAAGGCGAGCCCTAGCACACCATGCTCCGTGCAACATGAGCTCCACCCGACAATGCCCTAGACGGCATGCGTCCAACCAGCGCCTGGTGAGTTTTCCTGATCCCAATTTCTTGGTTGCGTGGGGAGGAGGTGGTGTGGAACCGGAGAACTTGCTGGAGGGGGGGGGGGGGGATGACGGTGCATGTGGGACGTGGTTCTCAGGGCCGTCGGTGAGGGGCTATGACCTTCGCGGATCCGGCGAGGGAGTGCTCCGAGGCGGCACTGTGTGAGGCACAACATCAAGGCGGGGGTGGCACTGTGATTTAATGGCAGTTTTACCCTTCACTGATTGGAACTGTCCTATGTGTCAAAAGACGAGAGAGAAAACCGCTTACACGTGGCTAGTTTTTTCCATAGATCTAGTTTTGGATGAAACTTGCCTGGTTTTAAGACTTGAGGGATAAAATGTGGCCCAAATATTTTTGAGGGAGCATATGTAAGCTTTTGGTTAACTTGATGGACGAAAGACATTATTTTCTCTTTTTTTAAAACATTAGTAGTATTAATGCTTCGCTGAGGGATTGCTCTGGCACCTGGCAAGCGACCTGACGATGGAAGCTAATGAGTGTCCAGTTAAAGACATAGTTGGCCAGGAGGAGTCATTGAGCTCTTTGGAGGATCTCTACACCGTTGCTGGCTTTTCCAAAGAGGAGTGGCGCAAATCTAGAGAAAAGGAAAATAAATCGTGAGGCCGTTGAGGAATCTGACGAAGTGCACCGCGAAGATAAAGAAGAGGCTTGAGTAGTTCTAGTGGAGCGAATCAAAGAAGGATGCTGCTACTTCATGAGCTTGCGTTGGTTTTCCCTTGAAGAGGAAAGGGTGATGCAGCATAGTAGATAAGTATTTCCCTCAGTTGTTGAGAACCAAGGTATCAATCCAGTAGGAGGTACAAGCAAGGCCCCAATCTATGCACCTGCACAAACAATCAAACACTTGCACCCAATGCTATAAAGGGGTTGTCAATCCCTTCACGGTTACTTGCAAGGATGAGATCTGGATAGAGATAGATATAAAAGATTACTAAAACGAAAACTAAAATAAAAGTAAATAAATTGCAGCCAAGTATTTTTGGTATTTTTGGTGATCTGAAAATATAATATGGAAAATAGACCCGGGGGGCATAGGTTTCACTAGAGGCTTCTCTCTTGAAGGAAAATAATACGATGGGTGAACAAATTACTGTCGAGCAATTGATAGAAAAGCGCATAGTTATGACGATATCCAAGGCAATGATTATGCATATAGGCATCACGTCCGTATCAAGTAGACCGAAACGATTCTGCATCTACTACTATTACTCCACACATCGACCGACTCCAGCCTGCATCTAGAGTATTAAGTTCATGAAGAACAGAGTAACGCATTAAGTAAGATGACATGATGTAGAGGGATAAACTCAAGCAATATGATGAAAACCCCATCTTTTTATCCTTGATGGCAATAATACAAATACGTGCCTCGCTACCCCTACTTTATCACTGGGTGAGGACACCGCAAGATTGAACCCAAAACTAAGCACTTCTCAAATTGCAAGAATTACCAATCTAGTTGGACAAAACAAACCAATAACTCGAAGAGACTTGCAAATATATGAAATCATGCATATAAGAATTCAGAGAAGATTCAAATAATATTCATAGATAATCTGATCATAAACCCACAATTCATCGGATCTCGACAAACACACCGCAAAAGAGTATTACATCGGATAGATCTCCATGAAGATCATGGAGAACATGGTATTGAAGATCATAGAGAGAGATGAAGCCATTTAGCTACTAGCTATGGACCCGAAGGTCTATGGTGAACTACTCACGCATCATCGGAAGGGCAATGGTGTTGATGTAGATGCCCTCCGTGATCGAAACCCCCTCCGGCAGATTACCGGAAAAGGCCCCAAGATGGGATCTCACGGGAACAGAGGCTTGCGGCTTTGGAAAAGTATTATCGTGGCTCTCTTTGGTATTGGGGGAATATTCCTGAATTTATAGGCGAAGAATTAGGGTTGGAGGAGCTACGGGGGGCCCACAAGCCAGGGGGCGTGCCCCCCCCCCTAGGGGCGCGCCCTGGTGGCTTGTGGCCTACCCGTAGCTCTTCTGGCCTCTTCTCGAAGCCTCCTGGGTTCCTTATGGTCCAAGAAAAATCAGCGTAGAATTTTATTCCGTTTGGACTCCGTTGGATATTCCTTTTCTGCAATACTCAAAAACAAGGAAAAAACAGAAACTGGCATTGGGCACTAGGTTAATAGGTTAGTCCCAAAAATAATATAAAATAGCATATTAATGCATATAAAACATCCAAAATAGATAATATAATAGCATGGAACAATCAAAAATTATAGATACGTTGCAGACGTATCAGCATCCCCAAGCTTAATTCCTGCTCGTCCTCGAGTAGGTAAATGATAAAAACAAAATTTTTGATGTGGAATGCTACCTAACATATTTATCCATTTAATATTCTTTATTGTGGCATGAATGTTCAGATCCATAAGATTCGAAACAAAAGTTTAATGTTGACATAAAAACAATAATACTTCAAGCATACTAACAAAGCAATCGTGTCTTTTCAAAATAACATGGCCAAAGAAAGTTATCCCTACAAAATCATATGGTCTGGCTATGCTCCATCTTCCCCACACAAAGTATTTAAATCATGCACAACCCCGAAGACAAGTCAAGCAATTGTTTCACACCTTTTATGTTCTCAAACCTTTTCAACTTTCACGCAATACATGAGCGTGAGCCATGGATATAGCACTATAGGTGGAATAGAATATGGTGGAGGTTGTGAGGAAAAGGAGAAGATAGTCTCACATCAACTAGGCGTATCAATGGGCTATGGAGATGCCCATCAATAGATATCAATGTGAGTGCGTAGGGATTGCCATGCAACGGATGCACTAGAGCTATAAGTGTATGAAAGCTCAAAAAGAAACTAAGTGGGTGTGCATCCAACTCGCTTGCTCATGAAGACCTAGGGCAATTTGAGGAAGCCCATCATTGGAATATACAAGCCAAGTTATATAATGAAAAATTCCCACTAGTATATGAAAGTGACAAAATAGGAGACTCTCTGTCATGAAGATCATGGTGCTACTTTGAAGCACAAGTGTGGAAAAAAGATAGTAGCATTGTCCCTTCTCTCTTTTCTCTCACATTTTTTTTTAATTTTTGGTGGGCATCTTTGGCCTCTTTTTATTATTTGGGCTTCATTGGCCTCTTTTATTATTTGTAAAGTCTGGAGACTCATCCCACCTTGTGAGGGAATCATAGCTTCCATCATCCTTTCCTCTCATGGGACAATGCTCTAATAATGATGATCATCTCACTTTTATTTACTTACAACTCAACAATTACAACTCGATACTTAGAACAAAATATGACTCTATATGAATGCCTCCGGTGGTGTACCGGGATGTGCAACGATCTAGCATAGCAAATGACATCAAAAAACGGACAAGCCATGAAAACATCATGCTAGCTATCTTACGATCATGCAAAGCAATATGACAATGATGGTGCGTGTCACGATAAACGGAATGGTGGAAGTTGCATGGCAATATATCTCGGAATGGCTATGGAAATGCCATAATAGGTAGGTATGGTGGCTGTTTTGAGGAAGGGAATATGGTGGGTTTAATGCACCAGCGAAAGTTGCGCGGTACTAGAGAGGCTAGCAATGGTGGAAGGGTGAGAGTGCGTATAATACATGAATTCACATTAGTCATAAAGAACTCACATACTTATTGCAAAAGTCTATTAGTTATCGAAGCAAAGTATTAGACGCATGCTCCTAGGGGAGAGGTTGGTAGGAGTTAACCATCGCGCGCTCGACAATCAATAAACAAATTATGCTCCGACTTCGTTACATAACGGTTCACCATACGTGCATGCTACGGGAATCACAAACTTTTAACACAAGTATTTCTACCAATCCACAATTACTCACTAGCATGACTCTAATATCACCCTCTTTATATCTCAAAACTATATGCGAGGAATCAAACTTCTCATAGTATTCAATGCACTTTATATGAAAGTTTTTATTATATCCCTCTTGGATGCCCATTATATTAGGACTAAATTCATAAAATAAACCAATTACCATGCTGTTTAAAGACTCTCAAAATAATATAAGTGAGGTATGAGAGTTCAATTATTTCTATAAAATAAAACACCACCGTGCTCTAAAAAGATATAAGTGAAGCACTAGAGCAAAATTGCCTAGCTCAAAAGATATAAGTGAAGCACATAGAGTATTCTAATAAATTCACGATTTATGCGTGTCCCTCTCAAAAGATGTGTGCAGCAAGGATGATTGTGGCAAACTAAAAAGCAAAGACTCATATCATACAAGACGCTCCAAGCAAAACACATATCATGTGGTGAATAAAAATATAGCCTCAAGTAAATTTACCGATGGATTGAAGACGAAAGAGGGGATGCCTTCCGGGGCATCCCCAAGCTTAGGATCTTTGGTATCCTTGAATATTCCTTGGGGTGCCTTGGGCATCCCCAAGCTCAGGCTCTTGCCACTCCTTATTCCATAGTCCATCAAATCTTTACCCAAAACTTGAAAGTTTCACAACACAAAACTCAACAGAAAACTCGTGAGATCCGTTAGTATAAGAAAAATAAATCACCACTTTAGATACTGTTGTGAACTCATTCTTTATTTATATTGGTGTAATATCTACTGTATTCCAACTTCTCCATGGTTCATACCCCCCGATATAACCCATAGATACATCAAAATAAGCAAACATCACAAAGAAAACAGAATCTGTCAAAAACAGAACAGTCTGTAGCAATCTGTAAACTTCGAATACTTATGTGACTCAAAAAATTCTGAAAAATTAGGACAATCTGGGAAATTTTTATATCAATTTTTTGTAAACATTTCAGACTCATTCGACTCTCTGGTGAATTTATAAAATTCCTGGACTGAGCGCAAAAGTTTCTGTTTTTCAGCAAGATCAAATCAACAATCACCGTAGACCATCCCAAAGGTCTTACTTGGCTCAAACACTAATTAAAACACTAAAACAAAATTAATACAGAGGTAATAATGTGTAAATCACTCAATAACAGAAACAAAAACAAAAAACATAAAATAAAATTGGGTTGCCTCCCAACACGCGCTATTGTTTAACGCCCTAGGCATAACGCAATAGATCTAGGTATTGTCATCTTTGGTATGCAATCCATAATTAGCTCTCATAATAGATTCATAAGGTAATTTAATTTTCTTTCTAGGAAAGTGTTCCATGCCTTTCCTTAATGGAAATTGGAATCTAATGTTTCCTTCTTTCATATCAATAATTGCACCAATCATTCTAAGGAAAGGTCTACCAAGAATAATAGGACATGTAGGATTGCAATCTATATCAAGAACAATGAAATCTACGGGCACATAATTCCTATTTGCAACAATAATAACATCATTAATCCTTCCCATAGGTTTCTTAATAGTGGAATCCGCTAGATGCAAATTTAAAGAGCAATCATCAAGTTCATGGAAACCTAGCACATCACATAAAGTTTTCGGAATCGTGGAAACGCTAGAACCCAAATCACACAAAGCATGGCACTCATAATATTTAATTTTAATCTTAATAGTAGGTTCCCACTCATCATAAAGCTTTCTAGGTATAGAAACTTCCAACTCAAGTTTTTCTTCAAAAGATTTCATCATAGCATCAACGATATGTTTAGTAAAAGCTTTATTTTGATTATAAGAATGCGGAGAATTCAACATGGATTGCAACAAGGAAATACAATCAATCAAAGAACAACTATCATAATTAAAGTCCTTGAAATCCAAAAGAGTGGGTTCATTGCTATTTAAAGTTTTGACCTCTTCAATCCCACTTTTATCAATTTTACCATTAAGATCTATAAACTCCGAATCATTGGGACGACTTTTAACTAAAGTTGACTTATCTCCAGTCCCATCTTTATCAAGATTTATAATAGAAAACAAATATTCAATAGGAGTCACATCAATCACTTTAAGATCTTCATCATTATTATCACGAGAACACACTTTTTCAAGCCATTCACTCTTAGCACGCATTCTAGCGGTTCTTTCCTTACACTCATCAATAGAAGTTCTCATAGCTTTTAAAGACTCATTAATCTAACACTTGGGTGGAGTAGATCTAATTTTCAAAGAATCAATCTCAAGAGAAATTCTATCAACGTTCCTAGCCAAATCATCAATCTTGAGCAATTTTTCTTCAATCGTAGCATTGAAAACCTTTTGCGAACTAATAAATTCTTTAATATTATTCTCAAGATCAGAGGGCATCTTATTATAATTTCCATAAGGATTATTGTAGGAATTACCATAATTATTAGAGGAATTACTAGGAAACGGCCTAGGGTTGAAATTACCTCTATACGCGTTATTACCAAAATTGTTCCTACCAACAAAATTTGCATCCATAGATTCATTATTATTTCCAATAAAAGAAGACAAAGGCATATCATTAGGATCAATAGGAGCACTCTTACTAGCAAACAATTTCATTAATTCCTCCATCTTTTCACTCAAAGTATTTATTTCTTCAATAGCATGCACTTTTTTACTAGTAGGAGATCTTTCGGTATGCCATTGAGAGTAATTTTCCCTCAGTTTAGTAGCTTCTCCTAATGTGATTTCCATAAAAGTACCACCCGCAGCGGAATCTAAAAGATTTCTAGAGGCAAAATTCAATCCCGCATAAAAAATTGTATAATCATCCATAAACTCAAACCATGTGTGGGGCAATTTCTAATCATTAATTTCATCCTCTACCAAGATTGTGCAACATGCTCATGATCAAGTTGCTTAAAATTCATTATATCGTTCCTAAGGGAGATGATCTTAGCGGGCGGAAAGTACTTAGAAATAAAAGCATCTTTACACTTATTCCATGAATCAATACTATTTTTAGGCAAAGATGAAAACCAAGTTTTAGCACGATCTCGTAGTGAGAACGGAAATAGCTTCAATTTAACAATATCATTATCCACATCTTCCTTCTTTTGCATATCACACAACTCAACGAAAGTATTTAGATGGGATGCGGCATCTTCACTAGGAAGGCCGCAAAATTGTTCTTTCATAACAAGATTAAGCAAAGCGGCATTAATTTCATAAGATTCCGCACTAGTGGCGGGAGCAATCGGAGTACTAATAAAATCATTATTATTAGTATTGGAGAAGTCACACAATTTGGTATTCTCAGACATCGTGACAAAGCAAGCAATCTAGCACACAAGCAAACAAAAAGCAAACGAAAAGACGAACGGAAGAAGGACGAATAAAAAGGCAAATCTTTTTGGTTTTTTCTGAAAATCGTTTTAAAAGTGGGGGAGAGGAAAACGAGAGGCAAATGGCAAATAATGTAAATGCAAGAGATGAGTTTGTGATGGGTACTTGGTAGGCTTGATGTAGATCTCTCCGACAACCACGCCAAAAATTGGCAAGTTGACGGGAGAGTTCTTGTCTTGACTTGCTATGTATCCTCCCTGGCAACGGCGCCAGAAATCCTTCTTGCTACTTCTTGAGCTTGCGTTGGTTTTCCCTTGAAGAGGAAAGGGTGATGTAGCAAACTAGATAAGTATTTCCCTCATATGTTGAGAACCAAGGTATCAATCCAGTAGGAGGTACAAGCAAGGCCCCAATCTATGCACCTGCACAAACAATCAAACACTTGCACCCAGCGCTATAAAGGGGTTGTCAATCCCTTCACGGTTACTTGCAAGGATGAGATCTGATAGAGATAGATATAAAAGATTACTAAAACGAAAACTAAAATAAAAGTAAATAAATTGCAGCAAAGTATTTTTGGTTTATAGATCTGAAAATATAATATGGAAAATAGACCCGGGGGCCATAGGTTTCACTAGAGGCTTCTCTCTTGAAGGAAAATAATACGGTGGGTGAACAAATTACTGTCGAGCAATTGATAGAAAAGCGCATAGTTATGACGATATCCAAGGCAATGATTATGCATATAGGTGCTACTTCTCGAGCATGCGTTGGTTTTCCCTTGAAGAGGAAAGGGTGATGCAGCAAAGTAGATAAGTATTTCCCTTAGTTGTTGAGAACCAAGGTATCAATCCAGTAGGAGATACAAGCAAGTCACCAATGGATGTACCTACACAAATAATCAAACACTTGCACCCAATGCTATAAAGGGGTTGTCAATCCCTTCACGGTTACTTGCAAGGATGAGATCTGATAGAGAAAGATAGATAGGATTGCTAAAACGAAAAGTAAACTAAAAGTAAAAAAGATTGCAGCAAGATATTTTTGGTATTTTTGGATTATAGATCTGAAAATATAAGATGGAAAATAGACCCGGGGGCCATAGGTTTCACTAGAAGCTTCTCTCATGATGGCAAATAATACGGTGGGTGAACAAATTACTGTCGAGCAATTGATAGAAAAGCGAATAATTATGAAGATATCCAAGGCAATGATTATGCATATAGGCATCACGTCCGTGTCAAGTAGACCGAAACGATTCTGCATCTACTACTATTACTCCACACATCGACCGAGTCCTGCCTGCATCTAGAGTATTAAGTTCATGAAGAACAGAGTAACGCATTAGGTAAGATGACATGGTGTAGAGGGATATACTCAAGCAATATGATGAAAACCCCATCTTTTTATCCTCGATGGAAACAATACAATACGTGCCTCGCTACCCCTACTTTGTCATTGGGTGAGGACACCGCAAGATTGAACCCAAAACTAAGCACTTCTCCCATTGCAAGAATTACCAATCTAGTTGGCCAAACCAAACCAATAACTCGAAGAGACTTGCAAAGATATGAAATCATGCATATAAGAATTCAGAGAAGATTCAAATAATATTCATAGATAATCTGAACATAAACCCACAATTCATCGGATCTCGACAAACACACCACAAAAGAGTATTACATCGGATAGATCTCCATGAAGATCATGAAGAACATGGTATTGAAGAACAAAGAGAGAGAAGAAGCCATCTAGCTACTAGCTATGGACCCGAAGGTCTGTGGTGGACTACTCACGCATTATCGGAGGGGCAATGGAGTTGATGTAGATGCCCTCCGTGATCGAATCCCCCTCCGGCAGATTACCGGAAAAGGCTCCAGGATAGGATCTCATGGGAACAGAGGCTTCCGGCGGCGGAAAAGTATTTTCGTGGCTCTTTTTAGTATCCAGGGAATATTTGGGAATTTATAGGCTGAAGAATAGGGTTAGGAGAGCTGCCGTGGGGCCACAAGCTAGGAGGGCGCCCCCCCCCCCTAGGGCACGCCCTAGTGGCTTGTGACGCCACGGCAAGTCTCCTGCCTTCATCTCCAAATCTGGCAGGTTTCTTATGGTCCAAGAAAAATCATTCCGAAGATTTTATTCCGTTTGGACTCCGTTTAATATTCCTTATCTGCAATACTCAAAAACATGGAAAAAACAGAAACTGGCACTAGGCTCTAGATTAATAGGTTAGTCCCAAAAATAATATAAAATAGCATATTAATGCATATAAAACATCCAAAGCAAATAATATAATAGCATGGAACAATCAAAAATTATAGATACGTTGGAGACGTATCAAGCATCCCCAAGCTTAATTCCTGCTCGTCCTCGAGTAGGTAAATGATAAAAACAGAATTTTTGATGTGGAATGCTACCTAACATATTTATCCAAGTAATATTCTTTATTGTGGCATGAATGTTCAGATCCATAAGATTCAAAACAAAAGTCTAATATTGACATAAAAATAGTAATACTTCGAGCACACCAACAAGGCAATTGTGTCCTTTCGAAATAACATGGCCTTAGAAAGTTATCCCTACAAAATCATATGGTCTGGCTATGCTCCATCTTCCCCACACAAAGTATCTAAATCATGCACAACCCCGATGACAAGTCAAGCAATTGTTTCACACTTTTTATGTTCTCAAACCTTTTCAACTCTCACGCAATACATGAGCGTGAGCCATGAATATAGCACTATAGGTGGAATAGAATATGGTGGAGGTGATGAGGAAAAAGGAGAAGATAGTCTCACATCAACTAGGCATATCAACGGGCTATGGAGATGCCCATCAATAGATATCAATGTGAGTGAGTAGGGATTGCCATGCAACGGGTGCACTAGAGCTATAAGTGTATGAAAGACTCAAAAAAGAAACTAAGTGGTTGTGCACATGATGAAAAATTCCACTAGCTATATGAAAGTGACAAAATAGGAGACTCTCTATCATGAAGATCATGGTGCTACTTTGAAGCACAAGTGTGGAAAAAGATAGTAGCATTGTCCCTTCTCTCTTTCTCTCATTTTTTTTTCTTTTTTTTCTTCTAT
Organism: Elymus sibiricus; assembly: GCA_039707655.1. NCBI lineage: Eukaryota > Viridiplantae > Streptophyta > Magnoliopsida > Poales > Poaceae > Elymus > Elymus sibiricus. Next base: position 513,763,112 of record CM077669.1, read on the forward strand.
TTTTTCTGTTTTTTTTTTATTTTGGTGGGCATCTTTGGCCTCTTTTATTTTTTTTAGTTGGGCTTCGCTGGCCTCTTTTATTTTTTTGTAAAGTCTGGAAACTCATCCCAACTTGTGAGGGATTCATAGCTTCCATCATCCTTTTCTCACACGGGACAAATGCTCTAATAATGGAAATCATCACACTTTTATTTACTTACAACTCGATACCTAGAACAAAACATGACTCTATATGCAATATGAAAGTGATGGTGCATGTCATGAAAAACGGAACGGTGGAAGTTACATGGCAATATATCTCGGAACGGCTATGGAAATACCATAATAGGTAGGTATGGTGGCTGTTTTGAGGAAAATATATGGTGGCTGTTTTGAGGAAGGTGGGTTTGATGCACCGGCGAAAGTTGCGCGGTACTAGAGAGGCTAGCAAAGGTGGAAGGGTGAGAGTGCGTATAATCCATGGACTCAACATTAGTCATAAAGAACTCACATACTTATTGCAAAAGTCTATTAGTTATCAAAAAAAGCATTAGACGCATGCTCTTAGGGGAGAGGTTGGTAGGAGTTAACCATCGCGCGCTCCCGACCCTCACACAAAGGTTGACAATCATTAAACAAATCATGCTCCGACTTCGTTACATAACGGTTCACCATACGTGCATGCTACGGGAATCACAAACTTCAACACAAGTATTTCTCCAATTCACAACTACTCACTAGCATGACTCTCATATTACCATCTTCATATCTCAAAACTATATGCAAGGAATCAAACTTCTCATAGTATTCAATGCACTTTATATGAAAGTTTTTATTATATCCCTCTTGGATGCCCATTATATTAGGACTAAATTCATAACCTAAAAAAATTACCATGCTGTTTTAAAGACTCTCAAAATAATATAAGTGAGGTACGAGAGTTCAATAATTTCTATAAAATATAACACCACCGTGCTCTAAAAAGATATAAGTGAAGCACTAGAGCAACATTGCCTAGCTCAAAAGATATAAGTGAAGCACATAGAGTATTCTAATAAATTCATGATTCAGCGTGTCTCTCTCAAAAGATGTGTGCAGCAAGGATGATTGTGGCAAACTAAAAATCAAAGACTCATATCATACAAGACGCTCCAAGCAAAACACATATCATGTGGTGAATAAAAATATAGCCTCAAGTAAATTTACCGATGGATTGAAGACGAAAGAGGGGATGCCTTCCGGGGCATCCCCAAGCTTAGGCTTTTTGGTATCCTTGAATATGGCTTGGGGTGCCTTGGGCATCCCCAAGCTTAGGAGCTTGCCACTCCTTATTCCATAGTCCATCAAATCTTTACCCAAAACTTGAAAACTTCACAATACAAAACTCAACAGAAAACTCATGAGATCCGTTAGTATAAGAAAAATAAATCACCACTTTCGGTACTGTTGTGAACTCATTCTTTATTTATTTTGGTGTAATATCTACTGTATTCTAACTTCTCCATGGTTCATACCCCCCCCCGATACAACCCATAGATACATCAAAATAAGCAAACAACACAAAGAAAACAGAATCTGTCTAAAACAGAACAGTCTGTAGCAATCTATAGACTTCGAATACTTCTGTAACTCCAAAAATTCTGAAAAATTAGGAAAATGAGGGAAATTTGTATATTAATCTTGTGTAAAAATTTCAGATCAAAATCACATTCCAGTGAATTTACAGAATTCCTGGACTGATAGCAAAAGTTTCTGTTTTTCAGCAAAATCAAATTGCAAACACCGTAGACCATCCCAAAGGTCTTACTTGGCTAAAACACTAATTTAAACAAGAAAACACAATTATTACAGAGGTAATAATGCGTGGAAAACTCAAAAACAGAAGCAAAATCAAAAGCATAAAAATAAAATTGGGTTGCCTCCCAACAAGCGCTATTGTTTAACGCCCCTAGTTAGGCATAACGCAATAGATCTAGGTTTTTCCGCAATAGTAAGGGAGATCATCCATGCTCATCTCATACTCCCTTCTTTCAGCAGCAAGCTTTCTTTGTGGCAAGCAAAAATAATCAAAAGGGCTAAATTTAATAGGATAAGGATCCTTGAGATCTAGTGCAGGAGGGATAGGTTCCTCCTTCGGCCCCCTATAGTGTATAATCAATTCATCATTGTAAGCTTTCCTTTGGTGGAAAGTCATAAGTCTATCCCTTAATATGAACTCTAATCCATTATTTTGTATAGCAAAATTATCATTGAGTTCAGAAATCTTATCAATCAAAACTTCGATAGGGACCCTTTTTCTCAAATTTTCATTATAGGCAACATAATCCGGAGATTGCAATCTCATTATTTCCTCTTGGTTAAAAATGATCTCCTCTATGGGAGGACATCCACCATTAATTTTATAATGAGCAAAAATTTCACTAGCCTCTTTCATAATGAATCTAAACTCATGGGCTAGAAATATAGTGGCGGCACGCTTAACGGAAGAAAGCTGAATATTAGAGAATTCAAGAAAAATCCTTTGTATGCAAGGATACATATGAACAAATTGCCTCTTAAGTTCAATTATTAGAAGTGTTATAGCATCCGCGAGACTATTAGTTTTATTGAGGATAGACCCTCCTAAGGTGGGTAGCGTGCCAGCACAAGTAAAGAAATCTTGAATAACACCTTTTCCAATAATATTGCCACTACCTATGCGAATTTTTTTGTATGCATGATAGTAGGTTCTTTATGAGAATCGTTATTCCCCTCAAGATTATTACTGTTCTTTTCAATGAAAACCTCCCCAGATTCAGACATAGTGTCAATGAAACGATCTAGCACACAAGCAAGCAAAAAGCAAACGAAAAGATGAACGAAAGAAGGGCGAATAAAAAGGCGAATCTTTTTGGTAAATCATTTTAGAAGTGGGGGAGAGGAAAATGAGAGGCAAAGGGCAACTAAAGTAAATGCAAGAGATGAGTTTGTGATGGGTACTTGGTAGGCTTGATGTAGATCTCCCTGGCAACGGCGCCAGAAATCCTTCTTGCTACTTCTCAAGCATGCGTTGGTTTTCCCTTGAAGAGGAAAGGGTGATGCAGCAAAGTAGATAAGTATTTCCCTCAGTTGTTGAGAACCAAGGTATCAATCCAGTAGGAGATACAAGCAAGTCACCAATGGATGTACCTACACAAATAATCAAACACTTGCACCCAACGCTATAAAGGGGTTGTCAATCCCTTCACGGTTACTTGCAAGGATGAGATCTGATAGAGATAGATAGATATGATTACTAAAACGAAAAGTAAACTAAAAGTAAAAAGATTGCAGCAAGATACTTTTGGTATTTTTGGTTTATAGATATGAAAATATAAGATGGAAAATAGACTCGGGGACCATAGGTTTCACTAGAAGCTTCTCTCGTGATGGCAAATAATACGGTGGGTGAACAAATTACTGTCGAGCAATTGATAGAAAAGCGAATAATTATGAAGATATCCAAGGCAATGATTATGCATATAGGTATCACGTCCGTGTCAAGTAGACCGAAACGATTCTGCATCTACTACTATTACTCCACACATCGACCGACTCCTGTCTGCATCTAGAGTATTAAGTTCATGAAGAACAGAGTAACGCATTAGGTAAGATGACATGATGTAGAGGGATAAACTCAAGCAATATGATGAAAACCCCATCTTTTTATCCTCGATGGCAACAATACAATACGTGCCTCGCTACCCCTACTTTGTCACTGGGTGAGGACACCGCAAGATTGAACCCAAAACTAAGCACTTCTCCCATTGCAAGAATTACCAATCTAGTTGGCCAAACCAAACCAATAACTCGAAAAGACTTGCAAAGATATGAAATCATGTATATAAGAATTCAGAGAAGATTCAAATAATATTCATAGATAATCTGAACATAAACCCACAATTCATCGGATCTCGACAAACACACCGCAAAAGAGTATTACATCGGATAGATCTCCATGAAGATCATGAAGAACATGGTATTGAAGAACAAAGAGAGAGAAGAAGCCATCTAGCTACTAGCTATGGACCCGAAGGTCTGTGGTGGACTACTCACGCATCATCGGAGGGGTAATGGAGCTGATGTAGATGCCCTCCGTGATCGAATCCCCCTCTGGCACATTACCGGAAAAGGCTCCAAGATAGGATCTCATGGGAACAGAGGCTTCCGGCGGCGAAAGAGTATTTTCGTGGCTCTTTTTAGTATCCAGGGAATATTTGGGAATTTATAGGCCAAAGAATAGGGTTAGGAGAGCTGCCGTGGGGCCACAAGCTAGGAGGCCCCCCCCTAGGGCGCGCCCTAATGGCTTGTGACGCCACGGCAAGTCTCCTGCCTTCATCTCCAAGTCTAGCAGGTTTCTTATGGTCCCAGAAAAATCATTCCGAAGATTTTATTCCGTTTGGACTCCATTTAATATTCCTTATCTGCAATACTCAAAAACATGGAAAAAACAGAAACTGGCACTAGGCTCTAGATTAATAGGTTAGTCCCAAAAATAATATAAAATAGCATATTAATGCATATAAAACATCCAAAACAGATAATATAATAGCATGGAACAATCAAAAATTATAGATACGTTGGAGACGTATCAATAGGCATCACGTCCGTATCAAGTAGACCGAAACAATTCTGCATCTACTACTATTACTCCACACATCGACCGACTCCTGCCTGCATCTAGAGTATTAAGTTCATGAAGAACAGAGTAACACATTAAGTAAGATGACATGATGTAGAGGGATAAACTCAAGCAATTTGATGAAAACCCCATCTTTTTATCCTAGATAGCAACAATACAAATACGTGCCTCGCTACCCCTACTTTGTCACTGGGTGAGGACACCGCAAGATTGAACCCAAAACTAAGCACTTCTCCCATTGCAAGAATTACCAATCTAGTTGGCCAAACCAAAGCAATAACTCTAAGAGACTTGCAAAGATATGAAATCATGCATATAAGAATTCAGAGAAGATTCAAATAATATTCATAGATAATCTGATCATAAACCCACAATTCATCGGATCTCGACAAACACACCGCAAAAGAGTATTACATCGGATAGATCTCCATGAAGATCATGGAGAACATGGTATTGAAGATCATAGAGAGAGAAGAAGCCATCTAGCTACTAGCTATGGACCCGAAGGTCTGAGGTGAACTACTCACGCATCATCGGAAGGGCAATGGTGTTGATGTAGATGCCCTCTGTGATCGAATCCCCCTCTGGCAGATTACCGGAAAAGGCCCCAAGATGGGATCTCACGGGAACAGAGGCTTGCGGCGGCAGAAAAGTATTATCGTGGCTCTCTTTGGTATTGGGGGAATATTCCTGAATTTATTGGCGAAGAATTAGGGTTGGAGGAGCTACGGGGGGCCCACAAGCCAGGGGGGCGTGCCCCCCCCCCAGGGGCGTGCCCTGGTGGCTTGTGGCCTACCCGTAGGTCTTCTGGCCTCTTCTCGAAGCCTCCTGGGTTCCTTCTGGTCCAAGAAAAATCAGCGTAGAATTTTCTTCCGTTTGGACTCCGTTGGATATTCTTTTTCTGCAATACTCAAAAACAAGGAAAAAACAGAAACTGGCACTGGGCACTAGGTTAATAGGTTAGTCCCAAAAATATTATAAAATAGCATATTAATGCATATAAAACATCCAAAACAGATAATATAATAGCATGGAACAATCAAAAATTATAGATACGTTGGAGACATATCAGATGCACTGAAGATCTTGGAAACAGTGGAAGATCTTGAGATTAGTTCGGTGTTGCGAGGGGTAGATCAAGGGGAGTGGATTCATGTGGTGGGTCACAAGAGGAGAGGTCTCTCGTACCTCTCGAGTTTGATCCTGATTATTTAGATCAGCCGAAATTATTTTAGTGAAGTAACAATTTTGGATTGTTGGGATACCATGCTATTAAATCCTCCTATTAAAGTTTGTGATTTTATTCTTCTCGAAGTGAAATTCGAGGTCTTTATGGGGGATTTAAACGTGCGATCAGAGGCGAATATGGGAAGGGTGTTTTCTGATGACCCACAAGTATAGGGGATCAATCGTAGTCCTTTCGATAAGTAAGAGTGTCGAACCCAACGAGGAGCAGAAGGAAATGGCAAGCGGTTTTCAGCAAGGTAATTTCTGCAAGCACTGAAATTGTAGGTAATAGATAGTTTGATAGCGAGATAATTTGTAACGAGCAAGTAATGGTAAGGGTAAACAAGGTGCAGCAAGGTAGCCCAATCCTTTTGAGGCAAAGGACAGGCCAGAAGAATCACTAGTAATAGGCAAAGTTTTCTTGAGGGTACACGGGAATTTCGTCTAGTCATTTTTATCATGTTGGTTTGATTCGTGTTCGCTACTTTGATAATTTGATATGTGGGTGGACCGGTGCTAAGGTGCTATTCTTACTTGAACTAACAACCTACTTATGATTAACACCCTCGCAAGCATCCGCAACTACGAGAAAAGTATTAAGACAAAGTCTAACCATAGCATTAAACATGTGGATCCAAATCAGCCCCTTACGAAGTAGCGCATAAACTAGGGTTTAATTTCTGTCACTCTAGCAACCCATCATCTAATAACTACTCCACAATGCATTCCCTTAGGCCCATGAATGGTGAAGTGTCATGTAGTCGACGTTCACATGACACCACTAAGGGAATCACAACATACATATCATCAAAAATATCGAACACATATCAAATTCACATGATTACTCGCAACATGACTTCTCCCGTGACCTCAAGAACAAAGGTAACTACTCACAAATAATAATCATGCTCCAGATCAGAGGAGTATTAAATAGCATAATGGATCTGAACATATAATCTTCCACCAAATAAACCATATAGTAATCAACTACGCAAGGTAATCAACTCTACTAGTCGTCACCCACAGGTACCAATCTGAGGTTCCGGTACAAAGATTGAATACAAGAGATGAACTAGGGTTTGAGAGGAGATGGTGCTGTTAAATATGTTGATGAAGATTGGCCTCCCAAAGATGAGAGGGGTGTTGGTGATGACGATAGCTTCGATTTCCCCCTCCGGGAGGGAAGTTCCCCTGGCGGAATCGCTCCGCCGGAGGGCAAAAGTGCTCCTGCCCAAGTTCCACCTCAAGGCGGCGGCGCTGCATCCCAAAAGACCTCCTCCTAATTTTTTAGGTTTTTTGGGAATTTATACTAGAAGATGGGCACCGGAAGTGGGCCAGGCTGGGCACAACCCATCAGGGCGTGCCCAGCGGGGCCTGGCGTGCCCTGGTAGGTTGTGCCCACCTGGGGGCCCTCCTCCAGTAGTTTTCAGCTCCAGTAATTTTTATTAAATACAAAAATAATCTCCGTAAATTTTCAGCTTCATTGGAGTTGTGCAGAATAGGTATCTCTGACGTGCTTTTCCTGGGTCCAGAATTCCAGCTGCCGATATTCTCCCTCTTTGTGTAAACCTTGCATATTATGAGAGAATAAGCATTAGAATCACTCCCCAAAGCATTATTATTCAACAAAACAAAGTAAATATCAATAGGAAATCATGATGCAAAATGGACGTATCAACTCCCCCAAGCTTAGACCTCGCTTGTCCTCAAGCGAAAACCAATATTGAAAAAGCATGTCCACATGGTTTGAGAGAGGTGTCGATAAAAACAAAATACGGACATAGAAGAATCATGCTTATTAACATAACAGCAACAAACTCTAACATAAGAACTTATTTCAATATATTTTTATCATAAGGCTTCTCATGAACAAGTAACACTTCATCACAACATAGAAGTATGAAGCATAAACCTTATTGGAAACCAACAAACTATGTTCTCAGTCAACTTTGCAACTACAATTCATCATATTTTCGGGAAGGGTCTCATGTCTGAGCCTTTTGGCAAGTCCACATACTCAACTATCATTTAGTCTTCTATGATTGCTAACGCTCACGGCATACCCATGAACAAAAAGTTTCAACCGGACACGTAGGAAGATAGGGGCTTATAGTTTTGCCTTCCAACTTACTCACCTCAAGGGTGATGTCAACAATAATAACTCATGCCCACCCATATCCAACTGGATATATGTGCCTAGATCTTTACTCACCACATGATGCTCGCAAAAGAAAAACAAAAAATGAATAGGGAAGAATACTTTGACTCTTGCATAAAAGTAAGTGCATAAAAGTAAAAGATAGGCCCTTCGCAGAGGGAAGCAGAGGTTGCCATGCGCTTATTGATTTGTATGCCCAATCCCTTAATGTTAAAGAACGTCACACTATATTGCCCCCTATGATAGCAACCTTTATTATGCAGTCCATCGCTTTTATTACTTTGCCATCATAAGTTCGTATAGCGCTCAATTTTCTCTTACACTAATTGATCAAAACACTTTTAGAAGCAATTTTTATTGCCTTCTTGCACCAATGACAACTTACTTGAAGGATCTTTCTCGATCCATAGGTAGGTATGGTGGACACTCAAGGAAAGAGTTTGGGTTTGGGTTTTTGGATGCACAAGTAGTATCTCTACTTAGTGCGGAATTTTTGGCTAGCAAAGATATTGGGCAAGCACCACATGTTAAAGGATCTATGACAATATAACTTCTATGTGGATATGAACAAACATAATTCATTACGTTGTCTTCCTTGTCCAACGTCAACAATTTTGACACATAATATTTGATGGGGGCTCACAATCATAAAAGATGTCCAAGATAGTATATTTGCATGTGAATCTTCTCTTCCCTGATTAATTCTTTCATGAATTACATCATTGACCAATGCTATGTTTGTCAATCTCCAATAAATTTTACTACTTATACTTTTCCTTATGTGATGTCATTACTCACCATAAGATTAGCATATGATTCTTTTCATTTATTTGTCTTTCTTTTATTTGATTGCAACAAGAAAGTAGAGAAGCAAAAACTCAAACTAAACTTTATTATATAACTTTCACTCGATTACATAGATAGGTAGGCCACGAAACTAACACACGAAAATAGATCACGCTAAACTTTTATTCGCCTAAGGCAAAGGGAAACTAAAGATAGAACCAAAATAGGTAAAGGTGAATAAAAGTGATGGTGATACGATACCGGGCACCTTCCCCAAGCTTGGCTCAAGCCAAGGGGAGTGCCCATACACATGTGCTCAAGTCTCCTTTGGTGGTGGTGATGAAGAAGGTGGAGGTGTAGAGGAAGCCTTCTTCTTCAACTTATATTTAAGCATAAAGTTTTCCTCCATTAGATCATCATTCTCCAATTCAAGCTTTAATATCCTTTGGCATAAGGCCTCCTTGCTTTCCTGCAGAAAACGAGACGTGATAAATTGGACCTTAGGTTTGTATCTTCTAGGGAGGCTTGACTTCTTGAATTCCACATGCATGTCTCCGGGTTGAGGCAATGGATCATCCTCTTCCTCAGAGCTGTCATCTTTTGTTTCCTGCATGGTAGCATCTTCTTCCTCCTACGAGGTCCATAGATAGGGGTAAATCTCCCTAAAGATCTTCGGGTCTGGAACATAGGGATCAACATGGCTCTCCCCATCTGAATCTTGAGACGACATATTTTTAGATCTGTCAGGAAAATAGCACGAAACAAGAACAGGGGATTTTTCTGCGATGCGGTCGTCAAAACAGTCGGGGGTATATATAGAGAATTTTTATTCTTGGGAAACAAGTATTTGGAAGGAAAATGGAGTCGGGAAGGCATCCGAGGTGGGCACAACCCACCAGGGCGCGCCCAGGGGTGCCTGGCGCGCCCTGGTGTATCGTGCTCACCTCGATCACCTTCCGGTTTATTTTTTATTTCCAAAACTGACAAAAAATATTTTTGCGGATTTTTTGGAGTCCGTTTACTTACTGTATCACGTACCTCCTAATTTTAAGTATTCTGGAGTGTTCTGGAAGATTTCTTTTATGTGTTCCTCCGGTGTCATGGTTTGGATAACATTGCTTTCAACGTTAATTGACGTACCTGAGATATAATGCTTAATTCTTTGTCCATTGACTACCTTCGGATTAGTACCTTTGGCATTATTAATCTTAATAGCTCCAGAACGATAGACCTCTTCAATAATATATGGTCCTTCCCATTTTGAGAGAAGTTTTCCTACAAAAAATCTTAAACAAGAGTTGAACAAAAGAACACGATCTCCTATTTTGAATTCACGCTTTTGGATTCTTTTGTCATGCCATCTTTTTACTTTTTATTTGAATAGCTTGGCATTTTCATACGCTTGGGTTCTCCATTCATCTAGTGAGCTAATATCAAATAGCCTCTTCTCACCGGCAAGTTTGAAATCATAGTTGAGTTCTTTAATTGCCCAAAATGCTTTATGTTCTAGTTCTAGAGGCAAATGACAAGCTTTCCCATACACCATTTTATATGGAGACATACCCATAGGATTTTTATAAGATGTTCTATAGGCCCAAAGTGCATCATCTAATTTCTTAGACCAATTCTTACGAGACCTATTGACAGTTTTTTGTAATATTAATTTTATTTCTCTATTGCTAAGTTCTACTTGACTACTAGATTGAGGATGATAGGGTGATGCAATTCTATGGTTAACAACATATTTAGCAAGCATCTTACGGAAAGCACCATGAATAAAGTGTGAACCACCATCGGTCATTAAATATCTAGGGACTCCAAACCTCGGGAAGATAACCTCTTTAAGCATTTTAATGGAGGTGTGGTGATCATCACTACTAGTTGGAATAGCTTCTACCCACTTAGTGACATAGTCAACCGCAACTAAAATATGAGTGTACCCGTTAGAGGAAGGAAAAGGCCCCATGTAATCAAAACCCCACACGTCAAATGGTTCAACAACGAGTGAATAATTCATAGGCATTTCTTGAAGCTTACCGATATTACCAATTCTTTGACATTCATCACAAGACAAGACAAACTTACGGGCATCCTTGAAGAGAGTAGGCCAATAAAAACCAGATTGCAATACCTTGTGAGCAGTTCTATCTCCCGCATGATGTCCTCCATAAGCTTCGGAATGACATTTCCATAGGATTTGTTCCTGTTCATGCTCAGGTACACAACGTCTAATAATACCATCTACTCCTTCTTTATAAAGATGTGGGTCATCCCAAAAGTAATGTCTCAAGTCATATAATTTTTTTCTCTTTTGTTGGTATGTGAAACTAGGTGGTATATATTTAGCAACAATGTAATTAGCATAATCAGCATACCAAGGTGTGTTGTGTGAGACACTTATTGCAGCTAGCTGTTCGTCAGGGAAACTATCATCAATAGGTAGTGGGTCATCAAGAATATTTTCTAACCTAGACAAGTTATTAGCTACGGGGTTCTCAGCTCCTTTCCTATCAACGATATGTAAGTCAAATTGTTGAAGCAAAAGAACCCACCTAATGAGTCTAGGTTTAGCATCTTTCTTTTCCATAAGATATTTTATAGCAGCATGATCGGTGTGAACAATAACTTTGGAGTCGACAATATAGGATCTAAATTTATCACAAGCAAACACAACTGCTAAAAATTCCTTTTTAGTAGTGGCATAATTTTGTTGGGCACTGTCTAGAGTTTTACTAGCATAATGGATAACATTCAATTTCTTATCAACTCTTTGTCCTAGGACAGCACCAACAGCATAATCACTAGCATCACACATAATTTCAAAAGGCAAGTTCCAATCAGGTGGTTGAATGATAGGTGCAGAGGTTAAGGCTTTCTTGAGTGTTTCAAAGGCTTCCACACAATCATCATCAAAAACAAAACGGATATCCTTTTGCAAAATATTAGTAAGAAGCCTAGAAATTTTAGAGAAGTCTTTAATGAACCTCCTATAAAAACCAGCATGACCAAGGAAACTTCGAATACCTTTAATATCTTTAGGACATGGCATTTTCTCAATTGCATCAACTTTCGCTTTATCTACATCAATACCTCGTTCAGATATTTTATGCCCCAAGACAATACCTTCATTAATCATAAAGTGGCACTTCTCCCAATTTAAGACAAGATTAGTTTGTTCACATCTCTGCAAAACTCGATCAAGGTTGCTTAAGTAGTCATCAAAAGAAGTTCCGTAAACGGAAAAATCATCCATGAAAACCTCCACAATCTTTTCACAAAAGTCAGAGAATATAGCAGTCATACATCTTTGAAAGGTAGCAGGTGCATTGCATAAACCAAAAGGCATACGTCTATAAGCATAGGTTCCAAAAGGGCAAGTAAAGGTGGTTTTCTCTTGATCGGATTGTGACACGGGTATTTAAGACAAACCAGAATATCCATCTAGGAAACAAAAGTGTGTGTGCTTAGATAGTCTCTCTAGCATTTGATCAATGAAAGGCAAAGGGTAATGATCTTTCCTAGTAGCTTTATTTAATTTTCTAAAATCAATTACCATTCTATAGCCAGTGACAATTCTTTGTGGAATGAGTTCATTCTTATCATTAGGAACAACGGTAATACCTCCTTTCTTAGGGACACAATAAATGGGACTTACCCATCTACTATCAGCTATGGGATAGATTATACCTGCTTCCAGAAGCTTTAATATTTCAGTTCTTACCACTTCTTTCATCTTGGGATTTAATCGACGTTGGTGATCAACAATGGGTTTAACATCAGGTTCCATATTAATCTTGTGCTGACATAGAGTGGGACTAATGCCCTTAAGATCATCAAGAGTATATCCAATAGCAGCCCGGTGCTTCCTTAGAACTTTCAATAATCTTTCTTCTTCATGTTCTGAAAGGTTAGCACTAATAATAACAGGATATATATTTTTCTCATCAAGATAAGCTTACTTCAAAGTGTCAGGCAATTGTTTCAATTCAAACACAGGATCACCTTTGGGTGGAGGAGGACCTCCAAGGGTTTCAATAGGCAAATTGTGTTTCAGAAGAGGTTGTTGTTTGAAGAAAATTTGATATATTTCATTTCTTTCATGTAAGTGCATATCATTTTCATGGTCGAGCAAATATTGTTTTAATGGATCAGCAGGAGGCACAGCAATAGAAGCAAGACCAATTATTTCATCCTTACTAGGTAACGCTTTATCACAAGGTTGTGTACTAAACTTGGAAAAATTAAACTCATGAGACACATTACCAAAGCTGACACCGACGGTTTGTTTTTCACAATATATCTTAGCATTGACGGTGCTCAAGAAAGGTCTACCAAAGATAATGGGACAAAAGTCATCTTGTGGGGAACCAAGGACTAGAAAATCAGTAGGGTATTTTACTTTCCCACACAATACTTCAACATCTCTAACAATCCCAAGTGGTGTGATATTGTCTCTATTAGCAAGTTTAATAGTAACATCAATATCTTCCATTTCAGCAGGTGCTATTTCATTCATAATTTCTTGGTATAAGGTAAAAGGGATAGCACTCACACTAGCACCTAAATCACATAAACCATGATAGCAATGATCTCCTATTTTAACTGAGACAACGGGCAAGCCTTCTATAGGTCTATGTTTATCTTTCTTATAAGGTTTAGCAATTCTAGCAACTTCATCACAAAGGTAGATGACATGCCCATCAATATTTTCTACCAAGAGATCTTTGACCATAGCAACACTAGGTTCTACTTTAATTTGCTCAGGGGGTTTAGGTGCTCTTATATTACTCTTACGAACCATAGTTGATACCTTAGCATGTTTCTTTATCCTAACAGGGAAATGTGGTTTTTCAATATAAGCGGTAGGCACAACTGGATCAACATTGTAAAAGATGGTTTCTTCTTTAGCTATGACTGGTTCTTTAATTTCTTCTTTAATAGGGGGATGATATTTAAACCACTTCACCTTAGGGATATCAACGTGAGTAGCAAATGCTTCGCAGAAAGAGGCTACTATCTCAGAGTCAAGTCCGTATTTAGTGCTAAACTTGTGAAAAGTATCGGTATTCATAAAAGATTTAACACAATCAAATTCAAGCTTTATACCTGACTCATTACCTTCATTGAGTTCCCAATCTTCAGAGTTGCGTTTAATTCTTTCTAAGAGATCCCACTTGAAATCAATAGTCTTCTTCATATAAGAACCATCACAAGAAGTATCGAGCATGGATCGATCATTATGAGAAAGCCGAGCATAAAAATTCTGAATGATAACTTCCCTCGGAATGTCATGATTGGGGCATGAATATTACATTGACTTAAGCCTCCCCCAAGCTAGAGCGATACTTTCTCCTTCACGAGGCCAAAAATTATATATATAATTCCGATCACGATGAACTAGATGCATAGGATAAAACTTTTGATGAAATTCCAATTACAAACGATTCCAGTTCAACAATCCAAGATCATCACATAGCCTATACCATGTCAATGATTTTCCCTCCAAAGATAAAGGGAAAACCTTCTTCTTAACTTCATCTCCGGGTAAATCTGCAAGCTTAAATAATCCACATATTTCGTTCACATATAAGAGATGCATATCAGGATGTTCAGTTCCATCTCCTGCATAAGGTTTAGCAAGCAGTTGTTCTAGCATACCCGAATGAATTTCATAAGTAACATTTTCAGTAGGTGCTGTAGGTTGAGGGGTAAATAATTGTGGTTTCGGTCGAGGTGAAGATACCCCGAACAAACCCCTCAAAGGATTGTTCTCCATAGTAGCAAGTAGCAATAAATTTTAGCACGTAGTATAAGTTTTTCCTTACCGATTTCCACATACCAAGAGCGCTTCACTCCCCGGAAACGGCGCCAGAAAAGAGTCTTGATGACCCACAAGTATAGGGGATCAATCGTAGTCCTTTCGATAAGTAAGAGTGTCGAACCCAACGAGGAGCAGAAGGAAATGGCAAGCGGTTTTCAGCAAGGTAATTTCTGCAAGCACTGAAATTGTAGGTAATAGATAGTTTGATAGCGAGATAATTTGTAATGAGCAAGTAATGGTAACGGTAAACAAGGTGCAGCAAGGTAGCCCAATCCTTTTGAGGCAAAGGACAGGCCAGAAGAATAACTAGTAATAGGAAAATTTTCTTGAGGGTACACGAGAATTTCGTCTAGTCATTTTTATCATGTTGGTTTGATACGTGTTCGCTACTTTGATAATTTGATATGTGGGTGGACCGGTGCTAAGGTGTTGTTATTACTTGAACTAACAACCTACTTATGATTAACCCCCTCGCAAGCATCCGCAACTACGAGAAAAGTATTAAGACAAAGTCTAACCATAGAATTAAACATGTGGATCCAAATCAGCCCCTTACGAAGTAGCGCATAAACTAGGGTTTAAGCTTCTGTCACTCCAGCAACCCATCATCTAATAACTACTCCACAATGCATTCCCTTAGGCCCATGAATGGTGAAGTGTCATGTAGTCGATGTTCACATGACACCACTAAGGGAATCACAACATACATATCATCAAAATATCGAACACATATCAAATTCACATGATTACTCGCAACATGACTTCTCCCGTGACCTCAAGAACAAAGGTAACTACTCACAAATAATAATCATGCTCAAGATCAGAGGAGTATTAAATAGCATAATGGATCTGAACATATAATCTTCCACCAAATAAACCATATAGTAATCAACTACGCAAGGTAATCCACACTACTAATCACCCACAGGTACCAATCTGAGGTTCCGGTACAAAGATTGAACACAAGAGATGAAATAGGGTTTGAGAGGAGATGGTGCTGTTGAAGATGTTGATGAAGATTGGCCTCCCAAAGATGAGAGGGGTGTTGGTGATGACGATAGCTTCGATTTCCCCCTTCGGGAGGGAAGTTCCCCCGGCGGAATCGCTCCGCCGGAGGGCAAAAGTGCTCCTGCCCAAGTTCCGCCTTGAGGCGGCAGCGCTTCATCCCGAAAGTCCTCCTCCCAATTTTTTTAGGTTTTTGGGGAATTTATACCAGAAGATGGGCATCGAAAGCGGGCCAGGCTGGGCACAACCCATCAGGGCGTCCCCAGGGGGGCCTGGCGTGCCCTCGTGGGTTGTGCCCACCTGGGGGTCCTCCTCTGGTAGTTTTCAGCTCCAGTAATTTTTATTAAATACAAAAATAATCTCTGTAAATTTTCATCTTCATTGGAGTTGTGCAGAATAGGTATCTCTGACGTGCTTTTCTTGGGTCCAGAATTCCAGCTGCCGGTATTCTCCCTCTTTGTGTAAACCTTGCATATTATGAGAGAAAAGGCATTAGAATCACTCCCCAAAGTATTATTATTCAACAAAACAAAGTAAATATCAGTTGGAAATCATGATGCAAAATGGACGTATCATTTTTCTGTGAGGAACTTGGGCTTAAATTCCATTGATTACTGTTTAGATGGAGTTAATTCAAGAGTGAAATTTGGAGAGCCTCGTATATATTTCTTCAATGTGTACCATATCAAGTTTGATTCATTAGGTCATTTGTTCCATGTTCTTCTAGCCATCCTGCTTTGGTCTGTTGTGATCCTGCTCATGTGCTTCCCTATTCATCTGACCAAGAAGCCTAGACCTGATATTGGCAAGGGTGACAAGAGGGGAGTGGCTGCAGCCATGGATCCTGCTCCGATTACATGAATGGGTGCCTCCGCCTATGGATAATGTGCATGCTGATGGGGCGGGATCGAGCAGACCATCCTATTTATCATCATTGGCTTTTGCAACTTCCAGGGGTGGGATAGAGAAGTAACTAATGTGCCGGACCACCTTGTTAGCTACATTGTGTGGGTTTTGGTAGCTCGCCATGGATGGGTGGATGTCAACATTGAGGCATTGGTGGCCGCGACAACGCGGTCGATGAGGAGGTCGATGAGGCAGAGGTAGTACTAACATTGATTTTTTGTGTGTGGGGGGGAGGAGAGGGCTGGGGGTAGAGGATGGATATGACATGTGGGGCAAGGAAGTCAGTGAGAGTATGTTGTTGCCGGATGGGATGGATCTTTTCCCGGACCGCTAACTAGGTCCAAGGTTAATATTGACCTGGATGAGAAAGGTCAAGGCACCGATTTCAGGGATTCTGACATGGGAGTTTGATCCCGAATAGCCCTGTGAGTATAGGGTTTAAAATAGACTTCACAAGCACTCAGCGCGTTTATTGCAACTTGCCTTTATGATATTTCCTAGATATTTTAGGTCTTGTTAGTTCGGGTAGCTTCCTTGTGGGCCTTTATGCAAGCGGTGCCTAGATAAAATCATGGGATCTAGCAGTTGAAAATTGATCCATATCAGCCATCAAATCATGGGATCTAGCAGTTCAAAATTGCTCCAATGTTGAGCACCGAACGCATTTAACACTCCTGTTACCCAGAGTACCACTAGTTATAAATAGGTTTGGACTCAACGTCATCCCATAAAATCTGACGTGCCGTTAATATGATGCCAAATATCAATATATAATTAATCTCATATGTAATATCAACATGCAATTAATATGTCAATGTCCAAGTAATGTGTCTTACCAAAGATCAACAAGCATTGCACTAGACGATTACTAGTCAATAATAACATAGGGCCCCAAGTAAGGAAAAAATCTTGGAAGCCCACACCCTGATGCATGTCTGGGCTCTATCTGAGACGGGTTGGGCCTCTTGCGTCGCATCATAGGGATAGAGGAGCACCAAAGCCCACCTCTCCCTCGGCCACAAAAAAACTGAGGCGACAAAATCCCTCCCCACTTTTTCCTTCCGCATAACTCCCAGATCTCAATTCCCTTCTCCTCTCCCCTCCCTCGATGCCTCTTCAATCCCGATCTGATTCTGGATCTAGGGTTTTGGTGACCAAGGAGATGGAAGATGTGGTTGTTAGGGAGGGCGCCGACGTTGTGACCGTGCCACCGCCCACCTGCCCCATCTGCTTGGATCCCTTGAGCTGTGCCGGCGGCCATCGCATCTGGTGAGGGAGACCACCTGGTTGTTGATTTTTGTTGGGCCCAATGTCAAATATGGTATTCTTGCACTCTATGATGTTTATGTGATGGACTTGCGTTTTAGATCTCTATATTGGTAGGTAATTAGTATCCGAGGTGGACGGTATGCATCTTGTTCATGGGAGTATATGCAGTCGGTAGTAAATTGTTAAGGTGGCATCCTGATGTCCTGGGTGACACAGGAGGCGGCCGAGGCCTAGCGCCGCCAGTCCTTTCCTCCCCCCTAAGCTCATCTACCACTGGAGTGCACGGTAGCAAGTTCGCGTCCCATGAGGATGACATTAGCACGACAGTCTCTATGTGTGGCTCATCAGCGTGGGGGATGCGCACCGACGACCGGTGGGGCGAGAGTTGGAGGGCTCAGATCTGGTCGTCCCAGGGCCGACAGTACTCGTGGAAGCCTTACTAGAGGTGGCACCTTATGCATCTAGCTACGAAAATCCTTGTGCAGAGAGTCCTAGCCTAAGGGCCGATGTGGGGAATGCTGGTCCCCTTAGGTGTTTGGGCAAGGTTCCATCCAACTACACCATTGTGTCGGCGTCTTGACGCTCATGCATCGTCCGTCGACGTCCATGCTATCTGTGCTCAACGTGCTTGGATAATCATCACCGAGTCTCTCAGTGGTGAAGATGTCAACTTTCTCTATCTTTTGTCGTGTTGGCTTGGGAGAGACTACAAGCTGAGGCGGCGGCCCTGAGTGGTGATGGGAAGCAATGTTCCTGCGGCAGGGGCTTACGATGGGTGCTTTCGATGGCTCTCTCGGCATGTTTGTGTGGCATGGGGCTGGGTGGGAGGAGGTGCATTGCCCTGGTCCTTCCCAGTAGATTTAGAAACAAGATATTCACGGGTGATCGAGCTAGTCAGTTCTAGTGGTGGTTGATGGAGGACTTGGGATCTTGGGTCCAGGAGAAATCGTTGGTCGTCGACTCGAGTCACGACGATGACGGTGCCGGTGCCACTACCCTTCTTGAAGGCATAGTCAAGGTACCCATCCCCACACTGCACCCCCCACTACTTGGGTGAAAACTCTTGTTCCACTTTGGGTAGCGTTGGCACTCCGACACTTTTTCCCACATTGGAGCTTTCCTCTGTGGACCACAATGATAATTGTTCGAGTTGGTGTGGTATTGATGGTTGTTAGTGGCAACTCTTGTTTTGTCATGGTTGATATTGTGATGCATTGGAGTCGGGGAGCTTTGGTATCTAGTGTTCTCTTACTCTGTCAGCCTTACATTGGAGAGCATTGCTAGCATATGTGAGAGGGGAAAAGGTTCCCCTCTACGACTACAGTGTTGTGTCAAGGTTGTGGGGAGCTCGGCATTGCGACCAGGATGGCTCCTATCCAGACGGTAGTCATTCTTCCTTTTGCCATGCCTTGTTGGGTTTGCATCTCCATTCGGTAGTTTGAGTCTTTTTTTGTGGAGCTTCTTCTATGAGAAGGTTGGTTCAGTTGGCCCCTCCCCAAGTATTTTGGCCGCCAGTGGATCAACTGGGTTCTAGGGTGAACTTTTGTCCATGTCGACGGTGCGGCGTCCTTTGAGATAGGACACGAGACATGGGTACTCTACGGTGACATAAATGGATGGCTAGTTCCTAGTGCGCCGGTGCCGACCACATTTTCTGGGCGGCTCCTTCGGTGTTGTTTTGTTGGTGGACGATGACTTCGATGCTACAAGTTGTTTCATTTCTGTTTTGGTGTGCTTGTGCTATTGTAGCCTTTGAACTGTTTGTACGAACTTTATATCTATCGTTTCCTTTCCCTCGTAAGTTGTAAGTCAATGGAACTTTTGACTGGTTGATGACTTTGTTAATTGGAAGTTGGGCTCATCTTGAGCATCCCTTCTAAAAAAACTCTATTTTTAAGATTTGCCATGCGATTTTTCTTATCTTCTTTCAAGGTGAATGTCTGCTTGTGTCCCTCATGAAACATAACCTAGCTTAGCAACTTTACATTCGATCTTGAGTAATGGTTAATACTTAGATTAAGGTTGCCACTGTTTATGTAGCTAATAATTTCAAGGGTATCAGCTCTGTAAGCATTACCCTAGTTTAGCAACTTTCGAGTGAGTCCTCTAATTGAAGGGAAAGTTGTGGCTATACCGAGGTGCATTGCATCCACGATGAACAGTAAAAATATCAAGCAAAAAAATCTATAAATTCTGGCTTGGATTATGACAAAAAAAAGTGCTTACACAATCTGATGGCCAAATGGCAGCAAATTAGCTCGTGATAAACAAAACAAAATTCTGCTCAAACAGTGCGCACAAGTTTGAGACCAACCAGGTGTAGAAAAAGCACCACGTTGAATTATGTTAGTACATGAGTCTGTCGGACATGATTAAAGAGGAGGTGGATGTGTTTGGTGACCACAAAGGATGAGCCAGGTTATATTTTTCAATGGTGCATCTTAGTTATGCAGAGCCCATGTGTGTGCTCATTGTGGTTGTATCTGCTTGATGCTTCATATTGAGTGAATAAAATCTACCATGTGTCAAAAATATATTTTTCAAAGGCGCGGAGGAGCTGACACTGACTCCACTGTGCCGTCGCAAAGTGGAGGAAGGGTTGCAGCTGAAGGTGGAGCATTGGTGAACCTTTAATTGTGTTTAGGACATCTGGTGATAATACTAGTGTTGTTTATTTTTCATATCAGAACTTCGCATGTGTGGGTTGTGTCTGAACTATATGGGGCTAGTGAGAGATTTTATAAAGTTGATAATTTACTGTTGCATGCAGTTGCATTCCTTGCGGACATGTGTATGGCAGATCATGCCTAGAGAGGTGGCTGGATCGTTCTGCCCTCAACAGTGCGAAGGTACACTCCGTAATCCTATATACACTTTATGTTAGCAATCTATCGTGGTGTATATATCATATATGTTCAACTCTCTGATCAACAGTGGGAGAACGCTGGAATTCATGGTTACATCTGGTCAGACGGTTGATGGATGTTCAACTCTCTGATCAACCAGATCGAATTCACTGGAAACTAACCACGAGTGGTTCTTTTTCAGTAAAGTCGATGTATTTGGATATAATTAATTCTGAACCCCTCTCGAGGTCTTTGCATATCTGGAAGATCAAGGTTCCGCTCCGAATTAAAATTTTCATGTGGTTTGTACACAAGGGAGTGATACTAACCAAAGATAACATGCTAAAACGGAACTGGAACGGGAGTGCCAATTGTTGCTATTGCGATCATAACGAAACAATCCAACACCTTTTTTTAGAATGCCCACTAGCAAAACTTCTTTGGCGAACTGTCCATATAGCTTTCAACATTCAACCACCAATGAACATTAACATGCTATTTGGGACGTGGCTCAACGGAGTTGACGGAACATTAGCTAATCATATACGCATTGGAATAAGCGCTTTATTTTGGGCTATATGGAATACTAGAAATGATATGATTTTTCAAGGAAAGAAACTTAATCATTTTTTGCAGGTCATATACAGAGCCACGGCTTGGATCCGTACGTGGTCATTACTCAACCATGCGGACGCCAGTGAGCTTATGGATATTGGGTGCAACCGGTGAGAGACGGTCGCACGGGCTATCTTCAGCCGGTTTGGATGGCAAGCTATTAATAGGCTAGGTGTGTAGGCATCGTAGTCTTTTAGTGTCGTCGGATGTGGCATACATGTATTTACCGTTTACATTCTTATTGTGGCTCAGACTGTGAGACCATGACGAACCGGAGACTTTGTTTACTTTATTTGAAATAAAATGGTTGTATGCATCGATTGATGCAGAGGCCGGGGGCGCTGTTCCTCCTTTTCCAAAAAAAATAAAATATATCATATATGTGAGTGAACTTACATAACTTATGCATGTACCCCTATCTTTGTTTCCAGTGCCCTCAGTGTGGCGAACAATTTGAAGGCAATGTTATTATCAACCTTTATGCACCAGAAAATCTGTGGGACGGTTGCTTACAGGTTTTGTCTCTTGCTTCTGGTGTACCTCTATAGAAGTACTAAATCATAAATTGTTGTTAATTTCTCGGGCATCTTGGTTGTTATGAACAATACCTTTTTCTTCGTCTTATGTAAATCAACAGTTGGAACAATAGTATCTCTACCATTAGACCACATCATTTGTGGATGTTAGAGATAACCAGCCCCCCCCCCCCCCCCCCCCCCCCCTGTCATACACACCCACCCACACAAATATTGTATGCAATCTTTAATCATGTGTCAAATGATACAGCTGTTGTCATTTGAGTTCACTCTTCTCCACCGGACTTAAAATTTGACGTGGTCGCTGATGACCGTACTATCATAATTGAGAAATATTCTGTCTAGCATACATTAAGTAGTTAATCTCTTCATAGTCATTCCCCATGAGCGTATATAGTTTTCGGCCAGCCATCTAAGAATGTAAGTGTCGATTACAAGTGAATTACCATATTTATTAATTACAAAGCAGGGTCAAATTTTATTCCGGCCGGATGAAGTTTCTTCAGAACTGGATGTTAATTACATGTCACATTCTTTTCCTCCATATCGACTTTCTGCTGCAGGACTTCAACGCGTATTACAAGGCTGCTATGAAACAGAGAGAGGGATATTACCTATCAGTTGTGACTGAGTACATGGGAAAAAACTAAATTGGAGTTAGATAAAATGGAGACCGAATTTAGAGAACGAATGACAAGAGTGAAGGAGCGGATGAGGAAGATGGCCGAAGAAGAGAACGCGACACCAAAGGATCTTGTCGAATTCCTGGAGCTGAGTTTCCCTCAACCTTCTGATTGTGTTTCTGATCCTGATCCTGCCCCCGTGGATTCCGAGAACAATGCAAGGCGGTGTGAGAATCACCCTTGTCCTGCTGATGCCGTGAGGCGAACGCGACGTCGCGGGGCCTGATACCGTTGGAATTCCTGGAGCGCACTGTCTATCGACTGTGACCTGTGCCCTGAACCTGATGCTCATTCTCATGGATGGTACTTGCAAGTTGCAACTCCATATCTTGTCCTGCTTATGGTACTTTTTTACTTATGCGTTCCTGCTACACCTTGTTTGTCATGTGCACTCTGTGGGTTTGGTCATCTTTTGTCAAGAACATCGACTCATCTTCTGAAACTAAATATTGCTGTTTATTGTTGTTTCGTGCCATCGTGCATCTCTGAAAGTTTACTTATAAAAGCTACAATAGCTAACTGAAAGACTGGAATGATGCTAGCACTGCCATTGATCGACAGGATTATGTGTCATCTAGAATATATATATATGCGGGCGATTCCTTCGTGTTAGCTTCTTAGCTGATTTTTTTTTTCTTTTGTAGCTAATCAGTATCATATCCTCCATGATGTGGCCAGCGTGGTGTGTGCGTGTAATGTACAATGCCCCTAACGTTGCTGCTAATGTTTGCTGTCTTTATAATTAAAATGATAGATGGCACTGCATATTGATTCACTAATAAACTCCATATAATTGAAATGTGCACATTGCACTGTGATACAAAAGAATATCGGATATATGTTTAATTTTTCCTCTTTACGACTATGAAGGTCAGAGGTTTGTTAGAATTGAACTTGGTTGTTCTTACTTAATAATTTCTTCGAAACTGAACTAACCCTACGATCCGCCGGTCCATCAATCTGTTCCTAACTGATAGTCGATCGATGTTTGTAATTCCATGATTCTATGGTTTTAACTGATAGTCAGATTAATTAATCTGTTTCTATGGTTTGAAAGAAAAACTAATCTGACGTTGATGATAACTAGCCTTTTTTTTATTTTGTCTCGTCGCTGCTCATAGTCATCGGTGAGGCCAGCCGGGGATCGTGGTCCGTGGCGTGGATCGCCGCCCGCTCGTCTCCTTCGCTAGGCAGCCGTGAGGTGATGTTAGTTCGATCGTAGCAGGCGGCGCCTAGGAAACAAACCGATTAACGACCTGTCCGTCCTAGCCCCTTGTCTTCAGCAGCGGGCTCTTTTTTCCTTTTTTTCCCTTCGTTTTGGGCTTTCGGACTGCAATTTGTTGCACATGGGCTGAGGCATTGGAACGTGGTTACTTAGAGCCTCTGCGAAATCACTAGTTAAGGTGTACCATGTAAGGTCACCTCACTTTCTCGAGCGTTGACAATTAACGCATTGCATGTGCGCCATTTGTCCTAACCTGTGTGTTTTTTCTTTTCTTCATAGATTCATTTATTTAAAATGTTTTATCTCTTGAACAATGCGTTCAAATCCCTAAGTTGTCTTATCGTTGGATTTCTCACATCAAGATTTTTTAAACTAGATCATATATTAATAAGTTTCGATGGACTTATCTTTTCATGAAAAAATTGGAAAACTCAGAAATTAAGAAAAAACAAAAAAATACTGTAAAACAAGATCTAGTAAAAACAAAAAAGGGTAACAAAAAAAACGAATAGCAAAAAGCAGTTGAAAAAAAACAAAGCCTGGAAGCACGGTTGTGTTTTTCAAAAAATAAATATTTTCAACAAACATAACTGTGCTTCTCTGGGAAGCAAATAAGTGATTCCACGAGAAGCAAATATGTGCATCTCCTGAAAGCAAACATGATTTATTTTTGCGATAAACACGGTGCTTCTCGCCAAAATAAATTTGTATTTCCAGAGAAGCAAATCTATGCTTCCCGTGAAAGTACATTTTTTCCTCAAAAAGCACAACATGAAAACGAATATGTACTTTCACGAAAAGCAAACATGTACCTTTCGTGGAAGCAATTTTTTTTCCTTTGCGGTGTGATTCTCACGGAAGCAACTCTGTGCTTCCACGATCTATGTTTCTCATGGAAGCAAATAGTTTTCCACTTTTCTAAGAAGCACAGTTGTGCTTCGCAGAAACGGGAAAAACTATTTGCTTCAAAACATGGGGAAATCCAGCTAAAAATCGAAAAGAAAAAACAAGAAAAAAATTCATCTAAACCCCGAAAACGCGTACATAATAAAAATAAAAATTCAGAGGGAGTGCCCAACACGCGACATATGATGGCGGCTGGGAGCACCACTTGGTGCACTCGCATGTCAAGAAAGTGACCCTTGTGGGAGCCCCGCAAAGGTTAACCATTGGTTAGTTGCTCACGCGCCTCCCCAAACGGCGCGGTGTTCAAAAATTTCAACAAAATGTCCGTGATTTTAAAAACTTCATTTTGTTGAGAAACTGTTCACATATTAAGAAACAGAAAAAATAAATATATTCATGAATTTTAAATTATGTTATTGAATTAAAAAAATTATGAATTTTCAAAAGAGATGAAAACTAGGTCATTCCAACCCATAGATAAACCCAGCAGAAAAAAACACAAAAGGACCGGCCGGAAGCTTCCCGAAGTTTACATGGGCCGGCCCCTAGCATAGGCACGAATAATAATAAGGTCAGGCAGTAAAGAGACGCGAATCACGGTGGCAAAACCCTCCGCCGTGAGTCCCAATCCCATTCCCCACCCCACCCCGCTCTCTCGATGCCGCCTCAAACCACGTCCGGTTCGGGAGCTAGGGTTCCGGCGACCAAGGAGTCGGAGGATGCGGCTGTTGGGGAAGGCGACCACGCCGCAGTGACCGTTCTGCCGCCGCTGCCGCCGCCAACCTGTCCCATCTGTTTCGAGCCCTGGACCTGCAGCGGCGGACACCGCATCTGGTGAGCGAGACGGCCTCGGCTGCGTTCTTGTTTGTTGGGCTCGAGGTCAAAGTATTTACGGGTGCGTTAAGAGTTTTAGTAGTGGATTGGCAATTGTAAATTAAGTAGTACGATCTCCATGTTGGTAGCCGTAACAGCTGGTATCTGCGGTGCATGGTGCGCAACCTGCTCATGACAGTACCTATATGCAATCGGCACTTGGCAGACAAAGTGAAAAGTCAAGGGCTTCCATCGTTTATAAAGCCGGGCGACAGCCTTGTTTCTAAAAACAAAAATTGTGAGGTCCATAGGAATACTCTTTTCTTTTAATCAATGTCCATACGTTACAATTAGTTAATGCACGAACATTGCCATGCGATGTTTCCAATCTTCTTTCAAGTTGAATTTTTGCCTGTGTCAACATAGATTGAATCTTATTTAGATTCAATCTTGAGTAGTAATGGTCAAGGCTTAACCTAGCATAGCAACTTCAGAGTCAGTCTCTACTTGAATTATCTTAGCACACGAGTCCGTGGGCGGCATGGGTTGTCTTTGAATTGAACTATGGGGCTAGTGAGAAAATTTATACAATTGATCATTTACTGGTGCACGCAGTTGCATTCCTTGCGGACATGTGTATGGCAGATCATGCCTGGAGAGGTGGCTGGATCGCCCTGCCCTCAACAGTGCCAAGGTACAATCCGTAATCCTGTATACACTCTATGTTAGCAATCTATCGTGGTGTATATATCATATATGTCAGTGAACTTACATAACTTATGCATTGCATGCACCCCTATCTTTCTTTCCAGTGCCCTCAGTGTGGCGAACAATTTGAAGGCAATGTCATTATCAACCTTTATGCACCAGAAAATCTGTGGGACGGTTGCTTACAGGTTTTGTCTCTTGCTCGGTTATTTGTGATCACTAAAATTTTAATTGCTTTTTTCAGGCATCTCGGTTGATATGAACGATACATTTGTCTCTATCTCCATGTAAAGCAACAGTTGGAACAATAGTATCTCTCCTATTACTCCACATCGTCATCTTTTAACTATGTTAGAGATAAGCAGTCCCACACACTGCATGATGCTATATATGTTTATTTATGTCTCAAAAGAAACTGCGCACATAGTCTGTTGTCTTTTACGTTTACTCTCCTCCACCTCCCGAAAAATCTGAAACTGATACTCTAGCATTTAATTGGTTAACCTCCTTATATAGTCATTCCCTATGATCATATATAGCTGTCCTGGTTCCATCAGCGACCAGCCATATCTATGAATGGAACTGTTGATTACATACACGTGAATTCACCATGGTTATTACAAAACACTATCAAATTCTGGATCAAGTGTTCTTCTTCTTCTTCAAAGTTGGATGTTAATTACATCTCACATTCTCTTGCTTGACGGACTTGTTGCTGCAGGCATTTGATGCTCATTTGCAGTCTGTTAGAAAAGAGATGGAGGGACGTTGCAAGTCTGTTCTAGCTGAGTACACGGAAAGAACCGACTTGGAGATTGATAAAGTGAGGGCAGAAGTGACGGAACTGGCTGCCAAAATGGAGGCGGATAGGGAGTCTTTCCGTGCCGAGGCAGAGCAAATGTTAGATAGCCTGACAGCAATGAAGGAGCGAATGAGGAAGATGGTTGAAGAAGAGAATGCGACTGCAAAGGATCTGATAGAATTCGTGCAGCGGATTTTATCTCAGAGGTCATTGATTTCCATCCCTCGTGCTTCTGCTTGTGTCTCCGCTCCTGCTCCTGTGGATTCTGAGAACAACGCAAGGAATCAACCTGATCCTGCTGGTCGTGCTGATGCTGTGAAGAGAAGGCGCCACCGCCGGAGTTGATACTGTTAGAATTCATGGAGAGCACCCACCGACCGCCGTAGTGAACTGGAGCAATGCGTATGTTTCATGAAGAAACCGTGTGACTGGAAGAGTGGGTAGGTTATAGTTGGGAAAAATATATTATCATACAATGAAAGAAGAAATAGATGGTGGCACAATCCTAAGCACTGGAGGTAGAAGCGAATCATTTGCACCTGCATGCTTTTTTTTAGAGAAAAGGTGGCGGCCGAACCCGAGAAGAGCTCAAACCTACCCCGACTTTGAATTAACAAAACCACCAACCGACCAGGATTACGGGGGCACCACATTACATGAAAAAAAAAAGCACAACAAAGCTGAAAGAAAGATACATGGCACAAGGTGGAACAACACAACGGCAGCACCCTAGAGCCAAAGCACTAAGTCACAATGCCGACGACCAACACTACGCCCATACCACCTAGCCAACTAAGGACGCGGAAGGAGGGCACCACAGTGCAAGCATCGAGCGCCGGCTGCATTCACAGGCCAAACTTGGAAACACTTGAGCTGTCTCCGCCGTCACAAAGGGCCACTACCCTTTCACCCAGGCTCGATGGGTGCCGCACCGGCGACCGGCAAAGTGCCAACACAAGGTGACCGAGCTGCCATAGGAGTAGCAGGAGGAGCATACCCACGAACATGGAAGGCCATCCAAGCGAGGACCATTGCCGGCAGCGGCAGAGCAAAGCACCGGACGTGAGTTGTCGAACGAAGGCAGCACCATGAAGAAGACCCAAGACGACATCGGAAAGCGTCCAGGAAGGGAGAGGGTCCACCCCAAAGCCTCCAGGAAGGGGATCGACGCCAAAGGCGTCGACTTTGGGGAGGCTACCGCGCCGGCCAGGAGTTTCCCCCGGAACCTCGCCACTCGCCAGATCCGCCACGCCGACACCTGGGGACGACGACAGCAGCCGTCAGGGGCCGATGCCGGCACGGATTGGGGCAGATCGGAGTGGAGCGGAGATTCTTCAGGGAGCAGAGGCGGACTGGGGGGAGCCGCCTCAGCACCTTCGTCCGCATCCTCCTTGCCGCCCGCTCGGCCATGGAAGGCTGCCCACCAGCGCCCGTCGGTGCAGCCCGCCGCACAGGCCGCACCGTGCCCACCGGCCGGGGTTGCCGCCCCGAGGAGCCGAGGCCCGCCAATCAAGCGGAGGCGCCAGATCCCCGCCGCCACCTTCATCGGGGCCGCGCACCCGAGCCGCGGAAGCCCTCAGGCAACGGCGGAGAGAAGGGAAAGGGAGGGGGAAATGCACGGCGGCGGTGCTAGGGTTGCCCCTGAGTCGCCTCAGAGGAGGCGGCGCGCGGGGGGGGAGGACCGACAAAATCGGACACCGACAGAAATGCATGATTCAGAAATGGAAAACCCGGATTGTAAATAGAATTAGAACCTTGCGCGTACAAATACAAGCACTGTCCAGCGCTAGCCGTTTTTGGCCCTCAAACCGGCCAAACCTCCCAATCCTCTAAGGATCTTGACCCTCCTGATGCTCTAAAACCTGGCCAAACATTGATGCATACGCTCATGTCACCAAAGCCCTTCACATGCACCGATTATCAGGGCAAATCATCTCAGGGGTAATCATTGTTGCCTAATGCGATTCCACATTTTCGGAGCTCCGTTTGGTGCGGCGGTAAATTAGGATAATCCACTCAGTTTTTTTCCTATTTCATAACTTCTTTTTTATTTGTTTGCTCCAGATACTTCAAAGCCCGGGCAGTGCCGGCGGCGACGGGGCCTCTCCCCTTGGCGCGGCTCTCCCTCCTTCATCACAGCGGCGTAGTTGTTCACGATGATGGCTTGGTGGCGCGGCGCTTCGAAGCTTCGACGGCGGCTCGTTCTTTTGGGGGGGGGGGGGGGGGGGGGGGGGGGGGCTTGTCCCCGTCCGGTGGTGTTGCCTCGACAACTGCTGCGACCTAGGGCTCTTGACCCCCGATTGGATCTGGGGTGCTCGGGTCGGGCCGTGGCAGCCTGTCAGTTGTGGTGGCATCGAGTCTCGCGGCCTCTGGGCATCGTGGAGGTGTCGACGGCGGCGTGTGCTCGGCCTGGTGGTGCTGGTGGTGGCGGCGACCCGTGCACGAGAGATGGATTCTTCGAACAAATCTAGGTGAAAACTTGCTTTCGGCTACTGCCAAGGCCGGCGGTGGCGGCGTTGTCTGCGTCGTTCCCTTCTTGAAGGCATTGCCATGGAGAAGTTCAAGGGCACTCTGTGCTACCTCCGGGGGAAACCCTTGATCAGCAGATCGAATGACGGCGGCGCTCTAGTGTCGTTTCCCCCTTGGTTGTGTTATTCATGGAGGTCACAAAGGCTCGTTGGACCAGAGGACGGCTTCTTTGATGGAGTGGTGCTTCATCTTACACATTGATGGCGGCGGATCTCGACGGTGTGGCGTTGTGGAGACTCGGAGTCCGATGCGCGGAGATGGACTCGCGCAGGAGGAGGAAGCTGTTTGTCATCATGGTGGCGACGATGGCAGAGAGGCCTGCAAGGTCGGTGCATTAATTTCTGCTCTGAAGATGAATTGATGGAAGATGGCGGCGATGACACAGAGAGTGCGTCGGACCAGTTAGTGCCCCAAACCCAGTGTGTGGCTTTGGGGCCTCTGTCTTTAGATGTTAGGCATTTATGCGATGTCTGTTTGGTATTAGGCTCGGACTATCGGCACCCCTTCATCAGGTGGATAGGAGTAGCGACGGTTATTGCTAGGATGGTGGCTTCAAACTACATGATGTAATACTTTGTAAGGTCTTTGTGAATAATTAATAAAATGGCTGCATGCATCGTCCAGATGCAAAGGCCGGCGGTACCTCATTTAAAAAAAATAACCTTTTTTTATCGTTTATGTGGCTATATTATTCGGCACAACACAATAATACACTTAATGCCATGCACCTTTGGTTGTTGCTCGCAATGATCACGCACCTGGCGCCATGCCCTGTGTTTGGTTCTTTTAGAATTGGTAGGACGCAGGTGAGCTACCGCCACCACCGATGTCTCCCATCTGGACGCAGGTGAGCCCAAGGGACAATCCATGGCGGAGATGGAGCGAGACCATCGCACTCCAACGCCCAGCCAGTGTTACCACCCCAGACAGCATCTTCAATAGATGATGTAAATGTAAAAATACTTAATTTTGCATTTTCGGAGCCCAAAAACACTACTTCAACAGATGATGTAGATGTAAAAATAATTACATCTTCGCCTCCGGACATATATCCTATACCACTTCGCGGTGCAAATATACATCATCAAGTCCATGAGATGTTATATTTGACAAACGCCCGCCAACCGTCAACCGCCGCATCAGTTGTTTTTCCCTCCCTTTTTCCTCCCACCTCCCGCCGCACCGTCGTCGCCGGCTGCCCGCCCGCCTGCCCCCGCGCCAGATCCAGCCCCCGCCGCCAGATTCGTTAGCCGCACCGCCGCCTGCCCCTGCGCCGGATTCGCCGCACCGCCGCTCGCCCGCCTGCATCCGCGACGGATTCGTCGCCCCGCTGCAGCCCCGCCGCCGCCCGCACCGCACCGCACCGCCGCTGCCGCCCGCACCTCCCCTCCGTCGCTCGCACCGTCCAATTCGTCCCCCCCCTCCCCGCACCGCGCCTGTAGGGTAACGCAGCAGAAAACAAAAATTTTCCGACCTACGCACTAGCCCAGGACCACTATGGAGACTGCATACAAGGTTTGATCTCTATCGTTACCGACTCGTAGCGCAGCGGAAGCAGAGTCGATGACGAACGGCGGTGCAGATCCCCGCAGCTAGAATTTTACAACCTCCCAACCGCGAGGATGTATACCCTCATCCGCCCCTCGGACAGCCCTCCGGGAGGCGGTCGCACAGCCCCCCGGACGGTGTCACGGACAGCCCTTCGGGAGGACCTCCGAAACTCGGACTGTCACTCGAACAGCCCTTCGGGAGGACCTCCAAAACTCAGACGGTCACACGGACAGCCCTTCGGGAGGCACTCTCGAACTAAGACCACAACTACGATCTCTCTACAGAGTTGCACACATACGGTGTCACCTATCCGGCAGGGCTTCGCCGTCCAGAACTAGTTCCCACCGGAACCCAGACAGCCTTTCGGCTCTACGAAACTATTTCGCTGGGAGGGAGAGAAGAAGCCAGATCATTGCAATGGCATGTGTATGAGAGTAAGAGTGATCTTTTCGGCTGCCTCCTCACCCCTATTTTATAGGGTGAGAGACTATGGTAAAAATACCAAAATGCCCTCAGAGATTTTCACTATTCATAATAGTAATTCCACTATTCATAAATAGTGTTTCCCACTATTCACAATAGTGTTTTCCACTATTTCGAAATAGTGTTTTCACTAGTCATGAGATATTTTCTCCCAATAATGTTTCCCACTATTCATAATAGTGTTTCCACTATTCACGAGATATTTTCTCCCAGAAAGCACTTTCACAATTCACGACGGCATTTTTCAGCGTCCGGTCGAACTGAAAATATTTATGTGGGCTTAGAACATTTCCAGTACCCACCAAAATAATTTTCAATGCGAGCCGGAACAATTCCGGTTTAGTGATTTTCATCTGCGAAAAGCATCTGAAGCGGTTTCGGCAGCTCCGGAACATTTCCGGTTTTCATTCCGGAAAATTCCAGAAAGTTTCCAGAATGATTCTGGCACCCTCCAAGAATTATCAGGCATGTGCCAAAACCAATTTGACTTTATGGTATCCTCTGAAACAACTTTTCAGTTTCACCGGAACTCATCCGGTGACCTCTCTCTTCGGAACTTTTCCGCTGTCTCCGAAAACTTTTTCCGGAAACTTTCTCTCAGACTCCCTGTCTAGTATTCAGCAGATAGATGACCCTTAAGCGTGTGACCCTATAGGTTCGGTGAAGCATAGACATGACCCGGAACCCCTTCCGATCAATGATCAACATCGGAGCCGTGGACACCCATATCGATCCCTATACCCACACGAATAAATATTCGAGTGAACCTCGAGTTGCCGTGTGCTATTCCTGTTGCTTCGCGATATGTTACAATTACCCGAGGTGAGACATGTTGGCATCCCCGTGGATCAACACCTTGTCCACTATGCCAGTTACCTCGTTACCGGTATTGTTCTCTTTTCTCGTTCCCGTGTTCCGGCATCCCCGTGATCAAATCACAAAGTGTCTGGCCAGACGATGATGGATACCGTAACACCGAGAGGGCCCAGAGATATCTCTCCATCGTCGGAGGAGCAAATCCTAATCTTGAGCTATCAAGTTACTTGACATACTTTTTCATGAACCCGTAAGCCGCCGTAATAGCCACCCATTTACGGATGACGTTTAACAAACCCCAAAGTTCATGAAGCAAGCATGAAGAAACTCGATACTCTCATGGTCTAAGGAATCATGCAAACATTAACCATCTCTGTGTTATTAACCAATAACTTATGACGAATGTATCTCATAGCATAACATCAATTCGGGTCGATTCAACACAAGTGTTCTACCAACATTGCGCCCTCAAAATTGCCGGCATAGCCATGCCCATGATTAGGAAAACAGGATCATCATCCAATACTTGAGCTAGTCTTAGAGGCCAGACTAGGAATACATTTTACCGTTTATTATTCCACACGTGCAAATGAGTCTTCCTCCGAGCCTCGTTTTATTTGTAGACTCGAGAATCATTGCAGTTATAGCATGGAACATAAACATAATTATGAACAGGGAGATAATCAATAACATTTATTATTGTCTCTAGGGCATATCTCCTACAGCGCCGCCCCGCCCCGTCATCGCCATGCTGCCGAGGAAGACCCCGAAAAGCAAGACAGGGTTCTTTAGGGTCAAGTTCTCTGCCGCCGGCCGCCGTTTTTGGCTCGGCACGTACCCCACCGTCCTGGAGGGCTGCGCATGCCTGCAACGTGGCGGTGTGGCATGCCGGGAGGCCAAAGACGGACCTGAACTTCCCGGAGATCGAGACCCAGGCGGCTACGGAGTTCCTCGTGCCGGGGGGCATTCGCATGGAGGAGATCATGACGGACAAGAAGAAGAAGAAGAGGCCCGCAATTGTCGTCAGTCCCGGCGATAGCGACGAGGCGGCGATGGCGAGGTTCACGCGTGAGCACCCAGAGTATGTGCAGGCCGAGCAGGAGTTCTTCTAGAAGCGCGAGGCCGAGCAGAAGAAGAAGAAGACGGACGAGGCCGACCCCTCGACGGTGATCCCCATCGAGTCCTCGGAGGAGGAGGAGGAGGTGGTGGTCTGTGACGACCCGTCCCAGGATGCATTCTGGGAGCAGTTCGAGAACTCCGATGACGAGGAGTAGTTTTATCTTTGGTGTAGTTCAAGTCGATGTAGTTCGAACTAGTACTAGTAGTAGATGAATGTAGTACCTCGAACTAGTAGAAGTTGAACTAGTAGTTGTTGAGTTTGCTATGTTTTTATTAATTAGAATTGTGTATAATTATGTTTGAAATGAAGTGCTAGTTGAATTTGCTATGTTTGAAGTATAGGTTTCAAATGAAATAGTAGTTGAAGAGTATGGTTTTGCATCTCCATTTGCATCTTCTATTGGAGTTGCTCTTTTACATCTCCGTTTTGCATCATCTGTTGGAGTTGGCTATTTTTTGAAGATGTAAGAAGCACTTTTTAGTGTTGTAAATTATATAACAGCTACTTTTAACTCTCCAAATTTACATCATCTATTGGAGATGCTCTGAGGATGTTGCGTCCTTCTCCGGTGGCTTCCTCCCTGATGAAGAAAAGTCGATATCCAAAGGAACCACAAAACCCTCGTCAGCTCTAAGAATACATGCTCCCGCTGATGTTGATCCAGGCTCCCGAACTAGCCCCGTTTGCCGCATTATTTCTACATTTTGTTTGCTCCCGCTAGACTATCATTGTAATCCCTTGTTAATTTGGTCAGTTTTTGTCACGAACATCTGTTTAGTTTATTGAACATCTGCTTATTATGTTGAACTAAATGGTAGGATCACTTATCATGTAAGTTCCACCGAAATCGAACATATATTTGTTGCTCAGCTTTTAATTTGTTTGTCTGTGCTTCCAACGTGATGTCCCATGTACCCTTTTCCTTCAATTCACTGATGCCCCCAACTTGTAGACCCACAATCTGTGTAAGCTTTTGAGTGTACAAAAATGGTAATAGGAGCTGTCTAGAATGACATGTAACATGTTATTCGAGGAGCACAAGTGAGAAAAAAATTTAAACATAACATAATTTATCAATGTAAATGTAATTGCCATCCCTAAATAAAGTCATTGCCAAAAAAAGGATCCAATGATGTATAATTTAGAAAATAAAGGACAACTAAAACGTAGAAATCTGCCCTGACCAAACAAGCAATGAACAAATAGACAAAGTTTAGGGTCAAACTCAACAATTATAAAGGCTTTAGATATGAATCTTTTTTCGTGAAATGCAAGTTGATCGGCTCGGCCAACCAACAACTTGTTTCTAGTTTTGGGCTGTAAATAATCCCGGAACCACTCCAATTTGGGATGGATTTTCAAGGGCCTTCTACGCAGTCTGCAGCGAGCCACCCCTCCTCTGGTTCCATGAACAAATTCAGAGGTAGGAAAACCACCTGAGCAAAACAGTTGAGTTGTGATTATGCATTACCTAGGGACTCATTCATGCCTACCTATCTAGCTTGTTGGTCTTGACGAATTGGCATACTCTATACGTCCATGCCTCAATTTGTGAACATTGAAAGTGTGGATTTTTGAAGAACAAGTTCGTAACGGGTTGAAGATATCACCACAATATATCAACGAAAAAAATAGCACGCTATTTCGGCGTTTTAGCGTCGCTATAGCATATTTGGGATGCCCACGTTACGTTTCAAAGGATTTGCTCGCTATGCCGCTAAATACGCTATAGCACGCTATTTACGCGCTAAACGAAAAAACGTTACAACGTTATAGCGTGGAATGGATCAAGATGGACCAAATTTGTGAGACAAACGGCAGGCTCAGCAGCCCATCGAGGCCGAAGTGTAGTTTCCTAGATCGACAGTTCTCTCTTCTCTGTTGTCGTGTAGTTCTCTATTGACATAATCCTATCTTCTGTCATATATTCATCTGTAGTTTTCTACTACTTGTTGTCTTGAACATAAACTGCCTAGATCTCATACTGAGTTCATTTGCTATGCACAACGATTATGAGTTCATTTGCAAACAAAGGATGTCTAGTTTTGTACGGAGTACTTACTAATAGTAACTACACCTTTGACTCACATTAAACTATAGATGGGATTATGAATTTATGATCAACATGAACACATTACATCTACAAATCTCTTATATGTTGTCGCTATGTTGTATTATTTACTTGTTGGCCTGTTGCAATGTTTGCTAGTTCCATCTTTAAACTGCCATGTTGTATTATTGTTGTTCTATTGGCTGCTGTTGTTGCCTGCTAGACTTTTGGACAAGTACTTCTGTATGTAGTTGTGTTGCTATGTTTCTCCATCTAGTTCATTTTATAACTGCTATGTTGTATTGTTGTTGTTGCTCATCTTAACCAATTATTGCATGTATGGCTCCTAGACAAAATTTTAGATGTTTAAATCCTTAATTTCTGGTATATATTTGGCATTTTTTTCAAAACGCTATTTTGAATATAGCACGCTATAGCACGCAATAACTTGTATAGCATTTGAAGAAGGGCCACGCTATTTTAGATAGCACGCTATTTTTTTCGTTGCAATATATACTGCTAGTGATGGATCACTTCCCAGTAACTTAGTGCAAGGAGAATAAACTCAAGTCTTGTGTGACTTGAGAGTGTTGTGTTCCGCCTCTCCAACAAAGACATGGAGTTGTTGCAACCAACTTGAACTCCGGCAAACAGATTATGTACCTTCATTAGCAATCTGGTTCAATTTCCTCACCCCTTTACATACTGTACATGTACAGTTTTTGAAAAATCTATATCGCACCCCCCTTCGTAAGCCTATTATTTTGAAATCGGATTGTTTGTTTGTGTCTTTCTTTCTTGCAAACGATAATCTGAACAGGTCACCTCCTGTTGATCTGAAAAAGGAAGCACTCAGCATCTCCAAGTTTCTCAAAGATTTCATGATTTGTAATCAATGTGTGTTGTAAGGAACGAGTAAGACGTTTCGTCTTATATTTCATAACCTAAAACGTCTTATATTTATCTACAGAGAGAGTCATGACATCAAATGTCTTTGATATTTGTGCACAGAGGTAATAATACATGGAAAACGTTTGGGAACGGCGTGCCGGCCGAACGCTCGGCCGGTCACGCATCCACGCACGCGCCATGCCGTCAAAGGGCCTGCACGCAGACGTCCCTCCTATCATTCTCCTTCCCTTTTTCTCTTCATTGTCGCTCATCTCTCTCTCTCGATCTGTCTCTCTCTCTCTCTATCTCTCTACTTCTCTGCTTGCTTCTCAGGCCCCCGCCGTCATGGTCAAGCATCGCCGCCTGCAGGCCTCCCAGGGCGCCGCTGCCACAGAAATCAGTCGATCCAGCCGCCATCGGCCAGATCTGCTCGGATCCGCGCCACCGAGCTCTGCCTGCCTTGCCGGACTCGGCCACGTCGGAGCTGCAACCGGTTGAATCTTTTTCCATGATCGCTTGGAGCTCTTGTCACGCTCATTACAGCTTTCGTCGTCATCCCATAGCTATTGCCAACACTCGTCTTTTGAAAGTTTCACGGTGGAAGCTTTTTTTCATACCGGTTGTAGCTTTTCTGCCAAGGTTGAAACTTTTTCCCATTCCGATCGAAACATTTTTTTTCGCACCGGTTGAAGCTTTTTTCCATGTTTGAAGATCTTCTTCTACGCCGGTTGTAGTTTTTTTATGGTTGAAGATTTTTATGATGCAATTTGAATTTTTTTAAGCCGGTTGAAGCACCCTTGAGTAGTTGCTATACCAGCAACACCTCGCTCCAACATTGTACGGTGCCGGTTGCAACACCCATGGACCTCGTCTCCTGCTCCGACTGGTGTTGGTTGCAACACCGCCGTCGGATGCGCGGTTGTAGCAGGGGGGAGGACCATGGACCTCGTCTCCAGCTCGTCGAGACTAGATGGTTCCAGCATCCCCGGACGCAGTGTGATCTCACGGCTTCGGGAGCTTGAGGACCATGGCATGGCGTGCTCAAGGAGCCATGCCGGATCTGCGATGGCGGTGAGCCTGAGTGTGTGGCGACGCTTTTGATATCCGCCGCTCGCCGTAGTCTTTCTCTGTCCGACACGCGACGACTGCTCCCTTTTTTCCTAACGCTCGGCCGGTCACGCATCCACGCACGCGCCATGCGGTCAAAGGGCCCGCACGCAGACGTCCCTCCTATCATTCTCCTTCCCTTTTCTCTTCATTGTCATCGCCGCCTGTAGGCCTCCCAGGCCGGTGCCGCCACGGGAATCAATCGATCCAACCGTCATCCACTACTAGGGAAAAGCCTAGCAGTAGCGCGGGTTAAGGGCCTAGCAGTAGCGCGGGCGCCCGCGCTACTGCTACAACGCTACAACTAACTTTTAGCAGTAGCGCGGGCTGGCCGCGCTACTGCTATGTATAGGTAGGAGTAGCGGTTATCAGTACAACGCTGCTGCTAATATCTGCAGCGCATTGTTCTGAAACACGCTACTCATAAGAAAGCGCTGCTGCTAAAGCATACCCCCACGCTACTGATATAATACCTGCAGTTTCTGATTTTTTTTGCTTCACATTTCCTTTGTATTTGTATAGGTTTTATACAATAGTCTAGCATATCATACACATACAAATCTAATCATATCATGCACATACAAATAATCTTGCAAGAAATAACATTTAGATTAAAGTGGATGGGTGCAAATAACATTCTGATCCACCCATCCACTTTAATCTAATATATGTCATCTCGAATAACTCATCATCCTTAGTCACATAACACTTACCACCATCTTAATCATCTAACAACTCATGACCAGTTGATCATTACTACACAATGTCATAAACTAGAAAAGGTCCTCCATCTTATCTAGCACATACTATTCTCTCCTAGCTAGGTGGAACCTACTACTCTCTCCTAGGTAAAATAGCATAAAACATGTAAGCTACGACCCCTCCATTGTGAAGAATAGAGATCCACCTATCTCCGATACGTGGCGTGAGCAAATCCTTCGCGTCTCCTCCAAGTGATTGTCTGCGAACTTTCATTAATTTGTTAAATCCTTTGAGTTTCAGTCTTTCATCCCTTTTAGCAATCGAGTATGCATGGCGGAATATAATAGGCCACCGCGGCCTTAAGTTGATGACATTCAAATCACCTTCTAACAACATCAGTCGAGGCACAACCTCCGAAGGGAATTTCCGTTGAAGAACATAATAATAACATAGTTTAGCAATCTAGTTTTGCTTATGAAACAATTATGTATGCAAAAGATGGACTAATTAATGACGGAATAGTAAAAAAGATCTTACCATGCTATCTGCAACAATGTTACCATGGTTCAACAGGTGCACTAGTGGCACGTATTCAGAAAAACTTTCACCAATATCTTCATAATTGGTCTTATAAAGATCAATATCATTAATAAATGAGATCAAATGATCTATCTCCAACCAAGTTAGTTCGGAGCCATGAATGTAGTAGGTCTGATGTACTATCTTTTGAATATTTGGTGAAGAAGAAAAATAAGCTGACAATTAAATACAAACAAGTTAATTATGAATGAACACCAACTATTTTTAAATAATCAATATGAATTACTTAACAAATATGGTTGACAAACTCACATGGAGGTAAAACTGGAAGCATATCGACATCCACCCAAATGTCGATATTACCTTCAATATGATCTTCAGGACGAAGATCGAAGGTTATTTCCATATCTTCCTGAAATCCATATGCCTTGGCTAGAGCTTCCTAAATTTGAGCAACCCAATTCTGAGTTATTAACTGCATTCATTACTTTAACCAGAAATGTGTGATCATGTTTAGTCCTCAGGTTAGCTCTCCTCGTCTCCATACTTTCATGGTCTTCGAAACTGAGCCTCTCCAAGACATAACGTTTTGCATGGCAGGGGATGAACTAATCGAATTGTATAAAGCAGAAATTGCACGTTGAAGCAAAGAAACAGAAGTCATGCTTAATTACAAAAAAAACACTTGTCATCGTTGCCTACCATAGAAACATCGAAGGTCTCGTCCAGCTTGATGGTGAAGAACCTATCGTCTTGCAGGTGTGGCCTGTCGCACAAACCCCGGTCGTCACCGCAGAGTTCACACTCAAGGATCCTATCGTCATCAGACATTTCCTGTGTTCATGATTCAAAGATTAAAAATCGACGACAATTATACAAGTAACTATTCAGCATGCGTGGGTTGAGTTTCGGTCTGTCGAGGCTTCCTTGAAAAACTCTCATATTTCATGGTGTATATGGTGCACACTCTCTCACACTGATATGGTGGTGTATGTTGGTGGACACTCTCTCACACTAATAGTTCGACCGTCGGTGATGGTCGCATCTCTTCTTCTGTCCTTACGCATTATACCGAGGTATATATCGCAAGAAGAGAAGAAGAGGAAGCGACCCCCATGACAACAGTCGGGATTCCTCCATCAAGAACACACATGAAAGTCACACAAGGAGCAACGACAGACCGAAAGTACCTAATTTTTTTTACTAAAAATTTCTAGACCTATTTTTTTACGAAAAAATTATAATGCATGAGGTATTTATAATGAAACTTCTTATCTTAAAACTTCTGAAATTTCTATCTCAATTTATAATGAAACTTCTGAAATTCAATCTCAATTTATAATAAAACTTCTTAAAATTTCTTTTCTTAAACGAGTGCTCGATTGCTCTGCTAGTGTAAAATCATTTTAATCCTCTGCTAAATTGCTCTGCTAGTGTAAAATCATTAAAACAGAGGGAGTTGGGAGAAGGGGGTAGAGTGGGAGAGAGGAGGGAGGGCCGCGTGGGGAGGGAGTGAAGTGGAGGGAGGATGGAGGGAGGGAAGTGGAGGTAGGAGGGAAGAGGATCTGTGGCCGGAGGAGGAGAAGGGGCGGTGGCCGAAGGAGGGAGAAGGGAGAGGATGGAGGGGGGAGGAGGGTGAGCGCCAGGGGAGGAGGGCGAGGGCCGGGGGAGGATGGCAAGGTTGGAGGCGAGAGGAGGGTGGGGGCGAGGAGGAGGCTTACCACAATGGAGGAGACGGCGGTGCGGCAACGGGGGCGACGGCGTGGCGAGCGAGCGAGTGAGAGAAAGAGAGAGAGTGTGTGGAGGGGAGAGCAACACGGGCGAGCGAGGGGAATAGGATAGGGTAGATTAGCAGTAGCGCGGGATGGCGGAGGGCGCTACTGCTAAACTGTTTAGCAGTAGCGCGCTTCCACGAGGAGCGCTGCTACTATACATAGTTGGGTGTGTACCCATACCAGCATCGCCTTTTATTCCCACGACGCTACTGATAATTCTGTATCAGCAGCGTGTTTTACTTACCCGCGCTATGGCTAAAGTAGAAGTAGCGCGTTGCCCTATCCCGCGCTACTTCTAAGGTTCTGTGTATAAACTTTCTCCTAGTAGTGATCGACTAGATCTGCTCGGATCCGCGCCACCGAGCTCTGCCTACCTCGCTGGACTCGGCCATGCCAGAGCTGCAGCCGGTTGAAGCTTTTCCATGATCACTTGGAGCTCTCGTCACGCTCGTTGCAGCTTTCGCCGTCGTCCCATAGCTATCGCCAACACCCGTCTTTTGAAAGTTTCACGGTGGAAGCTTTTTTTCATACCGGTTGAAGCTTTTTTTTGCCAAGGTTGAAGCTTTTTCCCATTCCGATCAAAATATTTTTTTCACATTGGTTGAAGCTTTTTTCCATGTTCGAAGATCTTCTTCTACGCCGGTTGTAGCTTTTTTTTATGGTTGAAGCTTTTTCCGATGCCATTTGAAACTTTTTTTAAGCCGGTTGAAACACCCTTGACTAGTTGTTATACCAACAACACCTCGCTCCAACATCGTACGGTGCCGGTTGCAACACCCATGGACCTCATCTCCAGCTCCAACTGGTGTTGGTTGCAACAGTGCTGTCGGGGGGAGGGGGTTGGGTTCTCGTGGGTCGCAGCATCGAGACTGGATGGTTCCAGCATCCTCGGATGCAGCGTGGTCGCACGGCTTCGGAAGCTTGAGGACCATGGCATGGAGTGCCCTAGGAGCCATGGCGGATCTCCGATGGCGGCGAGCCTGGGTGTGCGGCGGCGCTTTTGATCTCCGTCTAGGGAAATGCGACGAGGGTCGCCGACGCTCGCCACAGTCTTTCTCTGCTCGACGCATGACGACTGCTTCTTTTTTTCCAATTGACGATGCGGGAGAAGAAGGAAGCCAGGAGGAAGACGGAGGGGGATGACGCGGGGGGAGGAGGCACTGAATCATGCGGCCTGGGGCGCACGCATCGTGGGGGTTGCGGTGCGACCGGCCGAAGTTTGGACCGACGCCCCGGCGCCTAGCACGGGCCATAATACATTAGTGGAGATATTTTTTGAAGTAGTAAAATTTATTTTTGTCGCGCACGCAACTGAAAGCCCGAGATCGGGCCGCCCGCCGGGAGTCCGGAGATCTCACGGCGCAGAATTTTGCAGCCCCCCCCCGAAGCCACATCCACCCAAATCTTCTTCTTCCACGGCCTCCTCGTGCACCCCTGAACCTCCCAGAACCTCCCTCCCACGCCGCGACGCCGGTGACAGCGCCCGCCGTCCGTCCGTCCGTCTGTCCATCTTTTTATACCACCTCCCCTCGCCCCCCGCCTCGCCATTCCATCCCACCCCCTACGCATCTCGACGACTGACAGATCGCCACTGAGACAGTACATCTATAGCCGCTCGCCACCCCACTCTCTCCGCCAGTCCAAGAACTGAAGGTGCTGGGCGCCATGGCCGCCGCGCCGCCGACCGCGCTCGCCGCGGACCTCCACGTCTCCTACCCGGCAGCCGCCCCGGCCCCGGCCGTCGCCGCTGCGGCGTGGGGCAGCAGCAGGAGGGCGGCGGGCCCGTCGTCGGCCCGCGTCGCGCTCAGGGCGGCCAGGGGACGGGGACGGCTCGCCCCGGTCGTGGGGACGGGGCGGCCGGCGCTCTCCGTCAGGTGCAGCGCCAGCTCCCGGGACGGGAGGGTGAGGACTCGCGCTCCCTTATCTTCTTTATTTACTCAAAAAAAAATTGAAATTTTCTTTCTTTCTTTCTTTCTTTCTTTATTTACACACACGCGACCTCAGATTTATTCCGCGTCCCTCAGATTTATTCAGTATCCTTATATGGAGTAGTATAATTTTGTATGCATCCTGTAGTTCATTATCATTTCTTTGGCTGACAGATTACACAGCAAGAATTCACTGAGATGGCATGGCAGTCGATTGTTCTGGCGCCTGAAGTGGCCAAAGAAAGCAAACACCAGATCGTGGAGACTGAGCATCTGATGAAATCATTGCTGGAGCAGAGGAACGGGCTCGCCCGTCGGATCTT
The DNA here is from genome assembly GCA_039707655.1 of Elymus sibiricus. Taxonomy (NCBI): domain Eukaryota; kingdom Viridiplantae; phylum Streptophyta; class Magnoliopsida; order Poales; family Poaceae; genus Elymus; species Elymus sibiricus. Next base: position 513,805,872 of record CM077669.1, read on the forward strand.
CTCCAAGGCTGGAGTTGATAACACAAGGCTTCTCGAGGCCACGGAGAAGTACATCCAGCGGCAGCCTAAGGTGATTTATCATGAACAGACATATCAATTGACTCTCCTACTGCCTAACATTTCTTTGTGCACTACAGTATATTGCTTTATGGTCAACAAGAAACATAAACAAAAACTCGCAATGAGACTTTTTTCTTCAAATTATTCAGGTATTAGGTGAGGATCCTGGTTCGATGTTGGGGCGTGACTTGGAAGCTCTGATACAGAGAGCAAGAAACTTTAAGAAAGAGTATGGTGATTCATTTGTCTCCGTTGAACACATTGTTCTTGGTTTTGCCGATGATAAGCGGTTTGGAAGACAGCTGTTCAAGGACTTTCAGATCACCGTAGAAACCTTGAAAACAGCTATTGAATCCATAAGAGGGAAGCAAAATGTAATCGATCAAGGTACAGTTGTTTTCTTTTATCTAAATGCTATGATTTAGTGTTCAAATAACTTGTTGACATTCTTCACATGCTCATACTGTTGCATAGTCTGATCAAATTCAATGGTGCAACCTAGAGATTCCCCTGTAAAATGCTGGGTTTTTAGGTCACCACGGTGCTATTTGCTTGAAATGCAAATACAATGGCTAAGTGATAACCGAAAACAAGATTATATGTATGGCTCAAATGTGAACGAAAGAGACCTGGTTTTTGTAGCAGAGATGATGCTGCCGAATTTTATTAAATATATGTTCTTCACTAGGCATGAACGTTGGGAGCTTCCTTTATTTCTTCAATTTTAAAGATATGCACAATTTTTCCTCCTGAATAACAAGTATTAACTAATCACTAAAATGATCTATTCTCAGATCCTGAGGGCAAGTATGAAGCTTTGGACAAATATGGAAAAGACCTGACAGCTATGGCACGTCAGGGGAAGCTTGACCCGGTTATAGGAAGAGATGATGAAATCCGTAGGTGCATTCAGATTTTGTCTCGGAGAACAAAGAATAATCCTGTTTTGATTGGTGAACCTGGTGTGGGAAAAACGGCTATAGCTGAAGGGTAGGAAAACTGATATTTTGCATATCATTTCATTAGTTATGGGTATGTAAGTAGTTTCTCTCACTGTATTTTGCATTGTATAGGCTCGCTCAGAGGATAGTGCAAGGAGATGTCCCACAAGCACTGACAAACCGTCGAGTAAGCTTACCTGTCTATACAATGGTGCTATATTGTCCAGGGTTATATCAGGAGGATCTTATGATTGATGTTTTTTTTTTTTTTGTGAGCAGCTAATTACACTTGACATGGGTGCTTTGATTGCCGGCGCAAAATATCGAGGAGAATTTGAGGATAGGCTGAAGGCTGTACTTAAAGAAGTCACAGATTCTGATGGACAGGTCATTCTCTTTATTGATGAGATTCACACTGTTGTTGGAGCAGGTAACAAGATACATAAATCGTTATTGCTTTGACTCATGGGATATTTTTTTCCTTATTTCTTACACTAACTTCCTACATATTTTATTTGATAATGACATTTACCTCTTTTTTCTTTAAAGATGGCATGCATAGCCTAAAAATTGAGGAGTAGACTGATCTATTTACTCAATAATTTTTACCAACCATGTGACCATGTGATGGTCATCTCATTTGGATCTCATAGATCACTGAATTTATGTTTAGCATCAACAAATGCTGCTTGGCTGGCACTAGTTTCATGTAGCTAGTAAACAGTGGGACAATATTATTTTGGGAATCTCCAGCATTTGATTCAATTTGGGTGCTGTATGTGAAATAGTATGATTTATGAATACTGAGTTGCATCAGCGCAATTTTACAGCCGAAGTCTATATATCTGTTTGATGATTGTTACATAGATAAACTCCTGATTCTTCCATACAACAAAACAGTTCGTCAGTTTTTTTACTCCTGTATTCTCACATGATATTTGTTTGTTGAGTTAGAAAAATAATGCATAACATGTTTTGAGCACAACACTGTGCCGGCTTGTCAGAGATGGCAAAGCTGTCCCATCTTGTTAAGTTTCCTTTCATTATGAACCAAGTGATTTGGAGATGTGAAGTTATAGTATCAGTTCTGCATATTCTTTCAGTAGATGCTAGGAAGTCCAAACAGCTAGTGGGGTTGTTCTCATCCTGCTGTTCTCCTTCACTGAAAATTTGGTAAAAGATACAGGTATTATGCATCAAAATTACATAGGTTCACTGTTATGGATAGCGCAAAGACAAATTGTTAGATGAATTTGACTGAAAGAACACGAAAACATAGATAGGGGTCAAGTCTTCATATGGCTGAAGAATGAGTGTTCTTTTGCCACCATAGAAACATGGGTAGGGGTCAACGGCTGAAACAACACGAAAACTCTACGATAGCTGTTTTCTCATGGAATTCGCTTGCATTACATTCTCATGGAACAATAAACTTGGACTCCTATCACATCTTAAAACTACTTACCAGCACCATTAACGTGAATAACATGAGTAAGTTTCCTGTCTAATAACTTGACTCTTATCACGCCTTAAAACTAACTTACCACCACCATCAGTGTACATGACAAAGTTTCCTGTCTACAAACTTGGACTCTCATCATGCCGTAAAACTAACTTTATCATCACCATCAATGTGAAAAACAAGTTTCCTGTTGACTGTTCAGAAGTTTATGAATCTTCATCTTATTGCAGGTGCCACTTCTGGTGCAATGGATGCTGGCAATCTTTTGAAACCAATGCTCGGAAGAGGGGAGCTACGTTGCATTGGCGCAACAACCCTCGATGAGTACCGCAAATATATTGAGAAAGATCCAGCACTGGAACGCCGCTTCCAACAAGTGTATGTTGATCAACCAACAGTTGAAGATACAGTGTCAATACTCCGAGGATTACGCGAGAGATATGAATTGCACCATGGGGTCCGCATATCAGACAGTGCTCTTGTTGCTGCCGCTGTTTTATCAGATCGTTACATCAGCGGACGATTTTTGCCTGACAAAGGTATTTATGACTATAGCATCACTTCTGCTTGAAGTTACTAGCCTGCTTGATAATAGGGTGTTATGAACTCTACTGCAGGCTCTTTTGTAGCTCGTTCTAAACAGTGACCGTCTTATTTTGTTGCAGCAATTGATTTGGTCGATGAATCAGCTGCCAAGTTGAAAATGGAGATAACATCGAAGCCGACTGTTCTGGACGAGATTGATCGTTCTGTGCTTAAACTTGAAATGGAACGTCTCTCACTAACAAATGACACAGACAAAGCATCAAGAGACAGATTATCTCGCATTGAAGCAGAATTGGCACTTCTGAAAGAAAGGCAGAAGGGACTGACTGAGCAGTGGGAGCGTGAGAAGTCGGTGATGACAAAGATTCAATCTATTAAGGAAGAGGTAAGTTCAGTTCCAATATTTTAGTTTCTCCCTCTCTGTATTTTGTAGATTGACACGGTTGTTGTTGCAAATTGATCTGACCTGCATTTAATTGTTGCAACAGATTGACAGGTTAAATGTGGAGATCCAGCAGGCGGAACGTGAGTATGATCTTAATCGTGCTGCTGAACTGAAGTATGGTAGTCTGAATGCATTGCAGCGGGACCTTAAAAAAACAGAGGATGAGCTAAATGAATATCAAAGTTCTGGGAAATCCATGCTAAGAGAAGAGGTGACCCAAGATGATATTGCAGAGATTGTGAGCAGGTGGACAGGTATTCCGGTTTCCAAGTTAAAGCAATCCGATAGAGAAAAGCTGCTGTATCTCGAGGACGAACTGCACAAGCGTGTAGTGGGGCAGGATCCTGCAGTAAAAGCAGTTGCAGAGGCCATTCAGAGATCCAGAGCTGGTTTGTCCGATCCAAACCGGCCCATTGCCAGCTTCATGTTCATGGGACCTACAGGAGTGGGCAAAACAGAATTGGCGAAAGCCCTCGCTTCTTTTATGTTCAACACTGAGGATGCTGTTGTTAGGATTGACATGAGCGAGTATATGGAGAAACACTCTGTCTCAAGACTGATTGGTGCGCCACCAGGTTATGTTGGGTACGAAGAGGGTGGCCAGCTTACGGAGGCTGTCCGTAGGAGGCCATACTCTGTGGTCTTGTTTGATGAGATTGAGAAAGCCCATTCAGATGTGTTCAATGTTTTCCTGCAAATATTGGACGACGGCAGGGTTACAGACTCGCAGGGCCGGAAGGTGAGCTTCACCAATAGTATCATTATCATGACATCCAATGTTGGTTCGCAGTACATACTGAATATGGACGAAGAAGGTGGAGCAACTGATTCGGCCTATGAGAGTATGAAGAAGAGGGTGATGGATGCTGCAAGATCTGTTTTCCGTCCTGAGTTCATGAATCGTGTGGACGAGTACATCGTCTTCAAGCCTCTTGAGAGGAAGCAGATAAACAGCATTGTCAAATTACAGGTATTATTTCTTACTTCTGATTTTTGTTTGCAATTTGAAGTGTCAGTGCTAGCAAAAGAATACAGGGCCATATGGTTGCGAGCCACTTGTTAATCAGCTTTTCTTTTGCCTTGCCTGTTTGAATTACAGTTGGCAAGAGTGCAGAAGAGGATTGCCGACCGCAAGATCAAACTAGACGTCTCACCGGCAGCAATCGAGTTCCTGGGAAGCCTTGGCTATGACCCCAACTACGGCGCCAGGCCGGTGAAGCGAGTGCTTCAGCAGTACGTGGAGAACGAACTGGCCAAGGGTATCCTCCGAGGCGAGTTCAAGGACGAGGACAGCATCTCCGTCGACACTCAGGTGATGGTGCCGTCGAACGGGCAGCTCCCACAGCAGAAGCTCGTTTTCCGGAAGACGAACGAGGAATCCAAGCCGTCTGCTGCTCAAGACGAGAAGTTCCAGCCGACGGTCTGATGCTCCATATTTTTGCAGAGGATCTATAAATAAGTGTAGATACATATAAGGGCGGCGAACTGGTAGCGTACCTCTTTGGGCATATCATAGCAGGGTTATGCAGCCAGAATTCTTTGCTCCAACAGTACATTATTAGCAAGTAGCACAACCCTAAAAAAACAGAGGTTGCCAAAGACCCTGGCATGCCTCTGCTTCCAGATGCTCCATCATGCTAAGGTTGTCTGGCCATTTGGAAATTTTGTTTTGCTTCTGCTGTTGAGCCTGGTGGAAATGCATTCACTGCAGTTCCATATTCGTCAACGACCTCCGGCGAGTTTTTACAGACGAAACAATTTGCGACATGGCATGACCAATTGCTGTGAGCTTATGAGAATAATTCGAGATGATTTATACAGAAGTTTATTTGAAGGTCAATGAGATGGCCAAACTAGAAAATGTGATTTGTTTGTTAGATCGAGGTTGTCCCTAGGAGATTGTAGAGTGTTGAGTGTTCATCGATTATCATGAACGTCAAAGGGCAACCTCCAACTTTTCCAAAAACTCTATTGACTTATACAGCCCTGACATTGCCGAGCCATCTTAAATAACTCAAATATAAATGTTACTCCCTTCATAAACAAATATAGAGCGTTTGGATCACTAGAGGGAGTACAACACAATCAGTTGTTAATAATCCAAATAGTAATTTCAAATTACATAGTTTAAACCTAAATCTGATTTATTTAGAGATCCTAGACTTCTACTCCATCCGTCCTAAAATAAGTGTCGCAGATTTTGTACTAAACTAGTACAAATTTTATACTAGATCATCGACACTTATTTTGAGACAGAGAGAGTAATGGTTTCCATGATTCATCCCCACATGTTCCGCCGGATCATTTGAAAGTTGTTGATGTACTTCTCTATCAAAAATTTTCCGACACATCTTTTAAAAAATAAAATAAAATCCAATCGATTCTTATTGCAGGAGCTCGGTGTGCTTGACCACGCTCATCCTACATAATCATGATGTGCATCTGACACAAACATGTCATGACCTCCACAAAGTCTATCACGAATTTTCCGACATCATCGACAAAATAGTACACCCCATGGTATAATTGTTTTCATTGGCTTGATAGCTACTCCTGGGAGCATTTCATTTACAAAGTCTTGCAAACAAAAGAAACCGTTGAAACACTTTGATATTGTTGTGACTCGAACAGCTTCTATTTCCCCAATAATTTTCTATATTGAGGGAATTGGGCCGAAGAACCAACTCCAACAACTCCCCTTTTCTCAACATTTTTGGTGATCATTGAAAAATAGCCCATCTCCCCTTATATGGAGGGGCAGTTTGCTCTCTCCCAATACATGTCGCGTCAGCGCACTGCTGTCGTGGCCGGCCGGACCACCGTGCCATCGCCACACCTCGTCGCCATCGCCTCTGACCGTCGCGACACCGTTCAGAGAGAGATATCTCATTGATGAGTGAGTGGTTTGGTATTAAGGAATGGACTATTGGGGATCTGTTAAAGTGTTCATCCCCAACAACAAAAAGTGTTATTGGAGAGCCCCAATAAGGGTTTATTTGGGGATTTTTTTGGGAAGCGGTTGTAGATGCTCCAAAGAGTGGAAAATCCACATGTCACATGATGCCATGACTTCTTGGATGATGGTTGGCTCTCCAACATGGCCTTGGTGCTGCCCTTGCAAAACACATGGACAATGCTTCCATTCCTGGTGCATGCAATTGATACATACAAGCATATCAGGAAACCCTCTTGCTTCTCTAGGTGCTAAGAACCGGGTTGTGTCCTTGCCATTTGGTTCTCTCATGCATTATTCTCCAAACACCATCACCATCGCACTGATAAATCCGACCATTAGTTCAAGACATGTGTTCTCAGACATCTGGAGATACTGATATATCGCATCAGCAGGTGCACCATATGCAAGTATCACAATGAGATCAGTGCATTTCTAAAGAGAATAAAATATGATTATCATAGTGCAATCCCTCATTAGCATGAAGTAATCATCAAAATGCTTCACACTCTCCACAATGCGCTAAAACAAATGCCTTCACATATAGAAAGCGACACCTAAACATGCCATCATGGAAGGGCTACAAAGTAGTCTTGGAAGAGTGGAACATGACACCCTGCCCTACGTCAATTAAGAACTCGATGCCTCAGTATAGAACCGGTGAAGTTGAGAACATGACCCTCTTCCAATCGTATTGCTTCAAGTGCCTCGATCATCATCTTCAACTCATTATGGGAACCATCATCATCTTCTTCAGTTCATCATTAAAACCATCATCTTCTTTAATCATCATCATTATCATCACCATCCAACGACGAATCGATATATTCTTGGTAGAATAACTCATCATCACTATGCATTGTACCCTGTGAATAGAGACGTTGAATACACGATGAAAACTTTCTTCAAAACATATTCATCGATGAAATTTTAAGGAAATTTCACCTCTCATGTTAGTTCGGAGAAATGACCGAACATGTGGTGTGTGGGGGTGAGGGTACTGGTGGACGACGATTTTGGGACGTGCCCATTGGGATCGAGATACTGTCGTTCAGCTTGGGTCATGGTGGGAGGGCTTCAGTCGTCGTGCTTAGTGAGGGATCCTAGGCGATAACGGCAGAGCTGGACCAGACGGGTTTAGATAATGAATCGCGTGGGGGGAGGGGGGGGGGTGTTGCTGGTGACCGAGTAGATGCGGTAGTGAGTTGGGGAACGCTGCGGCGAGGGCGTGCGGTTGGAGAGGGTTGGGTCGGGCTCAAAACAAAGGTGAGAGATAGTCGGGAAACCTCACGATGCAAATAGGCCCGAGTCAGGGTTAGCTTGGGCCTAGTCCTAGATTGCTCCTAATTGGCGCCTTCTTCATCTGTTGTGCAAAGAGCGTTCAAGTGCCACCCGCTCATGGCTTGGCCTAATAAATGGGTGAGAAGCTCGCTCAATTTCCTTGTTCACTCAGTTCTTGTTAACCGGTGGGCCGTTGACCAGAGGCGAGTTGATTTTCAAAAAAAGTTCACAAAACCTGAAAAAAAAAAACACGCGAGTCTAAAAAAAGTTTGTGATTTTGAAAAATATTCCTGAAAATTAAATTTCACGGATTTTAAAAGTTCATGAACCTGAAAAGTTCATAAAAGTTGAAAAAATAGTTTGTGAATTTGAAAAAAACTTTCCAAAATTGAGAAAGTTTACGAATTTTTAGAAGTTCTCATGTTTGAATGAAAAATCACAAATTTAAGAAAAGTTTATGTATTTGAAAATAGCTCACGTATTTGAAAAAAAATAAAAACTGCTGAAAACCAAAAAAAAAAATCGAAAACAAGAAAAAGAAAAAAAATGACTGAAAAGCTTCCCAAAAGGAGGACTAACTTCTTCGCTACAACCTTAGATGAGCTGGCCCATTCCGATCGGCTTCAGGCGACACATACTATTAACATAGTAAGTGGCGCTGAAGGCGCCGCATAGGATTCACGTCAGTCCTACATGGTGGCGGACTGATGGGACCGATGGGCAAAGTCCCTCATTCTGACTTCAAATTTGGGGAATGGGCCATACACATAATGTGGGACGGAGCCCGTTGAAAACGATTCTTGGTCTAAAAATAAGCCCACACAAATGCACATATCACAATTTTTTTTTTTGAGAAAATGCACATATCACATATGTGACGATTTGGAGCTTTTTTTTTTTTGAGGCAGATGTGACGATTTGGAGCTGATACGCAAGAGAGAATTCCTTATTCGGCCCGTATATACACTACAAGGGAGCCCATTGAAGAGGATTTCGAGCCCGAAAGCAGACAAGCCCACACAAACTGACATATGCCCCTGGAGTTGACCTAACCCCGGGAGCAACTAGTTAGCGAGCACTCCCTCACAAGCATTCCAGCGATCACTCCCACTCTCACAAGCGTTCCAGCGATCACTCCCACTCGCCACCACTTGGCGCGTTCCCAGTCGCCGCCACGTGTCGCGCTCTGAGCGTTCCCTTCGGATTTTGTTTTTTTTATTTTTTCGCACGCGTTTTCGCCTTTTTTGAGTGTTTTTTTTTCGGATTTTTTTGGTGTTCCGGTTTTTTACCGGTCTTTCGTAGCTTTTGGACGAAAAAAAAAAATTCAAAATTTTGTTTGCGCGAAAAACCGCATTTTCTGTTTTTTTACGTGAAAAAACACGTTTTCTGTTTTTTTTTGCGAGAGGCACGGTTTTGCTTCCGCGAGAGGCACGGTTTTGCCTTCGCGAGAGGCACGGCTGTGCCTCTGGGAAAGGGAAAAAACGTGTTTTCTGTTTTTTTTGCGAGAGGCACGGTTTTGCTTCCGCGAAAGGCACGGTTTTGCCTTCGCGGCCGTGCCTCTCGGAAAGGAAAAAAACGCGTTTTCTGCTCTTTTTTTTTTTTTTTTCGCGAGAGGCACGGTTTTGCTATCGCGAGAGGCACGGCCGTGGCTCTCCCGAAAGGGAAAAAAACACGTTTTCTGCTCTCTTTTTTTTTCCGCGAGAGGCACGGTTTTGCGTTCGCGAAAGGCACGACCCGTGCCTCTCGGAATGGAAAAAAACGCGTTTTCTGTTTTTTTCTATCGCGTGAGCCACGGTTTTTTCGTCCGGTTTTTTTGTGAAAAAAAAAGTTCGTCAAAACCTATCAACATGGGATCTAGTTTTGAAGATCTCGACGCGAGAAAGCCAACGGTGAAAACGGTTTGAGATTTGGACGCACGGTTTAGGAGATAAAATATTTCGAAAATACGGATCTACGAAAAAAGGGAAAACTCCCTGGTTGCGACAAGTGGCACGCATGCAGTGCGCCACTTGTCGCAACCTGAGGAGGTGCGAGTAATCGTTGGAAGGTGTACTTGCTAACTAGTGATTTCGCATATGTGACGATTTGGAGCTGCCCGTATATACACAGAAGAGAATTCCTTATTTGTGTTAAAAAAAAGAGAATTTACTATTTCAAAAAAAAAGAGAAGTCTATATTTGGCCCGTATATACATACGCTACAAGGGAGCTCGTTGAAGACGATTTCGAGCCCGAAAGCAGACAAGCCCACACACACTGACATATGCCCCTGGAGTTGACCTAACCCCACTCCACTCCCTCCCGTCAAATCGAAAGAAGAAACCCCACTCCACACTCCCTCCCCCCGAATTCGACCACCCCAAAAAAACCTCGTCCGTTTCTCCTCCGTCTCCCTCCAATGTCGTCCCCGCCTGGCAGGGACGAGATCGCCGGCCTCAAGGCGCCGCGTTCGCACGCTGCGCACACCACCGGCGCAGGGGGAGACGTCGGAGGTGTCGTCGAGGCAAGCCAAGCAGCGTGCGGCGGTAAGGGCGAGGCCAAGGCGACGCCGCCGTCGCCGGCGACGATCTGCCCCGCCTGCACGGAGCCCTGGAGCAGCGACGGGCCTCATCGCATGTGGTGAGCGCACGAGGGCCTCCGCTCCCACGGTCCTAGTGCAGTTTCGCTGCTGCTTCTTCTTTCTTCCGGCCGTGCGATGATGTTGCGTCTGTGTGTTGGGGGCTAGGGTTTCTAGGTCTTCTTTCCTTCCTAGTACCATCACGTTGCTGGCTTCCTTTTGGATTTGGGGGCTATTAGTTAGCACAGATCGTCTCTGTTTTGCGCTGGCTGATTAGGTACCCAAGAAGATTAGATATGGCATGAATTGAAATCTGATTTTGTGAGGTCCATACACTGCTGCTAATCTCTGATACCAAGAGGATTGCATTTTCTTTTTACTGTCCACTGCGTGCAATGCTATTCTCGTGCGAAGCATTGCTCTGATGGTCGACTTCTTTCCATTCTATGCATGGAAAAAGTAGCGGGCTATAGCGCCGCCTTTTAGACAAGTTTTCACACGTGTTTTGATTTTCCGCCAAAACAAAGGGATTTCGGCCACCATCTCGGCCTGGGGAGGATAGTGCCTTTCGGGCGAAAAAGTATATTTTGGTCAAATTGCAGCCAAATATTTTGAAAATTGCTGAAATTCCACCATCTCTGCCTGGGCCAAAATAATAATAATCACAAACCGAAAATCAAAACTTTGGTTTTCACTACAGCAATGCAATTTTGCCACGACCACAAAATGTTTGATAACCTGCAGTGAAATCTATAGGAGTCGGAGGAGATTAGCGTTGATATTCAAAAATTTGCTTGTCAAAGAGCTAGAAAAGAAGCCCATGCCGTTTGCCATCACGTGGCAGCCCAAGACCTAATCAGTAAACCAACACGAACGTTTAAAACCCTAGCCCTAGCCCCCCCTCCCCCCCCCCCCCCCCCCCCCCCACCCCCACACACACACACACACTAATGCGGTGCTTTAGATGGCTGATTCGTCGGAAGGCGCAACCTACAACTAGGGTTCTAATCAGCACTCTGGCCCTTGTCTAAAGACCGCACCATGATAAATATTTATAAGTATGCGGATCTATGTTCGTCTGAAAATTCCTTATTTATGTCCCATGTATTTAATGTTTTTTTTTTCAAAATCCGTTAAATGGTTTAGCTTCCGTTATAGCATCGCATATTAGTTTCTCTTTTCATGTTAAATAGATGCACTGACGCTACTACACACATATTAGATGCACTCACGCTACACATATGCATGGCTTGTTTTCCAACTATGGAACTAGTGACACTTTTGGATCACTAATCATCTCCTGTCTCCTAAATGCAGTTGCATCCCTTGTGGGCATATGTACGGCAGATCTTGTATGGAGACGTTGCTGCGTCGTTCTGGGCAAAATAGTGCTAAGGTACCATGAGTGGGTCTGCATATACTCACTGAAGTGATTATATTAAAGATGTATATCAGATATTTGAATGGAAATTCTCAACTTATCCCTGACTGTTGATATTTCTAAACAGTGCCCTCAGTGTGGCAAACAATTCGAGGAGAAGCTTATTATCAATCTCTACGCGCCAGAAAACATTTTGGAGGGTTGCTGCAGTCCTGAGGTTCTGTTTCTTTCGTTCGCCGTACATCCACTTTAGACGTAGGATGTTGGTTTATGTTGATTTATATATAGGTTGACATTTTCTTACCTTTTAGGAGATAACCAGACCTTTTTGGTTCAATTCTATAAGCAATAATAGAATTTTTTCGTATTCAACCCCCACTAATAGCGAAAAATTACATAGAATTAAGATATTAGGCATGGAAACAAATAATTCACTAGAATTAATAGCATCCATTTCCCCCTATTTCTTTCTTACAATTCGGGTCTTGCATGAGTACAACTTGGCAACAAAATGACACCTCATTCCAATGTAAACCATTACATGTTAAATAAACAAATGTATTTTCTTACTTTCGAAGTTACGTCTAATTTTAGAATTTGTTGGTTAATTCAATATGCGACTTATTTTGCAATTTAATCTTGAGATATTTAGATAATCTATTTCAAAAAATAAATTTAAAAATTACCTATGTACTTCTAAATGTGACTTGTTTGAAATTTCCAGTTAATTATCCATGGGTAAATATCTAAAACATAATGAGAAATCATCAATTTGGACCAAGTTCAGAAGTTGACCATTAACGGCCATTAAATTTTAATGAAGGCCTATCAATCAATTGCTCAAACTTTAATATTGCCTTAGCTTTAGTGTGGTAAGGTGGAGCCCTGCACATCTTTTGTGTGTTTCCAATAGTAGAAACATTAGCTTTTTCTACCATCACCCTTGTTAGTCTCATTGCTATTAGAATCCGACAAAAAAACACAAAAATAGGTCAACACGAGACACCAAATATTTATGTCGAAAACCATTCTGAGAAAAACAAGGATGCATGACGGCAGCCTTCATAATCTAGGGGATCAACAATTAGTTCTCACCTCATCCCAGCCGTACGGCTTACAATAGGTAGCATGTATCAGATTTGAGTCAAAGCGGAAACCTAATCTGCAATGAAGAAGAATCAGGCCTACATGCCTTTTTCTCATATAGTTCAGTTTCTCACTTGAGTTCAGATTATATATGAAGACTTTTGACCTAATTAAACATCATTCAGTTTGCCCAGCCGACTCCCCCAACCCCGGCCACCTCGCTGCCCCACCCCTTGTCATGTCCAATGTTCGCGTGTCCAGCACGGCTCCCCTCTGGTGGTGGCGGTTCTTCGACCTACGTGTGGCTTTCGACTCCCGGTCCGGTCCGGTGTCTTTGGGATTGCTTAGACATAGGCCAGGGGGAAATCCTTGCTCGGCTTGCCGATGCTGGCAACGGCGACACTCGCAAGTGCCGTTGCCTCCCTGGAGGCGTTGTCATGGCCTCTCTCCGTGCCCATCTTCAAGCACCAGGGGAAACCCTAGGTCTGATTCTTCAGATCAGACGACGATGGCTTCATGGTTGTCCCCGGTGCTGGTTTCATGGTTGTCGGACTTTACGTTGATTTGGACTGCCTCTCTAGTTAGTGGGCTTAGCTGTGTCGTTTGCTTGTTCTGGCCAAGCACCTTGTCTCTCTTCTTTTCTATTTTATGCACCGTGTTCAAGCCTTGCGTTTGTGCATGTGTTGTACCTCAGTTGTACTCATTCTCTCTTCTTCTATCAATGAAATGATACGCATGCTTTGCGTATTTGCGAAAAAAATCATGGAGAAGCTGTGGAGTTTTCTCACATGTATATATACAGTCTACCTGTAAGCAAGGGTGGATTTTGCTAGTTACATTTGGGCACAGTTGTACCAACAAATTGGAAATTGCAAATGCAACTAGTGTTGGTACACCTAGTTGAAAACTATTATACTTTTATTTGCCTATAGAGTTGTAGCACTTTTGTCCTTATGCTGGCCGGAAATGACATGTCCATCTATTCATCATTCGCAGTTTGTTCTCTGTTGAATTTAGATTCACTAACAAAGTGAAGCACTTAGGGTTCATCCTTTTCTTTCTGGATGTCTTCTAAATCCATCCTTATACATGATATTGCATTTGAACATGTTCGCCCTTAGTAGTTAGTACATACTTTAGTGACCTAAACGCTCTTAATTATATTCAGTAGTGATCTAAATGCTCTTATATTTCTTTACAGAGGGAGTAGTAAACTACTTTATATTAGGTCCTATTGAATTGTTAATCAGACATCGGAGAAAATGTTATAAACATATAATCAACTGTAGCAGTATCCACCTCAAGGTTTTTACTAGTATCGTTGTGAGGAGGCTTCTTTAGTTTTAATGTTTATTACATCTCATAATTTCTTCGTTTGCTCAATTGACCTGAACTGCAGAAAATTAAAGCGTTCTACGAGCATACATTTGTTGCATTAAGGGCAACGTGTATTGAGATTGAACAATGGTTTAGAGAACGGGTTGCTCAGATGGAGAAAACCGTGAACAAAAAGGTGACAATGGCTAAGGCTAACTTGATGTTAATGAAGGAGCAATTGAAGAAGATGGCTGAACAAGAAAAGATGGTGCCAAAGGATGTAATAGTCTTCATGGAGCAGAATTGCCCTCAGCTGATGATTTGTGTGTCGTGCGTGTTATCGTCATTACCAGCACCGGGTATGGAAGGCGGGGACGAGGTTGCCAATGTCGAAATAGTGGTCAGAGAGGGGCCATGTCCCCATGCCGTGGAAGCCAGTGAACGGGGAGGCAGAGGAAATGAGTTAAATCATATTGCACCAGGTTCGGGCGAGGAGACCGACGGCTCATACAGAGACAATAGCTACTTCGGCGATTATAATGTGAACGTCTCCAATAAAGAAGCAAATAGGATGCTGGTGAGTGCGGACATGGAGGCTTCAGCTGAAGGGGGGGAAGGCATTGAGGCCGAGGCACCAGCACGGCCAATCTGCTCTGTATGGAACCCTGGACCTCCACGGGCGAGCATCACATCTGGTGAGAAATATGGTTTCGGTTGTTGATTATTTTTTTTCCCGTACATACTACTGCTGAACTGACCCTTAATTCCATGACATTGTGCTAAAAGTGGGCCCCATAACCTAGCTCGCTGAAATAACTTCAGTTATGGATGCAGCTGATTTTTTATCTATATAATGCACCGGCTTTTATAATCCATTGTTTCCGGTCTTTTCTTTTCACCTACAGGAATAATGTTTGTGTTTTGAGCAGTGAAAAAAATAGCACGCCATAGCGCCGCTAATAGCACGCTATAGCTTTTTGAGCAATGTCTTGCTAAATAAAGTAGGGTAATGTGTCTCGCTAGTAGCACGCTATAGCATGCTAATAGCGGATTTTAAGGGTGGCGCTATTTTGTCATGGCACCCTATTTTTTTCATTGGTTTTGAGTAATGTTAAGATTTAAGTTTATGATAGGTTAACTATAGCAATTGAATTAGCAATAATGTTTCATACACGGTTGTGTTCTCTACACTACTGGAATCTGGTTTAGCACCGAGTTCTGATATTTTGCATCTCCTATCTCCTACTTGCAGTTGCATTCCTTGCGGTCATGTGTATGGCTGGTCGTGCCTAATAAGGTGGGTCATGGATCAGCTTTCAAGGAATGAGAATCTGAAGGTACCATGCCTGATTCTATATATACTTCGTAGTAACTTACATTCACGAATCAAATCACACTAGTAGAAAACAGAACTTTCGTCACATCCGGATCGGAGCAATAGTCCCGGTTGCGTTACGAACCGGGACTAATGTGAGCATTAGTCCCGGTTCGAGCGGCGCAGGCATCAGTCCCGGTTCGAACAGGACCTTTAGTCCCGGTTGGAGATACCAACCGGGACTAAAGGGTTTGTGACCGGCTTCGAACGGTGCCAGCCCCTTTAGTACCAACCCCCCCCCCCCCCCCCCCCCCCCCTAGTCCCGGTTGGTGCACCCACGCGAGTTGCGAAGGCGATTTCCATGGGATACTACAACCGGCTACAACAGGAATTCCCATGGGTGCTACAAAAGGCTACGGCGGGATGCTGACTTTTACTGTTCTCTTCTCTGCTGCACGTTCTAAGTGTGGGCACCGTTCCTGTTTCCTTGCACATGTTCTGAGATGCAACGGCCATTGAAAAAGATAATGCACGGCACAGGAGGAGACCGATTTGGGATTCAACAGGTCGACTGACAGCTAGCACTGCCCACAGAAATGTAGCTGCCTTTTGTCTTAGCTGAAATGTGCCATAGAAATCCTTGATGGTCAATAACTACAAAAACAAACTAGTCAGTGCAGATTTAATCCTTGAGGCAACATCAATCATGATTTTAGTTTTGGACTTGTGGCGTCGTGATAGCATTAGCATCGCATGAGGGGTGTGGAGGGCCTATCTATACACTATGTCCTCATTCATATGGGTAAAAGCATATGTAACAAGATTTACAGTTATGAAACGAGGTATACTAGATCATGATGGCGCACGTTGCTGCGCCCGTCAATTTTGAAAATAAATGTTAGAAACGTACATAAATATATGGACATATGTGGTTCGAAAGTTAAATTACACGAGGAGAGAGGGAGGGAGAGAAAGTGTGTGAGTGAGTGCGAGTACTATTTCCCAAGGGACATCCCGAAATTATGTAAGATGATACTTCGAAGGTTCTGAAAATAAATACGTACATCATACACATGATTTGCTAGTTGTCCATGCATAAATGAAATGTTTTTTAAACCGACACATACATCATAATTTGCTAGCTTCGGTCTGCTAAAGCGCATTTAGGATAGTGCAATAATCTAATACTCACGCATAACATAAACAATATTCTGTGATTAAAGTAAGATCAATAAATATGTGTTGCTGATGTTGGTTAGAAACTTAGCATTAACTTAATTATCATAGGTTCTAGATCAATGATGGCACACATTGCTGCGCCCATCCATTTATGGTAGGAATTTTCTTAAATGTGTGGAAACAGGTAGGCACAAGGAGTATGTTTGTTGAGAGGGAAAAGAAGGCATAAGGAGTACTAGGTGTAACATTTAGTGGCCGCTTCTCTCAAGATCGCCTTCACTGGACATGCCTATGCCAGCACACCATCTCCATTACCCCTGACTTGATATGGCCGTAGCATAAATAACATCAATTAGACTATCTTTTTGAGGTAGACATCCAGACAATTTATTCGAAGGAATACATAGCTATATAGTTTCTCAATGCTAAAAGTGACAGGAAAAAGAAATAGAAGACGCGTGATGAACCCATACGAATAATTATGGTAGCACCGATGGATGCTATTCTGTGGAGTACTTTGAGCTCGACATGTCTGGCATAATCACCAGCGAAGATGCAGAACAACAGTGGTTTTCTTCAATGTCGTCACACACCTTATTGTCCCCGTCGCCATCAATTTTTCACACCCCATGAGTCACCCGTTTAGTTTTTAATGGAGCAATCTCACCCGGCAATAACAACTCATGTAGCTCACGTCATCTAACCTTCAGCTTTGTTTATGGACAGAAATTAGCACCCACAAACAAAATTAAGTTTCAGCTGTTTACTTTCTAAAAAAAACTTCAGCTACGAACAGTGAGGTAAGAGACATTTGTAAAGTGTAATAAACAGAATTTACATACACATTTAGAAATAATGCACTGAACTTTATTATGTGTATCACGTTTGTAAAGATAGTGTGAAGTCAACCAAACAGAGTTTCACGCAAACAAAAACGAATTTCACATAATCCAGTTGTTCTATAAGCTCAGAGGTACACTTGATGAAATGAAATACCTGTTCCATCCATAAATAGTAACATGTCTGTCAAAAATATTCATCTACACTTAGCCCACACAAGTTGAACATAGTTTTGTTTGACATCCCAGACAGAACTTAATCCCCTGATTTATACAAAAATTCAGTACATTTTACCCAACAGAATTATCAACAAAATAGGATTTTTGTTGTTCACTATCAAAGAGGCGACCAAACACCATTTGAGCAACATAGATGTTTTAGGTAAAAAAGGAAACCTCAATTTCCTAGTCGCTGTGGATTTTCCAATTGGTTAAGTTCCAGGCATAGCAAATCCCCTACACAGGAAAACAATAAATGATTAATTCTGAGCCAAGACATTGCTTCCAACACAAGAAGTATAGTTACGTTACTACATGTTAAATGTTACTAAGGTACGATCTGGAAAGGAGAACACACATTTGCTTATGTCTGGCGAGGGAATATTGACAACAACCTGCCAAGTAAATAACTTCAGTCTATAGCCAAAAAAGCATCTAGGAATAGTTGCTTGTGATAATTGGAGAATAATAACTGTATTGATTGAGGCCTCAAAGGGCTGTTTATATAGATTACAAAACTTGGACTCCAAGAATAATAGAGATAGATTACAATCCAAAACCGGCCGGCCATACTATCCGTAACCGACCTATACTCTAATATCCCCCCGCAGTCTCAGCATCAGGAGTAACGATGTTGAGACTGGAGCGTATGTCGGTGAAAGATGCAGTCGGAAGTCCTTTGGTGAAAATGTCAGCAAATTGAGCACTGGTAGGTACATGAAGAACACGGACCTCGCCAAGAGCCACCTTCTCTCGAACGAAGTGTATGTCAATCTCAATGTGCTTGGTGCGACGATGCTGAACTGGATTGGAAGCCATGTATATTGCAGAGATGTTATCACAATAAACGATGGTTGCACGATGAATTGGGCGATGAAGTTCCACGAGAAGCTGACGCAGCCACACCGCTTCAGCCACAGCATGAGCAACCGACCTATACTCAGCCTCAGCAGAAGACCTGGAAACTGTTGCCTGCCTTTTAGAACACCAAGAAACAAGATTATCACCCAAATAAACACAAAATCCGGATATGGACCGTCGAGTATCTGGACAACCTGCCCAGTCTGCATCAGAATAAACTGTCAAGCTTGTTGGAGAAGAAGAATTAATGAGAAGACCATGATCAAGAGTTCCTTTTAAATAGCGAAGAATGCGGTGGACATGAGCAAGATGAGGAGCACGAGGATCATGCATAAAAAGACAGGCTTGCTGAATGGAGTATGAAATGTTGGGCCTAGTGAGAGTGGCATATTGAAGGGCACCGGTGATGCTACGATACAACATGGGGTCAGAAACAGGATCACCATCAGCCGACAATTTGGCACCAATGTCGGCCGGGGTATGAGAGGGTTGACAATCAGACATACCAGAACAAGAAAGCAAGTCTAAAAGATAGGATCGTTGAGAGAGAAAAAGGGTAGACTTTGTACGAGAAACAGTAACGCCAAGAAAATGATGAAGAGGACCAAGATCAGTCATGGAAAATTCATGACTAAGAGAGGAGATTATATGTTGGAGAAAAGAGTCAGAGCTAGCCGTGAGAACTATATCATCAACATAAAGCAAGAGATAGGCAGTGTAAGAAGAGGAGCGAAAAATAAACAATGAAGAATCAGATTTGGATGGAATGAAGCCTATTGTTTGAATAAAGGCAGCGAAACGTTGAAACCATGCACGAGGAGCTTGTTTAAGACCATAAAGAGATTTGTTAAGAAGGCATACAGAATTGGGAGAAGAGGGATCCTCAAAACCAGATGGTTGCTGACAATAAACTGTTTCTTTAAGAGTGCCGTGAAGAAAATCATTTTTAACGTCTAGCTGATGAATGGGCCAAGAGGAGGAAACATCAAGACTAAGAACAACGCAAATAGTACTTGGTTTAACAACAGGAGAGAAAGTTTCATCAAAATCAATGCCATGTTGCTGAGAAAAACCACGACACACCCATCTGGCTTTGTAACGAGCAAGAGTGCCATCAGGATGAAATTTATGACGAAAAACCCATTTTTCAGAAACAACATTAACACCAGGAGGTTTGGGAACAAGAGTCCATGTATTATTTTGCTGAAGAGCGTTAAATCCATCGCGCATAGCTGAGAGACAAGAGGATCAAGAAGAGCTCGTTTGTAAGAAGTGGGAATAGGAGAGAGGGTTGGGGTGGCTGTGAGGTTGAGGTGTTGTGGGTAGAAGAAATCCGCGTTTGCCGCGGGTGCACATGGCGTGATCATTAGTGGGTGGTGGAATGGGTACGGCGTTGGGTGGGAGTGGTGGTTGGGATGGTGGAGAAATTGTGGTAGGATGGGGTGAGCAGGGTGCCTCGGGTTGCCGGTTGCCGAGCCTGCCGGCTGCCTCGCTAGCTACGCCGGGCTTGCCGGGCCGGTCGGTTGCCGAGCTTGCCGGTGCTGCCGGTGCCGGGCTTGCCGGGTTTGCCGGGCTTGCCGGTCCTGCCGGTGCCGGGCTTGCCGGGCATGCCGGGCTTGCCGGGCTTACCGGGTTTGCCGGGCTTGCCGGGCCTGCCGTGCTTGCCGGGCTTGTCGGGCTTGCCGGGTTTGCTGGGCTTGCCGGTGCTGCCGGTGCCGGTCCTGCCGGGCTTGCCGGGCCTGCCGTGCTTGCCGGGCTTGTCGGGCTTGCCGGGGCTGCCGGGCTTGCCGGGCCTGCCGGCTGCCTCAGGCTTGCCGGCCTCACCGCAGGAGAGGGAGAGGTCGCGGCAGAGGTGGTGGTGGTAGTGACAGAATAAGGAAAAGTGTTTTCATCGAATGTGACATGGCGAGAGACAAGCACGCGGCCAGAAGATGGATCGAAACAGCGATATCCTTTGTGATCATCAGAAAGACCAAGATGAATGCAAGGTAGTGAACGTGGTTCGAGTTTGTTGGAGGCGGTAGAGGCGGTGTTCGGAAAACAAAGACAGCCAAAAACACGCAAAAAAGAATAATCGGGATGGGAGAGAAAAAGAGATTGAAAAGGCGAATAAAGAGGACATGTCTTAGTTGGTCGAATATTTAGAAGTAGTGTGGTAGTGCGAAGGGCTTCGGCCCAAAAACGAGAGGGAAGAGAAGCTTGTAATAGCAAGGTGCGAAGAATATCATTAATGGAGCGAAGAGAGCGTTCAGCTTTACCGTTTTGAGGGGAGGTATAAGGACATGAAAAACGAAGAAGAATGCCTTGAGAAAGAAAGAAGTTGCGGTTTTGAGTGTTGTCAAATTCTCGACCATTATCGCATTGAATAAATCTAATTGGCAAGCCAAAGTGTGTAAGAACATATTGTCAAAAATTGAGAAAGATGGCATGTACTCCAGATTTAGCACGAATAGGAAAAGTCCAAATATAATGAGAATAGTCATCCAAAATCACAAGATAATATTTGTAACCAGAGACACTAGGGACGGAAGAGGTCCATAAATCACAGTGAATTAATTCAAATGGAAAAGTGCTAAGGGTGGTAGAGGTTCCAAAAGGTAATCTAACATGTTTGCCGCATTGACAGGCATTACAAAGAGAGGGATTATGAGGAACACTAGAACTAGGAATACAAAATTCTTGAAGCAAAGATGACAAGGTGGTTTTATTGGGGTGTCCTAGACGACGATGCCACAAATCAACTGATGCAAGCATGGCTCGGGGAGTGGATGTAGGTGCGCCATGAAGCGGATAAAGATCGCCCGTGCTATTGTACCGAGCGAGGACCTCCCCCGTTGTCAGATCCTTCACAGACAAACCAAAAGGGTCAAAAGCCAAAATAACTTTATTGTCAATGCAAAATTGGCGAACAGAAATAAGATTTTTGATGAGGGAAGGGACAACAAGAATATTACGGAGAAGAAAATTGGCGTAAGAGGAAGAGATGTAAGAATGACCGGTGCAGGAAACAGGTATGGTGGAACCATCACCAATGATGATCGTAGAAAAAACAGAAGGGAAACAAGCTGATAGCAAATTCATATTTGAAGACATATGCGAGGATGCTCCAGAATCGAAAATCCAATCCGTACCTTCGTTATTGAGAGTAAAGTTGTTCATGGCGTTGATGAAGGCGGCTTGATCCCAGGCCGGCTGCTGTGGAGGAGCAGAGGGGCCAGGAGCATGCATGGGAGCGTAGGGCAGGGTCGGCGACTGGTAGTATGCTGCCGGGGCCGGCAAGGTGCCGTAAGAAGCCGACAAGGTGTAGTAGGGTGGCGGTAGTCCTGGCGCGCTGGGAGGTGGCGTAGGAGTGGCGGTGTAGACATGCGCCGGCGGCTTGGGCCCAAGGAGTCCAGGAGAGCCGGTGGCCGGGCGGAGGCCAGGGCTCCACGTGCCCTTGTAAGCAGGCGGGGCGCCGTACGGCGAAGGGGCCGACCAGGGCATCGGCCAAGCTTGAACAAGGCCAGTCCAGGGATCATGCGGAGGCTGCCATGTTCAGGGAGCCAGTGGCGATGGAGCGGCCGATGGCGGAGCTTGTGCAGTGCCGGTGGAGCGAGATGCAGGGGGGCGGTTGATCGGATTCTTGCCCCGGTAGTTCGGGCTCGGGCGCCAGTCTGGGGGCGGTGGAGGAGCTGCTGCCGCCGCGGTAGGAGGGGAGGGTGCGGCAGATTGGCACGGCAGCCCAGGCGCGGGAGGCGCGGCCGCGGCAGGAGCGGCAGCGTGAAACACCTGCGGTGGCCGTTGCGCCTTGCGAGCTTGATTCTTCTCTTCTTGCTGGAGGAGGGAGCGAACCTCCTTGAAGGTGGGGTAGGGCTTGAGCATGGGGATGAAGGACTGCTGCTTCTCAAACTGCTCGCCGAGGCCGATGAGGAGGGCGTTGATGAGGGCGCGATCGTCGACGTGATCGCCGAGTTCACGAAGTTCGTCGCCGATAGCCTTGATCCGCTGGCAGAAAACGGTGACCGGGGCATCTCCTTGGACGGTCGTACGGAGCTCGGTGTTGAGGGCGTTGATGCGCGCGTCGGAGTTGTCCTGGAACAGCTGCCGGAGAGATGCCCAAAGCTCGGCGGCGGTGGCGTCGTCGGAGGAGACCAGATTGAAGAGCTCCGTGGAGATGCGTGTGTAAATCCACTGGATGATGGCGAGATCATCTTTCACCCAGCGAGGATCGGCGTGCTGCGGAGGGGAGGATGGATCTATGTGGTGGCGGAGGCCGCAGCGGCCGAGGTGGATGGTGAAGAGGTGGCGCCAATGGTAGTAGTTGTGGGCGCCAAGATCTAACGAGATCGGGATGAAGGGGGGGACGTCGGCAATGGTGTCGGCTAGGGAGATCATTGGGAGTTGAGGAGGGGTTGTTTGGGTAGTTGTAGAGGAGGAAGAAGAAGGGGGGGCACCGGCGGCGCGGAACTCGGCCATGGAGAAGAGGGGCCGAGTCGGCCGGGGCGGCGGCGCGGTTGGCGGTGCCATGCCAGGTGCGGAAAACCTAGGCGTCTGATACCATGATAATTGGAGAATAATAACTGTATTGATTGAGGCCTCAAAGGGCTGTTTATATAGATTACAAAACTTGGACTCCAAGAATAATAGAGATAGATTACAATCCAAAACCGGCCGGCCATACTATCCGTAACCGACCTATACTCTAATAGCTTGCATATTTTACACTTGTTTTAAGTTGAACCTCTAACACAGCCCAAACATCAATATATGAGCGGTGATTAGAAACATCATCTGAACATCTGCATCCAAGGTCCACTAAGATGTTCTTCCACCTTTTACTGACAAACTCTGCAGGGGAAGTACTGTGTATTAACCCTTTCAGAAAAAATAGGATGATAAACAACACCAAATACTTATTTGAGCGACTATCACACAATAGAGACTAATATATCTTATCATTTCACGCAACAGATACATATTGTTAGTTCGAGGGAATAAAAGCTTTACCACCAAAGCATTGTGAACTGCTCCTATCGAAACCATGATTATATTGGAAATTAAGCTTCCACGAAGGCAAAAAAGAAAGTTTGTAACAAATGGATCGTAAAGAACCAGAATAATCCAAGCATATAGCCAAACCAAACTGATCATAGATAGTACCAAGACACATGGTCCCCTTAGATAGAGCTGATCCGCTCGCATAAACATTTTCGTTTTACAAAAAACATAATATCATGTTCATGAGAAGGGAAGATGCAACAATGGACAAAAAAACCTGCATTTGGATATACTTTAGTTTGATAATGAATTGACGAGAAAGGGTTTCTCCCCGCTTTATATTATAAAGTAACCAGCATCGCAGTACATCCAAGAGACCGATACAAACTCATGCCACCTCCGCACACAACACAAACACACCCCGAAGGCAAGAGACATAGGTGCCGGGCACCAACACACCACCCCACCGACCACCAAGCTCACTACAGATATGCAAAGAAGACCGCTTGGAGCCAACGGAGAACTCCATCATGACAATTCACAATGGAGAGGTGAAACAGACAACAACAAAGCCAGGACTCTAGAGCAGTGCCCCTCGGAAGGGGACGACGACAGATAGCCGCCACTACCCAATCACGCAGATCAAATTTTCACCCGGAGTAAGACAAAAGGAGTGGGAATGCTGTGACGAAGCCTTCAGAAAGGGTATGACATCCACGGACGCCGCCACCGTCGGCCAGTACACGAACTGGGCAAGTGATGTACCCCAACGCGCACACTCCTCCATCGGACCCTAGCTCCGCCAACCGCCCACAACCAAGCCTCTCGCATGGCCATGACTGCTCGCCCGCACATGATACACACGATCCGCCCACGAACGGCACGCCTCCTGCCGCCAGGGCCTCTGCCCAATATCCAAACACCCCCAAGACCATCCCAAAGAGGTCGACTTTGGTCAAAAGGGGATACACTCAACTGACAAAACTGCATAATTCATCCTGCCTCAAAACATTCCCGGAGCAGCAACCGTTTGCACACGGGCAGGGAAAGGGAGAGGTGAGGGAGCGGACACAACCACGACTGGCACACCCCCGTACGGCGACGGGTGGCACGATCGAGCACATTGGCGTTGCCCATCCCTCCAGCCAACCTCTCCGCCAGACACCCACTGTGACGCCCCACCATGGAGGCCGACGCCGAACCACGCGAGGCCATCAACAAAGACCGTCCACCGGCAAGGCGAACCAGGACCGCCACCCACCGCCAAGAGAGCTCACCAGGGACCCTATTCGCGCCACCGCCGCCGTCCAGCCGTCGAAACACCTGGAGATCGGACAACTCGCCCCCCAGACCATCGCCGCTGCGACTCCACCTCCACCAGCCGCGGCCACGGCAGGGGCGGATGCCCGCAGCTCGTGCCGCCCACAGCCTGTGCTGCCTGGGCCCAGATGAGGCCGCGCCACTGCCGTCCCTGGCATCTGAGGCGCAAGGGAGGAGTAGGAGGAGAGGTGGGGCCGGGCCGGCGGGATCTAGGGTTGCCTCCAAGACACCACGTGGGGGCGACGCGGGAGGAGGAGGAGGGGGTCGGCCAGATTCGCTGGGCGAGGATATGCCGGCTCAGTTTGATAATGAATTGCTCAGTATTTTTTCATGTGCAAAATTTAGCCCTTTTTTTGTTTTTTTGGAACACAATACAAACGCAAGCGCTCATATATACGCGCATACACTCACCCCTATGAACGCACGCACGCACACCCTATCCTTATGAGCATCTCCGAGAAAAGGAACGTCTCCTCCCACTGTATTCGTATAGCCGAAAATCCTGAAATAAATCCCGAAATACTGCGAGCACCATGACTTGAACCCTGGTGGGCTGGGAATACCACTATTCCTCTAACCATCCAACCACAGGTTGGTTCGCTACCCCTTTTTTTTGTTGATACAGCCAAGTAGAAGTTTTGTGTAAGATAAAGTGTAAGGCATACAAATAGTCTACTTTCGGTATATTTGTATAACTTTCTTTAATTATTCTACCAACATTTATTTATCTCACAAAGCACTCTATTATAGAAAGAATATATGTATATTTTGGTATCTATTGGGGCTTACCGTTGTTCGGGAGTGCAACTCCAATGTGTTCTCTCTTCAGCTTGAAGATGACCTGAACATCATCATATAGAGGACATGTCCTGCAATGTGATATAATCATATCAGATGAGTTGCAATTTGTTATCATTTAAAAAGAGTTCTAACCACACCAAATCAATAAGAAAACTCGTTTGAACCTAAGTTTATAAGATATAAAGTTCGCAAGAAATAGGTAGAGGAACTCATGGACTAAGAACTTGGAAAGTAAATTTCTTGGTTTTGCCGTATAAATTAGGATTTAAATTTGAGACTGGAAGGTGGTCTAGCTGATATAGTTCATCCAGAAGTGTATGAACAGTGGAAGGACATAGGGGAGTGGAGGCGCCGTGTCGTCCTACTATCATGCCTCACTTGGGGGAAGGGTGGGGGAAGGGATGTTGCAGAGCAGCAGTAGATGAAGGCGTCTGCCGACGGCGGCGGCTCCGTTACCTAGGGTTGTGAGTGCAATACTGCACCTTCGCATCTTACTTGCACATCGGTGGCCATATCTCTCAAGATGAGAGGGACCGGGAAGGACGCGGCGGCGGCGGCGACAAGGGAACCTTTTCTTGTAATAGATTGTGTAGAAGGGAATAGAGAGGGACTGGTGGAATTGTTGATGTATTGCTTGAGCCTCGTGGGCATATATATAGGAGTACAAGATCAACTTGGAGTACTAGACAAGCCAGAGCGAATCCTAGTCTACCTCATACTCCATTTTCTAACTAATCACGATACTCAACATCCCCCCACAGTCACAACGGTAGCGATGCGAACGGTGAGACTGGAGAAGGATCCGAAGGTAAGCCGATGGACATCCCCCCACGGTCGTAACGGTCGATGCGTCATGGAAGTTGTGGCTGGAGTGGAAACCGACGAGGTTGCTCAAGCAAGGCAGTAGCCCTTTGTGCCGATGTCGAGGTAGCCGAGAGCATAGGGTGGTGTAGCCGTGGTCGAGGTAGCCATGCGAAGAACGCCATGGTCGATGTAGAGTTGGGGTGGCCGGGGTGGAGGAACTCACCGTGGAGCCGCGGGTGCAAGGAGGCGCCGAGTTATTCATGGGCGCAGTGGTGTCGAAGTAGTGGTTCACCGGCAAGAGGATGTTGTTGACGAGGCATCGCGCCGGGTTGCCGAGCCCGGGGACACGTCATGGACGAAGGCACATATCGGTGTTGCCAGCACCGGGCATGCGTAGATGGATGAAGTCGATGTTGACGATGCGCCGCTCCAAGGTTGCCAGGCTTGGGAACACATCGGGGACGAAGGAACACATCGGTGTTGCCAGCACCAGGCATGCGTAGGCGGGGACCTGCACAAGCTGGTACATCATGTCAAGGGGGCTAGCAGAGAAGAATTCGATGATGGTTGCGGCGCAAATCGGCCTGGGGCCGATGTCGCCCGCGGTGGTAAGAGTAGACGAAGTGGTCGAGGTAGAGGACGGCGACGATGGCGTTGAGCTGGTGCTGGACGAAGACGAAGGGGGTGTACGGGCAGCGTGGATCGGGCGAGCGAGCAGCAGCGGCTGGGATAGGAACGCGGCGAGAATGCTCGAAGTAGGCGAAAAAGAACCCGACAACGTGACAAAGACCGGCGCGGACGATGGCGTTCCCGCGTCGAGGGAGGCGGCGCGGTGCATACCACGGGAAGTCAAAGCGCGAGGACGGCGGAGTGGACCGCGGGCCGTGGCGGTACGGCCCGAAGGGGCGACGCGGCAACAGTAGGCGGGTCGGGGCAACGGCGGGAAGACCTCGGGGCAGCGGCATGGACCGTGTGCCGCGGCTCTACGGCCCGAATGGGCGACGCAGCAGCGGGCGGGTCGATGCAGTCACGGGGACGACCTCATGCGGCGGCGCGTGACTCAGGGCAGCCATAGGAAGAACCACGGGACGGCGGCGTTGCAGCCCGACGGAGCGATGCACGGCAGCCTGATGCTCAATCGGTGAAGGGGCGCGCTATACTCGGGACAGTCTTCACAGGACTTGCGGAGGCGTGCGCTACCGACGGGCCAGATCGGTCGCACAGCGTAGATGAGGCGGACATCGGGTGGGCGGATGATCAATCTGATCACGCGCGAGGTCGGGCACGCCGCTAGGTGGGGCGGGGTGGCGGTGGAGTTCTAGAAGAAGCCGACGAGGACGGTCGGCATGGGACGACATGCGGATGAGCGCAGCCGGCCAAAGACAACTGGCGAGCCCGACGCAGCCGGCAAGCACGAGGTAGCCGGTCGTAGCCGGCAAACACGAGCCGACCCGAGGCAGCCGGAAGCAGGGAAGGGTGGCCGTACAAACGCTCCGGAGGCGGGTGGTGGTGGAGAAGTCCCGGTCGGAGCAGGGCGGCGATAGCCGGCGCAGGGCGACGGGCGGGCAGACGCGCGGACGATGGCCGTTTGGGTTCGCCACGTCGCGTGAGGCCGCCGGGTCGGTTTAGAGGAGGCTAGTCGCGCCGGTGTCGGAGTAGAGGCATAGTGTCGACGGCGACGGAGATCGGATAACCAAAAAGACAACACCGATCAACGCGACCGACAGAAGAGAGAAAAACCGGATCAAGCGATCGGGAAAAAGACTCTCTAGGGCAGCCGGTCAACACGATCGGCGGACGAACCCTAGGTACGGGCGGCGCGGCCCCGGCGGCTATCATGGAGACCGACCGCCCCGGGGCGGGGAGCAGAAGCGGCGGGCGGCGGCTAGGGTTTGATCGGTTAGGCTGATACCATGTAGAAAGGAATAGAGAGGGATTGGTGGAAGTGTTGATGCATTGCTTGAGCCTCGTGGGCAAGGTTGTCAGAATCGTGATTCTGTTATACGACTCTACGACTTTACGATCCAAACTGACCCATCTGATTCTACGATTTTAGTTCATAGAATCTACGTTTCTACGATCCTGATAGTGAAGATTCTACGATTTGCGATCCTATCATCGGAGCTCCGATCCGATGCAAAATTACGATTCTGACAACCTTGCTCGTGGGCAAATATATAGAAATACATGATCAACTTAAAGTACAAGACAAGCCAGAGCTAATCCTAGTCTATCTCATATTTCCTAACTAATCACGATACTTAACAAATTGTTCTCCCGAGTGAAGTGGATTAGGAGGGAGCGGAGGAGCACTCCTTCGGAATCCTTCCAAGGTCACGTTGAGACCGCATCACTTGAAGCGCTCTGGAAGCTTCCTTCGTATTTTTTATTTTTTTGCACATATTTTGGCTTTTCAGATGGTTTCTTTCTTTGGTTTTGCGGCTTTATGGTTTTCCACCTGTCTTTCTTAACTTTTGGACAATTTTTTTGAATTGTTCTTTTGCGCGAAAAACATGTTTTTTGCTTCCGCGAGAGGCCGTGCCTCTAGGAAACCAAAAAAATGTGTTTTTTTTGCTTTCATGAGAGGCACGGCCGAGTCTTCCGGAAATGAAAAAAAACATGTTTTCTTTTTTTTTCGCGAGAGGCCGTGCCTCTTGGAAACGAAAAAAATGGATTTTCTATTTTTGTTTCATGACAAGCATGACCGTGTCTTTTGGAAACAAAACAAAAAACATATTTTCTTTTTTTTTCGTGAGAGGCACAGATTTGCTTCCGCGAGAGGCACGATCGTGCCTCTCAGAAACAGGAAAATATAATGTGTTTTCTTTTATCTTCCTTCCGCGAGAGGCACGGATTTGCTTCCGTGAGAGGCACAGTCATGCCTCCTTCGAAAAGGAAAAAACGTGCTCTTGTTTTGGTTTTTTATCTGATTTTTTTGTGAAAGAAAAAGTTCGTCAAAACCTATGAACATGTGATCTATTTTTAAAGATCTCGACGCGAAGAATCCAATGGTAAAAAGTGTTCACGATTTGATCTATTTTGAATAAAAAGATTTATGAAAAAGGGAAAACTATCTGGTTGCGACAAGTGGCACACATGCAGCGTGTCAATTGTCACAACCTGCGAAGGTGGAACTGATTTTTAAAAAGAGTACCCCTTAATTAATGATTTCAGTGGATTAGCTATGTCTAATTTTGCTGCCCTATAGGACTAGTGGCCCATTTAATGAAAAAACACGAAATAACACAATTGAATGGCCAGAACGCGAAATCGGGCGGTTTATGTTGTTGAGTGCATGAGAGGGCTCACTTTAGGCTCAGTTTTACTATCCTAAATTCAAATTCTACCGTGGGCCTGAAATGGCAGCGTGTATGTTTCTTGAGAATTAGATATGGAAAATAGGAGTTGAGGGGTGATGATATGATAAATCCATTGATTGGTTGAAGAGAATATGAGTTTAAGAGCATCTCTAGCATATCACGTATAACCTCGCCGACGCATGTTTTCCCGATGGTTTTACGGGAGGGCTGAAAAAGACGGCATGAGCAGGACTGGTAAAACCGGCACGGCCTGTAAAACATTTGCGGGAGGCCAGGACGATTAGGGTTCCCGTGCCGCTTTCCCTCCATCCGACTCCGCGAGAAATCAAACGCCCTCAAGCTGCGATTTGCGCCGCTTTAACCACCGGCAGTTATTGGAGATGGCGTCAGCGGGTGCTGATCACGGTGGACGAGGGGGGTTCGGCTGCCGCAAGTGGCGCAATGAAGACGAGGCCGGGAGCTCCTCCTTACGCCCTCCGGTGGAGGAATGGCGCAAGGAGCAGGCGTGTCGCCGTGGCGCGCTGTCCCGCAACACCGACGCCACCTCGCCGGCATTGAGGAACTTCCGTTGCCTTAGCCCTCCGGGCGGCCGAGCGCACGTGGTGGGAGGTGAAGGAGAGGCTGCAACGGCATGCGTCCCGGGGCTGTTCGAGGAGTACCAGGTCACACAGGCACTCTTGAGCAGCCTAATGGAGTACCACCTCCACGGCCCCGCCTCCCATGCCGGCAACAGTGATGGTGACTCCGGCTCCGATGCGAACCTAGTTTATTTTAAGTAGAACCCTGCATTTAATTTCTGTTTGAACTATGTTTATCAGACTATCCATAGTGAGGAGTAACTTAGACTAGTAACATGAATACGTGATACGTCCATTTTGCATCATGATTTTTTATTAATAATTATTTTATTCTTGACAATTATTCCCTATTATCATACAATTCTTATGCCATTTCTCTCTGAATATGCAAGGTACATCACAAAGTGGGAAGTATGTGGAAACGGGAATTCTGGACCGGGAAACCAAGAAAAAGGCAGAAAAATCACTAGTCCCCAAATGACCTGAAACTTCACGGAGAATTTTTATGGAATATTTAAGAATTACTGGGCCAAAAATATACCATAGGGGGGGGGGGGGGGCGACCTGCTGGCCACAAGCCAACATGGCATGCCCACCCCCTGGGCTCGCCTTGATGGCTTGTGGGCCCCCAGCAGGCCTCCCGACCCTCCTCTTCCCCTATATGGTGTGTTTTACCCTAGAAAAAATTATAAGCAATCTTTCAAGATGAAGCGCCGCCGCCTCGAGGCGGAAACCTGGGTAGAGGTTAATCAAAGACTAGCTCGTTGATCAAAGATGGTTAAGGTTTCCTGACCATAGACATGAGTTGTCTTTTGATGACGGGATCACATCATTAGGATAATGATGTGATGGACAAGACCCAAACTGTAAGCATAGCATTTGATCGTATAACTAAGTTTATTGATACTGCTTTCTTCATGTCAAGTATCTGTTCCTAAGACCATGAGATCATGCAACTCCCTTACACCGAAGGAATGACTTGTGTGTATCAAATGTCACTTCGTAATTGGGTGATCATAAAGATGCTCTATAGGTATCTCCGAGGGTGTCTGTGGGGTTGGCACGGATCGAGACTGGGATTTGTCACTCCGTATGACAGAGAGGTATCTCTGGGCCATCTCGGTAAAACAACATCACAAGAAGCTTGCAAGCAATGTGACTAAGGAGTTAGTCACATGATATTGTATTACAGAACGAGTCAATAGACTTGCCGGTAACGAGATTGAACTAGGTATGAGATACCGACGATCGAATCTTGGGCAAGTAGCATATCACTAGACAAAGGGAATTGCATACAGGATTAACTGAATCCTTGACATCGTGGTTCAACCGATGAAGATCTTCTTGGAATATGTAGGAACCAATATGGGCATCTAGGTCCCGCTATTGTTTATTGACCAGAGAGGTGTCTCGGTCATGTCTACATGATTCTCAAACCCGTAGGGTCGCACGCTAAACGTTCGGTAGCGCTAGAGTAATGTTGAGATATTAATAGTGGAAATTCCGAAAGTTGTTTGGAGTCCCAGATGGGATCCGAGACATCACGAGGAGATCTGGAATGGTCCGGAGGTAAAGATTTATATATGGGAAGTTATATTCAGGGTTCCGGAAAAGTTCAAGATTTTTTTGGTAGAGTACCAGGAAGGTTCTAGAAGGTTACGGTGGTTCCACCGTGGGCCCCAACGACCCGGGAAGGGCCCACATGGACCGAGGGGTGGGGCTACACCCCACATGGGCTGGCTGCACCGTTCCCCAAGGCACATGTCTTTTAAATCTAGAGATAAGATCTTATCTCTAAATTTAAAGGGTTGAATCTAGAGATATGATGTTATCTTCACGTTTAAAGGGTTTTCTCCCTTGGTGCCGGCCCTAGGAGGGTTTTGGATGCCCTCCCCTGACCTCTAGCCTATATATAGATGGGGGAGGTGCATGGGGGCAGCCAACCCTTCACCCTTGGCCATTGGCTCTCCCAACTCCTCCCGCGTTTCTCTGGTACGCGCTTGGCGAAGCCCTGCTGGAATTCCGCTGCCACCACCACCACCATGCCGTCGTGTTGGTTCAGATCTCATCTACCTTTTCTTCCTATCTTGATGGATCAAGAAGGAGGATACGTCACCGAACCGGACGTGTGCTAAACTCGGAGGTGCCGCACGTGCGGTGCTTGGATCGGATTAGATCGCGATGCGAGTACGACTACGCCAACCATGATCTATAGATCGTTAACGCTTTCGGTCTAAAAGGGTACGCAGACACCTCTTCCTCTCATTGCTAGCATCTTCATAGAATAGATTTTGGGTGTTTCGTAGGAAGTTTTTTGTTTCCCATGCAATGTTCCCCAATAGTGGCATCATGAGCTAGGTCTATGCGTAGATGATATGCACGAGTAGAACACAAAGAAGTTGTGGGCGTTGATGTTCAGATTGCTTACCTCCTTAGTCTTATTTTGATTTGACGGTATTGTGGGATGAAGAGGCTCGGACCAACCTTACTTGTCCTCGCACAAGAGTCTGGTTTCACCGACTCACATGCAACTTGTTTGCATAAAGGTGGCTGGCGGGTGTTTGTCTCTCCCACTTTAGTTGAATCGAATTTGACAGAGGCGGTCCTTGTAGAAGGTTAAAAGGCAACTTGAATATCACCGTTGTGGATTTGCGTAGGTAAGAACGATTCTTACTAGTTGCCCATAGCAGCCACGTAAAGCTTGCAACAAGAAAGTAGAGGACGTCTAACTTATTTTTGCAGGGCTTGTTGTGATGTGATATGGCCAAGACGTGATTTGATATATGTGATGTATGAGATGATCATGTTTTGTAATAGTTATCACGACTTGCATGTCGGTGAGTACGGAAACCGGCAGGAGCCATAGGGTTGTCTTTAATTTATTTTGTGCCATTTGCTTTACTTTATCGCTATGAGTTAGCAATAGTTGTAGAAGAAATAGTTGACGCGACAACCACATGATGACACGATGATGGAGATCATGATGATGGAGATCATGGTGTCATGCCGGTGACGATGGAGATCATGTCGGTGCTTTGGAGATGGATATCAAAAGCACAAGATGATGATGGCCATATCATGTCACTTATATGATTTGCATGTGATGTTTATCTTTTTATGCATCTTATTTTGCTTAGGACGACGGTAGCATTATAAGATGATCCCTCACTAAATTTCAAGATAAAATTTTGTTCTCCCCAAGTATGCACCGTTGAGAAAGTTCGTCGTTTCGAAGCACCTCGTGATTATCGGGTGTGATAGACTCTTTGTTCGCATACAACGAGTGTAAGCCAGTTTTAAACTTGACGAGCCTAGCATGTACAGACATGGTCTCGGAACACAAGAGACTGAAAGTTCGAACGTGAGTCATATAACAGATACGATCAACATGGAGATGTTCACCATTGAAACCACCTCATCTCACGTTAAGATCGGACTTGGGTTGGTGTGTATTTGGATCATGTCACACTTAGACAACCTGAGGGATGTTTATTTGAGTGGGAGTTCTTTAGTAATATGATTAACTGAACTCATTATCATGAACATAGTCCAAAGTTGTCTTTGCAAATTATGTTGTAGATCAATGGCTCGGGTGGTAGCTCCCCTGAATTTTAATGCGTTCCTAGAGAAAGCTAAGTTGAAAGATGATGGAAGTAACTATGCGGACTGGGTCCGTAATCTGAGGATTATTCTCACGGCTTCGCAAAAGGCTTATGTCCTTGATGCACCGCTCGGTGACCCACCCCCTCCAGTGTCGTCGGCAGATGTTGTGAATGTCTGGCAGGCGCGTGCTGATGACTACTCAATAGTTCAGTGTACCATGTTGTACGGTTCAGAATCAGGACTTCAAAAGAGTTTTGAACGCCATGGAGCATATGAGATGTTCCAGGAGTTGAAGTTAGTATTTCAAGCAAATGCCCGGATTGAGAGGTATGAGACCTCCGATAAGTTCTTCGCATGCAAGATGGAGGAGAATAGTTCTGTCAGTGAACACATACTCAGAATGTCTGGGTACTATAAACGCTTGAATCAGTTCAGAGTTGAGCTTTCGCCTGAGATAGTCACTCACAGAGTTCTCCAGTAACTGCCACCTAGCTATAAGGGCTTTGTGACAAACTATAATATGCAAGGGATGAACAAGTCAATCTCTGAGCTATTCGCGATGCTGAAAGTCGCGGAAGTAGAAATCAAATAGGAGCATCAAGTGTTGATATGGTGAATAAAACCACTAGTTTCTAGAAAGGCAAGGGAAAGAAGGGAAACTTCAAGAAGAGTGGCAAGCAAGTTGTCGCTCCTGTGAAGAAACCCAGCGCTGGACCCAAGCCTGACACTGGGTGCTTCTACTGCAAGGGGACTAGCCACTGGAAGCGGAATTTCCCTAAGTACATGGCTGATAAGAAGGCTCGCAACGTCAACAAAGGTATATTTGATATACATGTTATTGATGTGTACCTTACTATCTCTCGTAGTAGTGCCCGTGTATTTGATACCGGTTCGGTTGCTCATATTTGTAACTCGAAACAAGAACTACGGAATATAGGGGGGCTAGCAAAGGACGAGGTGACGATGCGCGTCAGAAATGGTTCCAAGGTTGATGTGATCACCGTCGGCTCGCTCGCTCTTCGATTAACATCGGGGTTAGTTTTAAACCTAAAAAAATGTTATTTGGTGCATGCGTTGAGCATGAACATTATATCTTGATCTTGTTTATTGCGAGATGATTATTCATTTAAATTAGAGAATAATGGTTGTTCTATTTAGATTAGTAATATCTTTTATGGTCATGCACCCAATGAGAATGGTTTATTCTTGTTGAATCTCGATCGTAGTGATACACATGTTCAGAACATTGATGCCAAACGATGCAAAGTCAATAATGATAGTACCACTTTCTTGTGGCACTGCCGCTTAGGTCATATTGGTGTAAAACATATGAAGAAACTCCATGCTGATGGACTTTTGGAATCACTCGATTTTGAATCGCTTGATACATGCGAACCATGCCTCATGGGCAAGATGACAAAAACGTTCTCCGGAACAATGGAGTGGGCTAGTGACTTGTTGGAAATCATACATACTGATGTGTGCGGTCCAATAAGTGTTGAGGCGCGCGGTGGATATCGTTAGTTTCTTACCTTCACTGATGATTTGAGTAGATATGGGTATAGTTACTTAATGAAACACAAATCTAAAACGTTTGAAAAGTTCAAGCAATTTCAGAGTGAAGTAGAGAATCATTGTAACAAGAAGATAAAGTTTCTACGATCTGATCGTGGTGGAGAATATCTGAGTTATGTGTTTGGCATGCATTTAAGACAGTGTGGAATTGTTTCACAGCTCACACCACCTGGAACACCGCGGCGTAATGGTGTGTCCGAGCGTACTCTACTAGATATGGTGCGATCTGTGATGTCTCTTATTGATTTACCACTATTTTTTTGGGGTTATGCATTAGAGACAGCCGCATTCACTTTAAATAGGGCACCATTTAAATCCGTTGAGACGACACCGTATGAATTATGGTTTGGCAAGAAACCTAAGCTGTCGTTTCTTAAAGTTTGGGGTTGCGACTCTTATGTGAAAAGGCTTCAGCCTGAGAAGCTCGAACCCAAAGCGGAAAACTCCGTCTTCATAGGATACCCTAAGGAAACAATTGGGTACACCTTCTATCTCAGATCCGAAGGCAAAGTCTTTGTTGCCAAGAATGGATCCTTTCTAGAGAAGGAGTTTCTCTTGAAAGAATTGAGTGGGAGGAAGGTAGAACTTGATGAGGTTGTTGAACTGTCACTTCAGTTGGAGAGTAGCACGACGCAGAAAGATGTTTCTGCGGTGCCTACACCAAGTGAAAAGGAAGCTAATGATGATGATCATGAAAGTTCAGATCAAGTCACTAGCGATCCTCATAGGTCGACAAGGACTCGTACCGCCCCTGAGTGGTACAACAATCCTGTCTTGAAGGTCATGTTGTTAGACAACAATGAACTGACGAGCTATGAAGAAGCGATGGTGGGCTCGGATTCTGACAAATGGCTAGAGGCCATAAAAGCCGAGATCGGATCCATGTATGAGAACAAAGTGTGGACTTTGGAGGACTTACCATATGATCGTAAGGCCATACAGAACAAATGGATCTTTAAGAAAAAGACGGACGCAAACGGTAATGTCACCATCTATAAAGCACGACTTCTTGCAAAAGGGTTTTCACAAGTTCAAGGAGTTGACTATGATGAGACTTTCTCTCCCGTAGCGATGCTTAAGTCCGTCAGGATTGTGTTAGCAATAGATGCATTTTTTGATTATGAAATTTGGCAGATGGATGTCAAAACAGTTTTCCTTAATGGTTTCCTTAATGAAGAGTTGTATATGATGCAACCATAAGGTTTTATCGATCCTGAAAATGCTGACAAAGTGTGCAAGCACTAGCGATCCATCTATGGACTGATGCAAGCATCTCGGAGTTGGAATCTTTGCTTCGATGAGGTGATCAAAGCCTTTAGGTTCATACAAGTTTATGGAGAATCTTGTATTTACAAGAAAGTGAGTGGGGGCTCTATAGTGTTTCTAATATTATATGTGGATGACATATTGTTGATTGGAAACAATATAGAACTTTTGGAAAGCGTGAAGATATATTTGAACAAGAGTTTTTCAATGAAAGACCTCGGAGAAGCTGCTTACATATTAGGCATCAAGATCTATAAAGATAGATCAAGACGCTTAATAGGACTTTCACAAAGCACATACGTTGATAAGGTTTTGAAGAAGTTCATAATGGATCAGTCCAAGAAAGGGTTCTTGCCTGTCTTACAAGGTGTGAAGTTGAGTAAGACTCAATGCCCAACAAGTGCAGAAGATAGAGAAATGATGAGTGTCGTCCCCTATGCCTCAGCCATAGGCTCTATCATGTATGCAATGCTGTGCACAAGACCGGATGTGAGCCTTGCCATATGTATGCCCGAAAGGTTTCAAAGTGATCCAGGAGTGGAACACTGGACAACGGTCAAAAATATCCTTAAGTACCTGAAGAGGACTAAGGAGATGTTTCTCGTTTATGGAGGTGATCAAGAGCTCATCGTAAAGGGTTACGTCGATGGTAGCTTTGACACAGATCCGGATGACTCTAAGTCTCAAACCGGATGCATATTTATTCAGTATGGTGGAGCAGTCAGCTGGTGCAGTTCCAAGCAAAGCGTGGTAGCAGATTCTACATGTGAAGCGGAGTATATAGCTGCTTTGGAAGCAGTGAAGGAAGGTGTCTGGATGGAGCAGTTCATGACAGATCTTGGAGTTGTGCCCAGTGCACTGGATCCAATGACTCTCTTTTGTGACAACACTGGGTAATGTTGAGATATTAATAGTGGAAATTCCTAAAGTTGTTCGGAGTCCCGGATGGGATCCGGGACATCACGAGGAGATCCGGAATGGTCCAGAGGTAAAGATTTATATATGGGAAGTCATATTCAGGGTTCCGGAAAAGTTCGAGATTTTTTCGGTAGAGTACCGGGAAGGGTTTAGAAGGTTCCGGTGGTTCCACCGTGGGGCCGAAAAACCCATGAAGGGCCCACATGGACCGAGGGGTGGGGCTACAACCCACATGGGCTGGCTGCACCATTCCCCAAGGCACATGTTGTTTAAATCTAGAGATAAGATCTTATCTCCAAATTTAAAGGGTTGAATCTAGAGATAAGATGTTATCTTCATGTTTAAAGGGGTTTCTCCCTTGTGGCCGGCCCTAGGACGGTTTTGGACGCCCTCCCCTGCCCTCTAGTCAATATATAGATGGGTGAGGTGCATGGGGGCAGCTAACCCTTCACCCTTGGACATTGGCTCTCCCAACTCCTCCAACGTTTCTCCGGTACGCGCTTGGCGAAGCCCTGCCGGATTTCCGCTGCCACCATCACCACCACGTCATCGTGTTGGTTCAGATATCATCTACCTATTCTCCCTCTCTTGCTAGATCAAGAAGGAGGATACGTCACCGAGCCGGACGTGTGCCAAACTTGGAGGTGCCGCACCTGCGGTGCTTTGGATCGGATTGGATCGCGACGCGAGTACGACTACGCCAACCATGATCTCTAGATCGTTAACGCTTTCGGTCTACAAGGGTATGTAGACACCTCTCCCTCTCGTTCCTCTCATCTCCATAGAATATATCTTGGGTGTTTCGTAGGAAATTTTTTGTTTCCCATGCAACGTTCCCCTACACGGTCCACCCACATATCAAATTATCAAAGTAGCGAACGCGAATCAACTCAACATGATGAACATGACTAGACAGAAATTCCCATGTGTCCTCGGGAGTGCTTGCCTGATATAAGAGTACTTTCAGGCCTGTCTTTTGCTATAAAAAGGATTGGGCTACCTTGCTGCACCTTTGTACGTAGTGTCCCTTGTTACTTGTCACGAATTATCTTGCTGCAAAACTATATATCACCGTTACTCACACCACTTGCAGAGAATACCTTACTGAAAACTGCTTATCATTTCCTTCTGCTGCTCGTTGGGTTCGACACTCTTATTTATCGAAAGGACTATGATTGATCCCCTATACTTGTGGTTCATCAATACGTTACTAGTCTTTATAGTAGGGAGTAACATATGTTTGGTGTCATGCAACACTTAATTTATTAGGTTGTAGACTCATCTTGTCTTAGTATTCCTATGTATGAAGTTATTCAGTAAGTAGCTATATTACTCAAATCGCCTCTCTCCTCATTAAATAGTTGCCATATAGTAAGAATATTTGCTGAGTTGGGTCATATGTTACTGCTGAAGTTACTCCCATTATGGATAATCTTAAGCTTGTATGAATTATGTTCTATGTGAAACTCCGGTAATGTTTACTGGCACGAACTACTACTCTCAAAATCGAGAAAAACTCCGGTGAAATATGAGGAATTTATTTTGTCTCCGCGTCTACCGCACCGTAAATTGCATTTACGGGAAACCGTAAACGAATTTTGTGGACTGGCCGGTTGCGGGATCCGCTAAAGATGCTCTAATCGGGACGGGGAATAAAAGTTTAGGGAGCCAATTTCCACCGATCTCTTTCAACAGGGCCATGTTAATTCGTGGGCATGACTTAATTCTAAATTAATTCCCATCATACATCAAACAAAGAAACGCGAGGAAAAACATATTTCCCACACCTAATCCTTCCTCGAAAGTAATTTCTGGTGTAAACTGTTGGCGCAGCTCTCTCACACACATTTGGACGGAGGTAGAAGAAGTATGAGATAGCAGAGTTTTTTTTCCGGCCGCACGTACAACCATTTTTTCTTTTATCTCAACTGGGACACACAACGCCCTCGACCAGTTCACAGAGGGAGGGATTTCTACACGCATGCATACGCAATGCCACACCATCCACTCTGGTCAGCTGGTCCGATTTGCATGCCCTTACCTGCGCCCACGACGCGCTCATATGCGCTGTAGGACCAAAAGTATGTCTAGAGGGGGGTGATTAGACTACTTGAGCAAATAAAAATTCTACCTTTTCCCAATTTTAAGTGTTGGCAGATTTTAGCGATGATAGCAAGTCAAGCACACCCTACACATGCATGTCTAAGAGTATAGCAGCGGAAAGTAACAACAAGCATGTATAGTAGAGGGTTGGGAGGAAGATCAAACGCAATTGGTAGACATGAAGATTTTTCCCGTGGTTCCGATAGGTGGTGCTATCGTACGTCCACGTTTATGGAGTCTTCAACCCACGGAGGGTAACGGTCGCGAGAGTCCACGGAGGGCTCCGCCCATAAGGGTCCACGAAGTAGCAACCTTGACTATTCCATAACGGCTTCCGTCCATGAAGGACTAGCCTCACTATGGGTAGATCTTCACGAAGTAGGCAATCTCCTTGCCCATACAAACTTCTTGGTTCAACTCCACAATACGAAGTAGGAGGCTCCCAAGCGACACCTAACCAATCTAGGAGGCACCACCCTCCAAAAGGTAATAGGCTCGGTAATGTCGATGAACTCCTTGCTCTTGTGCTTCGAGATGATAGACTCCTCAACACACAATCACTCTCTCACAGATTTGGCTTGGTAGAAGAGATTGATTTGGTGGAAAGCAACTTGGGGAGGCTAGAGATCAAGATTCATATGGATGGAGTGGAATAGCTTGATCTCAGCACATGAGTAGGTGGCTCTCTCTCAGAAAATAGGATAGGGCAAATATGGAATAGTTCTGAGTGCTTCTCTTTCGAGTGGGTGGTGGTGAAGGGGTATATATAGGCATCCCCAAAAATCCAACCGTTACACCTAAAGTGACCAACTCGGTGACACCGATGTGTTAATCTCGGTGGTACCGAAGTGACCAAAAGGCAGTAACTTTTGAATCTCGGTGAGACCGATATATAATTATCGGTGGTACCGATTAGGTGACCAACGGTCAGATTGCGCAACTCGGTGACGCTGATCCAGAAAACTCGGTGGTACCGATTTTGTGAATCGAGGTAATAGAAAGTTGGCAACCCAAACTCGGTGGCACCGAAGTGGAATCGGTTGCACCGATGTGCTAGGGTTTGGCATGTGTATGTCTGAGTTTGGGAATCGGTGGCTCCGAGTGGGAAATGTTGGTTGCACCGATTTTGGATATTTGGCTTTGGATAGACTTTTGTGGAAGAGCTTGTGGGTGTTTTTGGTGACTATCTCTTGTGTACGTGGAGCATCTTGTTCACCAACACTACCTTACCCCCTTTTAATAGTATTGGCTTTCCTATGGACTCAAAGTGATTTCTCACAAAGTAAAATGTAGAGTCCTCTTGCTTGAAGCTTTGCCAATCTATTTCCTTGCATCTTGGGGTTCTCCAGAATCCTTTTCCATCCCTATCATTGAACTTTTCCTAAAATATGCTTAGTGGAAACATTAGTTCAATGACATATATGTTGTTATTAATTACCAAAACCACCAAGGGAGCAAATGTGCTTTCAATCTCCCCCTCTTTGGTAATTGATGACAACATATAGATCAAAGCTTCGACATATGATATAATCAATGGATATAAACGTCGCTTTGAGAAGTATGTGATAAGCAAGAGCTCCCCCTAAATTGGTGCTTTATTTTAAATTTGCATTTGAATGCAAATGCACAATCGATTAGGTACATGGGGCACTCTTTCATGTCACATACAACTTGGTGGTGTGCGAGAATAATGAGAATGAATATCATAGCACAACACAATCAAGCAAAGCAAAGGTGAATGATCATCTCAAGCATCATAATGATAGGAAGTAGTAGCAATACACATCAAGTGTATGATCAAACACCAACAAAGTTTAACACAAGCAAACCAAAAGATCAAATGTTTTGAAAAGCGATAAAAACCAACGCTCTCTCTCTCTCTCTCTTAGCCTAAAGATCTATATACATCTTCTCCCCCTTTGGCAACAAGTTACCAAAAAGTTCAAAGGTATATAGCTAATCGTTCTTCTGGGGCTGATCTCCTCCGGTAGCTGGTGAAAGAGTCAAGAGAACGGCATCCGCGAAGACTTCAGCAGACGTCATGGACGGAGTTGGAGTAGCAACTAGAGGAACTGGAGGAGCTGATGGAGCTGAAGTGGCTGTAGCAGGTGCTGATGAAGAAGGCCTCAACTCTGGAGCTGGCACGGTGGCTGATCTGGCCTGAGTAGTGAACTGAGTGCCTGGCCTGAGAGGAGAATCATCCTCATCATCTGTAGAGTGGGGACTGGGCACACTATCAACTTCCTTCTTGAGCTCGTTCACGGTCTTGGTCAGCCATCCACCTTGTCATTGAGTGTCTTAATCCTGTTCTCCATGATCCTCACAAGACTATGCTGATTCGCCAAGATGTCCTTGATATCTTTCTGCATGCCCTGAACGGTACTGATCAAGATATCCATTTGCTCGTTCATGGATCTAGGGATTTGAGCACTACTGGCTCTAGCTGCCTCTGCCTCTGCCTGTGCTGCAGCTGAGGTAGGAGGATCTGGGTTCATCACCACAATGTTGTCCTCTAGATCTGGCTGTAGGGGCAAATGTGGCCTGTCAAGAGCAAAGATGTGCTTCTCCAGCTTGGAGTTGATAAGCATCTGAATGTAGGGTGCATAGCAGCATGAACGCTTCTGATCAGCAGCAACCCTCTTCACAGTTTCTACTATCAAGTCCATCACCCTTATCCTGGTGTGTCTATCAAGATGGATAAGCATGTTGATGGAATAGCCTCTAATCATCTTGTCATCTCCAGACTTAGGCATCAAGGTGTGCCTCAAGATGGTGTTCATGGTGCGGAGACCAACCTAGAGGAAGTAAATGGATCCTAACTTGTGAGATTTCAAGTTTGCAGCAGGGATCTCATTGTACATATTCTTCATAGCATCATGGCTCTCCTTGGATTGAGAATAGACATCCAGATCTCCTTCTTCCACCTTTGGGACTCCTAAGATGGAAGCCCATTCCTCAATAGTTGATTCATACCTTGCTCCTTCAGTCATCCACACAATCCTACCATCTCCATAGAAGTGAGCAGTGGAGTAGAATTGCATGATCATCTCATCATTCCATGCAGTGAATTCCTTGCCAACAAATTCATCCAATCCAATGCAGTGAAAGTTGTCTTGAACACTTGGGAAGTAGTCTTCATTCTCCTTGATATACTTCCAATCAACATATCTCATGTCACTCATAGCTAGGCTCTTATCAAGCAAGATTGTCTCATAGAAATCCTGTTGCTCCTTGGTATAAAATCTATAGTCCACAGTTGTTTTCCTTCTCTGGGCATATGGATCAATGGCTCTCCATGCCCTCAAACCTGAGTCCTTCCTCTTCTTCATGTCCTCAGCAAGCAAGTGGCTAGCATTGTGCTCTGGAAGGTGTGGTCTTAGCTTCATCAAAGCTGTCATATCATCATCATCCTCAGCTTCCCTGAAAGTTGAGGTCTTGTTCTTGGTGGAAGCTGGTATCTCTCTGGAGAACCTCTTGGGTTTTTCTGCAGCAGCTTTCTTAGGTGCAGTCTTGGTGCCTTTGGATGTGGTAGCCTTAGGCATTGCATCTGCCATAAGCTTCTTCTTCTTCTTTGGAGGTGCCTTTGCAACTGGCTCTTCCTCCTCCTCCTCAGTAGCTTCCTCTGATGGATCCTCATACATAGAGGTAGGTCTGCCCATGACATGTATAATCCTCTTCCTGCTCTTCTTCTTCTCACCTGCCTTCTTAGGCATAGACTTCTTGGAGGGCTCAACAGTCATAGTTGCCCTAGAGCTCTCAGGTGCTTTAGCTGACCCAGAGCTAGCATACTCCTTCCTGATAGCTATCTTCTTCTTGGTAGTAGTGGCAGCAGTGGTGCTCTTGGCAGCATCAACTTTCTTGGGCAGCTCCTCAGGGATGAAGTCCTCATCCTCCTCATCTGAGTTGAGCTTCCTCCTTGCCCTTGTTGCAGCTTTGGGCAGATCAGGAGAGCTAGGGATGTCATCATAGCTCCTCTCAGGACTAGTGCCTGAGATCATGTCAACACTCTGCTCTCTGATATCATTCTGGCTATCATCTGAACCTGACATCTCTGACCCTGTGAAT
Source organism: Elymus sibiricus (assembly GCA_039707655.1). Classification (NCBI taxonomy): domain Eukaryota; kingdom Viridiplantae; phylum Streptophyta; class Magnoliopsida; order Poales; family Poaceae; genus Elymus; species Elymus sibiricus. Next base: position 513,849,643 of record CM077669.1, read on the forward strand.
AGAGTATAGAAGAGTGGAAGGGATGAGTCATCACAAAATGTAGACATTTTCAAAAGATTGAACTAAAAAATTTCAATTTTTGCATTCTGTCAGATGAATATCGGTACAACCGAGGCAAAATTTTCAGACCCACCGAGACAGACAACCTACATTCCAGGAACTTGGCACCACTTTCGGTCGCACCGAAAATAGGCACTCAGTTCCACCGAGGTGTTCTCAGTTGACCAAAAAATAGAATCGGTGCTACCGATTCTTATGCACCGGTTCCACCGAGATTCATGTGGCGGACGGCAAAACCTAAAAAATCGTTCGTTCGCTATTCTACTGGATTTTCTCGTGGATGAATCAATCTCAAACTATGGATTATCGATGAAAAAGCCCTAATGCGTGAGAATCGGAGGTTGGAGCGCATAACATGGTGAAATCGTACCCTAGCTTGGTGACGACTTCGCTACGGCGGCGACGGGGGAGATGTAGGAGATATGCCCTAGAGGCAGTAATAATAGTTATTTTGTATCTCCAAGTTAGTAATGAATGTTTATGTTCCATGCTATAACTGCAATGATTCTCGAGTCTACAATAACCACGAGGCCTGGAGGGAAACTCATGTGCACATGTGGTATAATAAACGGTAAATTGTATTCCTAGTCTTGCCTTTAAGACTGGCTCAAGTATTGCATGATGATCCTGTTTTCCTGATCATGGGCATGGCTATGCCGGCAATTTTGAGGGCACAATGTTGGTAGAACACTTGTGTTGAATCAACCCAAATTGGTGTTATGCTATGAGACACATTCGTCACAAGTTAAAGGTTAATATCACAGACATAGTTAATGTTTGCATAATTCCTTAGACCATGAGAGTATCGAGTTCCTTTGTGCTTGCTTCATGAACTTTGGGGTTTGTTAAACGTCATCCGTAACTGGGTGGCTATTACGGTGGCTTACGGGTTCACGGAAAAGTATGGCAAGTAACGAGATAGCTCAAGATTGGGATTTGCTCCTCCGACGATGGAGAGATATTCTCGGGCCCTCTCGGTGTTACGGTATCCATCATCGTCTGGCCAGACACAGTGTGATTTGATCACAGGGATGCCGGAACACGGAAACGAGAAAAGAGAACAAAACTGGTAACGAGGTAACTAGCATAGTGGACAAGTTGTTGATCCACGGGGATGCAAGTAAATCTCACCTCGGGTGTTTGTAATATATCGTGAGGCAACAGGAATAGCACACGGCAACTGGAGGTTCACTTGAATATTCATTCGTGTGGGTATAGGGGTCAATATGGGTGTCCACGGCTCCGATGTTGATCATTGATCGTAAAGTGTTCCGGTCATGTCTATACTTCACCGAACCTATAGGGTCACACGCTTAAGGGTCATCTATCTGCTGAATACTAGACAGGGAGTCTGAGAGAAATTCACCGAAAAAGTTTTGGGGTCAACGGAAAGGTTCCGGAGAGAGAACACCGGAATAGTTTCGGTAAAACCGAAAAGTTGTTTCAGGGTATACCATTAAGTCAAAATGGTTTCGGCACATGCCTGATAATTCTTGGAGGGTACCAGTTTTATTCTGGAAACTTCTGGGAATTTTCTGGGATAAAAACCGGAAGTGTTCCGGAGCAGCCGGAACCGCTGTACTAGCTTTTCGCTGAAGAAAAACATTGCCGGAATTGTTTCGAAATGCGTTGAAAATTGTTTTAGTGGGTACTGGAATTGTTCTAGGCACAGAGAAATAATTTGGGATTTATCGGACGCAGAAAAATGTCTTCGTGAATAGTGAAAGTGCTTTTTGGGTTACTTTATGGAAAGCCACCTTTTAGGGCTTTCCCCAAAAGGCTTCTAGAAGGACTTGGGGATCAAGGAACCCCCTTTGGGGGGCCCCCATGAAGGTGGGACGTTCAAGGGTGCAGCTCCTCCATGGAGCTCCACTTGTCATCCCTTTATGCCCTTTATGACCTTTATGTGTGACATAAAGTGTGGGCATTTTGGGTTTTTTCATGTGCCCCCTTACCCCTTGGGTTTTCCTATAAATAGAGGTGGAGAGGCACTCTCCACACTCATCCTTGCTCTCATACACATGCCATAGACTTGTCTGGCTTCTCTGTCCCTCCCAGCGAAATAGTTTCGTAGAGCCGAAAGGCTGTCTGGGTTCCGGCAGGAACTGGTTCTGGACGGCGAAGCCCTGCCGGATAGCTAACACCGTATGTGTGCAACCCCGTAGAGAGGTCGTAGTTTCGATCTTTTGCCCGAGGGGCTATTCGAGTGTCATCCCGAAGGGATGTCCGAGTTCCGTTCGAGTTTCGAGGGTCCTCCTGATGGGCTGTCCGTGACATCGTCCGAGGGACTGTCCGACCGCCTCCCGAAGGGCTGTCCGACGAGGGAGTACATCCTCGTGGTTGGGAGGTTGTAATTCCTAGCTGGGGGGATCTGCACAAACGATCTCCACCGGCTCTTCTTCCGCTGCGCTTCGAGTCGGTACGGATAAGATCAAACCTTGTATGCAGTCTCCATAGTGGTCCTGGGCGTGCTCGCTGTACCGATTTTTTTTGTTTTCTATCGCGTTCCCCTATAGTGGCATCAAGAGCCGTGCTATGCGTAGATGCAGGTTATGATCTAGAACACATGGAGATGTATGGGTATTGCATAATATAATTTTGGAGTAGATGAGATCTATTGCTGAAAATTCTTTATGCGGGTAGCAGATGAAATCAGTTACCCGATATTCTTGTTGCTTCCCTAGAATTTGCGTATTTCTGATCTTGAAACGGCATGGTGGAATTTCACAAAGTTCTGGCAATCTGCGATCCTGATTGATCAACGAAGTGCTATCAGTTCTTTGGGTTCCACTGTAGTTGAGAGAAAGATGAAATCGCGCAGATGAAAGGGCAATGCAGATATGATCTGCACGGGGGTCATGCGTATGACGAAGTTTAGTATGAGGCTCGAGATTTTATTATCTCGCGTTTCAAATACCCCGCGATGTTAATCTAACGACTTGAATAAACATACTTGATGATGAACGTTGGTAGTTGCGGTTTAAGTCAAAACCTTAGAAGCCACGTAAAATAAAATTTGGCATAAACCGATTAGAGGCGTCTAACTTGGTTTTGCAGGATGGTTTGCATGTGATATGGTATAGCAAGTCTCATATTAATTCGATTATGTATGAGATGGCTATATGATGTAATTTGATTAACATGACCTGCGTGTCATGATTCGGCATGATGGCTGGAGCCATATGATTGTCACTTTAGTGGCCTGCGTGTCAACCTTAAGTAATGCACTTATTTTATTAGCTATAAAGATAGCAATATTGTCTGGTGCATCGACAAGGTGGTGGCAATCTTCGCGAAGGTGAAAACCGACGCAAAATGCCAAAGACGAAGAAATACTTGACTTCTCCGTCAGAAGGGGTTATACCAAATTATGCTATTATGAATTGCCTGAGATGTTTATCCCTCTTGATGCACCCTTCTTGATTGCACGGTAGTCGCTTTTATTAGGGTGATCTCTCACTTAAAAATAGCAAGTAGTTAGTCTTCTCCCAAGTGTAGCACCGTCTACAACACGTATCTTTTCAGGGTGCGCCATGTACACATGAGCACGAACGATTAGAGAGGTGCAAGGCGGGTGAAGATCAGACCTCACTGCGTGATTGATGTCTACTACGCAACCTTCTTCTTGTAGACTCGTGTTGGGCCTCCAAGCGCAGAGTTTTGTAGGACAGTGGCAAATTTCCCTCAAGTGGATGGACTAAGGTTTATCAATCCGTGGGAGGCGTAGGATGAAGATGGTCTCTCTCAAACAACCCTGCAACCAAATAACAAAGAGTCTCTTGTGTCCCCAACACACCCAATACAATGGTAAATTGTATAGGTGCACTAGTTTGGCGAAGAGATGGTGATACAAGTGTAATATGGATAGTAGATATAGATTTTTGTAATCTGAAAATATAAAAACAGCAAGGTAGCAAGTAACAAAAGTGAGCAAAAACGGTATTGCAATGCTTGAAAACAAGGCCTAGGGTTCATACTTTCACTAGTGCAAGTTCTCTCAACAATACTGACATAGTTGAATCATATGTAAATCCCTCATGTGCGACAAAGAGTTCACTCCAAAGTCACAAATAGCGGAGAACAAACGAAGAAATTATTGTAGGGTACGAAACCACCTCAAAGTTATCTTTTCCGATCAATCGTATGAGCTATCCCTATAAGTGTCACGAACAGCCCTAGAGTTCGTACTAAAATAACACCTTAAGATACACATCAACCAAAACCCTAATGTCACCTAGATACTCCAATGTCACCACGAGTACCCATGGGCTTGATTATACGATATGCATCACACAATTTCAGATTCATCATGTTCAATCCAACACAAAGAATTTCAAAGAGTGCCCCAAAGTTTCTACCGGAGAGTCAAGATGAAAACGTGTGGCAACCCCTATGCATAGATTCCCAAGGTTATGGAACCCGCAAGTTGATCACCAAAACATACATCAAGTGGATCAATAGAACATCCCATTGTCACCATGGATATCCCATTGCAAGACATACATCAAGTGTTCTCAAATCCTTTAAAGACTCAATCCGATAAGAAAACTTCAAAGGGAAAACTCAATTCATCACAAGAAGATAGAGAGGGGAAAACTCCATATGATTCATCTATATTAATAAAGCTCACGGTACATCAAGATCGTGTCATCTCAAGATAGAGAGAGAGATCAAACACATAGCTAGTGGTACATACCCTCAGCCCCGAGGGTGAACTACTCCCTCCTCGTCATGGAGACCGCCAGGATGATGAAGATGGCCTCCGGTGATGGTTTCCCCCTCCGACAGGGTGCCGGAACGGGCTCCAGATTGGTTTTTCATGGCTACAGAGGCTTGCGGCGGCGGAACTCCCGATCTAGGTTTCTTTCTGGAGGTTTCTGGATATATAGGGGTATTTGGCGTTGGAATCAAGTCAAGGGGGCCACGAGGCGACGACAAGCCAGGGGGCGCGCCCTAGGGGGGCACCCCCTAGGCTTGTGGCTGCCTCGTGACTCTTCTAGCCCACCTCCAATGCTCTGTGGGCTTCTTCTGGTCCATAAATGATCACCGTAAATTTTTATTCCGTTTGGACTCCGTTTGATATTCCTTTTCTGCAATACTCAAAAACAAGGAAAAAACAGAAACTGGCACTAGGCACTAGGTTAATAGGTTAGTCCCAAAAATAATATAAATAGCATATTAATGCATATAATACATCCAAAATAGATAATATAATAGCATGGAACAATCAAAAATTATAGATACGTTGGAGATGTATCAGCATCCCCAAGCTTAATTCCTGCTCGTCCTCGAGTAGGTAAATGATAAAAACAGAATTGTTGATGTGGAATGCTACCTAACATATTTATCCATGTAATATTCTTTATTGTGGCATGAATGTTCAGATCCATAAGATTCAAAACAAAAGTTTAATGTTGACATAAAAACAATAATACTTCAAGCATACTAACAAAGCAATCGTGTCTTTTCAAAATAACATGGCCAAAGAAAGTCATCCCTACAAAATCATATAGTATGGCTATGCTCCATCTTCATCACACAAAATATTAAATCATGCACAACCCCGGTTTTAGCCAAGCTATTGTTTCATACTTTAGTATTCTCAAACTTTTTCAACTTTCACGCAATACATGAGCGTGAGCCGTGGATATAGCACTATAGGTGGAATAGAGTATGGTGGTTGTGGAGAAGACAAAAAGAAGGAGATAGTCTCACATCAACTAGGCGTATCAACGGGCTATGGAGATGCCCATCAATAGATATCAATGTGAGTGAGTAGGGATTGCCATGCAACGGATGCACTAGAGCTATAAGTGTATGAAAGCTCAAAAGGAAACTAAGTGGGTGTGCATCCAACTCGCTTGCTCACGAAGACCTAGGGCAATTTTGAGGAAGCCCATCATTGGAATATACAAGCCAAGTTCTATAATGAAAAATTTCCACTAGTATATGAAAGTGACAAAATAGGAGACTCTCTATCATGAAGATCCTGGTGCTACTTTGAAGCACAAGTGTGGAAAAAGGAATAGTAGCATTGCCCTTCTCTCTTTTCTATCATTTTCTTTGGTGGGCTTCTTTGGCCTCTTTTTTTTATTTGGGCTTCTTTGGCCTCTTTTATTTTTTGTAAAGTCCGGAGACTCACCCCAACTTGTGAGGGAATCATAGCTTACATCATCCTTTCCTCACATGGGACAATGCTCTAATAATGATGATCATCACACTTTTATTTACTTACAACTCAAGAATTACAACTCGATACTTAGAAAAAAATATGACTCTATATGAATGCCTCCGGCGGTGTACCGGGATGTGCAATGACTCAAGAGTGACATGTATAAAAAATATGAACGGTGGCTTTGCCACAAATACGATGTCAACTACATGATCATGCAAAGCAATATGACAATGATGATGCGTGTCATAAACGGAACGGTGGAAGTTGCATGGCAATATATCTCGGAATGGCTATGGAAATGCCATAATAGGTAGGTATGGTGGCTATTTTGAGGAAGGTATATGGTGGGTTTAATGCACCGGCAAAAGTTGCGCGGTACTAGAGAGGCTAGCAAGGGTGGAAGGGTGAGAGTGCGTATAATCCGTCGACTCAACGTTAGTCATAAAGAACTCACATACTTATTGCAAAAGTCTATTAGTTATCAAAACAAAGTACTAAACGCATGCTCCTAGGGGAAGGGTTGGTAGGAGTTAACCATCGCGCGATCCCGACCTCCACACAAAGGAGGGCAATCAATAAATAAATCATGCTTCGACTTCGTCACATAACGGTTCACCATACGTGCATGCTACGGGAATCACAACCTTTAACACAAGTATTTCGACCAATCCACAATTACTCACTAGCATGTCTCTAATATTACCATCTTTATATCTCAAAACAATCATAAGGAATCAAACTTCTCATAGTATTCAATGCACTTTATATGAAAGTTTTTATTATATCCCTCTTGGATGCCCATTATATTATGACTAAATTCATAACCTAAGCAAATTACCATGCTGTTTAGAGACTCTCAAAATAATATCAGTGAAGCATGAGAGTTCATCAATTTCTATAAAATGAAACCATTGCCGTGCTCTACAAAGATATAAGTGAAGCACTAGAGCAAAAGACAAACTACTCCAAAAAGATATAAGTGAAGATCAATGAGTAGCCAACAATTAAATAACTATGTAAAGACTCGCTCATCTAAGAATTTCAGATCTTAAGTATTTTATTCAAACAGCAAAACAAAATAAAATGACATTCCAGGGATAGCACATATCATGTGAAGAAGCAAAGACTTAGGTTCAACCGATACTAACAAATAATTGTTGAAGAAGAAAGGTGGGATGCCAACCGGGGCATCCCCAAGCTTAGATGCTTGAGACTTCTTGAAATATTAATAAGGGATGCCTTGGACATCCCCAAGCTTGAGCTCTTGTATCTCCTTAATTCCTCTCATATCACGGTTTCACCTATTCTCAAAAACTTCATCCACACAAAACTCGAAAAGAACTCGTGAGATAGGTTAGTACACATAAGAATAAATCAACACTTCATGTACTTCCAAGACAAGTTGCACAATAATTTTCAAACATCATCTACTGTTTACTATCGTTTCCACAATTTATATCTACCAATATAGGCTATGGAAAGTAGAGGATAAGTAGATAACAAAACTATGACAGCAATCTGTCCAAACAGAACAGTCTGTAGCAATTTATGAAAACAGTGTACTTCCATAACTCAAAAAATTATTAAAATTTAGGACATGCTAAATAATTTATATGAAAACACTGTGTAAAACTTTCAGAAACGTTCTACGTTCCAGTAAAATATGAAAATTCAAACACTACAGCAAAAGTTTCTGTTTTTACACAGCACACATCAAAACATGCAATGCAAGCATCCTAAGACAATTCTTGGATTTTTTTATTGAAAAACAAGATTATGAATAACACCTAACAGAAAATAACAAGATATAATGACGATCCAAGCAAAGCATATATTATGAGACGAATAAAAATATAGCTCTAAGTAAGATATACCGATAGTGTTGAAGACGAAAAGAGGGGATGCCTTCCGGGGCATCCCCCAGCTTAGACGCTTGAGTCTTCCTTGAATATTACCTTGGGGGTGCCTTGGGCATCCCCAAGCTTAGATTCTTGTCACTCCTTATTCTCCTCATATCGGTGTCTCACCCAAAACTTGAAAACTTCAATCACACAAAACTTAACGGAACTTCGTGAGATGGGTTAGTATAATAAAGATAGATCATTCACTTAGGTACTGTCAAGACAAGATTCAGAATTGTTCCCACATGATACCTACTGTATTCTACCATTCCCATAATTTATACCACTAAATATAAGCTATGGAAACACTAAAACAAGCAAACTATGCATGCAAAACAGAATCTGTCAAAAACAGAACAGTCTGTGAAGATCTGTAGTGTAACCATACTTCCCTGTCTCTAAAAATTCTAAAAACTTAGGAATACCTGAAGAATTTGTATATCAAGACTGTGTAAAAATTTCAGATCATTATCACTCTCCAGTAAAAAATGAAAATTCCTGTACTGGAGTCAAAAGTTTCTGTTTTGGTTCAGCATCAATTCTACTCATCTTGTGAGTCATCCCAAAGGCTTTACTTGGCACATTATTGAAATAAAAGGCACAAAACATGATTACTACACTATATTAATCATGTTAACACACAAAAACAGAAATTAAAAGTGGTGGGTTGTCTCCCAACAAGCGCTTTTCTTGAATACCTTTTAGCTAGGCATGATGATTTCAATGATGCTCACATAGGAATAATAATTGAAACATGCAAAAGAGCATCATGAATCTCATGACAAGCTCATTTAAGTCTAACCCACTTCCTATGCATAGGGATTTTGTGAGCAAACAATTTATGGGAGCAAGAATCAACTAGCATAGGAAGGCAAAACAAGCATAACTTCAAAACTTTGAACACATAGAGAGGAAACTTGATATTATTGCAATTCCTACAAGCATATGTTCCTCCCTCATAATAATTTTTAGTAGCATCATGAATGAATTCAACAATATAACTATCACATAAAGCATTCTTTTCATGATTCATAAGCATAGAAATTTTACTACTCACCACATAAGCAAATTTATTCTCATCAATAGTAGTGGGAGCGAACTCAACAAAATAACTATCATGTGAAGCATAATCCAATTGAAAATTAAAATCATGATGACAAGTTTAATGGTTATAATTATTCTTTATAGCATACATCTCATCACAATAATCATCATAAATAGGAGGCATGCTTTCATCATAATAAATTTGCTCATCAAAACTTGGGGGACTAAACATATCATCTTCATCAAACATAGCATCCCCAAGCTTGTAGCTTTGCATATCATTAGCATCATGAATATTCAAGGAATTCATACTAACAGCATTGCAATCATGCTCATCATACAAAGATTTAGTGCCAAACATTTTATTGACTTCTTCTTCTAACACTTTGGCACAATTTTCCTTTCATCATTTTCACGAAAGACATTATAAAGATGAAGTATATGAGGCAACCTCAATTCCATTTTTTTGTAGTTTTATTTTATAGACTAAACTAGTGATAAAACAAGAAACAAAAAGATTCAATTGCAAGATCTAAAGATATACCTTCAAGAACTCACCTCCCCGGCAACGGCTCCAGAAAAGAGCTTGATGTCTACAACGCAACCTTCTTCTTGTAGACTCGTGTTGGGCCTCCAAGCGCAGAGTTTTGTAGGACAGTAGCAAATTTCCCTCAAGTGGATGACCTAAGGTTTATCAATCCATGGGAGCTGTAGGATGAAGATGGTCTCTCTCAAACAACCCTGCAACCAAATAACAAAGAGTCTCTTGTGTCCCCAACTAACCCAATACAATGGTAAATTGTATAGGTGCACTAGTTCGGCGAAGAGATGGTGATACAAGTGTAATATGGATAGTAGATATAGATTTTTGTAATCTGAAAATATAAAAACAGCAAGGTAGCAAGTAACAAAAGTGAGCAAAAACGGTATTGCAATGCTTGAAAACAAGGCCTAGGGTTCATACTTTCACTAGTGCAAGTTCTCTCAACAATACTGACATAGTTGAATCATATGTAAATCCCTCATGTGCGACAAAGAGTTCACTCCAAAGTCACAAATAGCGGAGAACAAACGAAGAAATTATTGTAGGGTACGAAACCACCTCAAAGTTATCTTTTCCGATCAATCGTATGAGCTATCCCTATAAGTGTCACGAACAGCCCTAGAGTTCGTACTAAAATAACACCTTAAGATACACATCAACCAAAACCCTAATGTCACCTAGATACTCCAATGTCACCACGAGTACCCATGGGCTTGATTATACGATATGCATCACACAATTTCAGATTCATCATGTTCAATCCAACACAAAGAATTTTAAAGAGTGCCCCAAAGTTTCTACCGGAGAGTCAAGATGAAAACGTGTGGCAACCCCTATGCATAGATTCCCAAGGTTATGGAACCCGCAAGTTGATCACCAAAACATACATCAAGTGGATCAATAGAACATCCCATTGTCACCATGGATATCCCATTGCAAGACATACATCAAGTGTTCTCAAATCCTTTAAAGACTCAATCCGATAAGAAAACTTCAAAGGGAAAACTCAATTCATCACAAGAAGATAGAGAGGGAAAAACTCCATATGATTCATCTATATTAATAAAGCTCACGGTACATCAAGATCGTGTTATCTCAAGAACACGAGAGAGAAAGATCAAACACATAGCTAGTGGTACATACCCTCAGCCCCGAGGGTGAACTACTCCCTCCTCGTCATGGAGACCGCCAGGATGATGAAGATGGCCTCCGGTGATGGTTTCCCCCTCCGACAGGGTGCCGGAACGGGCTCCAAATTGGTTTTTCGTGGCTACAGAGGCTTGCGGCGGCGGAACTCCCGATCTAGGTTTCTTTCTGGAGGTTTCTGGATATATAGGGGTATTTGGCGTTGGAATCAAGTCAAGGGGGGCCACGAGGCGACGACAAGCCAGGGGGCGCGCCCTAGGGGGGGCACCCCCTAGGCTTGTGGCTGCCTCGTGACTCTTCTAGCCCACCTCCAATGCTCTGTGGGCTTCTTCTGGTCCATAAATGATCACCGTAAATTTTTATTCTGTTTGGACTCCGTTTGATATTCCTTTTCTGCAATACTCAAAAACAAGGAAAACACAGAAACTGGCACTGGGCACTAGGTTAATAGTTTAGTCCCAAAAATAATATAAATAGCATATTAATGCATATAATACATCCAAAATAGATAATATAATAGCATGGAACAATCAAAAATTATAGATACGTTGGAGACGTATCAGCATCCCCAAGCTTAATTCCTGCTCGTCCTCGAGTAGGTAAATGGTAAAAACAGAATTTTTGATGTGGAATGCTACCTAACATATTTATCCATGTAATATTCTTTATTGTGGCATGAATGTTCAGATCCATAAGATTCAAAACAAAAGTTTAATGTTGACATAAAAACAATAATACTTCAAGCATACTAACAAAGCAATCGTGTCTTTTCAAAATAACATGGCCAAAGAAAGTCATCCCTACAAAATCATATAGTATGGCTATGCTCCATCTTCATCACACAAAATATTAAATCATGCACAACCCCGGTTTTAGCCAAGCAATTGTTTCATACTTTAGTATTCTCAAACTTTTTCAACTTTCACGCAATACATGAGCGTGAGCCATGGATATAGCACTATAGGTGGAATAGAGTATGGTGGTTGTGGAGAAGACAAAAAGAAGGAGATAGTCTCACATCAACTAGGTGTATCAACGGGCTATGGAGATGCCCATCAATAGATATCAATGTGAGTGAGTAGGGATTGCCATGCAACGGATGCACTAGAGCTATAAGTGTATGAAAGCTCAAAAGGAAACTAAGTGGGTGTGCATCCAACTCGCTTGCTCACGAAGACCTAGGGCAATTTTGAGGAAGCGCATCATTGGAATATACAAGCCAAGTTCTATAATGAAAAATTCCCACTAGTATATGAAAGTGACAAAATAGGAGACTCTCTATCATGAAGATCCTGGTGCTACTTTGAAGCACAAGTGTGGAAAAAGGAATAGTAGCATTGCCCTTCTCTCTTTTCTATCATTTTCTTTGTTGGGCTTCTTTGGCCTCTTTTTTTTATTTGGGCTTCTTTGGCCTCTTTTATTTTTTGTAAAGTCCGGAGACTCACCCCAACTTGTGAGGGAATCATAGCTTCCATCATCCTTTCCTCACATGGGACAATGCTCTAATAATGATGATCATCACACTTTTATTTACTTACAACTCAAGAATTACAACTCGATACTTAGAACAAAATATGACTCTATATGAATGCCTCCGGCGGTGTACCGGGATGTGCAATGACTCAAGAGTGACATGTATAAAAAATATGAACGGTGGCTTTGCCACAAATACGATGTCAACTACATGATCATGCAAAGCAATATGACAATGATGATGCGTGTCATAAACGGAACGGTGGAAGTTGCATGGCAATATATCTCGGAATGGCTATGGAAATGCCATAATAGGTAGGTATGGTGGCTATTTTGAGGAAGGTATATGGTGGGTTTAATGCACCGGCAAAAGTTGCGCGGTACTAGAGAGGCTAGCAAGGGTGGAAGGGTGAGAGTGCGTATAATCCGTCGACTCAACGTTAGTCATAAAGAACTCACATACTTATTGCAAAAGTCTATTAGTTATCAAAACAAAGTACTAAACGCATGCTCCTAGGGGAAGGGTTGGTAGGAGTTAACCATCGCGCGATCCCGACCTCCACACAAAGGAGGGCAATCAATAAATAAATCATGCTCCGACTTCGTCACATAACGGTTCACCATACGTGCATGCTACGGGAATCACAACCTTTAACACAAGTATTTCGACCAATCCACAATTACTCACTAGCATGTCTCTAATATTACCATCTTTATATCTCAAAACAATCATAAGGAATCAAACTTCTCATAGTATTCAATGCACTTTATATGAAAGTTTTTATTATATCCCTCTTGGATGCCCATTATATTATGACTAAATTCATAACCTAAGCAAATTACCATGCTGTTTAGAGACTCTCAAAATAATATAAGTGAAGCATGAGAGTTCATCAATTTCTATAAAATGAAACCATTGCCGTGCTCTACAAAGATATAAGTGAAGCACTAGAGCAAAAGACAAACTACTCCAAAAAGATATAAGTGAAGATCAATGAGTAGCCAACAATTAAATAACTATGTAAAGACTCGCTCATCTAAGAATTACAGATCTTAAGTATTTTATTCAAACAGCAAAACAAAATAACATGACATTCCAGGGATAGCACATATCATGTGAAGAAGCAAAGACTTAGGTTCAACCGATACTAACCAATAATTGTTGAAGAAGAAAGGTGGGATGCCAACCGGGGCATCCCCAAGCTTAGATGCTTGAGACTTCTTGAAATATTAATAAGGGATGCCTTGGGCATCCCCAAGCTTGAGCTCTTGTATCTCCTTAATTCCTCTCATATCACGGTTTCACCTATTCTCAAAAACTTCATCCACACAAAACTCGAAAAGAACTCGTGAGATAGGTTAGTACACATAAGAATAAATCAACACTTCATGTACTGCCAAGACAAGTTGCACAATAATTTTCAAACATCATCTACTGTTTACTATCGTTTCCACAATTTATATCTACCAATATAGGCTATGGAAAGTAGAGGATAAGTAGATAACAAAACTATGACAGCAATCTGTCCAAACAGAACAGTCTGTAGCAATTTATGAAAACAGCAATCTGTCCAGAAAAGAGCTTGATGTCTACTACGCAACCTTCTTATTGTAGACTCGTGTTGGGCCTCCAAGCGCAGAGTTTTGTAGGACAGTAGCAAATTTCCCTCAAGTGGATGACCTAAGGTTTATCAATCCGTGGGAGGCGTAGGATGAAGATGGTCTCTCTCAAACAACCCTGCAACCAAATAACAAAGAGTCTCTTGTGTCCCCAACACACCCAATACAATGGTAAATTGTATAGGTGCACTAGTTCGGCGAAGAGATGGTGATACAAGTGTAATATGGATAGTAGATATAGATTTTTGTAATCTGAAAATATAAAAACAGCAAGGTAGCAAGTAACAAAAGTGAGCAAAAACGGTATTGCAATGCTTGAAAACAAGGCCTAGGGTTCATACTTTCACTAGTGCAAGTTCTCTCAACAATACTGGCATAGTTGAATCATATGTAAATCCCTCATGTGCGACAAAGAGTTCACTCCAAAGTCACAAATAGCGGAGAACAAACGAAGAAATTATTGTAGGGTACGAAACCACCTCAAAGTTATCTTTTCCGATCAATCGTATGAGCTATCCCTATAAGTGTCACGAACAGCCCTAGAGTTCATACTAAAATAACACCTTAAGATACACATCAACCAAAACCCAAATGTCACCTAGATACTCCAATGTCACCACGAGTACCCATGGGCTTGATTATACGATATGCATCACACAATTTCAGATTCATCATGTTCAATCCAACACAAAGAACTTCAAAGAGTGCCCCAAAGTTTCTACCGGAGAGTCAAGACGAAAACGTGTGCCAACCCCTATGCATAGATTCCCAAGGTCACGGAACCCACAAGTTGATCACCAAAACATACATCAAGTGGATCAGTAGAACATCCCATTGTCACCATGGATATCCCATTGCAAGACATACATCAAGTGTTCTCAAATCCTTTAAAGACTCAATCCGATAAGAAAACTTCAAAGGGAAAACTCAATTCATCACAAGAAGATAGAGAGGGGAAAACTCCATATGATTCATCTATATTAATAAAGCTCGCGGTACATCAAGATCAAGTCATCTCAAGAACACGAGAGAGAGAGAGATCAAACACATAGCTAGTGGTACATACCCTCAGCCCCGAGGGTGAACTACTCCCTCCTCGTCATGGACACCGCCAGGATGATGAAGATGGCCTCCGGTGATGGTTTCCCCCTCCGACAGGGTGCCAGAACGGGCTCCCGATTGGTTTTTCGTGGCTACAGAGGCATGCGGCGGCGGAACTCCCGATCTAGGTTCTTTCTGGAGGTTTTTAGATATATAGGGAACTGATACGTCTCCCACGTATCTATAATTTATGAAGTATTCATGCCATGTTTACAATAATTTTATAAGATTTTGGTATGATTTGATTAGAACTAACCCGGACTGACGTTTTTTTCAGCAGAGCTACCGTGGTGTTGTTTTTGTGCAGAAATAAAAGTTCTCGGAATGGGCTAAAAATTTACGGAGAATATTTTTGGAAAATATAAAAAATACTGGAGCAAAAAGATACCGGAGAGGAGTCCCGAGGCAGCCACAAGCCTAGGGGGCGCGCCCCTGGCTTGTGGGCCCCTCGGGAGTCCCCCTGACTTGATTCCAACGCCAAGTACTCCTATAAATCGAGAAACCTCCAGAAAGAAACCTAGATCGGAAGTTCCGCCGCCGCAAGTCTCTGTAGCCATGAAAGATCAATCTTGGCCCTCTCCGGCACCCTGCCGGAGGGGGTCACCATCACCGGAGACCATGGAGGAGGAAGACGGAGGGGTCATCATCACCATGGAGGCCAAGGACTAGAGGGAGAACCTCTCCCCACCTAGGGGGGAGGCCATGGATGAGGAAGCACAAGGGGGAGACCCTCTCCCCCTCTCTCTCGGTGGCGCCGGAGTGCCATCGGGGGAACCATCGCCGCGGTGATCGTCTTCATCAACATCACCTTCTTCATCACCGTCCTCATATCTTTTCAGCGGTCCACTCTCCCGCATCCCGCTGTAATCCCCTACTTGAACATGGTGCTTTATGCCACATATTATGATCCAATGATGTGTTGCCATCCTATGATGTTTTGAGTAGATTTGTTTTGTCTTATGGGTTGATTGATGATCTAGATTGGTTTGAGTTGTATGTTTATTTTGGTGTTGTCCTATGGTGCCTTCCGTGCTGCGCACACGTGAAGGATTCCCGCTATAGGGTGTTGCAATACGTTCATGATTCGCTTATAGTGGGTTGCTTGAGTGACAGAAGCATAAACCCGAGTAGGTGGGTTGTTGCGTATGGGATAAAGGGGACTTGATGCTTTAATGCTATGGTTGGGTTTTACCTTAATGATCTTTAGTAGTTGCGGATGCTTGCTAGAGTTCCAATCATAAGTGCATATGATCCAAGTATAGAAAGTATGTTAGCTTATGCCTCTCCCTCATATAAAATTGCAATAATGATTACCGATCTTGTTAACAATTGCCTAGGACAATTCCGCACACCGACCCATCATTATTCCACCCTCGCTATTTGTAATATATTGTAATATATTCTAACTTTATTATAACAACACCCATTTTTATATTTTAGTTCTCCGATATCATGCAAAGCTATTCTCTTCATACCCACAACGTAGTTTTATTTCTCGTTTCTAGTTGGAAGCAAACGTTCGGCGTACGTAGAGTCGTATCAGTGGCAGATAGGACTTGAGAGAATATTGATCTTACCTTTAGCTCCTTGTGGGTTCGACACTCCATACTTATCACTTCCACCTTTGGAAATTGCTACGATGATTCCTTGCACTTGGGGATTATCAAGCTCTTTTCTGGCGCCGTTGCCGGGGAGCAATAGCGTGGGGTTGATATTCTCGTGTATGCTTGTTTGCTTTCTTCACTAAGTAGATTTTGTTTTCCCTTTTTGCTTTCTTTAGTTGTGGGTGAAACATACAAAAAAATTAAATAATGAAAAAAATACAAAAAGAATTACTTGCCTCTTATGCCTAAGAAGTTTTTCAAAAAGAGAAGTGATTGGAAGGTTGTGCATTGGAGAAGTGAGGGCCGACCTTGAACACTTGTGTTCATGCTCATGGAAACAATGTAGAATTTTTCATGGAAGTTTCTCAAAAATAATTATCCCCTTGTATATATCCATTGTATTATAAAAATAATGTGCCAAGTTTTGGTTTTAGGATGATTAGATTGCTTGTTTTCTTTGTGCGGTGCAAAAACAGAAACTTTGACTGTAGTGCATGAATTTACATTTCTTACTGGAATGTCAAAAGTTTCTCCAATTTTTACACAGTACTTATATACAATTTTTTTAATTTGTCCTAAATTTTCAGAATTTTTTGAGTTACAGAAGTATACGAAGTTTCCAGATTGCTACAGACTGTCCTGTTTTTGACAGATTCTGTTTTCTATGCATTGTTCTCTTATTTTGATGAATCTATGGGTTGTATCGGGGGGTATGAACCATGGTGAAGTTGGAATACAGTAGATATAATGCTAAGATGAAATTGTAATGAGTTCACAACAGTACTTAAAGTAGTATTTTGCTTTATTATACTAATGGATCTCACGAGGGTTTTGTTAAGTTTTGTGTGAATGAAGTGTTCGAAGATCGAGGAGGTATCGATATAAGAAGAATACGGAGAGACAAGAGTTCAACCTTGGGGATTCCCAAGGCAGCCCAAGTAAATATTTCAAGGAGACTCAAGCATCTAAGCTTGGCGATGCCCCGGAAGGCATCCCATCATTATTCTTCAACAAGTATCGGTATACCTCGGTTTTTGTTTTGTTCACATGATATGCGTCGTTAGTGTTTTTCTTTTCCTTTTATGCACCCATCTAGTATGATATAGTCCTTCATTGATTTATAGAATGCTTCATGCGCTTCACTTAGATCTTTTGAGTATGGCTTTGTAGAATGCTCTTTGTGCTTCACTTAAATCTTTTGAGTATGGCTTTGTAGAATGCTCTTTGTGCTTCACTTAAATCTTTTGAGTATGGCTTTATAGAATGCTTCGTGTGCTTCACTTATATATTTTGAGCTTGGGTATTGGTTAATCTTTATTAATTTTAGAATGCTCTATGAACTTCACTTATATCTTTTAGAGTATGAATAGAATTACCATCGGAATTGGGCTTGGAAGTGTATCATTAAAATGTCATGCCTAGCTAGAAAGGCATTAAAGAAAAGCGCTTGTTGGGAGACAACCCAATATTTAACCCTACTGTTTTTGTGCATTCTCATGATTATGCTACTGTAGTAACTATGTTTTATATGATTTGTTTCAATAAAGTGCCAAGTAATGCCTTTGGGATGATGTGGTTGATAGTTGACTTGATTCTGTGCAAAAACAGAAACTTTGGTGCCCAGTACAGAATTTTTATAAATTCACCAGAGAGTCAAAAGCTTCTGAATTTTTTAAAAATGATTTATATACAAATTTCATAGGTTGTCCTAATTTTTCAGAATTTTTAGGGCTGCAGAAGTATGGTCATTGTTCAGATCATTACAGACTGTTCTGTTTTTGACAGAATCTGCCTAGTTTGCATAGTTTGCTTGTTTTAGCATTTCCATGGCTTATATTAAGTGATATAAATTGTGGAAATGATAAGTTACAGTATACATTATGCGAGAACAATTATGGATCTTGTATTTGACAGTACCTAAGTGGATGGTTTGCTCTTTATCATACTAACCCATCTCACGAAGTTCCGTTAAATTTTGTGGGATTGAAGTTTTCAAGTTTTGGGTGAGATATCGATATGAGGAGAATAAGGAGTGGCAAGACCCGAAGCTTGGGGATGCCCAAGGCACCCCAAGATAATATTCAAGGAAGATCCAAGCAACTAAGCTTGGGGATGCCCCAGAAGGCATCCCCTCTTTCGTCTTCAACATTATCGGTAACCTCACTTGGAGCTATATTTTTATTCGTCACATAATATGAGTTTTTCTTGGAGCATCATTTTATTTTCTTGTTCTCTATTAGGTGTCATTTATAATCTTGTTTTTCAATAAAAAGTTCCAAGAATTGCCTTAGGATGCTTGCATTGCATGTTTGATGTGTGCTGTGTAAAAACAGAAACTTTTGCTGTAGTGTTTGAATTTTCATATTTTACTGGAAAGTCGAAAGTTTCTGAAATTTTTACAAAGTATTTTCACATAAATTCCTTAGTATGTCCTAAATTTTCATAATTATTTGAGTTACGGAAGTACACTGTTTTCATAAATTGCTACAGACTGTTCTGTTTGGACAGATTGCTGTCATAGTTTTGTTATCTACTTATCCTCTAGTTTCCATAGCCTATATTGGTAGATATAAATTGTTGAAACGATAGTAAACAGTAGATGATGTTTGAAAATTATTGTGCAACTTGTCTTGGCAGTACATGAAGTGTTGATTTATTCTTATGTGTACTAACCTATCTCACGAGTTCTTTTCGAGTTTTGTGTGGATGAAGTTTTTGAGAATAGGTGAAACCATGATATGAGAGGATTGAACGAGATACAAAAGCTCAATCTTGGGGATGCCCAAGGCACCCCAAGTAAATATTTCAAGAAGTCTCAAGCATCTAAGCTTGGGGATGCTACGCATCCCATCTCTCTTCATCAACAATTATCGGCTAGCCTATGTTGAACCTAATTTTTTATTCATTCACATGATGCGTGCTATTCTTGGAGTGCTATTTTTATTTTGTTTTTCTGTTTGAATAAAAGAATTGGATCTGAAATTTTGAATAAGAGAGATAGTCCTCACATGGCTATTTAACTAATTGACTACGCATTGATCTTCACTTATATCTTTTTGGAGTAGTTTGTCATTCACTCTCGTGCTTCACTTATATCCTATGAGGAAATGGTTGAATGAATTGAATATCATAAATCTGAAATTAAATATGCTTCATATACTTATCCCATGGGGAGTAATGACTTCACACATAATAAGTATAGGTGGTAAAATTTATTGAAAGTTAGCAAACACCGCATTGGTCACTTGAACAATTCATGAAAGAATATTGAAGGAAGAGAGATTCCACATATAAATATACTATCTTGGACATCTTCTATGATTGTGAGCTCATTAATTATTTTCGAACTCGAGCAAATTAGTTGAAATTGAACAAGGAAGACAACTTAATGAGTTATGTTTGGGTATATTTGCATAGAAGTTATATTGTTATGGATCCTCTAACATGTGGTGCTTGTTTAGAACCTTTTGCTAGCCAAAACTTCGTACTAAGTAGAGATACTACTTGTGCATCCAAACCCTTGAGCCAAGTTTCTTCCATGAGAGTCCACCATACCTACCTATATGCGGTATTTACCTGCCGTTCCAAGTAAATTTGCATGTGCCAAACTCTAAACCTTCAAATAATATTCTGTTTTGTATGCCCGAATCGCTCATGTCGCGACTGGGGGCGGTCAGTATCTTCCATGCTAGGTGGGTTATTCTCACGATATGTGTTGATTCACTATCATTCACGAGAAAGTGGCTGGTATTCGGGATGCTCAGTTCCATGCTCAAAAATCAAATCAAAATATAATGAAACAAAACTCTCCCAGGATTGTTGTTTGTATGGACGGTACCCGTGGATTTGGCTCGCCGTGGAGTGTATTTGATTGGTGGAGGGGGAGAAAAACTTTATCATTCTGTTTGGGAACCGCCTATAATGTATCTAGCATGGAAGATGGTGAAATCTCTTGGTTGTTATGTTGACAATGAAAGCATACCTCCCAAAATTATATTCATCTCTGTTTTAAACAATGAGCTCTGGCACATATGCAAATCCCTGCTTCCCTCTCGAAGGGCCAATCTATTTACTTTCATGTTATTTACTATTCATGTTGAGTCAACTTCTTATTCCAACCTCAATCTATTAGTTGGCAAGCATCATGTGGTGGGGAAAGATCAAAACATATATATCCAGTCAAATATATTTGATCATGAATTATTATTGTTGACAATTATCTTTATGATAAATAAGTTCGGAGGCGAAACATTAAGCCCCTATCTTTCTCTGTGTTCGATGGATGCTATTTGTTTTAAAATATGCTTTGAGTGTCAATAATCATCGAAGACTATATGATTGTTGAGTATGTGGAATTTGCTAAATCAAAGCTCTTACATAGACCCTTCCTGAAAATAAGATGAGTTTTAATTGTTCGATGACTAGGAATATGGTTTGTTAGTTTTCAAGAAACTTTCTGGTCTATACTTTAACATGTGAATAGCTTGTTACTTGATCATGAGAAGTTTTATGAGATAAGCTACTGTTTATGGTTTATATTGATGCTAGAAAAAGTGATTGGAATTATCATTGATCAAACTTGTGCACTTGCTAGCATTCACACTTCATAAATTATTTCTTTTATCATTTACCTACTCGAGGACGAGCAGGAATTAAGCTTGGGGATGCTGATACGTCTCCAACGTATCTATAATTTATGAAGTATTCATGCCATGTTTACAATAATTTTTTATGATTTTGGTATGATTTCATTAGAACTAACCCGGACTGACGCTGTTTTCAGCAGAGCTACCGTGGTGTTGTTTTGTGCAGAAATAAAAGTTCTCGGAATGGGCTAAAAATTTACGAAGAATATTTTTGGAAAATATAAAAAATACAGGAGCAAAAAGATACCGGAGAGGAGTCCCGAGGCATCCACAAACCTAGGGGGGGCGCCCTGGGGCGCGCCCCCTGGCTTGTGGGCCCCTCGGGAGTCCCCCTGACTTGATTCCAACGCCAAGTACTCCTATAAATCGAGAAACCTCCATAAAGAAACCAAGATCGGAAGTTCCGCCGCCGCAAGTCTCTGTAGCCACGAAAGATCAATCTTGGCCCTCTCCGGCACCCTGCCGGAGGGGGTCACCATCACCGGAGACCATGGAGGAGGAAGACGGAGGGGTCATCATCACCATGGAGGCCAAGGACCAGAGGGAGAACCTCTCCCCACCTAGGGGGGAGGCCATGGAGGAGGAAGCACAAGGGGGAGACCCTCTCCCCCTCTCTCTCGGTGGCGCCAGAGTGCCATCGGGGGAACCATCGCCGCGGTGATCGTCTTCATCAACATCACCTTCTTCATCACCATCCTCATATCTTTTCAGCGGTCCACTCTCCCGCATCCCGCTGTAATCCCCTACTTGAACATGGTGCTTTATGCCACATATTATGATCCAATGATGTGTTGCCATCCTATGATGTTTTGAGTCGATTTCTTTTGTCTTAAGGGTTGATTGATGATCTAGATTGGTTTGAGTTGTATGTTTATTTTGGTGCTGTCCTATGGTGCCTTCCGTGCCGCGCACACGTGAAGGATTCCCGCTGTAGGGTGTTGCAATACGTTCATGATTCGCTTATAGTGGGTTGCTTGAGTGAAAGAAGCATAAACCCGAGTAGGTGGGTTGTTGCGTATGGGATAAAGGGGACTTGATGCTTTAATGCTATGGTTGGGTTTTACCTTAATGATCTTTAGTAGTTGCGGATGCTTGCTAGAGTTCCAATCATAAGTGCATATGATCCAAGTAGAGAAAGTATGTTAGCTTATGCCTCTCCCTCATATAAAATTGTAATAATGATTACCGATCTTGATAACAATTGCCTAGGACAATTCCGCACACCGACCCATCATTATTCCACACTCCCAACTTTATGATAACATTACCTATTTTTAACGCGTCAGACATGTCGAAGCGGGTTTAGTGAAAGTACGCAAAGTTCACACGGATCTTAACGTGTCAGACCCGATGACAAATTATCTACCACGAGCAAAGCATGAGCAGCACTGGATAGCCATTGGTGTTAGGGAAGCCATGTAACTGGATTATGACTCTAGTGCAAGTGGGAGTCTTTAGGAGATATGCCCTAGAGGCAGTAATAACAGTTATTTTGCATCTCCAAGTTAGTAATGAATGTTTATGTTCCATGCTATAACTGCAATGATTCTCGAGTCTACAATAACCACGAGGCTTGGAGGGAAACTCATGTGCACGTGCGGTATAATAAACGGTAAATTGTATTCCTAGTCTTGCCTCTAAGAATGGCTCAAGTATTGCATGATGATCCTGTTTTCCTGATCATGGGCATGGCTATGCCGACAATTTTGAGGGCACAATGTTGGTAGAACACTTGTGTTGAATCGACCCAAATTGGTGTTATGCTATGAGACACATTCGTCACAAGTTAAAGGTTAATATCATAGAGATAGTTAATGTTTACATAATTCCTTAGACCATGAGAGTATCGACTTCCTTTGTGCTTGCTTCGTGAACTTTGGGGTTTGTTAAACGTCACCCGTAACTGGGTGGCTATTACGGCGGCTTACGGGTTCACGGAAAAGTATGGCAAGTAACGAGATAGCTCAAGATTGGGATTTGCTCCTCCGACGATGGAAAGATATTCTCGGGTCCTCTCGGTGTTACGGTATCCATCATCATCTGGCCAGACACAGTGTGATTTGATCACAGGGATGCCGGAACACGGAAACGAGAAAAGAGAAAAAAACCGGTAACGAGATAACTAGCATAGTGGACAAGTTGTTGATCCACGGGGATGCAAGTAAATCTCACCTCGGGTGTTTGTAATATATTGTGAGGCAACAGGAATAGCACACGGCAACTGGAGGTTCACTCGAATATTCATTCGTGTGGGTATAGGGTTCAATATGAGTGTCAACGGCTCCGATGTTGATCATTGATCGGAAAGTGTTCCGGTCATGTCTATACTTCACCGAACCTATAGGGTCACACGCTTAAGGGTCATCTATCTGCTGAATACTAGACACGGAGTCTGAGAGAAATTCACCGAAAAAGTTTTGGAGTCAACGGAAAGGTTCTGGAGAGAGAACACCGGAATAGTTTCGGTAAAACCGAAAAATTGTTTCAAGGTATACCATTAAGTCAAAATGGTTTCGGTACGTGCCTGATAATTCTTGGAGGGTACCAGTTTTATTCTTGAAACTTCTGGGAATTTTCCGGGATAAAAACCGGAAATGTTCCGGAGCAGCCGGAACCGCTGTAGTAGCTTTTCGCTAAAGAAAAACATTGTTCCAGAATTGTTTCGGAATGCGTTCAAAATTGTTTTAGTGGGTATTGGAATTTTTCTAGGCACACAGAAATAATTTGGGATTTATCGGACGCAGAAAAATGTCTTCGTGAATAGTGAAAGTCCTTTTTGGGTTACTTTATGGAAAGCCACCTTTTAGGGCTTTCCCCAAAAGGCTTCTAGAAGGACTTGGGGATCAAGGAACCCCCTTTGGGGGGGGGGCATGAAGGTGGGACGTTCAAGGGTGCAGCTCCTCCATGGAGCTCCACTTGTCATCCCTTTATGCCCTTTATGACCTTTATGTGTGGCATAAAGTGTGGGCATTTTGGGTTTTTTCATGTGCCCCCTTACCCCTTGGGTTTTCCTATAAATAGAGGTGGAGAGGTACTCTCCACACTCATCCTTGCTCTCATACACATGCCATAGACTTGTCTGGCTTCTCTCTCCTCCCAGCGAAATAGTTTCGTAGAGCCGAAAGGCTGTTTGGGCTCCGGCAGGAACTAGTTCTGGACGGCGAAGCCTTGCCGGATAGCTGACACCGTATGTGTGCAACCCCGTAGAGAGGTCGTAGTTTCGATCTTTTGCCCGAGGGGCTGTTCGAGTGTCATCCCGAAGGGCTGTCTGAGTTTCCGTTCGAGTTTCGAGGGTCCTCCCGAAGGGCTGTCCGTGACATCGTCCGAGGGACTGTCTGACCGCCTCCCGAAGGGCTGTCCAATGAGGGAGTACATCCTCGCGATTGGGAGGTTGTAAATCCTAGCTGCGGGGATCTGCACCAACGATCTCCAACGACTCTTCTTCCGCTGCGCTTCGAGTCGGTACGGATAAGATCAAACCTTGTATGCAGTCTCCATAGTGGTCCTGGGCGTGCTCGATGTACCGAATTTTTTTGTTTTCTATCGCGTTCCCCTACAGGAGAGGATTCCGTCGACGGCGGGTACTTCCAACGGCGGAGGCGCTCGGGAAGACGAAGGCGATGACCACGGGCCTTGGTTCGGCAGCAAGGGTTTCGGAGGGGGCGACAGTTGAAGAATAGATTTCAAAAGTCGGGTCCGCCTCTATATAAACCCATGGCTGTCGGTGACACCGATTCTAACTTTTCGGTGTCACCGAGTTCCTCAACTGTCTGCTGATAGGGATACTCGGTGTAACCGAGAAGATGGAATCGGTGGTACCGAGATAGAAAAACCAGATCAAGCCTAGGCATTCGGTGAGACCGAGATTTTGGGTTGGTTCCACCGAGATGCATTTGGGAGGTTTTACTGGTCAGTCCTTTGTCGATACGGAACTCCAAGTGCTCCTCACACAGAGAGATCGAAAAGTCCTTGTTCAAATTTTGTGATGCAGCAAGAATAGAATATGAGGTAAGAAAGCATAGATAGCTAGAGAGTGGTCCTAGGCATTCTTGTCCATCCAATTGTCAAAAGAAAAATTAAAAACCAAATAGCAACAATTGGATGTCCTCGAATGGATAAATAAATGCAGACCAACATGCTCACACAATAAGATGTCAAATGAAATCATGGCAAACATGCACATACATACTAGCATCTATCGAGCATTTTGGCGATGACGAAGCATCTATATATGAGTATATTGACTTAGGAGCCAAGTAAGAATACTTGATCATAGGTCATACTCATCGTTTAAGCACAAGTGTGATTACCACTTTTACATAAAGCATTTAATGTTGTCACATTCTAAGAGATGCTTTAACTCAAGTCTTAGAGTAAAGCTCCCCCTTGATGTGACATCCCCCCATAGGAGGGATAAACTAACCTTGGGTTTTGTCGATGAAGACTTCATGTTGGTGAGGTAGTGGTGGATTCTCAAGGTTGATGAAGATCACCAAGAGTTGGGAGCATCCTTGTTGTTTCCTTACTCTTCTCACCTACATGGGTTAGTCCCAACACACAAGAGACAAATACAAGGATATCTATGGACATGGAGTGCAAAACATGTGTGATGATGTCCATTGATTTGTTGATTACCTTGTCCCTTGCTTACCTTTGAGGGAATGTGTGACTCCATGAACTATTGCATGATGTTGATGTTGATTGCAACTAGTTCTTGCCAATAATGAATGTGAGTGAATTTCATTGGCGGAGTCACCCCTCAAGAACTTCTCTAGTTCTTCTTCTTGGGAACCCACATCAACTTGATGGGGATCCTTGGTGTTGAAGTGGCCCTTGTAGAAGTTGAGCTTGAAGTAGCCTTGGGAACCCACTCCACCAAAGCTTGGGATTCATCTTCATATGAGTCAATGTCCTCTTGAAGCTTGTTCTTGCCCTTGAGCTTGTGGTCTTGTGGTGAAAGGTCATCTTGAGTGTTTGTTCCCTTGGGAGGAGTATGTTCATACTTCTCCTTTTGAGGAACAAACTTGGGCTCGGGGTATTGACCTTCTTCCCATTCAACTCCATTAGCGTTGAAGTAGCTAATGCCATGGTTCTTCCGGTATCCTCCGTGCTTGCGTACAATTTCCTCAAATTGCTTACACCCGGCAAGACTCTTGTAGATACCTTTCTCTATAATTCCTTTCAATAAAGCGTTTTCTTGCTCAAGTGTAACTTGGCTAAGAGAATCATCATTAGTGGAATCAATAGAACTACTAGAACTACTAGAAGCAACATCATTAGATAAGATGAAGTCTTCTTTCGGAGATCGCCATTGATAGCTTTAAGAAACTCATGCTCTTGCTCCAAGGTGAGCTTCTCGAATTGTAGCTTCTCATGAGTCCTTACAAGCTCTCTATGATCTTCTAGAGTAGTTTCATGGGTTAACTTAAGAGTGTTTAATTCTTTAGTTAGTTGTATTTTCATCTTATCATCATCAAGCGACTTATCTTGACTAGCATGAGAATTATCAAGTTCATTTTGACTAACATCACTAGTTTCATCAAATAGCAAGTCATCATCACAAAGTAAATCATCTTCATCACTATCGAAATCAAGATACTCGGGGTGTGATACCTTGGGGCCTTTAGCCATGAAGCAACTTCCACTCCCTTCATTTGGTGAATCAAATAGATCATAGGAGTTGGTAGTTACTAGTGCAAGTCCGGCAACACCTTCATCTTGACTATAGTCGGAGTTGGAGTGATAGCTTCTCTCGGAGTTGTTGTCGGAGTCGGAGCCGGAAACCAATTCACCAACATGAGCTTGATGTCTTCTTCTTGTGTAGCTCTTGGTGTACTTGTTCTTCTTCTCCGAGTCCCTACTTCTCCTTGAGGGTCTTCGTTCATAGCGATCATCTCTACTCCTTCTCTCGCTTTGAGGTGATTCATTCCATGAGTTTCGTCTTCTAGGTGACTCTTCTCTTCGTTTGTAGGGAGCAATGCACTCATTGGAGTAGTGTCCGGGCTTCCCACAATTGTAGCAGTTTCGGTCACGACTTGACGAACGCTTCTCTTCATATCTTGAGTTGGAACTT
Source organism: Elymus sibiricus (assembly GCA_039707655.1). Classification (NCBI taxonomy): domain Eukaryota; kingdom Viridiplantae; phylum Streptophyta; class Magnoliopsida; order Poales; family Poaceae; genus Elymus; species Elymus sibiricus. The sequence continues at coordinate 513,877,030 of CM077669.1, forward strand.
CGTTCTTTGCCTCTATTCTTGTAGAACTTGTTGAATTTGTTGACCATGAGGCTTATCTCTTCATTGGTGACAAGGTTGTCGCTTGAAGTTGCGGGACCATCACTTGTGACTTTGTAAGCACCGCTAGACTTGTTGTGAAGCTCTTCTTTGTCCTTGAGTGTCATCTCATGAGCAACAATCCTTCCAATGACTTTCGTAGGCTTGAGATCTTTGTATTTGGGCATCATTTGGATCAATGTGCACACGGTGTCATATCTCTCATCCAAAGCTCGAAGTATCTTCTTGATGATGAATTTGTCAGTCATTTCTTCGCTTCCTAAGCCAGCAATCTCATTGGTGATGAGAGCTAGCCTAGAGTACATCTCCGCGACTCCTTCACCATCCTTCATCCTGAACTTGTCAAGCTGACTTTGAAGAACGTCCAACTTGGATTCTCTCATGGATTCGGTACCTTCGTGCATATCAACCAAAGTATCCCAAATCTCTTTTGCATTCTCAAGACGGCTGATTTTGTTGAATTCTTCGAGGCATAGGCAGTTGAAGAGAATGTCACATGCTTGAGCGTTGTATTGCAACATCTTAAATTCATCCGTGGTCGCTTCACAATCCGGTTCCTTTCCATCACCAAAGAATTCACCTTGCAAGCCAAGACGGACAACAGCCCAAACGGCGGGGTTATGACCAAGAATATGCATTTTCATTTTGTGCTTCCAACTAGCAAAGTTAGTGCCATCAAAGTACGGACCTGTACGGTGATAATTTCCCTCACTAGACGTCATACTCTCCTAGGTTGTGACATCAATGCAATGGAGACCAAAGCTCTGATACCACTTGTAGGACCGAAAGTATGTCTAGAGGGGGGTGATTAGACTACTTGACCAAATAAAAATTCTACCTTTTCCCAATTTTAAGTGTTGGCAGATTTTAGCGATGATAGCAAGTCAAGCACACCCTACACATGCATGTCTAAGAGTATAGCAGCGGAAAGTAACAACAAGCATGTATAGTAGAGGGTTGGGAGGAAGATCAAACGCAATTGGTAGACACGAAGATTTTTCCCGTGGTTCCGATAGGTGGTGCTATCGTACGTCCTCGTTTATGGAGTCTTCAACCCACGGAGGGTAACGGTCACGAGAGTCCACGGAGGGCTCCACCCATAAGGGTCCACGAAGTAGCAACCTTGACTATTCCATAACGGCTTCCGTCCACGAAGGCTAGCCTCACTATGGGTAGATCTTCACGAAGTTGGCGATCTCTTTGCCCGTACAAACTTCATGGTTCAACTCCACAACACGAAGTAGGAGGCTTCCAAGCGACACCTAACCAATCTAGGAGGCACCACCCTCCAAAAGGTAATAGGCTTAGTAATGTCGATGAACTCCTTGCTCTTGTGCTTCAAGATGATAGACTCCTCAACACACAATCACTCTCTCAGAGATTTGGCTTGGTAGAAGAGATTGATTTGGTGGAAAGCAACTTGGGGAGGCTAGAGATCAAGATTCATATGGATGGAGTGGAATAGCTTAATCTCAACACATGAGTAGGTGGCTCTCTCTCAGAAAATAGGATAGGGCAAGTATGGAATAGTTCTGAGTGCTTCTCTTTCGAGTGGGTGGTGGTGAAAGAGTATATATAGGCATCCCCAAAAATCCAACCGTTACACCTAAAGTGACCAACTCGGTGACGCCGATGTGTTAATCTCAGTGGTACTGAAGTGACCAAAAGGCAGTAACTTTTGAATCTCGGTGAGACCGATATATAATTCTCGGTGGTACCGATTAGGTGACCAACGGTCAGATTGCGCAACTCGGTGACGCCGATCCAGAAAACTCGGTGGTACCGATTTTGTGAATCGAGGTAACAAAAAGTTGGCAACCCAAACTCGGTGGCACCGAAGTGGAATCGGTTGCACCGATGTGCTAGGGTTTGGCATGGGTCTGTCTGAGTTTGGAATCGGTGGCACCGAGTGGGAAATGTTGGTTGCACCGATTTTGGACATTTGGCTTTGTACAGACTTTTGTGGAAGAGCTTGTGGGTGTTTTTGGTGACTATCTCTTGTGTATGTGGAGCATCTTGTTCACCAACAGTACCTTACCCCCTTTTAATAGTATTGGCTTTCCTATGGACTCAAAGTGATTTCTCACAAAGTAAAATGTAGAGTCCTCTTGCTTGAAGCTTTGCCAATCCATTTCCTTGCATCTTGGGGTTCTCCACAATCCTTTTGCCATCCCTATCATTGAACTTTTCCTGAAATATGCTTAGTGGAAACATTAGTTCAATGACATATATGTTGTTATTAATTACCAAAACCACCAAGGGAGCAAATGTGCTTTCACGCGCACGACGCGGCCGGGCTCCAACGGATCACAACGACTCCTACTGCATGCAGCTCGTCTACGCTACGTACGCGGCAAGCTGCAGACCGACTCCAGTGCACACACGCCCCACAACTCTGATCGCCACACGATCAACACACACGACGCACGCACACAACGTACACACATACGTGATCGTGACCCAGCTCGCGGACCCGACCAGGCGCACCGACGCCGGTCGCACCGCCACGGACCCGACCTGGCGCACTGACGCCGGTCGCATCGTGCTCCGTCATGACTTATTCCCAACAATCACCTCCTAAGCCGTGACCTCGCCGCGCGGCCTGCCGACGGGAGCCCTGGCTCGTCGTCGTCGTCTCCTCCGTCCGATGCCACCGCGCGCCTCCGTGCCCGCTGCGACATGCCATGTGCTCGTCGCGCCCGCGCCCTCGTTACCGCGTCGCTCGACGTTGAAGCCGTGTGCCACCACACCACCGCATCCGGATTCGCCGACCGTCGTCGTTGTAATGACAACGGACTCGACCTGGCGCGGCGTACTGACGTCGGTCGCCACCGCCACGGCCTCGACCTGGCGCACTGACACCGGTCACCACCGTGCATGCTTCTTCGTCTCCGGCGACATACGCCGAGCTCCTTCTCCGCTGGCGACACACGCCTGGCGTCCCTTGGCGACAAACGCCGTCGATGTCGTCGCGCTCAAACGCGAGCCTTTTCAAACGCCGCTTCATGGCGTCGCACCGCGCCGCTGCGGCCTCCGCCGCCGCGCAGCACCTCCATGCCGCCACGCCACACACAGCGCCTCCGTGGCCACCGGACTCACCGCATGCTGCCTCTGCGTCCGCCATGAACGTCGCAGCGCCGCACACCTCCATGGACCGACACACGGTCCGGAGCTTCGCGCAGCCACCAACGAACGCCGCCATTGCCGGCACACCTCCGGCACGAACAACCGCGCCCAAGACAACCAAGCTCATGATACCAAATGTTGGCGCAGCTCTCTCACACACATTTGGACGGAGGTAGAAGAAGTATGAGATAGCAGAGTTTTTTTTCCGGCCGCACGTACAACCCTTTTTTCTTTTATCTCAACCGGGACACACAACGCCCTCGATCAGTTCACAGAGGGAGGGATTTATACATGCATGCATACGCAACGCCACACGCTCCACTCTGGCCAGCTCGTCCGATCTGCACGCCCTTACCTGCGCCCACGACGCGCTCATACGCGCACGACGCGGCCGGGATCCAACGGATCGCAACGACTCCTACTGCATGCAGCTCGTCTACGCTATGTACGCGGCAAGCTGCAGACCGACTCCAGTGCACACACGCCCCACAACTCTGATCGCCACATGATCAACACACACGACGCACGCACACAACGTACACACATACATGATCGTGACCCAGCTCACGGACCCGACCAGGCGCACCGACACCGGTCGCACCGCCACGGATCCGACCTGACGCACTGACGCCGGTCGCACCCTGCTCCGTCACGACTTATTCCCAACATAAACTCCCATTCCCGAAGGTTACCATATAGGCTGTGGAGGTTTTTCTGCGTCACATGCACCCTGGACCCTAGTGGGAGCATAACGAAATTGCTGTTTCCCAGGCGGCTTGCAGGTTTCCCAGATGGCTTGCAGGTTTCTAGCGGCAAAAATTGTACTACCAGTGCCACGAAACGCCTCTTGAAGAGAAACAGATTTTGGTCCCATTCAGGCGCAAAGTACCGGAAATACCCTGGCCGCTTGGCGTCCAGCCTCCGCCCTTATCCCCTTCCTGTTTCATTTTCTCCTCTTTGTCCTCGCCGATCACCGCATTACCGTCCCCGCTCGTCTCAGACCCCACGCCATCACCCGCGAATCCTCTCAGCAGAACACGCCTCCTCCCACCTGCCTGAAGAGCTCCTCTCCGGCGAAGACTGAAGTGGAAATATATATCGAAGTCCGGTGAACTTGCTCGACTGGCTCTGCTGGTGTCCGGTGGGTGACGGCCACAATACTTGCTCGCGTTGTTCTAGCGTTTCGTTTCCGCTTTCTCTTTGATTCTGATTTCTTTCCGGGAATGGTTGCTCCGGCCATGTTCCATGCAGCTTTGCGGACGCGATGGAAGCTGTGCACGGCGTCGAGTCCCTTGCTGGCGGGGATGGCCGGCATCATGCGTCCCGTACCCTTGGGACCGCGCTGCTGATCTCGGTGGGGTACATCGATCTCGGCAAGTCGGTGGCGGTGGTCGATGCCGGGGCTCGCTTCGGGTACGACCTCGTGCTGCTGGTGCTCTTCTTCAACTTCTCGGCGGTCCTCAACCAGTATCTCTCCACTTGCATCGGCATGGTCACCGGCAAGAATCTTGCAGAGGTACCCAGCCCATTCTTCTTTAATTCCTGCTACTCTTGTTCCCCAGGCATCCTCTAGCTTGGAGTAATATCCTCTAGGGGGGCGTTTGGTTTGTGGGCAAGGTTGGCTTGGCTAAGGATATACCTAACCAGGTGGTTGGGGATATCCTCGTTCTTGTGTTTGCTTGTAAACTAAGAGATGGTTAAGGATAGTCAATTTTATGTTTGGTAAGAAGGATGAGCGATGGATATCTTACCATTTAGTTTCCTTTTTTAATTAACAAATTAAACAGAAGATGTATCTGATGGGCAATCTGAAGTCGATCTTGTCATCTCATGTCACAGCCAGATGCAAATATACTAGTTTGAAGAACGACATCTCGAGGCCAGCCTTGACATGGTCCATGAACTCAGATCAGCCGTAACTGCGGCCGGCGAGCGCGAGGGTCCGGCCTACTCCACACGCACCACCAGACCTTCCTCAGCCGATGTCGTACACCCGTTGACCATGAAGCTCTCGCTAGGCTGGGCCTCGCTAGGAGGGGAAACAAGGCGTCGGCCGGACTTGCTCAGGCCATGTCGTACACCGCGTCGCCATCCTTTCTCAAAGCATCGTCGTGATCCGAATCAAAGCCGCCGTCAATACCTTGTCTGTGTTCGTGAGGGGCGAGACAAGAAAAGAAAATGTTTCGTCGGCTGGGGAGTGCATCACGCGTGGGTGGTTGCCATCATCCGCCATAATTTCGCGGCTCCCCTCAACCAGCTTTTGAGGGAATATTCCCAGGTATCTGGCTATCCTTAGCCATCCTCGCCAACAAACCAAACGATGGGCATCCCCTCCAAAACTGGTTATCCCTATCCCCTGGGTGGTTATCCGTTGAACCAAACGCCACCTAGGTCACTGTTTCCGAGAAGGAATCTTCTCAAAATAATATCAGTTTTGCTAAAGCACATCTAGATGTGTTCTAAGTATTGCACATCTAAGTCATATGTCATTGATTTTATGTTAAGATTCGTGCAAGCATTTTCTTTGGTCTTTTCTCCTATTCTTTCTAGTTTGATTGAGTCACTTAGATGTGCAATAACTAGAGCACATCTAGATGTGCCCTAGACAGACCCAAATAATATACTCCTTCCATCTCAATTTACAAGTCATGCACGTAGACCTAGGTCGTCAATTTGACCAACTTCATAAGAGGCATATATTATAAAAAATATATCATTAAAAACTTTAGATGTTCTATTTTTAAATTATATAATTTCTTATGTTAAATAATTTATTTCATATAAGTCAAATTGATAACCTAGATACACATGCAAGACTTATAAACTGAGATGGAGGAAGTACTGAATTTCTCAGTTCTGAGCACGAGCTCATAGGTTTTTCGTCAAAAGAGACCACCTGCCCGATCGAAATAACAAAAAAGACCACCTTCGGGTCAGATTGACAAAAGAGACCCCGGCACCTGCCGCCACGGGGTGAGGCGGCAGCACTGTTCACGCAGGGACGTTTTCGCGTAGTAAAACGGGAACGGGACGAGTGAACAGTACATGCCGTCTCAAGGCGTGGCGACAGCACTGTTCATGTAGGATGAACAGTGATTTTGAAAAAAAAATCAAAAAGATACTGAACTTTTTTGGCAGCAAAGACGATCGAGTGTTCTAAGTGGGTGCAAAATTTCAGTTTTTTTTTATTTTTCTGCTATTTTTTTTTATTTTTTTTCAAAATCACTGTTCATCCTGCATGAACAGTCTGCCGCCACGCCCTGAGGCGTCATGTACTCTTCGCTCGTCCGTTTCCGTTTTGCTGTGGTGAAACCGTCCCCCACGTGAACAGTCGTGTGAACAGTGCTGCCGCCTCACCCCGTGGCGGCAGGTGCCACGTGTCGCCCGGCGCGTCTGCCGCCACGGCGAGGGGGGTCTCTTTTGTCAATCTGACCCGAAGGTGGTCTTTTTTGTCATTTCGATCGGGCAGGTGGTCTCTTTTGACGAAAAATCGAGCTCATATGTTCCTGGGTGCTCCCTGGTGAACGGTATTTTTCTTAAAAATATCTACTAATACAAAATAATAATAATAATAATAATCTGATTTTTTGGCAACAAACCGTATGTTTGCATGTTCTAACTGCATTATGGTATCTGTGGATAAATAATATTTGTGATGCTCCCATAGAAAACATCACATGTTATGTTTCTTTTTTATCCAGACCACCACGAATTTAATTTCTTCATGGAAACAGAAATTCAGTTCTAAGCCCCAGCTCTTATGCTCCTGCCGGGTGAACATTTAAAAAAAACTGCTAATAAATAAATAATCTAAATTTTCTGGCAAAAACAAATATGTTCTTTTGTTCTAACTGGGTTCAAATTTTCACGAACAAATAACATTTGTGGTGCTGTAAGGAAAAAAAGTTGTGAGCTTCTGTTTCTTTTTATCCAGAGCACCGCAAATTTAATTACTCCATGAAAGATTGCACAGGGTTAGAGCACAGCGCAGCGCAGGAACTCTGGAGCCAAAAAGCCCAGGAGCCAAAACGCCATCCTTCTCAAATATCCCAACCTGACAAAAACTTTTACATTTTTCTTTTGTGCAAAAAGACTGTAGTTTTTTTTGTGCAAGATGCTCCCTTGGATTTTGTGTATTTTCTCAGTTACATCCACCATCTGGTCTTACTTGTAATGTTTTTACATGAATTTCAAGATTTCCCGCCAGGAGTACAGCAAGTTCATATGTGTTGGCCTCGGTGTCCAAGCTGGGATGTCTTTGTTTACATCTGAACTAACCATGGTACGTATGTGCAAAAACTTCAAACAGAACTATTTTTGTCAATGCTCTACTAATTGTACCATATTTATTATGCCATGTTATGTGTATTGACTTCTTAACTAACTTTTGAGGATGTGAGGATTGCTAACTAATTATGAACTTTTAATATTTTGGCTATTTCAGATTTTAGGCATAGCAGTTGGATACAATCTTGTGTTTGATCAGGATGATTTTATCACAGCCATTATTTTTGCATGTCTTGTAATTAATGTGCTGCCGTATATTTTCTCCCCCAGGGTAAGTGTATTGCCAATTCTTAGAAGGGTGACTTGTTCTAATTCCTCTAAGACGTTGTGTGCTTATGATTTATTATTTTTCTCATTCTAGGACAAGAGGATGGCTGGAACGTTAAATGCATGCATAGCTGGCTTTACAATTCTTTGTTTTGTGCTTGGTTTATTAATCAGTCAACCAGAGATTCCTCTTCATGTGAATGTGATGTTCCCTAAGTTCAGTGGTGAAAGCGCTTACTCACTGATGGCACTTATGGGTGCAAATATAATGTCACACAACTTTTATGTTCATTCGTCCATTGTTCAGGTATTTTCCAGTGTCTTGCTCATACCTAATTAAAGTTGTCCTTGTATTTGGATTTATATTTGGAGGTGCATAAGTTGTGTTAAACTGATCCATTAAGAAATGCCATGTTAGGCTGTTGTAATAACTTGTCTTTCTGCAAATGGTGTTGCATGTACTCATGATGTGTCATGTGGAGTTGTTCATAATGAACGATGCTAGCAGAACTAGCATTGTATATTGTCTGCTGTTTATGATGTAGTTAATACACCTATTACGAGATCGAAAAAACCATTAAACTTTTGGTTATGGTGGTTCAGAGATATTTTGAAACATATATCAGATAAGGGCGCTGTACTTTCCACTTTGTACTCGGTGATGCATACTTTTTTCTTTTTCGATGAACTGGCAGGAGCGTTGTGTTTGCACTTTGCACACCATGATGAGATACTGATGTCACTTTACTATTTAGTCTTGCTTATTTGAGTTATCATTTCATGTTAACTTGGATGTCATATATGCAGGTTCAGAGGTCTCATGTTCATACCGTGGGTGGCCTGTTTCATGACCACCTTTTTTCAATATTATTTACTTTTACTGGGGTTTTTCTTGTGAACTATATTCTGTTGAGCTCAGCAGCAGCGGAATCTAGTCACAATGTGATCCACACCTTTCATGATGCTGTCGAGCTAACGAACGAGGTTTGTGAGTCCTGTCTCCACAGTATCAATCCAACTCTTCAAATCACAAACATGAATTTTGGTGTTCTAATGGCTTGTTTAAAAAAAATCCTTAGTTTACATGGATTCTTGTTTCTGCAGATATTTACGAGTTCCATGGCACCACTTGTGTTGCTAGCTGTTCTTCTCTTTTCGAGCCACATCATTGCATTGACATCTGTTATCGCTAGCCATGTAGTCACGGAGCATTTCTTTGGCGCGAACATGTCTCTGTTTGCGCATCATGTGCTACTTAAGCTTCTTTCCATGATTCCTGCTATCTATTCTGCAAAGGTAGCAGGCTCTGAAGGGATATATCAGTTAATCATTCTATGTCCAGTAATCCAGGCGTTTACCCTGCCTTCATCTATTATTCCTGTTTTCCGCATCACCTCATCAAGTTGGATAATGGGCAACTACACGGTATCTCTACGTGTTGAAATATTAGCCTTCCTTTCATTTTGTCTTACGTTGTTTATAAATATCATCTTCGCGGCGGAAATCCTGTTCGGCGACAGTGCCTGGACGAACAACCTGAAAGGGAACACTGAAACCCCTGTGCTAATTCCCCATACTGTACTTATCCTAATGTCGTGTGCATCTATTGCTTTTGCACTCTTCCTGGCTGTTACCCCACTCAAGTCATCAAGTAGGGAAGCTGAAACTCAGGAGTTGTGTGTGCACTCTCAAAGAGAAGCACCAGAAGAAATTCAAAGGTATTCTAGCTATTGATGTTGTTCCAGGGGATAAATCGGCTTTGAAGAACACTGAAAGTTCTGAAACCAGTGCAGGTTCTGCCATCCTCGAGGAGTCAAAATCAGTTGTTAGGGTTGACTTTAGAGAGTCAACACCAAAGGTCTCTACTGCCACCGTAGTAAAACAAAGTCAGCTAGCAGGAAATATCCAAATGAAGAGGGTAGTTGAGAGAAATGTTGAAGTAGAAGCAGATGTTTGCACAGACAAGGATAATGTTTTACATAATTGTCGATTTCGACAAGTACATGTAAGCAGAAATTCACTGCCGAACAAAGCAAATTTGGACAGAGCTCCTGGAAATCTCAAAGATCACACGAGGTGGACACGTGACCATTTGGTCCCAGCAACCATTTGGATAAATGTATGGTGTGCCAAGTGCAGAGCTGAACAGGGGTGAGGTGAACCCTGAGCAGTGAAAAGGGATCCTGGGCTCCTGGCATAGGTTGCTCATCCATGTAGAGAATATCCTTTAACGTCTTGGCATTGAAAATTAAGTTCCAGATGCCAGTGAATCATGCTCGGGGCACCACTGGAGGCGGATTAGACTGTCGCGGGCCTCATGGCCTCTCCCATTTTGTGTTTTTTAGGGTTTTGTTGAGTTGTGTCCTCAGCAGAACCCTCTTGTACTTTGTGTTTGTTCTACCTTTGTTTATGCGTGGGTGAACTATTTGTTACTCTGTGGCTTTGATGGTTTGTTCTATATATAAAACGGGACGAAAGCCTTTTTCGATAATCATGCTTGAGGCCGATTAATCTGAGGATAAAATATGACAATGTGTCAACTTAGTTACCGTGAAGATCGGAACCTACTGTTAAGCATATATCTGCTTTCTTTCGTTCTCAATGTATATATTCCCGTGTTAATGTGAGGTTCTCAATAGAATAAACAAGAGTAGTTCTCTGTTGTTATTTTTCACAAAAAAATTATTCAATAAACCTGAGCCAGTTCCATTGGTAGTCAATGTTTCTTCAATGAATATATTGAGGCAAAATGCTTGGAAGCCGGTGTAAGTGCTAAAACCGGTGGATCTTGGGTAGGATGTTACGAGCTGTTGGTCTACGATGTTTATCCAGGTTCGGGCCTCTCTAAGAGGTAAAACCTTACATCCTTCTTGTAGAACAACCAAAAGACCGATCTGATGGAAGAGACTAGGTAGCACATTATACGTCAACACTCCCCCTCACGTGTGGCTCCTTCAGGCCTCACTAGTAGAAAACAGACCTTTCATCCAATGCATTAGTCCCGGTCTGGTTACGAGCCGGTACTAAAGAGGCTATTAGTCCCGGTTCGTGCCGGCGACCTTTAGTACCGGCTCGTAAGGAACCTTTAGTACCGGTTGGTGTCACGAACCGGTACTAAAGGGGGCGTGCCAGGCTTTTGGTCAGACAGGGCCCCGCGTGCCTCTTTAGTACCGGTTCATGGCACGAACCGGTACTAAAGGTTGCCCTTTAGTACTAAAGGTCACCAACCGGTACTAAAGACTTGGGCCCCGTGTGGCAGGCTTTTGGTCAGACTTGGGCGGTACTAAAGGCCCTGAAATTTGTCTCCACCCCCCCCCCCCCCCCCCCGGTGTATCGCCATTTCAGTTTTGAAAAAAACAAAAGAAAATGATAAAAACTTCAAAAATTAAAATCCTTCGAGATGTAGTGATGTTAATATATCTATTAGTTAGGAAAATAAAAAAACATAAATTTCAACATGTTTTGCAAAAAAATGTTATGAAAACGTAAAACGGCTGTAACTTTTGCATACGATGTCGGAAAAAAACGTATAATATATCAAAAATGTTCAGAATGAAAATCCGCATTTGAATTTGACAGCGTTTTGCAATTTTTAAAATCCTCAAATTCTAAAAGGAAAAAAAGTTATACTCAAACTTCAGTTTTTTTGAATTTTGGTTAAATCTGGTCAAACTACTTATTCAAGAATATTAGTGTTACTAAATAATTATTCAAGAATATTAGTGCTGCTAAATAACTATTTCAGTTTTTTGAATTTTGGTCAAATCTGGTCAAACTGCGGTCAAACTATGGTCAAACTATGGTCAAACTACTTATTCAAGAAATATTAGTGTGTTACTTAATAATTATTGGTTTTAAGAATAATTGTTTCAAACTCAAACGGTGTAACGTGTGACTTCATGCTCAAGTTCAACTCCTAAGGGTTAATATGATTGACAGCTTACTATTGTCAGGAAAACAACTAGTGTAGACTTGGAAACAAGGAGGAATAGAACTCGAAAGTTAAGCGTGCTCAGGCTGGAGTAGTGAGAGGATGGGTGACCGGTCGGGAAGTTAGACGATTTGGAATGATGAGGGGTGATTAGAGATTAGAAATCAAATTGAGCAGTGATGAGGGGTAGTTAAAGATTAAATTCAAATAATTCAGAAATTTGAAAATCGAACAAATTTTTTTTCCAAAAAAATTAAAAAAAAAATGAATTTTTTTCTTTAGTACCGGTTGGTATCACCAACCGGTACTAAAGGTCCTCCACCACCAGCCCACGCAGGCAGCCACGTGGAGGGCCTTTAGTACCGGTCCGTGGGCCAACCGGTACTAAAGGTCTGGACCGGGACTACTGATCGACATTCTACTAGTGCCTAAACGTGGACCGAAAGTGGGCTGCAATTTAATTGCAGCCAGCCGGGTCTTGAACTCAAGACCTCTTGGCTCCGATACCATGTAGAAGTGCATGCTCTAGCCAATACAACCAAAAGACCGATCTGATGGAAGAGACTAGGTAGCACATTATACGTCAACACTTCTCTAATTATATTGATTGTGGTGGGGTACAAAATAATGATGATTTACCTCGAAATCGTATGAATGAATCTTCTCCTGTACGGTCTAAATCCTTCGGCTTATATAGGAACAGGGGGTATACAAGTAGGTCGGCTACATCTAAGGATAAACATGCCGATCGTTCAAATATGTCTTGGAATATGCGTTAAGTCTTCGAAGGATTCCACCTTGAGCACGCCAGGGTTCCTGCCTATATGGCCCATTCTTCAGTTCACGGTTGGTCCTCGAACCGGCCCATGAATGGCAGACCGACGTGGTGAGCATCCTCTAATCCAGGACACCGTCAGTAGCCCATGAACTAGTCTCAAACCGAGGATTGTGATCACCTCCTCTCGACAGCTTCATCATCTGGTCTTCGGTTTCGTAGGCGAGTTCCATCTTCCAAGTTCGGCTCCTAAATCGAAGGACCCGTGAAGTTCCTTTCACGCCGAGGTAGATTTCTTACAGGGAAAGAGTTGGGCAATTCCTAAAAAGCGCTTGAGGCACCTGTTCCTTCAGTGTACGCAAACGGACGCACACCCCGCGCCGTGCTGGGCTGGCCCATATTACCTTCCATTTTTCTGTTTTAAACTGGTTCAAAAAAGAACGAGCAGCAGGTTTCAAACCCATAACCTCCTCGTGGAAGGTAGCTACAATAGCAAACTAGACCGATCACACCGATGTGATTAGCTACATCCTTTTCGTTCCTTTGTTCATTTTTATTTTTATTTTTATTTTCCTTTCCTTTTGATTTATTTAATTATTATGTACTTTTTCTTTTTATTTCTCCTTTTTCTATTTCCATTAATTTATTTTACCGAATTTCATGAACTATTTTCAAATTTGGTGTTTTCAAAATCGAATGCATTTTTTTCAAACCCGATGATCTTTTTTTCAAAATAAGTGAATGTTTTTTCAAATGTGTTGAACTTTTTTCAAAATCAATGATTTTTTTTCAAATTTCTTGAACTATTTCCTAGTTCGATGAACTTTGTTCAAAATCATATGAACTTTTTTTCTAGTTTGATGAACTTTACTCAAATTCAATGTTTCTTTTTCAAATTCGATGAATTTTTTTTCAAAATCGATGAACTTTTCTTTCAAATTCTGAATATTTGTTTTATGTTATGAAAAGAAATTAAAAATCCATGAACTTTTTAAAAATTCATGACTTGTTTTTACGATCTTTTTCTTTTTCTTAAAAGTCAATGCTTGACCAATCAACTAGTCAACCACGACCAGTCAAAACTGCGCTCGAGCGACCAGGGGGAACCGAGCGTTCGCCTTACATGGGCTGGGCCAACACTGAGGTGCAGTGTGCACCCGTTCCTCCAAGTGGTGCCTTAGGAGCTCGCGGAGAGTTTCTGATAATAAAAACGCGATAGTATTAATGACTGCGGACCCGGTCCAACAGAGTCTCGTTTGTTGAGGGCGGATCTCGGCAAATGCACTGCTGGTTATTTTTTTTAGCTTTGCCGAGTTCTCTAGGAATTTGGCAAAGTAGGTGATTCCAGTAGTGCAAGCAAGGTACCAGGCCATATCTTCAATTAATACCACGTGCCATCTTCCCACTTACCTGTTTAAGACTGCAAAACAATTCTAAAAAACCATAAAAAAAACTTGAGTGGAACTAGAGAATCATAGATGTTTTGATGCGTAGAATAAGGTCAACTCCATAAAGAATCAAATCAACAAAAGTAATACAACACAACACTATAAATTCATCATATTTGAATAAACGGATCCACGAGGCTACAATCCTCTCTGGCTCTATTGCACCCCCACGGTAGAGAGAGAAAATACATTCCTAGAAGCACCACTATAAGAACACCGATGAAGAATATGTGAGGTGCCCTCACCTCTGAGCAGCGAGATGAAAGTATAGGCAAGGGGACCGAATAAATCTCCAGTCTCGCCTTTGTCTCCCCCAAACCATAGCTATTTCAACGCCTGTTTCTTGTGGACGCTGCTCTATTTTTTTTTTTTTTTTGAAAAACAATCTGCTAGTTTATTCATACACCAAAATTTGTAGAAACATCTGCAACTTTCTTCTTACTCATGCACCGATCTCGATTCGGATCAGTTGACCAACGTTGAGCACGGCCAAAAGAATAAGATCGAAACGCATGAAATAAAATCAGAAAATATATGACCACCCGTGTCAAATTTAAAAACTTCAATAAGGATGGACGGTTAACATAGCCGTTTATGCTGTGAAATATGATGAAGCATCTCAACCCTCCGAGGAGAGTCCACGTGAGTATATATTGATCGTACGAGTAAGCCTCTCGTAGGCGTTTACAGAATCGGTTGAGATAAAAACAGAAGAAGAGATAGAAAGTTAAACCTCTAACCAACTCTATCTAAACTAGAGATTAACTTGGACTTCAAGAGAGATAGAGAGAGATACGTGACAAACAATGTCACGTTTACATATGTTTAACACCCTCCCTTAATCACAATCGTGCAAGTTGAGATTATGCTTAAAATCTTCCAAGCTTCTGGCTGGCAATGCTTTTATAAACCCATCTGCAAGCTAATCCTTGGAGGGAATGAATATGATCTCTAACTGTTTATTTGCAACATGTTTTCTCACAAAATGAAAGTCTATCTCAATGTGTTTAGTCATGGCATGAAACATTGGATTAGCACACAATATGTGACACCAAGATTATCACACCAAAGACATGGATGCTGACTGGCTGAGCTTGAAGCACTCAAAGTTTCTTCAACATATAGACTGTAACCAAATCTGTTGCATTTGCTAATGTTTTGTATTATGCTTCAGTAGTTGACCTGAAAACAGTTGCTTGCTTCTTTGCACATCATGAGATTCAATTTGGTCCATAGAAAACTGCAAACCCACCAGTTGATCTCCTATCATCAACACAACCAGCCCAATCCGCATCAGAGAAGGCACTAATACGAGTAGATGATGATTTTCTGAAAGTCAAACCAGGACTTGTTGTATTCTTCACATACCTTAGAATACCCTTTGCTTCTGTCCAATGTATAGTGGTGGGTGCATGCAAGAACCGACAAACTTTATTTACTGCAAATGATACATCAGGTCGGGTAAGAGTCAAATACTGAAGAGCACCATCGATGCTTCTATAACTGGTATTATCTTTCTGATTCAGAAGTTCGCCTTGAGTCAGAGTTAGTGATTCTGAGCTGGACAAAGGTGTTGGTGAAGGCTTGCAATCTTTCATGCCAACTCTGCTCAACAAATCATTTGCATACTTCTCTTGAGAGAGCTGAATGCCATCCTTGGTTTTCTTAACTTCAATTCCTAAAAAAGAAATGCAAGTCTCCTAGATCTTTTAGAGAAAAGTCTAAACTCAAATCTTTCATTAATCCAGTTATTGCATCATTAGATGAACTAGTCACAATAATATCATCAACATGTATGAGAACAAAGATGGATGTCTTGAACTTGTTGTAAATAAAGAGAGAGGTGTCAGACTTTGATGGAACAAACCCAAGTTGTTGCAGCTTTGTACCGAGACGTGAGTACCATGCTTTGGGAGTTTGCTTCAACCCATACAAGGCCTTGTCAAGCTTACACACATGGAAAGGTGCATTTTTATCCTCAAACCCAGGAGGTTATTTCATGTACACTTCCTCTTCCAGAACACCATGAAGAAACGCATTCTGGACATCTAGCTGTCTAAGACTACAATCCCTGGAAAAACCAATGGATAACACAAGAAGAATAGAAGCAACTTTGACAACAGGACTGAAGGTATCCTCATAATCAATGCCATAGCGTTGCTTAAATCCCATTGCCACTAATCTTTCCTTCTAACAACCAATGGTGCCATCTGATTTTCTTTTAGTTCTATAGACAAATTTGCAGTCAATCAAATTTTTACCTGCCTGACGAGGAACCAAGTGATGTCTACTACACAACTTTATTCTTGTAGACTCTGTTGGGCCTCCAAGCGTAGAGTTTTGTAGGACAGTAGCAATTTCCCCTCAAGTGGATGACCTAAGGTTTATCAATCCGTGAGAGGTGTAGGATGAAGATGGTTTCTATCGGACAACCCTGCAATCAAATACAAGAACTTGTGTCCCCAACACACCCAATACAATGGTAAATTGTATAGGTGCACTAGTTCGGCGAAGAGATGGTGATACAAGTGCAATATGGATGGTAGATATAGGTTTTTGTAATCTGAAAATATAAAAACAGCAAGGTAACAAGTAGTAAACAGCGAGCAAAACGGTATATCAATGCGTGGAAATAAGGCCTAGGGTCATACTTTCACTAGTGCAATCTCTCAACAATGCTAACATAATAGGATCATATGATCATCCGTCAACGTGCAACAAATAATCACTCCAAAGTTCATATCTAGCGGAAAACATAAGATGAAATTGTTGTAGGTAGTAAAACCACCTCAAAGTTACCCTTTCCGATCAATATATTGGGCTATTCCTATAGGTGTCACAAATAGCCCTGAAGTTCGTACCAAAATAACACCTATGATACATATCAATCAACCATAATGTCACCTAGATACTCCAATGTCACCTCAAGTATCCGTGGGTTAATTATTCGACACGCATCAAACAATTTCAGATTCATTATATTCAATCCAACACAAAGAACTTCAAAGAGTACCCCAAGTTTTCTATCGGAGAACGTAGTATGAAAACGTGCAATCAACCCCTATGCATAGATTCCCAAGGTCAACGGAATCCGCAAGTTGATGCCATAACATATATCAAGTGAATCAATAGAATACCCCAATGTCACTAGGGGTATCCGCATGCAAGACATACATCAAGTGTTCTCAAATCCGACATAACAAAATCTCAAAGGCAAAGATTCAATTCATCACAAGAAGGTAGCAAGGGACAAACACCATATGATCCAACTATATTAACAAAGCCCGTGATACATCAAGATCGTGCCATCTCAAGAACGCGCGCGAGAGAGAGATTAAACACATAGCTGCTGGTACATACCCTCAGCCCCGAGGGTGAACTACTCCCTCCTCATCATGGCCTCCGCCGGGATGATGGAGATGGCCACCGGATGATGATTTCCTTCTCCGGCAGGATACTGGAATGGCTCCAGATGGGTTTTTCGATGATACAGAGAGTTGCGGCGGCGGAGCGGAAGTTCTCTGTTTATTTCTGGGTGTTTCTGTATATATATATAGGATTTTTTATCATTGGAATCACGCTAAACGAAGCCATGTGGGCCCCACAAGCCATCAGGGCAGGCCCAGGGGGTGGGCGCACCCTGTTGGCTTGTGGCCCACAGGTGGCTCCCCTTCGGTGGTTCTTCGCTTCGGTATTTCTTATTTCCTCAAGAAAAAATCATTAAAAAGTTTCAGGCGATTCGGAGAACTTTTATTTTCTGCACAAAAAACAACATCACGGTAATTCTGTTGAAAACAGCGTCAGTATGCGTTAGTTCTAAATAAATCATGTAAAGTGCATCAAAACCATATAAAAGTATTGTAAACATAGGTAATTATGGCCTGAATACTTCATAAATTATCGATACGTTGGAGACGTATCACCAAGTGCCACGTCTTGTTTTTCCTAAGTGCGGAAAATTCCTCTTCCATTGACTGTTTCCAACGAGCATCACCAAAAGCCTCATGCACAGTACGAGGTTCACCTGATAAACATGCTAGATCAAACTTAGCTATATTTTTACAATTGATACGGTTGGTAATTCCCCTCTGAAGGTGTGTCCGCGGTGCTGAAGGTGCAGCAACAGGAGATGGTGGCGCATCAATTTCCAGAGACGCCGCAGCGGATCCGGGCACTGTTGGAGAGGCCGAAGAAGATTCGGGCACCTCAGATCTCAAGGGAGATCCTCCGGACGATGTTCAGGCGCTAGGAGACCCCTTGTCAGGGGACGCGCGCGCGGGTGGGCTGTGCCTGATCAATCTTGTAGGTCGGGAGTGGTGCGCAGGCGCGTCAGGACGACCCGGGGAGTGGGCCGCCGCCACATGACCTGTAAATCCGCCTGGCCACCGCGGGGAGTGGGCGGGTGCCTCGTCGCGGTGTGGTGCAGGGGTCAAGGAGGATTGTCCTAGCACGTTTGATGTCGCGGATCCCGGAGCAGATCACATGACATACTGCTCCGGCTGGGATCCCGAGGTAGATTTGCCCAGGTTTTGTAGGGCAGCTCGTGGGCACATGAAATATGAGTGTTGTGGCACCAAATCAATGTCGTTTTCTTCTCTTTTGCCTGCAACATCACACTCAGCCATAGGATTAGAAAATTTAGACAAAGTTGGATCATTGCAGTTATTATCACCCTCGGAGTGAACACCGGAAAGTTGTGAAGGGAGCCAAAGAATTTATTTGCGAAGTAGGGTGCCATCATTGGCATGAAGCTTTGGAAAAGGGAATTGGGTTTCATCAAACACAACATCACGACGGATGTAAACTCGACCACTAGAGATATCAAGACATTTGAACCCTTTATGTTTGGCACTCACTAGTAGAAAACAGGCCTTTGGATCGAAGCATTAGTCCCGGTTGGCTTCTGAACCGGGACTAATGCTGCCAATAGTCCCGGTTCATTAAGCTAGGCATTAGTCCCGGTTC
Source organism: Elymus sibiricus (assembly GCA_039707655.1). NCBI lineage: Eukaryota > Viridiplantae > Streptophyta > Magnoliopsida > Poales > Poaceae > Elymus > Elymus sibiricus. The sequence goes on from CM077669.1 coordinate 513,895,886, forward strand.
ATGAGGAACCTTTAGTCCCGGTTGGTGTTACCAACCGGGGCTAAAGGGGTGGTGGCAGGGTTGCGTCAGGCTGGGGGCCCACGAGACCCTTTAGTCCTGGTTTGTAACACCAACCGGGACTAGAGATGGACCTCTAGTCCCGGTTGGTGTAACCAACCAGGACTAAATGTATCCCTATATATAGTTGGTTCTTCCAGCCCGAGCTCATCCTCTCCATTCTCTGTTCTTCCCTAGCTCGAGCTCATCCCTCCATTTTTGCCAAGATTTGTCAAGATTTGAGGCACTCCAATCCATCCAAGTGTCCACAAAGGTTAGCAACTTTGTCCTTTCATCTCTTATTGCTAGATCAGCTCGTGCAATGCTTTATAAGTACCGTGATTTGTGGGTTTTAGTTTGGGTGTAATTATGTGGTAGTTTTTTTGATTTATATGCAATTTGAGCTCAAATTAACTTCTTAGTTCGCATATGTGTAGGTGTGGTTTACTTAGTGTGCCTTCCCGTCCCCGTCCTAACCACCGTCGATCGCCCGCACTGTCCCGTCGCCGGCACCACCTTGGTGAGCCTCTTCTTGTGTTCTTATCCTTTTTATAAAAAAATCGTATTTGTATGATTTAGATAGTTACTTGCATAATTTTCTTACTTGTATGATTGTTGTTATATATAGCGCCATGGTTATGATATCCGTGCCTGTCGGCCCTCGTCTGGTTTACGATTCGGATGTGGTATATTCTCTTTTATAACTATTTGTTGCATTTCGTGTTAATGACAATTATGCCCATAAAGTTAACATATATATTTTTATCTAGGAGGTAGTTGAACCGTAAATTCCAACCGACCCTATTGTCGAGAAGTTAAATTTAGTTGAAAAAGAAAACGAGGATTTGAAAGGAAAATTGAAAAGAGTTGAAGAAGAGAAGATGAAATTGGAGTTGTACGTTGCCGATGTCTTCGATGATCACAAGATCAAGATGGATGCAATGCGCTTGAAGATTAGAAAGATTAGAAAATATGCCATTAATAAAGAGGCTTGGTATCATTATGCTGTTGGATCAATTGTTACCTTAGTTGCGATTTTGATCGCATTTGTTGTTGCATTTAAATGTTTTAGCTAGATAGTTGTATGTTGTTTTATGAGAATAAGTGTGTATGAACTTTATGTATGAACTTGTATTAATTTGGTCTTTTCGGTGTTGTGTAATGAAGATGAACCGGCAATGGATGTATGATGACCGACGCTCTCCCCAGTTGAGGCAAACAAGCTGGATGGTTTTATGTCTTGTCCATGTGGTGTGTGTAAGAATGATAAGACTTACTCTAGCGCAAAACAAATTCACGTCCACCTTTTTACGTCCGGTTTCATGTTCGGCTATAATTGTTGGACCAAGCACGGAGAAAGAGGGGTTCTAATGGAAGAGAATGAAGAAGAAGAGGATGATGACAACTATCCTGGGTTTCCTGAATATGATGGTACTACAATGGGGGAAGAGAATGAAGAAGAAGAAGCTGAGGCATCAGATGAGCCCGCTGATGATCTTGGTCGGGCCATTGCTGATGCAAAGAGAAACTGCAAAAGTGAAAAGGAGAAGTTGAAGTTGCAGCGCATGTTAGAGGATCACAAAAAAGGGATGTACCCAAATTGCGAAGATGACAACACAAAGCTCGGTACCACACTGGAATTGCTGCAATGGAAGGCAGAGAATGGTCTATCTGACAAGGGATTTGAAAAGTTGCTGAAAATAATGAAGAAGAAGCTTCCAAAGGACAACAAATTGCGCGACAGAACATATGAAGCAAAGAAGGTTGTCTGCCCTCTCGGATTAGAGGTGCAGAAGATACATGCATGCCCTAATGACTGCATCCTCTACCGCGGTGAGGAGTATGAGAATTTGAATGCATGCCCGGTATGCGGTGCATTGCGATATAAGATCAGTCACGATGACCCTGGTGATGATGTTGAGGGCGAGCGCCCGAGGAAGATGATTCCTGCCAAGGTGATGTGGTATGGTCCTATAATACCACGGTTGAAACGTTTGTTCCAAAACAAAGAGCATGCCAAGTCGTTGCGATGACACAAAGAAGACCGTAAGAAAGACGGGAAGTTGAGAGTACCCGTTGATGGGTCGCAGTGGAGAAAAATCGAGAGAAAGTGGCCGGACTTTGCAGATGACCCAAGGAACGTATGGTTTGGTTTAAGTGCAGATGGTATTAATCCTTTTGGGGAGCAGAGCAGCAAGCATAGCGCATGGCATGTGACTCTATGTATCTATAACCTTCCTCCTTGGTTGTGCATGAAGCGGAAGTTCATTTTGATGCCAGTGCTCATCCAAGGCCCTAAGTAACCCATCAACGACATTGATGTGTACCTAAGGCCATTAGTTGATGAACTTTTACAGCTGTGGAATAAAGAAGGTGTACGTTAGTGGGATGAGCACAAACATCAGGAATTTGACCTACGAGCGTTGCTGTTTGTTACCATCAATGATTGGCCTGCTCTTAGTAACCTTTCAGGACAGACAAACAAGGGATACCATGCCTGCACACACTGTTTAGATGAGACTCAAAGTATATATTTGGACAAGTGCAAGAAGAAGGTGTACCTGGGACATCGTCGATTTCTTCCGACCAAGCATGCCTTAAGAAAGAAAGGCAAGCATTTCAAAGGTGAGGCAGGTCACCGAAAGAAGCCCGTCCTCCGTACTGGTGATGATATACTTGATATGGTCAAGGATTTACAAGTAATCTTTGGAAAGGGTCTTGGCGGACAATCTGTTCCGATTAACGCTGACGGACACGCCCCCATGTGGAAGAAGAAATCTATATTTTGGGAGCTAGAATATTGGAAAGTCCTAGAGGTCCGCTCTAGAATCGACGTGATGCACGTCACGAAGAATCTTTGCGTGAACCTACTAGGCTTCCTGGGAGTGTATGGGAAGACAAAAGATACACCGGAGGCACGACAGGACCAGCAATGTATGAACACAAAAGACGGCATGCATCCAAAGCAGTATGAAGGTCCTGCCAGCTACGCTCTTACCAAAGCAGAGAAGGAATTTTTTTTGAATGCCTGCTCAGTATGAAGGTCCCGTCTGGCTTCTCGTCGAATATAAAAGGAATAATAAATATGGCAGAGAAAAAATTCCAGAACCTAAAGTCTCATGACTGCCATGTGATCATGACGCAATTGCTTCCGCTTGCGTTGAGGGGGCTTCTACCAGAAAATGTTCGATTAGCCATTGTGAAGCTATGTTCATTCCTCAATGCAATTTCTCAGAAGGTAATCGATCCGGAAATCCTACCAAGCTTACAGAATGATTTGGTCCAATGTCTTGTAAGTTTCGAGTTGGTGTTCCCACCATCCTTCTTCAACATTATGACGCACGTCCTAGTTCACCAAGTCGAAGAGATTGCCATTCTGGGTCTTGTATTTCTACACAATATGTTCCCCTTTGAGAGGTTCATGGGAGTCTTGAAGAAATATGTTCGTAACCGTGCTAGGCCAGAAGGAAGCATCTCCAAGGGCCATGAAACAGATGAGGTTATTGAGTTTTGTGTTGACTTTATTCCTGACCTTAAGTCAATTGGTGTTCCTCAATCGCGGCATGAGGGGAGACTGCGTGGAAAAGGCACGCTTGGACCAAAATCAATAATATGTAGGGACGAGCATTCTTGGGCGCAAGCACACTACACAGTTCTACAAAATTATACCTTGGTGACCCCATATATCGAGAAACACATGGATATTATACGCTCCAAGAACCCGGAGCAGTCTGACCCCTGGATTAAACGTACATACATTGAGGCTTTCGGCGGTTGGTTGCAAACACATCTCATGAATGACGACATTGTTGAAGATGAGTTGTACTTGTTGGCCAAGAGACCATCTTCGACTATATTGACTTTCCAAGGATACGAGATAAACGGGAATACATTTTACACGATCGCCCAAGATAAAAAGAGCACCAACCAAAACAGTGGTGTCCGCTTTGACGATGCAACAAACACCAATAGGGAAAAGGACACATATTATGGTTACATAGAGGAGATATGGGAACTTGACTATGGAAGTGACTTGAAGGTCCCTTTGTTCCGGTGCAAATGGGTTAATCTGACTGGAGGAGGGGTAATGGTAGACCAGCAGTACGGAATGACAACAGTGGATCTCAACAATCTTGGGTACATAGAGGAACCATTCGTCCTAGCCAATGATGTGGCGCAGGTTTTCTATGTGAAGGACATGTCTACCAAACCAAGAAAAAGAAAAGATAAGAAAGCGGATACATCATATGATGAGCCAAAGCGTCACATAGTTCTTTCAGGGAAAAGAAACATCGTGGGAGTGGAGGACAAGACAGACATGTCAACAGATTATGAAAAGTTTGATGAAATTCCTCCCTTCACAGTGAAGACTGACCCAAGCATCCTGTTAAATGATGAAGATTGTCCATGGTTACGGCGCAATAAGCAAGGTACACACGAGAAGAAAAAGTTTTATACCCCAAAATCCCACTCTCGGATGTGATTGGCTTCACCGTCATCACTTTTCTTCTCTAGCGAGTAGCCGAGATGGTCCAGTTTGTACATGAAGTGTATCCAGTTTTTGTTGTATCCCTCTCAACTTTTTAACACATGCTATGTGGGTGAAATGATGATACCATGCCAAGTTTCAACCTTTTCAGAATTCATTTGTAGTGTTGTTTTAATTTCAGGGTCGTTTAGCTCAAAAAAATCATTAAATGCATGAAAAATAGCAAATGAAGTTAGAAAGGGTTGAAATTTGAAGATGTGGCTTAGAATGGTGCATATTGAATGCACAAAAAGTCTGGAGTTGAAATAAGTTAAAAAATGAAATGCCTTTGTAACAGATGAGTTTCCGTCCGAAACCCTCATACTTCGAACGAGATCATCCAGTTTGTACACGAAGTGCATCCAGTTTTTGCCGTAACCCTCTCAACTTTTTAGCACATGCTATGTGGGTGAAATGATGATACCATGCCAAGTTTCAACCTTTTCAGAGTTCATTTTTAGTGCTTTTTAATTTCAGGGTCATTTAGCTCAAAAAAATCATTAATTGCATGAAAAATAGCAAATGAAGTTAGATAGGGTTGAAATTTAAAGATGTGGCTTAGAATGGTGCATATTGAATGCACAAAAAGTCTGGAGTTCATTTGGGTGATTTTGATTAAAACAAATGAAGGTATACAACTAAAAGAGTTAAACAGAATATGGTTTTTATTAAAACACCTATTTAAATTATCCTAAAAATTCCCAAATTTAACATAATGATAAAAAAACTAATATTAAACAATAGGAAAAACAATCACTAAAAAATCTATTTTTAAACTAAAGTTATTCACAAACTAGTGATTCACACAAATTTCAAAAGAATTCAAATTTAAATTATTTAAATTTGAAAACTACTAGCACTAACAGAAAGTTTGTAATTGTTTTGACCAAAAGCAAAAAGATTCATTCAAATACTATAAATATTCTAAAAGTTATCCCAAATCTAAAAAAAGAAATTAGAAAAACAAAACAAAAGAAAAAAGAGAAAAAACCCTTTAGTCCCGGAGGTCCCCTTCCTGCGCGGGAATTTGGGCCGCCGAAAAGGAGGCCTTTAGTCCCGGTTGGTGATACCAACCGGGATTAAAGGGGGTCTTTTGTAAAGCCCCTGGATCTGTGCCACATTGTTCATTGTAATTAAGCTATGATGATGGTCGAGAACAAGCTAAGGCTTTTGCTAATCTAAGTTTGATTACCGTTGGAATCGGTCTCTAATTTAATTTCCTTCGCGATTTCAAATTCGTCTGAAATGTGGTTTTAAAAGTTGTGCAAAACTGGAATTAAAAATGTTGGATGGATTGCAAATATTCCGCAATGTTTTATAAAATTAAAACAGGTATTTTTGGAATTGATTTAGTGCCCCAAATATTCGAAAAACGGGCGTTGTTTTGTCTTTTTGAAAATAGGGAAAAAGGCCTCCTAACTGGGCCGAAATTGGACCGGCCCAGCCAGCCCTATAAGTGTCAGGGCGCTGGGAACCCTAATTCCTAGCCGCCCCAGCCCCGCTCCCGTTCCCCCCCCCCCCCCCCCCCGCCGCCGCCGCGGTCGCAGCCGGCCCGACCGGCCCGCGCCGCCGCCGCCTCGCACCCTCGACCCCGTCGCCTGCACGCGCCGCCGTCCCGCCGCCGTCGCCGCCGTTCGCCGCCGCCTCCCCGTCGCCCGCACCGCCGCCGCGCTCGCCTCCGCCCCGCCCGCCGGTCGTCGCCCCGCTGTAAGCGCGCCGCCGGCCCCGCTTGCCCCCCCCCCCCCCCCCCCGCGACGGTCGCAGCCGCCGGCCCGGCCCGGCCGGCCGGCGCGTATGTGTGCGTGCGTGCGCACGTGCGTCCGTGCGGCCGGACGTGTCCGGCGCCCGGATGGGTGCGCCCGGACATTGTCCGGCCTGGCCCAATGACAAACGGGCCCAGTGCCCCTGTTTTAATATAAAAAAAAGAAAGAAATAAATAAATAAAATAAATAAAATAAATAAATAATAATTAAGGTAATAATTAATTAGTTAGTTAATTAGGTAATTAGTTAAGTTAATTAAGTCGGTTAGTTTAAACTAACTAAATTGGTTAATCTAATTAGTTGTTAAGTTAATTAAGATTAAATAGATTAATTAATTAATTTAATTAAACAGTATTTACCGTTTTGGATAATTCGAATTTAATAATTAAATTAATTTCAGAATATTGCTAAATCTTTCTTAAATCATTTAAATTAAACCTTAGTTCGGATTAAAAAGTTTTGAACATGAAAGTTGCTCAGAATAATTCTACGGTTCCAACTACGCAGTCCGTTAGTCTGTCACATGCCTCTAGCATATCAAGCGTGGAACTTTTCCCTCCATTTCATCTGTCCGGTAAAAGCCAGAGACCCGGGAAATATTGTCAGATATTCTTCCGAACCGTCTGCGACGTGAAATACTGCGTTAGACTACCCCTATCACTGCGTATTGCAATGTCATGCATCGTGTTGCATCTGTTTGCTTGTATTTATTGTTTCTTCCCCCTCTTCTCTCCGGTAGCCTCCGAGACTGACGCTGCTACCGAGTACGACTACGCCCCTGACGACCAGCCTTTTGCAGCAGAGCAACAAGGCAAGCAAACCCCCTTGAACATTCCGATATCACCTATCCCCTCTCTCCCTCATGCTTGCATTAGATTTTGCTACTGTATTTAAACAAGCACCTATTCTGATGCATAGCCTGTTTTTGAGTACTGCTTTCATACCTGCTTTCATATAATGTTGTAGTATAGGTATGGTTAGTGTCCCCCCTGAGGCCCCCATTTTACTATGGTCGTCGCCCCTGCTTTCATCACCATCTTTATCGAGGACTTGAAGACAGAAGACTCAGTCATTATGACTAACAAGCCGTTACCGACACATCACCTCACACACCCCGAGTGTGAATTCACTTGGGGCACTGACTCACAGCCACTTTGACTTGTTACTGAATTATATGAGAAAGACGGGTCGGCCTCAAGGGTACCCGCGAGTGTGAGATGTGGTGGGGTACGCCGGTAAGGCACCCGAAGGGATATAGACGGGACGTGGCCGAACCTACTTTGTCCTTGCCACAAGTTCTCGAGACGGGGCGACGGGATGGTGGGACCGATCGTCTCCGCAAACTATAAAGTCACTAACGGGTTTGGATATGTGATCTGAGAAGGCCTTCGGCGAAGGCTCTGGCCTCTTTCGCACTAACCACCATGCGGGAACAAAAGTGGGCACTCTATGGCATACATTCTCCCGAAAGCTCTTCAGATGTCACAAGGAGCGACCCGCGCCCGGGTGGTCTGGAACGCATGGCGCTTGCATTAAGGCATGCTAGGACTGATCCCGGCCAGTGGCGTAACGTGCAAGATAGCGAGGGCGATGCCCCAAGACCCCGAGCTATTAGGATGTAGACCGACGTGTGGCCTCTCTGTTGAGCCTAGGTAGGACTACGTCGTGTCGATGGATGAGGCCGGGTATGACCCGAAAATTGTATCCGGCCAGAGTTTATCGAGCGTGTTGGGTAAGTTTGTGCACCCCTGCAGGGAAGTTAAACTAATCGATTAGCCGTGTCCGCGGTTATGGACGCTCAGAGTTGTATCCGGGTCTATGATAACTAGAACTGGATACTTATGTTGTTACTTGAATTATTTCGCTCCGGGATTGCTTTCTCACAGGGAGTCGAGGAAGGATCTCTGGGCCTTGCTAACTTACCCCTGTTAATAAAATATGCTGCTCTCAACTCTCTTCTCATGCTGCAAGATGCTGAAGATGCTAGTCTTCGATAGGACTAGACCTTCTTCCCTCTTCTGACATTTCTGCAGTTTAGTCCAAAGATATAGCCCCATTCCTTTGATACTGGTGCATATCTAGCATAGTTCTGATGTAAGTCTTGCGAGTACTTTGGATGAGTACTCACCGTTGCTTTTCTCCCCTTTTCCCCTTGATACGATGCCGCAACCAGATGACGGCGCCCAGGAGACCCAGGATCCAGCTTACCCGGTGGATGACTACAGTTACCCCGACGGAGGCCACTACTACCAGGATGGAGCCTACTACGACGTGGACTTCTCTGACGTTCAGGAGTAGTTAGGAGGTTCCCAGGCAGGAGGCCTCGCCTCTTTCGATCTGATGTTATGTTTGTGCTAGCCTTCTTAAGGCAAGGACTTGTGTACCTTTATGTCTGTACTCAGATATTATTTGCTTCCGCTGACTCGTACTACATCGAGCTTTGTATTCGAGCCCTCGAGGCCCCTGGCTTGTAATATGAAGATGTATGACTTTAAATTTGTGTTTAGAGTTGTGTTGTGATATTGATTAGTGAGTCCCTAATCTTGGTCGTACGCATTGCGTAATTGTTTAGCGTACGATCGAGGCTGGGGGCGTCACAAGTTGGTATCAGAGCCGGCTGCCTATAGGTAGCCCCCTTTCCAACTCCTTGGCCGAAGTTGAGTCTAGTCATTGAAAAACTTTTACTAACACTGATGTTGTGGGTTACGGGCCCACATCTCAATCGGGTGGTATTAGGATCTTTTATTCCTCGTCTATATTCTGGGGTCTGATCTCTCTTCTCTTTCGGGTTAAAGATTTCCTAACTCTAACATTAGGTTCTCGTGATCACATCCACCGGAGATTTGTTTCGTCGACAATTGCTTTCTCTTTGAAGTATGATGCACACACTGTCATTTGACATCTTGAATCTCCTTGCTACAGATGCGTCCCGGTAGGCAGATCGTCCATCTGACCTACGCGCATGATACGACTGGGTTCCCGGCCATTCTGGTCGACCTCTTGAAGAAGCTGGGATATCGCTGGTACCCCGAGTACACTGTTTACGAGGACTACCACGAGTTCAACCAGGAACAGTATGAGGCTGAGATGGTTATCTGGGACCGACGGGACCGCTCCATCACTGAGTTGCACACCTTTCGTGGCATTGGAGTGACTGTTGAGATGGCAGTATAGGATGCTGCTTATGCTGCTATTATTCATCTCCGTGCAGCGAACTCCTGTTTGGAGGAGACGGCATACAGATACATTCCGTATGTTCCTGCTGGAGTTGATACTGCGGCCGACGCTGAGGTCTTGACCCCTTTCGCGCCGCAGCGTATCAACCGATCCTACACTGCTGTCTGTACCCCCTACGTGAATTGTCGTTACGATCCACAGGTTCTGGTTCAGTACACTGAGGCTCTGGATCGCACTGTCAGGGCTCTTAACTTCGAGTTGTACGCTACCCGAGCTCGTCTGTATAAGGCTATGGAGCACTTGATGCCAGCAGTCCGTGCGAGGATACATCCGGAGCACATCCTTTACCCACCTCGGACTGAGTTCCCTCCAGGTCTTGGATGGCCTGAGGTTGGAGGTCGTACTCTGGCACGTGGACCTACACTCCCGCTTGGTATGCAGGTTCTACATCAGAGTCTGGAAGGGATGCAGGACCCTGCCGTCGGATTTCACAACTGGGGTCATGCTCAGTTCCCCGGCTACTTTCGTTGTCCCCGACGCTGATGCGTTGTTGTATCCCTCCATCGCGTGCCTGCGTGCCGCCTAGTTTGTCTAGGGTATTTTCATGCCGGACCTATCGTTTATTTGTAACAGACTTATGGTTTGTAACAGACATATGCATGGATCATTAAGTCGTGTTTGGCTAATATGATGTATTTTATTGCACTTCCTTCGTTGTGCATGATTACTTCATGAATGAATCCTTGCCTTGCCATTGCTTAAAATACTGAACTACCAGTGTTATAAATTAGCAGGATGGTTAGACCAGCAGGACGTCCCCGTGCTGACAATGCACCACCGCCACCTGACTCCATGACTGGAATGATTCAGCAGATGGAAGTTCAACGTCAGTTCATGCAAGGACTAGTGGACCAACTCCAGAGGCCCCCTATGTACCAGCAGCCAGCTGCAATGTCGCTGCAGGACATTGTGCGTCTCAACCCGCCAACTTTCCACAACTCAACCAAGCCGCTAGATGCTGATGACTGGCTGCGTGACATTACTCACATACTGGACTCTGCTATGGTTCCCCTGCCAACCATGTCAACTATGCAGCCTACTTTCTGAGAGGTCCCGCTGCTCAATGGTGGACCAACCACAAGCATGCTTTGCCGGTAGGCGCCATCGTTACCTAGCCAGAGTTCGAAGCTGCTTTCCGTGCTCGCCACATTCCTCAAGGGATGATGGACCGCAAGAAGCAAGAGTTCCGCAACTTTACCCAAGGGAGTAAGACCGTGGACGCTTATCAACGGGAATTTCTGGACTTGTCCCGTTATGCTGAAGAAGACCTGCCAACTGATGCTCGCAGACAGGAGAAATTCCATGAAGGACTTCACCCAGATGTTCACCTTGCTCTCCTAGCTCACGACTTCTGTGATTTCGCCACCTTGGTGAATAAGGCCATCCAGATAGAGACAGGTCTGCAGAGGTACAAGGATCACACTAAGTGCAAAACTGACGTGGGTTCATCTTCGGGCCCACGTCCTCAGAAGCAAAGGATTTGGATCCCCAACAGCTACCGTCCACCTGCTTATGCACCGAGGCCATCCTATGTGGCGCCTCGATTGCCCCCTCCACCACCAAAGACAGCCAAGACCCATGCTCCCAAGAGCACCTCAGCCTCCACCATCTCGTCCTGAGGATGGGCTGTGCTTCAAGTGTGGCCGTCCAGGTCACCATGCTAGAGATTGCAGGCAGGGTCAGAAACAACTTGCACTGCCGAACTATCAGCCCCGCAACAGCAATGCCCGAGTTCCCTATACTCGTGCTCAAGCCAACCATACTGATATGGCTGAAACTGAAGGCCAGCCTTCTACTGTGATGGGTACACTTCTTGTTAACTCAATACCCGCATCCGTTTTATTTGATACTGGATCATCGCATTAATTCATGTCGGAAGAATTTGCATCTAAGCATAACCTTAAGTGCGAGAACATGGACGTTAATGGTATCCACTCCCGCGGGTAATTGTCGGACCTCTATGATATGTCCCAACGTCACCGTTGAGATCGAAGGACTAGAGTTCCTCGTCTCGCCCATTGTGTTGGCGTCTTCCAACATTGATTTACTCTTGGGAATGGAGTGGATGATAGCACATAGTGCTTCAGTCGTTTGTGCCACTAAGACTGTGCATCTTCTACACCCTTCCAACGAGTTAGTGGTTCATACCGCTCATCTCGTTCGTAATGCCGAGACCCAGATACATTACATTAATGCATTGAATGCATCACCTCTTGTTCTTGAGCTTAAGGAAGAAATTGACAAATCACTTCGCAAGGATTTTATTCGTCCTAGTTCCTCAGCTCGGGGAGCACCTTCTCTCTTTGTCAAGAAGAAATATGGTACTAATCGGTTAGTTCAAGATTACCGGCCTATCAACCAAGCAACAATTCAGAACAAATATCTGCTTCCCCGGATCAATGACCTGTATGATCAGCTTGCTGGATCGTCAGTGTTCTCTAAACTCGACTTGAGGTTCGGTTATCATCAGATCCGTGTTCGTGAAGAAGATATTCCGAAGACAACATTTGTTACTCGCTATGGTTCATACGAGTACACCGTCATGTCTTTCGGCTTAACAAATGCCCCAGCAACCTTCTCTCGGTTGATGAATTATATCTTCATGGATTATCTCGACAAGTTTGTCATGGTATATCTGGATGACATACTGATATATTCCAAGAATGAAGAAGAACATGCCGAACATCTTCGTCTGGTGCTCGAAAGGCTCCGAGAACATCAACTGTACGCAAAGTTCTCTAAATGTGAGTTCTGGCTAAATGAAGTGACTTACCTTGGTCATGTGATCTCCAAGGATGGTATTGCCGTCAACCCTGAACGAGTTCAGGCTATTCTTGATTGGGCCCCCCCAAAGAATGTTAAGCAAGTCAGAAGTTTTCTCGGTCTTGCCAGCTATTGTCGTCGCTTTGTCGAGAACTTCTCCAAGATTGCAAAACCCCTGACTAATCTCCAAGTTTGAATGGACAGATAAATGTCGAGAAAGTTTCCAGACTCTCAAGGACAAGCTTACATCAGCACCAGTGCTTGCCCCGCCGGTTTCTCGCAAGGACTTTGTTATTTATTGCGACGCCTCTCGTCAAGGATTAGGCTATGTCCTAATGCAAGAGCGCAGAGTAATTGCTTATGCCTCAAGACAATTGCGTCCTCATGAAGAGAACTATCCAGTTCATGATCTCGAGTTAGCTGCAGTGGTCTATGCTCTATTGAATTGGCGACATTACCTTCTCGGTAACCGTTGCGAGATCTATACTGATCATCAAAGTCTGAAATACTTGTTTATTCAACCAGACTTGAATCTCCGTCAGCGAAGATGGATGGAATCCCTCACCAACTATGATTTCAGTGTTTCATATACCCCTGACAAGGCTAATGTAATGGCCGATGCTTTGAGCAGAAAATCTTATTGCAACAACTTCACGGTTGAGAAAGCTAATCCCCGTCTTCATGAAGAGCTTCGCAAGTTGAATCTCCACATTGTACCAAAAGGTCTTCTCAACAACCTTTTTGTGGAACCAGACCTTCACCAAGATATTGTAATTGCACAAGGGAAGGACCTGGAAGTAGATGCAATTAAAGCAGAACTTGGGACTGAGAAAGCCAAGGATTTCTCTTTAGGTGAAGCTGGAGCTTTATATTTCAGGGGTCGACTCGTGGTCCCCCGAGTTGATCTTATGTATGAGAAAGTTATGAAAGAAGCTCACGACACCCTGTTGTCTATTCACCCTGGAAGCACCAAAATGTATCGCGACATTCGTCAGCGATATTGGTGGTCTAAAATGAAGCAAGATATTGCTCGGTACATTGAACAATGTCACACTTGCCGTCAAGTTAAAGCAGAACATCAGAAACCTGCGGGACTTCTACAACCATTGCCTATTCCCGAATGGAAATGGGATGAAATACAGATGGATTTCATTCTAGGTCTCCCACGCTCACAGAAGGGTCATGATGCTATCTTTGTCGTCATTGACCGACTCTCCAAGGTTGCACACTTTCTGCCAGTTAAGGAGACAATCACTGCTAGTCAGTTAGCGGACTTGTACATTTCTAGAATTGTTTCACTGCATGGCATTCCAAAGAAGATCGGTACAGATCGAGGCAGCATTTACACCTCGAAATTCTGGGAAAGTTTCCAACGAGCTTTGGGCACTCATATAACCTGGAGCACTGCTTATCACCCGCAGTCCCAGGGTCAAGTTGAACGAGTTAACCACGTGCTTGAAGATATGCTACGTGCTTGTGTTATCTCATTTGGTAAAAAGTGGGAAGAATCTCTTCCGTATGCTGAGTTCTCCTACAACAATAGTTATCAAGCTAGCTTAAAGATGGCCCCCTTTGAAGTGTTGTATGGATGTAAGTGCCGAACCCCTCTGAATTGGTCAGAAACTGGGGAACGAGCACTCATTGTTCCGGACATCATTCAACAAGCAGAAGAACAAGTTCGAATTGTACGAGAGAATCTCAAGACGGCTCAGTCTCGTCAGAAGAGCAGTTATGACCGCAAACATTGGGGACTAAATTACCTCCCCGGTGATATGGTTTATCTCCGTGTCACTCCTATGAGGGGCACTAATCGATCTGGTGTCAAAGGCAAGTTAGCTCCTCGCTACATTGGTCCCTTTCACGTTATCGCAAAACGTGGACAAGTGGCTTACCAATTGGAGATGCCACCGAAATTCTCTCACCTGCATGATGTCTTCCATGTTTCTCAATTGCGTCAATGCTTCAAGGATCCCCAAAGAGCAGTGGATTATGAAATGCTTGATCTGCAAGATGACCTTTCTTACAAAGAGCATCCGATCCACCACTACTAGGAAAAGGGCTATAGCTGATATGGACATTAATGGCGCACCATGTATGTGGTGCGCCACTGCTATATAGCAGTGGCGCACCAGATACAGGTGCGCCATTAGTGTCCTCATTACTAATGGCGCACCAGACACACGGTGCGCCATTACTAGCAATTTTTTTTTTCCAAAACTATTAATGGGGCACCAGGGCACAGTGCGCCATTACTAGTTTTAACTAGTAATGGCGCACCACACGCTCCGTGCGCCACTACTAACAATTTTTTTTTTACTTTTTTTTTCAAAACTTGTAATGGCGCACCCCTAACTGGTGCGCCATTAGTAACCAGGGTTACTAATGGCGCATTTTTAGGTGGTGCGCCATTAGTAACCTGAGACCAGCTAGATATTTTGGACAGCCACCTACCACACTCACTTTCCCCACTTCATTCTCTCCACCTCCTCCTCCAAGCTTGTCTCGGCTGCCTCCTCCTCCTCACCTCATTTGCACCAAAATATTCACCCAAATTAAGTGGTTAAATTACCTTTTTTTGATAGGTAAGTAAGGGGAAAGCTTTCTTTATGTTGTAGATCTACTTTTTTCTCCCTCCAACAACGTGCACATGCACTTTTTATGGCCTAGCTAGATCTACGTATGTTTGTGGTGTTGCATATGTTTGTGGTGTTGCATATATGTTTGTGTTTGCAGGTACCGGTATTTGAAATGCGATAGTTGCCAATATTTTGCCGGAATGTTGATTCATTTCCGTTTCGGCGAGAAATTGGCACTATGCATTCTTTTTGGTCCTATTTTTAGGCAAAGTCATGCCAAATTTTTTCTTGGTTCTAAAATATCGTTTTGCTCTACCCCGCAGGCGACCATGGTCCGCACGATGACCGAAGGCATCGTGAATAGGTTTTTGAGCTCCGCGAAGGCCGAGATGCTTCAAAAGAACGAGACGGAGATAAGATGTCCGTGTCGAAGATGCAAGCTGAAGAGCCTTATTGCGGACCCGGATTCCGAGCAGGTGTGGGACCACCTGCTCTTGCGTGGTTTCATGGATGGCTATCGGTGGCAAGGTGATGAAGATGACTATGAAGTCGTCCATGGGGGCCGGGCAAGAAATGAGGAAGGGCAGCAAGACAACCACCGCGGCGAGGGCGGGCGAGAAGACGAAGAATCTCCAGGACATGATCACGACGGTGATGCAGTACACAGTCATCATGTAGAAGATGCCGGACATGATGATGAGGAAGATCAAGACGAAGGGCATGATCATGAAGATGAAGATGCCGGAGCAGACGACGATGGACCATCGATGGGCTGGGTGCAGGACCCTCATATTCAAGAGCTGCTTCTCAAGCAGACGGATAAAGCCAAGCTGGATCAACTGGAGATAGACGCGGTTACTCCATTGTATGAAGGATGCAGGCCCGAGGATACCCGCCTGAAAGTAACGCTCATGGCTCTGGAGATGAAGGTAAAACACAAAATGACCGACGCATGCTTCGACGAGAACATGTCATTCTGGCACGAACGTCTTCCCAAGGGGAACAAGTGCCCGACCAGTTTCGAGGAGGCGAAGAAAATCGTGTGTCCTCTGGATTTACCGCACGTGAAATACCATGTGTGCATGAACAATTGCATCATTTATCGGGACGAGCACGCGGAGTCTACCATATGTCCGGTGTGCGGCGTCACTCGATACAAGAAGAGGAAGAAAGCTCCTCGAAAAGTGGTGTGGTACTTTCCGATCACTCCTCGTCTGCAGCGGTATTTTGCGGACCCTAAGGCAGCAAAGCTCCTGCGTTGGCACGCGGATAGGGAGGAGAAGAAGCGAGAAGATGACGGAAATGATCCGGAGATAAATAAAAAAGACAAGATGCTGAGTCACCCTAAGGATGCGAGCCAGTGGCAAGCGTTGAACTTCGAACACCCAGAATTTGGGGACGATCCTAGGAACATCGTGCTGGGCGCGAGCACCGATGGAGTCAATCCGTTTGGCAGCCAGAGAAGCACACATAGCACCTGGCCTGTGTTTGTGTGGATGTACAACCTTCCCCCCTGGTTGTGCATGAAGAGGAAGTACATTCACATGAGTATGCTAATTGAAGGGCCGAAACAACCAGGGAACGACATCAATCTGTATCTGGGGCTGCTGAAAGAGGAGCTAGACACGCTGTGGAAAACTCCAGCCAATACGTGGGACGCCGCAGAGAAAGAATATTTCCCTATGAGAGCCGCACTGCTCACGACGGTGCACGACTATCTCGGTTACGGATATGTCGCGGGGCAGGTGGTCCACGGATTTTCTGGATGCGTCAGGTGCATGGATGACACAACGTATCGCCAGCTAGATAGAGATCCCGGGTCTTCGAAAACCGTGTTCATGGGACATCGAAGGTGGCTTCGCGACGATGACTCATGGAGAAAACGCAAGGATCTGTTCGATGGTGAAACCGAACCCCGAAGACGCCCGCGTACGAGGAGCGGCGAGGAAATAGACGAGCTGTTGAAAAATTGGAAAGAGTGCCCACCGCCGGGAAAGGCGCCAGAGCCGGGAAAGGCGCCACCGTCGGGAAAGAAGCGAAAGGCGCCAGAGCCGCTGCTGAAGGTATGGAAAACGAGGTCTGTTTTCTGGGACTTGCCGTACTGGAAGATCCTCCGTGTGCCTCACAGCCTTGATGTCATGCATATCACGAAGAACGTGTGCGAGAGTCTGCTTGGTACCCTGCTCAACATGCCAGAGAGGACAAAAGATGGGCCGAAAGCAAGGGCAGACTTGAAATCAATGGGCATCAGGGAGAAGCTTCACGCTAATGATGATGATGATGATGATGATGATGATGATGAGGCGATGGACACGGAAAGTCGTCGCAAAGGCAAAAAGGCCAAGAAGATCGGAAATGACTTCCCTCCCGCGTGCTTCACTCTAAGTCAGGAGGAGATCGAGCAGTTTTTCACCTGCCTCGTAGGAGTAAAACTTCCTTACGGTTACGCGGGGAAGATAAGCAGATACCTAGACTCAGCGAAGCAGAAGTTCAGCGGGATGAAGTCTCACGACTGTCACGTGTTGATGACGCAGATACTTCCAGTTGCAATCCGTGGGATCATGGACGCGCACATCCGTGAAACGCTATTTGGCCTATGCAACTTTTTCGACGTCATCTCTCGAAAGTCGGTTGGCGTGAGGCAACTCAGAAGGCTACAGGAAGAGATCGTGGTGATACTATGCGAGCTTGAGATGTACTTCCCGCCCACATTCTTCGATGTTATGGTGCATCTGCTGGTCCATATCGTGGAGGATATCATCCAACTCGGGCCGACGTTCCTGCACAGCATGATGCCGTTCGAAAGGATGAATGGTGTCATCAAAGGATACGTTCGCAACATGTCACGTCCAGAGGGAAGCATAGCCAGGGGCTTTCTGACCGAAGAGTGCATCTCCTACTGCACGAATTATCTAGGCATCGAGAACCCCATTGGTCTGCCCGTCAACAGGCACCTCGGCAGGCTCGCTGGATGGGGTCACCGCGAGGGTCGCCGCGAAATGCATGTCGACTTCGAGGGTCGACTCGCCGACTTTGAAAGAGCAAACCTAGTCGCGCTACAACACATAGACGTGGTCGATCCTTGGGTGGTAGAGCACAAAACCTTTATTGAGAAGACGTACAATGACCGAGGCCAACAGAGGACGGACGGAGATATAATCAAAGAGCACAACTCATGTTTCACGCGTTGGTTCAAGGAGAAGCTTCTGTCGTACCCTTTACATGAGGATTCTTCCGCGGAAGAACAACTCATATTCGCCTTGTCACAGGGCGCCGAGCACAACCTGATGACGTATGAGGCGTACGATATCAACGGCTACACATTCTACACCGAGGGAAAGGACATGAAGAGCGATGGTTATCAGAACTCCGGGGTAACGATGGAATCCTACACCGGTAACGACAAGGACAGATACTACGGAAGGATCGAGGAGATCTAGGAGCTGAGCTACGCTGGAGAGAAGGTCCCGATGTTCCGTGTCAGATGGGCCAAGAGCGTCCTAAAAGAAGACCGGTATTTCACCACCATGGTTATACCCGAAGCCAAATCGAAGACCGCGGGCGCAAACGTCACCGCGAAAAATGAGCCATGGGTACTGGCTTCCCAAGTGGACCAATGCTTCTTCATTACCGACCCGTCAAAGCCCAGTCGTGTTGTCATGAGGAGCCGCAAAAGGAAGATCATCGGAATGGATGGAGTCGCCAATGAGCAAGACTTCGACAAGTACGGCGACCCGAAGATGGAACATGACGACGACGATGAAGTGCCATACACCACAAGAAGAAGCAGGACCACCCTACCTAAAGGACGTCCGTTCAAGAGAAGAACTCCATTTGCGAAAAAGAAGGGCAAGAAGATTGTGAAAAGATAGCTAGCTAAGATCGATTGTATTTAAATTGTAGTCTTCATTTCTCGATTGTATTTCGACATATATATGGAAATGATATTTCTTCTGTTCTAGTCCTCATGAATATTTATTTATGTTTATTCTGGTATTTATGTTTATTCTGGTATACCAATTTTTATTTGATGATATTTTTTGAACTCATGAATATTTTTAAATTTCATGGGCACGGCCATGCCCTCTTCCTCCTCTCCTCCCTCCCGGCCATGCCCTCTTCCTCTCTTCCTCCTCTCCTCCCTCTGCCTCTCTTCTCCTCTCCTCTTTATCTCAAATCTTAAATTATTACATGCAAGTAAAAATTCAAAAAAATAAAAAAATGTTAGTAATGGCGCACCAGGAGAAGGTGCGCCATTGCTATCACGATATTTATGGCGCACCCCTAAGAGGTGCGCCATTGCTATCACGATGTTAATGGCGCACCCCTAAGAGGTGCGCCATTGATATACCTGTTTTTATGGCGCACCCCTAAGAGGTGCGCCATTGCTATCATTCTACCCTAAATTAGGGTATCCTCCCCTCCCCTCCCCGCCTCCCCACACAGTACACCCCGCCTCCCTCCCGAAACCCTCCCCTGTCCCCGGCGGCGGCGACGACGCAGCTCCCGGCGGCGGCGACGCAGCTCCCGGCCCCGACGCTCGTTTGCCCCCTCGATCTGACGAGCGACGGCGGCGACCCCAGGCCATCCCCATCCGGCGACGGCTCTCCATACCCACCGGCTGCAGACTCCTCCAGGGCCACGCATCGGCGCCGGTGCTCCATCCCCATCCCCATCCAACGGAGGCGCTTCCTCTCCATCCGACGCCGGCGACCAACAGGTATGATCTCCTCTCCTCTCTCTGTTACTCTTATATAAGCAGAATCCAACGGAGGCCAAACAATGGGGATGTTCCCGTGATTTTAGCTTCGTTTATATTTGTGTGTATATATACACCACCCATGTTTTGTGAAACAATAGTAGATCCAAAAGGAGAAGTTGTTGAACTGATAGTCATATGACAGCCTATAACACAGGCACGGTGCTTGAAGCTCATGAGTAACAAGACAACCAAAAACCATGCTAAAGCTGGAGGGATTCACAGAAAATGCATAGGAAAAAAATATCTGAGAAATCTACCTTCACTACATTTTGGAATGTATAGAACATAAATATCCCCTGCTGTTTATACTTTCTTCTGTTAGTTTTGATGTTGTTTTGGATAATAGATAACCTAGGCTTCATAGCTGGTAGCATTTATTAGAGATTCAGTCTAATGTACTTTGCTGTAGCGGTGCTGCCATGAAGTTTGGTCTATAAACTTCCGTTGTGTAAACATACTACTGATCTGCTGAACTAAAATTATGGCCCTGTTTACGTGTGGTTGGGCACTTTACAACAGCTTTACTTGGTTCTTTCATAGCTCACCTTATGTGTGACATCTTCTACTCCTATCGTATAAATGTTTATGTCAGAACACTAGCTGCTTGCATGCCTATCTTTGGCTGATGGAGTTAAAGGTGTACATGTACATATCTGAAAATACAATGTTGATGTCTTGCTGGAAAATTTCCATTATTTTGTTGATGCTTTGTATAGATGCCATGGGTCACCTGTTTATTCAATTGAGGTGCATGGACAGGGTCCAAAGTAAAACCATCATATTTCTAGGAACAAGACTGAAGATGTACCTTAAGTTTCCTTAGCCATGTTTCAGTAGCATGTATATCCAGGTTGTATGTCATGATTGCTATGTTACCCTAGCATGTATATCATATGAGAAGAACAAAGATTCAGGAGTATACGAAAATGTATCTGCTTGCTACTTCTCATCATGCTAACGTTGGCCAAATCTTTCTTTTTAACTAAAAATTCCATATGACATGATGGCGCTGGAGCTACGCATCTCTAATCATACACTTTGGTCTTAATTTCATGGAAACAGTATAAGACCATAAAGATAAAGGCAAGTAGAAACAATATTATGTGCACCTGAATCTACATTGCCATTGCCAAAGTTTATATTACAATCAATGGAAAAACAGAGCACGAGCACAGATAGTTCACAGGACATGCTACCTTACTTTAGGTTTTCTTTTTCTTCAGGTGCCAATGCTTCTATGATGGCGCTATTCTTCTCAACAAGGCCTTTGAGTTTGCCGGAATGTCGATTAACTTCCGTTCCGGCAAATTCGGGTACTCCATATGTCCTATTTTCAGCAAAGGTCATGCTGAAATTTTCCGTGAATTTTAGCATGACTTTGCTAAAAATAGGACATATGGGGTACTTGCGACTAATGCATGGGCCGGGGTATCTTAGTACATAATTAAGTAGGATCAACTGTTTTTTTGTCCATCACTCGATAAACTACATGTGTGTGAGAGAGATAGTGAGAGGAGACAAGAAGAAGGGGGTTAGGAAGGGACTTGGACCTTAGCAACAACACACTAACAGGTCCAAACTTTTTTCCTATTTAGAGCGAACATGGCCCACAACGATGCCGGCGGTTCGGGCAAGCAATTCTGGGAGCTGTCCCAGGAGATGGAGGGAGACCCTCACCGCTATGAGGACGCCGCGGATGTCACCGATCCCGACTACACAACCCCTAGTGGCGTCGGGGATGACACCACTGATGGTGCCGCCGAGGATGCCACCACTGATGATGGCGGCGCACGCACAGATGGCAGCCAACCGAAGAGGCAACGGAAGGACCGGTGCCCGAACGTGCTCGGCACCGTCAAGGAGGAATTTACTGAAGTGTCCTCTGAGGGGCATCCAACGGCGCCCAAAGAAATAGTCAAGGGGTACGCGGGACAGCTCGGGTGCATTCTCCGGAGCACCGTCTCGATCAACACCGAGAACCTAAGGCATCGTGACCGAGGGAATTTGCACAACCTCCTCTTCACGAAGCTGCACGAACGATACAAGTTCCCCGGTGACTTCGCGCAAACACACGCCTCTCAGGGAATAAAGTGAACAGTGCCGCCCTCACGAAGATGAGCAAGGCCCTGGCTACTTGGAGAGGCGCGGTGCAGAGCATGATTGAAAAAGGTGATAGTTATGAGAAGATCAAGGAGAAAAATCGTTCGATCAGCAAAGATGACTACCGGGAGTTCAAGATCAAGTGCGAGAGCAACGCATCCGGGGAATCAAGTCAGTGGGGGAAAGATATGCGGGACTTGAACTTAGGGGTCCACAAACTCGGTCCCGGCGGTTACAGAGTGGCGGAACCTATATGGGACAAGGCGGACGCGGAGCGTGCCGAGCAAGGCCTACCGCCCCGCTTCGAGAAATACCGTGACAAGCAGACCAGGAACTATGTCAGGGCCCGGTACAAGATTGACCCGGTAACCAAGGAGCTTACCACGGATCCGAAGACCAAGGCGCTTGAGCGTGTTCTGGTAAGGAATACACCCCCGCGTAATTAGCTCCATATGGTTGCATTCTAATTAATGAAGCCAAATTTCTAAATAGTTCACGTTCCTTCCGCAGGACACTGAAAGCAGTAGCGCGGGGTCGTCTCAGAGCTCCCCTTTCGACACCCCTTTAAATAGGGCGTTGAACGTAATGAAAAACAAGGATAAGCTCAGTAAGCCATCGTCAGCTGGTCGTGTGGCCGGCAAAGGCTTGTCCACGAAATGGTCGGAATACTATACCGCTGGGCGAAAGGAGAGAAAGACCAGCTCGGAAAGCCAGCAGCGCGAGGTTCAACAACTCAAGGCACAAGTGGCACGGATTCCGGAGATGGTCGAAGAGCAAGTGCGAGACCAACTGGGAGCGACGATCACCGCCATTATACCTACCTTGGTTTCTGGGCTGCAGGCGTGGGTGGCGGGCGGCCAACAGGGGCCGCCCCCGATTCCCAGCTTCACGGGCAGCAACTCGCGCAACGCGCCGGCGGCGCCATTGGTGTCTCAGGCGGAGGCGGCATTGGTGTCTCCCGCGGCGGCGCCATTGGTGTCTCAGGCGGAGGCGGCATTGGTGTCTCCCGCGGCGGCGCCATTGGTGTCTCCGGCGGAGGCGGCATTGGTGTCTCCCGCGGCGGCGCCGGCATTGCAGCTTAATGCACCCGGGTGTGGGAAGAATACGCCGGCCGGCACCTCGGCAGCAAGCGGCCCCTCCGTCAATTGCACGCCCGCCGTTGGCGGTGCCTCGACATTAGCCGAGCTCGACGCCATCACGGTAACTAATTAAGCCTCTCGGCCGATGACTTCATCTCCTTGCCTTTGACTGGGCATCCCTGACGCCCTACATGTTTTCGCAGTCCGCCGCCGACGTTCCATGCACTCTCCTGCACTTCGTGGGCGGCGAGTTGATCGATGTCGCCAAGGCCAGAATCGTTCAACCGGGCAGCCGCGTGTTCCACGGTAATCCGATGCCACCCACCGTGTATAGGGTTCAACTGGTTCGGGTGCTGCGGGGCTGCGACGACTTGTTACCTCCGTTTCGACCCGCTGGGGCCGACGAAGACGATGTGATGACCCTCAGCGCCTGCTTAAGCTGGCCCCTGCTTTGGCCGAAGAGCCAGATTCGTTTGGGGGCGGGGGACACCACCCCACGGACAACACCGCCAGTCGTGCCAGCGCCAAGCCATGGCAAGACCTCCGCAACGCTACCGGACATGCCGGACATGCATATGGCACAGGATCCGGACATGCATATGGCACAGGATCCGGACGACGACGACGACGACGACGACGGTACATTTACCAAAGTCGATAAGTACTTCAACGAACATGGGTACGATGACGAATTCTTGGGGCCTCCTTCTCAAGAACCCAACCCTGCAAAAGACGATCGCGATCTACCTGGTACCACGGAGAAACCCAATTGCAACAGGCGTCGTCTGGCGTTCAGTTCTCCGGAGACGCCTCCAGCTGCCGCCTTCACCGAGCCTCAGATAGCCGAGGTGCGAAATATTATCAGCCCCAACACACTCAAGAAGGCGGTCTCTCAGCAGAACTCGATCCCATTACAGCAGAAGAAGAAGGGACGGAAAAGAAAGATTAAGGGTGCGAGCCAGCCGGCACCGAGTACGATCCGTGCTCAGGACGGGCCACCTTCACCTAAGGATATCTCGAGGAGGGTGCATGTGGCGGGTAGGCCGATGCTACCAACTAATATGCTCAATACTGCAACCGGTGCTATGCGGAGTCTGCATGACAGTGTTCTTTCTTTGGAGAAGCGGCGTCTCTCCGAGAATGATGTGGCATACCCGGTTTTCGTGGCCAAGGTGCCAGAGGGCAAGGGCTTTGTCGATAGCAAAATCGGGGGTATGATCGTCCTGCGGTTTGATGACATCTTCGCTATGTTTAACCTTCATCCGCTGCACTACACCTTCATTCGGCTATTTTCGCTTAGTATGGAGATGCGGATCATTAGAGACAAGACCCCGGACATCGTGATAGTCGACCCCTTCTACATGCGTGCCAAGATCTTGGGCAGCGCTGGGGACCGGCAAGTCGCGAGTTCATACCTCGAAGGCGTCATTCTGGCGAACCCAGATAAGGATAACTTTCTCGTGACTTACTTTCCCGAGTAAGTCATCCCCTCACCGCCCCGTAACATATGATTTCTTAGATTTCGATCGTTCTTTTTTTTTCTAACATTCCGTGTTTTGTGCAGTGACACACATTGCACACTCATCCTCTTAAGCCCGAAATATTCCATGGCCACGTATTTTGAAGAAAGACTACACAAATATCAAGAAAGTTCTTGATGAAGCTCTCCCCGGCTACGCCAGATCTGGAGGCACCTTCAAGAGGCCAATTTGTAAGTACGGCAAGCACGTGTTCGCCCACAATACGATGTTCCCCTGCGTCAAGCAGCCGCCTGGCGGTCAGAAGGATGCCTACTACGCCCTCCATCACATGCGGGCGATCGTGCGGGACCATAATCACCTTCTGCTACCAAATAATCTCAAAGATTGGGCCGCAAGCTTGTCGGCAATCCAGGACACGGATATCAGACAAGAATTCTTTCGCATCCAGTCGGAGTTTGCGGAAATCATCCATCAAGATGTCCTTCGTACCTCGGGGCAGTTCTACCTTAGATATCAACCGTCCAACAGTGAGATAGAAACAACGCTACAAATGCAGGCTGACAACGACCGCGATTTCATGACCATCACGATAGACGGCGGCTTCATCCACGCTCCGGTCCCTGAGTCGAGTCGAAAGTAGTGATGGTATGTAGTTCTGAAATATCGATTAGCTCTTTAGTTTGGACAGTCGTTCAACTTATATGTAATCGATGCTATTTATTAGTAGGACCACGAATCGTGCTATTAATGTGTTGCTTTTCTCTTCCGATCCTTTTGTTGCATACTTATATATTGCTTATGTATTGTCTGTGAATTGCTACTAACGTTTTGTTTGTCTAGTGCATAGAGATGCCGTCGTATGTCGTGTACAAGGGTAAGGTTCCCGGAGTCTACGACGACTGGGAGGAGTGTCGGAAACAGGTTTACCGTTTCAGCGGTAACAGTTACAAAGGGTACACCACTAGGGCGGAGGCGGAAGCCAGATACGCGCGCTATCTAGCAGGAGAGAGGAGGGAGCGGAGGAGGAACCGGATGAAGACCAGTTTCATCGCGATGATGCTCATCGTGATGACCGCAACTCTCTTCTATGTGATGGTAGTTTAGATGATCGATATCGACTTGTAATGTGAAGAAAAACTCGCTACTCGCGGTCTCGAGACTTGTAAATGTTCTAACTTTGTTCGGTCTTTTGAATTCGGAGACTAGCTAATATGATGAATTGTATTCGGAGACTAATCTTCTATTGTATTCGATGAATCTGCTGTTTATATGTTGTGCTGTCTATATTCTGTGCAGTAATATATTTTGTAACCTGCGCAAATATCAGAAAAGAAAAAAAAATAATTCCTAATATTCATACTAGTGGCGCACCATACAGCACATTAGTGGCGCACTGCTATAAAAATACTAGTGGCGCATTATCTGTTAGTGCGCCATTAGTAACCCAGAGCACAAGGTAAATATGGCCCCCTGGGAGGCATACTAATGGCGCACCGTGTGACTTACTAATGGCGCACTGCCTGGTGCGCCACTATAGTCTGGTATACTAATGGCGCACCAGGGGTGCGCCATTAGTATATGTTACTAGTGGCGTGATGATAGTGGCGCACCTGTAGTGCGCCATTAATGGCCAAAACAGGTGCGCCACTAATAAGCCTTTTCCTAGTAGTGCACATTCTTGATGAAACTGAACGAAAGACTCGTCAGAAGACTATCAAGTTCTTCAAGGTTCAGTGGTCAAATCATTCAGAAGATGAAGCCACTTGGGAACGCGAGGATCATCTTCGCGAGGAATACCCCGAACTTTTCCCTTCTACTTCTTAATTCTCGGGACGAGAATTCTTGTTAGTAGGGGAGAGTTGTAACGCCCCTGGATCTGTGCCACATTGATCATTGTAATTAAGCTATGATGATGGCCGAGAACAAGCTAAGGCTTTTGCTAATTTAAGTTTGATCACCGTTGGAATCGGTCTCTAATTTAATTTCCTTCGCGATTTAAAATTCGTCTGAAATGTGGTATTAAAAGTTGTGCAAAACTGGTATTAAAAATGTTGGATGGATTACAAATATTCTGTAATGTTTTATAAAATCAAAACGGGTATTTTTCGATTTGATTTAGTGCCCCAAATATTCGAAAAAGGGCATTGTTTTGTCTTTTTGAAAATAGGGAAAAAGGCCTCCTAACTGGGCCGACCAGCCAGCCCTATAAGTGCCAGGGCGCTGGGAACCCTAATTCCCAGCCGCCCCAGCCCCGCTCCCGTCCCCCCCCCCCCCCGCTGCCGCTCGCGAGCACCCACGCTCGCTCGCCCGCCTCTCCCCCCCCCCCCCGCGGCCGCGGTCGCAGCCAGCCCGACCGGCCCGCGCCGCCGCCGCCTCGTCCCCTCGCTCCCGTCGCCCGCGCGCGCCGCCGTCCCGCCGCCGATGCCGCCGTTCGCCGCCGCCTCCCCGTCGCTCACATCGCCGCCGCCTCCCCGTCGCCCGCACCGCCGCCGCGCTCGCCTCCTCCCCACCCGCCGGTCGTCGCCCCGCTGTAAGCGCGCCGCCGGCAACGCTTGCCCCCCCCCCCCCCACGACGGCCGCAGCCGCTGGCCCGGCCCGGCCGGCCGGCGCGTATGTGTGCATGCGTGTATCTGTGCGTGCGTGCGCGCGTGCGTCCATGCGGCCGGACGTGTCCGGCCTGGCCCAATGACAAACGGGCCCAGTGCCCCTGTTTTAATATATAAAAAAAAGAAATAAATAAAATAAATAAATAAATAATAATTAAGTTAATAATTAATTAGTTAGTTAATTAGGTAATTAGTTAAGTTAATTAAGTCGGTTAGTTTAAACTAACTAAATTGGTTAATCTAATTAGCTCTTAAGTTAATTAAGATTAAATAGATTAATTAATTAATCTGATTAATTAATTTAATTAAACAGCATTTACTGTTTTGGATAATTCGAATTTAATAATTAAATTAATTGCAAAATATTGCTAAATCTTTATTAAATCATATAAATTAAACCTTAGTCCGGATTAAAAAGTTTGGAACATGAAAGTTTCTCAGAATAATTCTACGGTTCCAACTACGCAGTCCGTTAGTCTGTCACATGCCTCTAGCATAGCAAACGTGGAACTTTTCCCTCCATTTCATCTGTCCGGTAAAAGCCAGAGACCCGGGAAATATCGTCATATATTCTTCCGAACCGTCTGCGACGTGAAATACTGCGTTAGACTACCCCTATCACTGTGTATTGCAATGTCATGCATCGTGTTGCATCTGTTTGCTTGTATTTATTGTTTCTTCCCCCTCTTCTCTCCGGTAGCCTCCGAGACTGACGCTGCTACCGAGTACGACTACGCCCCTGACGACCAGCCTTTTGCAGCAGAGCAACAAGGCAAGCAAACCCCCTTGAACATTCCGATATCATCTATCCCCTCTCTCCCTCATGCTTGCATTAGATTTTGCTACTGTATTTAAACAAGCACCTATTCTGATGCATACCCTGTTTTTGAGTACTGCTTTCATACCTGCTTTCATATAATGTTGTAGTATAGGTATGGTTAGTGTCCCCCCCGAGGCCCCCATTTTACTATGGTCGTCGCCCCTGCTTTCATCACCGTCGTCATCAAGGACTTGAAGACAGAAGACTCAGTCATTATGACTAACAAGCCGTTACCGACACATCACCTCACACACCCCGAGTGTGAATTCACTTGGGGCACTGACTCACATCCACTTTGACTTGTTACTGAATTATATGAGAAAGACGGGTCGGCCCCAAGGGTACCCGCGAGTGTGAGATGTGGCGGGGTGCGCCGGTAAGGCAGCCGATGGGATATAGACGGGACGTGGCCGGACCTACTTTGTCCTTGCCACAAGTTCTCGAGACGGGGCGACGGGATGGTGGGACCGATCGTCTCCGCAAACTATAAAGTCACTAACGGGTTTGGATATCTGATCTGAGAAGGCCTTCGGCGAAGGCTCTGGCCTCTTTCGCACTAACCACCACGCGGGAACAAAAGTGGGCACTCTACGGCGTACATTCTCTCGAAAGCTCTTCAGATGTCACAAGGAGCGACCCGCGCCCAGGTGGTCTGGAACGAATGGCGCTTGCATTAAGGCATGCTAGGACTGATCCCGGCCGCTGGCGTAACGTGCAGGATAGCGAGGGCGATGGCCCAAGACCCCGAGCTATTAGGATGTAGACCAGCGTGTGGCCTCTCTGTTGAGCCTAGGTAGGACTACGTCGTGTCGATGGATGAGGCCGGGTATGACCCGAAAATTGTATCCGGCCAGAGTTTATCGAGCATGTTGGGTAAGTTTGTGCACCCCTGCAGGGAAGTTAAACTAATTGATTAGCCGTGTCCGCGGTTATGGACGCTCAGAGTTGTATCCGGGTCTATGATAACTAGAACTGGATACTTATGTTGTTACTTGAATTATTTCGCTCCGGGATTGCTTTCTCGCAGGGAGTCGAGGAAGGATCTCTGGGCCTTGCTAACTTACCCCTGTTAATAAAATATGCTGCTCTCAACTCTCTTCTCATGCTGCAAGATGCTGAAGATGCTAGTCTTCAATAGGACTAGACCTTCTTCCCTCTTCTGGCATTTCTGCAGTTTAGTCCAAAGATATAGCCCCATTCCTTTGATACTGGTGCATATCTAGCATAGTTCTGATGTAAGTCTTGCGAGTACTTTGGATGAGTACTCATCGTTGCTTTGCTCCCCTTTTCCCCTTGATACGATGCCGCGACCAGATGACGGCGCCCAGGAGACCCAGGATCCAGCTTACCCGATGGACGACTACAGTTACCCCAACCGAGGCCACTACTACCAGGATGGAGCCTACTACGACGTGGACTTCTCTGATGTTCAGGAGTAGTTAGGAGGTTCCCAGGCAGGAGGCCTCGCCTCTTTCGATCCGATGTTATGTTTGTGCTAGCCTTCTTAAGGCAAGGACTTGTGTACCTTTATGTCTGTACTCAGATATTATTTGCTTCCGCTGACTCGTACTACGTCGAGCTTTGTATTCGAGCCCTCGAGGCCCCTGGCTTGTAATATGAAGCTGTATGACTTTAAATTTGTGTTTAGAGTTGTGTTGTGATATTGATTAGTGAGTCCCTAATCTTGGTCGTACGCATTGCGTGATTGTTTAGCGTACGGTCGAGGCTGGGGGCGTCACATCTTTAGTCCCGGTTGGATCCACCAAACGGGACTAAAGGTCCCTCTATATTAGTAGGGACTTAGCCGTTTCTTCCCCATTCTTCCCCCCGCCTGACGACGACGCCCTTGCCCACACCGCCAGGCTGCCGCACGACTCCGACGAAATCGCCACCCCCCTGCTGCTCCTAACCGCCGACGACACCGACGAAATCGCCGCCCCCTGCTACTCCTAACCGCTGGCGAAATCGCCGCCCCTCTGCCGCGCGACTCCGACGAAATCGCCGCCCCCTGCTGCTCCTAACCGCCGGCGACTCCGACGAAATCGCCGCCCCCTGCTGCTCCTAACCGCCGACGAGACCCACGGTGAGCCCTCCGCCTCGTTCCTCCTGCTCCTACCCGTCGACGAGCCCCAGCAGGGCCATGGCACCGCCGCCCCCCTACTGCGCTCGCCACCCTCGCCTCGCGCTCGCCCGGCCCTCGCCCAGCTTTCGCCGTGGCCGCGGAACTCTGCCCGAGCGCGGCTGCGCCATGGCCGCCGGCCTTCCCGAGCGCGGCGGTGCCATGGCCCTCGCCGTGGCCTCCTCTGCCCAATTTTTCTTATGTTTTTTATATTCCTATGAATATGAAATCTATGAATTAACATATAGTTTTTTTTATATTCCTATGAATATGAAATCTAGTAATCTATGAATATGAAATCTATGAATTAACATATAGTTTTTTTATATTCCTATGAATATGAAATCTATTAATCTATGAATATGAATTAACATATAGGTTTTTTTATATTCCTATGAATATGAAATCTATTAATCTATGTAGTTTTTTTTAGACAATCTCGCGAAACTTTATTGATCAATGTTAAGGGTACAAAAGATAAGTTTCCGGGGTTGACTAACCAAACATGGCGGCCTTCCCCTAATCTCATGACATGTTTCGCAATATGAAATACCCACATTGTAGTCTGCAATGCGCTCCATCCATCTCTGTTGACGGAGGTGCAGATCTGGCTGAGTAAACATGTACTTCAGACTTTGGTGATCGGTGTAGATCTCGCAACGATTACCAATAAGGTACTGCCGCCACTCTTTCAGTGCATGAATTACTGCGGCAAGTTCAAGGTCATGAACTGGGTAGTTCTCTTCATGAGGACGCAATTGACGAGAGGCATAAGCAACCACTCTGCGCTCTTGTATTAGGACACAACCCATTCCTTGATGTGAAGCATCACAATAGATGAGGAAGTCCTTCTGAGTATCCGGAGGAGCAAGCACTGGAGCAGACGTCAGTTTGTCTTTAAGTGCCTGAAAGCTTTCCTGACATTTTTCTGTCCACTCATATTTAACACCTTTGTGAAGCAAATTGGTTAAGGGCTTTGCAATCTTGGAGAAGTTCTCGACGAATCGATGGCAATAGCTGGCGAGTCCGAGAAAGCTTCTGACTTGCTTAACATTCTTCGGGGGAGTCCAGTCGAGAATAGCCTGAACTCGTTCAAGGTTGACCGCAATACCATCCTTGGAGATCACATGTCCAAGGTAGGTTACTTCTTCCATCCAGAACTCACACTTTGAATACTTTGCATAAAGTTGATGCTCTCGAAGCTTCTCCAGTATAAGACGAAGATGTTCAGCATGCTCTTCTTTATTCTTGGAATAGACAAGGATATCATCCAGATAGAGCACGACGAATTTATCGAGGTAATCCATGAATATATAGTTCATCGGGCGAGAGAAGGTTGCTGGAGCATTGGTTAAGCCGAAGGACATGACGGTGTACTCGTATGAACCATATCGAGTAACAAATGCAGTCTTGGGAATATCCTCTTCACGAACCCGGATCTGATGGTAACCCAACCTCAAGTCGAGTTTCGAAAACACTGATGAACCAGCAAGTTGATCATACAGATCGTTGATCCGAGGAAGCGGTTATTTGTTTTGAATCGTTGCTTGGTTGATGGGACGGTAATCTAGGACCAATCGATTTGTACCATCTTTCTTCTTGACAAAGAGTGAACCCCAAGCAGAGGAAGTTGGACGAATGAACCCTTGACGAAGCGAATCATCGATTTCTTGTTTCAGTTCAAGGAGTTCATGTGGAGGCATCTTATATGACCGCTTAGCAATAGGGGTGGTGCCTGGCACTAAGGCGATGACAAACTCGACAGCTCTTACAGGGGGTATCCCCGGAAGTTCTTCTGGAAAGACATCTTGAAATTCACCACCACTGGGATGTTTTCAATCCCCTCAAGAGGTGACGCATTCAATGCATTCAAGGCATATAGCCGGGCTTCAGCATCTAACAGCTTGGAATAACATGATCGAGTACGACTCATAATCAAAGAAGATTACTAAGAGTTGTCGATTTGCAATGCGTACTCGATTCGGATATCAACATCCTTGATTGTCCAAAAACTTGGAACACGAGGAAACTGGAATCAGTGAGATATCATAGTTGATGAGAGCTCATAAGAAGTTTTAAAGCCCCATGATATTTATCAAGATACCAGGGATAATACTCGGAGGTAGATCAGAATAGAGGTTAGACTAGCGTATTGATCTGTGGAAGACAAGCACTCAACTTGTGTGAGAACGAAATCAAAGTAGAACGTCATGTTCAGAGCCACGATTGTAAAGGGCAAGATCACAGATACCGGATCAAATTATACCAAGAGAAATTTATCGTTACGAGAAGCTTCTATGATAAGATCAACATTGCTTCCATGGGCATGAGCACAAAGTTCAAGGTCGACTCCCACTTCATCAATGCATCACCTTCCATTTACTCCTCGCTTTCGATGAGGTTGTAGCTTTGAAATATTATCCGGCAAAACACTAGAATAGTAGGACACATGAAAACTCTTGAGTTCACACGAATTAAGGAAGGCATAGGTTCAACCCATCGAGGCATCTTAGGAACATATACCACAAGCTTTAAGAGTAATTAACACATGCTCGACAACAGAGCATGGCTGACTAAAGCATAGGATACAACTTATCAGAGGGAGAAGACACAATTTACCAATGGCATCATGTATCAAGGGAAGGACATCACAAGAATTTTGAATGTGAAGGATGCTATCGGATAATAACCCAACACTGGGTCTGGCGGTCCACAAAGGACCTGATGTGAATATCGGTGCTCAATCAGAGGGAGAAGAATGCAAGGCATCAGGTTAGAGAACATCAATAATTTGATGCATAAATAACCAAAGGAATTAAGATTCCCAATTTGGTGTATCAGAATCAGATGCTCCGATCAACAAAAATAAGTTGAAAGGACTTAGATGGACAAGCAACCAAGGTTGATTTAACGAGAACCGGTTCCTGTTTGAAAAGACGTCTGAGCCGGACAGATAATTTATGAGAAACAACTAATGACTGTGTGCATTCACACACAGGTTGAATCAACAAAATCAAATGACAAACACAAGGGATTTTAATGAATATTGCTAGACATATGGAATTTAACCATAATGCAAGTAGGTGAGAAAGGTCAAGAGCAATAGGCTACTGAGGATTTCAGAAGATCGAATAGTAATTCGAATGATTTTGTGAAACTCATGACAACTGAGGACGAACGAATCTCCGATAAGATACTTCGATGTACCTTGTAATAACAAGGGAAACTGGATATGAAATTAAGAGGGACAATGTATGTAATCATCCATAGGGGTTGACGGTGAAAGGGAATCACAAAAGCGAGGAGCACAAGTTCTCGGGGAAACATCAGAGAATATCTTCGAAGTCTTCTGACAAATCAAGTCATCGTCTAGAATGAGGGACTCTCCGGGGAAGTAGTTACGAGAACCTAGAGTTAGAGTTAGCAAAATATTTAACCCGAAAGAGAAGAGAGATCAGAACCCAGAGTATAGAGGAGGAATAAAAGATCCTAATACCACCCGATTGAGATGTGGGCCCGTAAGCCACACAGCAATGTTAGTAAAGTTTTTCAATGACTAGACTTAACTTCGGCCAAGGAGTTGGAAAGGGGGCTACCTACAGGCAGTCGGCTCTGATACCAACTTGTGACGCCCCCAATTTCGACCGTACGCTAAACATACACGCAATGCGTACGACCAAGATTAGGGACTCACTGATCGATACCACAACCCAACACTAGACACAAATTAAAGTCATACAGCTTCATATTACAAGCCAGGGGCCTCGAGTGCTCGAATACAAAGCTCGACAAGCACGAGTCAGCGGAAGCAAGTAATATCTGAGTACAGACATAAGTTAAACAAGTTTTGCCTTAAGAAGGCTAGCACAAACATAAGCAGCGGATCGAAAGAGGTGAGGCCTCCTGCCTGGGAATCTCCTAACTACTCCTGAGCGTCGACACTCTCCACGTAGTAGGCTCCAGCGGTGGTGTAATAGTCGTCTCCGGCATACTCCATCTCCTGGGCTCCATCATCTGAACGCAGCATCGTATCGAGGGGGAAAGAGAAAGCAAAGCAGCGGTGAGTACTCATCCAAAGTACTCGCAAGACTGACATCAGAACTATGCTAAGTATGCATCAGTATCAAGTAAGGGGGGGTCATATCTGGGCTGACTGCAGAAAGCAAGAGTAGGGGGAAGGCCTAGTCCTATCGAAGACTAGCATCTTCAACATCTTGCAGCATTAGAAGAGAGTAGACTTGTATCTCATATATAGTCATATTATTGTAGCAATTTTATTAAGTAACCACGCCCAGAGATTCTTCCTCGACTCCCTGCGAGGAAGCAATCCCGGAGCCAACATTCATTTCAATGTAAATCACAGTTTTAGTTATATCAGGTCAAGGTACAACTCCAAGTCGTCATGTTACCGTGGACACGGCTATTTACTTCTCCCACGTGAAGGTTTGGTGCGTAAAAACGTCAACGACCAACTCAGATCGAATACCCAACCCATTAGCATTTTATTAATGCGGGGCAAGCGCGACCCATGAAGTGCGGTCCCGTCACCCCGTCTCGAGGATGTGTGGCAAGGGCCTCTCCTGCCCGTCCACGCCTCATCATCATCAAACCGTGGGTACCCCTCAGGGCCGACCCATCACCAACATGTTTTTGAAACCAGGTCATAGTAACTATGTGTATAAAACATCAAGGCGGAACCTGAGGAATCACCCTCAAAGGGCCCCGCTCGATGAAACCGTCAAGGTGGACTTAGAGGAATCACCCTCGAGGGTCCCACACTTGAGGGGTTGCACGACAGAGTCATCATCGGGAGTGGTGAAGGAGGAATCACCCTCGATAACCACGACCGACTAGCTGCACTACAGAGTTAGCATCACGAGTACTTCACGAGGTGTCACCCTCGGTACTCGATAGTAGCTCTGCAGAGTCGTACAACTAAGGGGTGTGCGATGATGTGAGGGGCCTGGCTCGTCAGTCGGTTGACCGAGTCTTCGAGTCTTCGAGTCGTCGGGTCATCGATGAAGAAGCAGGGGCAACTGGGACTAGGGGGGTCACTGGGGATTCACTGATCAACCTATACTAAGCAGTTGATATGATTGCAGGTACAGTATCAGTTTATCAAAAGCAGGCTATGCATCAGAATAGGAGCTAACTAATACAGTAGCAAAATCTAATGCAAGAATGAGAGGGAAGAATGGGCGATATCGGAATGCTCAAGGGGGGGGGGGGGGGGGGGGTTGCTTGCCTTGCTGCTCTGCGGCAAAGGGCTGATCGTCAACGGTGTAGTCGTACCCGGCGGCACCATCAGTCTCGGGGTCTACCGGTAAGAAGAGGGGGAAGAAACAATAAATATAAAGCAGACAAATGCATCACGATGCATGGCATGGCAATATGCAGAGCTAGGCATGCACTAACGCAGTATTACATGTTGCAGACGGATCGGAAGAATATCTGACGATATTTTCCGGGTCTCGGGCTACTACCGGACAGACGAAATCGATGGAAAGTTCCATGTTCGCTATGCTAGGAGCACGTGACGGATGAACGGACTGCGTATTCGGATTCGTCTCGTCGTTCTGAGCAACTTTCGTGTATAAAGTATTTTCATCCGAGTTACGGATTATTTTATATTAATTTTTAAAGTTTTACTAAGATTCAGAAATTAAAACAGATTATTCAAATCAGACATTATCCAGAATAGTATAGGCTGACGTCGGCATGACGTATTGCTGGCGTCAGCAGTCAACAGGGGCTGACCGGAGTCAAACCTGATACGTGGGTCCATTGGGACCCACATGTCAGCCTCTGTAGCTAATTAACAGGGTTAATTTAAACTAAATAACTTAATTAGATGGTGGGCCCTACTAGTCAGTGTCTAACTAATTAACTAATTGACTTAATTAGTATTAACAGGTTAATTAACTTTTATCTATTTACTTTAAAACATTTAAATGGGGTGGGACCCGCATGTCAGTGGGCCACTTTGCCACGTCGGCAGTTGACCCGGTCAACTGGGCCCGCGGGGCCCAGTGTTCAGCGACACAGGGGCGAGGCCCGCGGCGTCAGGTGGCAGCCACGTCGGACGCCGGCCGGAGAACACTCCGACGAGCGTCGGGATTGCAGCACAGGCGCCCATTTGCAGCGCCGTTTGCGGCATTCGATCGGGGAGACTGAGCCGCGGCGATCTAAGGTACTAGCGTGTGGCGGGGCGGCCGGAGATGAGTGTTACGACGGCGACGGCGGACGGCGGCGCTCGGCTCCCCGGCAGGACGGCTACGGCACGGGAGATGAAGGGGGAAGGGGTCGAGGGGGAGGCGCTTGCTCACGGGGATCCGGTCGTGGTGGGCAGCGGGCTCGGGGTAGCTCCAGTGGCTGTGGAGATCGACGGAGGCAGCGGCGGCGATCGACGGAGGGGATCGGCGGGGGGAGGCGTCGCAGGGGCTCGGTGGCCTCGGGCCAGTGGTGGAGACGACGAGGACGAGCACGGCGGGGCTTTCGGGCAGTCGGACGGAGCGCGGGGGCGACGGAGGCCGTGCGGGTCAGTGGGGCGAGGCCATGGCGGTGCTAGGTGGAGGGGGAGAGATGAGCAGGAGGGGAACTGGGGGCGTTAGGGTTTGCGGAGAGAGGGAGAGCGCCGGGGGCTTGCCCTTGTAGCCGTTGGAGGGGTTCAGATGGCCGGCGCGTGGCAATCGAGCCGCGGACGCTCGGCCATCATCCACATCTCCCCGATGAGCAGGAGGTTAGGGACGATGGCGCCAGGTGGGCTGGGCCTCCCTGTAGTCCTTTAAGGCCCAGATGCACAGCGCCTCTCTTCGTTTTCTCTTTTTCTTTTTCTGATTTATTTTACAGCTTTTGTTTTATTTCTTTTTAGCATTAATTTCCTTTAGCAAAAATGTGTGACTTGGTCCAATAAACATCTTGCAATATTTTGCATGGTCACACACACTTTGGGGATTTTTAGAATCTGTTTGCAATTTCCAATTGAATTTAAGAGCACTTTAAATTGCAATTTGGTGCTGTTATTGAAGGTGGGGTCCACACCATATGTTTGGTGATGTTGTTCTCCTTAACACCAATTGTTTTGTGATTTATCACAAGTGTGCAACATTTTTCCTTTGCTGTTTGCCAACTTATTTTAACACCATAAAATTCAATGCCCTTTTTAATGGAATTTGAAATGAGATATGAATTTTCAACTTAATCATATCTTGTTTAGCAAAATGATTAGGCACTGATAATGGTCATCACTGTGCTTAATTACAATGATCACTGTAGCCAAAATCTAGTGTGTCACACGCATCCTCGTCGTCGACTAGGCGCCGGCGACCACCTGCTTGAGAGGCGACAGCATGTCCGGGACTGGGCTCCGCCGGTCTGGCACTGGGAGGCGCTACCTTCCGGGGCGCGCAGCTTGGTGAGGAATCAGGCTCCCGTCGTCGACCCGGAGATTCTTTGGAGGCGGTCGCGTGGACCACTGTTGGTGCAGAGGGAGCCGAGCCCCGCGGAGGTGGTACGTCGCCGTGTGAGGGAGGAGGACGAGCACGTCCGACGCTACATGGCTGCGTTGGACGCCAGGTTCTCCAATACCTGGCAGGTTCTTCAGGGATCACACCCGAACTATGATCCTGTCATAGTTCCTTATCTTTGGGTGTCCACCGCCTGCGCCGCGAGAGGTCAACTAGATCTATATTAGTGATATTATATTCGAGATGTATTAGTGATAATATTCGATGATGTATTAGTTATATTATATAATAATATTCGAGATGTATTAGTGATACTATTCGATGATGTATTAGTGATATTATATGATCATATTGTTGCATTGCCTTGTATTGATTTGCATATCTCCGGTTTTGCTTATTGAATGCATTCTAATTGTTTTATATTTGTTCCGGATTAGTTAAGCTATGGGCAGTAGAGACAGAGACCGTGATCAAGAGAATGCCATGTACGACTTGAAACGCTCCGGAAATGAAGAGAATAAAGAAGTAGATGATGGCTCACAATACCTTAACCCATCCGGTGAGGGAATTGAGGAAGAATAACCAAGAGACGAAGGGGAACCAACTGACAATGATGGCGAAGAAATTTTTCTCCATCATCAGAAGTCCGGCGAGGTATTAATTTGCCCTCTGGTGATCATCAGAAGTATTGATTGATTTGTATATATTAACGAATCTTTCTTCTTTTAGCCCTCCGGATCGAGCAAATCTTCTACAAGGGTTAAACGTGGCCCGACAAAACTGTTGAAACAAGGCATAAAGTACAACATTGATCAAATCAGAGCAGATGGCGAACCGATTGCTCCTAAAATTAATGCAGACAAATTTATACGTCAATGCGGAGTTATCGTTAGGGACCAAATCCCGATCACCCCTCAAGAATGGAATCAGCCAAAAGATCGCGGAGTTCCTTTTGTCAGCCAAAGAGCAAAAGATCTGCTTTGGGAGGAGCTCATGAAACATTTCACCCTACCAGAGGGTCTCACAGATCTCCAATGTGAGAAAGTCAAGAACTGTGCTCTTAAGAAGATGTCCACACAATTCCAGACTTATAAGAAAAGTTTATGGACCAATTACGTGAAAGGAGGAAAAAGGAATGCATCGTGTTTCCAAACTCGGTGCCAAGGCCACCGACTCCTCCTCCAAGCCGCCGCGTCAGCAGACTCCAACCCACCTCGAGACGGAGCGCAGGGCGAGTCCTCCAAGTCCACCGCGTCAGCAGACCCCAACCCACCTCGAGACGGACCGCAGGGCGAGTCCGCCATATCGATCTCCGCCACGTCAACATAGTCCATCCCACCCCGAGACGGAGCCTAGCGCGAGTCCGCGATATCGATATCCGCCGTCTCCAAAGCGGAAGAGAGCACAAAAGAAGAAACCCGAGCCTCCTGTCAAAAAGAAGTTAGCTTACGAGAAGACTGACGAGGAAATCGATGAACAAGAGGCTAAGTAATTGCAGGCCCATTTTGGACCGAAACCGCCCCAGCCGCCAATGGAGAAAATACCTGAGGAAGTCGTACAATACTTTTTGAATGCAGCTAAACCGGCGGAGAAAAGGCCGCTATCAGACTATGAACGCTCTATTAGCAAGTCCTATCATAAACAAAAAAACAGAAGTCGAGCGGTAGTAGTAAATGCGGGAAAACTGTTCCCCAGCTCGGAGAACAGGCAGTGCAATCGATCATCCCGCTCAAGGTGAGTACCGATAAGGTGGTAATAACCGACGCTGATAGAGAGAATGCTAAACAGCTCGGTATCACTGTTGAACAACTCCTAGAGATCGAGGAATTCCCACCGACGATCCGAAGGAACTACAATGGGCATATGTCCCCGGAAACCCTCTCGTGAGTCCTGAAGATGAGAAGCTTCTATCAACGCAAATGTACAGCTTGCATCAGTGGTACATGAGAGAAGTAAAGAGCGGGCGACAGAGCCTCATGGTGAAAGTCAAGCGAGAGCATTACATCCATGAAAATGATTTGTGGATTGAAAATGAAGAATTATTCCAGTTATTCAATCAAAAAGCACTCGACAAATCTATCGTCAGTTGCTACTGTCTGTAAGTGATTTCTTTCTGTAATTTGATTAAATATCTAGCTCAGCTCGTTCATTGCCTGTAATTATCCTCACTATATTCTTTTCTATGGTATTGTGCAGAATGAAGATTTTTGAATTGGAAAGAGATGGAGTCTATGGCAATGGGTTCATTGACCCAAATACTGTTAATGAAAATGTGTTAACTACTTACTCAAAAGACACGGAGAAAATGTTGCTAAGGTTTTTGAAGGCCCTAAATACCAAACCAGAAATACTTTTACCTTACAACTTCAAGTGAGTGTTACTTTTACCTTACTTTTACCTTCTATATATATACACTCGATGTTAAGTGTAGTTGATGAGTTATGCATGCCCGCTTATACAAATCGTGTCCCCAGCTACCACTGGATCCTGCTAATCATTAGAATTGACGATGGAACTGTTGAAGTACTGGACTCACTAAGTAAAGACCCTGAAGAATACGGAAGCCTGCATTCGATGCTCGACAGGTAATTTCAATCATTTACGCACTATGTCGGTCTCTTTAGTTCATTTCCTGATATCAAGTAATTAATTAGTAACTCCTTTATTCATTTTCTTTGCCGGGCAGGGTTTGGAAAAAGTTCACCAAAGATGTTAGAGGTGAATGGAAAGAGGAGCTGAAATGGCGAAGGTCCAAGGTATTTAAGTAGTACTAGCTATGTCCGCGCATCTCTTTAAGTATAGTTTCAATACCATTATCATGCTTTATTATTATCTGATTGAATTATATTCTCGTAAAGTGCACGAGGCAGGAACAAGGGACTAGTTTATGTGTGTATTACGTTTGCGAGAACATTCGCATTATGACCGAAAAGATCAGAACTACAAGAGATCTTTGGGTACGTAAACACCATTCACATTTTTTTATCATGATGTAATATATATATAGACAACTAACATGTTCATATTGATCTCTTCTTTAAAGATGCACGAGATGCGGGATAAGCTCCTACCAAAGGACCGCATACGAGCAATTCAAGAGGAAATTGCGGGTTTTTTGCTTGAGCGGGTCATATCTCCCGACGGAGAATACCATTACACCTAATGCCTGCATGTAATGATTTGCAAATTGTAGGAGAAATTGTATATACCAAATTGTACATATGTGTATGCATGGTCGTACGAAAAGTTCTATGTATATGATTGGTTCTACGAGATATTCTATTATATATGCATAACGTGTACAGTATGTAGCAGCGTAAAATATGTTTGAAATGAAAAAGAATTAAATCGAATACACAAAATGAAAAAGGAAAAATAAACAACAAAACCTAAATCTTTAGTCCCGGTTGGTGTTACCAACCGGGACTAAAGGTCCCCATCCCCTGGCGCCCGTTGCCGACCACGTGGCAGGGGTTTAGTCCCGGTTCGTAGCCAACCGGGACTAAAGGCTTGGACCCTTTAGTCCCTATACATTAGTCCCGGTTGGGGAACCGGGACTAAAGGCCCTTCCCAACAGGGACTAATGGCCTGTTTTCTACTAGTGACTATAGCCAAGAAACACACAACTCAGTAGAACGAAACGTTTACGTGAATTATATGGGCGGAGATTAGGCCAACAAGCAAAGCCAAAAACACGAAGAGATGTGTAAACATGTTTGACATTTAAGAGACATTCAGTGGAAGTTTCATTGTTGATGACACGACTAGGTAAGATGTTGGTAAGATAAACAACATAGAGAAAAGCTTCATCCCAAATTTTGAGTGGCATAGATGCGGCAGCAAGTAGAGGAAGACCTACTTCAAAAATATGCCTATATTTTCGTTCAGCAGAACCATTCTGTTGATGAGCATGAGGACAAGAAACATGATGTGAAATTCCTATTTGCTCAAAAAAGGAATTGAGTTTTTTGTATCCGCCACCCAAATCAGATTGCATAGCAAGGATTTTACTATCAAATTGACGTTCAACAAGAGCTTGAAATTTGTGAAAGACTTGAAACACATAGAACGTTTCTTAAGAAGATAAATCCACATATATTTGCATAATAGGTGTGCCTCCCAACAGAGGAGGGGGCTAGAGCCCACACATCAGAAAAATGAGTTGCAAAGGTTTAACAGAAACACTAGTGGAAACTGGATAAAGTAGCTGATAACTTTTAGCTCTCTGACATGAAGCACAAATAGTTTATGAACTATACTCACCGACAGATGTGAGCTTATTTTTGCTAATAACTTGATGAACAATAGAAAAAAGCAG
Source organism: Elymus sibiricus (assembly GCA_039707655.1). Lineage (NCBI taxonomy): Eukaryota > Viridiplantae > Streptophyta > Magnoliopsida > Poales > Poaceae > Elymus > Elymus sibiricus. Next base: position 513,937,540 of record CM077669.1, read on the forward strand.
GGTGGCCTAAACGATGATGCCATCTATCCAAAGAAAATTGATGACACCGAGCACTTGTTTATTGAATCTCCTAAACTTGGGAATCAACGGGTAGAGTCCATCCATGCATATACCTCGATAGATTATTCTCTTCGTGGCCTGATCCTTGATCAAAAAGAAAAAGGGTTGAAATTCTAGAAATACATGATTTTCAAGAGCGATGCGATGGACGGAAAGAAGACTTTTGCTAGTGCTAGGAACATAAAGAACATTATTAAGATGGATGTCTTTGTGTGGGGTTTTAATAAGTGAATAACCAACATGACTATTCTTCATACCTACACCATCGGCATTGTAAACTTGCTCATGGCCATTGTACCTCTCATGCATGGTGATCTTCTCGAGTTCACCGGTTATGTGCTCGATGGCACCCGTATCGGCATACCAATTTGTGTCAACTTCGTAGGAAGTGTTAACGGACGCAACTACCTTCTGCTTCCTTGAGTTATCTTCGGCATAGCGCCACTTGCAATCTTTTGCAATGTGTTTAGTTTTTTTTTTGCAAATTTGATAAATACCATCAAAGTTGTTGTTGTTGCGGTTTCGATAGTTGTTGTTGTTGTAGCCTCCACTTCCACCAAAGTTGCCATGGCCGCCTCCATAGCCACCAGATTGTCCACGGTAGCCACCACCATGGCCGCCACCTTGATGAGATGGAGCATCACCATAGCCATTGTGACCGCCGCCGTAGCCGGTATTGTGTCCGCCACCATAGCCACCATCGGGGCAGCCACCGTAGCCATTATTCTGGCCGCGGTGACCACCACCCCCGCCCTGGCCAAGATGACAGTCGCCATTGCGAGGGCGTCCCTTGGAGAAGCCACCGTCGCCACCACGACCATGCCTGGCTAGATTCGCCGAAGACTTGAAACATCCTGCACCCGAACTATGAAATAATTCAACTCGTTGATCAAAGTTGCTCACCATAGAGAAGAGATCGACGGAGGGTGGATCGGGGTGGACGTCCAACGCCGAGATGATGGGATGTTAATCCATGTCAAGGCCAACAATGATGAAGGAGAGCAGCTGGCCATCGGTGATGGGGTCTCCGGCCATGGTGAGCTCGTCCGTAAGAGCCCTCATGTGGGCGTAGTAGACGCCGACAAGATTGGTTTCCCTTCTGCGCATTCATGAGACTGATGCGGACGTTGTTGATGCGCGACCGTGAAGTGGAGGCGAACATGCTTGTGATTGCTGTAAAGATTGCATGTGGTTTCTCATGAGATGCAACCTGAATCAACACTTCTTTGGAGACATTATTCAGCAAGTAGGCAAGAACTTGCTGATCTTGCCGCGCCCAGACCGTGTACTCGGGGTTGACGATGATTTGCTCCTTGCCATCGGAGTTTTTGGTGGTAACGATTTTGGGGGGCTCGGGAAGGGTTTTGTCCAAATAGTTGTACATGCCCGCAACTCGAATCTGCGATAGCACTTGTGCACGCCCATAGGATATAGTTGGTTTTGGTAAGCTTTTCAGATACTTGGGAGTTTAGGTAAAGGTGTTTGCGGGGGTGGAGGATGAGGCCATGAGAGGAGGTTGCTAGATGTGATGGAAGAGAGGGGCTCTCTATACCATGTGAAATATGATGAAGCGTCTCAACCCTCCGAGGAGAGGGCGCATGAGTATATATTGATCGTAGGAGAAAGCCTCTGGTAGGCGTTTACACAATTCGGTTGAGATAGAAACAGAAGAAGAGATATAAAGTTAAACCACTAACCAATTCTATCTAAACTGGAGATTGACTTGGACTTCAAGAGAAAGATACGTGACAAACGAATGTCAAGTTTACATATGTTTAATACTCACTTCATTCCATAATATAGTGCGTCCTCGGTTTTTGAGCTTTAAGTTTGACAGTAAATTTAACCAACATGGACGATTGCGGCGGAAGCAAAAACTGTATCATTGAAAACTTCATTCGAATACAAATTCAATGGTACTCCCTCCGTTCCATAATGTAGTGCGTCCTCGGTTTTCGAGCTTGAATTTTGACCATGAATTTGACCAACGAGACCGATTGCGGATTCCCACTGAATCCGCAATCGGTCTCGTTGGTCAAATTCATGATCAAACTTAGATTTCGGGAAGCGCGGGCGCACTACATTATGAAACGAAGGGAGTATAATTTTTGCTCCCGCTCCAATCGCTCTCGTTGATTAAATGTATGGTCAAACTTGAATTTCCGAAAGCGCGGACGCACTGTGTAATGGAGGGAGTATATGCAACGAGTTCTCAGAAGATGTACGCTTTTGCAGCGCTGCTCAAGTTAATGGACGCGTCTGGCTACGAGTCAATCGTTGTAAAAAATAGAAATGGTAGTGGAATTAAATGATATACCCACCTACCCAACTCTGGCCGAAAGCTTACCGAGGAAGGAAGGAGTTGTGCTACTAGTTTCTCTCAGGAGTCAAAAGACGCTTGTCCTTCTCACCCCCACCCCGCTCCCTCCTCCCAAATTCGAAACCCCAGAAAATCCTCGTCGGCTCCTACTCCGCCTCCATCCGATGTCGTCCCCGCCGCCCGCGCTCCGCACGGAGGAGGCGCCGCATCCGCACGCCGTGGACTCCGCCGGCGCCAGCGTAGGGGTAGGCGTCGGAGGTGCCGATGCGAACGGAGCTGCGTCCGGCGGTGAGGTCCAGGCCACGATCTGCCCCGCCTGCATGGCGCCCTGGAGCATCGACGGCCCGCATCGCATCTGGTGAGCGAGGGCCTCCACTACCCCCACGGTCCCAGCGCATTTCCGTTGCTATTTTTCGTTTCTTTTTTCGTCGGTCTCCTCTGGGATTGGGGGCGATTAGCACAGTATATATCGTTTCTGTAATGGATTTGGGGCTATTAGCGCAGTACCGTCTCTGTGTTGGATTTGGGGGCACACAACGCTACTAATTGGATACTGAAGAAGATTGCATCTCTTTTTACAGTCCACTGTGCAATGTTGTTATTCTTGTGGGGAACATTGCTCTGATGGTGGGGTTTTTCCTCTTTTATGTTTAGGCATATTAGTTATCTGTTTTGTAAGGGGGCCTCCCCACCATATTGTATTGTCCGTCCGGGTACTTTGGTTCGTTGCTTTATTTATAAAGCGGGGCGAAAGCCTGTTTCGAGAGTTCCCATTATTCCATGTTAGATGCACCTACGCGTGCATGGCTACAAGTACGAACTGTGGGACCAGTGAGAATTAGAGACCACTGATCATCTATCTCTTAAATGCAGTTGCATTCCTTGTGGCCATGTGTATGGCAGATCGTGTCTGGAGAATTTGTTCCGTCGTTCTGGCGATGAGAGTGCCAAGGTACCATGACTGTTTATGCATATACTCAGTGAACAGATTGAGGTGAAGATATATACCTGCATCTAATTGCTCAGCCTATGCATGGATTTTGTTCTTTGTAACCAGTGCCCTCAGTGTGGCAAAGGATTTGTGGAGGAGCTTATCATCAACCTCTACGCACCAGAAAACATGCTGGAGGGTTGCTGCAGTCCTGAGGTCCTATTTCTTTCATCCATTGTACATCTATATATAGATGTTCTGAGTTTATTTTTATAGCGACACACTTTAGATGTAGGAAGTAGATTTATCTCCCTCTATATATGGAGTTCAAATCTAATGTGGTGATTGTGTATTAAGCTTCTTTTTATGACGATACATTGTACATATCTATAGGTGTTGCGGAGGCTAAGACAGATCAATTTTCGAATTCGATAATTTATTTAATATCCCACAAAATTTGTAGTTTAATCCGTTTCAAAAAATAAATAAATTGAAGCAATGCGTAGAACTTTAAAATGCGTATGATATTTGTTGTTAATTATCGAGGATTAAATATCTAGAACGTAATAAAATTTGTATCTGATTGGACAAAGTTTAGAAGTTGGGCATTAAATTGTGTGATTTTGACCTGAGTCCCGACAAGTTTTTAATGGTATCAGTCACCTACTCGATATGGAAGGACATTCTGATTAATAGTCTGCTATTTTATGTACAACTTATGTGGATAGATAATTTCCTTAATATTTTTTTATGCGGGCTAGGCCTATCAATCAATTGCTCATATTTAAATATTGCCTCACCTTTAGTGTGTAAGGTGGAGCACTGTAAAATATCTTAAAACTTTCATATTTTCCATCACTGTTTTTGTGCGTCTCTAACAGTAGAAACAATAGTTTCTCCTAACATCACTCTGCTTAGTCTACTTTCTTATTGAAACCGGCAAGGAAACAAAGAAAAGTAGATCAGCATGAGGCACCAAATTTTTACGTTAATAACCTTTGCGGGAAAAAAAACGGATGCATGCAGCAGTCTTTAGTCTTCATTATCAAGGAAATTAAAAATAGTTGCCACTCATCCCGAATGGCTTACAGCAGGAATATATTGCTTTTCTCACACAGTCCTTGTTCTCTCACTTTGAGTTCAGATTATATACGAAAACTTTCGACCTAAACGTCATTTAGTTTCTCTTTGGTACAAAATCATGTTGGTGGATTTCATTTGAAATAAAAAATTAATCAATACATCTATTTATACAGTCCCCTCTAAGCAAGGGTGGATGTAACGTCTTGCATGTGGGCATAGTTATACAAATAAATTTGTTAGTGCAAATGCAAGTATTCGCTGCTAAGCCTACTGGGAAACTAGCATATCTTTCTTTGCCCATATGTAAGAATTATGAATTCTCCGAATTCATTACTTCATACATATCAGATAGTTACAACTTACAATAGAGCGTGTTAGGCGCGAGGGGCCAGCACAACATGCACTAGGTAAGCGCATGGGGCTGTGGTGACCGTGGAGGCTGGTGCTTTGTGCCGCCGTAGGAATCGGGCGATCTGGGGTTGATACTGTTTTTCAACACATATATAGTTGCAGCACTTCTGTCCTTTTGCTGGCCTAAAATCACATGTTGATCTATTCACGATTCTGCTGGGTTTTTTATTTTTTGGAAAAGTAGGTTAGATTCATCATTTTTCATATTGGATGTCTTCTAAATCCATCCTTATACCTGATATTGCATTTGAATATTTCTCCCTCACTAGTTAGTACTTAGTAGTAATGAAAAATTAAATTACTTCATATTTTTTATTTGGTAACCAGACACCGAAGAACGGTGCTCTAAACATATAATCAACTGCATTTTCCACATGAATCAAGATTTTTTTATGACAACTACTATCATTGTTAGGAGGTTTCTTTAGTTTCAATATTGATTATATTTCACAAATTCATCTTTTGCTCAATTGACCTGCCACTGCAGGAAGTTCAAGCGTTCTACGAGCCTATACTTGCTGCAGTAATTAGGGTACATTCAGAGTGTAATGTTGCTGAGGAACCATCCAGTGATTCTACATGTGATGAGATGCAGCAACTGTTTACAGAACGGGTGGCTCAGATAGAGGGAACAGTGAATGAAAAAGTGACAATGGCTAAAGCTAACTTGATGTTAATGAAGGAGCGATTGAAGAAGATGGCTGAACAAGAAAAGATGGCGCCGAAGGATGTGATAGAGCTCCTGGAGCAGAATTTCCCTCACCTGATGATTCGTGTGTCGTGCTTGTTCCCGTCATCGCCAACACCGGGTATTGACGACATGGAGCTTGCAGATGTCGAAATAGTGGTGAGAGGGAGACCATATAACCCTTCTGTGGAAGACGATGAACAGGCTGGCAGCGGCAACGAGGTGAACCATACCACATTGGTTCCGCGTGAGGTGACTGATGGCTCATACAGACGAGAGGTTGAGGAAGTGGACAGCAAGCGCTTTGGTGACAGTGGCTACTATGGGAACTATAATGTCAATGACTCCAACAAAGAAGCAAATGGGATGTTGCTGAGTACAAATATGAAGGCTGCAGCTGAAGGTGCTGAACGCGTCGAGACCAAGCCAGCAGCAGGGCCAACTTGCTCTATCTGCATGGAACCTTGGACCTCCACTGGAGATCATCACATCTGGTGAGGAAGATGGTTTCAACTATCGGTTTATTATTTCTTTGGGTACATACCACTGAACGGGCCCTTGTCTTCCATGAGACCATGATCTTGTGCTCAAATTGAGCCCCAATGTGGAAATAACTTCAGTGATGTCCTGCTTTGATTATATCTTCCCCATGTTGGGATTGAAATCTGAACATCACAATATATTCAGTAGCCATCGCTTGTTGATCATCACAGTAACTACTCCTACTAGTGGATGTACTTTGATTTTTTTTATAATGTACCAGCTTTTATATTCCATAATTTTTACGAATTGTGTTTTAATCGAAAAGAACACCACTTGTGTTCTGAGTAATAGTTAAGGTTTAATTTTATGATATGTTATCTGTAGCCACTGGATTAGTAAGAATGTTCCTTTCCAACCATCAACTAGATAAATACTATATATAGGGCATAGTTGCAATTTTGGCTTAATCTCTTTCCTCTAGTTGAATTATTGCAGATCATGAATTCATTATCCACGTGACACTATTGAGTTAGGTGATTTCAGTGTATGTAGTTTAGGAAGGTTTGGGTTGAGATTCCGAGGAGGTGGCAGCAGGCGATCACTTAGTGTAGGCGGCAAGCTGCCGCTTCTAGAGCTTTGTTGGACTTTTCATGGTGCTTGTTGTATTTTGTGTCTTGGTGATAAGATCAGCCATTTTTTCTTCTATTTTTTTGGGTGCTAGATTTTATACATGTACACATAAATGTGGTTGCTCTAGATCATGTCCTATCTCCCACGTGCAGTTGCATTCCTTGCGGACATGTCTACGGCTGGTCGTGCCTCAAAAGGTGGGTCAAGTACCAGCTATCTGGGAATGAGAGTGTAAAGGTAACATGCATTATTCGATATATATGTCATATTAACTGATGTTCACTAATCAAATCACGGGCACATGAAATGTGCACACCAAATTGCTAATCTTATGCACGGATATTTATCTTTCTAATCAGTGCCCTCAATGCGGGGAAGGATTTCAAGACATGTCTATCGACCTCCATGCACCATTTTGTCAGGTTCTGATTCTTTTTTCTGTTGTACTCTCATAGGGTGTTGCATTATGGACCATTGCTTTATTTGGCATCTCTTATATATAGTAGAAACAATAGTTGTCTCTATCACCAGTCCGGATCAGCTCCTATTGCCTCTAAACCATTAACTGCTGGCCCACACACTTGTGCTATGTCGGCTGTTGCATTTGACTTTGCCATGGAGACAGCACTTGTATCAATCCATTTCTTAAAACAATTATGACCTGTTAGTTATAACATGTATACAGCATTATAAATGTGATATACTGTATGTTCAATCCGCAATAGCTTTTAGTTGATAAAGTGTTCAGATTGTTTTTTCAATACTGGATGTCTTAACAGCAAAAGTTATATTTTGTAAACATAATTTTTACACTAGACATTAATAGTGATGATAAAATTATGTCAATGATACTAATCTCATGTGCAATTTTCACTATGCATTTCAGCTATTTATGAGAATGCCTTTGCTTTTTTGGCATTGATGTATCTTTTAGGCCATTGCTTTGGGACAACACCATTAGTGTAGACCCTTTTTTTTGTAAATTTTGCCTTTTTGTGATGGACCCCATCACCTAAGCGCCCCGAGCAAGAAGCTATGTTTTGTTCGCCCCGACCGCTCACCCTATGTCTCTCTCCCTCCCTCCCTCTCTCTCTCTCTCTCTCTCTCTCTCTCTCTCTCTGTACCTCCCCCTCCCTCCCCCCTCTCTCTACCCGCATCTCTCTCTCCCCGCATCTAACGACACGGGGAACCCTAGCCACCGCCAACCAAGGAGTTGCCGGCGAAGCCATGGCAACGATGGGGAAGGTGTCTACAGGGCTCGCGTGTTCTCTCTCGTGGTCTTTGAGGAGAGGAGCATGGTGGCGGTGTTCGTCATGACGACGTGTGTCGCAGGGTGGTGGAGCTCGGGCGGTGGCAGGCCTTGCTGGTGATGCCCTCCTACTTGGAGGCAACATCGCCTGGATGGTACGTGGTGGGTAGCCATGGAGACTCGATCTTGTTCTGCCAGATCTGGACGCTAGTGTTAGGAGCGGCCTGGGGCTCCTCCCTAGCGGCGCCTGGGCAGGACGGGTGCATGGTGCCTGTGATTCTTGGGTGCAGTACGGCCTGGGATTCGATCCATATCTAGTCAGGTACTTGGAGGTGGACGGCAGCGTCCCGACGCGTGTGCGGGCGGGTGTGCAGCGTCGGGATTGGGTGCAACGGGTGACATCGGGCTGCAGACGGATGTTGTGGTCTCATTGCGATGTTGTGTTCCGGCATGCTCATGTAGGCTGCCCAACATTATGGCATGCGGGCTCCCTTGGGAGACGCAAGCTGTCCAGTCGACACTATATTGTCATACATATCGGTGTCGATAGCCACGGGCATGACGTCATGTGAGCTCGCCCGGGCCACGGTTAATGGGCTATGGCCGAGAGTTTCTCGACGACGACCGTCGACAGTAACCGACGACAACCGCGAGCTGTAACTGCTGGCAGTAGCTCCCCGTGTAGACCTCTTTCAGCCTCCACCGCGGAGGCACACACGACGACGGTGGGCTTCATGAGGCCACGTCCGTGCAGCAGCTCTAAGGGGAGGGGCGTCCGGGAGAAGGAGATGGAGTGGCAATGGAAGAAATGATCAGGAAGGGGGGGGGGGGGGGGGGGGGGTTCAATGTCGAAACATGTGGCCAGGGAGAAAAAAAAAACAGGGGAGTTGGTGGTTGCGCGGGCCCACGTGGGACGACGTGGCTCGCGTACGCGAGTGTTGCGTGCATGACGAGCGAGTCGACCGGCCGAAGCTTCGGCCGGCCGAACGATTAGAATTGTTTACCTATCTATAAAGGGGGAGGAAGCCTGTTTCGTGAAATGCAAGATGATTGCCAAGATGAGATTGAGATGTCAGTGGCAAAGATGCATGTAGTTTCAACGGAGCAATGGAATTTTGATAATTAGACAAAAGCAGTGGCATAAGCAGAATTGCAGGAGTGGCTAGCCGCATTGACATAAAAAAATCTTTTGTTTTTCTAGATATTAAGCCCACTATGTGTTAATACGCAGTGATGGAAACTATCATTGTGGGGACTTCTTCTGTTATGTTTGCATCGCCATTCTAAAACCACTCAACCAACCAATGTCCTGTAAACTGCCTCGTCTTCGATTGGTGTTGCTGATGGAACATAAAGAATTCAATTGCTTTGCTCAGTTGTAATGTGTCGGATAGGTTCCTTTTGCTGGATGTTGATTATATCTCACAAGTTCTTCTTTTCCCTAAATTAACTTGCCTGTGCAGGAAGTACATGGGTATTATGAATCTAAGTTTGCTGAGATTGGGGCATCGATAGAAGACTGTACGATGTATGCAAAAATGACTTCTCGCTTAGAAGAGCTAAGCGTAGACGCGAATCTTCGGGATGCAGAACTGCGTGCACTACTTGACTGTCATTTTACTGAGATGGAAAGATTGATGACTGTACACATGGCACTGGCTAACGCTAGGTTGATGTCGATGAAGGAGCAGATGAAGAAGATGGCTGAAGAAGACAAGGCGACAACGGAGGATTTGGTCGAATTCATGGAACTGAATTGCCATCAACTCTTTCCTACCCTACCCAGCCTACCCCCATGCCCCTTCTGATGAAAGCTGGTGATTGATTTGTCTTGTGCCACTCGGTGAACTGCTTACCATATTCTACAACATGTATTTCTATTTCACCATATTTATTGTGATGTCCGAGGACTTTGGTTTGACCTCATCTTTTGTCAAGTAAATTGTATCTAGCTTGTTAGCTGGAGCTAGACCAAGTCATCCTGTGTCGAGATGTGGTATAAACACTAATGGTGTTTCAAACTATCAGAAATATGTGGCACTTCTTACTTATTTTTGTAGGAACACTCTTGTTAGATAGGACTTTGGTGAACATGGTTCCATATGCACCCTTATAAATAGTAATTTAAAAACAAATGCACAAAAAATCTGATTTTTTTTTCCAACATATGCGACCGGTGTACTCGTATGAAGTTTCACCAAGAAGCGACTTCAGTGCTATCCATGGAAAAAATGACAAAATCAAACTATATTAAAAAAACGCTGTTTCATGAATAGTATGGTCCTGATTGTATTTGTCTGGTTTTGATTGTATTTTCTTCATTAAGAATACCATGGGTGTCATTTCTTCGTGAAAATTCAAATGTGAGTAGAATGGTCAACCAAATTTGATATCCCAAAAACTCAGATTTTTTGGATTTTTTCTAGTATTTTTCTGAATTTACTACTCATGTGGGTGCGCATGGAACCATGTTTATTTGTGTATTTTCGCGCTGTTGTTCCATTTTTCATTTCCTATTTTCCAGGTACTTGAAATTTTTTCAAATTTATGTATCACATTCATTTTAGGGCATCTCCAACGCAGACCCCTAAAATAGAGACAGAATGAATCCACGGGCTCGTCCGGATGTATCCGCGGACAGTGATACGGGAGCCGGCCATCCAACCATATGTATCCGCACACATTTCAAATGGGATTCGAACAAACCTGATGATTTTCAAGCAAATCAGATAATTTCAGACTTCTACTGGTTTCCATGGTTCATCCCCGCATGTTCCGCCGGCTCATTTCGAAATTGTTGATGTACTTCTCTGTCACAATTTCCTGATACATCTATTTTTTTTTCTAAATTCAACTGGTTCTTATTACGGGAGCTCGATAAGCTCTCTAACATAGTCATAGTTCATAGGGTGTGCGTGACCATGCTTATCCTACGCGATCATGATATGCATCGAACCGGGACCAATGGGGGCAACGGTCCCGGTTCGTGAGGCCAGGGGGCCGGTCGGGCCTCGTGGGGCACTGGTCCCGGTTCGTGTCTGGAACCGGGACCAAAGGGGGTCCTTTAGTCCTGGTTCCAGCCACGAACCGGGACCAATGAGATGCCTATATATACCCCCCCCCCCCCCCCCGCCAGTGAGCAGAGCACTCCACACTGCTCTGTTTTTCTGGCCGGCGAGGGGAGAGCTTTGTGGTGCTCTAGCTCACCTCCTATGCACATGAGGTGTTCGATGAAATGCCCGAGTCACACTTAAGCTTTCTCCTCTCGAAGCTCCTTGTCCAAGCTCCATTTTTCTCAAGATTTGTTTAGGTTTGGCGGTCCATCCTGTCCCGTCCCCGTCCTCACCACCGTCGATCGCCCGCGTCCATCTCGGCGCCGGCACCACCGTGGTTAGCCTCTTCTTCTTATCTTCTTTTTAAAAGAAAAAAGTTCTTACTTGTATCATTTAGATAGATACTTATGTAATTTTCTTACTTTTATTATTGTTTGTTATTATATAGTGCCATGGTCATGGTATCCGCCCACGTCGGCCCTCGTCCGGTCTATGATTCGGATGTGGTATATATTATCTTTTATAACTATTTGTTTTATTTAGTGTTTATGACAATTATGCCGACCAACATGACATAGATTTTTTAATCTAGGAGGTATGTGAACCGGAAATTCCAACCGACATAGAAATTCTTGTCGAGAAGTTAAATTTGGTTGAAAAAGAAAACAATTACTTGCAAGAAAAATTACAAAGAGTTGAAGAGGAGAAGATGAAGTTGGAGTTGCATGTTGCCGATGTCGTCGACGATCACAAGATCAAGATGGATGCAATGCGCTTGAAGATTAGAAAGATTAGAAAATATGCCATTCATACTGAGGCTTGGTATCATTATGTCGTTGGATCAATTGGTACCTTAGTTGCGGTTATGATCGCATTTGTTGTTGCATTTAAATTTAATAGTTTCAATGTATGTTTTAATTAGATGCTCTAGAGAGCTATATGTTGTTCAATAATGAGAACTACGTATGAACGTTATGTATTTATTTTGGTCACTACTGTAATTTGGCTTTAATGTGATTATGAATTTCTATTAATTTGGTGACTTCTCTATTCATGATATGCACGCAGATGAACCGGCAATGGATGTACGGTGACCGACGCACCTCCGAGTATATTGAGGGCCTACATAATTTTCTCGAAGCGGCTGAGGCAAACAAGCAGAATGGTTTTATGCATTGTCCATGTACTGTCTATGAGAATACGAAGGCTTTCTCCAACTATAAAACCCTTCACTTCCACCTGCTTCAGAAGGGTTTTATGCCACACTATAATGTTTGGACCAAGCACGGAGAAAGAGGGGTTATGATGGAAGACAACGAAGAAGAAGAGGATGACGACAACTACCCGCCCCCTGAATACGGTGATGCTGCAATGGGGGAAGCTGAAGATCAAGAGGAACCAGACGATGTGCCCAATGATGATCTTCGCCGGGTCATTGTTGATGCACAGAGAGAATTCGAAAGTGAAAGGGAGAAGTTGAAGTTCGATCGCATGTTATAGGATCACAAAAAAGGGTTGTACCCAAATTGCGAAGATGACAACAGAAAGCTCGGTACCACACTGGAATTGCTGCAATGGAAGGCAGACAATGGTGTATCTGACAAGGGATTTAGTTCGCTTCTGAAAATAATGAAGAAGAAGCTTCCAAAGGATAACGAATTGCCCGGCAGTACGTACGAAGCAAAGAAGGTTCTATGCCCTCTAGGATTGGAGGTGCAGAAGATACATGCATGCCCTAATGACGGCATCCTCTACCGCGGTGCGTACGAGGATTTGAACGCATGCTCGGTATGCGGTGCCTTGCGGTATAAGATCAGAAGAGATGACCCTGGTGATGTTGAGGGCCATTGCACCGGGAAGAGGGTTCCTGCCAAGGTGATGTGGTATGCTCCTATAATACCACGGTTGAAACGTCTGTTCAGAAACAAAAAGCATGCCGAGTTGATGCAATGGCACAAAAAAGACCGTAAGAAAGACGGGAAGTTGAGAGCACCCGCTGACGGGTCGCAGTGGAGAAAGATTGAGAGAAAGTGGAGCGACTTTACAGGTGACCCGAGGAACGTATGGTTTGGTTTAAGTGCAGATGGCGTTAATCCTTTTGGGGAGCAGAGCAGCAAGCATAGCACATGGCCTGTGACTCTATGTATGTATAACCTTCCTCCTTGGTTGTGCATGAAGCGTAAGTTCATTATGATGCCAGTGCTCATCCAAGGCCCTAAGCAACCCGGCAATGACATTGATGTGTACCTAAGGCCATTAGTTGATGAACTTTTACAGCTATGGAATGGAAGAGGTGTACGTGTGTGGGATGAGCATGCACAAGAGGAATTTGACCTACGAGCGTTGCTGTTTGTAACCATCAACGATTGGCCTGCTCTCAGTAACCTTTCAGGACAGACAAACAAGGGATACCACGCATGCACACACTGTTTAGATGACACCGACAGTATATATTTGGACAAATGCAGGAAGAATGTGTACCTGGGGCATCGTCAATTTCTTCCGACCAACCATCAATGTCGAAAGAAAGGAAAGCATTTCAAAGGTGAGGCAGATCACCGAAAGAAGCCCACCCTCCGTACTGGTGATCACATACTTGATATGGTCAATGATTTACAAGTAATATTTGGAAAGGGTCCTGGCGGACTATCTGTTCCGACTGACGATGCGGGACGCGCACCCATGTGGAAGAAGAAATCTATATTTTAGGACCTACCCTATTGGAAAGACCTAGAGGTCCGCTCTGCAATCGACGTGATGCACGTGACGAAGAATCTTTGCGTGAACCTGCTAGGCTTCTTGGGAGTGTATGGGAAGACAAAAGATACACCGGAGGCACGGGAGGAATAGCAATGTGTGCATGAAAAAGACGGCATGCATCCAAAGCAGTATGAAGGTCCTGCCAGCTACGCTCTTACCAAAGAAGAGAGGGAAATCTTCTTTGAATGCCTGCTCAGTATGAAGGTCCCGTCTGGCTTCTCGTCGAATATAAAGGGAATAATAAATATGGCAGAGAAAAAGTTCCAGAACCTAAAGTCTCATGACTGCCACGTGATTATGACGCAACTGCTTCCGGTTGCATTGAGGGGGCTTCTACCTGAAAACGTTCGATTAGCCATTGTGAAGCTATGTGCATTCCTCAATGCAATCTCTCAGAAGGTGATCGATCCAGAAATCCTGCCAAGGTTAAGGAGTGATTTGGTGCAATGTCTTGTTAGTTTCGAGCTGGTGTTCCCACCGTCCTTCTTCAATATCATGACGCACGTCCTAGTTCATCTAGTCGACGAGATTGTCGTTCTGGGCCCTGTATTTCTACACAATATGTTCCCCTTTGAGAGGTTCATGGGAGTCTTAAAGAAATATGTTCGTAACCGCGCTAGGCCAGAAGCAAGCATCTCCATGGGCCATGAAACAGAGGATGTCATTGGGTTTTGTGTTGACGTCATTCCTGACCTTAAGAAGATTGGTCTCCCTCAATCACGGTATGAGGGGAGACTGACTGGAAAAAGCACGCTAGGAGCGGACTCAATAATATGTAGGGACGGGCATTCTTGGTCTCAAGCACACTACACAGTTCTACAGAATTCTACCTTGGTGACCCCGTATGTCGATGAACACAAGAATATTCTGCGCTCCAAACACCCGGAGCAGTGTGACGACTGGATTACATATGAACACATCAGGACTTTCGGCAGTTGGTTGCAAACACGTCTCATGGGTGACAACACTGTTTCTGATGAGTTGTACTCGTTGGCCAGGGGACCATCTTCGACTGTATTGACTTACAAAGGGTACGAGATAAATGTGAATACATTTTACACGATCGCCCAAGATCAAAAGAGCACCAACCAAAACAGCGGTGTCCGCTTTGATGCAGCAACCAATAGGGGAAAGGACACATATTATGGTTACATAGTGGACATATGGGAACTTGACTATGGACATGATTTCAAGGTCCCTTTGTTTCAGTGCAAATGGGTCAATCTGTCAGGAGGCGGGGTACAGGAAGACCCACAGTACGGAATGACAACAGTGGATCTGAACAATCTTGGGTACACAGAGGAACCATTCGTCCTAGCTAATGATGTGGCGCAGGTTTTCTATGTGAAGGACATGTCTACCAAACCGAGAAAAAGAAAAGATAAGGAAGCGAATACATCATACGATGAGCCAAAGCGCCACATAGTTCTTTCAGGAAAAAGAGACATCGTGGGATTGGAGGGCAAGACAGACATGTCTGAAGATTATGAAAAGTTTCATGAAATTCCTCCCTTCAAAGTCAAGGCTGACCCAAGCACCCTCTTAAACGATGAAGATTATCCATGGTTACGGCGCAATAAGCAAAGGACACAAGCGAAGAAAAAGTGAAGACTTTCTCTCCACAACTATACCATTGCAGTTACATGTGAAGAAATGAAATGCCTTTTGTAACAGATGAGTTTTCGTATGAAACCCTAATACTTCGAAAGAGATTGTCCGTTTTGTACACGAAGTGCATCCAGTTTTTGCCGTAACCCTCTCAACTTTTTATAACATGCTATGTGGGTGAAATGATGATACCATGCCAACTTTCAACCTTTTCAGAGTTCATTTGTAGTGCTTTTCAATTTCAGGGTCATTTAGCTCAAAAAAATCAGTAAATGCATGAAAAATACCAAATGAAGTCAGAAAGTATTGAAAATTGATGATGTGGCTTTGAATGGTGCATTTTGAACACACAAAAAGTCTGGAGTTCAAATAAGTTCAAAAAAATGAAATCCCTTTGTAACAGATGAGTTTTCGTCCGAAACCCTGATACTTCGAAAGAGATTGTCCATTTTGTACATGAAGTGCATCCAGTTTTTGCCGTAACCCTCTCAACTTTTTATAACATGCTATGTGGGTGAAATGATGATACCATGCCAACTTTCAACCTTTTCAGAGTTCATTTGTAGTGCTTTTCAATTTCAGGGCCATTTAGCTCAAAAAAATCAATAAGTGCATGAAAAATACCAAATGAAGTCAGAAAGGGTTGAAAATTGATGATGTGGCTTTGAATGGTGCATTTTGAACACACAAAAAGTCTGGAGTTCAAATAAGTTCAAAAAAACGAAATCCCTTTGTAACAGATGAGTTTTCGTCCGAAACCCTAATACTTCGAAAGAGATTGTCCATTTTGTACACGAAGTGCATCCAGTTTTTGCCGTAACCCACTCAACTTTTTAGCACATGCTATGTGGTGAAATGATGATACCATGCGAACTTTCAACCTTTTCAGAGTTCATTTGAAGTGCTTTTTAATTTCTATCAAAACATCGTGGGAGTGGAGTTCAAAAAAGAATCAACTAAAAAGCTTTTATAAACCTCTAGTATTTTTGAAACTATAATTATATAAAAATTATGCAACTAAAATTATCAAAGTATTTTTTGTTCAAAACATTAATAGCAAAAATAATATAATGATAAAACACACTGGAAATAAATAAAGGAAAAAATAAAACAAAAATAAATAAAGCAAAAAACAAAACAAAAATAATGGAAATTATGCAACTAAAATTATCCAAGTATTTTTTTTTCAAAACATTAATAGCAAAAAGAAAATAATGATAAAACACACTGGAAATAAATAAAGCAAAAAATAAAACAAAAATAAATAAAGCAAAAAACAAAACAAAATAATGGAAATTATGCAACTAAAATTATCAAAGTATTTATTTGTGAAAAAGAATGAACTAAAATAACAGTAGAAAAATATTGAAAAAAAAAGCAAAAAACAAAACAAAAATACCGGAAAAAAAATAAAAAAAATGCCGCCTACTGGGCCACCACGGCATTCAAGCCCGCAGAAGGCCCAATAGGCCCACAGGCAGTTGCAAAGCGGTTAGGCCCGTAAGCCTGCGGTAGAGAGGAGCTCGAGACGATGGGTGCAGCCGCGCTTATAAACCAGTACGACTGCTCCTCGCTCGGCGAGGTGGGACTAAACTCCCACCGTGCCAGGAACAGGGCTTTAGTCCCGGTTGGTGACACCAACCGGGACCAATGCCACCCTTTGGTCCCGGTTGGTGCCACCAACCGGGACCAATGCACCCATTGGTCCCGGTTGGTGCCACCAACCGGGACCAAAGGTCCCTGTTTCCTGCCCTTTGGGCTGCTGAAAACTGACCTTTGGTCCCGGTTGGTGGCACCAACCGGGATTAAAGGTGGGCATTGGTCCCGGTTGGTGCCCCTAACCGGGACCAATTGTTCTTCTATATAAGTAAACACTTAGAAAATTTCAATTTTCATCTGCCATTGCCACGAGCCCGCCGTCCCCGTCGCCGCCCCGAGCCCGTCGCCGCCCCGTCCCCGTCGCCGCGCCGCTCCTCGTCGCCGTCGCCGCGCGCCGCCCCGAGCTACCCCGTCGCCGCCCCGTCCCCGTCGCCTCCCCGTCGCCGCGCCGTCGTCGTCCCCGTCGCCGCGCGCCGTCCCGAGCCGCCCCGAGGTCGCCGTCGCCGCCCCGAGCCGCCCCGTCCCCGTCGCCGTCGCCGCCCATCCCCGTCGCCGTCGCCGCCCCGTCCCCGTCGCCGCGCCGCCCCCTCCCCGTCGCCGTGCCGCCCCGTCCCCGTCGCCGCCCCGTCCCCGTCGCCGTCGTCATCCCCGTCGCCGCGCGCCGCCCCGAGCTGCCCCGTCGCCGCGCCGTCCCCGTCGCCGCGCCGTCCCCGTCGCCGCGCCGCCCCGTCCCCGTCGCCGCGCCGCCCCGTCCTCGTCGCCGCGCCGTCCCCGTCGCCGCGCCGCCCCGTCCCCTGCCCGCCCGACGCCGCCGTCGCCTCGCCGCCCCCAGTGAGCTCGCCGCCCCTGCCCCCTCTGTTTTTTTCTTATATGCTGTTTTTTTGTTCATAATTTGTTCATAGATTAGATGTATGTATGTATGAGGGAGTATTTTTATTAGATGTATGTATGTATGAGGGATCATATATGTATTTTTTTAGATGTATTTTTTGTTTGTATGTATGTATGTATGAGGGATTATAGATGTATGTTTTGTATGTATGAGGGATCATAGATGTATGTTTCTAGAGATGCCAACAAGGCCATGGGAGCACCCCCCCTATCATCACGTTGGCATCGCTCCCCGAGAGCTTTCCAACGGATCCGGAATAGTCTCGATCGGAGCTCTTGTGCTCTAGAGATGATGTTTTTTTTATTCATAGAAGAAAGAGCGACGTCGTTGTCGATCTACCCACTCCCCGATAACTTCGACATGAGGGGGGGGGGGTCGATATACCCCCCTCCCCGATAACTTCGACATGAGGGGGGGGGGTCGATATACCCCCTCCCCGATAACTTCGACATGAGGGGGGGGGGGTCGATTGATGTATATGTTCATATATATGTGCATTTTTAGAAAAAAAATTGTGTATGTATGTTCATATATGCAAAAGTTACATTTAAGAAAAAAAGAAAATGTATGTATTATGTTCATATGCAAAGAATATGCAAAAGTTAGAATTTTGGTCCCGGTTCGTGCCACCCAAACCCCTAGAAGAAAACTCCGGTAACTTCGACATGAGGGGGGACGTCGGACATATCGGGCGACCAACTCTCGAGGCCACCCAAACCCTAGAAAAAAAGCGTTGTCGATCTCCTACCCCCTCCCGCCCCTACCCGACAAACTCTCGAGGCCACCCAAACCCCTAGAAGAAAACTCCGGTAACTTCGACATGAGGGGGGACGTCGGACATATCGGGCGACCAACTCTCGAGCCCTCGCCGACGCGCCGGGACTGAGATGTGATAGGTAGTATTTTTTTTTGTTCATAGAAAACTCCGGTAACTCTCCAACATGAGGGGGACGTCGATCGATTAACCCCCTCTCGCCAAACCGGGACTGAAAAAAGCGTTGTCGAGGCCACCCCAAACCCTAGAAGTGTTGTCGAGGCCACCCCAAACCCTAGCAGCGTTGTCGAGGCCACCCAAATTTACCAAGTTAAATGAAGAAAACTCCGGTAACATAGATTTATCAAGAATCCCCCCATTATGGATGTGCACAAGTTGATCCAATTTTTTGCCATGTTGTAATATTTGCAGAAACTATGGATCAAAGAGACTTGGAACAAGAACAGTTGTTGGGGGATATAATCCGCGACGGACGTGATGTCATGTCGTATCTCAACGACACCGATGGTCTGGAAGGAGAGGATGATGGCTCCGGTGACCGAACGGAGGAGGGAGCTGTTGCAAAGTCTGGCGAGGTATATATATTAATTAAGCCCGTGCTGACTAGCTAATTGATGCATTAATTGTTTTGGTATGTACATATATTAATTAACTCTTCTTTCTTCTTTTATAGCCCTCCGGATCGAGCCAAACTTCGGTAATGAGACGAGGCCCGAAGAAGAGGTTGCGCAAGGAAGAAAGGTTCACGATCACAGCACTCGCGCACGATGGCCATCCGATTGAACCCAAGCGGACCAAGGACGCATTTTCTACTCAGTGCGGAGCTATTGTTAGGGACTACATCCCGATCAGCATCAAGAAATGGAATAAGCCTAAGGACGGCGCCCCTGATGGTGATTATGTCACCGATAGACAGAAAGATGATCTTTGGACCGCGCTGAAGGCAAATTTCACCCTACCGCCAGAGGAGGATCTGAATAAGCCAGTTATAGAGCCACTGGTCAAGGCGTGTGCTCTTAAGAAGATGGCAGATCTATTCAGGAGGTGGAAGAATGAGTTGAAATCAAAGTTTGTCGACAAAGGGGAGACTCCAGAATTCACCGGCCGATTTGAGAAGATACGTGATCACTGGCCCGCATTTGTGGCCTACAAGACATCGGACAAGAGTAAGAAAATGTTAGAGACACACAAGATCAATGCTGCAAAGAAGCAGTATCACCATCACACGGGGTCAGGTGGCTACCTCAAAGCCCGGCCGTTGTGGGACAAAGCTGAGAATGACCTGATTGCTAAAAACGTCGTACCACAGACATTGAACTGGCCAGACCGTTCAAGGACTTGATTCTTCGGGGTTGGGGGAACTTTGGACCCTGAAACAGGGAAGTGCCGTTGGACGAACGAGCAACTTGCGATACCCATGAACAAGCTTCAGGAGTATATCACCGCAGCGCAGGAAGGGACGTTCATTCCCGACAGAGAGAAGGACGAGCTGACTGAGGCCCCAGGGAATGTTGAGCACCCTGGACGAACACGAGGCACACCAGGCTCCGTTCCGTGGAAGGTTGGGCTTCCCAACGCAGGCGGTTACAGAAGCCGGGAGATAAAGAGGAAAGCGGAGCTGAGCGAAATTCAGAAGCTGAATGCAACACTACAAAAGCTAGAGGAAGCTGAGAGCCAGCGAGCTGCCGGCCAACCATCTCAGCGGCACGAAGCTACCCCAGAAGCTACCCCGCCATCACAGCGGAGAAGCAGCGTCGCTTCCACGGAGCCCTTCAGCCTGACTTCACGGCTCCTATCTACCCCGTGGATACTATCACGGAGGCTCAACATTGCGAGCTCATGACGAAATGCCGGAACTGTTGGGGAACGTTGCATGGGAAACAAAAATTTTCCTATGCACACACAAGATCTATCCATGGTGATGAGCATCTACGAGAGGGAGAGTAAATCTACATACCCTTGTAGATCGCTAAGCGGAAGCGTTTAAGAAATGCGGTTGATGTAGTCGAACGTCTCCGCGATCCAAATCGCAAGTCGTCCCTCGATCCGATCACGAACTAGCGCCGAACGGACGGCACCTCCGTGTTCAACACACGTACGGCTTGATGACGCCTTCACCTCCTCGATCCAGCGAGCGATGGTGAAGTAGTGGTTGAGTTCCAGCAGCACGACGGCGTGGTGATGGTGGTGAGGAACAATCTCTGCAAGGCTTCGCCAAGCGCTACGGAGATTCTGACGGAGGAACTAGAGGGTTAGGGTTGCCGCACACGGCTTAGGGAAATCTTGATGTCTATCGTGTGCTAGCCCTGCCCCTCTATTTATATGTTGAGCCTTGGGGTCTAAACTTGGAGTAAAAGCCTCCTCCAGGTCGGTTTTGCCCGCACAAGGTCGGTTTGGCCCGCAGGGAAAGAGTCCAACTCGGATCCCTGCAGTACCGCGCACAAGCGGTAGTACCGCTTCACACAAGCGGTAGTACCGCTTGGGCGGTAGTACCGCTTCACAAAACGGTAGTACCGCTTACGCGGCAGCAAAACTACTTTTTGCACTTTCCAATTCCTCGTGGGCTTTATCCCTTTGGCCCATATAAAGTGTTGCTGCACCCGAACACTTCGGTAAACATCCGGAACCCATTCCGGTGAACTCCGGAACTCTTCCGGAGATCAAAACACTATTATCACATATATCAATCTTTACCTCCGGACTCTTCCGGAGATCCTCGTCATGTCCGGGATCTTATCCGAGACTCCGAACAACTTTCGGTCACCAACATAATAACTCAATTATACTAATCGTCACCAAACGTTAAGTGTGTAGACCCTGCGGGTTCGAGAACTATGTAGACATGACCGAGACACCTCTACGGCCAATAACCAATAGCGGGACCTGGATGCCCATATTGGCTCCTACATATTCTACGAAGATCTTTTATCGGTCGAACCTCTATGTCAAGGATTCAGTTAATCCCGTATGCTATTCCCTTTGTTCTTCGGTATGTTACTTGCCCGAGATTCGATCGTCGGTATCTCTATACCTAGTTCAATCTCGTTACCGGCAAGTCTCTTTACTCGTTCCGTAATACAAGATCTCGTGGCTAACACTTTAGTCACATTGCTTGCAAGGCTCATTGTGATGTTGTATTACCGAGTGGGCCCTGAGATACCTCTCCGTCACACAGAGTAACAAATCCCAGTCTTGATCCATGCCAACCCAACAGACACCCTCGGAGATACCTGTAGAGCACCTTTATAGTCACCCAGTTACGTTGCGACGTTTGATACACACAAGGTACTCCTCCGATGTCAGGGAGTTGCATGATCTCATGGTCATAGGAACAGATACTTGACATGCAGAAAACAATAGCAATAAACTGACACGATCAAATGCTACGTTCTTAGTTTGGGTCTTGTCCATCACATCATTCTCCTAATGATGTGATCCCATTATCAAATGACATCTCATGTCAATGGCTAGGAAACCTTAACCATCTTTGATCAACGAGCTAGTCAACTAGAGGCTTACTAGGGACACAGTGTTGTCTATGTACCCACACATGTATTTGAGTTTCCAATCAATACAATTATAGCATGGATAATAAACGATTATCATGAACAAGGAAATATAATAATAACCAATTTATTATTGCCTCTAGGGCATATTTCCAACAGGAACCTCACTTTCAAGGCGGCTGTCGGCTCTGTTGCACCTCCTCAACCCAACGGAACTTTTCACTGCTCACCGATTCCACATGGCTATGCTGTTGTGATGGTGGATGAAGTAATGAAGGGATTTGAGGAGCTCGAGCTTGACCGGTCTACAGGTGAAGGAGAGAATAAGCTGGCTCGTGCTCTGAGGAGTACATGTCTATGGCAGAAGGTGTTGGGGAACGTTGCATGGGAAACAAAAAAGTTCCTACGCACACGCAAGACCTATCCATGGTGATGAGCATCTACGAGAGGGAGATTGTATCTACATACCCTTGTAGATCGCTAAGCGGAAGCGTTAAGAAACGCGGTTGATGTAGTCGAACGTCTCCGCGATCCAAATCGCAAGTCGTCCCTCGAACCGATCACGAACTAGTGCCGAACGGACGGCACCTCCGCGTTCAACACACGTACGGCTTGATGACGCCTTCACCTCCTCGATCCAGCAAGCGATGGTGAAGTAGTAGATGAGTTCCAGCAGCACGACGGCGTGGTGATGGTGGTGAGGAACAATCTCTGCAGGGCTTCGCCAAGCACTACGGAGATTATGACGGAGGAACTAGAGGGCTAGGGTTGCCGGCACACGGCTTGGGAAATCCTGATGTATCCCGTGTGCTAGCCCTGCCCCTCTATTTATATGTTGAGTCCCGGGGTCTAAACTTGGAGAGAAAACCTCTACAAGGTCGGTTTTGCCCGCACAAGGTCGGTTTGGCCCGCAAGGAAAGAGTCCAACTCGGATCCCTGCAGCATCGCACACAAGCGGTAGTACCGCTCGTGAGCGGTAGTACCGCTTCACCCAAGCGGTAGTACCGCTTGCGCGGTAGTACTGCCTTACCAGCGGTAGTACCGCTTAAGGCAGCAGCAAAACTTCCTTTTGCACTTTCCAATACCTCATGGGTTTCATCCCTTTGGCTCATATAAAGTCTTGCTGCACCCGAACACTTCGGTAAACATCCGGAACCCCTTCCGATGAATTCCGGAACCCTTCCGGAGATCAAAACACTATTATCACATATATCAATCTTTACCTCCGGACTCTTCCGGAGATCCTCGTCATGTCCGGGATCTTATCCGAGACTCCGAACAACCTTCGGTCACCAACAATAACTCAACTATACTAATCGTCACCAAATGTTAAGTGTGTAGACCCTGTGGGTTCGAGAACTATGTAGACATGACCGAGACACCTCTACGATCAATAACCAATAGCGGGACCTGGATGCCCATATTGGTTCCTACATATTCTACGAAGATCTATATCGGTCGAACCTCTATGTCAAGGATTCAGTTAATCCCGTATGCTGTTCCCTTTGTTCTTCGGTATGTTACTTGCCCGAGATTCGATCGTCGGTATCTCTATACCTAGTTCAATCTCGTTACCGGCAAGTCTCTTTACTCGTTCCGTAATACAAGATCCCGTGGCTAACACCTTAGTCACATTGCTTGCAAGGCTTATAGTGATGTTGTATTACCGAGTGGGCCCTGAGATACCTCTCCGTCACACGGAGTAACAAATCCCAGTCTTGATCCATGCCAACTCAACAGACACCCTCGGAGATACCTATAGAGAATCTTTATAGTCACCCAGTTACGTTGTGACGTTTGATACACACAAGGTATTCCTCCGGTGTCAGTGAGTTGCATGATCTCATGGTCATAGGAACAGATACTTGACATGCAGAAAACCATAGCAATAAACTGACACGATCATATGCTATGTTTATAGTTTGGGTCTTGTCCATCACATCATTCTCCTAATGATGTGATCCCGTTATCAAATGACATCTCATGTCCATGGCCAGGAAACCTTTACCATCTTTGATCAACGAGTTAGTTAACTAGAGGCTTACTAAGGACACATTGTTTGTCTATGTACCCACACATGTATTTGAGTTTCCAATCAATACAATTATAGCATGGATAATAAACGATTATCATGAACAAGGAAATATAATAATAACTACTTTATTATTGCCTCTAGGGCATATTTCCAACAGAAGGAGTACATCAAGCTTCCAAACTGGACGCCTCCGCCTCCTCCTGCTCCTCAGGCGAATCAGGGCTTTCCGCCTCCTCCTCCTCCTCCTCCTCCGGTGAGTGATCAGGGCACACCGTCTCCTTCTCCGGCTCCTCCGACGCGTGAGGGCACTCCGCCTCCTCCTTCGCCTACTCCGGCACGTCGGAGCAGTACGCCTCCTCCTCAGCCTCGTCGGCAACGGCAGAAGACAGACGCCGCCGCTCCGGCTCCTCCAGCGCGTCGAAGCACTCCGCCTCCTGCTCCGCCGACGGAAGAGAGACGCCGCCGCTCCGACGGCTAGCAGTACAAGAAGAGGCGGGAGGGAATACAAATACTGTCCATCTCTCAAGCCTCTGGAAAAGTTACCATATGAGAGGACCGAGTCTGAAAACGAGGAGATATGTCAGGCCGAATTGAGGGCCCATTTTGCAAAGAAAACTCCACCTCCGAAGGAGAAGCTAGATCCGGTGAAAGTGATGCGCACTATCGATGCCCTGAAGCGACCACCACCGCCTCCGCCGGATTCCAACTTTGACCGCTGTGTTAAAAAGACATATCAAGACGCGCGGCGGTCGGGAAGTACTTCCAGTGATGCAAGGTTAGCAAAACGAAGAAGTGGGAAAAAAATTCCCCAGCTCGGTGAACAGGCGAACCAATCGTGCCCCCCGCTCAAGGTGTCTAGCGATATCGTCGCTAATCATCCGGGGATGGTGCCCGGTACCAATCCTGGTGATTACCTGAGCGATGATGTACAGTTTGAGCGATTGGAGGTGGACGACTTCAGTTACCGGTACGGAGTCAATAATCTCATGTCCATGGCCAAGAAACCTTTACCATCTTTGATCAACGAGTTAGTTAACTAGAGGCTTACTAAGGACACATTGTTTGTCTATGTACCCACACATGTATTTGAGTTTCCAATCAATACAATTATAGCATGGATAATAAACGATTATCATGAACAAGGAAATATAATAATAACTACTTTATTATTGCCTCTAGGGCATATTTCCAACAGTCTCCCACTTGCACTAGAGTCAATAATCTAGCTCACATCACTATGTGATTTACATTGTAATGAATCTAACACCCATACAATTCTGGTGTTGATCATGTTTAGCCCTTGGAAGAGGTTTAGTCATCGGATCAGCAACATTTAGATCCGTGTGCACTTTGCAAATATTTATGTCGTCCTCCTTGATGTAATCGCGGATGGAATTGAAACGTCGCTTTATGTGTCTGGTCCTCTTGTGAAACCTGGGCTCCATGGCTAGAGCAATGGCACCAGTGTTGTCACAGAACAGAGTCATTGGGTTCAGTGCACTAGGCACTACTCCAAGATCTGTC
This sequence comes from Elymus sibiricus, assembly GCA_039707655.1. Taxonomy (NCBI): domain Eukaryota; kingdom Viridiplantae; phylum Streptophyta; class Magnoliopsida; order Poales; family Poaceae; genus Elymus; species Elymus sibiricus. The sequence goes on from CM077669.1 coordinate 513,963,147, forward strand.
ATGAACTCCTTCATCCAGACACCTTCCTTCGCCGCCTCCGAGGCAGCGATGTACTCCGCTTCGCATGTAGAATCAGCTACCACGCTTTGCTTGGAACTGCACCAGCTAACCGCACCCCCATTGAGAATAAATACGTATCCGGTTTGCGACTTAGAGTCATCCGGATCAGTGTCAAAGCTTGCATCGACGTAACCCTTTACGACGAGCTCTTGATCACCTCCATAAACGAGAAACATGTCCTTAGTCCTTTTCAGGTACTTCAGGATATTCTTGACCGCCGTCCAGTGTTCCATTCCTGGATCACTTTGAAACCTTCCGGCCATACTTATGGCAAGGCTGACATCGGGTCTTGTGCACAGCATTGCATACATGATAGAGCCTATGGCTGAAGCATAGGGGACGACACTCATCTTTTCTCTATCTTCTGCAGTCACTGGGCATTGAGTCTTACTCAACTTCACACCTTGCAAAACAGGCAAGAACCCCTTCTTGGACTGATCCATTTTGAACTTCTTCAAAATCTTATCAAGGTATGTGCTTTGTGAAAGTCCTATTAAACGTCTTGATCTATCTCTATAGATCTTGATGCCTAATATAAAAGCAGCTTCTCCTAGGTCCTTCATTGAAAAACTCTTGTTCAAATATTCCTTCACGCTTTCCAACATTTCTATATTGTTTCCAATCAGTAATATGTCATCCACATATAATATTAGAAACGCTATAGAGCTCCCACTCACTTTCTTGTAAATACAAGCTTCTCCGTAAACTTGTATAAACCCGAACGCTTTGATCACCTCATCAAAGCGAAGATTCCAACTCCGAGATGCTTGCACCAGTCCTTAAATGGATCGCTGGAGTTTGCAAACTTTGTCAGCATTCTCTGGATCGACAAAACCTTCTGGTTGCATCATATACAACTCTTCCTTAAGGAAACCGTTAAGGAACGCTGTTTTGACATCCATCTGCCAAATTTCATAATCGAAAAAGGCAGCTATTGCTAACATGATTCTGACAGACTTAAGCATCGCTACGGGTGAGAAGGTCTCATCGTAGTCAACTCCTTGAACTTGTGAAAAACCCTTTGCCACAAGTCGAGCTTTATAGACGGTGACATTACCGTCCGCGTGCATCTTCCTCTTAAAGATCCATTTGTTCTGAATGGCCTTACGCCCTTCAGGTAATACTTCCAAAGCCCATACTTTATTTTCATACATGGATCCCATCTCGGATTTCATGGCCTCTAAGCATTTCTCGGAATTCGGGCCCATCATCGCTTCTCCATAGCTCGTAGGTTCATCGTTGTCCAACAACATGACCTCTAAGACAGGGTTGCCGTACCACTCAGGAGCAGTACGCGTCCTTGTCGACCTACGAGGTTCGATAGCAACTTGATCCGAAGCTTCATGATCATCATCATTAACTTCCTCTTCAACTGATGTAGGCTCTACAGAAACATCTTTCTGCGCAGCGCTATTCTCTGGTTGAAGTAAAGGTTCAATAACCTCATCAAGTTCTATCTTCCTCCCACTCAATTCTTTCGAGAGAAACTCTTTCTCAAGAAATGTTCCGTTTTTAGCGACAAACACTTTGCCTTCGGATCTGAGATAGAAGGTATACCCAACTGTCTCTTTTGGGTATCCTATGAAGACGCATTTCTCCGCTTTGGGTTCCAGCTTTTCAGGCTGAAGCTTTTTGACATAAGCATCACATCCCCAAACTTTAAGAAACGATATCTTTGGCTTCTTGCCAAACCACAATTCATATGGCGTCGTCTCAACGGATTTCGATGGTGCCCTATTTAAAGTGAATGCAGCTGTCTCTAATGCATAACCCCAAAACGATAGTGGCAAACCGGCAAGAGACATCATAGATCGCACCATATCCAATAAGGTTCGATTACGACGTTCGGACACACCATTACGCTGTGGTGTTCCAGGCGGTGTCAATTGTGAAACAATTCCACACTGTCTTAAGTGACTGCCAAACTCATAACTCAGATATTTTCCTCCTCGATCAGATCGTAGGAATTTAATCTTCTTGTTACGATGATTCTCAACTTCACTCTGAAATTGCTTGAACTTTTCAAACGTTTCAGACTTGTGTTTCATTAAGTAAATATACCCATATCTACTTAAGTCATCAGTGAAGGTGAGAAAGTAACGATAACCACCGCGCGCCTCAATGCTCATCGGACCGCACACATCAGTATGTATGATTTCCAACAAGTCACTTGCCCGTTCCATTGTACCAGAGAACGGCGTTTTAGTCATCTTGCCCATGAGGCATGGCTCACATGTGTCAAGTGATTCAAAATCAAGTGACTCCAAAAGTCCATCAGCATGGAGCCTCTTCATGTGTTTTACGCCAATATGACCTAAACGGCAGTGCCACAAGAAAGTGGTATTATCATTATCAATTCTACATCTTTTGGCATCAATGTTATGAACATGTGTATCATCACTATCGAGATTCAACAAGAATAAACCCCTCACATTGGGTGCATGACCATAAAAGATATTACTCATATAAATAGAACAACCATTATTCTCAGATTTAAATGAGTAACCGTCTCGCAATAAACAAGATCCAGATATAATGTTCATGCTCAACGCAGGCACTAAATAACAATTATTCAGGTTCATCACTAATCCCGATGGTAATCGAAGAGCGAGCGTGCCGACGGCGATCACATCAACCTTTGAACCATTTCCCACGCGCATCGTCACTTCGTCCTTTGCCAGCCTCCGTCTATTCCGCAGTTCCTGTTTTGAGTTGCAAATGTGAGAAACCGCACCGGTATCAAATACCCAGGCACTACAACGAGAGTTGGTAAGGTACACATCAATAACATGTATATCATATATACCTTGTTTGTTGTTGGCCGCCTTCTTGTCAGCCAAATACTTGGGGCAGTTCCGCTTCCAGTGACCAGTTCCCTTGCAATGAAAGCACTCAGTTTCTGGCTTGGGTCCAGCCTTGGGTTTCTTCACGGGAGGGGCAACTGCTTTGCCACTCTTCTTGGAGTTACCCTTCTTACCCTTGCCATTCTTCTTGAAACTAGTGGTTTTATTGACCATCAACACTTGATGCTCCTTCTGAATCTCAGACTCAGCGACTTTCAACATCGCAAACAGCTCGGCGACTGACTTGTTCATCCCGTGCATGTTATAGTTCAACACGAAGCTCTTGTAGCTAGGTGACAATGATTGAAGAACTCTGTCAGTGATAGCCTCTGGCGGAAAGGGCATCCCCAATTCAGCCAGACGGGTGGAGTACCCAGACATTCTGAGTATGTGATCACTGACAGACCCGTTCTCCTCCATCTTGCAAGCATAGAACTTATCGGAGGTTTCATACCTCTCGATCCGGGCATTCTTCTGAAAGATATACTTCAACTCCTGGAACATATCATATGCTCCATGACGTTCAAAACATCTTTGAATTCCCGGTTCTAAGCCATACAACATTGCACATTGAACTATCGAGTAATCATCAGAATGAGCCTGCCAGGCGTTCGCAACGTCTGGAGACTCAACTGGAGCGGGTGGATCACCAAGCGGTGCATCAAGGACATAAGCCTTTTGGGAAGCCGTAAGGATAATCCTTTGATTACGGGCCCAGTCCACAAAGTTACTTCCATCATCTTTCAACTTAGCTTTCTCTAGGAACGCATTAAAATTCAGGGCTGCTACTGCGCGAGCCATGATCTACAACATAAATATAGCAAAGACAACTTAGACTATTGTTCAAGATAATGAGTTTAGTTAATCATATTACTTAAAAACTCCCACTCAAATTGACATCCCTCCGGTCATTCGAGTGTCACATGATCCAAATCAACCAACTCAAGTCCGATCATCACGTGAGTTGAGGTGGTTTCAATGGTGAACATCTTCATGTTGATCATATCTACTATATGACTCATGTTCGACCTTTCGGTCTCTTGTGTTCCGAGGCCATGTCTGTACATGCTAGGCTCGTCAAGTTTAACCCGAGTGTTCCGCACGTGCAACACTGGCTTGCACCCGTTGTATGCGAACGTAGAGTCTATCACACCCGATCATCACGTGGTGTCTCAAAACGACGAACTTTCGCAACGGTGCACACTCGGGGAGAACACAATTTTATCTTGAAATTTAAGTGAGGGATCACCTTATAATGTTACCGTCGTCCTAAGCAAAATAAGATGCATAAAAGGATTAACATCACATGCAAATCATAAGTGACATGATATGGCCATGAACTTGTGCTTTTGATCTCCATCTCCAAAGCACCGGCATGATCTCCATCGTCACCGGCATGACACCATGATCTCCATCATCTTGATCTCCATCAACGTGTCGCCATGAGGTTGTCGCGCCGACTGTTGCTTCCACGACTATTGCTAACTCATAGCGATAAAGTAAAGCAAAACGGCGAAAATAATTAAAGACAACTCTATGGCTCCTGCCAGTTGCCGTACTCATCGACATGCAAGTCGTGATATTATATACAACACATGATCATCTCATACATCACATATATCTCATCATGTAATTGGCCATATCACATCACAACATACCCTGCAAAAACAAGTTAGACGTCCTCTAATTGTTGTTGCAAGTTTTACGTGGCTGCTACGGGTATCTAGCAAGAACGATTCTTACCTACGCAAAACCACAACGTGGTGTAGTGATTGCTTTTTGATCTTCTAAAAGAACCCTCTTCATTGAACCGATTCAACTAAAGTGAGAGAGACAGACACCTGCGAGTCACCTTTATGCAACAAGTGCACATAGCGGTGAAACCAGTCTCGCGTAAGCGTACGCGTAATGTCGGTCCAGGCCGCTTCATCCCACAATACCGCCGAATCAAGTAACAACTAGTAACGGCAAGCAATATGTATACACCCACGCCCACAACTCCTTTGTGTTCTACTCGAGATCTCATCTACGCACAGACCTAGCTCAGATGCCACTGTTGGGGAACGTTGCATGGGAAACAAAAATTTTCCTACGCACACGCAAGACCTATCCATGGTGATGAGCATCTACGAGAGGGAGATTGTATCTACATACCCTTGTAGATCGCTAAGCGGAAGCGTTAAGAAACGCGGTTGATGTAGTCGAACGTCTCCGCGATCCAAATCGCAAGTCGTCCCTCGAACCGATCACGAACTAGTGCCGAACGGACGGCACCTCCGCGTTCAACACACGTACGGCTTGATGACGCCTTCACCTCCTCGATCCAGCGAGCGATGGTGAAGTAGTAGATGAGTTCCAGCAGCACGACGGCGTGGTGATGGTGGTGAGGAACAATCTCTGCAGGGCTTCGCCAAGCTCTACGGAGATTATGACGGAGGAACTAGAGGGCTAGGGTTGCCGGCACACGGCTTGGGAAATCCTGATGTATCCCGTGTGCTAGCCCTGCCCCTCTATTTATATGTTGAGTCCCGGGGTCTAAACTTGGAGAGAAAACCTCTACAAGGTCGGTTTTGCCCGCACAAGGTCGGTTTGGCCCGCAAGGAAAGAGTCCAACTCGGATCCCTGCAGCACCGCACACAAGCGGTAGTACCGCTCGTGAGCGGTAGTACCGCTTCACCCAAGCGGTAGTACCGCTTGCGCGGTAGTACTGCCTTACCAGCGGTAGTACCGCTTAAGGCAGCAGCAAAACTTCCTTTTGCACTTTCCAATACCTCATGGGTTTCATCCCTTTGGCTCATATAAAGTCTTGCTGCACCCGAACACTTCGGTAAACATCCGGAACCCCTTCCGATGAATTCCGGAACCCTTCCGGAGATCAAAACACTATTATCACATATATCAATCTTTACCTCCGGACTCTTCCGGAGATCTTCGGTCAATAGTTGGGTTGCCCGGCTCCTGTGATTGCCTCCTACATTCCACTTTGTTCGGCTAGGTGTGCAAAGGGAGAACCACTGCGATTGTACTTCTGATTTAACTGGTCAAGTACCTCAATGGAGAAAGCCGAAAACTTACCGTCACAATGAGAGCTAACTGGTCAGTGATCCAATGACTCTGTCAAACTATAGACCGATAGAGGTTACCCCGTTAGCTTTTCATAAAATTGGCCGAAGTGTTAATAAGCTTGACCTCGGCTGACGCCGAACACTAACCGAGGGCTAGTACCTGGCCTCCCATACTTTAAGCTCCTATGACTAAGTGAAAGTTATAAATTCTAGATATATGATTGCCTCGATTCTGCTAACACAACCGTCTTCGGGCACCGAGACGTCGGCTAAGGGTTGTCTTGTTACTGCGGAAACACCCTGCGTAGCATCTACAAAGGGGTAGAAGCCGACGATGGGCCACTCTCAAATGATAAACGGTCACAAAGGAGTCAAAATAGCATATAACATAAAATCATTTGTATTCAATATGCGAGTGCTACCTTCCGTAATCATCGTTATAAAGCCATAAATATGCATCAATTTGACTTAAAATTCTGACCAAGCTGGGTTGCCTGGCTCCTATGCTTACCCCCTACGTTCCCGATTGTTCGGCTAGGGGGTAAAGGGAGCACCTCTATGATTGTTACTTCCGGGTCATCCGGATTAGTACCTGAGATTGGGTGAAGCCGAAAGCTAGTCATTTTAAAAATATAATTGGTCGGCAACGACGGAAATGAAAATTTTGGTTCATTAAAGAACACATAGTTCAGAGATATTCCCCAAACTAAATCCTCAGTATTTTCCTCCCACATTGATCGGAGTTGAGGTTTCACGATCATGGTCAACATGATATCCTGGGAAAAGGAACTTATAAATGAACTCTTTTTTCTAGAAGATGTTTCTTACGTTAAAAAAGTAATATAACATATCTCTCCGCGTACATTTGTTTATAAAATCGTATGGTCGGATTGCCTTGTTTGTCATAAATATTTGCCCTTATAAAGGCTTTATAAAGTAGGACAAACACTCCTCGGCTACTGGCAAGGAGGTTGAAGCTGATGGTAGGTCAACAAAGTCTTGTACAATGCGGATCCGAACATTAATGATGTAAAGTACTTGGATACATAGAATCATTGCACATAAATTGTGTTAAACTTAACAAAGTTTGTGTCAAACAAATATCGATCCTTAATTCGACCACCAGTGCCCAAATTAAGGCTCGGAGGCTACTGCATTGCCTATTCAATGCAGCAAATTCAAAGTGCAATACGGTTTCCGAGGAGATTCGATCCTCAGGTTGATCGGTCGCACCCAACCCGAGTCTCGAAAACTATTGCGTACCGCCTTTCCGTCCCTAACGTATGCCGCCGAGCAAGAACTTGATCCTCAGGCCGATTTTGCAAATCGACCTAAGTCTCAGGGGCTACCGGGATCAGTGGTTTTATTTTGATTATTATTTTTTTCCTTCACGTGCATCTCGGGTTATAGACCGACACACAGCTTGAGGGCTACTGGCTATAAATCTCGGTAGTAAATAAATTGCAGCGATTGGAAATAAATTTTGCAAAAAACAGCCCGAGACCGAGGGGGTGCACCACCTCGGAAGCAGTCCGGCATAAAGCTCGGATGCGAATGGCTGGCTCCATAAAAGACTATTCCGGCATTTAAGCTCGGATGGAGTCCTTCAAATTTTCAGAGACCAAGGTAATCTATGACACCTCGGATGCCGACCAGCGTTGGAGCTCAGCTGCAAAGAGACACGTTGGATGCCGACAAGCATTGGAGCTCGGCTACAAAAAGACACCTCGGATGTAGTTCGACGTTGGAGCTTGGACGCAAGAGGACACCGCCGCACGGGAAACACTTCAAACCCGAGGTGTGGCGTAAAAAAAAACAAGGCATCGATAAAAGCCAAAAACTTGAGGGGCTCCTCGGATGCCCGACGTGTGGACTCTTCGGATTCAATTCAGCGATCCTTAAGATCGAAGATGGGAAGATTTGTTGAACCAGTTTTCAAGACCGACGACAAAAGACAAATAACTGTTTGGAAGAACTGAGGAGCATCCTCAACTTGAAGACCGGTTCAGGGGGCTACTGACGGTGTCCTGGAGTAGGGGGTACTCACCATGTCGTCTCCCGACCAGTGGGTCGGGCCGAGGACTCCCATGATGATTCACTAATGGGCCACTTCGGGCAGCCCATGATGCATACAAGGGAGATTCCACAAGAATTGGCGCACAAGACAAGGACTCCTTTAAACCCTAGGCCTACGGTATATTATATAAACCGAGGCCAGGCTAGTCGATACACAATCTTAGATTCATTGCAACAACCTCGTGGTAGATACCTGAACTATGTACTATCCCCCATGTGAATACAATCAAAAGCAGAACGTAGGGTATTATCTCCTTGAGAGAGCCCGAACCTGGGTAAAATTCATGTGTCCATGTTACCATCGCTCCAAGACGCCTAGCTTAGGACCCCTACCGCGAGGTATGCCGGATTCAGAACCGACAGCGACCTTCTCCAGGATAGCGACCTTTGCAGATTACAGTCGGCGGTGTCTTCTGGTCTACATTAACGATTTTCCGGCCGCTCCTTCTATGAGCTCATGAGTTTCAACAGGGTTGGTCCAATAATGCAGAGTTCTGGAGGTAGCAACAAGCTATGCTAAGAGTGCGCCGCCGGCTAATGTAGAAGGAAGACAACAGCAAACCAAACATTATGCAACCAAAAAATGGTAATGATAAAAAAAACGTGAATCTCAAATCGACCCCGGGCCGTGGGGCATGGTAGAAAAAGTCATCTCCTGCGCTCTTCTATTTTTCAGGTACTTGAAAAATTTATCACACTCATTTAAGGGCATCTCGAGCGCAGACCCCTAAAACATAGACATTATCCATCCGCGGGCGCGTCCGCGGGGAGTCGGCCGTTCAACCGTATCCGCATACATCGCAAATGGGATTTGAACAAACCTGATGACTTTCATGAAAGTCCGATAATTTCAGACTTCTACTGGTTTCCATGATTCACCCCCACGTGTTCGGACGGATCATTCAGAAGTTGTTGATGTACTTCTCTGTCACAAATTTGCTGATGCATCTTGATTCTTTAAATTCAACTGGTTCTTATTGTGGGAGCTCGATAAGCTCTCTAACATAGTCATAGTTCATAAGGTGTGCTTGACCATTGTCATCCTACACGGTCATGATGTGCATCTGACACAAACATGGCATGATATGCAGCGCCCCAAGTCGCCCGCCGTTTTCCCAAGCCAGAGGCGCCGTAGAGACCAGCCTCGCCCCGTGCACCAGGCCCAACACTGCACGCAACGCCCCGTGCCAGATCTCATCGGGCGCACGCCTGCTGGCCACCACCCAACCAGAGGACCCCTGCAGCGGCCGCAAACCAACCGAGCGCCAGGACGACTCTTCGTCGCTGCCAGCCGACGCAGTCGCCATCCTGCGACCAGCCGCCGCACCGTCGATCCCCACAGAAGCCCGACGCCCCCGTCGGCCTGCCGTCCCGCGCCAGTCAGGGACTACGGGCGGAGGGGGAGAGATGGCCCCATCGCCGCCTAAGCTAGCTGAGCTTCGTCGGGCGGCGCCGCTTGGCGGCGGCAGGGGAGGAGGACCGATAGATGGGTGAAGGAGGTAGCGTGCTAGGGTGGGAATTTTTGTTTAGACTAGCTGGTCTTGCTACTTGTTACCGATTATCTTGCTATCAAACAATCTGTCAAAACTATCTTACAATACTTGCAGACAATACCTTGCTGAAAACTGCTTATGGATTCCTTCTGCTTCTCGCTGGGTTTAACTCTCTTACTTATCAAAATACTACGATTGATCCCTTATACTTGTGGGTCATTAGTGTACCGTAGGTGCCTTGAGTTCTCCATCACCGGTGAAGTTCCGGCGGATAGTGTTGATCATATGGCGTTCATCTAGCGTGATTAGTGTTTGCCCACGGTTGTGGCATCTTGCGCAAGGGACGGCGTTTGGCGTGTTTTCCTTCTCCAGTTCCATCTTTGTGCGATGAAGCTTAATCAGATAAAACTCATTGGGGGAACTTATGAAAATTTGTTTCCCTCCTCCGCCTGGCCGGGTTTGATAGTATTGTATGGCCCTCTATGGTGTCACCTTCTCCAGGATAGCGACCTTTGCAGATTGCAGTCGGTGGTGTCTTCTGGTCTAATCAACGACTTTCTGGCCGCTTCTTCTAGGAGCTCATGAGTTTCAACATGGTTGCTCCAATAAGGCAGAGTTAGAGGCAGCAACGAGCTATGCTAACAGTGCACCGCCGGTTAATGTAGATAGAAGGAAGACAACAACAAACCAAACATTATGCAACAAGATAGTACTACTATATTATATTATAATAACGACAAAAAGAAACACGAATCTCAAATCAACGCCGAGCCGTGGGGCATGGCAGAAAAATCAATTAATCTCCTGCGGTTTCTCATCACTCATTATTCTCCAAGACACAAGGCCTATAGAAGCTAAACCATGCTGCTTGGATCCGCGGCACTAATCGATCATCACAGTTGATCGTGCAACATTGGCTGGGTCTTGGTGGAGGCGCTTCTTGGGCGCTACGGCCTCGATAGCCTCGCCGAGCGGCCACTTGGCTTCCATGAAGTACTCCCCGTGCTTCACCTTCTCCACCAGCGTGATCTCCCTCGCCCGCGCCAGCCCGAACCCGTAGGCGAGCAGCGTGTACTGGTACACCAGGTCCATGCAGACATACGGCGTGTCGTGCACCCCGGGATACGCCGCCTTGGCCTCCTCGAGGCTCAGCGGGCAGATCTTCTTGGCCGCCGCCCTGAACGCCCCCGGGCTGGACCTGGCGCTCGGGGTGCCCTTCTTCACCCATCCGACCTGGGAGGCCTTGGCGTAGAAGGAGGAGGCCGCGTACAGCGTGGCCTGCCCGGCGCCGCCGCCGCCGCCCCACACGCCGCCGAAGGTGCAGTTCTTGGCTTCGCACGGCGCGTCTAGCTTCAGTGCCCTGGCTACCTCCTTCCTGCACTTCCTGTACACGGCGCCTTCCGGCGCGGCCGCCGCGTCGTAGGCCTCGCCGTTGTAGGTGTAGTTGCCGGTGGATCCGCGTAGCATGCACGAGCTGAACGCGCCCGACTTGGCCTTGAGGATCTCCACGCGAGCAGCCATGCTGCCGTAGTACAGGTAACTGCAAAAAAAATAAAGTTTTAAATAGCGGGCTATGAAAAATAATGATATATACTCATTCAAATCAGCTATATATAGCGACACTAAAGTGAAGCTAAATCGGCCTATAGCGTGCAGTTGTATATGGATTCATTTAGCCGCACATTGCTCAAACAGCTATAGCGACTATATATATAGCCGAAAGTCCCTTTTGGAGGCCAAGCTCCAATGAGGCCGTTTTTTGAAAAGTTCAAAAATCATCAAAATTCGTATTTTTACATTTCAAAAAATTCTGAATTTTTTTATAGATATACCTGAAGGCATAATGCACAAGTGTGTCAATTTTCAGGACGAAATACGTTGAAATGAAGGCTGGGCAAAAAAGACAAATATGGGGCTTTTTAACATATGATACTATTCATCCTCCCAGGCTATGAATTTTGTCTTTTTTATACAGGTCACATTTCAAGGTATTTCATCCTAACATTTTACACACATATGTATAACATCCTTGTTTACTTGTACAATTTTTTCTATATTTTTTTGAAACTAAAAAAATTGAATTTTGATTTTTTTTTAAAAATGGCCTTCATGGAGGTCGAGAGCCAAAACGCCTCACTCTGCTATAGCCTACTATTTAAAACTTCAATTTAAAGATTAGTAAAAACTGCTCTTGTTTCATGTGTCCACCTAATTTACTTTTTATATATGATCGATTATTAAGTATTTTGTCAAAACATTCATCAGTGAGGTGAGACAGATGATCGACCTGTGGACGTAGACATTGTAGTCTTTTCCCTTCAAGTACTCCTTGGTGATGTAAGGGTCCATGCCATCAGGTGCCATCGGGGCGTTTGCCGCGGCGTTTGGAGAGACGGCATACGCCATTTGAATGGAGCCGCCTCCAAGATCGATCACGCCTACCGTCTTCGAGTAGTCTCCTCCCAATCTATCCAACAGATAGTTCAGAGCAACCTGCATACATATATGGACAGAAAAATATAACCAATTTTTTTCCTTTGGACACAGGAACACCAAATGTAGATTCTTAATTTCTTATAAACAATTATGTACACGCATATACATACCCACATGTAAGAGCCTTCTTGAGATCCCTCGAGAACATTGATCCACTTTGGGTTGTACTGGAATTTGCTCTTGGTGTGGACAATATCCCTGACCTGCAAAATTGTACAAAAAATGATTGACATTACTATATATATTTATGTATGTCGTATGTACATCACTAATTAGCACTGGAAAAAATAGCGCGCTATAACGTTTTAAGAATTGTCTCGCTAAATGAATTAATATATAAAGTCTTGCTAATAACACGATATAGCACGCTTATAGTGTATTGTAAGGCTGGCGCTATTTTTCTGTAGCGCGCTATTTTTTTCCTTGCTAATTAGTAGTAAAAGTGACAATTACCGCTTCAAGGATCTGCTCCGATTGCTTATCTCCGATAAGTCTCAGCCCAGCCGTGGCCTGCTTAATATCTCGGTCAGTGTTTAAATTACCATGGAGTAAATAAATAAATATGATTTTCCTTTTTCAAAGATTAAATTTCATTTTTTATCAAACTTGCACATTACCCCTAGTTTAAGGGGAGTTCTGTTCATTTGCCACCAAGGCACGATGCTCTTTGCCTTGTCGAGCAGTGGTATCATGGACTTGGCAGCTTCCATTGGCCGCCCAGAGTAGGAGCTCAGCCCGGGGGACACCTGCAGCACGTACGAACAGAATTGACATTGGCATCGATGATATGTAGCGGCCCCATGGATGTGCATGTGTGTAGCGATATAAATGTGAAATGTGTGTGAGTTTTGCATGCGTGTGTATATATATACCTTGGCGAACACCTCGACCTGGTCATCGATCTTAAGGAGATCCATCTTGTTGTCAAACTTGAAGACGTGCACGCGCGTGCCCGTGCTCCCGGCGTCGAAGATGACGGCGTACTTGCCCACCCCCGGCAGCTGCACATCCGCACCCGCTGGCTCGGCCTCCTCCATTGTACTGCCCTTGCGGCCGAGCACCGTGTCGGCAAAGGCCACAGACGATAATGCGAGGAGGGAGAGGAGGAGGAGAAGCGGCGGCACGCCGACGGCGCGAGCCATTGGACAGAGAGAGCAAACTAGCTGCTGGCCACTGGGGTGAGGACTCACTGCTGAGTCCAGTTGCAAGTTAGAGTGAGATTTATAGAGCCCGAGAGTGGATCGGTGTTTTCGACCAGCACCCCAGTTTATTCTCGTCTGCGCAATTTGGTCCCTGGTAGTATTTTTTTTATTTTGAGTTCATTGGTCCCTGGTAGTAGGTGTCACAAATCCAACACACGTAAACCAAAACAGATTTCTTATTGAATGCAGGATAACTATCATTTTGAAAGAAAAAAAGCAGATCGCTGGACGGCCGGATTGTATTGTAAAACGCTCACGTTGTTTTTTGTTGTTTGATTAGTCTCTGCTGTCTGCTGGACAGACATGTAATAACGTTTTTTAACATCAAAATGATCCTACGTCCATCCGGCAGCAGCAAAAGGATTAGAAAAGGTGGGCGAGACTCCAACGTGGGTGCATGTGACTCACGTGTGGCCACACTTGTGGAGAAAAGCCCACACAGACCGTGGATTCCACTGATCATCGGGCAATGTTATGCGATGCACGTATATAAAATTAGATCATACACCCACACGATGGGTTTTAAAATTTTAGTGTCCATCAATTCGCACGTCTACTTCGTTCCTCCTTTGTTTCGTGGCATGCACGTGGATCATGTTGCTCTATTCGGGTATTCAAAAGTTTCACATGTCATATGTCTGCCAAAATTCATGGAGGCACGCACCTGCGCATGCTTCTCTAACAGTTGATCTGCGCCATGATCTGAAAAATTCTTTGGACGGAAACCGCCTAAAACATGGATGCAATTTCAAACCCTCTCAATAAAAGATAATATACATGATTATTTTGTACAAATACTTCGTCCAACCATTGTTCTACTTCCATCTTCCTGGGCGTACGGTCCAACTTCCTATTTTGTTCGATACCTTCTTCATTGTTCAAAACCATGTTCGACCAGTAGACTGGTACTGTTCTTCTTCCTCTGTCCACATGTTCCAGTCTGAGCTGTCAGTACTCTTCTATTTCGCATCATATGTTTTCATTTTTTTAATATTTTGATCCTTTTCTTTGTGTATTCGTTCTCGTTATGTGCAATTACTTTGCTTTACCTGATGTGAAATGATCAGTTCCTCCTGTTGTATCGCTTTGCAGGTCAGTGTCATCCTTTTCCCCATGAAAAATTGTTGCACAATCTTTTCCAGCTGTTTTTTTCTAAGATAATTTTTTTTTTAGAAAAGGAGGATGACCCCCGGCCTCTGCATGAAGATGCATCCAGCCACTTTATTAATTATTCACAAAGATCTTACAAAGCAATACATCAGTATGTCTGAAGCCGCCCTCTTGGCAACATCTGTCGCTACTCCTATCCAATGACGAAGGGGTGCAGAAAGTGTGAGCCACATACCCAGACCTCTCACCTAGCCTAACATCTAAAGCCGGAGGCCCCGACCGAGCAACATACCTGGTCAGGGGCACAAACCGGTCCGACGCACCCTCATAGGTCGTCGCCGCCGCCTTCCATCAATCCATCTTCAGAACAGTTACTGACGCATCGACCTTGCAAGGCCTGCCGTCGACGCCCCCACGGCGCCAGACAGCGCCTCCTCCCTACGTGCGCTCATCATCACGCATCCGTCACCGAGACTTTGCTGCGCCTCGCCGCCGAGACTCCACGACGTCGATGTGTCACAGGGAACGCCGCTCCACCGTAGATGCCGACCAATGGTCCCTCGAGCCCGTGTGTACCTCCATGAATGACGCCCCAAGGGGGAAACGACACGAGAGCGTCGCCGTCATCCGATCTACTGATCTAGGGTTTCCCCCGTAGGTAGCAGAGAGTGGCCTTGAACTTCTCCTCGGCGATGCCTTCAGGAAGGGAACGACGTAGACAGCGCCGCCATCACCGGCCTTGGCAGTAGCCGAAAGCAAGCTTTCACCCAGATCTTTTCGAAGAACCCATCTCTCCTGCACGGGCCACCACATCCTGCGACGTCCCCGGGAGCGGGATCCCAAGATCCTCCGCCACCGGCGACGCCACAAGGACCCACCACCTGGCCGTCATCCCTGACGAAGGGGATGGCGCCACCACCTTGTTCAGATCCAGCAGCACGCCAACGCCTCCTGCTGCCCCCAATCACATCGGTGAAGGAGGACCATCAACGCGCGCGCCCACCACCGCTTAGGGCCGCCGGACGGCGCCCGAGGCCGACCACCCGGAGGAGAACCGATCTGGGGTGGGGAACCCCAGATCCGCCGCCGCCAGCCCCCGCAGCGCCGCCGGGATCCCATCGGGCCGCCGCCCGAGCGCGCCAACTCCGCCTCCATGCCGTACGCCCAGGGGCGCCGTCGCATCTCAGCCAGAGGATCCCCTCGTGAAGAAGGGAGGAAGGCCCGCCGTCCGCCGTCCGCCGGGCGAGCTTCGCTCGCCGGCCTCCTCCGGCGGCGGCGGGGAAGCAGGGGAGGAGGGTGGTCGAGGGCGGCGGCGGCTAGGGCGCCCGAGTCGCCCCCCTGGAGGCGACGCGAGAGGTTATAGTTTTTCTAAGATAAATGATGACGTCTTCCAAGTAGTCGTCCTTCAACTCATTTATTCTTTATAGATACAAATTAGAACTTCGTTCTTCCAACTGCAATAATATCCCTATCATTTGATTTCATTGTTACACCTATGATTTTATTTCTTGTTCTCCCAAGTTATGTTCTACCATACTTAGTGTGTGTCTACTAACAAATTTAGCCCGTCCTTCAAGTTATCACCCTCGGAACTTGTTTCCCTCCGGTTATGTCAAACATACTATCCAACTGCAATAATATCCCTATCATTTGATTTCATTGTTACACCTATAATTTTATTTCTTGTTCTCCCAAGTTATGTTCTACCATACTTAGTGTGTGTCTACTAACAAATTTAGCCCGTCCTTCAAGTTATCACCCTCGGAACTTGTTTCCCTCCGGTTATGTCAAACATACTATCCAACTGCAATAATATCCCTATCATTTGATTTCATTGTTACACCTATGATTTTATTTCTTGTTCTCCCAAGTTATGTTCTACCATACTTAGTCTGGCTACGGTGTTAGGGTTAGGGTTGGCGACTAGCGGGCGACCGCGTCTAGCCACCTGATCCTACATGGGAGCGATATGAGTCTCTGGAATAGGAAGGATTTGGTTTGGATTCGTCTACGTCTGTTCCCCGGTTGATGAGTGCTAATCTGGGAGACCGATTTGTGCAGGAAGAGAAACCCCGGAAGGGTGGTATAAGTTGCGCATCGCCGCCAAACGAGAAGCAATCTCGCAGAGTTTTTGTGAACCCGATCTTCGATCCCGATCCAGGCATAGATCAGCCTCTGACGCGAACCCGTGCGATGTCGTCTGCCGGCGATGGGGGTGATAAAGGGCGAACCGATGAGGTTCCTACCCGCCCGAAATCGTTTGGTGGAGGCGCGCTGGTGGCCGCGAGGCGGAGGGATATCAGGAGGGAAGGTGAGGCTCGTCGGGAGGAAAGCAACTGGCACGGGACGGGGCAGCAAGGTTTAGCGGGACCAGAGGTGGACCTGGAAGGAGAGGTGGACATGCATGATGATGCGTTCCTTGAGTTGGATCCGGAGGAAGATGAAGTGCTCGCACCACCGGCACCGCCGCCGTCGCCATGGCGTCTCCTAGCAAGGTATGTGAATCAGAGAAGGCCCAATACGGAGGACCTGACACAACACTTCCACGCAGTTTGGCAAATCCGTGCAGGGCTAAACTTTTCCCCGATCAGAAAGAATTGGTATGTCATCACATTGGGATCCCAGGGCGACTTTGATTTTGTAGCAAGAGGGGGGCCATGGATACACCGTGGCAATGTACTGCTCGTCACGCCATTCATCGGGGACGCGAGGCCATCAGAGTCGGTGCTTGAAGCTGTTCCAGTATGGGTAAGATTCTACAATGTCCCGTGGGATAAGCAAACATCTGCATATGGATGGAGAATTGGTAAACTACTAGGGAAGGTGCTTGCAGTGGATGCGGATGATTCGGGCATGAGTGTCAGAGAGTTTCTTAGGGTCCGTATTGAGTTGCCGCTCAACCGTAGGCTGCAGATGCAGGTTGCTATTGGAATAAAAGGGAGTGACAAGGAGCCAGAAAAATATGAGTTGAGGTATGAAAGAGTCCCACACTATTGTTTCTGGTGTGGCTTCATCGGACATGATGACACTGAATGTGAAAATAAGAGAATGGGTGTACCAAAGAAAGCATATGATGATCGTCTGCGCTGCTCACCATTGCGAAAATTTGAACAGCGGTCTGCTAGCATCCCAGCTGGGGCCAAACCGGCGATGGCTAGGGGCCTTGACTTCTCTACCAGCAGCACGGGATCATCCAACCTTGGGAGTGCACCTCTGGGCAGGAGCAGCAGACGCCAGTATAACACGGGAAGCTGGGTGCCGGATAGAGTTGATGCCAGAGATGGGTTTGAAGAGAAGGAGAATAGTGGTGAGCCTGAAATTGATGCGGAATTGGCTAAGCAAGTGCGTTCCATGCAGGTGCAGCTCGTACATGAAGTTACAGATACAAATACTAGGTGGGGGCGTGGCGTGGGACGCCGGCAGCCAAAAACAGCAGGGCGGGGGAGCGGTAGGATCCCGATGCCAATCCCGTTGGCAGTCAAAGCACCCCTACCGGGCTTCATGCACTCGGCGGACACGATCCCGGCCATGCGTGGGTTTGGTCCACTGGTTATTCCCTTTGGATCAGTTGATACTGCTATGGCTGATGTGGAATCAGTACTAGGGAAGAGGGCGGCTGAAGAGGCAGGGAACGTGAACGTGGAGCTGAAAGGTGCCAAAATAAACACGAGCCAATCTACTACAGCAGAGGGCGGCATGGCAAAGAAAGGTAGAGTTAAGGGCCTGCAGGTGGACGATGGTGGTAACCAAGAGGACATGGAGACAGATGTTGGTACGAATAAGGAGGCAACCAGCCTTGGGGCCGCTGGTAAACTGACGGGGCCGAATGTGGCGCCCCGTCAGGAGCAATGAATTGCCTGAGTTGGAACTGTCGGGGCGTTGGGAACAAACCGACAGTTCGAGATTTGGTAGCTTTAGTAAAGGCTACCGAGGCGAGGATGGTGTTCTTGTGTGAAACTAGGCAAAATTCAGAAAAAGTTCGTCGTTTGCGAAATAGATTAGGTCTCAGAGGTTTTGCTGGTGTCGACAGTAATGGTCTTAGTGGAGGTCTTGCTCTGTTTTGGTGTGATCAGTTGTATGTTGATATCCAAGATATGAATGAAAGGTTTATCGATGCGTATGTCCGTGTGTCCCCGTCTGCACTGCTTTGGCATCTTACTTGTGTTTACGGCGAACCCCGAGTGGAAAACCGACATCGTATGTGGACAAGTTTACAAAATTTGCGGGCAAAGTCAGACCTTCCATGGTGTGTTATAGGGGACTTTAACGAAGCCATGTGGTCGTTTGAGCACCTTGCAACAACAGAAACGTAATGAGAATCAAATGATAGCGTTCAGGGATGCTCTTGAATGCTGTGACTTGGTGGATTTGGGCTTCCAAGGAACCCCTTTTACATATGACAATAAGCAAAGACGGAATAGAAATGTTAAAGTACGGCTGGACCGAGCAGTGGCTGATAATAATTGGAGAAATTTATTTACATCTGCCAAGGTGGTACATCATGTGTCCCCTTGTTCTGATCACCTCCCAATACTGTTAAAATGCGAGAAGGATGAAGAGAAATTTTTTAAGCCATGCTACAGAAGGTATGAGATATTATGGGAACGTGATGAAAGCCTACCCGAACGGGTGGCACAGGCATGGGAGGAGGCAGGAGCAAAGTTTAACCTTGGTGACGTGAGGGCTGGGCTTAAAAGTTTACTGCTGAAACTCCATGATTGGGGCAAGAAGAGATTCGGCAATGTAACAAGAGAGTTGGAAAAATCAAGAACTAGACTGGAGGAACTCCTGAACATGAATGCGGACAGAGACGAGATAAAAAAGGTAAATGATCACATGAATGAACTTCTGTACCAGGAAGAGATGTTATGGCTGCAACGTTCACGCATTGATTGGCTCAAGGAGGGGGACCGTAATACAAATTTCTTTCACCGTAAGGCCGTTTGGCGCGCTCGAAAAAATAAGGTTAACATGCTAGTGGACAACAATGGCGTGGTGCAGAAAGACCATAAGGTAATGAGCTCAATGGTTCAGAAACACTTCAAGTCCATCTTTGTACGTGATAACAACCTGAATCGATCGCATGTTATTGAACTTTTTAATCCGATTGTTACTGATGCAATGAATGAGAAGCTGTGTGCAGAGTTTTCAGAGAAGGAAATAGCTGATGGCCTATTCCAAATAGGCCCACTTAAGGCACCTGGTAGGGATGGCCTACCAGCACGCTTTTTTCAGAGGAACTGGAGCATTTTTAAGGAGGAAGTGGTTAGGGCGGTAAGAGAGTTTTTTCGCACCGGTATTATGCCTGATGGAGTAAATGAAGCGATTATCGTGCTCATTCCGAAAACGGATGAACCAACAAGAGTTACAGATTTTAGACCCATCAGCCTCTGTAATGTCATTTACAAAATAGTTGCCAAGTGTCTTGTTAACCGTCTCCGGCCTTTGTTGGAAGAGATTATTTCTCCGTTCCAGAGTGCATTTGTCCCTGGGAGGCTCATCACGGACAATGCCCTCTTAGCGTTTGAGTGCATTCATGCCATACATCAGGAAAAGAAACCGGATAATAGCTATTGTGCATACAAGTTGGATTTATCCAAAGCTTATGATCGGGTTGATTGGGGCTTCTTGGAGGGAGTGATGACTAAATTGGGTTTCGCTCATCGGTGGGTGCAATGGATTATGACGTGCGTCACCACGGTGAGATATACTGTAAAATTTAATGGAACCCTTTTAGAATCCTTCGCACCGGAGCGTGGTCTCCGGCAAGGTGATTCCCTTTCGCCTTTCTTGTTTCTTTTTGTGGCTGATGGTCTCTCTGAGCTGCTGAAACAGGGTGTGCGAACAAATGTTATTGAACCCCTAAAAATATGCCGTGGCGCTCCTGGTGTCTCACACCTTTTGTTCGCGGATGACACGCTACTTTTCTTCAAGGCAACACAACAGCAAGCAGCTGCAGTCAAGGGGATTATTCAGGCCTATGAATGTTCTACAGGACAGCTCATAAATCCAGCTAAATGCTCGATATTATTTGGACAATCTTGTCCTACTAATGATCAACTGAATGTGAAGCGGGAACTTGATATACAACAAGAAAACTTTGAGGAGAAGTACCTCGGGCTGCCGACGCCGGAAGGGAGGATGCACAGGGGTAGATTCCAAAACCTTCAAGTGAAACTTCTGAAAAGGATTTGTATCTGGGGTGATGGTAACATGGCGTCAGGAGGGAAAGAGATCTTGATAAAAGCGGTTGCTCAATCTATTCCCACATACATCATGGGAGTTTTCAAACTCCCCTTCTCTGTATGCGATGATCTAACTCGAATGGTTAGGAATTATTGGTGGGGTTCCCAGAAGGGGAAAAGGAAGACACATTGGATGGCCTGGGAGAACATCATAAAACCGAAAGCTATGGGAGGGCTTGGATTCCGGGACTACAGACTCTTCAATCAGGCCCTTCTTGCCCGGCAAGCATGGCGGCTCCTAACTAATCCAGAAAGCCTTTGTGCGCAGGTCTTGAAGGCGAAATATTACCCTAATGGTCGGTTGGAGGATACCGTGTTTACAGGAAATGCGTCATCAACGTGGCAGGCCATCACGTACGGCCTCGAGCTCCTCAAGAAGGGGCTTCTTTGGCGAATCGGGAATGGCCAGCAAGTACGCATATGGCGTGATCCTTGGCTCTCGAGGCCGGATTCATATAGGCCTGTTTCGCTGCCGGGAAGGTGCAGGCTCCGCCGCGTCTCCGAACTGTTGAATGACCAAGGACGGTGGGACGCACAACTACTCCAACAAAACTTCATCACTCATGACGTCGACGAAATACTCAAGCTGCGACCGGTGCCACACATGGAAGACATCCTAGCTTGGGGCCCGGACCCGAGAGGCTTGTTCTCCGTCAGGTCTGCCTACAAGCTTGGCCTGGAGGAGAAACTTCGCACGTCTATGTGCGCCACGAGCAGGGCACCGGACGGCAACCGTGCCGTCTGGAAGGCATTGTGGGGGTGCCCTGCTCCCCCGAAGGTACGCATATTCGGTTGGCGATTGGCTACGAACATTCTTGCGACAATGGAAAATAAAAAGAGTAGAACTATTGAAAAAACTGACATATGTGCTGTTTGTGGCATGGAACGGGAGGATACTTTCCACGCCGCTTGCAGATGTCCGATGGCCGGTGCTCTATGGGACGCCATGAGGGAGTCTTGGCCTATACCTGCCCGGGAGGAGATTCAGAACACCGGGACGGAATGGCTCCTGCACCTTCTTGCCGGTTGCGACGAAACTCAGCGGATGGTCATCTTGATGATATTCTGGCGCGCATGGCATTGCCGGAATGAGATCACGCATCACAAACCCGCACCACCAGTACAGGTGTCGACGCGCTTCCTCAACGGCTACATCAAGACTCTTCTATGTATCAAACAACACCCCAAGGGTGATATAGAGAAGGGCAAGATGGTGATTCAGCAAGCAACTCATGGACCCAAGGCCATGAAGCAAGCAGAAAAAATGGTGGTCCGATGGGAGAAGCCCCCGGCTGGCTGGGCAAAGCTAAACGTGGATGGTTCCTTCATCCATGGCGAGACCACGGGAGGGGCCGGAATGGTGCTGAGAGATGACACAGGAGCTGTCATTTTCTCTTCCTGCCGTTACCTACGCTCGTGCTCCTCACCGATAGAAGCGGAGCTCGCTGCTTGCCTTGAGGGAACGAGCCTGGCGATTGCACACACAGAGAAGAATCTCATTATTGAGATGGACTGCAAGGAAGGGGTTGAGCAGCTGAACGATACTGGCACAAATAGATCATCCGTTGCTGGTCTAGTACATGAGGTGAAAAGCCTTCTACCTGCCACCCGGAGACACAAATTCATGTATGCTGGAAGGTCATGCAATGCCGCTGCACATTGCATGGCACGGATGGGACGAAGCTCTCAACGCACTGCTATCTGGTTTCAGTCAGGGCCAGATGATTTACGTATGATTTGTGAAAGCGAGTGTAATGACATTAATTAATTAATATATACTCGTTTTCACCCGCAAATTTTTTTTTACTTAGTGTGTGTCTACTAACAAATTTAGCCCATCCTTCAAATTATCACCGTCGGAACTTGTTTCCCGCCGGTTATGTCAAACATACTAGTAGAAGACGCTCTCCGTCAGTTTTGTTCTCCTACTTACATTTTTAATATCTTATAGTACAAATGCCCGTGCGTTGCACCGGGCGAAAAAAAGGGCACAAGCTACTACATGTGTCATTGTGCACCATTATTTGTATATAATTTTAATAAATCGATCATATGGTTAAACATGGAAATTTTCTTATTTTTAATAAAACTTAATGCTTTCATAAAATGGAACATTTTTGTAAGAATAATTAAAGTTTTGATGAAAATTTGAACATTTCCGAAAAAACATTTTTAACAGATTTTTTGAAAATAACGTTTTTTTATTTTACATTTGTAAATGTTTATTTGCGAATCTTTAATTGTACATTTCTAAGTGGTTATTTTTTTTAGTAAAAATGTAAGCTTTTCTGGGAAGTTTTATGTTTTTTTTAAGTGCGAACATATTTTTTTGAAACAAAAATAGTGTGAAAGTACGTATAAAACTGTGAACATTTTTAAGCTATATTTATTGTGT
Organism: Elymus sibiricus; assembly: GCA_039707655.1. Lineage (NCBI taxonomy): Eukaryota > Viridiplantae > Streptophyta > Magnoliopsida > Poales > Poaceae > Elymus > Elymus sibiricus. Next base: position 513,986,132 of record CM077669.1, read on the forward strand.
TATAAGGTTTTTTACAGCATAGTCTTGTAGGGCATTTTTTTTAAGGAAATTTACAGATAGTTGATTGTTTGGTTGGGAAGAGTTTATTATTTTCTTTAACTATTTTGGCTTGGCCCAAACAAAGCACTTGACGCGGACAGAAGATGTAACCTTGAACAAGCAACTTCCCATGCTTATGATATTGCTCACCTCTGCTACCGCATAGCAAGTATACTAAGTAGCAGGCCTTCTTTGGTTTGAAGCAGCACATCTGATATGTGTTGCTGCTGAAGCTTTTTATTATTGGACAAAACTTCTGGGAGATGCATTGCATATTAATTACCATGTTCTGTTCGTGCGAACGATTTAACTAAATGTTCTTATGCCTCAACAAAAATAAAGGTAATCCTCCAACCGTTAGTTTGTTCCTAGAATATTTCAGAACAGATAACAAACCTATCGAGCATCTATTCACTGTTGCAAAAATTGTATCTAACCATTAGATGTTGAAGTCACCAGAGAAGCTGTTATGTATACTCAACATGTACCCCAACACTCATGGGTGCTGCCCACACACAGCACAGCAAAATCTTCCATAAAAAATAAATCACGGGAGAGGATGCCCATGCCACTGTTCACGCGACCTGGAGGTTGTTGTTGGTCACAAGCTGAACTTATGAAGGGCATATCTAGCAGTTAACAACGACGCAACATACTTTTTTTACACGGAGGAGAGGAATCGGGACACAGACCTGGATCAGCCGACCGGAGCCGTCGACGGACCAGGAGGAGGAAGCCGCGTCCTTCGTACTCTGCTTCCCTTCTCTCCATCTCACCTCCTCTCTCCCCCTCGTCTCTCTTCCCAGGAGGCCGAGCCGCCATGGCCATGGAGTGCCGCCGCCAGCGGACTCCAATACGCACCGCCGCGCTGGATCCTTATATGATGCGCCTCGCCTCGACGTCCGCTGCTTCCATGCCGTTCCCCGCCTCCCGGAGCCAGGCCGCCGTCGTCCTACTCCCGACCAGACCGGGAGAGCCGCCGCTCGATCTGCAACCCAAAAAAATATCTCAAACCGTTTTTCTCACTCACCGAGGACTGCGGTTTGAATATCTAGAATGTCAGTGACTTTTCTGCAAAATTGCCACGAAGCTGTAATTTGCTCTATTCCAGCTTTCTTTTGTTCTGGCTGCATATTTGCGTCTTTCTACCTTTCTCATGCACACTTTTTTATCTTCTGTGTTGACTTCATGTTTGCATATTTCTTCTTCCCTCTCATTTTTCAGTTTTCCCAGTTTTTCTTCATGGTCATCCATACAAACCGCTCTCTATTTCGTTTCCTTCTTTGTTCCTTGCCAACCATGAATCAAGATTGTCATCCAAATTACTTGTATGCATGAGAGTTTTGTAAACTATATGAATCTGTTGTTGATTAAAAAACCGATACAAAATTTGAATCATAAATAGACCATATGTAGCTACTTATAAAAAAATCTAATTACACTGGACATAAACATCAGAATATATATGTTGTTTGCATGCTAGAGTATCATGTTTTTCTTTGAAGCAATGTAGATAGCAGAAAAGTGGTATTGATGTAAGAGTATTGCCCTATACATCATGTTTTTGTCTGACTTCACTACGACCTTGTAGATCAGTCCGTCGATACCTAGTGACAAAGCACACCACACTGACGGATTATTCATTAAAAATATCATATATGCAACACTTCCAAAGTAATTTTACCTGGATGCAATTGTTCTTGTATCTCCATAGCATCAATATTTGGGCCAAAAGGGTGTATAAGGTGGTTGCCTCGTTCCTCTGTACAACCTTTAACATGACCATCTTGGACATCAAGCATGGCACCTTCTTCCTGATCTCGAACAACAACTTTATTGGGAACAAGTAAAGACTCTATGGCCATGACATGTAAATGCCTATGTTTTGTCGTTAATGGTTTATTAAATTCTCGTAAAAACCAAAATCAGCAGCGCCCAGAGATAATTTATGTATTTACTTCATTGGACGTCCAGACATATATGTTTTCGCCGTGTGTGTCCTGACGTACGTAGTCAGTATGAGTATGTATAAAACACAACCAGATGCAAATCCAACTTTAGAAAGAAAAAACGCATTCCCTCCATTTTTAAATATAAGTCTCTTTAAAGATTTCAATAAAGAATACATACGAAGATAATCTACACTCTAAAATATATATCTATACAGAGTCATATATAGTTCGTATTGAAATCTCTAAAAAACTTTTATTTAAAAACAGATTGAGTAGAACCAAAGCCGGATACCTGCAAAAAAAAAAAGAAGAACCAAAGCCGGCAATCGTGTGCATGTAGGTTCCGAGAGGCAAAAATATGCATGCACGGAGAGAATAAAGCGTCCTAGTTAATTCTTCTCTCAAAACCGTTAATCTGTAGGTGTAACCTGTAAGTGCTCCCGTGTCCAGACCGTTCAGGTGTAACGATTCCACCAGCCGGTCATGTGCGGGCGACGCGCGTCGTGTAACCCAACACGCACCGCTGTCCATCTCCTTCCAACCTTATCTTCTCATCCGCACACCTTCTTCTCCCAACACTCACGATTCCCCTCGCACTCAGCAAGCCTCCTCCTTCATCCACGCGCTCAGCATCACCGGAGCTTCAGTGCCGCCCCGCATCACCTCCTTCTCCCTCCTTGCTCCTTCTTCCTCTCATTTTTTTCTTTTTCCCTTGGCCATGAGCAGAAACACGCATGGACCCTCGCCGCTGCCACCTCCACCACCACGACGCCTATGAGTTCGGCGGCCGCCGGCGCACCCTCTGGCTAGGCTCCATTATGCGAGAGGACAAGTTGCTCCGACGGGCGGGCGCAGTGACAGCTGATGTTGCGACTCCTCTTTGCGACCGTTCTTTATCCCATCTGCATCTCTGCTTTCTTCACTGAAGATATGCAGCCGAGACCCAGGCAACCGGCTCGGCGGCTCACCCTTGGGATCCTTGTCCGTGCGTGCCCCGTTCTCGGCGCCACCGGCAACAGCCCGACGCTGTGCTGCCGCGCCCGAGCCCCGGCGAGGCGGCCTCCATCCCCTGCCGCGTCGTGGTTGCGTCACCGTCGCCACCACCACCACCACCACCACCACGGACGTCGTCGCACAACCGCCGCCTCCGAGTTCGCCAGCCGCTGGCGTCCCCGTCCTCCCCGCGACCGGCGCCGGCGTCCCTCACCTCGCTCACGTGGGCCGCAGCGAACGGCCGCCGCGACGCGCCGGCGCCCCCGTCCTCCCCTGCGACCGGCGACGCCGTCCCTCGCCTCGCTCACGTGGGCCGCAGCGAACGGCCGCCGCGACGCGCCGGCGCCCCCGTCCTCCCCTGCGACCGGCGACGCCGTCCCTCGCCTCGCTCACGTGGGCCGCAGCGAACGGCTGGCGCCGCCGTCCTCACCTGGTGCGCCCACGTCCTCCCCTGCGACCGGCGACGCCGTCCCTCGCCTCGCTCACGTGGGCCGCAGCGAACGGCCGCCGCGGCGCGCCGGCGCCGCCGTCCTCTCCTGGTACCGGGGACGCCGTCCCTCGCCTCGCTCACGCCCGCCGCAGCCAACGCCCGCCGTGACGCCTCGCCTCGTCCGCCGGCGGCGCGTACGCCCGGTGATGGAGAACGCGAACGGATAAGCTAACGGGGGAGGACTGCGGGTTGATTTCGGAAGAACGCGAGGGCTTTTGTGCAAAAATGCCGCGACGACGGACGACCAGAAGTTATCTGTCTTTATTATTAAAATTAAAAATAGGTAGAGAGTAGAGATTCATGTGCGCACGATGACAGGTGGTCACGGCTAGTTACCAAACATTTATTTTGTCGTAAGTTGTACGGAGACGAATGAACTTCCCTCTCATGGTTCTTTCCCCTCTTCTTCTTCCTCCGTCGTGTCATCCTATAGATCTACTCTATTCTAAGTCCTTCCCGGAGCATGGTACGGCCGCTTGCCAGAAGTCCATAGCCCAAACCGTTCACATCGACTACAGCTACAGATGGTCCTCATTTGGATTTCCCGCACAACTCTCCCTAGCCGAGAAAACCCCAATGGGCATGGCTGGTGACACCCTCTCCTACGTGGAGGCAACATCGACCTTGTCTGGATGGCGCGTGGTTGGCGGCAATGGTGGTTCGATCTGGTTTTGCTAGATCTGGAAGTTGACGCTGGTGGCGGACTGGGGCTCCTCTCTGGCGGTGCCTAGGCAGGACGAGCGCGTGGTGCATGTGGCGCTTGGGTGCAGTCCGGTGGAGGGGGTTGTTTAGTAATCTGCCTACACAACTTAGTTTCAGTTTTAGCAGATTCAGTCTTCTGTGAATAAAGTCTGACCGTTCAACGTGTGCTTGTGCACGTGCGGTTCAGTTAGCATTTTCTGTTAGTCCGTTAGCTAGTTTTCAGCTCGCCGAAGGAATCGCCATGGGATGGCATGGATCACGATCACTTCACCACGAGCATGTAGGGCTCTGCACGATCGAGCGTCGTGGGATGGTACGACCTATAAGCTCGGCGCGCATGACCAGTTCTTACCCATTTTTCAGCAACTCATTTTGTAGAGTTCAGTTAAATAAGAACAGACAGAAAAGTTGCGGTAGTTAGAGCAGCGCAAACTATCGTCTCCAACCTCTCGATCTCTATGTCTTCTGTGTCGTGCTAGTAGGCATCTGCAACAACAAGGGGGGGGGGGGGGGGGGGTCGGGGATCAGAACCAGATTTGATCGAGTCCTTGGAGTTGGATGACGGTGTCACTACGCGCGTGCGGGGGAGCGACGTCGGGATTAGGCACAATGGTGACATAGTGCCACGGGCAGATGCTGTGGTGGCGGTGTGACACTATGCTCCGTTGTGCTCGAGCAGGCTGCTCCGGTGTTATGGCGTGCGAGGTCCCTTGGGTGACGTGAGGCGTCATGGCTCCACTATGATGTTGTATGGATCTCTGGCGGTGGCCATGGGCATGTCCTCGTGTGAGCTCGACCAGATCATGCTGGCTAGTGGATTATGGCTGAGGTTGCTCGATGGCGGCCGTCGGCACTCACAGGGTAGTGCCTCCCGTGATCCACCGGGACTGGGTGGAGCCGCAAACATCGACGCTTCCTACCGTCGAGGCATGTATGTCAACTTGGTGGCTAATGACGGGCTAGAAATGAAAGGGGGTGAGTTTTTCTCTTCCTACCGTGGTTGGTGTGCTGGCATGTGGACGGTTGGCGGAGCCTCGAGTCTTGGATGTTGGGGCGGTGTCCCTAGGTGGCGGTCTGCTTGTTTTGCTCTCCAACGGGCATCATGGTGGTTGTGGCTATGCGTCATGTCATGTGGGTGCACTACCAGAATAACAGACTCTGCCGACGGCCTAATCTATGCCGACGGCTCCCGTCGGCATAGATGGATGTATGCCGACGGCCTAGTTGAAGCCGTAGGCATAGATAAGCCGTCGGCATATGACAACCTATGCCGACGGGGGTCGTCGGCATACATCGGCTGTCGGCAGCGCTTCGTATATGCCTACGGCGGCCGTCGGCATATGGCAAGCCGTCGGCGTACATGTGGGCCCGGCTACCCGGGCGGCGACGGCCGTTTGACGGTGTGAGGCCGCCCGTCGACATATCTATTTACCGTCGCTTTCTTATGTATGACTAACCTCTGTTTGTTGGTGCAGGAGGAGAAACTGAAGCGGCCACTCTCACACATGGAGGTGTGGGAGATCGCCCATACGCGGAGGAAGCCCAAGCCTGGCGAGGCCAAGTACTACGGCAAGACCGCGAAGAAGAAGGAGGACTACTCTCAGGCGTATCAGAAGCTACATCCTGACACACCTGACCCCATCAAGGCGCCTTTCGACGACAGGGTGGTGGTTGCCATGGGGCCGAAGGCTCATGGTCGGCAGCCGGTTTTGGATGCTGTGGTCACTCCTTCTATCTCCTTCACACAGCTCCGAGCTACAGACCCGAGCCTGAGACAGCGCACGACCACGACCACTGCGCAGTCATAGTCCCTCCTAGCCGAGCGGCACACTGTAAGTATTTTCCCTCTTATCTTCATTGCTCACTTTATTTTCCGCATTGAGATGTTTTATGAGTTCCATCGTGTCATATTGCAGGCCTACATGGAGTACGCACGCCAGGAGACCATGGCGTGGCAGGCGAAAGTTGCAGCACGCGAGGAACACAGCACTCGCATGATGGAGGTTAGTTTAGCCCCTTTCATTTCACTTCCATATTTGCACTTTTATTTCTTCTTACATTCGTGTTTGCTTTGTCAATTAACATGCAGCTCGTTTTCAAGAGCATGAGGAACGGCATGATTCCTGAAAGGGAAGCACCACCACCACCTCCAGGTCCACAACCAGTGTTGCTTACCTTTGAGGAATTTCTAGCACAACAACCGGGGACAACGGCGGTTAGTATATCCCCAAACTATTCAACCACTGCTTATTGTTTATTCAACACAATAACATCCACTGAACATGTCTTTTCAAACATCCAGGGAACCGGTGGATCATCCGTTTATGGTGGTGCCAGTCTTCGCATCACTCCCGAGTCACGGAGCCCGGTCATTCCGATCCACCGAGGCGGTAGCAGTGGCGGTCTTGGCAGTAGCGCTGCCGCTAGCAGTGACGACCTGGGCTTTGGCGGACTTGGCGGTGACTACCTTGGCGGTGGTGGTGGACGTACTGGCGCTTAAGCCTGTGGGTGACGGTGGTGGTGATGATTTACTTGTGCGCTTTAGATGACTTGTGCTCTTTTTATGCTCCTTCGGATGACTAGTGTGCTTCTTAGATGCTTATGTTGTTTCTGGTATGCTTATTTTGTTGGTTGTGAGGATATGATGGTGTGGTGCTGCTTGTGGTGTTGCTGTGCATGTCTATTTCATTACATATACCTGCTATTTGAATTGAATTGAATGAATATCAAGCAGAAGTAATAAAAAAAATTAGACAAAAACTATGCCGGCATAGGGCAGCTACGAGCTACCAGTGGGCGCCATGTGGCACCTATGCCAACGGCCTAGCCGTCGGCGTAGTGCGAGCCACCAGTTTCCTGGCGTGCGAGCTACCAGTTGACGCTGCGTGGCATCTATGCCGACGGCCTAGCCGTCGGCGTAGTGCGGCCGCTACGCCAGGGGAGCGCCAGGGCTTGCCACTTGGGGGTGATACGCCGACCGCTAAACCGTCGGCATAATGGGGACATATGTCGACGGCCTAGCCGTCGGCGTAGCTTCGCCACGTGACGTTCTCTGATTGGGAGGTTCTTGACGGCGCCGCCGTCGGACGCCGTTTCGCGTGGAACTATGCCGACGGTCTGGGCCGTCGGCATAGTTGTACGGAAGCCGTCGGGGTAGGCATCTATGCCGACGGTCTTTCTATGCCGACGGTTACCTGGGGTATGCCGACGTATATGTTGCCGACGGTCCTACGCCGACGGGTGCCGTCGGCATAGGTCTATCCCGACGGGAATCAGGCCTATGCCGACGGCCTGAGCCGTCGGCATAGAGGTTTATTCTGGTAGTGGCAGAGAGGAGTGTAGTAACGTGGGGACTCGGGCTCGCACTCTATTGTTGACAATGGTGGGGCACAGATCTTGATCACGAGGTATGTGCTCATCGTGGGTGTCATGAGTGCCTTGTGGTGGTGACACTTTGTGCTATTTCCCCTCTTAAGGGTGTTGTCGTGCAGCTTAGGTTGTCTAGAACATATCATGGCGTTGTATCCATGCCTTCTCGTGTTAGTTCTTGGCATTGTAGTCAGTGGCGGATCTAGGAATTGAACTTACCCGGGGCGAAACACCCGAGTTCAAAAAAATTGAACGTACAACTGCAAGTCCGTTTAATTAAAACTCTTCAAATATGAAGCTAGGTGCACTCCAAAATAAACATAACTAATGTGTAAATAGTTCAAGATTCTCGATTTTTTTTTTGGCGAGGTCAAAAGGTTTTATTCCATCACGGTAGGGCTACAATCTCTTGGCAAGAGATCCTCAATACATGGGGGTCCTCTGCCGAGCCACACAGCCGTAGCTCGTTCAGAGCGACTATACCTTGCCAGACAATCTGCAACACTATTTTGTGACCTATGAAGTTTCTGCGGAATAAAAACTCTATCGACCATAAGGAACTTAATTTCAGCTACTAAGTGACCAAACATTGATCGATCTAAACTAGAATTTGAAAGACAAGATAAAGCAGTCGAAGAATCAGACTGAACCATCACCGGAAGCTCTGTATGTAACAACTAAAAATCATAAAATAGCGGCCGGAGTAGCTTTCCCAATCGACGTACCGGTGTGAATGATGGACAGGTGGCTGGCCAGTCAGCAAACATGAATGTGTGTAAGAATCTATCTCATTTGGTCACGTCCTCTCTCACCGGCATGCATGTGGCGCGGAGAGAGGAGCGAGGGTGGTGTGGACGGCGCCGGAGTGGGGCTATGAGCGGAGAGGAGTGGGGCGATGTGGTGGACGGCACCTGTCGTGGTTTTAACACGGCAGATGTCCGAAGACTTAGGTTCGTGGCCAGCGCCATGGTAGTGGACTCAAAGGGGTTGATCGGGACGAAGGACACGAGTTTACCCAGGTTCGGCCCCTCCGATGGAGGTAAAAGCCTATGTCCTGCTTGTGTTGTATTAACCGGAGTATCGATTACAAGGGAGCGGATTGCTTGACCTAGTTCTCGATAGCTTGGTTTCTTGTCTAAGCCGCCCCGGGGTCTAGCCTTTATATAGGAGGTCAAGGCCCCGGGTTACACGAGTCTCAAACCGACTCACACAACGTGTCCTACTCTGTCTCTAAGCCGCCATACCATCTTGGGTAAGCCGCCACCGGGCAGCTTGGCCACCCGGGTCATCATGCTATCTTCCGTCTCTGGGCCTCCGTCTTGGCCCGTCTGGCAAGCCGCCACGCAGCCTGGCCTTGATCTTCCGGCCCACCTTACAGGTCTTGGGCTTACGAGCCGCCTGGTGTGACCCGGCCCCGCCTGGGCGAGTCTTATCACGGGGTTATATCCCCAACATTAGGCCCCAGGTTGATTTGAGCCAGCTCATGTCAATCTTCAACTTACTTGGCGGCGAGTCTTCATACGTCTGTTATCTTGGAAAAACAATTTATAACCCGCCATGACGTCATATCGAATATTCGGAAAAGATTCCATGACGTTTGCAACGGATCTTTTTCACTGAAGGGTCATCCCGAAAATCAAGGCGCCACGTTCGGTCAATCTTTACTGTGCTTCCCCAATTTTCGCGTGCACTGTTGCTCTTCCCCTTATAAATAGGGACACGTGTGCCCCCTCTCCTTTCTTCTCCTGTCGCTGTCGTCCTCCTCCTCCTCGCTCGAAGCCTCCTCTCTCCAGAGCTCCGCCGCCGTGGACTGACCTCCTCCGTCAACTCCATCGCCGGCCGCTGCATCAACTTAAATCGAACCAAAGTTTCGCCGGCGCTTCCGCATCCAGGAGGTAATCTCCCCCGGCCCTTGTTGAATCTGTGTTCATCCCCATTAGGGTTCCAAGTTCTTCGCTATTCTTGAAAGTTCGTCGATGTTCATCAGCATCCATCGTGGCATCGAGCACCACTCCATACCCCCATAGTACTGCCCATCTGTTGCGGGTATTCCTCCGAGGCCAATGCCCCTTTGTTTTAAGTCCATATAGCACTTATCTCTGCGGGTAGATTGATCTGTTCTCCCACTGTTATTTTTAGGTCATAAATATTTTCATTTTTCCTTCGCCTGTAGATCTTGCTGCCGTAGCGTTTTTATACAAAATCTGTTTATCCGCACTTAGTCGTTTTCTTTCCAATACTACCTTGTTTCCGTAACTCGCCATTGCCTTGGCGGCTCTCCGCCAATTATTCTGGCGGCTTAACTCTTTCATTGTTATGCTGACCATAGCTGCCTTACACAGCAAGTGCTCCTCTAACCCGCCATACTTTCTATCTTCGTAGCATAACCCGCCGTCATGTCAAGGGCTCCATCATCCTGTGACTGGGTCAGCTCTGGAGTCACTTAAGAGCTCCTACTTAATTTTGTTGAGTCCGGCATGCTGCCGGGTAAAGACGTAATACACTAGCGGGTCCCAGGACCAGAGAAAAAACCTGAACCCAAGGAGGGGGAGATTATCATATTCACTGATCATATCCTCCGCGGGTTCTACCCTCCCGGGTCAAAATTCTTTCGAGATGTTCTTCACTTCTTCAAGATCCTCCCCCAAGACATAGGCCCCAATTCAGTCACCAATATTTGCCAGTTCCAAGTCTTAAGCGAAGTCTATCTGCAAGAAGAGCCGTCTGTTGACCTCTTCCACGACTACCACTATGCAAACCGCCAAACTGAAATGGCGGCTGGGCCCAGTTTGGAGCTTGGTGGTATTACAATCCAGAGACGGAGAGACCTGCCATACCCCTCAGCTACCTTGCCAAGTCATCCCAAAGACTGGAATAAAACCTGGTTTTATTGTAAGGACACCTCTCCTGAAGGTGAGAATCCCCTGCCGGGTTACCGTCCAACCCGGCTCTGCTTTACAAATGACAACCCACTTCCAGCACGGATGACTGCCGCCGAATGAGCAAAGTATGCCCCGGCTTACGCCAAAGTCAAGGCTTTACTGGCGAACGGCTTGACAGGTGTTGATTTAACCCGCTGCTGGGTAAGTTGGAAGATCATGCCACTGAGCCTTCGTGATCGGCTCATGTGCGAATATACGGGTGAACCCAATGACCCTCTTTGTTTCAAGAATACTCCCTTGACTGATGAAGATATCAACACTGGCGTCAAAGGACTCCTTGGTGAAAAACAGGAGGCTTGCAACAAGGTTGGGCTGAAGCCCTTCTACGCCAAGAACCCGGCTCCAGACGTAAGTTTCTTTTCCCTCAATTGGTCACATATGTCTTACACCTTCTAACCTTTGTTGGCGGCTTATGTATAGGCCAACTCCCCTTTCTGGAAAAAGAAGTTTAATCCGCCAGTGAGGAAACCAAAGGCGAAAACTCCTGCGAAGAAGAAGAAGAAAGCCGCCACTCCAGAGCCACTTGAAACTGATGACTCGGAGGTAGAACTTGACTCCCTTGGCCGTCTCTTTATGCAATTTATTGACAATAATTACTCACAGGATGAAACGGAGGCGAGCCACGCAGACGCCCCTGAGGTAATTGACATTTCTGATTCAGAGATCTTTCCACAAGACAGAGTACGGCGGGTCGTCCGGAAAGTCCCCTTCTCTCATCCTCTTGCTCACTTAGATCCCAATTTCCTTTTGAAAAAGCAACAGCACACCTCCCGACGTCAGACCCGGAGCGCCGGCTCTGAAGATCTCGTGGCCGGGTTATCACATGCTCCGGCTCAAGGGAAATGGCCAGCTGAGGTATTCTTTAATTGAAACATAACTTTAATCAATCTTGCCTTGTAACCTTACTCTGTCTTGTATTGTTTTAACTGCCTTCAGGACTCTCCTCCTTCATCTGGCGACTCAACTGCCTCCAAGCTGCCTCCAATGAAGATCAATCCGGAGTGCGTACTTTTACTTTGCACCGAATGCTTTAATATCCTTGACATGTGTGTAACTATCATCTGCGCCTTCCAGGGCCCAAGCGAAACGAAGGAAGACTAGCGGGTCTACTGCCGCCCCTACTGCCCAAGAGCCGGTATTTGCTAAGCCGTCCTCCCCTTCCCCAGCTGCTGACATTATGAAAGATGCATCTGAAGATACTCACAAGCCATCTGAGCCGGCGGGTCATGATACGACTGCTGAAAGCCCTGCAAGGGATGACCCTAAACCGCCCAGCCCTTCAATGGCTGTTGAAGATACAGTTTTCCCAGATGTTGCTATAACTGGGGCGGGTCACCAAACTCCTGAGCCCCATGTACTGTCAAGGCACTCTGGCAAGGCTGAAACTTCTTCGCTTGAGAAGTTTAAGTTTGAACACCCTGTGCTGGAGAAGTTTACTGTTGACGAGCTTCACACTGGGTTTTTGAACCGCCTGGAGTCAAGCCGGAATATGGAGCTGAAGCTTGTCAGCCTGATGAAGAAGAAATATGAGGTAATATTTTAACCAATTTTTCCCTTATATCCTTCCATAGCCGCCAAGAGCTGGATTAATATTTCAAATATTAAATCGCATCTTCCAATCTATATCATATACCACTTAGCTTGGCGTGTAGCCCCCAAGTGTCGGGTTAGTATAGATAGTAAGTCGATACTCATTGTGTGGAGTTTGAGCAATGGTAGCCCCCAAGTCCGGGTTATCATAAAATGATGAACCGGAACTTCATCGGAAACTTTGAAAATGCTGATTGTAGCCCCCAAGTGCCGGCTTATCTTTGCGAAGATGAGCCAGGACTTAATGAAAGACTTGAGAGCATCTTCTGTAGCCCCCAAGGGCCGGCTTATCCTTTACGAAGATGAGCCGGGACTTAATGAAGGACTTGAGAGCATCTTCTGTAGCCCCCAAGGGCCGGCTTATCCTTTACGAAGATGAACCGGGACTTAACTTGAGAGCATCTTCTGTAGCCCCCAAGGGCCGGCTTATCTTTTGCGAAGATGAGCCGGGACTGTAGTATAACCTTGAAGAGCAAACAGACATTAGCCCCCAAGTGTCGAGCATATTGCTTGCAATCTGCTTGAGACTTGTAGCGTATTTTCCTCATTGATAATTTGTCCTGACCATTGAGCCCTTTTCCTGTTTTTGTATTTTGTCACAGGATGCTTTGGAGGCGGCTGAGTCCGAGATGGCCAGCCTAAAGAAGAACCTTGCTTTACAACAAACCGCCCGGTCAGAGGCGGAAGATAAATGGCGGGTTACCGTAAAAGAACTTGAGAAGACGCAAGTTGACTTCGCGCTGTTCAAGAAGAACACTGAATCGCACCAAGTCGCCCTGACCAAACGTGCAGAAGATGCTGAAGGGCGGCTTAAAGTTGTATCAGAAGAACTGCAAACACTGAAGCGCCATATATCGAGGATGACCTCTGCTATCTTTGGTAAGCATATAATACGTAGTGAAAGAACATGTGCTGCCCCCATGTTTGGTTTTGGTAATTGATGACAATCTCTATGGACTAATGGTTGCCTTGAGTTATATTTGAAGGGTTTGTCCATAGGATTTGCTTGTAGACCATTTGTTGGTCTCAAGGTGATTTGAAGAAGAATATGTGTTGACCAAGGTGCTATTCAAGGATTTATCCAAAGATTGGTCATGTTGATCAAGACTAAATACGAAGAGTGATTCAAGTTGATCAACACACAAAGCGTAGAAGATGTACCAAGCGAGATCAAGTGATCTCATGGTATGGTAAGCATTGTCCATTACGCTTTGTGTACTAACCCGTGTTCTATGTGAGAGTTCTTTGTGGGGTTAGGTTTGTTTCCATGGGCGTGCATCAAAAGGAAGATATCACACAACCCATGGAGGATGACATCAAGTGGTGATCGTCATCAAGATTGCGGTGTGCAAGCTCAAGTGGAGCATCACGAAGAGATCACATGCTTGAAGCTTGCCGTCCATTGTGGTGACAATGGACTTGTGAAGATGTGCCGAAGAGTGGCTCACCCATAGTGGAGTATGGGGGAGCAATCAACTAGTCTTCATCGAGCCGGCGCAATCAAGAAAGGTGGTCCAACTTGAGGAGGTCAAGATCGTCATCATCTAGCTCAAGTGGACTATGCGCAAGGCAAAGGTTTGCCCTTGATAGGTTTTCTATTTTACCGGTCTCATGGTAGTAGTTGGGAGACCGGGTTATAGGATCGATAGCCGTACTATCAAGGGGGGCTCTCAAGTGAGTAGCTTTATCGTATCTTCGTAGAGAGCTCAAACCATTGCATCCTTGCATCATCTTTCTTGGTTCGTGTTTGGTGTTTCTCTTTGTGAGTCTTTGAGCTTTTGGTCATCTTCATGACAAGCTCGAGTTCATCGAAAACGGAGTTCATATATGCATCTTCTATGATGTTTTCGATGTTGGAGTTTATGCCGGTTCTTCATTCATAGAGGTTTCTCATCTCTATATGTTAGGCATATCTCCCCTGCCACTTCTTATTATAACCAGTCGCTGTTTGGATAGTACTCGTTGTCTTCTATCCAACAAGCTTGAGTTTGCTCAATTCGGAGCTCATTTGCAGAAGTTATGGCAGTTCTGGTTTTATTTGTATCCTCTGTTTTCTGTGGATTTTCAGTAGCTTGCAAGCGGTAGTACCGCTTATGCGGTAGTACCGCTGGTACTTCCGTGACACTACCGCTTGGGGTTTCCCCGAGCGTGCAACTCTCTGTTGCCAGTTTGCCATTCACGGTAGTAGAGCGGTAGTAGCACGGTAGTACCGCTCTGGCGGTACTACCGCCCTTACTACCGCCGCCACTACCGCTTGCGGGGTTTCCTTCTGTGCACGTCTCTGTTGCCGTTTTCTGTTAAACGGTAGTAGTGCGGCTGTAGTGCGGTAGTACCGCTCAGAGCGGTAGTACCGCTCTGCTGGGCGGTAGTACCGCTTGGTGCGGTACTTCCGCCCTCCACTACCGCTGCTACTACCGCTTGTTTTTCGCAGAGTGTGCAAGCTTCTGTTGCTCTTTTTCGCTTTAGCGGTAGTACCGCTTAGTTGAGCGGTAGTACCGCTTGGTGCGGCACTACCGCTCCAGTCCCGTGTTCTCGCCTGCTGTTTTTGAATTACTACCGCTTAAGCGGTAGTACCGCTCGCAAGAGCGGTAGTACCGCTTGTACGCGTCCAGCACGGGTAACGGTTGGATTTGGGGTGGCCCTATAAAAGGGGTCTTCTTCCCCAACGGTTATCTTATCCTTTGAGCTCATTTCTCCCCCCATTGTTGACCTTCTTGAGCTTGCCTATCTCTCAATCCCTCCAATGATTCTTGCTCCTTCTTGAGGGAAAAGAGAGAGGAGATCTAGATCCACATTTCCACCAATCACTTTCTCCTCTAAGTGAGGGGAACCCCTTGGATCTAGATCTTGGAGTTCTTGGTGTTCTCCTTGTTCTTCCTCTCACTTTCCTCCATAGCTTTTGTTGCTTTGGTGGGATTTGAGAGAGAGGGACTTGAGCACTTCGTGTGTTCTTGCCATTGCATTAGTTGCATCGGTTTGAGTTCTCCACGGTGATACGTGGAAGTTAGTAGTTGAGAAGCTTATTACTCTTGGGTGTTTGAGCACCCTAGAGCTTGTTCCTCTTGGGTGCCTTGGCGCCCTAGACGGCTTGGTGGTGCCTCGGAGCTCAATCATTGTGGTGAAAGCTCCGGGCAAGCGTCGGGGTCTCCAATTAGGTTGTGGAGATCGCCCCGAGCAATTTGACGGGTACCGGTGACTGCCCCCAAGGGTTGCCAAAGTGTACGGGTTCAGTGACCGCCCTCAAGGGTTGCCATTTGTACGGGTTCGGTGACCGCCCTCAAGGGTCCCTTAGTGGAATCACGGCACCTTGCATTGTGCGAGGGCGTGAGGAGAATACGGTGGCCCTAGTGGCATTGTTGGGGAGCATTGTGCCTCCACACCGCTCCAAACGGAGATTAGCATCCGCAAGGGTGTGAACTTCGGGATACATCGTCGTCTCCGCGTGCCTCGGTTATCTCTTACCCGAGCCCTTTACTTATGCACTTTACTTTGTGATAGCCATATTGTTTCTAGTTATATATCTTGCTATCACTTAGTTGTTTATCTTGCTTAGCATAAGTTGTTGGTGCACATAGGTGTGCCTAGTCGATTTAGGTTTTGTGCTTGTCAAATTAAACGCTAGTTTTATTCCGCATTTGTTCAAGCCTAAACCGTAATTATTTTAAAGCGCCTATTCACCCCCCCTCTAGGCGACATCCACGATCTTTCACGTAGTGATCTTCCTTTCCATGCTAAATAACCTTGCTGGCGGCTTATACCACCCAATCTTTCCTTGCAGGCGAAAGGAGCCGCCAGTTGTCGTCTGGCAGCCTGATGAAATTGAAGGCAGTGTACTCCTTAGCCGAACAACTCTACTGCGGGACTCTTCTTACCATCAAAGCAATGTTGACTGAGAAGAGCATCCCCAAGTACATGAAGGGAGTTATAGAGCTGCTATCCACACTGCCTAAGCAGGTTGAAGAGCTGAAATGATCAGCCGCCAGGCAGGGAGCTATAGCCGCGCTAAGCCGGTGCCTAGCCTTCGCTCCTGAGCTGACTGCTGAAGAGATGATGGAAGGGTTCCCATCCAGGAAGGACGATGGCTCTGAATTCACAGCCGAAGACTATGCCCAATGCAGAAGAGCTTCCAGGGTACTTGCCTCAAAGCTGGTGGAGGAGCTTGATGTGTCAACTTACCAGGCGGCTTACAGCGAGACTTCCAAGAAAGTGCGCTGTCCAACTTTTGAATGCAAAGACTTGACTCCTGTCCGCCGTAAGCATCTCTTTGCTCCTGAGATTGACCCGTCTCCTATCTTTGAGGACGCCCGGTTTGAAGCACTAACACACTGCAACTGGGACGTGGAAAATCTTCAGATCGAAGAGGTCGAAGACCCGGCGCAGGCTGACCCGCCATCGAGCTGAACACATTGTATCTGATAACCCGGCCTCCTGAGCTGCCAACTGAGTTGTACAAAACTTTTGTCTGTTGCCTGTTGGGCTCTCGAAGAGGGCTTTGTAATAGGCTTTAGAAAAAACCTTTCACTGTCTGACCCGTGCCATCGTGCACGTATAAATCTTTTGTCGATCTTAATATATGCCTTGCTTGTCTTTGTCCGGCTTATGATGCCAATTTGCACGGCGCCTTATCTTATAGATAAAACCTGGCAAAAATAAATAAGACAGCACATGTTCTGTACTGTTGTAAGGGCGGCTTAAAAAGCCTAACTCGGAGACGTGAAATCTCACAATTTTGCTTCTTTCCGAATACATAAGCCGATTCTTCTGGGTAGTTTTACCACTTTGAACTCTTAATAACTGTCAAGAGCGTAGCAAACCAGAAAGAGACGCCGCAGATGAGAGTTTGCCTTGCCGCTGTAAGAGGCCTTTGCAGGGGGTAAGTTTTAGAACTTTCTGCACCCCTGACAAAGCACAGCTGCTTACATGCAGGTCTAACCCGGAGTTGTAGATATAAGAGTTTACCTCGCCGCTGTAAGAGGCCTTTGCAGAGGGTGAGTTTTAGAACTCGCTGCACCCCTGGCAAAGCACAGCTACTTACAGGCAGGTACAACCCGGCGTTACAAATGAGAGTTTACCTCGCCGCTGTAAGAGGCCTTTGCAGAGGGTGAGTTTTAGAACTCGCTGCACCCCTGATCAAAGCGCGGCTACTTACAGGCAGGTATAACCCGGCCTTACAGATGAGAGTTTACCTCGCCGCTGTAAGAGGCCTTTGCAGAGGGTGAGTTTTAGAACTCGCTGCACCCCTGATCAAAGCGCGGCTACTTATAGGCAGGTATAACCCGGAATCGTAGATCGAAAAGAGGGTAAGTTCGTAACTTGCTGCACCCCTAGTGATCTTTGTTGATGCTATCAACTTGCACACCAACCTGTAAGCCGCCGTCTTGTAAGCCGCCAGTTGATGGTGATATTGTAGTTAAAGAGCCGATCAAGAAGGTTGAAGCTTAACCCGGCGGGTTAGAAGCCCCCAAATGACCTTGTAACTCTGGCTGAAGAGCCTGACCAAGAGGGTTGAAGCTTAACCCGGTGAGTTGAAAGCCACCAAATGATCGTATGATTGTATCCATCTTTGAACATTGTAGGATACGTAAAAACGACAGAGGCCCCGGTTTGCAGGGATGCCAACTTTATTATATATATATATATATGATATATACAATGATGATACATAATGGGGGGAGTCAATGACTCAAGTGTAGTAAGGCCGTAGATGAGCTATGTTCCACGGCCGATAGGTCTCTTGCCCAGAAGTGCGTGACTCGTCCCGTACATCAATGAGATAGTATGACCCATTGTTGAGGTTTCTGCTAACCACAAAAGGCCCTTCCCATGGAGGAGACAATTTGTGCGCGTCCGTCTGATCTTGAATCAGGCGCAACACTAAGTCGCCTTCTTGGAACGTCCGGGTCTTAACCCGGCGGCTGTGATAGCGGCGCAGGTCTTGCTGATAAATCGCCGATCGAGCCGCCGCCAGGTCACGCTCTTCATCCAAAGCATCCAACGCGTCCTGACGCGCCGTCTCATTGTCTGCCTCAACGTAAGCCGCCACTCTTGGCGAGTCATGACGTATATCGTTTGGTAACACGGCTTCTGCTCCGTAAACCATGAAGAAAGGCGTGTAGCTTGTTGACCTGTTGGGAGTTGTATTGATGCTCCATAAGACTGACGGTAACTCCTCAACCCAACAACCCGGCGTTCTCTGTAGAGGAACCATAAGCCGGGGCTTGATACCTCTCAGGATTTCCTGGTTAGCACGCTCCGCCTGACCATTGGACTGTGGATGAGCCACAGCAGAAACGTCAAGCCGGATGTGTTCACTTTCACAGAAAGCTTGCATAGCCCCCTTGGATAGGTTTGTGCCATTACCTGTGATGATACTGTGGAGGTAACCAAAGCGGTAGATCAATTTTTTTGACAAACTGAACCGCCGTAACCGCGTCACACTTGCTGACCGGCCCAGCCTCTACCCACTTGGTAAACTTATCCACCGCCACCAAAAGGTGGGTCTTCTTATCTTTGGATCTCTTGAAGGGCCCGACCATATCAAGCCCCCAAACTGCAAACGGCCAAGTAATTGGGATCATGCGCAATTCCTAAGCCGGCACATGAGCACGTCGCCCGAACTTTTGACAGCCATCACACTTGAGAACTAAGTTTTCTGCGTCCTTATGAGCCGTCAGCCAGAAGAAACCATGTCGAAAAGCCTTGGCCACCAGAGATTTTGAGCCGGCATGATGACCACAATCTCCGGCGTGGATTTCATTCAGGATCTCCTTGCCCTCATCAGGTGAAACACAACGCTGGAAGACGCCAGTGACGCTGCGTTTATGTAACTCGCCATTGATGATTGTCATGGACTTAGATCGTCTGACGATTTGCCTCGCCAAGGTCTTGTCCTCAGGTAACTCGCCACGAGTTAGATACGCCATGTAAGGCAACGTCCAGTCAGGAATAGCACGCAGAGCCGCCACCAACTGCCTCTCCGGGTCAGGTATAGCTAGATCCTCCTCCGAAGGTAGCTTAACCGACGAGTGATATAACACGTCCAAGAATACGTTAGGCGGCACCGGCTTACGCTGAGAGCCGAGTCTTGACAATGCATCAGCCGCCTCGTTCTTGCGACGATCAATATGATCCACCTGATAACCCTTGAAGTGGCCTGCAATGACATCAACTGCCTGACGATAAGCCGCCATCCGTGGGTCTTTGGAGTCCCACGTACCTAAAACTTGCTGAGCCACAAGGTCTGAATCGCCGTGGCATCTAACCCGGCTTAGGTTCATCTCCTTCGCCATCCGGAGGCCATGGAGCAAAGCCTCGTACTCAGCTGCATTGTTAGTACAAGGAAATATCAGCCTTAGCACATAACAGAACTTGTCACCTTTAGGGGAAGTTAAAACAACTCCAGCCCCCGAGCCTTCCAACTGTCTAGACCCGTCGAAGTGAATCGTCCAGTAAGTGTTGTCCGGCTTCTCCTCTGGCGACTGACATTCCGTCCAGTCGTTTATAAAGTCCACCAAGGCTTGAGACTTGACAGCCGTGCGAGGCACATACTTCAGATTAAGAGGTCCAAGCTCCAGTGCCCACTTAGCAATCAGGCCAGTGGCTTCTCTGTTTTGAATTATGTCTCCCAGCGGGGCAGAGCTAACCACTATGATCGGGTGTCCCAGGAAATAGTGCTTCAGCTTACGGTTCGCCATGAATACCCCATAGATCAATTTCTGCCAATGTGGGTATCGCTGCTTGGATTCAATCAAAACTTCACTGACGTAGTAAACCGGCCGTTGAACCGGATATTCCTTCCCTGCCTCCTTGCGCTCTACAACGACCGCAGCACTGACTGCCCTGTTGTTAGCCGCCACATAGAGGAGTAAGGGTTCCTTCTCAGCCGGAGCGGCTAAGACTGGCGGCTCAGTCAGCTGTTTTTTGAGCGCCTCAAACGCCTCACCCGCCGCCTTGCTCCAGACGAAATCGTCTGTTTTCTTCATCATCTGATATAAAGGGATTGCCTTCTCACCCAGGCGGCTTATGAATCGGCTTAACGCAACGATCCGACCCGCCAGGCGCTGAACGTCGTTTATGCACGCCGGCTCAGACAAAGAAGTGATCGCTTTGATCTTGTCCGGGTTAGCTTCGATTCCACGCTCAGAGACCAGAAACCCCAAAAGCTTGCCTGCAGGAACTCCAAAAACACACTTGGCCGGGTTAAGCATCATCTTATAAACCCGTAAGTTATCGAAAGTTTCCTTCAGGTCGTCCAGCAAAGTTTCCTTCTTCCTTGACTTGACCACAATATCATCCACATAGGCATGAACATTGCGCCCAATTTGACTGTTAAGACAGTTCTGCACACAACGCTGATAAGTCGCCTGGGCACTCTTGAGCCCGAAAGGCATAGACACATAGCAGAAAGCACCAAAAGGCGTGATGAAAGCCGTCTTCTCTTGGTCTTTGACTGCCATCTTGATCTGGTGATAACCTGAATAGGCGTCCAGGAAGCATAAACTCTCGCAACCCGCCGTTGCATCAATGATCTGATCAATCCGGGGGAGAGCAAACGGGTCAACTGGACAGGCTTTGTTAAGATCTGTGTAATCCACGCACATACGCCAAGTGCCGTTCTTCTTAAGCACTAGCACCGGGTTAGCTAACCATTCCGGGTGAAATACCTCCACGATGAACCCTGCCGCTAAGAGCCGGGCCACTTCTTCTCCAATAGCTTTGCGCCGCTCTTCATTGAAACGACGAAGGAATTGCTTGATCGGCTTGAACTTAGGATCCACATTAAGGTGGTGCTCAGCAAACTCTCTCGGTACACCCGGCATGTCAGACGGCTTCCATGCAAAGATGTCCCGATTCTCACGGATGAATTTGATGAGCGCGCTTTCCTATGCGGGGTCCATGTTAGCCCCTATAGTGAACTGCTGAGATGAGTCGCCCTCAGTGAAATCTACCTGCTTGGTATCATCCGCCGCAAACTTGAGGGGCGGCTCTGATTCCGTAGTGGGCTTCTTCAAGGGAGTCATATCCTCTGGGTCGACATTCTCTTTATAAAACTTGAGCTCTGCCTCTGCACAACTTGACTCTGCATAAGCTGCATCACCTTCCTCACACTCAAGAGCCGTTTTCCGATCACCATGCACGGTAATCGTTCCTCTTAACCCGGGCATCTTGAGTTGCAAGTAGACATAACAAGGCCTAGCCATGAACTTCGCATAAGCCGGCCGTCCGAATAAAGCATGATATGGACTTTTAATTTTGACCACCTCAAACACAAGGACTCCACCCTGTAATTGTACTCATCACCAAAGGCGACTTCCAGAGAAATCCTGCCTACCAGATAAGCCGACTTACCAGGCACCACACCATGAAATACTGTGGAAGACGGCTTAAGATCCTTGTCAAGCAAACCCATCCGGCTGAAAGTGTCGTAATACAGGATGTTGATGCTGCTGCCACCATCCATAAGCACCTTCGTGAACACGTATCCACCCACTTGGGGGGCAACCACCAAAGCTAGCTGCCCCGGGTTGTCAACCCGCGGCGGGTGATCCGCCCTGCTCCAAGTGATGTCATACTCAGACCACTTCAAATACTGCGGGAGAGCCGGCATGACCGCATTAACCGCCCGCTTGCGTACCTTCTGGTCTCGCTTGTCAAGGCTGGTCGTGAAAACATGATACTCACCCCCGCTAAGCTGCTTCGGGTTGCTCTGGAAACCCGACTGGTTATGCTGCTGTTGGCCACCGCCTCCAGACTGCTGATGATGACCTCCTTGATTGCCTTGACCCTGGTACCCGGACCCCGAACCGCTGGAACCAAAGCCGGCTCCTGACCCGCCTGGCCCTGAGCCGCCGGACGGACCATTGCCGTTGTTATGATGTTGTTGAAGACTGTAATCCCGAAATTGCCGCATAATGCTACAATTCCTCCATGTATGGCCTGCCGGCTTATCGGGCTGACTATGCTCTGGACAAGGTTTATTGAGCATCGCCTCCAAGTTGAAAGGAGCTTTTCCCTTGTTAAAATTCTGCCTGAAGTTCCCGTTGCCCTTAGCACGGTTGTTTCCAGCACTGGTGTTCGCCACCAGTTCTGAGCCGCCGTCCGGGTGTTTCCGCTTGCCAGAATTTCCGTTTACAGCCGCGTTCTGCTGCTGACCCTTTCCATTGTTACCCTTCTTCCCCTGACCTGATTTCTCATCATCAGAGCCCGGGTCTTTCGTGTTGTCAGAGTTTGCATATTTAGTGAGAGCCGCCATGAGCTCCCCCATGTCTTGACACGAGCGTTTGAGCCGGCCAAGCTTCTGCTTCAAAGTTGTAAAGTGACAAATCTTCTCCAGAATCAAAACTGCTTGAGCCGCCGTGATCTGTTCTGAAGAGTGGATGATAGTTGAGACCCGCCGGACCCAATGATGAGCTGACTCATCCGCCTGTTGCACACAATGATCCAAATCCATGATCGTCATGGGCTGCTTGCACGTCCCTTTGAAATTTTTGATAAATTTCGCTTTCAACTCGGCCCAGGAAGTAATGGTGTTGGGTGGCAATCCCTTCAACCACGTGCGAGCCGGCCCTTCCAGCATCATGATGAAGTACTTGGCACATACTGCGTCACTAACATCCAACATCTCCATGGCCAGCTCATAGCTTTCGATCCAAGCCTCTGGAGGTAGGTCAGCTGTGTAATTGGGCACCTTGCGAGGGCCCTTGAAATCTTTCGGCAGGCGCTCATTCCGCAAAGCCGGCACTAAGCACGGCACCCCCACAGCCCTGGAAGTTAACCCCGCTCCGGTTGAGACGGAGGGTGCGACTGTGGGTTCCTGATAAGCCGCCGCTGCCGCCAAAGCCGCCGCCTCTCGCTGTGCTCTCGCTCGATCCACCAGTGCCTGAGCATCCAGAGCCGCCCGGTCAGCCCGCGGCGGGTTCCGATGTCGTTCACTGCTAGAAACCGCCGGCGACTCATAACACCGGCTGTAGCTGCGACTGGGGATGGGGGTTGAGTGCACGCGACTCCGGCTGTAAGCATACTTCTCCTGCTGGGCCACCGCCGTTCGCAGGTATCCAACAGCGTTCCGCACCTCTTCTGCGAAAGGCGACTCATCCGGGATTGGGATAGCAGCAAGCCGGGTTGCCGCCACCACCATGTTCTCCGCCGGGTTAGAATAATGCCCCAGCGGTGTAGGGAAAGAAGTTGGCGTAACCTGGTTCCGTCGGGGCGGGTTAACCTGCTGATGCTGAACCGCCGCCTGGCTTCCAGGCAGTTCCGCCATCTGGGTTACGGCCAAAGGCACGTTCTGTCCCATTCCTGGCGTGTTGAAAAGATTCCTTGCTTCATACTGATCCGGCAAACGGGACTGATGCCTCATCCGCTGAACCGCCGCTGCTGATTGCTGTTCTAGCTCAAGACGGAAAGCGTCCGCCCTATGGCGCTCCGCCTCAGCATCCATCTGAGTCTTCAGTTCATTAATCTCCTGCTGGACTTCAGTCATCTGGTTCTTCAACCTCGCAATCTCCGTATTATGGGCCGCTTGGTTTTCAGCCGTGACCTCAGTCGCCATCAGGGTTGTAAGCTCACTCATCAGATCCAGAAGGACCTGAGCCGGCGGCCTGCCAGCCCCAGATCCGGTTGCCTCAGCGACTGAGCTGCCATGAGCCGCCGCTGAACCCGCCATGAAGACGGCAGCGCGGTTCGGCGGCTCATACTCCTCCGGCTCATGAAACTCCGACTCGGGGTAGGGCTCAGCGTAGCCCCCGAGTCCGCCATCATGGAGCTGGTAGATTGATTCCGTCTCTCCGCTCGAAGATCCATCCTCGGAGCAGATGAGAGTTTCCTCCTGTGACATAGATCCCTCGAGATCCATGCCCTGGGTGAAGCCGACGAAGACATGCTTCTGGCCCGGTTTAACACGGGCGGGTTGCACGTGTCGGGCGGGTTGCATGCGCCGAGCCGGCTCGACGATGTCGGTGCAGGTGTCCGGCCCGGGCTCAGATCGGCCGATCTTGCCGATGAAGACGTGAATCCCGCCGAAGGGGACCCGGAAACCGTACTCAATGGAGTCAGCCTCGGGGCCCCAGCCGGCGTCGTCGATGTAGAGCCGGCCGCGGCGACTCTTGGTCATTCTGCCAACCGCGTAGCCCTCGATCCCTGGTAGAGAGCCCTTTGAGAACTCAACACCACCGAGTGCTAGCCCCACGGTGGGCGCCAACTGTCGTGGTTTTAACACGGCAGATGTCCGAAGACTTAGGTTCGTGGCCAGCGCCATGGTAGTGGACTCAAAGGGGTTGATCGGGACGAAGGACACGAGTTTACCCAGGTTCGGCCCCTCCGATGGAGGTAAAAGCCTACGTCCTGCTTGTGTTGTATTAACTGGAGTATCGATTACAAGGGAGCGGATTGCTTGACCTAGTTCTCGATAGCTTGGTTTCTTGTCTAAGCCGCCCCGGGGTCTAGCCTTTATATAGGAGGTCAAGGCCCCGGGTTACACGAGTCTCAAACCGACTCACACAACGTGTCCTACTCTGTCTCTAAGCCACCATACCATCTTGGGTAAGCCGCCACCGGGCGGCTTGGCCACCCGGGTCATCATGCTATCTTCCGTCTCTGGGCCTCCGTCTTGGCCCGTCTGGCAAGCCGCCACGCAGCCTGGCCTTGATCTTCCGACCCACCTTACAGGTCTTGGGCTTACGAGCCGCCTGGTGTGACCCGGCCCCGCCTGGGCGAGTCTTATCACGGGGTTATATCCCCAACAGCACCGGAACCGTGTTTAAATGCAGAGCCGAAGTAGGCTTCTCGGTCGCCGCATCGACATTGAAGCTGCATCGTCCGCTCGTCCGATCGCGTCGCTATGACCGGCATCGATGTCGTGTGTAAGTCGCAGCGGGGCTACCTCCGGATATAGTGGATCCGGAGGAGGAGTTGGAGGAGGAGGAGGAGACGGAGCCGGAGGAGGACGTGGGGGACGCTAGGGACGCGGATCTGCAAGCCATCCTCGACTCAATATGCTCGGTGTCGGATGCGGAGGCCAGACGACGTCGTCGTCAGGAGATGGAGGCGGAGCATGCCACGGAGGAGGCGCAGATGCTCTCCGACCTGGATGAGCTCGAGGAGGAGGATGAGGAGCCAGAGCCCTCCTACGCTCAGGCACCGGCGTCGTGGACATCTCCGACGACGAAAACTAGAGTAGTACATAGGATTTTTCTTTTGCATATTTTGTATGGATCGAGGTGTTCAAATATGAGAGATTCGGATGTGAACGAACAAATTTGAGGACTACCCAATCAATACACGTGGATGCGCCCGCGAGAGTTTGAAGGTCCGGATTTGCAAACCATGACTGTAGATGCTCTAAGCTATTTGGTTTGGGCTTCAACTAGGCTATTTTTCACTGAGTGCCGGTCCACGTCCAAAATTAATTAACTTCTTATTACTTCTCTCAGTCTCACGTTGTTTGTCTTCTTGTGCAAAAGAAATTAGCTACTGGGACAAATGGATTAAGATATATATGAGATGCAGATTACGGTTACCCGGGGTTGCCGCCCATACCAGCCCCTACGGTGGCGCCGCCCCTGAATTTAGTCACGCACGTCTGTGTTCTCCGGTTATCCAGAGATCTGCTTTTCACGAGGGCCTCCTCTTAATACCTTGTATGGTTTGGGCTTTATATATTGGCCGATGCAAGGTGCCGTTCAGTTGGCAAAAATTTCTACTGGTCGCCTAGCGGCCATTTGATTTGATCACCCCCCCCCCCCGATTCCGCACACCATTGGATTTCACTGGCCTGGCACCGTCAGATGCAGCTCACACCCGCTGTCTGGCGGGAGGCCTTCACCGCACCCGCCGTTGACGCTGGCTCATGCGGCTCCAGCAAAAAGAAATGTCCGTTCCAAAAAAAATACAAGCGGTCAGAACAAAAACCACCACCAGTCCCAACAAAAGCCATCATGCACATTTGCTGGTTCCAGCAAAACAAATCATTGATTCAAGCATAATGAATCAACAATTCTAACAAAACTCACTACCGTCACAGCAAAAACCACTGTCGGTCCGAGGAAAAACCATTACCGGTTCCACTGCTGCTCCGAGCAAAAACCATTAACGGTTTCAACAAAAAGATACAGCTGTCGCAGCAAAAAACAACATTGGGTCCACATCCCGTTGCCCTGGTTCCAGCACTATTGCATCACTGCCGGTTGCCGTCCTCATAAATTTTCGACGGCCGGTTGAAGTTCAATTGCGGGTTGAAGCACACAAAAAAATGTGACGACCGCTGTTGCAACATGCATGGCAAGAGATCTCCCAAACGTTGCTTCGGTTCCAGCATCGACGGTGGCACATCGCGGGTGGCAGTGCCCACTTGCGGCTTTTTTGGCGTTGATTCTATATCCCCGAGCTGACCTCTTTGACCCTCCACCACGGCGCTCGTCGATGTGGCACACACAAAAACGGTGGGCTTCATGGAAGCACGTCCATGCAGCCGATCTAGGGGAAGGTCACTAGTAGAAAACAGGGCTTTGGTCCAGGCCTGAAATCCCATTAATCCCGGTTCACTCACGAACCGGTACCCATGGGGGCATCGGTCCCGGTTCGTGAGGCCAGGGCGCCGACCGGGCCTCGTGGGCCATTGGTCCCGGTTCGTCTGACCCCTTTGGTTCTGGTTCCAGACACGAACCGGGATCAATGGGCCTCGCTCCTGGCCCACAACCATTGGTCCCGGTTTGTGGCTGGAACCGGGACAAAATGGTGTCCTTTAGTCCCAGTTCCAGCCACAAACTGGGACCAATGGTTGGCCTATATATATCCCCCGCCCGCGAGCAGAGCAGTGCACTGCTCTATTTTTTTGGCCGGCCGTGGGAGAGCTTTTGTGGTGCTCTAGCTCACCTCCTATGCACATGAGGTGTTTGATGAAATGCCCGAGCCACACTTAAACTTTCTCCTCTCGAAGCTCCTTGTCCAAGCTCCATTTTCCTCAAGATTTGTCTAGGTTTGGCGGTCCGTCCTGTCCCGTCCCCGTCCTCACTGCCGTCGATCGCCCGCGCCCATCTCGGCGCCGGCACCACCGTGGTTAGCCTCTTCTTCTTATCTTCTTTCTAAAAGAAAAAAGTTCTTACTTGTATGATTTAGATAGATACTTGTGTGATTTTCTTACTTTTATTATTGTTTGTTATTATATAGTGCGATGGTTTTGGTATCCGCCTCCGTCGGCCCTCGTCCTGTCTATGATTCGGATGTGGTATATATTATCTTTTATAACTATTTGTTTTATTTAGTGTTTATGACAATTATGCCGACCAACGTGACATAGATTTTTTAATCTAGGAGGTTTGTGAACCGGAAATTCCAACCGACATAGAAATTCTTGTCGAGAAGTTAAATTTGGTTGAAAAAGAAAACAATTACTTGAAAGAAAAATTACAAAGAGTTGAAGAGGAGAAGATGAAATTGGAGTTGAATGTTGCCGATGTCGTCGATGATCACAAGATCAAGATGGATGCAATGCGCTTGAAGATTAGAAAGATTAGAAAATATGCCATTCATACTGAGGCTTAGTATCATTATGCCGTTGGATCAATTGGTACCTTAGTTGCGGTTATGATCGCATTTGTTATTGCATTTAAATTTTATAGTTTCAATGTATGTTTTAATTAGATCCTCTAGAGAGCTATATGTTGTTCAATAATGAGAACTATGTATGAACGTTATGTATTTATTTTGGTCACTACTGTACTTTGGCTTTAATGTGATGATGAATTTCTATTAATTTGGTCACTTCTCTATTCATGATATGTTGTAATGGTTTTTAATACACTTTATTATACAACGCACACAGATGAACCGGCAATGGATGTACGGTGACCGACGCACCTCCGAGTATATTAAGGGCCTGCATAATTTTCTCTAAGCGGCTGAGGCAAACAAGCAGAATGGTTTTATGCATTGTCCATGTACTGTCTGTGAGAATACGAAGGCTTTCTCCAACTCTAAAACCCTTCACTTCCACCTGCTTGAGAAGGGTTTTATGCCACACTATAATGTTTGGACCAAGCACGGAGAAAGAGGGGTTATGATGGAAGACAACGAAGAAGAAGAGGATGATGACAACTACCTGCCCCCTGAATATGGTGATGCTGCAATGGGGGAAGCTGAAGATCAAGAGGAACCGGACGATGTGCCCGATGATGATCTTCGTCGGGTCATTGTTGATGCACAGAGAGAATGCGAAAGTAAAAGGGAGAAGTTGAAGTTCGATCGCATGTTAGAGAATCACAAAAAAGGGTTGTACCCAAATTGCGAAGATGACAACAGAAAGCTCGGTACCGCACTGGAATTGCCGCAATGGAAGGCAGACAATGGTGTATCTGACAAGGGATTTAGTTCGCTACTGAAAATAATGAAGAAGAAGCTTCCAAAGGATAACGAATTGCCCGGCAGTACGTACGAAGCAAAGAAGGTTCTATGCCCTCTAGGTTGGAGGTGCAGAAGATACATGCATGCCCTAATGATTGCATCCTCTACTGCGGTGCGTACGAGGATTTAAACGCATGCCCGGTATGCGGTGCATTGCGGTATAAGATCAGAAGAGATGACCCTGGTGATGTTGAGGGCCAGCGCACCGGGAAGAGGGTTCCTGCCAAGGTGATGTGGTATGCTCCTATAATACCACGGTTGAAACGTCTGTTTAGAAACAAAAAGCATGCCGAGTTGATGCAATGGCACATAAAAGACCGTAAGAAAGACGGGAAGTTGAGAGCACCCGCTGACGGGTCGCAGTGAAGAAAGATCGAGAGAAAGTGCAGCGACTTTACAGGTGACCCAAGGAACGTATGGTTTGGTTTAAGTGCAGATGGCATTAATCCTTTTGGGGAGCAGAGCAGCAAGCATAGCACATGGCCTGTGACTCTATGTATGTATAACCTTCCTCCTTGGTTGTGCATGAAGCGGAAGTTCATTATGATGCCAGTGCTCATCCAAGGCCCTAAGCAACCTGGCAATGACATTGATGTGTACCTAAGGCTATTTGTTGATGAACTTTTACAGCTATGGAATGGAAGAGGTGTACGTGTGTGGGATGAGAACGAGCAGGAGGAATTTGACCTACATGCGTTGCTGTTTGTAACCATCAATGATTGGCCTGCTCTCAGTAGCCTTTCAGGACAGACAAACAAGGGATACCACGCATGCACACACTATTTAGATGACACCGACAGTATATATTTGGACAAATGCAGGAAGAATGTGTACCTGGGGCATCGTCGATTTCTTCCGACCAACCATCAATGTCGAAAGAAAGGAAAGCATTTCAAAGGGGAGGCAGATCACCGGAAGAAGTCCGCCCTCCGTACTGGTGATCACATACTTGATATGGTCAATGATTTACATGTAATCTTTGGAAAGGGTCCTGGCGGACTATCTGTTCTGACTGACGATGCGGGACGCGTACCCATGTGAAAGAAGAAATCTATATTTTGGGACCTACCCTATTGGAAAGACCTAGAGGTCCGCTCTGCAATCGACGTGATGCACGTGACGAAGAATCTTTGCGTGAACCTGCTAGGCTTCTTGTGAGTGTATGGGAAGACAAAAGATACACCGGAGGCACGGGAGGAACAACAACGTGTGCATGAAAAAGACGGCATGCATCCAAAGTAGTATGAAGGTCCTGCCAGCTACGCTCTTACCAAAGAAAAGAAGGAAATCTTATTTGAATGCCTGCTCAGTATGAAGGTCCCGTCTGGCTTCTCGTCGAATATAAAGGGAATAATAAATATGGCAGAGAAAAAGTTCCAGAACCTAAAGTCTCATGACTGCCACGTGATTATGACGCAACTGCTTCCGGTTGCATTGAGGGGGCTTCTACCGGAAAACGTTCGATTAGCCATTGTGAAGCTATGTGCATTCCTCAATGCAATCTCTGAGAAGGCGATCGATCTAGAAATCCTGCCAAAGTTAAGGAGTGATTTGGTGCAATGTCTTGTTAGTTTTGAGCTGGTGTTCCCACCATCCTTCTTCAATATCATGACGCATGTCCTAGTTCATCTAGTCGACTAGATTGTCGTTCTGGGCCCTATATTTCTACACAATATGTTCCCCTTTGAGAGGTTCATGGGAGTCTTAAAGAAATATGTTCGTAACCGCGCTAGGCCCGAAGGAAGCATCTCCATGGGCCATCAAACAGAGGATGTCATTGGGTTTTGTGTTCCCGGTAGATGATGATTCCGACGTTGAAATCGTTGCATTACATTGAATTAGTTATGAGGGGGGACGTCGGACGTCGGACATGAGGGGTGAGCATCGTTGTCGTCTACCCCCCTCCCCGATAACTTGTTCATATAGAAAACTCCGGTAGCATAGATTTATCAAGAATGCCCCCATTATGGATGTGCACAAGTTGATCCAATTTTTTTCTGATCTCATCTATATATATATTCTTCTATATGTCATGTTGTCTGTTAAAGTATTGAAGAAATCCATGGCTTCATCATTAGCCGGAAGTAACAGGCGTATGATGCTACGAAGCTCTTCAAAGTTGTTTTGGAACGGAGTTCCGGATAGAATAATTTTCTTTTTGGTACGAATTTCAGCAAAGGCCTTCCAAATAGCGATATTCGGAAGGCTCTTGCTGAACTTCATACCAGAAAGCTAATTAATTATCCTATCCGGGACTCCGTTCCAAAACAATTTTGGAGAGCTTCGTACCATTATGCACCTGTTACTTCCGGCTAATGATGAAGCCATGGTTTTCTTGAATCCTTGGACACTAGACAACGCGACATATAGAAGGGTAGATGAGATCAGGAAAAATATGGACCATTTTCTGCACATCCAGAAAGGCGCCATTTTGTTAAATCCCTTAAAGGTTAAGAGAATCCCTTGTTTGACATTCATGAGAGAGGCGGTCCGAACGTCGGACATTCATGAGAGAGGCGGTCCAGACGTCGGACATTCATGTTTGTATATTAATTGCCATGTTGTAATATTTGCAGAAACTATGGATCAAAGAGACTTGGAACAAGAACAATTGTTGGGGGAGATAATCCTCGCCGGACGTGATGTCTTGTCGTTTCTCAACGACACCGATGGTCTGGAAGGAGAGGATGACGGCTCCGGTGATCGAACAATGGAGGAGGAATGACATGATCATGTTGGCTCCGGTGACCGAATGCCAGAGGAAGAAGGAGACCATGATGACGGCTCCGGTGACCGAACGGAGGAGGGAGCTGTTGCAAAGTCCGGCGAGGTATATATATTAATTAAGCCTGTGCTGACTAGCTAATTGATGCATTAATTGTTTTGGTATGTACATATATTAACTCTTCTTTCTTCTTTTATAGCCCTCCGGATCGAGCCAAACTTCGGTAACGAGACGAGGCCCGAAGAGAAGGTTGCGCAATGATGAAAGGTTCACGATCACAGCACTCGCGGACGATGGCCTACCGATTGAACCCAAGTGGACCAAGGACGCATTTTCTGCTCAGTGTGGAGCTATTGTTAGGGACAACATCCCGATCAGCATCAAGCAATGGAATAAGCCTAAGGACGACGACGTCCCTGAAGGTGATTATGTCACCGATAGACAGAAATATGATCTTTGGACCGCGCTGAAGGCAAATTTCACCCTACCGCCAGAGGAGGATCCGAATAAGCCAGTTATAGAGCCACTGGTCAAGGCGTGTGCTCTTAAGAAGATGGCAGATCTATTCAGGAGGTGGAAGAATGAGTTGAAATCAAAGTTTGTCGACAAAGGGAAGACTCCAGAATTATTCGGACGATTTGAGAAGATAAGAGATCACTGGCCCGCATTTGTGGCCTACGAGACATCGGACAAGAGTAAGAAAATGTCAGAGACAAACAAGAACAATGCTGCAAAGAAGTAGTATCACCATCACACGGGGTCAGGTGGCTACCTCAAAGCTCGGCCGTTGTGGGACAAAGCTGAGAATGACCTGATTGCTAAAGGGGTCGAACCACAGACATTGAACTGGCCAGACCGTTCAAGGACTTGGTTCTTCGGGGTTGGGGGGACTTTGGACCTTGAAACAGGGAAGTGCCGTTGGACGAACGAGCAACTTGCAATACCCGTCAAGAAGCTTCAGAAGTATATCACCGCAGCACAGGAAGGGACGTTCATTCCTGACAGAGAGAAGGACGAGCTGACTGAGGGCCTAGGGAATGCTGAGTACCCTCGACGAACACGAGGCACACCAGGCTCCGTTCCGTGGAAGGTTGGGTTTCCCGACGCAGGCGGTTACAGAAGCCGAGAGAGAAAGAGGAAAGCGAAGCTGAGTGTGGCACCCCGATAGAGGGCCGACGCACGCCAGTCCCCAGGATAAGACCTGACGCACGCCAAAGACATGATACAGCAATTCCAGGCAAAAATGGCTTTATTAACAAAATGGAGTATTACAATATTGTTGCTTACAACAATATTACATGACTCCAAGGCTGACTAAATGGGTAGCAGAGGTCTTGGTTCAGCGGTCACGACATCTCTGGCTGAGGTCCATAACGCACAGGACTGGCTAGGTTACCATCTAGCATGACGGGTCTTCTCCTGCAACTGGCCACGTGCAAGGCCAGGTGAGTACTTTGAATGTACTCGCAAGACAACCAAATACATAGCATCCAAACAAACAGATGACAAAGCAAGCCCTATGCTATGCATGAATTACTTCTAAACCTGGCATGCAATTTAATAAGGCAAGCCTAGATCAACTAAAGCATATCATGGATCAGGCATATAATCTAGGGCAGGATCACAGTACTAAGCTATGCATGAATAAATCCTAAGTATGGCATGAATGCTAACAAGGCAATCATGGATCAAGCATGGCATAGCATGAATCAGGCATATGATCTAACTAACATAGCATGTCAACGATTACGTTAAGTGCTTAGAGTACTACTGTTCCCATCACCAACTTACTCTCGTCTGGGTAGTTCCACAACCCTCGACATATTCATGATCCAACCTGGACTGACTCCAGTCAAATCCAAACCATGTGGTCATCCGACCACTCATCATCTTGCCATCTCTTAGCTAACATATCTTATCCTGACATCACCTGATGTCTACCCAAGAGGACATCTTTCATCAATATTGTCATTATTACGGTTGACCACCTACTGAGGTCTGTACGGGTCGTCCATTACCGTGGACACGGCTATTCGAATAGATTTGACACTCTGCAGAGGTTGTACACTTTACCCACACCACGGAACTCATGGCCTCGTGCTCCCATTCGGGTGGACCAACGATGTTCCGACAAAACCTGCCTGACCCGTGACTCTTTCATCGTACCTCCGGCACTTTTCCTCCCCTGGAGGTCAGCCTTGGGTGGCCCCTGTGTCCTCATGACACCTGCCACCGTCGTGGCCACGACCCAAACGGGGTCAAACTGTCCCAAACGGGGACGGGTACCCAAACAACTCAACTGGGCCCACAGGGTTATCACCGCTTACCTGATCAGGGTAGCACGCCGTGCATAACCCTCCCTGTATGGAGGTACCGGTGAAAGATCACGCAATCAGACATAGTCAGGGCCGTCCCATACCGGCAAATGTGGTTGCACGATTATGCCCGGACAGGTGGCTCAAGATCAACCAACTAGGTTGCATTAATTTAATTCCTTATATCCACAACTGCCGGATGAAACCCAAAAATAATCATAGACAGTAATCTCTTAATCCAACTCAGCATATCCATACCACCTCACTGACAATTATAAGTGATAGCATAACGGATCATAGTACTGATAATTATAGCAGGAGTTCAATCATAATACTAACATGAATATGTCACTAGCAATGTTACTATTAGCATGGCAGCATCAAAATAAGGCATGGCACTAGATGAAGAATACTACTAGTATCTATACCGATGTTGCCACCGGTGAATGCAGATGCAGACGAACAGGCAATACAGATAAACACACAGGTGCAAGCAAAGTCATCACGCAAGTCCGGGGCTCATGTAGGAGGTTGGCTTGCCTTGGGGTCGACGAGCACGGCGAAGACAAACGCGATCACCTTGCGGACGAACTCACGGCGACGGTCCTCACACGAAGGGGCGGATCTAAGGCAACGGCAACAGGGTCAATACCACTGCATGAACACCTCATGAGAATGGTACTGACAGAACGGGCTCGACGAGACGAAAGCGGGGGCACTGGTTTTACCTGATTCCGAGCTACGGTCGAAAAGTTATGGATGTTCATTCATTAGGCAGGAAAGCAGACAGAATAGTGTCCACCTTAGCCCTAACTGATGAACGTCCACTAAATAACATATTCGGCCGCCGAATGGACAGAGAAAACGTATTTAAATACGCTTTCAGTTAACCGAAAGCGCACTCTATAAAATACGCTTCCACTTATTCAACCGGGCCCGGCCAGCAGTGGCTGACAGGCGGGGCCCGCCGTCTCTCTCTCTCCTCCTCCCTAGTCTTCTTCTTCCTGAGCCCGACGGAGACAGAGGGGCTGCGGCCGCCGGCGCCACCTTCGCCTCGCCGCTCCCCAGGGCCGGCCGGCGGGGGCATGAGCACCGCCGCTCCACGCCGCACCCAGGGATGGTTGCAGGGGCGCCCGGGGTGGCCCATGGCTCTGGCGTCGCTGAGAGGCCACGGCGGCCGGAAGCTGCAGGGGGGGCCGCGCCGGCCGGGCTTCTCCGGCGGAATGGGGAAGGCGGCGGTGGCTCCGCAGACCAAGAGGATACCGCGGGAGTAGGCGGGAGGGAGAGGGGGGGCTTCGGGCGCCGGGATTTGGTGAAGGTCCGGCGGCGACGGCTCGGCCATTGGAGGGCTAGAGCTCCGGTGAGCTCGATAGGAGGAGGGGGCTGAGGCTTGCTGGAGCTAGGGGGCTCGGGGCACGCCATTTATAGGCTCGGGGAGGGGCTACACGACGGCGGCGAAGCTCCGAGACGACCGGCGTCGTGGCAACACTCCGGTGGAGCATCGGAGGTCGGCAGAAGCAGCCACGAGCTAGGGAACGAGGGGGCGAGGGCTCGAGAGGGATCCAGCGCACGAGGGGGAGCTCCTAGACACTCTCAAACGGCCTGGAACCAGCTGGAGGCTCGCTACCGACGCCATTGCTGCACAGAGCACCACTTTGGCTCTGTCTGCCCATGGTCACCACGCGTCCACGGCAATGCCACGATGCACTCAAGGCCAAACTACGTCTAGGGCTATCACCATTAAGCGCTGAGTTGACCCATGCATCAGGATAGCTCCAGGGAGGACTGAGGTGACTGGACCAAGCTCAACTTACAGCTGGCAGCAAGGTGTTTGTGCTGGGCCATGTTCATCACAGTGCTCCTCTTGGCAAGATCCTTGGCAGAGGTCAATGACACACTAAGGTCACTCCCTTGGCAAAATCTCAGCTCAAATGGGCCAAGAAAATTACCACTTCCTTTGTAACTTGGCAATTGGACCAGATTTGCAAAACATGATGCTGGGGTCAAATGGCTGAATGGGAATGGACCAAACTTGGAGGAAGTCAATGATATGGTCATATGGAGACACTGTAAAAGTTTCATACCATTTGCATAATTTAAAATGGTACTTGCTTCACAATGTCCCAATATGGACAGAAACTTGAGAAAATTGCTGAGACAAATTGGCTAGAGGGATTGAGCTAATTTTTGGAGGACAATGCTAATTTATCACAATGCATCACCCTGCAAAATCTTAGCCCAAGGAGATCAAGGAATCTAGCACTTCCTTTGCAAACTGAAAATCTGGACAGAATCTGCAAATGGAAGTGGAGCTCAAAATTTGAATTGGGGAATTGGATATTTGGATGGAAATGGAGAATATATGGATATAAGAAGCTCCACAAATTATTTGGGATTTTCCTAGCTACCAAAATGGTAGTTCCTTTGGAAATGCCCCGAAATGGAATATTGGCTTTAAATAGGAAAATGCAATTTCCCTAATTTAATCATAGCCAATATTTGTATGAGAGCTCAATATATCCACAAAGAACATCTCCACAAGATTTCATGACCTATGGAGATAGATGGATATTTTCCTGGATTTAATTCCTCAGAAAGGCAGAAAAAGGAATTAATTCTAGATGACAAATATTGCATATGACCTGGCAATATTTTTGCACATCTAGGGTCCAAGAGAGAAGAAGGATCTCTGGAAGTCTTGGGAGGATCAACAAAGCAAGGGAAATGATGGCTCCTTTGAAAACACAAAGGCAGAATTCCCGGTTCCAATATTTCGGAACTAGGGTTTGAATGAGATCTGGGTTGGCTGACAAAGGGTTGACTGGCACAAGAGCATGAGAAAACCACTGAGAGGTCGAGGACAGACTGGATTCATCTAGTCACTTGCCAAATTCCAGAGGAAAAATTCGGGAGAGAAAAGCTAGGAAGGAATAACAGCACAAAAATCGATAACCCGATTTTTGGGGTGTTACACTGAGCGACATGCAGAAGCTCAATGCAAGACTACAAAAGCTAGAGGAAGCTGAGAGCCAGCGAGCTGCCGGCCAACCATCTTAGCGGCACGAAGCTACCCCAGAAGCTACCCCGCCATCTTAGCGTAGAAGCAGCATGGCTTCCACGGAGCCCGTTCAGCCTGACTTCACGGCTCCTAGCTACCCCGTGGATACTATCACGGAGGCTCAACATTGCGAGCTTATGACGAAATGCCGGAACCTCACTTTCAAGGCGGCTGTCGGTTCTGTTGCACCTCCTCAACCCAACGGAACTTTTCACTGCCTTCCGATTCCACATGGCTATGCTGTTGCGATGGTGGATGAAGTAATGGAGGGATTTGAGGAGCTCGAGCTTGACCACTCAACAAGTGAAGGGGAGAATCAGCTGGTTCGTGCTCTGAGGAGTACATGTCTATGGCAGAAGGAGTACATCAAGCTTCCAAACTGGACGCCTCCGCCTCCTCCTCCTCCGGCGCGTCAGGGCACTCCGCCTCCTCCTTCTCCTCCGGCGCGTCAGGGCACTCCGCCTCCTCCGGCACGTCAGGGCACTCCGCCTCCTCCTTCGTCTCCTCCGGTGCGTCAGGGCATTCCGCCTCCTCCGGCGCGTCAGCAACGGCGGAAGAGAGTCGCCGCCGCCACTCCGGCGGCTAGCAGTACAATAGGTGGGAAGAATTACAAATTTGGTCCAAGCCTCAAGCCTCTTCCGAAGTTACCATATGACAGGACCGAAGAGGAAATCGCTGAAATCAGTGCAGCCGAAGTGAAGGCCCGTTTTGCACGGAAAGATCCACCTCCGAAGGAAACAGTAGATCCGGTGAAAGCGAAGCGCACTCTGCATGCCCTGAAGCGACCACCACGGACTCAGCTATCCAACTATGACCGCATAATTACTAAGACACATGCTGAAGCGGAGAAGTCGGGAAGTACTTCCAGTGCTGCAAGAGCGAAAAAACGAAGAAGTGGGAAAACAATTCCCCAGCTCGGCGAACAGGAGAAGCAATCGTGCCCCCCGCTCAAGGTGTCTAGCGATATCACTAATCATCCGGTGGTACTGCCCGGTACTACTCTTGATGATTACCTGCCCGATGATGTACAGTTTGAAACGGCTGAGGTAGTAGACGTCTTTAGATACGAGCATGGGAAGCCTCTCGTCAAACCTGATCATCCTCATCTAACAACGATGATGCAAAAATTGCATGACTGGTACATGGAAACCTACAGGAAGTCTGGAAAAGACAGTTTGTTTGTCGAAATTAAAAAAGAGCATGACTTCCCTGGAGTCGACCTGCTGCCTGTTGAATTTGTGGAGTTATTTCAATTATACAATCAAGAGGCCCTCGACAAACAACTCATGACTTGCTACTGTCTGTAAGTATTACTTCTATAATTAAGTCTCTAGCTCAGCTCGTTCATTGCATGTATATATAATTATCCTCACTATATTATGCAGATTGAAGATGGTCGAATGCAAAAAAGAACAAATCTATGACATTGCACTACTAGGGAAAACCTTATAGACAGAATCTTACCAGTAGCGCGGTGTAAAATAAGGCGCTACTGCTACTTATCAGTAACGCGTTACAAAAGAACGCGCTACTGATACCCGCATAGCAGTAGCGCGTCAGGAGGAAACAGCGCTACTACTACAATTGCCATGACCTTGCCGCCAGACTAGGTATAGTAGTAGCGTCTGTTTTATAAACGCGCTACTGCTATGTCGTTTAGCAGCAGCGCTTTATTCCGAAGAGCGCTACTGCTAAAGCCTATCTTTTCCAACTCCTCCAACCGGCCGCCCCTCACTCTCCCCTCTCCACTCCACTCTCACTCTCCCCCGCACCCTCCGTCGTCCGCCGCCGCCGCCGTTCCCCAACCACCGTCGTCGCCCGCCGCCGCCGACGCTCCTGGTCCTCCTCCACTGAGGTAGTCCCTCCATCCCTCCTCCTCCCTCCTCCCTCCTCCTCCTCTCTCCTCCCACCGCCCTCCTCCCCCTCCGCGCCCCTCCCTCCTCCTCCGGCCGCCCCCTCCTCCCTCCTCCTCCGGCCAAGGCCACCGCCGGCAGCCCTCCTCCCACCGCCCTCCTCCCCCTCCTCCTCTCTCCTCCCTCCTCCCACCCCTCCTCATTCCTCCTCCTCCCTCCTCCCACCGCCCTCCTCTCTCCTCCCTCCTCGCACCCCCTCCTCCCTCCATCTCTCCTAAACCCTAAACTGTTTTTTACTGTTCTTGTATAATGTAGTTTTTTTACTGTTTTTATAAGTGTTTAATAGAAATAGTTTATTTATAGTAAGTGCTTAATAGACCTTTGTTATGCACTAGGGGAAGAAGGAGTAGCGACCATCATCGACGGTCGAAAAATCGGTGAGGGAGTGTCCACCATATATGAGAGAAGAAGAATGCCGACTGTTGTCGTGGGGGTCGCTTCTCCTTCTTCTCCTTGTGCTAGATATTTGTTATGCACTAGGGGAAGGAGGAGTAGCGACCATCATCGACGGTCGAAAAATCGTCGCGGAAAAAAGGAAAAGAAAAGAAAAGAAAACGAAAAGAAAAGAAAAGAAAAAGAAGAAAAGAAAAGGAAGAGAAAATAAAGGAAAAGACAATAGAAGAAACAAACAGGAAAACCGCGCCACTCATCTCACTCTCCCCCGCACCCCCCGTCGTCCGCCGCCGCCGCCATTCCCCGACCACCGTCGTTGATGTCATTGATGTCGATGATGATGCATTCTGAATATAGAGGATGTCTTGGTGTTCTTGTTTGCAATGTACCTCTGGGTGGCCTATGTTTTGCCGGAATGTTGATTCGTTTCCGTTCCGGCAAATTTCAGGTGCTCGATATGTCCTGTTTTAAGCAAAGGTCATGCCGATTTTTTTTCATGAATTTTAGCATAATATTAGATGTTTATTAATTTAAGCAAAGGCATTTTTTCCATGTCATTGCTCGATATATGGAACGGGTTGACTTTAGGTCTGCTAAGTGTTTATTAATTTTGTTTTCATAATTAAGCATTTGTTCTCGACGTCGACGATGCCTGGCCCGCATCCTCGTCGTCGACTCGGCGGAGGAGGCCTGCTTGATTATAGGGGCCATGTCCGGGACTGGGCTCCGCCGTGCTGGTACTGGGAGGTGCTACCTTCCGGGGCGGGCAGCTTGGTGAGGAGGCAGCCCGTCGTCGACCCGGACCTTCTTTGGTGGCGGTCGCGTGGGCCAGTGACGGTGTGGAGGCTTTCGTCCACCGCGGAGGTGGTACGTCACCGTGTCAGCGAGGAGGACGAGCACGTCCGTCGCTACATGGTTGCGTTGGAGGGCAGGTTCGACAATACCTGGCAGGTTCTTCAGAGATCTCACTGGAGCTATGATCCTGTGATGGTTCCTTCTCTTTGGGTGTCCACCGCCCGCGCCGATACCCGTCGTTCGCTACGGTTCTAACTGTATTAGTGATGTTATATGTATGATACTATTCGAGATGTATTAGTGATAATATTCGACGATGTACGGACGCAAGAGATGATTTAGTTTTGCTTATTGAATGCATGCTAATTTGAATACTAATTTGTTTTATGATTTAGTTTTGCTTATTGAATGCACATCTGTTTCAACTATGAACATAGGAAATGTCTGACGACGATAGCGAAAGGAAATTCGGTATGTGCCAATACTGCGAAGACGAGCGCGGTCTGTGCGACAGGCCTCACCTAGAAGATGGTAGGCGATTCAGCATCATGCTGGATGAGAACTTCGAAGTGGATACAGTAAGTCACAACGACAAGTCTTTTTTCGTAATTAAGCATGACTTCTGCTTCTTTTGCGTCAACTTATAATTTTAATTTTTTACAATTCTACTAGCGTATCCCCTGCCATGCAAGACATTATGTCTTGGATAAGATTGGTTTCTCAGATATGTGCAGTATGGAGGTAAAGAGAGTTCACTTGAGGACCGAGCATGGCTATGCTTTTTCCGTAAAATTATACAATGCAGAGAACTGCTCCTATTTTGAATGCTCAAATTGGAGAGCACTATGCGAGGTGTATGCATTTGAGCCTAATATGCTTATCACCTTTGATATTCGTCCTGAAGATGAATATGAAGGTAATATCGACATCTGGGGGGATGTGCAGACGCCTCCAGTTCTACCTCTATGTGAGTTTGTCAACCATATTTATTAAGTAAATTATATTGTTTATTTGAAAATAGTTGACAACTAATTTCTATTGACAGCTTATTTCCATTCAAGTAAACATGTCCGGCTCTTGGTAGACAACACCTACTACTGTCCCGGGGCTGAACTAAACTGCGAGGAGATAAGTCATTATGTTTCATGGCTTGAGGATCTTGATCTTGTCAAGACAAATTATTTTCCTGGACTTCGAGATATTAGTACTCAATACGTGCGACCACTAGTGTGCGTATTGAACTACGGTCACATCTATCTAGGAAAGATGGTAAGATTTTTACTATATGTCATCAGTGCATCTTTTGCATACATTATTTTTAAGCTA
This sequence comes from Elymus sibiricus, assembly GCA_039707655.1. NCBI lineage: Eukaryota > Viridiplantae > Streptophyta > Magnoliopsida > Poales > Poaceae > Elymus > Elymus sibiricus. Next base: position 514,027,132 of record CM077669.1, read on the forward strand.
AACTTCATTGCTAAGTATGTTACTACGATGTTCTTCAACAGGGACTCCCGATGAGTGTTGTGCCTCGTTGGATCGAGCATAAAGGTCACATGAGAATGATTAGCTTACGGCCAAGACATCCTACAATGCACATGGGTGCATTCTGCATTTCTGAAAGCAAGCAAGTCTTAATAGTCAAAGACTGGAGCAAAATTGTGAAGGATCGCAGAGAAGTACTAGGGGGCAGCAATCAGAAGCGCAACCCACATTTAGAAGACAGGTTCACCTGCATGCTCCAATATGATGAAGCAGGAGTGCTACACATGTTTTATGCTATTTTACCTGAGAGAGCAGTAAAAGTGATTAGCTAGCTAGTGTTGGTGGTAATGCCTATGATGATTAAATAGCTAGTGTTGGTGGTGATGACTATGATGATTAAATAGCTAGTGTTGGTGGTAATGACTATAATGATTATTATTAGCTAGTGTTGGTGGTGATGAGATAGCTACACTTTTGATCACTTTTGATCACTTTTGGTGGTGATGACTATAATGATTATTATTAGCTAGCTAAAGTTGAATTAGTAGGATCGTCGTCTTAATTCAACTTTTGATCACTTTTGATTCATCCAAATGAATCTAATCCATGTGGATGGATCAAAAGTGACCATAAGTTGAATTGGTACTGTATCAAAATTTGTATAACGGCATATAAATACAATAAAATTAAAAAAAATGAAAAACAGAATACTAGTAGCGCGGTTTTGGAAGGACGCTACTAATAGTTAGCTTAGCAGCAACGCTGGTAATTATACACGCTACCGCTATACGTCTTAGCAGCAGCGCGTGTAACCAGCGCTACTGCTAAGCTATAGCTGTAGCGCCTTACTAGTAGCACAGGCACCCGCGCTACTACTAGGCTTTTCCCTAGTAGTGTTGGGATCATTAGCCCAAATACCGTAAATGAATGGTCGGTACGAAAGGAGGCTGAAGATACCGAGAACAACTTGTTAGAAACGTTCCTTAGACATCAAAACAAAAGGAAAATACTCTTTCCTTACAACTTCAAGTGAGTGTTACTGTCTTCTGCATATTCGGTTTCGCTTACTCGTGGTTAAGTAATGTAATTGATGAATTATGCGTGCGCAGCTTCCACTATATTCTGCTATCCATTAACCTTGACGAGGCATTAGTAACTGTCTTAGACTCGCTCCGTAAAGATCCCAAGTATTATGCGGACATGACTGCAATGCTCCAGAAGTAAGTTCAATCAATACCGGGACCATATCGGAACTTTCGTTCATTTCCTGATATTAAGTAATCATTTTCTTTGCCTGCCAGGGTTTGGAAAACGTTCACCGCTATGGTTCCGGGTCTGAAGAAGGAGCTGCGATTTACACACCCCAAAGTAAGTAGTACTAGCTAGTTCCGCGCATCTCTCATTGATTCTAGTTTCATCAGTACCATTATAATGCTTGCTTATCAGTTTGATTGAACTCTATTCTCGTAAAGTGCTTGTTGCAGGCACCCAACACTCATTTATGTGGATACTACGTATGCGAGTTCATTCGCCACTATACCTCTGAACGGGGCTTCTCTGAGAAACAATTTGAAGTACATAAACAATATTCACAATTTTATTTTATATATTACCATCAATTGTGTTGAGTTTCATTCATATATATGTATTGACCCCCTTCTTTAAATTAGATCTGGCAGATGCGGGATGAACTCCTACCACATGATCGCATACGAGCAATTCAAGAGGAATTGGCGGGATTCTTTCTTGACCACGTCATACCTGAACACGGAGAATACCATGTGACATTGAAATTTCAGTAAGGGATGTTATATATTGTACATATGTAGCAGCGTCGGATAGATATATGAAAACTTGTTGTTCGACCAAGCACGAAGAAAGAGATGTCACTTCTCTCTATATATGTTCATTACGATCTTGTGTAATTAATGGTTTCCTTTATTTGCTTACTAGCTAGCGTCGAGGTCTCTCTATATGTGTAGTAGCTAGCATCGACCAAGCACGGAAAAAGAGAGGTCACTTCTCTCTATTAGCTCGCTAACACAATATGAAACCCCTAAATTAACCCTCCAAAACCCCAAAACCCCCCCTTCCAAAAAAAAACCCCAGCGCCTGCGAGCTGCTGACGCGTGGCTGCCTTTTGGTCCCGGTTGGTGTTACGTGGATCCCCTTTGGTCCTCCTGCCTAGGCTCCCGCAGCGGCCACGTGGATCCCCTTTGGTCCCTGTTCGTAAGCGAACCGGGACTAAAGGTTTTGGGCTTTAGTCCCGACCCTTTAGTCCCGGTTCCAGAACCAGGGCTAATGGGCCTCTGGAACCGGGACAAATGGGCCGTTTTCTACTAGTGGGTGTAGCTGGGGGAAGGAGCGGTAGGAGCAGCGGCGGAGCGACGATGTAAGAAAGGATAAGCAAAGGAGGCGGTTCCAGAGTCAAAATGTGCGGCGAGGGAGAAAAGATAGGGGGCAGTTGCACGGGCCCACGTGGGACGATGTGGCGCGGATGTGTGAATGATGCGCGTGTGAATAGTCCAAAGCTGCCAGTCGACTGATAAGAACCATTTTCCTATCTTTAAAGCAGGTTGGAAGCTTGTTTCATGAAATGGAAGATAATGGCCAAGATGAGATTGAGCTGTTAGTAGTGGCAAAGATGCAAGTAGTTTCAAAGGAGTAATGGCATTTTGATAGTTAGACAAAAGCAATGGCATAAGCAGATTGCAGGAGTGACTAGCGGAGTTGACATAAATTTTTCATATTTTTTTTCTAAATATTAAACTTATGATGTGTTAATATTTAATTGTGAAAACTATCATTGGGGGGACTTGTTCTTTTATGTTTACATGAGAGGTAAGAGTATATAACAGATTTGAGCCGTTGATCTCATTAATTCCGATTGTGTTTATACGGTTCCTATTGTGTTTTCTTCACTAAGAATACCACGAGTGTCGTTTCTTCATCAAAATTCACAGGTGAGTAGAATGGTCAACCAAGTTTTATATCCCAAAAGTTCAGATTTTTTTTCTAGTATTTTTTGAATTTACTATTCATGTTGGTGCGCGTGGAACAATGTTCACCGGTTTATTTTCACGCACTTGTTCTAGTTTTTTCTTTCTATATAATTTTCAGGTGCTTGAAAATTTTATGTATCCCACTGATCTATTACCACTCAGCCTCGTGAGGTACTACAAGTGCGACTCGAATAAGATTTGACTGCATTCTGTGGTGAGTTTGGTTCAAAGATGATTAGATGTTGATCCAAGGTCTTTAGAGATGTGATTTTGGATTGCCAAATAATTGGATAGTACTACAAGGACAAAACCAGCACCGCGACCGTGACCGCGTCGCCCCTGCGGGCGACCGGCCGCGCCCCAGCCTCCGCCTCCTCTAGCCCCCCTCTACCCCTCCTCCCCGCCGCCGTCGCTGGCGCCCGCGGCCGGCCTGGCCCTGGGGACGCTAATGGCGGCGGCCCCCTGACCTTCCCCTCCCGGTGGCTCTCCGGCACGGGGCGGAGCTACACTGGGGGGTACTCCTAGGCGGCGACGGTTCGTATGGCGGCGGGGCTCCCGGGCGGACGGCTGGGCGGCGGCGTTGTCGTTGGCGGCGGGGTGACGCTGCGGCGCGACCTGGCGGCTGCCACTCGGCCCAGATCTGGGCCCTGCGGGGCCCATCTAGGCATGGGCGGGCCGACGGCGGAGCGGGCCTGCGGCAGGACTTCCGGGAGGCGGGGGAGCGGCGAGGAGGTGATGGGTGCTGGCGACACCGCCGCCAGCCTGCTGCATCATGGCCGGCGGGGCTTAGCGGGCCCGTTTCTGGCCTAGCCGGGCCAGGGGTGGCCTGTTATGCCCTGCTGCCGAGTCCGGACGGCGACCGCGATGGTGCCGGAGGCGCGGGCCTCTCGCAACGACAGCGGTGGAGGTTGTTCCATCCCGCTTGGCTTCGGTGCTGCTGCTACGTCGCTTGGCGCTTCTCTCCGGTCTTCTTGGCCTCGTGTTGGTGTTCGCAGTGCGACAAGGTGTGTGGCGACGCAAGCGCGGTGACACATGGGGTTGGGCGGTGGCCTGGCTGGTCGGCTCCGGTTGGGCGGTGGGGTTTGGAGTGCGGGAGAAATCCTTGTCAGTTCGTCCGGCTCCGATGCGGTGACACCGGCGGGTGCCACCATTCCTCCCTGGAGGGTATCGGAGGTAGCCATCCCCTACTTCCCTCCGCATGCCGGGGGAAACTCTAGGGATTGTGCGGGCAGCAGCGTCGTCGGCGTCGCATCCCTTCTTGGCGGTGCTGCTTGGTACGCGGTGGATCGGAGCCTCGGGCTGTGGTGGTTTGTCTCCGGAGGGCGCAGCGGTGGCGGGTCATCCGCTCTTTGCCAAGCTGCCATTGTTGGCATTTGTTTCTTCTTTTTTTTTTGGGGGGCCTGATGTGCTGCTCGCCCCAGCAATGCTCTGTATCGGTGTTGGTTGCATTAGAATACAAAGCGGGGGAAAACCCTTTTTCGGTAGAGATGTGATTTTGATTTAATGAACTTTTGAGTCAATGTGCAAAGGGAGAGTCGCTTATTAGCTGGCCACATAAGCAAATAGAGTGGAGATGTCTTTCCGTTTACAAAAATGTTGTAAACTCGAAGCAAACTATTGCGTACTAGTATTACTTGGTGTCCCGTGCGTTGCTGTGAGATTTTGTACCTATTATATGCAGCTTAAAAACAAAGTGTGCATGACTGAAAACGAGATATGGCATCAGTTAAAGATCCATTGGAATACTGATATTTATATTCATATTTTAAACATACAGAGATTTAGAACTGACCTGTATAGGTACTCCTTCAAGTTGGCTTGCAGGAGCATGGAAATATTTCTAGCACACCCCCATTGGCTTATAGTGACTTCAAAAGAGGCATTTGTTTAGCCAAATCCTTTTGCGGGAAAGGTACTTAGCCAAGTCTTAACCAAAATATGGCAGCCGAATCCTTTCTGGAAATGTGTTTAGCCAATTCTTCAAAAAAATGTGAAAGATTCAGGTTCAGGTACGGCTGCTCTAGCAAGTTTCAGGTTCAGCCTTAGCATCAACCCCCCCAAAAAAAAAATTCCAGTCTGATTGTGGCATAAGAATCAGCGTGTCTTGTTTATTTTTTCTCATGAACCGTTAGGCAACCATTAGTGAAATAAGTAGAATTAGTTCTCCAGTTCATTGCATTGAAACTGTTTAGCTTTGCTGGATATTAACCTCTAGACTGGAACTTCATGTGCCGACTGATTAGTGGTTGCTGTGCACATTATTGAGTAACTATACATCAAACAGTAGAGTTTTCTTGTGAAGTCTCTTGCTATTTACCTTAGTTTTTTTTGAAAAGGAGGATGTACCCCGGTCTCTGCATCTGGGCGATACATGCAGCCATTTTATTAATTATTTTCAAAGCCCTTACAAGGTAATACATTAGTAAGCCTGAAGCCATCATCTTGGCAACACCGGTCGCTACTCCTACCCCCGGGATGAATGGGTGCCGAATGTACGAGCCTAATACCAAACAGACATCACATCAACACCTAACATCTAATGCCGGATGCCCCATCCAAGCCACGATACCTGGACAGGGTTACACACCCGTCCAGCGCACTTTCAGTGGGCACCACATGCGCACGTTGCAATGGCCGTTACCTCTTTCATCCATCGATCCATCCTCAGATCAGATACTGACGCATCAACCTTGCCAGGAGTCTCTGCCATCGACGCCAGACAGCGTCGTCCTCCTGCACGAGTCCATCGCCACCCATTGGATGCCGAGTCTCCACTGTGCCACGCCGCCGAGATCCGCCGCCATCGATGTGTAGGATGAAGCACCGCTACACCACCTACCTACGCCAAACCACCAAGCCGTCCACACGTTCGTCCAGCCGATGAATGTCTCCAAAGATGATGCCCCCACGGGGTTGACGACGAAGACGTCGCCATCATCCGATCTAGGAGGCCCATCAACGCCTCCAATGAGGGCTACGACGCCCACGGGCGCCGCCGTCAATGGTAGCCTCCTCCATATCTGAGGTTTCCCCCGAAAACAATGGAGCGAGGGACGCCCCCACCATCGCCTCCAACGAGGAAAACGACACCCACGGGCGCCGCCGCCGATGGTGGCATCCTCACCTACTTCAGCAGCTAGGCCACCATCTCCTCCTCCAGTTGATCCGCCGCTGGGAAGCCATCGCGAGGCAACACCCACCGACCAGATCCCGTTGGACCGACGATGAAGACAGCCAAGGGTAGAGGAGGTCTTATCGCTGTGTGACCGGTGCCATGGCCACACACACGTCGTCCCGAGGCACCCGCTCAAGATCCATCGTCATAGCCACACCTCCAAACCGCGACGGAGGGACTCCCCGCCTCCGCCATCATCCCCCAGCACGGGCTTTGCCCTTCCGCGATCCGGCGGCGGCCGGAGGGGAGGCGGAGTGGATCGGGAGGGATCTGGAGGGGAGGGGAGGCGGAGGGGATCGGGAGGGGAGGGAAGGCGGAGGTGGACGGGAGGGGACGGGAGGTGGAGGGGATTGGACGGGCTATTTAACTGATATGATCAAAACAATCTTGTATATGGTCACCTTACAAGCATTCCATGTCAAGTATACGAATTTGTCAATCCGTTTTTGTGGCAATTGAAACTTGTATGTATTCATCCAACAATATTATATCCGTTGAAACTTGTTCATCATGTTTTCTTTACTTATGATATTATATACATTAAAACTTGTTGGCAACAAGGCTTTCTTGGCCCCTACTATTTCTTGACTTTAAATTGTTGTTTGGCTGTCAAGATTTGCTTGGCCAAAGATGGTCTGTTTGCTGTATTATCCTGATCTTGAGTTCTCCATCATCTACTCCAGGGAAGTGTGAGATAGTAAAGCTGCTGCTTTCATTCTAGAGGAGCTGATGTCAAGCCGTGGCCCTCGTTGACCTGCTGCTCGGCGAGGGGTGCTCCACCAGCGTCTTGCTGCTCGGCAGTGGACGACAAGGGCTTTCTCGAGCAGGAGGTGTCCAGGACGTTCGGCATCGCCATCAAGTACGGCGTCAAGGTAATGTCACTCACTCTGGCCATGGTTCTTTGGTACTCTGGCCCTGGTTGTTTGGTATGTATGGTTGCTGCAGATGGCGTTCTGCATGCATCTTGTTCTATCTCAAAGCGAGGAATAGGGGTTTGTTTCTGTCTTGAGGTGCTGCTCTGGGTCATGGCCTTCTGTCAGGCCTGTGTGTGTGACGTGCTAACCACACCCTGCTGGTGGTTTTGTATGCTTGCTGCAGGTGTTGCTAGTAGTGCTATCTTCCTTTAGCTTAAGTTAAATTGTTATTGTTCTTGGCTGTTTGTATGGAGCCTCGAAATCTTACCCTATATAATATTTATCTTTCAGCGGGTGAAGTTTTTAGTCGGCAATGGTACCACGACCAGATTCTGGGAGGACACATGGCTTGGGAATACGCGTCTGGTTGTACAATATCCTACCTTATATAATATTATACAACGTAAGGAAGATTACGTTGCCACAGTATTACATTCGGTATCTCTTAACATTCAATTCAGGCGATCTCTAGTGTGAGAACGCTGGAATTCCTGGCTGCACCTGGTCAGACGATTGATGGATGTTTAACTTTCTGATCAATCAGATAATATTCACCGAAAATTAGCTACGAATGGTATTTTTTCAGTGAAGTCGATGTATATGGATTTAATTAACTATGTGCCTCTTTCGAGATCATTACATATTTGGAAGATCAAAGTGCCGCTTAGATTTTAAATTTTCATGTAGTTTATATACAAGGGAGTAGTACTAACCAAATATAATTTGATAAAGCGAAGATGGGTAGGCAATTCTAGATGTTGCTATTGTGATCAAAATGAAACAATAAGACACCTCGTTCTCAATTGTCCACTTACAAAACTTTTATGGTGCACTGTTCATATAGCCTTCAACATCAATCCACCAACGACCATTAATACGCTATTTGGGACGGGGCTCAATGAAGTAGACGTAACTATAGCGAATCATATCCGGGTTGGAATAAGTGCATTATTTTGGGCTATATGAAATACTAGAAACGATATGATTTTTAATGGCAAGAACTTCAACAATTTTTTGCAGGTTATCTAGAGAGCCACAGGTTGGTTCCGTATGTGGTCGTTACTCACTCATGCAAACTCAAGGGAGCTTATAGCTATTGGATGCAAACGGTAGGAGACGGTCGCACGTGCTATCTTCAGCCGATTTGGATGACGAGCTAATAATAGGCGAGGTTTATAGACATCGCAGATACTTTTGATTTCGTCGGATGTGACCGTTTTTATTTATTTACGTACTTGTTGTTTATGCTCAGATCGTGAGCACGTTTTGGATTCAAGACCTTGTTTTCAAGCTCATTTAATAATATGCCTGCATGCATTGATTGATGCAGAGGTCGGGGGCTTCGTTCCTCCTTTTCTAGAAAAAAAATGGAGCCTCGAAATATGTTGAGTGCATGCTAAATCTTGAGCTCGTGGATATTCCCTGCATGTTGGCAGAATATTTTCATGTGGTCAAACAACTGAATGGTCGATGACGATCAGTTAGTGATGAGTGATTGGTGTGTACATTTGAGTAGTAAGTAACGATGCATGAAACGGTAGTGTTTTCTTGTTTTAGTAAAGTCGGTTGCCCTCTACTCTTTTTGTTCCTAAATATAAATCTTTTTAGAGATTTCACTACGAACTGCATACGAAGCAAAATTAGTGAATCTACACTCTAAAGTATATTTATATACATCAATGTAGATTCATTAATTTTGCTCCGTATGTAGTCCGTAGTGAAATCTCTAAAAAGACTAATATTCAAGAATTTTGTAACGGGAAGTGGGAATATTATCGGAAAAAAATATTATTCAAGAATATTTTCACTTGTACGGAAGCTTTAGTAAGCAATGATGAGCCAATTCTTAAAAGAACTAATAGTTATGCTTAAGCTATTTTTGTTCTTATGATTAAACTTGAAAGAAGATTTATGCGCACTCATCCCGTTCAAGGGGGAACGCGCTGTTGTGCATTTTCACTAACCAGTGGGACCATGGTTGAGCAAACCGACTATTGAAAAAAAAAACACCCTGCCTGCCGTGCTTCGGTTGGGTTAGAAGAGAGAAACGAGGAGAGAGAAGAGCTTGCTATAGCACGGACTTCAATTTTTTTTGTGTCAGATGGAACTCGTAGTGGTGGCATGTGCCGTAGACATGAATGCTTGTTCTGGTCCATGCCACCCCACTATATCGAGGTGGTGGTATTTGATTTTGATCGAATCTGCAGAGAGACTTCTAAAATTTCACGTCTTAGTTTTGAAGGAAACAAAACTCCTGCTATGTTATATTTTGTTTATTTTGGGATTTATAATACAAAATGAAAGAGATAAGGCAATTGTACAAATGATTTAAAAACAAATAAAAAACAGAGCTTATATGAAACTGTCCACCCAAGTAGCAAAGTTTGAATAAGCTTTTCTAGTGGCCCTTAGCTTGAACCACAGCATCTCCTCTTTGAAAACAGCCTGGCAATGATAGTTATTTGGGACCTTATTCTGAAAGATGTAGGGTGGACGTGACTCAATCTTGCCAAGTCTCCTATAGTGCATTGACGTGGACTTGACTCCAAGTCAAGTGACGCCCTCTTCTCCACCATCACATCTATGTATGGCATGCCAACTGCAGAATTTTATTCTTATTCCATGCACGTGCTTGACTTTCGATTTGCCAACTATTAAGAGTGGCCTATATGACTACAAAGACCCTTCATTGCAGAAATTATGAAAGATTTTCCGAGGTATTTGACTACAAAGACACTACCGCATGGGACATGGCCCAGTAACGGTTCAACACCGCAAATGGCCGGATCACTGCTAGAGCAGAAAAACACATCAAGTACCCCATGCAACCCATGTGATTTTCACCTTCAGGCACCTGCTACAAAAGATACAGCTTCCTTGCAAAAAAAAAAAAAAATACAAAAGATACAGCTAGATACTACAGTTGTTCTACGTACAACAGATGGTATGCTACTGGCACCACAAAATCCATCTGCGAGGGAGCTTCACTCGACGAAGCACTCGTCAAACACTTTGGAGCGCCACATCTTCTGCATGGCCATCTGTGCTCTGTTCACAGTTTTCCTTTCTATGTAACCAGCCACGTTCTTTTGCGAAAAATGCATGTTATTGTGATATTTCCATAATATCCACAGGGCAGCTGCACACACACACGCGCGCAAGCGCGCGCGCGCACACACACATATATATATATATATATATATATAAGAATTAAAGCTACTAAGCTAGCCCTCCTATCAAGCGTTTGAGGTATCATGAGGTGCTTTTTTGGCTGACACGTGTTGGCTTCTTGGTTCACTACTGGTTTTTTTTTCTATCTATTTTAACACAATACAACACATTCCAATAGATGCTGAAATATGTGCATATGTACGCATCTCTATGAACGCACACACATACATTCTATTTTTATGATAACCTTCTTCGAGATACTGAATCGGCACAACATCTTGAGATTGACAAAGTTACCGTAGCCGACATCGTAGCCGACAGGGAACGTCTCCTCCCACTAAATCACTAAACAAATATTGTCGGTGAGCCTGAAATAAATCCACGAAAAAACAAGCACCAAGACCAACATAGTACAACACAGACTCTCACATACACGGGACATACACCCGCCCATATAAACGCACGTACACACACCCTACACATATAACGATGTTAGTAGTACAAAGTGTAGAATTTTTTGCTCATTGTACCTTCTGTATAGAGTTAAGTTAATTATAATACGATACCTAGCAACTCTTTTCTGCAGTGCACCATAGGATAAGCAAATCACAGAAAATTATATGACTTCGTGTATCTAGGTTAGGATCATTTAGACTGTGAGAATTAGGCTTGATTTTATTGATAGTCCATCTCTAATTTTGTTGCTCATACGTCCTATATTTCATGACAAAGGGTTACGGGATGCAACAGATATTACTCAAAATATCATGTATAAAGAAGTCGTCAATGCACTATAATGAAAAATATTCCAACTTTTTACTAGAGTATTTTTAATTCAATTTTGCTATTTTGTGAACTAAAATTTGTATGCATTAGAGGAAACGACATTGTTGATTTTTTTTATTGGGTTGCCAACACCGAGCCTAAAAGAATGGACCTTTGTATAAAGGTTAACCCTTTCTACTTTCCATTTCACTTTTCCTGTTGTTTTTTCTTCTTATGTATCTTGCTTCGTTCGCTAATACAAATTTCCATCTGTTGTATGATGGGATATTACCTGTGAAATGTGATCTTTAAAATATGTACTGGAGGAATTTTCCTTTGGTTCGAAGGATCTTTATTTTGTAAAACTATTGGTGGCACCAGATGATTTTCTAATTATGTTTCTCTTGGTAGAAAGAACTTTGGCCGAAACAATTAATATATATATATAACTAAGTGTTTGTAATCATGGATGAACTGTTTTTTGCTACTTTTTAGTATTTATCTAAGTTAAAATGACTTGCACATTACCAACTGCCAACTCACTTATCCACTGCCTTCTTTTCTTTTGTAAGAAAAACAACATAACCACACATATGGGCTTCATGAAAAGCGCGGCGTGTCGCCGCGCGCCTCTGCATACTAGTTATATCAACAACTGTAAAGCTAGTTTCGCTAAGCCACCTCGTGGCGGTCAGCTCATAGCTTAGACCAACAGAAACATTCATCATTTCATACGTATGTTTTGTGGACCATTCATATGCTGATTATTATGTAAACCATAAAATTTCGATGACGACAAACTAAAGTGTGCATTCGTTCTTTTTGGGGGCTGGAAGTTTTCTACGGTTTTTCTAAACTCAAATGGCATTTGAGACACCGTACCTTATTGTTTCTCACTTCCTATTTCCTTCTATTTTGTTGCAGATAAGTTCTGACTAAAAAAATCCAAAACGCTAATATCACCCCCCCCTCTCGCCCCCGCATCGTCCCCTAGCCCCTAGGGGTTACACGGTCGGATCCTAGACCCCACCACTGCCGGGCCCTCCCCTCTCCACTCCTCCACCTCGCCGCCGTCGGTCGTTCCCGTCGGGCAAAGCCCCGTGCTGGGTGGCAGCGGCGGGGTAACCCCTGCTCCTCTCCTATCCTTCCGTACCTCCCTCCTCCTCGTTCCTGTGTCCCAGTCGCCGTAGCCGGTAGGGGCTCCTCCTTCGCCCCCGTCCTGGAGGTCGTCCCAGTGCTTGGAGGGTGCGGACGTGTGTCGGTACTGCTCCACTCCATGGTCTGTTGGAGTGCCATTTCCGAGCCCGCTCGTGCCCAGATCTGGGGCCGGCGGGGTTCATCGGATTGGGTTGTGGCTGCAGCCTGCGGTGCTGCGTCCCCATCTTCATCGTGAGGTGGTCACAGCTGGGGTGCTGGTGGCCACCTCGTCTGGCCTCGGGCCGGAGGATTGATGCCGGAGGTGGTCACTTTCTGCCCAGATCCAAGGCAGGGTCAATCCGGGGAGCCAGAGGGGCTACATGACCAGGTGGTCGTGGTGGCCGTCTTCTGCCATGGCATGGTGCTCCCGTTGCCGGCTGGCATCCCGTGCCTCTTCCTACAACAAAACCTACCAGTAGAGACGTCAAATTACATAGCTAGTGACGTGATATTTCATCTCTAGGCAGCTGTAGAGTCGTTTTAGTAAAGCGTCCTTCGAACGTCTCCACACGGACCGTCTCAAAACATTTAGACATGCTTGGTGGGCGTGTCTACATGACATGAGACGCAATATAGGGACGCTCAAAAGCGTGTCTGCAAGACTTTAGACGCTATATAGGCACCCTAAAAAACGTATCTAAACAGATAGATACGTTCTCCTAGACATGCATGTATGACGTCTCCTACATTTCTGTATTTCATCATTTTGAATTGTATTGTTTTATCATGCCCTGTTGCACATGCAGATCATCAAAATAATATAGTTATGAAGGCAAAACAATTTAGCACATGCAGATCAACATCATCATCGCATTGCAATCTTCATATTCTCATAATTAACTAAAAAAGTTTCACGTAATCACAGCCACGAAACAAGTAGCAAAATGCAAGCCATTGCAACTACTTTTATTAGAAAGGGCATTGATACTTTACAAGTGAACTGTACATTCATACAATATTGCGCATGTCACTAGAAAATAAACTTTTAATTCTAAGTATCTAATAGTTGAAACCAATTTAGAAAAAAATGGACATTTCAGTAGAAATCTATCTAAAAACTCTATTGCTAGTTTGGTACATCAGCTTCACGGATTTCGTAGCTTTTATGGATATGGCTTCTAGAAAAATGTGAAGATTTCCCTTGCACGTTTCAAGATTATTTCCGATAGAAAACCTGTTATAATCTGTCCATATAATCAGTTTTGTCCTCTAAATCCTGCAATAAAAGAACATGAGCATTAGAAAAGGGGAAGGGAAATATAGAGAAGCAGAGCTAGATAATTTTAAATAAAAAATATACGTTGATTTCACAAAGAATAGTTAACATTATGTGTTTCTTCTCTATAGAACTAAGTTTCTTACGATTGACTGGTTTTGATTGTCGACACTAGTAATCTTCTGTCAAAAAGATGACGACTACATTGTTCTCAACCATCGTTGTCAGGAGAAAAGGTTGGAACATGGATAAATGTCACACCTTGTATTGGTCCCGCATTGATTGCTCCTTATAAACATGTATTCTTTTCACTTGCAAAAGTTGATCTGCTGAACATTTCCAAAATGTTACATCCTTTTGTGGTGTCAATGCAATACAAAATTGACTAGCTATTGTGCTGACAGAAAGAAATCACAGTGATGTTTGGTTATAGCCCCACATCTATTTGACAATATTAAAATCTGTATAAAAATGACCAGTTAATGTGCGGGCAGAAAAAAAACTGTATCTTGCTTGGTTAAAGCCCACATCAATTTGATATTATTATAATCAATTGACCAGCTAAACTGATTTCAGAAAGAAATTATAATGTTTTGTTTGGTTATATAGCCCAGATAAATTAGACATAATTATAATGTGTTGTCGTGTATAAAGGTAGCGCAGACAAACTTTGATCACCTTAACATACTAGTGAATCCATAGTCTTTATATACACTCTCGGAGCTCAGAAGTATATTATACTCTTACGTGACATAGTAACAAAATAAACCTGCCACCATTGGATATATAGTAGCACAAAACAAGTGAACAATGGTACGGAAGGTGACTTCAACTATGTAGAAGTATTAATGTTCTCGTACTAGATCCTCCCTATCTATACGAAAACATGAATCCCATCATTCATTCTGATACAGAACAGGTAAACTCGACCAACACCCAAAATTAGAGATATTTTATCAATCGCTCATAGCAGTTGTACTTATTGAAGAAGGAAAAAAAATGTTTGGGAGCAAACACACATTGACAATAAAAAATGAATTGAAAGGAGGATCATGGGGTACCACTGTACCAGGGGCCTTCCATGGGAGAGGATGGACTCACGGCTGAACCTCCGCTATCCCCTTGAGCATCTAGCTTGCCAGCGCAGGAAGGAATCAATCTATAAGTGCAAGGTAGTGGTATCGGACGCATCTTCCGATGGGGGCAAGGGGGACTTTGGTTGGTAGCGAGCGGCATCATCCAGATATCCGGGAAGTATTGACGTCGGAAGTTAGCCGGCCTGGCCGCCGGGAGCCATGGATGCGCCAAATCTGGCGAGAGTGATACAAGTTTTTTTTTCTGTTTCTTTGAGGGGTTAGGTACAGGGCAGTCATGTGTAACAAGGCGTTGATCTGGTCAATTTGTTGATTCAACAGTTAGCAGTATCCTCCATTGTCAGATACAAACATGCATTACCCTATGCCGAGCTGAGTTGTGTAAAATCAGAATGCTTCAAGGCTATAGCATATAGGTCGAACCACAATTTGCCTGACCAGGTGTACTGGATCAAACTGAGAGGAAAACTATATCTAGTTTGGATCTTTTCCAAAATGTACATAACTTGGCTTGGTCTGATCTTACTCATGCCTAATTAAGATGCATACCCACTTCCCAAACTGGTACAATTAAGACAGATACTGAGCATCTACGGTCTACCGAGCTAAAGTAAGCAAAAATCCATGAAAATAATCTGCACTAGCCATTAGTGGTGCTATACTAGGCCAAACCAAGTGATGCTAGTTTCTGGAAGCTAAAACTATACATCATCAAACAATGAATGTAGGAATTATGTTGCAATTGCAAATTAAACTGGAACTCTCCTACAGCGAGCAAATGCAGTCTACTTAATGGCCATTCATTTTATCATGCACCTGATTAATGTATTCGCTCCTCCCCGCCTAAAAAAGAAAAAGCGAAATTAGTAAGTTGCAGAGTGAGATGCAAAATAGAAAAAAATTCAAGCTGCAGGCCACGCCACCAACGAGATTTACTTCATGAGATCTGATGCATCAGGATCAGTTCTGCGATTGATAGTGGTCCGTCCAAATTCTGAAATTCAGTTGAGAACCAACCAATCGAGATAGAGGCGTGGGATGTGTCAACTAAGAAGTTGCGTTAATCGACTTAATTTAAAAACTGTAGAGGAGATGGGATTCGAGGGAGCACCTCCTTGACAGGGTGGATCCCATCTTGCGGGACGGTGTAGCGATGAGACACGGGGTGAGGACGACGCTGGCGTGAACTCGGCTTGGCGACAGTGAGGACGAGGTTGGGAGGGGCACGGCGTGGTAACGCGGAGTACGCCGACGGCTGACGGGGCTCCGACTGGCGAGGTTGCCGACATAGAAGAACGGGAAGTTGCCGGCCGAGGGTGGAGTTGGCGCCGGGCAGAGCCCGGGCCGAGAACTGTCGCGGGGATAGGCTTTGGTGGCGGCGCAGCTTGGGATCTCTGTGGGAGGTGGAAACTGGAAAGACGGAGCGTGGGAGGATTATATTTTACTTAGCAAAATAAAATCCAAAAAGTCGCGGGAAGTCCTAAGCGGGAGAATAAGGAATTTACGAGCTCCAAATATTTCACGGGCGTAACTAATCGTCTCATAAATCGCCTCTAAGCTAATTAAAAATATAAATTTATTATATATATGCATCATTCAAAAAATAAGATTGAGATGCTTATGTAAACGTCTTAAAAAGCGTCTTAACTATGCTAGTGACCTGGGCATAGAGACGAATATAAAGAGCGACTCAAGAAAAACGACCTTATGCGGGTTTTTTGTTGTAGTTTCCCGCTGGCGGCTGGTGGGGGATGCCGGCGAGGGCCATGGTGGGTCTTCTCCGATGGTGATATCCGTGTTGACCGGCGGCGGTGACCAGGCTAGAGTTCTTTTGGACGCTGATGGGGATGTGTGCCTAGGGTAGGGTCATAGGCTTGACCTACCTGCCCTACCTAAGGACACTGCCCCAGAAAGCTTAAGGGCTACAAGGAGATCTCCGACTGAAATCACCAAGGCATACAAGTCACTCGACAATATCCACTCGGAGATTACCTTTCACTCGACGGTTACCTTTCACTCGGAAACTACTATTCACTCGGAAAAACCAGAAGACAGTCGACCACTGAAGACCAGAAGCCACCCCAGGGAGGCCATCGGGCAGGCGCTCGTCTGTATCATTAATGGCATTTATTATGTACGTTACCAATAACGTACGTCTTTATAACCACGATCTGACCCTTAGATACCGGACACTTATGAGGGGCAGCGCACTCTATATAAGCCGCCCCTCCCCTCTGGCACAAGGGTTCAGACCCCCTGTAACTCAGATATTCCACTCGACTAAAGCCTCTCCGGAGCACGAGACCTAGGGTTGTTATCTCCACCGTGTGAGGCCCGAACTCGCTAAAACCACCGTGTCACCCATATGCATCTCGGTAGATCATGCTCCTTTACCCTACCCCTTTCGTACTGTCGGAGTCGTTCTCACGACAGTTGGCGCCCACCGTGGGGCATGGCGTCTATCGAGCCATGATGCAGATGGTTTTTTCATTCATCTATGTTTAATCTCATATTCGTCCTGATCATATTGTTCGTCTTAGTTCAGCAAGTAACTGAATCATCGCAAAAGGAGAGGAGAAGGCACATCTTCACCCGACATTGCGGGCGAGCATGACTGTTCACAAACGGATCGACCGGGAGATTTCTTTCTGCTTAATGCAGCCCCCTTATGATCTAACAATCATCATCGATTTAACAAATCCGTTGTTTTTCTTCATTAGGATCGACACCGGAATCTTGCGATGTATAGATCAAACAAGAGACGACGATTTCCAAGACGTCCACTTCGTCTCCTTGTGGCGTGGAAGATGGTCGCCTCAGCCCCCAGCGCCCGGAGGATGGCTGCCTCATCTCCTAACGCCGGTACCGCTGGGCGGACGCGCCGCCGTCTGACGGTGTGCACCTCCTCTTCACAGAGCACCCCGGCGGTGCCGCTTCCATGGGTACCAATGACCTGCGCCGCTACGTCGATTCCGCGGGCAACGCCCCGACGCCGCCGAAGACGCCGAGGGCGAGGCGAATAGCCCGCTCGACAAGACCAGCCGGGGCGGCGGCCAGCACACCTCCCGTTTCCTTTTCTCCATCGGGCTTGGCCCACCCGTCCGCCGGTTGCGGCGACCGCTGGCGTCCGGCGATCACTCCGGTGGCGCGGGTGCTCGGCTGCTCCAGGATCAGCCCGCCCGTCCGCCAGTTGCGCGACCGCTTGCGTTCGGTGGTCACTCCGGTGACGCGGGTGCTGGGCTACTCCACGGCTGAACGCGGGGACGTGGTCCTTTTTCCCTTTACCATGCAGCCTGTATGGGCCACCTCCTCCTTGATCAAGTGCATGCAGGTACTAAATGCATTCAAGCACAGAAAACGGACGAACGTGGTGGTCTTCATCGCTGGATTAATTGGCTGCCTCATTAGTTAACCATTTGATAAGGTAACGCCTCATCAGGTGAGCGTTTCCCGAACCAGTTAATCGTGCATGCATGCACACATACTCCTACTTAATACATGCATCCCAAACAACAGTCGTGTAGGGACACTTAGTCCTAAATAAAAATATTCCTAGCTATGCTTGCTACTAACTTGCAGGGTCATTCATCTGTCGTCGTCTCCGGACAATAGTTTACTCGGACGGACATTCTGTTCAAGCTACTAACATGATGACATGCAAATAAAATTTGCGTTCAGACGATCAACATGCAGATCACCCGGCAGCTCCGCGCATCGCCATTTAGTCGGACGCTCCATCGTCACTCGGCAGCTCTGCACGCCGTCACTCTACTGGACGCGTCGTCATCACTCGGCAGCTCCGCGCATCGCCATTCAGTCGGATGCTCCATCGTCACTCGGCAGCTTCGCGCGCCGTTACTCTACTGGACGCGTCGTCATCACTCGGCAGCTCCGCGCATCGCCATTCAGTCGGACGCTCCATCGTCACTCGGCAGCTTCGCACGCCGTCACTCTACTGGACGCGTCGTCATCACTCGGCAGCTCCGCGCATCGCCATTCAGTCGGACGCTCCATCGTCACTCGGCAGCTTCGCACGCCGTCACTCTACTGGACGCGTCGTCATCACTCGGCAGCTCCGCGCATCGCCATTCAGTCGGACGCTCCATCGTCACTCGGCAGCTCCGCGCCGTCACTCTATTGTACGCGTCGTCATCACTCGGCAGCTCCGCGGATCGTCATTCAGCCAGAGACATCTACTTCACTCGGATGCCCCCGCATCGCCACTCCGTGCGGCACGTCATCATCACTCGGTCGCTCCGCGCGCCGTCACTCGACTGGACGCTCCTTCGTCACTCGGTCGCTCCGCGCGCCGTCACTCGACTGGACGCTCCTTCGTCACTCGGTCGCTCCGCGCGCCGTCACTCGACTGGACGCTCCTTCGTCACTCGGTCGCTCCGCGCGCCGTCACTCGACTGGACGCTCCTTCGTCACTCGGTCGCTCCGCGCGCCGTCACTCGACTGGACGCTCCTTCGTCACTCGGTCGCTCCGCGCGCCGTCACTCGACTGGACGCTCCTTCGTCACTCGGTCGCTCCGCACGCCGTCACTCGACTGGACGTTCCTTCGTCACTCGGTCGCTCCGCGCGCCGTCACTCGACTGGACGCTCCTTCGTCACTCGGTCGCTCCGCGCGCCGTCACTCGACTGGACGCTCCTTCGTCACTCGGTCGCTCCGCGCGCCGTCACTCGACTGGACCCTCCTTCGTCACTCGGTCGCTCCGCGCGCCGTCACTCTACTGGACGCTCCTTCGTCACTCGGTCGCTCCGCGCGCCGTCACTCTACTGGACGCTCCTTCGTCACTCGGTCGCTCCGCGCGCCGTCACTCGACTGGACGCTCCTTCGTCACTCGGTCACTCCGCGCGCCGTCACTCGACTGGACGCTCCTTCGTCACTCGGTCGCTCCGCGCGCCGTCACTCGACTGGACGCTCCTTCGTCACTCGGTCGCTCCGCGCGCCGTAACTCGACTGGACGCTCCTTCGTCACTCGGTCGCTCCGCGCGCCGTCCCTCAGCTAGAAGCTCCTTCGTCACTCGGCCGCTCCTGCGCCGTCAGACAGCTAAGTCATTCTTCATACGCTGCATTCAATTAAATAGTTATTTCCGCATTACCGAGTGTCGAGGAAGTCGCACATGGCGTTCATTCGGAGGCCACGCCACCGAGTGTACCTCTGCGCTCGGTTGTTTATTTTTATGTCGGAACACTTCACTTCTGCTTCTTTTGGGTCCAGTACTCAAACGAGTTCAGTCGGATCCTTCACTTGCACAAGTACAGTCGGATCCTTCACTCTTTAGACTCTTGCTGGTTCCGAACCAACAAGCACCTGGCACACCCAGCGGGTGTCTATGGGTGTTATTTACACAAATTATTTCAGCAAAGATCAAGTTACTTTGATAAATTTTTATGTCGGCTTGTGCTATTTTTCATACACAGGTTATGCGATCACTCGACGCATCTGTGCGCCATCTTCGTCGCTACCCAGGCTCAGTCGCCGCAACGATCATTTGTGTGTTTCCACTTGTTCGGATGCCTCCGCGACGACATGTTCGACTCGGTCGCCCCGCGCGTCGTCACGTGTTCGGGCGCCCCCTCGATGACGTACTGGACATGGTCGCCCCGCGTGCCGTCACTGGGTCGGACACCTCCTCGACATGCATGACTTGGCCGCCCCGCGCGTCGCCACTCAGCCGGATGCCCCACGCATCGCCACTCCCTGTGGCACGTCTTCATCACTCGGATGCCCCGCGCATCGCCACTCCATGTGGCACGTCTTCATCACTCGGATGCCCCGCGCATCGCCACTCCGTGTGGCACGTCTTCATCATCGGTCGGCCCGCGCGCCATCGCTCAGCTTAGCTGCGATTCCGTATCGCCTAAGTCAAAAACTACTCTGAGTGCGGACATCCTCCACACTCGGAGAGCTTAGCTGCGATTCCGTATCGCCTAAGTCAAAAACTACTCCGAGTGCGGACATCCTCCACACTCGGGGGCTTAGCTGTGATTCCGTATCACCTAAGTTAAAAACCACTCCAAGTGAGGACATCATCCACACTCGGGGGCTTAGCTGCGATTCCGTATCGCCTAAGTTAAAAACCACTCCGAGTGATCGAGGACATCATCCACACTCGGGGGCTTAGCTGTGATTCCGTATCACTTAAGTTAAAAACCACTCCAAGTGAGGACATCATCCACACTCGGGGGCTTAGCTGCGATTCCGTATCGCCTAAGTTAAAAACCACTCCGAGTGATCGAGGACATCATCCACACTCGGGGGCTTAGCTGTGATTCCGTATCACCTAAGTTAAAAATCACTCCGAGTAAGGACATCATCCACACTCGGGGGCTTAGCTGTGATTCCGTATCACCTAAGTTAAAAACCACTCCGAGTAAGGACATCATCCACACTCGGGGGCTTAGCTGTGATTCTGTATCACCTAAGTTAGAAACCACTCCGAGTAAGGACATCATCCACACTCGGGGGCTTAGCTGTGATTCCGTATCACCTAAGTTAAAAACCACTCCGAGTAAGGACATCATCCACACTCGGGGGCTTAGCTGTGATTCCGTATCACCTAAGTTAAAAACCACTCCGAGTAAGGACATCATCCACACTCGGGGGCTTAGCTGTGATTCCGTATCACCTAAGTTAAAAACCACTCCGAGCGAGGACATCATCCGCACTCAGGGGCTTAGCTGTGATTCCGTATCACCTAAGTTAAAAACCATTCCGAGTGAGGACATCATCCACACTCGAGGGTTAGCTGCGATTCCGTATCGCCTAAGTTGAAAACTCTTCCGAGTGACGAGCGCTTCTCTCACTCGGGGGCTTAGCCACGAACAAGTTCTCGCCTAAGTTAAAAACTCTGTCGAGTGAATAGCATCCCATTCACTCGGAAACTTAGCTGCGAACCAGTCTTCGTCTAAGTTATAAACTCTCCCAAGTGACAAGCACTCCTCTCACTCGGGGACTTAGCCGCGAGTCAGATCTCGCTTAAGTTAAAGGTTGTTCCGAGTGACAGGCAACACTTTCACTCGGAAACTTAGTTGCGAACCAGTTTTCGCCTAAGTTCAAAATTCTTCCGAGTAATGAGCATCCATCTCACTCAGAAGCCAAACAAACTTAGCCAAACAAAGGATTGGAAAACAAACAAGCAAAGATTGTCTCTATCAGACCCCCGCCGATGCAAGCACTCGACGGCGGTCTCGGGGACTACACCCAGTGGGTGCACTCAGCGTGCCCCCACTGGACATACTATCACTCGACCAGGTCCGTC
The DNA here is from genome assembly GCA_039707655.1 of Elymus sibiricus. Taxonomy (NCBI): domain Eukaryota; kingdom Viridiplantae; phylum Streptophyta; class Magnoliopsida; order Poales; family Poaceae; genus Elymus; species Elymus sibiricus. The sequence continues at coordinate 514,048,954 of CM077669.1, forward strand.
CTGTCGAGTGGCAAGCAACTTTCAAAACGAACTTAAGACCCCCGCCGAGGCAAGCACTCGACGGCGGTCTCGGGGACTACACCCAGTGGGTGTACTCAGCGTACCCCCACTGGACCTACTATTACTCGACAAGGTCCGTCCTGTCGACTGGAAAACAAACTTTCCGGACCCCGTAAAAAACGGACCCGACGGAGCGAACCGTCACATCAGAAGACTCTGCAGACCACTCGGACCTGATTTTGAGCTCAGTTTCACTCGGACCTGATTTCGAGCTCAGTTTCACTCGGACCTGATTTCGAGCTCAGTTTCACTCGGACCTGATTTCGAGCTTAGTTTCACTCGGACCTGATTTCGAGCTCAGTTTCACTCGGACCTGATTTCGAGCTCAGTTTCACTCGGACCTGATTTCGAGCTCAGTTTCACCCGGACACATTTCAAGACAGAATCGATCATGGTGAACGACAAAAGTTTCAATCGACGCAGATTTCTAAGAAGCCTCAAAATGCACTCGGAATTTTTGTGTCTTGTCAGAACCTGCATTGACTACTTTTCCACTCAAACCCCGATCCATTCGGGGGCTAATGATGGGGATGTGTGCCTAGGGTAGGGTCATAGGCTTGACCTACCTGCCCTACCTAAGGACACTGCCCCAGAAAGCTTAAGGGCTACAAGGAGATCTCCGACTGAAATCACCAAGGCATACAAGTCACTCGACAATATCCACTCGGAGATTACCTTTCACTCGACGGTTACCTTTCACTCGGAAAAACCAGAAGACAGTCGACCACTGAAGACCAGAAGCCACCCCAGGGAGGCCATCGGGCAGGCGCTCGTCTGTATCATTAATGGCATTTATTATGTACGTTACCAATAACGTACGTCTTTATAACCACGATCTGACCCTTAGATACCGGACACTTATGAGGGGCAGCGCACTCTATATAAGCCGCCCCTCCCCTCTGGCACAAGGGTTCAGACCCCCTGTAACTCAGATATTCCACTCGACTAAAGCCTCTCCGGAGCACGAGACGTAGGGTTGTTATCTCCACCGTGAGAGGCCCGAACTCGCTAAAACCACCGTGTCACCCATATGCATCTCGGTAGATCATGCTCCTTTACCCTACCCCTTTCGTACTGTCGGAGTCGTTCCCACGACAGACGCCAGGGTGGCGGCCCCGGGTGGTGGTCCGTAATTTTGGCTTCAACAAGCGTCTTGGTGGCGGTGATGGATGCGTTTTTTGGTCGTCTGGGCGGCAAAGGATGTAGCTTTGGTGGATCCTGGCTTCGGTGGTGCCTTGCCAATGGCGAGTCACAGATCGTGCTTTGGTTGTTCGGTTTGATGGTGGCATGTCCACCCTCGTGGTGGGCAGGTGCTCGGGTTCCCTCGTTGTGGCGCATTTGAGCGGTTCCGGGCGAATGCTCTGTGCTACGGCACCAGTGAAGGCGAGACCTGCGGATGTTATTTCCCTCTTGGGGGCGTTGCTGTGGTCCGTCTCTTAGGCGAGGGCTCTATGGTGAAAACCCTTGATTGTTGTTTCGATCTCGACGGCGGTGACACGTGGTGTTGTTTCTCTCCTGGGAGTGTCGTCGTGGAGCCGAAGTTGTCTCCGATGTGCCCCGCTATCATCGATGGGCATTTTCTTCTACACGGGTCCTTTTTTGCTTCCTCTCACCATCCTCGTTTTCCGCAGGCAAGCTTGGGCTCCATGATCCATAGCGGGAGGGCAGGGGGTCCTCTTCGGCGGCAACATGGTGTGAGCACCGAAATGAGGCCCACGGATTTCTCTAGGAGGCGAGTTTCCTTCCTTGTCGGTAGTCTAGGTTGCTTTGGGGTAGGCTGTGGACCCTCCTATATTCTTGTATTTATCTTTGATCTTCTTTGTAAGAGGGTCTCCTCATCACCATGTATCGGTTCGGCTGAGTTGCTTTATATATAAAACGGGGCGAAAGCCTTTTTCGATATGCAGATGAGTTCATCTGATGGAAGGACATATAGAATCCTGGCATGGGATGACCACAAGCTTAATACCCGGAGTTTGGTACCTTGAGTACTTTCAGTTGCCGCATGCATTGCTCACCTGACCACTGGACTTGCAAATAGAAAGAAAAAAAACAGCCTGATAGGGAGCTTCAAGCGTTGGATGTGTATTTGCCGCCAGACCAAAGAAGGATCAGGCGGTTCGCATTGAGCAGTTCAGACCGATATGTCTGCTCATTGTTAGTTTTAGAATATTCACAAAAGTCGGTACGAATCGTCTTACATAGATTGCGCATTCTGTGGTTCAGCCGACTCAAACAACTTTCATGCTTGGACGACATATACTGGAAGGGGTGGTCGTTCTTCATGAGACCCTTCATGAACTCCACTCATAGAAACTTGATGGAGTACTTTTCAAGGTAGATTTCGAGAAGGCATATGATAAAGTTAAGTGTCCTTTTTTACCACAAGCCTTGCATATGAAAGGTTTTGATGCAGCTTGGAGAAAGCAGGTCAAATCTTTTGTACAGGAAGGTAGCGTAGGAATCAAGGTTAATGACAACATAGGTCACTATTTCGAGGCACAAAAAGGATTGAGACAGGGAGACCCGATGTCTCCCATCCTTTTCAATGTGGTCACCGATATGTTGTTTGTTCTAATTAATAGAGCTAAGGAGGATGGTCAGATAGGTGGACTAATTCCACATCTAGTTGATGATGGGATCTCCATTCTAAAATATGCGCATGACACCAAACAATTGTTCGGACTCAAAATAAATTTTAATAAGAGTGAAGTATTCTTCTTTGAACGCACCAAGGAAGAACATGATAACTATAGGTAGTTGTTTGGATGTGAGTTGGGATCATGGCCATTTCGTTACTTGGGGATCCTAATACATCACAAAAAATTATCTAACAAAGAATGAAAATGTATGGAGGATGAATTCGAAAATAAATTGAGCTGCTAGAAGGGCAAGCTTTTATCTTATGGGGGGAGGTTGATCCTCGTTAACTTGGTATTGACCAGTATGCCGATGTTCCTTCTTTCCTTCTTTGAGGTACCGATAGGGGTACGAAAAAGATTGGACTTTTATCGATTCGCCTCTTTTGGCAAATTGATGAGAACAAAACAAAATATAGGATGGCTAAGTGGAACATTATTTGTAGAACGAAGGACCAAGGGGGCTTGTGAATTGAAAAGTTATAAGTGAAAATTAAATGCCTACTAAGCAAATGGCTATACAAATTGTCGGTTGAGTGGGATGGGGTTTGGTTGTAGTTGTTGAGGAATAAATACTTGCACTTCAAGACTCTGGCTGAAGTGATGACACGACCGACTGATTCTCCTTTTTGGAAGGGGCTTATGAGGACGAAGGTGTCCTTCTTCAATAGGAGCATGTTTATAGTTGGCAACGGTAATGGGACTAGATTTGGGAACACACTTGGTTGGGAGACACACTGTTAGATTTGCAATATCCTTCATTATACAACATTGCACAACGAAAGTATGTTTTCGTTGGTACAGTGTTAAGTTCGGTTCCTTTTAACATTCAGTTCAGGCGATCGCTTGTGGGGAAACGTTGGAATAGGTGGCTGCATCTAATGCGTAGGTTAATGGAGGTTAACCTTTCAGATGCACCGGATACCTTACAATGGCAGTTGTCAGTGTCAAGTATATTCTCTGTTAAGTCAATGTATATGGACTAAACAACGGGCCTATTCCGAAATAGATCCACATTTGAAAAATTAAGGTTCCATTAAAAATCAAGGTCTTTATGTGGTTCATGCATAAGGGAGTAATCTTTACGAAGGATAATTTGGTAAAGCGTAGGCTGGAGGGTAGTCAAAGATGTTGTTTTTGTAATCAAGATGAAACAATTCAACACTTGTTTCTACACTGTCCACTTGCTAGGATATTGTGGCGGACTATTCATGCCGCATTTAACGCGTCACCTCCCATAACGGTTTCACACTTATTTGGGACATGGTTAACTAGTATAGAGACAAAGACTAAGAAACATATTCGAATTGATGTGTGTGCATTACTTTGGACCATATGGAATTGTCGAAATGACGTTGCCTTTAATAGACAAAACATTACAATTTATTTGCAGGTTATCTTCAGGGCGTCTGCTTGGATCCGTACGTGGTCGTTACTCAGCCATACGGACCACAGGGGGCTTTTGGATATTGGGTGCAACCGATGGAAGATGATTGCACGGGATACCTACAACCGGTTTGGATGACGGTCCAGCAATAGGATATGTGTTTAATCATATTACCCTATTTTTGTCGGTTGTGGCAATTTTTTTTATGAGATTTTCAGCTATGTTCGAGACTTTGTTTGGAATCTGGTATTTTAATAATCTGGTTGTGTGCATCAAAAGATGCAAAGGCCGGGGGTTATCCTCCTTTTCGAAAAAAAGTTTTAAATAAGCACTTAAAAAAGGCATCAAACTCAGAGGTCATGCTTGATGAAACCTCGGTAGTCGCAAATCAACGGACCCGTCGCAAATCGAGAGAGAGAAGAAGAAGAAAAACAAGATGGGTGCAAACCTGAGGCGTGTTGTCATTTTATTCATCCCAAATACTTAAAAGTACAGCTGCGCTTTTTGGGGAAGCCGAGTGCACGTGCTGCAGCCATCCACTGGCTCGCTGTCCGCACGATCATCACCCAGATTTAGAAAAATGCCCAACCACCCATCCTTTATATGGAAAGATTCCTCTGCAAGAGTATGTTGATTTGTCGTAACCTGGTAGGACCAACCATGTGAACCCAACGATGATGTAATATGCATTAATTCCGGTACGAGAAAATTCAAAAAACTGAAACTTTCAAACCGTGTGTCAGAATCATGATATGTTTTCACCGTTGGGTTCCACGTGATGAACTCTTCAAAACAAGATCCCATATGAATATGTTTTGAAGATTTTTTTCAAAAACATCTTCGATGCTAGATGAGGCAACTTTAGTGTTAAACAGGAGCAACTTTGATGCTAGATGAATTGCATCGTGTGAATTCACCTAATAGGATACTAATAGTTGCGTGGAGCAATCTAATAGATTGTTACCATGCACTAGTGCAGAATCGGCCTATAGTGCCGGTTCGTAAGGGCCTTTAGTGCCGGTTCTCCAACCGGCACTAAAGGGTGGGGACTAAAGCCCCCCCCCCCTTAGTCCCGGTTCAACACGGCCCGGCACTAAAGGCCCATCACGTGGCACCTGCCGGCGCCGTGGGCTGGGGGACCTTTAGTCCCGGTTGGTAACACCAACCGGGACTAAAAGTATTTAATTCTTTTAATTTTGGTTTATTTTTCCTTTTAATCCTTTAGGGGTTTATGAATTAATTATGGTTTATTTTTCCTTTTAATTTTGTGTTTTCCATTTAATTATTTTTCATTTCAAACATATATTACGCTACTACATACTGTACACGTTGTGCATATATATATAAATAGAATTTCTCGTAGAACCGATCATATATATATATATCATCGAATTTCTCGTACGACAACCATTCACATACATATATATATATACAATTTGGTATATACAATTTCTCCTATAATTTTCGGATCATTACATATGCAGGCATTACTGCTTGATCTTGTAATGGTATTCTCATTTGGGATCTATGACCTGGTCGAGCAAAAATCCAGCTATTTCCTCTTGAATTGCTCGTACGCGAGCCGTTGGTAGGAGCTGGCCCCGCATCTCCGTCAGCTATAAGAAGGAGATCAAGATGAATATATTAGTTGTGTGTATATATATTAGCTAGATCATGATAAAAAAATTATGGATAGTGTTCTGGCAACCGTACCCAAAGATTTCTTTCGTTTCTGCTCCTTTCAGACGTGATCATGCGAATGTTCTCGCAAACGTAGTATGCGCATAAACTATTCCCCTGCTCCTGCCTCATGCAGTTTACGAGAATAAAATTCAATTAGGTAATAATTAATCAAGCATGATAATGATATTGAAACTAGAATTAAAGAGATGCACGGACGTAGCTAGCTAGTACTACTTAATTACCTTGGGTCGCACCCATGTCAGCTTTTGTTCCCAGTCGCCTGGGACTAGTTTGACGAACTTGGCCCAAGCCCTGCCCGCCGGCAAAGAAAATGAATAAAGGAGTTATTAACTAGTTGATATCAGGAAATGAAGTAAAGAGGCCGACATAGTGCGATAATGATTGAAATTACCTGTTGACCATCCCCCTCACGGTTGCGTATTCGGATGGATTCTTATATAGTGAGTCCAGTACTTCAACTTTTCCCTTGTCAACTTCAATGATTAACAAGATCCAGTGGTAACTGCATGCGCACACGTTTTGTATAATTAAGCGGGCATGTGCATAACTCATCAACTACACTTATTAACATCTAGTAAGCAAAAAGTAGAATTTGTAGTACAAGATATAGTAACACTCACCCGAAGTTGTAAGGAAGTAGTATTTCTGGTTGGGTGTTTAGTTGCTTCAAAAACTCTAGCAGGAATCTCTCTGTGTCTTTTCTCGAATATTCAGTTTCCCATATCTTTTGATTAACCGTATTTGGGTCAATGAACCCAATGCCATAGCGTCCAGCTTTTTTCATTTCATACATCTTCATTCTGCATAATACCACAGAAAAGAATATAGTGAGGATAATTACAGGTAATGAACGAGAGCACAGCTAGCTAGCTAGAGACTTAAATTACAGAAAGAAATCACTTACAGACAATAGCAACTGACGATAGATTTGTCGAGTGCGTCTTGATTGAATAACTGAAACAACTTTGAATAATGAATCCACAAATCTTTTTTATGGAAGTAATGCTTTTTCTTGACTTTCAGCATGAGGGACTCTTTGTAACACCCCAAAAATTTAATATTGTTTTATTAATCAAAATTTTGTCAGAAAGATTTATTTTCTATTTTTCTGGCCTTTCTATTAATTTCAGAGTTAATTCTTTTCTCTGGATTTCAATTTTTTCCCTCTTATCTGAAACTTTTGAATAATATTGTGGGACTTAAATAATTTATTCAAGCATAATTACTTCATTTAGTAAAATCAGTGAAATTATTTTTATAATAAAACTTGCCTAGCTTTAATTCTTTTAAAAGCCTTTCTATTCTTTTAAAGGCATGAGTTACACTACAACCACTTCATAAACCCTTTTAAAAATTCCACAAAAATTTGTAGATGGCATGTGATGTCCCTAGATCATTTTTATGCAAAAACCCAGCTTGGCCATTTGTAAATTTTGAGCCCTACCTCAAGTTTTGAAATCTGGTTCAGTTTGTAGTTTGCACTACAACCTGTTTAAATAATTCTTTAAAAATTCCATAAAATTTTGGGGATGTCAGTAGAGGTATATAACTCATGTTTTTGCAAAGACCCATATGTGTTCTTTGTAGAATTTGAGCAGAACATCCCCATTTCTATTCTGGTGCAGTTGGGCAGTTTGAACTGCAACCCTATTTTAAATTCCTCTAGTAACCTTGGGATTTCTCCTACTTGTAGTCAACCCTACCTAACCCTTTAGTCCAAGGGATCAGCCCCATAGGAATATTTCAAGTTGACCATATTGCCCCTTTCATTTTCTGTCCAGAATTGAGTTTCTCTAAAACTTGCACTGCCAAGTTTCTTGTTCTGCCAAACCAACTCCACCACCATCCATTTCAACTAAGGAGACACCAATCTGGAAAGTTTGGTTGCCATCAAAGCCTTTTAGATGCCACTGGCATTTCATCAAACACATGTAGCTCATGGCCAGTCTTGACATGGTTTTATATTTGTATTGTGAGCTTGCCCCTCTGGCCTAACCAGCATGTCTACTAAGCCTGCAAGACCCTCACTAATGACCTTGTTGATTTTCACTAGCATCCAAGCTTGAAGACTGCACTGGCATTTCAGCAAGCATGTGGCGTGCGTGCACCGGGCGCGGCCAGAGCACGCATTTAACACGTGCAGCGCCCGAGCCGCCACGTTCCTGGCAGTGCCTCCCCAAGCTCGCTTTGGACTGCTTGCTGCTCCCCCGCATCACGCCAAGCCCTGACCAGCAGCATTCACGAGCACACAGCGCCCGCAAGCCACCATGGCCGGCCGCAGCGAGCACCTGACAGGGCCGGCGCCGCCCAAGTCTCTTCCGCTCGACAGCTGCCCCCGGAGCAGAGCGGTCTCATCCGCAAGCCCTCCCGCAGCCATGCCGAGCCACTGCTATCCTCGACATGTCGCTCTGCAAGCTACAGTCGCGGCGAGCCTCTGTTCTTATCTATGGCCGCCGCGGAATCGACGCCGCTAGCCTATAAAAGGATCCTCCCCTTGCTTCCTAAGCTTCGGGCAGCACCTCACCTTCCCCTCGTAGCCACCCCAAGCCACAGTCAACCGGAGGCAATCATCTCTCTCGCCTCTGACCGTGAAGCTCGCCGAAGCCTTCCGGTCAAATTCGTCACCACCAAAGCCGCTCCCCCTCCACTATCTCCACCAATGGCCTCACCAGGGACCCATGAACCCATTTCCCTCCCATTTTCCTCTCGGGAACCACCTTATGCGAAGTCCTTCTCGGAGCCGACGCTGCCGTCCGCTATGGCGGATGCCTTGCTCATTGACGAGCTCATCAGCGGGCTTGAGTGGTATCCCCAGAAGCGTCGTGCTCCCCTGAGCATTTTGGTGGCCGGGGCGCCTCAAATGGTGGTGTGTACCGCCGGGAATCGTCGTCGAAAGCACCCGTCTGTTCTGTCCCTATACGCGCGCGAGGAAGACGACAAGCCCGACAGGTGGGCCAGGCCTGTCGGTGAGCCAGCCCAACCGCTGGTGGCGCAAGCCCCTGCTAGGCGTTTTCCCCTCGAAAGAAGCGTAATATCCTAGAGTACGCTTTCTACTCCAGTAAGCGTATTCTGTTCTGAACCGTTTCCTTTTTCAGTTTTTTATTAAAAACCAATTTTGACCAGGGTTTGACCGCTTATATCTTTTAAACCACAGTCTCAAATCAATTGATTCCTTTTCTGTTATTTCTTAAATTTCATCTAGTTTATTTACAGATTTATTTCAAAAAATTCCAACAACTTTTATGCACTGTTTTGGAATTGTGTGTGATTTGAATATATTTTAAAAATAGGAATTGGAGAGAAGCAAACTTTCAAAAGTTTTGTGATGCACCCTACCTCTCTGCACATTGAAGGCAAGCATTCTGAACCCCTGGTGTAATATTCGTTGTGTGATGTTTGGTGTGACGAATAAAACTACAGCACCAAGTTGACATGAAATGCGTGTTATTTCATGTGAAGGTGTGATCATGCTTGCAATACATGATGACGTTTCTTGCTATTCAACTTGAGATGCTTGTGGCAGTAGTCACCACCTTGTGCCACCCCTGCCTACCGGAAGGAATCCGGGATAAGGCTCTGTCATGGGTAGACATGAGCTTGGTGCTGACATCTCGTTGGAGCGAGAATGGTCAGTGAGGCATGATGGGATGTGATAAGTGGTGATTCTGCCTGAGAGTGTGGAAAAAAATATTTATTGTGCTAACCATGCAGGGAACACATAAGCCTCCTGAGTCGACCATAGATCGAGTCTTGTTCCAGTAACCCCCATGCTTGTTTCGTACTACCACTTGTCCCTGCCGCGGGCGGGGTACGGTTCAGTAAGTTGTCAACCCCTTTCTTGGCACACACCGTACAGAGAGGCCATGGTGGAAGATACCGGGTGCATCCGGTAGGCATGCCACCTGGTCCGGGGGCATGGGTGTTTCCGGTTGGGACCGAGAGGGGGGCACCCCTTAGTAGCGCGCGGTATAAATTTGATCCCATGCTAATCGAGGTTGTAGCCTCCCCACTTAGAGTTTTGCTTAACGAGTGTCTTGGGTAATTCCAGGCATCGGTAAGTTAAGCTGGTGTGTGCAGGTCAGGTGTGTTTTCAATTCAAAGACCGTAAGCGGAATTAGTCCCGGTGGACTAAAGGAATCCGTTACTCGTGGGTAAAGAGTACACCCTCTGCAGAGTTTACATCTATTCGAATAGCCGTGTCCGCGGTTAAGGACCACAGTCTGGGATGGGTCAAGTGTCGGTCTTAGTGTCGGTCTTCGGAG